>BSBN01000108.1:9871383-12730266 GCA_027924645.1 Cunninghamia lanceolata
TTGAAATAGACACAATGCAATAGAAAAAATCAAAATAGAAAAGTTCAAGATATTTTTCACAAAATAGAAACTAGGGTTTAGAGAAGGTTTTTTTACTATTTGTGTACTTGACTCTTAGTGGCAAAAGAAGAGGCAACAATCTTTGCAATCTAGTTGGCGATATCTACCCAACGACTGCTCACACAATCGATTATGTCATTGTTTCACTTGAATCTCACTAATTTCTTCACTCTTTGTCTCTCTTAGCTTAGTTTACATTATGCATTTTTAGATTAGTGTTTTCTTTTATACATCTCTTGTGCATTGGTAGATGAGAGATGAAGAAGAATAAGAGGGGCTTGTTTGGAGACAATTCATCTACAAAGATTAGTGGAAAAGGTACCATAAGTATTGATGGAAAATCTAAAACACATGATGTTCTTTATGTAGAAGGGATCAATTATAATATTCTCAATGTAAGTCAAATGTACAGCAAAGGAACAATCTCATATTTCATGATCAAGGGTGTGAAATCAAAAGAACAAAGTCTCGTAAATTGGTGGCAGAAGGTTCTAGGACAGAAAGCAACTTGTATAACCTTAAGGAATTAATAGAAAGACTTATCTTCTAGGACAAATAAATGATTGGTGGTTGTGGCACAAAATAATGGGGCATATCAACTTTGACAATCTTGTGAAGATCATCTCCATGCAATTAGTAAGATACAAGCCAAAGATCATCAAGCATGCAAGCACCTTATGCAATGAATGTCAGATTCAAAAGCAAACAAGGATAAGATTCAAGTACAAGGAGTATTCTTCTACAAGTCCATTAGAACTGGTTCATACTAACTTGTGCAGACCTACCAAGATAAAAAGTCTACAAGGTGAGAGATATTTTATGCTGCTCATTGATGCTTTCTCTAGAATGGTAGGGGTTACATTTTTGAATGAAAAATCAAAAGCCTTCTGTATGTTTAAGATTTTCAATTCTATGGTTGAAAATGAAATAAATGATAGAATCAAGTGCTTAAGGTCTGATAGAGGTGGAGAGTTTACATCAAATGAGTTTGAAGAATTTTGTGAAGAACATGGAATAAAGAGGTACTATTCTGCTACTAGAACCCCTCAGCAAAATGGTGTTGCAGATAGGAAAAATAGAACTGTTCAAGAGATGGTCAGGACAATGTTGAGTGAAGCCAAGATGCCTAATACATATTGGAAATAAGCAATTCGTACCGCAGTCTACATTCTTAACAAAGGACAACTAAGAGTGTACAACACCAAGACACCATACGAGATTTGGAATGGAAGACCAACTTCTTTCAAGTACTTCAGGATTTTTGGAAGAAAATGCTACATCAAAAGAGATGAAGAAGGTTTGGGAATCAACAATTGATGAAAGAATATTTCCTAGATAATCAACCAGTAGTAAAGCTTATAAATGTTACAACAAAAGACTAAAGAAGATAGTTGAGAGTGCAAATGTTAGGGTTGATGAAGAATCAAAGATGAGCAAGAACACTATTGGTCAGATGAACCCACCTGTCCAGACAAAGAAGTTGAAGAAAAGGAAGAAACTCAAGAGAAGACTACCAAGACTCCTACCAAGTATGTTCAAAAGAATCATTCAGAATATTAGATCATTAGAGACAAGAATGAAGGAGTATAGACAAGAAGAAGATTTTCAAGAACAAATGAACAAGTAAACTTTTCTTTACTGTTAAGAGTAGAACCTAAAACTTTTGTTGAGGATAGCAAGGATGAAGGATGGATACAAGCTATGGAAGAAGAACTAAATCAGATAGAGAAGATGTTACACATATGGTTCATAGGGTTGTCATTGATGTCAACATTGTCACTAGGTTGTCATTAATGTCAACACTATCATGGTGGTGTGATGGTGTTCATGGTTGGATGTCATCAAACAAGAGAAGAAGATATAATTCATGGTTGGATGTCATGTCCCATCAAACAAGAGAAGATATAGTTCATGGTTGAATCCAACAAGAGAAGAAGATACATTTCATGGTTGGTGTCATGTCCCATCCAACAAGAAAAGTGAGAAGATATAGTTCATATTAAGGTGGGAATTAGAAGCACAAAGATGATCAAATGTGTTTTTGATGCTACTTATGGTCTATAGTATGTATGATATATGTTCCATGATGATTGCATTACCAGAAGAGTGATTTGTTGTTGATTGTTTGAAGACAGTGCCACTTCTATGAAGATGTTTTGTATAGAACAATGGAATGCTTCGCATTCCTCCGCATTTGCAGATATGGCCATGCGGTTTTGGAATTGTGTTGAAGATGTAGTGAAGGTGATAATTCTAATTTTTTAGATCATTTGTCTTTCCGCTGTGAAAGTTGTATGCAACCAAATATAAATTTTATTTGAAAGATTTGAAACTAACACAAACCTTAAAATTTATATCTAATGCAATAGAAAGAGTAAAGATGTAACAATATAAACCAGATAAATGTTACCAAATATTTGATTGTGGTTGCTCATAATATTGATGCATAACTCCGATATGATTTTTGCTCAGGGCTGAAAATGGAAAATGAGATAGGTTCTATAAAAGTTGGTGAAAATTAGTTTAAGAGGTTGAACGGATTTTTGGTTCAGTGAACGGTAAGGTAGGTAAAAGGTGGTTAGGGTTTTTAATGGGTTTAAGATTAAAATAATAAATTAAATTTATTTAATTTATTATTTTTAGGAGATTATTAGCTCATAGGTAAATAAATTAATTTTAATTTATTATTTACGGGATATGTCAAAATGAAAGATTTAATTAATTAACATCAATTAAATCACATGTGGGTAATAATAGATTAAATGGGATATTTAGGAATTATTAGGGATAATTATGGATTTAGGGATAATGAAGGATTCGGTAAATTTTGGATATCTACATTTTTGCCCCTCTTTGAGACGATGTTGCGAAGCGTTGTCGTTTCAAAGAAGATTAAAACATAGGTTTTTGGATTCAGATTTTGGGTAGGTTGGGGATCACATGGGGCTCATAGAAATGAAGCATTGGTAGATAATGCCCCCTCAAGAGGATATGCAGGGACAAAGGAGATGGATAGGCTCTTGAAAAAGCAAAGGAAGGCAAGGAGATAGATAGGCTCTTGAAAAATCAAAGGATGGGAAGGAGATGGAGTTATGCGAAGTAAACTTTGAGCAACCTGATGTTTGATATGACACCGAATGTTATGCACCAAGGTATAAGGACCAAGGTGACTATGTGTCATGTGCCCCAGCATAATACAACCTTGTCTAACATATGAGGAAGTAAGTTTAAAGCATTTAAGTCTGAATGCAAAGACAAGATGAAAGGATGACACACACAAGCAAGCAAGCAAGCACAAATGATTCAAAAACAAACAAAGTGTTGCCCCTGTCAAGCTAAAAAATTGATGATCGATTGAATTTGATTGATAGAAAGCATTGTTGATGTGGGAACAATTTATCCCGAGAACAACGTGAGGATTGATTGATAGCGTTGTTGATGTGGGAACGATTTATCCCGAGAATAACACGAGGATTGTGTTGTTGATAGGGGAATGATATATCCCGAGAACAACACTAGGATAGGGAATGATATATCCCATTGATGATGATGATTGATTTGGAAGAATTGATTGGATTGGATTTGGATTGATTGATTTGAATTTTATTGGATATTTGATTTTTTTTGTATTTGGGAAATATTGTGAATTTTTTTTTTTTTTTTTGTTTTTCAAATGTTATGATTTTTTTTGGATTGTTGGCATGGGATTGTGTGTAGATAGCCTTTGAATAGATACCAATGACAAGGGAAAACCAAACCACAAGGCAAGGATCAATAATGAATGGGGATGAACAATAGTGAATGCGATAGATAAAAGGATTGGATGGATGGATAAGAGGATGGGCGATAGGATAAAGGTAGGAGTATGGATGGATAAAAGAATCGGCAATAGGATAAAGGTAGGAATATGGGATTGGGGATAGAAGGACAATGAATGGGAAATATATGATAGATGGATGACTTGAACTGAATATGGATGAAAGGAACTGAGGATGTGATCTCAAAGGATTACGTCACATAGGAATAACTTGCCCCCACTCTACATATTATGCCATAGGATTCAGTGGGGTGATGCTGATTAGGATGCATGATAGGGATAATAGTTGAAAGGGACGAATGGAATTAGTAGTGGATGGATGTATGGAGGATATTTTTAGAAATAGATGGATGGAATTGGGAGTATGACAAGAGGTGTGTAAAAACATTTTCAACATTATGCCCCTACTCTTATCAAGATCAAAAGGAAGGGAATATAGATGGATAGCGCAATGAGGAAGGTATGATAGATATGATGGATAAGATAGGATATATGCGATGGGATGGATAGGATGGGATAGATTAGACAACATGCCCCCAGGTGTAAAGCACATAGATAATCATCTACGCATGACGCCTGTTTGCCAGGTTTTCATCATGGTACTTGTCCAAGGCACCTGTTTACTAGGTTTTCACCATTGGACGAAATAATTTTTCATTACTATTTTGATTGTTTTTATTTTTTTTTTTTTAAATTTTTTTGTAGGGGATAGTCAGATGGAATAGATGAGGACTCAAGATTTTGTTCCCATAGAAATGTCCCAGGAACTCATAGACCATGTCAAATGTCATTGTGCTCATAGATGTTGGTAAAGAATTGTATGAGAGGGTAATAAAGTAAGGAGATAGCATAGTATAGATGGATAGTGGATTATGTATAGATCATTTATATTTAATCATGATGGGTATTAGGATGGAAAGATAGGCAATGGTGGGTTATGATGAGGATTATGGATGAATATATGCACAAGGATGGATGGAAGGTTTATTCAAAAAGCATGGACCATAGGATTATGATGGAAGAAATAAGTAGGATAGCAAATGGGAGATGGGAGGATGGATGTATGTGGGAATGTTGTGGAGTGGAAGGGAACCAAGACCAACGGTTGCACACACTGAAATGGATTTTGAAGCTTGGAAGGGGGATTTGGGAGTAATGGAGATGTTATCTTAAGGATTTTCCTATTTAGGTCTTTAGGAACCCAAATGGACTTATGAATTTTAGGATTTTGTGATAGGGAGCGGGATATTTGGGATTTTAGAATTGTGGATGATCCATTTGAACTAGGTACTTTTTGCTTGGGGACCCAAACCATTTTGGTTTTGAAATTATCTTTTTGAGATGTGGACTTGGGTAGCATTTTTGAATTTTGATTTTGCTTTGATTCTTCACATTTGTACCATATGGCATGAGAATTATTGGGATTTTTTGCTTTATGGGTGGAGACATCCAAATTTTTATTTTTGAATCCCATAGGGATGTTCAGGATAGCTTCATGTTTACTCAATGTGTGCATATGTTGATCAAGATTAGGAATCGTAGGGGATTTATGGGAACAGGATGAATGAATGGATTTGTGGTTAAAGTGATAAGGAGATTGGAGAATAGGAATATTAGGAGTTTGAAGGAGGGGAGGTAAGGTAGATGGAGGGATGTTAGGAGTTGGGAGAAGTGGAGGTAAAGTGGATGGAGGAAGATGAATGGTCACATGCTTTTTGGGTTTGTAGGATGATGGAGGAGGAATGGAAACATAAGTTTTATGGGTGCGATGAGGTACACCTAGTTTGGGCTTAGATGGAGTGGATTTAGGAGGCGAAAATGTGGTACCAACATCTTGATATTGCTTACCTTGGAGTGTATAACCAATACCATATGAGCGTGGAGGGACTTTGACATGGATGGGTTCCAGATTACCTTGCTCATGAAGGCCTAAGCCTTTACCTTGATAGTTCATGTTTTGGAACATACGATGCGCAATGGGATGCTTATTTTTGAGGATACAAGACACGTGTTCCTTATTGGATGAGGAGGGTGAGGTAGTAGATATAGGTTGTTGTTCTCCAAGGGAAGAACATTCATTTAGGAAAGTAGTAAGAACAATAGGACATGATGGTGGATTTGAAATGGTATCAGTATGAGATGGTGAAGGAGCAATAGGATCTTGATTATGCTCATTATGCTCATGAAGATTCAATGTATTTGTTTGATTATCTATGTGCTTGTGGGGACCAAGTATCTCATCAAGGGAAGTGAATATTGTGGGATGATGGATAGGAGTGGTGGAGGTTTCTTGAACATGGATAGTATTGGGACCGTGAGTGGAAGGAGTGAGAAGCTCTTGATCACAGATAATATCTTGATCATAGAAAAGATATAGGTTATGAATAGGTTGAAAGGAAGGGTTTTGATCTTGATTTGGTAAGGAGCAAAGTTGATCATGCTTTAGAGTTGACTCTTGACATAAATCTTGAGTTTGGATAGGAATGGAAGTCTCTTGGATAGATTCAATGTATGGTGGAGAGTGAATTGGGCTTATAGTAGGTGGATCTTCGAGAACATTTGAAGGTTCTTGCATACTTTCAAGGACAGGCATTTGATGGCATGAGCATGGTAGTTGATTCCTTGCTAGTATCCAATGGATCACATCCTTCATTAGTACATGGGTGGATGGACAATATAATGGATGGAGAATAATGGTAGATGGTGTAGGCTTAGAATGTAATGGAAGGATAATGGGATTAGGTATGATAGGAGTGGGATTAGGATTGGGTGGATGGACAAGAGGATTGGATATAATAGGATTGGGATCTGGGTTAGCTGGGGGGATGATATGATTGGCTATGATAGGATCAAGACTTGGATTGGGCTTCGGTTGATGGATCATAGGATTGGACTCAGGTTCCATAGGCATGGATGGATGAGGAGGACTAGTGGAAGGATTGGTGTACGATTCCAAACTTGAGATGGTGTCTCCCTTTTCAAGAGTATCATTAAGAAGATTTGTGAATTCATGCTCATGTTGTGGAGGATTTTGAGATGGATATTGAGGAATATTCATGAGATTGGTTGATGTGGAGGGACTAGGTTGGCATGATGATGGGGGTGACTCATAGAGTTTAGGTTGAATTTGTTGATGTTTTATGGATGATGGTGGTGAAGGTAACAAAGGGATTGATGAATGAGAAGGCTGGGGGGCCAATGGATTAGGATTGAAATTAGATGGAATTTGTTGTTGTTGCATGGATAAAGGTATGGTGGATGATGTGTTAAATGAATGTTGTGGTTTTTGGGCTAAGATTTGTTGTTGCTGAAGGAGGGCTTGTTTTTCTTGGCTTTGTTGTTGAAGATATAAGGTGAGGGGACTTGGTATGTGTGAAGATGAAGCACGGGTAGAGATCTGGACCTGTGAGGTTTGAGGTAAAGTTATTATTGAATAGGTTTGGGGTATGGATGTGTTGGGTTGATATGAGTGGTAGATTGGTTGTGATAAAGATTCGTAAGAGGTAGATGGAGATGACTCATAGAGATGGGGTGTTGATGTGCTAGATAATTGTGATAGTTGTGCCAATTGAAATTTAAGATCTACCTCTTGTTGTTGTGATTGAGCAAGTTGTTGTTGGAATTGGACAAGTTGTTGTAGCTAAAGGACTTGCGGATTAACGGATGTCGAAGTTGAGACCTGGGTAGGATTATAGTTTTGTAAGGTTGAGGGCATGGATGGAAAATCTTGGGTTGTGTTGAGATGATAAGAATTGAATTGTGGATAATGATCATCATAGATATGTCAAGGCTCTTGTATTTCCTCATATTCTTGAGATGATAGTGATGTTGGTGGAGGCCAAAATGGGGAGATATATGGTTCATGGGTATCAAAATATGCATCATGATCTATCAAATTCTCATCATTAATATATCTAGGTGGGCCTCCACAGAGTGTGAGTTTTGGTTTTGGAGTTGTCCTAGAGTTTTTGATGGTCACAACCATTTTGACGAATAAGGATTGGACTAGGTAGGAAATGGGTGGATCAGTTGAAAGAGCTTCTTAGGATTCAAAGTGACAAGGTTCCACTTGAGATGTGACATGGAAGGATGATAGGTTCCTGATTCTGAAAGCCAAGTTGATGATCTAGGAGACAAGTTGTAGTGATGATGATGATCAAGCACACACAATCATATAAGACACACAACAATTTGATTGGTTGTTTTTTATGACACCTTGATGTTTTGCAAACACTTGTAAACATGCACGATCCTAGGCTAGGAAAGGACAATACTTGTTGAGTTCCCACTTGATTTTACCCAACCGCGCCTACTTATGGTGTATAGCTCCAGGAACTTGGGGCACGGGCTCCTCCTTACAGTGCACTCACTTCTCAGGCACACCAAGTTCCAGGTCCTAGAATGCGCAGATCCTAAGGTACCTTGCTATCTCTACCATAAGCCGCGAAAATGTGGGACAGCTATCAGAGTTTCCTCCTGTATCAACAAGTAGAGGGTTTTTGGCCACTAAAAAAAGGGTTCTAGTGAATATCTGGGGGACCGGCACCTTACGAGCGTCCAGCAAGCCACTAAAGACTTTGACTAACCCTACTAGGAGTTTAATATACACAAAGGTATGCCTCCTTTCAAGCTAGCACTGTACGGTAAGCGCTAATACCGGTTAGACTTGGCTTTCGCCTTATTCTCAATTTATATAGCAGGCCGGATGAAAGTACTGCTTGGGGTCGCAAATGAGTTCTCCTTGCGGATGTGTCTCAAGAGCAAGCCCACTCTAAGGATGACAAAAGCAAGGAAACACGTTGTTTTTGATCTCCCAGATCATACGAAACGTAAGGAGAGAGCATACACAACGTCTTTGCCTCACACTCGCATGGGGTTCATTTTAATTCCAAATCTAAATGTGTGGGTGGTTATACAAAATGTCAAAGGAATGCTTTTGATTCTCAAGATCGCCGAATGGCACAAGAGAAGAGCATGTGCATTCAATGGCAAAATTGCAAGCCACAAGACATGGACCCTTGCTTATGATGTGATCTAATCTATGAAAAAGAAGACACGCTGTTTCAAGATTAGATTCTTTGACAATCGATCCTGCAACACACTGATTAGTAGTTTGCAAAAATTTTGGTTTTCGAAAAACAAAAAGCTGCAATGAAAATGTTAGGACAAGACAAATGACCCTGCAAAAACCCACAAAGTGTTAAATGTGCTGTGAGAGGAAAAATGTTCGATGATTTGAAACGAAAGGCTGAATTTTAAATGGTTATACCTGTAAATCTGAAATGTTTCTGGATGAAATCATAGCACATCTGCGTAGAGCTCAGAAGTAGCTTTCCAACGCCTACAAAAATGTGAAAATCTGATGAAAAACAAGAAAGTTATGATTATTTAACCAAAACAGCCTCCTAGGGCTAGAAATCAGCACTCTCTGTTGGACAGTTCGAGTAAATTTGATTTCTGTGGTTGATAGTTTTGGATTCAATTACATTCTCATGCTTGATAGTTTAGATCAGGCAGCCAATGATTAAACAACCTCTGTTATGATGAGGTATGAAGATAGAGAATGAGGATCTTGCAGAACAATTTGCTGTTTAAACATCTATGCTAGTTTGTGTTTTCCTTGTCTTGAAAATCACTCATTGAGATTTAAGGATAGATGTTTACTGGTTTTGTATCATTAATAAAGAAGAACATCACCAAATGGTAATACTTATGACCAGCTAAGATGTATATATCACTGTGTGACATTAATCAACATACGTCATAAATTAAACCAGCATATGCCACGGTTTACACTAAACAGTCAATAATGCAAACATTTGGCATAGATAACGAAATGAACATTGATGCCAAGGTTCTTGGAATGAATTAATCAAAAACATTAACTAACACTTGCACCCATAGGGCGTTCGAGGAATATGCTGACAGGTATATTTGTTTAAAACTAAGTTTGTATTCACAGCCAGTTCAAGAAATACACTGATAGGATCAGCCGTCTAGTTTAGAACATTTCAGGGAAATGCCGATAGGAATATTCAACGAGTTTATGAATTTCTCTAGCACCAAGTTTTTGTAGGGCGAATTTAACAGTGACTGAAATGAATTCAAATGGATTTACCACATGACACAGCCATCCACTAATTACAGCAGAATGCAATTTTCTCCCAATAAAACCCTATCATGTAATATGCTAATAGCAACAGCCAACGGGTTTAGAAAATTTCTCACCTACAAGCTTAGAAAATTTTCAGCATGAAATAGCATTTCTGAGCAAGGAAATAGGGTTACGGTGTGCACCGAACACATTATAGTTTTGTGCTGTCTTAAAAAATTTCTTTTTCAGTTCGAGCTCCCGTTCAACTCACCTCAAAAATGATAGACGGTTTAAGGAATACGCTCCCAGGAACTGATGAGAGATTGAACAATTGACGAGTTTAGAAAAATTACCTGCAAGAGTTTAATTCATGACGTTAGACAATTTTATGGACATTGTGATAAAATATTAAAATGCCAGCATTGACACTCATGATAGGTTCAAGTATTACGCTGATGAGTTTAGCAAATTTTCCCCGAGCACTATAATACTCATTATTCGCACCCAAAAGAGGTTCAAAAAATACGCCAATAGGAACAACCAGCAGTTTTAGGAAATTTACCAGCGTGGAAGATTTTTACAGAACCGACGACGAGTTTAGTACCTTCTGCATAAATAGCAGATAGAAACAGGCAACAACTTAAGAAAATTTTCCGTCATGAAATCTTTTATTCCGTGTGAAACTATTTCTGGGCATTATAATATTCAGATCATAAGGAACCAGCACTTGCACTCATAGGCGATTCAAAGAATATGGCGATAGGAATAACCAGCGAAGTTAGAAAATTTTCCAGTGTGAATTTAAACAAATTTTTTGGGCTCTATAAACCAGCGAACTTTATGGTGTGAGACAATTTTCAAGTACTATAATGCTCATATATATTAAAAAAGCCTGTGGGATATTATTATGAAATACAATTACATTCTGTTCACTAGCCAAACAAATAAGCTCTACTGTTATGGACACCAAATAGATCACTGGTTAAAAGATTCTCAAAAATGCTAAAGAAAATAAAACAAACCGTTAATGATAACTAAAATCATTGATAATAATTGAAATTGCTATGATCCTGATTTATTTCTTTAATGTAATGAAAAGCCTTTTAGACTAACTATAAGCCTCCCAATTAATGTTAAGTTTTAACCATTGTCCACCCTTAAAATCATCAAAATCTGTGAACATTAAAAAGCCATGTATAAGGAAGGCAATTAACAAAATTTCACAAACAATTTGAAAGAAAACGATCAAAGGTAACCATTAATCTGGTAGGCCAAGCAGTTAACAACTGATTCTCCATAGACCACCAAATAACCATCAACTCCTATGCAATCTTTTTATCTAAAAATAAGAAGAAAACAATGTAAAAGTGCATGAGGAGAATTCAAACTGATAGGGCCATATGTCTATAAAAGCGCTGAAGGCTCAAAACTTAGCAAAAAAAAAATTTCAAAAATTTTAAACTTTTCTGAAACCCATCATATCATATGTTTTTCTTTATCTGTAAACAGCTCCGGAATCAATGAAGAGGTTAGTTCCAGTCAAATAAGGATTTCATGAAAGTTGAGCTTCAAAATCGTTCCACATGTGCATCAAAATCCTGCAAAAACTCAACAAGAGCACTTGCAAAAGCAATGGATTAAGAAGGAGGTTTCACGTCAGGTTCACCATTGTATGCAACCAAATATAAATTTTATTTGAAAGATTTGAAACTAACACAAACCTTAAAATTTATATCTAATGCAACAGAAAGAGTAAAGATGTAACAATATAAACCAGATAAATGTTACCAAATAATTGATTGTGGTTGCTCATAATATTGATGCATAACTCCGATATGATTTTTACTTAGGGCTGAAAATGGAAAATGAGATAGGTTCTATAAAAGTTGGTGAAAATTGGCTTAAGAGGTTGAACGGATTTTTGGTTTGGTGAACGGTAAGGTAGGTAAAAGGTGGTTAGGGTTTTTAATTGGTTTAAGATTAAAATAATAAATTAAATTTATTTAATTTATTATTTTTAGGAGATTATTAGCTCATAGGTAAATAAATTAATTTAATTTATTATTTACGGGATATGTCAAAATGAAGGATTTAATTAATTAACATTAATTAAATCACATGTGGGTAATAATAGATTAAATGGGATATTTAGGAATTATTAGGGATAATTATGGATTTAGGGATAATGAAGGATTCGGTCAATTTTGGATATCTACAAAAGTTATGCATGATAGACTATCGACATGTGTTCTGGCAGAGTATGCTAGTGTTGAAGGCCTATTGGAATGCTCTGCATTCCTTCGAAAATGAATCATTGCCCTTGCAGTTTTGAGTACATGTTTATGGATGTGTAAAACATGCTTCCTTGTAGTTTCAAGGTTCTTGGTGGTCCACGACTCAGTTTTTCAAATGACAGCATGTTGTAATGTGTTCTGAATGATAGATTATTTTCAGAGTTAATGATCGAAGCTGTGCGGCACAATTATCTGATGTCTGGTGGAAAAGGAGTGTTTGGGGATGTTGTATGAGTTATGTGGACTCATGTGGAAAAGTTTTACGAAGATCTTTCTTGTTTCTAGTACTATACAAAGTTTTCAAGTTGATGCGGTCGTTATACTTCAAGTCTTCATGTGTTTTTCTTCAAGATGTCCTATTTCCAAAAGAGCAGAGTGTAGATGTAACTCCTTGGTGTTTGAAGTTTTGAAGGATGTTTTAGACCTGGTTAAGCAAGTTTTGGTGTTTGCAAGGCATGGATCTTCTACCGGTGTAATATGTGGTTTCACTTAGGACCTATCTTCTACACGTTTCATGTTGTGTGTTGTCTGGCCAATTTGTAAATGTATTTTTCATGTTGTATCTGGCTGACAAGCAATGTAATCAGTGTAATATCATGTATAAATATTGAATCAAATTGAGTGAGGAGAGGTGTGATTGTGAGTTGATTGAAAAGATCGCAAGCAAAATAAATGCATTATTGGTGTGCGACTGAAGGAGAAAGAGAAGAAGTTGTTGATGCTATCCAGATTCATTTTGAAGACATAATTGTGATAGTGATCAAATATAGAGTGTGCCTAATTGACCAGATCTTCAAAAGAAAGTGTGAAGAGGCAGAAGTGCAATCATCAAAAGTGTGTGTTTTAATGTTAGTTTTCAGACAATAGAAATATTGTCATACTATAATCTTTTGTAAGTGTGTTCTCATTTTAGGGAGTAGTAGCTTCCTTGGGAGTGACCCTAAAACAAATTCTTCAAGGAGTAGAAGCTTCTTTGGGAGGGACCCTAAATCAAAGTACTTCAGGAAGTAGAAGCTTCCTTGGTTTGTAGCCCTAAAACAAAGTTGTTACTTAAGCTTCATATATTACGAGTTAATCATCACCGTGGTTTTTCCCTTCTAGGGTTTTCTATGTATATCTAGTGTTATTTGTTGATGTGCATTGTGTTAATCTTTCATGTTCATGTTAATGTTATGATGCTTAAGTTTTAATTCTACTTAGATACTAATTCACCCCCCCCTCTCAGTATCTTGGTGTGTTAAATAGAAGAATCAAACTTGGGAGTTGGTGCCAAGGCTTGCAAACAAGAATGTGATAGGGACAAAATGGGTGTTCAGAAATAAATTGAATGAAAATGGAGAAGTGAGAAACAAAGAAAGTTTGGTTTGCAAAGTTTATTCACAGGTAGAAGGAATTGATTTTGAGGAGACATTTTCTCTAGCTGCAAAAATGGAAGCAATCATAATGATTCTTATATTTGCAGTACAAAAGAGATTCAAGGTGTATCAAATGTACATGTCAAATCTTCCTTCCTGAATGGTGACTTAGAAGAAGAAGTCTACATAGAGCAGCCTGATGAATTTCAGTTATCAGAAGACCCAACACATGGTATGTAGACTTTTGTATGGTCTCAAACAAGTCCCTAGGGCTTGGTATGCAAGGTTGGACAAGTACTTACTCTAGCAGGGCTTCAAAAAAGGTATCATAGATAGTAATCTTTCATCAAAATTGAGGGTGAACAAATTCTAATTGTTGTTCTGTATGTTGATGATATAATCTTTGGTGGTAATGATGAAATGTGTAAGAAGTTTGTAGAAGAGATGCAAAAAGAATTTGAAATGTCTATGATAGGTGAGTTATCATTCTTTCTTGGACTCCAAATTACTCAATTAGATGATGGCATCTTTATCTCTCAAGCAAAGTATGTGAAGGAGATGTTGAAGAAGTTTGTCATGGAAGATTGCAAACTAGTGAGTACTCCTATGGTAAGAGGTTTCCATTTTAGTAAAGATGACATGAGTCACCTCAAGCTGATTAGACTATGTATAGGTCTATGATTGGAGGCCTACTATACCTAACATCATCAAGGCATAACATTATGCAAGTTGTGTGTTTGGTTGCAAGGCTTCAAGCAGATCCTAAAGAAACACATGTGAAGGTAGTCAAGAGAATTTTTAGATATTGGAAGAGCACTCTGAAATATAGATTGTGGTATCAAAAAGGTGATAACTTTCTCAGAGTACTTATACTGATGCAGATTGGGCTAGCAATGTTGATGATAGAAGAAGTACCAGTGGAGGAGCTTTCTTTTGGGAGATAGATTGGTCTATTGGTTCAGTAAGAAGTAGGATTTAGTGTCCTTATCAACAATAGAAGTAGAGTATATAGCTGCAGCATCTAACTGCACTCAAGTGTTGTGGATGAAGAAAACATTAAAGGATATCAAGGTAGTATACAATGACCCCATTCCTATTCTTTGTGACAAGACAAGTGCCATCAATATTTCAAAGAATCTAGTGATGCATTATAGAATCAAGCACATTTCTATTAGGTATCAGTTTTTGAGAGAGAAGGTTGCAAATCAAGAGGTTAGAATGGAGTATGTGCCTACAAAGGATTGGGTTGCAACCATCTTTACAAAGGCACTTTCCAAGGACACATTTGAGTATCTCAGACAAAAGTTAGGGGTTGTTGCCCCTCCTTCTAACTAGATGCATAGATGGTGCATCTGTCCACAAGGAAAAGTTCAAGACATATCTTTATCACTAGATTGATGGAGGCTATCTCTCAGGGAGGAGTAGGTAGGAGAATGACAAGGATTGAACAGTCAAGACGACCTGTCAATTAAGGAGTAGTGAAAGAGGATCACTACAAATGTTGAAAGGGGGAGCTTGTATATTTTTGCAAGTAAAGAAGAAGACCACTAGCCATTTGTCCTTGATATCAAAAGGGGAGAAATTTTCATATCAGGCTAAGTGTTACTATCAATGCCAAAGGGGGAGATTGTTTCATATGTGTTGTCATTGATGTCAGCAGTGATTCCAAAGGGAGATTTTTGTAGAATGTTGACTAGTGATGACAGTAGAGTAAGTGATCAGAAATGTTGTGAGGTGGAGAGCAAAGTGATGAGTATATGATGTGATGATCAGAAGAGAAGTCAAAGAGGCAGATGAAGGAGTGTTGATCAGAGAAGTTGTAAGGTAAAATATAAGGTGATGGAAGTCATGAGCATATTGTCTGATTAGTATCATCTATACACAGTTGTACCTTGTCGTCTGAAGTTCATGAAGAGGTGAAAGTTGTGGGTTGAAGAGTATGATGATGTGAAGCAATTATAGTTTATTGTTTGCAATGGAAAGAACTGTGATAGTTGTCTCTATTGTGATGAATGTTGTATTCATTGTTTCCTAATGAAAGGCATTGCTTAAGTTTTGAAAGAAAGTGTTAAAGGTTTCAAACAGTCCAAGGCACTGGAAGTTGCATTGAAGAAGCTTAGGAGAACACTCTGCATTCCTCTACATTTGAAGGTATGGACTTGCGGTTTGGGAGATAGACAGAGATAAGTGTGAAGTATGTATGTTCCTAATTTTAGAGCATATAAGTTATCGCAAAAGTTTCCAAAGCTTACAGAGTGAAGACAATAGTTCTATGATGATGCAGTCAAAAAGATTCAAAGGAATGCTTCGCATTTCTCGGCATTTGAAGATTTGATCTTGTAGCTTGAAGGGTAGCTGGATACAAGTGAAAGGTTTCAAATGATAAGTTGTACCGCAGAGGCTCTTTGAAGTCACTAGAGCAAAGACATATCATGTTGCTAATTTGAGTTGTCAGGAGGAGAAAGCAAAAGCCACTACATTTCACCACATTACATTATTTGGCTTTGATGTTTGAAGGATCAGTTCAGATGGTCTGTATGTTTGTTCATTCCAAGTTTCAAGTGTTGAAGTGTACCACGAATTGGTTTTCCAATGTTCTATCCCAAGACTGTATATTCAAAGTTTGCAAGTGATGTTGGGTTCAATGTTTGTTTGTTTACGCTAGCATGAAATAGCATGAAGTTGTGAAAAGAATGTTTGAGAATGTGTTTGTAAGTCATATAATGTTTGTGAAGTGATTCGCATGATGTTACTTGGTCCCTCTAGTACCACTTTTGGTCTGGAGCTAATTTGTGGAAGGATAAGTGTCTATGAAGCTGACTTGATATATCTAGGTGATTACGCCATGTGTTGGAAGTGTGTGCCATAATGGAGATGAGTGCTAAGGTAAAATAGGTCATGATTATCACTTGGTTTGAACTACATTAGATTTCTACATCTTTTGGGAGTCAACTTGTTGTGATCGTTGCACATTTCATGTTACACGTTTCATCTTGGCTAACGAAGGAGAAAGATTTTGAAGCTTGCAATAGATATAAATAAAAGATCTTGTTTGCTGTGAAATGTATGAGTGTGTGAGAGTGTGTGAGGATGTATGTGCAAGTGCAAATGTGAGTGCCAGGTGTGTGTGTGGAAGTATGTTGAAGGTAGCAGAGTTTGTTGAGCAGAGGAGTTGAAGTGTGAAAGGTGTTTTTGTGGAGGTGTTTGATTAGTGGAATTTATCAAGTGTTTTGTACAGAGGTTGTAGCCTCTTTCTGTAAGTGTTGTAACATTGTGATTTGGGGAGTTGTAGCTCTTCCTTTGGTTGTAGGCCACAAAACTTGCAAATCTATTTTATTATTTATGAGGTTAGATTTGGATAGTAGATACAAGTAACTTGCTCACCGTGGTTTTTCCCTTCTAGGGGTTTTCACGTAAATCTGGTGTTATGGTTGTATGCTTATGTGTGGTGCTTTGAATTGCTTAATTTGCTTTCTCATTTGTTTAATGCAGTAAAAAGATTTGGTTGATAAAGTTAATTTGAATTAAGTTTTGGCATATGCTGATTCACCCCCCTCTTAGTATAGGAGTGTGTTGTAACACTAATAACCTCCCATAACTTACTTATTTGAGTAGTTTCCTTTGGGCCATAGACACTTATAACCTAGAGTCTCCATCTTCACGAGGCTTCTCCTTGAAATGATGGCCAACCCTCCAGAGGCCCCATTAGTAGCAACCAAAGATGTGTTCATCAAATTTCAGAGAGGACCTTCATTGCACCCAAGGAGAGTTGCCCACTCTCCTCTTTCTTAGTGTTTTTAAGTGTAAATTAGATTTTGGCTACGATTTCCTCTTCTATTTTGTTAGATCTTGTGTTACTTCCATTTCTATTTAATATTATATTCTAAGACATGTTTTTTACTAATAAAACTATTTTTCTGGATATTACCATAGAAGTAAGTCAATTATAAAGACAACGATCTATTTTTTTTATTAATTATAAAATATAAATTAACATTTTCATAATGCATGCATTTAATATTTGACACTTTCAAAGGTGAGGTGTGTTACATTTATTGATTCACTTTTATGAAATAATTTTTTGATAGATTCAAGATAACTTCATGTAAAATAGTGTAACAATATCCCAAATGGTTTAATAATATTTAAAAGGGAATCCCTCAAACCCAATGATTTATTATTTTTGTTTAGGGTAAAATAGGATTTTGAAATATGGGCCAAATCCTTGTATAAATAAGAAGGTGAAGCAATCAAGCCCAATGAACTAAAAGGATCTACCACTAGAAACAAGTAGAACAAATGATGCACTACAACATAAAACTAAAAACATGGTAGGAAAATCCCTACAAGCAACCAACCCATAGTCAGGGTGGCTTGAGGTAAATTACTACAAAAACTTTATGTAACCCCAACCATCTTATCCTTAATGTTGAAGCCCTTGTGCTCAAATATCCTTTTTCTTGGACATGAATTGGGTGGATTCAAAGGACCATAGGTAGTCCTGACACCCAACCCCACTATCCCTTTATCACTTCACATATTCAATGATGGAGTCTCTGTCATAGCACTATAGTCCTCAGGACCCTTCCCTATACGTCCCTCCTTCAATGCATCCTTAAAATTGGTCTTGCAAGCTTGATTAGTAGACAAAGCTTGTACCTTTTTCCTTTAAATAGAATAATTTCTCTTGGTAGTTCAAGAAAATAAATTCTTCATGACCCAATTTGAAGCAACAATGGAAAACAACTAGGAAGTTCTTGAATTCAATCCATTGCACCCAATTACCTAGCTTGGATGATAAGGTAACTTGAGAAGGGAGCACCTTATCAACCTCCAAATAGACATAGAACCTTGCAAACAATAAATGTTTCATGGATCTCATGACTGCATCCATCGTAATATACTACCCAAAAGTATTGGAAATGCCCAGAAGAATATCCTCATCCCACTATTCCAATGGCAACCCCAGCAATCAAAATCCCACTATTCCAATGGCAACCCTAGCAATCAAATCCAAATATGAATCCCGTTGATGTAATCTTGCATAGGGTTGAAACCTAGATTCCATTTTAGGGATAAATTATTCTACCCAAGGAACCAAGGGCCTTCCAAAATGGTCCTTGAGAAATCTTTTAGGTTTGAAATGAAAAAAGAAAGAAGCAATCTAATAGAGCTACCACCCACCACATGCCCCCTCAATTACCATATTTGAAGCACCCATCTTCTGACCACATCTATGTTGGGTCGATTATCATAGAATCTCCCCACAAATGAGCACTTAATCCTTGCAGCATATCTATCAATGAGAGATTTAGGGATGATAATATAGTGTATTAGCCCCTCCACCAAAGATTGAGCAGTAGTAGCATCATCACCAAGCAATTCCTTTAAAGAACCTTCAAACATGATCTCCTCCACCAATGGGGCACGAGCTAGGTGCCATCTTCCTCAACCCGAGCACATTTCCCACATGCACCAGGGGCAACATTCCCCACAAGTCCACCCACCTTATTGTTTGGACAATTCACTAGGGAAACAATAGCATCAACTTCCTTAGTGACACCTCCTTCTTGCACATTGGCACCCAATGTACCAAGAGCATACTCTGAACCCACAATGCCAACATTTCTTTTCATGACATCCATACATAGTTTCATGCCCTACAAACTCACGTTCAATGCATCCTTCATACGGACGTCATCCTAGACCGTCCTCCCATCCACGAAAACCCTAGCCATTAGAGTTGAGGGAGAACACTACTCATGAACCTTGTTCATGCAATTAGTTGTGGCAATAGAAGGCTCATCGGGTGCTATAAGAAAACTGCTCATGAGGGTACGACCAAGGTCAGCCCCGTAAAGCCAGACAAAATTGGATGCCTTAAAGATAAATTCTACGCCTACGACACAAACTTTTGTGCCTCCAACTAGATCACCCAAAGAGTCTCATTTTCATCCTCAGTATACAAGCTTGACCACTCGTCTTGGTCTGATTCATCATCACCATCTTCATCGTCGCCTTCATCGAGTCCATATCTTCTCCCACCCTATTCTGAATTCGATATCCCGTTCCTACTCATCATGTAGTAGTTCGTGTGTAATAGACTACTTGATAAATGAAACATTAAATTTCATCAATAGATAAAATCTTATAACAAGACCCAGAATGAACTTCAGATAACAAGTGGAGAGTAAAACATCCCAAATTTTGTCAAGAAATTCATCTAGCTACCTAGCCTAGATTTTTTAGAAGTGAATTAGATTTTTTTTCTTATAAAATTTTCACTAATTTATTCTTTTAAAAGTGAATAAACACAAGGTTTTGAAAAAACTTTCTCAATTATGTATTTCTAATGTGTAAATAATGTGTTTTGTAGTGCATTGAAGATTCCAACTAAGAAAAAAATAATCTAACCACTTTCATTGCCTTTATTAGAATGCATCATCAAATGGTAAATACTCAAGGTCATTAGAAATATGAGCACATTACTTTAAAAATTGGGATCATGAGCGCTTTTTTTTAATATCAACGTATCTTTTAAACATGAGAAGAAAAGATGTGTTGGTAAATTTTGTTACTATAAACTGATTAATTCCAAACTATTTCTTAAAATTGGTAATACAAATAAGGATGAATTCTAATATGTTTATAATAGAGCCTTATTTCTTCTTCAAGTATGATGTTATAAGTGATTTCTTGATAATCAATGAGTATTTTCTAATCAAATCACCAATAAGAATTAATATCATTCCAAATCATATAAATTTTATCTTGGAAATTATCCTTGATTAAAATATTTAGTTGAGTCCAACCATAATTTTTCACTTACTAAGCAAAAATATTGAGTGAGGACATGTAATAAGACAAATGAGAGAAGTGATATATTTTATGGAAAATGATACAAAAATAATAGTGATAGAGGATGGACATTGCACATAACCTAACATAAAAGAATACTAATAATAATTACTTTTTTTGTCACCATCAAGTATCTCACTCCATGTCATTTCTTAAAAACTTTTACCACTAGACTAAATACGACCATAAGACCATATAATGTAAGCCCTGCATGATATTAACTATAACACTTTTATAGTATAGTTCTGGTCATCCATAAATCTTCAAAATTGTTAATTTCATTAAAATATTTTAATAACATTTTTCTATCATCTATATATTTTAGAAATTATTTTTATTTAATAAATACAGATTTCGTAATTCTTTAATAACAAGAAAAAAATCTTTGATTTAATTATTTATTATATGTATAATTTTAATAATGAAAACTTTAATCACCTTCTAATAAATTCTACAATTCAATTACTCTATCTTTGATTTAATTATTTATTATATGTATAATTTTAATAATGAAAACTTTAATCACCTTCTAATAAATTCTACAAATTTTAACCACCTTACTTTTTTCAGCGGCTCTTTACCGCAACAGGGTTTTTTATCCAATTCAACTAAGATATTAACCACAATCTCTACATTCCCTTTTTTCTTTAATACTAATTTTTTAATAAAAATTATGCAACGTGTTCAGCTTCTATAACATTGCATTTTAGAGGAATAAAACGCTTTACTTTTGAAAAACAAAATTCTAGTAGCTCTCCAAAACTTGTCTTCAACTATTTTTAATTATCTCTGTATTTTTTTTAATTGTAAAAAGCTCTTTACAAATAGAAGCAGCAGTCCATGAGACAAATAATATTAGTATATTTATATTTAAAAAAATATATCTACATAAGTCAAGAGATATCTATAATTTGTTTTTTATTTTTTTATTTTTTTATTTTTTATAAATTAAGGTTTTCCATTAAATATATTTATAAATTATTTGAGCTAGAATTTAATTTGGTTTAAAATAGCAAAAACATCTTTTCAGAGTGTATTTATTGTAGTTTCATTATAATACACTAAGACATACATTGAATTTTATTTGATTTGATTTTATTTATTTACTATTTTTTTTTTTATTTTTTTAAATTTTTGTTTACTAATTACAATAATCTGAATCTTTTAACCCTTACTGTTAGAGGTAACGAGAAATACAAGCCAAGGGAAAAAAAAAATTAGCAGCAGAAAATCTGCTTTTTGAGATATGTCCGATACGTTTTAAAAAGAATAATGATTTGGTGTGTATGCCGACATCCACCATTTTCCCCGGTCTGTATGGAAACGAAATTTTTGAATGCCCACACTGTTCGCTCAGTACTTGAAACTCACAAATACAACGCCCCATTCCCACTCTTTCCAAGAGGCTGCACGGGAAAGGAATCTTTAAAACTACTGCTCAAATTTCCTATCAAGCATGTTACACTGAATCACTTCAAGCTCTCTCCAGTCAATCTTCAGATTGAGAGCAATGACTAAATCCTTGAAGGCAAGAAGATTGGACGGGAAAGGAGAATCTGATTGTAAATTTTACACGTTGTACAGTGCTATTTGTGAGTGATGTGACAAAATTGCTTTCCAACGCACTGCTTTAGGGTGCTTTTCTCCATTTGGGCCCACACTGTTCGCTCTAGTGCTCTGCGTTTGTCACTTTTGTTTACTATTGTCCATTGGCAATGGCCTTTTCTTCTAAATCCTAAAACTAGCACTTGCACCTATAGGGGAGGTTCAAGGAATACGCCGATAGGAAAAACCTACGAGTTAAAAGAAAGTTTTCCGGTGTTATTTTTACGGCGTGAGACAATTCCGAGCACTATAATGCTCACATATAAAAGCCTATCGGCTAATTATTGCACGACATAATGATGGTTGAAGTGCGTCAGAAACAAAGATAACAGCTCTCTGATGAATCCACTCCACACATATTTTCGTAGATGCCTCTCAATACTCTACATCATTGATGGATTACGGACCTTTTTGAAAAATAACGTACCTTGAATACAGAAATTCCTGTTCTAATTTTTGGAGTGAAGCAATAACCCCAAGTTTTATTATGCTGAATACTCGTGGGAAACAACGAATAATGCCTCTTCACGAGTGGTACTTTTTGTTACTTTCTAAAAGCAGTGTATAATGGAGTTGTTTTGCTAGCATCCACTAGCGAAGCATCATTACTTCATGTGCATGTGGTCTTTCTCACAACGCCATCATGTGAAAAATAGTTCCTCCTAGTGCAGGTTTTAGCAGGCAAAATAAATATTCTGCAGTACGTATCAATTATTCTAGCTCCCATCCATAAGTAGAAAATTGAATCCCTCACATTCTTTCCAAATTATTTTCTGGATGAAAAATCTTAATTGTAACTGTTATTTGTTTAGCCAATAAAGAATTAAATTTTATTATTTTTAGGAAGAATGCTATAATCCATAATTAATTTTCTCATTTAATAATTTAGAAAATAACATTTATCTAGTTTTTTATTGGTTCATCTTGTGAACACTCAGTATAGAAATTATTATTTAAATTTTATTACATTTTAAAATCAATGAGTGCATTAAAATGATGTGACACAATTTCAACTATATTAATGATTCAGGGACACTCCCTATCTCATCATCCGCCATACAAATCTTCCTTACACCACACAAATCCTCGTCTAAATCTTTTTTTTTTATCTATATAGTTTTAATGGCATAGGCACTTGCATGAATTTGTACGTTCCTCATCTATCGGCTTAATGTGATTTATACAATTTTTTCAATGTTTAAACATGTGAGAATAATAAATCCTTGTCCATGCCCATTGAATTGTACAAATGTGGAGAAATGTTGACCATATTTCAACCTTTTCCCAAGTTTAAGATCTTTGATTTAAGATCTGTGATAGTCACAATTTAGACCAAGAGCTTGCCCACCTTACCAAAGTTTTTGAATTAAATAGTTACAAGAGAAAACACATCTTGAGAGCTTTCAAACTAGCCAGAACTAGCCCTAGCCCCAAGCCTAAGGAGGCCAACCTTCCTATTGCCACCCTCCCCTACATCGCTGGCCTTTCTAAGAAAATTTATAAAATTCTTCTTAAAAAGGGCCCCCAATGTGCTTTCAAACCCATTTCCACTCTAAGAAACCGAATCCCTTCACCAAAAGACCCCAAAGACCTCTTGCTCAACTCTGGAGTCTACAAGATGGTTTGCTTGTGTGGCACTCCCTACATCGAGGAGACGGGTCGTTCCTTTAGCACCAAGATTAAAGAGCATAGTGCGGACATCAGGGATGAGCATGATCACAAATCCGCCCTTGCAGGGCACTCAACATTAACCAAACACCACATCTGCTTAGAAAACACTCAAATCTTAGTTAGTGAAGACAATTTCTTCAAGAGAAAACTTAAAGAAGCCATACAGATCAACAAACACCCATCTAATCTCAATCCTGATGATGGATGGAGGTTAAGTTTTTCTTTGAATCCCTTATTGACCCGCCTTAGAAACCTACCCTTGCCCCCTTCCTGACCTCTTTCATCCTTCTCCAATCCTTTCCTATTCTTCTTCCTTTCCCCTCACTCCTCTCCTCCCTTTTGCCTTGCACCAATCCCCCCTTTCCTCTTCCCTTCATCCTCTCTGCTCCCTTCTCTTCATTTTTTCTCCAGTTTTCCTTTTGTCTTGTCCTTCCTTGTTACTCTCCTATCTTCTCCCCTTCCTGGTTCTTCCCCCTTCGACCCCCTCGTCATCCTCTCTCCCCTTTGTTTTTCAACTCTCGTCTCCCTTTTAGTCGACACATTCTCTCTCTCGTTTTCTCCCATTTCTTTAGTTGTTGCTTAGTGGTCGGTCTTGTTTGTCCTTTGGTTGTTGTTTTCTGCTCCTTGTTTGTTTGTTTGCATTTTAGTTCTTTTACCGTTTTCTCCTAGTCTTCTATAAGTCATTTGGGTCTTGATGTCTTCTCCTAGTGTTTGCTTATGGTGTTGTGGTTTGCTTCTTTTGGGTCGTGTTGTCTTTTATCTTTAGGTAGACACTCTCGTATATATGCAGGCATGTTATTTATTTTTGCATATATATAAATATGCAAAAAGGTGTGTGTGTGTATACACATTCATGTTTACTTGTATGTATATGTATATATACATATACATATGACATGTATACATATAGTTGCACATACATGCACACATGGGTATATGCATACATACTTATGCATTCATTTACTTAAGATTTTGATGTTTTCTTTTGGTTCTTTCACCTTACTTCCTTCTATCTTATATAATGTTTTTGCATAGGTTTTTGTCCTTATTTATTTAATTAGGCTTGATTGTTTTGATTGTTCTAAATATAGGCAGACTATCTTGCTTGTCCTTTTTATAA
The DNA here is from genome assembly GCA_027924645.1 of Cunninghamia lanceolata. Lineage (NCBI taxonomy): Eukaryota > Viridiplantae > Streptophyta > Pinopsida > Cupressales > Cupressaceae > Cunninghamia > Cunninghamia lanceolata. The sequence goes on from BSBN01000108.1 coordinate 9,896,258, forward strand.
TTCTTTTGATTCTTCTTCTACCGTGAACTTTTGTTTATATCTTTATTTTCTCTATTTTTAGTCATTTAGTTATTTTCTTGATTATATAATTAATTTCCCAATTATTTGCTTTAATATATATTTATTGTTACACTTTTTGTTCACTTTGTGCACACACGCGCACACACACACACACACGCGCTCTTGTAGGTTGGGTTGTTTTATTTTTATTATTACTAAGTTTCACTTTGTTTTTTTGAGTCATTGTGTTTGGTTTTGTGCTTGTGCATATCGAGACTTCTTTGCATGTTGGTGTATAGGAGAAAATATTTATTTTTTGGAGTTTTTTCCTTAAGGTCTCTTGGTCCCCGTGCCACCTCTCTCCCCCCTCCCTTTTTATTTAACCTTCTTGATTTGTAAATCATCCATTCTATTTCTTCTCTCTTGCTTTCTTTTCTCCTAATGATGGATCAGGGAGTGTGATCTGAAACATTGAGGGAAAAATCTAACACACAGTTTAATCCTGAAGCACTCATTACAATTAAAATATCAATGTTTACCTTATTCCCATGGAAATAGACTTACTTTATTCCCACACTTCCTTTTTCGTTTATTATGATCCAACTTCCTATTTTAAATTAAAGGGTCCTTTTAAAACATACACCCCTCTCCTTATACTCTGTCGTTTTTAAACAAGGGAACAATTTTTAAATATGGACGCTTATGTCATCTTTTCTAATGTCATTTTATCTCTTTTTTCTTTGTTTTTAATTTTTAAACACTTTTTTTTTAAATGTAGGTGCCCTTTTTTCATTTTTGTTTAAAACAATAGCTTCATTTTTACATATGAATTTTCTTTCAAGAATGAAGTTTCTATTATATTTTTTCATTTTTGTAAAGTCAATCAAAATTAAAGAGTTCACATGACTCAAATTTTGTTGCTAGATATGCGTAAATACATGATATTAAATTACTCGGATGGATTCTTGAAATTGCACAATATGCCTCTTAGATGTGGGACTCAGATGGATTGTGGATCAAACGTTGTGACACCTTCTATGGATATGGAATTTGGGATGAGATTAGCCATGCCTCCCCTAGGTTTCTCCGCTACTCTTGTTTAATTTTTTATCCCTTCAACACTATGCACATCGCTAGAATAGCAATCCTTCATGTGCAATTAAAACAAGCACTGAGTACACGCAAACACAAAAAGAGTGTAAGAATAACACATCAAATAACACAACCCAATTTAATAAGCATAGAATTTAAAAATTATATTTCCATTCATAGTACATCCTCAAGTTGTACTAAACTTCAAAGATTTGAATATGCATCCTCAATTTGTGGATAAGCAACCACACATTTGGGAAATGCAGTCAAGAGCATTATAGACAAAATTAAGTGCAACATGTGGATAAGATTCTAGCAACAAGACATGCATATAAATAGAGATTGAATGTCAATCATGAAAGCTCACAAGTTTGAAGTAGTTATCAAGAAAAACACAAGGATCTCAAGGTCCATTAAGATCATGCAAATTGATTCCTGACACTTGAAAAACAAAAATGACATGAGCCATGGGAGGATACAAAGTACTAGGAAAGTAAAGCTTAGAAGTCAAAAATTTGCCCCAATGTTTTGATGAAACATTGGGTGTGTTGCACAAGTGACAACAATAGGGTTTCCTTTTATTTGCTTTTCTAGTGGAGTCTATTAAGGATGCATTCTTGGTAGACATCCAAAAGAGAATTAGAAGGACCTAAAATCTCTTAGAAAGGAGCAATAAATTCGGTTTGCATATCATTAAGGTAAACCTTTGTTTATATGCAAGAACGACCTTAACAATGTTCTTCCCCAACAATTTAAAAGAGTTAAATTCAACATTCGACATTGACATGAACCTAATGCAATGTGTCCCTTGTTTTTTATAGATTTAACATCTAGTTATAGGATTTTTTCCATGTTAATATTCCTTTTTTATTTGTAGTTTTATAATGGTGAAATTTGCATATCTATGCTAATTCCCATTTAGTTTTGGGTTAATCTTGAAATAATGTTTTAATAGGTAACAAGCGGCACACTTTTGTGTTAAGTTTTACTCTTTCTCTAATCCTTACTAATCCCATTTACTCTCAACTTCATGTATTTACATGTGTATTTGACATTACCCTAATTTCATTTGTACCTATTTCTATACGTTCACCCCATTATCAACATTGATTTCCATGCATACATTATTGATCCCCAAATTTCCATTTCCTTGTCTTGGGTCAATCTTGCAATGTTTGTTTTTGATCCCAAGCCACTCAAGATTGACCATAAATTCTAAATTCTAAATTTTGAAGGTTCAACTTCTATTGTTTCCTACTAGCTATTGGAAGCCAACTTGGGACACATTTGTGTGACTTTTCCTTACATCTTGGCATTTAAAGACATTCATTTGTGAATTTAACTACATTTATAGGTATCGCAAGGAACATCCACATTTATTCTAGGAACACTTTCCATATTCAATATAAAGGCCATTGCATGCTTGTGTTTGATACCATCCAACATTTCTCCAAGACTATAAATCTTATCAATCAAGATAGTTCAGTTAGGAGAACATAATCCTTGCCATCTAGTAACTTCTCTTTGGTACTTTTAAATATTGTTAGTCCTTATGCATCAACAAATAGCAAAGATTCTAGAAAATGAGGTTGTAGAAGTCCATAATTTGCCAAATAAGATCTGCATCTCATAGGTTAGTTATGTGCTACTCCAGATCGACCTCGAGTGACTTAGGATCAACCCATAGAAGATTTTAAGTTTGTTCCAATTCTCAAATAGTCAGCACATCAAGGGAATTAGTTTTCAGACATTGACAAATTTATTTTTTACATCAACATTTATTCTTCATCATTAATTTAAGAGTTAAGTACTTTATCCTTTTGCATTTAATTTCCAAAGATAGAATTTGAATTGTCAATTCTCAGCTCAATTTTATTTACGTTAGAGGTAAATTTATGCTTTGGTTGTATGCATTTATTTAATTAGCCTAGGTTAATTCATGTATAATATTTTATCCTATCATTTTTATAAGGTTTGACCTTATGGTTATACCTTCATTTCTTTTGGTGTTTTAGAGCTATGCTTTTGATTTCTCTATCATATTTTGGATCTTATTAGGATCTATGTTCCTATTGGTTTCATGTCTCTTTTTCTTACCTTATCCACCCTTAGATTCATTTTAAGGTTTCATTTTTTAATATAAGATATCAATGGTTTTTCTAATTTTTAAAATTTGAGATTGATTTACTTGAGGAGTGGCTGTCTCAACCCTAATATGGCTTCCCACTTCAATGATAATGAGGTCTTTTCAAATTCTTGTGTTGAGAACCATGTGGATGATAACCAAGATTATGGTAATGATACCCATTTAGATTAACAAAAAATTGTGTAAGAAATTTTTACTTTAGCTAATGTTGAGAATCCTACATAACTAGCACATATGATTCATAACATGTTTATCAACAAGCCACATGGATTACAGGTCTTGCAAGAAATTAGTGCTAAGATTACTTTATCTACCTCTTTCTTTAGTTCATCTAGACCTCCCTTCTATCTTTGGCTATACGTGCTTCCACCATTGTTCCACCCTGATAGGACTTTGGTAAAAATCATAGTTTTTCATAGCATGTGAGTCCTTGGTTAGGATCTAAATTTTTTTGAAAGTCCTATCCCTTAAACCCTAATTCAAGAATTTCATTAGAAAATGCTTTAAATCCTTGTGTTACCCATGTTGAAAAATTAAAAACCATTATTAAAGCCTTGCTGAGTCATTTCCTATCATATTATGCTCTATCTTTGCATTTTTTATCATGCAAAAGCATTACTGCATCCTCGTGGGTATGTCTAAAGAACCCTTGCGGGCTTGCAGGAGTTAAAGAAGTGGTTTAAATGTTTGTCGCACTACCGCAACATTCTATATGAAGGTCGGTGGGATGACGGTAAGAATTGAACCGTCACCGTTGTACTGCGGCGGGTAGTAGAGAAGCCTACGAGATCGCGGTGAGAAACTAAGCCATCACTGCTATACCATGGCAGTTAGTGGGAAGGTCTATGGAGCAGCGATAAGCATTAAGACAGTCACCTCATCACTGCAATAGTCATAAAGACGCTATGTAGGATGGCTGTGGGATTTAAGTTCAAGCATACAGTGTTACCCGTCATACTGTAGGAGTCTTTTCTCTACTCTGCAGGATGGCGATAAAGGGATGGATATGGCATATGGTGTTCCCCACGGTCCCGCAAAGATTAATGAAGAGGTGTGTGGGTTGGCAGTAATAGGTAAAAGGGCATAGAATATATCCCACAACTCGGCAGTGGTTTGCATAGCGACAAATATGAAGCACAGGATTACGGTAAAAGTAGGAAGGCCGTTGACTTTGATGTGGCAACCCATGTAATGCTTCAAAAGGCTTATATCCTCTGTGGAGACTGCTAGGAGGCTCCATGCGATAAATTCTTTGCATTCAGATTAGGTGGTGGAAGATCTGATCCTGAGCTTTTATTGCAGTCTGGAATTTGAACCAAAATTTGATTATCCGTCAACACATTTCGCGGAGCCATTACTCTGCAACTAATTGCATTCAAAATATCTAAGGCAAGGTATTGAAATCTGATTGCTTAGTAATTTAGAATCATATTTTATCTATTGTAGTGGTTTCTAAATGAAATTGTAACATGTGTGATGGCCTGAAGCTTGTTGCTTGTTGATTATAAAAGGAATTCAGGGCCATTTACATAGGGTTGGCTAGTTGGTTTTTGAGAAGATTTTGTGTAGCTAAACACAGAGAATAGAAGTTTTTTGCTTTTTCTAGGTTCTGAGTCTGAGTTGTATGTATTTGTAAATTTGTTTTAACAATAGTAGCAGATCTACATGAATGTAATGGCATATTTATGAAGCTAATTATCTCCTAAGGTGTGGTTTACACAAATTATGAATGAATGAATCAAAGATTGTTCATTTTATCTCCATGAAGTCTTTATGGATGTGTTTTTCCGTCTGAGGCTCTTATTCAAAGAATAAGTTAAATGCTTTACCAGGAATACAGATTTGTGTGAATGTATGCAAGGATATTATAAGAATGATTGATTTAGAAATATTGAGTTTAATGTTGTAAGGCAATACTATAAATCTCTATGATGTTTAGGTTACCTACTATTATCAAGTTTTAGTCACATTCAATTTGACTTTGTTACCCTAGAATAAGGCACCAATCTCTTATCTTTATGTCTAGTTTCATGCCCCAGAAGCCAACAAACACCCAAATACTTTAAAATAACTGAAATCAATTTTAAGTGTTTGTTCATTTGATGTTTTACCCTGTTCTATGGTTTGAGGAATATTAAATTTTGAGTGACTTGAGCCAAGTCTTCATATTTTCATGATCCTCAAGCAAATCTACATAGAATTAATCTCCTTTTCATAGTATTGATAATAAAAGGTATAGGAGGTTATTGAATATTGTCAAGGGATCACCCTCCCAGATTCTGCAGAGCCTAAAGTGAAGAGGGAAAGTTGTTTTAACTTACACCTATGTGTTGGCTAACCCCAATCTTCTTTTCATAGTATTGATAATAAAAGGTATAGGAGGTTATTGAATATTGTCAAGGGATCACTCTCCCAGGTTCTGCAGAGCCTAAAGTGAAGAGGGAAAGTTGTTTTAACTTACACCTATGTGTTGGCTAACCCCTCGTGATAGCTGAACATTGAAAGTGGCTAAATCATAGGCTATTTCATGAGATAAGGTTGGGATTTAAAAACAACCAACAGAAATGGTGACTCTACTGGGAACATTCTAGTGGTCTACCAAGGGTGTGTAGAATTTACATCTTTATAGTGTTGTATTACTCCCTTTGAAGAGGGTGGCGACTCTGATCAAGAAAAGATGAATAGTTGTGTATGAAAAAGGAAGGATTCCTCTACATTTTCACCTATATCTTTGCAAGGCTTCTTTGAAAGATAGAATATATTGAATTCCCTTAGTTGGGTGGTGAATCTGACTCTCCCATACTGGTGAAAGATTTACTTCAAGGCAATTAAGTAAAAGAGGAAGCTGGAAAAGCTGTAGAGGGAATGAAAGGAACTAGAGGACACATGAGGAATCATCCTGAACAAAATCTGGAAGGGGAATTTCCACAGCATACTCGGTAATCATGGAAGAAGAAGAATGCAAACATTGGTAAGTCTAATATATTCTCTCCTCTGCTAGGATCTAAAAGTTCTCTTCATAATGATGCTGATAGTTTGCAAAGATCATATAGAATTTGGTATGCTTGGTACAAATGAGGATAATTCTATTTTGAGAGACTTTGTTGAAAGTGAAAACTCCCATTCAAGGCTCCTAGCTAACAAACAGTCAATCCCTAGAATGACAAGTCTTCCTAGTCTTATAGATTTTGACCTATTAGGCAATCCTGTTAGTAGGTCACCTACCCCTACTTTTCACAAGAGTGCTACAAATCTCCTGGATAGTACTATGGAAACTTCTGATTCAGACACTACATTACCTAGTGAAGAAGAATTAATGAAGGAGATTAATGAGTTACATAGAGAGACTAAGAGAGTAAATGAGTTGAATATGAGAAGATATAAGGAAAGAGAGGAAAGGATTAGAAGTGCCATAGATGAGAGAGACAAGATGAAGCTAAGGCTGGAACATTGGAAGTCAGTAACTCTAGAAGAGCTTGAACCTACATCTGTTACACTCAATGGCCCAGTAGTTTCTCAAAAACCTACCCAAAATAATGTGACTGTCCCATTGAATACTATCCCTGCAAACACTTGGACCAGTTCTATTGTTACCACCAATGTTGTAGTCCCTTTAAAATCCTTTGTTCAATGCGATGATAAAGGGAAGAAGCCTATGAAAGGAGCACATGTCAATGGTGGGGCATCTCAAAATGTTGTTGCAACAGAAAAGTCTAATTCACTAGATCTTAAATTGAATAAGGAAAATGAATTATTGCAAAAGGAATTGGAAAGAGTAGAGATGTTGGCTGCAAATGTTGAGATCCAGAGGAAAATTGCATTTCTAAAGTCCTCCGTTGGAAATCCTGTAACATCTTCTTCTCATAATCCAATAACCTCTTCTCCCAATGATGTAAATCTTTCAGCCTCTATTAAACAATCAAATTCTAACTATCATACACACACTCAGTCTTGAGGTCAAAGAATGAGACAACAAGGAAGTCTAGGTGCAGGGGGAAGTGGTGTAAATAGATGACCGCCGGTCAAAAGATTAGAAAGACCTATTTACTAGAAGACCAACATTGCTAGATGGATACAAACAACTTTACTTTGATGGGATACCTAGGTATCCAAATCTTCTCCCAGATGATGTAAGGAAAGTGTTGATCAGATTCTCTGGAAATAATGCCATAAGTGGAGAAGATCACCTAAGGTCATTTAATGATATGATGGATGATTTTGAAGTAGAAAATGAAGATGTAAGGATGAAGTTGTTAATGCAGTCACTCACTGAAGATGCTAGGGATTGGTATAGGGGATTTCCTAAGGCCAGTATTGAGTCATGGGAAGAATTCAAAAGGGTGTTCAGAGAACAGTATGGTGACAAAACAAGTCCTTGGTTCATACTGAATGAGTTTAACATCTCCAAAGGATACAACGAGACAATTTTTGATTTCAACATAAGGTTTTAGAAAGCCATGCATATAATTCCAAATTAATTAAGACCAAATGAGCCTGTATGTTTGGTTACATATAGCAATGCATTTAATCCCAAAATGGGAAATCTTCTTAGAGATAAGAATCCCCAAACCTTAAGAGAGGCTTACAAAGTTGCCCTACTGGTGCAGGTGCACCCTAGCATGAATATGCCTCCATGAGGTAGACTTAGGATTTTGATTTTGTATAGGTATTCTTATGTTGTAATAAGGCCTAAATGGCTACATTTAACTTGTAAAAGGTCCTAGTTAGTCATTTTGATGTCATTTGATACCTAATGTAAAAGTTGCACAAATTGACAAAAGTTGTCATAAGCAACAAATTGCAAAAATGTAACAAATTGTAAGAAGGTGGAAGGTGAAGGGACAAAGTAGTTAGAAAGTTAGTTTTAGGCGGTGGTTTTGGTTATTTAAGGCATATTGAAGCCTCACAAACTTCGAGGCAGGTTGAGGGATGATGTATAAGTGAAGAAATCAATAGAATACTCTATTTTTCTATAATTTCCTATATTTTTATTGTTTTCAGGCCATTGTACGGCCAAGTACTGTCCTTTAACCTCTCCTCCTCTGTTGAAGTCTCATTGCAGCGTTTGGTACAGTTCTGTATGGATATATACAAGGGAAATCCATATATGGTTGGAAAGAGGATTGAGTTACCTTTCAAATTCATCTGGTGTGAGGTCTTAACTCGATTCCTAGAGGAAGATATCACGTTTTTTCTAAAACTACTTTGTTAACTAGGTTAACTAGGGTTTTGGTAGGAAAAAAGTCATAAAACCTCATTCCACCATGGGAATCCTCTAAAACTCAGTGGAATGGAAGTAGAGGGAGTGATTGACATGTTGACCAAGGCTCAGGACTGAAAAATTTGTTATGGTGTGTTTAAATTGATGCCCTAGGTGACTATAGTAGCATTTTCCTTGTTATTTTTGCATTTGAAGTGGGAAAACAAGCATAGAATGAAATTGTCTTGAATTCTGACCACAAAACCCTTGAAATACATTGTTATGCCATCCATGTGAAGTGTCCAAGGGGTCCATAGAGTTTGGTGGTTCCATCCAAGGGTACTTGCTTCACAAACTAGGCCTATTTAAGGCTTAAAACCATTAGGGGGGTTATTGGTTAAGGCACACTTTCCAAAACAACCCAAACCCATTCTAGAGTATGTTGTGAAGAGGCATAATGGGTATCTATTTCATGTCTAAGAGTTGCATTTGGATGTCTGTGTAAAAAGTTATTGGGACTGTTCTCTGTTTGTAGGGCTACTAGCCATTCTTGAGGTTTGTGAAAGAACTACTAGTTCGAAGTTTGATCCACCTTTGCCAATGTGTTGGGTGAATATTTTGTCATTAACTCACTAACGGAAAAATGGGTATATCAGCCACAGCTATGATGAGACAAAGTCTCTCCTCTCAGCAAGGGGAGGTTCCCTCTAATTACTTAACTTTTGCAAATCAAACAACTTATAAAATTTATGTACACTAAAAACTATGTTTGTGGTGGTTCCATCTCATCTCATTCTCTTTTTTCAGAATAGATGTTTACATTTCAAACTCTTGATATAAGACTTATAAATTATCACAAAATTACGGAAACACAAAGTTTTCTGTTACCTCACTTACTACTTGTAAACGGAACTATTTGAAGTAGAATGCAGCCCAAAGTCTTCACTCCTCTTCAAGATGATAACAGTAAATCGAATATAACAAATTGCAGCACAAAGTCTCCAAACTATTGTATTCTCACAAACATGAACATATAACTCACAACTGATTTGATAACACAAAGTTTATCAGAATCAAATTAAGAGCGCTCTTCAATCACTTGAAACAAACTCCACACTTCAATTATTATCAAATAAGATTATGATAGCCAGATGTAAGAACAATACTATCACAACACAAATAATCCCAAGACAAAGATTGGAATTGAACTTGCTTTCTTGTATTGATAAATATTTGAATATTGATTTTCACGAAAAGCACAAAGTCTTGATTTGCTTCTCAATTCGCCAGAGTTTTCTTGCAATAGACAAAAGATAATATTTACAAAAGAGGCCCCCTTTATTTATAGGGAAAGGCCTTGAGAAAATCTAGGAAATCTACAACTAATTTGACTTATTCAACAAGAGAGTCCTATTTGACTTATGACTTCTCTTGTTTCACATGTAATTACATTTTGGAAAATTACATGTGTAGATGTCCAAAACAAAATTCCATTTACATAACATCTAAGAAAAACAAGCTAAGGCACTAGCTTCCTCCATCTTTTTTCCTCAGGAAGTTCTAATACATGGTTTGAACAACCGACATTTCGCACGCATCTGGTTTTGTTGTGTTTTCAGAGATGGTGCAAGCTCAGAGAATTGAATCTTTCACCGCCTTTACTACCTTTTCATGCTTGTCTAAATTATCCTTCAGGTTCTCTAGAGTCGAATGTTGATCATAGAGGTTATCCATTGAGAGCACAAAAGGAGCTTCCTCTTCAAATTTCTTTTGTACCATTTATTCAAAAGAACTTATCATTTCCTATGTTGTGAGGAAACTGTGATCTTCCCTTGTCAAGGTGCAAGGAAGTTCTTCTAGCCGGTGTAGGAGCATGACATCACTATCTTCGCTGGCTTCTCGAGCTTGGCACAGATCTTCAAGTAGACTCTTTATTATGAAGATACGATGAGCTAGAGTCTCCTTGGTCTTGAGATATGATTCCCTGTTGGTGACGACCCCAATGGTGATTAGATTCTTAATCTTGATCTTCTTCATATTTATCCACTCTTCTAGGCTCTCTCCTTGATCCTGCAGCTCTTGTGAAAGTAGATCTACCAGATTGTCCAGCTCAGCTTTAGCTTTGTCCATTTTCTCCTTTCTTTCCACAGCGGTTTTTAACATAACTCGTCCTTGAGCCAACAACCGCTCCACTACATCCCCCACTATCTTGCCTCTAGCTTGGGCTTTTTCAACCTTCTATATCAGGGGATCTTCCACTGTCACTGCCATAGGTTCTACTATTTCTGATGACTTCACTATTTTCTGAAGGACAGCAGCCAGTTGTTCTGCTTTTGCTTTGTATTGCTCCTTCTCCTTCTTGGCTTCATCATACTTTTCAAGTAGGGTACTGGCAGTGGTCTAGAAATCTGCTTTGACACCCTCATGAGTCACTTTACCAAGCTCAACCCTTGAGATGACATAACTGCTCATGTCAAAAGTATCAACCGTGGCATCTTCAGGAGGTTTGGCAATTTCGGCATATCTGATCCCCTTTTCAGTGACCAGCCTAGAAACAGTCTTAGGCTTCTTCTTCTGGTTCTTTGCTTTCACGGGCAATAGTTTTTCTATGTCAATCTCATCAGGTGAGATGGCTTGCTTTTTCCTCTTTGGAGTATAGGCAGATAGCCATGGAGGAAGTATAGATGCATCAACAGCTGGAGGGGGATCTACTACTTGCTTGGTCAGCTCCGTGCTTGTTCCCGTGATGGTGACAATTGGACTTGTGTTGGTAAACACAACACCTGTATCAACAACATTTTGTGAAGCATCCAGAAGGTCCTCTAAGACAGTTTGTTCCCTGATATCAAAAGATGGGGAAGATAAGCTTGGAATGGAACCAGAAGAATCAAAAATAGTTCCAAAGCTAGCTTTCATGGATGGGGGAGTATTGTCTGAAGAAACAACAAAAATTGGAGAAAGAGGAACATTTGAAATTGCTGGCAAACCATCAGAAACTCGAACATGAGGAAGAGATGTAAGGACTTGTGTCTTGGAAGGAAGATCTTTCATAGCAGTCTGAGGGGAACCATCAAGTCGCTCTACCTCTGCATCTTCATCTTCACCTTGTTCAACTTCATCAGATACCTTTGTCTTAGACTTTTGAACATTTTGTTCTTCAGTCACAACATCTTCAATTTCCATCTGATCATCATTAGTATCTTCAACATCTGACTTGGTGGCATCAGAAGCCTCTGTGGTTTCCTTCTTCATTCCTCCCTTGGATACAAATTTGATCTTTGGTTTGTGTACCTTGGAGGAAGAAGGGATGTCACTCTTGTTCTTAGTTCGATTTTCCACCTTCTTACTTGTTTGCTCCTGTGTTCCCTCTTCGGACCCTGTAAGGAACTCTTTCAACTTAATTCCCTTACTTTCCAACCATAGATTGGTGTTTGCCAATATTGGTTGGAATCTTTTCCTGATGGATGTCTCCTCTTTGACTGACCATTTCACCTCTGGGAGAGGTGAAGCCTCAACATTCTCTGCCTCATATTTGTGATCTAGGACATCCCCATCATCCTCCATTCCATCTGGAATATCAGCTAGTCCTAGTTCTTCAATTTGGCTTAGATGAAGTCTGCAGAAATCTAGTTTTCTGATCTCATTTTGAGTTCTGAGATCTTCCCATATGTCTTTGACCATTGGCTCATGAAAATTTGACTTCCTCTTGATTTTATCTTGAACCCTTCTGAAGTCAAAATGATTTCTTTTCTTGTAGGTCTTCATGGTGACCAACTACAACTCGGAGTCAATTATCTTTGCTTTGTTGGCAGACTGAACTGAGTACCTCCTAATTTCAATGGGAAACTTTATCCCTGACCTCTTAAGCTCCATCTGTTTATTGTGTATCACAATCAGTTGTCTGCAAAGCTCCATAAGAACAATGTGGTCACTGGGATACTGTGGCAGCATGTAAGGGTAACCAGGATAGTATCCTACACGAAGATATGTGAAGGTGGGAAATTGCAAGAACAAGCAACCAAAAGAATTTACAACCTACCAAGCTTCATCAGAAATTCTTCTTTGAACCAGTTCACCATTCCACAAGCACATGAAAACTGAGAAGAAAGCATCATTGACTCTTCTGAAATGATGAATTGACCCCTTCAGAGTGATTTGGGGGTAGTATTCATACACTGGGACCAATCTCCTATCTCCTACTTGGGTTAAACCTGGAAAGTTCCTCATGCTTGCAGCAGCATAGACAAGATAAGAGGTCATGTAAAATTTGAAGGTAGTATTGACCCTTATCAGTTGCTCATGCAAAGCATTGCTGATTTGTTCACCCCAGAATATCTTCTGATTACCCCTTAGAATCACCTTGATGTAAGTGTACATCCAGTCCTGGAATTTGGAAGCAGAAGGGAGTCCTCTGATGCGACTCAAGAGAGTAATCAAATCACACACTTCCTCCACAAAATCACTCCTGTGAAGGTCTTTTGGCCATCTGGTCAAAGTTGCCCTAGGAATCTTTAACCATTTGCTGTTTATGTGCCTCCTAGCAGATTCCAAGTCATTGTCATAGTCTTGTTGACCCTGAGCAAAATCAATCTGTCTGTCATTTTCAATTGGCGGACACATGAAGATTTTGTCCATGAATTCTGCATCCAATCTCATGATAACATTTCCCTATGAGTCTGTCACAGCTCTAGTGTCTCTGTTGTAGTGGCTGGCCACTTGTAGAACAAATTCAGGATTATGTGCACTGACAGGAAATGATGCAACCAAATGAATACTGTTGTCAATGATTTTCTGCATATGCTTGGAGGGATTTGCTTGTTTAGTTCTATCTATGAACTCGGCCATGTCTACGTGCCCAATTTCTGTGTCTCTGATTTCGTCAACGTTTGACTGTACTGCCGTTACCGGAAAGACACCCTGGTACTTGTACTTCATGGCTCTGGAGTTTGACGGAGATGATTCTGACATGAGCTCTTGAGAGAACTGTGAATTTGAACACCACGAACGTTGATTGAGAACTGCAAAAGGCCATGATCTCGCAGTTAGGGGAAAAATTGGATAAACTGGGTCAACTGCATTTTGACGATCATGGACAGGAAAGCATGCGTTTAAAGGGCTTGAGTGCGCAAATCAAGGTGAAGGTGAAAGCAGGATTTTGGTTTTGAAAAGTGAATTTTCCAGTGTTGGGAAAAATCAAGAAAATGTGTTTGAGCGGGTGATTTGGCCGCCATTGCAGATTGGAAGAATCTCCAGGTGTAAAGGCGGTGAAAAACACCGCTTCTGCATGTATTTTGAAAGTTTTGATTTGACATGCACGAGCAGTCAAAATTACCGCTTTTACATGTTACAAGTTGAAAATCTCAACTGCTCGGGTGGGTGATTTGGCCGCTACTGCATATAATGGGTTTCATCACTAGCAAATGCTTGGATGGGTGTATCGGCCGCTTCGGCAGGGAAGTGACAATGAGTTTTGGTGTAGGAGCGGTTGTATCGGCCGCTATTGCATTTGAACCAAAACTTGAGGTTGAACACTTGAGCGGCGAATCCCATTGACACCGCATGTGAGTGATCATCTTTTGTAGTGTTTGGGCGGTTGAAAACGCCGCTTCTACATAGGGTTTTTTGCAGTCTTCGGTGTAAGGACGGAAAAATCTGCCGTCATTGCACACAATGGGAGTTGCGAGGTTTGGAAGATTTAAGCGGTGAATTTGGCCGTTGTTGCACATTTCGAAGGCAAGGTTGGTACACGATGAAGGTTTTAACTGACGAAAGACACAACGTCTTCAAAACGAAAGCCCTAATGGCAATCTATGTTGTATGGGTAAAAACATTCCAGACACAAATCATAAACAACAGAAGAATAAAAACCTAACAAAAATCTATAAACCAAAAATACAAACAAACAATGAGTAAGGGGGAAGAGAAACAAAAAGAAACTTACCCATAAAAAGCTTGAAACCCTAGGTTCGATCTGCAACACGAAATCCGTTACAACTCAGGAGCATGCGATCAAACGGTCGAAGAGAGTGTTGGCGGATCGATTCAAAGGTTTTAGTATAAGAAATGACAAGCAACAATGGGTTTAATAACACATTTAAAAGGTTGAAACCAAAGCTTAAATGCATGGCACGAGTGGCCATTAATGGCACTCGATACCCAAAATCTCGGAGATCTCGCTCGAGTGGCGGTTTCGGCCGCTACGGCAATACAATCAACAAATATGTAATGGCGGCGAAATTTACCACCTTTACATATTTGATGGAAAACACATGTGATGGCGGTAAATTTCACCGCCATTACATATTAAACTTAAAAATGATGCAATAGTGGAAAAAAATGCTGTCATTGCATTAAACAAGAGTCAAAAAATAACATGTAGGAGCGGCATTTTTTGCCGCTCTTGCATATCAAGAGTCGAAAAATTTACCAACTCCTAAAAATAACCAAAATGACATTTTTACTAGTTTACGACTTTAAATGATCCTCGCAAAAATTGAGAAATCAATTCAAGGGAATGTCGCAGATGAGTTTAGAATGTCAAATGACTTCGCACGAGAACAAGGAAATCTTTTCTCGATTTGCGATCTTAGAGTGTAGATTCACGAAACGGACAAGTTTCGTGGGGTTGTCTACAAAAATAAGCGTAGCTGATTTTGAGAACAACACAATGGATGGGATGGCTTCTAATACATGTATAAACACCATTTTCAGGAAGAATTCAAGAGCCTTAACTGCTGTTCCCACTTTTCTATGAAGATCCTTGTTTTTGGGCTCATTGGTGTAGTTGAACCTTGTCAAGTTTGTCCATCTTCTCCTATCCAAAGTGCCTCTACATCACCTACACATTGAAAGAAATATAAAAGTTGCTGGTAAAGTGGGGAGGAGAGAAGATGTGAAGCTTTTTAAGAATCCAAAGAAAGAAGATAGAGGATCTGAAGAGAGAGCGTCTTCACAAGAGGATAAAATGGATAAGGTTATGACTGCTTTGAAGGATTTGAATTATAAGATTGCTAGACAAGAAAAGGGTTTGGCAAATGAAAGACCAACTTTCCAAAGGAATGATAAGCCACCAAGATTACATGATCAGTCGTCTAATACAAATTGGTATAATGGTAAGCCAATTCCTAACAATCATAAGAATCAGCAAAGTAGGGATCCTCCTGATCCATTGAAGATTTAGGCTTCTGCAAATTTTGTAGATGATACTCCTTGGTTCTTAGCTTGCCAATTGCCCCACTCACCACATCTGTGTGCTCTTGCCCAATCTGTAGAAGAAGATCAAAATACATGTGGTGATTGTGACATGTCTCACGAACAGGATGGGGTGATTGATATGTTATTTTTTTTATGGTGAGTTTTACTCTGATGAAGAGACAAGTGAAGTGGATGTTGAAAATTAGAGGTATATAGCAAATGCATATCAACAACAGATATTCTCAAATGAAGATGAATAAGAAAGTCATGTTGTGCATGCCCTTGAAACTTGTTGGGTGAATATTTTGTCATCAACTCATTGAAGACAAAATGGTTATATCAACCTCAGTGTGATGAGATAAATCTCTCCTCTTAGCAAGGGCAGGCTCCCTCTGAGTGCAAGTTATTACAAACTAATAATTGATAAAACTTATTTACATTAAGAACTATATTTGGGATGATTCCATTCCATCATATTCTCCTTTTTTCATAATATATGTTTACACTTGATTTCAATAAAACTAATACTATGCAAAGAACTATGGATTACCACAAAAACCCATGGAAACACAAAGTCTTCTGTTGTTCCTTTCACCAGATGAAAATAAAGTGATTTGGAGTAAAGTGCAGCCCAAAGTCTTCACTTATATGCCAAGATTAAATAAATAGATTAAAGATAACAACTTGTAGCACACATTCTTTAAGCTATTTCTCATTTGTGAACACAAAACAATTCTCACAAATGATTTTATAGCTCAAATTCTATTAAAATCAGATCTAGAATACTCCTCAATCACTTGGAATAAACCCTCACACTTCAATTACTTATCAAAGATAATATGATAGCAAAGACATAAGAACAATTCTATCATAAAACAAATTACTCCAAGACAAAGATTGGAATTGAACTTGCTCTCTTGTATTGATAAATATTTGAAAATTGATTTTTACAAATAAGCACAAAGTCTCAACTTGCTTTTCAATTCGGCAGAGTTTTGTTGCAATAGAACAAAGATAAATGATTACAAAGAGGCCCCCTTTATTTATAGGGTGAGGCCAAGAGCTAATCTAGGAAAAAGTCTAACTACTTTTAATTGTTCAACAAAAGAGTCCTTATTAACTTAGGACTTCCTTTGTTCACACATGTAATTACATCTTTGAAAAGTACATGTAGAAATGTTCAAAACTAAATATAAAGTACATATGAAAATATATGACAAATTTATTAAGGCACAAACATCTGAATTAACTTTCACCCCCATCCTTCTTGAGAAAATCTTCATACATTATGAACATTGTTTGCATCTCAAGACTGTCAGGACCAACAGTGTTCTTGGAAATGACTCGGGCTCTGGTTATTACATCTTTCACTGTAGTAGCTACTTTCTCATGACTTATCAATTTAGCCTTCATATTATCCAGAGTCAATTAATTGTATAGTAGATTATCCAGAGAAGCGACTGGAAAAGCTTTCTCTTCAAAATCTCTCTAAATCATATTTTTGAATTCTCGGACCATTTCCTCAGCTAAAAGAAAATGATGATAATCACCTGTCAGTTTGCACAGAAGTTCCTCCAACTTATGAAGAAGATCAACATCACTATCCACACTAAGCTCCTGAGCACTTTACAAATCTTTGATCAAATCTTTCAACACATTCCTATAATGAATCATTGACTCCTTGGTTTCTATATATGATTCAAGGTTTGAAATGATGTCGATTGATACCAAGGTTTTCACCTTCATCTTCTTCATGTTAGTCCATTTCTCAAGACTTGCATCCAAATACTCAATCTCTAGAGACAAAGCATCAACCAAGTCATCTAATTCAATTCTTACCTTCTCCATTTTATTTTTCTTTTCAACTGTACTTGTTAGGAGAAGTTCCCCTTGTGCATGCATTCTCTCAAGATAGTCTTCAACTACTCTTCCCCTGGCATGAACCTTTTTAGCTTTTTGGATGATAGGATCCTCCATAGTGATTGCCTTAGTTTCCACTGATTCAGAAGATAAAGTAATCTTCTGTATTACTGCATCCAGTTGCTCTGTTCTTGCCTTGTATTGATCCTTCATCTCTCTCTCATGATCAAATTTCATAATCAAAGAATTGAGAGTTGATTGCACATTAGCCTTAGCACTTTCATGAGTGATTTTCCCTAGCTCAATCCTAGAGATTGAATAATCACTCATGTTGAAATCCTCAATGGTTGCACCTAGTGGAGGTTGAGCAATTTCTACATACTTATGACCTTTATCTTCTAGTAGCTGAGAGAGAGTCTTAGGTTTCTTCTTGGTCTCTATCTTGATAGGTGCTAGCTTCTCAAAATCAAAGTCATATGGAGAGATGGCTTGCTTTTTTCTCTTTGGAGTATATGATGAGAGCCACAGAGGAAGCACTGATAAACTAGCACCTAGACTAGAATCCATTACTTGTACAGAAGGAGTTGCACCTACACTCGTTGTAGTAATTATTGGAGAAGTATTTGTAAATACGACACCTAGCACATTAACATTGGTGTACTTGAAACGAATTGGTCCAAAATTGTTTGACCACTAATATCATAGGAAGGAGAAGACAAACTTGGTAAAGATCCTGAAGAACCAAAAACAACATCAAAGGTAGCCTTAGGATTATCAAAAATTGTCCTAGAAGAAGATGGTGTAGAAGAACCAGAAGATGGTATGATAATAGGAGTAACTAGAGTACTAGAAACAATAGGCATAGAATCTGAAACAGGTAAGGTAGGCAAAGAAGAAGAAGCTCAAGGTTCTTGTGTCATGTCCTTTTGAGGAGACATGGTTGGTTTCTCTGGTTGTTCCTGTTCTTCTTCTTTTTTTGCTTCTTGTTCATCCTCATTTTCTTCTAACAACTTCTCGTTAGTGTCCATCTCCTCAGCAGTAGGCTCTTCAGTTGCCTGTTTATTTGTTTCCATTTCTTCTCCACTTGGCTCTTCATCAGTCACTTTACCCTTTCCTCCTTTAGATGCAAACTTTATTTTAGGCTTAGGAGCCTTGGAAGAGCTTGGTGCATCACTCTTATTTTTTGTTCTTATTTATGCCTTTTTACCTATTTGCTCTAGAGTTTCCTCCTCTGAGCCAGTGATAAAATCCTTCAACTGAATCCCTTTACCTTTCATCCATACATTTGTATTTGCCAAGATAGGCTCGAACCTTTTTCTTATTGAAGTCAATTCTTTCTTCAACCATAAAACAATAGACAAAGGAGAACTATCAATATGCTCATTAACATATTTAGGATTAAGAATATCTTCATCATCTACCATTCCCTCTGGGATATCAGCTAATTCTAAGTCTTCAATTTGTCTTAGAGTTAATCTGTAGTAATCCATTTCCCTAATTTCCTCTTGAGTCCTTAAGTCAGCCCATACATCTTCCACCATAGGGATATGTGACAAAGACTTTCTCTTTATCTTGTCTTTTACCCTTCTAAAATCAAAATTACTTCTCCTCTTGAAATGCTTCATTGTCACCAACTGCATCTCAATTTCAAGAGCCTTGGCCTTAGCAGAAGTAGTAATGGAGTACCTGCCAATCTCAACGGGAAACTTGAAGCTAGGTTTCTTCAAATCCATTTGCTTGTTATGCACAACAATCAATTGTTGGCATAATTCCATCAAGACAATTTTATCACTAGGAATTTTGGGCAACATATATGGATATCCTTTGAAATAGCCAACCCTCAGATAAGTGAAAGTTGGGAATTAGAGATACAAACAACCAAAACTGTTCACAACTTCCCAGGCTTCATCTGACATTCTCTTCTTCTCTAATTAGGGATCAAAAAGACACAAAAATACTGCAAAGAAAGCATCATTTATCCTTTGGAAGTGATGGATTGATCCCTTTAGAGTCAATTGAGGATAGTATTGATACACAGGTATAACTCTTTGGTCTCCTACCGATGTTAATCCTGGAAATCTTCTCATTGAAGCAGCTGCATAGACCAGATAAGATGTCATTTAGAATTTGGAAGTTGTAGATGCCTTGGTCAATTGCTCATGAAGAGCATTGCTTATCTTCTCACCCCAGAAGATCTTTTGTTTACCTTGGAGGATGATTTTAATATAAGGATACATCCACTCATAAAAAGTGGAAGAAGAAGAAAGCCCTCTAACTCTATTGAGAAGAGTTATTAGGTCACTGACCTCTTCAACAAAATCACTTCTTGGGAAACTTTTTGGCCACCTAGAAAGATTAGCCCTTACAAATTTCAACCATTTGGTGTTTATGACCCTCTTTGCTTTTTTAGGATCTTTATCATACTCCTTCTGAGAAATACTAAAATTAATCTCTGCACTTTCCTCTGAACCCGGACACATGAAGACTCCATCCATGAATTTTACATCTAACCTCATTATCACATTACCTTGTGCATCTACAACTGTTATATTATCCCTGTTATAGAAATGAGCCACCTGAAGAACAAACTCAATGTTGCGTGTTGCTATAGGAAAAGAAGCAACCAAATGAATATTACTCTCCACAATCCTCTTCATGTAATGACTTGGATTTGGTTGCTTTGTCCTCTCTATGAACTCAGCCATATCCACATGACCAATTTCTATATCCCAGAATTCATCCACATTGGATGTGACTGAGGTCACGAGAAACACATCCTATTATTTGTACTTCATAGCTTTAGCTTTCTTTAGTGAAGGATCGGTCATTTAAAAAATGAACTCCCTTGGTTGAGAAAAAGATCTTGACAATCTTGTAGAAGCAACTGCAACATAAAAGGCATTATTTTGCAGTGTTAGGGAAAATTTGGCAATTGGAGAACTGCAATGTTGAAAACCATGGTCAATAATATGAGCTTGGCGGGGCTAGAAAGCAATAAAAGTGAGAAATTGGGTGAAAGCAGGCTAAAGTTAACAAATGTGAAAATTCTCCAGAGTTAGAGAATTTTGGGAAGGTGATGCACGGGCTGAAAATCGTTGCCTCTACATGTAGGGGAAAATGCATTTTATGCAGTAGCGGCAAAAATGTTTGTCTCTGCATGTGGGAGATAGTGCTTTTAAATATGCACGAGTGGTAAAAATTACCATCAATGCATCTCATACTTTAGAAATTCATTTAAGCATTTTGGTGTAAGGGTGGCAAAACTTATAAACATGTTCGAGTGGGCAAAATCATAGCTCATGCATATTTACTGGGTATTTTGGTGATGACTTTGTTGTACTCGGGCGATAGAAATGACCGCTCCTACATATTTTTAAAGTATA
This sequence comes from Cunninghamia lanceolata, assembly GCA_027924645.1. NCBI lineage: Eukaryota > Viridiplantae > Streptophyta > Pinopsida > Cupressales > Cupressaceae > Cunninghamia > Cunninghamia lanceolata. Next base: position 9,917,133 of record BSBN01000108.1, read on the forward strand.
AAGCCTTCGTGTATGGGCGGAGAAAATCACTGCCCCTACACTTTGAGGGAACTTCTCGTTTTTAGCATGGGCAGCAAAAAATGCCACCCATGCATCTGAGGAAAAACTCAAACTTGGGGATACTTGTGGGTTATCACCACTCTTGCATAAAGAACTCTTGGTCGGTGAAAATCGCCAACCATTCAAATGGAAAAACACAGTTTATCTACAACAAAAACCCTAAATCAAAAAATACATATAGATGACCCAATAGATAAGAAAAAACCATGAATTGCAAGGATGAAATAAAACTTAGGACATGAAACAAACTAGGGTTTATACATACAAACAATAGGGTTTGATTTTTACACAAAGAAACAAAAATAAACGTAAATGATAGTATATAACAAAACTGAGGAAACCTCCAAACCCTATTGTAATAACGATCACAAGAAGAACGAAAAGAACAAAAACTTACCTAGTAATGATGGTGGAAAAACTGACGAAAACCTAGCTTGAATCCTCAACCAAATTCTTCAGATGATAATGCAAATAGGTTTGTAGATTTTACCAGAGGTATAAGGCGTAGAGTAGACACAAAGGTAATAAAAATAAAATAACATAGAAACTAACAAAAAACCATTTAAAATGCCAAAATTAAATAACTCAACTTGGCATTAATTACAGTTCGTGTGAACTGACAGATGCTCAGACAGTGTTATTCACCGCCTGAACATACAATGAAGAACAACATGCATGGGCGGCAAATTTTGTCACCCTTGCATATGATAAGGATATTAACATGCATCGGCGGAAAAATTTGCTGCCCATGCATGTGACTCAAAAAGACTAACATGTAATAGCATGGAAAAATACCGCCCCTACACTTTGGTGAAAAAAACTCTAACTCCCAAAAAGATCAAACATAGTTGTTTGATTCATTTGCAATTTGACTTAATGATGCAAAATTGAGATACCAAAATGAAGGGGGACTCGAAGAGTTTTTTTGGAGCTAGGGAACCACACACAAGGACAAATGAATTCACCTCATTTTGCATTCTTAAAGTTGTAGGCTATGAAACTGACAAGTTTTGTAGGGGTCATCCTACAAAATGAGCATAGCTAATTTTGAGGATAACAAATTGAAGAACATGATGTCACTTTGAGAAGACCATCAGATGAAGAGATTAAAAAATTAACTGCTACTGATATTGCTCAGTTTAAAAGGAATTATCATCTGAGGAATAGAGTTGTAAATAGTGATCAGGGTAAGGCTGGCAGTGTTTTCATTAAGGAAAATCTAGCAGATATGAAAAGAGAAGAATACAAACTTGGTAGAAATACCAAGGTAGGGGGAAGGAATCTTGATGAAAAGCATGTTGCTAAACCATTCACCTCTCCATCACCTCTAAACAAAGCTCATAAGTTAAATAATGGGGCAGAAAAGAAAGGGAGTGGGACCCAAGAGGAAGGAACCTCTGTTGCAAATAAGGGACAGTCCCAAGACAGTCTTGTGAGTGTAGAAGATGTACCTAAATATGCCCTTGTTGACATGTTCTAGTTGTTGACACAAATGAAGGTGTCAGTTCCATTTCTAGAGCTAATGAGGATTAAGAAACATAAAGATAAGACAGTAGCTTTATTCAATAGTATAAATGCATCATGCAATAAAAGGAAAGATAATGTTTAGCCTAAGGGGAGCAACAATGATAACCCTCAGATATTTTTGGGTGCTACACTCACTGCATGTCCTAATCAAATAGACTCTTTTTATGTATCCCTGATCATAAATGATAAGATTCTGAAGAACTTCATGATTGATTTAGAGAGATCCTCCAATATTATGCCAGTTAGAATCATGCAAGAAATGGGTTTGAAGATCACAAAGGCTTATGGAAAGTGTTATGCAATGGATAATAGAGAGATCACAGTCATAGGGATTATAAGAGAAATACCATGCAGGTTGGATGCATATCCTAACAAGGAGTTTGTGATGAGTACAACTGTGGCTAATATTCCTCCAACTTATGGGATGCTTTTGTCTAGAAAGTGGTTTGCTGTCATTTGTGGGAGTATGCAATGTGATATGTCTTTTGCCACCATCCCCATTGATAGAAAGAATGTCAAGCTTCATAGAGAGCTTCTTTCTTCATATACAATTATGGAAGATCAGCCTGAAGAGTGTATCCACTTTGTTGATATAGATCTTGATAATTTTAGAGTTAAAATGATAAAAGAAGAAAAGGGTAGGAAACCTATACCCTTGGAAAATGAAGCAAAGGAACAAGCATCTGATGATGAACTATGGAATATGTATTTTGATGGTGCTTGTTCTAAGGAAGGATCAGGTGCAGGTGCTATCTTTATTTCCCCTAGTTGTAACACTTTTAAGTTTTCAATTTTATTGATGTTTGTTTGCACAAACAATATTACTGAAGATGAAGCTCTATTACTTGGGTTCAAAGTAACACTCAAGCATGGAATAAGAAAATTGAGAGTCATGGGTGACTTAGCATTAATTGTGTCTCAAGTAAGGTCAGTTCTCATGTCAAAGAATAGAAGATTCAGTACAGAAATGTTGTTTGGGACACAATAGAAATGTTTGATGCTTTTAATATTGAATGGGTAGAAAGAAACAAGAATGCTATGGAAGATTTGCTGGCAAACATAGCATTAAGGCCTAATGATATAACTTTTTTAGGCATCTCAAAGGTTGAAACACAAATAACACCTTCTGTCCCTGACAATATTCAGAATTGGAAAGTGTTTAATAATGATCAAGATGTATTGAATTTCTTGTAGTGTGTAGACCGATATGAGGGTTAGGAGATAGATTTTGGAGATTTTGTAGAAGAAAAGGATGGAAAAGAAATGGTGTTTGGATGTGAAGTAATCCAACTCAAGACTAATAAATTTCCTAGAGGTCTTGTGGCTTTGGAAAGGGTTTTTGATGGCCCTGATAAAAGTTCTATTAAATAGAGTTCTACACATCCAGATGATTTAGAGGAAATAAATCTGGGAACTCAAAGTGTTCTGAAGAAGGTATACATAGGAAAGAGAATAAGACCCCAAGTTAGGACAATGTTGATTGCACTATTGAGAAAATACAGGCATGTGTTTTCTTTTTCCTATGCTGATCTGAAGGCATACAAAGAGGATTTATTCCAGCATGAAATACCTCTCAAACCAGATGTAAAGCCTTTCAGATAGAAACAAAGGTCCATAAACCCAACATTGGAGCCTAAAATACAAGCAGAGATAGTAAAGCTAAGAGAGGATGGGATCATAAATCCAATCATACATTCAACTTGGGTCTTAAATCTTGTGCCTGTTAGAAAGAAGAATGGTGATATTAGACTTTGTGTAGATTTTAGAAATTTGAACATCATTAAAAGATAATTACCCATTGTCAAACATGGAAGCAATGCTACAAAAAGTCACTAGTTGTGAATTATTATCTATGATGGATGGTTTTTCAGGATACAACCAGGTGAAGGTTAAGGAGTCTGAATGGTTCAAAATAGCATTTACAAATCCTTGGGGTACCCACGTTTATGTCAGGATGCATTTTGGCTTGACTAATGTTGGTGCTATGTTTTAGAGAGATATGGGTGTAGCTTTTTCTGATTTCATTGATGTCATCATGGTAGTATATCAAGATAATTTAACAATTTTTTCTAAGAAGGAAGAGGATCATTGTATGCACCTGGAAAAGATCTTTATCAGAGCCTTAGAGTATGGAATATCTCTCAATCCAAAAAGTGTGCTTTTGGAGTCACTGAGGGGAAGTTACTGGGACACATTGTGTCCAAGGATGGGGTACGAATTGACCCTGAAAGAGTAGCTTCCATTGATAAGATACCACAACCAAGAAATGTCAAAGGTATTCAGTCATTCTTTGGACAAGTTAATTTCTTGAGGAGATTTGTGACAAATTTTGCTGACATTACAAGGCCTATTTCCAAAATGTTGAAGAAAGGAGAAGTGATATCTTGGAGTGAGGAACCATGTAAAGCATTTAAAGGTATAAACCATGCCATCAAGGAAGCCCCTGTGTTGAAGTCTCCAGATTACTTAAAGCCATTCCAACTCTTCTCTTTTGCTTCTTTTCATACAATTGATGCAGTCCTATTACAGAAGAATGAGGAAGGCTATGAGCAGCCTATTTCTTTGTTTAGAAAGTCATTACAAGAAGCTGAACTGAAGTATGATATATCTAAAAAGAAAGCATATGCTTTGGTAAAGGTAGTACAAAATTTCATACCATATTTGATTGGTGCAAACATTGTTGCCTTTGTCCCAAGTGCTACTGTGAAAGACATTTTTACACAGTAGTAGGTTGCTAGAAGGAGGTGTAGATGGAAAATTAGGATTCAAGAATTCAACATTGATGTGCAGATCACTAAATTGGTTAGAGGACAAGGACTAGCCAAGTTGATGACAAAGGCAAATCTGGAGGTAAATCAGGTAAACATTGTTGAATATGTTGATGTATCTCCTATTTGTGATATGCAAACAACAAGATGGTATACAAATGTGGTATATTACCTACAAAATATGTCATGACCTAAAGGAATGAATGATAATCAAAAGAGCACATTAAAGCTGGAGGCTGTGAAGTATGTCATAATTGAAAATGAGTTATGGTGGAGAAATATTGATGAAGTATTGTTGAAATGCATTGATGGAAATCAAGCTCTGGAGATTTTAACTGAAATGCATAGTGATGTTTGTGGTCGTCACTATATGGACAAAACAACTGCCCATAAGGTTTTAAGGGTAGGATTTTGGTGTCCCACGTTGTTCAAAGATGCACATAGACTAGTGAAATCATGTGATGCTTGTCAAAGATTTTCAGGGAAGCTGAAATTCTCAGGAAATTTGCCTCTCAGACTAGTCATAGTGCAGGCACCTTTTCAACAATGGGGGATTGATTTTATAGGAGAGATTGTAGAAAATTCTAGTGGTGGACACTCCTGGATCTTGGTAGCCACTGACTACTTTACAAAGCGGGTTGAAGCTATCCCTACAAGGTAGACTACCATCAAGGTAGTTATTGATTTCTTGATGAATAATGTTTTGTTTAGATTTGGTGTCCCAGAGAAAATAGTATTTGACAATGCTATGTGCTTTAGATCAGAAGAATTCTCAAATTTCTACAATAAATATGGGATACAAATTTCCTACTCAACCCCATATCATCCACAAGGGAATGGACAAGCTGAATCTAGCAATGAAAGTTTAATGAAGATTATAAAGAGGGTGATAGAAAAAAAACAAAAGAGCTTGGGATTCAAAACTAAGGCAAGCCCTTTGAATTGATAGGATGACAACCAAGAAGGTGACAAGACAGGCTCCTTTCAATTTATTTTATGGCCTAGAAGCTAGAATGCTAACTAATAACTTGTTGTAGGTGTACAAATTCATTCAAGAATATGATGAGAATATTACAGATGATATGCAACATAGGATCAATATTTTAACAAATCTATATGAAGTTAGAAGGGATGCACAACAAAGGAATCAAAAGTTGTAGTTACAGGTCAAAAGGTTATATGACAAAAAATCTTCTCATAGAAAGTTTAAAGATGGAAGCATGGTTCTGATGTGGAATACCAAGGCTGAGGACAAAGGAAAACATGGAAAATTTGATGCCTTATGGTTGGGTCCTTACTTGATCAATAGTTCTTATGGAGAAAACTCATATTTTCTACAGTCTCTGACAGGTGAATTTCTGGAATTACTAGTACATGGACAATTCCTTAAGCCATACTTCTCTTGAGGTATGTTGTTTTCCATGTACAATGTATCATATGTATATAGGGTGTCTGTTTCTTTTCGCGATTTGGTTTTTATTTCTCTGTGTTTTTCTTTGGTTTGGTCTGCTCCACCTGAAGATTTTTGAGATTCTCACCTCATTCTTGCAAACAAGCATCCTCAAACAAGAGCCATTGATAGGACTTTGGTAAAAATCATGGTTTTTCATAGCCTGTGAGTCCTTGGTTAGGGTCTAAAAGTTTTTTAAGGTCTTATCCCTTAAACCCTAATTCCAAAATTTCATTAGAAGATGCTTTAAATCCTTGTGTTACCCATGTTGAAAAATAAAAAAATCATTGTTAAAGCCTTACTGAGTCATTTCCTATCATATTATACTCTATCTTTACATTTTTTATCATGCAAAAGCATTACCGCATCCTCACGGGTATGGCTAAAGAACCCTTACAGGATTGCGAGAGTTAAAGAAGTGGTTTAAATGTTTGCCATGCTACTGCAACATTCTAGATGAAGTTTTGCAAGATGGCGGTAAGAATTGAACCGTCACCGTTGTACCGCGGCAGGTAGTAGAGAAGCCTACGGGATCGCGGTGAGAAATTAAGCCATCACCATTGTACCAAAATAGTTAGTGGGAAGGTCTGTGGGGCGGCGGTAAGCTTTAAGATAGTCACTGCATCACCGCAGCAGTCATAAAGATGCTATGTAGGATGGCGGTGGGATTTAAGGTAAAGCATACAGTGTTACCCACGATATCACATGAGTCTTTTCTTTGCTTTGCGGGGTGGAGATAAAGGGATGAATATGGAATATAGTGTACCCCACGGTCCCACAAAGGTTAACAAAGAGGTGTGTGGGTTGGTGGTAATAGGTAAAAGGGCATAGAATACAGCCCATAGCTCCACAATGGTTTGCATAGCGACATATATGAAGCGTGGGATTGTGGTAAAAGCAGGAAGGTCATTGACTTCGACGTGGCAACCCATGTAATGCTTCAAAAGGCTCATATCCTCCATGGAGACCACTAGGAGACTCCAGGTGAGAAATTCTTTGCATTCAAATTAGGCGGTGGAAGATATGATCCTGAGCTTTTATTGCAGTCTGGAATATGAACCCAAATTTGATTGTCTGTCAACACATTTCACGGGAGCCATTACTCTGCAACTAATTGCATTCAATATGTCTGAGCCAAGGTATTGAAATCCAATTGCGTAGTAATTGAGAATCAAATTTTATCTGTTGTAGTGGTTTCCAAATGAAATTGTAACACATGTGATGGCCTGAAGTTTGTTGCTCCTTGATTATAAAAGGAATTCAGGGCCATTTACATGGGGTTGGTTGGTTGGTTTTCTGAGAAAATTTTGTGTAGCTAAACATACAGAATAGAAGTTTTTTGCTTTTTCTAGCTTCTAAGTCTGAGTTGTATGTATTTGTAAATTTGTTTTAACAGTACTAGCATCTACATGAATGTAATGGCATATTTCTGAAGCTAATTGTCTCTTGAGGTGTGGTTTACACAAATTGTGAATGAATGAATCAAAGATTGTTCATTTTATCTCCATGAAGTCTTTATGGATGTGTTTTCTGTCTGAGGCTCTTATTCAAAGAATAAGTCAAATACTTTACCAAGAATATAGATTTGTGTGAATGTATGCAAGGATTTCATAAGAATGATTGATTTAGAAATACTGAGTTTAATGTTGTAAGGCAATATTATAAAGCTCTATGATGTTCAAGTTACATACTGTTATCAAGTTTCAATCACATTCAGTTTGACTCTATTACCCTAGAATAAGGCACCGATCTCTTATCTTTATGTCTAGTTTCATGCTCCAGAAGCCAACAAGCACCCAAATACTTTAAAATCACTAAAATCAATCTTAAGTGTTTGTTCATTTGATGTTTTACCCTGTTCTATGGTTTGAGGAATGTAAAATTTTGAGTGACTTGAGCCAAGTCTTCATATTTTCATGATCCTCAAGAAAATCTGCATAGAACCAATATACTTTTCACAGTATTGATAATAAAAGGTATAGAAGGTTATTGAATAATGTCAAGGGATCACCCTCCTAGGTTCTACAGAGCCTAAAGTGAAGAGGGAAAGTTGTTTAACTTTCACCTATGTGTTGGCCAACCCCTCATGATAGCTGAACACTAAAAGTGGCTAAATCATAGGCTATTTCATGAGATAAGGTTGGGATTTATAAACAACCAACACACCCCATGTAGCATTACCCCTGCTTTAATTATTGTACCATCCCATAGTGTTCATTCTTCTTTCATCTTTACTCCTCTTTACAACCTAGCTCCTATTTACATCCATCCCATCATACAAGTTCCTTCTACATGACGTATTACAACTCTAGTATTGTTTCATTCACTACTACCAAACTTACTATATCAACCACTCCTCTCACTTATTCCATCCCTAACATGATCATTTTGTTGGTGTATATTGAGCTTAGTTAGGTGTGCACATCTATCTATTTTTAGCCTCCAGCTATACTTGGTGTGCCTAGATTAGCTTTGTCTATGTTAACTGGTTGCTTTTCCTATTCTTGGAGCACCACTATTCTTAGTGAACTTTTCCTATTATTGGCTCGACTGTTCTTAGTCAATTATGCCCTATATGTACTACTTCTTAGAAGCTAATCCCAATCCCATAATTTGCATTCATATTGTGTCCATTATTTTACAATACTTATTTTCTTACAAATTGAGTGTGCTCATGTTTGTCTCGGGTGGCTTGAATCGATACTCGCATTCACTCAATGTTCCTAGTTTCTACATGGTATCAGAGTGGGATTGTGTGGATGTTTGATTTTTTTGTGAGATCTTGATAGTATATGAATTATTGTATTTTCTTGACTAAAAGGTTGATCTACCATAAGGCGGTGAGAAATCCCAAATCCAAAGAAGGTTGATTTGTGTATAAAATTGATCTGCATCTGGTTCAGTGTAAGGATCCTTAAGGCATCAAGGGTTTGCATATGGGTACATCAGAGAAGTCAATCTTCTTACCCGAGTGCCTTCTTGTGAAGACCAATATGTAATTTCAAGGGAAGAAATTCATGGTTTCTAAATGGTCGATCTACAGGTTTTGCAGAGGATGATTTGATTATAGGGAAGGTAAAATAGAAAGCAATAGAGGGTAATTCCATTTTAAAGGCCACTAGAACAAACCCCAAGGTGTCTAGAAATCCTGAGGAGGCATTGAAAGGGTGTCTAGTGAGGGCAACCTGCCTATGTAGAAATGAAGTTGAAAGGGCATGTGGCAAGGGCTCACGACCAGAGCAAAGGGCTCGTGCGGGCTTGCAATTCACAAACCCACAATTGCTTACACAAAGGTGCCTTAATCCGCAGAGAGGGCATCACAAATCGACCCATGACGTGAAAGAAAGGTTGAGGCTCAACTCATTTAATCGCCCAAATCCACCTCAAATTGCCCAAAGAGGGCACATGAACCTCTTGTGCAAGCTTGCAAGACATTTTATCCTTGCATCATCCCTCTAATAGAAACTTGGAAGCCCCTTGTTTAGGGTCAATTCCCCTATTTTGTCTACCCTGATTGGGTGTCTAATAGAAAGCACAACAAGAGATTTGATAGAAGGCATTCAAATCAACCTGTAGGTGTGTGTTTTTTTTCACGGGAAGGCATTCAAATTTGCACAGGAAGGAGCAGCATCCAAGTCTCTAGGGGCACACTACTCAGCTCTTAGCTTTTCTAATTTTGGCCCAAAGCACTTAAAAGAGGTTTGATTTTTTTGTGCTAAAAATAGGAGGCCTTTTTTTAGCTTGGAGGAGCTTTTTTTTGAGATATGAGTGCTAATTTTACTCCTAGAGGCATTTTTTTGCATGTAGGTTATTATTAGGAGAAGTAGAAAAATATTGTAACTTTTCATTGGCTACTCGAAATTGAGAGTCAATTTTTTAAAAAGTGAATATTCTTTCTAGCCTGATCCATTGGAGACGATATCGCACTAAAATTATAAAGTGCCCAATTTGCTCCAATTGGATTCACCTAAAGCACTATATTATAAAGTGTCAATTCAGGGGGAATTATGCACAATATTTTGTAATCAATGAACTGAGATAAAGTTCCAAATTTGGGGGGTTCATCATGGATTTCGGTATTTATTTCCACCCTTTTGTTATCAAAATAACCTCAGAGAAATATTTGTCTTAGAAACAAGGGATAAAGAATCACTATCTTGAACATGATCTATTGCCCTATGTCCTTGGACTTGTTCTTGAGCCAAGTGACTATAAACAAAAGAATAAATGGTTAGCAAAAAAGACATGGTCTATGGACTAATAGGTCTTACTATTTCTATGGATATTTTACATCATATAGAGCACACCGAGTTCCCTTTCACTGCTTGGACCACCATCCAGCAGTTGTATGGAGATCTTGATTCTTCATCTGAAAATGATGTTTCTGTGGATAACCAGCCTCTTGTGGATGATACTGAGAATTTTATTTTCCTTTCGTGTGTGCACACACCCTCATGGGATGATCAGTCTATTTGGTTGACATATATTGATACCCCACCTACATTGGAGGACATTCCATATCATATAGTACCTATTGCTACTTCAAATTCGAGAGTCACTTCGTCGAGAGCTTCCAGTGATTCTTTACAGTAGGCTCACATTCATCTTCTTAATTCACCTCATTGGGATAGATTTCTACCAAAAATTCCTTGTTTGTTTGTAGAGTCCCACATTTTGGATCTTGATGACACTTTGGAAGATCTTGTCTTTTTCTTTGATGACAGTTATCTTGCACCTGGTACTACTACAGAGTTTAGTGAAGCTTCATCGAGGGTTTCCAGTGATTCTTCATAGGACATCACATGGGATTTGCTTTATAGCCACATGGCATGCATTGACATTCCACATCCATACATTAGTTCTTTGGATCCTGTTCTTCATTAGTTTCACATGATTTTAATAGGTCACTTGTTTTAGTTAGGCCTGGGACTCCTGATTTGTTTGTGACCCATTTCAACATCAGCATGATGACATTTTAGTAGTGTTCTGATACAGGATACATTATGAGACTTACCACCTTACCTTACTTCTTTGAGTAGAAGTTACTTCAACATTCACCATGATATAGGAGCATCCATGGAAAATTGGCAATCAGCATCACCAAAAAAATATTTGTCATTTAATTTATTTTAATTTGGTTTCCTTAGCATAGATTAATTAGAGTTGGAAAATAAATGCAATATTAGGCCTAAATAATATATTAAATAAATTGGCCTTATTATAATATTGCAAAAATAATAATGTTGCAAAAATCTAGGTGTGGGAGATAGTTTAGGAGATAATTTTGGAGTGTAAAATTAATAAAGGCAATTTGAGTGTAAAATCAAAAAAAGGCTATCTTGGGCATGGATTTTTTGGGGAGTTACAAGTGGAAACAACTCATTAATGCTCCTCAATTGTTGCTAGAGGATTTGGGCGCCCATGTTGAGTTGGCATATTCTTTTTCCAAAATTGGAGCTATTTTCTAGGAGTGGGAATCTTAGTTGTTGCCTGAAAGGCATGGCTTTTATGAGAGGGTGATTTGAACACATTTTATTGCAGGTTTTATAGGTGTGCAGCAGCAGCAAATGGATTATATTGCAACTCAACATGGGGGCCCAAATCCTCTAACAATAATTGAGGAGCATTAATGAGTTGTTTCCACTTGTAACTCCCCAAAAAATCCATGCCCAAGATAGCCTTTTTTTAATTTTACACTCAAATTGCCTTTATTAATTTTACACTCCAAAATTATCTCCTAAACTATCTCCCACACCTCGATTTTTGCAACATTATTATTTTTGCAATATTATAATAAGGACAATTTATTTAATATATTATTTAGGCCTAATATTGCATTTATTAAAATATCCTAAGGAAACCAAATTAAAATAAATTAAATGACAAATATTTTTTGGTGATGTTACTTACCAATTTGCCATGGATGCTCCTGCATCACACCATTAGAGTTATTTCTTCCTAAGGAGAGAAACGTCATTTGCCACAAATGAATCATTTTCAGCATTCATACATGGGCATCCTCTTTTGGCACAAGAGATACTTCATTTTGGGGGTTACATAGTCTCTTTCTCTCTCTTTCTTGAGAGGTTCTTGTCTGCATCATCTTCGGGCTTACTGCAGACTCTTTAGTTTCTTTTTTCTCTTTTGGAGGGAATTTTTTTCCCACAATGTTTTCTTCCTTTCTCTGCTTTATGAGAGATGCATTGCATTGTGTTGTACTTAGGTACCTGATCAGACCTAGTTGCTGTGACCCATCTTCATTTAGCTCACCTAAGATATGCTTAAGAGGGGTGTTGGTATATATTAATCTTACTTAGGTGTGCACATCTGTCTATGTTTATCCTCGAGCTATACTTGGCGTTCCTAGATTAGCTTTGTCTAAGTTAAGTGGTTGCTTTTCCTATTCTTGGAGCACCACTATTCTTAGTGATCTTTTCTTGTTGCTGGCTTGACTATTCTTAGTCGATTATGCTCTATATATACTACCTCTTGGAAGCTAATCCCAATCCCATATTTTGTATACATATTGTGTCCATTACTTTGTAATACTTGTTTTCTTACAGATTGAGCATGGCCCTATTCATCTTGGGTGGCTCGAATGGATACTTGTATTCACTAAATGTTCCTAGTTTCTACACATTCCTCATTTTATTTCTCCACCCATGCCCATGCACACACAACTATATTTCTTCCTCCATGCCTATTTCCTAAGTGATTACCTTTTCCATTTTGGTTATATATTTCACTATAAAAGACATTTCACATGTAATTATACCCCAAAGAACTATCTTTCATAAACTATTGCAAAACCCCACCCCTTATAGATTCATACACTACACAAGATTCACCCAATTATTTTTACAATGATACTTGCATGGAAGAAGGATTTCAAACTTACTCAATAATTCTTGCACATAATCCAAATTCAAGAGCTTATTTTGATTTGCAAAGGGTGTTCTAATGGCTAGGTCATGGTTAGTGGAGAGAAACTTTGCAATTGAAATATTCACAAATTATACTACAAATAAATTATTATCTTTAGTTCTTATGTGATTCCTTCATTAATGGTGCCCCTCTATCATTCTTTGACAACCAATAGTTTATCTATGAGAAATAAAACTATCAAATTAGGTAAATATTTTGAAAGTTGGTGTAGATTAATAGATCATTTTCATATCTCTAGTTTTTATTGATGTCTATGATACATTAGTGGGTCATGAAATAGGGCACAAATTGACCTCTCACAGACTACTAATTCACCATAATCAATCAAAAGAGGCCATGTTCTATCATTTATAGTTAACAAGTATTCACCATCAACTCACCATTTACTTTACCACTTTATTCCACTAGGTTCCATGTGGTAGAATTGTATTTGGTCATTTAGAGGCAAAGGTCATTGTGTAGTCCACATATTTTATGCTTGGCTAATGAGGAAAGTCCACATAGTGACAAATATTTTTTTTAAGAAACCTTTTTCCCCATTAACTTGTATTGGTACAAGTCAAGAATGATCATTGATCATATTTTTATGAACAAGAAGTTCAATAGTTTTAGGTCATAGACTTTTGATTCACTACAATCAATTAGAAGTGGAAATGTAGACTTTTTTAGTCTGATTAGCCAATAACACTAATCATTCTAACACCTTTGTTGTCACGTCTAAGGAATAATGTGGACCATTAGATTGAGATTAATCAATTATTATCAGTCAATCCTACCAAATGCCCCATATGCCATATACTAGCTACACTAGTGGTCTAATAAGAAAAAGACACATCATTTACATTATTTGAATAATTACCCCTTAGATGCCTTGGGTACCCTTAACATGCATCTTTGTGGTTTATCAACAAATGATAAGTAAACCCACTGAGTTGGTCTACCATGAGCAATATAACTGATAACCAATTACTAAATAGTTATAAGAAAATCACTTAAGCCATCTACTATGTTCACAACAAGTCAATGGTATTTAAAAAAAAATTGAACTACTTTCAAACTAGTATAAATATTATTGATATAGGAACCATTTCACCATGAATTTTCAACTATAGAATGATGTTGGGGTTGTAGATACATAATTTTTGAGAGGTACTAGTTAAAATGATCAAATTATTGATCAATAAACTAACTTAATCTCAACATAGAACCATACTTAGCAAAAAAATAGATAAGATGTCAACAATATTGATGTACAAACAATTTGTCACATATATGACTATTACAGAAGATTGTAAACTAGATTTATTTTGTACCAAAAATGTGTGTATTAATTTATATATTATAATGTCTACCAATTTATAATACTAGCCATTTTGGGACCCTAGTAGCACCCCACATGCTTAGCATCTATGTGTGCAACAAGTGAAGACTATTGTGTAGCAACTAAATACTTGTTGCACACATAGATGCTAACCATGTGGGGTGCTACTAGGGTTGCAAAATGGCTAGCATTAGACATTCACCCTCTATGTTGAACAAGGTTGTAAATTTCATTCATAATTCTACTCAAGTATCATGCAATATTATCACCACTAATTTGTCAAATCAATCAATACCCAATCAAATCCACACCCTCCAAGAGCCTTATCAAGTTCTAGTGGTACTTTCTTTCTTCTCTAAGAAGTGAATAATTTGGATAGGGTAGATATCTTTCATGAGTAATTTTTGAAGATTGTTCAAATTTTGTGATGAATATTTAACCTTTAGAGAGTCATCCATTTAAAATACATTCAGGTGTAAAATGATTAATCATTGAAACATCCATATTATAGTTTCATATTTCTATTATAGTTTGAACTAGTCAATGATAAGTTTGCATACATAATACTATTATAGATACCTAATCATTACATGAGTGTTAAAGAATATTGTAAATAAGATTTTATTTATACCAAAAAGGTGTTTATAAATATTATAAAGTTTAAGATTCACCCTTTTATGTTGAGCAAGTATGTAAATCTAATTCTAAATACGATCAAGTATCACACAAATTTGACTCTAAATAATAGCTAGCTCACAAGGAGGTAAAAAATCAAGTTATAAGAGTACTATCAATAAAAATGAGATACAATATGGAATTAAATTTAGTTTATAGAAATATATGTCAAATTGGACCCCACCAATATAAATATTAGCATTCAGGAATATTTTGTTCCTTCATCCTCTGTATAGCATCATATTCTCCAACTTCATAATGTTTTTCTTGTTTTCCATCTCTATCATTGTCTATTGTAGACATTTACACAATGCAATATAGTGCCAACTATTGGCACTCAAACTTGTGTCTCCATAGATACTCGAGGTTAAACCAATACATAAGCCCAAGGAAGGTCAACTTGAAATATTGGATTGAATCTCATGATAAGACCATAGACAACAAAGGGCCAATATATAACAATGGGTCACTCTTCTTATTCAATATTTAATAAACCTGGGAGGGTATTTTTCTAAGATCTCTTGATGATAAATTAAAGAGATATACTTGAACATAAATCTAGGCCCTCAGCAACCATACCTAATGCATTATGAACTCCTAATTTTGTCACTAATTCATTTTATTATTGGTTGCAACTATACATACAAAACCTCAAACAAGTACATAATAACATCCTTGCATATGCAATAAAATGTGAAAATAGCCATTTATTCCTATATGTGAGTCTCCTTAAGCTGTGCATACACATGTGCAAGATGTAGGCATATTAAGATGATTCTCTAAATAGTCAATCAAGTAGAGCTTGCTAAAAATATGGCATATGTTATATTGTTAAATCATGAGAGCATACTCCTACACTACCAAGGAAAAGATAAGAAAGTGAAAGAACCTAAATGATGAAACTTTTAAAAGGGTGTTTCAAATTATAAAAAGTGTCGATTAATCCTTTTAAAAGTGGTTCTTCTAGGTCATCATTGTGTGTGCATACAAACAAGAAATTAATGTTTTATAAGAATATCTCCAACTAACCTAATATTAATTCATAATCACTAGAGTTGGGATTGAAAATTGACAAGACATTAGACAAACTATGCTTGAATTAGACAATCACAACCTATAAATAAAAAATTTAGGAATTTAAAAAGTATGAAAATCATTGAATATTGTTGCAAAAGTGGGTGTAGATGCACCTATGAAGTGAAGTGGTCCAATAGGAATTTTCTCACAATCATCTCCTAATGATGCCTATAAAATTTGGAAGTATTAGGATAAAAAGGTCAGGGGCACTCAATACCAAATAGCTAACATGACAACATTGACCTACCTTGAAAATCACCATGACAACACTGTCCAAATTGGGTGTTCGTGTCTAGAAAGAAGGCAAGTCATTAAAACTGTCAAGAGGACTCTTGACAAAGGTTCCAATCTCCTCAAAAATGTGCACTTGTTAGTGAGTAGCAAAAGGTATGTAATTTCATGCAAATTTAAGAGGCCATGATACACATGATTGAAATGAACAAAGTAACTTGGAAAAACTAAAAGGTTTCACCTAGTAAATGTATTTATGGGGTCCTAAAACTCATAGGGATGACTAATAACATTTAAGAGTATACTAAGAGATCTTAGATCTTGATCTACAACAGAAGTGCCAAAATGAGTAACCAAATTTTTTATCCTTAAATAATTTAAAAGAGATAAAATCAAATAATTAGAGCATATTCACTTGATACAAGTTTGATTTCTAACCATAAGTAAACTCCATAGAATAATATGGACCTATAGTAGAAAGTTGGACTTGAAAATCATCTATTTAAGGTCATAAATCAACAAGTGTTGGTCTACTAGGTGACCTTGACCTCATAGGGTGGCCTTGACCTTGTTGGACTATCACCTACAACTTTTGGGAGAGGTTCTTCATCACTTTTAATGGGTACTTTTATTTTGTCACCTAGTCTAGAAACCTTCAAAATTGTATGCAACTAATTTGCAAGTTGATATTGTGAGCTAATACCCTACGAAAATAAGTGGTTAAGGGGGAGTCTACCTTAGTCACTCCCCTTGTAGGATTTCAAGCTCTATCCACATTAACATACAAATAATAAAATATATATTACTCAATTATATGCCATGAAATCAATCCTAATCAAATCATAACCATGTAAAACCATAATGGTAATGACAATGACAATGGATAATGAAAACGCAACAAACCATGGGAGAAAGGTTTTTGAGACACTTTGAAATAAAACACAATAGATTTTTGAGCTTTAATGTGGACTTCTATGAAAATTTAAAAACACAAGTATAAAGCACTAAGGTGATAGTTTGGTATGGAAATCACTAACAACTCTTGAAGGTGGTAAATAATGAATTGCATTCACAAAGGGGTGACTTGAAAAATAGAAAAATGGAAAAACAACACAATGGAGGCTTAATAACAATTGTAAGAGATGAAATAACATATATAAATCATAAAAATAGAGGTGCGTCGATGGAGGTTTGACATCCAAACAAAGAGGAAATGGAGAAATAGAAAGGCTATGGCATCAACAATGAAGATGGAGAGGGTGGGAGATGGAAAAGTGGATTGAGAAAGATATGGAAATGGAAATGGATGAGGGATGAGTGTGGAGAAGAGGTATGAAGAGGATCCTATAGAAATATTAGAATAAAAATCAATTCCAAACAATAACCATAAAAGGAAATGCCTTACCCATTGAAAACCCTTGGAAATCAGCCATCTACTGATAAAGATCTTGTTGCAAAATTGTTAAATGAACAAATAAAAATTATCTAAGAGGTTGGGAATGAAGACATACAACTCCTAAATTATTGAATTAATGTTGGAGTCTCATCTTTGAGAAGAGGTAGAAAAAATAGAATGAACAACTCAAAATTTCACTTTTCCTATGTCAAAATGAGACAAAGATGACTTGATTTAAATAACTTGCTAAGGGAACTCAAGGATGATTTGATTTAAAGAAAATATTTTCTTGTACAATCTTATTTGTTTGAAATTTGATTACTAAGAGACCTAATATCTATTCTGCACCATCAATACGAGCCCTAATATCTTCACATGAAGCCTTTTCTCTTTTATAAAGTTGTTTCATGAGTTCGCTGAGATATTCCAAATCAAGGGTTGGTAACTCAAATTGGGAAGAAAATAAGACTATAACATAACTTGTTGAACATATTTTAGTAATCCATGGACAAACACATAAAATGTTAGAATATTGTCATTGATGTCAAAGGATGTCAAAGAAATATAAATATAATTTGTTATACATCCCCGTTGAAGGAAGATAATAATGAAAGATCAATTTAGATTATGTTTAAATTAAAGATTTAAACACAATATGAAATATTGTAAAAATGTTGGCACCAAACTAGAAGTTCAAATTATTCCTTGAAATGGCCGACTTGAAGACCATTTCCTTGGCTATCAAGAACAAATTCAAAACATCTAGTCGAATCCCTTAGAGGCTGACTCTCTATACAGGCCGACTCTCCTTGTATTGATAAGTTCTTAAATAAAAATTTAAGTCTTAGTGTGGCCGACCTTCCTACATGAAGTGCCATATATATAAGACAAATAAGTTAGTTAAATGAAGATATCATGGCGATTTGCTTTATGAAGCAAGGCATTCAATATATAAAGAGCAATGACTTTTGAAAGGGCAATGGCTTCATTTGAGGAGATGTGTTTTATGAAAATGTATTTGAGAAGATATAAAAGGCAAGAGAAAATATGTTTTGAAGGCAAGCAATTCCAATGATTTAATTTTGATTTAGAGTAGAAATAAAAGAAGGAAGCGTGGAAATAAAAGAGTATTTCTAGTAAACACTTTCAGAATTGCATATGAAGAATTAAAGAGGCAAATTTGTAAGAGAGTTGATGACAGATTTATAGAAGAGATTTATGGCAAGATTGTAGTGAAGAATATTTGCATAATAAAGTGTATTTGTTCATCATCCATTGAAGAGATCATTCACAAGAAGATAGTGATCTAGATCCGTAGAAGGTTGGTGCCTTAACAAGAGATTGGTGTCTCTTTCTAGGTTGGTGCATAGTTGCGGATTGGTGCTCACGACATTTACAAGTGGGGATTGGTGTCTCCAGTGGGTTGGTGTTCACAAATCATATAAGAGGGGATTGGTGTCTCCTGTAGGTTGGAGCCTACAAAGATTGTAAAAGAGATTTATATATAAGTGATATTTTATCGTGGTTTTCTCCCGTAAGGGTTTCCATGTAAATCTTGTGTTCTTGTTGTGCATCATTGATAGATCTTGTGTGATTGATATTGTTATGGTTGTTAAGTTGTGAAAAAGTAAAAGTTTGTATTATATTAATTCACCCCCCCTCTCAGTATAATTGTGTGTTCTTCAATTGGTATCAAAGCAGGTTCCTTTAGACAGAGCTTAATCGCTTGAAAGTTGATCTTAAAAGAACACATGGTCCGACATAAGGGATATGGTTTTTCTTCAAACATGGAACCATTGTTTGATGGACCCAACTACACATTTTTGAGCTTAAGGATGGATACTTATCTGAATTCTCTAGGGTTTGGCATATGGAAATCTTTTTTAGATGGATATACTACTCCAACAACTCCACCGAGGGATAAGGATGGAAAGAAGGCTAGAGAAAATAATGCCAAGGCTAAGAATGCTATTTTATGTGGGTTATTGGGATCAGAGTTAGTAAAAGTAATGAGTTACAAATCTGCTAGGAAAATATGTGATGCAGAGGATGGCAAGAATGCCATACAACCACTTGCAACAAGATTCTCCATGACTCTTCAAGAGGAATCACAAAACCTACCCTATCTGCAATCTTGCCTTAAAGCCCTTAAACCCTCAAATGAGACCTAATGGGTACTTAATATAACCAAACTCATTCTTGATGGCATAAATGGATTCCACAACACTTATCAGGTCTTATGGGGCCTTGAAAAACCCACACTTCTTAGAAAAGATTCAAAAAAGTCAAATTTGCACTAAACCCTAGTTGTTCTAGGTTTCTACGCCAGTTTTAGCAGGTTTTTGGAAGGAACAGTCCTTCATTTCTCACACAAACCATTGACTCAGGACTTGAAACTTTGCAATCATTTAGAGACCCATAAAATAGAGGTTCACACCAAATATCACATTTTTCCATCGTAGGAATTTGAAGAAATGTTTTTTTTTGTATTTTGGGAAACCCTAGTTTCTAAACAGGGTTGCTAAGAAGATTGTTCTATTAGACTACTCAAACAATCTTTTCTTCACATGTGATAAAAATGAAAAATGCCTACAATGAATTTCTCTTTCCACTCATACAAGTTTCATACCCGTACTCATCTGTACAGGGTCATACAAGCCCTTTTTACACTTACAAAACACTAAAAATGCACAAAATAGGGTATTTTTCATCAAAACTTCATGTCTAACTACCTCTAGCCTCTTATTTCTTCATTTCCTTCATGCATAATGTCCCCAAGATAGTTACAAAGTCCTTTTATATGACTGTCCCATTAAAAGGGCCAAAAGAGTGCCTTAAAACATGAAAATACAACTCTGATACTTAGCCTAGGATAGAAAAACATGATAAAATGACTTGACATGGTCTAATAAGACCTTATTTGACCCATTGACCCTAATTCTAAGGACAAGGAACAAACCCTAGCTCTCTAAATAGCCAAAACCTGCCTAGAAATTCAAATTGGCATTTTGGAGGGAAAATGAAAAATTTGAATTCTAGTATTGTACAAACATCCAAAACCATTGGACATGATCCCAATGAGCCTTCTAAGACTCCAAAACACAAATTTAGGACTCTCAACATCAGTTAGTCCATAAAAACAAAATTTGGTCACATGACCTGATAAACATGCATTTTAGATGATGCTCCTGCATCATACTCCCCTGGGAAAAGAAAGAACTCAGGTTCCACCTGAGAGAAGATTTGCTACAGTCCATCCATGCTTGATGATGTTAGCTGTAGTCATCCATGTGGCTTCCTCATATGGTAGTCCTTCGCATTTGACCAAAAATTGGAAGTATTGCTTACCTCTAGTTTGTTGGTGTAATTAAATATTTAATTACACTTAAATAAGTTTACTTAGGGCTCAAACAATATCTTGGCTCCTAGCACCCAACAACATGTCGCCCATGTGATTAGGCCCTTAACCAAAGGGGGCCAGTTTTGCCCTTCAAGCCCTACAAAGGTCCTGGTTTTCATTTTTCCATAACTTGGGCAAACGGAGTCAGATTTTTACAAATGAATAGGCATTGGAAAGCTAGTTCTGAGCACAACCTAGTGGTGCTAGTATTTTTTCCATATTTTTCTATTGATACAATTTATTTTTGTTTGAAGTCCATATACTCTTTTTGGCCTCTGAGCTCGTATCTTTTTTCCACGATCTCCAATTTTTTGATTCTTGCAGCATTGGAAAGGTATTGAGGAGCTCTACACAGCCATCCATGCACTTTTTCCATATTCAACCCCAGGTATTCTTATTCAGTTTGTCAGTTTTATGGCTTCTGTTTGATATTTTGGACATTTTGGTACCTAGAGAAGTTTTGTTTGTTTTGTTGGGCTTCATTTATTAGCATTAATACATATTCAGATTGTTGATCTCTAATCTGATTTATTTGAGGAGATATCATGGGTTTTACTATTCACCCTTCTGTAGTAACATTGGGTAAGGATAATTATGAGTCTTGGCAAAAGGGCATCTTGACACATCTCAGGTGGCTTAGTCTTTTGCCTTATCTTTATGGACTCATACCTAAACCAAAGACACCTGGGAGGAAATTTGAATGGGGAAATTATATTGATCATATTGTAGGATTGATTGGTTCTAATGTTGATTATGACACTATGTGTTCTATCTCACATATTGAGTGCCCATGCACTCTTTGGACTAGCATTTGGGAGATCTATGGAGACCCACATATCTCTCCATTCGCAGATGATCTTGCTATGGATTGCCATGTACCCCTTGATGATGCAGATTGCATACCTTTTGATGATGATATAGTTGAGGAGATTGCATATTTGACAGGTCTTGCTAGTTCAAATGACACAAAGACTTCACTTTCTTTTCCTTCTCCTCTTATTGAGATCACATCTTTATTACCTATTGCTACATTAGATTCTTTGCAGCAAGACATTAATAGTCTTCCAGAGATAGCTCATTGGGACACATATCTACCAGATATATCATTATTGTTTGTAGATCAGTCCCACCTTGTAGATTTTGATGACCACATTGAGGACATATGTCTTATATTTGATGACAACTTCGATGGTGTTGCATCACCATCATCTTCTTTAGAGATTGTTCTTCATCCTCCTCTTCTTCAGTCACCATTTGGCAGTGGATTGGAGACATTTGAACAGTATTCAAGAGCATCATTGTTGTCTTTGGATCATGTGTAGAGTTTAGAGACATTTATCCTTCTTCCTATATATTCCTAGCCAGAATGGGAAGACATTATGCACACATCTACAGTTCTATTTCTTCCCAAGGGGAGGAATGCCATTCTATGTTCATGGGTCTTCATCTTTATTCCATGTCAAGCATCTTCCAACACTACAGGAGTCATCTTGAGGAGCAGCTACATGGTTTCTCTTCTCATCTCTATTTTGGGAGGGAGCATTTCCTCACACAGGGTTTCTTCCTTCTCACTTTTGGGGGGGTCATCATACCTCTCTTCTTCCTCTCTTATGGGGGGGAATTCATGTTTGTACTTTTGTGATGGATTCAGTTCTTGGGGGATCTTAGTTTTAGTCCTTCTTCCATCACATGTTCATGTACTTGTTGTATTTTCTCTCTTTTGGAGAGGATTTTTCTCCTTTCCCTCCACTTTATGAGAGATTCTTGTTGTCCATGGGTACCTAACATGGCCTTGTAGCCGGGACCCATTCTTGCATTAGTTGCATGGTTTTCATTTCTCCCTAAGTTGCACTTATGGGGGGGTGTTGGTGTAATTAAATATTTAATTACACTTTAATAAGTTTACTTAGGGCTTATTTTTAGTCTTAGGTTATTATTAAGTCATATTAGGGTTTTATTTAACTTGCAAATATAAAAGCAAGTTGCCACATGTAATTATGAATCCATTTCATTAATTTATCCAATTTTGTGCAAATTATTCCTCTTTGCTTTTTTCTCTTGTGGAAGGTAAATCTTAGGTTTGGTAAGTGATCTTTGTGGCTTGAGTTAATTATCAACTTTAGCATAGTCTTCTTGACCTCCTTGGTGTCTAGGATGCATTCCAATTCTCTAGGTTTGATGTGTGGTAACTGATTAACATCTGATATGCCTTGTAGACTTGCTCCTTCATCATGATCTCCTTTGTAGGGGTATAAGTCATCAACATTAAAAATTGGTGATATGCCTACTCCACTAGGCAACTCAATCTCATAGGTATTATTAGAAAACTTCTTAACAACTTTACAAGGTCCTATTTTTTCATCTTCAACTTGTTGTATTCTCCCTTGGGAAACCTTTTCTTGCTGAGATGTGCTAGGAAAAGATCCCCAACTTGAAAATTTACCTCTCTCCTCTTCAAATCTACCTTTTGTTTGTACTTTTCCACACTAGTTTGTAGTTGTTGCTTCACTTGCTGATGTATCTCTTACATGGCAATAGCAAATTGATCACCCTCTGCACTTAGCTTATCCATACCACTAAGATCCCTCAACTTAAATACAACTCTTGACTACATACCATAAACTACTTGAAATGGTCTCTTACCAATGCTCATGTTCACTGAATCATTGTAGGCAAACTCTGCTTGAGGTAACACAAGATCCCATTTCTTAGGATGATCCTTTGAAAGACATCTTAACAGCTTACCTAGGCTCCTATTGACCACTTCAGTTTGTCCATCAATTTGAGGGTGGCAAGCTGAGCTAAAACTAAGATTTGTACCAAGTTTCTTCCACAATATTCTCCAAAAGTGCCCTATAAATTTGATGTCCCTATCTGAGACTATGATCAATGGAAAACCATGAAGTCTAACAAATTCCTTAAAGAACAAACCTGCAATATATGAAGCATCATTGGTACTCCTACAAGGTATGAAATGGGCCGTCTTGGAAAACCTATGAACAATGACATAAATTGAATCAAAACTCCTTTGTGTCTTTGGTAATCCCATTACAAAGTCCATAGAAATGGATTTCCAAGGCCTATTAGGAATGGGAAAAGGCTAATACAAGCCTGCATTAGTGCTGCTTCCTTTTGCTTTTTGACATATAATACACTTCTCTACAAACTTCCTCACATCTGATTGCATCTTAGGCCAAAAATAAAGTCTCCTTAGCTATTCAAGTTTCTTGCCAAGCCCAAAACGACCTGCCATACTTCCACAATGCTTTTCTTTGATAAGGTTCTCCCTCATAGAACATTTTGGCACACAAAGTTGTGCTCCTTTGAAAAAAAATCATCCTGTATAAGAAAATCTAACCATTTCTCCCTATTAGTGCTATTAGGTTGCTTGCAAACCTCATAAATTTCTTTGAAATCTTCATCACTCTCATACATCCCCTTGAGTGCTTCAATTCCAACACTTTCTAGTTGAATTTCTTCCACCATTAGTGCTCTTCTACTTAATGTATCAACTACCTTATTGGTTTGCCCCTTCTTGTGCTTGATTATGAAGCTAAAATTTTGTAAGTATTCCACCCATTTGATGTCTCTTTGACTGAGTTTTTCTTGTCTATTGATGAATTGCAAAGCATGATTATTTGTATACACTATGTATTCTTTAGGAAGAAGGTAATGTCTCCATTTCTTGAGAGATTGTACCATTGCATACATCTCCTTGTCATAAGAAGAGTACTTATTTTTGGCATCATTTAGCTTTTCACTAAAGTATACTACTGGTTTGTTATCTTGGCTTAAAATTGCCCCAATTGCATGGCCACTAGAATCACACTCAATTTGAAAAACCTTATTGAAATTAGGTAAAGCCAAGATTGGCTGCTCACTCACCCTCTTTTTCAGATATTGGAAGTTCTTTTCCACTTGTTCAGTCCATATGAACTTCTTTTTCTTATCCCCTTTTATGGTGTCTATGATAGGTGCACACACATGACTGAAACCTTTTATGAATTTTCTGTAAAAACTTGCAAGACCATGGAAACTTCTTACCTCTGAAACTAATTTAGGTGAATACCACTCCAAGATTGCCTTCACTTTGCTTGGATCCATCTTCAACATTCCCTTTGAAACCACAAAACCAAGGTACATTAGTTCTGTCTTCATGAACTCACACTTTTTCATATTGATCATTAGTTTTTCCTATTGTAACCTTCTTAACACCAAATTCAAATGATACAAATGCTCTTCTTTGCTAGAACTGAAAAATAGTATATTATCAAAGTAAACAACTACAAACTTACCAATATACGGTTTGAGAACTTCATTCATTAGCCTCATAAAGGTGCTAGGTGCATTTGAAAGACCAAATGGCATAACAAGCCACTCATACAAGCCCTCATTTGTTTTGAACATTGTTTTCCATTCATCTCCTTGTCCAATCCATATTTGGTGGTATCCACTTTTGAGGTCTATCTTTGAGAAGTAGCTGGCCCCACTCAAACAATCCATCAAGTCCTCTATTCTTGGAAGTGGAAACCTATATTTGATTTTTATCTTATTTATTGCCCTAGAATCAGTGCACATTCTCCACTCACCTCCTTTCTTAGGTGCCAAAATAGTTAGAACTATACATGGGCTAAGACTCTCCTTGATTAACCCTTGTCAAGCAACACTTGCACTTGTTTTCTAATTTATTCATTTTGTTGGGGTGTCATCTTATAAGCTACCTTGTTTGGTAGACTAGCCCCTAGTATGAAGTCTATATGGTGATTGATATCTCTCATTAGAGGCAAGGAGTTAGGAAGTTCATCCACAACTATGTTTGCATAATCCTTCAACATGTCTTGAATCTCACATGGCAGCTCATCAATTCTTGCTACTGTAATGATAGTCCTAGGTCTGATCACTACTGCAAAACCTATCTTTTCCTCTTCCATTATCTTTAGAAACTCCTTTTCACCCACTAACATTACACTTGAACCAACTTTTTGGTATTTATCCTCCTCTTTCAAAGGTGCTAAAGTATATGTAACTCCATCCTTCTCCAAAACATAGACATTCTTCTTACCATCATGCATTGTTTTCTGTCATCTTGCCAAGGCCTGCCAAGTAAAACATGGTACACATCCATAGGGATTATATCACACAACACCTTGTCCTTATACCTTCCTATTTGGAACTCTACCCAACATTGTTGATTAACTAGTACTTGTTGCCCCTTATTCAACCATGAAACTTTATAGGGTGTAGGATGAGGTAATCTCTTTAAATTCAAATTCTCTACCATCTCAACAAAAAACTAAATTATCAGTACTTCCTGAGTCTATCACAACTTGGCAACACTTACCTTGACACTTGCAAACAGTCCTGAATAGTGATTTTCTTTGAGGTGGCTCTTTCTCCATTGGAACCTTGATTAATGTCCTTCTCATCAGCAAAGATTCTCCTTTCTCTGGTTCTTTTGGTTGTGGTGAAGATTTAACACTTTCTTCATCTCCTCCTTGAGTGACTTGAGTCCTTTCATTCCTAAAGGTAGTGGTGGTCTACTCCTCTAGACACTCCCAAGCTTGATGACCAGCAAACTTGTTGCACTTGTAGCACTTTCCTGTGAAGCCATTGAATCCTCCTCTTTGTCCAAATTTGCCCCTAAAATTAGGCCTCCTTCCTCTAAAGCCTCATCTTGTACTTGGTGCTTGTTCTTGGGAAGAACTTGACTCTCCTTGGTTTCTTTGCTGCTACCCCCTACTTGCAAATGTACCTCTACCTCTAAAATTCTTCCCTCTTCCTCTATTCTACTTCTCTTGCTTCCTATTCAACTTCTCTTTAGCCTTTAAGGCTAATTGGTATCACTCCTCAAGTGTCCCGGGGCTTGTGAGACTCAACGCATCCTGTAAACTATACTTCAACCCATTAACGCATCTGGCAACCTTATCAATATCATCTTCCATTTGTCTTGATCTTATACTCAACTTGTAGAACTCTTCTATGTACTCTTTCAAACCCATATCCTTTTGTTTCAGATTCTATAATTTCCTGTACAACTAGGTCATATAATCACTAGGTAAAAATTTGCCCTTCAACTTGGCAACCATCCTGTCCCAAGAAGTAATCTTGGATTTTCCCTTCTTTCTCCTCTCTTCCTATACATAATCCCACCAAAGGGATGCATGGCCTTTCAACTTGGTTCTGGCAAACTTAACTTGCTGCTCTTTAGGTACCTCCTCAAACTCAAAATACTTGTCCAACTCCCCTATCCAATCCAGGAGTTCTTCACCATTCAAGCTACCTACATACATTGGAAGTTCCATCTTCACCTTGGATCCATCACCCTTGATTGTATTAAGCAATCTTTTCAACCTCAACTCATCAGCATCCCTCTCTTTTTGAGTGCTCCTTGTGGTTCTTCCGCCACCACTTCTTGGTCACTCATGTCTCCTGTGACCACTCCTCTTCTCTAGTTGGCTTCCACTACACTCAGTCTTGCATCTAGACTAACTCTCATCTCTCCCTCATTTATCTGGCAAGGGTTTCTCCCAACTGTGTAGCTATTCTTTCTTCCATTCTTTCAACAACATTGATTCTTGGAGGCATCTTTCACCTATTTCCCTATTATTCTTCTTCTTGCTTTCTTAGCAAACTAGACAAACTTGACTCAACCTGGCTCCAATACCAAAAATTATGTAGAGGATGGAAATAATGCCCTACAACTACCTGCAACAAGATTCTCTATGACTCTTCAAGGGGAATCACAAAACCTACCTTGTTTGCAATCTTGTCTTCTAGCCCTTAAACCCTTAAATGAGACCTAATGGGTACTTAATATAACCAAACTCATTCTTGATGGAATAAATGGATTCCACAACACTTATTGGGTCCTATGGGGCCTTGACAAACCCACACTTCTCAGAAAAGATTCAGAAAAAGTCAAATTTGCACTAAACCCTACCTGTTCTAGGTTTCTAGGTCAGTTTTAGCAAGTTTTTGGAAGGAAGGGTCCTTCATATCTCACACAAACCATTGACTCAAAACTTGAAACTTTGCAATCATTTAGAGACCCATAAAAAAGGGGTTCACACCAAAAATTAGATTTTTACACCATACGGATTTGAAGAAATGATTTTTTTTTGTATTTTGGGAAACCCTAGTTTCTGAACAGGGCTGCTAGGAAGATTGGTCTATTAGACCAATCAAACAATCTTTTATTCACATCTGATAAAAATAAAAAGTACTTACAATGACTTTCTCTTTCCACCCATACAAGTTTCATACATGTACTCATCCATACAGGGTTGTAGAAGCCCTTTTTACACCTGCAAAAATACTCAAAATGCACAAAACGGGGTATTTTTCATCAAAAACTCATGTTTAACTACCTCCAGCCTCTTATTTCTTCATTTCCTTTGTGCATAATGTCCCCAAGATAGTTACAAAGGTCTTTTATATGTTTGTCCCATTAAAAGGGCCAAAAAGTGCATTAAAACATGAAAATACAACCCTAATACTTAGCCTAGGATAGTAAAACATGATAAAATGACTTGGCATGGACTAACAAGACCTTATTTGATCCAATGACCCTAATTCTGGGATCAAACCCCAACTCTCTAACTAGCCAAAACTTGCCTAGAAATTCAAATTGGCATTTTGGAGGGAAAATGCAAAATTTGAATTCTAAGCTTGTACAAACATCCAAAACCATTAGACATGATCCCAATGGGCCTTCTAAGACTCTAAAAAACAAAAATTTAGGACTCTCAACATCAATTAGTCCATAAAAAAAAATTTGGTCACATGGCCTGATAAACATGCATTTTAGATGATGCTCCTACATCAATATGGGATAATCTAAAAAATATCTATGAAGGAGATGATAAAGTAAAACAAGCAAAGCTTCAAACTCATAGGAGTAAATTCAAAAGTCTTAATATGAAGGGCGAAGAAGACATAGCTACCTACTTCCTTCGTATCGATGAGATTTTTAATACCATCTAAGTTTTTGGAGAAGAAGTTAAAGAATCAAGCATAGTACAAAAGATATTAAGATCTTTATCACTAAGATTTGATGCAAAAATATCGATAATTGAAGAAATGAGGGATTTAGAGAAATTAACAAAAGATGAGTTGCGTGGATACTTACCGCTTATGAAATGACAATTGAAGAGAAATCTTCAAAAAGGGAAGTAGCAGGTTCAAAGCATTTGAAAAGGGAAAGGATAAAGAACCAGAACCAAGTGACAATTCTAACAGTGTTACAGAAAAAGAGGAAGCTAACTTTGTAAGGAGGCTGAAGAAAGGAACCAAAAGATACAAATGTGAATTGCCTCTTAACTGCTTCAATTGTGGAAAGGTAGGTCATTTTGCATCTCAATGTCCATATAGTGATAAGGAAGAGGAATATGATTCAAATAAAGGTGATAAGCCTTTTAATATAGATCACAATCAAGGCACGTTTAATAAAAGGAAAGTTCATTATAAAAATAAGAAAAGCTTTTGTACTCTAAGGAAGAAAGTTGTTCATTTGAAGGATGTTACTCTAACAATGATCAAGAAGAGCCTCTATTCATGGTGATAGAAATCAAAGATGATGAGAAAGAAGAAAAGGAGATAAAAGACATTGATGTAAATATAGAAGAAGATGATGATGAAGAAGGAGTGGTTGATCTGGAAGTAGAACTAATTTCTGTGGGCTAAGTGATATCAAGAAACTTAGGAAAGAGAATCAAATCCTAAAAGAGAAAATTCAAGATGACAGTGAATTCAAAGCAAAATTAGAGAAGATGATCTTAGATTTGAAGGTCCAAATAGAAGAAGCAAAAAGAATTGAGGAGGATGTAAGAAAGCAACTAAAGGAAAGGGAAGAAAATTGTGAGAAACTTGAATCTGAGATCATTTCTTTAAGAAAGGAGGTTGAAAAAACAAGTGCCCAATTAAACTGATGTTTGAAAAATGAGAAGAGTACTAAAATGTTGGATGACGTTATCAGCTCTCAAAGGCAAGTCTTTGACAAAAGTGGTCTTGGCTATGAAAACAGTCAAAGCTCAAAAACATCACAATCATCAAATGAAGAAAAATCAAAGGGTTATGCCAATTTTCTTAAAAGTCTAGTCCAAAGTGAAATCAACAAAAAGGAGATTCAAAAGTCAAGCACACCTATAGAAACTAAGAATAACATGTTCAGAAGGGCCTTTCCTTCAAGGCAAACTCACATAACTAGGTTCTATCCTTCTTTCTTTGGTTACTATTTGTTGTGCAATCAATTTGGGCATTAAGCAATAGATTGAAAAATGCATGCAAGAAATAACTTTAGTTATAAAATAAAGAATTATGGGGCATTTACAAGAATGAATGTTGATCATAAGAGTACAAGAAATTATACTAGAAGCAATAAGACATGGAATAAAAACAAGGGTTCTTATGGGTTTGAAAATAGAAACTGCAGCTCCTTTGCCCCCTTAATGGATTTTAATACTATATGCTACAAGTGCAATAATGTTGAGCATACAACAAAGTTTTGTAGGAGTGTTTTTTAAGAACCTCTCAAACAAAATAAGAAGGAAGAGACACTCAATAAAAATAGAGAAAAAAATTAAAAATTTTGGAGAAAGAAGGAAGAAGAAAATCCATGCTAGTCCAAATTGCTTTATATGCTCAAAATGAAGGAGACCAGTGGTTCATTGATAGTTGATTTTCTAGTCACATGAAAGGTGAAAAGAATAAATTTATCACCTTGAAAAAGGTGAATGGTGGAACAATAAAGTTTGGTGATAATGCAACAACAAAGATATCCAAAAAAGGCATCCTTAGCTTGGACAATGGAAATACAAAAATCAAGAATGTTCTATATGTTGAAGGGCTCAAACACAATCTTCTAAGTGTGAGCCAAATGTGTGATCAAGGGCACACTCTTAAATTTAATGTAGAAGGGTGTGAAATCAAGAAAGCAGGGGAACTAATTGCAGAGGCTAGTAAATTTACTAGCAATCTTTATGTACTTAGTGAGATAAGAGGTGAAAAAAGTTGCATGAGTCAAGTTCAAATGAATTCTGGTTGTGGCATAGAAGGATGGGTCACATAAATTTTGACAATCTTGTTAAAATTAGTGGCAAGAAGGCTGTGAGAGACATGCCTAAGATATCAAAATTGAAACCCTTGGAACTTATACATATGAATCTCAGTGGACCAACAAGAAAAAAAGGTATGCATGGTGAAATATACTTTATGCTATTGATTGATGATTACTCAAAAATGACCTAGGTTACTTTTCTAAAAGAAAATTTGGAAGCATTAGGCAAAGATAAGGCATTCAAAGCCTTAGTAGAGAATGAAACAAGTCAAAGGATCAAGTGCCTTAGAATAGATCAAGGAGGAGAATTTACTTCAAATGAATTTGAAGAGTTCTATGAAAACCATGGAATAAGAAGACAAGGACTCCACAACAAAATGGGTTTGTGGAAAGGAAGAACAAGACGGTCCAAGAAATGGCTAGGACCATGCTAAATAAGACAAGACTCATTTTAGAGAGAAGCAGTTTCTACAACTATCTATATCCTAAATCACGGGAAAATAAGGGTAAATAATGTTAAAACACCATATGAGTTATGGAAAGGCAAGCCTACATTAGTGAAGTATTTCAAGGTATTTCGAAGAAGATGTTTTATAAGGAGAGATGAAGAAGAGTTGGGAAATTTTGATTCAATGTGTGATGAAGGAATATTTCTTGGTTACTCCTCTAGGAGAAAAGCTTACAAATGTTATAATAAGAGGCTGCACAAGATTTTTGAAAGCACAAATGTTAAAGTAGATGAACAAAAATACTACATAGAAAAGGAAAAAGAAGTTGAATGTCAAAATGAATAAAGGTGTAAAAGAGAGGAAGGAGAAGAAGAAATTGAAGATGAGGTAGTTGAACAAAAAAATATAAAGACACCGACATAAATTTCATCTAAGACACCATCCAGATTTGTTCAAAGAAATCATCTAGAGGATTTAATTATCAGTGACAAAGATGGTGAACTTCAGACAAGAAGAAGATTAAATTTAGAGGATATAAATTTGGCTTTGCTTTCAAAAATAGTTCACCCGAAAATGTTAAGGAAGGAAGTGAAGACAAATATTGGATAGGTGCTATGGAAGAAGAATTGGATCAAATAGAAAAGAATGAAACTTGGGAAATTGTTCCTAGACCTAAGGATAAAAATGTAATTGGTACCAAATGGGTCTTCAGAAATAAACTCAATGAGGAAGGATAAGTTGTAAGAAACAAAGCAAGATTAGTATCCAAGGGATATGCTCAAGAGGAAGGAATTGACTTTGAAGAGACATTTGCTCATGTTGCACGATTAGAAGCCATAAGGATGTTCTTGGCGTTAGCATATTTTAGAAACTTCAAAGTTTTCCATATGGATGTAAAATCATCTTTTCTAAATGGAAATTTAGAAGAGGAGGTTTATATAGAACAACCTAAAGGATTCATTCTAATAGAACATAAGGATTTTGTTTGTGGATTAAAAAAGGCACTTTATGGATTAAAACAAGATCCCAGAGCTTGGCAATCTAGGTTGGATAAGTACCTACATAAGCAAGGGTTCAAGAGAGGAGTTGTCGATAGTAACCTTTTCATCAAAATTATATGTGATGATCAATTGATAATTGTGGTATATGTTGATGGTATTATATTTGGAGGAAGCAGTGGCAATATGTGTCAAGAGTTCACCATGAATATGTAGAAAGAATTTGAAATGTCCATGCTTGGTGAGTTGTCTTTCTTCCTTGGACTACAGATCTCTCAATCTTATAGAGGGATATTCATTTCACAAGACAAATATATTAAGGAGATGTTGAAGAAGTTTAGAATGGAGGATTGCAATCATGTATGTACACCCATGGTTATAGGGTGTAAATTAAGTAAGGATGATGAGTTACCAGAGGCAAATCAAACTCTTTATAGGTCAATGATTGGGAGTTTGTTATATGTGACAATTTCATGACCTAACATTATGCAAGTAGTTGGCATGGTGGCTAGGTTTCAAGATGCACCTAAGGAAACTCATGTGTAGGCTGTAAAAAGAAATTTCAAATATTTGAAAGACACATTAGATTTTGGTTTATGGCATCCAAAAGGTAAAGAATTCACCTTAACAACATATATAGATGCAAGTTGGGTTGGAAGTGTTGATGACAAAAAAGTACAAGTGGAAGAGCATTCTTTCTAGGAGATAGTCTTGTTTCATGGTTGAGTAAGAAACAAGGTTTAGTATTCCTTTCTATTGCAGAGGTGAAAAAAATTGCAATAGTATCATGTTGCACTTAGGTTCTATGGATGAAACAAACTTTGAAAGACATGAAGATAGAGTATGATTATCCTATCTCAATACTTTGTGACAATACAAGTGCAATCAATATTTCAAAAATTCCAATTATGCACTCAAGGACAAAGCACATTCCCATCAGGTATCACTTCTTACAGGAACAAGTGGAAGACTGACAAGTCAAGTTGGAGTATGTTACCACAAAGGAACAAATTGTAGATATTTTCACTAAGCCACTTCCAAAAGACACATTTGAATATTTAAGGTAGAAATTGGGCATCATACTACTCTCATCCAGTCACTAAGAAAAAACATACACTTAGGGGGAGATACCCACAACATCATCTTGTAGCTCCATGGAAGAGGAGGTTCAAAGATAGATGGAAGATCCTTTAACATTGATGTCAAAGGGGGAGAATAAGAGCAAAGGGGAGCCCGAGAAAGGTGGAGCAATATAGACAGGGGGAATAATGTAGAAAGAGAGATTATTATGTATATTCATAGTTTGATTGTCATCCATGACAAAGGGGGAGATTGTTAGAATATTGTCATTGATGTCAAAGCATGTCAAACCAAGATAATTATAATTCGTTTTACATCACCATTGAAGAAAGATAATAATGGAAGATCAATTTAGAATATGTTTAAATTAAATATTTAAACACAAAATAAAAGATTGTAAAAAGGTTGGTGCCAAACTAGAAGTAATTATTCCTTGAAATGGCCAACTTGAATACAATTTCCTTGTGTGCCAAAAACAAATTCAAAATAGATGGTAGACTCCATTAGAGTTCAGCTCTCTATACAGTCTGACTCTCCTTGTATTGATAAGTTCTTAAATAAAAATTTAAGCCTTAGTGTGGCTGACCTCCTTACATGAAACGTCACATATATAAGATAAATAAGCTAGTTAAATGAAGATAACATGGTGATCTGCTTTATGAAGCAAGGCATTTAATATATAAAGAGCAGTGAATTTTGAAAGGGCAATGACTCCATTTGAGGGGATGTGTTTTATGAAAAGTTATGTCTATCTCTTGCTTTGAGAAGATATAAAAGGTAAGAGAAAATATGTTTTGAAGGCAAGCAATTCCAATTATTTAATTTTGATTTAGAGTAGAAATAAAAGAAGGAAGTGTGGAAATAAATGAGTATTTCTAGTAAACACTTTCAGATTTGCATATGAAGAATTAAAGAGGCAATTTTGTAAAAGGGTTGATGGCAAATTTATAGAAGATATTTATGGCAAGATTGTAGTGAAGAATATTTGCATATTAAAGTGTATTTTTTCATCATCCATTGAAGAGATCATTCACAAGAAGATAGTGATCCAGATCCGTAGAAGGTTGGTTCCTTAACAAGAGATTAGTGTCTCTTACTGGGTTGGTGCTTAGTTGCAGATTGGTGCTCATGATATCTACAAGTGGGGATTGGTGTCTCCAGTGGGTTGGTGCTCACAATTCATATAAGAGGGGATTGATGTCTCCTGTAGGTTGGAGCCTACAAAGATCATAAAATAGATTTATATAGAAGTGATATTTTGTTGTGGTTTTCTCTTGTAATGGTTTCCATGTAAATCTTGTGTTCTTCTTGTTGTGCATCATTGATAGATTTTGTGTGATTGATATTGTTGTGGTTGTTAATTTGTGAAAAAGTAAAAGTTTGTATTATATTGATTAAACCCCCTTTTAGTATAATTGTGTGTTTTTCATAAACTTCATATATTGCTTCAATAAGATGCTTTAAAATAACTTTGCAAGGAATTTTACAGTCTTCCAGATGACAAACTAGTTAAGAGTGATGTTCAAATTAGGAAATGTGACCAAGACAATCAATGAGATTATCAAAATCTTACACAATATTCATGGAGACATTCAAACATATACAAGATTTGCACATTAAGCTTGTTCCTTAAGGATTACAAAGACACATTACACTATAGGGATGCAACCTAGATCAAAAAATCACAATCAAAGGTACTCTTGGTTTGTTACAAGACATTAAGACAATAATCTGCAACTCTTCTTCCTCTTTGTTTTGCAATCTTCTCGGCAACTAACCTTCTACAATAGCATAATTGCATATATATAATTTTTTTCAATCAAGGCTCTTGGAGGGAAATGCATAAAATTAATGTCAATTCACCTACACATACACATACATTACCATGCAAAATGACTAATGCCCTTAAGAGGAAAAAAATCTATCTGGGGTCATAGAAAATCTACACTACAAGGGCAAACAAACCATGTCATTATTACTATAAATGAATAGGGACACTCCAACAGTGCATAAAAATGTTGAAACTTCATGTGAAACCATCAAGAGCACAACCATCAATCAAATCTGGTAGTTAATATGCAACCAAGTCAAATAAGTATGACTTGAAATAAGAAACCCCCACCATAACTCTACCCAGGATTCAAAACAAGCAACTAAGCCAAATCCTACCATTGTAGATCTATACAATAGTCCCAAGCATGTAAAGTAAGTTGAGAGATCTCATTAATGCCAAGAAGCCATCTGACCACCCACATGATTGATCATAAAATCTACTACCTTCAATTGTAGACAAGAAATCCTAAAAATAGAGCATGATAGTTGAGCATTTAGTATTTGGTAGGCAAGCAAATTATTTAAAACTTGTTTGAATGTGCACCATCCATGTGGGAGTATTGACAATCAGATGACATGTGCATGACACACGAAAATGGGCATGCACCTTACAAGTGGCCATTAAGGGAAAATCATGTATGAAGGATCAAAAGGTAACCGAGATTGAGTAGTGATGCCAATAGCAAAAGAAATCAACACACATTGTTAGTCAAATCATTATAGGCTAGCGATGACCAATAAAGCATTATAACATAAACTGCAAAGTAGCTTAGCCAGTAAGAATACAAATTTTTCCACACATGCATA
This sequence comes from Cunninghamia lanceolata, assembly GCA_027924645.1. Taxonomy (NCBI): domain Eukaryota; kingdom Viridiplantae; phylum Streptophyta; class Pinopsida; order Cupressales; family Cupressaceae; genus Cunninghamia; species Cunninghamia lanceolata. Next base: position 9,953,204 of record BSBN01000108.1, read on the forward strand.
TGAATCAAGCAAATGAAGGGTCTTAGATAGGGAAAGATTTAAGGCATTGTGAAGGCTACCATGAACACACTATTGACAAGAGTAAATCACTACACATATGAAGACAACCACCAAATAGAGAAAAACCCACTACTCACATAGAAGATGAAGACCTAGTCAACAAGCACATAAGACCATGAACAAGTGCAAGAGGAGCACAATTTGGTGAAAAATTGTGCCAACGAGTAAGTGACATGCAATAAAAAGAACACATGGAGAAATTGTTGCAAGAAGTGAGAAGTCCACAACTAACAAACATACACCACCACAATTATGAGAAAAGCAACCACAAACCCACTACAAGGGTGAAGGAATCCACCACAACTAGATTAGTTGCATATAGAGCAAATTCACCACAAATAGAAATACTACAACATCAATGGGCTAATGGGATCCCTCACAAGAAAACCTACAACCATCACTAAGGACACCAAATGTAACACATACCACCACACTTCTATGGGAGAATAATACAATCCAAGGGGAAGCCATTGCACAATAGGTAGAATCCACCACAAGAAGGAAAGCCAAAGTAGGCACATGGATAAAAGAGTAGTGCTAGAAGGAATAAACTAAGAAGTGGTGCCAACAAAGAGGAGCTAAACAATGCCACTTAAGCATATCATGGGCAAACTCATGGTAATGTGACACCTCTAAATTCTCATGACATAACTACTACATCACTATTGGAAACCTTGAAGACTAGGAGTCTTATAGAACATAAGGTCTTCTACAATAAAAAATATATCAACTACTAGGAAGAGAGTAAAGATATGAAGTTAGAGTATATTGCCTGGGTAGTGGAAATAATAGGATCAAATGCATATGTGGTACCAACAAGTGAGGACAAGTGACAAAAAGACACTACTTGACAATGGGGGTAGCCCAACACCAAGAATGCAAGTAAAAATAAAAAAATGGTTCACTAGGGAATATTGTAAATGAAAGATAATATGTTTACAAAGATTGCAGTAAGTAAATGCACAAATGTGACCTATATGGAAGACATCTAGGGAAATAAATAGGGCACTACAACAAATATAAATGCTGGGTTTGATCATAAAATTAGGCACATGTCAATAGACTCAACTTTGTATGAGCATCATGTAAAAAATTGATAAATAGGCAGACGATTTGATGCAGGAGCATCCAGTGGTGTAAGGGCAATCTTACATCACCCAAAAAATGATGTGTTTTAAAATTGTTGATGTTCTTTCCATTTCTTTTCAAAATTTGTGGTTCTGGTTCCATAATCGCTTGAATAATGATGTAGAACTTTCAGTTTTTCCAAACTGCTAAAAATAGCAACCTGCTATTTTTAGAAATTTTGCATTTGGGCATGGAATGAAGTGAAAATTTACAGGAAGCTTCATAACTAAAAAATAAGACCTTTGGTGAAGGAATCACATAAAGATCATTTGCGAGCTGAAAGATATTAAAGTTTATGTTTCCCGAAAAATGCCTGAAAATTATTCAAACTCAGGTTTGAGGCACTAAATGGCCCCGTATGGGCCCGAAAATGGCTGGAGCTGGTAGAGCTAGTTCTTAATGCGTATATTACTTCACGAGCTTTTCGACGCATAAAACAGTTCGTCAATCAGACACCCGGATCAAAATTTATGGCTCCCGGAAGTTGACCTATTTTTGGAGGAAGATGCAAATTTTGAAATTAGGTTGTTGGCCGCCAAAAAGACTATTAATAACCAATTTTTGGGAACCCTGGGAAGTAGTAGAGTTAAGGGGGGAAGTGTAGAGTCAAGAATAGGTGGGAAAATAGAAACCCTAGCAGATTTGGGGTCACAGATAACAGATGATTCCAGAGTCTTGTGAGAGGAAGCTGTAATGTGTTGCAATCTGTGGAGGGTTGATTCCTCTGATTGTATTTGAGCTTCTGTAATGTAATAAGCTGTCCAAATCAATAGAGAAAGTTCTATTTTCTGTGTGCAATTTCTTTTGTTGTGTGTTTTATGATTTATCCCTTCATCAAGTGGTATTAGAGTAAGGGTTTCTGAGTGTGTAGACAGATCACCGACCGTGAGGCAGTTTGCACCAGGACTTGAGGTTGTGGGTTTTCTATGGAGATCAAGATGCCTCCATGAAGAAATCATATTAGGAGGAATGCTTTGATGGAAGAGGGTTTTAGAGCCCTGCAAAGGCAAATCAATGCATTGCAAGAGGAGCTACGAAGAGGGTTTGATCTGAGAACAAGAGAAGAAAACAAAGATGAAGCTGAAGAAGAGCTATCTGAGGAAGAACAAGAAGTTGCAGGAGATCCTGCAGAAGTTAGGTTGTTAAGGGCCATTTCTAAGATTGGAAAGAGGCCCAGGATCAAAGTTTCTACATATTTTGGAGATTTGAATCCAGAACAACTTATTGATTAGATCAATGACATGGAGGAATATTTGAGTATGAAGATGTGGAAGACCCAAATCGGGTCAAGTTTGCAAAAATAAAATTGAAGGGCCATGCCAGTATTTGGTGGAAGAAGGTCCAGTTAGAGAGGAATAGAAGAGGGAAAAAAAAAGATCACTAGATGGGATCAGATGGTGGAGAAACTGAAGAAGCAGTTCATTCCTGTGGACTATGAGATGGAGTTGTTGAAGAAGCTGCAAGGATTGAAGCAAGGCAACAAGTCTGTTAAGGAGTATACAGAAGAGTTTTATAAGATTACTATCAGAACCGGTCATGCAGAGGCCAACAAGGAGAAGGTAGCCCATTACATTAATGGGTTGAGGTCAAGTATTCAAGAGGAGTTGAGCCTGGTCAAAATGACCACCATAGAAGATGCATACTAGTTTTCCCTGAAGGTGGAAGAGAAGCTTAATAAAAGATTAGACAGCAAGCAAAGGGGAAGAGGTCAAGGTGGAAGGACAGGTGGAAGACCCTATGGAGGCCGTAATGAAGATAAAAAGAAAAGTGAAGAAGCTGACACCAGTTGAAATCAGAGAGGAGATAATACCTACTGCCCTTGTGACTAGAACAATGGTGAGCAAAGAGGAAGAGGAAGAGGCAGACCTGGGCAAGGGCCTGGAAGAGGAGGTTTCAAAGGAACTTGTTTCTAATATGGAGAAGAAGGGCATCAAGCATACGAGTGTCCACAACATCAAGGAAGGGCAAATAGAAGACCTGAAGGTAATGCACAAGTTGCACATGTAGATGAAGATGCATAGTCTAAGCGTTCTAAAGATGCTGAAAGGGGAGAAACCCTAGTTGTCAGAAGAAATTTGTTGAATGAGGAGAAAGAACCTAATCAGAGGAAGAGTCTATTCTGCACAAGGTGCAAATGTGAAGATAAGTGTTGCGATATTATTATCAACAGTAGAAACACTGACAATCTTGTTTCAGAGGAGATGGTTGATAAGTTGAAGTTGACAAGAAGAAAGCATCCACATCCATATCAGATTGCATGGTTGCAGAAGGACCACAGAGCTTTGGTTAATGAGCAGTGTTTAGTGAAGTTCAAGATTGGGGACTACCATGATGAGGTGTTGTGTGATGTCATACCGATGGATGCATGTCATATGCTATTGGGGAGGTCATGGCAGTATGATAGGAGCGCTATCCATGATGGCCGTGCAAACACATATTCACTAACAAAGGATGGAGTTCGTCATAAGTTGAAGCCCTTGAAGGTGGAAGAAAAGGTATGTAGTACTATCAAAATTTGCTTGGTAGATGGTAGGAAATTTTTGGAGGGTATGAAGCATGAGCGTCATTGCTTTGCACTGATTCCTAAGATTAGTTAAGATAAATGTGAAGATGTACTAGCAGAAGTCTCAGAAATGTTGGAAGAATTTCAAGACATTGTCTTTGATAACATACCCAAAGGTTTATCACCAGTGAGGAAGATAAGTCATCAAATAGATTTGATACCAGGAGCTAGTTTGTCGAATAAGGCAGCCCATAGAATGACTTTAGCAGAGAGTGAAGAGTTAAACAAACAAGTTTAGGAGTTGTTAAGGAAGGGATTGATAAAAGAGAGCCTAAGTCCATGTGCAGTACCTGCAGTACTAGCATGAAAGAAAGATGGAGAGTGGAGAATGTGTACAGACTCTCAAGCCATAAATAAGATCACGATCAAGTACAGGTTTCCATTGCCAAGAATGGATGACATAATGGATTGTTTGAGTGGAGCCAAGTACTTCACAAAGATTGATCTGAAGAGTGGGTATCACTAAATATGTATCAGAGAAGAAGACGAGTGGAAAACAACCTTCAAGACAAAGGAAGGTTTGTATGAGTTGTTAGTCATGCCATTTGGGCTAACCAATGCACCAAGCACATTCATGCAGCTCATGAACGAGGTACTAAAAGAATTTTTGGGAAGTTTTGTTATTGTTTATTTGGATGATATTTTGATTTCTAGTAAGACTTGGGATGAGCATATGATGCATATCAGAAGAGTTTTGGAGAAGTTGAGGGAGAAGAAGTTGTTAATCAATTTGAAGAAATGTAGCTTTGCAAAGAAGGAGTTGGTATACCTGGGATTTGTTGTCTCAGAGGAAGGTCTTAAGATGGACCCAAAAAAGTAAGGGCTATCATTGAATGGCCTACACTGAGGAGTGCCACAGAGGTATGATCTTTTCATGGTTTGGCAAATTTTTACAGAAAGTTTATCAAAAATTTTAGTAGCATTTGTGCACCCCTTACTAAGACAATGAGAGGGGATAGAAAAGAGTTTAGATGAACTAAAGGAGCAGACAAAAATTTTGAAGCATTGAAGCAGAAAGTTACAGAGCAACCTGTTTTGGCACTTCCAGATTTCAATAAGGTATTTCAGGTAGATTGTGATGCTAGTGGTAGTGCTATAGGAGTTGTTTTGAGTCAAGAAGGTAAGCCCGTTACCTATTTTAGTGAGAAGCTTAATGATGCCAATAAAAAGTATTATGTTTATGATCAGGAATTTTATGCAATAGTTCAGGATTTGAAGAAATGGAGACATTATTTATTGCCAAAAGAGTTTGTTTTATATACTGATCATTAGGCTTTACAGTATCTTAATAGTCAAGGGAAGTTAAACCAAAGGCACTTAAAATGGGTTGAGTTTTTGCATAGCTATACTTTTTTTTTGAAGCACAGGAGTGGGAAGTCCAATAGAGTTGCAGATGCCTTGAGTAGAAGGCAAAATTTGTTGACAGAAATGAAGATAGAGGTTGTTGGGTTCGATGAGCTCAAAAGTTTGTATCCTGAAGATCCAGATTTTGCAGAGGCTTGGAAAGCTTGTCTAGAACCTGTTACTTTGGATAGGACAAAATGGTTGGATTTCATAATCCAAGATGACATGTTGTTTAAAGAAAGCCAGTTGTGCATTCCAAGGAGTTCCATGAGAGAGAACCTGATTAAGGAGAAGCATAGTGGGGGATTGGCTGGACACTTTGGTCGAGATAAGACCATTGCTATTGTTGGTGAAAATTGTTATTGGCCATAGTTGCAATAGGCTATGAGAAAATTTGTGCAGAGTTGTAGAGTATGTCAGATGGCAAAAGGAGCAAGTCAGAACATAGGTCTATATCAGCCATTACCTGTACCAAAGAAGCCATGGGATGATATCAGTATGGATTTTGTTCTTGGTTTACCAAGGACACAGAGAGGACATGATTCCATTTTTGTGGTGGTGGACAGATTCTCGAAGATGGCACATTTTATTCCTTGCAAGAAGACTAATGATGCAGCTCATATTACAGAGTTATTTTTCAAGGAGGTGGTGAGAGTACATGGTCTACCAAAGAGCATAGTTTTAGATTGAGATACCAAGTTTGTTGGTTATTTCTGGAGGACATTGTGGAAGAAGTTGAAGACAGATTTGAAGTTTAGTTCTGCACACCGTCCACAGACTGACGGACAGACCGAAGTGGTGAATAGGAGTTTGGGTAACCTGCTACGATGCTTAGTAGGAGATAAGCCTAAGGGATGGGATTTGATTTTACCACAGGCAGAATTTGCTTACAACAATTTTGTCAATAGGAGTACTGGTAAATCACCATTCCAGATTGTATATGAGAATAGTCCAAGAAATGCTTCAAAGTTAAGGAATCTAAACAAAGGAGAAAAGACAAGTGCTGAGGCTGAAGACTTTGCAGAACACATGAAGAATTTGCATGAAGAGGTGAAAAGCACATTAATAAGATGAATATTCAGTACAAGGCTAAGGCGGATCAGAAGAGGAGATATAAGGAATTCCAGGTAGGAGATGAAGTCATGGTTCACTTGAGAAAAGAAAGGTTCCCAATTGGAACATACAATAAGCTAAAAATGAAGAAATTTGAACCATGCAAAATTTTGAAGAAACATGATTCAGGAAATGCATATGAGGTGGAGCTGCCGAGTGAGATCAACATTTCTCATGTTTTCAACATTGTTGATTTATCTGAATATCATGCAGGTGGAACAGAGGATGGACCAACAGAAGAACAATGGGGTAATCTAGTATCTACTTCAACAGAGGAGATAGAAGAGATCTTGGATAGCCGTGTGGGAAGAAGTACTCAGAACAGGCAATATGAAGAATATCTGGTGAAATGGAAAGGAAGGCCTATTGAAAATTCTTCTTGGTTGTCTAAGGCAGAGGTTGACCATTTGGGTTTTCCTCACACAAACACTTGAGACGTGACAGGGTCACTTCTCAAATTACCCTAGGTGTCTGATGTAGGAGCATCCAGTGGTGTAAGGGCAATCTTGCATCACCCAAAAAAGATGTGTTTCAAAATTGTTGATATTCTTTCCATTTCTTTTCAAAATTTGTGGTTCTGGTTCCATAATCACTTGAATAATGATGTAGAACTTTCAATTTTTCCAAACTGCTAAAAATAGCAACCTGCTATTTTTATAAAGTTTGCATTTGGGCACAGAATGAAGTGAAAATTTACAGGAAGATTCATAACTGAAAAAATAAGACCTTTGGCGAAGGAATCACGCAAAGATCATTTGCGAGCTGAAAGATATTAAAGTTTTTGTTTCTCGAAAAATGCCTGAAAATTATTCAAACTTAGGTTTGAGGCACTAAATGGCCCCATACGGGCCCGAAAATGGCCAGATCTGGTAGAGCTAGTTTTAGCGCGTAGAGCACTATGCGAGCTTTCCAACGCATAAAACAGTTCGTCAATCGAATACCCGAATCAAAAGTTATGGCTTCCGGAAGTTGACCTATTTTTGGAGGGAGATACAAATTTTAAAATTAGGTTGTTGGCCGCCAAAAAGGCTATTAATAACAATTTTTGGGAACCCTGGGCAGTAGTAGAATTAAGGGGGGGAAGTGTAGAGTCAAGAATAGGCAGGAAAATAAAAACCCTAGCAAATTTGGGTCACAGATAACAGATGATTCTAGAGTCTTGTGAGAGGAAGTTGTAATGTGTTGCAGCCTATGGAGGGTTGATTCCTCTTATTGTATTTGAGCTTCTGTAATGTAATAAGTTGTCCAAATCAATAGAGAAAGTTCTATTTTCTATGTGTAATTTCTATTGTTGTGTGTTTTATGATTTACCCCCTTCATCACGATTGGTTTGTACAAACATAATATCATTTTGTTTCTCAAGATTTTTTCAACACTATTGCTATTTTAACTTTAATTTTTCCAATGAGCCATGTCAATGTCTTTTTACCTATTTTTCTTGTTGTCAAATAAAATTGAAAATGAAAGAAAATAGTCAAAGGGTCCTTGCTTGCCAATGAAGTTGAATGGTTCTGAATGAGCCCCCCAAGGATCACATCTTGTTGAGTGCAAGACCCCACATGCGACTTTCGGAGAATGGATACCCCTCAATCCTTCAATTATTGAAACTTTATATTAAATAAACTCATCATATTATGAATACTATAATTTTACAAACATTATTTATAAAAGAAACAATTTATGGTATGTGTTTAAAATCAACATAATAATGTTGCAGTCCCATGGAGGGAGGTTTCATAAAATATTTTAGGTGTTGTTAAAAATTTTAGAAGCATGTTAAAGTAGGTGGACCTATGAAAGTTGTAGTATTGGGAAAGCGTAAATTTTAAGCTCCAAAATTTATGAAAGTTGGTGGCCCCATTAGTTTTTTAAACAATTGTTAATGCTAAATAATTTACTTGAAATTTGCAAAGTGGGAGAAATTTCTAGCTCCATCTCAAATGTATCCTTTAAATCTACAAAGTGAAAAGTAGGCACTCCTATTTACTTAGAAAAGATTCTAATTTATTGTGTACCATAACAAAATTTATCTAATAAGACTTCCTCTCCATGAAAATAGTTCTGAAAGCCCCTCCAATTGACTGCATCCTAAAAAGGCATAAATAGGAAATGAAATTTAACTTCAAATTCTATAAAGAATTTGAATGTTAGGAGATGTCTAGAGGGAGAAGAAAATTGAAGGAAGGAGAGTTGGACTATATAATCATAGTGCCATTTTCATCTCCAGCCTCTTTATTGATTGGCCATGTGAAATGTCCTTCCTCCTCGTTGAAAGGCAAGATTGAAAATGAAGGGCCCTTGTGTACTTTCTCATTGCCATGTAAGATTGAAATGAAGTGCATTATTTGCCGGCAAGTCTATCTAGATGTTGGATGCATTAAATTCATGCTCTTATGCATGAAGGTAAGAAATTGCTTTTGTAGGGATTATTTCAAATAATGTGTATTGCTTAGCTAAGAACTAACTAACTCTCATTAGCTTCTTGTGTGACATGGGGAGGTGGAAAAGACCAAAAGAGGCATAGAAAGAAAGAGTTTGTGATTTTTGCACCACTGAAGTAAAATTAGAAAAAAACACTTTATTTTGGAGTGTGATGTCTAGAGGGACATTAGGACCAACTATGCTACTATCTTAGCAAATGCTTCATTACATGATTTGACCCTAAGGACTGTTGGATAACTAATGTGGCACAGCCAGATGTGCAGTTTCTATTTTCTAGTTTCTTTTTTAAAGTCTGTGTGGTTGTTAGTTGTTTTTAGGAATTGTTTGTTACATGATAATGCATGTAGAAACATGCTATCATTAGTTTGTCTTTTTCTATTTTTTCCATTTAGGTTCCTTTGCAAATAAATACATTGTAATAAAGAGTTGTAGCTCTCTAGTTTTCAATAGCAATAAAAAGTTTATTCTCTGTGTCTGCCTATATCTTGTATGGTTTTTTGTTTGTTCATTTTAAATCTACTGTTATATTGTTTGTTTAAAAATTTTCATTTGGTATCAGAGCAGGTTAACTTGTTAGAAAATTTATCATGTCAAATTCTAACTCTTTACCAATCCCAGAATTTAATGGATCTGATTATGATTATTGGTGCATTAAGATGATGACTTTTTTGATAGGAAAAGATTTATGAGAAATTGTAGAAACAGGATATGAAGAGCCAGCTGATTAGAATGCTCTTGCAGCCAATGATAGAATAGCTAAGAAGGAAGCTAAGAAGAAGAATGCACAGGGTTTATTTCACATTCAAATAGCTCTTGATAAGAGCCTATTTCCAAGAATTGCAGGTGCACAGACAGCTAAAGATGTCTGGAAGACTTTAAAAGAAGCTTACCAAGGTAGTGATCAAGTCAAAGTTGTGAAGTTGCAGACATTAAAAAGAGAATTTGAGAATTTGAAGATGCAAGAAAGTGAAAATGTGAGTGATTATTGTGTAAGAGTAAAAGATGTGGTTAATAAGATGGCTACTTTTGGAGAAACTATGGACAATGAAGTTGTGATAAAAAAGGTGTTGAGGTCTCTAACACCAAGGTGGAACAATGTTGCCATCATCATTGAAGAAAGCAAGGATTTGACTACTCTTCAGTTTGACCAGCTTGTTGGATCTCTCATGTCTCATGAAGAAAGATTGAGAGATTCAACTAGAGAAAGTAATGAGAAGGATTTTGCTTCCAAAGTATAAATTACAAAGAATGAAAATGCTAGCACAAGCAATAAAAATAATCAAGGCCAAGGTAGAGGTCAAAATCAAAATTCTTCAAGAGGAAACAGAGGACAAAGAGATGGTCCAAGAGGAAGAGGCAGAAGTAGATTTGATAAAAGAAATGTTCAATGTTATCAATGCAATAGGTATGGTCACTTTGAAAGGGAATGCAGATTAAAAGAAGGTAATAACAATAGAAGTGCTAATTTTGCTAATGAGAATGATGAGACTTCTCCTAGTAATTTATTCTTATCATATGACAGCTGAAAATAGTTCTAAAGAAGTCTAGTATTTAGATTCAGGTTGTTCTAACCACATGTCTGGAAATAATGAGATTTTTTCTACAATGGATAAAAGTTTCAAAACTAAAATTAAGCTTGGTGATGACAAGTCCTTGGAGGTTGCAGCTAAAGGTGCTATGGAGGTGAATACAAAAGAAGGTAAGAAATGTGTGACTAATATTTACTACTCCACAATTAAAACATAATTTATTGAGTGTTGGGCACTTGTGTGAGAAGAATTATAAGGTGGTATTTGAAAATTAGTAATATACAATTTATGATAAAAATCAAGGCAATAGGGTGGTTACAATAGTGCCTATGTCCAAGAATAGGATGTTCCCATTGAAGTTTGGTGAACATAGCAGCTATTTTGCCAATCTGGCATACGAGGATAAAAGTTGGCTATGGCATCTCAGATATGGACATTTGAATTTTCATAGTTTGATGTTTCTCACTTCAAAAGCTTTGGTTTATGGTTTGCCTAAGGTTCAGGAACACAAGGAAGTTTGTGAAGGTTGTGCTAAAGGAAAACATGCAAGAGAGTCATTTCCAAAAGGCAATGCATGGAGGGCCCATTACCCACTTCAATTGGTTCACTCAGATATTTGTGGTCCTATGCAGACAAAGAGTTTGGGTAAGTCATCATATTTCATTACTTTTATTGATGATTACTCACATAAGTGTTGGGTTTATTTTTTTAAGGCCAAGGATGAAGCCTTTGATACATTCAAAAGGTTTAAAGCCCTTGTGGAAAATGAAAAGGGTTGTAAGATCAAATGCTTTAGGACAGATCGTGGAGGAGAATTTTTCTCAAGAGATTTTAGGAATCATTGTGATGTGAATAGCATCAAAAGGCAACTCACCACTGCTTACACACCTCAACAAAATGGGGTAGCTGAAAGGAAAAATCGTACAGTGGTGGAAATGACAAGGAGTATGCTACATACCAAAGGATTAGACAATTTTTTTTGGGGTGATGCAGTTGCTAGAGCAGTGTACATTCTCAATTGGAGTCCTACTAGAGCACTTGACAAGATGACTCCTTATGAAGCCTAGTATGAAAAAAAGCCTAATGTTAATCATTTTAGAGTTTTTGGTTGCTTAGCCTATGTTCATGTGGCTGATCAAAAGAGACAAAAATTAGATCCCAAAAGTGAGTCATGCATTTTTGTTGGATATAGTGAGCATAGTAAGGCTTATAGGTTGTATAACCCTCACACTAATAGCATTCTTGTTTCAAGAGATGTGATTTTTGATGAAGGGGGAGTTTATGGTCATCAAAAAGACCATGTTGAGAAGTCTAAATCTATTTTGAATGGTGGTATTGTTGCTGATATTGATCATGAGCAGCCAGCTAATACTTCAATTCCAAGTGCTATACATCCACCAAATAGCCCCTCATCTAGTTCTTCAGTTTCAAGTACAAGTCCAAATTCAAGTCCAAGTCCTACAAGGTAAGAAGCTTAAGTGATACCTATCAAAGAAGTACAATCCAAGCACATGAAGAGAATCCTATAGGTGAAACAACAAATTTTGCTTTATTTTCACAAGCTATTTTTGAACCGTCGTGTTATGAAGATGCATGTGTTAATGAAGTTTGGGTGCAAGCAATGCAAGAAGAGATGGATGCTATTCATAGGAATGGTACTTGGGAGCTTACAGAGCTTCCTCATGACAAGAAAAAGATTGGCACTAAATGGGTCTACAAGACTAAGTACCATAGTGATGGGAGTGTTGAAAGACACAAAACAAGATTAGTTGCTAAAGGCTTCACACAGAGGTATGGCATTGATTATGAAGAAACATTTGCACCGGTAGCACGACAAGAGACTATTAGAATGTTGATTTCCCTTATAGCCTAAAAGAAATGGAGCATTCATCACCTGGATGTGAAAAGTGCCTTCCTGAATGGGTACTTAGATGAGGAAATTTATGTGGAACAGCCACAAGGTTTTGAGGTGCAAGGAAAAGAACATCATGTCTACAAGCTGAAGAAGGCCTTGTATGGCCTCAAGTAAGCACCAAGAGCTTGGTATGCTAGGATTGATGGGTATTTTCAACAAAATGGCTTCAAGAGAAGTAAGAGTGAGCCTACCCTCTACTACAAACAAGAAGGCAATGATATTCTTATTGTGAGTTTATATGTTGATGATTTGTTGTATATGGGCAGTAGTTCTAAGATGAAGGATGCATTCAAGCATGCTATGATGAATGAGTTTGAAATGAAAGATTTAGGCCTTATGCAATATTTTCTAGGCATGGAGGTTTATCAAAGTAAGGATGAAATTTTCCTTTGTCAAACAAAATATGCCAAGGATATGTTGAAGAAGTTTGATATGGTTGATTGTAAACCAGCCTCCACTCTAATTTCTCATGGAGTTGTGTTGTGTAAAGAGGATGGTGCTGAAAGAGTTGATGGGACAGCTTATAGAAGTGTTGTTGGCAGTCTAATGTTTCTAACCCACACAAGGCTTGATATTGCTTATGCAGTTTCTCTTGTTTTAAGGTCTATGACAGAACCCTCTGAATTACATATGCAGTCTGCTAAAAGAATTTTGAGGTATGTGAAAGGAACTCTTGCTTTTGGCATTCATTACTACAGTTCTAAAGGATTTAATCTAGTTGGTTTCAGTGATTCTGATTGGGGAGGTAGTGTGGATGACCGAAAGTCTACCTCTGGTAATTGTTTTACTTTTGGTTCTGGTTTGGTCTCTTGGAGTTCAAAGAAACAAAGTATAGTTGCTCTTTCTTCCACAGAGGCAGAATATGTTGCAGTCACCTCTGCAAGTACTTAAGCATTATGGCTCAGAAAAATTCTTGAAGAGATTGGAGAAAAACAAGTTCAGCCTACAGTGCTCTTCTGTGATAATATGAGCACAATCAAATTGGCAAAAAATCCCGTGCATCATAGTAGAACTAAACACTTTGATCTGAAATATCATTTTATCAAAGATTTGGTGCAAAAAAAAGAAGTTGAACTCAGGTATATCAAGACTACAGAACAGCTTGCAGACATTTCCACCAAGGCAGTTGCGAAGGTTCAGTTTTTGATGCTTCGAGATCGTATTGTGACTCCTCTCCGCATCAAGGGGGAGTATGTTGGATAACTGATGTGGCATAGCCAGATGTGCAGTTTCTATTTTCTAGTTTCTTTTTTAAAGTCTGTGTAGTTGTTAGTTGTTTTTAAGAATTGTTTGTTGTATGATAAATCATTAGTTTGTCTTTTTCTTTTTTTTCCATTTAGGTTCCTTTGCAAATAAATACATTGTAATAAAGAGCTCTAGCTCTCTAGTTTTTCAATAGCAATAAAAAGTTTATTCTCTGTGTCTGCCTATATCTTGTATGGTTTTTTGTTTGTTCATTTTAAATCTGCTGTTATATTGTTTGTTTAAAAATCTTCGAGGACATGGCAACTCATCATCACTTGAACAAAAAGGAATTGAAATGTAAAAAACAATAAGAAAAGGCAAACTATCCCATAAACTATTTTTAATCAAGAACTCGTTAAAAGTTATTCTATTCTATTTTATATTATTTTATGCTTCCAAAAACACAATTTCTTGTACAATATTATTTGTTTGAAATTCAAGCATCCAATGAAATCATGCAAGGCTGGTTCTCCACGGCTTGCCAAAGAAAAGTTAAAAATGAAAAGATATCAAATCTTTTCGCAGAATAGCTTTTTAGACTTTTTTCAGTTTTGCCAAAGTGGTCCAGGGTGCATAAAACTTTTTCTTCACGTGGTTGCTAGATACGCCAGAGATATGACATGACGGACTGCAGCGCCTGCTTCCACAGTTCTGAGATGTGTAAATAAATTAAATGATCCTGCACCAACTGTTGGATTCGTACGTACTGCTACAATGGTCGATTTCACTTCAACCAGTGACTGCCTATGAGATACCCACTAGGCTATTATGTACTGCTTCTCAGATTTCTGTCGTTAATACCATTTTGCTTTTCAGACTGAAGAAGTGATGGGATGTTTCGGGACGGTTGCGTGTGACTGTGGCTTTCTGTGTCTTTTCAACCAAAGACTCCGTATGAGATACCCATTATCGCTTGGTGCACCCTCCCGCGCTCCTATAAATAAGTGTTGCAATTGTTCAGATCTTCAATTGTTAAGTTTAACGTTGTAAGATTTAGTTCGGACGACAGCTTGTATGCTTTTAGTCCCCTCAGGAGTCATATGCAGTAAGACTTTAGGTAAATGCTTGATTGTTAATTTTCTTTGTTTATGTTATGTCATTAATGATGCAAGGTTTTAGAGGGCATTGCTTTATCTATTACAAGATACAGAGTTGTTTATAGTTATTCACTTATTTTGTCTGCTTGTGTGTACAGCACAGTTCCAGGAGAGCAGTCCTGGAGTTTAAATCCAAGGCATCTATGCGTTCTCAGCGATGACTTTGCTAAGCCAAAAATGAGAAGCTTGTAATCTTAATATGTAATGCTGACATTGAATTGCGAGTTGCCGATGTGTTTCAACAAGGTTGAAAGGAGTTAATGCACTATTATCTCTGGTACGCTCCTCATTTGGAATATTTACACTAGTAGTGGTGCCATGGTAAGGCCGAGAAGATACATTCGGATGATATCAGTTAGAATAAATTTATGAGGAAAATGGTAAATTTGAGATCATCTAAGTTATGTAATTATATTTAGTTCAGTTTGTAGTGATGGCAGTACATTATCAATGATGTCATTCATTTCTTAGTTCATCTTTTATTTTTATTTTTAAATAAAAAACTTGTAACAATTCATTTCAAATGCATATTTTAAGTGTGCAATTGTTTTCATATAGAAATCAATCATTGTTGGAGGAGGTGTAGTTTCGGTCCATCTATGATAAATCCTTCTGGGCATTCATAAGTTAGAATTGGAAATTCTACAATGAAACTAGCTACATGATAGTTGTAGCTATAAATTGGTTAATGCTTAAGCATTGTTGGCATTAAAATAAATTAGTAATTAATTAAGCATTGTTGACATCAAAATAAATTAGTAATTAAAGAGATATATATATATATATACACTTGTGTCCTATGTACAAATTAGTAATTAAAGAGATATGAAGGTATATATATACATACACTTGTGTCCTATGTACTTGTGTATATATATATATATATATTTCTGTGTAATAAATGTCTTATACATTTACATACACTTGTGTCCTATGTATTTGTGTTTGTATTTTTAAATTTCTTAGCTTCTGTTTGTTTGTTTGGTGTTTGACTAATCTATTTTTACACTAATTTTTCCTACCCTTCTTTTTTTATATTTTTTCACTAATATTCTGTTTGGTCTCTTTGTTTTATTTCCTATTTTTTGTTTTAATTTATTTTCTTGCCTTTGGTTTTGCGTTCTTTTATGTTCTTCTCCTTTCTTACTCCTTTAAAAAGGTCATGTTTGTTATCTCAACCATAATTCTCTTTTTCCTCATGATGGATCATTGAGTATGATCCCAAACATTGCACTTTCACTTACTGTTATGGACTGTGGAAAGTTCATGCTTACTATCATCTTTTATCTTTTTGTTTTTTTAAATACAGAACTTGTAACAATTCATTTCAAATGCATATTTTAAATGTGCAATTATTTTCATATAGAAATCAATCATTAATGGAGGAGGTGTAGTTTTGGTCCATGCATGATAAATCTTTCTAGACATTCATAAGTTAGGATGCTATTCTACAATTAAACTAACTACATGATAATTGTACCTTAAATCAGGTTAATGCTTAAGCATTGTTGACATCAAAATAAATTAGTAATTAAAGAGATATAAAAGTAGCTCTCTTGTTTGACTTTTCAAAGTTTTCATCTCTAAAATTAAAAGGAAAGAGTAGTCTTTATCTTTCTATTTGTCTATTCATTTAAATCACGAGTTGTAATTAGACATGCTCTTTTTTAATTCATTAAGATAAAGGAAGTGCTAGTGATTTAGCATCATAAGTTATGTCAACTTAGAAAGTGCATCAAAATAGAGAGAGAGCACTTCCTATTTGTCTATTCATTTAAATCACAAGGTGTAATTAGAATGCTCTTTTTGATTCATTAAGATAAAGTAAGTACTAGTGATTTAGCATCATAAGTTATGTCAACTTAGAAAGTGCATCAAAATAGAGAGAGAGCCCTACTTGTTTTTTTTCTTTTTTCTTTTTGGATTAGTCTTGTTCATTTCATATATATAGAGTTAAGTTAAAAAGGTCATTAAAAAAATGTTGTCTAGGAGAAAGTCATAAACAAAAAAAAAAGACAAAATATTAGAAGTAAACATGATAATAATGATAATATAAATGAAGTAAACAAGACTAATTTGGAAAAGCAAAAAAAAACAAATTAAATGTGTGTGTCTATCTATATGTATAACCTCTTTTACCCTTTATCATGTGTATGTATGTATAAATTAAAAATAATAGTAAGATAATAAAGAATGTTATTAAAAAATAAACAAATCAAATGTGTGTCTATCTATATGTATAACCTCCTTTTACCCTTTCATTTGTATGTATGTATAATTTAAAAATAATAGGAAGATAGTAAAGAATGATAAAAAAATAAACAAATTAAATGTGTGTCTATCTATATGTATAACCTCCTTTTACCCTTTATCATTTGTGTGTATGTATAATTTAAAAATAATAGGAAGATAATAAATAATGTTATCAAAAAATAAACAAATTAAATGTGTGTGTCTATCTATATATATAACCTCCTTTTACCCTTTATCATTTGTATGTATGTATAAATTAAAAATGAAAGTAAGATAATAAAGAATGTTATCAAAAAAGAAACAAATTAAATGTGTGTGTCTATCTATATATATAACCTCCTTTTACCATTTATCATGTGTATGTATGTATAAATTAAAAATGAAAGTAAGATAATGAGAATGTTATCAAAAAATAAACAAATTAAAATGTGTGTCTATCTATATATAAGCTCATTTTACCCTTTATCATGTGTATGCCTATATAAATTAAAAATCTATATATATAGCCTCCTTTTACCCTTTATCATGTGTATGTGTGTATAAATAAAAAATGAAAGTAAGATAATAAGAATGTTATCAAAAAATAAACAAATTAAAATGTGTGTGTCTATTTATATATATATATAAGCTCCTTTTACCCTTTATCATGTGTATGTCTGTATAAATTAAAAATAATAGTAAGATAATAAAGAATGTTATAATAAACAAAATATAATATAAATCAAAGATGAATATTATAATAATATTCATTACAAAAACATATTATTAAATATAATTAAAGTGTGTAATAGTGATAATAATAAAGAGAACATAAAATTAAAGTTAATATAAAAATTAAAAATATCATTACTCATGAAAATATTAAAATAAAACAAGGGAAGTGGAAGAAGTATTAAATACAATTAAAGTGGTAATAGTGATAATAATAAAGAGAACATAAAATTAAAGTTAATATAAAATTTAAAAATATCATTACTCATGAAAATATTAAAATAAAACAGCAAAGGTAGGCAGGTGAAGTGGAAGAAGTTACAAAGATGGAGGGAAAGAAAATTTTATTAGGAAGGAAAGATAGAATAAGTTAAAACAAGAAGAGATAAAAATGAAAAATAAGATAAAAAAAATGAAGAAGTTACAAAGATGGAGGGAAATAAAATTTTATTAGGAAGGAAAGATAGAAGAAGTTGAAAACGAGAAGAGATAAAAATGAAAATAAGATTAAAAAAAATGAAGTTATAAAGATGGAGGGAAATAAAATTTTATTAGGAAGGAAAGATAGAAGAAGTTGAAAACGAGAAGAGATAAAAATGAAAATAAGATAAAAAAAATGTGTAAGTGTTGAAAATGGTGAAATGAGAAGGGAAATATTTAGGATATAGAAAAATGAAATAAGAGAGAGGGTTATGAGATAGTTAACATTAAGAGGGATGGTTAGGATTTATTTTTAGAATATTTAATAATGACTGACAAGAAAAATTCAAATTTCATCTTGTGAGAGTTTGTACAAAATATTTTGATACTATGTAAGATTTGACGCTCAATATCCTTAAAATTTGTAGATTGCATCATTGTTGTTCATATAATATTTTGTCCAGTCATTTATGAATATGTAAGATTTAATGCTCAATATCCTTAGAATTTGTAGATTACACATTGTTGTTGAAACATGTAATATTTTGTTCATAGTCATTTAGGAAACCATGATGACATGCCTTACAAAACCCTAATGACACACCCCCAAACTTACTCAATCACAATGCACAACCCATGAAAATCACTCAATCAAGAAATCCCCTAGAAAAATATGAATATAGCACTTTATTCTTAGTGCACTTATATTTTCCTCTTGCTAAATATGTAGTGTCCACTTGATCTGAAGATAACACAAGTAAAAGTAAAACTAGACATACATATTATTTGAATTTATTCATATATTCTTAAAGGCTGCATTATTTCACCCTTTTCAATTAACCATTTGATTTTATCATAATTCATTATTTAATTATTTTAAATAAATTTTAATTATTCATTATAACCCAACTTAATAAATCTTTTGATTAGACATTTGGGAAGTTTTAAAATTTTATTTTATTTCTTTAAAATAATATATTAAAATTTAATATAATAAAATTAAACTATCCTATTAATCTCATATGTCAATGTCAAAATTGTTTTAACTAACTTTTCTTAAACATCATCCACTTTATCTCATGATTGCTGCTCATCATAACATTCTTCTAACATAATTTAGTGCAAGCTATCATTATATCCCATTCGCTTCTGCAGTTTTCACAGTGGGCATTCTAACATAATTTAGTGCAAGCTATCATTATACCCCATTCACTTCTGCAGTTTTCACAGTGGACAGTTTAAAGGAAGTAAACATCTCAGCAAACATTTACTTCTCCAATTTTCAGCGCAGCTGTAATGATTTGTTAAGTTACGCAACATATTCATAACTATGTTTTGCATGTAACATCAGGGATATCATTCTACCTCTACTCCTTTTTTGTATGTCAATATTTAGATTACCGGCGTTCCCATCTTTACTCTGTTATGTCTGTTTTAGTCTGCAGTTCTTCGAAGGGAACATTAACTTTGATAACCTCGGCCTATTCCTCTTATGGTTTCTCTTCTCTGTTGCTTCTTTGGATAGCTCCAGCTCTGCGTCAGACAGCTTGCTTTGTCTGTCATGAGCTTGCTTTGTCTGCATCTTTTCAGTTTACTCTTGTCTTTTTCTGCTGTCTTCAGCTGGGTTTTGGGTGGCGTCTTGTCTGATTAGTTGTAACTGTTATTATGAGCTTAATTCAATTAAAAATAAAAAATTGTACCTTATATGGCATAATTATTTATTTATTGTGGGGAAGGCTGGTGGTTTAGGATAAGTTAGGAAGAAAATATTTATATGCTTTTTAAATGTGGTAAACTTTTATATATAATATGTATTAAAATTATTTTAAACTTTTAATTAATTATATCCATAATGATGAAGAGTTTCTATCACTTTTAAGTTTTTTAGATTAAATTTTTAATGTTGTGAATTTATTGGATAAAATGTAATTTTGTAGTTTTTTTAAATTATATTTATTAGTACCTCGTTCAGCGAGTACTATTGCAATGAGTTCGCACTTATCTAGTTATTAATCTATTGATTGTAAACCAATCAAAAGACAGGATTATTTTTCTTGTTGGGCAAATTTGTACTTTTCCTATGTCAACATGATAAATTTTTAACAAAAAATTATTGAAAAATGATTTATCTGTATTGTCATTGGCTGAAAAAAAATGACCTTCTTGTGCGACAAAAAGCTATAAATATGGAAATAATTTTGGTTTGAGGGGAGGATGTGGCAAGTAAACAAATTATAAACACAAAATTTGTCTCCCACTAGTTAAGTCATGGCTAAATGGATGATGATAATTATGAGAGAGAATAATCATCAGGTTTTATGAATTTAAGTTTTTGTTTGAAACTTAGGGACAAAGTTATAATATTAATAATACTATTAAAAATATAGGGTTCTACACATTTTATTTTATGAAATTAGATTATTTTTGGGATTTCAATTTTATTTACTCAAGAGTTAAAAATCTAGTATTTCAATTTTATTTACTAAAAAAGTTAAAAATCTATAGTATCATGAAAAATATTTCACCATGTTATTAATTTTTTATTTTATTTTTCAAACATACAATATTTTAATGCATTTTAAATTATCATAGTATTAATATTATTATATTTTAATATCTTAAAAAGACATTTCAAATCTCTATACACTCAACTAGGCCAAGGCTTAAGGAAATATTTTAGTCCTATTTTATTTTTACCAAATTAAATTATTTTTGAGATTTCAATTTTATTTACCCAAGACATTTCAACACTCTTCAAAAATTAATTTTTCAATTATTGGAATGCAATTTGTCTATATAACCAATACCTAATCAATAAAAAAATTATAATTAAACAAATACTATATACAACCAATAGCTAATCAACAAAAAAAAATATAACTAAACAAATACTATAATAACAACACTACAAGGCAGCTTGATGCTAAACATGTCCTAAAGTCACGTAAATTATACTAAGTAGTCTTGGATTCTCATTGTGCTATAAGCAAACCCTAACTATTTCAAATAAACTCCCAAATAACATTAACAATAGTATGGATATCTTAAATACATCTCATAAAATTTTGACAATTATCATTTTTTTAAGTTTATAGAACTTTTGATTCTACTTTTTGCAAAAAAAACACCTTTTATTATAAAAAAATTATGTTTGGTCAACAAAGGTTTTTATTTATTTGTTTTGTTAAATTAAATCATATAGAACATAGAACTATTTTTTCAGTTTTATTATATGTTACTTTATTATACTTTACATTTATTTTATTTACTGTATATTTAAAAAATAATTCTACTTTTTGCAAAAACCATCTTTAATGATAAAAAAATTAATTGGGGTCAGCAAAGGTTTTTATTTATTTGTTTTGTTAAATTAAATCATAGATAAAACATAGAACTATTTTTTGGTTTAATTATAAGTTACTTTATTCTACTTTTTGCAAAAACCATCTTTTATTATAAAAAAATTATTTGTGGTTAGCAAAGGTTTTTATTTATTTGTTTTGTTAAATTAAATCATAGATAGAACATAGAACTATTTTTTGGTTTAATTATGAGTTATTTTATTATACTTTACATTTATTTTATTTATTGTATATTTAAAAAAATTGTGCCTTTACTTTATTTTACTATTAAATGATTGTATCTACTACAATATTTTATTTAGTTTAGAGTTATTCTATAATTTTGGTATCTTTACATTTAAGAAACAAATCTAGATTCTAAATAGTTTTTCTTCCCTATACTAACTAAATTCAAATGTATAGAAAAACAAGATACAACTAAAATATGGGGGGAAAATTATTTTAAACATCCAACTTCAAAAAGAATAGAAAAAATGGAGAGAAAATAAATTGTCTAAATAATTAAATATAATTAACCAACTTTATTTTGTCTTCAAATTTTAATTATTTTTTATTAATACATATACAACTTTCTTCTATAATAATATATAATATTCTTAGCTATTGTATAATAGACAATTTTTATTTTATTTTAAAATATATAAATTATTTATGCTTATTTACTATTTTTATATTTAATTAATCTAAGTTAATTTTTAATTTAAAAACTATAATTTTCATTTTAAAAGTGATAATTTTATATAAACTAGCATATGTATCTTTAAAAAATCTATGTAAAAGATAAACCTAATCTATTTCTTTATATGACAAATAATTAATAGCCCAAAAGTAAGCTAAAAAAATGATTTTTTTTGTTGTTTATAAATTTAAGATATGAAAGTCACAAAGAAGCTTCCCTTTCAAATAGATGTGTCACAAAATTGTTTCAAAATAGAAAGAAATAAAGGCCATTGTAGGTTGTAAGTTGTTAAAAATAAAACCAAAAAATTGATTGTTGTTTATAATTCGAAGATAGAAAAGTCCGCAAAGAAGCTTTCCTTTCAAATAGATGCTTATGTGTCACAAAATTGTTTCAAAATAGAAAAAATAAAGGTCATTGTAAGTTATAGGTTGTCAAAAACTAGCTCTTGCACCCATAGTAGGTTCAAGGAATATGCCCATAAGAACAATCGAGGAGTTTAGAAAATATTCTCGCGTGAATTGTTTTTACGGCGTGAGACAATTTTCCAAGCACTATAATGCTCACATATAAAATCATGTCGGCTAATTAAGAAAAGGTGGGGTGGGGCTTGAGAATGAGACTTACCTTCTCATAAATTAAGGATGACAACATGTGAGGAACAATTACTAGCAATTTAGAGCTCGGAATCCATAGAAGATTTATCCTTCTTATTTATGAAATTCATTTGCAATATATAGACAATTGAAAGGTTATAAGGGTTTGAAATAAAGGGAAAAGAGATGTGGCTTCCAAAATAATTTTGATGATGTAGATTTGGTTCTTTGTTCCTTAGAAAATTGAAGTGTGCTCTAAATAATTTCTCCTTGATGTTCCTTATTCTTTCTTATTCCACTTTATGAATTCATGGCACATTGAATGTCTTTAGATACAAAGACATAAAAACATGTCACACAAATATGTGCTAAGATAGCTCAAAATAACAAGTGAAAATGGGTGGGAAAATTAGAATTTCATTTTGAAGATTTGAATTTGAGAAAGTCATTCTCATGCATCATTAGATTGATTTTGAGTGGTATGAAATTGAACATAGGTAGGGAAGTCATAAAATTGAGGTAGGGAGTGATTGTACTAAAGCAAGTGGAAATAAAGCATAATAAACAAGGGTTGAATGACAAATGTGTCGAAATAGATACCAGTAGGGAAAATAGAGATGCATAGGGATCAAGGCATGAGTGAAATTTAGCACAAGAGTGTGCCACTTGTCAATACATGTAGTTGTGCATTTAAGAGATTCCACTAAGGTAGAGTAGACAAAAAACTAAATGGGAATTAGCACGTGTATGCTAATTTCACCAGTACCTCTTGCCCCAACTTTGAGGTGCATTTGACTTTAACATGAGCATGTATTTAAACATATGTGAACATTCTCAATCAACATTAAAACCAAATATTTAGAAAATCTTTAAAAATCATATAAGATCCATATAAAATAATGGATTTTTCTTGGAATTTTCATGTAATCTCCTAAGTGTGATTGTCACATCAAAACTAGCAATATAGAAAAAGATATGCAATGAGTAGGTTCTACTTTGCAATTGAAATAAGTGCAAACTACAAGTTAATTCAATTGTATACATGATGGCTATAGTTAGAGAGAGAGAGAAGGGTTAGATATTCTCACTTTATGGAAAGTGATAAGAAAAATACTTCTCAAAGTGGCAATGTAATATAACATGTTTGATATGGCCATGTAATTTGACTCCACTTGATGTCAAAAATGTGATATTGGATGTTTAATATGGCTATGTAATGTGACTCCAATGTGAAAATTCTAACAAATCTCTACTTGATTGCAAGCATGTAATAAAATCAAAGATCTATCAAAGTATGGTGATGAGTCCCTATGCAACATAAGTCAATACCAAAAATCTCAACAAAAATAGCAATAAATTTTATTACAATATATGTCCTCCTTGACTTACTTCCATCCAACAAATGCAAGGAATTTAAGAATAGGGGAAAATAATGCATTCAAAAAAGTAGTGAAGTAATTAGGTAATATAGGCATGTAAGCATATATAACATCATGTAGCATGTAAATTTACATAATGGCTATCATCTTGTGGTCCAAGTAGATGGTAATATATATAATGATAATCATGTAGGTACATAAAGTATGTAAGCATGTAAGGCACATAGTCTAGTGAAAATCATCAAGGCATGTGTGAAGGATTGCCTCTAACTTATTAGCAAATAAAAAAAGTAGGGATAACATTAAAGGATAAATAGTATATCATATAAGAACTATGAAAATGTAATTAAATCAAAAGATGGGCATGTGAGCATAAATGGGTAGAATATTAGCTTGAAAGTATATGTAAAAAAGATTGCCCCAAATGTAAGCAATATAATAGGATAACTCTAGAAGCAAACATAAGAAAGTGTAAGAACATATAATGGTCAATTATCAAAATGAGAAGAGGCCCATAAGTATATTATTATAAAGATGACAAAATGTTAAGCATGAAGTGGAAAACACAAAATCACAAGTAGTTGAGCATGATAAGAATCAAAAGAAGTAAGCATAAGTTAGAAAAGAAATAAGAAATAAAATTTCATTTTGGTTGAATACTATGTGGGAAGGAATAATAGGTCATGAAAATGTAAGGTCATAGTAAGATGTATATAACCAAAAGGTGGTAAGAGACATAGCAAAGTAAATATGACAGTGCTAGAAAATGGAATCATATGTGCTAAATATGAGGATAACATTAGGGAAAAAGGAATTATCCTAGTTTAAAAATTAAGCATAGATCACAATAAAGATGGCAGAATAAAGGCTCCCTATGTTGTGTGAGCATCTGCAACCTACTTCTAGTGGTAGAGCTAAGACACTTGAAGTTGAGAAGCAAAATCAAATGGTTGTACTTATAAAGTGATGATGGCTTTGTGGAGATTTGAGGTGATAGCCTCATAGGAGTGACATGAAAATGGGCCAATTGATGCCCATAAATGCCAAGGAACTAGGAGGTATGGGTAAGGCATCATTCCACCAAGTTATTTAGTCAATCCCATGCACATGACATGGTTCCAAATTTTAGACACATTGAATTTTGACCAATGTGGCTTTGTGATTGAGTATTGACATGTTGAGGAAAAAGTGCATCTTCATGATCTTGGGCTTCTAGCAACTTCCCACTCAATACAAAACTATATTAGAAAGTAGTATGAAAGGACAATGTTTGAGAAAGGCTCTACTAGCAAGGAATAACAACTAGCAAAGGAAAGAAAGGATTGAGCTAACAATATGGCTCAATCCAAATGCTTGAGTACCCTATCAAGGCCAAATCTTAGATTGGTCCAAGTGTACCACACTGTATGATCTTGGTGGCAACTAAGATTAGGATCAAAAAGTCCCAATTTATTATACATGAAGAACTAGGCCTCTCTTTTTCCAGCCATCTAGCACATAGATAAGGCCCCACATTTATTACAAACCATTTCAATCATAGTGGTAGCAAGCATTGAATTAGTTATCCATTTGCAAAGGATAAATCTCTCAACAACATCATTCAAAGCATGAACATTAACAATTCTAAAGGAATGATTATTAATGTTGAAAAGAGCCCACAACACCTAGTTGGTGGGGTCACATCCATAGTCAACTAAGTGTTGATGCCACATAGGAGAGAAAGGTGACAACACCACCACAACCTGCTTCATGGCTACTACACAAGAAATGTCTGGAAGGCCAAATAACATGAAACGCTATAGAAAGAAAAAAATTAATCTCTTGTAAACAAAGAATATCCAAACCTAGAAATTGAAGTCGAGCATCAGGAATGGAGTACTTTTGTTGGAGGTCTATTAGACCTCATACATTTTAGGAGACATAATTCATAAACATGTGTCAAGAGTCATCTCCTCATTATCTAGCTCATCGAGAGAAAAAATAAATGTTTTATAGAATGGCTTCATTTGTATTGAAAAATTTTGTCTAGAAATTGAGCTAGATTGGCTATCATTTCTTTAACACAAACTCTCTCTTTTCCAGTCGCCCTAGTGGGCTATAAGACCTCCTCTACATAGCTAGAGAAGGGGAAGCATGTCGAGCATTAATGGCTAGCAACTAAGATAAAACTAATGCCACTAGTGGAGTTCTTACAAAATTTGCCTCACTAGAAGTCTCCCTAGGAGAGGAGAGTTCATGTTTACCTGAATCTGATGATTTTGAAACATTCTTCAAAGCCTAACTCCTACTATATTTGTCAACTTTTAGTTCTTAAGTAAATGTTAAAATAAATAGAGTCTATGTATCTTCTTATCTATCTTTTTACCTATTTAAACATATATTATAATATGGGCATGATTTGTATTACTATTGAAAAATAAAATAATTTTTAATTAAAAATTAAAGTTTATGTGTCCATATATGTATGTAGTAAATAAAATAGTTTTAAAGTAAAATAAAATAAATATAAGTAAATAAAATAGATATTTGTTGATATTTTTTAATCGATGTATTTAAAATATCTATAATGTTAATTGATATTATGTTTATTATTAAATTTTAATTTAAGGGATTTCTAGTTAAAGAGTAAATAATTTATTTTTATCACAATTTTTAAAAATAAAGTATATATTATTCATTTAAGTATATAGGTATAAAGAGTAAGTAAAACTTTAAATATTTTAAATATGTTTTAATAAATAGTATAAGTAATATACGTCATAAATAATAATAAGTTACATATAAATATATAATTTAATTATTATACTTAAAAAAATAGAATAGTCAAAAATTTTGAATAAAAAATATATACTGAAATCGTTAAATAAAATAATAAATAGCTATGTACTTTAATAAATAAACATATAATACGTGATATATTTTATAACATAGTAATTAATGTTTTTAAGTAATTATGTAGTTAAATATAAAATAGACTAACATAGATATCTTAAATACATCTATCTAAACCCCACAAGTCTATATTCTGGGACTCTATCTATCCTAGGTAGAGAGCCTATGAAATAAATGGCAACCTCACACTACAGAAGTATATTTCAAAACTTTTGTAACTCAAAAGCTAGACTATTTTAGGTTAGAAATAAGAAATGCTATTTTAGGTTAGAAATAAGAAATGAGGTTATCTGACATTTGTAAAGTGGAATATTTTTTCAGAGAGAAACTATTTATTTTAAGTGGGGAGGAGTAGTTTTGACTATATTTTCTTGAAGAAACCCTCCACAATTAATGAAATTGCATTGTCCTTTCACTCTTGCTTATGGGAAGACATTTTGCATAGCACATTCATCTCATAGGTAGGCTTAATCTGTGTGGGTGGTGTAAATCTCCTTCCTTGAATTATCCAGGAAAGCTCTTCATTATTAAAATAAAAGAGAGACATGCAGAGTATTTATTGACTTGGGACACAATTGCAGATGCTTCTCACCTTCACAATCTTAGATCTGAAAGTAGGAAGAGAGAAATGAATGCCAGTATGGCCGTTCTCACAAACCCACCAAATACAGCACACATATGATGAAATGGATTTGCATTGTGCATTCATTTAATTTCAAAAAGGAATTTTGTAAGTATTGACATATGAATTCATGATATCTCATTATAAGAGTATCTCATACTACCCACGAGCTGATGGATAGTTAGAGGCCTTTAATTACGTGCTAGGAAGAGTCTTAGCTGAAGTATGCAATGTGAATAGGGATAATTGAGAAGAAAGATACCAACCATTTCTGGACCTATAAACAAATTGTCGTAGGCCAACAAGACAAACACCCTTTCAATTAGCTAACTATATGGACTTGAGACTGATGCCAATCGAGTATGTGCTTCCCAATTTGCAAATAACCATTGCTACCAAGCTTGGTTAAGAGGAATTATTTAAAAAAAACATCAGAGGGCCTCACAAGATTGGATGAGCCAAGATTATCTCACATCAAGAACAAAATGTGCAGAAAAAAGTAGCACAAGGAATTGCATGAATGCAACTTGAGATTGAAGGAATTTCATAAAGGCCCGCAACTATTGTCATATGAGAGCATGTATAAGGCACATCTGGTGAAGATGCAAATTAGATAGCAAGGACTATGCAATATTCATACAATCATGGATAAAAGGGTTATAAGCTAAGAGAAATATCCAGAAAAGTAAAGGAAGGATATGTGAATGTTATGTAGCCTCAAACCTTACCCAAACTAAACTAAACCATAGCAAAGAAGCAAGCAAATCGACAGACAATTAGATGTGAGAAGATAAGAGCAAAGGTGTACAAGGGAATAAAGAGCAAATCAGGGGAAGTATCTACAGAATTGCAGTCAGCAGCTTATAAAGAGGGTAAATTATCATTTTTTTGAGAGAAAGGCAATAGTTGCTCTCAAAAGTTTACGGCAAGATGAAAAGTATTTCTGGGAAGTAATAGTTCAATACAATTATTTGCACTTTTTGAAAAAATAAAATAAAAAGGAAATATGTATATTATAAAGTTCTGAACTTTATAAAAAACAATGACTAGCAAGGTGTGATAAAGGGTCATAGATGAGGAGGGAGCAAGCCTAGGCTATGCCAAAGAGTGGGAAGTGAGAAGTCATTCAGGGTAAAGCTTAAAAAGACACTGAAATAGTAAAGAAATTTAATATTTTAAGAAAGGATTGAGCCAAGTGAAGGTTTAAAATTGTTAAACTAGTATTTTTTTTTTTTTTAAATATATTTAAAGTATGTTCCTCTTGATGCCTCTATCTTTTTAATCAATTTATCATATAGAAATGGAATAAGCACTCCTGGTGAGAAGGATATCTCTCGGCTTTTTTAAAATATAAATATACTAATAACTAGATATATTTAATTTCAAAGTTAAATTTTAAAATTTATTTACTCTAAACTTTTATGAAATTTTAATTTCTACAAAATATTAAGACATCTTTTATTATATATTTTTTAAATCTTAATTTTATATAATAAAAAATGTCATTTGATTATGTTATATAAAATTTTATAAATTATATTGTATTTTTTTATAATTAATTGTACCGGACAGGATACTTTCTAAAATCAATTCAACAAAATTTTAATTTATTTTTCTTTTCCCAATTTTATCTTAAAATGTTTATTATATCAAAATTAACATACTTTTCAGAAAGGAAAATAATTCTTTCGTTTTTATTGTAGTTGGTAACAGTGCTTCGAAGGTTACCAATCTTCACACGGATACGGAGAAGTGCATAAATGTTTGTTTTGCTCAAACATATGTTTCTGTAATACTGTTAATTTGTCAAACGCCATTCCAGTAGATGGTATGATGAAATGGTTGATGCTGTAAAACAAGTGTTTGTTAGGCTTTGAACATTCACCACCAAAACAGTGAAAGCTCAGCATAATAAGGCTAAGGTCGCGATGACTTCGGAAATAGAGGCCGTGCCTTCACTGCCTTGTGTAATGAAGTTGCTTGAGAGGAGCTACTTTACTCCACCAGGCTGGCGTTTAGCAACTGTTCAGGAAGCAAAACAGAACCTTGAAATGATAAAGCAACAGCGTCTTCTCAAGACAAGGGAAAGAGCTCGTCTTCTTGACGGCTGGATAAGCAGGGAAAGCGATCTTCCTGGTTTCTTTTGGAAAGGCCCACATTATAACATTCAAATTGGAGATGACTTCAGAAGGTTTTTGGGATACATGCTTGTTATACAAATCCAGGAATCAACAAATTCTAGCTCGGGTACATTCTCTTTTAAACTATCTTACTCTAATTTCAACTCGCATTCAAACAACTAGTGAGTATATTGCACTCAACTTGTGTTACAAAATGTTGTTCAGGTAATTCAGGTCCCACGAGGAGCAGCATATACGCAGATGTAACACTCACCCCCACAGGAAGAGAAGTTGCATTGCTTCTGTGTGTGTATGACTGTAATTACGAAGTTGTGTACTGGCTGCTCAACTGTTGGGAAAATAGAGAGACTTTTAACCCACTAGATGTCAGAGAGGGCAACATACCTTTGACGAATAGAACCAGATTTATAGAGGTGAACAGAATGATATGTCATTTGTGCAGAATACTTGGCGAAGAGGGAATCGCCGGTCAGAAAGCGGCGAGGAGAGAACTTTCTCAAGATTCAGTTAGAGAAGTGATGGTTATCTTGGCAAATTCCTGTTGGAACAAGTTCAGTCAGAAGCATAAGAATATCCTGCCACGGCAAGACTTTCTAAATTGGATAGATGAATTTATAAGTTTAACTATAAATAAATGTTCAGAAGTGAATTGGTTTCAGTTTGCCTCTAAACGAGACACATCAGCTGCCAACTGGAATTTTTTATGGCACCACATATCCTCCTGTACTCTAGTAAAAATTGTACACAAAAGTCTTTCTTTTCTGATGGAAGAATTAAACAATGAAGAACGTCAGGAGGGAAGCCGAAGGGATTTCATTATGTCTACCGCCATCCTCTACTATCTCCTCGAATATGAAGAATATATGGTGAAAAGGATTCTAGAATCGGAATGCAAGGATGCAGGAGGTGGTGATCGGAAACGTTTCAAGGATGCGCTGAAAAATACATCCTCCGCCTACTGCGACAAAACTGGAAATTACCATGTTTTCAACAAGATTTTAATCTATGCATTGCAGTCGATGAACGGTTTTGTGGTGAACAAGGTATTAGAGTGGGGCGCGCAGCCAGAAGCGAACCTTGGTCCAGACAATCAGAGTACGGCTTTACATTATGCTATACTTTTCGATTATGGAAAAGAAATTGTGAGAAGTTTTTTCGATAAATGTCATTCAAAGGAAGAGTTGGCCAATGCCGTAGATGACCAGGGAATGACTGCTCTTCATTTGGCGTGTCAGAATGCTGATGTAAGTATTTGTGAAATGGTTCTTGAATACGGAGGAAGGCCCGATGTTAGAGACAATACAGGCCGCCTCCCCCTCCACTATGCAGTTGAAAGTAAGGAAAAAGAAATTGTGAGAAGTCTTTTTGATAAATGTCATTTGAAGGAAGAGTTGGCCAATACTGCAGATAAGGAAGGAATGACTGCTCTTCATTTGGCATGTCAGAATGCTGATGTAAGTATTTGTGAAATGGTTCTTGAATATGGGGGAAGGCCGGATGTTAGAGACAATACAGGCCGCCTCCCCCTCCACTATGTAGTTGAAAGTAAGGAAAAAGAAATTGTGAGAAGTCTTTTTGATAAATGTCATTTGAAGGAAGAGTTGGCCAATACTGCAGATAAGGAAGGAATGACTGCTCTTCATTTGGCATGTCAGAATGCTGATGTAAGTATTTGTGAAATGGTTCTTGAATATGGGGGAAGGCCGGATGTTAGAGACAATACAGGCCACCTCCCCCTCCACTATGCAGTTGAAAGTAAGGAAAAAGAAATTGTGAGAAGTCTTTTTGATAAATGTCATTTGAAGGAAGAGTTGGCCAATACTGCAGATAAGGAAGGAATGACTGCTCTTCATTTGGCATGTCAGAATGCTGATGTAAGTATTTGTGAAATGGTTCTTGAATATGGGGGAAGGCCGGATGTTAGAGACAATACAGGCCGCCTCCCCCTCCACTATGCAGTTGGAAGGAAGGAAAAAGAAATTGTGAGAAGTCTTTTTGATAAATGTCATTTGAAGGAAGAGTTGGCCAATACCGCAGATAAGGAAGGAATGACTGCTCTTCATTTGGCGTGTCAGAATGCTGATGTAAGTATTTGTGAAATGGTTCTTGAGTATGGGGGAAGGCCGGATGTTAGAGACAATACAGGCCGCCTCCCCCTCCACTATGCAGTTGAAAGTGCGGAAAAAGAAATTGTGAGAAGTCTTTTTGATAAATGTCATTTAAAAGAAGAATTGGTCAATGCTGTAGATGACCAAGGAATGACTGCTCTTCATTTGGCGTGTCGGGGGGCTTGGTGGACTGATGTAAGTATTTGTAAAATGCTTCTTGAAGAAGGGGGAAATCCGGATATTCTGGACAAGAGAGGCCGCCTGCCCCTCCACTATGCAGTTGAGAAAAACAATGAAGATATTGTCGATGTGCTGATTGGAGTAGGCAACAGCGATAGAGTGCAGAATCAAGATGTCTCTAAACTTAACCCAAAGATGGTGGAGATGGTTACTCGGAAAGACAATGATGGGGTGAGCCCTCTGGATATGGCTGTTGAGGAAAATAACAGAAACCTAATGATGAAGCTATTGTTGGTTTCTCAACAACCACTAGCGTCTCATATTGATAAGGGGAACCTTGACCAGTTTCTGCGTGAATTTGCCCTTGAAGGCAATTTAGAAGTTGCGGAAGAACTCTTGCAGAAGGGAGCAGATCCTAGTGCTCCCGATAGGTTGGGCAAAACAGCTTTACACTACGCTTCTATGTGTGAAGATGAGGATAAAGCATTGAACTTAACTAGGTTAATGCTCGACAAATGTACAAGCGAAGAAGATAAGAAAAAATGGGTGGAGGAAAAAGATGATGAAGATCATCAAACGGTTCTCCATGTTGCAGCTATGAAAGGAGACGTAGGCCTCTGTGATATATTTTGTGAAATAAATAATGATATCCTACACATCAAAGATGCAGATGGGCGAGGCCTTTTGTATGGAGTAGTTGAAAGAAGCCCCCACGATAATCCTGCTGTCATTAAGACCCTCCTTTGCTGGTACAAATATAGGAGACCACTCAGATCTTTTTACCTTCCTCAGAGGGACATAAAAGTAGAATCCATAATCGACCACGGCGACGTGACATTGCTCCATGTGGCCGCTTCAGCGGGTAAAACGTTTACAGTGGATGCCCTTATCAATATGACGTGGGAGCCTGAAGTATATCTGAGGACAGCAGACATCCTTGGACAGACGGCGCTTCATAAAGCCGCTAAAGGGGGACACGCGGATACGGTCACAGTTCTGTTGCATCATGGAGCTCACCCACTTCTCGAGAGAGATAGCGACGGGCGAACGGCACTTCATTGCGCTGTGCAAAACGAAGGCGAAGACCAAGCAAAAGCAGTTGCTGAATTGCTGTTAAAGAAGTGTGGATCCGATGAAAAGAAACTGCTTTTGCTGTGGGCCTCCGCTGCAGGGTTAGGCACTGCAGACCAACATCTAAGCGATTCTTCTCCACTCAAAAAATTTCTTCTACAACAAAAGAAAGATATCACTGAAAAACTTGAAAAAGAAGGAAAGAGAAACAATTTGTTGACAGCTGCATGCCTGGGTGATATTGCTATGACCAAAGAATTGATCACTAGGGGTGCTCAAATTGGTGACATCCGAGACCAAAACTGGATGAACAGTTTAAACCCAAAAGAGAGACGTAATGTTGAGACAGGTATTCCAATAAACTTTGTATCATTTTACGGTTTATATAATTATACTGACACCAAATATTTTGTTATTATTATGCGCTTGCTTCTCTGCAGTTTGCAAACAACTTCAAATCATTGCAGAACAGGGAAATGATCAACCAGCTATATCTGACAATCTGGGTAAAATAAAATCCATTTTCTCTTCTAAAGCAAAACGAATGCTAAATTGTCTTGAGCTTATACAACAAGTTATTTCTAATTTTACAGGAAGAAGTGACTTTGCATACGGTCTTGCCGCATTGCTTTTGAACCCTTATTTAAAACCTCCTATTACAGTTGGTATCTCTGGTAGCTGGGGTATGGGAAAATCGAGCCTGATGGTACAGGTAAATTTTAATTCATACTTAAATTTTCTTCATCCACTTAGTCAGCAGTTTCATGTGCTTAGACTAAAGTCTAATTCTTTTCGTTCAATACAGACAGAGGGCATTTTGTTGAAGACAGCTGCACAACTAGCATTACTGCCATCCGAAATGACAAGTTCAGATTTTCCAGGCATTCAAATTTTGGATCTATCAGAAAAGGGCGAAAAGAAATACCAAGAAATCAAGACAACTGTGGACTTACTCCACAATCACAAAAATTTAGAAAAAAACTTATTCTTGGCTTTGAAGGATAAGATCGGTAAATGGTGGATGAATGTAACAAATAAAAAAAAATCCACAAGTGCAAAGGTAAATTTAAAATATAGAACAGAATATAGCTTTTTCGTTTCAAATATCTCTACCTAACTCAATGTTAAATGTGGTCGCGTGTTGAGTAGAAAGGAGACTCGCTTCGTAAGTTTTTAAACCAGTACCAGGCTGAATATCATCATATATTTAAATCGCTAGCTGCCATGGATAGCAGTTACATGGTAACTCTCTTAGATTTATTGTATCTGACTTTATCACCAGTTTCTTTAGTTTGTTTTGTTATTTATAAACATTAATAAATAATTAAATTTGAATTTGAATTTAAATATCAATTTTAACCTAAACTTAGTATTTCTGTCTCATGGTTTCCTATGTTCATAATCTCAGTTCAAACCAAAAGATCAACAATCACAGTCAGAAATTGATTCTCCAACAGAGGGAGGTGTGCCTGCTATTTTAACTGTCCGATACAACGCATGGAAATACAGGAACGAATCAGAAGCATTGGCGGGCATGGCAGTAGAAATCACAAAAGAAATGGAAGGAATAATGACAGATGCTCAATGGTTGAGCACATGTTTGAGAAATACTTGGAGAAAGCAGAAACAGGTTATCTGGATTGAGATAGTCTTTCCATGCCTCCTTGCGGTTCTATTGGCCATCTCATTTACTTGGATTGTATGGCTTCTGCTGGATATATATAAGATCAAAGAATCAAAGGAGCTAAAATATGCATCTTTTCCTCTAACTGTAGTCTTTATGGTATGGACTCTGGTAAAGAAAGTGATGAGCACGGTAAATCCCGTGAGTGTCCAATTAATGAATTATATGAAACTTCCAGACCACACTGAAAAGCTTGGTTATCAAGAACGGGTAATATCTGATATCACTTTCTTCAAAGAGGAAATTAGCAAAAAACCGTACTTCCTGTGCACTGTTGCTTTGTACATATGGCATTTCATAACAGGGTCTAGTATTATTTCATTGCTATCTTCTAAATACCGTGGAGAAAGCTTGGGCAGTTCGATACCAAGTGCTAATCTAAGAACAATTGTATTTGTTGATGATATTGACAGGTGTCAAGAATCTGTCATTCTTCAGGTAAATTTAGAAGTAATTTGTTTTGAATACAAATATCATACTGGTTATGCAACTCAAATTGCGCTAAAACAGTTTTCTATGACATACAGGTTTTATCGGCAATTAATCTCGTATTAGCGGTCTGCAAAATCAGTGTCGTTCTAGGAATGGATAAAGCCTTAATCCAACGGGCCATAATGAAAAAGTATGGAGATAAATCCTTGAAAAATAGTAGGCTGTTGGCAGATAAGTATTTGCAAAAGATAATACAACTGCCATTAGACCTACCTGACCCTACTGAAGTCCAATCAAAAATATTTTTGGATCGGCACTTGGGAGTATTCCAAAACCAGAGTAAGGAAGGCCATTCAGAATCAGAAACATATGCAGAAGATGATTCCGCACCAGAAATAGATATAGCTTACAATGCTCTATTTTACCCATTTCAAATATCACGTGACCACTTAAAACCTGATTTTGGAAAAATGCTTGGCTCAGTGATTCCTATTCCAGGTAAGATTTACGTTTGGGTATGAAACACAATAAAATTGAAAGGAGGTCTTTAAATCTACTTTGTACTGGAGCATCTGATAGACACTGCTTTTTTTTAATAGAAGGTAGCACTTCAGCAGAGACAAGAGAACCTGTACCAGGAACACAAACAGCTGATACAACAGATATTGCGATAAATGTGGAGCAGGCAAATGAAACAAGTAATTATCACGATACATATTCACAATATTTTGATATTAATACCGATTTATAGTAATAATTTTAGTCTCTAGAATGCACGTTAAATTTGTGGTTCAAACAAATATAAAATTGACTTCAATTATCTAGTACTAACAGACTGGCATTACATTGTATTGATAGATGCAGCTAGTAACTCACGACAAACCGGTCCCATTCAAACCTTACGGCAAACAGTAGTGAAGGTTGCAGCAGGTATGCAGCGCATCAATCTCTTCAAAACCGGTCCCATTCAAACAAATCTTGAAACAGAAGCTTTCCAAGAAGAAAATGTAGCTGAAGGTGATAATAGCCACACCAGACTATAAATTGAATTACTAGCTAATAATCCAAATGATAAATATTAATGCAATCCTTTGTTCAGTTAAAATTTATACTCTGGGATGAATATTAATGCAATGTGTTGATTCAGGTGATCAGAGTTTGAACTACTCAATTCCTATAAGGCAGATGCTGTTCATGACATACAGTAAAGGAGAGCAAAATGTACTTGATTATTTTCAGGGAATGGCTACAGATATCCGAAAATTGCCACGAGAGTGGAAGCGTCTGTTGAACTATCATCGACTGGTGTGGAATATTTTTTTGATAAACAATGAAGCCAAGGATTTGGATGGGTGGCAGGTTCAATTGATTACGTGGATATTTATATGTTGGGAGTGGGAGGAAAATATAAATATCCTTATAGAGGTGTATATATCTGTTCTCTTTCTTATTCAATTATATATTTTTCGTCTCACATTGTGGTTATATGTAGTTAAATGTCCTTATCATAATTTATGTTATCACCGTTTTTCTGCAGAACTGGGACAGACTTCGGGCTCTTAAAAATCCTAAATATTCACCACCTTCACTACGAGAGATTGTGGATAAATTTATTGCAGATGATAAAAGTGAAAAGAAAAGAGACATAGCTAAGGCTCCAGAGAATTTGGAAGAAGACGAGGAAGAGGAGGGAGTTTCTACGAGCACAGAGGATCCTGAAAGCAGCAACTTGGAACCCTCGAAATTGGAAGTTGCTGAAGATCAGATGATTGAAGTGACGGAGCCCCAGGGAGATGTCTCTAATGAAGACGCTCCCAAAGGCAGAAATGAACTAGATGCTCTCAAAAAAGAAATTAAAGAGCACGTGGGTTCCGTAACAGCAGAAATTAAGAAGCAATTGGCAGAACTGAAAGAGCAGGTGGATTCTATAGTCAACCAACGGCAGGTCTCGTGGAATGAGAAGAGTGCCAAGGAAAAGAAATTGAAGCCAGAAAGTTGGGGCAGACTGAAATTCGCATTACAGAAATATGATGTCTCAATGGAAGGGATACGAGTTTTTCAAAGGTTTAGATTTTACTGTGTGGCTGGGTATCTCCCATGGCCATTGCCTGATAAGAAAATTGCAGAAATATAAAAAGGAAGTAGTAAGCTAGTGACTTAGAGATCACTAGGATCTGCAGAAGCGCCCGTTATTATTTGCTGCCTCTAGACTGAAGGCGGATATAATAGTTGAGAACTCGAAATAAGTTGCAGATTTCTGAAAGCAGATGCAGTTGGTTTTAATTAATCTCCTTTTTGTACATGAATTTATTGCCTGTTCATGCAGCCTTGAAATGTAACTTGTTTACACTAAACTATATTTTCAATGTTTTTATTGAATTTCCTTTTCTATCTAAGCCCTATCCCTGATATTTTATAGAGCAGAAAAACTTTGTAAACAGGACACCAACCGATAAGTTGCTCTAATTTTCTTCTTTTGATTACTAGTCGACCTCAACTACCCAAAATCCACCAAAAACGAAAATGAAACAGCAATGTTTTTTTAATTTCTGCAACGCTATATGAGGTTTTAGTCAAATCAAAATTCTAATGTCATAAAGTTTGTATGTTTAGACGACGTTATTTGAGTAAGACAAAATAATTGGGTGTTTCTGTTCATATTAAAATTATCATCTTCTTCATTCCAGCCAATTTTATTTTAATGAGTCAAAACATGTATCTTATAGTTCTTTGTTTACTAGATCTAATAAAAATTGGAGGTTACTTTATTGGAGGTTCCAAAGTAATAGTGACAAGATACATAAGGTCTCAAAACCTTCAAGATGTATAGTGTGATATGTACTTTGATAGAAACATTTATATTATATATTTCTTTCATAATTGATTTGATTTTGGATTTTGATATTAGTTTTGGCTAGTTAATCTATTATATAGTATATATTTTATTTTATTTTGTTTAGAGGTGCAACATGTGTTTTGTATTCACTTCTTGTACTACACTTTATTTGTAGTGACATTTTTGTTTATGACTATTTGATTACATTAATAATAATTTCAATTTCAATTTCAATTTCAATTCAATAAAAATTTGTATGCCTTTTCTAAGCATCTATCCTTGTGAATGTTCGATATTGAATCACATAGAATAACTAAATTTGATACTTTGAAGTCCTAGTTATCATACCATCAATTTGTCTTCTACTGATTACAATTAAATCTGATGTTCAAGTTAGGGTGGTTACTCACCATTATAAATGAGATATGTATTAAAATGTAGATAAAAGACGCTAATATACTTGATATCCGTAAAGCAATAAAAGGACTACATGATCAAATAACAAGCAATATATTAATTAGAAGCTTTTAGAAATTTAGAATAGACTATCATCTCTATTCATTGTTTGATGGGTGCAAGTTTGTTAGATGAGGCTATACTACTTATTATTTATATACATAAAGTATACTTTTTTAAGTATGATTTAAAAGATTAAGCAAGGAAGTGTTGGTCATACTTTCAAGATGTAAGTCATGTATGTGTATTCTCGTATTATGAGTTGTATTTTGTTTATGATAATTGTGTTTCTGAAGCTCTTATGGTGTCTCCATGTCTTCGTTACATGTCTAGTTAGGAAGCGGTCTCATGGCGCTACTAGAGGATCTATTTTTGTGGAGCAAAGGGTCCCATGGAACTAAAAAAAAATTGCTAATGCTTAAATCAGAATCTTTTCCTCCAAAATACGAGCCCCTAATGTTTAGGAGGTTATTTTTGAGCAAGTGCAAATGGGGTGGGGCTGAAACTTTCCCCCACCAACTTAGGGAGTTAACTACCAGTTTTTTCATTACCTCTGCTAAATTATTTAGCATAAACTATTGTCAAAATAAACTTCATAAGACTACCAACTTCCATAAAATTCGGAGCTTCAAATTTTAAGCATACCCGCAACTACAAAATTCATGGGACCACCCCGGTGTAAAATGCTCCTAAAAATCTCAGCAACACTGTTGAGATAATTTAGGAAGCCCCCTCCCATAGGACCCCTTCCTTAGTCCCTGTGGGAAGGGAGGACTATTGTTTTCACCTAGCAAAAATGCATTAGTTTGTTTGGGAAGGAAAACGTGCAATATGTAAAATACTGTAGGCATAAGTAAGGTTTCAAAATTTTTATTTTTTTCTCTTAAATCACGGCGTTTTTTTATTGATTTTATTCTGCATGAAATCACCGTGTCCTTCTGTGCATTCGACGGTTTGGGCAATGGCAGGTGGCGACAGATTTTAGGGTTTGATTTATGGTCTTATTGGATTTTCATCCAGACTGTTGTTTATTTCTCCAGTTGCTCACCTGAGCACTGATTTCTCATTGTAATTTGGCATTTTTTCAATAAAAAACAAATTTGAATCTTCGTAGGTACAGCATGGCACGGCCTGTAATGCGAGCTGGACTGATTTTTTTGGGGTTACTGCTCTGCATCGCCGGGGTTTGAACTTAGGGAGCCGGTAATGCGTTTGTTTCTTGATTTTTTTGTGTTTTGGGGTTTTAATCTGCAGTTTTTCTGTTGGGGTTTGTGGTGACCTGGGGAAGTGAATGAAACAGAGGATGAAAGAGAGTTTACGTACATAGAAGGAGAGGAGACAGGGCCAGAGCATTGGGGAGAGCTCCATGAAGAATGGAGTGCCTGCGGAAATGGGCAGATGCACTCTCCCATTGATGTGGTGAAGAGGCGGGCTAAAATCTACCCTGATCTTGGCCAACTGCACAGGATTTATCGCCCTGCAAATGCAACCCTCGTCAACAGAGGGCATGATATTATGGTTTGCCGTTCAAATTCTACCTTTTCAAGATTTTGGGTTGTTTGTTTTATTGTCAAGGATATTGATTTTTCCTTTACAATCTCAAGATCTTGAAAAGTACTGGTAATTCGTCCGGCAATTGGCATTGGCAATCCTCTGCCACCGCTCGGTCTATCAGATGGAGCGGCGGTGCGGTTGAGAATTTGTCCGATTTTCTTTCGAGAGCTCCGCTGAATTCTTCCGGGGGGAGTTGTGCTGGTTTTGCTAGAAATAGGTGGAGAGTTGGTGCTAAATCTGTCGTAGAAGCCGCCGCCACTTTTGTGGCTTCGGGACAGGCTTTTGAGGTGGTTTATTACCCCCGGATTGTTGAGAGGGTGGTTGAAGTAGAAGGATCCACGGCAAGCCCTTGGCAATTTTTTTCCCTGGCTGTTGTAGCAGTCGGAGTTACCTTGGATTTAGAGGCTTTACCTGCAATTTCTCAAACTTGTTGTCTCGTAACCGCAATTCAAATTTTGTGAAAGGAGCTCCTCCCGCTGCTTACCACGTCTCCGTTAGGGCACGTCACTTGCCACAAATTGGGAATGCTGTATCAAAATTGCAACTGTTTGGCCACACATTTTCCCTTAAATCGTCCAATGCGTCGGCACTCGTTCTCAAAAGCATTAGATTTCCAGGCATTGTGTTTGTGGCAGCATTGAAAGAGCAAAGCATTCACGATTTTACCATCAAGGTTGTTGTAATCCATCTGGTTTTTCCTGCGTTTGGAAATTCTATCACTGTGATGTTTTTAGTAAATTTAAACTCAACATTATAAAATTGTTAGTGGGAGGTCCGTTGTGTTGTTCAATACCTGGCTTCCGTCTATCCTCTTCCAAGTGGATGGTTACAGGGGCAGCTCCTAATCCTTCACCGATAGTAGACAATGGAGAGATTTTCCTTTGGATGTGATGTTTAACCTAATTTGAGTATGTAGGATTTTCTTGGTTCTTAATTTTTAACTTTGGTAATTCGGCCCCTACTTATCCAGTTCTAGGGTGGGCATCATCTTATATTTCATCCATTCAAGCTGGGATGCAGGCCTTGCTTGCTGGGTTTTTGAGCTTTGGGGGAAAAGCTTCAAAGCTCTTAATTCTGTAAAAGGAATCCAGCTATACCAGAGCCCGGCATATTCTCCTAAAATTTGAACATGAGGCTCCATATGAAAGCCTGACACTTTTACCACCTGATTTAACTACAATTAATGTGAATACAGTAGTGTTGTTTTGGGATAATTCATAATTTATTTTATTTTACTTAACATACATAAATGACATGTTATGTATGTGGGGAATTTGAGTGCGGGATATTGATGGGAGTGAGGTTACTCTGAGCAAGTTCAAGGGAAAGGTTCTCTTGGCTGTTAACGTCGCTTCTGCATGGTAATCTCACCAGAAATTCAATTACCTACAAATCTGTTAAGGGCCAATCAAAACAAGCATTTTTAAAATAAAATTTATCTTTTATGTTGGGCCTGGTTTGAAGAATCATTGTTTAGAGAGTTCAAACTTTGGCAATGTGTGATAGTTATTAGAAGCATTAATTGATGTTTTAGGCCACTCTATGCAAATAGCTCCAGTTTGCCATCCTTATCATTAGTGCTATGGTGTGTCAGAAAGAATGGCCCAAAACATTGATTTAAAATTGTTATTTGATTAATTTTTTTAAGGTTAGGGTTTCACTGTCTTCATTTGCTTGTAAGGAGTTATTTGTTATTTGTACAAGAAACTATAAACTGTAATTTTTAATTTAATATTCATTTTAATGATGGCATAGAATAAACATAACATATAAAATGGAGGACTCCTATGTCCTCGTCTAACCATATCCATCACATGAAACAGTGCTACAACAATATAAATTCCATCCAAGACAAAGATCATTTCCGAGTACTAGATGCATTACAGATACAGAGATCTTGGACAACATTTCATTATTCTTTCATGCTGGATTTGGGTCCACTGTTTCACCAATCACCATTATGTTTAAGCTTTTGTCCTCAAATCCAGAATGCTGCCAAAAGATGTCCCAAGGTATGTATATTCATTCACCATTATCTTCTCCCCTTGTTTAGATGTCTTTTTAATACCATAAAAGAGATCTTTGAGGAGGGTGCTGATGAAGTAACTAAAGAAGAGTTGAAGACCAAAATGATCAACTACAAATAGACTCAAATTCAGGTTGCCACTGTCGTAGTATTTTGAGTTTTGAAGTCGCTATACTTTTACATATGGGCATAGTCTTTCTCAAAACTATGGGCCAACACTGACATTGTTGGCAGGGATTGAAGTTTACAAATGCCCACTATTTCAAGAGACCCTTTGACCTGGAAATGGATGTCTTAAAACACCCACAAACCAATTGTCCTTAACTGTGGGCTTCCTTTAAGTTTTCAAATTTATAAATCCACCATACCTGCATAGAGTGGTAATTTCAGATTTTATTGATAACCCTCAGCAGAATAGTATTATGCCTTTTTGTTGTTGGTAACATGGCCCAGGAAATTCTAATGTGGTTCAAAGAACTGGTGTATGGGACAGGGTAGATGTATTTTCAAAAAAATTGGAATAAATCTGCATGGTCCATACCCCAGTTATTTGAGCCAATTTATGCACTTGGTCAGGGATCTTCAGGGCCCAATTGGATGTACCCTGTTTTTAGACTTGATATGTCAGCTTTGATCTGGAGAAAAATCTTCAGATCAAGGATAAATATGGGATCTGTGACACTAACTCTTTTAACTTTTTAGGTTTAACAAATTTTAAATTTGAATTGGGCGTTGATGCTTTCATAGTTTTTGTTGTTCTGGTTTAACTTCCAAGCTTCCATCACCATGGGCCATATTTAGTACCATCTATTGGGCCTTTACAGTGACGTTCCATCTTAGTTTGTGTGGTATGCTTTCTTGGTTTACCTATTGGTTTCGAATATTTTTAAGAGCTCTAAATTTTCTATGTAGGTTACTTTTGATTTTTGGCAAAGAGTGGAGCTTTATGATTCATAGTTATGGTTGTGGTTTAACTTATAAGCTCCATGGCACAGAGTCATCTTTTTAATTATCTATTTGGTCTTTTCATTGCCATGTTCAAGCGTATATGGTATGTTGGTTGTTCTTCCTATTGCTTTGGTATATTTTTTAAGCTTTTACTTATGCCTTTGATTTGTCTCTTAACTAAAGAGGGTTCAGATTAGTCATTTTAGAGGTTAGCTTTTCACAATCAATTCAGTTTTGTTCTAGTCTGTCTTGTGCGGGTTTCTGGCAGAGTATGTTGCATGCATACAAAATACTTGTGAAATTTAACAGTGGAATGCAACTATTTAAAGAACCAAGGTGCCTTGATGGCCGAAGCAAAGAGCTTTATAATGGAACTCTGTTTTAACTGGATTGACTGACTTGAGGAAAGGAGTTTGATCTATGAGAAAGACTTCTTGCTAACTATAAACTTTGGAAGGTTGTTCCTGGACTTTCGAAGTAAGGTTTGTGTTATCAAATTGATGAATTTGTGATAATATTATCTTTTGAAGTGCCAGTCTGACCCCTATTTCTCTGTAAAGGCTATTTTTTAAGGGCCACTTTTATGCTCTTCGATGAGCATTGAAGCCCTCAAATTCAGCAAATATATCTTCCATTTCTTTTGGATTTGAGCTGCAAACAATTAAACTCTTAAGGGAAAGAGAGGAATTGAGGAGTTTAATGAGGATCCAATCGTTACAGAAGGTCATAAGTGGAAGGCTGCAAATTTCTTAACTCCATCTGTTATCAATGCAATGATTGGTGTGACAGGAGCAATTGTTTTGGGAGGAAACTTGGGCAGTCTAATGCCTGAGATACCCTACCGGATTTTCATTTCAATATTTGTGGTAGATCTCCTGGCAGAGGCCATTCATAGATTTGATTGTGGAAAGCGGTCTCTATTTTCTATACCAGAGGATTTGCCAAAAACACACTATGTTGCTATCATATTACGACTGGTCATTGAAGGGTTTTTGTGTTATTGGATGACTAAAGAGATCTGTCAAGATTCTTATTTTCATTCACATGTGGACATTAATGCCTATAACAGGTAATGCCAAGAGAGAAGCAAGCAACAGAAGCCTTCAAGCTGCAGGGACTTTCATCACTCCTTTATGTTCCTGTGTTCTTGGTCTATGTCCCCTCCATTCTTTTGTCTGCTATTGTTTTTATTAGTTATCTGCAATGTTCCACGGAGTTTCCTAACGGGGACGGGTCTCGGGGATGGGGGGACGAAGGGTCTAAGTTTGGGGACGGCGGCGGGGGGCGGCGCTGATATACATATGATACTTGAATAACTAGTTATAAAAAGATGTTTAAGAATAACATTTCAAATTAAACTTTGACAAATTAGTAAAATAGCAAAATTGCAAATACTAACATTTTAAATATTTGAATACTATTAGTCTATTACTTAAAGACAAATGAAATTGTCGAATTTGAGATTTCTATTATATCAAAAACGGAAAATATAACATGTCACATCATAGTATCATATCAA
The DNA here is from genome assembly GCA_027924645.1 of Cunninghamia lanceolata. Lineage (NCBI taxonomy): Eukaryota > Viridiplantae > Streptophyta > Pinopsida > Cupressales > Cupressaceae > Cunninghamia > Cunninghamia lanceolata. Next base: position 9,997,509 of record BSBN01000108.1, read on the forward strand.
TGTATCATAAAGTCTTAAAGATGGTTACAATGAGTAGCATATGATGATATCAAAATAAGTACAAACTACAAAATGCAAAAATCAAAATGTAGTGAAGGGAGACCTTTAATCGTCCCCAAACTCCTCATCACTCGAACTACTGGAATCCTCGCGGTCAAGCTCTGCCAAACTAATACCAACCAACCCTGCATCCTCGCAGTCAAACTTTGCAAATAAAATGAAGAATGAGAGTTTAATGAGAGTTTTTAGCTTTTAAAATGGTCAAACACCTCCTTAGGGTTCGGACCTGGGCTCTAAGTCCAAGGCAAAACCAAAAAAAAAAATTAAAAAAAACAAACTTTTTGCTGCCCCCAACGCGGGAGACATCCAAAAGTCCCCGAGACGTGCGAGGGACGTCCAGAAGTCCCCGAGACGTCTCGAGGACATCCAGAAGTACCCCAAGTTTCCTCGAAGTTTCCCACATACCAGCAGCGGTGGGGGGACGGCAGGGGGGGTGTCTCACAGAAGTCCCCAAGTCTCAGAAACATCCCGGACTTGGGGACGGGTGGTTTTAGGGGGGGGACGAGTCCCTGTGGAACACTGGCTATCTGTTGCATTTTTCTACTTATAAATTGTTTTGTGAAACTATTGCAAGTTTAGGGGATATTCTTATTCCACCCTCAAGACAACCAATCCCACTCTTATTTCACATAAATTTTCCATGTACCAATAAAATCTCTAAGTATGATAATTTCACATAAGCTTAAAACAAATGATAATTTCAGTATTATTATGCACATAATCTCAAAAACAAATCCAAGCAATTAGATTTTAAAACTAACCTGCTTTTTCGTACAGTTGCTTCCATTTTCCAAATCCACTTAAATTTCCCACATCTGTTTTACCCCATATTCTTCTCATGCTCTGTGCTGGCAGCATTTGGCAGGGATTTCTGCTGCTGCGCAGCTCTTGTTGGTAGTTGTTATCTTGTGTCTTTGTGCTGTTCAAAATAGTTATTCTATGGTCTATGACATGGTTGTCCAAAAGGGCATATAAATGAATTGTTGATTTGTATGTAACGTGGCACAAAAATGTAGGTCCTGGTCCCACCTCCATGTTAGGCACTGCACAGGTGAAGTTTTATTTTATTTAAAGATACCCATGTTAGGTGCTACTTGAAGGTCTTTCTTTGATTTCAAAATATTATATGAATTTTGCACCATGTTTGGTTTACTCTACCACATCATGTAAAGGAGGTACCACAACATTTCCTAAATTTCATGAAGATCTGTATGAGAGGGGGCATTGGAAATAATTAGTCTCGACTTATTTGGTAGATAAGCACACTAAAGGGAAGCACCACATAAGAACGTTTTTCTTGTCTTATTTATCATATCTTAGGATGCCATGTCTAAGTTATTTTCTAGCATATAAGGCATGACACTTTCATATAAGGGAGGTGCCACCTGATGTCTTTGTCTTATTTTCTTTCTCCTCGTATTTTTGGGATGCCATGTAAGCTTATCCCATGCCACACAAGTGAGACAAAATATAAAATGACGTTGTTTTAAGCTACCTTAAAGCAGCTAGGCACCTATAATAGGAGGTGTTTTATTAGATTTTGTCAATGGAACTATAGCGGCCACCCAGATTTTAAGTCGTGATTAATGCTTGCTATTTCTTTCCATTCAGGTTTTAGAATTTTTGCAATTACTATCATTTGCTGAAGTTGTAATGTTAACAAGCTCACTATTTATGTTTTGAGAAATTTGGCGGGCTGTGATTCACTGACGTTTGGTGTGCAGGATGAAAGTTGTTGTTGATGCAATTCCCGATGCAAGAGAAGTTATAATCCCTGATGTTGCATGGTTGTTCAGTTCAAGGTCTGTTTGCCAGCTATGCCACACCTCATTACCAATGTTTTCTACATGTCATCCGATCTTTTCTGTGTGTGAAATAAAAGAAAAGCTACAAGTGTTATCCTTAAACAGATTAAAAAACACAGGCCTCAATTATCATGTTTTATCGCGCACTGTCAAAGTAGCAGATGGGATGGGCACTCGAAGCGAAGATAATGGAACCAACCCCACAATGAATCAAGGTATAGTCACTAGATGGTTGTAGCTATTTTGTTTGTTCATATGGTTTTTGTACTAGACAAAGGGGACGATTGAGATTAAAATCTAGATTCTCTCAGCATTTGCAATGCAATGTGTTTTTCCTTCAATCCCATGTAAAAATTGTTGTGGTTAAACCAACACCCACTTTGATTTTTTTTTGTCTTTGCATTATGCAATACCAGCAAAATAAACCATTATACAACAGTAATCCTAGTTGTAGCCCTACTGTTTGATGTTTAAAAATAAGTCACTACTTACACCAAAAGCTCTAACCATAAAGCTTTCCCTGTAAACAAGCTTTCTTCTTCCCTATCTCAGTTACAAACTTTAGCCAAGTTTTATCCCTTGTCAACTATTCGTTTTATATCCCCCCCGTTCGTTCTTTTATTTTGAAATAATATAAGTTTCTTTTAAAATAAATTATATACTCCAGTTGAAACATCGTACCGAGTCTTCACAGAATGAAAGCTTGCTTGGGTTATTGCCTCATTTCCAAACCCCAAATGATTTTAGGGACTTATGAACGAATTATATTCTAGATGTCATTAATTTTTAACTATTTAAACAAGCAAATTGACATGACCTACATATTAAAATTCAGTGCATCAAATGAAATTGAAATTGGCAAATAATCTCTATGGCAACTTCACCTTGAAGCTCTAATGTTCTTGGCAGTCAAATATTTTCATCATTAGTTATTTGTTTCGCATTGACTTTGCTAGAATATGCCAGGATTCTTGGAGACAAACCAGAACTTGGTGTTTAGCAATGCCGGTCATGCAATTCACCAAGAGAAAGCAAACAAATTCTTTAGTTTTCTTAGTGACAATTTTTTCCACCTGTTGTTCCTGCCTACCCTCAACTAGTACAAAGGACAAAACCGTCCTACTAGCATTTGGGAGGAACTTCGCTGCCATGCGGCCTTGTTTTGTATGGCAACACTAAAGCTATTCATGTGAAAAGTGCCATGCTTGGTTAATACTTTGTTTAGAATCCAATTCATGTGGGAAAATTCAAAGGAAGCACCACATATTAGCAACTTTTGTTAATACTTAGAAAATGCCTCTATGAGAGGTAGGCGCCACTTGTGAAGGTTTCTCCAAGTCATAAAGTAAGGGTGTTGAAAATGTATTTCATAAGGTTTGGTCTATTTGTGCTATAAGCTTTGTGGAGGGAAAAGCTTCCACTCAACACAGTAGTGCAAACTAATAAAACATGGATCTTTGCTTGCCTTGTTTTGTAGGTTTTCGCCCGTTTCTTCTCATAATATGATTTGTGGCACATTTTTTCTTTAATCTTGGGTGTTTTTAAAAGATGGAGATGCATGTGTCATGAGGAATTGTAGGCATTTTATTCTTTGTAGGCATAGTTATGAATAAAATCTAATATTGGTGATGATTTTCAGTGTAATTCTCTAGCATATCTGTTTAGCCGATAGGCTATTTGTGCGGGAATGGCTTCCACCGAAATTTAGCCTGCCGGAATTAAGATAATCCGGCAGCTAGGATTCCGGTAGTGATTATCGTTTTTCCATCCTACTCGTATTCAGAAACCGTCGCCGTTTTTGTTTTCTGTCAGCGGTTTTTTAATTTGAAATTTATATGTTTGTCCTCTTCCCTATTCAGCGAGACAGCCAGATCCTTGTTTTGATTTGTTTATCCAATTACCAGCACTTAGAAAGCTTGGCTTCACAGAGTTCTGATCTTTTCAGAAAAAAACATGGAGATGAATTGGATTTTTTCCACACTTGTCTTATTATTTTAGCATGTTTGATCAACTGTAACACAAAAATATCCACAGAGATTGTTCCACATAAATTCTATGCTAGATAAAATGAAGCAGTGCCGTTATCAAAATCAAAAAACTTTACACCACCCTCACCAAGTCTTTTCAACCCTTACTATATAGGTGTGAGTCGTCACTCCACTGATCAGGGAATACAAAAATAAGTTTCTTGCAATTCACAAGTAAAAAAATATCTGCAAACTTGTATGAAGGAATACAGACAAAAATTCCACTGCAGAACTTTCGCTTGGAAAATCATATCTTTGAAATTAGGAAAATAAAATAGTATACTTAGCAAACTCCTCCTGCCTTCCATCTTCCACAAGGACAATAAATATATTACAATAGTTTATAAAGTTATTTTTTGGGGGTGTGTAACCAATTTAACTATTCTATTAGACAGCTAATGACATTAACATAGATTAAATTTGTAATAATTAATAAGTTTAATTATTTTTTAAATTTATTAGTTAATTTATATATATTATGTTAAGATGTAATACATTTAACAACATGATAAATTTGAGGCACAGAAAATAAGGAAGTAAGTGTGAATTAGGGTCCAACAATGAGGAAGAAATAGAAAATGGCAGAAGTATTTAGAGGCAAAACAAATGCGGACAGGAATCTAGCTATGAGCCAAGCTTAATACAAGAGTATGTAACTTGTCTATATATTATTGCATTAATGACATTCTCATCAAGGTGGGATCAAAACTAAATGGGAAATAGCACAAATATTTAATTTCACCATTACATTTTTCCCCAACTTTGATGCATATGTGAATCTAACGTGAGCATGCATTTCAAAGTATATGGAATCAATATGAAGAGTAAATATCTAGACATTTATAAAAGAACATTGATTTGTATAGAGCAACAAGTCATTCTTGAATCTTGTTGGACTCTTTAAATGGTATGTGTACTCAATCAAAACCTATAAAATAAAAAAAGGGTATGTAATGAGTAGCTCCTACCACATAATAAAATAAGCACAAACTATGAGTTATTTTATCTATCAATGAAAATGAAAAATAGAGAGGGGACAAAAATTTGTGCAAGTAGGAAAGTGATACAAAAGTACTCCATGTGATGCAACAATGTGATATGGATCCACATGATGGGGCCATGTGATAAGGCCACTCCACATGATGTGGCAATGCGATCAAAATTCTATGTGATGTAGCATGTAAATAAGATTTGTATGATGTGGTCATGCAATGTGATACAAATCCACATGATATATATATCTTCACATGATGGGGAGCATGTAATACAATCAAGCTCCATCTAGATACAAGACACTATATGAAATCTTGAGCATAAAATAGGTCATAATAAATATAAACATGTAAAAAGTCATAGTGGTCATAGTATGTAGGAGGCATCATAAGTGTGTAGAATAAGAATGATATGGATCATGAAAGCATAAGATCACAATAATATTTAAACAAAAAGTGTCGAACCAAAAGAACATATATGTGGAAAAACATAGAAATGACCAAAGGAACATAAAAAGAATATGAAAGTGATGCATAAAGGAAAGTATGGGTACCAAATATGAATAATTCAATATAAGGAAGATGCCCCCAAGTGGAGAAAAGAAAGATTAAATCACAATATAGAAGGTGAAACAAAATACGTAAATCACAACAATTGTGATATAGAATGTGAAATGATGATAAGAGAAACACAACAATCAATAATATAGAAGCTAAAATGGGAATAAGAGAAAACAACAAACAAGGCATATTCAAAAAGGCCAAGACGTAGGAAGATGCAAAATATGAAATGAAAATAAAAAATGTAGATATATATAGATATAGTAGTACTCAATGTGATGTGGGAATTGAATCCAACCTTGTATTGCTATGATTCTACAACTGAAATCATTGTCACATTTCAAGGCTTGAGTAAACTCTGAATCTAGAGCTTCAATCTCTCTTTGGACGTCTTCAGCTTTCACCAATGGGGAGGTCAATTTAGTTGGGAAAATCTCTTCAAAGAAGGTTTTAAGAATGTTCCATTCACCTCAAAATAATGAAATGTACAGTCATTAGCAGTATAAGCATTTGAACTGCCCCCATGCATTGCTACACATGTATCAAACTCATTTTCCCCTGGAAATCCAGAGCTTCCCACATACAACATATGCTCTAGAAAATGAGCAAGGCCTTGGGCATCCACTAGATCAAAGAAGGACTGTCATGTCTCGATATATTATAGGAGGATAAACATCTTCTATCTCATAATTGAACACTCCTAACAACAAACTCTTTACTTCACAAACTAACGCCAAGTCATTGAGAAAAAAGATTAATATTATTTAAAGCTGATAAAAAGGACCGCTTCTAATAAGAGGAACAGTCAATGAATTTATAAACAATAAATACTTTAAAATGATTGTTATTTGAAGCGATGCAATTAAGATATGAAGGAACAGCCACCTTATGAAGTGACACTCCCTGAAGTTAGTGTCCTTAGATAGAAGAGATTACGATTCAATTCAATGAAGTATATAAATAATGGGCTCTCATTCGCAGCAGGGGGCATGGAAGGAAAATTATTCATATATTCGAGAGAACATTGGATGAAAGAGGGAATCAGATCTGAACACATCCCAATGCATCCCTTGGCAATCATCTTGAAGACACCGTAATATATATGAGATAGATATTGCGTTGAGCAAGGAAGGAAGATTTCATTCTTAAATATATTTTAAAGTCTATAAAATTTGAGTGCTGATATCCCATCAAGGATCCTGTTGTGTGTGAGGAAGATTGTGACCGAGGAGTCATAGTTTAGATATAGAGCCGTTCTTGCTCCTGTTCGCTGATAGCATATTGGATCTGAAGTTCTTCCAGGCATTGGTCTTAACTATAACATTGCATTATAATTCAATAGTGTTGAAGCTAACCGCCTTAGGAATAGTTGAAGATTTCAGTCTTATCATTGATGTCAGTTAGACTGACTTAAGGATTTGTTATCAGACTTCATCATAAATCAGAGAATTGAACAAATATCCAAAAAGGGGACATTACAGTGGTATCAGAGCATTCGACCTGCCATCCTGTGAAGAAATTTGATGCAAGCTTACCCAAGAAGGTACAACACACGTAACAACAACAACCAAATGGATGAGGCACTAAGAGCATTCATAGCGGAACAAAACATGACAAACCAAGCTCTTCATCAAGCACTACAAAATATGGACAACACTATCAAGAGTTTAAAGACCCAAGTAACTAATGGAAAGGAAGTGGGATCAAACCATGTTGAAAATAGCCAATCCTCATCCACTCCAAGAGTACCCATGCCATCCTTCCTCCCAAATGAAGAAGCTCCTAACGAGGAAGAAAATACATCAACCGCCATGAGTGTGGATGATATAGCTACGACTTATGCCAACTTAGACCCCAAAGTGAGAAGGGTAGTTTCATTCAATGATTACTTTAATGCAAGGAGGAAAGATGGAGCACAAAGGGAAAGAAGGCCAATAAATAAAGATCTCAAGCAAAAGGCAAATAAAGTCAACCTCCCAAATTTTGATGGGACTAGCAAGATAACCCCTCATGCATGGCTTCAAAAGCTAAATGACTATTTCCAACTCAACCCTATGATGGAGAAGGATGCTTTTCAATTTGCTGTCCTACACCTAGAAGGGGCTGCTTATGAATGGTGGCACAATGGAAAAAGAACTCAAGATCATGGATCCATCACATCTTATATGGAGTTTTCTAAGAGGTTCCTCAAAAGGTTCGATAGAAGGCACCCGCAACAAGATTTCAAAGATTTGACCATGATAAGACAACGAGGGACAGTAGATGAGTATGTAAGTGAATTTGAGAAAATAGCTCTCCGAGTTCCCGAGATGAGTGATGAAGGGCTCACCTTCCTTTTTATCCAAGGGTTGGACAAAAAGCTAAGAGGATTAGTAGGAACACTTAGACCTTCTACTATGGATGATGCCATAGAAATGGCAACACAATTAGAACAAAGCCAAAATTTCACAAAACCCCTCCATAAGAATGAAAGATTACGTGAACCTTTCTCGCCCAAGAATGGAAGGAATGAAGAGAACTTATGTTATAGATGCAAGGAACCCTAGACCCATGGACATACTTGCTAGAGAGATGGAAGACCTCGAACTGGAGATGGTGTAGCAAAAGATGATCTCCGAAAAAGGAACCTATGTTTCAAATGCAATGAAAAATGGGAGCCGGGACATCGATGTAAATGGAAAGGGGAGCCAAATCTAAAAATCATAACAAGTAAAGAGCAAGAGGAAGATTTTGAACCTAAGGTGAAGAAAAAGAAATATAATGAAGAAGAAAGTTTATAATTGCCTGAGTATGAGCAAACCAGGTCAAGACACGATAGGTAGGGAGATTGTCCTCCATCGTGCTCTTGTCTAATTATGTTAAGAGGATGATAGGTAGGGAGAATGTCCTCCATCATGCCTCAACAAGACACGATAGGTAGGGAGAATGTCCTCCATCGCGCTCTTGTCTAATTATGTTAAGAGGATGATAGGTAGGGAGAATGTCCTCCATCATGCCTCAACAAGACACGATAGGTAGGGAGAATGTCCTCCATCGTGCTCTTGTCTAATTATGTTAAGAGGATGATAGGTAGGGAGAATGTCCTCCATCATGCCTCAACAAGACACGATAGGTAGGGAGAATGTCCTCCATCATACCTCAACAAGACACGATAGGTAGGGAGAATGTCCTCCATCGCGCTCTTGTCTAATTATGTTAAGAGGATGATAGGTAGGGAGAATGTCCTCCATCATACCTCAACAAGACATGATAGGTAGGGAGAATGTCCTCCATCGTGCTCTTGTCTAATTACGTTAAGAGGATGATAGGTAGGGAGAATGTCCTCCATCATACCTCATCAAGGCATGATAGGTAGGGAGAATGTCCTCCATCGTGTCCTTGTCAAATTATGCTAAGACATGATAGGCAGGAAGTGTGCCCTCCATCACGCTCTAACTTGCAAAGGATCAACTTCAAAGATAACTTTAGTGTTCAGGTTAAGAAATCAGTATATCTTCCAAAGGAACAATGGGGAAGTATAATCAATTTCATGAATCAAATTCCTTTCTTTCAAAACTCTCTTTGAAATTCTTCTCTCAATTCATACCAAAAACCATATTATGGGCCCATAACCCACAAAGATCATTCTTCATCTATAATGCTTATATTTCATCAAGAACATTGCTATTCAAGCTTACTAAATCTTCTTTAATCCATCATATAGTCAAGAACATGACTCTTCTCAATTTTGAGGTCAATAACATATGACAAGTACAAGACCGAATCTCGTAATCAAAGAATACCAATACTCTCAGATCTTCTTAATCTATGATACTTGCATCCCATCATTGTTATTCAAAACATCAAATACTTACATATACTCTTCAAGTACTCTCTTCTCTTTTCATAAAGTCACGATCACTTACTTTTCATTAAGGGATGTTCATAATAATTTTCATCCCGAGTCAAATCATGACTTCGTCTTAACCTATCGGAAGGTAGTGCGAGGTAATGAATGAACTCACTGTGATTGCTTGAGGACAAGCAATCTTGAGTGGGGAGGGTTGTCATGTCCCGATATATTATAGGAGGATAAACATCCTCTATCTCATAATTGAACACTCCTAACAACAAACTCTTTACTTCACAAACTAATGCCAAGTCATTAAGAAAAAAGATTAATATTATTTAAAGCTGATAAAAAGGACCGCTTCTAATAAGAGGAACAGTCAACGAATTTATAAACAATAAATACTTTAAAATGATTGTTATTTGAAGCAATGCAATTAAGATATGAAGGAACAACCACCTTATGAAGTGACACTCCCTGAAGTTAGTGTCCTTAGATAGAAGAGATTACGATTCAGTTCAATGAAGTATATAAATAATGGGCTCTCATTCGCAGCAGGGGGCATGGAAGGAAAATCATTCATATATTTGGGAGAACATTGGATGAAAGAGGGAATCAGATCTAAACACATCCCAACGCATCCCTTGGCAATCATCTTGAAGACATCGTAATATATATGAGATAGATATTGCGCTGAGCAAGGAAGGAAGATTTCATTCTTAAATATATTTTAAAGTCTATAAAATTTGAGCGCTAATATCCCATCAAGGATCCTGTTGTGTGTGAGGAAGATTGTGACTGAGGAGTCATAGTTCAGATATAGAGCCGTTCTTGCTCCTATTCGCTGATAGCATATTGGATCTGAAGTTCTTCCAGGCATTGGTCTTAACTATAACATTGCATTATAATTCAATAGTGTTGAAGCTAACCGCCTTAGGAATAGTTGAAGATTTCAGTCTTATCATTGATGTCAGTTAGACTAACTTAAGGATTTGTTATCAGACTTCATCATAAATCAGAGAATTGAACAAATATCCAAAAAGGGGACATTACAAGGACCCCACTCCTAGACACATAGCTGCTGCAGCATTCCTGATGTTAGAGTTGCCTAACCATGAAGATGGAGTAGGTTTCTCTTCATTTTCTGATAAGACTTGTGGGTCATAGACCAAAACTATTGTTAAACGATTAGGTAGATCGACAATTTTATATTGAGCCTTGTCTGCAGGAGACTTAATGACTTCTCCTTTGCCAATGGCCATTAATGTTCTTGAAGGCATAAACAAAACAAAAAAAATGCTGCACACTAAGTTCTTTTTTCTTCTCTAAAACTGAACCTTTTGCTCATCCATATCAAGTATCAGTTTCAATAAAACCAAAAATTGGAACATGCAATTGCTAAAGGAATCCTAAGCTGTAGTTTTCGGCTCAATTTAAATGCCTCAAGTGTTTTTGTTAACAAAAAAAATTCTCTTTTCTATTTTTAATATACTAATTGGCATGCATTGAAGTGAATAATATTTGTCACCTTTAAGAAAACTATAAGGAATTCGTCCAAAAATTAAACATATAGAACACTAAAAATGTATGCTAGCGATTGCTTACATTTGTCATATTAATATTTTTATAAGAAGTAGAAGTAACTCAAAATCTCATTTTTAAAAAAAAAAAACTTTAGTATTCATTATCATATTTAATTGATATTAGAAATAATTTTTAATATTTTATATTAGATTTTTTTAAAAAATAATGTTAAAAATATATTGGTAACCATTTCTAATACAATTTGCATTAGAAGTTTATAGATTTAACTCTAAGCTTATCACTTTGAATATCAAAGGCATCAGAGTTCCATGTTTACACATAATATGGTAGGAGCAAAAATTGAAGGGGAAATTTGCACCAAGTCAATAGTAAAGATCCATTACATGGTTAAACTATAAGATTATCAGTTATCACTTCTTATGTCAATGATCTACAACACCTTGTGAGAAAAAATGGGTTAACTCTAAACTTTCACTTATATCGTGAAGGCACCAAGTTCTATGTTTACCCATAATATGGTAGGAGTGATTATCCAATGGGAGATTCAAAGAGGTGCACAGGTGTATATGAAACTGAAATAAATGTCCAAGTAAAGATCCAAGATGGAGAATAGGTCTTTATCCCTAAAGAAATCAATGGTATGATTTTGACTTAAAAAGGATGAGACTATAGAGGCCTTTCTTGGCATCGGGCTCTACTCACCTTTGGTAACATCTATTTTTTTCCTTTATATCCTGGTGTATTTAGAACTAAAAAGTATGGAAATGTTTTTGATTCCAGGTTGGCATCATCTACCAAAAACCCATTGACGGGATCTGCTCCTTCAGTTGATTGCAAAAGTCAACTGTGGAGGAGCAAGCTATGATGCAGGAACAAGAATTGTTGCATGCAGAAACTAAAGGAAACCATGCACAAAGCTGTAAGATCATTGTGGCCACTCTTCTTTCCAATTAAATTCTTTGATTTATTTACAGGAAACAGAGTCACCAAAGGCCCCTCTAACTGAACTTTTTCTCCAATGGAAACAGTATATGTGCCATCAACTAAAGGAGCAAATCCCGTCAATGGGTTTTTGGTAGACGATGCCAACCTGGAATCATAAACATTTCCATACTTTTTAGTTCTGAATACACCAGGATATAAAGGCAAAAAAATAGATGTTACCAAAGGTGAGTAGAGTCCGATGCCAAGAAAGGCCTCTGTAGTCTCCTCCTTTTTAGTCAAAATCATACCACCGATTTCTTCAGGGATAAAGCCCTGTTCTCCATCTTGGATCTTTACCTAGACATTTATTTCAGTTTCATATATACCTCTGCACCTCTTTGTGCTCAAACCTAAGTTCAAATCCAAAATAAAAATAAATTGACATGGCATTTGAAGTCAGCTGACATCCTCCGTTGTAAACTCAGAGACCACCAAATAAAAGCACAGCTTCTCATTACAATTTAAAAAAATATATTTGATTAATTTTTATTTTCTCTGAATATATTTGCATTTTTTCTTCAAAATAGCAAATTTTGTGCAACTGCTAGCTGTAGGCAATTGGGACATCATTCACTCATTGATAAGCTTAAGACTCTTAGTTTTGGCACATACAGAGGAATTTTGTTTGATACAAATTTATTCATATTTGTATGTGACGCAGACAAAAAGACCCTCTGCTTCTCAAACACAAAACTCACAATTCCACAAGACAGGCAGAGACTCTCGGCTCACTAATTCAAATTTACAAACAAAACACAAATTACACACAAGATTTCCTTATTGTATTTTAATTCAACATTACAGAAAAGTCTGCAACAAATTACATAATGGCCTTCATGGCTTTGTTCATCCACCACCAATCTGCACACTCTCTCTATTTGCAGCGTCTATTCCTTTCTCTGCACCCAGATGAGGCCGATCCCACCTCTCTGTTGTGTAGTTTTTTTTTATTATGCCAAGGCAGCCTTATTGGGCTTCACCAGAGGCGTTAGACTTCACCTTTGGCGCTCTTTTCTCTTCCGCCAGCGAGGCTCCTTTCCACGCCTCACTCCTCTCTGATTTCTGCAGCGATCCTCTACCATTCATCCCCACAATTTCTCCCTTTTGATAATTGTAATTGACTCTTTTAAATGTCACTCACCCGTCAGAAGGTGAAGCGCCCCATTCAAAATGAAATTCCTTTTTTTCTAAAAAAGAAATTCAACTTTATAATCTTAACTATTAGTACGAACAAAATTTAAAATACATATTACAGAGTAAAAGCTTATTCTGGGTCTCTATATGACTATTACAGGGGTGCTTTGAGAACATCTTCTCTTGTTTGAGCTTCATTCAAGCGACCTTTACAGCAAAAGGAGTGCGAACAGCGTGTTTTCCATCGCGCCAAGTGAGAGAACCAAACACAGATCCGCCTGTGCTCACACTGGTTGCGCTGAACATGACGTCGAATGAAAGCTTGTTGAAAATGTTAGGGAAATGAAGAGTATCCGGAGAAACCTTGACGCTCAATCCTTCAGCATGTGGATTCCCCACTGGGACTCACATTTGTCACTGTTCTGCTCACAATTGTTGTCTTTCCCACATTGAGCTTGGAGAGGGAAATGGTTGGGTAGTTTATTAAACTGATGGAATCCTCAGCCGCATTGAATGGGCACTTGGAACTGTCATTGCCTGAGATTGATTTTATTTGACTGGAATCCACTCCATAGTTGTACAAGAAGTCAAAGTAATCTTGATTGATGTTTCAAAGATAAGGCCCGGTTCAAGAGCCCTCCCGGAGCCACCAACTGAATAAAGCAAGTCCATAGCAAAATGCTGGAGCTCACATGCTTTCAATACAACGACCGGCTCTAAAGAGAGAATTCTTCAATATACCTGGTCAATAAACTGTTATTTCCCAACCACAAATCTGCAAACTCAGGAAGAGCCCAGATATATGCCATTATGGGACATTTCGTCAAACAAATGACAACGGAGTGCCCTACCACTAAACTTCTGCAACTATCTATCAAGGCATCAAATTGAACTGGAGAAGCATTAGTTGCGACAACGAAAGCCATCGGAGGAATGCAGAATCGAAAGATCCACTTCGCTTGATATGAAACGCAGAAGTGAAACCATTGCCAAGAAATGCCATTACTAGTCCAAACAAACAAAATTGAAAAATTAAATCTGCAATTTTTTTGGTTGATGTGTGGATTCACTCCGAATGCTCCTACATCGGTATTAAATCATTTCTGTGTTGGTGTGACCCTCCCAAAATCTAATTTTATGCTCTATTTTATTGCCCACTTGTAGAATGAGTGTGTTCCAACCCTTGTCTTAATTTATTCATCTATTTTTCAGCTATGCCCATGTATTCATGGTATGGAGGATCCTAATAGAGTAGGAAATCAAATCTTAAACAAGGGTTATTGCTACAAAAAGTTACTTAGGAAAATTTTATACACAAAGATAAAAGATAGACACCCTACAAGATTGGAAAAATGATATAAAATTACTAATTAAAGGGTTATGTAAGATTTTATCCATGCTACCTAAGATTTGAGGTTAATTATACCCATATTTGATCTTCTAAACACATGTAAGTCTTTAATGGCTAAGATAAGAGTAGAGTATGTAGGGTAAAGTGTAAATTTGATTGAAGCGGGTGAAGACCCAATTTTTCTATGATATAGAATGGGGCATAGAGGATTATATACAAAATTTTACACATAGAAGAGGGGGTTGGCTAAGTGAGAGGTAGATACATCTATTTTAACTTGATAAGCTTAATTACCATGGCTCTTATCTATAAATAGGGTAGATTTGAATGAAATTTTTATCTTTAAGAAAAAATGTATGCATTGTAAACATTTGAGAACATTTTAATGCAAAGAGTCTTGTCGAATGTCTCTATTTGTATTATTTTTACTATTTCAAACTATTATAAGCTTCCTTTATTTACAATTGCTAAGTGATATGATGTGCATGCTTTATTGATCAACACAGAGATTGTAGAACCTTTGGTTTTCTTATAGATCCTCTACATCACATTGTAGGTAGTATTATTGATTACTCTTGGATTATTGAAGTAGGTTCAATCAAGTATATTTTATCTAATTTTCTTGGTTCCTTGATATGTACATGCAACCTAGCTCTTGTGTATGGTTTCAAGGCCCAATTGTAATACATTTAAGTTCTTATGATTGATGAGCATCCCATTTATCTTTGCACATGTTTCCTTATTTGAAAATAGACTATGTAACCTAGATTGGATAAAGGAACAAATCTCTTTCCCTCCTACTCTCTTGCCACAATCAAAATCAGAAAAATAAGTTACCAACCATTTCATAACAACAATAGGAAAACTATTTTATTCATCTTTGCAAGCCCTATTTTATTAAGAGATCATACCATTTAAGAGCCTAATACTAAAATCACACTTGTGGAATTGGCATTGATGTTTCATATTTTTTAATTATCATACATGAGTAAGTTATTAAAATGCATATATCACTAGGGGCATAACCAATTTGACTGTTAATTGCTTGTTTCATAGTCCTATCATGTTTGAAGGAAGTTATAAAAACTTGAGTTAGCAAGCTTGTATGATAAAGACTAGTGACATATCTTTAGGAACTTGATTTGCATAGGGTAAGCTTAGCATAAAAATTGGTTTTATGTGTTTTATCTCTATTTTATTTTCCCATAAGAACCTCAAGGATTACCCTCCTAGGATTAGTACAGTCTAAAGAGAAGAAGGTTAACCATTGTCTAAACACTGGCCCCTAAACATCCTATGTTGGATCATAAGCCCTACCCTTCTTCCCTAATTTAATATCTCCAATCATAGGAGTTATGCTTAGGCTTTAAAATATAAAATTTATTGTTATGAGTTCCAACAAGAAGGACATCTATCATGGTGTATTAAATTTTCATCCACCAATAATGTTCATACTATTATTATAAATGGTAAAATTATCAAACAAGGTTGTTACTAGAAGCTCATTACTTTTAATTGACCATAATCTTCTATCTTAAATACTTGGTCACATAATTCCTAACCTCACATACACTTTGCATGCCTTACTCTCATTAGTACTATACAAAGTATTAAAATTTTGAGTTCCTTACCAAGGCTTTCGTTTGGTATTTTTGTATGGAAACAAATTCCAAAATATTTGGTTCTAAGTTCTATTCTCATAGTTTGGTGGACCTACATGCATTGGGTATGCAACTTACATGCCTTACTCCCCTTGGTATAATACAAAGTCCTTAATAATTGAGTTCCTTATTAAAGGCCACAAATAATCTTTTTTTGTCGAATCAAATTCACAAGTATTTGGTATTGAGTTCTAATCCCATGGTTTGGTTCCTATATGTACCTTATATTCTTTAGTCCCACAAGAATGGTATAAATTCCATAGAAAGTGATTTCCTTACTTAAGGCCCTAGTTTAAACTTTTATGAAAGGAAAATAAATGTTGACAATGAATGAAAGAGAAGCAATGCTAACAAAAATATATTAAATAATGTAACATAATGTAATGTAATTGCCAATCAGCTATGTTATTTTGTAGCTATTCATGGATTTTGGGTTACAACTACCATTTTTTGTGGTTCCTATTTTGGGGATTTTGTGACTCTTTATTTAGGAGTTTTTGGGTTTGTTTTTGAGGAAGTTTTTGGTGTTGTGTCACTTTTTTGGGGAGGATTTTTCCTAAGTGTATATTGGTTTTTTCTTGGCATGCCATTACTGGCATGTGCAAAGGGAGACAAAACACTGATCACTCCAAATTTATTGTCATTTCACATTCTCTCTGTGATTTGATTTCTTGCAACCCTCCAACTTCCTTCGGTGTTCCAATTTCCTAGTGTTGTGATCAATTTGAAGGTATTCTCATGAATTTTCTAGGTTTCTCTCTCATTTTCCGCACTGATTTTTGTTTGTTTATAGTTTGGGGGTTTGATTCTCTACTTCAACTCTAGTTCATAATTGTTTGCTATGCCCTTAATATTGGTATACATTAGGTTATGAATAGTCAACTTGTGGTTATCTTAACTCCTAATTAAGTCATGCTATCATTATTATATTATTATTTAGTTAGATAGGTCAGACTAGGTCTTATATAGGGGTGTGTCCATTTCATCCTAAGCATAATTAGGCATATATAGGAGGATGTGACTCTTATTTCTCATCATATTGTGAAGTGTGTTCTCATTGGAGATATTTGGAGGTTTCCCCCTCAAAGTGGCCTATTATTCTTAGTTATTATCAAGTATTTGCAGAATATTTCATATCATATTCTTCCATTGTGCAAGTTATTTCATTACAAGTGGTATCAGAGCATGATCTTGGCACCGTAGAGGCGAGGTTTTTTCTCAATATTGGAGGCAATTTTGGGAAGAGTATATCTTTTAGATTTTAACAAATTTTTTTCTGATTTTTAAAGGGTTTTTGAAGACCATGTTAAAGAAGCTACAGTCCAGATTTCAAAGGAATTGGAGTAGAATTGAGCAAATTATTACAGAAATATGATTTCTACACAATTTATTTGGGATCTACATATCTCTCATATCTGGCTGAATTATAGCCTGATTTCTATTGGGTTTTGGAAGATATACCAGAGGAGACGACAGTCCAAATTTTGGATAATTTGGAGCAGAAATAAGCGAGTTATTGCAAAATTAGTGTTTCCACAAAATTTGCTCTCAAGGCTGTAAATCTGCTTATTTCTTGGAGATTTTTCTAGGTGAGAGGTATTTTGACCCTAGTAAGTTACAATAAAAATTTTAGATAATTTAGGTTTCATTTACGAGATTTATTTCAAATTTAGTGGTTTTGATCATGATGGGGCCTACAATAAGGGGTAAAAAGAATGTTGTCACACCAGGGAAGACTCCTGGTAAGGATGGGGTAATAATAGAGGATACTAATCCTAATGAGGAAATCATTAAGTGCAAGGAAGAAATTTCCTCAATTAAGGAGGATATGTGTGACCTAAGAGAAGATATATCAGATATACGAAGCATGTTAAGCGCTTATATGAATAAACCAAGAAAGGAGTTCTCAATCAACCAAGGTGAAACCTCCAAGTCCGCTAATACTGACACAAATTTTAATACTCCTATGGGATTTAGGAATTTGTTTCCAAAGGTGGATATGCACAAGTTCGATGGCAAGGATTCTCTAACATGGATAAACGAAATGGAGAATTTTTTTTAAGTACATCAAATCCCAAATGGACAAAAGGTTACGATGGCTTCCCTATATCTAGAACCAGATCAATTCATTTGGTATCGTTGGCTTTGTACTCATCGAAAGAAGAGGAGTCTCACTATCTCATGGTCACTTTTTATGGGGGAACTCCAAGCACAATATAGCAACAATGTGACAGACAACTTCTTTAGCCAACTAGCTAAACTTCAACAAATATGATCAGTTAAGGATTATATTCAGCAATTCCAAAATCTATCCTTAAGAGTAGATACAATTACAGAGCAGAACTTGAATGATTTATTCTTGGGTGGTCTCAAGGATCACATTCAACATGAGGTACGCATGTTTTGTCCAAATTCTATCTCTGAAGCAATGATTATGGCGAGACAAGTGGAGGAAAATTTTTTGGCTAATAGAAGGGAGGAATTACCTAGTAACAAAGTTGACAAGGCTCTTGCATCATCATTTACTCATCCTATTAGTTTGACACCTCAACAATTGGAAGAGAAAAAGGCCAAAGGGTTATGTTTCAAATGTGATGGAAAATATCATAAAAGACATAAATGTGATGAGAAGAAGTTGTTCTACATTGAGGCTACCTATGATGAGGATAAGGATGAAGAAGATCCAGTGGTGGTGGTAGAGAACTCTAAAGATGTCCAACCAACTATCTCTTGTCATGCACTATCAGGTATTAATAACCCACAAACACTCAAGGTAAGGGGTTTCCTTAAAAAACAAATAGTGACAGTATTGATTGACTCAGGGAGTACACATAACTTCATCAACAAGCAACTAGCAGCAAAGTTAAATTGTTTTGTCTACCCTACCCTGAATTCTAGGTTATGATTGTAGATGGTGGTACAATCAATTGTTCAGGGAAATGCCATAGTATTAAACTCACCATGGGAGACTACATGATAGATAGCCCTATGTTTTCTATACCCATGGCTAGAGTAGACATTATTTTGGGAGTTTAATGGCTTACTACCTTGGGCACAATTGAGATGAATTTCTAGGAACTATTCATGCGCTTCTACTGTGGGGATAAAAAATATGAGCTATGGGGTTTACGTGCAAAGAGTCCACAAGTGGTAAGTGCACACCAAATGTCACTAAAAAAAGATGTGGATAAAGGTGTGGCTCAATTATTGTCAATGGAAGTGCAATAGCCAAAGATTCCTGCTTCACCTTTCAGGAAAGTAGTTACAGTTTCGGATCACAAGGGGGAATGTGATTTATACGGGCCTCATAAAGGTTCAACAAGGATTGACAACTTCGACTTCAATTGAGGTTACCTAAATCAAAAATCATACAACCTTTCTACCATATCTCTATCTTGGAGAATGCTAGTAGACTCAAAAGTCCATCCAAGACAATGTTACTGGAGCTCGATGAAGAAGGAATAAACATATTGGAACCAGAGTGCATTCATCAAACACGCACAAAGAAGCTAAGTACTAGAACTCTTATTGAGTATCTCATCCAGTGGAAGAATCTATTAGTTCAAGATTCTACATGGGAGGATGAGTTCATTTAGAAGAATCCACACTTGCTTAGCATTGAGGACAAGGCTTCTTTGAAGAGGGAGGGCATGCTATGCCCTTAATATTGGTATACATTGGGTTATGAATAGTCAGCTTGTGGCTATCTTAACTCCTAATTAAGTCATGCTATCATTATTATATTATTATTTAGTTAGATAGGTCAGACTAGGTCTTATATAGGGGTGTGTCTATTCATCCTAAGCATAATTAGGCATATATAGGAGGATGTGAGTCTTATTTCATCATCATATTGTGAAGTGTGTTCTCATTGGAGATATTTGGAGGTCGCCCCCTCGAAGTGGCCTATTATTCTCAGTTATTATCAAGTATTTGCAGAATATTTCATATCATATTCTTCCATTGTGCAAGTTATTTCATTACATTGTTTTTTAATAGATAATCTGGGAAAGGGCTCGATCCCTTACATAGAAGAGTTAAAAACAATAGTACTAGACATAGCATATATGATATCAATAACCAAGGTTGTCATAAACAACACCAAGCTCAGCAACCAGAACAGATAGAAATAGAACAAGAGTAGCAAACAAATAGTAGACAGACAACACTAATAGATCAATTCTACGTGCTCTTAACCAAGGAGTTCCAATCCTTGGTTAAAGTATCCAGCTTGTTATCCCAGCTAGCAGCAGGGTAAAAGCACAACACTGTGTCACACTTTCAGCTGACTTATCAACACAAGTGAATTTAAGTATCTCTAACTAAAAATTAATTTCAGTCAAACATATGATCTTGTAAGATTCATTCTAGCTATGTTAGATATGTCCACAACTTTTCCAACCAAAATTGTTGGCTAAATGCATGTGTAGCACCACTATGAGGCCAATTTACCAAAAATAAAAATTATTTGAAAAACTTGATATTTCAACAACTTCTACTCGTGTAAATAACATTTTTTTTAAAATATAAAAACACCCTTTTGCAGATCTATAAGTTTAGTTTTCAAAAATATATATTTTTTAATAGTTTAATTATTATTTATATTTTCCTTTTTTATTTTTACTAAAAGTACGTTATCAGCACAAAACATTAGGTCGATTACCATGTCAAGGAAAAATATTAAAACTTATTAAAAAATTTGAAAAAAATATGATGCACTAGATAAAAGAATCTATATCAAGATGGTATAATTTTTTTCTATTTTAAATAAATAGTTAATATGAAAGTTGACGTCGATTGAAAACAACTACATTTTAATACACTCATAATTTATTATTTATTTAAAAATATAAATTTATCAAAATTGGAAAAAAAAAATATCTATGCACTAAAGTTTCAAGTTATAAATACATAAAAAAATTGAAGAAAAAAAAATAAAATTTACTAAATAAAGATTGATGTCTCATGTAACTTCATTTTTCAGCATTTTATCAGCAACTAAATTATAGTGTCAATTTATTAAAAACTATATTCAAATATTTTTTATTTTTATTTTTTAAATAAAAACATAAAATATACTAAAAATAAATATTTTATTAGTTTACATCATTTCAAAATTCAAAACATATATGTCACTTTTTAGTGATTCAAGTTTAAAAGTTGGATCAGCGTTGGTCGTTTCCTTTATAAAGTGTGACACAGCTTTGTGATTTTACCCAGCAGTAAGATCCATCTGGTCCTCTTTATACTTAAGTTTCTTCCTAGAAGCATCAATGTCCTCTTGTTGGTGTTTATGCTTCGAGAGCTTAGCCTGCAGAGTGAAAATGCTCAAAACATCCCTCCTCATCATGTCATTTGTGACACCAACCAAGTTATTCATGACCTAAATTCAACAATTCTATTTTGATATAACTTAAGGGTATCATACATATTCTATATGTGTTACAATTACCACAAATCTTCTCTCTCCCATGCAACTCTTCAAGGTGGTTGACTCTGTCAATCAAGTCTTCTAGGGTACAATTTATCTTAGTAAGGTCAACTTGATTAACCTTTTCATATTAATCACCTTCAGTATTATCTTCATAAAAAAATCAAAGCAATTCTTCATATTAACACCATCATTGTCATCATTGGGATCTAGAACATAAACATCAATAGACACCTCCGGGTGTGCTCTTCCTCCCAAACATCCTCTTCCTCACTTAACTCAATTTCTTGAATCACCATCTTCTTGCCCTTACCACTCACCTCTTCCCCTATCAAATTGGCTAGACTCTAGTTCATAATTGTTATCAATGGCCTGGAATGCAATTTTTTGTTTAGATTTTTATCTTTCCTTTCATCCTTGTTAAAATCGTCATTTATGCCTAGAATTTATGGCAAAAATTTTGAATATATCAATTTAAACTCTAGTTTGGGGCTCCTCAACCCCATATGAAGCATATATGCCCTAGTTCTTTTTATTTTCAATGTTTTAAACAATTCAAACCTTGAAGCCTTAAACTTAGTTTTCTTTTGTGTTAAAATGGTGGACTTCAAAAACTTTTAAACTTAATGAATTCATGTGTTTCAACCCTGTTTAGAAACCAAACTTGGCTTCCAAACTTTTACAAAATGCCACTAGACCCCAAACCCTCTTCGAGACTCAAAGTTATGCAATTTGTAATTTCCAAAATTATGCAAATTGCATATGAGCTCTAAACTTTGTGTGACATTTATAGTTCTCTTCTAATATACACTTTGTAGTTTTTTACAAATTACAACCAACCCCTAAACTCTAGTTGTAGTCCAAAAGTCTACCCTCCCTTTGCACTTTGTAAAATTTTACAAAATACCACCAGACCTTAAACCTTGTTCAACATCTGGAACCCCAATACAATTTCCAAGCAATTTATCTGCAAATGCAAACTACATGTTGAACTTGAACTACTGAAATCACCAAGTTGCACAATTCTTTTCAGGCCCCAAAACCTGGCTTGTAATATGCAAACTGAACCTAAACTTTGAAATGCAAAAGAACATTAAAGTACTCATTTAAAGGTTTTAACACATGTATCCTGAAAATTTAAGCATTTTAAACATTAGAAATAGTAAAAATGTATAATTAGGGTTTAATTAATGGAAAAATGAACTCAATTGATTACTTGATGTAAAATATATTGACAAACATGGGAAATTAATTGTTGACTCAAATTAAACCTTTCTGGGTTAATTCTATTGGATATGATCTCTCCCACAAAGATGAAACAAGAATTAAAAGGGGTCATATGACCATCCAAGTTCTTGACAAACTTAGGGAGCATCATTGAAACGGACCTAGGACATGTGGGCCTTGAAGACTTCAAAGTGAGAATGGCCAGAAATGAGAATTTGACATGTGTGCATAAGTCTTCTTTAAGTCTTCAATAAGTTCATAAGGTCCGATTAGAGCTAGTATTGGTTCCACTACCGAGACGATACCTTCATATACTTCCTTCTGTTCATTCTCAAGATCTTCAGGATCTTCTTCTTCATTATGTAGTATTTTGACCAATCCCATCATCCTAGCTTCTCCTTTCCATCCTAATTGTGGTGGGATGCTGGTGTTTCTACCTTGGGCTACTTCATTTTGATTTGTTGCTTTTGTATCCTTATGCGTGGGAAATGGGTCATGATAGCTTCTCATGTTGGCGTTCTACGGAGCTATCGGGGCTTGGGTTTGTCTTGTGCCCTTATTATCCGGCGTGGCTTCCTGCAAGTTCAAGAACAGTTCTATGAACAACCGTTGTTGGTCTTTCGGTAATCTGGCTATGAATCTATAATACTCTCTACAGGATTCTATGCTATGCCCCCTTGTTCTATGAAAAGAGCAAAATTGATTGTACTCATAAGGAGGTCTTTCATACCTTCCATCATTTCCATTTCTGTTGTAGTTCCAATTCTGGTAATTGTCCCTAGGGTAGTATCCATTGTTTCTAGGCCGATCAATTGCATTGACATTAGGAGGGTAATAGTCTCTCTCGTTATAATTGTCTCTTACCTTCTTGACTAGGGGTTGATCTGTCACCCCATCTGTTGTTGCATTTCTATTGTTTTTAAGAATCTTGATGATGAGAGCATTGCTTCATGTGGCCTCCCTCGTTAACTTTCCATTTGACTCATAGACCCTTCGACCACTGTTGATGGCAGCTTGATCAATCCTCAAATCACTTTCCAATGCTTCCTCATAGGACTTGTATAGTAATTTATGAATGTCTTCTCTCATATCCTCGTTTAAAGCATGTAAGAAAAGGTTGCATAACTCACGATGGTCCATGTTTGGGGCACTGGTTGAGGAATAAAGGACTTGTCTATCGGGTAACAAAGTGGGCTATAGATTCATTTAGTTCTTGTTGCATGGTCATGAATTATCTAATCCCTATTTTGACGAATTTATTCATGTCAAATGCCATGACAAACTCTTTGATCAGTTGTCTAAATGAGTGGATTGAAGCTTCTAGTAGGCGATAGTACTAATCTAGAGCTATCCCTTCAAGGGTCTTTGGAAGGATCTTGGCAAAAACCCCATCCTAAGGGAGGATTTCTCTTATTTCCATGGTATAAGCTTTGATATGTGAGTTCAGATCACCCACTCCAAGTTCAATTTTGGGAGCTCAGGCAATGGTCGAGGTAACTTTACGTTCCTTATGTTTAAATTGAGTGGTTCTTTTAAGTACTCTAGCTATGTCCCAAGAAAGGCACTTTGCGATTGGAGTTGATAGAAACAACCCCGTTGGAGGGTTTTGGTAACCTACCATTTGATTTACTTGGTTTCCTATCATTGCTTGTATGTTCTAAACAAGAGGGTTCCCATTCAAGCATGTGTCATTACTTGCATTTCTTGAGTAATAGCTGAGGTAGGGGAATTCTGAGATGCTCCCTGGTCTTGTTCTATTCTAATGTTGTCATACAACTTCTATCTTCTTTCTGGAGCAGATTGCTTTGCTTAGAGCGTTCTAATTCTCTGCACTAGAGTCACAATTAAATCTATAGGAGTGACACTTCTGGGTACCTCCTCATCTCTAGGGTTTTCTCTTCGAGTGTTGTCATCATGTTGCGTTTCTTCTCATGTAGCATTATCTTTTTGTTCCTCTCACACGATAATTTTTAATGCTTCTTGAGCATGTCTTGCCTCTTGCAAGTGTCTTTCCAACCTTTTTACTTCCTCATCGAGATGAGTACATGAGGTACTTGTGGAAGTTTGATCGGATTGATGTATTTTTTACCTTAGTACTATTCTCCTAGCTTTGTGAGACCCATTTGGTATGGAAAGATTGTGTTCCCAAGCTAGATTGTTAAAAGATAGAGAACGCCTAGGTTCCCCTTGGTCTTGTTTGTAGTCAGAATCTTGATAATTGTAACAATTTGTGACAGGTGCATCTGGATGAGGCAGAACATATCTATTAAAGGAGGGAATTTCTAGTTCGCTAGAAGGGACATTCCCTAAGTTTAGATCTGGCTCTGTCATATTCGGGGGTGCCATAGACACCACATAATAAATGGAGCAAGCGATGGTGAAGGCGATGAAAGCAAAAGCGGCTATGAAGAATAAAGTGAAAATGTTTGA
Organism: Cunninghamia lanceolata; assembly: GCA_027924645.1. Taxonomy (NCBI): domain Eukaryota; kingdom Viridiplantae; phylum Streptophyta; class Pinopsida; order Cupressales; family Cupressaceae; genus Cunninghamia; species Cunninghamia lanceolata. The sequence goes on from BSBN01000108.1 coordinate 10,022,546, forward strand.
AGGCTTTTAATATTTTGATGGGATCTGAGCTTTTGGAATGCAAACACTACAACAAATCTTTGTTATTAGCTCCCTTTTTTGCTTCCACCAACTATATTAATGTATTTTTCTTCATTTTTTTGAAAAAGTCTGTTCTATTTATCAGGATGGCACTATTTTTGGCATTTTTTGCACCGATCAAATCAAGTAGGTGCTAATTAGTGCCTACTTTAGCGCCCAATTTAGCACCTACTTGAGCACCTACCTTACCGCCCAATGTAGCGCCTAATTTAGCGCCTATTTTTAGAACCTGATTTAGTGCCTGATATAGCACCTGTTTTAGCGCCTAACTTAGCGCATAGTTTACCGCCTAATTTATGGTCACCTAGGTTTAAGCGTATTATTTAGGGTTTATGGTTTATGGTTTTGGGCTTAGGGGTTAAGGTTTAGAGGTTTAGAGTTTAGGGTTTACAAAGAGATAGAGGACCAATAGGGAGATATAGAGGAGATCAAGGGGAGAGATAGGGAGATAGAGAGTGAGGGATATGGCCAGAGAGATAGGGAGAGAGATTGAGAGGTAGAGGGACAAAGGCGATAGGGAGAGAGCAGAGAGATAGGGAGATAGAGGTTTACGGTTACTTGGGTTTAGGGGTTTAGGGTTTCTCAGGTTTAGGGGTTAGGATTTAGGGGTATTATGATTTAGGGTTTAGGGTTTATTGTTTAGGGGTTACGGATTCAAGTGTAGAGGTTTAGGGTTTATAGAGAGAGAGGAATGATAGGGAGATATAGAGGAGACTGTGGAGAGAGATAGGGAGATAGAGAGTGAGGCACATGGCCAGGGACATAGGGAGAGAGATTGAGAGGTAGAGAGATGATAGAGATAGGGAGATAGGGGAGAGATAGGGAGATAGAGGTTTAGAGTTACTTGGATTTAGGGTTCAGGGATTTGGGGTTTAGGGTTGCTTGGGTTTGGAGATAGCTAGATAAAAAGAGAGAGAGGAGACAGATAGGTAGAGATAGAAGAGACATAGAGGGGAGAGATAGGGAGATAGAGAGTGAGTGAGATATCCAGAGAGATAGGGAGAAGTATTGAGAGGTAGAGTAATGATAGAGATAGGGAGATAGGGGTTTAGGGTTTCTCGGGTTTAGGGTTTAGGGGTTAGGGGTTAGGGGTTAAGGTAATTTAGGAGCATTATTTAGGGTTTACGATTAATTAGTGTTTAGAGGTTTAGGGTTTAGTGTTTAGAGAGAGAGGACAAATAAGGAGATATAGAGAGTGAGGTACATGGCCAGAGACATAGCTAGAAGAGATAGGGATATGGAGAGTGAGGGACATGGTCAGAGACATAGGGAGAGAGATTGAGAGGTAGAGGAACGATAGAGATAGGGAGATAGGGAGATAGAGGTTTAGGGTTGCTTGGGTTTAGTGTTTAGGGTTTAGGTGTTTGCCAGGGTTTAGGATTTAGGGGTTTAGGGTTTCTTAGGTTTAGGGTTTAGGGGTTAGGGATCAGGGCTTAGGGGCATTATTTAGGATTTATATATGTTTTAGGGGTTAGGGGTTAGGGTTTAGGGTTTAGGGTTTAGGGGCATTATTTAAGGTTTAGAGGTTTAGGGTTGCTCAGGTTTAGGGTTTAGGGGCATTATTCAGGGTTTACGGTTGCATGTCAAAAGAAGTCTCTCTCTCTTTGAATTCCCTCAACCTTAAATAATGCCCCTAATCCCTAACCCCTAACCCCTAAACCCTAAACGGCCTGAGCAACCCTAAACCTCTATCTCCCTATCTCTCCCTTATCTTCCTTGACTCTCTATCATCCCTCTACCTCTCAATCTCTCTCCCTATCTCTCTAGACATCTCACTCACTCTCTATCTCCCTATCTCTCCCTATGTCTCCTCTATCTCTCCCAATCTATCTCCTCTCTAGTCTCTCTACCTATCTATCTCTCCCTATCTCTTGCCTCTCTCTCTCCCCTATCATTCCTTTATTTCCCTATCTCTCTAGACATCTCTCTAGCTAGTCACTCTCTGTCTCCCTATCTCTCCCCTATGTCTCCTCTATCTCTCCCTATCAATCTCCTCTCTATCTCTCTCTACCTAGCTATCTCTACCTATCTCTCTATCTCTTGCCTCTCCCCCCTATCATTTGACCTATATATATCTTCATATCTCTCCCTTAATCTATTAATTCTCCCTCTCCCTTATGGATGAAGGAAATGAACAAGAAAACTAGGACTCTCTCTCTCTCTCTCTCTCTCTCTCTCTAGTCTCTTCCTCTTTGCCTCTATCTATCCCTTATCAACAAAGCAAATGGAAACAAGAAAACTAGGACATGAAAAGAGGGATGAGGATATAAATTGGCAGGATGAAATGGAAACAAGATAAAACTAAAGTTCAATGGATGGGAAGAATGATGAGAGGAGAGGTGGAAAATAGTAAAATAGGGAAAAGTTGGTGGGATCTAAAGGGAAATTGGAAAGGAAAGGGAAAATTAGCTAGGAAAGCTAGGAAAAGGATTTAACTAGGAGGTAGAATATAGGTCAGAGAGAGAGAGAGAATTTTTTTTTCATAATGCATTAGTTAATCACACACTTCACATTTGACATCATGCTAAAAAGATCAAATAAGTTTTGTATTTCTTCTCAACTATTTCATTTCTCTATCTTAATTACTTAATATCTCAATATTTTATTCTACTCTCAAGTCCTTGTACTTTAAAGTTTAATTAAATCTAGGGTTGGACTTAAATCTTCTATTATAGGGTATGATTTATTTCCCTACATTTTTTTGAACTCGCAATTTTCATGCCTATGTTTAGGATAAAAAAAGATTGATTTTTTTTTATTTTGAGGTTTTTGTGGTTTGCATTTGTTGGAAACAACCTGATGCCTTTAATTTTGCATTCCTAAGAAACATCTAGGATCCTTATTCTTGTATATATTTCCAAAATCCAATTTTGTTTTTATGTTTTAGGAGTAGGATTTAAAGATTTATAGAAAACATTAATCCATTGTTATGAAATTGTGTTGACCATTTGTTGCTAGTTGTCGATCCTTTAAGTCACAATCTTAAGTCTTGATGTCTGTGGGTTGACTAGCCCCTTAGCCTAGTCATTACTTGTTCCTGCCGATAATTCCTAAAGTCTTATAAAATGAAAATCTCACCGTTGCAAAGCATGTTAGGATGATGTCATCCCTGGCTATGATGTCGCGACAGGCCACCACCTATCCGTGTAACCTCATCCAATTAGATCCAACGGCTGCGTGCCAGTGTAATGGAATCTTTTCAAAAGGAATATTCACCAGGAGATGGCGAGATAGCGACACGTGGCATCCATCGATTAAAAAGTAAGTGTCATAAAGGTGCATGGGTGCTATGTTGCACCATCGTGCAGTAGGTATTGGTGGGCCCTCCTCAACTACAACACCGCGAAGAGGTGACACACGTCTAGTCCGTGCTGAAGACTTGGCTCATTCCCATTGAACGATGACTTCTCAACTAAGATGATTGCGATTGTCAAATCTAGTCAGTGAATCAAAGCCATAAATTTCAGGAAAGATAACGAAAGATCAACAGTCCAAATTCAAATGCAAACAATGAATATTTTTAAATGACTGGCACGAGTAGAGTTATGGTTGTTGTGACCTCCATTAAGAAATAGAATTTGAAGTTATAACAACATAATTCAAGTTATTTCCTTTCATTCTTCAAGAAGCAATCATATTCAGAGCTGGAGAATCATCAAAATAAGCAAAAAGAAGCAATTCAAAGCCTCTGCGACGTCCAAAACCAGTAAGTCATTGTCTCTCCCCTACACTTAGTTTTCTATCTATAAGAATTCTCTGAAACATTTAAGTCAGTTGTTAATTGCATAAACCCTAGGTTGCCTACATAAAATATAAAATGAGTCAGTCCAGTGGAGCTTCGGCCTCCAAACGTAGCCTTGATGAAGACATCATGATTTAGTGTCCTGGATCATCTAAAAGACCTTTGAAAAATTTAGGAGAGGTTGGTAGAAATGATAAAATATATGACCTTTGTGTAGATTGTAGAGATGCTAGGCTCCCTGTGTCTGCTTGGAGTCTATTTGAGCATTGGTACAAATGAAGTGACTACAGAGCCCTGGTCTGTCATGGTTGGACATTAGAATTGACCAAATTGATATGCCCTGATGTCTTCATAAACACAAACTTAGTGAGAGCTATAACAACTAGGTATGACCCTAAGACCATGTCTGTCTTGTCTAGAAATGGTAGTCTTATCATTAGATTCACAAAGTCCTACATTGCTACTGTCTTCAATCTTAATTCTACTACTGGTATACCTATAGACTTGAATGCTTTTAGAGAAAAATATAGAGGTCTTAAGTATGCATACAGATCTTACAACTTGGCCAAGCATAGATTGAAGGGGGTTAATGGAGCTCTGATCAAAATCCCTGTCACAGAAGAGGAACCTCTGCGATGTAGCCTGTTCATGGAATATTTTGTTAAAACTTATCATAGCTTGTGTCATGTGCTCAAGATAGATGCATCAAATAGAATCCCAGTGTCTCTAATGATGATGGCAGTATATATCCAAGATTATGAAGCCGACAAGCCATATGATTATGCAAGGTACTTGTCAAAGAAGATGCATGAATAGATGATGGCCATTAAGAACAATATGTATACTTCAGGCCCCCATGTAAAGTTCACTTGGTATTCATTAATGTGCCACATGATTCTATTTTCTCTGTTTGGCCATTGGGGCAAGGAATTGCATTTGAGAATGACTGATGCAGAAGGCAATGCCATGCCAGTTCAGATGTGGACCTGCATGCTAGACATGCACTTCAAATATGCTAGTTATGTCACCTTTGAGGAGCATTTTGTGAGGAAAGTATTGGGATTCCTGGAGCCTACTGCATAAAGGATACCAAAGGAAATTAAGTACTTTCTAAGACCAATGGAGAGAACCCCCCATCTGAATATCAATCACAATTGGGGAGGTTGGTTTTTACATGAAAATACAACCTGTATTAGAATCTATGGGTGTGAGGCTCCACCCTATTCCTTACCAAAATTTGTGCTTAGAAGAATAGAATTTATGGAGATCACCAGACAGCTGAATGCAGTAGATTGGGAACATTTTAGAAAGCATAAGAAGGGATCTCTTATCCTAGCATCTCTAAAGCTTCATGATTTTATTACAATTGACAAGAATGATTTAGACCATATCGGTTTCATGTTGCAATGCTATAGGATGAATATAGAGGCAATAAGGGTCTTTGATCTTGAAGGCTTTATTCAAGACAGAAGGCATAAAATCAGCAGGCCTGAATATCCACACCATGTCCTGCTTGATGAGGCTACTGTCAGAAATTGTGAATCAATAGAGCAAGTATTTTTCTTGAGAAATAAATGGAAATTAGTAATGGATGCAGAGAAAAGGAAGAAAAATGCCAACTCTGCATATCAAGGGGCATTCATTGAAATTCAAGACCCCATTCATAGAATCAAAATGTTCTTTGAAAAGGGAGATGAATTAATTGTTGAGGCACCTGCTAGAGAGGAAAGGCCCACTTATCAACCGAGCAGTTCAAATGGCAAATATATTAGGAAAAGTTCCCCTGACTCCCCTGATGCCTTTGCCCCAAAAAGAGAAAAGATAATTGATCTTGAGACAAAAGAAAAAATGGAATTTGTGAATTTGGAGGAAGACGTGGCAAAGGAACAAGATCCACAGCCCCACATCAATTGCATTCTCCCCCAAGGATAGCACCATATGCCTCCCCAGAGAATAGGTTGATAAGGTCCACAGTCAACAATGAGGTGGACATCGAAGATGTGAGGGAAGTGACATGAAATCAATTTATCTCTGATGATGCATTCATTGCCACCCCAAAATTCAAATCCTTTGTGTTGAGAATGAGGAGTGAAGAGTTCCAGAGAAGGATAGAAGAAGCAAAAAGTGGTGCAAACCCTTCAGAATATGATGCTATCACAAGGAGGGTTTTGGGTGAGGTGAACAAGGATATCAGTGCCATGACTCCTGAAGAAGGGAGAGCACTTGTGAAGAAAAGAAAAATATTACTATTGCCACACTGGACATTATCATATGCTATCACATTTGATACCATTACTAGGGATGATGTAGATGTAAGTGGAGAAGAGGCCAAGAGAGCATTGCAAGGTGCTATCTTTGACCCTAAATTTGATACCTTGGCTATCTATGCATTGGCCCAAATGATAAGAAACCAAAGTTAGGCTTGGAGGAATTAACTGGTAATGTGATCATCAAGAGGGTGTCAAAAACCCTTGCTCCTCAGGCAGCCAACTTGAATCTACAGACAACACATTTTGCAGAGGCAACAACATTTAAACTGCAGAACGATTACAATGAATTATTGGGAAAATACATAGAGGCAATGGCTAGGCTTAGTGTCTATGAGAGTCAACCTCAATTGGAAGCTAGTCCATGCCAAACTCCCCCAATCATACAAACTGCATAATCATTGCTAGTGGACACATAGCCCTTACTTCAAGAGATAAAGGAATTGAAAAAAGAGAATAAGAAGTTGAATGAAGGAATGGAAGGTAAATTGAAGGATGTGGCCACAAATTTAGTTAAGTATAGAGTTAATAAGATATTGGCCAGGTTGGAGGAGACCCAGAAGTCTTACTCCCTGTTAAGGATAGCATGTGAAAAGCATGAGTCAGACAAACAGAGGCTATCAGCTATGAAGACCAAGTGGCTGCCAAGGACTGGGAAAATTAGTGAATTTCTCAGGTGTTCTAGATATGATTCAGAGGCTCCTCCTAAGATGTAGTTGGTAGCGGTAATGCTGGAAAAGTTTGAGGAGGTGGTTGCTTATCAACAAAAATTGGATACAATATTAAAGGATAAAATGCAAATAGTTGAAAAGCTGGACAGAAAATGGCTACCTCACATTTTAGAAGCTGATGGGACTACAAAAGACTTGAATAAGTGGAGGAAGGAAATCATTGATAATGGTAATTAGTTAATTCTAGCTTGTTACGATAAAGGAGACGCAACTCAGCATGTGTTAAGTTGGACACTTGAAAGACTGCACATGGTAAACATTACATTTGAATTATTTGGTAAAAGTGTCAAAGGTATCCTAGATGCACAGTATGTCAGCCACAATGGTAAGATAGAAGAAATCATCTCATTTCCTTGGCCGGTTGAAAGAACATATGGTGGGTGGGAGGACAAATATGGATCTAAACAATGACAACTTGGCTATCATCTTCCAACCACAACAATGCAGATCCCCAGGCAGCTCCTCGTGTTTCTCAAGGCCAACCACTCCTTCCTTTTTGTTTCCTTCAATGCAATTAATGTTTCTCCAATGCCTTTAGGCACTTCTCTGTATTCATTGAATTTGAAAGACAAATTATTAATTGCTAAGGGTACACGTTCCTATTATATATTGGAACTGTATCACTCATTTCTTGTTGTTGAAGACTTGGAAAATTTTGAAGAATTAAGGAAAATGTAAAGCTTTCTGGGCTGTTCTATTCTCTTTGTTGTGAGTTTATGAGTTGTATATTCATTTCTTTATCTTAATTACTTAATATCTCAATATTTTATTCTAATGATGAAGAAGAATATTATGATCATGATGTCTTTATTAAAAGTGTTGAAAATGAATAGAAACATGAGATCGTTGATAAATTGAAATATTTGTGCAATCAATTAGCTAATATAGATGATAATATATCCACTTCATTTTTCATTGATGGTCTTACTCAAGTACTTATCACAATTAGATAACATGGCATAGATACAATTAAGGATATATATGAAAAATAATTAAAGATAAACAAACTCCTCATGTGGCAGGCACCGGTCATTCTCTTTTGAAAATCATTCTTTTTTATATATTTTCAAAATCCAATTTTGTTTTTCTATTTTAGGAGTAGGGTTTAAAGTTTTATAGAAAACATTAATCCAAATCATATGCCAAATTGGGTTAAGTGAAGTGGATGATTTAATTGACAAAATTACATAAGCTCCTTAATCTGTTCTGAAGTCACCAGCAAACTTGAAAGTAAATTGTCATTGGTGAAACAAGGTAACACCCACCTAGGCTTGAACAGAGCCTAAAGTGTAGAGAATTTTGATTAATCTGAGCAATTCTATTAGTTGGCCAAATTCACATATAAAACCTAATCATAAGATTTGGCACATCTTTAGGGTAACATACATCAACAACAGAAGTAGCTGCTCTCAATGTTCATATTGCTATGTTTACTCATGTTGCTGTGAAGAAGTTAGAACAAAGGTTGCAAGATTATGAGAAAACTCATAAAGTAATGAATGATGAAGTAAACAAATTGTATTTTGAAAATTTGAAATTAAAGAAACAATTGCAAGCTAGAAATGGATAAGAAATAACTCAAATGAAAGTGGATTATGCTTGATTTCTCCTATGATATCCTTTGATTACTAGGGGTAATGCATCAACTTTACTTCGCATCTCATCAATTCTTTTAAGGATGACATCTATGTTGGAAGGATGAACATTAGGAGTTATGATTAAAATGGGAGTAGAAGTGGCAATATGAGATAATATGTGGAGTGTATTTGTGTAGTAACATTATTGCTCAAATTCGTAAAGGTTTGATATAAGTATTTGTGTAGTAAGATTCATGTCTTGCCTATCCATATGTGCAACATGTGCATCATGATGAAAAACATCTTCCCCATTAAAATATGTAGTAGTCATCAAATCCTCAATCATAACTTCCTTGCAAAATGAGGATTAGGTTCAGACCTTGACATTCAAGCAAAATATAAAGCAATGAAAAGGAAATTGCATCCAAGTAATCCTAATTTTTTCTGCCAACAATTCATACCAAAGATTGAACAATTTAAGGATATTGCAATAGGTAATTTGTATCGACACAAATAATATTACTAAAGCATTTCAAAGTTCAGGCCATAAGAATCATCCTTTTTTAAACATGGATTACAAATAATTATGAAAATTTAGAAGTCTTGGTCATTAACATTATTGTTTGCTACAATGTCATCTAGTGTATCATTGTCAATGTTCATATATTCTTTCAAGTATTTAATATTATCATCATCCTCATCTTGACCTGCATCATCTTCATCATCATTGAAACCTGACTGTACACCATCTATATTGTTCCCAGATGTATTTGGATCATCATTTTGTATACCATCCATATTGTTGTCTTCCATAACATCATCCAACTCTAGATTGTTGTCTTCTTGTGCTTGAACATAACCATCTTCAACATCATCATGAATGTCAATTTCTTTAATGTTCTCTAATCCCTCTCTCTCATTTTGTTGGCCATCATTGTTTTGCTCAGTATCCACTAATGCATCGTCAAATACATGCCTTAATCTTGGATCATAATGTATGACAAATATCTATTTCAGGTCCAAAATATCTTCATAGGAAATACCTGCACATGAACGACGTACATATATTAGATGTATGGTGTGACAATTTTATTGATTAATAAACACATGTATATATTCGTAATAAACTATGAATTAATAGATTAATGATCACTACTACTTCTTGTTTGAGTTAAAGAAATACCTACTCACAATGAGTTGGTAGAACATAAGGGTCCTTATCCTCCAGTAGGAAACATGAGGAATCTATAGAAAACAATCCACTATGGGTATCATGTCTTCGTGTCCTCTCAAATGCTTCATACCATCTACACTTAAAAATACAACATTTAAAAGAGCAGTAATCCAACTCAATAATTTCTTGTATTTTCCCAACATATTGTAGATTCCCTTCAATTATATTCTTATCTTTTGAGCTTGATCGACTGGATTGCTTGAATTCAACCATGATGCCACAATCAAAGGATCGTCTCTTTACATCTACACTTTCTACACGATAATGTCAACCATATGCCCACATTGCTGGATATTTCCTCATCTGTGAAAGATCATTTATTTCAGTGAAAACAAATATAATGATGAATATCAAAATAGTTAATAGTGTCAAAACTGTAAGGAAACAACATTTTGTAAAATTCCAACTGTACCTTTCTTTCACATCCTCTAGACATGTTGATTTCATCTTCTGTTATGTTTGAATCTATGCCTGTATCTTCTATTTGATTTTCAATTTGTTCAGTAACCCATTCTAGAGTGCAATATTTGCCCCATTCCCCAAGCAGATCAGTGGGAAGTGGAGTATTCCTTGGGTTCAATCTCTTAAATTGTATCCTTGCTTCTAACACTTCTATCTTTTTATCATACAGATCAATCCATTTGTTCATAAAGTCCATGTGGTACAGAATGAACTTGTCAAGTATAGCACTTTCATCTACACCTATTACATGTCAACATGTTTATTTCAAACTCCAAATGTCATGCTATTAAATTGACAAATAAATTACAGAGTAAATTAATGATTGCAAGAAAAAAAACCACACTGATCATGAATTTACTTACTAATTTCTACTTGAACACCATTAGATTGTGGTTTTTCTCCATCAATAATATCTGATGCTCGTTCTTCATCCCAGAAGTATGGCCCATCTTCAAAATCCTTACCAAGGAATTCACACAGGAAGAAAAAATGCTTCATTCAATACATACCCTTCAGCCATGCAACCCTCCGGATGTGCTTTTTGTCGGACATATCTTTTTAGAGTTTTCATATACCTCTCAAAGAAAAACATCCACCTCATTGATATGACACCCACCAATTCAATGTCATCGACTAGGTGTATAAGTAAATGGACTTGTAGGTCCATGAAACTTGTAGGGAGTTCCTTCTCAACTACAAATACAATTTCTGCAATTTCCTTCTTCCATTTTGGCACCTCACATTCGTGGATCTCCTTGGAGGTCACCCACCTAATATAAGAATAGAAAATTAGTATGAACCTTTAGTCAAAAATTAAAATGCAATATAATATCTCTATGTCTCTCACACATGAACATTTCATATAACCACATACCTTGTAAATGCTGACAATTGACTTATGGCATTCTTTAGGTCAACTGTAAGACAGGAATCCCCCCTAATTGCCAATGGCATGATATGCTATATCAAACACATTTATGAAAAGGTCATTAGTAATTTTTTCTCACACAACAAAATATCAAAATATATTTAGTACTTAATCAATTTTACCAGTAAATGTTAATTGATGATATATAATACCCTCATAAAATTATGAAAATCATGTGTTTTAAATCCTGTAATATGTCCATCAACTATAAAAGCTTTAACCAATGATGACCAATAGCCAGTAGGTGTCCTTATTGAATAGATGACATTTTTTAGTTGGTATAGCTCTTTTTTTTTTCAAAATCCATGGGGCTTCTATATATGTTTCATTTTCCCTGTTTGGCCACAAATGTTTTCTATCAATTTTGGTATGCGAAAGAGTAATATCTCTCCTCGAAGACAAGGTGTCCTTCTCTTTGCCTGATATATGTCGAAATATAGAATCTAGGACATTTTTGAAGATGTGCATAGGATCTAATAGGTGAGATATTAATAGATCCTTCCAATAAGGGAGCTCATAAAATATCGATTTCCTTTTCATTCCTTCTGGCATATTAACTACAACTTGTTCTGGTACTTCAATTGAATCACCCCGCTCAAAAAAATCCTCCCAACCTTTCAATTCAGCATCTTCATACTTCTTAAGCCAATCACCTAGACCCATAATCATGGGAGGGCCTCTATTTTCAACTTTTCCATCAAATTGATTCTTCGAGCGATTTCTAAACCTATGATCTAGTGGTAGAAAAACCCTATTGTTTTCATAAATAAATTTATGTAGATCTTTAGAATACTGCCCTTGAAATTGTTCTGTACATCTTGGACATGTAAATATTCCCTTTGTTTGAAGCCCTGCAATTCAATAAGTAATGTTAATAACATTAAAAAAATAGTATAAAACTAAGTATGAAAGTTGGGATGAAAATAAATTATGAGTGTAAATATGTAACTATTTTATCTTACCAGAGCAAACACCAAGTCTTGGGAAATCATGAATAGTCTAACATAGCACACCGTACAACATGAAGGACCTATTTGATTGGGGACGTGATATGTCATACATTCTTATGCCTTTCCATAGCAGTTGTATCTCATCAATAAAATGTGCAAGATAAACATCCATGTTTTTAACTTGATGTTTTCCTAGAACAATGAGAGTCAGCATAAGGTACTCCTTGCTAACAAGTTCATCCATGGGGGAATATTGTATACTATCAATATGACTAGCCAAACACTATAATTTGAGCTCAAGAAATAGAATGGGCACACTCCAATTGCAAGACCAAACCTGATACTACGGCCCGGTTCATCTTTGAATTTTCTTGGCCATTTTTCCTCTATGTGTTTCATTGCTTTGGAGTCAGCCAAAATTTGCATGAATCCATCTTTATTCCTATTCTTTGCATGCCAGTCCATTAATTATGCAAGTGACTTGCAATGAAACATTCGTTGAAGTTTAGGTATAATTGGCATGTGACGTAAAACCTTCTTTAGAACTATAGGACCTTGTACATCTGTACGATATCTCTTCTCTTTGCATACAGGGCATTCTACCTTGTTTTGATATTCATCTCTGTATAAAATGCAATCATTTTTACATGAATGAATTTGCTTATATTCAATCCCCAACTCAACCAACAACAAACGCGCCTCTCTGCAAGTTGATGGCAACACATTCTCTTCAGGGAATATTTTAGTTTTTAGTGCCTTGTAAGATTACCAAAGATTAAATCAATTAAATGTTTGACTTATGATGAACATGTTTGATATGTCAATCTATAATAGGACTATTTATATACAATAATATATAGTTTTAAAATCCCCTTAAAGAAATATAAACGAAGTTGATAAATGTTTACGAATTATGTACACCAATTGGCAATTGCAAAGTAAGAAATAGATTTCAACTCACTTCAGTAGGGTAGTGAATCCTTTGTCTAACCAACCAAATAGTGACTTGATTTCTAATAATATTAATGTGCATGCCAGTTTTGAGGTTCTACTTGTACCTAATTTGAACACGGGTGTCTTCGATGCTTGCTTGATGGAGTCTTTCATGTTGTTATCATCAACATTACGTTGGTGGTAATTACCCCTTCTATCATCATTACTGTCAACCATATGATCATTATTGTCATCATTGTTTTCATCCCCAAAGAAATCTGTAAGCATTTCATTCAATCCTTCTTCATGCACTGCATTTTCACTATCATGATCATCATCATTAAGGCTAGGTGGCATGTCATTAGTGTATGCGGATCTCATCATCTCTTCAAATTTCTCATCTGGTAGTATTCTCTTCAATAATGCTCTTTTCACCCTGGTATTGTTTAAAGGATGGTTTGGATCATCTCGTCCAAATCTTAATAACCCAGTTGGATCTTGGGCATTAGTATGTGTTTCATCAACCATCTTCTACCTATCAACAAACACAAGCATTATTTCATGTTTGGAAACAATTGGATAAATCATAAATGTGTCAATTTCAAAGAAATATCATCAAATATGGCTTAAAAAAATAAAAATATAAATTGTATGAACATATATACATCAATTGAATAATGGAACATTATTTTATAGACTACCTTTTTTATACAATAATTTAAATAAAACACTATTTTGGCAACATAGTTTATAAAACATCAGTCCACACTCATTTATTATTCTTTGGTTTTCTACCCTTAAGAACATCCTTAGGAAGACCTTTTTCTTCCCTCTTCTTTCTCACAAGAGTGCATTTTAAGAAGGGGTAATCAATCAATAATTCATCCCCAATGGTAAGGTCCATAGTAGCTCAACCATTATCAATCTATCAACCTCTCTTTCCATATCTCTATCTTTATCATTTGTAACCTCAACAAATTGACAATTCAGTCTTACAGTAGGGTCCCTTCCCTTACTACTAATTATAAATCCTACAATATTTTTGTGTGTATGCACGTCCATCTATATACATAAGATGACCTCTATTCATTTCTTTTCCACTTTCTAATTGGAGATGATGTGTATACATATTCAAATTTAGACCATATGCTGACATGCTAGGCTTATATTCTGCTAGCCTTCTCCATTCACCACTATAATATGATGGACCATAATATGGCATTAATCTCCTAGTGGTTTGTTCTAAATTTTTTCTATGTTTAGATCCCACATGTACATTTTGGACAATAAAGAGGCCTAGATTCACTCCATGAATATTGGAGGGTCATATCATGTAGCTGTATCCCCAAAATTGAAACACCTCATACACTCTAGGTAGTTGTTGATCACTAGGCCAAGTGCAATATAGTCGACGATCAAATGTCTTTTTGTAAATTGATCTCAAACTCAAGGGCAAGTCATCATCTCCATCACATTCATTCTCATAGGGTATGTAGTCCACCTTCCCCTTGTCTTTAAGCAAATTATGCATCTTTAAACCAGTTCTTGTTTTGTTGCTTGTTTTCATCAATTCCTCATCTTCTGAGCTGGTATATTGGCACATATTTTTGTTAGATGTATCATCTGATAAATGATCATTGTCCTCTAGGATGAAAGTCAGTGATCCAAGAAACTTTAAACCAAGAACTTTATCCTACAAGTATCCATTAAGAAAAAAATTAGTTATTTAAATAATATAAAATAATGTTTAAATGAAGTATACATGTTATTTATATCAATTTGGAAAATTCCTTTCCATAATTCCTATTGGATTTGAATCAATTGTAGGAGGCATACTACCGACTGGAAGCTCATCATATATGTAATGTCTTTGTACAATCGCTCATTTGAATTGTTTCTTTCCATGACATACAGAACATCCACAAACAACAATTTTCTCAAAGTATTCATCCCATGTACTATAGTCCTGACCATCCTCTTGTTTAGTGCAATTATTTGTTGTGTCTGCAGGATCCATTTTCATATCCTCTTCCACCCACTGTCGTCTATGTGATTTAATAGTTTTAGGTCCACGTCCGCGTACATATCTTTTTCATTTGCTAGTTGAACACTCAGGCTCTGCATTTGCTCCAATCTCCATCTAAAATAATCAACAACATGCATTAATTTATGTCAAGATTGGATAATATATTATAAATTTCAATAATACTATGAAAAAAGATGGATGTATCACAAAATGCCATCAGATCATTTTTTCCTAAGGAAATTTGATTTGAGTACCTGATTTCCTGCTTCATTTGTTATGTCCTCATTTGATATGACATGATATGTTGCCATGGCCACATCTGACCCCTCTAATACACAACATAGTAAATAATGTTTAGTAGACCAATTATATCATTTCAACGAATATGCTATCCAACACAAAACCTCACTTTAGTCATATATTTGACATATTGATATCATGTTTTGGCCATCTTAATTTTCAAATTTTTCCCTTGATCATAGAATCACATTTAACACCATTCATGTGCATTTTCAACCAATAAGTTTGACCTCAAAGGCCTCGTGGATAGAGAAATGACTTTATCTCCTCTATGTTGTAGCATTTGTGAATTCATAAACACCTTCCTCCTTTGGTTGAGGTTTCTTTCTCTTCTTACCTCTATTGTATCTACAGATTCTATTGTCATATCTATTTTCACCCACTTTCCTCTACGATTTAGTAGTTCTACTCCATCCACATCCTCTCTCCATGGCCTCGTCTGGATCTTGTAATACACAACAATGACAATAGTCACATAACAGTTGTGCACCAAGAGAATATTCTTGAATTTATCTTGTTAATACACTCACTTTTCATTAAGACACACTATGAAAAACAAAATAGGACATTGCAACATTTTTCTCT
Organism: Cunninghamia lanceolata; assembly: GCA_027924645.1. NCBI lineage: Eukaryota > Viridiplantae > Streptophyta > Pinopsida > Cupressales > Cupressaceae > Cunninghamia > Cunninghamia lanceolata. Next base: position 10,038,341 of record BSBN01000108.1, read on the forward strand.
TCAAAAAAAGTTTACACGCGGAATCTTGAAAACTAGAGCTCAAATCTTATGATTACAAGATGACTACAAATTCACATCAAAAAGACATTTATTTCATATTTGACTCCTTTTTCTTTTATGGGTCATTTTAAGGCAATCTATATCTCTCCAAGTGGCCATAAAACCCTCAACATTGTAGAGGTTGTCATTGTAGAGGTTTTCATACCATGAGGCATAGGTAACAACCATAGGAGGTTTAAAAGCAACACTAGCAACATTAAATTATTGTCATAGTACACCTAGGATATCTAGGTATGCATCCTTAGAGTTATTACTATAAAATTATCTCATTAATCTTGTGACCAGGTTAAGTCACTATCATAGTAATAATGTAGTTAGTCATCAATCAATATGTTGTCTTTGCATATCAATGAGATCAATTCTTGAAAAATGATAATCCAGAGGTTAAAGAGACAAGTTGATACCTTACCTAAGATGTCATGTTCTTGAAACCTTGTCAATATAAAGAGGAGATATCTAGAGAGTAATATCACAAAGACATAACCAAGGCATGCACTATCATGAGCCATAGGGACAACTTACTACACCATCTAAAACTCCATTTGAACTAACTACTATCAATAATTCACATTATTGGGGACTGTCATGAAGAAAATATCATGCATAGGACTATCATAGTTAAAGTAGAGAGGACTGTCTATTCATTGTATGACTGTCATAATAGCTAGTGGGTTAGTTACCATGCTTCAACCTAAAATAGGTTAATGAGAACATAGAAATGAAAATCACAATACCATAAGCACACTCTATAAGATACCAATATAGTCCCAATATCATGTGATCATGATAGTAAGAGAAGAGTTGTTTGGTTTTTCCAAAGCCATATCACTTACATAAGGATTGTCACCAACCATCTGTGTAAGGTCGTGAAAGAGTGAGTCATTATTGAGCTAATCATAAGAGAAGCATGAAGTCAAATTGTTATAATGGAAACAAGATATAGTTACTTATTATAAGGACAATCCAAATTTGGTGAGGTTATTTTTTTATCAACTTCCAAGCAAAATACATCATTTTGCACTGATTGGCGCTAAATTAGGCGCACTTTATGCCACCTTTTGTACCCAAAAAAGATTACATTTAGGCCTAAAAGTCGGCACTAAAGTAGGTGGTAACTGCTCTGACTACAGTGCCAACTACTAGATCAAAAAAAAATTTAAAATTCTCGCTTGTACAAAAAAAGCCAAAACAAAAAACACTGATTTTTGGTGTTCATTTTTTGTTTGGAGATTGAGCATTTGGGTTTGGGACCTGTAAATCAAAAATAAAAAATAAAAACTTCTCACCTGAATTATATGAGAAATTCGATAATTATAGGAGAAAAATGCCGCATGAATTAGAGGAGAAAAAAGGAGGAAAATGTCACGCAAAGAGAGGAGAAAAAAGGGAAAAACAAGCAAGTAGATGACAAATTTGATTTAGTTTATGACACCATAGGTAAGGTTACAATTACAATAAAAAAAATTCGTTCCCAAAAATATTTTTGTTTCGATTAAATGGAGAGGATTCTGAAGAAAGGGTTGTGAATATTGTTTTGTTTGTAGGCAAATCGTTCAAGTCTCATGTGGTTGCAAAGGAGGAGGGCAAAAATGTAGACATTACATTATTTCCTTTGCATCTGAGAGCAGTGAACACATTTTTCAAACCCCAATGCCCAGGTTCTCTTATCATTCCCATCAATACCTTTCTCTAAAGACAACTTTCTTGCTTCCTTCCTAAAAAAGTAGTCGAGTGCTTTAAGACAAGTCGATTGTGAGCAAACTAAAATTTGGGCTTTTGAGACGAGGGTGAGAAAACTAAAATAGAGGTTGGTTGAGACAATACGAGGAGATAGGGCTTTTGAGATGAGGGTGAGAAAACTAAAATTAGGCCCGGAACTATAGATTCCCTCCCAAGGCACCAATTGATTCATAGGAAAACAGCTTCATGATTTGCTCTACAAAGTAAATGTCAAAAACCATGAGGAATACAGAAAAACTAGATGAAAACTTTCATTCCTGGCAGTGTGTACTTTGTTTGCCTCCACAGACTAAACAAAAATAATTTGCCCTAGGTCACCTCAAAATGTCAAGCAATAGAGGGAAGAGAACAAAGGGAGAAAACTCTAGCCACAATGAGGTAATTCATTTTAAATTTATAGATTTGTAAATGTTTCCATTGTTTCTTTGATTTTTAGTTTTTAGTTTTTTATTTGTAAAGTTAAAAGAAGAAATTTATTTTATATATATAGGAACATGAGACTGACAAAGATAAAGAGGCATTGGCTTCCATATTGGGGGTAGAGGCAGTGAACAAATTGGATGGTGTGGACTTGATAATGCTTGCCAGATACATAGAAAAATGATCTAGTAAAGCCCTTGAAACATTACAAACAAATCAACAATGTCAAAGGGAATCAATTGATTCCCCAACCAGTCCTAGATCGAGCAAAAGATGTAGGAGGAAATCAATAACAATAACCTCTAAGAATGTGGAATAGGGAACAGAGGCTTCCAATGTCCCACCCCCTTCTGGGACATAGACTTCTTTGACCACCACGCCATGTTTTGCATCTTGCATTGGTACCTACGATACCAAGATAGAATACGATGTGGTTTCAGGGGAAGTCCAAATGACAGATGCTAGAAAAATATTTGTGAATAGGTTGAAGGAATCATGCCTTCAACGGTTCAAAGGCCATCTACATTTGCTATTCTCAAAGATACCCATGCACCTACAAAAAATAGTTATCCATGACATGGAGACTAAATTTGGCACAGGTTGGTCTGTAAAGAAGATAAAGCTACAAATGTCTCAAAACTGCAAGAGATTTTGGTACAACCAAACAAAGAAGATAAAAAAACTCCCTTCTGAGCTAAGGCTCAAAAAAAGGCCAATTGATGTAAGTGTGAAAGTATGGAAAGAGCTTGTAAAAGCATATGAGAAGTCTGATACATGGAGGAAGTCCGGTGAGGAGAGTACATAGGTATTTGAATTTGGTCATAAGATTATATCAAATTTATTAAACAATTTTTAAATTTTATTTGTGCATAGTTAAATTGAATTAGTATATGTTTCAGGACAAGACCTCCAAGGCTAGGCTTGACAAACTTCGTGCCACGCATGACAGTGGCCAAAAAGGTTTACAAGCCTTGATCTATACATTTGTAAGTATATTTAATATGTTAAATGATAATTTTTTTTATTTCCTAGGAAAAAGTAAATGATTGCATATTAATTACTTTAACTAGTCCATGTGCCATGTTTTGACAGGAGGAGAAATATGGCCACTATCCAACACAATTTGAAAAGGATATGTTACAAAGCAAAAAGTGGACCGATTTTGTAATCTGGATGGAGAACGAGGTATCAATAGTTGACTTTCAATAACTTAGTTGGATATTGTTATGTTACTATGTCAATTTGCATTTCTTGTGTTGAGTTGTTTATTGATGCGTAGGATGAGTTCTAAAGTGCTTCTATGTTGGCCCTAGTGCCCTTAAATGTAAGATTTCTCTTAGATAACAAATGATTACTCTTATATTTTCCTATAATAAATACTCATAGTTTACTAAAGTGACATATGTAGGTATATAAAAATACAATAAAGCACCAAACAAAAATCAGAGTTGTAAAACACAAAACAAGCAACATGCTATCAAATTCCACTCGTTGAGTGGCATACTGGCATGCCATTTATTTTTGACATTTAGTGTTAAAGAAGTAACCCCCTCTCTTGCATGACTAAGATTCATATATAAACGAAAAAAGCTTGCAGCTAAGTTTCACTTAGTACGAACCAGAAAAAAGATTCAATGTGAATCATTAGAAACATACATGCTTCACAAGCATTGGTCATGCACAACTTAGAAAATGCAGCAATGGTTTTTGCTTTTTTTTTAAGTTATCAGAGTCAATAAAAACAATGGCTACCAGGCTATAAATCAAAGTAGAATTCGAAAAGAAACCAAATATCCCATTTAGAGGTTTTTGTTTAAAAACCTTGTGTCATTGACCTAATATTTATTTGTGGCAAGGATCCCAATAGTCTAAAGATTACAAATTGTTGTCAAGAAGGGACTGTCATAGTAAAGTGTGGTACAGTGATACAATTTCATCTTGGTTGAGTATTGTATAAATCTCAAGCTATTTAGAATGCATGGGGTATTAGGGTATGGAATCACTATATAAGTAACCATCAAGTGATTTCTTCAACCCAATCTTGGCCTATATAGTACTCAGTGTGAAGAGAAAGATAGTGTTGTCCAAGAACCTTGTTACGTTCACAAATGAGGGCAGTCTTAGCTATTGTAACCATAGTTGGAATCCCTTGTTGTTACCATAACATACATGACCTAAAACCATGACTCTATGAGTATGAATTGTTTGAAAGCCAAATTCCACAACCTTTGCCAGCATCCACCCTGCTTGTGTCAAAATGGGAGCTTTGGAATAGGGTATGGACATCCATCAATACATAAAGGGTAGAGGAATTTAGTCAGATGCTGTAGTTGTAACTACCCTGTTAGACATGTATGCAAAATGTGGAAGAATAGACAAGGCACGTGAACTGTTTGACAGAATGCCTCAAAGAAATGTGGTCTCAAGGACTGCAATGACTGCAGGATATGCACAAAATGGATTTGTTGAAAAGGCTTCAGAAATTTTAAAGCAAATGCAATTGGATGGTGTAAAGCCAAATTCTTCATCAAGATTATTTATAAGAGGGTATGTGTCCTCAACTCTCTAGATCAACAAATGGCCAAATGCTTCATTAAGATTATTTATAACCTGAGGTTTCTTATGTGAAGGATAGAGGGGCCATATTAGCAATACCTTTTTATCAGGGTCATAGCCTGATCCATTCTTAATCTTATCCAATGCCTCAATACTAAGTTGCATTTTCTTTTCTTGATTCTTTCTAAAGGTATCAAAAATAATGGCTGAAGTCATGTCCCACCCAGGGACCAATACCACTCCTGCTTCTTTGAGCTATTGTCTACCTTTTTCTGGTGTCATGTCATTCATGGCATTGTCTATTTCTGACTGAAGTTCTTGTAGAACTTCCTCTTGAACTTTAGGAGTAATATCCTTCATCCTTTCCCTAGCCTGCTTTCCTTTGTACTCATAAAGGAAGGCTTTGAATTCTAAGGTTTTAATGAAATCAGCATCTGCAATGAATTTCTGACTGGCCAAATATCTCACATCATCTATTAATTTGTTAGAAGTTTCTATTCTAACTTCCTCTCTATCCACAGGGGTCTCATATTCCTCAATAAGTGAAGAGGATGCTTGCAAGTCTTTAATTTTCCCCTCTTCACTTTCTTCTTCAAAGGAAATTTCTGTAGTTGTTGAGGAGATAATTAGCAAATAGGAATCTCATCTTCTGCTTGAGTTCCTTTAATAGCTTTTCCTTTTCTTTCAAAAACATAGGAAGGGACATTTTGAATCAAATCTACAGCATTTATTATCAATGTATCCAGCCTTTCAATAGGATCATTCACATCCATGAAGGCTCCGCTATAAGTGGGGTTTTTGGCTACCCTCCAAGCCTCGGCAAGTGTTATCTTATAATACAAATCTCTTCTTTCAATTGCAGCTTGCTCATCACAGTTTCTAACCAGGTCATCATTGAGAAATAAAACATGGTCATATCCTCTAAACTTTTGTTCTGTCTTGACATTGTTTATGAAACCTTCTGGATCAAAGCTTTCTCTACAACTCCCTGATGGTAGCCTATAATGTTCCATTTTTTTGTCAATTAACTGGTACCCCTTATCAAACATAACTGTGAAATCACAAAAACATAGAGTGCTTGGCATTAAAGATTTCTTATTATGTCTTTTTAAGTGCATAAAATCATAAAGAGCAAGTTGTCTTACAATCTCCAGATAAGTCACCCTATCAGGACAAGTTTTTGGTAGTAGCAAAGAAGACCCTTCAAACCCAAACACTCTTATTTTTGTACAGTTAGTGTAAAAATACCAATCTCCCCAATTATGAGCAAATTTTCCAGTCTCATACTTGTCCTTTGGTCTCAAAAAATTCTGAATTTTAGGTGATAGGTTGTAATTATAAGGATTCCCTAAGTGTTTATACATTGGTTTCACGAAGTACTCTTCAAAATATATATAATGGGATTTGTCACACTTGTTGTCCCATATGGCAGTCCATCTTTGGACGGGCTTCACATCTCCATTTAATCCAAGTCCCTTACTCCTAGGCATTTGTCCCACAATCCCAAGTTTTGGCCTTCATACAAAATGAGATGCATTAATAGGGAGTAATGTCTGCATTTACTACCTCCTCCCTTGATGGAAACTAGTTCGTTGTGAAGGGTACTAGCTAATAACTTAGCATAATCAAAATGTAGGGCCTGTTGGCTTTGGATATAAGTTGTTAAAACCATGGGAGCTACTTCCATAAACATTGAGGCCTCCACTCCTAACAATTGCCATACAGAGTAATAAGTATACTGAAATTATTCTTCAAACAATTCAATGGAAAAAGGGGGATCCTCTGCAACTGAAAAAACCCTTAATTTGTTGTTTCCATCACACGGTCAGTGCATAGGAAACCTCCATCTTTTGTAATTGTTACTCAAGTTATAATATTCACCAATTAAATCCCTAATTCTGAGTTTCACATCAAAGCTACTATCTAGTTGGAACACCATTGAAATGTAGTCCTGGGTGACAGAGAAAAATCCTATACCATCTTTCAATTGAATCATGTAGTTCTGCGGGTTGTAGCTTTCAGCTAACATTTTCAAGAATTTCACATTCACATAAACATTTGGCACTACCAACTTTCCTAAATTCAACCACCATGGGTTTGACACAGGGGAACGCCTGTGCATTTTCTTGTAGTGGTAGATGAAAAGATCATACCCCCTTACAGGAGTCCACACATCTCCTACTTCTTTGTATTCATCCTCTAATTTCTCTGCATTTGGATTTAATTGGGCATTCCTCCAGGATTTTTGTCCTGATTTTGGACATTGGTCTATTAAATCCTTGTTCAGGTGTCTTTCGTTTAACTTTTTCCTTTTAGCCTTGGGGTTATCAGATGTTTCTTCCATGATGGAATGCAAGAGATTTTTCTTAGATGCAATTCCAAATTAGAAAGCTTAAGCTTCAGAATACTTACTTGGAAAATTAAACTGTATCAGTTGCAAATGCTTTCCCTAGCTCCCGTGCTTGCGTATTGAACCAAATATTTCAAGATTTCCCCTTTTACTCTACTCTGATCATTAATGGCGGTTTTCAAATCATCAGGGAAACATTAAATTTTTGCAACATATCACCTCCTGTCACCTCACCAAAATAATCATTTCGTTTGAAGGATTTATTATTTCTTTATTTATCAGGACCTCATTATAGCTCAAATGGTAGTCTTGCCGAAATCCCCTCCTTTCTAAATATGTGCCTTTCCTTAATGTTTTCTTAATCATCGACATGTTCATTTTTTGGGGAGACTGAATATGGACTCCCTTCGACACTTTGAAATATTGGTCGTTCGACAGGACATATCTCTAAGTCACCCCGTCATGCCGAAATGGAATGTTACTTCTATATTTTGAAATCTCATTGATAGGTTCCTTTTGAGCCGGAATGTCAAAGAGAATTCAAAAAGATTCATCCCGACACTTTGATATCTTTGTCTCTTTGAACTCAAAATGTCAACTCAAAATACTTGTTAGGTGTTCATGTATGCAGATATTGATTTAATTATTTTATCGGTGTGACACATTAAAGGTGTCACACCGATCACCCGATCACCTTTTAACATTTTTCGGGGTGTCGAAGTGATTTTTGAAGAAGTCTTTCTGATATGTCAAAGGTTCTTCCATAAAGACTAAGGCTTTGACACACCGTCTATGAATTTTTCGTGGGTCGAAGGTGGATATGGTGGGGACACTAATTAAATAAATGAAAAGTACATGGCGGGAAATGGATCTTATGGGTGAATTCTTTAGGGTTCAAATTTTTGTCCCAACACATCCATCAATACATAAAGGATAGAGGAATTTTGTCAGATGTTGTAGTTGCAACTGCCCTGTTAGACATGTATGCAAAATGTGGAAGCATAGACAAGGCACGTAAACTGTTTCACAGAATGCCTCAAAGAAAAAAAATTTTGTAAACACTACCAGATATGGGAGTAACTCCCTATATTAAAATATCAAAAAAAAAGTTACATAGAAATAGAAAGATGATGCACTACATCTAGTGATATATATATAACCTATGCCTTCATCAATATCCACCATCCTACCTATCACATTTTCATCAATCAGACCCAGGTTGGCTTCCATGAATTTCAAAAACTGTCCTAATTTATTTTATTTCTCCACGCCCTTCTTGTAGAGGGCCTAGGCTTTGTGCAGCTTCACCTTCTTCTTCTCCTCATTCAGGCCGAGGGTGGCAAGAACAAATCCCTATTCGGGCTCCACTGCCACACCATCTATGGAAGTCCTGACCATGTCCATCAGATCTTCCTTCACCAATCTCATCACAACTCTTAGCCCCCAGAGCCTTGCTCCCACAACCTATACATAGTTCTGGAAAAAACATTCCAGCACTTGTCCATCATGCGTGTGGCCTCCTGACCAAAAACCAGCCTCGATCACTTGGAAGATGACCATTTTTTCTTCATCGGAGGCTTTGTTGAACAGGTACGCAATTTCTTGCCCTCTACTTTCATCCTCCTCACAGCGGCACTCCACTCTGAAATGCTGAGGCATCACTTCGTTTGGACCATTCCTGAGAAGGTGGGCAAGTTCTCCTTCAATCTTTCCTTTGCTTAAATAGAAGCCTGTGGGAAAGTTCTCCCTCGACCTCCAATCCCAAGGATCACCATTCCATGCACAAGATTTTGCCACCTATGGGAAGGTGGTGCATTTGCATTATTTGGACTGCCTCCATTTGCAGGTTCATTCTTGGAGTCTGCCATCGTATCCTACTTCTCCTACGGCGGCCTCTTGTTTTATAGAAGCCTTGAGTGGCTTCATCAAATCCTACAAATCCCAAGGCTAGCAAATGAGTGGACGGACTATGTCGAGGCTACAACTGATTTGCACTTTAGCAGTACTTCTGTGCTCATAATTCTGACCACCTCCATTCAGACTCACTTTCGTCTTTGCCTTCAAGAGATTGATGTGTGACAAACCTTGCACTAGTAATTGATAAGAACATCCTTTCACTTTTACAGTAGTGGACAATTTCATGAGTCTCATGACATATGGTGCAATTAGGTATCTGTTGAGCAAGAGGGAAGTATATGGCATTAATAGCTTGAGCTCCCACCACTAGATAGTTTGTAGTTGTATGCCCCTTAGTGTGGCACTTTGTTCATCATAAACAGAAAAGGATAGAGGAATTTTGTCAGATGTTGTAGTTGCAACTACCCTGTTAGACATGTATACAAAATGTGGAAGCATAGAGAAGGCACGTGAACTGTTTAATAGAATGCCTCAAAGAAATGTGGTCTCATGGATTGCAATGATTGCAGGATATGCACAAAATATGGAATCATAGACAAAAAATATGAATTGTTTGACAGAATTCCTCAAAGAGATGTCATCTCATGGAATGTAATGATTGCAGGATATGCACAAAATGGATTTTGCAAGGACACTCTCAAAATCTTTGAACTAATTAAGCACTCTAGAACATATCCTAACATTGTAATCTTTGCTTGTATTCTAGGTGCATGCAACCATGCAGGTTTAGTGGATGAGAGTTGTACATACTTTAATCACATTTGTAACCCTTATTGCATTACACCTACAGTTGATCATTATGTGTGCATGGTTGACCTCCTTGCCCATGCTGGCTATCTTGAAGACACCATAAACTTTATCTTTCTTTCTAAATCCCCAAATTTTCCCTATTCCCACTCACATTGAAGACCTGTGAGCGGGAATAGGGCTAACATTTTTTCTTTCTAAAATCGGCCAGATAAAGCCATATTGCTAACTTCATTTTTTTTCAAACAAAATAGACCTTTATCTTAAGGTTACTCATGAACCTTAAGATAAATAATTATTGAAAAAAAATTGTGCATTCCTTAATGACATGTAAGAGAATTTAATCAACTGCTACTTAAAAACTCTTTAATGTTTCTATCTAATGTAGGTTATTAGATTAATAGTGAAAAATAACATACATAGACCAAGCAATTTGTGGCACTTAAGGTTATGTAATAGAATTTATAGTTGATAGTTAAATTTATAACAAAAATTTTTATGATCTTTACTAATGTTTATTAAAATTGTTGCATGTTTTACATCATTGGAATGATGTATTAGCTGTAACTTTTTAAAATTTTATTATGGTATGTGTACTTTGATATGATGTAATATGATTATGGTTTCATTTCATATGTTGTAATATTAGATATATAAGAGAAAAATAAATTATTGCATGAAATAAATAATAACTTTTCATTTTAAATGTCTTTTTTTTGCAGACCACGAGTCTTCCAGAAGATCAAGATGATCCTCATGATAGAGATCCAGATTATGTTGGTTCTGGTACAAATCAAATGACAGAGGATGATGATGACGCAGATACAGAAGACACCGAGGTTGATGATGATGATGATCATGATGATGATGATCACGATAGTGATGATGATGATGATGAGGCAGTTACATGTAGTAGCCAGTGACATTCATGATCATATAGACTGCATCATGGATCATTGTTGATATATCATTATGATGCCTCTTTTCATGGTCACTATCATATGTATCATTTTCACGGCATGCAGTACCATATTAATGAGTTGTATCATAAATTTATGTATCATTTTGACTCATATCATTTGGACATGTATCATCTTGACTTGTATCATTTTAAGTTACATAATTTATCATTTTTACTTATATCATTTGTACATGTATCATTTTGACATGTTATTGATCTACTGGCATATTTGACTTTCACTTGTTTTAGTTATATATGATAATGATCTTATCAGTATTAACTTGTCAATTTATATATATTAAAACTGGTCGATAACTTTTGGATGGATATTTATTACATATGATGATTTTAATTTACTGCTCAGGATGGATGTTGTCAAATTCAATTAAATTATAGATATTTGACTCACTTGTTTTAATTATAGATGATAATCATGATATAATAATTATCTTGTTATTTAATCATATGAGTTAAATAATTAAATTACTTACTCTATAACCATATGAGTTATTTAAGAGGCATGATATATTTAACTAATTAAATTGAAATAAAACATATTAAATTAATAAATGTAAGCAAAACAAGAAGCATTTTTAGAAGCAACAATGGAAGCCAAACTAGAAGCAAACCAGAAGCAATCTTGTAAGCAAAACTTGGCGTTATCTAGGAAGCAAAAATAGAAGCAATTCAGGTAGCAAACAAAGAAGTAATAATGGAAGCAATTTTAGAAGCAACAAAAGATGCAATAATAGTAGCCATATTAGAAGCAACAAAAGATGCAAAAATAGAAGCAAAATTGGAAGCAACAAGTGACGTTATATTGGAAGCAAAATTGGAAGCAAAATCAGAAGCAAAATTGGAAGTAATAGTGGAAGCAAAATTGGAAGCAAAACCGGAAGCAAAACCAAATGCAAAATTGGAAGCGAAACTGGAAGTAAAATCAGAAGCAAAACCAGAAGCGAAACTGGAAGCAAAACCGGAAGCAAAATTGGAAGCAAAACTGGAAGTAAAACTAGAAGCAAAATTGGAAGCAAAACTGGAAGTAAAACTAGAAGCAAAATTGAAAGCAAAACTGAAAGCAAAACTGAAAGCAAAACCAGAAGAAAAAATGGAAGCAAAACTGGAAGCTAACCTGGAAGCAAAACTAGAAGCAAACCTGGAAGCAAAACTGAAAGAAAAACCAGAAGCAAAACTAGAAGCAAAATTGGAAGCAACACTGGTAGCATAATTGGAAGCAAAACTAGAAGCAAAATTGGAAGCAAAACTGGAAGCAAAGCTAGAAGCAAAATTGGAAGCAAAATTGGAAGCAAAACCCAAAGCAAAACTAGAAGCAAAATTGGAGGTAAAACCAAAAACAAAATTGGAAGCAAAAATGGAAGCAAACTTGGAAGCAAAATCAAAAGCCAAACTAGAAGCAACAAAATCCAGTGTTAAATTTGGCGCTAAACCTAGCATTAAAATCTGGGGCTATAACCGGCACTAAACCTAGCACTAAATTTGGTGCAAAAATGAGATACAATTGGGCACCAAGTTTGGCACCGGCAAAAGTGTCCAACTCATGGACTCAAATGCACTAAATTTTGGTGCTATTTTAGGCGCTAATTGCCTGTTTTGGTGTAGTGAAACAACATAAACAAAAGTTTTTTTGTTCTTCACGTCAGGTTTGCCAAAATATGTACGCTCAAAATTGTGATGTCAGTGGCCTAGGGCTGTTGAGTTAGATTTTAGCATGCACATGGACCCTTCCCTCCTTGCCATGGGACAAACCACCACATGACTCTTGCTCTTGTGGAAGTAGCCAGTCGAGAGGAGGTGAGACATGGGGGTGGTCTGGCTTGTTGGAGAGATGGACTTCGTGAAGAGGGGTCGTCCAATCCTGGGGCTTGTGTTGTGTGCTTGTTTGGATATGGTGTTCTGTGACCATGGTTGTAAAGATAACTATATGACCTGAAGGGTCACTAATCATTGTTCTCCTATTTGGGTTTTTGATATTCCACCTTTGTGTTAGTAGGCTATTGTTTTTGTTGATTGTTTGTTGAAGTTGACATTGTCTTTCAAATTGTTTGATTATTGCTTGTTGTACTAATAGTTGTCTAAACTCTTCTTGGTGCAGTAGGACAAGTGGGTCCTATTGTGGTCTTGGATGGATTTCCTCTATCTCGTCGAGGATTGCCCTCACCCACTCACCTCTTAGTCCTGGGCACATTCATGAGGCAGAACAAGAGATAAGTGATTGTGAGCTAACCTTGAATTGACTTAGGGTTTGACTTAGCGTTTGTTGGACCTAAGGTTTGACTTTACGTTGATTTTGAATGACCTTGTGATGGAATCAAGGGTTTTGACCAAATGTTGACTATAGTTGACCTTGTGATGGGATCAAGGGTTTGCGAACCTTTTAAGTTTCTAATGTTTTTGTTCTTTTTGGGTTTATATGAATGCAAGACTAAATGAATGCAAAACTTTTTTTTGTGCCTTTTTTAATGTTTTTGGAATGAAAGATGCTTTTTTCTAATCTAGGAATTATAAAATGTATGCAAACTATGATGAATTTACCTAATGCAATGTAAACTATGTTTTTGGGGTTTTCTGAATATTTGGAATAAATTAATCTAAGAACTTTGAAAGCAAATTACTCTAAGAATACAAGATCTATCTATCCTATCAAGGAAAAAGCAACAAGATTTTTGATTCCAAGAGCAATTTTGGTGATCTAATTACTATGAATTGAAAGAAAGCATGAAGGAACCTGAAATAAAGAAGACTTGTGAGCCTCCACTACCCTCATAAATCCTTGTGATTGCAACCTCATATCCTCTTGTAGCAACGGAGAATCCTCTTGGCGACAAGACAACAATGGAAGCAAAAGAAGCTTTGAAGATTTGAAAAGAGCTCAATGAGAGCTTTGATGAGCACTATGGCTTGATATGACTAGTGTATGGATGTGTAATGAGATTTGTATGAAAGCTAGATGAAGCAACGAACAAAATAAAAGGCTCCTATGTCTTGTATGAGCATGAGAATGCTTCATGTAATAACTTGCAAGAGCTGTGTGCACAAATGAAATTGCCTCCCTTTGTGCTTGAGAGAGGGTGTATTTATAGGTTAGAAAAATGGATGAGGAGTGAAGAAGAAGAGTTAACTCAATTTGATTGGAGAGTTAACTTAGAAGATTCGAGAGTGATCTGGGCTAAGATTGGAGTGATCTACCCAGTAAAATCTTATCACTCAAGAAGAAGTGAAGAAGAAGGAGTGCATGGGAATGCATGAGTTGTTAATTAAAGATAAAATAGAGCTAATTATGCATGTGTGGGTGCATGAAATAGTTAAATCTATATTAGGCATGAAAATTCATTCAAACAGGAAGAAAAATAGGGAAAAACAAAGCTTTTTCGAGTTAGAAACTCAAGTTTTTCCATGGTTGAAAACATGTCAGGGTCACCCAGGGGTTGTCCCTTTCACCAGTCAGGTCACCCGGGGGGCAACCCATGGGCAACCCTCAGAGGAGGGCACTTGGGTTAAAGTACATGATGGGAGATGGAAGAAGAGGATAAAAGAAGGGGATTTGCCTTTGGAAACAGGTCAGTAATGTGTGAAAATCCAAATCTCCACTTGCAAAGTAGGATCTCCTGAGGGGAGATTTGGAGATAATAGGGGGAGATTTCAATTGGTTGAGTGGAACTAAAAATTGAAAGTGGGAGATGGCTAGGGGGACCTCTAGAAGGCTTCTAGGGGGTGGAGATAATGAAAAACACTAGGGAAAGGTTAAAACTCACCTACAAGATGCATACAAGGCTTAGGAATAGTGTCACAAGATCAGAAAATACAAATTGACAAGTGTCAAAAAAGTGTTGAAAAGCGTTGACAACAAAGAGAGAGAAAATGACAAAGCAGATACAACAAAAGATGAACTAAAAGACATGTCACCAAGAGAGTTGTTGCTAAGAGGATGTTATTTCACACTTACATGTACATGACAAGGATTATAACTCATCATAGGGGTCATCATGGAGGTTGTACGTGATTTTTGTGCTTACAGTCTCCATAAATAGTATCAAGTTTAACCCAAACATCTATAGCTGAACTGCAACTCATTACCTTTGAAAGTTCTAAATCAGCTAGCCCACTCATGATAGAAAACTTTGCATTGGCATTGTTATCATACTTCTTGACTTCATCTGCATCTGTAGGAGTAGAAGTAGGAACTATATAACCAGTCTTGACTGAGTCCCAAACACAGCATCCTAGAGAATTGATGTAGGCTTCTATCATTAGCTTCCAAAAGGAATAATTTGTTCCATCAAACCTAGGTATCTTGCTAGATCCATTAGATGCCATCCCAGACCTTCCTCAAGTGATTAAGCTTCCTTCAGAGGAACTTGGCTATGATACCAATTGTTGAACGCACTAGGATACTAAGAGGGGGTTGAATAAGTATCTTAACAAACTTCAAATTCTTTGGAGAAGATTAATACTTAAACATTATAGCATCAACATAAACATGAAAGATCAACACAATGCATGCATCAACACATAACAATAGATATATGTGGAAAACCCAAGAAGGGAAAAACCACGGTGAGGATTAACTCACAATATATGAAGCTCAAAATTACAACTTTTTTTTAGGGCTATAATCCAAGGAAGCCACTACTCCTTGCTGACTTCATTTTAGGGATACAACCCAAGGAAGCAACTAATCCCTAAAATTTTTCTTTAAGGTCACTCCTAAGGAAGCTAAAACTCCCTGCCAACTTTGTTTTAGGGCTACAACCTAAGGAAAAAACTACTCCCTGATCTAAGAACACACTCAGAGATGATTATAGAATGACAGTCCTTCTACTGCCTAAAAACTGACATTGAAGTTCACACATTTGATGATTGCAATTCTTCTTCCTCAAATGAATGAATCAATTAGGCACACTCTTTACTTCCTTCCTACCACAAAAAATTCTTCAAGATGAATTAAGACAGCTTCTACAACTTCTGCTCTTTCTCCTTCAGTCGCACATCATAATGCATATATTCTTCTCCCCCTTTTTGCTTGCAAACCTTATTACCTCATTTGCAATCACACATCACCTAACTCAACTTGAATTAAAATTTATACATGATATTGCATTGATTACATTTCTTTTTGGCTAGAGACAATGTGAAAAATACATTTACAAGTTAGCAAGACAACACACATCATGAAACTTGTAGAGGACAAGTCCTAAACAAGACTACACACTACACCAGCAGAAGACCCATGCCTTGCAGACCTCAATACTTGCTTATCCAAGTCCAAAACATCCTTTGCAATATCAAACATCAAGGAATTACCTCCACACACTTTGTTCATTTGAAAATAGGATAGTCTTAAGCAAATACATGAAGCTTGAAACATAATGGCCACAACAACTTGAAAACCTTGTGCAGTATAGGAAACAAGATAGATCTTCTAGAATCTCTTCTAGATGAGTCTACAGGACTTACACAACATCTCAAAACACTCCTTTACCTTCATACATCAAGGAATTTGTGCCACACATCTTCAACCATGAACTCTGAGAACAACCTATCATCTAGAACACTATAACATACTGTCATTGAGAAAATAAACTTGTAGACCACCAAGAACCTTGGAGCTGTAAGAGAGCATGTAATGCACATCGAAAAACATGTCGACAAAACTACAAAGGAAAACATGCACATCCAGAGGAATGTAGAGCATCCCAATAGGCCTTCAAGACCACATTACTCTGTCAGAACACATGCTGGTACTTTATCATGCATAACTTTCACTATGGAAGGAACAATGATTTGAAACTTTGGAATTATCACCTTCACTGAATTCTTAATACAGTTCTAGAACCACATAGTCATATCTACAAATGCGGAGAAATACGGAGTATTCCATTACCCTGATAAGAACACCTTCATAGAAATAATACTATTTTCAAACTGTCACCTGCAAAACATCCTTCTGTTAATTTAAACATCATGAAACTTGGAACACACATGATTTGACACTATATGAAGCTATCTTCCAATCTACATAGGCATAACATGGATAGAATGAAAATGCGGAGCAATCTCCCAAACGTTCTTCATAGGTAGTCATCCTATAGCAGAGACTATCACCAACTTCCAGAGGCCAAACCTTATTCGTATCAACACATACATTCTTAGGAACAATAGGAGAGATCATGTAATATGCTTCAGGGCATCTTCTCAAAATCAACAACATATTTGATCATCTTAGTGCTTCTAATTCCCATATTAATGCTTCTTCTTGATGCTTCTAATTCCCATATTAATATAGCTTCATACTTAACTCTGCACTGATCAAGGCATGACATCCAACCATGAACTATATCTTCCCTAGGAGCATGACATCTAACCATGAGTTTTATCTTCTCTAGGAGCATGACATCCAACCATGAACACCATCACACTTCCATGGCAGTGTTGACATCAATGTGTCCAACCTTAAAAACCTTATGAGAATGTTGACATCAATGACAACCTCAATGACAAGATTAAGAACCATATGTGTAACACTTAGAACTTCAGAACTCTCAACTAATGGTTCTCAATTTCTAAAAAGTTGCCAATCTTCTGATTCAAAGCTTGGTTCACTTTTCAAGGAGCCATATTTCCATTTATGAACATGCACAATAGAAGTGACATTTGTCATTTTGTAATAAATAAGGAATGTCTTGAAAAGTGCAATTGTACATTTTTTGAAGGAGAATTAAGGCTACTCGTTTATTATTTGTAAAACTGTACATGCCGTTGAAATCAATGATATTTAATGAGACATTTTATAAGGGAACTTGCCACCTTCATGAATGTCTTATCCTACATTGTAGCTGGTATACTTTGGAGAAGCTCTGGACTATGTCTTCTGCAAGTGACGAACACAAATTTTCATAACTAGGTTAGCTAATTGGCACCTCTTCTTGTTTGCTCCTTACTGTGATAAATTTGAATTTTTTTAGTCATTTCAGTGGGAAGAGTAGTTTTCTTTCATGAGTCTGGATTGTTTGTTTCCCCCAACTATTCTGGAAATTCATCTGGTGCCTCTAGCAGTTACAAAAGCTTTTATTTTCTGGTTTCTTGAACAAGTAAAGATGAAATATAAGTATCAGGGTTTCCTTGTCGCTTCCATTATTGAGAATGGTTTGGCTAAAGTAAGAGATATTGAGCTTGGACACATAGACTTGGATATTTTTGGGCTTGAGAAAAACCCCAGAACTCCTATAGTAGAGAGATGTATGACAAGTAGTTTAGCCCACACTGGGGGTTTTCCACCTAATGTATCATGTTCAGACTTAGTTGTTACATGTGCGAATAATTATCTCCTTGACTCACAGGAGATAAGAGCCTTTGATGGCTCTGTTGTTACAAAAATTGATGCTGAGGTTGTTTATCGTGTATTGAGATTACTTGACAGAGAAGAATTTGTTGAGATGTCTTTCAACATGGGGTTAAATTATTTTATGGATAAGAAAGATTGATGTTTGAACTCTATTGCAAGAAACTAGTTGAAATTTGGGAAGAAGGGAAAATCCCAAGTTCCCACCAATCTAAAAAGAGCACATTTCAAAGAGGAAATCTCTGATATGATCACTCTATTACATCATGTTGTCAGAAGTACCAAGTTTGTTTTATTTGAGAAGTGGATGTGCCAATTTTTTTTGGTGGTGTGTAGCCAATGTCAGTTTATCAGTTGGGCCAAAATGATCAGTGGTAAATTGAACGAGTAATTAGCTAACTTTCACCAGAATGTGTCTTTTCACATGTGCTCTTATTTGTTTTACATTTTAGCCAATAAAGAGGTTGTCTGGGCTTAGTTAAGCACTCAAGGGTCGTTGACACCAAACACACCTGTGTACGAATATTTCTCTCAATTGTAGAGAGAAAATGGAATGAAAGATTATTGTCATGTCAGTGATGCTTTTCTCATGTTTTTGTGAAAAGGATTGAAGGTACACCTAAATTAAGAATTTCCCCCGGGGTGGCTTCATTGGTGATGAGGTATGGAATTTTTTACATTTAGTTTGATAGATTCACCTACCTTTGAGTTGGGGGTTATGAAAATGCCTGATTAAAATTTCCAGCATATGCATCTGATTACTGTATTCTTTTGGAAGTCTATCGCTAGATGGCGATTGTGAACAATAAGTATCATGGTATGAGAAAGAAGGGATATGCTTCCCCATGTCATTGTATTTCTTCATATGTAGAACTAATGATAATGCCATAAATATAGAGAAGATTCTGGTGGAGTATAATTTTTGCCCTTTGTCTGTGAGGCCATTTTTTGATAGCAAGATTTTTGTTAAGAGGAACTTCCACGGAGGTAATCTCTATAAACACTAACTACATTTGGAGGATTATTGGGAGGAATATGTTGATGAGAGAGAGGTCTAGAGAAGTGATTGGATGAGGCTAACCTTAGACCAAATCCATGCCTTTAATTTTCCTTTACAGATCCCAAGAAGTGTGGATGATAATTCTGAGATTATTAATGAGGGATATCATGATGTTGTTTCTAGACCCCTATCTCAGATACAATGGTCTAAAAAAAACATTACTAATATTAAGGTTCGATCCTCCTTTGTTTTGGATAAGACTAAAAGGTGACTTAAGGGGAGAATTTGAGAGCATGCTAGTTCTTCATCTGTACAAAAGGAATCTGGAATGAGAGAGAAAGGAACATCCCAGGCCTCTGGTACTCCAAGAACCTCAACTATTGTGAAGACAACTCAACATTGAGTTGGTTCACAATTTGGTAGGGATGGAGAACAACCTAAGGATAATACAAGGCTAAAAGGCATATGCGAGCAAGATGGTCAACTTGCATCTATGAGAACATGAGCAAAAAATAAGTTGGATGCCCTACAATAATTATAGGCAAAACATGTAGCCTCTCCTAATTCTCTTGTGTCTGGTAGTTCGAGTCTTTGATTTTTCATCAAATTGGAGAAGATAGTGTTTTTCATTCTTTATTTGAGACTCTAGCTTCCCTTGGATTGGATGGAACTCCTATACATAACACTCTTAATCAGTCAGACAATGTTATCCGAGGTGCTAATGATAGTAATGTTGTGCTACCATCTTCGTCCTGGTTAAAGAAATTTGTTGAGAAAAAGAGGAGGTACACTCCTATGACTGATATGAATGTAGACACTATAGCCAAGTTGTTGCAAGTTACACATAAGCCTAAGAAGGCCAAGAGAATGTCTAGGGTGGTGACTGATTCTTTCTTTGGGCATCAAATTTTGGAGATTGCAGATCCCATTGGTGACAAAAATGAAAATGAAGTCACAAAAGATGATTTCAACATAAGCAAGATTGACATGAGTCCTTGTTGGTAAATAGATTTGTCACTATAGATTTCAAAGTGACTCACCTAATGGGTAATGACAAATGTTCCAATAGTTGGATAAGTTGTTATTAGACTAACAACTTTCCTCTACATTTGAGAGGGGAAACTCCCTCGTATGATGGGGGTATTTGTAGTTTTTGTGTACTTTTAACTTACAAGAACAAAAAGGAGGGAAAGGAAAATTAACAATAAAGATGATTAAAAGAAACCTTGACAATAGACACATGAATATTGGTTTGGATTTCACAAGCTCATGACAGGTTACAAGGGAATTTCACCATAGAAGTTAGAAACTATGTTCCTGAACTTATATGATGAATTTCACGACAATATGTTTAATATGCAAGATGATGAAAGAAAGATGACGAATCTCAACGTATGAAGAGATAGGTTTCTCTAGCACATTCGAACTGAGATACCAAGATATGATTGTGTTTCATTACATCAATTGCATAGTTTATATCAATGCTTCAAAAGATGACCAATGGTTTGCATGATGACACAGAGGTATTACTAATTTAACATACAAGAAATCAGTAACAATAATTCAGAAGTACAATGGAACACATGAACCAAATGCTCTCTTTATTATCTTTGTGAAATTATATAATTTCAAAAGGCTTCATGTACAAAGTTGTTGGAAACAAGGTAGATAACTGAGAGGGGGGGTGAATCAGTTATCTTAAATATTTAACTTTTTGTTCTTCTTTAATAATTAGTATAACATCAAAACATAGAAGCATACATAACCATGGAAGCAGAAATAAACTCAACACACATAATACAGTATTTTTTACGTGGAAAACCCTGTTAAGGGAAAAACCACGGGGTGACTAACCCAAGATTGCATTCTCTGTTAGAAGAATAAGTACAAAATGGCACTTGCCAATTAGGGCTCACTGCCTGAGCACACTGCTCACAAGAGGCTCATTGCCTACAAGCGACTCACTGTCTACAAGATACAAAGAAGGTAACTAGGTGTTTGAACTAATCAGAGGCATCCACATATGCTGAGGTTTAGTTCCGATTAGGCTCAATAAACTGATCTACTGCACTTCATTCATCCACTCCTTTAGTGATGTTGTTCTGTCACATACCGGACTTGTATTATTGCTTCCACACCTATCTCTTCCTTTCTTTGCACACTTTCACACACCACACACACACTCACATTGAAATTCATCTGGTATATATATCCGCACAAGGGATTTCAACATCTTTCTAGTCGGCATCTGGAATACTCAAGATTTTCCTAAACTTTAGTCTGTCGGCTGAATCCATGCTTACTAAGTGATGCATATCAAAAATATAGTTATAGGAGTCATCAATCATGTCAGCCAACCATGAATGATCCCTCAACAAGTTTGATCTCCATCAATTCCTCATCCAGATTAAAGTGTGATGCCCTGCCAGTCAGTTCTTCCTCAGTCTACTCTGCCCAACACTTAGGTGCTCATATCTTTTCACTCTTTCATCACCGAAGGCTCAATCTCTAGAATGTAGCAATCATGGTACTCCTCTTGACTTCCCCAAGTCCACACTTTTCTAAGATACTTCCTTTGAGAGATCTGGACTTGATTGTCACACCTTGTTGTATGCTCTATTCTTGTTCACCAGACCAAAACACTCTTCAATATAACTTCCGGTATAGACATACTATGTGCTGTAGATGAGTGGGATGGACTTTGTTGCCATCAATGACAACACTCTTGAAGCCACATAGTGTCTCTTTCCAACAAAAGTATTAGATCAAAGGGCTCTGAAAAGCTTCTCCATAAGTTCCCCCATAAAATTCTCCTAAAAAGTCCCCTTACATTTGAAATAACCTTCTATTTATAGGCTTACATTTGGTAACCACCTAGTAACCACTTTGTAACTACCTCAACTACCTTTTTGAAATACAACAATTTAAAAATAAGCTTTGTTTTAGTTAGATTTCACCTAACTTTTCTAGAAACCAAGCCTATTTTCTAACTTTAGTTATAATAAGTGACATAAGTCACTTTTACAAAAAGGTAATATGAAACTTGCAACTTTCAAGTTGTGGATTTCGCTAAGTTCTTTCCCTCTACATCCGCTTCATTTTGACAGTCAAAGCTTGTTGGATCTTGATAACTCTTCTGACTACATGTACTTAAGGCAATCAGTAACATTAAAGTATCGAAACAGTTCCAAACCAACTAATCCTATGGCATAATGATAGTATTCATCATAACCCTTGACTGCTTACATGATAGCTTTGTATCCACTAGAATACCCATATCTTTCTCAACAAGACCACTATTCCAAATATTTGAAGATGTGAAGAGATACATCCGATGACTCTGAAACAACAGCAATAGGATGTGTTTATTTTGACTCCATTGTATACACAATTGCAAATGAGACAAAAAATGTCTTAGGAAACCTAGATGTTGCCCTACTCCCCATTGGTTGATCACCTCCATGACGGCTATCCTCATGATTACTCGAATTTCTTTTTCCTGCAACTTTCTTAAGAAGACCATCTCCCTCCTTCCCAAGATCAAATACCTAAATCTTAGATTCATGTGTCTACACATACCTTTGACATTTTATGGAGATGTTCCTAGGTACTAGAGGTTGTTATTGATAAGGAGATGACTTTACTTTGTAGACACTTTACTTCTTTGTAAAGTTTGAAAGTTTCAACCATGCAACTTTCGGATCCTCAGGAGTCATGTACTAGAGTGAGCACCATCGACCATCTTTAAATTTGGGAGAAGGTCATAGAATATGGTTTTGGGATAGTAGACCATTGTCTTCCATTTGTTTTAGAAAGCATGACCAATAATCTCCACAAGAACAAAACCTTTGATTGAAATGAGGGAAGTAGTTTGCATCTTTCTCAACAATTTCTCTTGCAACAATCTTAGAATAAACTTGGATGTAGTGTGGAACTCCATAATTGAATGCTTTTCTAGGTAATATAGTCAAGCTCACACTAGAGCCACATGATTTTGTTGTATCAATATTACTAACCAATCTTCAACACAAAATCATGAGGTGGGAGAGCTGATAAGATATGATCACATTCACAAGTATTTATAAGATGGGATCTATCATACTCTCTGAGGAATATCTTTAGCTACACCATTGATATGTATGAATATTAGAGGTGCATCAACCATCATGTCTTGAACTTTTGATATACATGAGATACAAAATCCAGTTTTAGTTTAACCTCCAAGAACAACCACTGCAACAAATGTTGCACTGCCATGAAGAGGTCCTCTTACACTTGTGAAATCTATGAATTATGCAAAATGACCAAATAATCCTTGTAATCCATTAGTTCCCAGTCACTGATGCCTCTAGTAATACCACAAATACCAGCATAAAACTCTTCAAACAAATATCAGTGCAATTCCTAGAAGGCTTGTCCAATGGAAACTATGCACCAAATAGATAGTATACAGGAAACAAAGAGGATGATTCTTCAGGTCTTATTATAGCCTCCTTAAAATTGTAGTTAACCTACAAGTTCATGTGTTAGTGTCTCTTGACTACATATTTTCTTTTAAAATAAATCAATCCTTAGGAAGACCATCAAATTCAGATGTCTCATTTGATTCTTATGTGGAATCTCCATTGGGTTAAAACCAAATGTTACAGTCCATGGCTGCATAAGATCAGGTACTACTGAAAAAGATTAATTTTTCCACTTGAAGAGACAATAACATATTTTCAATTGCATTCACTAGAGGTTGAAATATTCCCTGGCATCAATGATGATGTCGATTTCCAATAAGAGTAATCTATGCTAAATGTGCTCTATGAATCCATGATTAATGTAACATGAGTTATTTCATCATCCTTTTCCAGCACTGTAGTGTAAAATTATTGATAATTTAAGCGATTGATGTTTGACCAGCAGCTAAAACCATATCTATTCTGATCCTTTTATCTACTATAGGCATAAAGCATTCATCCATCACTCTATAAGAAACAGAAAGATTTGCATTGTGTTGTTTAATAATTTCTTAACT
Source organism: Cunninghamia lanceolata (assembly GCA_027924645.1). Classification (NCBI taxonomy): domain Eukaryota; kingdom Viridiplantae; phylum Streptophyta; class Pinopsida; order Cupressales; family Cupressaceae; genus Cunninghamia; species Cunninghamia lanceolata. Next base: position 10,062,475 of record BSBN01000108.1, read on the forward strand.
CTTTTCAACAAATGCATTTTACAAATATCCTTGTTCAAGGATCGCATTTTAGTATTGGGAATGTGTTCTTGTGAATGCAAGTCTATAATAATTATAGATCAGTTCACTCACCTTTGTCTATGCTTCCACAATTTGCAGGCATTGGTGGTAGAATTTGGTGGCGCACTTACCAATTGCACTCGCTTTGAAGATTTTAAATCCTTTACAATGAGTCCATTATGAGACAATCTGGCGATAATTGGAGTCAATGAGAGATTTCTTCATTGGTAGTTATAATAACTAACTTTCTCATTAGCTCTTCATTGGTGATTTAAGGTGCTTTCCAAATTTTAATTGATGCGTATGAAAGTTATAAAACCAAGTTGTATAAACGACAAATGAAGAAATTACCTTATAAAAGTCTTTGTCAGTTACTTAAAGTACTTTCAAAACTTCATTGAGGGTAAGTAATACTTAGAAAACTAAACAATTACCCTCATAAAAGCATGAGTTTCCTTGGTCGATGGTCAAAACAAGATTTATAACCTTTTATTTTAGCTGATAATAGTTTTTAACTAATTTTGAGGTAAGAAGTAGCCCATAATCAATAAAGCCTTGTCGGTATTTTAAAGCTATTCAAAACTTTTATAAAGAGCCAATGAAAGTTCTAAAACTGAATTGTACACCTGATAAAGAAAAAAAATAGCCTTTTGAAAGCCTTTGTTGGTAGTTTAAATGTCATCCACAAGTAATAAACCACTTGTGATTTATGAATTACACTTTTAACAAACTCTTTTTTTATATCAATTGCAACATCGTGTAATAAGACTCAAGTGGACACCGATTAGATTATCGTTATCATTGGTGCTTTTCTCATAGTTCATAACTAATTCATTGATTTTGAATTTGACTTATCTTTCACCAATATTCTTTAGCCTTCATGGAGAGCTTACAAAAAAATTAATTGTGCTCACCAACTTATTTTATTCCGCTTGATTGACAAATTGAGATCAGTGGCACTTCTTGACAATTATGATAGTTTCCTTCTTTCTAAAATATGATTTTAACTTTAATTGGCAACAAGTGATGATTAAAAGCTAACCTTGATACTCAAAAGTAGAAGTCTTCTTTACCGATATTTATAATGATACAAAACAATAGATGCCGATCACCCATCATTTTCAAAATTATTTTTGAAACTTGGTTCAAAGCCGACAACACTTAGAAATATAAACTTTGATCATTACTCGAACCTGCTTAGGAAGCGAAATGCATGTCAGAAGTTGGTATTAACCATTCACAAAGCCTATAATGTTAGAACTAGTTCATTTTATCTAAGCTTGACCATAATTGCATCTCATCAAATAATAACCCATGACATAAGTAAACTTCCCTTCCCATCAGCATTTTTGGAATGACTTAATACTTTACAGATGTCATATTTAAACTTTTGAAACTATCTACCTTGCCTAACATTACTCCAAAAAACTTCATAACAATCACCTGACTGATTTGCAAGCATGAAGATGGTGAAGGATGCATAAATTTTGATTGAGATAGCATTTTCTTGCAAAATCTTGGCAGATTGTCAATATTGATGTCATGAAAAACCTTGTAAGATCATTTTGCTTTTCCTTCATAAAAACTCTTGTTTTAATCATTTCCACAAACTATCGATGGAAAATCAAAAGTTTAAAGTCTCCCAAACCATGAGGCGTCTCGATCTGGAAACCTGCCAGATTAGGTGAAATGGAGTTGTGAACACTACCATAAAAATAATTTTGCACTACGTATCTCAGATTCAAGATTTAATTATTTTCATAAATAAGTTGTCATGTGCCACTGCTTCCCGAGTTTCAATTGATATGATGGAGATCTTTCTTCAAACTGGTGAATGACTTGACAATAGAGCACTTGTGATTAGGAGTGATTCAATGTATGGATTTTGACACTATAAAGGGTAAAATTTGGATGATTGGTTTTTGGTATTTTTTGTGTGTGTATCCTCCTTTCACCCTTTCATTCAAAGACCTTGGGTCAAGTGGCAATGCACTATCAGACCCTTGGTCACTATGAGATGTAGGCAAGATTGGATTTCTATGATTTGATTCCTAATTATGTTCATTTATGCTCAATTATACTTCAAAACCCTAATTATGCAAATACGACAGTAAACAGACAAATTATTAAGAATGTTGCTACAGAGAGATGTAAAATGACAAATGAAAGTACACCTATTTTTAGGGTTCAGAAGCAAAATAGTCAGGGACTAATGAGCGGGAACCCAAGCCCAATGCCCATCTTTTTATCAGGATCTGCAAACAAGATCTACAACCTATTCTTGTTGTATCAAAGGTTTTTCCATCATAGAACTTTGAGGACTAATGAGCAGGCGCCCTAGTCCAGGGTGCTAATTTTAGCTCTGATCTACTAATCTAACACTCTGAGATACCCTCCTGCAACTTCACTTTTCCTGTATCTTCGACCTGTAACCTGTAATCACAAAAACTTTGGGAGGGGGTTGTGGTGTTTAGAGGCTTACCTCAGTCAAGCCCCAGAGAGACATTCAAGTCTTTTGAACATCGTTGTCAGATAGAGAGTGCGTGCCCTTGGGAGGCAGAGGCAAAAACCAAATGATAAATGCTCAAAAACACAAATGATGTCACCTTGTAGTGAAGATCTCATGGAAGGAAGAAGCTCTTCATGCCACAAGGAGATAATTCCTCAAATTTGCAAATACAAACACATAAACAACACAAATCTCCTCTTGCCACACAATGAATGCCTTGAATCACTTTCACATAAGCTTGAGAATCCAAATTGATATCTACTGATCATCTAGTTTACAAATGAATTCCTAAACATGCTTTTATATGCAACTACAAACACTCTCGCCAAGAATTTCATAATTCAAACTTGTCATGTCGGCATAGGACCTAAATAACGGTCATAAGCCGACACTCAAAATTTGGGACTGACCCAAAATAGGGCAGGACTAGGGCACGGGCACCCAAGTCCTCCCCCTATTTTGGTCAGGGTTAGGTTCAAGGGATCCCCTAGGTACCATTTGTCATAAAACTCAAGGTTCATTTCATCGGGATGTCAAAATATGATGCAATATGTCCTAAATCTAGATAAAAGACCTGGGAGCTAAACCTTATGAGTGAAAAGCCCCCAAGGGGACATTTTCTGATGTTACGTTTAGTTCCCACTTTAATGTATGTATAAATGCAAGGTCAATACATGCATTAAAGTACGGTCAGCAAATACAACAAACACACCAAGTACGGAGAAGACACGCCAGACACATTGAAGACAATGACAGGCACGCAAAACATGGAGAAGAGAGTTACAGTCATGCAAAACATGGAGAATACACTGAATTCATAGAAGACAGTTAATGCATGGAAGATAGAGATGATTTCTTTTCTTTTTTTTTTAATATATGAAATGCAAATGCAAGTACAGGAAAGTAAACACACCTCCCATAATGCAGGAAGCACTCATCGCGCTGGTCTTTAAACTGTATATATGGGGCAACACACATGCAAGACATGTAAAACCTCCCAAAATGTAGGAAGAACTCATCACTCTAGTCTTTAGACTACATATGGGGCAACAAACACACCAAACAAAGAAAGCATGCCAAAACACACACTTTGAAGACACGAAGAAAACACAGTAGACAAGCGATGGAGTGCTCCTATTTCTAAGCTCATCACCATATCACGCACATTATAGGCACACACTAACAATTGGGCTTCGTCACAACAATCACCGAATACACACTTAAGGGTTGAGTTAGTCATAGAACCGTTCCACACCTTCGTAGAGGACTTTTGAAAATGATAGGATGATGCAATGTGCTCCAAGAAATACACCACCCCCGCCTCTGCAGAGGGCTTAAGATGATTGATTAATTAATTGATTGCAAACAAACTCAGAGTGCAAGAGGGACTCATCGCCACCAGTCTTTAAACTACACTTGAGGACAAGCACATTGGTAACATCTACAACAGATAGCTTACCTTATATATGCCCCCACCTTAAGGTGGTTGATATCAAGTATCAATATCAAGCATGTTAAGGTTGGAAGAAAACACACAAGGGAACATAGACTTTTGCAAAGCCCATGCCCCCCGGAGGTGACATGTACTTTACAATTGCCAAATGTTCCCACAAACGCATCCCTGCAAGAAACATGTTAGTGTCTACATAATCATGATAACTCATATGAAATCTAAGGCATGCAAAATTCAAGATAGATAAAGTGCACGGAGTAGAAATATTGTTATGGTTTGTAAATGAGATAGAATACCATCAAAATCACTATGCAGACAGCACGAGTGCTTCTACTATCCAAGCATTAGATAATTTATTACAACCCCATCATCATATTAGGAACTAATGTCCAACTGTTGATTTCTCACTAAAGGGACGCTAGGTCCGCATTAGTATAAATGTTTTTCATCATCCGCCTGCTAGATAGAAGCACTAGAGGAAGGGAAACAATAAATAAGAGAGGAGAAACAAGTGTCTTAGGGACAGTAATGTAGGAGGGTGCCCCCAATTCACCGACCGCAATGCTATGTCTGTAAGACACAACACACAATAATGAAATGAGAGAGAGAGGCAATATAGAAGAATGATGATATAAATAGAAGGTCACAACATAGGTGGTCTCTTGGTATCCAAGACCTTACAAGAGAATCAGGGGTCATCTCAGGAGGCCTAAACAACACATAACACATCACGGGGGAAGCACATCACAAGAGAGATAAAGGGTTAGAGATACTAACCTGTAGGGATCTTCATGCTAAGTCTCATCATCGAGTAAATAACCATCATCCTCCCACTCCCTAAAGTTAGAGGAAAGTGGGACGTAAGGTACCATAGCCCAAGGTTGTTCATTGTTAGGATCATCTTTGTTTGGTTCAATGTTTGGATCAATGTTTTCTTGTTGAGATGCAAGGTTTATGGCATAGGCTTGTCTTCTTCTCCTTCTTTCTCTTGCTTTTCTATTTCATTTTCTCTTAGCACTTATCTCTTGTAAGATAGGGCTTTGCTCTATCATAGGTTTTTGCAAATTAGAAGATGAAGCACCGAGATCAAACCTCATTTGCCTAGGTGGAATGTTTTGTTGTCGACAATAACCTCCAAATCCTTGTAAGGATGGTGGGAGAGGAACCTCAGCATATGGACCTTGTCGTTTTGGTCTATTGTTCTCTTCAAATGCGGGTTGCTTGTCTTTTCTTATTTCTTGCATAGAGGGACTGGCCATTGGATGTAATAGTTTTGCTTTGTAATTTCTATAGCTCAAGAAGTTAAAATCTATTTGTGGCTCTAGTTTCTTTTCAGTTTTGTCCCAAAAGTAATCCAATGTGCAATGTTTTCTTGCAACCAAAGTTTTATACTTATTGCAAGGGATAGTAATCACATGTCCGTCAAAAGGAAATTTTAGACAATTATGAATTGTTGAAGGGACAGCTTTCATTTCTTTTAACCAGCGATGTCCCAATTTAATGTAAAAGAGGTCAGAAATGGGGACAACATCAAACCATTGTTCTACATGTTTCTCAAATATTGTTACCAACAATGATATCTTCCCAGAAGTGTTTATAAAGGTTCCCTTATGTGTTTTAATCATCATGTCTGTAGGGTCATAAGATCCTTGCATTAATTGATGTACAAAGAGGAACTATTCCATGGCGACATTAGTCATGCAATTAGGATCAATAATTGTTCCATCTACAGGGTTTCCCATTATTTTCATAGTGATGTAAAGAGGTCCTTCAGTGTCTCTGATTGTTCTATCATGAGGTGTAAACACTATTTCAGGTTCAGGGACTTTTCTCTTCATGTAAGGCCTAGGAGGGAACCTATTGTTGTTATTGCGATTAGAGGCCATGTGTATATGCTAAAATCAATGTAAAATCATATTTTAAAATTTTTCCAAAATTTATGCAAAAGACAAGTGCAAAGTTATATGCAAAAGTGACCTAAAATGCTTGATTTTTTGTACTTTTTTAATGCAAATATATGAAAGAAAAAGGTGTTGTAAGGATTTTGATCAAGGGAAGAAAATAATATGTCTAATATCAGTCCAATACAGCAATAAGATCCTTTACAACACACTTTTGATGAAAATATAAGATGATGATAAATCAAAACCTAATGAAAATGCCCTAAAATATGCAATTTTTCATAGTTTTTCAATCCCAAAATCTAATAAAAGAGTTGTTGTAAGGAATTTTATGAGGTACAAAAAATAATAACAGTAATATAAGTCAACTAGAAGCATAAAATTGTTTAAAACACGCTTAGACTGCAAACTAGGTCAAACCCTAGGGCAAATATAGCAAAAATGTGCAATTTTTCACCCAATTTTCAATACAAGAGGCCAATAACAAGGTGTTGTAAAGAATTTTAGGAGGAGAAGAAGATAATAACTCTGATATAAGCCAATTAGTGTAAAATGTTCTTTACAACACACCTATAGTGTAATTTTAGAGAGTCAATAAGGCCATATCTAGTGAAAATCAATGTTTTTCAAGCCTTAAGTTTGAGATCTTGATGTAAAATTCTATATGAATGTTTTGCAAGCTGATGTATGATGAAAATTAAATTCTCTTAGGTCTAAAAATGATTTCCAAGACATAACATGCAAAATGCTAGTGCAAATCTAGTGAAAAACAATGAAAATGCTAGTTTTTTGTTGAATTTTTCTATGAAAAAATGCAAATTTTTGTACTAAAATTTAACACTACAGCCAAATACAAATTTGAATGAGTCTCTAAAATCAGTAGAAAAATCTGAAACAAGATTTTACGTACAAACCCTAGATTTTGGAATTACTAGGTTATACGAAAAGTTCACAATTTTCAACAAAACCCTAGCAATTTTATGATGAAAATGCAATACAAGCTATTGAATTTGTTTAATTTTCTGCAATTTAACTCAGATCTAATGTAAAAATCAGAAATTTGATAAAATTGAAATTAATTGATGCAAAATAGAACCCCCAGAATGTAATTTTTTTGTAAGTTTTCCAATGCAATAAGATGAATGACTATATGAATGAATGAAATCAATGCAAATCTAAAGCAAAACAATCAGCAAGGTGCAAACAAGTCCAATAACATGGGTTCACCAAAATGTAAAGGGTAAAATTTGGATGATTGGTTTTTGGTAGTTTTTTTGTGTGTATCCTCCTTTCACCCTTTCATTCAAGGACCTTGGGTCAAGTGGCAATGCACTATCAGACCCTTGGTCACTATGAGATGTATGGAAAATTGGATTTGTATGATTTGATTTCCAATTATGTTCAATTAAGCTCAATTATACCTCAAAACCCTAATTATGCAAATACGATAGTAAAAAGACAAATTATTCAGAATGTTACTACAGAGAGATGTAAAATGACAAATGAAAGTGCACCTATTTTGGGGGTTCAAAAGCAGAATATTCAAGGACTAATGAGCGGGCGCCCAAGCCCAATGCCTAGCTTTTTGTCAGGATCTGCAAACAAGATTTACAACCTGTTCCTGATGTATCAAAGGTTTTTCTGTCATGGAACTTTGAGGACTAATGAGCAGGTGCCCTAGTCCAGGGTGCTAATTTTAGCTTTGATCTGTGAATTTGACACTCTGAGATACCCTCCTGCAACTTCACTTTTCCTATATCTTCGACTTGTAACCTGCAATCATGAAAACTTTGGGAGGGGGTTGTGGTGTTTAGAGGCTTACCTCAGTCAAGCCCTAGAGAGACATTCAAGTCTTTCAAACATTGTTGTCAGATAGAGAGTGCATGCCCTTGGGAGGTAGAGGCAAAAACCAAACGATAAATTCTCAAAAACACAAATGATGTCACCTTGTAGTGAAGATCTCATGGAAGGAGAAGCTCTTCATGCCATGAGGAGATGATTTCTCAAATCTACAAATACAAACACATAAAAAACACAAATATGCTCTTGCCACACAATGAATGTCTTGAATCACTTTCACATAAGCTTGAGAATCCAAATTGATATCTAATGATCATATAGTTTACAAATAAATGCCTAAACATGCTTTTATATGCAATTACAAACACTCCTGCCAAGAATTTCATAATTTAAACTTGTCATGTTGGCATAGGACCTAAATAGCAGTCATAAGCTGACACTAAAAATTTGGGACTGGCCCAAAATAGGGCAAGACTAGGGCACATGCACCCAAGTCCTCCCCCCCTATTTTGGTCAAGGTTAGGTTCAAGGGATCCCCCTAGGTCCCATTTGTCATAAAACTTAGGGTTCATTTCATCAGGATGTCAAAATATGATGCAAGATGTCCTAAATGCAAATAAAAGACCTGGGAACTAAACCTTATGAGGGAAAAGCCCCCAAGGGGACATTTTCTGACATTACAAACACAAAAATTTTAAAATTTGACAAGTTGAAAATGCAGCCAACAACTAGCTCTGACAGGGGACAAGGACTATAAAGGACATAGGATAAACCTAGAATTTTAGAAATGACCATTGCCTTAAATCCATTGGACTATAGAGTGAGGAGATAACTCAGAAAGACTTGACAAGAAGAAAAGACTTGCATAACACAGAGACGGGACAAACAACAAAAACAATAGAAACTTAAACAAGACAGGCACAATCAAAACATCTAGTTAGTATATGTACATGGTAGGTGACTCCTATCTTAAAACCACTCTAGGATGATCATGTAAAGCCATTAATGGGTTAAGAAAATAGGCACCTATACAAAAAAGTGATGTGTCTTGATGAGGTACCTATGAACTCAGTAGTCATATCAAAATGATGAGAAAAATAAAATGTATGAAATATGAGGGCTCCTTAAATAGTACACCAAACAACCATTTCTCATGAAAAGTATATGAAGCCTCTTGATTTGCATTTACACTTCTCTATTCAGTTTTGTCTTCATGCACTGCACTGAGCATACTGATATTCTCTATCTGAATATATCTTAAATATCTGGATTAGAAGAAATCAAGTCATGAATTGGACATACCTTTTGCAAACTATGAGGTGAGGAGATCCCTTCAAGTGCAAATGATAAATTTGGTTTTTGAATATCAACTCCTATTGGCATATGACTATTCTTCATTATAAATTCTCTCTTCCTTTTCTGTAAGAAACTCAAGCAATGTCTCATCTAAAGATGATGAAAAGAGTGAAGAGGACAACTAATTTGTATCTTGTGACTGACCTATAGAAGTGATTTTGTCTACACCATAATCATCTGATCTAGCTTGTGCATTTACCTTATGAATAACATCCTCCTTTGACAAAGAAATCCCTCCTCTTTTACCACAACTAACTCATAATGCCCATTATCCAAAGATGGTACATGAGGAAGAGAAAGTAATTGACCTATGTCATACATTTTATCATCTTGAAAAGCCTCTTCTATAGTTGATGAGGAATAAATAATATTTTCATCCCTTGGACACAATGAAGGAGAAGAATTTGAAACATGTAGGTCCTCATCAATACTTTGCATATTTGTAATTTCGTACATACTCTTACAAACAAGAGAACTTTGTCCTCCTTTATCACTATTATAAATATTTGTCACACTACCTCCTTCGACATTATCATTAGTATTCAAGGGACTAGGGTATTGAGTATAGGATATACCTGAACCATTCAAACAAGGAGATTTACGCACAAGCTTGTTTCTAGCCTCTCTTTACATAGATTCACACCCAGTATCCTTATAATCTTGTTGCATATTTGGAGTGGGATTACTCAATGTTTCATCTTGAGCAGTACCTTTAGTTTCAATAGTTGAGTACTCTTCTTCAACAAACGATAAAGGAGAAAGGAAAACATCTTCTCCATAAAAAAAAAATTATCATCAAGAGTGTTGGGAGACCAATTTGTGATGGAAACATCATGAGAGAGGTCTTGTAATGCTATTTCATCATCATTCTCCTCTTTCTTAGGTGGCATGCATGTTACAAAAACATTTTGTGACTCCTTTTCATCCTCTTTATTTACACTTTGGTCCAAAGTTTCTTCTACACTCCCTTGAACATTAACTATATCATGGAAATCTTTCTTGGAGGTTATAGTTGTGGAACTAGAGCAAGTCATCACAAGAGGGGTGACATTATCCAAATAAACTGAGAACGTGTCATCATCTAGAAAGATTTCTTCTTCATTATTACATGCTTCCATACAATCTTCTTTTTCCATCTCCATCACTTCTTCTTTTTCATCTTGCTTAAGTGAACATGTCCTATCATGAAAAAATGTAATAACTTCTTCTTCTCTAGTACATTCATGTTCCAATGAGTCTCTTTTAGACCTTTGATTAGAATATGTTATATTCAATACACGTTCATTTGGAAGAAAAACCTTTGCCTCTTCATTGTTGTCCTCATTGGTGCAAGAGCACCTAACAAAAAGATGAATTACTTAGTTTGTCAAGGCTTGTAAATAGTTGTCATAAAGGTGTTTTGGTGTGTCAAGACTAGTTAAGTGGTAATAAGGTCTAAACTAGACCATTTTTCTATGTTAATGCCATTTTAGTAACTTAGGTGTATGGTTTTTGTAAAAACAATGCAATATAAGAGGTAATAGGTAGAAGTTAAAGAGTCACATTTTGATTTTTTTGGTTGCCAAATGATTGGTATTCCTTGAAACCATGTTGAAGAGGATGAAAAATCATCGAATGGAGTTTGCAAAGGAGAGAAAAGGAAGAATAAAGAGGAAACAATATAGATTTACCCTGATTTTTTTGTTTTTACTATATTTTTTGTTGTTTTTCATGCAAGTACGGCCTAGTACGGCCCCATGGTACTCTGCACCATACATGGATGGATAGAATTTTGTCTTACCTTTCATTTGCATGTGATTTTATGGTTTGATATTATTTTATAAGGATTTTATGAGCATTTTTTTGTGCACAGCTCTGTAACCTAGGGTTTGGTCGATTTAAGAAGAAAATCTATGTTTCTGGGAGATTCGACCATGGGAAAATTGCATAAATTGGTGGAATGATAGATCTTAAAGTCCATTAACTATTTTCTTCATTTTTGGAGCAAAGTAAGGTGATTTGTGGTGATTTTGAGCGAGCCCTAGTGTTGTTCTTCCTTTTTTTAGGAGAAATTGAGGGTTTTAGCTTTGCATGTCTGATTTTCATTAAGTAATTGAAGATCCTGATCAAACTAATAGTGGATTTTGTTCATTGGTAACACATTGAATGCTTCCAAGTGTAGTTGGGAAGTTGGGAGGCCATAGATCTCATAGTCCCTTTGGAAAAGAGGCCAAATTGGCTTAGAAATTAATAGCAACAATGAATTATTCTCCAATTTTCTCTGAAGAAACTTAGGGAGTGGCTTTGATATGTTGAGTAAAACCTTAATGGGTGTCTAAAAAGGTAAATTTTTTATGTATTGGGTGTTGCATAAGAAATTTAAGGTAGAAAGACCCTTTAGGAGGGCTACAAGGCAAACCGGGCCATTTGAAGGAACTACAATAACCAAAGAAGATTGAAACTTGTAGATTGGTTCATTTGACATTTGAAGACATTACTTACTCTATTTTGCATTAGGTGGTATCAAAGCTTGAGGTTTTGATTTGAATTAGGAAAAGGAATAAGAGTTGACATAGTCAAGATGCCTCCAAAGACTAATGCCATAGTCAAAGAGATTCAAGAGTTGAAAGAGAAGATGCTCCATAGAGAGAGACTCTATAGGAAGTCCCAAGAAGCCACCCTACCCAGATTGGCAGCCCTAGAGAAAAATTAGAGAAGAGGCATGGTCAGTGAAGACCAAAGTGATGAGGAAAATGAGGGTGAAGGTGAGAACCCTCCAATTGGAGTCCAAGGTGAGGAAGAGGAAGTGGACCGAGATAAAGCAAGGTTACTTGAGATGCTAAGGGTAGTCAAGGGTGATAGTACTCCTAAGGTGAAAGTTGAAGTACCAATGTATGGTGGAAAAATGGATAGTGAGGAGGTTTTGTCATGATTGATGCTTTGGATAATTTCTTTGAGTTTGAAGATATAGAGGATAGCAAGAAAGTGAAGTTTGCCAAAATGAAATTGAAGGGACCAACTCTAACATGATGGAATTTTGTTCAAGAAGAAAGAATTAGAAAAGGCAAGCCCAAGATAAGTTCATGGGACAGGATGGTGGCCAAGGTGAAGGCCCAATTCTTACCTGCAGACTTTGCCATTCAAACATTCATGAAGCTGCAAACTTTGAAGCAAAAGGAGATGGATGTGATGTCATACACTGAAGAATTTCATAGGTTATGCATAAGAGATGGACACAATGAAGATGAAGTTGAAAAGGTGGCTAGATACTTAAGTGGTTTGAGATTGAGTATTAGGGATGAAATCAACCTCAACCCTCCTAAAACAGTGAAAGAATGTTTTCAAATGGAAGTTAGGGCAGAGGAGAGAATAAAAAGGAAACAACAGTAGCAGGGGAGAGGAAGAGGCAAGAATTTTAGAGGCATAGGTAACTTTGGTGGTAGAGGACAGCCATCTAAACCACAGGGTGAAACAAGTAATCAGCAGGAACAAAAAGGGGAATCAAGTGACAGAGGCAGTTTTAGAGGTAGAAGGCCAACCAATAGAGGAAGGTTTGGTGGACCAAGAAGAGGGTCCAATACTTTTTCAGGAAAGTGTTATCAATGTGGCCAATTTGGCCACCCTGCTTAGAAGTGTCTTGACAAACCAAGTGCAAGTTCTCATGGAGGAGAGAGGAGAACACAAAGTGTGCAAGAGGAGGACAAAAAAAGTGTGAACTCACCTTCCCTACATGTTGTTCCAGAAATGGGAGAAACATTAATGCTAAGAAGAACATTGATCAAAGTACCAACCACTCAAGAATCACCACAAAGAAAGGCATTATTTAGGACAAATTGTAAATCACAGGACAAGGTATGTAAATTAGTAGTAGATTCTGGTTCTACTGATAATCTTGTATCCTTGGAAATGATAGAAAAGATTAACATAAAAGAATTCCACATCCAACACCCTATAAAGTTTCATGGCTCAATAAGGGGCAGCAAGTTTTAGTGAATGATTAGGCTTGGATTGAGTTTAACATTGGTCCCTACAAGGATAAAGTAATATGTGACATAATCCCTATGGATGTGTACCATATTCTTCTAGGCAGGCCTTAGCAATTTGATAGGAAGGTCAAGTATGATGGGAGAAGAACATATATGTAATAGAGAAGGATGGACAGTCCTACACCCTTGCAAGAAGAAAACAAAGTTGTTCATGAAGGACCTAGTGTGATGGTAGTGAAGGAGGAGTTTTTGAAGACCTTATATGAAGAAGGGGTTGGTTTTACAATTATTGGTAAGCCCGTATCAGACCAAGCAATAGCTGATACAACAGAAGTTCCTAAGGAAGTGCATGTCCTATTGGAGAAATATGAAAATATAGTGGAGAAAGAGTTACCAAACTCTTTGCCTCCTGTGAGAGATGTCAACCACCATATTGATCTAATCCCTAGTGCAAGTCTGCCCAACAAAGAAGCCTACAAATTAACCCCACAGCAGAATGAAGAAGTCAAAATTAGATCCAAGAATTGTTAGACAAGGGTTTGATAAGGGAGAGCATGAGTCCTTGTATTGCACCTACTATTTTGACACCTAAAAAAGGTGGAGAATGGAGACTTTGTATTGATTCAAGGACCCGTAACAAAATCACAATTAGATACAGGTTTCCTATACCAAGAATGGAGGATCTCATGGAGAGCCTTGCAGGTGCATGTTATTTTTCCAAAATTGATCTTAAGTGTGGTTATCATCAGATAAGGATAAGGGAAGGTGATGAGTGGAAGACTGACTTCAAAACCAATGAAGGTCTCTATGAATGGTTGGTGATGCCTTTTGGCCTATCTAATGCTCCTAGTACATTCATGAGACTCATGAATGAAGTCCTAAAACATTTCATTGGCAAATTTGTAGTAGTGTACTTGGATGATATCCTTGTATATAGAAAGACAAAAGAGGATCATTTGTAGCATTTGGACAAGGTATTGAAGAGGTTGGATGAAGAGAGGTTGATGATCAACCTTAAGAAATGTGAGTTTTTGAAGGACGAGCTGGTCTACCTTGGGTTTGTCATCTCCAAAGGCACCTTAAAGATGGATCCTACAAAAGTTGAAGCCATTTTCAAATGGCCAACACCTAAATCAGTTGGAGAAGTGAAGAATTTTCATGGATTGGCCACATTTTATAGGAAATTCATCAAGAATTTCAGTCACATATGCTCACCCATTCTTGACACCATCAAAGGGGAGAAGAGAAATAAGTTCCAATGGACTGTTGCAGTAGATAAAAGCTTTGAATATGTAAAAACAAGAGTGGCACAGCAGCCTATCCTTGCTCTACCATATTTCAACAAAGTGTTTACCATAGAATGTGATGCAAGCAATCAAGCAATTGGGACAGTTTTGAGTCAAGAGGGAAGACCAATGGCATTTTTCAGTGAAAAGCTTAATGAGGCCAAAAGAAGGTATTCCTCTTATCACCTTGATGCTATGGTGCAAGCCCTCAAGAAGTGGAGGCATTATCTCTTGCCAAAAGAATTCATTGTCTTTACAGACAATCATGCATTAAGATTTTTGAATAGCCAGGACAAATTGAATCATAGACACATGAAATGGGTAGAATACTTGCAGGCCTACACATTTACAATCAAGCAGAAGAAGGGTCAGGCCAACAAAGTTGGTGATGCACTTAGTAGGAGAGTGTTGATGGTCCAAGAGATACAACTACAAATTGTAGGAAATGATTCTCTAAAAGGTATGTATCAAGAAGATGATGATTTTAAGGATGCTTTTGCTGTTTGTAAGCTGTTTTCCAATGCATTTCATGGAGAATATTCTAATTTTGTACTACAAGATGGTCTTTTGTTCAAAGGGGCTCAATTGTGTGTGCCCAAGTGTTCCATGAGGACAAATCTGATAAAATAAAAGCATTGTGGCATCTTGAGTGGGCATTTTGGGGTAGATAAGGCTTTAGAGCAAGTTAAAAGATTCTACCATTGGCCAAGAATGCACCTTGATGTCAAGAAATTTGTTGAAAATTGTGTGATATGTCAAAGAGCCAAAGGAGCTAGTAGTAATGCAGGTTTGTATCAGCCCTTACCTATTCCTAATAGGCCATGGGAAGCCATAAGCATGGATTTTGTGATGGGTTTACCTAAAACCAAAAAGGGGTATGATAATGTGTATGTCGTTGTAGACAGATTTAGTAAGATGGCTCACTTTATCCCATGTAGGACAACAAATGATGCATCACACATTGTTGATTTGTTTTTCAAGTAAATTGTAAGGATTCATGGATTGCCATTAAGCATTGTGTCTGATAGAGATTCAAAGTTTATAGGTCATTTTTGGAGGACCTTGTGGAAAAAGTTGGGTACTAACTTGCAATTCAGTTTAGGATACCATCCACAAACGGATGGCCAAACTGAGGTTGTTAACAGGTCTCTTGGAAACTTGTTGAGATGTCTAACTAAGGAACATGATGAGTCATGGGACATTGTACTTCCTCAAGTAGAATATGCATATAATGACTCCATAAATAGAAGTATAGGGAGAAGTCCTTTTGAAGTGGTCTATGGGATGAATCCCAGAGGCATTTATGAACTTAGAGACTTGAAAGATATGAAGAAAAGGAGTGCAACAGGGGAAGATTTTGCAATTGCTATGAAAGAAATTCATGATCAGGTCAAGGAGAACTTAAGAAAGAGTGTGGAGAAACATAAGGAGAAAGTAGATTTGAGAAGGAAAGATGTTCAATACAAGGTTGGTGATTTAGTACTCGCATATCTCAGGAAAGAAAGACTTCCAAAGGGTAAACATACTAAGCTAATGATGAAGAAGATTGGTCCCTATAGGATAGTGCACAAGTTTGGTCAAAATGCTAATGAAATAGAGCTACCTCTAGGAGTTGTCGTTTCCCCCATTTTTAATGTAGCTAATTTATATCCATTTAAAGGTGTTGTGAATGCAGGTGATGTTATAGGTACTATAGATGCTGAAGATGATGAATGGGTTAAGGATTTACCTCCTAGCTAGCCAATGAAGCTTGAAGGCATCATAGACACAAGGGAGGTCAAAAGAACTAGAAAGAAGGTATATAATGAGTATTTGGTTAAATCAAAAGATCTACCAATTGAAGATACTCAATGGATGACTAAAGAGGATATAAAGCATCATGGTACCTCTGTTCAGGAGCTTGTTTCATCAGGCGGATGAAATGTTTTTCACCCTGGTTGTATGGTGCAGGAGCACCTAACAAAAAGATGAATTACTTAGTTTGTTAAGGCTTGTAAATAGTTGTCATAAAGGTATTTTGGTGTGTCAAGACTAGCTAAGTGCTAATAAGGTCTAAACTAGACCATTTTGCTATGTTAATGCCATTTTAGTAACTTAGGTGTATGGTTTTTGTAAAAACAATGCAATATAAGAGGTAATAGGTAGAAGTTAAAGAGTTACATTTGATTTTTTTGGTTTCCAAACGTTTGGTATTCCTTGAAACCATGTTGAAGAGGATGAAAAATCATCGAATGGAGTTTGTAGAGGAGAGAGAAGGAAGAATAAAGAGGAAACAATATAGATTTACCCTGATTTTTCTATTTTTACTATATTTTTTGTTGTTTTTCATGCAAGTACGGCTTGGTATGGCCCCGTGGTACTCTACACCATACATGGATGGATAGAATTTTGTTTTCCCTTTCATTTTCATATGATTTTATGGTTTGATCTTATTTTATAAGTATTTTATGACCATTGTTCTTTGCACAGTTCTATAACCTAGGGTTGGCAGATTTAAGAAGAAAATCTATGTTTTTGGGAGATTTGACCATGGGAAAATTGCATAAATTGGTGGAATGATAGATCTTGAACTCCATTAACTATTTTCTTCATTTGTGGAGTAGAGTAAGGTGGTTTTTGGTGATTTTGGGCAAGCCCTAGTGTTGTTCTTCCTATTTTTTAGGAGAAATTGAGGGTTTTAGCTTTGCATGTCTAATTTTCATTAAGTAATTGAAGATCCTAATCAAACTAACAGTGGATTTTGTTCATTTGTAACACATTAAATGCTTCCAAGTGTAGTTGTGAAGTTGGAAGGCCATAGATCTCATAGTCCCTTTGGAAAAGAGGCCTAATTGGCCTAGAAATTAATAGCAGCAGTGAATTATTCTCTAGTTTTCTCTAAAGAAACTTAGGGAGTGGCTTTGATATGTTGAGTGAACCCTTAATGGGTGTCTAAAAAGGTAAAGTTTTTGGGTATTGGGTGTTCCATAAGAAAGTTAAGGTAGAAAGACTCTTTAGGAGGGCTATAAGGCAAACAGGGCCATTTGAAGGAACTACAATAACCAAAGAAGATTGAAACTTGTAGATTGGTTCATTTGACATTTGAAGACATTCCTTACTCTATTTTGCATCACTCATCATGTGAATGATATATCTCAGCATGGTTTCTTTTACCTTCTGGTGCATGAATCTCCTTTGATAGGGAATTGTGATCACGAGAAAGAAAATGAGCCTCCTTCCCATCTTTTTGTTCAATCTTTGGATACATTTGAAGCAAAGAAGGATGAACCTGGTTAGAAGCAAGTTGCATGCCACTATAGAAACTCTTTAGGAACTCCACTTGCTTGGGTTCATCAAGAATCTAGTTTTTTTGAGCTACATGCATGGAAAAAGAGTAATCTTCCTCATCACTATCACTATCAGATACTGATTCAGACAATTGCAAGTTACACCTCTGTGTTCTTTGATACCAACCCATTTTTTTTAGGTTTCTTCTCTTAGATAGAGTCATCAATCTCAATTATGGGGGGGTACCTATAGATTTCTGAGGAACAAAGGCACCAATGTGTCGAGATCCCCAGTAGAGTCACCAATCCTCCAATTATTGAAGGTGACATATCATGCGAAGTCTTTTGTAGGCATTCTGGGAAAGAGAGTTGAAAGGATGAACAATAGGAGAATGCAAAATTTCAAGCCTAGGTGAACACTTTGACTACTTTCATTCAATCTATTTTAAATATTACTTCTCATTCTTCCAATGCAACTCTTGGCATTACTATTGATGGTATGGATCCTAGTATGCTACAACAAATTAAGAGATACCAAACCCTAGCCAAAGCCACTAAACAATGGATGGAGAAAGTTACCTTTGATAGCTTGTTATACATCGAGGAGTATTTGAGGTTGTATGCTCTTATATCTAACAAAAGGAAAGGATTAGCAGCAGAACTACAAAATGTGAAAAAAGAGGAAAGTGGCTTGCTTATTGTGTCTAAGGAAATGCAGGAAATTATTAAGATTGATACAAGTATTTTGTTGGCTAAGAAGATTTTGAATGATCCAAAAGAAAATGACTCCGTCTTTTGGTTGGATGCTCTTGAATGGAAGTTGTTCGTGCTTGGACAATATAATAGTGAAATAAGGGGAATCCTCAATTAGCACCTTGCTGACCTTATCAACCTCAAGAAAACTTGTACCATTTTAGAAGTGGACATTCTAGAAGAAAGTGGAGAAAAATTGCTAGATGTGAAGGAGGTAAAATAGAGCTTTAAAAAGACACTCAATGAAGAAATTGTTGGTGCCGATACTGTTTCTAGTGAGTCATAGGGAAAGCTTGGGAACATAGCAATTTTCTTAGAACTTTCAAAGCTGAAGTTGATGAAATTAATAAGAGGTTAACAGATGTGGTGAGGATGATAAGCAAATGGAAACTCAGGGTGCATGTTACTATCACTCCAAGTGGCAAGATCTTGACTCCCATCATCTCTAGGTATAGAAGTTACAAGGCGAGACTTTGAGCATAGGTGGACTCAGCTACAACTAGTGAACATGACAAAGAAAGTGAAATGACTCAAGAGGAAGACTCAACAACTACCACATGATGGCATTTTATGTGTTTATGCTTTTTTTAAAACAATTTCTCTAAAAAATTGTTATTTCAAAAGACTAATTTTTAATTATCTTTTAATCATCTATCTTCAAGAAGCCATTATTATTTCAAAGACAACTATTTATGACAAGGCTATATATACTAGGCCTGGGGATGCTTACAGAATCATTTTGGCAAACTTTGTGTTGTTGGAGGTAATTTTTGTGTTATGCTATATTTCAGTTATTTTTAATATATGAATGAAAGTTGGAGGAGTTGAATTCTGAAATTGTAAACTTTGTGTTATGGTGGATTGATGTATGTTCTTATGTTGAATATCTATCAAATTCTTGGCTTGCAGTTTTATATTGAAGTAATTGGAAATCTTTATTTAAGCTCATTGTTGTGGATGGTTTTTATTTCAATGAATTATTTGCAGTGATAATTATGTGGTGAAAAATATAATTTTATGATCATGGTCATATGAAGTCTTTGTGCTTCTTATTTTTATCAGCTGTATATTGTGATTCATTGCCTTTATTGCATTCTCGTTAAAATCACCACCTTTCCTGATTTCTAGTAAAAAACACACATTGTTTTCATTCATTTAATATCATTCAAAGGTAGTTGCACCTTGTAAAATAAGCAGAGAGTCATTGCAAATATCATTGCAATTTGGCTCAATTGTTATTGCAATTGTCATTTGTGTGGGCATGAGAAAATAGAGTTAAGTGACAAATCTGTATACTAATAGATTTTTGGTGACTCTGTTGGGGACTTATATGTGTTAATTTTCTTTATCATTGGTATTTAGGGTACTCCAAAGAAGATTCGGATATGTGCTTCAACCTAACACCAAATTGGTTAGATATTAAGCAAGAGGATATTAGTACTTATTTATGTAATCTATCCTAGAGGCACAGAAGAAGTAACAAACAGTTTCACCAAGTGGTTAGACTCTTGGATGGAGAAGAATAAATTGGACAAGAGTTGAGAATACATGCCAGAGAGTTCAGTATTGTCCACAAGAACTTCATAGTTGAAGGATTTGTATATGTACCTAGGAGAGATGGAGCCTTTCAAATTCATGTTGTGCTCGATAACCGGCCCAAAAATTAGAATAATCCACCTAACCATCCTCAAGGTAACCAGGAAAATCAAGGGAACCAAGGAAATCAGTAGTTGGTTGATGACTCTGTTGTTTAATATCCTTTACCCTCAAAGTTGGTTTACAAGAGGTACACTCATGTTGATAGAAAGAAAGGTATCTCTAATTCTGATTTTGACTTACTTCAAGATTTGAATTTCTCCACTTTTCCACCAACTCATAGAGTAAAGTCTTCTAGTAGGCCATCTTCTCCCCCTCCAAATAGAGATACATCCAACTCTTCTTGTCAAGCTCTTGTCTTACATGGGACTATTTTACCCCTACAATTCAATTTTCTAGTTAGCATCCCAGTCAATATGGCTCAACAATTACTTGTACCTTGGGGAGCTGCCATAGGTCCTATGAACTTAGGACCACAGTTGCACGAATTACCTCAGGGATCTACTCAAATAATACACAAATTTAGGGGGAATGGAAAAATTACCCCAAATGAACACCTGAATGCTTTCTATGCAGCCTGTTATATTTTGGGTGTACAACATGAGGATGTGTCTATTAGATTGTTCATGGACTCTCTAGCTAATGCAGTAGCCGAGTGGTTCTATCATTTACCTAATGCATAAATAAATAATTGGGCAACAATGAGAGACAAATTTGAAAATAGATTCAAGACAATAGAGAATGAACATACTTTAGTGGCCCAAAGTTCCTCTATGAAGAAAGAAGTGCATGAGCAAATGAGGGAATTTGTGGCTAAATTTAATAAGGTGGTGAATAGGATTCCTACAAATGTGAGACCTGGGAATGCCCTCTTAAAGTGTTTCTTTATTAACACTCTCCCTCTAGATGCTAGTTACCCTATTAAAAGAGAAGGTGCAACTGATTTAGTAGCGGCATAAGCGATGGCCATTTCTATAGAGGATGACTTGATAACTATTAGCAAGTGGAAGAAAGAGTTACAGACTAGGAAGCCTCAGAAAACTAACTCGACCGACCCTGTGATCCAAAGGTTGGCCAATGATATCATCACTTTGAAGATGTAGATGCCAAAGGGGTCTTAACAACCATTTTATCATGATGTACCTAGGAAAGATTTCAATTAACAAGGTAATTACAATAGGCCTTTACCTATAACTGGTCTTGTCCAGAGATTGGCCATTGAGGGTGGTCCTTCCACAAGCAAAGGGAATCACATGGTGTGTAATTTGCATCTTACCATAGATCATGATGGTGCATCTTGTCCTAAAATGACAAGGTTCATGTAGATGCTTTCCATGAATGAGCATGCTAAAGAGCCATATGTTGAAGAAGAACCTACTTAGTCTAGAGACGCTGGTGTTAATTTCTTGAATATGAATTGGATTCAGACCAAGGGGAGGATGTATACACTAAAATGGATGGCACCAATTGTGTTGTGTTCACTAGGGGTCAACATTCTCAAAAGAAACATCATGATCCTAAAGGTCAATCCAACAATCATTCTTCTACGCCTAAATATTTTTAAATGCACAAGACAACTGAGAGAGGGGTGAATAAATTGTATCAAAATTTCCATTCCTCATAAACATAATCACATCCACATCAGTTCACTTAAACCCTTAATCTGTTATAAAGATTAAACATGAAATGTGGATAATAGAAACTTAAACACATCAACACCATGCACAAGAGAACACCATATTTTTACGTGGAAAACGCTAAAAGGGAAAAACCATGGTGAGGATTAGCTCACAATATAAAGTAGTATCAATACCAAATTACAAGAGGCTCACTGTCGAAGGGCTCACTACCTAGGGCTCATTACCCATAAAACAAGGTTCATTGACAAGGACTCACTCTTAAGAAGAAGAAAGAAGAAAAAGGCTCAATTCCAAGCATGAACTAATATAATTGCATCTGACACATGATGGGTTCAGTTCCTATGAAGCACAACAAACATCACCTTCGCATCTATACTGAAAGATAGTAGGCACCTTCTTCTCATTGCATCCAGTCACCTAACACGTTAAAGGTCTTATTGCCTTGACAACCTTCACATTACTCACAATCTCCCATTTTCACCCACACATGCATACGGACTCCTTATACTTATTTATACTATCATCAACCTTGAATTCAATCTACAAGGTCGGTAAACATACAAAATTTGAATTAGGTTTGGACCTAAACATTCTGCGACACAAAGGAATGACCACTTTACACCTTAACTTGGACCTAAATCCATCCAATCATGCTACAACATGCTTCCATAATCCACAAAGCACATCCGCAATTAGTGTTAACACCCAAGTTGGCCGAACTTGTGTAAACACAAAGAACACTTAGGCACACGCTTCCAAGAACACAACCATAACTTGTGAACCAAGCACAAACCTTTAACATGATCTAGAAACATCCATGAACAACATGAAATCACCTGGGAGCCAACAAATCTAGCTACAACAAATCTCACTTGAAGACAGTTCATAGACTGCTCACAACTGACACTCCCAAGCTCTGTTATTTAAGAAAACTACTTTCTAGAGCACCAAATCACAATTCCTTTGGATAAAACATAGATATGGACCTTATGAACACATATCTAAAATTGTAAGACCAAATACCAAACTATGGAGAAATGCAGAGCAAAATACTTTCTCCCAGTCACACTGCAAACACCGCCAGGAGTAGTCTTCAAACTGGTGAACATAACTCTCAACCCACAGTGTTTGAGAGCACCAAATTATGCATTTAACATCTTCAACCACTTTTCTAAAAACATATCCAAACCTCACACTTTGGTCTTCAACATAGAAGAAATACAGAGCAAAAACTCAAATAATACCCTGTAAGCCAAAATACTTCTTCTCAACACTATCTTTAGTATTTATCAAATTTTCTCAAAAGCACTTGGAAACTTGGAAAAAGGAACATTATACTAACATCATCAACACCTCTATAAGGCATTCAAACCACTTTAACACAACAACAGTAACATCAGAAGACACAATTGACATCAATGACAACACCAATTAGCACATACTTGCTGGTGGTGCCTACCTAGGGTTAGGGTTTTGAGTCGAGTCTGCAAGCTTATATTTTTATTCCCTCAAACTCTAAATGCCTTAGGTTTTATTTCCCCCCAGCCTCCTGCATTGTATCTTTTAATTCGTCATTGACCTCCTGTAGCGGGTCATCAATCACTTAAGTTACATTTTCATGCCTTAGCACTCGTAGGTTGACTAGCCCCTTTGCATTGTATTACCACTTTCTCCCGTCGTGCTAGAAAAGAAAAGAAAGAAAAAATGCTAAGTCCAAAAACCCTTTATGCAGTGGTGAAATCTATTGTACGTATCATTGTATGTATGTGTCTTTGTATGTGCAGATGCATATGTACAACGCCGAACCTGAAAAAGAGTTAAATCGGCTTCAGAATGGAGAAAAATAGTTGTATGCATCTTTGTATGCATATCGGGCTTGTATGTGATATTCAAGTGCAATTCTGGAGGTAAAAAAGGTGGATGTACATGGTAGATTCCTGGAATATTTCTTGCTTGTATGTAAAGGACTGTATGTATATTGTGTTGTATATTCGATATACAACGGGTAGATACAACAGCGGACGTCAAAAGGTGTTCAAATTGGGTTGAAAACAGTGGTCGGGCCCGCGGTTGTATCAAGGGGATTGTATGCATGTGACAGATACAATTAAACATATAATGTAGAATGTACAATCCTGAACTTCAAAGTTTATCAAATCAGGCCTGTGGGTGCAAACAAGTGCAGAGTTGAAAAGTCAAAGCGATTTCCTTTGTATCTTGCGTTGTATGTATTTCATACATACAACTGCATATACAAGTGAATATACAAGTGGGCATGTGCAAAGCAGACATGGCCAGAGAGTTAGCTGCATTTGTGAAGTGGTGGAATAAGCGGTTGTATATTGGGTTTGTATGTATCCAATATACAAACGGACATACAAGCGAATATACAAAGAAATATACAAAGCAGGTATGGTCAAAGTCAAAGTTTCTGGAACATGGTGGGCCCCGCATAGTTGTATGTCCCATGATTGTATGTATGTACATATACAATGCAAGATACAAAGGGCACACATACAATCTCGGATGCGAAGGAAAATGTGTTCTGGTGGATTTTAGGCTGGGGTCCGTGGGTTGTATATTGCGCATTGTATATGCGATATACAATGAGAGATACAATGAGGTAAATACAAGTTGGATTTCAATGTTTTTCCAATTTGACTGATAAAAATGATGAAGTCCACAGTTGTATGTATATTGCATATGTACATGTGATATACAAGGTGATGTACAAGAAAGGAGATACAACGCCTGGACCCGATTGAAATTTCAAATTGATTCATAATGATTTGGGGTCCGCCCTTGTATGTGGTGATTGTATGTATATACAATTGCACATGCAACCATAGATGCAAAAGGAGATACATTTTCTCGCCGATGGAGATGC
Organism: Cunninghamia lanceolata; assembly: GCA_027924645.1. NCBI lineage: Eukaryota > Viridiplantae > Streptophyta > Pinopsida > Cupressales > Cupressaceae > Cunninghamia > Cunninghamia lanceolata. Next base: position 10,086,926 of record BSBN01000108.1, read on the forward strand.
TAAGGCACAGCAATAGAGATCCAACCAGATGCTGCCACGCGTCCAAATGCAGTTGTATGTACATGCTTTTGCATATACAAGAGATTTGAATGTGCATCAGGTGGAAAAGGTAGAAAGGGCGAAAATGGTAAAATGTGTTCATGCTGCAAAAAGTCAAAAAGGAAAAGGCTACCTGCATGGTGCAATCTCATTGGCCGATGACTTTTCAGCGTAGGTGATTGGGATTCTTAGATCCAGTCAGCATGATTTGAAGCCGTAGATCTTAGCAGGAGGAAGGAATCGACGGCCTTGTTTCAAATTTTTGAAGGAAGGATTTCTACGTGTCTGCAGCTGCATTCCAAGTGGAATAATTTCAAAACACGCAAACTACTGCATTTCAAAATAGGTGGGTTGGCCATAATGATAGATTGTAGAGATATGGGTTGATGGATTGACAAGCCAACTACCATCTTAAAGGAGAAAATTTTCAGGCGGCTTCACGTCTCCCAAATTCAACTCCTCCTTCCCTCTTCTTCTCCCTAGTGCATTCAATGTTCTTGGCACCATTTTGATGGTGCAGTTTATCTGAGGACGATTTGAGATGACAGTGTAATTAATGTTGAGTGCACGTTCTTGATGTATAAGAGGACTGTGTCACTCATTTTTCTGGTTGTTGAACACTCAGCAAAATTTTGGTGGAGTAATAAGATACAGTTTTACTGGTGGCTCTGTTTTGGTGTCTTGTGAGTTTATGAATCATATGTTGAACGTTTTATGCATAATTTTGCTGGTTTCATGTTGTTTTTATATGAGAAATGCATCGTTGCATGTCTTTAGTTGTTTGTCTCCAAGTTGTGGGCATCTTTTCTTTTGAATCTAAATAGCTAAGAGTTATTTGGGATTCAGGAACATGGATTTTCTATGTTGAATGTCTAATCTCTTATCTTTGTTCAAGGAACAAATTAAATATTTTAGGTTAAGCATTGGGAAAGGTATGCTGTAACAGGGATATCATTAAGTATGAATGACTAAATACTCAGTCTTGGGAAGTATCTGTAAGGTAGACACTAAAAAATCTCTCCTTGAAACTTAGTTATTAATTCATGTTTATGGTAATCATTCACATGTGTATGTCTATTGACTCCAAACCCTGAGATAGGCACCAGTCTGGTCTTGTATTGAGGTTACAACCCAAGGTCCTAGTCTTGCATCTAAATACAAAATACAAATTCAAACTTCAAATATAAACCTTTAGGACATTAGAAGTAGTTTTAGGACTAAAATCCTCCATTTCACAACTGAGCATAGGCCCAAAGCTAGCCCCTTTACACTTATTTTACAGTTTTGGTCTGCATAAGAGAGGATTTATCTGCTTTGTATCAACATCCCAGTAAGTTCACATGCATATTTTATGGATGTTGAATAGGGAATACCCCCCTTGGTCCTGCAGAGCCTAAAGAAGAAGATGAGATATTTATAGGGTCTATCTCCTATACTGTTGGCCCTTGGCCCAGAAATCCTGTTGATCAATGATGGCTACCTTGTAGGGATAACTGGGAAGCATCTAGTTTGGGAAAAATCCAATAGATTTGGTGACTCCCCTAGGGAATGCTTTGTGTAAGAACCTTGGTTTAAAAAAAACTAATTCCTAGGTGTAGGTGGCGACTCCAAACAAATCTCCCAACCAGTAAGGTAAAATTTGTATGCAAGGGAGAAGATCCCTGCATAATCCTTTGCTTAAAGAATTACCCAGAAAAATGATGTATAGGAGAAAAGGGACCGTTCAAGCTGGTCAAGAAGGTTCTCCCAGCCCCAGAAACAATGATAATACCCAAGATAATCTAGGATCTTCAGAGCAGCAGGCACCTTATTTTTCAAACACAGAGGCTGAAATTCAAGATGTATATGAAAGACAACAAGGTGATAGATTAAGAATGAGATCAGAGGTGTTTCAGGAACACCCTTTCTTAGATCCCCCTGACAGATTTGAAGAAACTGAGTCCCCAAGGGATGATGATGATGACCAAAATGGAATGGGACCATCCTCTTCTATGCCTAAAGATGAAGAATTAGCTGAAGAAATCAAGAACCTGAGGGATGAATTAGAATATTTGCAGGCTTTGAGGATTAGAGATGATATGAGACAAAAGGTGCAAGCTCTGAAAATTACTCAACATGATTCAGTTCCCACCATTGATAATGCAAATATGCTGAGAAACTAGCAAAGAAATGAAGTTCAGAATCAACAAAATGATCAGAGACAAAATACAAACAATGTTAGGGTACCATTGAACAATGTGTGAAATCAGAATGCTAATAGGAATGCAAATGTTAATTAGTTTGGTAGACAGCCTATGCAGTTGGATAGATTCAGGTAGCTAGTTTTTAATGGTATTCCCGGTTACCCTAATCCCATTGATAAACATGTAAGGTGTCAGATACCAAAGTTTTCAGGAAATAATGTTGTGCCAGGTGAAGATCATTTGAAGGCCTTTCAAAATGTTATGGACAACTTTGAGGTTGAACATGAAGATATCTTTATAAAATTATTTATGCAGTCCTTAGTTGATGAAGCTAGAGAGTGGTATAAAAGTTTGCCTAACCAGAGTGTCTCATCATGGGATGACTTCAGAAGGATTTTTAAAGAATAATATGGTGATAAGACTGATCCAAGCTTTTTTATAAATGAGTTCATTGGTATTACTAAGGGGTCAAATGAGCAGGTTGTAGATTTTAATGCTAGGTTCACTAGAGTATTGAACAAATTACCACTTCACATGAGGCCTAATGAACCAATGTGCATGGTACTATACATACATGCTTTTGATGCTAAAACAGCTTATGGGTTAAGAGATAAGGGTCCTACTAGCCTCAGGGATGCTTTTAGAATTGCAACCAACATTGAAAATAATAGGAAAGCATCTAGTAAGACAAATAAAAGGGATGATGTAAAGATTCTGCAAAATCTGAATAATAAGTCTCAAAATACTCAAGGTAATGCATCTACTTCCAAAGAGAAATTGGATAAATTGACAACTATTGTTAAGGACCTAAGCTATAGACTTGCTAAAAATGAAAAGGGGATAGGTCCCGAAAGGCAGATTTACCAAAGATAAGAGAAGAGACCATCATTGCATGATATGCCATATAACACTAATTGGCATAATGGTAAACCCATTCTCCTGAATAGAAACACTAATCAAAGAGCTCAAAATGTTAAGGAGACTCCAGATCCTTTGAAGAAAGCTGTTAACATTGTTGATGATACCCCATGGTGCATAATCTGTTAAATGTCTCACTCACAATTACAATGTATGATTGCCCAATCTCTGTCTAATAATGATGTTTCCTGTGATGAATGCAATGAGCCACATTGTATGGAGGATGATAGTGTCAATATGTTGTTCACAAATAGGGAGTATTCTTATTATGATGCTAATAAAAGCACAATATATGGGACTCAGGTCTGCCAGCGGATTTCCTATGATGAGGATGATGAAGATAACTATGCTTATGCTCAGGACTCATGCATCTTTCTGAATAACTTGAAAAGGCCTTCTGATGAAGAGATTAGAGCTCTCACAGCTGCAGTAGTGGCTCAGGTCAAGAGAAATTATAACCTTAGAGGTAAGGCTCAGGTAGGTTATCCACGTCAACCAGAAGACACCTTTGTGAATCAACCAATGCACAATCATAAAGGGGCTAAACCACATAAGACGTGATGGAATAATAATAAGAAAAATTCTAAGAAAAAACCAAGTCATAATTCTTAAGGACCAGAAAATGAAGTTCCCTAAAATGAGGGTCAAAATAAGAATTCTCAAGTCATGGATGACAGTCAGAAGGCCATTAAAATTAAGGCTGGATCAACTCAGGATAAGAATAAAACCACGGCTCAAGCTACAACTGTTATACAAAATTATGCTCCCTTTGACATAACTCAGGTTTTATCCCAGATAAAGGTCTCTATTCCATTGATGGAGATGATGAAAGTTGAAGAATTCAGGAATAAAGCATTGTCCCTAATTTCAGGAGTAGCTTGTCAGGCCGAGCAGAATATTGAGACTCAAGGTAAGAAACAAGCCTTGTATATTGATGAGGATGAGGTTCCTGAAGTCTATCTGGGGTGAAGATGACAAAATGCCCTTCACAGGTTGAACCGTTTTATGTCTCCCTTGTTATCAATGGAAAAGTAATCAAGAATTGTATGCTTGACTCAGGAGCATCAACAAATATTATGCCTCTGGCTATCATGCAACAAGCTGGATTGAAAATAGACACGACATGTGGAAAATTCTATGCAATGGATGCTAGGGAAGTACTAGTTATAGGGATCATGAAGGATGTGGATTTTATGCTAGTAGCATATCTAGAAAAGACTTACAGAATGAACATAACAGTAGTTGACATAAAGCCACAGTATGGTATGCTGTTGTCAAGAAGATGGGTAGCATTGGTTGGGGGAAGTATGCAGTTAGATTTATCATATGTCATGATCCCAATGAATGGTAAAGATGTCAAACTAGTCAAAGAAGAGAGGTCACCAAGAACAGTTGAAGATCAAGATTCAAAAGAGCATATCTGTTTTGTGGATATTGACTGTGAGAATTTCAGAATTGTCTCGGATGATCAAGGAAGCGAAGGGAGAGATTTTTGCATTCAAGAACTTGACCAATAGGGTCTCTGGACTATGTATTTTGATGGAGCTTGTTCAAAGGAGGGTTCTGGTGCTGGAGTTGTGTTTTTGCCTCCAGCGGGTAAGCTTCTGAAATTCTCTTTCTTGTTAAAGTTTTCCTACAAAAATAATATTTTAGAATATGAGGCTCTACTACTAGGATTAAATGTTGCTTTGAATCATGGGATTAAGATGTTAAAAGTGTTTGGAGATTCAGAATTAATTGTTTCCCAGGTGAGAGATAAATATGCTTCAAAAAATAAAAGGTTAAAACAGTATAACCATGATGTATGGGAAACAATTGAATTATTTGATGCTTTTTCAATAAATTAGATAGAAAGATCAAAGAATGTCATGGTAGACTTTTTAGCTAATGTGTCCATGAGGTCGGATGATGTCACTCTGTTTGATGTTACAAATGTTGAAGTTAAAATTAGACCTGCAATACCAAATAATATATGTAGTTGGAAGGTGTTTGATGATGATAGAGATTTGTTGAAGTTCTTACACTGCATAGATGAATACGAGAACCAGGAGATTGATTTTCAGAACTTTGTAGAAGTTGTGAATGGAAAAGAAACTATTTTGGGGAAAGAAGTAATTCAACTCAAAACAAATAAAATCCCCAGAGGGCTAGTTGCTTTAGAAAGAGCATTTGACAATAGAGATCAGTTTGTTACAAAGGCATCTCCTACAAACAAGGATGACTTGGAGGAGATAAACTTGGGGACATGCCATGCCCCCAAAAGGGTATATATTGGCAAATAACTCAAGCCACACTTCAGGAGTATGTTGATTGCATTATTGAAAAAATATAAGCATGTCTTTGCATGGTCATATGAGGACCTAAAAGCTTATAGAGAAGACTTATTCCAACATGAGATTCCTTTGAAGCCTAGAGCTAAGCCATTCAGACAGAAACAAAGACCTATTAACCCAACTTTGGCTCCAAAAATGCAAGAAGAGCTTGCAAAGCTTAGGGAGGCTACAATAATTGTGCCTCTCAGACACTCAACTTGGGTGTCCAATCTTGTCCCAATTAGAAAGAAAAATGGTGATATAAGACTTTGTGTGGACTTCAGAAATTTGAATGTATCTTCTTTAAAGGATAATTATCCACTGCCTAATATGGAGGCTATGTTGCAGAAGGTAACTGGTTGTGAGCTTTTATCCATGATGGATGGATTTTCAGGATATAATCAGGTGAAGGTAAAAGAATCTGAACAATATAAGACTGCCTTCACCACTCCATGGGGGACTTATGTATATGTAAGAATTCCATTTGGACTAACAAATGCAGGTGCTACATTTAAGAGGGCTATGGATGTTGCTTTTGCAGGATTGATTGACTCAATTTTGGCCGTATATCAAGATGATTTAACTACTTATTCAAAAAAGGAGGAGCAACACTGCATGCATCTAGAACAAATTTTTATTAGGGCATTGGAATATGGCATTTCACTTAACCCAAAGAAATGTACTTTTGGGGTAGTAGAAGGAAAACTATTGGGACACATTGTTTCCAAGGATGGAGTCAGGATTGATCCTGAAAGGGTTGCTGTAATTGACAGAATTCAAATTCCTAAAATGGTGAAGGGTATTCAGTCTTTCTTTGGGAAGATTAACTTTGTTAGAAGATTCATTCCCAACTTTGCAGAGATTACAAAGGATATTTCTAAAATGTTCAAGAAGGGTGAAACTATCAAGTGGGAAAGTGAAGCAATTAGATCATTTTAGAACATCAAAGAAGTTATAAAGGTGGCTCCTGTGTTGAGATCTCCTAATTTTTCTAAGCCACTTCAGTTGTTCTCATTTGCCTCTTTTCACATTATTGTTGCATGTTTATTACAGAAAAATGAAGATGGTTTTGAGCAACCTATTGCTTTCTTTAGCATGTCGTTGCAGGCAGCCGAGTTGAAATATGATATCATGGAAAAGCATGCATATGCATTGGTTAGGGCAGTCAAAAGCTTCAGGCCATACTTAGTAGGATCTCAGATAGTTGCATATGTGCCCCATACAATAGTTAAGGACATTTTCACTCAGCAAGAAGTGACAGGAAGAAGATGCAGGTGGATTAACAAGTTACAAGAGTTCAACATTGAGATACAAATTACAAAATTGGTAAGGGGATAGGGTTTGGCTAAGATGATGACACAATCAAATTTGGAAGCATGCCAGGTAAGTGTAGTTCAGGATGAAGTTGTTAACATGTCAGAATCTGAATGGTACAAGGATATTGTGTATTATTTGTAGAATTTGAATTGTCCTTCCCATCTCAGTGATAAAAAGGACCTTAAAGTTACATGCTATCAAATACATAATTATTCAAGGAGAATTATATTGGAAGAATCTTGATGGTGTACTACTTAGGTGTGTGGATGAAAATCAAGCTACGGATATTTTAAATGACATGCAAAAAGGAATGTGCGGTGGACACTACACTACCAAGACAACAGCTCACAAAATTCTTAGAGCAGGCTATTGGTGGCTGACCCTTTTCTCAGATGCATAAAAGATGGTAAGAAAATGTGATCCATGTCAAAGGTTCTTGGGAAAACTTAAGTATGAAGGTGCATTACCCCTTAGAACTGTAACTGTGAAGGCTCCATTTCAGCAATGGGGAATTGATTTTATAGGGGAAATTTCAGAAAGATCAAGTGGAGGACATAGTTGGATTTTGGTCACTACTGACTATTTTACTAAATGGATTGAAGCCATTCCAACTAAGAAAGCTACAAGTAGGGTGGTGATGGATTTCATTTTGGAACACATTATTATCAGATTTGGAGTGCCAGTCAAAGTGGTCACAAATAATGCCATGTACTTCAAATCTGGTGAGTTTGTTGATTTTTGCAACTATGGGATTGATTTGTCATATGCATCACCATATCATCCACAAGGAAACGGTCAAGCAGAATCAAGTAACAGAAGCCTTAAGAAAATCATCAAAAGGATGGTAGACAAGAACAAAAGGGCATGGGATTCAAAATTTAAAATGGCACTATGGGCTAACCGGATAACAGTGAAGAAAGCAATTGGAAGGTCACCTTTTGAGCTAGTGTATGGCGTACTAGCTAAGTTACCGGTGAATAATCTCTTGCTAGTTTATAGATTCATACAAGAAAATGATAAAGAGATCAAGGACTCAATGAATGAGAGGATAAATCAACTGGTTGCATTGGATGAAATTAGAAGAGAAGCACAGAAGACAAATATCAGGGAACAACAAAAGGTGAAATATTTGTTTGATAAAAGGGCTATGGAAATAAAGTTTCAGATAAGTGACTTGGTCCTTTTTTGGAATGCAAAGAGTCAAGATAAGGGCAAGCATGGTAAATTTGAGCCTTATGGATGGGCCCATATCAAATCAGCAATACTCATGGAGAAGATTCCTACTTTCTCCAGGCCCTAAATGGTGAACTACTGGAATTGCCTGTGCATGGTCAATTCCTTAAACCTTATTTCTCATGAATGAATATCTTGAGTGCACATTGTAAATTAGATGTGAATAGTCTATACATACCTTGTATAGTCAGTGGTGTTTTGCATTTTACGTTTTGCCTGGTCTATCCTGGAGTGGTCTGGTTCTCACTGCAGCCTTGCGCCTGTACGTCCCCAGTCGGAGCCAATGGTGGTGTCTACCTAGGGTTATGGTTTTGAGTCGAGTCTGCAAGCTTATATTTTTATTTCCTCAAACTCTTAATGCCTTAGGTTTTATTTCCCCTCAGCCTCCTGCATTATATCTTTTAATTCGTTGTTAACCTCTTATAGCAGGTCATCAATCACTTAAGTTGCATTTTCATGCCTTAGCACTTGTAGGTTGACCAGCCCCTTGCATTGCATTACCGCTTTCTCCCATCGCACTAGAAAAGAAAAGAAAGAAAAAATGCTAAGTCCAAAAACCCTTTATGCGGTGGTGAAATCTATTGTATGTATCGTTGTATGTATGTGTCTTTGTATGTGTAGATTCATATGTACAACGCCAGACTAAAAAAGAGTTAAATTAGCTTCAGAATGGAGAAAAATAGTTGTATGCATCTTTGTATGCATATCGGGCTTGTATGTGATATTCAAGTGCAATTCCAGAGGTAAAAAAGGTGGATGTACATGGTAGATTCCTGGAATATTCTGCACTTGTATGTAAAGGATTGTATGTATATTATGTTGTATATTCGATATACAACGGGTAGATACAACAGCGGATGTCAAAAGGTGTTCAAATCGGGTTGAAAACAGTGGTCGAGCCCACGGTTGTATCAAGGGGATTGTATGCATGTGACAGATACAATTGAACATACAATGTAGAATGTACAATCCCAGACTTCAAAGTTTATCAAATTGAGCCTGGCGGGTGCATACAAGTGCAGAGTTGAAAAGTCAAAATGATTTCCTTTGTATCTTGCGTTGTATGTATTTCATACATACAACTGTATATACAAGTGAATATACAAGTGGGCATGTACAAAGCGGACACGGCCAGAGAGTTAACTACATTTGTGAAGTGGTGGAATCAGCGGTTGTATATTGGGTTTGTATGTATCCAATATACAAACGGACATACAAGCAAATATACAAAGAAATATACAAAGCGGGTATGGTCAAAGTCAAAGTTTCTGGAACATGGTGGGGCTCGCACAGTTGTATGTCCCGCGATTGTATGTGTGTGCATATACAATGCAAGATACAAAGGGTACACATACAATCCCGGATGCGAAGGAAAATGTGTTCTGGCAGATTTCAGGCTGGGGTCCGTGGGTTGTATATTGCGCATTGTATATGCGATATACAATGAGAGATACGATGAGGTAAATACAAGCCGGATTTCAATATTTTTCCAATCTGACTGATAAAAGTGATGAAGTCCGCAGTTGTATGTATATTGCATATGTACATGTGATATACAAAGTGATGTACAAGAAAGGAGATACAACACCTGGACCTAATTGAAATTTCAAATTGATTCATAATTATTTGGGGTCCGCCCTTGTATGTGGTGATTGTATGTATATACAATTGCACATGCAACCACAGATGCAAAAGGAGATACATTTTCTTGCCGATGGAGATGCTAAGGCACAGTGATAAAGATCCAACTAGATGCTACCACATGTCCAAATGCAGTTGTATGTACATGCTTTTGCATATACAAGAGATTTGAATGTGCATCAGTCGGAATAGGTAAAAAGGGCAAAAATGGTAAAATGTGTTCATGCTGCGAAAAGTCAAAAAGGAAAAGGCCGCCTGTGTGGCACGATCTCATTAGCTAATGACTTTTCAGCATAGGTGATTGGGATTCTCAGATCCAGTCAGCATGATTTGAAGCCGTAGATCTTGGTGGGAGGAAGGAATCGACGACTGTGTTTTAAATTTTAGAGCCAACCGGATAGAGCCTTTCTGCCAATGAGCATCCATAGCCTCGGCAAGGTTATCGTTACAATTCTCCTAAGTAGAGCCCCACTGCCAGTGAGCATCCATAGCCCTGATAGAGTTACTTAGATGGCTTAATCTGGATTTTTAGTATAATCTATTTTATTTATTTATTTTTTTGTATTTCTGATAGAGATTTCATAAGATATAGCAATTGTAACTTCATGATGCAAGGAGTGGTCACTTGCTCAAATTAAGCTGAGAATTGTAATGGTAGCAAGGGTGACCTCTGATTTTTCACCTAATATCTACACTGGCAAGTTCAACAAACCCAAGGATTTTAGGTGTGTCATTGTGAGAAACATTCCTTGAATACTCAACCCATTCTTGTTGAATACAAAATTTCACAAGTCAAACAACTCTCTACATTCATGACAGTCACAACAAGTTATGCATAGATTTCAAACAATTAACCTGAATGATCTAAATTTTCTATTATTTTTAGTGGTTGTTAATCTGCTCCTTCATACTCTAAATCAAAAGAAAGATCCTTGCTGAAGAAACAAAGCAACCAAACAAAACAACAAAACAAAGCCACTGTACAAACAACTATACAAAAAAAGTACACTATGATACACATGACTGTCATGATGCCACTTTAGGCTTGAAAATAGTGTTTGAGGAACTATCCATTAACTGGTAATGGAACATCCTCACCGGTTAAGGACTTGAGCCTGTAGGTGCTATCTCCTAAAATTTCAAAAATTTGAAAGGGGCCTATCCAGAGTTTATCAAACTTACCATGATCACCCTTTCTTTCATGTGCTTTGTCCCACATCAGGACTAGATCTGAGATCCTGAAAGCCTTGGTTCTGGCTCTTTTGTCAAACCAGCGCTTGACAATAGCTTGATGTTTAGCAAATTGGTTAATCGCTACACTTCTTTTTTCTTCTAGGTGCATCAGTTGTAGCAATCTAACTTCCTGTTTATTATCTATGCCTAGGTACTCTTGTGCAAACTGTAGTGTAGGAATCCTTAAGTTAACAGGGAGGATGGGATCCACCCCATATGATAGGTGAAAAGGTGAATTCCCTAATGCAGCCTTATTCCTGGTTCTATCTACCCACAAGGCATATTTCAATAGAGTGTTCCATTCCCTTGGATTCTTATCTATCAACTTTTTTATGATGTTCAATAGGTTCTTGTTTGTGGATTCTGCTAATCCATTCCCTTGGGGATAGTAATTTGAGGAGAATTTTAGGATGGTCCCATGATCAAAAGCCCAACTTGACAATTTAATTGAAGCAAAAGCAGGTCCATTGTCACATACTAAAGCATATGGAACTCCATACCTGGTCACTATATTACTTTCCAAAAAACTAATGACATCCTTAGCATTGCACGTCTTGCTACTGATAGCCTTGGTCCACCTGGTGCAGTAATCAGTAATAGTTAAAACATACCTGTGGCCTGAGGATGATGGAGGATTGATAGGTCCTATGAAGTCTATTCCCTATTGAGTGAAGGGGTGCATCTCCATCACTGGTTGCAAAGGTTGAACAACATATTTCTCTCTGTTTGTAGCAACTTGACACATATGACAGCATTTGATGTGTCCAACTGTGTCCTTAAAAATTTTGGGCCAATAATACCCTGCCCTGAGGATAGCATGAGTGGTGGCTAAGGATGACCCATGTGCAGTCCCAAATTTATCATGTAATTCTGCTAGCACCTTATCTGCTTCTAATATTTCTAGGCACCTTAGGTATATCCCCTTATAGTTTTTCTTAAAAAGGACACCTCCTTTTAGCATATATTTCAGTGACCTTATCTTCAGGGCTCTCCTCTGTGAGGCTTGTAGTCTTGAGGGACATCTTCCAGTGATCAGGGTGTGTCTGATGTCTGAGTACCACTCTCCACCATCTTTTGCATTTACAACGTACTATTGGCTCATGATATTGAGATCAATCTCTGATATCATCCAGTTTAATGCCTATCCTCTTACCAACTTCATGGGGGTAATTTCCATATCGTACTCCTGGAGGACAGTAATCCATTTGGCCCTCTTTTCTCCTGGTTCACTTTGCATTAATAACATCTTTACTATTGCATCAGGTACCACAATAATCACTTTAGTCCTTAGGATGTAATGCCTGAATTTCTTGACTGCTCAAACCAAAGCAAGCGCCTATCTCTCAACGTCCATGTACCTGAGCTCTACGTCTCTGAAAGGGTAGCTCATGAAGGCTATAGGCTTTTCCTCCTTTTCTTCATTTTTCTGTGTTAGCACCGCTGCAGAGGTATGCTCTGAAGCAAATGAGTAGATGTAGAAGTCCTTCGTATAATCTGGACTGGCCAAGATCGGAGCATTTGATATAGCTTTCTTAATGTCCTCAAAAGCTGCTCTAACTTCCGGTGTCCATTTAATTTTAATGTCCTTCTTGAGCATGGCATTCAAAGGCCTGATAATCTCAGCAAAGCCAATGATAAATTTCCTAACAAAATTAATCTTACCAAAGTAAGATTTGAGCTCTGTCTTGCTTCCAAGTAGTTGTATCTTCATAATGGATTCTATTCTATCAGGATCAATGATGATCCCATCTTCAGTTATTAGGTGGCCTAGCAATTTCCCTGTGGTCATCCCAAATATGCACTTCTTAGGATTCAAGGATATCCCATATTGCCTGCACTTCTTCAACACCTTTCTAAGGTCCTCCACATGGTTTCCTCTATCTTTGGAGAACACCGTTAAGTCATCCATGTATATTATTATGCATTTACCGATCAAGCCACTGAAGGCTATGTCCATTGCTCGCTGAAATGTGGCTCCAGCCTTTATCAACCCAAATGGCATGCGCCTGTAGGCAAAGATCCCCCACTTCGTGGTAAATGTAGTTTTCAATCTATCAATTCTGTCCACCATCCCCTGGTTGTATCCAAAGAAACCATCCAAGAAGGACATCATCCTGGCACCGTTCACAATCTGCAGGACTTCATCTAGAGAAGGCAAAGGATAATTATCCTTTTCAGAAGCTCAATTCAAATTTTTGAAGTCCACGCATAGTCTGATATCACCGTTTGTTTTCCTCACTAGGACTAGGTTTGCCACCCACGTGGAGTGTCTAATAGGAAATATGATCTTGGCATCGAGCAGCCTTTTAACTTCTTTGAAAATGATTGGCTCTAGCAAGGCATTGACCGGTCTGTTGGGACCTAAAATTTCACACCAATTTTTTCAAGAAATTTTGGGTTCCCATATAAAAAAATCAATTTCAACACTCATAAATAGACCTTAAAGATATGTCGTCCCATGAATAATAATGATCATGGAAGAAAGCCTTCAGTGACCATTGCGAATAAGACTCATCAGCAAAGACAATGTTTTAATTATACCATTATCTGAGAAACATTCATAGGAAAAGAGTACTAGCATAAGATTGATGGTTGGTAAGAAAATATTGAGAATCATCGATGAGTAAATTCACACTAATGGCCTTTCGTCAGAAGGAGATGGTGAGGTCATACTGATTAAATCTATCGGCGTGAGAACAAGGATCGGAGAGAAATTTATAGAAGTTACCGATGGAGGAAGTAATATCGATGGCCTCTTATCGGTAAGAAAATCTAGCAGTCACACCGATCGGTATGACTAAGGGTTATCGGGTAATGCTTTGAAGATTACCCTGACGATATGTATCATACCAATGAAGCATTTTGGCAAAAGTCTCACCAAAATATCCTATGGGGTTAAAGGAAATAATAGCCATCGGCAAGAAATGAACATCGGTGTGAAAAATTAGTGAGTCTCTGATACTCCAATGTCTTGGCGAAACAATAAAAAGCGCTTTCGGTGTGAGTCACACCGATACACATATCCATCGGCATGACTCAACATATCAGAATGAAGTACTTATGTCTTGCCATCTCACAAGTCACAGCGATAAAAAGGTGTCGGTGACACTTTGAAAGGCTCTCTCCGATAAGGAATGTAAAGTGGCCATCGGGGAGATAATTGTGATCGGGTGATCTGAAAAGAATTACCCCGATGGTATATCTCACTCCGATGGAAATAAAGTCACACCCATTGATAAGAAGTTTTAACCATATCGGTGAGATATTAAGATAGTCATTCTGATCCGGAGTATAGAAGATTATCGGGAAGACGATGATGATCGGGTAAACATAGATATGTTATCCTGATGGCATAAATCACCCTGATAACAATTGTTGTCACAGATATCGGTGAGACTCTCACCGATAGTTATATCGGTATAACTGAATAGATTGAAATGAAATATATATGTCTGACCGACTCATAGGTCACAGCGATAAAATCGTCGGTGACACTTTAGGAGGTTCTCTCCGATGAAAGATATAAAGTGGCCATCGGGGAGATAAATAGGATCAGGTGACTTGAAAAAGGTTACCCCGATGGTATATCTCACTCTGATGGAAAGTGTTAAGGAAGGCTATCGGGGAGATAACCACTATCGGGTGACTTAAAATAAGTCACTCCGATCACGCATCTTATTCTGAGAGAAATACAGTCGCCAACAAATATATCAGTGAGAGATGAATCGGGATAAAGCCTACCAATCTCGCTGACACGATAGTCACAACAATGTCGGGGACACGTTGTGAAAGGTCTTGTCGATACAAAATACAACAGCCCTAAAAACTACATTTAAATATGAAATGGTCAATATATTCTTTTGATAGATAAAATATTTGTTTTTGCAAGATATACATAATGACGATTAAGTTGTGTAGACACCCGTGGGAGGATCTTAAGCAACTGATAAATTGTCGACGAGGGAAGTAATCAACTGAGTAAATATATATGAATAAATTTGTTTTAATCAATTGATTTGAGACTAATGGATGTTTTATCTGGTCTTTTTAGGAATAATGAAGAAACCCTTGACAGATATTGGGCAAAACTGCAGTTAAAGACTTTTCAACCCTGAAATGGTTATCCATTTGATGATTAGTGGCCAGTATTAAATTTCTTAAATCTGTTTTATTAGAACTAATATTTTTGTTCGGTTATCAACCGTCACAACCATTGTAACTAGTCTAAAGCTTGTATGCCTCTCTTTATAAGAGATGACGAAGACCAGAGAAAAAAGGGGGAGATGAGAGAGAGAATAGGAAGAAACATTATAGATTACATTTGAACCGCACTGCTAGTTCATTTTTAATATATTTTATTTCTGTTAGATCACGTGCAAGCTTTCTCTGATGGAATCAAGTTTGTAAACATGAAGAAGTGACTACAAATTTTGATATCAACTATCTATTAAATTCATTCAATTATATGACTGTCTCCTTTCAAAGTCTTCTCTATTATCCAATTTGAGTTATCAAGTATATCTTCAAGTTGTCTATACACATTTGTTGTTATAGTGTGATGAGATTAATTGGTTTTTGCTTCCAGAATTAAATCCTTTAAATCAATCATAGTAACTGTGAAGGCATTCTCATGGATCTGTAAGAATAGTCATATAATTAGGGTTTGTATTCTGTCTCTAGTTTTTGATAAATCTATTATAATTGTAGTATTATTCTAATAGGTTCCTTCAAGAAAGGATTGAATCCTTTTAGATGAATGCAGGTAATTTGATTTTGTCAATTGGATATATAAGTATGGAATATTAACTACTTCCTTGCAGGCTTGTACAAGTTACATACCTATTCTTTCATGCCAGGTAGTTCGAGCTTTTACCAAACAAACAGTCATTTGTTTCATAATCATACTGACTCTATATTCAATAAGGCACTGGTCTAATATTTTCATTATTACTTATCCAAATTCATTTTAGATTTACTTAGTTAGATTGCATTATTGTTTTAGCATTACAATTTAGATTATTCTTAGAATTAACTTGTTGTCTTTTATCTGTTTTATAACTTGTGCCATTATAAATAGATAGATTGATTCTAATCTTTATATGCTTTATTAATTAGAGGTTTACCCGCCTAAGTCTGGCAGAGCCTGAAGCGAAGGGGGTTTAGCCATATCTACCCCGTGTCAGTTAGCCAAAAACGTCAAGAGAGCCTAGCACCCTCTTAGGGATAACAACCTGCATTTTTGAGACCTAACAAAAATGGCGACTCTGTTGGGGACAACACATACAGAAACCTGGTAGTAGACCATGTTATTAGAGTCAGAGAATTAAAACATATAACTCTGCTGGTAGAAGGAAAAACCCAAAAGATTGATTAGTCCTCTAAATAGAGGTGGCGACTCTACACTAAACCTAAATTGCTTTTCTGATAAAAGTGTCATAATGGATGGTAGGAGATCTAAAGCTGATGGTAAAAAATTGCAATCATCCCCACCTTTAAAGGCTCCTACTAAGAAGACTGGAATATCAAGTCAGTCTCGTAATACTAATAACCAAATCTCTCCAGATGATACCTCAGAACAGACACTAATAATTCATAACAGCTTCACTCCCTTGCATGAATCAGATGAATTCCAATCCAACAATCAGTATACTCAGTCTGATCATAACAGATCTGATGATGTCCTTGCACTATACAGACCCTCCTTTCAGGAACAGCTTGAACATCAGGCTCAGATTGAGAAAGAGATAGAACAAAAACAAGCAGAACATGACTACCAAGCATCACTGCAACAGGGTGAACAAGCTCAAGATGAATTCATAGATTAGGTAACATCCACACAAATCCTTAATAATCAGCCAAAAGACATGAGAACTGAGGATTAGGTGCAGCAAGAGGTGCTTAAATTACAGAAAAAAATTAAGTTGGCTAGATTGAAAGAGGAGGAAGTAAAGATGAAACAAGAACTACAATAAATAGAATCTAGAACTAATGTAACCAGTTCAAAGTATGTGCCTCCCCATAGGCAGGGTGGACATGTTCAAATAAGCAATCAAATAGGGTTACATCAAAATGCAAGTAGTTCACATACTTCAGCAGCGCCACATGTTAGCCATGTTCAACAAAATATTCCACCTCAAAATCTAAGACCGTCTAATGCACACAACCCATCTCAGCATATAGCTAATCCTCATCCACCACCTGGTCATCACCATATTCCACCTCACCATCAAAATGTAAACACGGCATCTCACAATACATACAATAATCATCCTCTACAAAATAGGCAAATGCAGAGACTTCCACCTGTAAATACTGGGAATGTTCACCAACAGCATCCACTGCCAAGGCATAGACTTAACAATCAACAACCACAACCTCCCCCATAGTAGAATATGTATCATCAATATGCCCAACTCAATATGTATCCACAACCTCCATTTGGATACCAATATTATCTGCCATACCCAAATATACCACTTCCTAATCCTACGAGTATGGCCAAACAATTTGATTTAACTGGGTATCAGCTATATCCTTATCCCATGGATAATAGTTGGAGGAACAATGTGCCTAAGTTTACAGGAAGCAATGAATTGACTGCTGAAGAACATATCAAACAATTCAATGCTTTTATACAAGATATTGGCAATGAATATGAGGATATAAAAATGAAACTGTTTATGATATCTCTTACTAATGAAGCAAGAGATTGGGTAAATAGCTTACCAGATGCTTCAATATATTCCTTAAAAGACTTCCACAATCAATTTTTAGAATAATTCAGAAATCAATGTGCTCCAGAATTTGGTCTTCATGAACTAATAACTATTCAAAAGTATCAAAATGAAGAGGTGTATGATTTTAATTTGAGATTCACTAAACTATATAATAAGGTCCCACAAGAAGCCAAATTGAACAACCAAGCAGCCCTTAGCATATACTTGAAAGCATTTGACCCGAAGACAGGTTATGAACTTAGGGGCAAAAATCCTAGAACTTTGGCAGAAGCACAAAAAATGGCCCTCACTATTGAAAACAATAAAAAGGCTGCTGGGATGATCAGAAAAAGAGATAATATAAAAGTTCCCTAGAATCCTAATCCTCCTGCAAACAAACAAGAATACTCACATAAGAATGAAAGGCCAAGACTCCATGATATGCCATATCATACGAACTGGAAAGATGGAAAGCCCTTGGATACTAACAGGAGACATAACTATGGAAAAGACACTCCTAACCCTTTGAAGAAAAATGGAGTCATATGACAGAAACTGATCCATGGTGTATGCCCTGTAATTTACCACACTCCCCTGATTATTGTGTGGTAGCGCAATCAATACAAAAAGATGAGACATCTTATAACCCTGAGACAGATCATCACACTATAAATATGTTGGGTATCACACCTTTCATTGTTGAATAAGATTATTCGTCCGGCGAGGAAACAGGGTATGAATATGATGTAGGAGCACAAAAATATAATGTGAACTTAGGAGGACAAGAAGTATTTTCCGACCATGAAGAAGACTTAGGAAATTGTGGATATGACCCTAATACAGCACAAAGCTACAATCGGCAAAAACCTTCTGAGGTAGAAAGAAAAGCTTTAACAATGGCTACGGTAGAACAAGCCAAGAGTAATTACAACCTGAGAAATAGGACAGTCAATGTTGAAAAAGGAACTCCCAGAAGTATATTTATAAAAAATCAGACTTTTGGTAAAAATAATAAAACTAAGAAAACACCTCATGATATACCTCCCGTTGACACACCAAACAAAAAGGACGGCACAAAAACTAAAGAAACGGGACAAACAAAAGTTAATGGGTCAGAATTAAACATAAATCCCTCATTTGATATTGCTCAAGCTGTTTCTCAAATGAAAGTATCTGTGCCACTTCTAGAAATGATGAAGGTGGAAAAATATAAAAATATAGTGGTGAAGATGATATCAAATGTATCAGACCAAAAACTTGAACAACATAGTCCCAAAATAAATATGCAACAAGAATCTATCAAGAGACCTGAGGTATACCTGGGTGAAACATTAATGAAAAATCCATCTCAAGTAGATCCATTCTATATTACCTTGCTGATAAACAACAAATTAGTCAGGAATTGCATGCTTGATTCAGGATCAACAGTAAACATAATGCCCATGGCTGTTATGAAAAAGTTAGGAATGTGGGTGGATACTACATTCGGTAAATGTTATGCAATGGATAACAGATCTGTCCCGGTTGTTGGAATCATGAAAGATGTTGAAATAAAATTAGCATCTCATCCTGAAGCCTCCTATAAAATTGACATCACTGTGGTAGATATCCCACCCAACTATGGAATGTTGTTATCTAGACAATGGACTGCCATGGTAGGAGGAAGTGTGCAACTAGATTTATCCTATGCTACTATCCCATTGGGAACACAGGCAATTAAACTCTATAGGGAGCCAAGGTATGACAGCATTATAGAGAAACTTGATCCAAACCAAATGATTTATTTCTGTGACACTGACTTTAGTACATTTAGGGTGGAAGAACAGTCTAAACTGCATAATACGGACCCAATTCACCATGAAGCCCAACTTGATGAAAATGGTGTATGGACCATGTATTTTGATGGTGCATGCAGCAAGGCAGGAAATGGAGTCGGGGTGTTGTTTATATCACCATCAGGGAAAACATTCAAATATTCTTTTTCTCTAAATTTTGAGTGCACAAATAACATAGCTGAATATGAAGCACTCTTGATTGGGCTAAACATTGGTAGAAAACACAAAATCAAATTGTTAGCAGTGTATGGAGATTCTGAATTGATTATTTCACAAGTCAAAGGTAAATATTCTTCAAAAAACAAAAGACAAAAACAATATAGAAATGCAATTCTGGATGATATAGAATTGTTTGACACTTTTTTGATAAGTTAGATAGATAGGTCAAAAAATATAATGGCTGACTTCCTCGCAAACATAGCTGTGAAAAGGGATGACATTACCTTGACAGGTATTTCAGAAGTTGAGCTCAACACAAGACCAACTATCCCAGACAACATATATAACTAGCAGGTTTTTGATAGTGATGCTGACTTACTCAAATTTTTGCATTGTGTAGATCAATATGAGAATCAAGAGATTGATCTTAATGCTTTTGTTGAGAAGAATGATGGTAAAGAGACTTTATTTGGGAAAGAAATTGTCCAGCTTAAAACCAATAAAATTCCAAAGGGTTTAGTAGCATTAGAGAGAGTTTTTGATGCGAATGATCGATCCATTTCCAAAGAAGTAACAATAAAGGAAGATGATGTGGAAGAAATAAATTTGGGAACTGAATTGTCACCTAAAAAGGTCTACATTGGAAAGAAAATAACCCCTGCAATCAGAAGCATGTTAATTACATTATTGAGAAAATATAAACATGTGTTTGCCTGGTCTTATGATGATCTTAGAGCATATAGGGAAGATTTGTTCCAACAAGAAATTCCACTTAAATCTGATGCTAAGCCCTTTAGACAAAAACAAAGACCCATCAACTCGGTGTTAGAACCAAAAATGTATGAGGAACTTACAAAACTCAAGGAAGCTGGCATAATTAAACCTATTAGGCATTCATCCTGGGTCTCAAATTTAGTTCCTGATAGGAAGAAGAATGGAGATATTAGACTTTGTGTCAACTTTAGGAATTTGAATATTTCTTCCTTAAAAGATAAGTATCCGTTACCCAATATGGAAGCTTTACTGCAAAGAGTTACTGGTTGTGAGTTATTATCCATGATGGATGGGTTCTCCAGATACAACCAAGTAAAGGTTAAAGAATCTGAACAATATAAGACAACCTTTACAACCCCATGGGGAACTTATGTATACGTGAGAATGCCATTTGGCCTTACAAATGTTGGAGCCACATTCCAGAGGACAATGGACGTTGCTTTTGCAGGTCTAATAAATGATATCATGGTTGTATATCAGGATGACCTTACTGCATACTCGAAAAACGCTGAGGATCATGTGAATCACCTTGAGAAGATATTTATTAGAGCATTAGAATATGGTGTTTCCTTGAACCCCAAGAAATGTAAATTTGCAGTCACAGAAGGGAGATTACTTGGGCACATAGTATCCAAAGATGGAGTTAGGATTAACCCCGAAAGAGTAGATGCAATAGATAAAGTTCCTATCCCAAAGATAGTCAAGGCTATACAATCATTCTTTGGACAAATTAACTTTGTAAGAAGGTTTATACCCAATTTTGCAGAAATAATTAACCCTATATCTAGAATGTTGAAGAAAAATGCAAAGGTTAATTGGACAGATGAATGTGTAGAAGCTTTTGCATCCATAAAAAGGGCAATTAAGGAAGCTCCAGTGCTAAAGTCTCCCAATTTTAGTAAACTTTTCCAGATCTTTTCCTTTGCATCTTTTCATATAGTAGCAACAGTTATGTTACAAAAGAATAATGAGGGTTATGAGCAGCCTATTTCCTTTTTTAGTAAATCACTCCAACATGCAGAACTTAACTATGATATTACAGAAAAATAAGTTTATGCATTGGTAAAATCTGTCAAGGCATTTAGACCTTACTTGGTTGGGGCTAAGGTGGTAGCTTATGTACCAAATGCAGCAGTCAAGGATGTGTTCATGCAGAACGAGGTAACTGGAAAGAGATGTAGGTGGATAAATCAACTTCAAGAGTTTGATATAGAAATTCAACTCACAAAACTAGTAAGGGGACAAGGGTTAGCAAAACTAATGACTGAAACAAATCTTGAGACTGCCCAGGTATGTAATATTGAAAATGAAGAGGACATGATAACAAGTATCGAGAAAACTCCTTGGTACACTGACATAGTTTATTACCTCAAGCACATGAGATGCCCTGAAGGATTTGATGATAACAAGAAAAGAACTTTAAAATTCCATGCTTCTAAATATGTGCTTATAGAAGGAGATCTTTTTTGGAAAAATAATGATGGTATCTTACTGTTTTGTCTAGATGAAGAACAAGCAAAAGCTGCCTTACAAGAAATGCATCAGGGAGTCTGTGGTGGCCATTTCTCAGCTAAAACCACAGCACACAAGATATTAAGGGCTGGATATTATTGGCCCAAGATTTTCAATGATGCCTACAATTTTACTAGGAAGTGTGAGGCCTGTCAGAGATTCTCAGGAAAGCTAAAATATCAAGGGGCATTACCCTTGAGACCTATGCAAGTTGATGTCCTGTTTCACCAATGGGGAATTGATTTTATAGGAGAAATTATGGAAAAATCAAGTGGTGGTCATAAATGGATATTAGTAGCCATTGACTATTTCACGAAATGGGTAGAAGCAGTGCCCACTAAACAAGCAACCAGCAAGGTTGTGATCAACTTCCTATTGGAAAACATTTTAACTAGATTTGGGGTACCTTTGAGGCTTATAACTGACAATGGAATGTGTTTTAGATCGGATGAGTTTAAAGAATTTTGTAATCTTATGGTATTATGATTTCATATTCTTCTCCTTACCACCCATAAGGTAATGGACAAGCTGAGTCCAGCAATAAAAGTACCCTGAAAATTATAAAGAGAATGTTGGATAATAATAAGAAAATTTGGGATTCTAAGTTGAGATTAGCACTGTGGGCTAATAGGATCACAATGAAGAAAGCAATTGGCAAATCACCATTTGAATTAGTATATGGAACTCATGCCAGACTCCCGATACACAACCTGCTGCCAGTGTGTAAGTTTATTCTCCAAGAGGATTGGAATGTCCTAGAACCAATGGAGGAAAGGCTAGAACAGCTAATGGAGTTGAACGAAATGAGGGAACAACCAATACAGTAAAATAAGAAAATGCAAATGCAGATGAAGTACCTATATGATAAAAAAGATAAGGTCAGAAAATTTGAAATAGGTGACATAGTGCTTATTTGGAATGCCAGGAATCAAGAAAAGGGGAAGCATGGAAAATTCGATGCCCTGTGGATTGGACCTTTTGTCATAAATGGTAAGGTAGGGGAGGATTCATATTATGTACAGAACATGTCTGGTGAAGAGCAAGAATTGCCAGTACATGGGCAGTTTTTGAAACACTTCTTCTCTTAAAAAGAACCTAAGAGAACAAAGAATTGCCAGTGCATGGACAATTCTGATTAAACTCTCCAAATGGTCTTTTCCATGCACAGTAGTTTAGAAGAATCAAATGACTTGCTTAAAGATATCTCTTATAAAGGCTTTTTACAAAGAAATAATCCAAGATCTCCACCCATCATCAAAAGAAGAAGGTATTGGTCTTCTCCTCCAGAAATTTGGGATCTTGATATGCCCACAAGGAACATACATCCCTAGAAAGAGACACTGTTGGGACCTAAAATTTCACACCAATTTTTTCAAGAAATTTTGGGTTCCCATATAAAAAAATCAATTTCAACACTCATAAATACACCTCAAAGATATGTCATCCCATGAATAATAATGATCATGGAAGAAAGCCTTTAGTGACCATCGTGAATAAGACTCATCAGCAAAGACAGCATTTTAATTATACCATTATCTAAGAAACATTCACAGGAAAAGAGTATCGGCGTAAGATTGACAGTCGGTAAGAAAATATTGAGAATCATCGATGAGTAAATTCACACTAATGGCCTTTCGTCGGAAGGAGATGGCGAGGTCATACCAATTAAATCTATCGGTGTGAGAACAAGGATCGGAGAGAAATTTATAGAAGTTACCGATGGAAGAAGTAATACTGATGGCCTCTTATCGGTAAGAAAATCTAGCAGTCACACCGATCGGTATGACTAAGGGTTATCAAGTAATGCTTTGAAGATTACCCCGACGGTATGTATCATATCGATGAAGCATTTTGGCAAAAGTCTCACCAAATATCCTATGGGGTTAAAGGAAATAATAGACATCGGCAGGAGATGAACATCGGTGTGAAAAATTAGTGAGTCTTCGATACTCCAGTGTCTTGGCGAAACAATAAAAAGCGCTTTCGGTGTGAGTCACACCAATACACATATCCATCGGCATGACTCAACATATTGGAATGAAATACTTATGTCTTGCCGTCTCACAGTCACAATGATAAAAAGGTGTCGATGACACTTTGAAAGGTTCTCTCCGATAAGGAATGTAAAGTGGCCATCGAGGAGATAATTGTGATCGGGTGATCTGAATAATTACCCCGATGGTATATCTCACTCCGATGGAAATAAAGTCACACCCATTAATAAGAAGTTTTAACCATATCGGTGAGATATTAAGATAGTCATTCCGATCCAGAGTATAGAAGATTATCAGGAAGACGATGATGATCGGGTAAACATAGATATGTTATCCCGATGGCATAAATCACCCCAATAACAATTGTTGTCACACATATCGGTGAGACTCTCACCGATAGTTATATCGGTATAATTGAATAGATCGGAATGAAATATATATGTCTGATCGACTCGCAGGTCACAGCAATAAAATCGTCGCTGACACTTTGGGAGGTTCTCTCCGATGAAAGATATAAAGCGGCCATCAAGGAGATAAATAGGATCGGGTGACTTGAAAAAGGTTACCCCGATGGTATATCTCACTCTGATGGAAAGTGTAAAGGAAGGCTATCGGGGAGATAACCATTATCGGGTGACTTAAAATAAGTCACTCTGATCACGCATCTTATTCCGATAGAAATACATTCACCAACAAATATATCGGTGAGAGAGATGAATCGGGATAACGCTTGCCAATCTCGCCGACATGATAGTCACAACGATGTCGGGGACACGTTGTGAAAGGTCTTCTCAATACAAAATACAACAGCCCTAAAAACTACATTTAAATATGAAATGGTTAATATATTCTTCTGATAGATAAAATATTTGTTTTTGTAGGATATACACAATGACGATTAAGTTGTGTAGACACCCACGGGAGGATCTTAAGCAATTGATAAATTGTCGACGAGGGAAGTAATCAACTGAGTAAATATATATGAATAAATTTGTTTTAATCAATTGATCTGAGACTAATGGATGTTTTATCTGGTCTTTTTAGGAATAATGAAGAAACCCTCGACAGATATTGGGCAAAACTGCAGTTAAAGACTTTTCAACCCTGAAATGGTTATCCATTTGATGATTAGTGGTCAGTATTAAATTTCTTAAATCTGTTTTATTAGAACTAATATTTTTGTTCGATTATCAACCGTCACAACCATTATAACTGGTCTAAAGCTTGTATGCCTCTCTTTATAAGAGATGACGAAGACCAGAGAAAAAAGGGGGAGATGAGAGAGAGAATAGGAAGAAACATTATAGATTAGATTTGAACCGCATTGCTAGTTCTTTTTTAATATATTTTATTTTTGCTAGATCACGTGCAAGCTTTCTCTGACGGAATCAAGTCTGTAAGCATGAAGAAGTGACTGCAAATTTTGGTATCAACTATCTATTAAATTCATTCAATTATATGACTTTCTCCTTTCAAAGTCTTCTCTATTATCCAATTTGAGTTATCAAGTATATCTTCAAGTTGTCTATACACATTTGCTGTTATAGTGTGATGAGATTAATTGGTTTCTGCTTCCAGAATTAAATCCTTTAAATCTATCATAGTAACTGTGAAGGCATTGTCATGGATCTGTAAGAATAGTCATATAATTAGGGTTTGTATTATGTCTCTAGTTTTTGATAAATATGTTACAATTGTAGTATTATTCTAATAGGTTCCTTCAAGCAAGGATTAAATCTTTTTAGATGAATGCAGATAATTTGATTTTGTCAATTAGATATATAAGTATGGAATATTAACTACTTCCTTGCAGGGTTGTACAAGTTACATACCTATTCTTTCATGCCAGGTAGTTCAAGTTTTTACCAAACAAACAGTCATTTGTTTCATAATCATACTGACTCTATATTCAATAAGGCACTGGTCTAATATTTTCATTATTACTTATCCAAATTCATTTTAGATTTACTTAGTTAGATTGCATTATTATTTTAGCATTACAATTTAGATTATTCTTAGAATTAACTTGTTGTCATTTATCTGTTTTATAACTTGTGCCATTATAAATAGCTAGATTGATTCTAATCATTATCTGCTTTATTAATTAGAGGTTTACCTGCCTAGGTCTAGCAGAGCCTGAAGCGAAGGGGGTTTAGCCATATCTACCTCATGTCAGTTAGCCAAAAATGTCAAGAGAGCTTGGCACCCTCTTAGGGATAACAACCTGTGTTTTTGAGACCTAACACAGTCTTTGCTTCTGTCGAAAAGGTCTAGCATCTGGCTTCAAAGGTATTGTATGAGTGATGACTGATGTGTCATAAATTTTTAGCTCGTCATACTTCCAGGCAATGACATGGATGTAATCTTGGAGGGCCTGGGTTATCCCTTTCAATTCCTCTTCTGTACAGACCTTCCCAATCAGAACATTTCTTCTTTTATCACCATGTCCAATGTCAACCTGCAAGTACTATGCCTCATCAGCCTTTGGAAGATCCTTCTATTTCAGCATGTTGTCCAGATCAAATGCTTTCTCTAGCTCTATCATTCCCCTAGGCATTTTGTTACTCGGCAGCTCCAGGATTTCTTCTTCTTCCCAAACATGATCTTCTAGATTCTTTTCATCAATAATTTGTGCCTCAAAAACATCTCTATTGGAAATAAAATCCAATATATGCTGATAATCTTCAAACACTTGGAGATTAGTTACATTATCAGGTATTGAAGGTACTGATACTAATTCAACTAAGAATCTCTTTGATCCTGATATGGACAGTGGCTCAAGGGTACTGGCAGCCTGGGCCAAAGCATCTACTCTGTGGGTTTGCTCTCTGGGTACATGGGTGATATTGAATGCATCAAACTCTTCTATTAGATCCCACACCCTGTGTCTATAATTGGACAGCCTTCTGTATTTGCAAGAGTATATACCTCTCACCTATCTGATAACTAATTCTGAGTCCCCATAGACATGCAGAATTCTCACCTTCTTTCTAAGTGCAAACAATATCCCATGAATTAGAGCTTCATACTCTGCCACATTGTTTGTGCATGGGAACTGCTACCTGTATGCTGCCAAGTAGGATTTTCCAGATGGGTCAATGAGGTCTATTCCTACTCCAGCTCCTTGTTTTGACTTAGATCCATCAAACCTGAGGATCCATGGCTTATCTTGATCTAAAAGCTTGTCTGGGCCTTCTTTTTTTCTTTTTGCTCTGGCAGCTGCACCACCTGATATCCATTTTAGCTTTGGTGTCTCAACCTTCTTAGATACCACCTTATCGGCTTTATGGGAAGCTAATATTTCCTCCTTTCCCTTATCATCAGGAGGAACATCCTCTAGACCAGGCAGCATATGCCTTCTCAAAATATGCAGACATAATGAACAAGACGTCTCTGAATGAGGTGCTTCATGCAACCTACACCACTTCTCAGTCAGGGCATCCCATGGGGATCTATGTTGTTGCGTCATCTTTCAAATTTCTGTTGACAGAAACTCCTTGAATTTGGACAGATTGCTGCCCCTATCCTCATCAGATAACTCATAATCTGGTTCTATCAAACAATCACTCCCTGGGGTGATCTTCATCTTGTTCTTATCATTACTCCTGCTGCATACCAGTATCTCTTCTATCATCTGGCCAGAATTTTCATCCTTCTGTGTACATCCTCCTGTCCCTGCAGAAGACAAACAAAAATTAGTTTCACTATCATTATCTACAGAACTCACCATGGGTGAAGATGCTTCACTGTATGCTTGTTCCAACTCCAACATGTCTAAACAAGCATCACAAGTTTTTTTAGAATGAGCTTCATCATGCAACCTGCACCATCCATCAATTAGAATACCATGAATAGGCACATTAATCAACTGACAGCATTGCACCTCTTTAAATAAATGCATCTCAAATTTCTTGAAATGATCCAGTCTTATTTTACTTCCAAAATTACAATCAGGTTCTGAATTTATATCATCATCCCGGGGGCCATCATCATAATCATGTATGTCAAGCATCAGGATCTCCTCTATGCTGGCGGTTCGAGGTCTAATGGAGTAAACTCTAGGTTCCACATCCACATACATGATTTCATTGGTTTTTTTATATTTGGTGATCATGTGTCTCATGCGAGGTTCAGCTTCGATCTTTATCTGATTTGGTATACCCTTCCAAGGTAGCCACATATGACTGAAATCAATTGACATGTATCCGTTGAGGGTTTTTGACCAGTCTCTGCTAAGTAACATTCCATATGTATCAGGTATATCAACTACCTGAATATCAATATAGTGCTAGATTCTGGGATCCGATGCTAGCTGCATGTGAATGTGAGTCAATTCTCCTATCACACTTACTTCTGTTTTGTCCAATTGTGTTACTTTCTTTAATGATTTAGCAGGATGTAGCCCTAAAGCGTTGCATATGGATAGGGGCATTACATTGGTAGATGCTCCTGAGTCTACTAAGCAGTTGTGCAAATTTTTACCAAACATCCTTATGGTAAGGAGGAAGGGAGGTGACTCACCCTTGTCTTTGTATAGGGTCATGTGGGAGGAATCTGCAGCTTGAACAGTAGCTAAGGTTTTAAGTTTGACATTAACATCTTTGGTAGCATGATCTTTATTTCCAAACTAGCTTGGGGTATGGCTATCTTCCTTTTGAGCAAAACCATCCAATGATTTTATGAAAGCACTCTTGATAGCAGGGGTCCTAAGCAGCTCTGACAATGGCAAGCTAGTCTTTACCTTTTTCATTTCATCAGTTAGATAAGTGACTAACTTGTTAGATCCAGGAGGTAAATTTGCAGCCCTTGGTGTTGTGTTATGTGGTGTCAAATACTGGGCATTGACCTTGGGAAGCCCTGGGTTATTACTTGCCTGGGATTGAAGTTGTTTGGAGGCAAGGAAGTGGTCGAAGGATCAGTAGATCTATTTGGGTTATTCCTCAAGTTGTAGTTATGTCTACCCTGAGGTTGCTGTTGATAAGCATTAACTTCCTCATGCTCATTTGATGGCTCATTCTCATCCTCAAAGGGGAACACATAGTTGGACTCAAAAGCCATGGCTGATTCCTCACATGTTGAAGTGTAATCCTGATGTGATGATATTGTCTGCTGATAAGGACAATGCATGAAGCTTTCTAGCACTAGGGCAAAATCATACTCACAGGGGATAATTTCATTTCCCTCTGCATAAGGTGGGTTACCTGAGGTACTGGACACTTCAGCTTGGAATATGCTAGCAGCAATCCTGAATTGAGGACAGTCCAACTCTGCATGAGCGTTGGTGTTATGTATCCTGCACCAGTTTGTAAGTGTTGCCTCTGCATGGTTTACTCTAGTGGTCTGTTTAGGTTCACCAGGAGGCTGATTGTCAAGGGGGTATGGCAAGGAACCATTGTTTGGCCTAGTGTTCCACACTCTAGGCTGTCTAGGAGGATTATTGTTACCATTATTGTTATTGTAATTGTTGTTGTACCCCCTGTCAGGATAGTTGGGTCTGTCATTGGCATAACCTCTGTTTTGATTAGGCTGAGAGTAGAAGTTCTGATTTCTCAGATGAGTGACCTCAGTAGTAAGTTTCCTTAACTGAGCTAATATTTCTTTAATTTCTTCCTTCTCTTCTTGAACCTTGGCCACTACATTTTCTGTCTGGGGCTTGAAAAAGGAAGACCCATTGTTATTGTTGGATTGCTCTATAGCCTGAGACACCCGTGTTTGATATGGTAACATCTGGTTATTCCCACTTGGTGGTGGCATGACACTAAGGGGAGGTATCTGCAAAGGGGCTGGCATCATAGCTAAAGGTATCATTGCTCCATTGGTCTGTTGGTAGGCAGGATATGTAAGACAACCAGGAAGTGCAGGGAAGGCAATATTTGGTGTGGGAGCAGGAGCCAATTGCTGACTGTCTTTGATAGCTTCCTCAAAAGCCTGTGCTAAGGTTGTTACACCAAGATGTGTTCTTCTGATAAACATGGAAGTTAGGGGATCTAAAGCTGAGTAATAAATGCTCCTAGCAGCTTCATCTGTTACAACGTATGGAGCAACTAGCTTAGACAACATCTTTTGGAATCTAGCATTGAAGTTTGCAATAGGTTCTCCTTTGTATCTCTTGATGGTGGCAAATAGATGATAGTTCATTAAAGGATCAATAGGCACCTTGAACCTATCCTTGAAAGCTTTCTCTAAGGCATCCCATGAACCGACTGAACCCTGACCTAGACTGGTATACTAGCTATAGGCCTCTTCCCCTAAGGAGAATGGAAACAATCTGCATACTACATCTTCATACTCAATTCTAGCCCTACAACAGGCTTCCTTGAAGGTTCTGACATGATCATCAATATCCTGATACGGATTGTACCTAGGACAGATTTTATCAGGATTTTTAGGCAAAGCATGATATGCATTGAAGGTCAAAGGAGACTCTGTTGTGAAAAATGACATTGCAACTAGTGGAGGTTGGATATGGGGTATGACAAGTTGAGGTTGGATCTGAGGTGTGATAGGTGGTCCTGTAGGTATTTGTAAGCCAATAGGAGTGTTAGGAGCATGCCTTGGTGAAGGTCTGGATGCACTAGGATCAAGGGAATGATGAATATCCACAGTTTTGGGTCTAAATCCCCTGATAGGTAGTTCTTCAAAGAGTCCACTAGATCTGGACCTGGTATTTGGTTTGGGAGCTAGGATTTTCTCCAAATTTTCTTTTAGGAAAATTAGCTAGTTTATGGTTAGATTTTGAAACTGACAGGATACTCCAGCAATGTTTACAGGAATCTATGGTTTCCTTGTTCAGGCCCTCCTTCTAGCACCAGTTATGGTGTTGATGGTGATGTTAGTCACAACCAAGCACACAAAACAAAAGTTACACAACAACCCTTGTTTATCTTGAAATATATGGTGATGTTAGTCACAACCAAGCACACAAAACAAAAGTTACACAACAACCCTTGCTTATCTTGAAAGATATGGTGATGTTAGTCACAACCAAGCACACAAAACAAAAGTTACACAACAACCCTTGTTTATCTTGAAAGATACAATGAATTCAAAGAATTCATGGTCCCAAGTCCCCATTGATTAGTTCATAATCTGCTGATGTTACTCTGTGGTTGATGTGTGTTGCTATTTTCCATTTTGGGGTCTTATGTAGATCTGTAGATTCTGTTCCTGCAACTATGTTATACAGGGAGGTTACTCTACACAGCATATATCTCCAAATGATGTGTCTAAGTTGATATTTGCATGAGTTCTACCCTTATTTGTGATTTTCTGCATGATATTTTCAACAGTACATGCATCTAGTTCAAAAGAAACATACTAATGATATTCAGTTATCTACGAGATGTCAGCATATTCCTCAGTTATGCTTAATAGTTATCATGATTTACAGTTTATGGAGGTGATTTCTATGAAATTAAAATGAGAAAAAGTGGTTAGAGAGTGAGATTCCTAAAATTACTTAACTAATATCACTAATCCACATACATGTTCCCATACAGCAATGGAGAGAAGAAAACTAAAATCATACTTCACCAGGATAGTCCACAAATATGCATGATTCAGTGCGAATCTTCAGGGGAAAAGTTGACAACAACATGCCACGAAATGAAAGCGCTTCTATAGAACACAGTAGTCACCAGTACATATCCAGAAATCAACTTGAAGATTACTTAAGTTTTACAATCAAGATGTAATCTGAAGCTTCATCTCCATATAGTATGTTCATAAAATAGGTACATTTACAATGATCTGGGGAAAGGACCTTGATTGTTTCAATAATTTAGTCCCCACTAGTCTCAGTAATCTGATCTCTTGCCTAAAATTACTACAGGTCTGATATTGTAGGAATGACCTCCCTTTCCGTGCCAGTTTGTGGCTCAATATATATCCCTGGGCATCCCCAAGGTAGCACCCAAGAAAACCTAATTAATCCATGGTCCACATTCATCTAGCACAGCATCAAACGGTGAGGAATGAATCCCGCCAAGAATCTGAGCAGCATGCCCATGCCAAGCGCCACTCCAACAATAATGTCTCCATCTGTAAACCTTCCGCATTGAAAGCCCCCTTGGGATCCAATCCACCGTCCGGGGTGATCTTGCCATTAAAGCTTTGTCTCTATGCTCACCTGCACGCCGCCACTGTGTCGGCAACTCTGCATCTTCCCAGCTACTCCAACAATCTGCAATAAACAAGCAGGAGTTAAGCACCACTATTTAATAAATTAGCAGGGAAAATAAACACCTATTAAATCAAGATGTGAAATGCACAAACACAGCAATTGTGCCCAAAAACCATGAAAATGGCGCATCAGAAATGCATAGACAACATTCAAAACCAGTCGGGTCAACCATCGCTGACCGAAAATATGCATTCGGGCTCAAAATGCCTCAAAAACCCTATCGCACTATTTTCCCTCTCTTTTCCTTGCTCAAATCCTTGTATATGGCGAATGCATGTTTTCCTTGTATATCGGGCTTGTATACCTTAATATACAAGCACTGAAATATGCAAGGAACTTTCTATTTTTAATTTCCATCTCGAATCCAGCTTGTACATTTTACCTTGCACATCGGCTTGTATATCGCTTACATACAAGCATGTACATACAAAGAATATTCCGTGCTTATCCCCTTTTGGATTCCACCCTTGTATGTGTTAAGCAATGTATGTTTCGAAACAAACATACAAGTGGCGGAATATACAACAATTACTCCCCATTCAATAGCCCTTTCCAAATCCGCGGCTTGCATGTTTGACAATGCATATCGGCTTGTATATCGTAACATACAAACACAAAAAAAAACAAGCACTTAACTCCAATTTATAACTTTCCAATTCTGCTCAATGTATATTTCAATGCATATTGTGCCTTCTATACCTCGCAGTCCTCAAACATACAAACCCCAAATATGCATAGATTTAATGCTAGTTCACCTCTCTTTCAAGTCCGCGGCTTGCATAATGTCTTTGTATATCCTCAATATATAAAGCACAAAATATGCAACGAATTAACCAAGTTTAATAACCTTTTTGGGTCCACCCAATGTACATGACCTTTGCATCTTTTAGTACATTCGGGCCTGATACAAGCATTAAATCGGATTTTATTTTCTCTTTGATTTTGTGTTGTATGTATCTCCCAATGTATGAAGTGCAATGTATATTGGCACTATACAAGCCCGATATACATTGAATTAACCCTGTTTCATAAAAAAGTTAGGTCCAGGCAATGTATCTCCGCTTTGTATGTATATCGAAACATACATACAAGTCGAAACATACAAAGACTTAATTCCAATTCATAAATGTTTTAGGTCCACTGTATGTATATTTCGTTGTATGTTCCAAATGCATGTTAAAATATACAAGCTCGAAACGTACAACAATTTAACCTTGTTTAATAACTCTTTCAGCTCCACGCTTGTATAAGTGCATTGTATATCTCGACCTACCAAACATACAAACGTGAGATACATGCAACAGATTTTAAACATTATTCATTCTAACCCTAAAACCATTTTCGGTCCACCTTGTATCTATGCATAAATTCTACCAAATGCATACAAGGTAAAATGACATACAATTGACTTTGTATATGAACCCGATTGCAAATGCGACTAAGTATAAAAACTCCTTGTACATACAAACGACCTTGTATATGGACAGCGATATACAAAGGTCTTTGTATACAAGCGAACTCACATACAAAGAGCCTTGTAGATGGAACCCGATATACAACCAGACTTGTATGTGCAAACAACAAACCCTCCTTTTGTACATTTTACAAAAATGCTCATAACTTTCAAAATATGGCAAATTTTAAGATGGTTCAAAAAGCAACCCTAACTCATTTTTCACAAGGAATCCAACCATATTCTACCCTAGTACTGAAAATACATTTTTTCTCTATTTTTAACAAGGTCTGCAATTTTTTACCCCTTTTCGCTTTACCACCAAGCAAAACAACACACACACAAGCAAAAAACAAACACAGCAGGGATCCTTATTTTGCTAAGGAGTAAAATGGGGCGTGTTGTGAACATCACAACAAGTCCTTCATAGTTTCTATCAGATTAATTTTCTGTGTTGGTTTGTTCTTCTCTATCAGAATATCCATCTTCATGCTTCTACTTCTGTAGAACTTTGAAACATGTCCAGGCTTACTGCAATTGTAGCACACAACATCACTTTGACCAATGTTCCTTTCATTCATTATGGATCTCCATTGATTATCTTTGTGTCCAAATCTATTACATGTAAAATAGTAACCATTGAAGGATTGAATCATTCTACCATTGTTGTAACTGTTCATCCTTTGACTTTTGCACTGATTATCTTTATGACTAACTTTCTTGCATGTGAAACATTGACCAGAGAAGGATGGAACATTTTGATTCATTCTGCTCCTACATGTTGTAGCCATATGTCCAAATTTATTGCAAGAATAATAATAACCATTGAAAAATGGGTACCTTTGAGCATTAGGTTGTCTGATCGGTGGTCTTCTAGATCTTCTCTTCTTATTCCAGGTTTGCTTGCCCTTGTTCTTCTTGTCTTCAACTTTTGATGCTTGACCTAATTTTGAACTTTCACCTTTTTCAAATCCGAAGCCTTCTTTATCATTGGGATCTTTCTGACTTGCAATCATCTCATCAAGCCTTGCATAACTTATCTTGAATTTTTTCATAGTTCTTTGCCTTCTCCAGTTCTAATTTCAATTTTACAACTTCTTGCTCTAGCTCTGTACATTCTTCATATTTGCCTTTCACCATTGAGTTCAAATGTTCCTCAATTCTTGTCTTTTCTTCTACTTGCAACTTTAAACCAATCATGGATTCATTTGCTAACCTCAATTGTTCACTGTCCTCTTTATCCCTTTCTTTGAATTTCTTGACTTGCTCTCTTAGATTTTTAATGCATTCATTTGCTTCCTTGACATTCTCCTTCAAATCAATGATTTTTTCTTCAATCCTCTCTAGATCTTCAAGAGCAACCATGAGTTCTTCATTATTGATAGATAGATACTCATCCTCTAAAAATTCAATGGCAGGAGTCTCATCTTCTACTACCTTGATCCAATGCTCGTCCTTGTATGCCTCAACCACTATTTTATGTTCTACTTTAGATATTAAACACAGACTTACCTATTCTTCAGGAGCTTCTTGTTCTTCAAACTGCACTTCCTTTTCTTTAGTTTCATCTTCTTCTTTGCAGAAGAACACATTAGGATCTGATACATATCTATTAACTTCAGAAATCTTTTGTCTGTCTTCATCAACCTTGACATTCACATTCTCAACAATCTTTCTTAGCCTTTTGTTATAGAACCAGTAAGCTTTTCTTTTGTTATAGTACCCAATAAAAATACCTTCATCATGCCTTGCATCAACTTTTCTTAGATCTTCATTTCTTTTGATATAACATTTGCTTGAACCAAAAACTTTGAAATATTTGGAAGTAGGGATCCTTCCATACCATAGCTCATAGGAAGTCTGTGTATCATTTGCTCTTAGTTGTACTTTGCTTTGTATATAGACAACAATCCGGATTGCTTCCATCCAGTAGGTTTGCTTCTTTTAACATAATCCTTGCAGCTTCTTGAATGGTCTTGTTCTTCCTTTCAACCACTCCATTATGTTGAGTCCCAAGAGTAGATAATTGCCTCTTTATCCCATGATCCTCACAAAAGATGTTAAACTTATTTGAAGTAAGTTCTCCATTTTTATCATAGCTCAAGTATTTGATTTTCATGTCTATTTCATTCTCAATCATAGTTTTAAATGTCTTAAACTTATCTAGGTCTTTTGATTTATCTTTAAGAAAAATAACCCATGTCATTCTAGAATAATCATCTGTTAGCATCATGAAAAACCTATCTCCTTGCAAGCTCCTTACCTTGGTAGGACCACGGAGATCTATATGCACCAATTCCAACAGTCTGGTAGAAGATTGTTCTTTGACTTTGAAACTTTTCCTCACTTGCTTTCTATCCTGACATTCCTTGTAGATAGCATTAGTAGGTTTGATGATCTTTGGTAAGTCTCTCATAGCTTGAACTAAACTTAACTTCACTAGACTATCAAAATTAATGTGACACATCCTTCTATGCCATAGCCAAATTTCATTTATTTGAGTCATAAAGCAATAGCCATCACCTTCTTTGAGATGATAAATATTTTCATCTATCCTCTTTCCAGTAGCTATCACAATTCCAGAGTTCTTTCTAATCTCAAAGCCATCATTTTGAAGCATAAGATTGTATCCTTTGCAACACAATTGTCTAACGCTCAAGAGATTTTGCCTTAAACCTTTGACATAAAGAACATCATCAGTAATATGCTTTCCATCAAGACTAATTGAGCCTCTTCCATGCATATCTCAACAGTACAATCATCACCAAAAATAACTAGTCCTCCATCATGTTCATCAAATTTAACAAATTTACTTTTATCACTAGTCATATGATTTGAGAAACTACTATCAATCACCCAATAGTTCTTTTCTTGTTTGGTATGAAGAGTATCTTCATTATGAAGGTTTACCTCCAGGGCATTTTCTTTCACACATCCTTTAGATTTAGTTGTAATAGTATCATCCTTCTTATGTACCATCCTAGATCTACCTAAAGTTATTAAGCCCTCTTCCAAGGAACTTGGCTCTGATACCAATTGTCAAATGCACAAGACAACTAAGAGGGGGGGTGAATCTGTTGTACCAAAATTTCAATTCCTCATAAACATAATCATATCCACATCAGTTCACTTAAACCCTTAATCTATTATGGAGATTAAACATGAAATGCAGATACCAAAAACTTAAAAACATCAACACCATGCACAAGAGAACACTAGATTTTTACGTGGAAAACCCTAAAAGGGAAAAACCATAGTGAGGATTAGCTAACAATATAAAGTAGTAGCACTACTGAATTACAAGAGTCTCACTACTGAAGGGCTCACTGCCAAGGACTCACTATCCAGAAGAAGAGGAAAGAACAAAAAGGCTCACTACCAAGGATGAACTAATATAATTGCATCTGACACATGCATGGGTTTAGTTCCTATGAAGCACAACAAAGATCGCCTTCGCATCTATACTGAAAGATAGTAGGCACCTTCTTCTCACTGCATCCAGTCACCTAATACATTAAAGATCTTATTGCCTTGATCACCTTCACATTACTCACGTTCTCACATTTTCACCCACAAACGCATACGGACTCCTTATACTTATTTATACTATCATCAACCTTGATTTCAATCTCCAAGGTCGGCAAACATACAAAATTTGAATTAGGTCTGGACCTAAACATTCCATGGAACAAAGGAATGAAGGAGAACCACTTTACACCTTAACTTGGACCTAAATCCATCCAAGCATACTACAACATGCTTCCATAATCCACGAAGTACATCCACAATTAGTGTTAACACCCAAGTCGGTTGAACTTGTGTAAACACCAAGAACCCTTAGGCACATGCTTCCAAGAACACAACCATAATTTGTGGACCAAGCACAAACCTTTAAAGTGATCTAGAAACATCCATGAATAACATGAAATCACCTAAGAGAGAACAAATCTCACTTGAAGACAGTTCACAGACTGCTGACAACCGACACTGCAAAGCTCTACTATTTAAGAAGACTACTTTCTAGAGAACCAAATCACAAGTCTTTTGGATAGAACATAGATATGGACCTTATGAACACTCATCTAGAACTGCAAGACCAAATACCAAACTGCAGAGAAATGTGGAGTAAAATACTTTCTCCCAGTCACACTACAAACATTACCAGGAACAATCTTCAAATTGGTGAACATAACTCTCAACCCACAGCATTTCGGAGCACAAAGTCTAGATTTAACATCTTCTACCACTTCTCCAAAAACATATCCAAACCTCACACTCTAGTCTTCAACATAGAAGAAATGTAGAGCAAAAACTAAGATAGTACTCTATAAGCTAAAATACTTCTTCTCAACACTATCTTCAATATTTATCATTTTTTCTCAAAAGCACTTGGAAACCTAGGAAAATGAACAATATACTAACATCAACAACACCTCTATAAGGCATTTAGACCACTTTAACACAACAACTCAATCAAACAGCAACAGTAACATCAGAAGACACAGTTGACACCAATGACAACACAAACATGTTGACATCAATGACAACACCGATTAGCACATACTTGCAACAAATATATTTTATCAAGGCATGCGACCAATAGCTCTAGGAAAGTAGAGCCTATTTTTCTTAAGTCTTCATCCTTTGAGGTACCTTCCATTTCCTCCTCTAGAGATGTTATTTCTAATTCTCTTGATATAGTAGAATCGTACAAAAGCATGAAAATACAGATATCCCAAGATGAATACCTTAGACTCAATCCTTCTGAGTTAGATAGGCTTGTTAGATATGTAAAGAAAGAACTTCCCCTTCCTATTTAAATACACAAGTGTCTATTGAAGCTAATGCTAATGCTAAAACCCAAAATTGCTCAAGTTTTCATTCCAAAACTACTCATTCCAGAAATCCCTTTGAGAAACCTAAGTCTTTCTATGTATCTTTGTACATTGCTGGTTACAAGCTGAGTAATTGTGTTATAGACTCTGAGGCCTCTAACAATGTCATGCCTATTCAAGTGGCCAAAGCTCTCAGCTTGTCTCTTACTTCCTCCCATGGCAAATGCTATTTTATGGAATCCACACAGGTGCCCATCCTAGGTCAAATTAAAAATGCACAAGTTTCTCTAGTAGCATATCCCAAGAAGAGACTGAAGTTAACCATTTTGGTAGCTAACATTTCCTCTAGCTATGGGATGCTCTTGAGTAGAAGTTTTTGCAAAGACCTAGGTGGGGAAATTCATATGGATTGGTCTCATGCACTGATACCTATAGATGGTAAGAAAGTCTGCTTAGATCCTAAACTGAAGGCAAAGTTCATAGTATTAAAGTCTGGATACCCATGAGAGGAGATACTAAATGTGGAGATTGGGTGCGGTACTTACATGTTTACCTCCACCATACAAGAAAGTCTAGACATGATTAGTCCTAATTTATCTAATGAGCTATGGACTTTGGAGTTTGATGGGATATGTTCTACTTTTGGGTCAAGTGTTAGTGTTGTTCTTATTTCTCCTGATGATTATAAGTTTCCTTTTGCTTATAAGTTATATTTTGAAAACAGTAATAACACTGTTGAATATGAGGTCTTGCTCCTAGGGTTGGAAATGGCTAAGGAGAAGGGAATTAAGTAGTTTAAAGCAAAAGGAGATGTTGAGCTCATAGTGAAGCAAGTGAGAAATAAATATTTGGTTAAAAATGGAAGGTTGAGGCACTACAGCAATAGGGTTTGGGATTGTATTGAGAATTTTTATGTGTTTTCAATTGAAGCCATCCCCAGAGACTAAAATACTAGGGCAGATTCCTTGGTTGTCTTAGCATTACTGTTCCTCCCTCATCTTGATTTCAAAGATGAATCTTACAGCATGGAGGTGATATACGGGCCCAGTGTGCCTAATAACGTACATCATTGGTAGGTGTTCAATAATGATCAACAACTTATTTCTTTTATGGAGAAGGATGAATCATTTGCAAATTTATTCTTTGAAGGTAGTGTTGTAGAGAATGGAGACACTCTCGATGGTGAAGTGAGTTCCCTGAATGGTCAAGATATCAAGGTGATACAACTGACAGGGAAAAATATTCCTAAGGGTTTGGTCTCCCTTGAAGACCTATTCAATAGACATGATCAGTACATCAAGTAGAAAAAATCAATTTCCATCAAATCATTAGCTGAGTATATTTGTGTAAACATTGGCACTAAAGAAGGTCCCAAGTTTTTTTGTATTGGGAAGTGTTTCTCTCCTAAGGAAAGAGAGCATCTAATTTCTTGATTGATTAGATATAAAGATGTTTTCACGTGGTGTTATGAAGACCTAAAGAATTTTAGAAATTGAGAGGTACAACACCACATTCCATTGAAGCCTGGCACATCTCCATTCCAGTAGAAATAAAGGACGTATAATCCCGAAGTTGCTGAGGCTATTTTTAGTGAAATCGACAAAATGTTGAAAGCTAATATTATCTACCGTATTCATCATTCTATTGGGAAATAGGTGTTGTACACCTTGCATAATATTGGATTATTTTATTCATGTAAAATAAATATTTATTTGTGGTGCATCTTAATTGATGTGTTTAACCACATTAGATATTTATTTGGAGGCCTCTTGTAAATGTTGTATGTAACATTGGGATATTATTTGTATTATTTAATTGTTGGGAAAAAATATAGTACCAAAATTTAAATAAGTGCGTCAATGGTTTTGTGTATCCATGGTTTTGGAACACATGGTCTTATCCAATACTACAAGTTGTATTTGTGTGAGCTTGGTCTATAAAAGCAAGCACATGGTCATTAGTTGTGTGGGTTGGCTATTTCATTGTAGGTGGACTGGAGGTTTGTGAGAGGCTGTCATTTTATTAAGCTCTCATGTAAGTGCATATTGTGAAGCATGGCAGGTGATGTGTGGATTCATGCTTGGACATAATGGAGGATGCATTGGAGGTGCTTGATGGATTTAGAGGTATTCATAGAAGCTCATGAGATGTATTGTAATTCCTCATTGTTGAATAATACATATGAGTGTGGATACTTTTGGAGGTTGGGTTTTTCCCTCTTGAGGGTTTTCCTAGGGTATATCTTGTGTTTGTTCACTGATCTTTGCATTATGGTTATTTGATGCATCTTATTCTCCAATTGGGTTATGCAGAATTGGTTTTATTTGACCTACAAATTCCTAAAATGTGGTATTGGAGCCATGTTTATGGTTGAGGGAGGTGTGAGCTCCCTATATTTATATAACCCTTATGTGTGTAGATTAGTACAAAAAGGAAGCCATGGCAATGCATGAAAGGATTTGGGACATTACAGGGTTTTGTGCAGGTTGTATTGCAGATTTGGGGTTCTGGGTATTGGAGATTTGTTGTGTATGTTGCAAATCTAGTGATTGAAAAATCATGGATGAAGAGGGTTTCTTAAATTGGCTTCATGAGGGTTTTGAGGAGGAATTTTCACAGATGAGCTCCTGGGACAAAATGGACCCCGTCGTTGGATTCAGGATGCTCGAGAGGCAAAGAAAAACATATAATTTTCCCTAGTTTGGTTATAGGAGAAAAATGCAAAATTTTTAAAGCCCCCTAGGTATGGTGGTATGATTGTACGACTGCAGAGGTGCATTGGTTTGAAGAAAAAAATTGATCTTGCACATTGCAAATATTTTTCTATAGTTTGTGGAAATTTAATTGAAAAAATAAAATAAAATAAAAACTATAGAATGGTGAAAAAGAAATTCAAGATATAAAATAATTAAAAAAATTATATCATGCAGGGGGTGATCAGTAGACCCCCGCACCTGCATCACGTACTAGAGGGAGGTACTGCCAGTCAGAGCCAATCAGCCCCCTATCGACCACTAGCTGGTAGGTGGCCTGGCTAGGAGTCCTCATGGCCCCCACTCCCGGCTCCCTGTCGGTCTGGCAGGGCTGGCCGGCAAGGTCAGACTCCCGACCGGTGAAGGTTTGGTCGTCGACCACCTTGAACAGTAGCCCGATGGGATAATATATGATAGCAGCCAGAAAACAAAAAAAAAATTGTGAGGTGATGGGATAAATACTTTATGACAATGGAATTAAAATTTGTAATTAAACCTTATTAAATGTTTAAAACCTCCGTTAAGATTTTTTGGGGTCTGTTGAAACAAAACAATTTTGAAACCTCTTTTGAAGTCCATCATGTCACCTTGTGATGCCAGACCAACATATTCAGTACCACCTGCGTAATGATGACATCAAAACCTAGCCATGCTTATGTCAGCAGTTACGGAGGGTCCCACTAGGGGTCCCCTTTTAGCCCTTAGAGGGCATTTTCTTTCGAGAGGCATAACTTTCACCCATGGTATTGGAGTTTTTGACTTCTTATAGGCATCAGAAAGGTCTCTCCAAGCACTATGCAATGGTATGGGTTTGATCATCAGATTTTTCTGTTTGTGTTGGAATTTGGTGCCTGAAGCCAAGAATTGCTCTAGGATAGTTTTATGCTCATAACTTTTTCATATGGAATCAGATTTTCGATTTCAGACAAGTGTTGGAGAGCTATTGTAATGTAATATAGTTTAGATTATGTAGATATTTAGTTTGGTTTGCAGAGAGAGATTGGTACTTGTTTGATCACTTGTAGGAGCTTGAGATTCAGAGTGTGATTATGAGTGCATTTGGATGGATTTTTGGGCACAAACTTGTGGGAGTGCATGTTGTTATGATACCATCAACATGGTATAGCAAGGTTTTCAAATTTGGTACTTTTAGATATAGGCTTACAGGTGTTCAAAGTTTGGACTTTGATGGAGACAGGTACACAGGTTTGCCTTCTGGTTTGAGGACATGGTTGATACGTGTGTGAGACTTGGAGTCTTGTTTCAGTGGGAGTTGAGTACAAGTATAATGATGATGATGATTATGGTGTCATGGATATGCAAGTACACTTTTGCATTGGCACAACATGATCATGTATGTGATTGACAGGTATGGGCTATGATGTTTGATTCATGATGACAAGTGGTGTTGTGGCATTGTTTTAGGGGTTTGTTCTTATCTCTTGGATGCTTTATTAGTTCCTTGACTATAGTACTTGTGTTGTGGACTTGTCAGAAAATTGAATCTAGTGTTGATTTGGTGTTTGAGTCTTGAAGTCTACAGGTTATCTTCTTTAATATCTCAGTTTGCATGCTATGAGTATGATGATGAGTTTGCATGTTACATTTGTTTTGGATCTACGAGTTATGTAGTTTTGTGGATGAGCTACCCCTTGGCTATAGTGGGATGACTCGGATGTGGACTATCTATATCCATGAGATTGATTCAGTGTTTATGCAAACTTTGTTAGTTGACCTTATCTATGGTCATTTGTACATTGGTATGTTGCATTGGGATAAGAGGATGGATGATTAGAGTGCCTGGATAGTCAGTTGTTGGGACTTGTAGCATGTTTATCATGATGTCATGGATAGGTTGGATACATGGTTTTATGTTAGCTTTTGACAGTGATAGTTTTATCTTCTTGGTTTGGAGATTATGGTTTACTCGACCTTTTGGGAGTTGTTGATGTTACAGTGGGATTCCTTGATTGGTTTGGGGCCATGGATAATCTTCATTTAGGAGATGGTTACTTTGTTTTCATGCATAGCTCAGTATCACAATTTAGTGGGAGCTTTGGTAGCGTTGTGGATTCATCATTTATGATGGATGATCTTCTGCAATGGCTATGGGTGTCTTGGAGAGGCTCTTGGATTA
Organism: Cunninghamia lanceolata; assembly: GCA_027924645.1. Taxonomy (NCBI): domain Eukaryota; kingdom Viridiplantae; phylum Streptophyta; class Pinopsida; order Cupressales; family Cupressaceae; genus Cunninghamia; species Cunninghamia lanceolata. Next base: position 10,130,152 of record BSBN01000108.1, read on the forward strand.
TGATTCTTGTTTCAGTGAGAGTGTTTTGACATCCTGATTTCAATTGTTAGTACATGGTTATCTTCATATGAGTAGAGATGTTGATCCTTTATTTAGAGATGTTGATATTGTGTCTTGATAGACTCTTGATCACACGTTAGAGTTTTGACATGATACAAGTTCTCTTGAGATAGGATGTGTGCATTAGTGCATGTGATCTCCTTGGAGGAGAGGGTTAGATCATGATTTCATGGTGGGCTTCTTGATTATGTAGATTTTGTAGTTGGAGCATTGACAGTGATCTTGTTGTTTCTCTTGGTATTGAGTACTTTGGTCATTTGCTTGAGAGCTTCATGATAGTGCAGTGTTGCATTTGGAGTTTGGCATGGATTGATCATGGAGGTGCTCATGGATACTTGGAGACTTAGGTGAGGTTGGAGTTCTCTTGGGATTAGAGACACTTGTTAAGACGGTTACACATTGGAGGTTTCAGTAGATAGATCGAGGAGTGTTACACCTAGATATGGACGTGGGTTCTTTATGGACCTAGAGGAGATTGTTCTTGGAGAGAGTCATTGTGGCTTGGTGTATCTTGGAGGAGCATTCTCATTCCCCACTCTTGGTCACTTGGTGATTTATCATCTATGAGGTATTTCCCATCCTTTTAGATGCATTTCCTTTATGTTTCATCTTCTCACATATATGGATCTTGAGCTACAATTATTGGTTTTGGAGGGTTCATTTGAGAGATGTTAGCATGGTTATCTCCTTGTTCATATGGTTTGAATTATGAAGTTCATTATAAAGAGTTTAGGAGATGTGATTGGGCTTATTCTTGTTTATGGAATAGTTATGAGTTTGATCTACCTTGATTAGAGAGGCTTACATCCATGTTGGTTACATGTTACATATGTTCATTTGATCTTATGAGATTGAATGGTTGGGTGTTGTTGAGGCTTTTCTTTAGGGGTTGTAGAGGAGATCATACTTGAAACAACTTAGCACTTTCAGGTGTTTGTAGAAGGACATTATGATTTGTAGGTTTTCTCTCTTTGTCTTATGGCTACTTCCTGGAGGATCATGTTAATATGGTTGGACTTGGGAGGTTATGGTGACATGTGAGAGAGTATGCAGCAATTTATCATGCATATGTGGATCATTGTGATTGTTCTTGAACATTGGCTTGTTGATTAGCTACACCTTGGTTTGAGTGTTGATTGATAGACTTGATATGCCTTGGATCTATTTTCAGATTTGACATTACCCATGCAGCGGGAGTTCCTAGATGTATGTGTTCTTCATTGATAGGTTTTATACATGGAGATTGTGATTGCAGTATATGGGTTGGATATATTTTTAGCATGAGTTTATTGATGTTGTTGATACCTATGAGGTATGGATGGTTGGATGTATTAGCATGTATTATGGGTGTCATTTCCAGTCATGTGGGTTTTTTACCTTTGACAGCATCTTGGAGCCTTTTGTTATCACTTGGATTTAATGCTTGTGTTCTTTGGATTGGTGCATCTTCACCTTGACATGTTCCTTTTCTTCCATAGGTGGCACGTTCGAGGATGAGAGGATTTCTTGCTTGAGATGGTGGCCACTTTGATTTTATTGTAGGTATCTTGATGGAGCATGAGAGCATGTTGGAGATTCATGTGATTTCATGTTTGCCTATGATTATGTATTTCATTGATTGACCCTTATGCAATGTGTACAACAAGTGGGAGAATGTTGGGAAATAGGTATTGTACACCTTGCATAATATTGGATTATTTTATTCATGTAAAATAAATATTTATTTGTGGTGCATCTTAATTGATGTGTTTAACCACATTAGATATTTATTTGGAGGCTGCTTGCAAATGTTGTATGTAACATTGGGATATTATTTGTATTATTTAATTTTTGGGAAAAAACGTAGTACCAATATTAAATAAGTGGGTCAATGGTTTTGTGTATCCATGGTTTTGGAACACATGGTTTTATCCAATACGGCAAGTTGTATTTGTGTGAGCTTGGTCTATAAAAGCAAGCACATGGTCATTAGTTGTGTGGGTTGGCTATTTCATTGTAGGTGGATTGGAGGTTTGTGAGAGGTTGTCATTGTATTGAGCTCTCCTATAAGTGCATATTGTGAAGCATGGAAGGTGATGTGTAGATTCATGGTTTGACACAATGGAGGATGCACTGGAGGTGCTTGATGGATTCAGAGGTATTCATGGAGGCTCATGAGATGTATTGTAATTCCTTATTGCTGAATAATACATATGAGTGTGGATGCTTTTGGAGTTTGAGTTTTTCCCTCTTGAGGGTTTTCCTAGGGTATATCTTGTGTTATCTTGTGTTTGTTCATTGATCTTTGAATTATGGTTATTTGCTACATCTTATTCTCCTATTGGGTTATGTGGAATTGGTTTTATTTGACCTACAAATTCCTAACACATTCTATATGGATTACTAACATTGTACCAGTAAGAAAGAAATATGGGGAGATAAGAATTTGTGTTGATTTTTGAAATTTAAATCAAGCATCTCTGAAGGATAATTATCCTTTACCAGTTATGGAACACATCTTAAAAACTATGTATGGATTAGAAATGATGTCCATGCTAGATGTTTTTAGTATACAACTAGATAGGAATAGCCCCTGAGGATCAACATAAGATTGCATTCACCACTCCTATTTGTGTCTTTGCTCATAATAGGATACCCTTCAGCCTTATTAATGTTGGAGCTATTCTTCAGAGGGCAATGGATATGACATTTGGACATTTGAAGAACAAAATCATTGTTGTCTACCTTGATGACCTAACATTCTTTTCAAAAAGGAGAGCTAATCATTTTTATGATTGGCATTTGTGTTTCAACGATGCAGAGATCATGGCATCTCTCTGAATCCTAAGAAATCCATATTTTCAATTACTAAAGGTAAATTGTTAGGTCTCTAAAGATGGCATAAAGATTGATCTAAAAAGAGTCAAGGCAATTCACCAATTAAGTTTTCCCACATCCAAAAGCAATACCAGATCATTCTTCGGTTAGGTTAATTTCTTGAGACGATTTGTCCCTGATTTTATTGAATTGACTAGACATATTGTTGAGATGATGAAGAACAATCCAGTGTTCATATGGAGTGAGGAAGGTAAGAGAGCATTTGAAGACATCAAGGTAGCCATTGCTAATGCTCCCACTTTAGTGCATTCAAATTTTGAAAAAGACTTCATTATTTACCACTGTGCTTCTAAGCAGAATTTGTCATTCATTTTGTTACAAAAGAATGAACAAGGAATTGAAGCACCAATAGCCTTTATGAGTGTGCCTTTGAAGAAACATGGATTAAATTACTCTCCTTTAGAGAAGCATGCCTATGCAGTAGTGAAGGCTATGAAACCATTCAGATTTTATATCTTACATTCTCACATTGTTGTCTTTGTCCCTAACCCTGTGTTTGAAAGCATTCTAACCCAATAGGAAATCAGTTGTAACAAGAGAGGAGCCTAGGTGGTGAAGGTACAAGAGTATGATATTGATCTGAATCCTATTACTCTGGTTAGAGGCAGCGGTCTGTGCAAAGTGATTGCTGAAAATAAACTTGTTGAAGGTGAAGATCTACCACTAGTCTTGTTTACAAGCACTATTGATGAATGGTTTTCAAATGTTTCCTATCTATTAACCTATGGCGAATGCCCATCTCATTTATCTACCAAGGAGAAGATGAATTTAAAATTGAAGGCAAGAAAGTATGTCCTTTGGGAAGGAAATTGTATAAAAGAGGAGTAGATGGTACTTTCCTAAGGTGTGTAGACAGAGAACAACAAAGGAAACTGCTAGACTTTTCATAATGAAGCTTGTGGAGGGCACTTTTTTGCTTCAGTGACAACCTTTAAAATCCTATGACAATGCTTCTGTTGGCCAGGTATGTTCAAGGATGCTTATGAGTGAGTATCTAAGTGTGAGAAATGCTTGAAATTCACCAGTAGACCTCACTTAGTTGCACTACCCTTAAGGCCTATAGTCATTGATGATTATTTCCAACAATGGGGATTAGATTTTATTGGACCCATTAATCCTAATTCTAGTGCTGGTCATGGTCACATTTTGACTGCTACTTATTATTTTACCAAGTGGGTAGAAGCCATCCCAGTGAAGTATACCACTTCTGAAGTTGTCTACAATTTTGTTAAGGAAAATATAGTAGTCAGATTTCATATCCCTAAGAAAATTATTACTGATAATGCTAGTAGTTTCTCCTTTGCTGAGTTTTCTTTATTTTTTTATGACTATGGCATCAGTCTTGCCCACTTTTTGATTATTATCCACAAGGCAATGGAAAAGTTGAATCAAGTAATAAAAAATTGATTTATATTGTCAAGGAGTTGGTAGATGAAAACCAGAGAGGATGGCGTAAAATCCTTTATGAGGCATTATGGGTAGATAGGATAACTCATAAGAGAGCAATTGGGATGTCCCCATTCCAATTGGTGTATGGAATTGAAAGTTATTTGCCTATTTCTTTATAGTTATTTACATTGAATTTACAAAAGGCTATTAAGGATAAGAAATTTCAATCTTCATTAGAAAAGAGGATTATGTATTTTACAAAACTTGAAGAGCACATAGATGAGATGGTTGACAAAATTAGAAGATATCAAGAAGAAATGAAAAGAATTTTTGATAGAAAAGCCAGACAGAGGAACTTTACAGTTGGAGATGTTGTGTTTCTATGGGATAGAAGGAGACAGCCTAAGGGGATTCATAAGGCATTAGATTCATTATGGAGAGGGCCCTTTACAATTAGATAGGTGATTGGAGAGAATGCCTTTCTATTGGCATATCCAAATGGAACTCCAATGACTCTTGCCTACAATGGGCAAGATATGAAATTATATAACTAGTAATGATGTCATATGCCCCTTTGTACAATAGTCTTTAATTCTATTTTTCTTGTGTGTTTGTTGTTTGCGTGACTCTATTGCCCATAGAATAAGGCTTTATGCTAGTTTGTCTAGATTCTCTATGTCCTTTACAGTCCTTGTCCCCATTTAGAGCTTGTTGTTACCCAATTTTTAAATTTTTTTTCTATTCATGTTTCAAGTTAAAGTTCCCTTCTTTATTCTTTATTGTTTCAGCCCTTTAACAAAGTCACAACCTCTTACTAAAGTGTTTTTCCTTTACAGTTGGTGATTTTATGTTTTTTAAACCTCAGTCAGTGGGTTCTTAAGTTTTAAAACCTTCCAATTTCTTGACTCCCCTTTGAAGTCATTGGTAAAGTCTTTGTTGTTGGGTTTGTGTTAGTCCCAGTGCTAAGTCCTTCATAGTCGATGATTTGGGAGATCTTAGAACTTCCAAACTCCCAACTAATGGTTAGAAAGTTCTAAAATTTGTAGATCCTCCAACTCAAAGCTTGGTTCACTTTTCAAGGATCCATATTTCCATTTATCAACATGCATGATGGAAGTGACATTTGTCATTTCGTAATAAATAAGGAATCTCTTGAAAAGTGCAATTGTGTATTTTTCAAAGGATAATTAAGGTGGCTCATTTATGAATTGCACAACCGTACATGCCACCAAAATCAATGAGATTTAATGAGACCTTTTATAAGGGTTGGTACCTTTGTGAATGTCTTATCCTGCATTGTAGCTGGTATACTTTGGAGAAGCTCTAGACTACGTCTTCTACAAGTGATGAACATAGATTTTCATAACAAAGTTAGCTAATTGGCACCTCTTCTCATTTGTGTCTTACTATGATAAATTTGAATTTATTGAGTCATTTCAATGGGAAGAGCAGTTTTCTTTCATGAGTCTGGATTGTTCGTTTCCCCCAAATGTTCTGGAAATTCATTTGGTGTCTCTAGCAGTTACAAAAGTTTTTGTTTTCTAGTTTCTTAAACAAGTAAAGATGAAATATAAGTATCCGGGTTTCCTTGTCATTTCCATTATTGATAATGGTTTGGATAAAGTAAGAGATACTGAGCTTGGACACATAGACTTGAATGATTTTTGGGATCAAATGGAGCAAAACCCCAGAACTCCTACAGAAGAGAAAATTCTAACAAGGGGATTACCCTGCACTGGGGGTTTTCCACCTTCTGTGCCATCTCTAGACTTGGTTGTTACATGTGCAAAGAATTATTTCCCTGACTCATAGGAGATAAGAGCCTTTGATGGATCTATGGTTACAAAAATTGATGCTAAGGCTATTTCTCATGCATTGAGATTACCCGATAGAGAAGAATCTGTTGAGATGTCTGTCACCATGGGGTGTAATTATTTTTTGGATAGTAAAGATTGGTGTTTGAAATCTATTGTGAGAAACTGGTTGAAAGTTGAGAAGGGAAAATCCTAGGTTCTCACCAATCTAAAAAGAGCATATTTCAAAGAGGAAATCTTTGATATGATCATTCTATTGCACCATGTTGTCAGAAGTAGATAACTCAAGATCAAAATTTGTTGGTGCATGAACTTGAGTTATCTACTCCAACTAGGGTTTCACATCTTGTGGTAATCTTTATCACTTTCATTCATATCTCTATCATATATTGGTGATCTTACCTCTGCCCTCCTAAGGCACACACTCTTAGATCACTAATCATCACTATAGTGGAGGTGGAAACACCAACATGGGGTTTGACTAAGGAAATCCCATAAACATAACACAACCTTTTCCCTCTTTTCTTGTGTGTAGGTTGAAGATACAAGTTTTTAAAGACAAGATCCAGGAAGAAGAAAGGGTTTGCAAGTACATGTTTGGTGAAGCTTGAAGATTTTGTAAAACCATAGGAAGGGTCTAGGGAACCCAATGCCCTAGTATTTTGGTGCTCCTGAACTTGGATCTAGGTTCTGATCTATCTCTTGACCTCTATTGTAATTTCTAATTTCTTATTTTCATTTCTGACTATCGTATATTTGTCAATCTTTGTCAATTAGGGTTTCATCTTTAGCCCTAGTTTTCTTGGTTATATTTGGCTAGATTTGGTTGATTCTCCTCTATACAACAAAAATGTAGAACCCCTATAGTTTGGCTATCCTTCATGGGTAGACGCCAAACTCAACTTGTGTCCTAATGTTTATGGAAGAGGGTTTGACCTAGTTTAACCTGTTACACTAGATCTCTCTTTTTCGTTCTAAACATTTTAGTGAAGCTATCATTTATTGCACTTTGGCATCCTTCCTACTTTAGATCTGAATTTTTTTATTCCCTATATCTAAATTGTATTAATTTCATTCATCATTTTGCATACCTACATAGCTTATTTTGCATTGTTTCGAAATTAGGGTTTACAAAAACCTTGCATTGTTAGAAAACCTAGCTAGTATTGAACCTAGGGTTTGGAGATTAATGATTTTTTTCAGATCTTTGTAGCATTATTAAATTGATTTAATTTGTTGTTGCATATCATCTTTGTGTTTAAGAAAATACATTCTTGCATATTTACATTGAAAAGTGAAAAAGCAAGCATTTTAGAATTAGAAAAAAGCGTATTTATTGCATTGTTTTAATTACATATGTTTTAGATCATCATAGAAAGATTTAATTTTTTTATTTTTGCATCATATCTGATTGGTATTACAGAAAATAATCATTTCATATTGCTTTATTTTTCATTTGAAACTATTCATTTGCTAGGGTTTGTTAAGAAAAAGTTGCATTTTTTTATAAAACCTAGTTTTTATGAAATATAGGGTTTGTGATTCATATCTTGTTTCAGATTTTTCTGATGACATTTGCATTTCAAATCTGATTTTACTTGGCTCTAATACATCATATATGTCATTTGGTTTTTGAAATTTGAAAAGAACAATTTTTGTAATGATAAATTTGGAGAAAAGCATTAAAATTAGGGTTTGATTTAAAGATGAGTATTTGATGATTCTAATTTTCTTTGAGTAGATTTGAAATTGATTCAAGGGTCTATTATTTTATTATATGTATTTTGATTGGATCAAAATTTCAAAAACATTGATTCATTTAAACAAAAACTCAAGTTCTTCTTTTATCACCTCATTCATCTCTTCTTTGTGTGCATCTTGTGTGTCACTAAGACTTGTAAAAAATTTATGAGTTTTGTAACCTGATGCCCTAATTCAAACACTCTTGTGTGAAGAAGTCTTTGAATTATGGGTTCTAATGCAGATAACAACACATCGGAACCCAATCTCCAAGTCTAATCACACACGAAGTTCAATCACTTCTTCCTGATATCCCTACTTCACATCTTCCAGAGGCATCAACTTTTCATGAATCCATCAACATAGATGACATTGTGGCTCATGTTTCTAAAGCTCAAATTCAAAGATTAGACATCAGGTTGGCTAATTTTCAGTAATTTCTAAGCTCATAACACATAGTTAAAGAGGCGGTCCTTGTTGCTGAGAGTCTAAGAAGTATTTTGCTCGAAGGTCAAGAAGGATTGGAAGTCTTGCACATGACCTTGCTCATATAGTGCATAACAACATTCTATCTACATCTAGTTGTGCTAAAATCATCACTAATGTCAATTCTTATAATCAATAGGGACTCAAGTGTCAACACCCATATTGACATCCCCCATTCCTACATATACTTCTACTATTCTCACCACTACTGCATAGCCAAGTAATAGTGCTACCACGTGTGTTGGGTTATCCATTGGGAATCTTGTTCATCATTATAGTTTTGTTTCATTCAATTATACTAATACCACACCTAGTTTTACCCCACCTAATCAAACTAAGCCTAATATTACCTTCCAAAAGGCCAATCATATAGTATCACAACCTATGGTTAGCCCTATCCTTTCATATAAATCCCAACCTAGTTCACTTTCTGACCCTGTCATCAATCAACTTTTGTAAAATACGAACTCCATCCAACAACAATTAGAAGGCATAAACCAAAGTCTTACCAAATCATGTATGACATCTCATTACATTTGTAGCCCTTTATCTTATCCTATCCTAAGATCTCAAATGCCTGATAAGTTTGAAACCCCTCACTTTGAGAAGTATAATGGGAAGGGAGACCCTAACAACCATGTGGCAGCCTTTACAACTATGTGTAGTGATTTCTTCTTTAAGGATGCAATTTTGGCAAAACTCTTTCATAGGTCACTTAAAGACACAACCTTGGATTTGTTTTGCTCTTTACCTCCTAATTCAATCACTTCTTTTTCACAACTCATCAATAAATTCCTTGAACATTTTCAAGCGAATATTGGACCTCAAGTTTCTTTGACTAACTTGGTTCATTGTAGACAAGGAATAAAAGAGAAAGTAACAGATTTTATGGGCCATTATCAATCTCTCTTTTCACAAGTTCAATATTCTATTCTCAATGCTAATGTGCAAAGAATCTTCATTGGAAACTTACAACTTCACGTCCATGATAAGATATTGTTGATGTACTATGAATCTTTTACTCAACTTTGCATGACTCTCTATGATTACCAACTTTTGTTTAGTTAGTATGAAAATAATCCCTCATCAGCTCCAATTTGTCAATCTGAAGCTTCACATAACCATTCATTCAAAAGACATAACAAAAATTTCATCAAGATCAATGCAATTTCAGCTAATAACATAAGAAAACATATAGTGGTAACATCATCTCTTGCTCTCACCCCATACAATTTGAAACCAAAAACAAGACATTTCACACCATTATCAAAGTCTCTCTACTCTATAATGATGCAAATTTTGAACAACAATCTCATCAAGCTTCCATCTATTAGACCTCTCAATCCAACTAAGATGCAAGCATCTTTGTTTGATTCGAAGGCCTTTTTTCAATTTTACCGGACTACCGATCATGACACTAAAAGATGTATACATCTTAAACATGAGGTTCAAGACCTCATTGATTCCAATGTCATCCAGGTTGCTAGTGTAAATGATAAAGGAAATAAATCGGTGGCTCCACCTAATCAAAATATTCAAATATATACAAATCCATTACCTCATCATGAATCTAATTTTGTGGACACATCTCAAGAACAAGACTATGAGGGTGATGTTTGTATGGTAGATGCCCACCCTCATAAAAAGCAAGCAAAAACTAAACTACCTATATCTTTTACTCCTCATGATGCTACTATTGAAGCTCTTGATGGACCTCTCTTTATCACCATTTGAATCAAAGATAAACCTATAAGAGGTGCTATGATATATCCTATATGGATGGAAAATGTAGTAACCAAAGAAATTATCTACATGCATGGGTTACACCGTGATAACTACAATGTATCAGAAATCATGATTAGAGCACATGATGGGTCTATTCTTCCAACTCTTGGTGCCTTGACACTCGATGTCAATGTTGGGCCAAGAACCTTGGATGTTACTTTTGACATCATTCCTACATTGGACTTATTTCATGTGAAGTTGGGTCACCATGAATCCGCTCCATGAAGGCAATCCCTTCTATGGTTCATAAGTGCTTGAAGTTTCCTTTTGAGGGATGTGTTCACACTATACATCATATCCAGTACCAGCCTATTTATCAACATGGACACTTTACACTTGACTACTTCTTGCAAAAACCAATTGGAATTTCTCGAGCTAGAGAGGATTTATTCTTATTATCATATCAAAAGTTTAAAGCACATAAAATTGTAGAGTTGCCTCTTAGTAACATACCTCCTTGTGATGTCCTTGGACCTCCTTGATCTTCTAAGGCTATGACATTAGTTCCCCTATCCCATAGGTGGCAAATGGAATTAATCCCAAATCGAAGGATCTTCCTCATCATCAAGCATTTGATAGATATGTTGAGGCTCCCCCTCTGCCATCCCTTCTAGGACAATAAGGCAATTGTCATCCACAAAACAAACCTCCATGCAATTGCAATATTACTTTTTTCCCACCTGCCTCTATAGAGACTAGTGGAAAGCAATTAGTTACGTATGTTTTATTTCCTGAGGTTTCTCAACCATGTGTGGATGCTCAAGTACTTCCACCTATTTCACAAGTTGAGAAGGAAGAGCAGCCTGCATTGAGGAACCCTTCCCCCATGATCTCTCAACCTTCGGTGGTTCATCTTATTTCTTCTAATGTTCTTGAAACAAAGTAAAGGAACCCACATTGGAAGATACCGTGGTTCTCTTATCAAACATAAAAAATAAAGCTAAGAAAAATAAAATTACAAGACAGAAAGAAGCGTCATCATGTTATGTGTCACCTTGTAGTAGGAGAGGAGAATCTCCCTCCTCACAAGCATTTATCACTAACAAAAGCAAAAGAGACATCTACCAGTGTTTTGTCTCCTCAAGAGAAAGAGAAAATTTCACAAGCCACTAATGAACCTATCGCCCTATATTCTAATAGTGAATCTGAAGATAATAATGATATAGGTATGGCTCTTGTTCTTTACACCACACTTACTATAGTTCCTCTTGCATCTTGTTCGTCTACCCAAATTGGTGATGAGAAAGATTGGGAGGAGGACAAATTGATTTAGGTTGACTTGCGAGTGTAGCCCCTAGTTTCTATTATGTTATGAGTGCGCATATTGTTTTCTCCCTTGTAATTGTTGAAAGAACACCAATACACTAAGAGGGGGGTGAATTACTGTATGTTAATTTTTTTAACAATATTAAACCAAGAGACAAGATTCAAGAGCACACATAACACCAAAAGTATGTGGAAAACCTTAAAAGGGAAAAACCATGTTGAGAATGTTTCTTGAGTCTACTACTCAAATCCAACCCCACAAAAAGAAATTTTTACAAATATTTTGTAAGCATCAACTTACAGGTACATTAACACCCAAGACAATGTTTTGAGGCATCAACCTATAGGTACATCATACACTTAATTGAGAACCAACTCAATACAATGAGGCACCAACCCCAATCTGGAATAAAGAGGCACCAAGCCTTGAATTCTTATAAATTATTGTATGTAGACAATGGTTCTTCTCACCAGAAATGCACCTTTTCAATTCATGTACTATGCTCTCCTTCTCTGCATAGTGTTCTCATGGACACAATCTTCTTCTCTCTCTCAACTCACCTTGCAATTTATGTTCTCATTAACATAGTATCCCTTTTTCTCAATACTCTCTGCATACACCTTTAAACATTTGTATGTGCATGCAAACCCTTTACACACTGCCTATGTAAAAACAATGTTTAATTGAATAACATTCTGTAATTGAATTCCTTATGTATATATCTCATATTTGGTCATCAACAACTACCTACTAAATCAACACCAAAAAGTAATTATTTCACAATTACAACTACCCTTTACTCCTTTGCATTCCATCAAAACTATGACAGGAAAAATCTTGCATCAGTGCATTCGAATCGACTTCATGTCTGTAACTGCCAGTCAAATTTTGGCTTTAGGAAATATTCATTTGCCAACTTTAAATGTTGACCATCGATCTCATATTTCCTTCCATCTTGAGTGGACACATTACATCATCTCGCACTATCATAGTCAATGATTAAGAAACATGTATTACTATGCACTGTTGTTGTAGTCATCCAATCTCCTCCTTTATCATGCACTGTTGATTTGAAATCACCTTTACATGTTGGCCCTTTGAAAATTCTTTGGTTAATGAGAAGTTGCCACGCCAACTACTTGCATCCAAAGCTTGCCACTTTTGGGCATTGTGTAAACATGTGGAGTTACCATTTTGTGATCTCCATGACCTTGTGGGGATGTACAGACCTGACACATGGTGAGATGTTGTACTCGCGCACTAGCAGAGACTCTTTACTTTTCTTCCTTGCATGCATGTGCTAGACATTTGATCTTGAAGGATCGACGTGCACCATTGGATCAACACTGAAGTGCTTGCAGTTTATTCTCCTTTGCATATCGTAAAATGAAATACCATCTAAGTTGGTAACCATTAAGAAATGGGGCCATTCAAAGCACAACACAAAGGTACTTAAATGATAACTTAAGTCATGGTCACTGCTCATACTAAGTCACCTATAGATTAGAACAAAAGTACTCCTTGTCACCTCTAGCCGTTACCACATTACCACGTCAACAATAAACACCTATCGCAGGATATCAAGCTATCTGTTTACCACGTACGCACTCTCCACAATACCTTTTAGATTTGACCACCATGGGATCACAATGGTCACTAATGATTTTGTCATATATCTCCCGCAAACTCACAAGCTTTTGATATTACAGTGGTGGGAGCGCGATGGCCAGTTTAGTGTTACATTACCTATCCCCACTAGCCAGCAACAACATCATTGACTACCAAATTCACCTCATGGTATAGCAGTATCAACCGGTTAGCAAGAATATTCACACTGCAAGCTCGCACTTGCTCCATCTTGTCCATCACGGGGCTATAGTAAGAGTTATATTACACTTTATATTCCCCGCCAACCCGCCAGTTTGATCTCAGACTTCTTGTGGTAGTGCAGTACATGTTTAAACCTAACATTGACTCCCACAATCTTGCCATCATAGTTAGGGTTCACTCCTTAGCTCTGTGGGAGTGCGGTAAATGATGTATTATAGGGTTTTACATAGAAATTTCTCATACATACTAGGATACAAGGATGATAAACTACATTCTTGAACAAAAAATGGATTATACTATGGGTAGGAATATTCAAATGGATGATGGGTCTTAGAGTTTGGAAAGAATTTGAATATAACCTAGGGAAAATTTACCAACCCTAACACCCACTCTACTCTAAGATGTGATATTTACCCTTGCAATATTGGCACCTGATCCGCCTGAGCCATTAACACCTACACCTATGCCTACAAGGTATGATTTTGAGTCTGGGGATCTTGTCCCCTATCCTCTGCATCCTCCTCCAAGACATCTAGAATTGTCTCCTTGATCAGTACATCCTGTAGGCCCTCCTCGATAGTCACCTCCCAATCCATCTCCTCTACATCCATCTCCTCATCCTCCTCCTCCACTCTAACCTCCCCCATCACCTAATCTCCCTCCATCTCCTCCTCCACCTCCTCTACTCTGACCTCCTCCATCTCCACCTACATCTGTCTAACTCCAATATCACCCTCCTCTTGGATAGGGGATAATCTCAGTGCACCTCTCCCTCTACCATCCCTACCTCTACCCCTATCACCCCTCCCACCATCCCCTTTTCCCCCTCCACTATCACCTCCATCATCATCATCTTTCTGTCCTCTGCCATGGCATCCATCTCTCCCTCGCCCTCTCCCTTGCAATCTACCATGAGGACCTCTCCCGAGCCTCTCCATAGGGCCAAGTGCATCTATATCTAATAATGGCATAGGCCTATGCTATGCCCACCAAGCATCATACTTGAGTGTAGTGCCCGCATCTTCTATATCTACTATTGCACCCCATTGAATAGGCTGCAATCCTGGAATCTTCTATAGAGCCACCTATACACTGATCACTGGCCCCCAATGAGGAACCTCCTTGGTGGATGAACAAACTCTGCTATGCCCACTGGTACATCCTATCTCTCCCCAAACTATCAAAGGACTCACTCTGGAAGATGTCTCTCAATGATATGTTGCATCTATAATGTCTTCTTGATCAAGTATCTAGTATGTCGACAATACGGAAGGTGATCAACATCCTCCCCTAGGCTCTGCACTCTCTATATGGTCTCCATGTAAAGCCATCCAAATGATCAATCCCATGTCTCTAGTAGCCAACATCACCAATCCAAGCCTATATCACTACCCCTTCATAGATATATACATAGGTTAGCTCATCAACTAGATCTCTATCCACTAGTGGCTTGAACACAGGAATATGCTCCCAAACCCAAACCATAAGCAACATTGTCCCACAACTAATAGATTGAGCATCCCTGTAAGATATATCATGTAACTGAAATTATAGAATCGCAAGCAAGCATGGACCCCAAGCATATACTATCACCTACTTCATCATACCCTCCAACATCTCACCCCATCCTACGAGGATTCCTTGACCTCATTGATCAGGGATAACAATGCCACCAATAATATTGCAAACTACCACAATCAATCTATCATATCTATCTACCAATGTATCCCACCAGATCTCATAATATTCTCCACTTAGCTACACTAGGTCATCCACCTCAAAGCATTGTTGGAGAGATGCCAACCCCCACTCTAGATCATACATCACTCACTCCCCATGAATAGGAAGCCTCAATATCCTCCAGACATCCTCTAGTGTATGGGCCACATGGTATAAACCTAATGCATGTATCGTATCCCTCTCCTCCATGCTCAAATGATCACGCAACTTGAAGTAGAATGGTCAGCTCTCTTGGGTATAAATTAGTGGTAATCTAATCTACGCTCACAAAAAACACATCATATCAATCAAGACATCTCACCCAACCTATTAGACTCTTTGCCTATCAGAAATTTTGTCAAACTCTAAGCAAATTTTGATCTCTGTTAGATGTGTCACACTACTCATCAAATGCATTACATTTTTACAATTACATCGCACCATTTCACAATTGCGATGCAGAATTTTAGATGCATTGCACTGTCAGTCAAATGTGTCACACTTAACAGCTACATGTAGTCTAACACAATTGTGGTACACGAGCCCACACATGCAGTTCTATTTTACAAATACATCGTACAAACACAAATGTAGTGTAAAACCCCACAAATGCGGTGAATACGATGATGAATGTGGTGCAAAAAATTGCACGACATCTATTTGCCATTGTTTGAGCCCTAAATCTACTAAAAATTTTAAAAAAATCAAAATGCAAAGTTTGAGCACATACTGCCACGCCTAAGCATGTTGGTCATCTGTGGGTCCTGACTTGGTATCCCCTATGTGCAGTAAATGGAATGGGTGCCATCTCTACAACTCCTCTGTGATAGAATCTAAACTCAGAACTCTAGAATTCTAAATACAAAGCACACAAATGACCTATTTTCACTCCCCTAGGGCCTATTTATAACTTTCTTTGACCTAAGAGGGCCCCCTATCTTCATGCCTAGCCTCATCAGCTTTCACCTTCACACGCACATATCTTATAAGCTTAGTTTTTAATCACCAATGCATTTGTGCCTATCAAATTCACCTATCGGTAAATTTACCAAATGTTTTGGAATTTTTTCAAAAATTTGTCAAATTTCCTGAGGGGACATCATGTTATCCCACTTTATCCAAGGCATGCTGGGGCAGGTCTTGAGCTAAATTTGTCTAGTTATTCTTTGACACAACGTTCAAATTCACATTGTATCAAAGAGGGGCAAAATGTAGACACTTAAAAATGTCCCGAGTCTGTGAGTAACATTTTCACACTAATTATTCCCTAATGTCATATTCTTCTATTAATTAAATAATTTTGAATTATTTAATTAATTCATTTTTCTATTTTCTATTCTATAATTAAATAAATTCTTATTTATTTAATTATTCATCTCTATTTTCCCCCTTTTCCTCTATAATTGAATAATTATTTTTAATTATTTAATTAGTCATTTATCTACTCTCCTACTTTATTAAATAATGGTTTTCAATTATTTAATAATTTTCCATTTCCTCCATCATCCAATTTAAATAAATAAAATATTTATTTAAATTAGCCCTCACATTTATTCTCATCACAACACATGTCCCTCTCTCATAATTTAAGTAATTTTTTATTTGAATTATGTGTCACACTACCACCTTCATTAAATGCCTTGTGACACTACCAACTAATTTAAATAATTTTATTATTTAAATTAGGTCACCTCTATTCTTATCTGCACACTTGTCACACCACTACCTTTTATTAAATGAAAGGGGTCTTTTCTTAAATGATGTCTCAATCTTAGCCATCTACATCACACAATTCACCTTTTAATCCTCACCCTTCATTCAAGTCCAAGTCCTCTATAATAGAAATCCTTCATCTCCATTTCAAGGTTAACCACAACCACAATCATAATCTTCACTATTTTGCTATCATTCATCTTGTGATCTTGCTATCATGCATCTATATTGAGCTTATCATATACCTTGCATGCTACAAATCTGAGAGCAAACAAAGCAAAATGGAGAAGAGCAATGGAGGAGTGATGCAGGAGCATCCCAGGTTGTAGAGCAATCTTGCATGAACTAAAAATATTTGCATTTCTTTTTTTTTTCATTTTCCCAATTCATTTCAGTTTAGTTCAGACAGAAGTAGTTTCAATATTTTCTACCGCATTGCCATTTTAGAACCTGTGGATTAAGACTTAGCATCTAGACATCATTATGCACATAATATCCAAAATTAAGCTTATTTGGATCTGTTTCCAAAAAGATATCACTATCAAAAGATCAATTATTTTCTCAGCACAAAGCATTCAGACAGTCTCAAATAGTCAGCTGAAGGAGAAGGTTTATGGAGCACTTTCATGACTTGCAAAGCTAAATGAAACATCATTCAATGTTTTTTGAGTCATGTTCAACCTCCCTTGAGATTCGTACCTTGTTTCATTCATCTACGGAGGAGTAACAGTTGCTTAAGGCTGACCTATCTGTTCTACATGTTACACCTTCATTAGAGAATGGAACTTCTTCCTTAGCCGACGCGGAGGAATCTAGGAGTTTCAAGATGATATATATACATGTAATAGATGCATAGGAAAGTATTTGATCATTAGAAATTAGAATATGATGTTTTAGACTTAGAATTCTTTCGGAAGAGGCACTTCAATGTCATATCTTTCAGTATTGTAATCAAGCTTATGAGCCCAATTGTAAGCCTACATGTTGTCGGCATGTTAGCATTTTGAATCTTTGATATATTGAGTATCTAAATTTCCATTTTCATTATATAATTTAGTTGTTTCTATTGTGTTTACTCTTGCTGCACAGCCTAGATAGT
This sequence comes from Cunninghamia lanceolata, assembly GCA_027924645.1. Taxonomy (NCBI): domain Eukaryota; kingdom Viridiplantae; phylum Streptophyta; class Pinopsida; order Cupressales; family Cupressaceae; genus Cunninghamia; species Cunninghamia lanceolata. Next base: position 10,147,931 of record BSBN01000108.1, read on the forward strand.
TCACTCTGTGGACCCTCCTAACCGTGACTGCACCAAGTGGTATCAGAGCAAAGTTTGAATCTTTTGGGAGCAAAGTTTGAATCGTTTGGAGCGAAAGTTGTGAAGGCATTCTATAGGATCCTATTTTGAGCAGATCACCAAACTAAGGTAGCCTACTTGTGTTGTCAACCAATAGGTTGATTGTGAAGCATTTGTCACCTTGTAGCTAGATCACCAAATTTGAGGCAGTTTCCACTTGATCCTAGGAAGAGATGCTGCCGAGGAGAATACCTGATGTTGGTACTATGGCTAGAAGAATGAATGAGATAATGGAGATGACGAAAATAATTAAAGTTTGACTAGATATTGTTGAAGAAGATCAAAGAAGAGGATTAACACCTAGACCTAATTTTGAAAGTGATGATGAAGAATTTCAATCCACTAATCAAAATGAAAAAACCCTAGAAGAAGAAGAAGAATCAGATCAAGTGAAAATGTTGAGAGCTACTTTGAAGATTGGAAAGAGACCTAGAGTAGATGTACTGAACTACACTGGTAATTTAAATCCAGAGGAATTGATTGATTGGATAAATGACCTAGAAGAATACTTTGAATATGAAGAAATTGAAGATCCGAAGAAGGTGAGATTTGCAAAGACTAAGTTGAAATGACATGTTATTTGGTGGAAAGAAATTTAGTTGGATAGAAACAAAAGAGGAAAAGAAAAGATCATAAAATGGGATAGAATGGTGATAAAGTTAAAGAATCAGTTTATACCTGCTGACTATGAGTTGGAAATGTTGAAGAGATTGCAGAACCTGAGACAAAAGGAGAAATCAGTGAAAGAGTACACTAAAGAATTTCAAAAGATAATCATAAGGACATGACATAGTGAAGCAAGCAAGGAGAAAGTGTCAAGATACATCAATGGATTGAGAATGAAAATTCAAGAACTAAGTTTGGTGAAGATGACAACAATAGAAGAAGCATATCAATTTGCCCTGAAAGTTGAAGAGAAGTTGAACAAGAAGCATGAGCAAAGACAGAGAGGTAGAGGAGGTAAATTTCAAAGAGGTAGAACTTATTCTAGAGGAGAAAGATCATATGTGGAGCAGAACAAGCATGATAGCCCATTCAAGAAGGAAGATAGAGATAGAAATGCATACCGAAGAGATGATAGAGCTTTCTACTGCAGAGGAAATCATAATGCTTACCGGAGTGAAGGATACAGAAGAGATGAAAGTGGAACTGATAGGAGAACATTCAGAGGAACTTGTTTTAAGTGTGGAGGTGAAGTACATAGAACATTTGAATGTCATTAGGGAAGTACAAGAAAGAAGACAAAGAACGGTGAAAGATAAGCTTACATAGAAGAACTTGTTGGATCACCTGATTCAGTTGGAAACCCAGAGAAAGGAGAATCATTAGTCATTCGGAGAGCACTATTTCTATTGAGTACAAAGAATACTGAGAGGGGGGTGAATCAGTATTCTAATAAACTTTTCATTCACACATTTATTAATCCTTTTACCAAAATCAATAACATGAAAGCAAAGTAAACACAAGAAGATCAACCACAAATTCATAACACATAGACACCATGATTTTACATGGAAAACCCCAAAAAGGGAAAATCTACAGTGAGTGTTAGCTCACAATATATTATGATAGCCATACTGAATTACATGAAGACTCACTGCCTTAGGGTTCACTGCCCAAGGACTCACTATCCAAATAAATGCTCACTGCATAAGGCTCACTACCAAATAGAAGAGAAGATAGAAGAAGGATTAGCTCACTACCAAGAGATGACTACTACAGGTGCATCTACAAAATGTTGTGGAGCAGTACCAATTTGCTCAATATATAGATTCAAAGGACTTCATATTGTCTGCCCTACTTTTCTACTTTGCTTCACATATACTTCTATCATTTTGCCTTTATTGTCCTTTTTCTAATCACAAAATTGCCTTAGGTTGCACAATCATGGAATTCACATTCTCGTCAAACACTTTCACTTAGCCAACACCAAAATCCATTGAGTGTATATATCTGCAACAAGATTCATGGGCAGGTGCAAAAAGTTGGGGGGCCAAAAAGTGGCCAACTTTTTTAAAAAAATTAAGCCATAACGTGAGTGCATTATAATGTGCTCATGTTATGGCTTGGTGATGTCGAACCTAAGGTTGGGCAACACCAAGCCAAAACGTTCTAACATTATAACATGCTCGCGTTATAACGTGTTCATGTTATAATGCGAGCGCATTTTGGCCTACTATAGAAAAATCCATAATATTCATTTCTCCATGTATTTATTCTATCTCTCACCTCTCTATCTCTCACCTATCTCTCCCCCTCACATCTCTCCCTCACACCTATCTCTCCCCCTCACCTCTCTACCTCTCCCTCAACTTTAAACCTTAATCCCTCAACCTTAAACCTTAATCTCTCAACCCTAAACCTTAATTCCTTATCCCTAAACCCTAAACCTTGATCCCTAAACGCTAAACCCTAATCCCTTATCCCTAAACTCTAAACCCTATCCCTAAACCCTCAACCCTAAACCTTAATCCCTCAACCCTAAATCTAATCCCTCAACCCTAAACCCTATCCCTAATCCCTCTACCCTCAACACTCTAACTTAACCCTAATCCCTTGACCCTCAACCCTAATCCCTCAAGGTCCTAAACCCTAATCCCTTATCTCTAAACTCTAAACCCTATCCCTAAACCTTCAACCCTCAACCTTAAACCTTAATCCCTCAACCCTAAACCCTAATCCCTCAACCCTCAACCCTAATCCATTATCCCTAAATTGTAAACCCTAATCCCTCAACCCTAAACCCTAAACGCTATCCCTATTCATAAACCCTCAGCCCTCAACACTATACCTTAAACCCTTATCCCTAAACCCTCAACCCTAAACCCTAATCCCTCAACCCTAAACCTTCAACCCTAAACCCTATCCCTAATCCCTCTACCCTCAACACTCTACCTTAACCCTAATCCCTCAACCGTAATCCCTCAACCCTAAATGCTATCCATAAAGCCTCAACCCTAAACCTTAATCCCTCAAGGTCCTAAACCCTAATCTTTTATCCCTAAACTCTAAACCCTATGCCTAAACCCTCAACCCTCAACCTTAAACCTTAATCCCTCAACCCTAAACCCTAATCCCTCAACCCTCAACCCTAATCTGTTATCCCTAAACCCTAAATCCTAATCCCTCAACCCTAAACCCTAATCCATCAACCCTAAACCCTATCCCTAATCCCTCTACCCTCAACACTCTACCTTAACCCTAATCCTTCGACCCCAACCCTAATACATCAACCCTAAATGCTATCTATAAAGCCTCAAACCTAAACCCTAATCCCTCAAGGTCCTAAACCCTAATCCCTTATCCTTGAACTCTAAACCATAGCCCTAAACCCTTAACCCTCAACCTTAATCCCTCAACCCTAAACCTTAATCCCTCAACCCTCAACCCTAATCTCTTATCCCTAAACCCTAAACCCTAATCCCTCAACCCTAAACCCTAAATGCTATCCCTATTCCTAAACCCTCAACCCTTGACACTATACCTTAAACCCTAATCCCTTATCCCTAAACCCTCAACCCTAAACCCTATCCCTAATCCCTCTACCCTCAACACTCTACCTTAACCCTAATCCCTTGACCCTCAACCTTAATCTGTCAACCCTAAACAGTATCCATAAATCATCAACCATAAACCCTAATCCATTAAGGTCCTAAACCCTAATCCCTTACCCTAAACTCTAAACCCTATCCCTAAACCCTCAACCCTCAACCTTAAACCTTAATCCCTCAACCCTCAACCCTAATCTCTTATCCCTAAACATTAAACCCTAATCCCTCAACCCTAAACCCTAAATGCTATCCCTATTCCTAAACCCTCAACCCTCAACATTATACCTTAAACCCTAATCCCTTATCCCTAAACCCTCAACCCTAAACCGTAATCCCTCAACCCTAAACCCTATCCCTAATCCCTCTACCCTCAACACCCTACCTTAACCCTAATCCCTAGACCCTAAATGCTATCCCTAAAGCCTCAACCATAAACCCTAATCCCTCAAGATCCTAAACCCTAATCCCTTAACCTTAAACTCTAAACCCTAGATCCCTAAACCCTCAACCCTAATCCCTAAAACCTAAACACTATCCCTAAAGCCTCAACCCTAAACCCTAAACCCTAATCCCTTATCCCTAAATTGTAAACCCTATCCCAAAACCCTCAACCCAAAATGTTATCCATAAAGCCTCAACCCTAAACCCTAATCCCTTATCCCTAAACTCTAAAACCTATACCTAAATCCTCAACCCTCAACTCTTAACCTTAAACCGTAATCCCTCAACCCTAAACCTTAATCCCTCAACCCTCAACCCTAATCCCTTATCCCTCAACCCTAAACCCTAAATGTTATCCCTATTCCTAAACCCTCAACCCTCAACACTATACCTTAAACCCTAATCCCTTATCCCTAAACCCTCAACCCTAAACCCTAATCCCTCAACCCTAAACCTTCAACCCTAAACCCTATCCCTAATCCCTCTACCCTCAACAATCTACCTTAACCCTAATCCCTCGACCCTCGACCCTCAACCCTAAACACTATCCCTAAAGCCTCAACCCTAAACCCTAATCCCTCAAGGTCCTAAACCCTAATCCCTTATCCCTTAACTCTAAACCCTGTCCTTAAACTCTCAACCCTAATCCCTTAACCCTAAATGCTATCCCTAAAGCCTCAACCCTAAACCCTAATCCCTCAAGGTCCTAAACCCTAATCCCTTATCCCTAAACTCTAAACCCTATCCCTAAACCCTCAACCCTAAATGTTATCCATAAAGCCTCAACCCTAAACCCTAATCCCTTGTCCCTAAACTCTAAAACCTATCCTTAAACCCTCAACTCTCAACCTTAAACCTTAATCCCTCAACCCTAAACCTTAATCCCTCAACCCTCAACCCTAATCCCTTATCCCTCAACCCTAAACCCTAAATGCTATCTGTTGGTGATTGTTTTGATGCAATCATAACAAAAGTTAAAATTCACATATAATGAACCATAACTGACTTGAAAGATATTAAGTGAATCTTAAACGATTCCTTCATATCTTTCAAGTCAGTTATGGTTCATTATATGTGAATTTTAACTTTTGTTATGATTGCATCAAAACAATCACCAATAGTTTTTGGTTCACAACACTATCCCTATTCCTAAACCCTCAACCCTCGACACTATACCTTAAACCCTAATCCCTTATCCCTAAACCCTCAACCCTAAACCCTAATCCCTCAACCCTAAACCTTCAACCCTAAACCCTATCCCTAATCCCTCTACCCTCAACACTCTACCTTAACCCTAATCCCTCAAGGTCCTAAACCCTAATCCCTTGTCCCTTAACTCTAAACCCTATCCCTAAACCCTCAAACCTAATCCCTCAACCCTAAATGCTATCCATAAAGCCTCAACCCTAAACCCTAATCCCTCAAGGTCCTAAACCCTAATCCCTTATCCTTAAACTCTAAACCCTCAACCCTAATCCCTCAACCCTAAATGCTATCCCTAAATCCTCAACCCTAAACCCTAATCCCTCAAGGTCCTAAACCCTAATCCCTTATCCCTAAACTCTAAACCCTATCCCTAAACCCTCAACCCTTAACCTTAAACCTTAATCCCTCAACCCTAAACCCTAATCCCTTAACCCTAAACCCTAATCCCTCAATGTTAAACCCTAATTGCTATCCCTATTCCTAAACCCTCAACCCTCAACACTATACCTTAAACCCTAATCCCTTATCCTTAAACCATCAACCCTCAACCCTAATCCCTCAACCATAAACCTTCAACATACATACATACATATATACATACATACAAGCATGCATACATAAATAAAACCATACATACATACATACATACAAGCATACATATATACATACATACATACAAGCATACATATATACATACATACATACATATAAGTATATATGCATACATATAGGCATACATACATACATCAATACATACATACATACATATAGGCATACATACATACATACATATAGGCATACATACATACGTACATGTTTAATAACCTTGAACATAAAACATTCCAAGGGAGGCATAACGTGAGCATGTTATAACGTGCTCGCGTTATGTCAAACATGACAAACATTGGGCAAACTTTTGCTAAAAGGGAAAAAATGCAAAACAAAACATAACGCAAGCATGTTATAATGCGCTCGCGTTATATTTTTCCTTGGGAATCCCAAGACTTAGGCTTGGTATTTGCTTTGGATTTCTAAGCCAAAGGCTTGGAGTGCCTTCCCTACATCTAAAGATGTGTTTTTGCATATTCTACAAGGTTTCACATTATTTCGTTCATGCTAACCCTCAGATTTGCATGTGTTTCAAGGTCGAATAAATTGAACACCTGGGTAATGTTAGGCTTTCTCTTAGCTATTTAACGATGTAATTTTTTTCACATTTTGACAACGTTAAGTCTTTCATCTTTAATTTCTTTTGTTTGTGTGTCCATTTTTGGGCAAAAACTAGTGTTTGGTCTTTTTTTCATTGTAAATTAACCGTTCATTAAAATTTTAAAAAAAAAACATTTCTAGAAACTAGACTGCATTCTACACATTAAAAAAAATCAATTAGTTTTCAAAATTTATAGGGGTAGCATGGCCAAAATTCTATTTTTCAGGATGTGTCCACTTTGAAAATTAGTAAAAAATTAAATATTCATTAAAACATTATCAGAAAAATTGGGCATAAACTACTGTTAGCTAATTTCTCGCCCAAGCTATTTTAAAAATACCAAAAAAAATTTAACTTTTTAACGGAGCCACAAAACATGCTATGTTATGTTTTTTTATAGAAACGACACCAATTTCTGTGGCTCCCTCTTTTGAACCCCTTAATCTATACCATTTTCAAAAACATTAGTAGTTTAGAAAGTAGACTCGAAGCACTACGAACATTGTTTTTGTTGCATCCTAAAATTTTGAGTGTAACTATGCCCAATTTTTCACCCAAGGCTAGCATTTCTTGATTTTAGAAAAAAAGTGGCCACTTAAGACCCCCTTTTGGCCCACCATCTTCTTGCACTTACCCTCATCTCACAATCAGGTCCGCAAGCCAGACATGAAATGTGTATACAAGTGTTATACCTTGTCATCTTGATCTTGTGCACAAATAGGAATGTGGACCCAAATAAACATACAATAATCTTCATATAGATCGGCATCAATCATTCAACCACTTGGATTAATTCTTCAAACAATATATCCTCACAGTATATAAATCTAACTTGCTTGTCAACTTATCCCTTAAGTACACACTTGACCAGCTCAACTATCATACCAAAACTCCCAATGCAAACCATATGATACTTTGAAAATCATAGATAACATTCATTATGGACATCTTAGCATACCTTCAAAAATACAGAGCATAATATTCTTTCATAGAGAAATGCAGATCTCAGAACTGTTGTTTTGTCATAGAGAATACTATCAAACTGGAAGCTGATACTAAAGAACTTGTCAAGTATGATCTAGTGAACTTCAAGTGCTACAAATCTGAATTTAGATGATTATGACATGTGTCCACATTTCCTTAGAACCACAAATCAAAATACTCAACATCGAAGGAATGCGTACCAAAATACTCAAATCCTTTACACTATTTCAGGCTTAACTTTGTTCATCTGAACTTAGACAAATCACCATATGACTTTCAGAGGAAGTTAGAACTTGAACACTGGAACATATGATCAGAAAATAGATATGAATAACATACCTGAACTACATATAATGATCTTCAACTGCGGAGGCATACTGACCCAATCTCTGTCACTTACTCTGTATACTACCCATACTTAGTCATTTTAAGCTTCCAGACCAGAATCCTTTTAAGCCTTGTTGTCAAAACCAAATTAATCTATTGGAGTAAAGTCTCTTTGCCTTGTTGGTGGAACCTCTTTGCATTGTTTCCATCAATGACAACATTTAATCATTCATCAGAGTAGTGTTTCTTGCCAACAATCTCCCCCTTTGGCATTAATGGCAACACTTAGTCAAAAATGCTTGTCTGCTCCCCTTCACTATATATACTTTGTTTTTATTCTCCCCCTTAGGTGTTTGCCCATTTTTCACTGGTTTTCTTCTCCCCCTTTGACATCAATGACAAAGGTGTATGTACATGAGTCAAAATTTTGTCAAGACAACAAAACTGCAAAAATTGTCATACTTTGCCGCATATGTACAAATACAATCTTCAACTTAATTTGATGTGGGTTGTAATGATGTCATAGAAGATATTCTTAATTTGAGCTAGCTCTCCATCCCAACTCTTCTTTACATTTTCCAAAATTTGAATATGGCCATTTATTAGAAAGACCAATTTTTCTGCCTTTTGAATATCAGAGGTTGTGTCAATTAGTGCACTTACCTGCAATGCTTTTGCTGCAAGATTTGACATTGAGTTGAGCTTATGAATTATTAGTCCTCTCAACTGACACATTCTATTTTTCATTTGATCCCTCTTATTCATCAGATTACTTAAGTCATTATGAATATTGATAACTTGTATCTCTTTGCTACTTACTGACTCAACTGCCAGATCAAATGACAAAAATATTTGTCAGTTGCAGTTTCAGATCCTTGATCTTTTCTTCTAACTCCTTTGTAGCTTTCGACCATGATAAATAAAATTTGTACAAATCATAGGCTTCTTTTATAGCACTCTATATACCTTTTATTCCATCATCTAATAAAGTTTTATCATTGATCAACCTGGTCTTCAACTCAGTTAATCTCTTCTCATCAAACTCTTTTCTTACTTTCTTTTCTACAGACTTTTCAAAAGATTCAAAATGCACATTTACTGAGTTTATGAGTCCCTTGAGTTGATTTGTTGAAGACATTGATGTATCGTTTTGATATGATGGCATCAGCTTCTCCAAAATGTTGGATGCCACACCAATGAGTTCACTGTCCTCTATATGTGACTTCAATATTTCTTCTTGTGCATTTTCTTGCACAATTGATACCAATTTAAATTTCTGCATAGGGGACATTGAGTCCAATTTTATTGGACCTTGCAAAAACTCATTCTCATCCAAGACCTATTTTTCACTTTCCAAAAATTCCTTGACAGACTTAGTAGTGTCTCTTGTTGTATTGGAGACTTCTTCTTTATTTTGCTCTGGAGGATCCAAATCGATAGCCTCATTTCCATCAACATTATGCTCCAATACATGGCTCATCTCAGCTTGATTATCATCAGCTTTGTTCTACTCCTCAATATTTTCCTTGTATGCTTGGTCATCAATTTGTTGTTTTGGAGAAAGTCTTATCTCAATTTTGTCCTTGATAGTTGTATCAGTACCAGGGGCTTCTTTCTCCTTTGGCTCTTTGTTAGTTGTGTCATCTCCAACAATTGTTTATTTAGTGTCATAAATTGTTGGGAGATGAAATTCCTTCAACACTTTTAAGATGATCTCTTCAGTCTCTTTAACTACTTTCTCAATGTCATCTGAAATGAGAGTATTCACCCTTTTGTTTGTTCTGAACTCCTTGCTAAGCACTTTGGAGATTTTTGCTTTATCTTCAGGAGTGATCCCCGGACATAACTTTATCAATGTATGCTCTATGAGTTCAATGTCCTTTGCCATAGTAGTTTCTTTTCTTGCAAGCATTATACTACTCAGGTTGTCTAGGAGATCAGCACTTATCTCAATGAGAGCCTTATTGTATATGTTCAAGTATTATATAACAACAATCTCAATAATGTATTTGTCTGCATCATTATAGTCATCATATAATTAGGCAATAGGTTTTAAATTGCCATCAACTGTAATGGCCTTCAAGACTTCTTCCAAGCTTATTTTAGCTTGTTCTTTTGTAGGCTCAGCCTTCTTCTCTTTCTTTCTTCTTTTGCTATCAGAGGGTTTGTCTGGTTTACTATCAGAGGCTTCAGTTGTTTTGACTTTCATTTTCTTAACCTCTTCATCTGATTCAATTTCCTCCTCATCACCTTGGCCTACACTGACATATATTCTTCTTCCTTTTGTCCTATATCTTTTGGGACCTTTGTCAGTGGGTTTCTTGGTAGGTACCTCCACACTTGCAGATGATGTGGGAGTAGAGGATACAGATGCAGCTTTTGTAGAGGTAGATCGTCTAGTTCTTTTTGTCACTTTAGGATTTTCTAATTTCCTTTTAGGTTCTTCTGAAGCCTTGACTGGTTCACTTTCTTTCTTCTCTTTTGCTTCCCTTTCTGCTTGTGCCTTTTGTCTTGTCTCTCTGACTTACTTTTTGGTAAAACCCTTTTTCAGGGCATAATCTTCTGCTATTTTATGTGCCTTCTTTGAAATCTCAGGTTTTCTCACCTCAACATGGATTTTTGTAGACAGCTCCTTATCTATCCCAAATCTTTCTTCTTTGGAATCCCTAGGTTTACTTAGCATATGTTGTGCATAATTATCTAGTATTTTTCCATCAACTTCATACCCCATTAGTAAGATCTAGATAGTTCTAGGCTCCACAGCCTCCATCATACATTGATCCTTATTTATAATAAAGCATATGTCATCTTTGTATTTTTCCACAATGGTCTTTGGGATCCTCTCCCTAGATTGCATTACCTTTTGGAAATGTTTAAAGTAACCCCATAGGGTAGAGTTTTGTGCATCTATGTTTCCTATGCTACTCAACTAGTTTCTAATCTATACTGCAACAGGTTTGTCTCGAGTCCAAAATTGATTTTTTATGCCTGGTAACTCTTGCATAAAGTAGAAAAATAGGCACAAAATCAACGTACCAAATTTGAAAGGGTATTTGTTCTCTTTTGTTTTCTTCAATTTCTCCATTAATTGATGTTGAAGTAGTTCACACAAGTCATATTCTGCATTTTCCTTAACCATTTGATATGTAGTGTATATGGCAGTACCAGAAATAGGGTTCTCTTGGTTTATGAAGTAGACCTTATCATCGATCGCCATGGATGCAAATCTAACTGCATGATCTTCAATCTCACTGATTGTCAATGCCCTTTTGTCAAATTTTTCCCTAATGGCTTTCATCACTATATCAATTTTCACAACCTTCAATATAAGCACTGTACTAATAGGGTTTAATCCTTTGACTGTGCTTATAGCATTATTGGTGATCTTGAACATGGAATTAAGCCACATAAACTCATCATGAATTTGGCTTAAGACATATCAGACCCATTCATCTTCTTCTAAAACTGGGAAATCTATATACTAAATAAGTTTCTTCTCTTTTGATACCTTGAATTCTTCCTTTAGATCAAGTTTATTGTCACTTAGGTGTTTTAGATATAGATCTGTGAGTTGACTATCTCCATGTTCTTCTAGGGCAACATGAATATACGCCCTAACATCTTCCGCATGCATAACACCAAACAGAATTTCTAAAATGCACTATTTGGATCGACCTCTGTTGATTTGAATGGATGCGTCTTGAATTTTGGCTAGGCTCTCCAAGTTATATCAATCACTTGTGGTTTTTTCATTTCCATAAAGACTTAAACAAATTCACAATAGGGTTTCAACTGGAAATACCTTTTTCTGTCGAGCTAGGGTTTTCTTCGCTTGAGATTGATTTGGTTTTCTTTGAATCAATGTAGTTGCTTGGAATTTTGCTCTAGTTCTCCTTAGGCACTTGATAGTTTGAGTGTAAAGTGATTAGCCTTTTGAATCTGAGCCTTTTAACTTTTGAATGCCTTAACCTGATCACCATAAATGCAGTCTTTCAAAAAGTTGTCAAAACTCTTCACTGTAGGACACAATCAATTAGGATTGCTCCACAATGCTCTACACTAGAACCTTTTCTTCCAAAATTTCTTTCAAAAGATTTGTCATATAAAGCTTCACATCATATCTTTGTGCTAGATTCCATCACTGATTTTCTGGCTAGGGGATTTAAATTTTCAATACAGCTCCCCTTGAGCCAAAGCTCCCAATTTACTTCCCAAAGGAAGTATCTACACCAGAGGCTGGTGCAGATCCATCCTTGACCTCATTAACATCCTTCTTAATCTAGACTTTGCTCATTTCCTTCTTGATTTCCACTAGATCAATCTTGTTCTTACCTTTAACTTTTCTTTACTTTGTTTTCCTCTTCTCTGCAGAATATTCTCTTTTCTCATTCTTGTATCCATAGAATCTTGCAACATGTTCAAACTTGTTGCCATTGTAGCATACCACATTCCTATATCCCTGACTCCTTCTATTGATTGGATTCATTCTTGTTCTACATTGATTAGCCATATGCCTAAATCTATTGCATGCAAAACATTTTCCATTGAAAAATTGAGTATTCCTTGCATTGTTAAAACCATTCCTTACCAGACTTCTGCATTCATTTGATTTATGACCAATTTTTTTATAATTAAAACATTGACTAGAGAATGATGGAATATTTTGATTCATTCTACTCCTACACTAAGTAGCCTTATGGCCAAACTTGTTGCAATTAAAATAATGACCATTGAAAGATGGGTACCTTTGAGCATCTGGATGCCTAGATGGAGGTCTTCTAGGTTTTCTTCTTTGATTCCAAAACTGATTGTCTTTGTTTTTCTTCATCTCAATATTTTCTTGACTTGATTTAGAACTTTCTCCTTTTTAAAATCTCAAGCCCTTCTTGTCATCTGAACTTTTCTAACTTTCAATCAACTCCTCAAGCTTTACAGAGCTTATTTTGAATTTCTTTATAGCTATTTGTTGCTTCTAGGTCATATTTCAAAAGTAGAACATCTTTAGCCAATTTTTCACATTCCTCAAACTTATCTTTTACAATTTGATTCAAATGCTTTTCAATTTCCTCTTTCTCTTCAATTTTCAATGTTAAGTTGTTTAGGGTTTCATTTGATCCATTCAATTGTTCACTTAATTTCTTTCTCTCAAAATGCATTCATCAGCTTCTTGGACATTTTCCTTCACATCCCTGACTTCTGCTTCAGACTTTTCAGATCTTCAAGAGTAGCTTCTAGTTCTTGATCAATTTTGATACTTCCTGGAGCAGGGTATCTTCTAGCTGCCATGAGAATTCTTTCCTAGATCTTCCTCAAGCTGTTAGTGTTGGAAAGAGACACTGCTAGGCATATCAAGTGTTGTCATTGATGGCAACTGAATCTATCCTACACATCTACATTATATCATTTGATCATACCGGAAGTCAGATTGCAGATTTGTCCAAGTCTGGATAGACAAGAACAGAGCATATGACAGGGTTCAGCATTTTGGTCCGCATTTCTCCAAAGGTAATTATATTGTGTTGCGGATCTAAGGGAATGTTAACTAATGTTAGGGCTACCTAAATCCAAAGTTTTATCCTTCGGTGATGAATGGATTGAAAGTTACAAGCATCTGAGTATCAGGTTTAGGTTAGACAGTTCAGTTTGGTGAAGAACAGGTTGACTTGGTGTTTCATCCTTGTGCAGATTAAGAGAAGTGGTTGGTTGAGTAATTTATGAGATCCAGTAGTATTGGCCAACAAGTGTGATAACTTGAATACACAGGTTTTGATCTGCATTGATGTTTGTTCATAGATTCAGCTTATAGAATAGTGATCTTGAAAAAGTTTCTAAGTTTTCTTGAGGCTGACTACAGTTGATGAAATTTCATGTTGCAGATATATATGATCGATGGGTTCAAGCATTTTAAGGTGTGGATATGCAAATATAATGTGAGAGGTGTGAAGTGTGGTAGTAACAAGTGCAAAGCAAAGAGATCTAAGGTTCAGATCATGGCACAACAGTGAAACAGAGCAGTTAGAGATGTAGTGTGTGAAGTCAGTATATTGAGCCTAACTGAAATTGTAATCTTGCATTGTTAGATGTTATTCTTCAGTTCAAATATTTTAGTGAACTCTTTGTAATTAATCTTTTAGGTAGTAAGCCTCCTTTGAGAAGTGAGCTCTAGGTAGTGTGCCCAAAGGCATGTGCCTTCCCATTTGTAATACTTCTAACAGAGTATAAAAATCTTATGGGTTAACCCCCACCATGATTTTTCCCTTAACCGGGTTTCCACATAAAAATCATGGTGTTCATGTGTGATGATCTTATTGTTTCTATTCTTAAGTTCATGCTTCTTTCTTTTGAATATATGTGGTAAATTAATAAAGGAACAAAATAATAAGTTTTGCAGAACACTGATTAACCCCCCCTCTTAGTGTTCCTTAATTTCAATAATTGGTATTAGAGCTCGGTTCCTTGGAAGAAGTTTAACAGCTTGAGGAAGATCTGAGAAGGTGTTTCAATGGGCTCATTCAAGTATTCTGATGGCATCAATGAATAGCTTCAAGTTGCTTTAGAAGATCTTGATCAAACCAGAGAAGAAGTCACAGAACTACAAGAGAACCTTAAAGATGCTGAGGATTTCATTCAAACTTTAAAAGGGCAACTAAGCAAATCTATGGAAAAGAGGAAGGAGCTGCTTTAGCAGTTAGAAAATTAGAGGGAAGACACTGACATGGATGAGACTCTGAAGGAGAAGACAAAGGAATGTGAGAAGCTGGCAAAAGAAGTTGTTGTTCTAAAGCATGAAATGGAATCCAGAGTGATGAGGCTAACCAAAGAAATAGAGGAAAGGAAAAAGACTAAAGAAAACCTGAATCAGTTTCTAAAAGAAAAATAGAAGAGTGTTGTAGATTGGACATAAGAATTGGCCATCTAGAGTCTAATCTACAAGAAACTAGGTATAATGAGGAACAACTTGAAAGGCAAATTGTCATTCTCAAACATGACCTAGAAGCTGTAAATGAATACAAAGAAAAGTTCAAGATAAGTTTAGCTAAACTTGAGGTGCTGCTTGACAGTCAGAAGAAGGCAGATGATAAGCATGGTCTAGGATATGAGAAAGGTGAAATTTCTGGATCTAGTCAAATAAATTCTGAATCAAGGAATCAAAGAAATAGACCTAGAAGACCTTCGATCAGACAACCTAATGCTCAAAGGTATCCATCCTTCAGTGGAAATTGTTTCAATTGCAATAATTTTGGTCATAGAGCTACTCAGTGTAGAATTAGAGTGAATCAAAGTGGCCCATCCTTCTCTGGTCAATGCTTTAATTGTGAAAGGTATGGTCATATATCCAATGAATGCAGAAGTATGATGATGAATAACTCTAACAGCAGAGGAAATGTCAATTCTTTCAATGGAAAATGTTTTACATGCAATAGATTTGGACACATGGCTAAATAGTGCAGATTGAGAGGAAATCAAGTGAATGAGCAAAGAAATGTTGTGTGCTTCAATTGCAACATATTCAGTCATATTGCAAGATTCTACAGAAGTAGGATTGATGATAGAAAAGGTTCAGTAAATAGAAACTAGAATATGCAGAGACAAGATAAAGGCAAGGGAAAAGTAGATGTGAATAAGATCTAGAATGAAATGAACAAAACATGGGTGAAGAAAGGTGTAATGAATGATGGTGATGGGTCCGCACTAGAATTCGATGCTGGGAATTCCCCCAGGAATTAAAATAGGAGCTCTGGCTTAGGAGAGCTACATTGAAAATCTAATTCCCCCTGTCAGTAAGTGGGTGCCTGAATTTGGCACAATGAATGAAGATAAAGAAGCCTATTTCAGATCTGTTGAAGAAAATTTCAAAAGAAAAGAAGCTAATACGATTGGTTGTGGAGTAATTGAAGATTGACTGTATTCAAAAATAGTGTAACCGGATGAATTAGAGAAAAACATTTATTACAATGGTGAATTAGGTTTTGTAGAGCATAAAAGGTCATCCACTCAATATTTGAATCACTTTGTATTCAAGAAAACAAGGAGAAGAGCACCTAAACTGAGATTTCAAGATTTGGAGTGCAAAATGCGAATTTGACAACTAACCCTAATCCCGTGGAGAAAAGGGTATTTTCTGTAAAGCTTTAAACTTGTGATCTTTTTGAAATGGCTACACCTCTGGTTGTGAATATCACTAAGTGACTTAGGCCAAGGTTTAAGAAGCACCCTTTCAAGTCCATTGAAGTCGATCTAATGGGAGCATTTTCTGGCGTTCCATATGGAGTTCTTCACATAGAGGACATTAGGGCTTACATTCACACGGCTCTAGAAGAGCATAACAACTTAAGGTTTGTTGATCTATTCATTAATCACTTAAGAGATGATTATTTTGAGCTCAAACCGAAGTATAAAGCCTTGAAAGATAAGAAATTCATACAATTTGTTGAGTTTCTAAAATTCACAGAAGACGAGTGGATTCGGTATGTCTTAAGTTGTATCCATGATGAATTTATATGGATGAACCATCTGTTTAAGATTACAAAAGATGCAATAAGGGCAGTTACAGGGTTGAATTCAACCGGTACTCTACCTTAGTTGAAGGTCGTGAAGAATTAGGTAGTCACAGAGGCAACCAGATTAAAATGTGATAAGAGAGCTATGACTATAAATGATATAGAGGATCATGGGGTCAGATTTGCATCTATGGTGATTGGATATAAGATACATCACTCCAGCAGGGAAAACTCAGTGTCCAGAATATCCATCTATACTCCATATCAGATGATAAAAGAAGATGCAGACTATGATCTCTGCGAACTGATGTAGAACCAGCTTATGGAGAATCTAAGCAAGATAAAGAAGGACAAGAAGTACTCATTCAAATTTGGTATGCTAATTATGTGTCTTTTCTTTTATTTCTTGAGTGAGCTCCCTAGAAAGAAGAATGTATATTGGTCTAATGACAAACCGGTAGCAATTCAAATTAGAAATTATTTGAATGGTTTAGGTAATCATGAGGTACAAAATTCTGCACTTTGGGGATTCTTCAAGTATTTCCAGAGTATGATGCAATCTAGGGAAAGAATACCTAGGGCTGTGGTTGAGAAATACAAGGACACCATCTGTTTTATGGTTACTTTTGATCAGTGCAAGATGGAAGTAGTAGAACCTAGAGTTGTGTGGATCATGCCCATGGGGTATGAAGTGGATGGACGTGTATTGGAGTTGTATGCATAGCATTTGTTGAGCCAACCTAGGGACCAGGCTGAGGAGAGATTTGGAATATATGAAGAGATTTCACAAAAATTGCAAGTTGAATCAAGGCTTCTAAAATCACAAGGACTGTGAGAAAAGAAGTTGAGTAGTTGGTTGAGAATTTTGGCCGTACCAAGGAAGCTGTGAGATAATACAGGGAAAGGACAGAGAAAGCTGAGAAGGAGAAATAGGACAGGGAAGGGGGAAGTGTTCTGATAGAACCCCCCTCTAAATTAAGAACTACTAGGAGTTCTGGTTTAACCTCTGGTGCATCACCTTCTCCTATTGCAGAGAAATTCAAAGAAAAACCTACCAGTAAAGAAAGAAAAAGGACAAAAGTAATGGGAAAAAGGTCATATGTCAATGTGAAGGAGGATGAAGAAGAAATTGATTCTGATGATGGGGTTAAAGAGTTGAAGGCCTCAAGAACTAGGGTTACTAAAGTGTCTAAGGAGAAGCCCTTCGGAAGCAAAAAGTCAAGTAAAAGGCATAAGTCAAAGGCTTATGTTCAGAAGCCTACTCCTTTTTGTGGAAGACATCATAAAGTCAATCACTGTAGATGGAAGCGTAAATCAAATGACTAAATTTTATGATCATTACAGTGATGATTATAAGAAAATTTTAGAGGATGCAACTAATAAGTACTTGAATACATTCAATAGAGCACTTGTGGAAATTTTGTAATAAATTCCTAAGAGTCTAAGTGACATCTTGGAGATGAGAAAAGAAGTTGCGAAAGCAAAGGATTTGGAGCTAAGGGAACATGTGTTGTCCAGTCCATGTCTGGTAATATCTAGGAAGGAAGCAAATAAAATTTTCAAAGAAGTTAAAGATGAATTTAGAAGCAAAATTAGGATGAATAAGCTAATGATTGGAGACATTGATGAAGTGGTCAAAGAAATAGAACAAATTATGAAGAAAGCCCTGGACAAGAATAAGTTTTATGTGGTCACTAAATAACCTGTTGATACTGATGATACATCCATTCTGAATGATGAAGAGTTGCATAAAAATTAGCAACAAGCTGAGGTAGATGATGTCTTTGTTCCGAAAGAGGAAACATTGAATCTAGAGGAGACGAAGAGATGGTGAAGGAAGATAAAAATGATGATAATGTTACTACTGCGGATACACAAAATTCTCCAAAAAAGAATGCAGAAGACATTTCTGATAAAGATACAAGGAAGGATGCCTCTGATGATGATGCAGAGAAAGCAAAAGAAGAGAAAAAGAATGAATATGATAAGCAAGACAATGTGGTTGACTCCGGAAAGGGAGAAGATGTAGGCCCTGAAGAGCATAAAACTTAAACATCATATTGGGCAAGAGACACTGCAGAAGCAGTGAAAGAAATATTGGAGAAAGATAAACAAGTTGCAAAAGATCTGGATATAATACAAGGTCCAATCAATTTGGATACTCTCTCACCGGTATAGAAGATAAAGTTGGCCTCTCTTGCACAAGCTAAGGCCAGAGAGGATATCTTGAAGTCCCATATAGAAGACAGTGAGTTGCTTGGTCTTGCATCCAGGATTTTGGAGAAAATCATGCATACATTTTAGAAGGACTCATCAACATCCCCCTCCAGTCAGTTGAAGAGTCTGATAAACTCTGTAAGTACTAATTTTGAAACTTTTGAGAAGTCGGCAGAAGTTAAAGTCTGAAATGAATTTAATGAGAAGAGGTTTGCTAAAATAAAGAGAATAATTAGTTATGATAGATCAGTTCTTGATGCTAGTGTAAAGATTATTCAAAATACCCTCTCTGAAGGTGTACAAATTTATAAGTTTTTCCTAGCTCGGTCTAGAGTTGTTGAAGATATTGAGAAGAAGATTAAGGACCTAGAGCTTAAATTGTCTAACATCTCTTAGTCCTATAGTCCCTTAACTGAGTCTGTAATAACTAAAAAATGTCAAGTAGTGAGTTTGTTTGATGAATTGAGCAATTTGGAGAGGGAAAAGGTTAAAGTTTTAGGTAAATTGGATGAACTCTGGGGACTAATTTCTCCTAAGTTAGAAACAATGTTCAATGCATTGACAGAAGCTCAAGTTGTTTCTCTAACAAGTGATCCCACTTATCTACAGAAGGCAGAGTCAGAGGCATTTCTATTCAGTGGTCATATTTTAGTTTTGGATAACATGAAAAGTTGGGATAGTGAATTGGCACTGTTGAAAAACATTTTTGGTGATGTGCTTAAGTTCATGTAGATAAGACATAAGGATTGTTTGTATATATACGCCCATGTACATAGAGTTTTTGCATGAATTTTGGTATGTGGATCTCAGCCTTTGCCATTGATGTCAAAGGGGGAGTGGAAAGCAGTGAAAAATGAGGAATTCATCTAAGAGGGAGCATTGGAAATCACAAGTGTATATAGTAAGGGGGAGCTGTTCTAACACTTAGTCATTTTCACTAAGTGTTGCCATCAATGCCAAAGGGGGAGATTGTTGGCAAGAGACACTGCTAGGCATGTCAAGTGTTGTGATTGATGGCAACTGAATCTATCCTACACATCCACATTGTATCATTTGATCATACCAGAAGTCAGATTGCAGATTTGTCCAAGTCCAGATAAACAGGAACAGAGCATATGACAGGGTTCAACATTTTGGTCTGCATTTATCCAAAGGTAATCATATTATGCTGCAGATCTAAGGAAATGTTAACTGATGTTAGGGCTACCTAAATCCAAAGTTTTATCCTTTGATGATGAAGGGATTGAAAGTTAAGGGCATCTGAGAATTAGGTTTTGGTTAGACAATTTAGTCCGGTGAAGAACAGGCTGATTTGGTATTTAATCCTTGTGTGGATTAAGAGAAGTGGTTGGTTGAATAATTTATGAGATCCAGTGGTATTGGCTGACATGTGTGATAACTTGAATACACAAGTTTTGATCCACATTGATGTTTGTGCATGGATTTAGTCGACAGAACAGTGATCTTGAAAAAGTTTCTAGGTTTTCTTGAGGCTGACTACAGTTGATGAAATTTCATGTTGCAGATATATATGATCGATGGGTTTGAGCATTTTGAGGTGTGGATATGTAAATATAATGTGAGAGGTGTGAAGTGTGGTAGTAACAAGTGTGAAGCAAAGAGATCTAAGGTTCAGATCATGGCAGAACAATGAAATAGAGTAGTGAGAGATGAAGTGTGAAGTTAGTATATTGATCCTAACCAGAACTGTAATCTTGCATTGTTAGATGCTATTCTTCAGTTCAAATATTTTAGTGAACTCTTTATAATTAATCTTGTAGGCAATGAGCCTCCTTTAAGCAGTGAGCTCCGGGCAATGTGCTTGAAGGCATGTGCCTTCCCATTTGTAATACTTCTAACAGCGTATAAAAATCTTGTGGGTTAACCCCCACCATGGTTTTTCCCTTAATAGGGTTTCCACGTTAAAATCCTAGTGTTCATGTGTGATAATCTTGTTGTTTCTATTCTTAAGTTCATGCTTCTTTCTTTTGAATGTATGTGGTAAATTAATAAAGGAACAAAATAATAAGTTTTACAAAACACTGATTCACCCACCTCTCAGTGTTCCTTAATTTCAATAGTTAGACTTCTTCCAAGGAACCTTGCTCTAATACCAATTTTTTAGTACAAAGAATACTGAGGGGGGGTGAATCAATATTTTGATAAACTTTTCATTCACACATTTATTAATCCTTTTACCAAAATCAATAACATGAAAGCAAAGTAAACACAAGAAGAGCAGCCACAAATTCATAACACATAGACACCATGATTTTACGTGGAAAACCCAAAAAGGGAAAATCACGGTGAGTGTTAGCTCACAATATATTATGATAACAATACTAAATTACATGAAGGCTTACTACCTTAGGGCTCACTGCCCAAGGACTCATTGTCCAAAGAAATGCTCACTACATAAGGCTCACTGCCAAATAGAAGAGAAGATAGAAGGATTGGTTCACTGCCAAGAGATGAATGCTACAGGTGCATCTACAAAATGTTGTGGAGTAGTACCAATTTTCTTAGTATACAGATTCAAAGGACTTCATATTGTCTTCCCTGCTTTTCTTCTCTGCTTCACATATACTTCTATCCTTTTGCCTTTAACCATCCTTTTGCTAATCATATAACTACCTTAGGTCACACAATCATGGAATTCACATTCTCTTCACACACTTTCACTCACCCAACACTGAAATCCATCGAGTATATATATCTGCAACAAGATTCATCTCACAATCAGGTCGGCAAGCCAAACATGAAATGTGGATACAAGTGTTATACCTTGTTGGCTTGATCTTGTGTACAAATAGGAATGTGGACCCAAATAAACATACAATAGTCTTCATATAGGTTGGAATAAATCATTCAACCACTTGGATTAATTCCTCAAACAATATATCCTCATGGCATATATGTTGCAAATACGTGCCTATGATGTGTTGTCATTGATGTCAACATATCTCTTTGTCAGAGACAGTGAAGACAGTACAGATCAGTAAAGTAGATTGCTCCACATTTCCAATAAAATAAAGATCAGAGTTTGCAGACTAAAGGGTTTGTAGAGGATAGTCTAAAGTTGCTCCAACTAAGATTTGAGAGGTCCGCATGAAGTATTGATGAAGTTATGGTCATCTAAGTAGAACCGGGTTTTGCAATTGTTTAGAGGTAACAGAGTGACAGGAATTTGGTCCGGATTGCTCTGCATTGGAATATTATGGTCTGTGGTTCTAGAGGTGTGTTTGGGATGTTGGTGTGTATCCTCAACTCAAGTGGTTCATGGTTTAGAGGTCTGCAAGCAACCTTTCTAGTGTGATAGTCATGACAGTTAGTGTTCTTAAGTTCCAGTATGAAGATGCAAGTGATTCTGGTGATTTGAGGTGGTGCAGTTGTTGTTGTTGATTTCATTGTGCTTGTGGCAGTCTTTGGATTGTGTGCCTATTGTGTTGGTGGTCATCATTGAAGATCAAGCTCATAGTTGAAGATTTCTCCTTGGGTGTTGTTGTTCTTTCCAGTCTTAGCCGATCGGATGTTTCATGTGTGTTGCAGATGATTGAAGAGAAGTTCTATGAAGCGTGGCATGTTTTTCGAGGAAGATTTGAGTCCCAGTTATGTTTGGCCGACAGTGTAATGATCCACATGTAGTATTTTTTATTGAGTCAAGTCTTTTTGTAAATGTTTGTAATGATGACCTTGGAGATTGCTCCAATGGTTGATGAATGTAATACCGACCTTGATGATTGATTCAAAGGTTGATGTAGCATATAAATACTTGTAGTTGAGTCATAGAGAACTTGTCCTTGAGCAAAAATGATAAGATTCTAAGAAAAGGCAGAGAAGAGAAAAGAAGACCAGAAGACGAAGAGTGTGATGATGCAAAGGTAGCGAAGAAGTATATGGGGGCATAGCAGAGGTGTTGTGAGCTTCAATGGAACTGAACCCTGGCATAGTGAAGATGTTGTTTCTCAATTCATCCTTTCTGTGATAACCATTTATATATCTTTGTAGATAGTGAGTCTCTTGGAGCAGTGAACTTTGGGCAGTGCGCCCGAAGGCAAGTGCCTTCCCATTTTTATATTCTTTTAATAGAGAATAAATCTTGTGGGTTAACCCCCACTGTGGTTTTCCCTTAACTGGGTTTCCACATAAAAATTCTAGTGTTATGTGTGTTAATTATGCTTCTGGTCATGTGTTGTTAATTTATGCTTTCATGGTTATATCATTAATCTGTTGATAAGTTCTAAAAGAGGATTAAGTGTAGCAAAAGATAGAGTTTTGAGACAACTGATTCACCCCCCCTCTTAGTTGTCTGCCCTAATTTCAACAATATAAATCTAACTTGCATGTCAACTTATCCCTTAAGTACACACTTGACCAGTTCCACTGTCATACCAAAACTTCCAATGCAGACCATATGAGACTCTAAAATCATAGACAACATTCATTATGGACATCTTAGCATACCTTCAGAACCATGGAGCATAATATTCTTTCGTAGAGAAATGTAGATCTCAAAACTATTATTCTGTCACAGAGAAATACTGTCAGACTGGAAGCTGATACTAAAGAACTTGTCAAATATGATCTAGTGAACTTCAAGTGCTACAAATCTGAATTTAGATGCTTATGACATGTGTCTACATTTCCTTAGAACCGCAAATCAAAATACTCAACAACAGAGGAATGCAGACCAAAATACTCAGGTGCTTTACACTATTTTAGGCTTAACTTTGTTCACCCAAACTTAGACAATTCACCATATGACTTCTAGAGGAAGTTAGAACTTGAACACTGGAACATATGATCACCAAATAGCTATGAACAACATACCTAAACCACATATAATGATCTTCAACTACAGAGGCATACTGACCCAATCTCTGTCACTTACTTTGTATAATACCCATAGTCATTTTAAGCTTCCGAACTAGAATCCTTTTAAGCCTTGTTGTCAAACCAAATTCATCTACCAGAGTAAAGTCTCTTTGCCTTGTTGGTGGAATCTCTTTGCCTTGTTGTCATCAATGACAACATTTAATCATTCATTAGAGGAGTGTCTCTTACCAACAATTTCAAGCAGAGACAACTGAGGAACCACCGCAGAGTAAAAGTTTGTTCCGAACTAGATGCAAATCAGGAGGTAAATGTTGTAAAGTGATCATAGATAGTGGTAGTACTAATAATTTGGTTCTAGAGGAGATGGTGACTAAGTTGAACCTGGAGAGATTGAAACACCCTAAGCCCTACAAGATAGCATGGATTTAGGATGAACATAAGGTACTGGTGAGTGAACAATGTTTGGTGAAATTTCATATTGGATCTTATCATGATGAAATATTTTGTGATATCATGCCTATGGATGTATGTCATATATTGTTGGGTAGACCATGGCAGTATGATAGACAAGCTATACATGATGGGAGAAAGAACACATATACTATAACATCTAGAATGGAAAAATAATTACATGAATACCTTTGGAAGATGAACCTAAGGGTGAAGTATGTGGGAATGCTAGAATCTATTTGGTAGATGGAAGGAAATTTCTGGATGGTTTGAGACATGAAAATATGTGTTATGCTTTGATTCCTAAGAAGCCTAGAACCCTAATCATAGAGACTGAAGAATCATAGCCAAAGGAGATAACTGAATTAATGATAGAGTATGAAGACATCATATCAGATAATGTACCTGAAGGATTGCCACCAATTAGAAGTATTAGTCATCACATGGATCTTATACCTGGAGCTAGTTTTCCTAAAAAACTAGCACACCGGATGACACCAGAAAAGAATGCAGAATTGAATAGACAAATACAAGAGTTGTTGAGAAAAGGATTGATTAGAGAAAGCTTAAGCCCTTGTGCAGTGCCTGTAGTATTAGCATCAAAGAAGGATGGAGAATGGAGAATGTGTATAGACTCTAGTGCAATCAACAAGATCATAGTTAAGTATAGGTTTCCCTTGCCTAGGATGGATGAAGTATAGGTTTCCATTGCCTAAGATGGATCACATTATTGATTATTTGAGTGGAGCAAAATATTTCACAAAGATAGACTTGAAGAGTGGATAGCATCATATTAGAATTAGAGGAGATGAATGGAAGACTACTTTTAAGACAAATGAAGGATTGTATGAGTGGTTAGTGATGCCTTTTGGATTGACAAATGCACCGAGTACTTTCATGAGATTGATGAATGAAGTTTTGAAGAGATTCTTGGGTAAGTTTGTTATTGTATACTTGGATGATATTTTTATTTTCAGTAAGACAAAGGAAGAACGTTTATAGCACCTCAGACAAGTATTGCAGAGGTTGAGAGAAGAGAAATTGTTGATAAACATCAAGAAGTGTAATTTCATGAAGGAAGAATTGGTGTACTGGGATTTGTGATTTTTGTGGAAGGATTGAAGATGGACCTTGAGAAAGTAAGAGCAATTGTTGAATGGCCTACACCTGAAAACATTAAAGAAGTCAGATCATTTCATGGATTAGCTAGTTTCTACCGGAAGTTCATTATAAATTTCAATTCAGTATGCACACCGATGATAGAGACAATAAGAGGTGACAGAAAGGACTTTAAGTGGACATCAGGACCAAATAAAAGTTTTGAATTATTGAAGCCAAAAGTGATAGAGCAACCAGTGTTAGCATTATCAGATTTCAATAAGGTATTTCAAGTAGATTGTGATACAAGTGGAAAGACAATAGGAGCGATGTTAAGTCAAGAAGGTAGACCTATAGCATATTTCAGTGAGAAGTTGAATGATGCAAGGAGAAGATATTCAGTTTATGATCAAGAGTTCTATGTCATAATTCAAGCCTTGAAGAAGTGGAAACATTACTTGTTTCCTAAGGAGTTTGTGTTGTATACAGATCATCAAGCTTTGTAATATTTGAATAGTCAAGGAAAGTTGAATTAGAGACATATGAGATGGGTAGAGTTTATGCATAGTTACACTTTTGTATTGAAGCATAGGAGTGGAAAGTCAAAAAAAGTTACTGATGCATTGAGTAGAAGAAGAAACTAGCTGACAAAGATGGGAGTTGAGGTATTAGGTTTTGAAGAGTTGAAGCACATTTATGAGGAAGATCTTGATTTTGTGGAACCTTGGAAAGCATGTAAGGAACCTATTGTGATAGATAGAAGTAAGTGGTTAGACTATTTCATTTAGAAGGATATGTTGTTCAAAGGAAATCAATTATGTCTGCATAGGAGTTTAGTGAGAGACAATTTGATAAAGGAGGAGCATAGTGGTCGATTGGTAGGACATTTTGGAATTGACAAGATAGTGGCTTTGGTAAGTGAAAATTACTTTTAGCCTCAGATATATAAGGATGTAAGGAAGTTTGTGCAGAGTTGTAGAGTATGTCAAGTTGCAAAAGGAAGTAGTCAAAATACTGTATTGTACAAACCTTTGATAGTACTGGAGAGACCTTGGGAAGACATAAGCATGGATTTCATATTGGGATTGCCAAAGACACAAAGAGGACATGATTCTATATTTGTAGTGGAGGACATCTTTTCAAAGATGGGACATTTCATACCTTGTAAGAAGACAACTAATGCAGTGCATGTAGCTAACCTATTTTTCAAGGAGATTGTGAGATTACATAAAAGCATAATTTTAGACAGAGACATAAGATTCATTGGATACTTTTGGAGGAAATTATGGAAGAAGATGAAGATAGATTTGAAGTTTAGTTCAACATTTCATCCATAGACTGATGGACAGATAGAGGTAGTGAATAGGAGTTTTGGTAACTTGTTGAGGTGCTTGGTTGGAGAGAAGGCATGAAATTGGGATCTAATCCTAGCACAAGCAGAGTTTGCATACAATAATTCAGTGAACATGAGTATAGAAAAGACACCTTTTGAGATTGTAACCAAAGTAAACCCTAGA
The DNA here is from genome assembly GCA_027924645.1 of Cunninghamia lanceolata. Lineage (NCBI taxonomy): Eukaryota > Viridiplantae > Streptophyta > Pinopsida > Cupressales > Cupressaceae > Cunninghamia > Cunninghamia lanceolata. The sequence continues at coordinate 10,174,347 of BSBN01000108.1, forward strand.
GGATTTGTAGAGCTAAGAGATATCAGAATGGATAATAAGAGAAGTACAAAAGTAAAAGAATTTGCAGAACACATGGAGACAGTGCATAATCAGGTGAAGAAGCATTTGGAAGAGATCAATAGTAAGTATAAGGAGCATGCATATGAGAAGAGAAGATACAAGGAATTTTTAGTTGGGAATGAAGTGATGGTGTATCTGAGAAAAGAGAGATTTCCAATAGGGACATACAATAAGTTGAAGATGAAGTTTGGACCATACAGGATACTCAGGAAGTTTGATTCAAGGAATGCATATGAAGTGGAGCTACCAAAGACATTGGGTATATCACCTATATTCAACATTGTAGACCTATATTAGTATCATAAAGGAGAGTTCAGTGACAACATTGAAGATGATTTCAAGAAGCAGTTACCATAGCAAGCACTAGAGAAGATTGAAGACATCTTGGATAGCAGAGTTGCATGTAGTACCAGAGGTAAGCAATATAAGGAATATTTGGTAAAGTGGAAAGACAGACCAGAAGAAGATTCATCTTAGATTTCTTAGGCTGAGGTGGACCATTTTGGTTTTCCTCTAGCCCCAGAAAAGTGAGGGACTCACTTTTTCAATAACCCCGAGTGTCTGATGCAAGAGCATCCCAGGTTGCAGAGCAATTTTACATCAACCAAAAATATTTGCATTTCTTTTTTTCTTTCATTTTCCCAGTTCATTTCAGTTTAGTTCAGATAGAAGTAGTTTTAGTATTTTCTACTACATTTTGCCACATTTCAATTTTAGATCCTACAGATTAGGACTTAGCATCTAAACATCATCATGCACATCATATCCAAAATTCATCTCATTTGGATCAGTTTCCAGAAAGATGTCGCTATCAGAAGATCAACTATTTTCTCATCACAGAGTATTCAGACAGTCTCAGACAGTCAACTAAAGGAGAAGGTTTGCGGAGCTAAATGAAACATCATTCAATGTTGTTTGAGACATGGCTAATCTCCTTTGAGATCCGTACCTTGTTTCATTCATTTGTGGAGTACCAGTTGCTTAAGGCCAACCTATTTGTTCTACATGTTACACCTTCATTGGAGAATGCAACTTCTTCCTTGGCCGACACAGAGGAATCTAGGAGTTTGGAGATGATATATATACATGTAATAAATGCATAGGAAAGTAGTTGATCATTAGAAATCGGAATATGATGTTTAAAACTTATAATTCTTTTGGAAGAGGCGCTTTAATGCCATATCTTTCTGTATTGTAATTAGGCCTGTGAGCCCAATTGTAAGCCCACATGTTGCTGGCATGTTAGCATTTTGAATCTTTGATATATTGAGTATCTGAATCTGCATTTGCATTCTATAATTGAGTTGCTTCCATTGTGTTTACTCTTGTTGCACGGTCTGGACAGTTCACTCTGTGGACCCTCCTAACCATGACTGCACCAAGGAGAATCAACTTTGGCATAAGAATTTAAATATTATGGCTTCTATCATTTGATTTCTATTGTCATTTTGTGCTTCATTGTTAGATTAGGGTCTTTATGGCTTGAATTTAGATAGTTTTGTGGTTGCTATTGATGATTCATGCATTTCCCCTAATTTTCCTTGATCTACAGTTGCTAGTTATGTATTTCTTAGTTGTAGAAAATGTTAGAATTGTAATTGTAGACACCTAAAATTTTCCACTCATCATCCTACCACTATACTTGTGAAATCAAGATATCCCTAAACCATCCCTAAACATCTGTAAACTATATTTTCTCCACAATTAACTAAACAAACACATGTTAAGATAGTTAATTGATCAATTTCCCTTCAAACTGTGATTAAACAATATTTTATTGTCAAATCACTATTCACGTACTTTTCACTATTCATATGTACCTGTTGTCACATAGATTTGCACCTAGTATTGAAGGCTTTTATGGCTCCAACAACCTAGTGAAACATTGATATGACCTCCAGGTGTGGGACCCTACAAGGAGGCCAAATCTCTAGAGAGAGGCTGGTTCCTTTACTAAATATGAGATTCAACAATCCTAAGACTAAACCTAATCTATCCACCTGTTTAGGAAAAGAGGAAGATGAGTAAAAATGAAAGCAAAGGGAGGTGATACACCAGGTTTGAATATGAGAAGGCCCTCTAAACCACCATTTATGCATAGAATAACAATATCCAACAGACCAACATACACAAATCATGAATTATTTGCAGAGGTAAGAGAAACTAAGTGAAATCCAAGAGGAAAGATGCATTCATAGGTGGAGATCAAATAGAAAGATACACAGGGCAAAGAACAATTCATGAGAAGGTAAAATATAATTTCTATTATCAAAGAGGCACGGTTACAATTGCAAGAGATATGGCTTGGAAAACCAAAAGCCAACCTGAATACATTACATTTCATGCTTTATATAGCATTTACAAAGGAGCGCCATTACCTACTATAATGAATGTGCACATGGGCCTATCAGAGATATTTCCTATTTAGAAAGGATGTCTACTTGTAAGAATTCAATGCAGAAAATATCTAGATCCATTGAGCAGCTGGGAGATTTTTGGGTCATTAATGCAAACTACTAAATCATTCACCTGCAATAATCAATGTGAAATATTTGCATTTGAAAAGCTTCTGGAACACTTTAAGTCAGCTGTTGATATGTCTTATCGACCAAGTCTGCATATTCATCTTCAGTCGGCCACTATCCTGATATCTGGATGTGCATATCCATATTTGGATCATGAATTCTGGATCATTATTTTGAAGGTATGGATTTTCCTTGAAAAAACCTGCCAAATGAAAGAGGAGGAAATTCTAAGTAATTTTTCCTTTTGGATCATGTAGAAATTCCTCAGGACAAGGGAGATATTTGCGGTCAAAGTTACGGTCAATGGGTATATGGATATCCATGAGCATCTTCAAAGTCTACATATTCACAAATATCTAGATGATATAGCTCGACCGCACACAATAGTCTTCATATCTTGATATCTGGATGCACCCGCCAAAAATACCTTCACAGTATGGAGAAGCTGTCATCTGCATGGATATCCGATGTTAGGATATTAACTTTGTATCTGAGTATTAACTTAATATTCAGATGCCACTTTATGCACCACCCTTTGAATATCCCAATGATGTCATCGGCATTAAGAACTTTGTTAAAGAGGGGATCTAGATGATGTCATCAGGATATTAGCACTACAGGTAATATACCAAAGACAGAATATCCAGATGATGTCATTGTCATATGCACTTCTTTGGGGAGGGGACTTGATGACATCATCAGGACATTCACAAGGTCATGGATATTGAGAGATATCCAGACATTAGTTAAGATATGGATGTTAAGAAAACATCTAGATATTAACTAAGGTGACCCACATATCAGGAAGCATCTAGATCTTAACTAAGATCTAGGATATTAAGATAGCATCCAGATCTTAAACTAAGATCCAAATATCCAAACATTAGATATCCATACAAAAGACCAAGTATAAAGGTAGAAAATCTCTATGAAGGAAGACATTGAAGGCAAAAGGTTTTTGGGTTTTTCTGGGTTTTTGCAAGGATTATCCAGACGAGATCTTAAGGATTTTTGCAAGGCAGAGCATGAGGATTTGAAGGATGAAGGATTGTAGGGCTATATCCCAGGGGATTTCAAGGTGAACTATTTGACTCTGGATAGAGGAAAATGGGTCGACAGTACCTACATCCATACCATTACCCTAGCATAATTAATTAATTAATAATTTATCAACCTTCTCCTATAGTCCAAACATTAGATAAATTTTATTTATCTAATCTCCCCTACCCCATCCCATGAATTAAATAAATATTTGTATTTATTTAATTACTTATTTTCTACACTTTTGATCAGGTGACCTAAACCTAATTAATTACCTAATCCCCTACTTGCACATTCCATTATCCCTAACCTAATCATAGTCAAACCCTGACAATCCCCCATGTGTACAAAGGCATGGCCCTTTGTACAAGCCCACATGGCCTTCTTACAAAGTGACGGGCAAGTCCTGTGTACAAAAGGTCATTTTTGTCCTCACTTCATCTCAACCATCCCCTTCTTCCAAAATCACTTTTTCACCATTGATTCCTTCTTGATCCAAGGACATACCTCATCCACCAATCAAATCAAGACACTTGGCATATGCTCATGCATCCAAACCCCTCAACAAACCTCATCCATTGTTCTCTCTAATCAATCTCATCCATCCAATCCCTCATCAAAAAATCTATAAATAGCCACTCATCCTAGCCATTTTCAAGACTCCATGAATTGCAAAGTAATGCTACCATTTTGAGGAGCCATCTACATTCATCAACACAGCAAGAGCACATCCACTTGACTAAGGTTTGCATGGTAACTAGCTTATTTTAGTTTCCTTTCTTCCATGCATGCCTTATTTGCTCTATCGGAGGTATATTAGGATTTGAGTAGAATAGGCTAATATTGTTTTGGTTTATTCTTCTTTTTTCATTTTCTAGTGTATACAGTAATTTTCTAGAAATAGCTTTTCTAAATTAATTTGTTTACTATTGTAGAAAATAGACTACATGGATTACAATGAATCTTTGGTACAAGGATATTAATGTGTCAAGCTACTTCCAATAAGGATGGATTGATTATGTGAGTTGTTAGTTTGATTCAAATATCATATGTTATTTATCATGAAATAATCTTATATTAAAGAATGAATGGTTCCTCTTATGTGAAGGAATGATTCTTAAATCAAGAAGGTTGTGATGTAAAGTGTGGATAAGTATTAATATGCATATATTAAATAAATCCTACAAACTAGAATTATTAAGAGATCGCCAAAATCACCTATCTATTTATTTAGTAACCTAAGACAAGAAGTTGAAATATATTTTAGAATAGATTGCTTAGGATCATAAGGAAAGATAAATATAGTGGTTGCGTTGGTACCATGAAATTAAATAAGAATGATTTATCTCAACCCTAAAACAAAAGGCCCTAGGATCATACTAAGATCCTTGTGTTTATGACTTAAGATAGATAGTTGAGTATTTGAAAATTTTAACTAGAAAGTAATTGAGTTAATAGGATAATCAAGTTAAGGAACTTACTCATGGTGAACTTTTATGGCTTAACTATTTATGAAGGTATAAACCTATGATCTATTATTAAATGAATCATATTATTGTTAATCATATATTGTACTTTACATTTACTGCCATGAAACCTTGGGTATGATGTCCATGAACTCTATGAGAATTACAAAATGCATTCTTATTGTAGTTTTTGGACAACCCTCTACTTGGATCTAGTGGATGAATAGGTGGAAGAGTGATTGAATTTGAGCTCAAAAAACTTTGAAGTATAGTGTCCACAAGCTCCTGTAGCTTAGTAAACTTCTTAAAAGTATGAAGCTTAAAAGATAGTACATTATAAGTATGAGCAATGTGATACACATTATCTTCCGTCTCTTTAGAATAATTACCCTTTTAAAAACTATTGGACTATGTCATTTTGAAGGTTAAGAAGATGTAGAATATGATGAACCATACTTAAGTGTATTTGATGCAAGAAATTTCAATTCAAGATTATTTAAATGAGCACATGACTGTGAAATAATAAAATACTCAAGTGCACATTATTTTTTTATAGTAGGTAGGAGTCCCTAAAGAAAAATGGTTTGTAACTCATCAGCCAAATTAATGCTTTATCTTACCATGTAATAATTAAAAGTGAATAATGTAATTATTGATAGGCTCATTGCCTCTTTAGGCACATTTAGTTAAAGCAATCACAATTGTTTTCAAGCCCATATTAATATGTAAATGTTGCAAGAAAGTGATAGCTAGCTCATCAAAAGAGTAGATAGAGCTAGGAGGTAATGAATAGAACAATTTAATAGCATAGTCCCTAAAGTTTATTGAAAAAATTAACAGAATTTATCCATATATACAAAATCTAAATATGCATCATTGAATGCTTGTAAGTGAACACATGTGAATCTCCTTTACCATGGTATAATTTTGTTAAGTGGTAAAAGAGGGATGAATGCATGCATTTATTAACAAGATCAAAACCCTCTTCCACAATAACATTCAAGGACAAGATTAAGCTCAATCACAACCAAGGAGAAGGTGGACTCAACTATAGATCTTGTGCTCCTAATTTGCTATGGAAAGATGAGATTTAACCAATCTTTTTATCAAACTCTAGGTTAAGCATAAGTAAAACCCTAGATATGAGATAATTAGCTTGAAATAGGCAAATGACAACAACAACTTGGAATCTTAAAGTATAGATATGATCAGTGAGATGTCAAAACCTATCTCCCAAAAGTAGAGGTGTCAGAGGACAAATTTAGTAACCTCCAAAGTCCAAAAGTGATAATCTATCAGAGGTCAGAACTGAGAAGATGCTACAAATGATGCTCAAAACTAGATCCAAATCTTGAAAGCCCAATAGACTAGGAAGCCAACCGCCCAAGTCTAGTTAGAGGAATATTTCGAACAATTTTTAGATCCTAAAACCATAATTCCTACATTACCTTCCTATAACTCCACTTGTCTTGAAACCTGTACTTGTAACCTACACACAAGATGACAAGAGAGGGGTTTGAGGGTTGTGTTATTTAGGGATTTGCCTCAATCAAATCCCGGTTAGATTTCAAGTTTTCCCAACATCATTGTTAGAGAGAGAGCATGTCCTTGCAGGACAGAGGCTAAAGGTAATCCAAATGATGAAATGATTCAAATAGCAATGATGTCACCTTGGAGGTGAAGTCCTTAGGAGGATGAAATCTTTTCAACTCATAAGGACATGGATGTCGATGCCATATCTGCAACAAACACACAAATACAAACACAAATCTACAATAATAACATAATGAATGCCTTCAATGCTCTTAGCTCTAATATCATAAATTCACAATATCCATCTAGGTTCAAAATGAAGTAAAAAACTCACTTATATATGATTTCCTACTAATATTCATGAAATTAAATCACAAAAGCCAAAAAAGAGGAATATTTTTAAAGGTCCTAGGCCGACATAACATCAATTCACCCCAACCAATCAGGGAGGACTTGGGCGGTTGACACCCAAGTCCAGGGGCCCAATTTAGGTTAGAGGTAAGTTAAATGAAGGGCCCAAGGTCCCAAATTCACATGGGTGTCAGGCTATTTTCTCCAGGATTCTCAATTATAAAGCATAGTGAGATAAATAGGACCTAGGAGCTAAAATAGGAGGTAAAAAGGCATGTGTCCACTTTTTACTCCATAAAAAATTCAAATCTAGGTGCCACAAAGCCTGAATACAACTTAGCTAAGATTGGGTGTGCAATGTGGAGGATTACATCTAATATAATATTGTTTAGTAGGCATACCTTCCACTTTCTTCTTAAGTTGATCAAAATCTATTCAAGTAGTGTATCTACGATAGAGGTAGGAGTAATAGTGGTGTGAGAGGCATAAGAAACAATGGATGAAGTATATAGAGGATGATGGGAAAAGGAGTGATAATGTAAACATATGCCCATAGTAGGAGTATATATTATGGAATGGAATAGGCTATAGAAGATGTTATGGAATGGCATATGGAATTAGGAACGTAATAAGTGATAGAAGTAGGGATGTTATTAAAAGAGGCAAATACTAGTAGTGGAGGTAGAAATGGTAGAAACACTAGGATCATGTTGTTAGAATGCATAGGACAACTGAGAGGGGGGTGAATCGGTTGTGTATCAAAACATTAAACCTCCAATGCTATTCCAATCATCAACCTCTTGTTATGCATTAGTAGAATGTAAACATATAAAGCATCAATGCAAACACATTCAAACACATAAGAACACTAGATTTACATGGAAAACCCAAGAAGGGAAAAACCACAATGAGGATTAGCTCACATATATATGAATTAGCAACACCAAACACAAATAGGCTCACTGCCAAGGGCTCACTGTTCAGAAGAAAGGCTCACTACCAAAAGAAAGGCTCATTGCCAAAAGGACTCACTGTCCAGAAGAGGGAAGAATAGAAGAATATTGGTATAGAGAGATTTACTATCTCAAAGCAATAGGAGAAATCCACCACTGCCACTTCTTGCCATCCGCAACCTTTGGCTCACTGCCTCCAGCAACTTTAAGCAAACTAAAAATGTAGACACCTTCTGCTCATTGCATCCAGGAGTCACAAGCATTTAAGCTCACACACAACTCACTACCCTTGATTCACATTCACATCATCTTCTCTACTATCCACAACCAAAAACCATCTCAATTAGGTTGGTCCTAATGAGACGTATGCACCTCAAACGTGCAATACCAAAAAAGGGTCGACACTAAACACTTCTGTGGTGGAAAGAAGTGAAAGTGAACCATGCTAAGGGTTAACTAGGACTCAAATCTATATCACCATGTTGCTCATCACATCCACAATCCATGAAGTACCTCCACAAATAGCGCTAGCAAGCCAGGTCAGCCAAACTTGAGCTAGCGACCACATCCACTCTTCTCCAAGTCAAAAAACATCATGTGGACCACAAAGAGACACTCCAAAAACATTCATACACCTTTCCAAAATATTTAGCATCAATAGAATCTTTTGTAATACTGCCGCAACCACTTGAAACAAAGAATGTCTTCATTTTGCACATCAGGATACTCTGCTACTAAACAACAACACAAGAACTAAACTTGCGAAGCACCCCAACACTAGAAACTTCAAGGGAAGGTAAATATCAAAAATATAAGCACTTTCCTAGATCCACAAGACAAGAAACTTTAACACAAAGAAATGTGAAGCATTCTCATTTCTCCTAGACAATCTTCTTCATAGTCAAACTCTAGATATAACATCTCTAAACACCTTTGATCAACACTTCCAAACCATACAATCATATCTTCAACTATGAATAAATGCAGAGCAAATCACTAAACATACCTCTGTCACACTGCACACATTTTTTATTCAATTTTTTTCAAAAGCACTTGGATACCAATCAAATTTTCTCAAAAGCACTTGGAAACCAAGCGAACCACCTTCTAGAGGTTGACATCAATGACAAAACCAGCAAGTTTCTAACAATGTCCCCCTTTCTCATTGATGGCAACACCAATCTCTTTGAAAAAACATTAACAATAAAAACAACCATTAATACTCCCCCTGACTGAAGTGACTCTTACTCTTCACACACCTTTCTGCACAATGGTTTTTCAATCACTTCAACTCTCTCCCCCTTTCAAATCAATGGCAAAGGGCAACATTTGAAACACCAACAAACACTTACTCTTTCTCTACTGCTTTCACTTTTCTGCACTCTCTCCCTTAGGGGTATAAGATATGCTCCAATTAACTGCACCAACCAATAGTACCACTACCTACTCACCCTGAGAGGTAGCCTTCAACATCAGCCTCAAACTAAGAATGTGTCTTGAAATGTTTCCTGGACAGATGCACACACTTATGCATCTAATCAAAAGGAGGGGAAATAACCCCTAACTTCTGCTAGAGATACTCAAAAGTATCTTTAGGAAGAACCTTTATAAAAATAGCTGCAACTTGATCCTTGGTAGGCACATACTCCAATTTCACCTCATTCTCTGCAACCTTCTCTCTTAAGAAGTGATACCAGATTGAGATATGTTTTGTTCTTAAATGCATTACTGGATTCTTTGAAATGTTGATGGCACTTATATTATCACATAAGATAGGAATGGGTTCATCATATGATACTTTGATATCTTTCAATGTATGCTTAATCCACAACACTTGTGTACAGCAAGATGCTACTGCAATGTACTCTACCTCTACAGTAGATAATGATATTGAGTCCTGCTTCTTACTCAACCATGAAACTAATCTACTTCCAAGAAAGAAAGCACCACCACTTGTACTTCTTCTATCATCTATACATCCTACCCAATCTATATTTTAATATGCACTCAAAGAGAAATCAATATCCTTAGGATACCATAAGCCAAAATCTAGAGTGCTTTTTAGGTATTTAAATATCCTTTTACTACTGAAACATGTGACTCTCTAGGATCTGATTGAAATCTAGCCACAAGGAAAACTGCATGCATGATATCCGATCTAGTAGCAGTCATGTATAACAGTCCACCAATCATTAATCTTTACTTGCTCTAATCAGCCTTAAGAGATTCATCATCTTTGCTTAACTTACAACCAGTAGTCATGGGAGTACATACCGGTTTGGAGTCTTCCATTCCAAACTTCTTCAACATTTCCGTAACATACTTTGACTGTGAAATGAAAATACCTTTTTCTAATTGACTGATTTGTAATCCAAGGAAGAAATTCATTTCCCCACACATTGACATTTCAAATTCTTTTTGCATCTCTTCTGCAAATCTCTTGCACATACCTTCATTTCCTCCAATATTATATCATCAACCTATACCTCCACAATCAAGATTTAATCTTCTTCAACTTTGAAATATAGATTGATGTTTGTAGTGCCCTTTTTGAATCTTTGTTGGAGCAAGTATCTATACAATCTTGCATACCATGCTCTAGGATCCTATTTGAGTCCATACAATGCCTTCTTCAATTTTCAGACCATACTTGGATCATCTGACAACTGAAAGCCTTCTGATTGTTCAATGTATACTTCCTCTTCCAATTCTCCATTCAAGAATGCAGATTTCACATCCATCTAATAAACTTTGAAGTCCTTATGAGCTGCAAAGACCAAGAACATTCTAATGGCCTCCAATCTTGCCACTAGAGCAAATGTTTCCTCATAATCTATTCCTTCCACTTGTGAGTAGCCTTTACACACAAGCCTAGTCTTATTTCTAAGTACTTCTCCATTCTCATTTAATTTGTTCTGGAAGACCCATTTAGTTCCTATAACATTTTTGTCTGCTAGTCTTGGGACAACTTCCCAAGTCTAATTCTTCTCAATATGCATCAATTCTTCTTCCATAGCCTTGAACCAATACTCATCTTTGCATGCTTCAATCACTATTTTGGGTTCTACTTTAGACAATAAGCACAAATTTACCTGTTCATCTGCCGTAGCAATATTTCTTCTTGTTAATACATCTTTGTACTTATCTCCAATGATCTGATCTTCAGAATGATTCTTTTGCACATACTTGGGGGTCTTAGGAATCCTTTCTAGAGAATCTTCTTCATCAACTTGCTTCTCCTTTTCCTTTCCTTCTTCTCTTTCTTCTTCTCTGCAAGGGGGCTCATCAGATTCATATCCTTCCATCAACACTAAGCTTTGATGTGGTTCTTCATCTACCTTGACATTTACACTTTCAACTAACTTCTTCAGCCTCTTGTTATAGCACATGTAAGCCTTGCTCTTTGTAAAATATCTAAGAAAGATTCCTTCATCTAATCTTGTATCAAACTTTCCCAAATTTTCCTCATCTCTCCTAATGTAGCACTTGCTTCCAAATACTCTAAAATATTTTATAGTAGGAGTTCTTCCATACCATAGCTCATATGGAGTCTTTGAACTATTGACCCTTGCTTGCACTTTATTTTGTATGTAGGCTACAGTATGAATAGCTTCTCTCCAATAGATATCCAGTAGATTTGCTTCTTTCAACATTGTCCTTGTTGCTTCCTGAACTGTCCTATTCTTTCTTTCCACCACTCCATTCTACTGAGGAGTCCTAGGAGCTGACATATGCATTTTTATTCTATGATCCTCACAAAAATAGTTAAACTCATTGCAGGTGAACTCACCACCTATGTCAAACCTCAAGCACTTGATTTTTAGATCAATTTCATTTTCAACCATAACCTTATATTCTTTAAACTTATCTAGAGCTTCTATTTTTTCTTTGATAAAGGTTATCCAAGTCATTCTAGAGTAATTATCAATTAACAACATGAAATACCTGTCACCTTGAAAGCTTCCTACTCTTGTAGGTCCGCACAAATTGGTATGCACCAACTCCAAAGGTCTAATGGTAGAATACTCTTTGATCTTTAAATTCTTCCTTGTTTGCTTCCCAATCTGACATTTCTTGTAGGTTGCATTGATAGGCTTTGTAATTCTTAGCAGATCCCTCACAACTTGAGTAGAGTTGATCCTTGCTAGACTGACAAAATTAATGTGACACATTCTTCTATGCCATAGCCAACTTTCATTAACTTGAGTCATGAAACACATACCATTAGCACCTTTGAGCTGATATATATTTCCTTTTGTCCTTGTTCTTGTAGCAAGTAGAGTTTCAAATTTTTCTTTTCTGATTTCATAGCCATCATCCTGAAATATAAGGTTATATCCTCTAATACACATTTCTCCTACACTAGAAGATTATGCCAGAGACCCTTGACATGAAGAACATCAATAATAAACATCAGATTTCCACAATCCATGATATTGTATTCAGAGTTTTAGGATTTAACTATGTAAATGTATTTTCCTTCAACATTTTGGATCACACTCTGTGATCCATCATCAGGAAGAAGAGAGCCAAAGAAGAGAATTAGAAATGACAAATTTGCAGACCTCGATAGGATAAAAGAGAGGGAGGGGGAGAATGGCTCAGGAACCAAGAAACCTCAATGAAATATATATATAAGCTTAATACACCTAAGACGGTACATAAAAAGGAAGAACCCATAATCATAGAAAAATAAAAGAAAAATAACATAACCAAGGAACCCAAAGAAGATGACAAAATAAAAACAGAGAATAGAGAAGTCTAGATAGATAGATAGATAGATAGATAGATAGATATGCATATATATATATATATAAAGAAGAGAAAAAAAACACAACAGACATATTGAAAACCTATTAAATAATATACTATAATAAGATAAAGGGTTACCAAAGTAAAAAATGGCGCAAGCAAGAGCAGATGAATGAACTAGGGCAGAGAAGGAGGACGGGGCGACGGAAGTAGAGATTGCTTTCCCCTTGGAGCAAATTAGAAAGAGAGCTGCTAGTGAAGAATGGTGCAACGGGTAGAGAAGATTAGCAGATGCAAGATGGAAAAAAGTAGAAGACCAGAGCTAGAAACTAAGATATGAAGCAAAAAAGAATTTCAACCCTTGGACGCATAGTAATCCAACTAGCAAAAAGGGGACTTTCTTCTGGAGAGGAAAACATAGCGGTTGGATTCCAAAGAAAAGGGCATTCTTCCATAGGCCAAAAAACACCTATGCCATGGGAGCAAACGCAATACCAATGGGATGGAGGTGGAATTCAAATTCATTGAGGAACTATGGAGAATCAAGCAAAAAATAATCAGGGCTATGAGAAGTGAAGAGATTCAGAAGATTAGAAACCCTGAATAGAAGAAAAGGAGTTACGATGATGATCATGGAAGACAAAATTCTTCAACCAATCACACAACATCTGAAAAGGTATAGTTTGATTATAAAGTGGTTTGGTACTAATTTGAATTGGGAATTCTTAATCAACTATTGGAAAGGAAAATGGGGGGATGGTCTTCAATTCAATCGATGGTCTTCAATTCAATTCTTAATCGATTGAATTGAAGAACATCCCCCCATTTTCCTTTCCAACAGTTGATTAAGAATTCCCAATCAGGCCTTTCTATCCAAAGTGTGCTATATGCTTTCAAATTTCATATTGACCAATCTATAATATACTCCTTGTATATATCCAACATTATACATTCACCTTAACCTCTAAGACATCAAGCCCAATTTTACAAGTTATAACCTATAAACTTTGTCCATATACTAATCTTTGGTTCTTCTCTTGCATTATTGAAAATCTTGGATCATAATTGTGTATGCATACCCATATTTAAAATGTTGTCCGTAGTTAGCATTACATTCTACTTTCCTAGAAATATGAATTAAACTGTAACATGTTTTAAATCAATTTTGATAAGGCTATATAAGCCCTAAACAATCTTGTGCCTATAAAAGTCTTCCATTTTACGACTTGTGATTATAAGATTAATTGTACTAAGACCTTTGTTAATTCCTCAATTACTTACCTTACTTCTTATAATTTGCAATCATAAAATATATTACTAACATTTTCAAAAATATATAAACTCAGAAAACTTATAACCACATTTTACAATTTTAAACTAGATATATTTATTCTTAAAATACAAAACAAAATTAAACATTGCCTTATATGTATTTAATGTACTATACAAATAATATTTTTTTATATTTATCTCTCCTCCTCTAATTCTCTCTCCCTATCGTCCGTTACCCCATGGACTTTTGTCATTAGAAATTCGTTGTTTTTCCTATCGACTTATGCCCGCCTACACCATATAGACCCATTCGACCAAGGTCTATTTTAAAGGGTCGTGTTCTTTTCAGAGGACACCGTTCCTTTTACTAAAGACAAAATAACATCATTAAAAAAAAAAAAAAAAAACTAAAGCAGAATATAATATGCATTACATGTAAGATGGTGCTTCGTTAGGAAATTAAAATACATTTGATCTTTGGAAGAAATTACGTCAGATGGTAAACTATATGCAGATTTAAACAAATACCATGCCTAGTAGTGGAAGAAAATGTTTTGGAGCATTTAACCGATTTGCTTCCCTACATGATTTCGTACTCTTAATATCAAGAGAGATTTTAGAGTTTCATATACACTGTATCATTCAAGTCAAGTTAAGTTTTCGGAATAAATCTTTGTGATTCTACATCATGAGAATTAATAAAGTTTTCTTTTAACTCTAGTATGTATGGTATCACTAAAATTAAGTTAAACTTGTGTAGTAGATTTTGTCGTCTATGTCATTTAGTTCGTCATCACTGTCCTTTTATAAATAGTCATTGACCATCTAAAGGTCGCCTCTTGTGTATCTATAAGTGTAATTGTAATTGAATGTTTATTTGGTAAAATCTATATTTTGTCAATAATGTAATTGTAAGTGAATGTTTAAATGTGAAGTCTTGAATGTGCGTGTTAAGGAGCATGTGTAAAGCCAAAGGTGTTTTTAGAAAATTATTTGAGTATAAAGGGACATGTCTAAAAGAACAAAACCACAAACATTGAAAAATTATGGAAAACAAATTTAAGGGTGCATGCTTGACTAAGTAGATTGTAGGACATAATTGAAGTTTTGTTTTGTGTATAATGTTTTACATTGAAATATAGTTAATATTGTATTTTATATTTTGATTGAATTAAAGACGTGAACGATGCATATTTGGGAGTACTAACTATTGTGAATGGGATATCACATGTCCTAGAGAAGCTAGAATTATTCTCTTACAAACTTGTTAGTAGGACTATGCAAACGATTGTCATAATTCAATGAACGTAGTTCATTTGGATTGAAGAGTTCTACAAATAAGTTCGATTACAAACTATAATTTTGTGTTTACTAATCATCCACTCTATGGATTTGTTGATATTGACCATATTCACATTAATAAAGAATTGCCTTTATAATCAAACCATGCCTTTATAATGCAATACCAAACCACTTTATAATCAAACCATACATTTTTAGATGTTGTGTGATTGGTAAAAGAATTTTGTCTTCCATGATCATTGTCGTAACTCCTTTTCTTCTATTCGTGGTTTCTAATCTTCTGAATCTCTTTGCTTCTCCCAGCCCTAATTGTCTTTTGCTTGATTCTCCATAGTTCCTCAATGAATTTGAATTCCACATCCATCCCATTGGTATTGCATTTGCTCCCGTGGCATAGGTGTTTTTTGGCCTATGGAAGAATGCCCTTTTCTCTAGAATCCAACCGCTTTGTTTTCCTCTCCAGAAGAAAGTCCCCTTTTTGCCAGTCGGATTACTGCACGTCTAAGGGTTGAAATTCTTTTTTGCTTCATATCTCGATTTCTACCTCCAATCTTCCGCTTTTTTCCATCTTACATCTGCTAATCTTCTCTGCTTGTTGCACCATTCTTCACTAGTGACTCTCTTTCTAATTTTCTCCAAGGGGAAAGCAATCTCTGCTTTTGTTGCCCAGTCCTCCTTCTCTACCCTAGTTCCTTCGCCTGCTCCCGCTCGTGCCATTTTTTACTTTTGTAACCCCTTATCTTATTATAGTATATTATTTAATAGGTTTTCAATATGTTTGTTGTGTGTTTTTTCTCTTCTTTATATATATATATAGATAGATAGATAGATAGATAGATAGATAGATAGATAGATATGCATATGCCTTTTAATTGTTCTTGTTGCCTTTTTCATCTTCGTCTTGATTTGCACATTATGTACAGGTATAATATATTATTACTATTAAACCTTTTTAATTTTAGTGTTAGATACACACACACACACATATTTTTTGTCATCTTCTTTGGGTTCTTTGGTTATGTTGTGTTTCTTTTATTTTTCTATGATTATGGGTTCTTTCTTTTTTTGTACATTCTTAGGTGTATTAAGCTTTTATATATGCACATGCGCGCGCGTGTGTGTGTGTGTTCCTGAGCCATTCCCCTCCCTCCCTCTCTTTTTATCATGTTGAGGTCTGCAAATTTGTCATTTCTAATTCATTTCTTTGGCTCTCTTCTTCCTGATGATGGATCACGAAGTGTGATCCGAAACGTTGAAGGAAAAAATATTTACACAGTTAAATATTCAAACTCTCAATACAATAAAGATCATCTGTATTGTGCTTGCCATCAAAATTGATTGAACCTTTTCCATAGATCTTAGCAGATGCATCATCTCCAAACTTAACGAAACCTCCATCAAACTTCTCAAGCTTCACAAACTTATTCTTATCACCTGTCATATGATTTGAACACCCACTATCAATTAACCAGTGGTTCTCTTCTTCTCTTGCATGAAAAGTAGTTACTAGAGCCCCTTTGATATTGTGCTTTGTTTCTGGAGCAATTTTCTTCATACGCCTTTCAAAATTAGTTCCAACATTCAAAGCCATGAACAATCATTCATTACTTTCATTATCTGGATAGTCAGACTTGTCGTCAGATATGATATCATCTTCTTTAACATAATAACTTCTCTTGAATGATTTACCTGTATTATCCTTGTATTTGTCATTTGAAATTTTGGTCCAACATTTTGAAGCATAATGACCTATCTTTCCACAGCTAAAATATTTGAAGGGTAACTTACCTCTGTATTTTCCAAACCCCTTTTTCAACCTACTTACAAAATTTGCTTCCACTTCATCAAAGTCATCTGGATCTAATTCAACATTCTTTTGTCTTGCTAGCCTTGAAATTAATTTCTTTTCTTGAATCATCTTGACCAAATTCTCTTATCTCAAAATTAGTTAAAGTACCAAACATTTGATCCCTAGAATAATTATCCAAAATTTAAGTTTCTTCAATAGCAGAAACCTTAGCACTATATGATTTTAGAAGAGTTCTGAGTACCTTCTTTACCACTTCACTTTCCTCCGACTTTCCACCAAGACCATTGATGGAGTTGACAACTTCATCCACTCTCTGCATGTAGCTTGCAATATTTTCATCCTCTAACATATTTAGGGTTTCAAACTTGGCCTTCAAATTCTACATCTTTGCTTGCTTGACCTTGTCATCTCCTTCATAGATACTTTCCAGCTTCTTCCAAAGCTCATGTGCAGTTTTGTAGCTCATTACCTTCACTAATTTAGAATTAGAAAGACTGTCCAGAAGAGCACTCCTTGCCTTGCCATTATTCTCATATTCTTTAATCTCATCTTCATCCTTGGGACCATTAGTAGGTATAGTATTTTTTTGTCAACAATCTTCCATATGCCATATCTTAATGAGATAATAAAGCTTTCCATCCTGGTCTTCCAAAAAGCATAATTTGTTCCATCAAACACTGGAACCTCCATACCCTTCATGTGTGCCATCTGGATCTACCCCAAGCATTTAAGATTCTTCAGGGAACTTGACTCTAATACCAATTATTAGAATGCACAGGACAACTAAGAGGGGGATGAATTAGTTGTGTATCAAAACATTAAACCTCCAATACTATTCCAATCATCAACCTCTTGTTATGCATTAGTAGAATGTAAACATATAAAGCATCAATACAAACACATTCAAACACATAAGAACACCAGATTACGTGGAAAGCCCAAGAAGGGAAAGGGTAGATGCAAGAAGTTGTGTCCACTTAAGGTGGAAGTTTCGAAGTTAGAAAAAATTTCGAAATCGGGGAACAAAAAACGGGATCCCGTTTATAGAAAACGCGATCCCGTTTTGCCTCGGGATCCCGAGCCTAGAACCAAAAACGCGATCCCGTTTTTCTCGGGATCCCGAACCTAGAGGCCATAAACGCGATCC
Source organism: Cunninghamia lanceolata (assembly GCA_027924645.1). NCBI lineage: Eukaryota > Viridiplantae > Streptophyta > Pinopsida > Cupressales > Cupressaceae > Cunninghamia > Cunninghamia lanceolata. The sequence goes on from BSBN01000108.1 coordinate 10,192,559, forward strand.
CGTTATATAAAACGGGATCCCGTTTTATATAACGGGATCGCGTTATATGAAACGGGATCCCGTTTTATAAAACGGGATCCCGTTTTTTAAAAGTATTAAATTTTTTAAAAAACAGCAGAGACCCCATTTTCAACAGCGACAGGCGCCAGAGGAAAACGGGATCCTGAGTTCTCAAAGCATCCAGCCAGGTAAGTGGATTTTTCCATTTGTAAAAAATACCCATCAATTGTTTATACCTTCCATTGTTTGTTTTGATGTAAAATACAATGAAAATTTAAATTTTGAATTGTTATTTAGGGTTTAGGGTTTATAAAATCAGTAGTTGATTTTTGACAATTTAGATGTAAAATACAATTGAAATTTTGAAAGACTATATCATATAAAATGTTAGAATTTGAACAAACTGTCAAAATTATGTTTAAAATTGAGAATTGAATAGATATATTTAGGCATTTTAGCTGTAAAATACAATTGAAATTTTGAAAATACTGTATCATATGAAAGGAGAGATTTTGAACAAACTGTCAAAATTTGAGTTCAATTTGAGTGTTGAATAGTTCTATTTAAACATTTTAGCTGTAAAATAGAATTGAAATTTTGAAAATACTGTATCATATGAAAGGAGAGATTTTGAACAAACTGTCAAAATTTGAGTTCAATTTGAATGTTGAATAGGTGTATTTAAACATTTTAGCTGCAAAATGCAATTGAAATTTTGAAACGATTGTATCATATGAAAGGAGAGATTTTGAACAAACTGTCAAAAATTATATAGCAAATTGGGATGATATGTATATTTGGTTTTTATAAAATTTACTTATAACAATGTATGTCATTGTATTTTAAAGGCATTATTGAATAGCTAACTATCATGAAAAAAAATTACAACAAACCATAATAAAACCAAGTTATCACATCCTTCATAATCAAACATTTAGAGACAACTAGAACTAATCAAGAATTGAGAAAATTTTACAGTTTTTGTGATAGCCAACTAATTAAGAATGAAATGAAGCCAACATTTATGTAACTTTTGATATACTCAAGTAGCTGTCCTCACTAGCTAGGTTATGCCCCTGGAATGAACATCGTGATGTTAATTGTGATACGAGCTTGAAACCTCATTGGTAATGCTTTCCCTAATCTTAATGACATTGATGTAGGCTCCACTCATGATCCTTACGAAGATCTTTCCACCACTAACCTCTTTCATGATAGGTCACTATCCTCACCATCTCCTTAGACCTAGAATACCTTGAGCTTATCGATTGGGACCAACACGACCCTTTATGATTTGATGTTTTCCAAAATGATGAAGCCATCATGAAACTTATCAAGTGTCAAGACCACATCCCCATTGTAATCATAAGAAAGACTTTTCCACCATACTTAACACCTACATATATGCTTATTTTGGAGAGAAAGAAAGAACCCTTCAGTCCTGAGGCACCCTAGTCTAGGCAGAATAGCAACAATCTATATAAGAAGAAACTTGTGATCGATTAAAATGATATAATAAAAATGGACACTTCCCAAGAGCTCCTCAATTTGACAAACTTCACCTTCCATTAGATACCACTTAGATACAAGACATGACTCCCCTCTCCTTATTGAGGACATGCTATAAACATCAACCTGTGAATAGAAGCTTAGACCCTAAACTCTCTAAGATAGTAGCTCCACTGGACCTTGACATCAAAGAAGGCATATATAACCATGTCACCGTGTTAAATATTACGTTGATTTCTTCATGTGGTCTTATGGTGATATGCCTTGAGACTCCATCTTTAAAGTCATGCATCATCTTGTGGTTCACCTCAATGCCAAACCTATTCAATAAAAGCTACGCAAAATGCACCCCCAAGTAGCCCTCATGGTCATAGAAGAATTGTATAAACTCTTGGATGTCCAGGGTTCATTCAGACTATTACTTTTCCTAAATGGGTAGATCTAATGTGGTCTTAGTTAACAAGAAAACTAAGGGAATTCATGTTTGCACTAACTTTTGAGACATCAAAAAAGGATCTACCCCAACTTAGATAACTTTTCTCTACCAAACATTGATATGGTCGTGGATCTTGTGCATAGCCATATATATAAAATTTTATCATTAATCTGGATATAATATGGACCAAGTTGAAACATTTGAGTTAGACATGGAGACACCTAGATTATGGAGCTCGGTCTATGTAAGAAAACACCTGTTATAGACTCAACACAAACTTATCCCTCAACCCTCTAAATTGTGACTTACATCATTTGATTACCCTGGAACACACTATATAGACAACTCTATACAAATTTGGCAAAATATATTTTCTCCTAACAGAAACTTGTATATGTAGAAGTATCTACTACTACATTAGATTTGATATACTTCTTAAAAGGAAAGAGTTGGGACTAACAACTAAATAGAAAACAATAACTAGTTTTGCATTTTGTAGGAAATAGGAAACAAAATTGAGCTAGAACCAGCTTGACTAATTTATCTATTTCTAGCTAGATTGAACCCTAATTCTATATGCAATTCCAACCCTAACCCTAACACTAATTCTAACCCTAATCCTTGTTGGCAAGAGACACTATATGGATTCATGGTTGTTGTCATTGATGGCAACAAAGGTCATCCCACATATCCGCAAGTCATGATATGTCTCTACCGGAAGTCAGATTGAAGATTGTGGTGGTCCGGTGAACAAGAACAGAGCATGTGGCAAGGTCCGACAGATTGGTCCGGATCTCTCAGAGGAAGTGTCTTGGTGCAGTGCGGATCTGGGGAAGTCAAGAGGACTATCTTGAGTAGTATATTCCAAGGATTTAGCCTCCGGAGATGGACAAGGAAAAAGATATGAATAGTTGAGTACCGGATTCCTGAGAGACAGTAAAAACAGAGGAAGAACTGACTGACTGAGTATCAAACTACTTTCCGGATGTGTTACAGATGATGATAAAGGTTGCGGAGGCATGAATCATGTTTGGCCGACATAATTGATGATATCTACAAGTATATGCTTGATCCGCATTGCTTGGTGAGCAAGGATTCAGCCGACAGAACTAAGTTTGTAAGAAACTAGACTGTTCCGGATGCCGACTAGAAAGATGATGAAAGTACTTGTGCGGATATATATAGAGGATGGATTTAGTGGTAAAAGGTGTGAATGTATGTGAGGATATGCGAACAAGTCCAGAGTAGAGCAGAAGTAACAAGAAAGATCTGGTATGTGAAAGGACAGCAGACTAAAGAACAGAGGAAAGATGAAGTGCAGCAGATCAGTATACTGAACCTAACCGAAACTGAACTCCAGCATATGCAGATGCTTCCAATCAGTTCAAGACTGTGATTCTAATCACTTTGTAAGACAGTGTGTCTTCTTGTAGGCAGTGAGCCTCTTGTGAGCAGTGTGCTCGGGCAGTGAGCCCTAATTGGCAAGTGCCATTTTTGTAATTTCCTATTCTTCTAACAGAGAATAATTCTTGGGTTAATCACCCCGTGGTTTTCTCCCTTAACAGGGTTTCCACGTCAAAAATACTGTGTCATGTGTTTCTTATTTCATGGTTTATGTTTTGTGTTTGATTTTATGCTGCTTCAATTAAAAGGAAAGTTTAATAAGGGAAATAATTAGGATAACTGATTCACCCCCCCCCTCTCAGTTATCAACAATTGGTATCAGAGCCAAGTTCCTCCTAATAGAGCCTAACAGCTTGAGGAAGATCTGGGATTTCAAATGGATGCATATGGTTTAAGGGAGCAACTCAAGACTGCCCTTGAGGATCTTGAACAGTCAAATTCTGAAGTCAGTGAATTAAAGGAAAGACTCAAACAGGCTGATGAATTCATGAGAGAATTAAAAGACAAATTAAGTCTCTCTATGAAAAAGAGAAAGGAGCTGCTTCAACAGTTGGCAAGACAAAGTGAAGAAAGCAATACAAGTGAGGAATTGACTGAGCAAACCAAGTTATGTGAAAAGTTATCAAAAGAAGTCATTATGTTAAGACATGAAATGGAATCAGGAACTATAAAGTTTACTCAAGAGATTGAAGAAAAAAGAAAGGCTGAAGACAATCTAAGACAATCTCTTAAAGAAAAATCAGAAGAATGCCACCAGATGGACAGGATTATCAGACACCTTGAATCTGATCTTGAAGATTCCAAAGATAATGAAGGAAAACTTGAGGATCAAATTGCCTCTCTCAAAAGAGACCTTCAAACAGCAAATGAATATAAAGAGAAATTCAAGATAAGTTCTGCTCAACTTGAAGTTCTTCTTGGAAGTCAAAAGAGGACAGATGACAAGTATGGCTTGGGATATGAGAAAGGAGAAAGCTCCGGATCCGGTCAGAAGAATCTTGGATCAGAAAATCCAAGGAGCAGGCCTAGAAGACCTCCGGTAAGACAGCCAAATGCTCAAAAATATCCATCCTTCAATGGATACTGCCACAGCTGCAACCATTTTGGTCACAAAGCTAATCAGTGCAGAATGAGAATGAATCAGATTAATTCATCCTTCTCCGGACAGTGCTTCAACTGCAAAAGGTATGGACACAAATCCCATGAATGCAGAATTATGCAAGTAAACAAATCATTCAAAGGTAGATGCTTTACATGCAATAGAGTAGGTCATATGGCTAATCAATGCAGATCAAGGGGATATCAGTTAAATATGCAAAGAAATGTTATTTGTCAAATCTGCAATAGGTCCGGTCATAATGCTAAAGTCTGCAGAAACAAGAATCAGGACAAAAGAGGTCCGGTGTATAATCAGAATCAAGACAAGGGTAAACAAAAGATGAATGCGGATGAAGTTAGGAATCAGATGAGCAAGATTTGGGTGAAGAAAAGCTCAGAGAATGTAGAGGTTGGATCCGCACCAGATTCTGGTGCTGATATTTCTTCCGGAAATTAAAAAGTGAGCTCAGGCTCAGGGGGAGACTCAAAGAAGATTCTGTTCCCCCAGCCAAACAAATTGTGCCGGATGTGGCACAAGATGCGGATTAAAGGGTTTGTAGATATAAGTCCTGAGATGCTTCAGTCAAGTTTTCAGAGGTCCGCATGGAGTTATGAAGAAGCTGTGTTCGATTAAGTTAGACCTGTTCAGGGAGGTGCTCCGGTATGATAAAGGATTACAAAAAGGTCCGGAGAGATCCGGAAGTGCACGATCTTGTCTTGCGGATTGGACAGAGTGTTTGGGATGTTCTTGTAATATGTTACCTAGATTTATTCATGATTTAAAGATCCGGATGATATTCAGTGATCAGGACTAATCCGGGATACTCCAAGCTGTCCAGACATGGTAAACCGGAATAATGCAGGTGAAGCATTTATTGCAGACAGATATTAGGGTTTGCGGAGCAATATAAGGGATTTCTCAAAAGTTATCTGCTCATTCTACACTTGAGAAGAAGCGAATAGTGGAGCTCTGCAACAAGGTTCATCAAGCACACCAAGGATCTCCTACCGAAGCTATTGCATAAAGAAATCAATCCAACCACTCCGTGCAAACCGAAGGCGCATAAGGTATTCTTCGTTTTTCATTGCCTCACTGCAAATCTTTGAAGAATGGCTACTCCAAACATAGTTAAGATCTCTGATAGACCTCGCCCCTCATTCAAGAAACATCCCTACAAATCGTTGGAGGTAGATCCACTAGGAGCCTTCTCTAGTGTTCCCCACGGAGTCTTACATACTGAAGATATTAGGGTTTACATACACGCAAACATTGAGGAATTTGGGGAATTCAAATTAAGAGACCTCTATCACAAGCAACTGATAGACAATGCTTTTGAGCTCAAACCAGAGTATAAGGGTATCCAGAAGAAACAATTTGAGCAATTCATTCATTTCCCTAGCTTTGAAGAAGATGAATGGGTCCGGTATGTACTGAGCAGGATGCATGACAACTTCCTTTGGCTAGATAGACCCTGCAAGATCACAAAAGAAGCAATTAGAGCAGTAACTGGTCTATACTCTTCCGGGGGGGTACCTATCCTCAAATCTGTCAAGAACAACGTTGTAACTGAGGCCACCGGATCAAAATATGATAAGAGAGCAATGACCATTGAAGATATTTCGGATCCGGATATCAAATATGCATCAATGATAATAGGATACAAGATCTATCACTCCAGCAGGGAGAATTCTGTATCCGGAACTGCAATATACACAGCATATGAAATGCTAAGAAAGAATGCAGATTATGATCTTTGTGAACTACTACTAAGCCAATTGATGGAAAATGTACAGAAAATCAAGAAAGACAAGAAGAACTCCTTTAAGTATGGTACTCTCATTGTATGTCTATTCTTTTACTTCATGAATGAGCTACCCGGAACAAGTGGATGGATATGGCAGAATGACAAACCTGTTGCAGTCCAGATAAGAGACTATTTGCATGGACTTGGGGATGCAAAAGCGAGAAATACAGCTCTATGGGGATACTTCAAAAACTTTCAGAGCATGATGCAAGCAAGAGAGAGAATTCCCCAGTCACTCATTGAGAAATACAAGGACTCAGTATGTTTTATGGTTGACACTGATCAGTGCCTAATGGAGGCAGTGGAGCCAAGGACTGTCTGGATCATGCCCATGGGGTATGAAGTTGATGAACAGATAGTAGAGCTGCATGTTCAACACATGCTAAGTCAGCCCAAAGATCCTAAGGCAGAAAGGTTTGGAACCTTTGAGGAGCTGAGCGTGAAATTACATGTAGAACTCAGGGAACCTGAGATTAAAAGAAAAGTGAGAAAAGAAGTAGAGCACATTGCTCAAGGCCTAGGCATCTCAAAAGAGGCACTTGATGCCAGCCGGGAAAAGAGGAGAAAGGCTGAGGAAGGAGAGAAAAGCAAAGAAAGTGCTCCGGTTGAAACCCCCACCCGGACCAGATCATCAAAGAGATCTGCACCTTCCACAACCAAAAGCTCAAAACCGGAAGTCCAGGCATCCGGTAAAAGATCCAAGACAAAAGCATCAAGGGCTTATGAAAGCCAAAAGGATGAAGAGGAGACAGAATCAGATGAAGGAGTAAGAGAAGTAAAGAAACAGAAAAAGAAAGGATCCGGTAAGCCCTCCACAGGCCAAGACAAGGAGGAAATGGCAGAGGTAACTGTTGAAAAGCCCACTCTGTCACTAGAGAGCATAATCAAGTCGGTCACGGTGGATGGAAACCTTCAACCAATGACTGAATCCTATGATGACTTCAGTGAGGCAGACCAAAAGACTCTGCAGGAAGCCACAGTTAAATATCTGAACACATACAATAAGGCTTTCATTGAGATCATATCTCTCATTCCTAAAAGCCTAGAGAAGGAAATGGAAGTAAGAAAGAATAATGCGCATGCCAAAGATCTTGAGATCCGGGAGCAGATAGCTATTCAGCTATATCCTCAAATTGATCCCAAGACAATGAACATGATCTTCAAGGACTGCAGAGATGAGTTCAGAAGTAAAGCCAGGATGAATCAGCTCATGCTTGGTGAGACTGACAAAGTGGCACAAGAGACAGAAGAGATCCTCCGGAAGGCCTTCAAAAGGTTCAATCTTCCTGTTGTAGAGGACTTAGGTGCAGAAACAGCTGCTGATTTGGAATCTTCTGTTCCGGAAGAAGTGAGCCATGAACAGACAAGTGAGGACTTGGGACCCTCTGCTCCAGAAGAAGTGGCCCATGAGCAAGCAAGCATCTCTCCTCCGGTTTCCCCTACAGTCTCCGGATCCAAAGAAGAAGAGCAGTTGCAGGAGAAGGAAGCAGTGGTGACAGACAAAGAGGTTGACAGTTCTAAGACTGCAGAAGAAAAGAAACATCTGTCTCCGGCAAGAGACACTGCACAAACTGTTCAACAATTTTTGAGCAAAGAAACTCTAGAGATTGATGAACCGGAGCTTCTAAAAGGTCCATTTGATTTTGACTCTCTCTCTCCGGTACAAACAATGAAGATAGCTTCATTTGCAAATGCCAAGGCAAATGAAAAGCTCCTGAAGTCTCATATGGAAGACTGTGAGTTGATAGAGGCTGCTTCCGGAGTACTTGTAAAGATCATGCCATCAATCCAAATAGATCCGACAGCCTCCACTTCCGGTAATCTAAAAACCTTAGTCAGCAGTATTGATACACATTTTAATTCTCTAGAAAAATCAGCTGAAGAAAAGGTCCGGAAGGAATTTTTGGATAAGAGATTTTCTGAAATATTAGAATTAATCTCTAAGGATAGGAAGATTGTAAGCATTGGAATAAAGAGTTTAGAAAATGCTCTTAAGGATGGCGGTGACATCTACAAATTTTGTATATCTTGGTCAAAGGCAACAGCAGCAATTGACAAGAAAATAAAAGAGGAACAGGACAAGCTTCAAAGCTTATCTCAAAGTTTTGATCCTCTCTCTTCCTCTATAATAAATCAAGAATGTCAGACTATTGCAGTCTTGAATGAAATAAAGAATCTTGAGAAGGAGAGGAAGAACATTACCAACCGGATGGGAGAACTTAGAAGGATTATAGTCCCTAAGTTGGAAACGATGCATGAGGCCATCAGTGATGCCCAGACCACCGCCCATACAAAAGATCCGACAGATCTCAGGCGGGCAGAAGCTTTTGCATTTTTGCTGAGTGGTCACATTTCAATCCTGGACAGAATGAAGCTTAGTTGGGCTACTGAAATGGTTCAACTGCAGACATCCTTTGCAGACATTCTGCAGTATATGTGAGTATGTAAATATGCGGCTATATATAGAAAATTTTTGAAAATTTTGGTGTGCGGACCCTACCCTTTGCCATTGATGTCAAAGGGGGAGTGAGGAGCAGTGAAAAATGAGGAATCCAACTCAGGGGGAGTTCCGGAAATTGTATATAAAGACAGAGCATCAGCAAAGGGGGAGCATAGTGTAAACACTTAGTCATTTTTCACTAAGTGTTGCCATCAATGCCAAAGGGGGAGATTGTTGGCAAGAGACACTATATGGATTCATGGTTGTTGTCATTGATGGCAACAAAGGTCATCCCACATATCCGCAAGTCATGATATGTCTCTACCGGAAGTCAGATTGAAGATTGTGGTGGTCCGGTGAACAAGAACAGAGCATGTGGCAAGGTCCGACAGATTGGTCCGGATCTCTCAGAGGAAGTGTCTTGGTGCAGTGCGGATCTGGGGAAGTCAAGAGGACTATCTTGAGTAGTATATTCCAAGGATTTAGCCTCCGGAGATGGACAAGGAAAAAGATATGAATAGTTGAGTACCGGATTCCTGAGAGACAGTAAAAACAGAGGAAGAACTGACTGACTGAGTATCAAACTACTTTCCGGATGTGTTACAGATGATGATAAAGGTTGCGGAGGCATGAATCATGTTTGGCCGACATAATTGATGATATCTACAAGTATATGCTTGATCCGCATTGCTTGGTGAGCAAGGATTCAGCCGACAGAACTAAGTTTGTAAGAAACTAGACTGTTCCGGATGCCGACTAGAAAGATGATGAAAGTACTTGTGCGGATATATATAGAGGATGGATTTAGTGGTAAAAGGTGTGAATGTATGTGAGGATATGCGAACAAGTCCAGAGTAGAGCAGAAGTAACAAGAAAGATCCGGTATGTGAAAGGACAGCAGACTAAAGAACAGAGGAAAGATGAAGTGCAGCAGATCAGTATACTGAACCTAACCGGAACTGAACTCCAGCATATGCAGATGCTTCCAATCAGTTCAAGACTGTGATTCTAATCACTTTGTAAGACAGTGTGTCTTCTTGTAGGCAGTGAGCCTCTTGTGAGCAGTGTGCTCGGGCAGTGAGCCCTAATTGGCAAGTGCCATTTTTGTAATTTCCTATTCTTCTAACAGAGAATAATTCTTGGGTTAATCACCCCGTGGTTTTCTCCCTTAACAGGGTTTCCACGTCAAAAATACTGTGTCATGTGTTTCTTATTTCATGGTTTATGTTTTGTGTTTGATTTTATGCTGCTTCAATTAAAAGGAAAGTTTAATAAGGGAAATAATTAGGATAACTGATTCACCCCCCCCCCTCTCAGTTATCAACAATCCTAACCCTAATTCTATATGCAATTCAAACCCTAACCCTTATTATAACCCTAATCATAACCCTAACCCTAGCTCTACTTGTAATTGTAATTGTAACTCTAACTCTAGCCCTAACCCTAACCCTAACGAGCTACTTGTAATTGTAATTGTAACCCTAACTCTAGCCATAACCCAAACCATAATTGTAGCTCTAATACTTACCCTAATTTAGCAACCCTTGAATTCTAATTCTAACCCTAACCTCAATTCTAACCCTAAGCCTGATCCTAATTGAAACCCTAACCCTAACTTTAATTAATCACGAGTCATGCTACAGGGATTTCTTCTACATATTTTGTATGCATGTGTTATTCCCTTATTGCATGTGAGTTCACCAATTATTTGGAAACTTCTCCTAACTGGGAGGCAGGCTTGTATTCAAGCCCTATAAATTTTGTGTTTATAGGTGTTATGTTTAAAGCTATATGGAGACTTGTAATAGGAGGTCTTGAATTTGGTACCAATGATTGTGAGTTCCTTGTCTAGAATATGATGAACCTTTTGAACAAGAGAACCTTGTAGACCATGATGCATATCTTGAAATTTAAACTTGAACATTATCGTCATGTGAATGCTTTTAGCCATCCTACAACCTCCTATCACCCTTCATCCTCTTATAGGGATATGCCACACAACCTCTCCAAGTTGACCATGCCAAACCCAAAGTCACAATCGTAAGAGGTAAAGAATCTTTTGGCCCCATTCAAGTCCACTCCCTAATAGGAGTGATACAATGCTAATAGGGTTGTGAAGGTAATTAAGTTCTTGATTAGCATGTTGGGTGTATCTAAGCATAATGATGATATAGTTAGTCTTGATTTCATTAATCTTAAGATCATTGAGCTAGAGTACTTAATATATATGGTATAGTTTGTTCAATCAATAGTGGTAGGGAAAATTAATATACTACAATGACATGAAACATAAACCAATAGGTGTCTTAAGATATATTAGTGGTAGGGAAAATTATAGTGGCCCTAACCCTAGTAGAGTAATAAGTTGAAGTAGTGTTAGAATTACTAATAAACTAAAAAACTTTATCCTAGGGTGGTGGGACAAATTACACAAGCCTTACAAAGCCTCTACCACTTCCTTGACATTTTTAACATTGTTCGAATTTGATAGGAGGGATTTATGTCACCTCCTCCTCATCTTAATTCTCATAGTGGATAGAATCATCCAATTTAGCATCAAGACATGAAGGTTTATCTTCATTATCTTAGAAATATCCTCCAAGGCTTTGTGCATATGCTCATGCCACACATTGAAGATGTGGAATTTATCTAAGTAGCAATATAGAAATCCTTAGCCTAACCTTCTACCCCTTCAATATCATTGTATAGAAGGTAGATACAAGTAACATTTGATAGCATGGAGGCACAACTTAGGGATTTCAAGTTGAATGTAAAAAAAATATTCTTCCCAACAAATGCTAGATGTCTAGGAGCAATTTAATGATTTCTTCCATTATCTGCCTAGTCTAGAATATAATTACCTTTTCTTTTGATATGTTTGAAGGAGATAGATTTAAACAAGTATTCACCAAGTTTCTAACTTCCAATATATAATAGTTTCCAATAACCACAAGCTTCATCTATGCTTTTTCATATGATCAATGTTGATCTTGGAATCTCCTTCCACACTAAGGGATATCTTGTTTAGTTTCCAAGTCATCTTGAGGCCCTGGATATCATGGCCCTAGAATCTACCATATTAGTGTTCTTGACACCAAAATCATAAGCTTTAAGATAGGTAGAGGTTTTCCCTTATCATCTCTTAATAACATACTCCTCCTACTTCACTAGGATTACCCTTGGCTACCCATCAAAATTTCAAGCTTAATCCATCCCAATGTAGGTGTGGACCAAAGGGTGTGAATATCAACATGGGTATCTCCTTGTTTTAACCTTATTCAAAGCAACCTTGGCCAATTATGAGCCTAATCAGTGCCTCTTCTAGCATGATCATATATTCCTCTTTACCCCAACAATCACCAAGTTCCTAAATGCACCATATTTCTTTAAAATAGTCCAAAATTTGGGATGCATATTCACATTTAAGAATTACATGATGATTGTCCAGAGAAGTTTCCTTAAATGCACATTGAAATTTTGAAATATATATTGCCCATTGTATCAATCATTATGGTAGTCCTAATAGCTCGCTTACATTTTGAAATTTGTACATGCACATGTATACATTATTTGTATGTTTTTAATTTAAATTTATTTCAAGTGTAATTTCTTGAAACATATATATATATTCTTGATTTAATTTTAAATTTGTACTGAAGTTTGTATGTTTATATGTATATATATGCAGGTTCATATCTAGATTTTTATATATACATCATGAATCTAGATGATATTCACTTTGATGTTGAGGACTTTATTAATGCACAAGATGATCCGGCCGCACCCCCACCCCCACCCCCACCCCCAGCGCCAAATGCCCCACCTCTAGATGCCCCACCTGCAGATGACCCGCCTCCACCTCCACCTCCACCCCCACCTGGAACTGACCAGGCTCGCTTGCGAGCCATAATAAATGAAAATGTGGATTCGATACAAGAAAAACTGAATTCCATTCACAGTGAACAATTCATGCCACCTCACGTAGTACGTTTTGCATCTTTGATGCAAAACATTGTAGATTCTGTGAGGTCTATTGACTCAGATTTTGATGGATTCCGGAAATGGAGAGAGGAGAGGCGCCAATTTTATGCTGATGGCCTCTCCTATAAGACTATTTTGGATCTTAAAATCACAAAAGCTCATTTAGCACAATATATTAGACATCCCATTACAAATGAACCTATTCCTGCAAATAAGAAAAGAATATCAATCAGGTGGTGTAGGCATGAAGGAATGTCTGCTAATTTTTGGGATAGATGGTGGATGGTGTTTGATTATCCACCTCATGCTAATTGTGAGGTTCCTTTATATTTTTTGAGAAAATTATATGTAGAGTTTGTTATGAATAAAAAACCCAACTACTTTGATTTTAGATCATTCCAGGGTGTTGGTGGTGGCATGCCACAACAGAGGTTGGGGGCACGGGTTGATCCCCAACGACCGGTGCCTATTCAACCTCTTATTGACCCTCCTGTTGCTGCCATTCCTTCGCCCTTCGAGCATCGTGCAGTGGTATCCACACTAGGCACATTGAGTGCACTCTCAGGTAGCCTACATGAGCAGACTTCTATGATGGTAGCTCGAGTTAGAGAGCATGGAGGAGTTGATGATGGAAGTGGTCCTAGTGCCACTCCACATGTGTCGATGCCTCATACATGTACGAGTTGCAATCAGTTGTGTTATGGACCTGATCAGGCAGTTGCACCCACTTCAGCTACACATGCATCATCTGATAATGTGGGCACTGAATCATTTGTTGATTATCTATTTGCTGAGGATCATCCCACTGATCATTCGACACAGGTATATATAGGTTATGTACACATGTTGAATTTAAAACAATTTTTTAACCACGTGTTTTTAATCAACATATAGATGATCAATTAAATTGTAATATTTTAACAATCGAATTGTTTGGTTTGTTTGGTGTAGATGATGGCAACAGGGGTCACAATTGATCGAATTAATTTTTCATCGACACCTGTTCATCTCGGGCACCCATTTGGGGTACATTTTCAATGATTTGTAATTTTGTAAAATTCAGTCTTGAATGTGTGTACAATTAAATATTTATGAACTTATTTATGAATTGGTTCAGGGTTCTTCCACATTGAATCCTCCATCTCAGGGTGTCTCGAGCGCTCCTCCATCATTGGGCATCTCACATGACACTCTTACAGTATGTACACATATTGTTTTAAAAAACTGTATATATATACTTAAATTTTTCTATTTTGATATCAGTGTATCTAAAAACGTGCACATGTACTATTTAATATTTTTTAAATATGTCTATGCAGGTTGACACAACTATGAGGATGGGCATTGTAGCACACTTGGATAATCCAAGTTTATATCAGGGGTCGACTGCATTTCAGGTTGTTGAAAAACGTATTTAATAACATGTACATTGTAAGTCAATTATATATATGTTTTAAAACCTGATTTGTACACACATGTGCTAACTTAAATATAAATGACATTGTAGGAGCTTGTTAGTGACACGTTTCATGAGCAACACACAGCATATGCAGAGCAGGAGGACAGAGGAGATGGGCAACCTGATACGGTATAATTTAAAATTTAGATTAGATTTAAATTGAACAATTAAAATATACGTTGTGAACTTAAAGTAAATTTCTTGATAGATATATATATATATATATATATATATATATATATATATATATATATATATATATATATATATATATATATATATATATATGTTGACATGTACATTCCAAATTTTTTTTTCTTAAATTATAGCTCGATACATGTCATGGAGCTAAGCCTGTAGAGATAGGTCCTGGAATAGAGGATTCACAACAAGTTCCTCTTACGGTATAATAATTTTTAAATATGATAGTTCTTATAGATTAAATTCAATTAAATCATTTTTAAAATCGTCAAGTATATTTAATTTCAACTTGAACTTTCTCTTGTATTAAATAGATTGATTCAGAGCATGGAGACACAGGTCCAAGTGCACCAGAGCATGCCTCTCAGCCTCACGCGGTAATTTAATTTTATGTTATTTAAATTATAAATTTAAAAATTGTCATTAAATTATCTATTTCCTTATCATCTTACATCTAATTTCATATAAATCTTTCTCTTTTGCAGAGTGATTCAGGTCATCTGAGTAGTTTGCATGGTGTGAAGAGGACTCTTGATGATAGAGATAGTATCTGATAGGTTATTTCAAACATAGGCTAGATGTATAATTTGACTATTTCATGGACTATTTGTTATATACTGTTTGTCATGGACTTTATATATATATATTGTTGAACACATGGACTTTATATATTTTTTTGAACATGGACCTGGACTTTATATATTTGACTATTTCATGGACTATTTGTTATATACTGTTTGTCATGGACTTTATATATATATATATATATATATATATATATATATATATATATATATATATATTGTTGAACACATGGACTTTATATATTTTTTTGAACATGGACCTGGACTTTATATATTTGACTATTTCATGGACTATTTGTTATATACTGTTTGTCATGGACTTTATATATATATATATTGTTGAACACATGGACTTTATATATTTTTTTGAACATGGACCTGGACTTTATATATTTGACTATTTCATGGACTATTTGTTATATACTGTTTGTCATGGACTTTATATATATATTGTTGAACATGTGGACTTTATATATTTTTTGAACATGGACCTGGACTTTATATATATATTGTTGAACCTGGACTATATATTTTTACATGTCACACAATAAATGCAATCTTGTCGTAGTTCAAAATCATACACATGTCAAAGTAATAATCATGTAAAACCATCATGTTAGTTTAGGTGCATCCATATTTATATATATGTTATCCACATTAGGACTAGCCCACATTAGGACTAGCCCAATATTTTAACACTTCAATTACATTATACTCTTGAGACCATTACCTTGCAACTATAACATTGTACCTCAAAGTGGGTTCAAGTGAATTCAACATTTATTTGAAAACTACTTCTCTCACCATTATTATAGTCTAATTTTCTACATTATTGATATAGTCTACATTTATGGTACAATGCCTAAAAGTATCTAGCAAGATATCTAAAAAGTTAAACACATCAAATTTTCTATCCAGCCTATGTAAGTAGGATGCTCTAACCTACCAACATTTGTGACTACATCTCCTTTGTCCTCTAGCTAATCTATGAAGAAATATTATATTAAATTAAATCCCAAGGCCTTATGTGGGTATCACATGGAGTGTCCTTGCAATCTAGTAACTTAGATTCCATTTATGCTTCTACACAAACTATTTATAGTTGAATAAACTCTCATCACTTTGGTTCTAGTTGACTTCTTATTTTGTTTCACAGTCTTCTCCACAATAAGATTCATATACATGTATTTGAGAAATAATCATGAGAAATCACTTGATTTGATAAGTTGATTAATAAACAACTTAATTTACAAGACAAAAGATTTCATCATAGATTTACTTCATTAATGCAAAGAAAATTGATGGGATATTCCAATATTTTACAAAATGAAACCTTAGTGTAACTTTAATTAGGATTTGTCCATTAGTCCTTTTAATACGATCTTTAGTGTCCATTCTAGGACTCAAGGAAATCTTGTGCTTGACATGTTTCATCCTATGAACACAAACTCAGGATGTGAATCAAATTTTAAAATAAGTTTAGGTCTGCAGGAACTTATAAGATCTTAATACTTTACATTTTTAGACAAAAGGCCCTGGATCTCATCTATAAATTCTCCCCTCCACTTCCTAGCTATGGTCCCATATGGTTCTCCCACAATTTATATTCCTTTGTATCTTCCCTTCCCTCCACTTTGTGAAAGCTAGATTAACTTTAGGATATGATTTATCCCATCCCACTTCCTATCCTATTGTCTAGTTTTACATCATTTCCCCATAACATCGAAACACTCATTTCTTCCTAATTGTAGAATCCTAACTGCCTTGAAGAAATCATTTCTTTCTTCAATTCATTTCATCCAATTCCCACTTGAAGTTTTGTAACATTTTTTGCAAAAGTTTGCCAAGTTCATATACCCTGTCCCAAGTCAAATTTTTACAAATTCTTCAAAAGATTCCACCCACCCCAAGTACTCCCCTGTATGACTTAGGACCACCATTAATGACTTTCAATGGACATGATATGATGTAATATTTCCTCCAAATTCCTCTTAACATCGGTGGACCCCTCAAAAATATGATGAGTTCAAAATAGAAATAAAGTGAGGAAAAGCACAAGTTAGCACAAAAAATGGGAGTTAAAATGGGTTAAAAATCAAGAAGAAAAGATAAAAATATGAGTTATTTCATGCATTAAAAACCACAAGGTCACCCATTTTAGGAATAAGGTCACCACTTTTACTAATTAAGGTCACTCAAGTAACCTAGAGACACTAGGGGCAACCCTAAGACACAAAGAGGTGACCCTAAGTAGGAAAAATGAAGGGGGCACTAGGTAAAAATGTGAGGTAGGGAAGGTCAATTTGGGGGTTGAAAAAGATGCTCAAGAGGGGGAAGAACACACAGGACATGCCACCAAGAGTGAAACTACTGGTAGGAGTGTAATTCACACCTACATGACTATGATTAGGACTTATTTATCATCATCAAATTGTCATGTAGGCTTGATGTGATTTTACTACTTATAGATACCAAATGTTAGGAGTTTCAAGCCACAAATACTAATTCCACATAACCTTAATGAGAGAAGCTATGCTAACTTTTTGAATGTCTTAAGGGGTCCTAATTTACGATGTCTTAAGGGGACGTCTTAAGTTCTCAAAATTTGGTGAAGTTGCCCAAAGCAACCAAATTGAACAATATAATAAATCAAATTTAAAGTAAATTCTAAGTAGAAAAACATGGACATTTAACAAATAAAATACATAAAATAATAATTTTGATAAATTTAATACTGTAGAGTATAAAATTGTGTACATACACATGTATACAAATTTCTGAACAAAATGTGTAATAATGTAATTGTGTATGTACATATATGCCAACTCAAAATAATGTAAATACAAAATGTCGTTATATGCCATCTCAAGAAAATCCAAAACTTGAGGAGAATGTAGCAGGTCTTCATGCCACCTGATATAAAAATAATACAAGCAATTTATCAATATATCTGAATCAAAACATGTATTTTAATTTATATAAAACTATCTAGATATACACAATTTGTACCTGTATTTACGAGTGCCTCTCAAGTTTTTGTTTCAAAGTATTTGATGAATTTGTGATGATGGCCTGAGGATATAAAAGGATAAATTAAATCAATTTCAACTAATAACGCACAAGAAATATCAAAACATGTATTTAATACATATTTAAAACAACAATATAAATCTATTTAACTATATTTACCTGTATTTACTTATTCCATTGTACCATCTCCATCCTCTCTTTTTTCCAATGCATCGATGATTGTCTCATGGTCTTCCATAGAAATGTTCCATAACTCTTTATTTGTAGGTTTTCCGCGATACCTCTCCAGTTTTATATTTGTTGCCAACACCAAATGTGAGTAGTGTATAATCTTCTTATGTGTTTCATAATCTTCGAATGCAGGAAAACCATTCTTCCTTATTAGGTATTTCCGTAGCCAAGTGCCAACAACCACCACCGAACCTATTGGATAATGATAGGCATCATCAAAGAAATACTTAAAATTTGCTTAAGGGGATCAAAGAAGTTCTTAAAATATGCTTAAGGGGATGTCTTAAGGGGATCATCAAACCTGTTGGATAAGGAAAGCCATCATCATCTTCTCGAGGTGCTGTTAACTTATGTTTAGTCTCCACAAAATGAGCCAACCAATATTCAGTTTCCTCTTCATTATTCTTTGGTGCAACAACAGCATACACATGTCCTGCAAAACAAATTTTGATTCAATAACTTGCACATGTCCATAAAATTTGACCAATCAACATACATGCATTCATATGTACACATAAATAAATAAAAGCACTACAAATTAGTAATCAAAGTGAAATAAAATGAAATGATTTGAATTAAATTACCTTCTTGTACAAGGTCTGAAACACGGTCATAATCGTCTGATACAAACAGTTGATCATTGTCTTCAATTGTTGTTTCACTTTGATTATGTGCTTGTGCAAGTGTCAATGGTCTTTGTTTCCACTCTTCAACCCATTCTGTATTCTCACATGCTTCCCAATCTCCTAAAATACAAAACTGACAAAAACATGCAAGCTCCCTTGTCCAGATAGTCCATGTACTTACATTCGAACTCCTAAATGAATGCCATTTAGTAGATCCACTGATTGTTTGGCAATCAAGTCTAGGTAGAATATTTTCTTCTTCAACCAACCAAAAGAATCGACGAACTGTAGAGTACTCGCTTGATCCAGGTGTACATAATCTTGTATTGCACCAATCTACAATCCCACGTGCATCTTTAAATTTTACTGCATCCTCAAATTTTAATTGTTGTCTAGCAAGAATTCTTTTAACACATGCACCAGCTCCATCATGTTCTCTTTTACCATGTCCAGCTTCAAAAAAATTCCACATATGTTGGACATTATTCTCCTTGTGAACCCTACATAACCAATAGAACATTCGAGCATTCTTGAACTGCCCCGTACAATTATCTAACCATATAAGATGTTCAGTCATCTGGATTCCTCTTTCTCTTAAATTTGTATAAAATATATTGAAACAATATTGAACAAACTCTGACGAGTGTAACCGATTGTCACTCAAATAGAAATGATACTCCCTCAAAACTTTTCTATCATTCTTTGTGCTATCATCTGCATGTCTATAAACAATATGAACAAACATAGCAACCTGCACTGAATTGTAATATTGTGATTGAATTTCCTCTTGCGGAGCTAAAGTATAGTTTTCTGCAAAATCAACCACTGATAGTATAGTACCAACTGGAAATGTGTTTCTACATTCACGAAATTGTCCATCAAGCCATCGAGCTTGTTGAGAGTGTTTGACATATTTTGGTATAATTTTACTTTTAAATTCTGATATGAATGCATGCACACTAACCTTTTCTGTAATTAAATCACAACGCTTTCCAAATTTTCCATCTTTTAAAGAATATTCAACATTCTTAAATCTTTTAACATCCACTAATTGTTGTCCAAAATCATTTTCAACACTTTCATGCATACAAACTCTTAACAAAGAAAGATTGCCACAACTAATGCATTGTCCAAAAATACATGAACTTAAATAAAAACCTTTTTCATTAGATCTTTCACAGAACAAACTTGATATAAACTCTTTTATTGCTTCAGTTGGCATATTAATATCACATTCATGTATAATCATGTTACGATGTAAAGTACAACGTATATATTGAAACACATTATAATAGTAACGAAATTGAACATGCGTTTTACAACAACAAGATATTCGTTCCTTATTAATCTTTACATACCATGGTTTGCATTTTTCAAAAGATCTTTGACTTATTTTAATATTACCAGGTAACACTAATTCATCACAAAATTTTCTATAAAATTCAGTTTGCGTTGTATCTAATAGGTGTTTTGGATGAGGATCGCGAACTTTGGACCCCACTCTTAATTTTAAAACATCTCTAGCATTAGACGATATCCTAGTATTATCATGCCAATATTTTTCGATCAAAGATCTGATTTCAACATTTAGTTTCATGTCAGATCTCGGGAGTCGACCACTAAAACTCCAACATTGGTTAATTGGATCATTTTCTATACTTTCTCTTCTTTTTGCCGCTCTTACCAATGTTTTAGGATGTATTTTTAGAATTCCACTAATATTGCTTACCATTCTTCTATTCAAAGTTGTTTTATTCACTATAGCAGTTGTTATAGCTCGTCTTGCTGCATTTTTATCTTTGGATCGACTATTACTTCCAATAGACTCAATGGCACTAGCAACAGTAGACATAGCATGTTTTAGTGATTGATCTTTTTTTCTTGGTTTAACAAAAATGCCTAACATTTTCATTACTTTTCTCATTTTCCACATTCTCATTAATTGCATCATTAGTTGACATTGAAATGATAGTTTTTTACGATAAAAAAATTCCTTATATAATCTATTGGCATGTGTTCTTATTTGTCTCCAAGAAATTTTACCAGGAAGATTATCCAAAACATCTCTTTCAATTTTGAAAAAATATTTCTCATTTTCAACATCACTTCCTAGATTTTCATTTTCATTTTCAACTTCAAAATGATTTTCATTTTCAACAACAAAACGGTTTTCATTTTCATTTTCAACAAAAGGATTTTCGTTTTCATTTTCAACAACAAAACGGTTTTCATTTTCATTTTCAACAACAAAACGGTTTTCATTTTCATTTTCAACAAAAGGATTTTCGTTTTCATTTTCAACAACAAAACGGTTTTCATTTTCAACAACAAAATGGTTTTCATTTTCATTTTCAACAACAAAAGGATTTTCATTTTCATTTTCAACAAAAGGATTTTCATTTTCATTTTCAACTACAATTTGTTTCAAATTTTGATCTCTACGAATATTATCAATCTCAACATTGTTATATCCAGCTTGTTTTAAATCTCCTATCAACACTATTTCCATTTCATTCAAAAGTGGATTTGAAGAAGTACCTGGATTTGTGCCCATTGAAACATTCTCCATAGCATTAATAGAGGGATTTGAAGACATACCAGGAGTAGTTTGCATAATCGTATTAGTTTCCACATTCACCTCTTGCAAACTTGCATCATCTATATCCATGGTCTCCTCAATGTTTTTATCTTCAATAGTTGTGGAATTGGATGCTTCAACATTGTTCATTGATTGAATCTTTACTCTTCTATCTCTTTGCCTTTTTGCCTCCTTCACTCTCTTTGCTTCAATTTCTTCAGGGGTTAATAGCTTCCTATCTTTCCTCTTATTACGACTTTGTGATCCCATGATTAAAAAATTTATGAAGCATGTAATGTCAAAAACTTGAATGTGTTTCAAATCCTTCAAACAAGTACCAATTCAACAAAATTCCACTCAAATAACGTCTCCATGATGGCTTCTATCAAAATACCAACAATACTTCAAGTTGATGGACCTGCAAAAGAAAGAAATATGCCAAAGAATGCTGCAAGAGTCGCTGTCAGCCGTACTGTAGGGCAAGTTGCAGAAATGACAGTGATAGTACAGTCTTATTAAAAAAAAGGGGCAAATATAAAACGGGATCCCGTTTTATAAAACGGGATCCCGTTATATAAAACGGGATCCCGTTATATAAAACGAGATCCCGTTTAATAAACGGGATCCCGTTTACTACGCGATCCCGTTTATTAAACGGGATCCCGTTTTATTCACCACCGATGGAGTAGTAAACGGGATCCCGTTTTATAGAACGGGATCGCGTTCTATAAACGGGATCCCGTTATTCAAAATTTGAATTTTAGGCTCGGGTTTTGCTTTGTAACCCGCTTCAGAAAATGCTTTGGGGACCCGACCCTGACCTCTGGTCCTAGTTTGACCTGCACCTTGAAGGCCCTGTCAATGTTACAACAAAATAGTGACTTTGGGCATATATTTAAAGGCCTATTTTGCAGAATATTTTGATGAAATTAAAACCCATTATAGAGGAGACAATGTAGATTCTAAATATGTAATTTTTTTTACAATTACATTTTTTTTTTTTTAATCAATTTATGATGAAATAGGTTCATAACCTTGAATTATCAGGGTTTTTTAATATTTTAATAACTTTTTATTAAAATATTTTTTTGTAAAACAAATTGTATGAAAACGTACTTTAGACAATTCTTTTCAATTTTAAAAAAAAAAAATTTCAAAAAATGTTAAGTTTAGGTCATCTTATGCGTGATGTACATGATGATTTTTTAAAAGACAAAAAATGACCAATAAAAAATTAATAAAAAAAAAATTATTCAATAAAAAATTACAAATAAATATGGAAAACATGCTTCAGTGAGTTACAAAGCTTTTCCCAAAAGGATTTTGAAAAATATGATTATTTAGGTCAAAATATGGATGACGTACACGTACATGGTATAGTAAAAAAAAAGTGACTTTTAAATAGTGGTTTTTAGAAACGCCTATTCAAAATCAATTTCTATCATCTGGGTATTGAAAAAAATTACATATTTGGAAACTAGACTCCGAGTACTACATTTCATATTTAGTGACTTTTTCCAAGATTCCACCTTTAAGTGCTTCAAATTTTTAGGTCAAATGTGACAAATTCTGAAAATCAGGAAAAACACTTCCACTTTTTGGCCAAAAAGTGGACACAACTTCTTGCACACACCCGAAAAACCACGGTGAGGATTAGCTCACCTATATGAATAGCAACACCAAAAAACAAACAGGCTCACTACCCAGAAGAAAGGTACACTGCCAAAAGAAAGGCTCACTACCAGAAGGACTCGTTGTCTAGAAGAGAGAAGAATAGAAGAATACTATTATAGAGAGATTCACTATCTCAAAGAAACAGGAGAAATCCACCACTGCCACTTCTTGCCATCTGCAACCTTTATCTCACTACCTCCAGCAACTTCAAGCAAACTAAAAATGTAGACACCTTCTACTCACTACATCCGGGAGTCATAAGCATTTAAGCTCACACACAACTCACTACCCTTGATTCACATTAGCATCATCTTCTCTACATTGCTCCACTCAACTTCATCTTGCATTTATACCATCCACAACCAAAAACCATCTCAATTAGGTCGGTCCTAATGAGATGTATGCACCTCAAAAGTGCAATACCAAAATAGGTTAGCACTAAACACTTCTGCGGTGGAAAGAAGTGAAAGTGGACCATGCCAAGGGTTAACTAGGACTCAAATTTGTATCACCATGTTGGTCATCACATCCACAATCCATGAAGTACCTCTACAAATAGCACTAGCAAGCCAGGTTGGCCAAACCTAAGCTAGTGACCACAACCACTCTTCTCCAAGTCCAAAAACATCATGCGGACCATAGAGAGACACTCCACAACATTCATACACCTTTCCAAAATATTCAACATCACCGAAATCTTCTGCAATACTATCACAACCACTTGAAACAAAGAATGTCTTTATTTTGCACATCAGGATACACTGCTACTAAACACCAACACAAGAACTGAACTTGCGGAGCACCCCAACACTAGAAACTTCAAGGGAAGATAGATACAGACAATATAAGTACTTTCCCATATTCACAAGACAAGAAACCATAACGCAGAGAAATGCGGAGCATTCTCATTTCTCCTAGACAACTTTCTTCACAGTCAAACACTCTATCAAACACATCTTCTACTGTTGCACGATCCAAAACTTGAAACTCTAGATATAACACCTCTAATCAACACTTCCAAACCATACAATCATATTTTCAACTATGAAGAAATGTGGAGCAGATCATTGAACATACCTCTGTCACACTACACACATTTTTTATTCAATTTTTATCAAAAGCACTTAGAGACCAATCAAATTTTCTCAAAAGCACTTGGAAACCAAGTGAACCACCTACTAGAGGTTGACATCAATGACAACACTAGCAAGTTTCCAACACATGTGTAGTCATGTCACTAGTTGTTAGAAATTAAGGTACAAACCACACAATGGAAATTTGCTTTTTAACCCTATTTATGCCCTCTAAAAAATGTAGAATCAATGGAGATTGCAATAGAAATAGATCCCACTACACAGGGATAACATGCATGAAGAAATGAACACATAGCACAATATGTAACATGGAGAAAACCCTTTCGGATAAAAATCTCCACCAAGAAAAGAGACTCCAAGTTGTATTATCTTCAAATTTGAGATTACAATACATGCACTTCCTTTGTTTCTTCAATCTTCAATCTGATAGAACCTAAGTACCTGTAAACTATATCGCATATCATCTATTGTGCACTGCATATATAGAACAAGCCAAACCTCCAAGATAGGTGTCCAAGATTCCCCATCTTGGAAACTCCAACATGCAGCAATAAATGTTGTCATACATGCATTAGACACTTCTCCAAATATTCCTAAGCAACCTTGGGCACTTAAAACTAAGAATAGCAACTTACAACATCTTATGACATGTCATAGGTTGTCATAGATGTTATAGATTCTTATGACAACTTACAATTGTCATAGAATCTCTTACACCTTCTTACAATATATATGACGCATGTCATAACCCTAAAATAGGTGATTCTTCCAAGTGGGCCACCAAACTTTAGTTACATTGACTAATTATTACCATCAGTAAATGACATCCCGTAACTGTAATCTCAAAATTATGACTTCAGTTGCCTAGGGCTGTCGAGTCAGATTTCGGCATGCACACGAACCCTTCCCTCCTTGCCATGATGTAATTCACCATGTCACTCTCACTCTCGTGGAAGTAGCCAATCAAGAGGAGGCGAGACATGGCAAGGGTCTAGCTCATTAGAGAGCTAGACTTCACGAAGAGGGGTCGGCACATCCTGGGGCCTTTGTTGTTGTGTGCTAATGTAAATGTTTTGTTCGATGACTATTGTTGTAGAGATAACCCTATGACCCGAAGGGTCACTAGTTACTTTTCTCCTATTGGGGTTTCTATTGTTCCACCTCTATGTGGGTAAGTTGTTACTTTCATTGATGGCTTCTTGTCTTTCAATTCATTGGATGATTACACATTGTATGTGATGCCCCGTTATGCAACCCCAAAGTGTAAGACTAACAAGTGAAAAATTTACAAAAATAATTTTTTTTTTGAAGCAAGTGAATGCAATAATCATTAAAAATAATTACACTATTAACGACATTAAATAAAGTGAACAACTAACACCTCTAGGGAACATAATTGCATTAGATAAACATAAAATTATAACAATACCAATGGTATACATTACGATACAACAAAATTACATTATTCATTTACAGATATGAACAATTACAAAAGTTCGAATACCAGAATTACAAGATTACAAGCTTCATGACCGATCACATCAATTTACAAAATACAACAAGATTGCACAATATAGCTCTAAGGATGCAAGAACAAGTCTGGAACTGGAATCATGACTGCAGAGATCGTGAATCAGGATGACCAAGAAACCAATGGATTAAGCTTCATGGACAACACTGAACACAACAATCAACATCCAGAGGCAAAAGAACAGGACAAGCTAGAGTGCAGTAAGATGGAGTGTCATCGCATGGTTCATGGGTTACCCTAATTGTCTCTCTCTAGACGTCGGCACCCATCTATGGTTACCCTGACAACCTTTCTCTAGGCGCCGGCCCCATAGGTCACACATGCGGTCTACCTTATCTAGATTAATGAGAAGTTTACCCTTTCCCCCCCTTAGTTAATTATTAGGTTTTCACTTGTTAAACACTTCCAATGGGTTACCCAGACAGCCTCTTTGGGCATCAGCCCCACATCAGAAGCCACTCCCTTACCTGCACCTAGTTGACCCAACCCAACAAACGGATGCATCACTAAGACAAACCATAAGGACTACTCAAGCAATACCTCCATGCATGAGAAAACTTAATATGCAAATGTATAAGACTTGGTAACAATAGTCAATTTTCTCTTTCTCCACAATACAGAGTGTCAGAAGTGAACATCAAGTCTCATAGAACTTTCACCCAATTTCAAGAGTCATAAAACAAGCCTCTGGATTACAACTTAGTCCAAGTAAATCCCATCAACTCAAATAACAGTACTTAAAGCACCAAGACCTCATACTGAAAAGAAGATAATACAACTTATGCATTTCACAACACTATAAAGGATTTTTTAAAAAAATGCTCTAAGCCTCTCAAGTAACATGACTCCAATTTAAGGGAACCAAGAAACCAAAAGAAAACCTATCAAACCTAATGACGCAAAATCATCCAAATGATTAAATCTAAACTATAAGCATACATAATTCAATGAACTAATCAACTCGACACTATTAATCCAACATTTAAGATAATATGACAACTTCCGTAAAATGATGATGATCCTAGATTTAAGAGACTATATGGCCCTATTACCCACTCACTGAGCTAAATTTTTACTCACTTCTAATTCTACAATTTCTACACCAAAGAGATAATATTATCAATCAAACAATTCCTATAACCACAAACTTCCAATTCTTATTCTAAGATCTCAGCTACCAAGTTATTATTTTAAGGCTAAAATTAGTATTGCCTAGGCACCATGAAAACTAAAATAAGATCTCTTAAGCGATTACCTTCAATTAGTTTTACTTATTCTTGCTTTTCCAACTATAACTAATACATACTATAGTTATCTATATGAAAATCTATGTATATCTACCTAAAACAAAACTCTACTACATTCTAAAATTACTAAACTTTCACAATAAAGTCAATTCCCACTACTCCAAACTATTAATAAATTATCTAATCTACAAATAAAAGGCACAGCCGGAAGTGTTTCAAATCTAAAACTAATTACAATAATGAAAAACTTACAAATTACAAAAAGATACAAGAATTGAATCCTTCCAGACATGATAAAATCTAATAGAAATTGCCCATCTAAAACACAGTCAAGAGTCACTTGAGAAATAGTAGTTCGCTATCAAAGGAAGCGTACTAACTTCATTATCAGGCAGATAAACTAAATATGATTTTTAAGTCTCAGTAAAAAGAAACTTTCTAATTTTAATGACTCGACAGTGATATAGATTATGACAAGAATTTGGTTGAAAAGAATAGGATGAAAGCAATTCGTTGAGCAGTTATTAGAGCCCTGTTTGGACTTTCTTCAAAGGTTTTTTTTTTCCCGTGTCTCAGGGGGAGAGAGACCGTATGGCAATTCACAAGGGAAATAGCAAGAGACACAAGGCAATATAAACCAGAAGCAATCAAAATATGATTTGAGGTGTGAAGATGGCGGCGTGAAGTCAAGTATGCAGATCAGTGGCCAGAGCGACATGGCACAGGGTAGGATTAGTTTGTATACCATGGCAGAGGGTATCTGAAGAAATCGACTCAGAAGATGAAGGTAGCGGAATATTTTCTAGATTTAAAACATTTACTTAAAGATTTAATGAATAGATGTAGGCAAAACTGTTTTCTTCTTCTGTGATCCTAGAGAAAGAAAGACAGATTTACTTATCAATAGAATGAATGCAAAACAACAAGATCTTATATAACACCATTTAAGATTGGCTAAACATTCAAAATTTAAGTGATTGCAAATAATTAAAGATAGACTAATATTATCTCCTAAGGAATTCAATCCACAACATATTGACTGGGTGGAAGATTATGGCAGAAGTACGCCAACCCCATTCACTGTAGGGCATGAAGAATTACAAGTTAGGTCTACCACAAGCTGTCATACAATGATTTCGGGTATACACATGGAATTGGGAATCTACACAAACATGAAATGATTTGCAAGATAATTCTAAGTTGATATTTCTAGACATGAGTACAGATAATGAGTCTTTTTGAAGAGAGAGAGAAAATCAAAAACTTATGTGCAAACAAAAACATACCCGAAAATTTCC
The DNA here is from genome assembly GCA_027924645.1 of Cunninghamia lanceolata. NCBI lineage: Eukaryota > Viridiplantae > Streptophyta > Pinopsida > Cupressales > Cupressaceae > Cunninghamia > Cunninghamia lanceolata. The sequence goes on from BSBN01000108.1 coordinate 10,220,785, forward strand.
TCTACAAGTCCAGATTTTTTTTTCTCCTAATTCCTCCCCCTTTCTTTCAATTCTTCTACTTCTGTAAAAAAATCTTCCTCCTCCAAAAATTCCCGAACAACCCCCTTCAAATAACTCCCATAAAGAAAAAATAGGCCAAGCCCATTAATTCCCACTTACACCCTCTTTCCGTTACAGACCCCCACAATTAATTACCTTTTAGAGAATAATTTTCAAATCTCCCACAACTCACTCCCACTAACAAAATTAATGACAAAATAAAATGAAATCTTCCATATCAGAAAAAAAACCAATAACGTATTAAATATTAACAAAATCATTATTATTACTACAATAATTAGTACTATTCTACCAATACATACTAGCTTTAAATCTAATAAAGACATTGATTCAAAAAGATTCTTGACGCTATAGGATTACCAAAAGACAACAATAAATGATTCAAACAATAATGACAACCACATACCGAAAAGTGACTCAGAATCTAGGAACAAGTACCAACTGAACAACAACTATACCAACTATACTCAAAACTGGAAACACATGGATGACGACGACTAAAAACATTGGCTGACATCAGGAACCCCATGTTATCTCCCATCCACATTATCCATTGGTGTAAGGGCATGCTTAGACCTACTAAGTCAGGTGGAATCGATGCTCGATACCTGCAACCTGCATCAAAACGATCGGTTGTATACAAACATATGCAAATATATCAGACACACGAAGTCAGGGAATCGCAGCATAGTAGGGTGCTCAAAACGAGCAATACTACACCGTCCCTACTCTAGAGCAAAACATAGACATCTCTAACTAACAATCAAATAACATTCAATCCATAAAGCATAGTGATGCAGAGTGGGACGCAGCGGAAGCAACCTAACAGGAAGGAGCTGCCAACAATACAAACAACCTGATAAAAATGTCTATCGGCTGAACATCATCATCATATTTTCTAACAACACCAACAGCATCATCACATTTCAACAGTATCATCATATTTCGGATGATCGCAAATATCCTCCTGTCGACTACTATTTACCTCCTTCGTTTGTCGCCTATCATCATCATCATGATAATCCACGGGCGCAAACATCCTCCGGTTGCACTGTTCATCGGGTGCCAAATACAAGCGGCATCATCATGATATTCAATATCACCTTCGTCAGCAGGATATTCAAATATCCGGTAGCTTCTAATATCCTGATGACGTTGCACTTCAACAACTTGCCTTCGATGCTCCACTGCCCGACGATACAAGCAACAGCATCATGATATTGTTCGTCCGGTTCCTCGAAACCTCCTGATGATGTTTCACGACTTCCTGCCGAGAGCCTTCGCCGATACTTAACCACTTAGCGACAACAGGATAAACTCGCATAGAGGGATTTCTTAATATCCTGATGACGATGACGTCATATCCTGATGACGATGACGTCACACATCCTCCTGATGAACTCTTCAACACAGCCAAAAAACTTAACTTTCACACCCGCATCCGTCAGCGATATGCGGATGATGAACTTCCCCGAGAGATGATCCTGACTGCGATATATACACTGAGTATATATCCAACTCAAAACATCATGATGCACCTGCAACATGCAAACTTCAACAACTTCATGACCCGATCCTGATGGCGATGGATTCGCAGATGATGTTGCGGCTCGTTCCGACTGGAAACGCACATGCAGACTCCTGTGTATCCTTCCACTGCATGTAAACACTCAGAACCGCATAACTTCACAAAGATCATGTGACGACCGGGCCGGATCACCTTCAAACCAAAATCTAACAACTTATCTTCTAGACCTAGCACATGAGGATGCTAGGCTGACTCACAGCATGCTCCTAACAGATCTCCTGAACAATGCAATGCGTAAACAGAAAACACAAATGCAAACTAAACTATGATACAGGACCATTCCACCGATTTGCGGGATCAATCGGTGGAAGGGTTGAAAGTGCCCATTAACTTGCAAACAGAAAAGGAATCAACACAAATACAACTGATCAACTCAAATACTGCAAAAGATGAGATCTTATTCACTTGAGATTCAAATGTCCTGCTTTTACAATTCTACTTCACAATATCTGGACTGATCACTAGTACAGCATATCACCAGTACTACTCTCCTGAACATAACACCTATCAAAATCAAAATGAACTGTCAATATGAACTTGATGTCTAAACCCTAACAGATCGAAGGTATATATAACAAATCCTTCGAGTACTACCAACTTCGCTTCCCAGCGGCTGGGAGCTTCCAAGCGGCTGGGAGAGAGGACAACTCAGACTATCTTATCCCGATCCCTAACTGCCTACACATACTCCTAGGCTGAACTAATACATAGCATCGGTCCAGTGGACCTTATTACAAGATAAAGTCAAACATACTAAAAATAGACTACTGCCCTGTCATCATGCTGATAACTATCCTATATCCTGATCATGTATGTCATCATGCGGACCTATATCCTGATCATGTGCGGGTGCTCCTGCACCACATAGTAACATATTTTTGCAAATCAATTAACTATCAACTAACCATGTCAAAATACAACATAAGCTACAATATCAATAATGTCATCATACTGCTCATAACACATGTCAATAACCACATCAGTCAACCATAGTCCAAAATGAGCATCACTAAGCATAAAAATTCTATCATCCACGTCTCAAAATGTCTAAGTGTAACTGCAATACTAACAACTATCAAAAGCCAAAATGAGGGGCACTACATTGTATTTGAAGTTGTCTAAATGCATCTAGTTGTTGTAAGACAAATGGATATTGCTGTGGTCTCAGATGGTTTTCATCAATCTCGTCAAGAACTGCCCTCACCCACTCACCTCTTACTCCTGGGAACATACGTGAGCCAAGACAAGAGATAGGTGTTTGTGGACTAACCTTGACTAGACTATAGGGTTTGACCTAGGGTTTTGATTGACCTAGGGTTTAGTTGTGTGTTGACTTTTGTTGACCTTGTGATGTTATCAAGGGTTTGACTTTTGTTGACTATGGTTGACCTTGTGATGATATCAAGGGTTTGCAATGTATCTAAATACCTATTGTTTTTGTTCTTTTCTATATTTTTATGAATGCAACTATATGACATGCAAAACTTGTTTTTGTGCTTTTTTGATATTTTGGAAATAAAAGATGCTTTTTAATCTAAGAAGGGAAATATGAATGCAACTAGAATGAACTTAACCTAATGAAATTATTCTATGTTTTTGGGGTTTTCAAATGTTTTGAAATGATTTAATCTAGAAAAGGAAATTGCAAGTAATTGAATTAAACTATGAATGCAAATTACTTCTAAAATGCTAGATCTAACCTTTCTATCAAGGAAAAAGCAATAAATTACTAATCCTAAGAGCAATTTTGATTTTCTAATTACTATCAATTGACAAAAAGCATAGAGGAACCTAAAATAGAGAAGATTTGTGTGACTCCAGTACCCTCAAAAATCCTTGATAGCAACCTCGTATCCTCTTGAAGTAGCAAGAAGACCTCTTGATGACAAGACAACACAAAGAAGAAAAAGAATCTTTATGAAATGAGCTCAATGAGAGTTGTTGATGAGCACAATGGCTTGATTGAAGCAATGTAACAATGCTTGAAGAGCTTTATGTGAAATCTTGATGAACAATGAACAAGTAAAAGGCACCTTCGTCCTTTATGAGCATGAGAATGCTGATTGGAGAGCAAAAACTTAGCAAGAGCTATGTGCATAATGAATTTGCCCCCCTTTGTGCTTGAGCGAGGGGGTATTGATAGGTTTCAAACCTTAAATAAGCCTCTTTAATCTATAAACCCAATGTTCTTTCCCTTTTACCTCAAAACCTAGATAGGTTGTTGCATGTAAATTTCTTCCTCGAGATCTCCATGCAAAAATACAATCTTAACATCCATTTGCTCAACCTCAAAATCATATGCTATAGCAATAGATAAAAGAAATCTAATGGAAGATAATTTAGCAATAGGAGAGAAAATTTCACCAAAATCAACTCCCTCTCTCTAGGAGTAGCCCTTGGCTACCAGTCAAGCCTTGTAATTCTCCAATGAATCATCTGTGCCTCCAAACTTCTTCTGAAGACCCATTTACATCATATGGCCTTTCTCCCTTTGGGAAAATGAACAAGATCCCAAGTATCACAAGAGTCTAAAGCCATCATCTCCTCCTGCATGGCTAGCTGCCAAGACTCACTATCATCTATATGAATAGCTTCCCTATAGGATTTAGGCTCATTGTCAGTAATCAATAAAGAAAATGCACAACATAAATATGGTGGAATATACCTATCAATTGGGTTCTGTTGTCTTGTGGATCTTCTCAGAGGTGGAGTAAGAGACTCTTTCGGTTCTTCTGCATGCTCATCCATACCAACTTATTCTATTACAACAAATTCTTCCTTATTAGAACTTTCACTCGAGTATTCTTCTGCTTCTTCACCCCCAATCCATCATTGTGTTCTTCCTGAGGTGCATCTTCATGCTCTAATTCAAAATACACTCCCTTCACCTTTTCTTCTTTTTCCTTTGGCTATTCAGGTTCTGAAATAACACTAAGTTCCTTGAAAATAACATCTTTAGAATAGATAATCTTTCGGGTTAGTGGATTCCAAAGCTTATAACCTTTTACATTATAACCATATCCAATGAAAGTACACTTTTCATCTTTTGGATCCAACTTAGTTCATTTTTCTTTAGGCACACGAACATAAGCCTCACAGCCAAATACCCTTAAATGTGAAACAGAAGGTTTCTGTTACATCCCTATTTTTTGACTTTCTATACTTTTACTTTTTACTTGGGCATAAGTAAATTTGTTGAGATGTTATAGACTTATGACATGGAATTATATTGAATATCAATTATGAAATCATGGAAATGATTATGTTATGGTCGATCTAATAATTGCATTATGGGATTTGATTTACGAGTTGAATTTATTGAATAATGATGCACTGATCTCTTATTGTTTGATGACAAGTGAAAACAGGATTACAGGTTATTGACTCTCAGAGAAGAGAGAGAGTATCTTTCGAGAAGAGAGATATAGACCTTGGAATACGAGTGGTCTATTTGCCAAACGAGTCTAGTGTTAAACGATAATGTGAACCAATGATTCGTAAGAGGTAAGTCTTGTCTTGCTAGTTACTTTTGAATCTAATTCGACAGGTAGTCGATATCTTGATTATCATCTAGTCAAGTTGATGGTGAGTCAACATAGTCGTTTGTAAAGTTAACAACATCATAGCCGTAACGGTTGCGTTATTCTTCTTGAGTCACTTGAGGTTTTATTGTCGCCTCTTAAATGTCAGGATGTTCCCATCAAGTTAGATGATGCTAATATTGTCGACGTTTAACGTCAACAGATGAACCTATTTTGTGGCGGATTTGTGGATCACGTCTCGTAGTCGAAAGATGCAAGAAGTCATTTTGTGCATCAAACGATTTAGAAAACTTGTGTTGCGTTATGCCCAATCCGTCGTGATTGTCATAAAATGCCTTGAGCATTTGTTGTAGACTCTTTTCTTTGCGAAGTTCGACGGACGTCGAATTAGAAACCAAGGTGTGTTATAACTTGTTCTGTCGTAATATATGGGGGAATATGCCAAAATTACATAAGTTATATTTAAGTGACCATGAGGTATTTCTTCTTTCTAGTTGGTCGTCGGTATCGATCCGGAGTTGTAGAGGGACACATAATAGTTCTTTTTATGATGTCTTTTCGTTCGAATAACTCTTTTTATTTTCTAGTCTTAGACCACCAAATTATCGCTATCGACCAAACTATTTTGCTAAGGTGGCAATCGTCGGTACTCGCGATTGGTTTAGAGTATGGGGGGATGTTTTAATTATTTAAAACTGCCACCTCGTAAGTTTTGAGCCCCATATATGTGTGTTATGGCGAATCCAATGGTATTGTGGTCCTAATTTCTTGTATAGTGGATGGGGTTGTTAAGCCCACCAACTACCATGTCGCCAAATAAGGGAACCTCCACTTTGTATAGTGGTCGCTGAAGGTTAGGAAGTCGAGAGCATGCAGATAAACGGATCTCCTTTTGTTAAAGCATGGGACAGAGGTAAATGCATTATTATTCCTTGCCGTGGGGAGTTTTGGGAGGAGTTTTCTGTTGTTAAAGAAACTAAAAACTGGGAGGAAAGGCATTAATCCCTCGTGTGCAGAGAGTGGAGACAGATTAATCTCGGTTGAGAGAGAGAATTAAAAACTGGAGAATGTTTCAGAAGAAGGACAATAGAGTAACATTAGTGGTAACATAACGGTTACTTCCTAAGTGGCAGAATCGGCGAACCTTAAGGAGTTTGTTTTAACAAACTTTGAGGGGAGTCTTTCGTGGTTTATAGGAATCACGTCTTCATACTTCGTAATAGGGAGAGCTATGCAGTTTTTTTGGTGATTATGATTTTTATCTCTGTATAACTGTGTCATCTTTTCAGAGTATGGGCGTGGGACGGTGGTTAGAATTTAAGAAACCATAGGATATGACGATGGGATCTTCCTCGCTATGGAGAATAAAGTGAAACGACGAGTTAAAGGTGAGATACTCCATCACTGTCGACGGGAGAAAGGCAGTAGTTCTACTATTGTTTAAAAACTAGAAACCACTAGAAAAAGAGGAGGATCTCCTTCGCTATGCACGGCAGGAAGAAGGGGGGAGTTTTCGGTGGTTAAGAAACTAAAACTAGGAGAGCGACATGAAGTAGAGTCATTATTTGGTTGTGATTATTTTTTTATGTAGAGGGAGATAACCGAAAGGAGAAGGTGGGAGGAATTCAGGAAGGAGATTAATGTGACTGTGGAGGGTGTTTTGGAGGTATTTTGCCTTGGGCAGAAAGATCCGGCTGTTGGGAGAATAACTCAGAGTGCTTGAAAATAAACCGGCGTAGGGTCTTCTGTAGCTTGACGAAACCAGGCTCTTTTCTTCATGTAAAGTTTCTGTATTGCTTTGCTATGATAGTTGAATGTTTAGATATCTTTCATACATTGTATATGAGACTGGCGCACACAGAAACCAATCAGGTTATCATAACGAAAGTTTTCTTTTGATTGTAAGCATAATCACTGCATAGTTATGCACTAATATGGTTACTGTATAATGAATTCTTTTCTAGAGACTAGTAATGCGAATGAGCCACCCATGAGTAGAGATATCATGTGGTGAATACTTAGAATAGCTAATGATATTATAGCGGGGAAGTGTGCCAAAGAAACCCAGTCTTAAGAAGTGTGTTTTGACCGAAAGCTGAAAATGTCCAAAACTTTTCTTTCGCCAGAGAACACCTTGTCGTTGTTACCTCATCATACTATTTTCTAGCTGACAATATAGCTTATCTTTACGAAAAAGTTTAGAACCAAAGGTATCATCTCTTTAAAAGCTGATGCTATTTATAGCCATTTGAATGAAGGTAGATAATTCACAAGCTCTAGTTTGAAATAAATTTGTAGGCATGCCTATGTATTACAGTACACCTTAGGTCTCATTATAGAATAATCATAAAAGTTTACTTTGTAGACTTAATGGTACTTGTTTATGCCTCCAAGTAAATCATAGGAATTTATATTTTAATAATATAAATATCAAGGCAGAGTTATCATATTTTGGTTAACTATGGTGATGGTATTCAAGAGAACATGATAGTTCTAACTAACAAGCTTAATCCTAGGAAGTATACTTTGCTTCAAATCGGTGCTTCGAGGTGTGATGATTTCTTCATCATGGGGATAGACTAGAAAATGAAGGTTCTTACAATATTCTTACCTTTTGGAATAAGTACGTTTAAAAACCCATTAAGTGGGAATAGGGTAAATAAACCTATGCTCTATGGAATCTAATACATAAGACTATGCCCAAACCATTGTCAAACTTAAAGGACTTAAAATTTTAGTATCCGTGAATTGCTAAAAATAGATAGTAGGGTCCTTTGACTACATAGAATATGGATGAGAGAATAACCTTTTGACATTGGATTTTTATTGGAATAGACTTATCCACCTCTTGGTATCAAATCGATCTTAGTTGATGTATGAACTTGATTGAAACCTTTTGGTAGATTCTAAACAGTTTTTCTTGAAAATAAGGATTGGTCTTGTTTAGAAAGTTTGAGACGACCTTTAAGTCGAAAATGGATTCAAGGAAAATCATTTACTGAAACACTATTATTTCTAGAATCGATTGCTTGATATTCCATTTTCATGGAAAAGGAAAAGCAAACCCTAGATTGACCGAGACGGGATTAAGTTGTTAAAGGTACCTTGTTAAGTTACATCTTGTTCTATCTATTTATATATCGGTCGATGACGAAGGTCAAGAATCCCTAATCTGGTAATGTTCATGTCTACCATATTGAAAAGAGAACTGTTACTAGTTGGCATTGTTTTACCTTAGGTAGGGAAAACTATCTTTTGGGCTACAATTTGACTTGAAACATAAGTCGCAAGCTTCGAGTTTAGCAGGCATGCAAGAGATACTTTTAATTGATAAACAAACATAAATTATTATATCTATTGGTCGCAATTTTCTCCTAGTTATTACTTAGTGAAAGTAAGGAATCTCAAATGATTGCAAGGATGCAAGGGATACCTAAGAATGGGTGATCATTTCATAAGGATTATGGAATGACGACAGTGTCGGGTGAGTCCACTTAAATCATAAAGACTAGGTTTGAGTTGGTCAAAACTCTTTAGTTAAACCTTAACTTAACCTAGAGAGGGTATTTATTATATTAAGGCATTGAGATCGTTATTTAGATCGTCATTGAAGGGTCAAGTGCCCTGACTATGTGTAATTATTCTTACTTGCAAGAAGGGAATTAGATTCTGAGACTACATTGCTTAACCTGGGTAAGGTTATCATCTTAGTCGTAATTAGTTTATCTATATTTATTATGAGACAAAAAGTCATGGACCTCAGGAATTGCGATGAAGCAATGAGAGTCCTCATAAAGAAAGAAAGTTGAACGGGTCTATGGATTATAGACAATGAAAGAAAACATGTTTTGGGTTGGGAAGACTAGATTGATGAAATCATCATGATTTCATAAGTTAAACATAGTTGACCAAGTCGAACTGTAGGAATATGATAGTATCCAAGTCAAGTTGGAGTGGGTGAACATTACAACAATGTTCATTGTGAACGTCAATTTATATTGAGACTATGGCCATAGTAATGCATATATCTCTGCATGCATTGTCGGTTCACTGTATCTAGATTGCACATCCTATCGGGAATCATACTTAGCTAGAGGGTATTTAGGGTTGTATGATAGATAGAGTTGTGTAAGATACAACACTATGTACTCGGAAAGGCAAATTACCACTGGTCACCTTGGTCTATACTTCTCATGAAGGGAAGGGCCACTTCCGATTAGGAAGGAGTGTAGGAGACCGACGGTCTGTGGTTGGAGGTAAATCACTTGAAAGATACTCTCTCTCTCTAGCAGAAGACATGCCGAGGCTTGCAATAAAGATGTCAGATTTCCAGATGCAGTAAATTTCTGAGACTTGTGTTTATTGAGACTAAGTAAAACATTATCTGATTCAGGTATTTATAATTGATTTATTTTTGTAACATTGTAAGGGAAGAAAGACAATAAGGTTGATTGTATTTGTAATGGTATATCTTGCAATTGTAGTTACTCGACTATATGTTGAATGAAAGAAAAATTTTCTCTGTGTCATTTTCACCTTGTAAATTTACTTTATGGTGAATTTTTGGTTTTTACTATGTTTTTAGAACGTGGATGTTACAGTTTCTTACCTATCCAATTTCATAAGTAGTTGAAACAAGAGCCTTACACGAAGATCTATTAACCAAGTAGTTTGTAGTACACACAGCTTCTACCCAAAAGCATGTATTCAACTATGATTCAATAAACATACTTCTGGCTCTTTCCCTTATTGTCTGATTCATCCTTTCTACCACTCCATTCTGTTGTGGAGTATACAGAGTAGTCTTGTATCTAACAATACCTGCATGCCTAAAAAATTCATAAAATTCCTTAGAACAATATTCCCCTCCATTGTCAGATGTCAAAACCTTTATCTTATGATCTGATTTCTTTTCAACTAAAGATTTAAATTCCTTAAACTTAGTGAAAACTTCATATTTGTGACGCATAAAATAAATCTAGGTAAACCTTGAGACACCATCAGTGAAAGAAACAAAATATCTAGATTTTCTAATTGATTCAACATCCACTGGACAAAACACATCTGAATGAATAAGTTCCAATTTATCATTAGATTTATTACTACTAGAAGAAAAAGGATATCTATTCTACTTTCCAAACATACAATGTTCACAAAATTTAAAACACTCATCAGAATAGGATAAACCATTTAACAATTGTTTATTTAAAATAGTCTTTAAACCAGACTGACTTATGTGGCCCAACCTATGGTGCAACAACATACATGTATTTTCAGTATTAGCCTCAGATGCATAAGAGGCATTACAAATAGTAGTGGCTTCTAGCTTAAATAGAGTTCCCAATCTTGTTCCCTTCGCTAGCACCAAGTTTCCTCTCACCAATTTGCAACCATGCTTATCAAATGTCACATGCATTCCCAAATCATTCAACTTTGAAACAAAAATCAAATTTCTAGCCAATCGAAGAACATGCAAAACACTAGGGAGGGTTTTAATTCTCCCATCATTGAAACACGACATTACCTTCCCTCGTCCAACAATAGGGTATGTAGAGTTGTCCCCAAGGTACACATTACCTCCACCATACTCTTCGTATGTGGTAAACCATTCTTTATGAGAGGTCATGTGGTAGAAGCATCTTGAGTCAACCAACCAATGATCATGAGAAACAACATTACATGCAGAAAGTAAAATCTCATCACCTACATTCGAAGACTTATTAGTAGCGGAATCCCATTATTTATTTAGGTTTCTACATTCCTTTTTCACATGTCCTCTCTTTCCGTAGTTCCAACACTTGACCATGTTCTTCTTTATAGGAGTCTTAGAATGACCCTTAGACTTGTCTTTAGACCCCTTCTGATCTCCTTTTCGTCCTCTTTCCTTAGACCTTCCCCTGACACTGAGAGCATCCCCTGAACCATCCAAACTTTTCTTCCTCAATTCCTATGACAACATAACTAAAATAAGAGCATCCAACTTCAGATCTGTGAGGTTAGTAGTGATAGCCAAAATAACATTCTCCCATGACTCAGGTAAAGAACAGAGAAGCAATATACATTTATCTTCCTTATCCACATTAACATCTACAGATGCTAGTTGACTCAATAACAAATTAAATGAATTCAAACACTCTACAACTAAATCACCCTCTTTTGGGTATGTGTAGGATCATCACTGGCCAAACAATGGCAATAGAAAAAAAATAACATTTTTACTTAGCCAAATTCGTGACTTGGCAAAGTTTGACTTTCATATGTTTTGAAACGGATATCCATTTTTAGAAATACAAAATGGATATCCGTTCTACAAAATGGATATTCGTTTTGAGCAAGCCAAAACGGATATCCATTTTCTTCCCCTAATTCAAGGCTTTGGTAATGACTTGGAGAGGATATATAACTATTTGAGCAGTAATATGAGATTTCATTATTTCTTCATACACTTCATATTAGCTAGGCCTAGAACTATGATATAAATTATATGAAAGGGAGACCTAGGAAACCATTAGGCCAAGGATCCATGTTTAAAAAGATTCAAAACACATTGAAACTAAGAAAGTACACTTCATACAAATGTGCATTCTTGTATGAAATCAACTTTATCTCACCAAGAGAAGAAAGAACACATGTTCCTTAAACCTCATGCTTCACCTAAATTGCTTTACTCAATCCTTCATATGATTTGATTCATGATACATGGTTTGAGAAGGATACACATGATATACCCTTACCCTCTAGTGATAAAATTATGAATGATACTTTATTTGGTGAAGCTACACCTTCGTTAATCCTTCATGACATTGTTATTCCTTGTGATGATGATGATCCTTCATGTGATCTGTTAGGACATAATGAAAAGTTAACATGGCATGAACTCTCTTGGAAGGCTAAGCATGGACTATAAGAACATTGAACTAGTTGGATCTGTTAAGCTCGCCATTTATGAAAAAACCTTAAAGGTTAACCTTAATTAGGTAAGGTAAATTAATGTTACCTAAGGATAAATCTAACTATACTAACATTTTAATAACCATGAGAGCTAGGACTAACAATTAGACTAAAAACTTGACAAAGAATACAACTTGGACACATGTAGGACTTGAAAAATGAAAAAGAATAATTAAATGTGGAAAACAATGAAAAAGTGGTATTAGTTGCACCTATGTAGAGAAGTGGTTTAGAGGTTTAGGGTTTAGTGTTTAGAGAGAGAGGACCAATAGGGAGATATAGAGTGAGGGACATGGTCAAAGACAAAGGGAGACAGATTGAGAGGTAGAGGAATGATAGTGATAGGGAGATAGTGAGATAGGGAGATAGAGAGATAGAGGTTTAGGGTTTCTTGGGTTTAGTGTTTAGGGTTTAGGGGTTTGGGGTTTAGGATTTAGGGGTTTATGGTTTCTTAGGTTTAGGGTTTAGGGGTTAGGAAATAGGGGTTAGGGGTTAGGGGTTAGGGTTTAGGGGTTAGGTTTAATCATGCATTAATACAGGTTGTGGAGTGAGAAAGGGGTGGTATGGGTATGGTTGAATGGAGTAATGAGGTGATTTAATTGGTGATGACCTAGGTGAAGTGATGGGTAAGGTGTCTTATGTGGGATTGCTAGAAAGTGTGATTGGTAATGGTAGGGATAGCTAAATGTCATCTTCTAAGGGTTCAAAGGTGAGGAAAGTGTAAGATGGGGATATGGGATAATCCATGGTTTAATTATTATTCAAGGGAGTCTCCTTATATAATTACGCCGAGAGGCGTTCTACACTCACAGCAAGGGCTGAAAGATTCAGATTCCCATAAACAATTAAGATTTAGATTCCATGTAAACAAAATTCATAAAATGTGTAAATAAATAAATTCATGGAAGCCAATTGGATAGAAAAATAGAAAAAATTGGGCAGTTATGGAGTGAAATCTTTATCACGTTAAACAAAAAATAAATAAATTCATGGAAGCCAAATGGATAGAAAAATAGAAAAACTTGGGCAGTTATGGAAAGAAATCTTTAATATGTTTGAAGAATATGAAAAGTCTTGCAGCATAGTCTCTTTAACTTAACTCATGTGAGCGTATCAAATATTCTAACTGCAAGTAATTACGCCGAGAAGCATTCTACACTCACAGCAAGGGCTGAAAGATTCAGATTCCACGTAAACAAAATTCATAAAATGTGTAAATAAATAAATTCGTGGAAGCCAAATGGATAGAAAAATAGAAAAACTTGGGCAATTATGGAGTGAAATCTTTATCACGTTAAACAAAAAATAAATAAATTTGTGGAAGCTAGATTGATAGAAAAATAGAAAATTATGGAATGAAATCTTTATTACGTTTGAAGAATATGAAAAGTTTTGCAGTATAGTCTCTTTAAATTAAATCATGTGAGCATATCAAATATTCTAACTGCAAGTAATTTATAAATGCCAACAAATTGGAAGATATCTATCGGCGTACTGTAGATATATATTTTTAAATATAAATATACTAGTGATTATGGACGATGGTGTCGATAGGGGGAATGGAGTCTATGAATGTAGGTGTGGGAATGTGAGCTATGACATTGGGATTATAGTATTAGATGAATAATGGAAAGTAGAGGCACCTGTCTAGTGATGGAAGGAGCCACATGATCAAATGATGTTTGGGGAAGGCCTTTTATTAGGAAAGTAAGGATTTGGGTGAGGGTCTAGGGTTTGGTGGAGAAGAATTTATGGAAAATTTGGAGGTCATTAAAATTAACATTCAAATAGAAGAAGTACAAGAGATGGCTAAGGATAAATGGTAGGCTCAAAATATGATAACTAGGACTATGATGATGAAGATGGGAAGAAAAGTCAACAACAATAGTATGATTTAGGGATAGGGTTGGAAAAAAAGAGTACTACAACTAGGGGTTAAGGTCTAGGGGCATTATTTAGGGTGTAGGGGTTATGGTTTAAGGGTTAAGGTTTAGAGGTTTAGGGTTTTGTGTTTAGATAGAGAGGACCAATATGGAGATATAGAGAGTGAGGGACATGGCTAGAGACATGGGGAGAGAGATTGATAGGTAGAGGAATGATAGAGATATAGGTAGATAGAGGTTTAGGGTTGCTTGGGTTTAGTGTTTAGGGTTTAGGGTTTGGGGTTTAGGATTTAGGGGTTTAGGCTTTCTCAGGTTTAGGGTTTAGGGCTTAGGGGAATTATTTAGGGCTTATGGTTTAGGGGTTAGGGTTTAGGGTTTAGGGGCATTATTTAGGGTTTACAGTTGCATGTCAAAAGCAGTCTCTCTCTCTCTCTAAATCCCTAAACCCTAAATAATGCCCCCAATCCTTAACCCCTAACTCGTAACCCCTAAACCCTAAACCTCTATCTCCTTATCTCTCCCTTATCTCCCTCTCTCTATCATCCCTCTACCTCTCAATCTTTATCCCTATCTCTCTAGACATCTCACCCACTCTCTATCTCCCTATCTCTCCCTTTGTCTCCTCTATCTCTCCCAATCTATCTCCTCTCTCTCTACCTATATCTATCTCTCCCTATCTCTTGCCTCTCTCTCCCCTGTCATTCCTCTATCTCCCTATCTCTCTGGACATCTCTCTAACTCTTTCTCCCTATCTCTCCCCTTCGTCTCCTATATCTCTTCCTATCTGTCTCCTCTCTATCTCTTTGTACCTAGCCATCTCTCCCAATCTCTCTATCTCTTGTCTCTCTCCCCTATCATTTCTATACATCCTATCTATCCCCTCTATCTTTCCCTCTCCCTTATCGACGAAGGAAATCGAAACAAGAAAACCAGGACTCCCTTTCTCAGGTTTAGGGTTTAGGGCTTAGGGGAATTATTTAGGGTTTATGGTTTAGGGGTTAGGGGTTAGGGTTTATAGGTTTAGGGTTACTTGGGTTTAGGGTTTAGGGGCATTATTTAAGGTTTATGATTGCATGTCAAAAGCAGTCTCTCTCTCTCTAAATCCCTAAACCCTAAATAATGCCCCTAATCCCTAACCCCTAACTCGTATCTACCTCTCTCCTATATCTACCTCTCTATAGATATCTCCCTCTCTCTATCTTGCTATCTCTATCGACATCAATCCAATGATGTTGAGGATGTGCTAAATTGATTTGCCACCTCTAGAAAATAAATGACATCAATCCAATGATTGTCTTGGAATTTGAATAGATAAAGAAAAATGAGAGGTCGATTCTGAGTGTCACAAGTTTGATCTCAATTGTTGACACAAATATCATCTAATATGTAAGTTACATGAAATGATTTGTTAGAATTTACATTAAAACTACTTGTTTTTGCAATTTTTTTATGACAATTATATATTCAAAAGTGCCTTTGAAATACTATGAGATACCTTAGTATAAGTAAATCATATAAAAATCAAATATATATATATATATATATATATATCATAATCCTATATCAATTTTGATAGTTTGTCCAAAATCTCTCCTTTCATATGATACAGTCTTTCTAAAATTTTGATTGTATTTTACAGCTAAAATGCCTAAATACTAAAATACTAAAATAAAAAACAATGAAAACAATTGGGAAAAAGGAAACGGATATCCATTTTTTAAAACATAAAAAGTGAAAAAGGGTCGCATTTTTTGTAAACCCACGGCTTGCAAAACGCAGAGTCAACTCTCAAGAACATATATCAGAGATGAAGAATGGATATCTGATCCAAAAAAGTAAGATCTTTTGCATTTTTTTTGTTTGTTTTGTATATTCAAGAATTTGTTCTAGTTTTTTCTGCTAAGTGGGTATGTTTTATATTTTAATTAAGTAAAATGGATGCACAAAATGAAGACCCAAACCCTCCAGCACCAAACCCTTCCCCTCCAACAATAGAAGAGAAAATTCAAAGAAATATTGATCAAATAAGTAGGATCATAGAAATGTATCACCGCCACCCTCGCTGGTCTACAATGACATCAAATTTAGAGGGAATCATTAGTCATGTTCAAGCCTTGTCAACCCAACATGAATCATTTAGGCAATGACGGGAAGCCAAGAAGGCTGAATATGCTAACAATTTGTCATATGATCAAGTCAAAGAATTAGACATTACAAAAGCTATGTTAGCCCAATACTTTGTCAATCCTAAAATCGGATTGTATGTTGATGTCCATAAGCCCAAGTTTTCAATCAAATGGTGTATTCATGAGGGCATTAGTCAGAATTTTTGGGATCGTTGGTGGATGGTTTTTGATAAACCACCCAACAATAATTTAGATGTACCTTTGTATTTCCTCCGTAAACTCTATGCAGAGTTCGTCATGGGTCAACATGTTAATTATTTTGATTTTAAAGAGTTTCAAGGAGTGGGTAAGGGAATGCCTCAAGATAGACCTGGGGTAATGAGACAAGTACAAGGTCCCTATATTCCCCCTCCTACTATCCCTTCTCTGCCCCCAATGCAACACCCAGACGTTGTTGCAAATGCAACACAATAGGGCCTTAGTGCCATACACTCTTTGACCGAGCATTTGATTATACAAACATCTCAGTTTGCACAAGCACGTGATGTTGGCGATGATATTGGATCACCTAGTTTTACTAGACCGTCATCATCCACACATGTCTGTGTGCCCCATCATTGCATTTCTTGCAATCAGTTATGCTTGGGTCCTATTATGGAGAGTAGTGAGCCACTGTTGAACACATCAAAGTATGATCTCCATTCACGAGAAAAGGCAATGGGGTCCTGAACTCAAGCTGAGGGGTCAGGGACAAGAGTAGAAGCTACCGGATCAATGAACCATAGAGAAGGAGAAATGCATGAGAAATCTTTTATACAGGTAAAATTTAAAGTTAAATTTTATGGTCTATTCCATTTGAATATATAAACAAATTTATTAGTACTAATGTATCTAAGTGGGATAACAGTTGATGATAGAGCAGGAGTTGACAGAAGTTCATCATGGAACTTTGTCTACCATCCAATTTGGCTTGGACTTGCCGGCATAATTTGTTGTACACATCAACCTTTTTTTATGCATTTATTTCTTTGTGAGTAATTCTATATTAATTTATATCTTGATGTTAATTTTATTTTATAGTCAATCGAAAATGTGAATGATGTGGCATCTTTGCCAATGGTCTTTTCTCGAACTCCTGATCGACCCAAGGGACTATCATTCGCAGAAGAGCTTTCTCAACGCCAACAAAGGGTGGAGGTAATTTGATTGAATTGTACTTTAATTGATAATTTAGAAAACTTAAATATTTGATTATAGTCATTTAGAGTCTTACATTCTTATCATTTTTCATACAGGAGATATTAGTTGGTTCATCCATCATGCGTCATTCTCAATTGATGCAAGAGGCCTCGATGGTGGTATGTGCTTGTTTTCTAGTAGATAAGTTTTTGTGTAGTGCACTCTGGATTGTTTGTGTGTAACACATCTAACCTTTTTAAATGTATGCATTTCCTTTTTGTTTAATAATTATATATTAATTTATTTCAATGTTACTTTTCTTTTATGTAGTCTCTTGAGAATGTGAGTGATGTGTTGCCTTTGCCATCACACTTCACTAGGACACCTGATCATCTTAAGAGAAAATCATTTGCAGAACGATTGTCCGAACAACAACATAGATTCGAGATAATTGAATTGAATTTTTCTAAATAATTGGTAGTTTATCTAGCGGTCTTATAGTTGATTGTAGTGATTTAGATGTATGTTAATAAATGAAAGTTCTTAATTGTAGTAGATAAGAATCTATTTACTAACTTTAACTTATTTTTATTTACCATTGAAGAGATTAATCAAATTTGTGTTTTGACTTGTTAATGCAGTCAATTTTGCCTCCATCAACTACTAGACATTCTAGTACAAAGAGGACACTTTTTGAGGATCCATCACAGATTGAGGGTCAAGTGGACTTGTAGTATTTGATGTAGCTATTCGGCATGTAGATTGTATATAGATTTTGAGACATGGCATATGCCACATTTTGTAAAAAAATGTTTTGAGTTGGCATATTTGCCAAATTTTTGTATATGTCTACCATTATGGACTAGATTTTAATATATATACACCTTGATATACAATATAATTTAAATTCCTTATGTGCATGTATTCTTACTTTGAAACTTAAAAGTTTGATGTATAATATTGTTATAATTCTTGTTATATAAGATTTTTTTTATTGGAGGCTAGGAGTGTGTAGAATCATTAGATGCCCTATCAATAGAATCAATATGACAAAATTCCTCATGATACTTCCCATGATGCCATACATTATGATGATAGTTCTTTAGTCTCTCATGTGGATTTTAGCGACAATTTCTTACCTTCTTGTTTATTCATTTTGTTTTCTTTACACTTCTTTTAATAAATTGGTACATACTTTAATTTCTTATCTTTCAAGTCCTAGTGTGCAAAGGATAGTATGGATCTAGTGATACCTTCCAATGATTTATATTTTGATACTTGTATACCTTCTATGGTGCAGGAGCACTAGTCCATCTCAAATATTTTTGCTCTAATTGTTTCATGGTAGGTTTAGTCTAGGTGTTTGGGTCTAAATAAGGTCAAATTGAGATCACTTTCATGAAATTGACAAATTTTGGTCTATATTGTAAAAATTGTAAAATCTTGTCAAAAGTTGTCAATATGGGCAAAAGTTGTCAAGGAGTGAAAAATGTTATTTTCTTGTGTGAGGTCATGTTATTAAGGTGAATAAGGTCTAATTAGACCATTTCCAACATTCTAGGTGATTAGGAGGGTCAATTTGCAAAGTAATGCAAAAAAAGAGCAAAATGTTGTCATCAAAAGTTGTAAAAGTGCAATTAAGGAAGTTGAAGAGTCATTTTGTTTAGGGGAAGTTTAACATGCAGTTGTATTTGGTTTGGGAGGTTGGAAAGTACTTAAGGAGGCTTTGTGAATGTTGTGGGAGTTGTTGTTCATTGAAGATTCAAAATTTGAATGCAAAAAGAGACAATTTCCTGTACTTTTCATTGTTTTCTCTTTGTTTTCAGACTATTGTACGGCTTGTATAGCCTAAGTTTGTTTTGTATCTTGAGGAATTTTTGTAGGGGCATGTGTTATCCATGATTTGAATCCAATTTGGGGTTCTAATACGAAGATTTGAGTGAGATATCTTTAATTTTCTGAAAACTGTCTGTGTGACTGCAAAACAGGAGTTTGAAGGCATAAAAAAGTATGAATTAGGGCATTCCACCTATTGTAAAACTTTGTGGCTTGGTGGAATGACGCCATTAGACATATTTTAGGTTCCCTTGAAGTCTCAAGAGCAGTAGGTGAAGCGAGACCTCTCTATGGTGATGCCCTAGATTGTGAGTTGCCTTGTTTCCAAACAAAAATGAAGGTCTAGGCCTAGGGTTAGATGAAATCTCTAGGGGGTAGTGATGTTTCTTGATCTTTTAAGCATTTGTAGAGATATTGAGAGGTGATTGAACTATTGTTAAGGTTGGGGCAGGCCTATGATATAGGTTTTCAATAAACCCTCACCCAAATTGCTAAAAAAACAAGGGTATGGTGGATTAGGGTATACGTGAGAGTTTTTCCTAAGACTAATGGTAGATTTGGAGGTTTAAACACAATGGAAATGCTTCCCCACTAGTTCTAGGGGTTGGTGAGAAGTATTGAGACTAGTTCCTTTGTAAAATAAGCCTAATTGGCCTATTGGAGAAAATACTAAGGTGCCAATTTGGGGAATTTGCTTCAAAGGAGTCCATATTGCTTTTGATATATGTTTTAGAATAGGGAAAAGGGTATCCAAAACTATGGTTACAGTCTTGATAAGTTGTCTAGGTCAGAAGATATTCTTGACAGTCCCCTGGGGAAAGGCTACTAGGATTTGAAGGCTTGGGGTAGACTTGTTAAGAAGGGATCATTGTGACTTGAGAGTGGTTTAGTTGTGTTTGGTTGGTGAATTTAATCTTGTTAGATGCCTCTTAAATCCCATGTGAAGGTCTGAACCCTTGAGTACAAGTTGGTGACCTTGGAGACCTAATTCATTGAAGGGTCATTAGTTGTAGAATCAATAGATGCCTTATCAATAGAATCACTATGACAAAATTCCTTATATGCCCTAATCATTGATAGTAGCTTGAAATCTCATACTCTCATATGAGTCAATTTGATTGTTTTCTTGTGTGTCCATTGGTTAAGGTAAGAGATTTTTGATTGTGGAGTCTTGGTTGGTTCATAATACATTTAGTTTTTAATGAGGATCTAGGTTACATGGGTATGATAGGCTTAAGTTATTATTGCTTTAGGAGGTCTTGGTTGAGTATGGTTTATATTCCCATAGTTATGTCTTGAGCTTTTGGACTTATGAGTTTGCATGTTATCATTGTGAGATATGCATGTGTGGTTGTTGCATGATGAGGTATGCTTTTGTGATTTTATCCATATACCTTTGTTCTAATCTTATGAAAAAATTTTGAGGGTGAATTTGGTTTCATTTGTGATGACATTATGTGGATTTTGTAGTCATTAAGTTGTTTCAAGGTAATTTTTTTATCAAGCATGGCTAAATGAACTATATCAAGTGGCAGGAGCACCTAGTCAAGCTTGGTCAAAGCATGTAAACTTTGTAAATAAGGTCTTAAGCTAGGTCTTTAAGGTGTTTTGGAGTCTTATGAGTCTAATAAGGTTATGATAGACCATTTCATCATGTATTTAGTCATCATCTTGTCAAATTTTGTAAATATGTCAAAGTTGTCATATGAAAAATGTAAAAAAAATGCAAAAGTATGGAAGAAGAACAATCAAGTACTCAAAAGTCAGTTGGAGACTATTGGTTTCCCTCAAATCATGTATAAATATGCATAAAACTTCATGGAAAAGGCATTGGAGATGTATTGAAAACATTTTGAAGATGAATTGAAGACAAGTTTGAATGAAATTAATGTCAAGAAACTTTGTTTTTGTAGATTTTACTATTTTCCTGCTATTTCTTTGTTTAGTACAGATGTGTCAGGGCCTGAGATGAATTTTAATTGAAATCTGGTGGAATCTACTTTCTTGTGTTTCTTGTTTCATTCAATTTCATGGAGAAATAAGTAAGTTATGGTCGTTTTACCAAAAACTGCTCCAGATTGTCAAAACCCTCATCTAGGGTAATAGCAAATAGATAAAATTGTATTGCTCTGGTTTTATGTCAAGTAATGAACTCTAATGGTGGGGAAAATGCTCACTCTTGTATACCTTTTCATACCCCAAGGTTGCAAATAGAAAAAATGAAGTTTGTTATTAATTCTTGATAGTATAAGACTGTATTCTCATGTGTTGCAGATTGTTAAGACATCAGAATAAGGGTTTGGGACTTTTGTTGACAAGTTTAGTGTTCCTCAGAAGTGGAAGTGACATGAGAATGATTTCAAGATGCACAATGAACCCTTTCAAACTAGAGTTTGCTGATAAACAAAAAGGTATTGAGGTCTTCTAAACTCCTGCCCTGTTCTGGCAGAGTTAACAGTCACATACAAATTATGTTTGGCAAGCTTTTTGGTGTATCCAATATTGCATGGTGTTAAAACCATTTTGAAGGTCATTCATATGAAGTGTATCAATTCCAATAAAAGTTGTGTTAAACCTTAGGAATCCTTCCTTATGTTGGATGTCAAATTGACAAGTTGAAGCCTAGTCAAATAAGCCTACTTGAGGGTATATGGGTTTGGTGATCTCAAAGACTTATCTAGTGCCAAGACCTATTGATTTAGGCCATTTGAAACCTATTGAAGGACTTTCAAGGGTGATTTGGGATTGGAGTGTCTCCAGATAGGTGATGCTTTGTAAAATAGGGTTAATTGCCCCTCTTTTCCAGCATAACAGTCCAATTTTGGGTGTGATGTTCCAAAGAAACCCTATCTAAGATTTTGATATGTTGTGTAACTTGATAAAGGGTGTTCTAAATGGTAGTTCTCATGTGGGTTTGATGTTGTATTAGAAAGATTTGGTCAAAAAAATGCTAAATAGACCTACTAGCACTTGAGTAGTCTACATATGGAATGTTCAAGAATTGAAGGGGCAAACTTTGGTAAGCCATTGGTTTGGTTGTATTGAAGTCCCTAAGGTATAAAGAGGTCTGTGGAAACCTTGTGTGGTCAGAATAGTTGGAAAATAAGGTTATGCCTTTGAAGAATCAAGTTGCCTTTAAGAAGATGGTTTGTGAAACTTGTAGAAGATTGCTCATTTGAGCCCATTGTTGTGAAATATGCCTCTATCATGTTGAGTTGAATCCTACCTCTGCATCAAGTTAAAATCATGAAGATCACAACACCATACAATCCTCATTGGGCTGTTAAAATGCACAAAACAATCATACAAGACAGTCATTCATGAAATTACTATGCAAAGAGGGTTTATAAGTTGCATTAGGGTTTGTATAAATGATCTAATGGATTTATAAGGTTGTCAAACACCAAAATACATGTCATCTCATGGAATGCCTTATGTAGAAAAAGGTAGAAAGCAAAATATTAAGAAATACAAATGAGAACTAAAAATCGTACCTCGAGTATAGTCAGAATAACCTATGATGCCATACAAAATAATTTACGATTCCATACAAAATAATCTACAATACCATGTAAAATAACCTTATTTGCAATCCTGTATAGTCAAAAGCATGCATTATAGTTAAAGAAACAAGATTTTTAATAAAATAATTCTAAAAAATAGAAAAAACAAGAACAAGTTAAGATAAAAAATGTCATACCTGTCCATCTGGAAGTTTAAATGCTAGTCAAGCATACCTAAGGGGTCATCTCTTACCTTCAGAGTATCCAATATTGCTTCATGATTAGCATTACTAATTGTCCATAGTTCTTTTGATTTTGGTTTTCCACAATGCTTTAGTAACTTGACATTTGTTGCTACAACTAGGTGAGAATACATCAATATGGTTTTATGCTTCTCAAAGTCTTCAAAGGCAGGGATGCCATTCTTTTTAATCATATATGGATACATAAGAGATAGAGATCACAAGCATAGATCATAGTAACATAGGGACATCATGGATATATAGCATAGGGATATGTAAGTAAACAAGTAACATGGAAAAATATAGGTTCTAAACATAGAACATAGAGATGTTTAGGAACCAAACAAGGCATAGAGGAAAGCATGGGAGGTAAGGATTGAATATATGAAAGAATACGAGCTAAACAAGTAACATAGGATAGAATATATGGTAATTAGGGAAGATAGGAACAATAAGTCATATGGGTTTGACATCTATCGTCACCTTGACCACTTGATCCATGCACCACACGCATGTACATACAAATTTGTATAAAAGTATAGACAAGGAAGAATAAGCTAAACATTACACATTTGTACATGCCTTCTCCAATTCAATAAAGTAATTCGTTCAAAGTCTTTAATGCCTTTGAATATGTACATTTGGATTCTAGACTAGGGATTCATTTTATTATTCTATAAACTTGTGAATTACCATCTAATTTGAATGTTTACACACTAATCCACCTAGGTATCAACTTAATAAAGCTCTGGATATAAGCCATTATTTGATTTGAGTAATCTTACATTGGACACGTTTGTGAAGACTCCTAAAGAGCCTAGACATACAATTGTAAATATGATATAGCCTCCATATAAGCATAAAGATGATATATAATTTTAGTTTGTTGAAGGGCATGTAAATCACTCATTGATGAGGACTCTGCTACACCTAAAGTTGAGTCCTTTGTTTGGAACTTTGAAGCATGCAAAGAGGCAAGTGACTTGTAATGCTTAAGTAAACACGAGTCTCAACATGATGTAGTTCAACTTGATGACATGTCTAAATTTGACAAATTTTAGTTTGTATTGCATGAGGACTTCCTTATTCATGCATATCAAATTTCTAATTAGGTATATTTTTATGAAGTGTATGAGTTTGAGGATTTTAATTTTTGTATTGACTCACTTGAAGATGCTAGCAGCCATGTGAACATGATTAATATGGGATCCAAGAGTTGTCCTTTTCCCGTGCATTTGGAGTGGATTGTTGGCCCTTATGATTGTTTACATCATGTTGGCCTAGCATTTGAATAGTTGCTTCGTGACATGGATGGGAATAGATAATGTATAGACTTTATCACACTTTTAGGGTTTTCCCATTATGCTAAAATGTTATAACTATCCACTTATTCTATTTTAGACTATCATGAAATGAGGAGCTTCTAAAGGAAAAAATGTTGTCCCAAAAGAAGGCTCAATGTTATTCGTAAAGACATTAGATTGTTAAAATGCAAATTCAAGGGTAGATATTCCTTGGGTTGTTTTAGTATAGAGAAGCAAAATTGCAATATGACTATCCTAGGCATTAGAATGGTTGATCATAGGATATTCATGGCATTTTGATATTAATGGATGGATTGATGGATGTTTAGGGAGTAAGTTTAAATATAATGTATGAGAATTCTTATTTATGAAGGATCTAATAGGTCTTATGTCTTATTTGTAGGCCATTCAAGAAAGAAATGAAAAGATACCAAGGACTATCATAACACCTATTACAATTAGGTGCATCAAAGGATTGTCATCTAGGACCTTACCAATATGGGAAGTTATCAAAACCATGTCATGTTTAGAATTAAAGGCTTTATCACCTCTTTGTCCCTATAGGCCTATTAGAACAATAGGTCACATTTTATTCATATACCAGGGTTGAGAATAAACACTAAGCATTTGTAGTTATGACAAGTGTAAATGGAAATAGATTACAACTTTAGACAATCTATCCTCTCCTAGATTGTACTAACGGAGTGGAAATTGAAAATTCCCTATCAATGTCCTTTACATACTGAAGGTATGGGTGAGAAAGGTAAACTTTGTATGTTGTAGACAAGGCCTCAAATGTAAAATATATTATGACAATAATGATAAGGACTGTTAGGCATGAATGCTATCACTATTATGGATTGTCAAACCAACCATAGGCAGCCATAATAGTACATTACTGACTATCATACCTTTAGGCATGGTGCCATGAACCTTATGAGTAGAATGCATTGGTATTTGAGAGAAATGTATTGCTTATGTTAAGAATAAGTATTTATATTGTTTGAACATCATCAAAAGGTGGACTACAAATACTACTTTCTCAAAGGAAAACTTTAGTGGCAAAAATCTAACTATGAACTATTGTGCCATCCAAGCACAATCATGACCAACATCAAGGGATAGTCAAGGCATGGTTGTCTTAAGAAACACATTGAAATTGTCCATGGATATTTGAAGTAATTTGCAATATTCATGATCAAGAATCAACTCCAACTGTCTCAACAATGGTAAAGTTGGCTTCAAGACAATCAAAAATGAGTTTAGGGATTCATTATCACCAAGTAATAGAGAAGAGTAACCGTAAGTGTCGACCCTCAATTTCATTATACAAGAGGATGAAGAAGGGGCCATAGTATTTTCATACCATAATACAACATACAAAAGGAAAATCATGAAGTCAAAACATGTGCAAAGGGTATCTGTATTAAAGAGGAAAGTTGTGAATGGAAGATGACTATCACTGTCAAAATAAGATATAGTCTCACTAAGGGCAGTTAGGTGATTTGTGGATTGTCATGATTATAAGGCATGGGAATCTTGTGTATGAAGAGGAAGGAAATATAAATAAAAGAAGATTGAAGGATTGTTGCACTTGGGTACAATGATCCTAAAGGATTGTCATGCTAAAAGGATAGTCAACAGTACAAAGATTCATATTTTAAGGCTATCCTTAATCTCATTCACATGGTCCTAATGTTGGTTTGATTTGAATGGAGTGAGATGACACTATCAAGATTAATTGAAAAGGTGAGAGGGTTTGGTACCAAATTTGGTCACAAGTGTAAAAATTACAATAAGCTTGAGAATATTGTTCACTAAACCTAGAACTATCACCAAGCAACATCCGTTTCATAAGATGTGGTCAACAAACATGTAAGAAAAATAGATATCTGTTTCTGGAAAATGGATATCCGTTTTGAGCTGCCAAAACAGATATCCATTTTTCTTTGGTACAAAGCAAGACGAATATCTGTTTTGGTTGTTGACTTTTCATGGATTCTAACGTGTTTTCATGTTTTAGTTTCTTCTTCGAACTTCACCCTTCGTGCTGACGACTTTTTTCTAATGCAAAATTGATAAAACAAAAAGGGTTTATAGAAAAAATTGTCAGCTTTCTAAAAATATAAGATTTGTTTGGTTATCATTTTATTAAATAATTATTAATAATTTTCTATATAATGTGTCTCTGAAATCCTGATGGACACACTGATTGAAAAACATCCATAACTTTCAAACTGTTTCACCTTTTTGAGATCCGAAACCTCCATCACACTCTATGTTTTTCTGGCTATAGGTTAAAAAAAAATTTGAATTCCAATTTTTTTTATCGAGTTAGGTTGATTGGAAAATTACTTTTTAGTTTTTAAAAAAAGTCATAGTAAAAAACATAACTAATTATTTTATTGGAAAAAAATTTCAAATAAATATGTGTCACATCCGGGCATGAGTCCTCTACTTATTTTGAAAGTTAAAAAAAAAAAATTTTTTTTTACTCATAGTTAGGTTGGCTGGACAGACACCCACTTTCTATATTTTTCTGAAAAATTTAATAGCTGTTCATTGAAATATTCATTTTTCACTAAGTAAATTTAGTTTTTTTTTTTAAATAGTAGCCTATAAACTAGATTCAATTCTCTACAAATTTTGTTCTTACATCTTTTTCAAATTGTGTAGATAATCCATTCAAATTTTCACATGAACTTGATAAAGTCTGATTTTTTGTATTTTCATTGCCACTTAGAGGTATAGTTTGGCCCATCATGATCCTGCACATACCCTTTCATTTTCATGAAAAATAATTTACGCTTTAAATAAAGCTTGTTTACCATACTCTTGGCTTGGTAGACCCAATCTCTTCCAAAGTTTGTAAGCAGTCTATTCTCTTGAGACATTCAACACAGCAGAATCTGCAAGGCATATATGAATGGTTCCCTGTGCCTTCTTATCCAATCTTTCCCATTCATATGGAGCAATATCATTGGGTTCTTCTCCTTAGTTACAACCAACCACTGGTTTCTTTCTTCTAGCATATCCTCCATTTTCATCTTCCACAATTCGTACCCCATGCCATTGAACTTTTCAATGTCCAACCGAAAGGTAGAAGCAACAGTGGATGCAACCATAATATCTAAATAAGATCTACAAATAAAAAACAACCAAATCTCCCACTGCAGCTAAAAAACCTTCACACTCCCACCCAAGAAGCAGAACTGGCCAGACTCTGATACCAAATGTTAGAAATGAAGCTACAAACCACACAACAAAAATTTAATTTTTAACCTTATTTATACCCTCTAAACAATGTAGAATCAATGGAGATTGCAATAGAAATAAAACTCACTACACAAAAATAACATGCATGAAGAATTGAACACATAATACAATACGTAACATGGAGAAAACCCTTTCAGGTAAAAAACTCCACCAAAAAAAGAGGCTCCAAGTTGTGTTATCTTCAAATTTGAGATTACAATACATGCACTTCCTCTATTTCTTTAGTCTTCAATCTGGTAGAACATGAGTACCTATAAACTGTATTGCATATCTTCTACTATGCACTGCATATATAGAACAAGCCAAACCTTCAAGATAGGCATCCAAGATTCCCCATCTTGGAAATTCCAACCTGCAGCAATAAATGTTGTCATACATGCATTAGACACTTGTCCAAAGATTCCCATGCAACATTGGGTGCCTAAAACCAAGAATAGTAACTTACAACATCTTATGACATGTCATAGACTGTCATAGATTCTTATAATGACTTACAATTGTCATATAATCTCTTACACCTTACAGTATCTATGACGTATGTCACAATCCCAAAATAGTTGATTCTTCCAAGTGGCTTGCCCAACTTTAGTTACATTGACTAATTACAATTACCATCAGTAATGACATCCCGTAACTACCGTTGGTAACTCTCGAACTTACCAATGCAGTAACTCTGTAACTATCGTGGACAGTAAATAATTTTTACCATTGTTGGTGAAACTTGTACATCCCTTATGGGTGATTTACAAATAATAAATACAAGGATTTACAAGGTTGATGACACCTTAATCCTAACACTAGTAGGGATAGCATGGAAGGTAGGTGAAGTGGTACTAGGATGGGAATGAGGGTTGTAAATGCGAAAAAATCCACATGGGAAGTAGGTATAGTGGGAGGAACAAAATTGTGAGATATACTATACTTAGGGATAAAGCTAGGGGGAAATTGTGAAGAGGATACACCATTTAAAGAACTAGGAGTAACTTTAGCACCAATGCCTTGAAGTAGTTTCCACTCAAATGGTTTAGTAAGTAATAAATCATGAAAAGCTTGAACCAAATTTTTAGGACTATCCATGTCAACTAAACTAGCAAGCTCATCTATGAATTGTTGTTCCAAATGTGCTTCATGATCATAATCTTCAACCTCATTTTCAACAAGAGGAGTGATGGCAATAATTATAGGATCATCTTTAGGAGCACTATTCTCAATAGATTGAGCCATGTGAGGATTCAAACAAGGACTTCACCTTAAGGGAATGTGAGGATGAGAATGAGATCTTGACATGCAAAAGTCTAATGATAGAAAAGGAAGGTAAGGTCTAGTTTAAAGTTAAGAAAAAAGATCAATAAACACTTAGGTCAAAAAATAAATCAGCAAATGAAACCCTAGAAACAAAGGCAGGAGCGGGTATAGTGGTTGAAAGTAGGATGTCACAATGAATCACAAACACAAAAGGAAGATATACCTATGAAGCAAAAATAAAGAGGGAATCAAAACCTAATGAGATTTGAAAATAATGTATACAATTAGAAAAATTATATTTAGAAACCCTAATGAAAGAAGGATAAACCTTAGGGACAAAAACCTAGGGGTGTAGGAAAGTCAGGTTTACCAAACAATTTAAATGAAAAACCACCACTTACATAAATATCTATGCTAATTAAATAATTAAAGCATAAACAATCAACCTAGATAAATGAGTTGGGATTGATAATTGAAATTACTAAAATTAAATGTAATATTAAATAAATTAAATGTAATATTAAATAAATTAAATGTGATATTTAGCTCAAATTTTGACGACAAAGATTCATTGTGACATATGTTAGAAGTTGATTCACCAAGGTGTTGGAACTTTAGTGCGTTGCCATTGAGTTGTAAATCTTACTATGCACTATTTGGGTTCACTTATGTTAGTGCAAACCTAATCTCTACAAGTGTGGCCTTGAACCTACGCACACTTGCCTGAACTGTAACTCACATATTTGATTCAATAGACTGTGGGTTGTTGGAATTGCTTGCATTGATTCCTACTGTCTGAATGTGCGTAAGGATATGCAATGTTTAGGAACACATTTGGTGAATTTGTTGAATTGTGAGGGTCAAGTTCTTAGACCCCTAATGCACCAACTTTACAACTTTGAGCGAAGGATCGAAGACAACAACCAAGCATCCAATGGACCTAAGATGATGTGCTCTGATAAATGATGTTATAATGCTCTCGTAAATGCTTAACAATAAGTTCTTGTATAACTTCTAGATGAACCCCAATCTCATTTTTAAATAAGTGAATGAATGTCCTTAAATACTACAACGAAGGCACAAATGAGGACAAATGTGTTATGTCAGTTCACAACGACTAGTAAAATGATCAACAAACATTAAATTTTGAATTTTTAAAAATGAAGGTTCGAATCTATGATTGCAAAAATCACTTGGTCAAGTCTACACCTATAAATCTAATTTAAAGTGATTAATAATAAATCTAGAGATCGTAAATAAAATTGTAAGAATTATAATAAAAGAACCAAGATATGAGAATGTCCATGAACCATATATATAAATTGCATTCCCATACCCTTCTCCCTTATATTTTGGTCGGTTTTGATTAAAGTGACTTAAATCTAATAATAATTGCACTTAAAATCTATATATAATAAATGCACTTAAATCTAATATATTATTAAAGTGGCTTAAATATAAAACAATCTATATATAATAATTACACTTAAATTTAATATATTATTAGAGTGGCTTAATTTAAATATTGCACTTAAAATCTATATATAATAGCTGCACTTAAATCTAATATATTATTAGAGTGGCTTAAATATAAAACAATCTATATATATAATAATTGCACCTGGCTTAACTATATAAAACTTGTGCAATTATTATTAGATTTAAGCCAATCTGTTGAACTGGATCCAATCCTATTTTTATGTCTGATGTCTACGTGGACAATAAAATACACGTCATTCTCGGATACAAGTAAACGTGGCAATAGAGAATGCTAACTCCGCGTGTGCCCCACCTAGTCCAGATGCATTCATCAAATAAATTTCTGTTTGTTATGCTCTGCTTTACTTTTTTAACTTTGCAGCCCAATTTGGAAGCACAGCGATCGAGCCCTCGCAACGCTCTTCCACAAAGGAAATATTGTTGTCACTGCAATCTAGGTATTCTCTTTCTATTTTGAAATAAATCTGTGAATTTGTCTAAAGCCCATTAAATCCTTCTTTGCTGCTTTTACCTTCTTTATCTTGAATGTTTTGGGGTCAAATTTTATTATTTGACGCACCCTGTATTTGTTTGCCCTAAGTTTTTTAGTTTAACGATAGCTAGGAAGATCTGTGTTTTAAAACGGCGTGTAGCTCTGATATTTTGAGTTGTTGGGGTTTGATTGGAATGCCCACTTGATTTTAAGTCATATGTTTGAAAGTAGCCCTTCAAATCCTGCTGATTATTTGATTCTTTTTAAATTTTATTTGGTTATGTTGTTGCTCTTGTTCTTAAATCTCGATGTTAAGGGTATCACGTATGATAGAAATATGATGTTAAGGGTTTTTCTCATATCAGAAATATATGGCTAAGCAGGTTTTGGCTCTGCTAATTTTAGTTTTTAGGGTTTTGGACGGAGTCACTTTGGATAGGGTTTTGTTTTCATGATGAAATTGTATGTTGTTTTATAGGGTTTAATTGGAATTGCAAGTTCGAGTTTAGTGCTAAGCTTGAATGTAAGGTCAAAGCCCGGAAGTACAAAATTTGCACTTTATATAAGATAAATGGAAAATAATATCCTTGTGGACTTCTAAAGTTGGGGTCTCATATGCCAAATTTTTGCATGTGGTCTGCCTTGGCCATGACCATACAGGCAACCACAAAATGCAAAGGGTTTGTGGGGGTTTTTAATTCTTGCATTTGGCTGTTTGCAACCAATTTTCTATTGAAGTTTTGATTGTAGAATCATATCATGTGATACAAGATTGGTGAGAGTCGAGATCATGTTGTTCTCAGAGGCCTAAAGAAATATCATTAAGGACTGCGTTAATCCTTCTCCACCTCAGACGTTTGGAAACTGGTTGCTTGACGTAGCTTTGAGTTTAGGGCATTGAAGCTCAGAGATGCGCTATGCATTCTCATTATGTACTTTGGACATATTGTTTTTTGGTTTTTTCTGTTCCATTCTGGGCCATTGGTGGGCATTGATATCTAAATTACATCAAATTAAGTTATAAGTATGTTTTTGCAGGATTGTGTCATGGATGTGCTTGAAAGACGGGAGGAATCTGTTGTATTTCCTGGGAGGGAAGGGGTTAATGTTAGTACTTGCTATTGGTGCTACACGTGTAGCAAGGAGGTTTTGTCCTCTGTGGCAGAGGGTTGCCAGGATAACATTGAACTTCTGTGCTCTGAGTGTGGAAATGGCTTTATAGAAGCTACTACAACTGCTCAGTCCTCTTCTGATGTGCATCAGGCTCAAGGGATTACCAATCACAATGGAGAAACTGGACGAGGAGGAGAGAGAGAAGAAGATGAAGGCCAGAGGATAGACCATGTACATGCGCAAATGCTGCAGCAATTATTTAGTGTGATTAGCGACAATGATGACAATGATCACGATGACGCCGGTGATGACATTGGATTTAGTCATACCTCGCAGGATGAACAAATTTTGATCACTGATGAAGAGGATTTGGCAAATGTAGATGATGAAGACAGTGACTCTTCAAGCATTAGTATTCATGCAGGTCCAGATGAATGGGACTTGTCAGATGATGAGAACGATAATGAAGTTGATTGGGAAGAAGCATATGAAGAGGAAGAAGACAGGAATGAAACCAGAGAACAAACTAACCTGACAGAAAATGCAGATGAAGAAACACGTTCACAGACACAAAGAACTAGATGGGGAGGCAGATGGAGAGAAGGAGACACACCAAGACCACAACAGAGAACAACTACTGATCATGTTCTACACCACTTTCTGCAAGAGATCTTTGAGAATTTAGTTGGAAACAATATTGACACCAGGTTAGAGTTTCCTGAATGGTCATTTTATGTTGGGAATCCAGGGGACTATCTTGATGCAAGTGGGTTTGAGCAGCTGCTGCAACAACTTGCTGAGAATGACAATAGCAGACGAGGTGCCCCGCCTGCAGCTAAATCTGCATTAGAAAATTTACCTTCCATAACTGCTGATGAAAATTCTGTATGTGCTATATGCAGAGATGCTATAATTGTAGGGGAAATAGTTAAACAGCTACCATGCTTGCATCTGTATCACTCTGATTGTATTTTGCCATGGCTTAGTACTAGAAATTCTTGCCCAGTATGCCGTTATGAGCTTCCCACAGATGATTGCGAGTATGAAGGGCGGAAAGGGATTGCATTTGGTAGAGCCCATGCAACTGATAATATGAACATTAATGTGCAGAACAACAATCGTGAGTCATCTTCCCAAGATTCGTCTCATGCGAATTTTAATGTGCAGAATAGCAGTCAAGAGCTGTCTTTTGAATGGTCATCTCAAGCAACTCTCAATATGCAGAATGGAAGTCCAGAGTTATCTTCTCGGCAGTTTTCCAACACAGAAGTAGAAAATCTTGATTTGCAAGAGATGGAAAATGTGTTAGTGTGTCCTCAAGTTGTTGGCAGCCAAATTGCAGTTGAGTCTGAACTGGAAGTTGACAGTCAAGAAATCATTTATGAGGATCAAGAGTATGATAGTGAGCCCAATCATGAGATTCAAGATGGTGAAATAAAGAATAATAAAGCATCTATCTTTCAAAAATTTGGAAGCGGATGGTTATTAATGGCTGCAGGTCCTGTTTTGAGTGTTGTGGGACTTGTTCTGGCCTTGTGTTTTGGAAATCATTCAATAGGAGGCAGGATGAAGCAGCATGTACGGTGGTGGCAAGGGCAACAAGATGACTTTGTTAGGGAAACAAATATACAACAAGCAGGTGTGCTGAAAGAGAGTCAGAGCCGTAGGAGATGGTGGATGCCATTTCAGCAATGAGAAACAAATACATTACTGTGCCACAAAGTCAAAGCATTGGGGTTCAAATAAAAGAAACTTATGCTTTTATATTGGTTTTGCATTAATCGACTTTTTTGAAATGTGAATGTACAAAAGATATTAGTGGAGGTGATGCAAATGTCTTCTATCGTACCAATTCATTTTCCTGGCAATTTTATGAATTGTTGTACTGACATTGTTCTATCTTTGAAGACCTTACATAAGTTCATTGATGGAGGATCAGCTTAGAGAGAGATCATATGACATTTCCTATTGCTCTTTGTTGTTGCCTATATGTGAGCATAAACAAAGATTGTAATGTTCGTAGACATATTTTGTGTGTTGTGGTCTCTGTACAGATCTCAGTTCTCTCTTTTCTTCAAATTTTTCTCTTGCGGTACTTTTAAACTTCAGCTTCCAGATTGTGAGAAAAGTTGTGTCCAACATGTATAAAGCTTATCACATTCTGTACACGTAATTTGAAAAATCTTATGGGACCATTAAAACAGAAGGGCTGCGACTATAAAATGTATGGCTTGATACATTTAGGTACAACCTTTGCACTGTCCAGTGACAAGTTGATTTTAAAAGCTAGAACCACAAATACTGTATATTATCCTCGATTTTGAGGATTGGTGTGTTGTCCATTTCTGCAAATAATGGTTAGGATCAGATTCAAATTTATGACTGTTAATAACTTCACGAACTACTGTATATTGTAGTGACAAGAAGGCTTAAGATTAGCTCAGGACATGTTTCTGTTAACATTTCTCATGAGATGTTAGCAAACAAATTCTGGCTTGGATTGATATCTGTTAGAATCCTTAAAATGTTTTGCATATTCTGTTGAAGTCAAGTTTTGGCCAATTATGTGGTATAATATAATCAAAATGGCTGCAGATACATGAGATAAGATTTGGGAATCCTTTTTGCAGTCATAGTGCTTGCTCTCCATGCAATCGGCAGGTTCCTTTTATTAGAATATTTCAATGTTATAGATGTAAGTATACTAGCCATGGTCGTTAAAAAAGAGAATAAAATATGTTTGATTGGAAATTTTTGAAAATACAAGGAGACAATAGTTGCATGGTATAGCAGTAAATATAATGACATGGAAGATCTGCATTCTCTATTTCTGATAATTATTTTGTTGAGTCAAGTGCCATGTTGGCATGTGTTTTTGGTCCCATTTTATTTCATTACGCATGTTGCCTGCACATCTCTGCTAATATTGTCCTTGGAGTCGTTTTGCCTTCAGGAGTAAATAATAACCTCCATTTCTCCAGAGATATTTATACCTTTTTCCCACTTAACATCAAAAGGCTTTTGCTTTCTAATCCAAAGTTCATTCCCATATGTTACTTTGAAGCTTCATATATGTGTTGTTTGATGTTCTCAAGATTGGGTTGCACACACAGTGTAACTGTTGCCCACAACGGACAGTGTATGGAGACTTGATTCAGAGAACCGATTCAAAAGCCCCGGCACATTTTACTGTTAAAAGCGAAGGATAGGCTTTATAATATTGGAAAGATCTAAATCTGTGATTCCACAGTCAGAAAGAAATCAAATAAAACATAGTTCGGGGCCTCCGGCTTCCAGTTTCCATAGCTTTCCATAATCTCAAAACAATGTGTTTATTCATATAATACAATTGAAATAATTTTTTTGCTTCCAAGAGCTTGGGCAACTACTGAAGGCCACTGAAGATCTATCAGCCACTGAATGTTCTTTGCCTTGCAGTGTCAGGATTTTTTTAGTTCATCACAGTTTGATTACTTATGCAGTTAATAATGCTGCCTTCTGCTGGCATGGCTGCTCCCATGTGATCCTAGGTTCTTTTTGCTTTCTGCATCCTTTGTGCCAAAGGAATGACTCATGGCCTAATGATGCAATGGGCAGGAGTGCAGTGGAACTTTCTAAGGTCTTTAAAGTTTCCAGTTTTGCTTTCTGCCTCATTGTTTCGACGTTTAACAGATTGTGACATTTGGTATTCAGTTGCTGGGAACCATTGAACATCATATTTCAACATGCCAGGGAAACATTTAGTGTTCTTAACGTTCCATCCAGCTCTCCTGCACTCGGTTCTCGCCCTTCCTGGTTTTAAGCTTGTACTCAGAATGTCTGTAATTGTGATTGTAAATTATGGCCTGACACTTATCGAGTCCATAACACTGTATTGTAAAGTTATCAGGCTATTAGGACAAAAGGGCTGCAACTATATAATGCATAGCTCAAATTTCAGATGCAAACATTGCATCAAGTGAGAAGTAGGGAAATAATTTGAATTTAATATCTGTTGACCATTTCCTGGAAATAAGGATTAGAATCAGATTCATATTTCGTACCATTGTAACTTTATGTTCTCCGGCACTTTCTAACGACAAGAAGGATTAAGTTGATCTAGACACAAGATTTTATGGGCATTTCTCATGACACTTGCAATTATATTATGGCTCTGATTGATACAGGTTAGGGTCTTTCAAGATGTTTACATATTCTGGTGAAGTCAAAGTTTGGGTGGTTATGCGATATTTTATAAGTAAGATAAGTAAAATGGCTCTAGATAGACTAGATTACGTTTGGGAAACAGCGATCATAACTCGCTCTTTATGCAATCTGCAGCTTTCTTTTATTAGAATATTATGGTTGCGAAGTATGGTTGTGTATCTACCAACACTCAAAGTCTGCGTATCCATATTTGGTCATGTTAATTTCCTCACAATATCTGCATAACTGTTTTTGTAATGTTACATGTTTAACTTGGTTCAGGGTTTTTCGTTGTTGGTGTTATCAAGAGCGCAGAACCTATATTGATGAAAAAATGGTTCTGCTATCCGATATCTGCTTTATTTCATACGTTCGTTCTGCATTTCCTAGTCTATGTTTACCCATCTGAGAATAGTCTACCCAATTGAATGGCCTCAAATATGTCTCTTACATCCATGACAATGACAGTTCCTATATGAGCTATGATAGCTTTACTTAACAGGCCAAGGGCTATTGTAAATTTGGTTTTATCCTTGAGAAAGAAAGTATAAACTTGTCTTAACGTTTACAAATGGCCAATGTAGATCGATGACAACAATTTGATAACTTTTACCCGTACAACTACTGACTGGGAAGAGACTTTGCACAAGATTTGCCCAGTTCTTTTATACAAGGGATTTTGGACTATGCTTAGTTCTTTTATACAAGGCATTTTAGCTTATGTCTAGTTCTTGTCTGACTATTGAAGTAGATGATGTTTAAGTAAAGTTTGGTTAGGAACGAGAACTTTGATAAAAATTCTCACTTGATCATGGTGACAATAAATAATTTGAATGTTAAACTTTTTTAAGTTGGGTATTTTTCTTTTGTAAATTTATTTTGGGAGGCTTCACACTATGCACAATATTTAAACAAGGATTGGATGATATGTATTTGTTGTGATGTTCATAACATGCCCCATTTTACTGCTTAGCAAAATGAAGATCTTGCTATTGCTTTGTTTTTTTGCTTTTTATGTGTGGGTCTATTTGGTAGCAAAGGGAAACGAGGGTGAAAATTGCAAACTTTGTTAAAAATAAAGAAAAAATGCATTTTCAGTACCAGGGCATAATATGGTTGGATTCCTTGTGAAAAATGAGTCAGGGTTGTTTTTTGAACCATCTTAAATTTCGTCATATTTTGCAAGTTATGATCATTTTGGTAAAATGTACAAGGGAAAGGTTTGCTGTTTGTATATACAAAGTTGTTTGTATATCAGGTTGCATATACAAGGCTCTTTGTATACAAGTCCGCTTGCATACAAAGTCCTTTGTATATCGTTTTGCATAAACAAAGTCCTTTGTATATACAAAATCGTTTATACTTAGTCGCATTTCCCTGTTTGTATATCGGGTTGCATATGCATTTGATTTTGTATGTTAGGCCGTTATATGTTGCACATACAAAATAGTTTGTATATCGCGTCATGCATATACAAAGTCTCGTGTATGTCGCCCGCATACAAAGTCGCAGAAATGGGTTTTGTATATCGGGTTTACATACAAAGTTGTTTGTATGTTCTTTTTATATGCATTTGCTAATATGTTATGTATACATACAAGGTTAATTTGATGTATATTGGACCCGAAATGGTTTTTAAGTTGAAGTGAATATTTTGTTCAATTCGCAGGTTGTATATTTGGCATTTGTATGTATATCGAAACATACATACAAGCGAATTATGCATGCGGTGGACCCGAAACATTATGTAATAAAGTGAATTCGTTGTATATTTTGGACTTGTATATTTCATACATACATTGCCAAGATACAAATGCTTTATACATTGTTCGGACCCGAAAATTTATCAAACAAGGTTAAGTCCATGTATGTTTTAAACAAATGCATATCGAAAGATACAAAATTACATACATTGTGCGGACGCGAAGGGAAGTTAAGGAGAATTAAATCGTTGTATGATTCCGGCTTGTATATCGGAGATACATTGCAAAATACATTGCTTTATGCATACAGGCCGGATTTCAAAGAAGAATTCAATATGGAGAAATCATTGAATATTTCAAGCACATACATGATCAATAACATACATTGCAAAGTGCATACAATGCGGAATTGAGGAGAAATTAAAATCTGGTTAAGCGCTTGTATGAAGGTTTGGATGTACATTTGGGACTTACAAGCCAATATACAACGAAATATACATTGAGCGGAATTGAAAAGTTATAAAATAGAGTTAAGTGTATATTTCTGCGTTTGTATGTTGCGATATACAAGCCGATATACATTGCATACATACGAGCCGCGGAATTGAAAGAGATTGAAATCCGATTAATATGATGTATCACGCCCGGCTTGTATATTGAAAGATACAAAGATTTAAATGAAGAAAAGGGGCGGGAAGACAAAACAATGAAATTTTGAAGCCGATTTGAGGCCCGATTGTATATTTCTGGTTAACGGTAGTTGAGCCGACTGGTTTTAACGTTGTATATGCATTTTTTGGGGTGCATTTTTTACTGTTACAGAGCCCGATATCAGCGAAAGAAATGCGATTGGCCGAGAATTTTTTGGACTCGCCGATAAGTGGATATCACGCCGATGGGCAGGAAAGACAGAGCGATAGGGTTTTTGGCCATTTTGGCACTGCATATGCACGTTTCTGGTCAACGATGGTGGACCCGATGGTTTTGAACACAGTTTTTTGCAGATTTTTGGGCCCAATTTTTACATTTTGCACAGTCACGCCTTGATTCGACATGTGTTTTAATTTCTTGATGTTTATTAAGTGAAATGATACTTATTGCTTGTCTGTTTTTGCAGGTTTGCATTTGAGGGAGAAGCTGAAATTTGATGGCGATGACGTCATAGAGAGGAGATCAGATCTCAGAAGAAGCAAAAGGAAGATAAGGATGAGGTGCGAAAAGTCAAAGGTCTTCATTAATGAAGACAAAATGCAGATGGGAACATTATTGCAGCAAACCACAGAAGTTATTATTGAGCTGCTAGGGTTTCCAGAAGGGCGTATTTCGCCCAGATTTGATGTATGCTCAAGATATTTTTGGGAGACTTATTCTCCATCATTTATTGTTGTAACTAGAGGTTTGAACCATGGTTTAAACTAGGGTTTTTGAGCTGTATTGAGGACAATCAAAGTCTATATATTGTGCCTCTTTACACTATAATACTTTACACAGAG
This sequence comes from Cunninghamia lanceolata, assembly GCA_027924645.1. Lineage (NCBI taxonomy): Eukaryota > Viridiplantae > Streptophyta > Pinopsida > Cupressales > Cupressaceae > Cunninghamia > Cunninghamia lanceolata. The sequence continues at coordinate 10,259,986 of BSBN01000108.1, forward strand.
ATTTTAGTAATTTAGCATAGCATTTAGGAGTAGAAGGAGGTCGCCTGTGTTTGCAATAAGGAATGTGTGGAACATCCTGCTTCCTTAGTGTATCTGTAAAGCTTGTAAGTTTTCTGTAATTTGATCACTGAAGCTAAGAGTCATTCAGACATTGTAAATCTTATATGACTGTCTATTTCTAATACAAATGAATCTGGAATTCTGTATCTATCTTCTGAGTGTTTTCTTGCTCTTCTTTGTGTTTGAAACATTTTCTCTTAGAGCTTGCAATCTTAGGTGTATGTGAAAATGCTCAGAACTTACACTTAAATTTTTTGTCTGTGGATTTCATCAATTTGCTGCATTACTTATGAAGTGCATAACAGAACAATTAGATCCTTTGGTAGAATGAATGATGTTTAGATTAGATCTTTCTAATTTTTCCCAACCCATCTGAAAATACTTAGCCTAAAACGCAAAAAATTAAAGGAAATTTGTCTCATAGTTGAAAAACATGAACAACAGGGTTTGAAAGTAGACAGTTTTCATAATATTTAAAGAGGAGAAAACTGCAATAATTCAAGAAAACCCTTTAAAGCTTTGCAACATAGTACAAGTTTATGCAAGAGGAATGATTAACATGTTGATATTTATGATCTTTTGCATAGTTTGAGTCCAGTAAACCAACAAGAAACCCTAAATCACGTAAGGCCCCTTGAACATTACAGCTTCACATCAACCTACTGAATTTGCCCAACAGGTCAAGACCTGACTATATTAAACTTGGGATTAAGCAAATCTTAATCGATTTCTTCATATTTTTCAAGTCGGTTAGGTTCATTTTATGTGAATTTTAACTAATTGTTATGACTGTGTTAAAACAATCATCAATAGTATTTTTAGCTAATTGTTCTATTTTTCCAATTGTACTTTACTTTAAAAATATTAATGAAAATAGTTTTTCTCCCATGGTTGAATGTGACTCCGCGAGGCAAATGTTAAATAATTAATTTTATAAATGAGGCCAACTTAATGTTGTTTTCTCTTCTTAATCAAGTGTAATAATATGACAAAATTAGTTAATTCATTAACTTATTTATGGAGTTATTTGTGCTCTCATTTTTGGTTGTAATTATAAACCAAAAAAGTTAAAATAAAAAGAAATTGAATTTTCTGGATGAGTGCTACTTTGAGTTAGCGTTAAAAGACATGGGAAGTGGGGAAATGGAGAGTTAATGTATTTAAAAGTGCAAAAAATTTAAAATAAAAAGAAATTGAATATTCTGGATGAGTGCTATTTTGAGTTAGCGTTAAAAGACATGGGAAGTGGGGAAATGGAGAGTTAAATGCATTTAAAAATGTAAAAAATTTAAAATAAAAAGAAATTGAATACTCTGGATGAGTGCTATTTTGAGTTAGCATTAAAAGACATGGGAAGTGGGGAAATGGAGAGTTAAATGCATTTAAAAATGCATAATGAAAAAAATAGGAGCCCTGAAGGGAAGATTTAAAGATGTGAGGTGATGCAGGGCGCCTTTGTGCAAGAGGCTGGACATTCAAGGATGCAACAACAACAACCACTATCTATTGTGAATAGCAAGTCTACTATAGCGATGGATCCTTTAGGGTGGGGGATTTGGTGAGAGAAACGATGACATTCAGAGGAGCAAAGGTGGAAAATGTGGTGCTGGGGAGCTGCAGGGCTGCTGGGTCTAGGCCGCGGCGACCTTTCTTTCCCCTCTCAGACTGCCTCTCCCTTCACCACATAAATATCTATCTGTGCAAATAGTTTCAAAATGCAAAGGTTACCACATAAATATCTATCTGAGCAAATAGTTTCAAAATGCAAAGGTTACCACATAAATATCTATCTATGCAAAAAGTTTCAAAATTGAAACATTATATGATCAGAGACGTTGAGGCATACCTGCAAGCAGTTTGGTACTTGATACATCGTCTCAAGATTATTGATACATCATCTCAAACAATCTTGTCTCTGCACTATGTATATAAAAAATTATATACAAAGACCCAAAACAAATATAGTGAAGACATGAATTTGTAAAATTTTATGGAGAAAAATTGTGTATAGCTTTTTTCATCAACATTTCAGATCACACTCTCAATCCATCATCAGGACGAGGATAAAAACTATGTGAAAACATGTCAATTATCAATCCTATATGCCAATTTATTACCCTAGTAAAGATTAAAAGGTAGAGATACACACTTCACTTTATATTTCACAACAATCACAAAAAACTCCTATATATTTTTTACATATCAAATATCAATCCTATGTGCCAAATATCAATTTTCTGTCAATATCAATCCTATATTTCAGCCATTGTGAAGACATGTCAAATATCAATCCTATGTGCCAATTTTTTACCCTAGTAAAGATTAGAAGATAAAGATACATGCTTCTTCACTTTATATTTCACAATAATCACAAAAGACTCCTCGAGGTACATAATACATCTAGAATGATAACAAGTTGCCTTCGAGTATGGAGATTTAAAAATTCTTACCAAATACTCCCATGGGCATGCAATTCTAAAAGTCAAACAATTAATTGTCAAAACTATTTTGTAAATGCGTACATTTCTATAAGCTTATCTAAATACAAGACCAAAACATTTACCAAATATATACTCTTCAATTTTTATTTTTTATTTTTTAAAATCAAATATCTTTTATTCCATATAAAAAGATTAGCTTTAATAGGCCTAAATTTTCTACCCACCAACCCCCTTCAAGATTCACAAAAAATAAATCTTAGTAGAGTAGCTATGGATGTTTTTGGGTTGGCAAGGGGTGGAGCTTTTAGAGATGTATTTGGTGGGTTAATTTTGGTTGTCATAGACATGGATAAGGTTACTAAAAACCAAGCAAAATCACTTGCAATGCTTTAAGGCATTCAAATATCAATGATTAGAAGATGGAATGTTTTTACCATGATTATTGTAATGAATGATGATAAGGTGGAATGTCAAAGAAGTGTTTGTTGAAGAAGCCATTTAGTTGGTCGATTCTAAAGTGTATCCTTTAATCACACTTCTGAAAATGATATATAGTGGCTTACCTATCAACCAATAAAGACGTTAGAATCCTCTAAATAGGAGCTCTTCTAATAAAAATTGAAAAATTCCCCTCCCTCCCAATTTTGAAAGGCACTTTGTTAGAGATGTTCATTTCTCCCTTTAATTTTCAAAGTCCCCTTACCTCCCTCCCTTCCCATCGAATATTCTTACAATGTCTCATCTATCATAATCCCTTGTCCCAGATTCCATTTATGATAATATTTTCTTAGCACTCAATAAGATTGAGTCATTATGATTTTAATTGTGATTTAATATAAAATATGTGGTGGGCTAGGATTATGATTCCCAAGATGAAGTGGATCAGACTAATTCTTCTTTGAGACTAAGGTCAATGCCATTTTCTTTTAACCTTTTTTTTATATAATAAATTTAATTTCCATTCTTGGTTTTGTAATTTCACCTTTGGTGTATAGAGACTTGTGTTGATCAATGTTTGTGTGAAATGGGTATTGTTTTTCTTGGCCTTTCTTTAGGGGAGTGATAAGAGGCTCAAGGGCCTGTGAAGAAGCTTGAAAAAGCTTGTGAAGAAGGGAAGATGATTCTCCAACTTGGAAAATAATGGAGAGGTGAGGGGTATTTATATGTCATATCCCCTCTCCCATAGGCCAACTATCATCATTATGAAGAAGTTGATGTTTAAATTAAAGATTTAAAACATAATATAAAGATGTTGGAGAAAGGTGGAATATTTTTAATATGGACCGATTCCATATTGGCACTTGCTTGGAGTTTTAACTTAACATAAATTTATGTTATATGGCTAACCTCCCTTTAAATGAGTGCCACATCTATTAGTAACGATAAACACAATAAGATGATGCGAGTTGAATATACAAGTGCAATGATCAACACTCTTATTGATGAGATTTGTACGAAGTGATTTTATGAGATACTAAAGAAAATGATTACCATTCTTAATAGTGCGACTTTGATGGTACAAGAGCAACATTATAAGTGAAGACGCTGTCATAGCCCAACCATGAAGAAAAGCTACAACAATAGCTAAATGTTGTAAGGATAAATGATTTGCATTCTAGAGGAGTAGCGCTGTCCACAAAAGCAGATAAGATAAAACAGATAAGACAAAACAGATGAGACAAAAGACAAACTAATTTGTCTTATTATCCACAAAAGACAAGGTGCGATCCATAATAGAAAAGGAAAGTTTTATGAGGAGCCACGATCAACAAGGGTTATATCCATTCAACTAATGAGGTGTGTCTTATAGTAATTCTCCTCTCTTGGATGGGGTATAAGTTATGAGAAGGATATGGATATACCGGAGATTGTATATAGCAAGACATCAGATCTACAATCGATCAATCATAAGGAATAATAATCATTGAATTGGAGAGTAGACATTGGATCTGTAGAAAGTTATCTATTTACACAGTTATATAGACTATTAAGACAACAAAGGATATATTCTTAAACATTATTGGATAAACATAGTAGGTCAGATCATTGACTATTGATTGATTTACTTATTGTATATCACTGTCATTTATATATATATCATAAGACTCACTAGTCCAAGAAGAATGGTGAGGGGACTGTGTGGAGGGAGCCATGCCATGCCTCCTTGAGGGCCTATTTGGAGGAAGGACTAATCAACACCCTGTCATGCCCCCCTCAGGGGACTGTATGGAGGCATTGTTGACAACCTATACCCTGCCAAGCCCCCTTAGGGATTGTTTGGAGGGAGAACTGAGTAACACCCTACCATGCCTCCCTGAGGGGACTGTATGGAGGCAATGTTGACAGTCTATGCCCTACCATGCCTCTTAGCACCATCCCCTTCTATGACTGAGTTGAGTGAATAAACTAAGTTAACTGTATAGTAATAAATAGATTATCTTTCTATATGAATATTGTTTATGAATTTGAATGCAAGGAAAATCTTTTCTAACACTAATATTTCAAGAGGTATATTTGTATATCTATATTTTGTATGTGTCTTCCTATGTCATGATTGCAGAATTAGAGCGCACAAGAATTATGCAGTTTGAAGATAGTCTAAATGGTAATTCTGAAACCCTAACCCTAACTTGTGGCATTTGAATTTTCTAGGGCAAATTAGGTAAGGGACATTACATTATAGTTTGGAAGAGGTCAAGAGACGTGGGAGAGGATGGAGAGTTAACTCCCTTGATTGAAGAGTTAACTCAGAAGACCAAGGAGTGATCTGGGCTAATTAGGGAGTGATCAAGCTAATATAGCTTATCACTGAAGAAGAAATGGAGTTAACAAGAATGCATGAGTTGACAAGTTGAGATAAAAAGGAGTTAATTATGCATGCTTGGAGGCTTGGAATAGTTAACTCTATGTTTAGGCCAAAAATTCATGCAAACAGGAAGAAAAATAGATCAAAACAAAGCTTTTTCACATCCAAAAACTTGAGTTTTTTTGCAGTTGGAAAAGATGAAAAGGCCACCCATTGGTGGCCCCTTTTTTCCAATTCAAATCACCCGAGGGTGACCCTGGGTCGCTCGGGGAGATTTGGATTACAGGATATCCCAGGGGAGATCTAGAAATAATAGGGGGAGATCTGGAAAGGAAGGGGTCTGGGTGAAAATTGACAGTTGGAGAATGATTTGGGAGGGATAAGGAAGCCATCAAGCTCTAGAAATAAGTCAAAATGATGAATATGAGGTGGGTCTCCCCTTTTATCAGTCCAAATCGCCCAGGGGCAACCCTAAATTGATAAGGGGTGATCCTAAAACAATTTTTCTGAAAAGGTCATGGAACTTCCAGGAGCTTGTTCGGGCACATACGAACTCCTTTTTGGGTGCTTTTTTTTTGAAAGTGCATGATTATTCAAGAGCTACGCAATGGTACCATTAGTTTTTCTTGAAAGTATCACAAAATTATACTTTCAAACCATTTTTCTCAGGGTATCCTATCGATCTCTCAGGCCCTAAAAAGTTCAGTAGCCAATTGGAAAGTGAGTTGGATGGGTGGGGAAGAAAGAATGGATGAGAAAGGTCAATTTACAAAAAATAGATGAATAAAAGGCTTAGGGACGAAGTCACAAGAATATAAAGCGAAAATCGACAAGTGTTGGAAGCAGGAGAAAGGTTAGTACGACAAAGGGGAAACATAGGGAGAAGTAAAAACCCACATATTACCAAGAGAATTTCTACTAAGAGGGCATTATTTCATGCTTACACGTACATGACAATGATTATTAGTCATCATGGTGTCCTCATGGAGGTTGTGTGTTATTTTGGTGCTTATAGAGTTTGAGTCTTCAAAATCATATCAATTTTAAATCAAAGCCATTAGATTTGGTGGGATTTATCAATCAAACAAAGGTGTGAAAAGTTCATTAGAGGGGAAGTTCCCCTGAGCTCTGTCTTATTCTAAGGGTGTTAGAAACATCATAGAATAAATGGAATGGACATAAAGAGAGAAAAATGAAGGTGAAATGGAAGAAAAGCAAAAGAAATAGAAATTTTCTCACCCAAAAGGACTTGCTCTTCATGTTGAGTTTATCAAAACATGTGTTGCTCAAAATTGACTCAAGCTCGTGCTAGTGAGTTAGACCCTGACACAACACATGAACTGTATACTTGCTAAGGGCACCCATCCCATTCACTCCTACTCTCATGGAAAAAGCTAGTTGAGTGGTGTTGTTTTAAGTTTTTATGTCCCTGAGAAATGCTCTGTGTAGTCGTAATTGTCTAATTTCTTCAATCAACAAGAGAACAAATGGGTCCTCTTGTGGTGGAATGTGTGTCTGTTGTTGAGGTTGCAGATGCAACTCCTTGATCTAGCGAGGATAGCCCTTACCCACTCTCCTCGTACTCCTAAACACATTCGTGAATTGGGATAGAGGGAATCGTATAATTGCTAACCAGATCTAGGGTTTTGACCTAGGGTTTGACTTTGTTCAACTATGATTACCTCGTGATGGAATCGAGGGTTTACAATGTTGTCTATTCTAATAGATCTATATGAATGCAAATTAAATGATAACATGCAAAACGTCTCTTTGGTATTTTTTAGAATATTTTAGAAAGGAAAATGCTTCTAATCTATGAAAGAAATATGTATGCAATCCTATATGTCTTTTCAAATGCAAAGTTTAATCTATGTTTTTGTGTTTTTGGTGTTTTAAATGCAATCTAATCTAATGAAAAGGGAAAATACTTTTTCTAACAAAGTAGATCTAGGAATGTAAAAACAATTAATCTAGCATGCAAGATCTAATCTATCAAGGAAAAAGCAAAATGTTACTATTCCCAAGAGCAATGTGATTATCTAATTTCTATGAAAGCAATGAAAGAACCTGAAAGAGATGCAGATTTGTACACTCCACTACCCTCAGTATCCTTGTATAGGCAACCTCGAATCCTTTTGTGACAACAGGTGATCCTCTTGACGACAAAAATGACTCGAAGAAGCAAAGAGAAGCTTTTGTGAAGCTTGTATGAGCTCGATGTGAGCTTTGTATTGAGCACAATGGCTAAGATTTGAGTAGCGTAGCATTTCTTGATTGAAAAAAAGAAAGTAAAAGGCACTTACGTCCTATATGAGCATATGAATGCTAGGTTGGAGAGCAAACTTGGCAAGAGCAGGTGCACAATGAATTTGGCTCCCTTTGTGCTTGAGGGAGGGGGGTATTTATAGGTTTGAAGAAGGGATTGGATTGAAGAGTTAACTCATTTGATTGAAGAGTTAACAAGAATAGATTGGGGAGTTAACAAGGTCGATTGCCTAGTGAACTCAACTAATTAGGGAGTGATGAAGCAATGATAGATTATCACTGAAGAAGAAATGGAGGTGAGGGAATGCATAAGATTGATTAGAGAGTTAATTATAGATCAGATAGAGCTAATTATGCATGTGTGGGTGCATGAAATAGTTAACTCTATATCAAGGATAATAAATCATGCAAACAGAAAGAAAAATAGGCGAAAACGGAGCAAAAACGCGAGAGAAACTTGAGTTTTTCTGTGGGTCAAAAGACAGCAGGGTCGCCACTTTCGTTAGAAAGGGTCACAAAGGGAGATCATGGGTCACCCTAGGGGTGACCCTAGGTTGCTCGAGGAGATCTGATATCAAAAGTGCAGAATGTAGAAATTCAGGCCGGTAGGAGGTATAGGGGAGGAAAAGGAGGATTTTTGCATCAAGAAACAGGTCAGTCATGTGGAAGAATCCAAATCTCCACTTGCATCTTTAGGATCCCCAGTGGGGATCTAGAAATAATGGGGGGAGATTTGGATTGGTTGGTCGAAATCAAAAACAGAAAGTGGGAGATGGATCAGGGGACCTCTAGAAGGCTTCTATGAGGTGCACTAGACGAAATACAAAGGGGAGAGGTAAAAACTCACCTTCAAGACACTCACAAGGCCTAGGATCAAGGTTGAAAGCTAGAAAACGCAAGTCGACAAGTGTCGCAACAAGTGTCAGAAAATGTTGCAAACGGGGAAGAAGGAGAATCGACAAAGTAGAAACGACACAAAACAAGAAGAGAGGAGACATCATCAAGAGGCCTGTTGCCTAAAGGATTTATTTTCACGCTTACATGTACATGATAAGGATTTGAATCATCATAGGGGTCCTCGTGGAGGCAGTGCATGATTTTTGTGCTTACATATTTGCCCCTTCGGGGATGGTAGTCTACTTGAAAGGTAGGTACCGTTCCCGAACTAGGCCTTACCTGTTGTCAATTTTCCGCAATTTGTACCTGCAATAACTAGTATTAGTCTGGCATCTAAATATATCAAAGCAAATAATGAAAACTGAAATGACGAACTTACCATGGATCATTTGAGTTCAACTAGTCGCTTGCTTTTGTTGGTTCATACATGTAGGCATTAGAGCACGCAAAATGATGCACAAAACAAAATGCATAAAAGAAAAGAACTAATCTAAAATGCATAAAATGAAATTAATCTAAGGGCAAAGAAAGAGAGCCAAATTGTGAGATCAGAGTGAAACGGTGACGGAATCGTTCGTGTGATCAGTCGATAGAGAGGTATCGTCGAGGGGATCACAGAGATGGCCGCCTCTTCCTCAACGGTGGAGAATCGGGTAAGTAATCAATGAAAAACTCTCCTTTAAACCCTAGGTTGTATTTTGCAAAAAATCTCTTGAAATCATCTGTTTTTGGTGATTTTTCCTGTTGCATTATGTTCGTCTCGTCGTTTAGAGCAAGATTGATCTTTTGTGTTTTGAAATCGGTTGAGAAACGAGGTTTTTTGGAGTAATTTTTGCTTGAGGGGGTCACTCTTAGGGTCGCCCTCTTTTGGCAGGGTCGCCCAGGGAGATCCTGTCTGACAACAGGGTTGCCCTGGGGGATCCTTCTTTGCAACAGGGTCGCCTAAGGAGATCCTAACTGACATCTGGGTCACATGAGGGGCGACCCTATGGGACTAGTTTTTGGCTGCATTTGTCATTGTTTAACACTTCTTTCACTCTGAATCGACATGAATTGGTCACTAAATCTAACCTAAACTTCTCTTTTTGATTTTTTGCAGGAGATGCACATTCGATGGAATGCTGGCCGAGAGCAAGGGTGGCTTTCAGGGATGTTTGCTTCATTTAGTGCAGAGGATCGTGCCATACTCAAGAGGACAGGTCTTGGCAGAGTTTGTCACGTTCCCGTGATCCATCCTGTATCTTGTATATGTTGTGATATTCTGACTTACTGGGATGCAGATATGAACACATTTAGGTTCCCGCAGATTTCAGGAGAGTGGACTATCACTTTTTATGATGTGTATCACATTCTTGGGGTCCTTGTAAGGGGACAAACTTTATTTCTTCCTACTAGTGAGTCTTTTGAGAACAAGGCTTCTTGGGCTACTTTTATGGGGGTTAATCATCCTGGGACCAGACAGGAGTTCTACTTTCTTCAGTACGATGACTTCGCATCCCACTTCTGAGGAGGTTTCTGATTGGCTTGATGGCTTCAAGGCTATCGGGAGACAAGGTCTCAGCTTGTCTAAGATGGTGTTGGGCACTCATCATTTGTGGTTTAGAGGAGGGCACAATTTACGCATGGGGACCTGACATCCTGGCTATGATCTACAGAGATTTATATCGGATCTCTCGGTGAGGGGCTCTAGCTTTCAGCCACTCTTCTATGATTATGACATGGATCTTTGAGCACATGAAACCCTACCAGAATCTTATTCCTCTTTTGGACAGGCGACTACCAAGAGCAACGAGGTGGGCACACATTGGTCATTATGATGCTACTCTTCCCACTATTGCTACCCTTATAGATGATGACATGATTTCTGACCCCTACCATGACATGGAGGGGGCTTGGGCCTGAGATGGTGAGATGATGGCGTACTATCGTGAGGTTTTAGAGATCGCAGATTGTAATGGTCAGGGTGAGGCTCATCAGGTGGATCGAGTCTTACAGCAGTTCAGCGAGGATGTCCTGGAGGACTTGCCCCCTATGTCTACTTGTTACAGGACCATTCAAGAGATGGGGGAGATTGGACAGCGAGGCGTTGCTTGGACACCTTTGACTCCAGGTGTCTTCATCACTAGAGCTTCTAGAGGAGGACGGAGGAGAGGGAGAGGGACTCCTTCCCAATCTATGACTACGATAGTTGATTCAGAGTCCACTGACAAGAACTATGTTCTTGACAGCGATGGTTCGTCAGATGAGGCCCCCCTCGAGGATGAGGATTTTGAAGACATTGATGTCCTAAATGAGGTTTCTAACATCCTTGAGGGTCCTCCTATTATTCCTCGACCTCCTCATTCAGATGAGGTGATGCGTCAGCTTGACCCTGACTAGTAGCTTGGAGATCCACGTGAGTTCCAGTCTTCTTGGTCTTACTTTAGCTTTGTCTTTTCTCTTCTCGTGTGGCACTAACTTGGTCTTGACTTTGATTTTGGCTTTTTAGGCAATGCAAAAGAATGGAGGGACTTGGTTCGCAAGGTTAATGTTGGATTAACCTTTACTTTTACTAGGATGACCCGTGATCATCTCTTGGATGATCCTAGTGTGCCCCCTACTACAGGACGACACACATACATTTTTGCTCCTATTTACCATGGGTGTGAGATGATTACAGAGTTGAGGACCTAGGTTAACATGCTTCAGGGTGAGAATAAAGTACTTCAAGAAATGGCTCGCCTTAATGTTGGGCGTTCTAGCACTAGTATGATGGGGCCTTCACACTCGCATGCCCACAGTAGAGCAATCATTCTCACAGGTCCCATGGAGTGACGAGCAGTACTCGTAGATAGAGGAGTTGAAGCCCGGAGGGTTCTGTTGGAGGGAACCAACCTTGATTTTCTTTTCTTGAAATTCGTGTCCCCTTGCATGGGGAGCCTCTACTTCTCTTGAGAGTGTTTTGCCTTCGCTCTTTGATACCTATTGTATATGTAAACTTCGGATGTATCTATGAAAGTTTATCTCTTTCTATTGATTTTTCTCTCTGTCGAATTCTATACTCATCTCTTGTGCATGTTTGGAAGTTTTAAGAACTTTTTTTTATTATGGTGACCTTTTCAACTCTTCTAACAAATGCAATTATGACAACGATGACATGTTTTTGTAATTTTGTAGAACACATATATGATATGCAATTTACGATATGACCATGCAGGAACACAAGAAATGCAGTAAATGAAACTATAACACTTTACTGAGTGTCATGAGATATGACACTTGACTTTATTTCTTTGAGACTCCTTTTTTGATTTTGATATGGATGCAACGTGGAACAAACAAAATGACTGCTCTTAAATACGATTTTCAATTCAGGGGATTGCGGGTTGTCCTAATATAAGAGACCTATTCAAGCCTACAAGATTGGATTTAGGGAAAACTCAAGTGGGAAATGAAAATGAATCATGGAGTGGTTCTGATTTCTAGGCTTTGCTAAAGGCTAAACACTGATCCTTATCTAGATAGGACAATCTAACGAGCTTTCAACTTAGACAAGCAACAAATTTTATAGGTGTTCTCTAGACTTAGATCATAGATGGAAAGCAAGATAGACCCAGGGTAAAGGATATCCAGGAAAGAACAAGGGTCCCTAGATAGAAGATGATCCTAGAGACTACTAGACTCTTTGGCTTTGCTCAGCTAGTGTGTGTGTGTGTGCTTTGTACGTTTCTTTCTCTGTTAGAATATCACTCTTGAGGCTTTGAGCTTAGACTGATCTCCACCCAAGAGTACGGACATTCAACAACCTTCTCTCTTTCACTCTTTTTTTTGCTTTTCACTTTTTTTTTGTATTTTCCTCACTTGATTTTTCTCATTTTTTTGGATTTTGACTTTTCAAGAAATGAATGCTTTTGGGACTTTTGCTATGCAATGCTTTGATCTCTCAATTCTCACTTTTTGACACTCTTATTTTGATTACTCATTTTTTATTCACTCGAATTTTAGATTGCTTCCTTCAGAGTTTTGATCTTCCTAACGTTTTTGGCCAAGAAATATAAGGGGCTGAGTGCCACCTAAAATTTTTGTAATTTGGTTGGACTTCTCTACTACTAGGGAAGAATTGGGAAGGTCTATTTGCAAGCTTCCTTTGAATAGTATAGGCTTGAATACTGACTTTTCTTAGACCTAACATCTTGACTCATTAAGACCGGGATCAATGTAAAGCTAAGAGCTAGGATTTGATTTAGAATCACTGGGAGTGAAGGGGGACAATGGTAATTTGTGAAAAAATGTGGAATCTCTAGGTCTTGAAAGGATGACGTATATCTAGGCAACATTAGACTCCTTACTAAAAGGAAAATAGTATCAGAGAAAGTCATGAACTGTAATGCAAAATGAACAGAATGAAACTGGAATGCAAGAAACAAATTATTTTTGACATTTTTTTGAGCTTTATAGTTTTTTTTGTATTTTTATCTTTTTGTATTTTTTTTTTGTTTTTTAGACATAATATTTCTTGAGGTGAAAGGCATTGACCATTTAGCCAAATTCCTCTCCCTCCATTGTGCACAAGAGACAAGCACCAGTTATAATATCTTCTTTAACCATGTAGGGGCCTTTCCAGTCTTCTAAAAAGGGTCTTCGTAGTCTCCTTTTCTTGTTTTTCGTGTTACCTCTTCTTAGGACAAGTTCTCCTATTCGGTATGGTTTATCGCTTGAGTCTATTGTCTCCAATTCAATGGTTTCTCTGGGCATTGTGAGACGCGGTAGATCCTAAAAGGCATGTTGGTGGGAGGGAGTCCAATACAGGACTCCTTTGCAATTGAGTAATTCCATCAACAGATCGAACTATTCTTGCATATAGATCTTTATTTCTGGTCTCTCTTGGATTCTTTGTAAGAACTGGAATAGTTCAAGAGGAGTTTGTGGTTCCCTTTGTTCGTCAGGGGGGACAAAGCTTATACTCGTCCTCCCATTGGGTTGTGGTCTCAAGTCCATGGCATACCCAATATAACTTTTTGGTAGTTTAAAGATGACAGGGTCGTCAATACCAACTATCACTCTCATCTTCCACTCTCTGTGAAAGATTCCTTCACTTTCTTCGTCTTCATCAGGTAATCTCTCCACCATTTCTATTTTTACTTGAGGTGCTTCCCATTCACCGAGTTCATTTGATTGAACTGAGGCAAAAGTGGTCAATTTCTCTTGTGGTTTGGACACTACAAACATCCTAGGTAACACCCCTATAGCATTGGCTGACTCGTTATCCATGGAATATGCCTCTTCCATGGGTAATATTGGTTGATGTGAATCCTCGATTGGTGTGAGGGGCTCATATGATTCTATTTCTTTAGGTGCATCAGGGAGATGTGACTTACTTAGTGGTGATAGCAGGGTATAACCCTCTGTCATATCTTCCTTTGCATCTGAGAAAGCATGTGGATCTGCATCTCTTAGAGGTTTGAAATACCATCTCTTCAGTTCTATGAGGTTTTTCCCCTATGCATGGGAAGAGTTTATAGACTTCTTGGAAGCCAATGGTGAGTATCTCTAGGGGGAATTGGAGTGGTCCATCCCTTTCGATCAACTCCATGATCTTGATTGTTTTTTCCTTGGGGACCACTTCTTTCTACTTTCGTGGTGGTCCATTCTCCAAAATTTTGATGTCTACTAAATTTATGGTCTTTTCTAGGGTTCTCATCCTTTTGATACATATCGATTGCGGTCTTGGACTCGGGATGGTCAACTTGTTGGTAGGGAGTTTGTAGTCTATTGGAATTCATATGCATTTGTTTAGGGTTTTAGATTTTAACATGCTGAAAGGTTCTGGATCTCCCTGCGCAACATAAACTTTCCCTAGGTGTAGGAATCAAACTTCTTGAAATAGCGTGGATGGCAAAGCTTTCATCCTATGTATCCATGGCCTTCCAAGAATCAAGTTATATCCTGTGTCCTTGTCTATGACATAAAAGGTAGTTGGAATGGTCTTAGGACCTAAGGTCACTGGGAGAGTGATTTTTCCTATGGTGGCTGCCTTCAGATTGTCATATCTGCTCAGAGTGTCCCTTGAAGCAATGATGTTGGTGTGTCCATAGCCCATTCTCTCCAAAAGGGAAAAAGGAACTATATTCACTACAACTCCATCATCAACCAACGTTTGTTTGATACATGTGTCGTAGACCCACACTTGAAGATATAGTGCAGGGTCCCATTTTTTAGTTAATTCTGCTTCAGAGGGCATCTGTTGTAAATCAAAGAAGAACACTGGATCTTTAAGTTTTGAGTTTGGTGGGGTAAGGTTGTAGTCCACATGATTGATTTGTTCACTGGGCGGTGGCGTGATTTGGTCAAGATATTTTAGGCCTATGGCTCTTAGCAAAGTTGAGCAATGTGAAAGGGAGTTCCTGAGTAAATCAATGAACGAAATGTGCACATACGTTTTCTTTAGATCTTCTATGAGCTCATAAGGTCCAATGGAAGCTGATATTGGTTCTACTATTGAGATGGTACCCTCATATGGTTCTGTTTTCTCATCTTCTTGCTCACGATCCTCCTCTTTTTCTTCATTATGCATGATCTCCATCAATCCCATCAACCTAGACTCTCCTTTTTGTCCTAGTTGAGGTGGGACTGCGGGGTTACTATTTTGAGTTGCTTTATCCATGTTTGTTGTTTCTGTATTCTTGTGCGCAGGGAACGGGTCCTGATAAATCCTCATATTTGTGTTTTGCGGGGCTATGGAAGCTTGATTTTGTCTTGTATATTTGATGTCTGGAGTGATCTTTTGCTGGTTCAAGAACATTTCTATGAACAAGCGTTGTTGATCCTCTGGAAGCTTTTCTATGAATCTGTTGTATTCCCTACAAGATTATGTGCTATGCCCCTTTGTTCTATGAAAAGAACAATATTGGTTGTATTCATAAGAGGGTCTCTCATATCTCTCGTCATTTCCATTCCCATTTATGTCACGGTTCTAGCTTTGATAGTTGTCTCAAGGATAATACCCATTGTTTCTAGGTCGATCTATGGCATTTATGTTAGGAGGGTAAAAATCTCTCCCACTGTAATCATCTCTTACCCTTTTGACTATGGGATGATCTGTCACCGCATCTGTGGTTGTACTCCTATTGTTTTTGAGAATCTTAACAAGAGAGATATTGTTTCCCATGTCTTCTTTTATTGATTTTCCGTTTGAACCGTAAATTTTTCATCCACTGTCGATAGCAGCTTGATCAATTCTTAAAGCACTTTTGAATGCTTCTTTGTAGGACATGTATGGTAGTTTCTAAACTTCTTCTCTCATGTCTTTGTTAAGGGCATGCAAGAAGAGGTCGCATAGTTCTTGGTGGTCCATTTTTTGAGTGCTGGTTGAAGAGTAGAGCACTTGTCTCCATCGGGTGACAAAATGTGCTACAAATTCATTCGGTTCTTGTTTCATCGTGAGGAACTCTCTAATCCCTATTTTTAGGAGTTTTTTCATGTCAAATGCCATGACAAACTCTCCGATTAGTTGTATGAATGAATGGATCACAGCCTTTGGGAGATGATAATACCAATCTAAGGCTATGCCTTCAAGCATTTTTGGGAAAAATTTTGTGACAACTCTGTCCCAAGGATGGAGTTCCCTTATGGTTGTATAAGATTTGATGTGGGAATTTGGGTCTCCCTCTCCTTTGAACTTTAGGAGATCTGGTAATGGCTGGGGTAGTTGCACACTCCTTATATTCTGGTCTAGAGGCTCTTTCATATATTAAAGATATGTTCCTAAGAAAGCACTCTGAGACTGTGATAACAACCCTATGGGTGGGTTTTGATAGCCCATTATTGGATTCGTTGGATTGTTCTGAATACGAGGATTCCCATTCAGACAAGTGTCATTACTAGCACGTCATGAATAGTAATTGAGGTAGGGGGATTTTGTGATGCCCCCTGGTCATGTTTGTGAGATTTTGTTTTTTTCTCTGGAGCAGCTTGTTCTGCCTCTAGGATCCTAATTCTTTGCACTAGAGTTGCGATTACATCTGTAGGAGTCACAGCTCTAGGGTTTTCTTCATTTCTAGGATGTTCTCTTCGATGGGCTTCCTCTCATGTGGCCTTCTCTTTTTGTTCTTCTTCTAAGGCAATCCTTAATGCTTCTTGAGTGTCTTTGGTTTCCTGTAGACACCTTTCTAACCTTTTGACCTCTTCATCAACGTGAGTATTCAATGTACTTGTGGAAGGTTGTTCTGGTCGATGTACTTCTGATCTTATCCTTCTAGCCTTATGTGGTGCATTTGGTATGGCTGAGTCATTTTTCCAAGCTGGGTTATTAAAGGATAGGGAACACCTAGACTCTCTTGGATCATGTTCATAGTTAGAGTCTACATAGTCGTAACAATTGGTAACAGGTGCATCAGGATGAGGCAGCACATACCTATCAAAAGAAGGGGTTTCAGGTTCATTTGAGGGAATGTTTCCCTGGTTCATGGCTAGTTCCGTCATATTCGGGGGTGCCATAGACATTGCAGAATACATGGAGTGGATGGTGGCGTCGAAGATGGAAGTTGAAGTGGCTATGAAAAGTAACAAAAGAATGATTCAATGTTTTTGTTCAATGTTTCCGCAATGGGAACAAAAACTACCAAATTAGAAGATTCTGTAATTCACGTTGGGTACACCAAAATATGTACGCTCAAAATTGTGACTTCGGTTGCCTGGGGCTATTGGTTCAGATTTCAGCATGCACATGGACCCTTTCCCTCCTTGCCACAGGGCAATCCGCCATGTCACTCTCGCTCACATGGAAGTAGCCAGTCAAGAGAAGGCAAGACACAACGGGGGTCTAGCTCGTTGGAGAGTTGGACTTCGCGAAGGGGGGTCAGAAAGTTTTGTGGCCTTTGTTGTTGTGTGTTTTGTTGTATATTTTGTTCAATTGTTGTGGTAGTTGAGATAACCCTATGACTCGAAGGGTCACTAGTCTCTCTTCTTCTATTTGGATTCCTTGAATTCCACCTTTGTGTGGGCAAACGGTTGTTTTCGTTGATGGCTTCTACTATTTCTATGTCCTTGAGAAATGCTTTGTGTAGTCATAATTGTCTAATTTCTTTAATCAACAAGAGAACAAATGGGTCCTCTTGTGGTGGAATGTGTGTCTGTTGTTGAGGTTGTAGATGCAACTCCTTGATCTCATCACGGATAGCCCTTACCCACTCTCCTCATACTCCTAAACACATTCGTGAATCAGGATAGAGGGAATCATATAATTGCTAACCAGATCTAGGGTTTTGACCTAGGGTTTTGTTTGACCTAGGGTTTGACTTTGTTCAACTGTGATTACCTCGTGATGGAATCGAAGGTTTGCAATGTTGTCTATTTTAATAGATCTATATGAATGCAAACTAAATGATAACATGCAAAATGTCTCTTTGGTATTTTTAGAATATTTTGGAAAGGAAAATGCTTCTAATCTATGAAATAAATATGTATGCAATCCTATATGTCTTTTCAAATGCAAAGTTTAATCTATGTTTTTGTGGTTTTTTGATGTTTTCAATGCAATCTAATCTAATGAAAAGGGAAAATGTTTTTTCTAACAAAGTAGATCTAGGAATGTAAAAATAATTAATCTAGCATGCAAGATCTAATCTATCAAGGAAAAAGCAAAATGTTACTATTCCCAAGAGCAATGTGATTATCTAATTACTATGAAAGCCATGAAAGAACCTAAAAGAGATGAAGATTTGTTGACTCCACTACCCTCAGTATCCTTGGATAGGCAACCTCGAATCCTTTTGTGACAACAAGTGATCCTCTTTACGACAAAAATGACCCGAAGAAGTAAAGAGAAGCTTTTGTGAAGCTTGTATGTGCTTGATGTGAGCTTTGTATTGAGCACATTGGCTAAGATTTGAGCAGCGTAGCGTTGCTTGATTGAACAAAAGAAAGTAAAAGGCACTTACGTCCTATATGAGCATATGAATGCTAGGTTAGAGAGCAAACTTGGCAAGAGCTGGTGCACAAGGAATTTGGCTCCCTTTGTGCTTGAGGGAGGGGGTATTTATAGGTTTGAAGAAGGGATTGGATTGAAGAGTTAACTCATTTGATTGATGAGTTAACAAGAATAGATTGGGGAATTAACAAGGTTGATTGCCTAGTGAACTCAGGTGATTAGGGAGTGATGAAGCAATGATAGATTATCACTGAAGAAGAAATGGAGGTGAGGGAATGCATGAGATTGATTAGAGAGTTAATTATAGATCAAATAGAGCTAATTATGCATGTGTGGGTGCATGAAATAGTTAACTCTATATCAAGGATAAAAAATCATGCAAACAGAAAGAAAAATGGGAGAAAACGGAGCAAAAATGTGAGAGAAACTTGAGTTTTTCTGCAGGTCAAAAGATGGCAGGGTCACCACCTTCATTAGACAGGGTCACCCAGGGAGATCGTGGGTTACCCCAGGGGTGACCCTAGGTCGCTCAGGGAGATCTGGGATCAAAAGTGCATAATGCAGAAATTCAGGCAGGCAGAAGGTATAGGGGAGGAAAAGGGGGATTTCTGCATCAAGAAACAAGTCAATCATGTGGAAGAATCTAAATCTCCACTTGCATCTTCAGGATCCCCAATGGGGATCTAGAAATAATAGGGGGAGATTTGGATTGGTTGGTCGAAATCGAAAATGAAAAGCGGGAGATGGATCGGGGGACCTCTAGAAGGCTTCTATGAGGTGCACTAGACGAAATACCAAGGGGAGAGGTGAAAACTCACCTACAAGACATTCAAAAGGCTTGGGATCAAGGTCAAAAGTTAGAAAACGCAAGTCGACAAGTGTCGCAACAAGTGTCGAAAAGCGTCGCAAACGGGGAAGAAGGAGAATCGACAATGCAGAAACGACACAAAACAAGAAGAGAGGACACATCATCAAGAGGTTTGCTACCCAAAGGATTTATTTTCACACTTACATGTACGTGACAAGGATTTGAATCATCATAGGGGTCCTCGTGGAGGCAGTGCGTGATATTTGTGCTTACAGGTACAGTAGCTGGTTCACTATTATTCAGCACCGTTTTTGCATTCTCTTCATGTTCTTGGCCGTGCTCTTCACTTTCAGCAAGCTGCTCGCATAAGCCCTTACCCCTGATCTGCTTAGTTATCTTAATATCAACATCAAATTCCATAACCTTGGTTATCCAACTCGCCCTCTTATCATTTATATCTCTGTTAAGTAAAAACTCATAACAGTTGGGTGAGCAACCATTAAATGAATTATGTTATTGGACATGTAACTGAATTTCTTGAGGCTTCTAACAACAACAAAAACATGCTTCTCAACAAAAGAATACTTTACCTCATAGTCATGTAGTACCAGGCTGAAAAAATGCCACTGGCTGCTCCAAGCCTTCATCATTTTGCTAGCATAACATTGCTAAAATGGTATTAGTACCTCCAAAAGCATATAAATAAAATCCCTCTCATAATTAGGGTTAATGATGGTAGGGGCAGTTGCAAGAGCTTCTTTGATCTACTTGAAGCTTCATTTTCCTTCCTTAGTCCAAGTGAAAGGTATGTTCTTCTTTAGCATGGCAGTGAGGGGTTGTAACAAAGCAACGATGTTCAGAATAAATCTTCTCACAAAATTAATTCTACCAAGAAAGCTCTGCAAGCCTTTTTTATGTGTAGGTGGTGGTAAATCTAGAATTGTAAACACTCTTTCAAGATCAATAGAAATATCATTCTTTGAAACAGTATGGCCAAGGAGTTTACCTTCATGAATTGAAAATATACACTTTTTGGGGTTCAAGGAAACTCCCAACTCTCTGCATCTTTGAAAAATCTACTTCAAGTGGTCAAAATGATCATTAGAATCTTTCAAAAAAACTGTTAGGGTAAGTGCAAAAAGTTGGGGGGCCAAAAAGTGGCCAAAATTTTTTCAAAAAAAAAAAATACATAATGCGAGTGCGTTATAATGCGCTCGTGTTATAACGTGCTCGCGTTATGGTTTGGTAATGACGAGCCTAAGGCTTGACAAAACCAAACCATAACACGCTTGCGTTATGTTTAATTATATATTAAAAAAAGAGCATTTCTGCTCATTTGATTTCTTTATTTTCCTCTACACCCATGGCCTACAAACCCTAAGGAGCGCACTCATGTTTTTGAAGACCTAATTCGACACCAAAATCTCACCAATTCATTGCCAAAATGCTGCCACGACGTCGAGCAGGCCAAAGGAGTGAGTTTTATTTATTTTTTTGTTTGAATTTGTTTCTAAATAGGTAGGTTTGAGTTGATTTTTTACGTAAATTTCCTTAATTGTCAGGAAATATTAATGCACCTCCTCCTCAAAATCCACAAAATCCTAAAGAGGAAATACCTGCCGAAGAACAACCCAAACAACAAACTCCTTCATCCATTCCTCGACATGCCCCTGGAACACAAGAAAATCTAATGGGGCAAATTGAAAATAATAAAAAAGAAATTGAAGACATAATTGCAAGGTTGAAAGATCCTTCAACTTCAACCTTGCATAGGTCTACGCTTGCTCAATATCTTGAATCTATGTTATCAAATGTAGATTTAATTAGCAAGCAAATATCTAGTTGGTCAGATAAGAGGAGAGAGTTTAGAGAGTATTATGCAGACAAGCTATGATATGAAGATGTGAAAAAGTTACAAATTACAAATTTTAACTTGTGTTCTATTTTCACAAGCCCACAAACAAATCAACATTCACCCATTACATGCAAGAGGTTCCCTATCCATTGGTACAACAACCAAGCGATAAGGGACAATTTTGGGCAGAGGTGGTGGATGGTTTTTGACCATCCTCCATGCAATAATAATGAGGTCCCGCAATACTTTTTGAGGAAACTCTACTGCAAGTTTGTCCTCAATAAAGTGCTAAACTATTTTGATATGCGGGACTTCTAGGGTAGAGGTGGGGGGTCAGCACAAGATAGACCAGGGGCACGTGTTGACCAATAACAACCAATGAGATGAGTAATCAACAGACCGACCCATGAGCATGTGTCTATCCCTTCCATTGTGAAGGAGAGTGTTGAGGTCGATACACTTTAGTCCATTAGTGCCTTGACCCAGAGCATCATAGAGCATGCCAGTCCTGTAGCACAGCGTGGGTTGGGAGATAGTGCGAGGAGTAGGGTCCCACCCCATACTTGTCAGACTTGCAGGTTAGCCTGTGGTTATGACCCCATGGATAGTCAGGATGCAGGTGCATAGGCTACATCTGTAGCTGAGCAGATGGTGATGACAGATACCCTCCTGAGTGAGACTTTCAGCCTTGATACTCAAGTAAATATTAGCAAGTTCATTAAATTCAATTTATTAAATTTTATTTTTGAAATGCAAGATTAACTAATTTAGTTTGATGATTTTAATAAAATTTTAGGGTCATAGCATTGATGCAGTTTTTAGTGGTTCTCCACCTGCATATTACACTACATCATCTACTGTCGGGGTATGTAACTAGTAAACAATTATAAATATTACATGTGAATAACATCGTTATATGAATGGTATTCTAATATATAATGTTGGATGTTGAATAGGTTAATATTGGAGATTTCACGGCAACACCTGCCAGCGGTGGTGGACTTCAAAGCTTCACGAAGGTAATAAAATAAATAGTTTAATGAATGAATTGTACTTACTAGATTTTTGTATGTGACTTGTGTGCTTTATTGTGTGTACTTCCATGTTTAGGTGAATGTGTGTGTATGTTAGGAGCCATGATTTGCATCACTATTATAGTTTTCATAATTGAATAATGTTGTTTTATTTCCAGATGATGCAGGCTGTGGAGACACCTCCTGATGTTTATAGGGCAATGGAGCATGGTGTGACCTTTGCGATTCATAGCTCCATGCCATTGACAGGGGTATGAGACAGATTAGTAAATTTCAATTTACATTCATTGTTATAGTTGTTTATTTTAAAAAAATCAAAAGATTATTGATTTGAAGTTTAATTTCTATCTGGATGGTTTCTATAGGACATGACATCACCACAGCCTAATCCTACTACTAAGGCAAGTGAGGAGACAGATTATATGGTAGCGGTAAGTGATTATTTTGTTAAATGTTTCATTTTTTATAACATGTAATTTCTATATATTAATGTCTTTACTTTTTATTGTAACAACTACAGATGCAGGAAGAACTAAATAGGAGGAGGAGCCCTCGGGTTCGTAGTAGACCACCCACATACCCGTCTCCATCCCCCAGAAGATCAAAAGCTGCTCATAATCTATTCTCTTCACCAGCCAGAGGGGAATGACTTTTTATTGTGTTCCTTTGTTGTATGCCTATATGGCATTTGTGGACATATATTTTGTATTGCATATAGTTGACATTGTAAGCCTATATGGCATTCTTGTAAGCCTATATGGTTATTTTGTATATATGTTATACTTATATCGACAGATATTGATGTATGCCTATATGGATATTTGGTTAATACAAATCTTTTTTATTGATGGCGTCCATACTTGCATTATAAATTCACATTTGAATGGATATTTGTAGATGGCTACTTCAAATATTTAAAGTCTAATTGTATTACATAAGATGTTTGTTGATCCAATAAGCCAGCTATTGTTATTCAAGTATCACCTAAACCTTATTTTGGAACTAAAAGATAAAAGTTGTATTTAAAATAAAAATGAATCATCATGTTGAACATAAAATATTCATATTCTTTATGAGTTGCTCAATTGAAAATATTCAAATGACTATGCTGATCCATATTCTTTATGAGTTGGTCAATTGAAAATATTTCTTAATTTCTTGTTATTATACCATATTGGGATGCAAAGAGTATGTTTGTTGTTTTGAATAAGATAGTCAAATTCATATGCTTATGAGCACCTAATGACCATTGTGGTTATTAAATGTAATTCCTCTTGCATATAAGGTGAGGTTATGAGATTACATCGAGTCTTACCTAATTTTAGTATGCAACATAACATTGGGGCTGTAGGCTTCCATAAGTAATCAACAATCAAGGTTCAAGGTTGTCATTGAAGTCAAAGGGTCAAGGTTGTTTGTCATTGATGTCAAGGTTGATGCCATGATGTTGATAAGGTGATACAGTGATTCAAGGTAGGTGATGGTCATGAGGTGCATGATGTTGTGAATATGGTTTTCATGATAAGGTCTCTCAATTCATGTTGATGTTGCACAAGACAAACATGGTTCATATGATGGAAGGTTCATGTTCATGGTGGATGTGGTTTTGTTCATGCAAGGTTTTGTTGTGAATATGGTTTTCATGATAAGGTCTATCTTGAAAGGTTGATATGATGCAAGGTTCATATTCATGGTGGATGTGGTTTTGTTCATGCAATAAGAAGTTAGAGAAGACACAAGATTTCATAATCATAATCTTATTGATAGTTAAGGTTTGCATATTGGGCATTAAACCCTAGAAAGAATCTACTTTTCTTAAGACTTTAAAACCCTCAATTGCCTCTCATGTGTAAAGTGCACTTTTGTTTTAATTTCATATTGACTTATAATCAGAACTTACTATCACTTAAATCAACCTACTAAAGGGTCTTTAAGTCATTAGTTCACCAACCCTTCAACCTAACTCAACCGGCATCTCTGGTAGACTCTCATAAGCTCGAGCGCCATATCATAATCGAAGGTCATATTTAATTGATATGAGGGTGGGAAAAAAGATTGGAAGGTTAGTATTTAAAATAAATTTGGAATACAAACAATCATCTCTATGCGGTTGAATTTGATGGGCATGCCTTTATAAAAGGCTAAAAGACAACTTTATGCAGGATATCATGGTATTTGTAGTGTTTGAAGATTGAAGACTAGTTAGTGTTTGTAGCTCAGACTGTTTCAGCATGTTCGGGTATGAAAAAGGACCATGCCTAGCCTAAACGTACCCATCTAGATGCGTTGGAATTGTTGGTTTGGCCGCACGAGGAGAAGAACAAAAGTCACACCCCTTTGCAACTTTACACTGCCTCCTTTTGACAATTTTTGGGGCAGAAGAAAAACTTTCACCACGGGTAAACACCTCAGAGATATAAAAAATTAAGAGAGGTTATTTTAGAGGGACCCTACATGATCACGTTGCCTTAGACAAAATGTATCTAAGTGACACGGTTTCTAAGTAACAACTCGTCAAAGATTGCTACCTTTTTGCACTTTAGACTCTTCAGGGATATCGCCGATACAATGTAGCTCAGACTGTTTTGGCATGTTTGGGTGCAAAATAGGACCATACCTAGCCTAAACATACCCATCCAAATGCATTAGAACTGTCAGTTAGGCCACACGAGGAAAAGAACAAAAGTTACACCCCTTTGCAACTTTACATTGCCTCCTTCTGACGATTTTTAGGGTAGCAAAAAACTTTTCACCATGGGTAAACGCCTTAGAGATATAAAAACTGAGAGAGGTTATTGTAGAGGGACCCTACATGATCATTTTGCCTCAGACAAAATGTATCTAAGTGACACGGTTTTTGAATAACAGCTCGTCAAAGATTGCTGCCTTTTTACACTTTGGACTCTTCAGGGATATCGCTGGTACAATGTAGCTCGGACTGTTTCGACATGTTTGGGTGCAAAAAAGGACCATGCCTAGCCTAAACGTACCCATCTAGATGCATTGGAACTATCATTTTGGTCACATGAGGAGAAGAACAAAAGTTACACCCCTTTGCAACTTTACACTACCTCCTAACAATTTTTGGGGCAGCAAAAAACCTCTCACCATGGGCAAACACCTCAAAGATATAAAAAACTATGAGAGGTTATTGTAGAGGCACTCTACATAATCATGTTTCCTTAGATGGAATGTTTCTAAGTGACACAGTTTTCGAGTAACATCTCGTCAAAGATTACTATCTTTTTGCACTTTGGACTCTTTAGGGATATCGTCGATACAATGTAGCTCAGATTGTTTCAACATGTTTGGGTAAAAATAGAACCATGCCTAGCCTAAATGTACTCATCCAGATGCATTGGAATTGTCAATTTGGTTGCATCAAGAGCAGGACACCAAAAATGCAAAAGTTGCTTTGTACAACTTAACAACATTGACACTTTTTTGCAACAGGACTCAAAGACTCAAACTGACCCCAAATGACTCAAAGTGACTTAAAAATAAATGAAATGTTCTTAGAAGACCTTATTACATACAATTGACTTAATCAAAACAAAATTTTATTTTTTGACCCCTCTTGGAGGCAAGACAACCTAGGTGCCCCTGCACCATTAGTGCAACTGAAGTCGATAAAGTTTTCCTATTAAGAAAAAGAGCTTCTCTTAGCTTCAAGAAATATAAATATTCTATACTGACAAGGCCAAACACATGAAGGTGGAAGCTCATGTGGCCTCACCTAAGACCTAAGACACATGTAGTCTAGTAGACATAGGACACCTAAGACACCTATTTTCTAGTCTTTATCTACCTAGTCGACATATCGTATATACCTAAGACACAATTAGAGACACCTATTATCTAGTTAGAAACCAAGACACCTAGAGACACCTATATTTTATACATTACCTAGATTTTATACATTATTCTCAGGATCAACTTCATCCATCACTTAGGTCTAACCCCATGAAGCATAACATGATGATGTAAAAATGTGTATATGTGTAAAAATGCAGCAGCAAATAAAAAAAAAAAACCTTACAAATTAATGTGCATACTTACAACTCAATGTAACATGACTTTACAAAATCAATGTGAATACTTACAAATTAATCTAATGAACCATCCGAGTCTACTCTACTCTTTATTGTGTCAAGTATTGCTTCATGGTCAAACTCATGCACCTTCCACAAGGTCTTGTTCAAAGGTCTACCCCAATACTGTATCAAATGAACATTGGATGCCACGACAAGGTTTGAGTAATGAAGAATCTTCCGATACGTGTCAAAGTCCTGAAACAACCAAACATTAACACTCTTATGTGGGTACCTTCTAAGCCATGTTCCAGTAATAACCACTGAGCCTATAGGGTATTCGATGTTTTCTCCATTTGTATCTGGGGCCTCTAATTTCTTTTTGGCCTCAACACAACAACATAAGTAATAATCTGTTCCCTCTTCATTATCTTCATCTGCAATAACTGCATATATGTGCCCTACATTGATATGTGTAGCAAATTAGATGAAATTAGTCAACATTACAAAAACACTACAAAGTAAGATGACATTAGGAATTTCAAAAACTATGCAAATAGATATATTACCTGGTTGAACTAGATTTGATGTGGTCAAAGTCAACTGATGACTCCATCTGTGTTAGTTCTAGTGTCGTTGGGGGTCGATACGTGTCAAGTGGGCTAAGATAACTTAATTGCCATTCGTCAACCCACTCCTTTGACTCGCACTCATCCCAGGCTTGAATTGTACAAAAAGAACAAAACCATGACATCTTTCGCGTATGGATACTCCATGAACCTACAATTGAGCTTCTGAAAGAGTGCATCTCACTTAATCCTGTCAGTGTAGAACAGTCCTCATATGGTGCAATGTTAGTATCATCTATCAACCAAAAAAATCTACGAACTGAATTCTTACCTTCATTACCTGGACCCATGGAAGCATTACACCACTCGACAATCAATTTTGCATCTGTCAACTTTGCCTTGTCTTTATACTTTAACTCTTCTCATGCTATGGCTCTTTTGATACATGCTCCTGCACCATCATGCTCCCCCTTTCCATGCCCAGCCTCAAAAAAGTTCCACATATGTCGAATACCTATAAAATTATGCCTCCTCCTTAGCCAATAGAAATTCTGCGAGTTCTTAAATTGTGACGCACAGTTATCCGACCATATGATATGCTGACTGAACGATAAGCCCCTTCTAGCCAAATCATTGTAGAACACCTAAAAGAAACCTTGCACGAACTCCGTAGAAGGCATGTGATCATCACTGATATAGAAATTATACTCCCTTATGATCTTTCTATCATCTTCGTAGCCATTGCTTTCTTTGCATTCTTAGCTTCTATCTCTTCCTGTGTTGGTTTAATTCTTGATCATTTCCTCAGCATGACCGAGAATTTGTCTGTAGCATGATAAAGAGACCAATATTAGTTCCTAATAAATGAATCCATACAAATAAGTAAAATATATGCCATTCAACCCTTCATAGTAAATGTACATACAATCATCATGTAAAAGAGTAAATGTCACTCAACCAAACTTGGTACAAAGCATACAAAGCAAATTATTACAGCCATACAAAGCATTATTGCACAATGTTATTACAGCCATACAAAGTATTATGGTACAAAGTTCACTTCAGTCCTAGATGAGGATAAGGTCAAAGGAGAGTCACCTATTGAGACTACAAGTGAAGAGTACATGGGACTTCATGCTTGAAAAGGTTGAGGTAGACCTAATTTGACATGTTTGTTGTTACTAAGGCTACTAGGATTTGGAATTGAGAAGGTGTTTTGTTGGTACTAGGGATACTAGGATTTGGGTGGCTTGTGAAATAATAGACAACAATTGAAGAGTGTAGACTTCAGTAAGGGTTTAGAATGGTTGTGTCTAAGTTCCTAAGGGGTAAGAAGACCTCTAGTAGCCCTGTTAGGTTTTGAAGTATTGAAGACCCCCTTTGTGCCTTTGTATAGGGAGATTGCTTGAGAGGAAAGCTTATGAAATTTGAAGAAACTATTGGTATGATCCCTTTGGATTGAGTTGAACCTTACCTCTGCATCACATACCTAGGATTGTCATAAAAATCATTAGACTAATCTATGTAATTTAGGGTATTGAATGGCATATAGTCGATCAAGGTAACCACCATCATGTGCTAACAAAGGACAATTATGAAATTATGAAATATTGTTGTGTCATATGCATGTACAAATCATCATGAATAGCTGCATAAGGAATGTCCTAGCCCAAGATATGTGCATACAAATCATCATGTCATGTGCATACTTGTATGATCTTGGCACCTATTCATTTGTATTTTAACTTGTTAATATGACAAGATAATAGTGGGATTGTATTTTTATTATGTTGTAAGGATTTATTCTTCTATAGATTGACATCATGGTATGATGAGGTCTATTTATTACACATAATTATTAAAGAGCCCAAGTGTAGAAAATATACATGGCATCATGTGAGATTGTAGGCTGCTTTCTTGATTGGGAATGTGTCTATTTTAAACATGTATGATAAAGCATGATAAAGTAATTCAAATAGAATTAAGGAAAATGTAAAGAACATGCATGTAAAGACTTGACATACCTAAAAAATAGAGATTTGAATGGAGAGAGTACCCAATTATGTATGTTTTTTTCTTCTTACATCAAACTCCTCAATAATTTGAGTTTTTCACCACTTGCTTCCTTTTCAATGTTAAATTGAATAACACTCAAATATAATTAGTAACAACAATACTATTAACCAATCTATAATGTTAAATTCCTAAAATTGAATCACAATTAACATTGTAACACTACAAAAATTGAAACTTGAATAGATATATATCAAAGTTGGTGTGAAAACTATTTTATTTCCTCTTTCTCAAGTTGGAAAAGCAGAAAAGGTGGTGGAAAGATCATACAAAGGTGGTAGAATGTGTAAAATGTGCATGTGAACTTCCCAACAACATGAAAGCACTTCTTTTTTGTCAGAACACGCGCATAATCAACATGAAAATAGAGCATATGGGCCTGGATCACAGGGGTCAACATTTTTGTACTGTTTCTATAGTAGGACAAAACGCAAGCCTGTTATAACGCGCTTGCATTTTGTCCTGCTATAGATTGATCCATAAATATTTGTGCCTATCTTACCTTCAATAGCACCTTTACAATATCTCACCTCTAGTTCCATTAGCTCATGTTCTATATCTCACTTATCTCTCCCCCTCACCTCTCTACCTCTCCCCTCTCTATGTCTCTCAGTCGCTCCTTGTCTACCTCTCCATCCATCCTTAGCCATATAGGTCTCACTTAATCCTAAACCCTAAAGCCAGCTATCCCTATTCCTAAACCCTCAATGGGCTTGATACTATACCTTAAACCCTAATCCCTTATCCCTAAACCCTCCAACCCTATCCCTAATCCTTATACCCTCGACACTCTACTTTAACCCTAATGCCTTGACCCTCAACCCTATCCCTAAACCCTCAACCCTTGTACCTCAACACTAAACCCCCAATGTCAAACCCTAATCCCTCAACCCTTAACTCTGATCCTTCGACCCTCAACCCTATCCCTAAACCCTCAACCCTCAACCCTCAACCCTCAACATCAAACCCTAATCCCTCAACCCTTAACTCTAATCCCTCAACCCTAAACCCTATCCCTAAACCCTCAACACTATACCTTAAACCCTAATCCCTCAACCCTAAATGCTAAACCCCATCCCTAAGCCCTAATCCGTCAACCCACAACCCTAATCCATCAACCCTTAACCCTAATCCCTCATCCCTAAACCCTAAACACTATCCCTATTCTTAAACCCTCAACAAGATCGATATTATACCTTAAACCCTAATCCCTTATCCCTAAACCCTCCAACCCTATCCCTAATCCTTATACCCTCGACACTCTACTTTAACCCTAATCCCTCGACCCTCAACAATATCCCTAAACCCTCGACCCTCAAACCTTAACCCTCAACCCTCAACGTCAAACCCTGATCCCTTAACCCTTAACTCTAATCCCTCGACCCTCAACCCTATCCCTAAACCCTCAACCCTAAAACCTCAACCCTCAACACTCAACGTCAAACCCTAATCCCTCAACCCTTAACTCTAATCCCTCAACCCCAAACCCTATCCCTAAACCCTCAACACTATAACTTATACCCTAATCCCTAAACCCTAAACCCTATCCCTAAGCCCTAATCCATCAACCCTCAACCCTAATCCCTCATCCCTAAACCCTAAACACTATTCCTATTCCTAAACCCTCAATGGGCTCGATACTATCCCTCAACCCTTAACCCTTAAAACTTGAACCCTAAAACCTATCCCCACACCCTCGACACTCGACACTTTATCTTAAACCCTAATCCCTTAACCCTCATCCCTAAAGCCTCAACCCTAAATCCTTAAACCTTCAACCCTAAACCCTATCCCTAATCCCTCTACCCTCGACACTCTACTTTAACCCTAATCCCTTGACCACCAAGCCTACCCCTAAACCCTCAACCCTCAACTCTCAACATTAAACCCTAATTCATCAACCCTAAACCCTAATCCCTCAAACCTAAACCCTATCCCTAAACCATCAACCCTCAACACTATACCTTAAACCCTAATCGCTATCCCTCAACCCTTAACCCTTAAAACTTAAACCCTATCCCGACACCCTCAACACTTGACACTATATCTTAAGCCTTAAACCCTCATCCCTAAAGCCTCAACCCTCAATCCTTAAACCTTAAACCCTAAACCCTATCCCTAATCCCTCTACCCTTGACACTCTAACCCTTACCTCGACATTAAACGCTAATCCGTCAACCCTAAACCCTAATCTGTTAACCCTAAACCCTATCCCTAAACCCTCAACCCTCAACACTATACCTTAAACCCTAATCCATCAACCCTAAAACCTAATCCCTCAACCCTCAACCCTAAACCCTATCAATAAACCCTCAACCCTTGACACTATACTTTAAACCCTAATCCCTCAATCCTCAACCCTAATCCCTCATCCCTAAACCCTAAATGCTATCCCTATTCCTAAACCCTCAACCCTCAATACTATACCTTAAACCCTAATCCCTTATCCCTAAACCCTAAACCCTATCCCTCAACCCTTAACCCTTAAAACTTAAACCCTAAAACCTATCCATAAACCCTTGATGCTCAACACTATATCTTAAACTCCAATCCCTTAACCATCAGCCCTAAAGCCTCAACCCTTAATCGTTAAACCTTTAACCCTAAACCCTATCCCTAATCCTTCTACCCTCAACACTCTACTTTAACCCTAATCCCTTGACCATCAACCCTATCCCTAAACCCTCAATCCTCAACCCTCAACTCTCAACATTAAACCCTAATCCATCAACCCTAAACCCTAATCCCTCAACCCTAAACCCTATACCTAAACTATCAACCCTCAACAATATTCCTTAAACCCTAATCCATCAACCCTAAACCCTAATCCCTCAACCCTCAACACTATTCCTTAAACCCTACAACCTCAACTCTAAACCCTAATCACTCAACCCTAAACCCTAAACCCTATCCTTAAACACTCAACCCTTAGCAAGTTATACCTTAAACCTTAATCCCTCAACCCTCAACCCTCAACCCTAATCCCTCATCCCTAAACCCTAAATGCTATCCCTATTCCTAAACCCTCAACCCAAGACACTATACCTTAAACCCTAATCCCTTACCCCTAAACCTTAAACCCTATCCCTCAACCCTTAACCCTTAAACTTTAAACCCTAAAACCTATCCCTAAACCCTCAACCCTATACCCTCAACAATATACTTAAGCCCTAATCCCTCAATCATCAACCCTATACCTTAAACCTGAAGCCTACACCCTCAAACCCTCATCCCTAGACCATATAACGTCACCCATATATCCTAAACCTCGAATATTGTGCCTCAACCCTATACTTAAATTAAACCTGAACCATACGTGCTCTTAACCCAAGTCACCCTATGCCTTATAGACCCTCAATCCATATCATAAACCCTAAACCCTAATCCCCGCGCCTTACACACTTAATCTTATACACTCAAAAACTTGAATATTTACCCTCAACTGTAACCCTCAACCCTCTACCCTCTACCTGTTACTTAAGCCCTAATCCCTCAACCCTCAACCCTCAAAACTATACAGGCTCAGGTCCTTATATACACTAAACCCAAAACACTTACATACATACATACATGCATACCTACAAACATACATACATACAAAGATGCATACATACAAGCATGCATACATGTACATACATACAAGCATGCATACATACCTACAAGAATAGATATAAACATCCATGAAACATACTTATGAAATTTGAACATATCTCATTCAAAGGAAGACATAACGCGAGCACGTTATAACGTGCTTGTGTTATATTGTGCTTTGGGAATCCCAAGCCTTGGGCTTGGGATTTGCTTTGGATTTCCAACCCAAAGTCTCGGAGTGCCTTTTCAACATCCACAGACGTGTTTTTGCAGATTCTACAAGATTTCACATAATTTTGTTTGTGCTAACCCTCATATTTGCACGTGTTTCAAGGTCAAACAAATCGAACACCTGGGTAATGTTAGGATTTCTCTTAGCTATTTAACGATGTAATTTTTTTCACATTTTGACAATGTTAAGCCTTTCATCTTTAATTTCTTTTGTTTGTGTGTCTAGTTTTGGGCAAAAACCACTATTTGGTTTTTTTTTCATTGTAAATTAACCATTCATTGAAATTTTAAAAAAATTACATATTTAAAAACTAGACTCCATTCTACACATATTAAAAAAAAGAAAAAATAATTTTTAATTAGTTTTCAAAATTTATAGGGGTAGCATGGCCAAAATTCTATTTGTTTAGGATGTGTCCACTTTGAAAATTAGTAGAAAATCAAATATTCATCAAAAAATTATTAGAAAAATCGGGCATAAACTACATGTTGTTAGCTAATTTCTCACTGAAGCGATTTAAAAAATACCAAAAAAAAGTTAACCTTTTGAGGGAGCCACAAAACATGGTATGTTATATTTTTTTGACAGAAACAACACCAATTTCTGTGGCTCCCTCTTTTGAACCCCTTAATCTATACTATTTTAAAAAAAAATTAGTAGTTTAGAAAGTAGTACTACGAACATTGTTTTGGTTGCATCTCCAAATTTTGAGTGTAACTATGCTCAATTTCTCATCCAAGGCCAGCATTTCCTGATTTTAGAAAAAAAGTGACCACTTAAGACCCCTTTTTGGGCCCCCATCTTCTTGCACTTACCCGTTATGTCATCTAAATATACCAGCACTATTTTATTTATGTCTATGGAAGGCCATATCCATTGCCCTTTGGAAGGTTGCACCTGCATTGGACAAACCGAATGGCATCTTCCTGTAGGCGATGGTACCCCACTTAGTCGTAAATGCAGTTTTATATTGGTCCTCTTCCTTCACCAAGATCTGGTTATAACTTGAATAGCCGTCTAACAAGGAATATCTGTCAGAACCAGAAATAATTTACAATAATTGTTCTATTGAAGGGGGTAGTGGTCTTTCAATGAAGCCTTATTTAGATCACGAAAATCAACACAAAGTCGAATCTCCCCATTCTTCTTTCTAACTGGTACTAAGTTGGAGACCCAGGATGTATGCTTGATTAGGAATATTATGTTGCTCTCAATCAACTTGTTTAGCTGAGATTTCATTAGATGCTCAAGTTTTGGGTTAAGGGGTCTTTGCTTCTGCCTAACAGGCTTGACATTAGGCTCTAATTCAATGGTATGCTGGGCTAAACTAGGATCAAACCCCCTTAAATCCTTATACTCCCATGAAAAAACATCAGAAAATTCTTGACATAACTTAACAAAGGACTGTTGTTCATCTTTAGTACATACCTTTCCCAATTTCAACAGTTTATCCTTGAATATCTCCACTACCTCATAGTGGTCTTGCTTCACAGTCATGCTGCACTTATCTTTTCTAAACTGATCATCTAAATTAAACACTGATTCTAGTGTCACTAGTCCCTTGGGTAGCTTGTTAGATCTCAGCCACACAATCTGATTATCAAATTGGTGCTGGTACTTATGCTGATTATCAGTTGCAAATTCAACTTTTACACTCAAAAAACTCAATATTTGCTCATCGCTGTCAAAGACTTGCCAAGAAACACTATTGTCAGGCACAGATGGTCTAACAACCACTTTGACATATGGTTGTACCTCTATGTTATGAATCTGATCCAGAATCTCAAACTGAGATCCCAAAGCAGCAAGTTTATTTGCATACTTATTTTAGTTTATGGGGATTAAAAACAAATTAAATGCATCAAAAAATTTAATTTAATCCCAAACTCTATACTTGTACTTTTTGAGCAGATCAATTTTAGTAACATTCAGATTCCTAACTTGGTTTACAATCAGCTCAGAATCACCATAAACTTGTAAACATTTAATACCTCTTTTCTAAACCCATTCTAAACCATGAATTAGGGCCTCATACTCAGCCACATTGTTTGTGCAATTGAAAGAGAACCTCAATGCTACATAGTATTTGTCTCCTTCAGGTGAAATCAACATGGTCCCTCCACCAGCTCCTGTTTTGTTCCTTGATTTGTCAAAATACAGCTTCCAAAGCTAATTTTCTTGTTGTTCAGACTGACTTTGGTCCTTAATCAGATTAGGAATCACTGCATCAGGTTCCTATATCATATAAATGCCTAATCCTACCTCATCAGTGTGACAGAAAGGGTCATCTTTATGATCTTTAGCTGCCTAGTCATCTAAATTTATATCTTCTATAGGTGAACTAGGATCTGGGCTCATGGATTGATCCTGCTGCCCATGGGTGATGTAGAGGTTAGCATTTATTGGGCTGGGAATATAGGGCTCAGTATGATCCTTTGCAAGTGGTTTAGATTGTATGGTTACTTTTGTACCATATCTTGTTCTAAAAAACAAGTGGGACCAATTAGAAGATAAAAACCCACCCAATTTGGCAGTAAACTCCCTAGAAAGGCATATAACAAAGCTAGGTGGCAGATCAATGATATAAATGTCTTGATGGATGGCAAAATTAGGACAAGCATACAATGTAAGTGGCAGATTTTTAACTATTCCTACAGTATTAACAACAGACCCATCTAGCTGGACCACTCCTTTTGAAAGGGGCTCATAAACCAATCCTAATGAATCAACTAGACTCTTGGGCATGATAGAACCGCTTGCTCTGGAATCTATCATGCAATTATGAACAAGTCTATCACCAATAATCAAACTTAGGTAAAAAGGAGGAGGTTTTACCTCGTTTGCTAGCTGTCCACTCTTAATTTTTGAGTTATTGACGAGTACAACTTTGGTCTTTTCTTGATTAGAACAATCAGAAATTGATAGTTCAACCAATGCCTCTTGTAGAAGATTCTTTTGGCCAGGAATACATAATGCATCCATTACTGACATACTCACTGTAGCTTTCTTAAGACAATCTACTATATTGAAAGAAACATGATTTACCTTTTGCTGTCCTTTCACAATAGCAACATCATTCTGTCTTTGAAAAGGTTGCGTTTGTACTTGTGACTAATTTTGTCTGGGTACAACTTGTCCTTTTTGAAGGATTTGCACCTTTTGTTGTACTGTGGGGGCAACTTGTGATGGAAAACTCTAAAATTTGTCTCCCGCAGGCTGCTGTTGTACAACTACAACTTGTTGTTTAAGATCTGCAACCCTCTGCTTTGACCTTGTGTTGGCTGAAATAGGTGTGTTTTGTTGATTTAGGACTTGAGGGTAATTTACACCGCAGAAATCAGTATCTTTCTAGTTCATTAAGGCCACATCAACATTATTTTGCTGAGCTGAAACTTCACCAGAGACACCTTCTGAACTTGCATAATTATTTGGCACCATAAGAGCCTAATTCCTGACACCGTTTGTGCATGCAACTTGGTTATGGGGTTGGTGACATGGATAACACCAGTCACTTTCTTGAGCCAAGTTGTTTTGAGTGGGTACAAGCTCTTTCAAAGTGCTGGAAGCATTAGGATTATAAGATTGGAAGGGGCGAGGGTTGTAATTTCTTCTTTGACCCTGAGGATCAGCTTGGAAAGGTTGCCTATTCTATTGATTAGGTTGATACGGAGCTTGGTAAGGCCTATACTCTTGAACACTATGCTTCTTGAAACTAACCAACTCATTTGCAATGGTTTTTAGTGTGTTATTAAGCGCCTGGAATTCTTGGACTGGAATAGTGGCTTCTTGGTTTCCTACTACTGGAACAACTAGGATAGCAGCCAAAGGGGGAACTGTGATGGGCACAGATGGCTGGATTTCCATAAAAATGGGTAAAGGAGGCCTTGGGGTTATCTTCCCTGCCTATATAAGGCAATTTTTTGCTCTAACAACAACTTCAAAAGAATCAGAAAGGGTGGATCCTCCCATAGATTGGATCATTATAGAAATTTCACTATTCAAAGCTTTAAGATAAAACAAAAATGCATGCCTTGGAAGAGGCTTTACCATTGTGGGGATTCTATCCCAAGTCGTCTAAAATCGGTAATTGAAATCTACCATGTGTTCATGGGGGGCTCTTTTGATGGTGCTCAACTGCTCCAACAATGAGAGGTGGTCAGACTTGTCCTCATAATGTTTGTGCAACCCATCTCCTAGGTCATCCCATGACGTTATTGAGTTATCTACAAGACTTCTAAACCATTGCAAAGCCTTCCCTTTTAATGATGCAGCCAAGAGTCTGATTGCTACATTTTCTTGGGTAACATTATGTACTAAACACAAAATTGCTACATCCCGAATGTGTTTAGTAGCTGTAGTGTGGTCTTCTCCGATGAAATATGGCTGTCCTTTGAAGGCTGCAACTAGAATGTCATCACGTTGGGCAAGTTGTAACGAGTTGCCTCTGTTTAAAGACACAAATGTGAACTGCCTAGCCATTATGGGTATTTGAACTACCAGCACCGAACTTTTGCTTCTTTGTATTGGAGTTGGAGGACTGAGTCTTGAAGGTGTTGATTTCGATCTCCTCACTAGATGAACTATTCTACTTGCTGATCTACCCCTTCTTGGCGAAGACAACTGTAAATAGTCAAAAGGATCAGAACTGGATTTGGTTTTCATAAGATGGAAACATGAATTTCCATGCAAGACCAGAGAAATGAGTCGTAAGGTATATTGTAAAAAGCCTCCAAAGGTTGGAATGCTGCTGCATATACCAGAACAACAGCTTGAAGATTTAAAAACTTCTCTGAAAACACTTTTAAATACTGTTGGCAATCAGGATTGCACCCTTATAGCAAATATGAACTTTACTATCCTGTTGCAACATGGAAACACTCTCAGATTGTGGGTAATCTATGTTGAGAGTGAATCTCTAGAGTGAGTTGGTTGTCCTTATGATTTTTTCTAATCTAAATGACTTGCAGAGGGAAAAGGGATAGAAGGATAACTGAAAATGAAATAAACAACTGAAACTAACTCTTAAGGTGATGCACCAATACTTAAACTCCTATCAGATCTTACTCACAATCAGATCACAGAATTATAACTCTCACAACCCACTTATTTATACCCAATTCATTAATATTTCACATGAAGGCTCGTTTGAACATAACATGCACCCTAAATCAGATAAAACACTTGCATACCCATCACAAAATTCAAGACAAAACAAAGGATAAATGACCATCACAATGCAATATCAAATCAACTTTGCAAATGAACCCACAAATAGGAAGGAAAACTATTGCTCTATAGACTGGAAGGATTAATGAGTACAAAATCTGAAAGAAAACTCTTTCAGTGTGAGAGGAAGACTCTGAAAATTTCAACTCTGATCTCTAAAACTCTAACTCTGACTGGAATTAGAACTCCAAAAAAAAGTAGCTCTCTATAATATATCCTGTTGAAAGATCTCCCTCAATTGCTACTATAGCAATAATGTCAAATGTTCTTATGCATTGGATATTGTCCTATATGAGTTCAGTTTACCCTTATGATTTCACTTCATTCTTTGAACTGCAGTCATGAGTGTGTCATGTTCTCAAAACCAATGCACCTGATTGATTTGATACTCCTTCAATTCAGTTTTTCAATTTAAGCAATCTGAATAATGATATCTATTTCATTCCATCCCCTTCGAGATTCAGGGGGTAGCATGCGGGGCTCAACCTTTGTGGGAGCCCACTTGACACCACATGCTGATATGTCTTCAAACAACTACATAACTTATCCTATACCTGCACATGAAACAAATAGATTAAATAAAACAATGAAATTCAATGATTGTTTCATTTTCAGTTCCTCTGTATGTGAATGATGTATATATGATCTAGTGCATTATAGGCAATGTGTTATGCCTCTTATAATAGGCACATAGGGAAATCATAACCGGAGCTCTAACATGTCTTCTCCTAATTTTTTGCAAGTTCTTGTTGGAAGATCAAGAGCAAGGATAGAAGGCATCCTCGGGAACCGAAGACACTACAAGGCAATGATGGCTATGATCCTTCTCTCCTATCCTTAGATGCATAGTATATTTCTTATATTTGCACTTGTTTAGCTATTCCCATAGCTTGTGTGGGATATTTGATTTATCATTCTTTCATTCAATGCAATGTTTATTTCTTCTATGTATTTCATTTGTAAAATGGATAAACATTGTAGTGAAATGAAATAACTTATCTCTTATGCATTTTTTGCAAATGAATAATGATCTGAAAATTCTTTCTCTTTTGAACAAGTGAACTGCAAGATAACTAAATCATTCCAACTATGCAAATAACTTATAGCAGAAAATGTTAACCTTTCTTAGCTAAAATGAACTGAATGTACTCTAGCTCTGCCAATTTGAGCTGTAAGAAAAATTAGTAACAACACCAAAAGGAACACATAAGAAAAAAAAACATATGCTTCTCATACAAGACACCATCTTTGAGGGAGAATCTAGATTGAGATGATGAAAACTCCTTCAGCCTCCAATTTGACCCTATTACACTTTATCTATTTAATATTGCATGTGATTTTTTGGAGGCCCCGTCATGTTTAACAAAGATGTCCCCGAAATCCCAATCAACACAAACAAGATTTTTCAGGCATATTTGTAAAGCTCATAATGCAATAGGATGTCGGATTCAACTGAGAAATGCATTTGTATATTGTCTTCCCTATTTCTCCTTAAAAATGAAATATCTCCAATATTACAAAAAATCATATATTACCAATGTAACATTAAACATTATTCTCCTTAAAAATTTAGTCACCATATCACACGCATTATAAATATAAATCTCTCACTTATCTCCACCACATAAGACAAGGATTGCTTATAAATCTTCTTATATTACTATTTACAACTACTTAACCTTAATAGTATTGAACTAACTGACTTTCTCAAGCACCATACATGATAAGGTGGTCCCAAAATTAAAAAAAATAGATAGATAACCCTAAACTTCACCCAACAAAACAAACAAATTGCAAGGACCCACACTTTCGCTACGCAAGGATACTAAACATTTGTTTCATCAATTTGCCTTGAATATGGATGATAGATCGTGATGGATAATCTAATATTGAAAATTTAAAACTGAGAGTGAAACAATGAGGACATGCTATAATTATGCATCGACAACATCTACAACAAAGAATATGGTGGATGTGGTTCCAAGGACACAAGAGATCAAGGCATAGAGAAAACTAAAAATGACACAAAAAGAGCGTATTATGGACGAGAAGTCCAAGAGATTAAATACGCACAACAATATTATACACATGTCAATATTATATGGACACCAATATTGGCAAATGATTTATACACACAACAATATTAACATACCATGAGACAATGTCTCATTCTTTCATATGTCATACACTCAACGAACTTCCACCAATTTCTGCACTTGACATACATGTAAATATCAACCATTTATATAAATTTCAATGTTAAATCCTAAATCCTCATTCGCTTATGTTCTTCTATACACGGCATCAAACAAGAGATACTTTTTTTGTGTAATTTGTAGTTTAATTTTTCTCAATCCAAGTGTTAAAAGTACTATGTTGCAATGCTATGAAAGTGAAATAATAATGTCCATGGCTTGGTAGTGTTGATTTTGTCAATTGCATTCAAGCTTAACACTATGTTGTTTAAAAGGAGACTGTGATCATTTATAGGTTTATAACAAGCTCCAAAAAGTCTTTATAACTTCAATGCAGTTTTTGATATCACAAGTTCCAACATGCATGCATAAAATTATTGAACTTGCTTTGTGATCTAAGCATAGATGTTTTTACAACTATTCTATTATACATGGTCATATATATGTGTTTTCTTGTTGGAAAATCAAAATGTTCATAATTGACCAAAAATGATTGGCAAAAGTTAATTTGTATTTTCTTTTTGTACTTATTAGTCCCTGCCTTAGCAAAGGACTATTGTTTTCACTCAACAAAAAAGGCATTGGTTTGCTTTGAGGTCCGTGCAACATGTAAAATATTAAAACCATAGCTAAGGTTTGAAATATTTAATTTTTTCCCCCTGATTGATATCGTTTTTTCATTGGGAAATTATTATACCCCTAGTATTTTATTCCCCATTGTTTTTTGTTTCAAATATTTTATTTTTCCCTATTGGTTGGTGGTGTTTTCTCATAAGCAGATTATTTTAGCCCTACTTTTTTATTCTCCACTATATTTCATTGTGAGAATGGAAGAAAATTTTGCCTATATCTAATGTTTTTGCATGAAATTACTCATGTCATTGGAGGGTTCGGGCAATGGCAAGTGGCCTACAGAAAGATGCAAACGTGTTGTGTTGCAGAGCTCTTCAAAATAAGTGTTGGTAGTTTGTGAGTGGGCGTCTTCCAAAAAAATGGTGGAAAAGGCATTTTTACAAAATAAGTCCCAGAAAAAATTTTACATGGCTGTTGTGTTTGGCGGAGAAGATCTCAATGAGTTTTTTTTCCTTTTCATTTCTTCCATACATTTTTTAGTGTTTTGTTTTCTACAGAAATGGTGAGTGTGGAACTTTAAGGGTATTACAAGTGTCGATGGTAGTCAAACTTAGAATTTTTTATTTCGTTGTATTAGTTGTTAGTGCATAAATTTGAGTGGGTTTTGCGTTTTTAGTACTGGTTTGTGAGTGGTTAGTGCCGAAGCTGAGCAATTTTTTTTGTAGTGATTACTGTTGAAAAACCCCTATGTTTTGCGTTGAGCAGTTAGTGCCGAAAAAAAACAAAGCCGTTGATGCTGAGCATTTTTTTTGGTAGTGATTGCTGTTAAAAAACCCTGTATTTTGAGTTAAAAAATGTCAGCCCGTAGGATTTTGAACATGCAGGGAACCCCGGACCAGGTGGAAGCCCACACCACGCTTATCTTCTACCTACAGAGATGGGAGACCACCCCTTCTATTCCCTCAGGAATCCGTTTGTGCCATCCAAACAAATGGGTCGGCTTGGAAGAAGAGAATTAAATTAAGCATAGATGAAGATCAAACAAAAAAAACTTACTTCTTTGTGGGATTTCTTTTTAGAGGTCTGTTGAGCAATTTCACTCATCGACGTCTAGGAAACCCAGTGGAAGAGGCGCAGGTTTTGACGGCTTCTGTGGGAACCGCGGCTCGCTGCTGAAGCCCATATTTCTTTCCACTAGAACTCATTATCTTCTTCTCGAATTCACAACAAAATTGTTGGATTGTTTATATAAATTTATATGGATTTGTGTGTTAAGAAAATCTAGTAAAATTAATGTGATTCGAGTTGATATGAATATACTGTCTTCGTAGGCTAGGCTTAAACAACACACTCTAAGCTTTGACTGCTTAGCTGGCATGTGGGCCTTCTCCTTTTGTAAACGTCCATCACCATCCCTAAACCATCATCGTTAACACCCAATTCAAATTCTCTTTCCGCACAGTAAGTTTGGTGGATAGCGGTAAAGTGTTTGATTACAAACAAAAAAAGAGCGATAGTCTCATGGAAGAAAGTCACGCTATTTCACCCTATATGACAGATAGGTTTCCAACGCATGATCAGTTAAAAGTTTACATTTGCCACAGCCTGTGCCGAAGCTTAGGGGTGGATCCACGAATGATTCAGTGACTTTGCTTGCTGGACTAAGGCCAATGAACTACTTTGAATCACCGATTAAGGAGATGGGAGTTTTGGAGCAGGGTATACGCATTTGTGAAAGCAAGGAGGACAGAGGAATTTTATCAGCTGATGTAGTTGGAAATGCTCTGGTAGAATTTTATCAGCGAAATGTGGACGCAAAGACGACACGTCAACTATTTGACTGAATGCCTCAAAGAAATGTGGTCTCATGGAATTCCATGGATACACACAAAATGGATTTGTTCAAAAGGCTTTAAAAACTTTCAAGCAAATGCAATTGGCAGGGGTAAATCCAGACTCCGTAGCCTTTGCCAACATCGTCCCTGCTTGTGCCAAAATAGGAACTTTGGAACAAGGTATGGACTTCCATCAAGGATAGAGTATAGAGGAGTGTTTCCAGATGTAGTCGCAAATGTATCCAAAATATGGAAGCATAGACAAGGCATGTGAACTGTTTGACAAAATGCCTCAAAGAAATGTGGTCTCATGGAATGCCATGATTGCAGGATATGCACAAAATGGATTTGTTCACAAGGCTTTAGAAAGATTTAAGTAAATGAAATTGGCAGTTGGTAGGTGTAAAGCCAGCATCCTCCCTGCCTATGCCAAAATGGGAGCTTTGGAGCAGGGTATGGACATCCATCAAAGCACAATGGAAGGGGGATTTTTGCAGATATTATAGTTGGAACTTATAATATTAACATATGTCAATTTTGCAAATTAAGGATCTGAACCCAGATTGGAAATGGATAAATTGAGGGCCTGAACAATTTCCTAAGAATGATTTCATATAGGATTTGGTAAGGCCAAGGTTAATCAAAGGACAATGGGGTTATAGTGAGCCCAAAACAAAGGGTAAAAGTGTAAGGTATGCAATTTTCACCATTATAAAAAAGAAATTTACAAAGATAGGATGGACTAAATGAGGTTAAGAATTTTATTTTCTTTCTAAGTGGAGATTAAGAGGAGAGAAGATATTTCAAGGTTTTGCATTGCTATGCAAACAATATCAAGATGAAGATAGTGCATAACTTGAAATTGACATGCTCCCCATTTAAACAAGTAACTTCTACTCGTTCTACAAAACAATACAACACCGCATCAAAAAATGCACACAAACATAAGTAGGTGTAACAAGTCCCTCATTGCATCACCCACAAAATTAATCTTGTGCACTTCGCTTAGTCCATTCATGCCCTCTGTAAATTGGGCAAAACAAACGAGGCCTAAGACCTCCTTTATTTAGACCTAATGAAATGTCTTCTTCTTGATGCCGTAAC
The DNA here is from genome assembly GCA_027924645.1 of Cunninghamia lanceolata. Taxonomy (NCBI): domain Eukaryota; kingdom Viridiplantae; phylum Streptophyta; class Pinopsida; order Cupressales; family Cupressaceae; genus Cunninghamia; species Cunninghamia lanceolata. The sequence goes on from BSBN01000108.1 coordinate 10,303,488, forward strand.
CTTCATTGTACTTTTGGATGATATTGGAAATGATGGTGATCTTTGTAGAATCAACTCCCTTCTTGCTAAAATAAAAGATATTTGGAAATACATCCAAATGTTATCACATATATAATCCCAATAAAGGCTTTGTGTAAATAGGATCAAATTGAGGAAGAGATATGGAAATTATGTAATTATGTTCATTGTTTTTTAGCAAAGCTCATAACAGAAAGCAGATGCATTAAAACTATAGATAGCCTCTTTGAAGGAGAAAAATAATTTGTCAACTAGAGAATAGAAGTTCAAAGTAAACCAACTTAGTCCTCAAGTCAATCAACTATAGGGAAAGATGGTAGAAATGCAAATTTTAGTGGTGAAACATCAAAAAAAGGCTCAAGCAATAGAGGCCAGTGAAGAGATGACTAAGAAAGAAGTCATCACCTTGAAGTCAAAGGTTGATGAGTTGGGAAATAAAATAAATGAATTAGAGGAGAGAGGACATAAAAAGGAAATTGAAAAGCTTAAGGTTAGAGAGAAATGTGAATGGTGACCTAGCTGCAACTAGAAAACAAATGTTAGCTTAAGATGATAACTTGGCTCAACTCAAGAAGCAAATTGCAAAGCTAAAAAAGTAGAGGAGTTGAAGGCCAAGGTAGAGACTAGAGTGGTGGGCACATAGGCAGTATCCTTGGACTTAATGAAGGAATTGTATAAATTCTATTGGGATAACATCACTTAGGATACTAGTGGATTGAGACATGATGTAAACTTTACTGGTGCCACTCATATGCAAGCATAGGAGATTCAATTAGAAGTTGATGGCATCACAACCACTTTGGTCGGGCCCATGATTACAAATGTGGAGGCATTCAAGCACAAGATTTCCACCTTGCCAACTGACACATTAACTAATGCAAGTATCATCGATAGAAGGAAGGCAAATATGAAGGTATTCAATGTACGCTAAGGGGGTACAATGGTGCAAAGGTGTAAAGCCCAGTTGACATCATTGCAATGGATGGTTTCAAGTGTATCGAGTCTTAATGACCAACTGGTGCAACAAGGATTGTCTTCCCCATTCGATGAAAACAAAAGGAAATTTCTTGTGTAGAGGTTTTGGAGTAAATTGATGAGAAGAAGAAGAAGAATGAAACTACATTAAAAAATTGGCCTTTGGTTCTCATTGCAGAAGAAGACTATAAGGAAATCAAACCACCAATTGATTTGGAAGTCAAAGTGTAGAATGCAATAACAAAGGTGCAATGCTTCTTTTATGACTTGTTTGAATTGGATTGTAAATTCTTACTATTCAACATACTTTAAGTTACTTTAGGAGATGAATGAGGGTAGATCAAAGTTGCCCTTGATGGTTTGTAGTTGTTTTTTGTAGAGTTGTGCCTTGAAATTTTGATGTAGGGTGACTTTGTGCCCAATGCATTTATGGTTTCATCAAACCTTTGCTTAGTCAAAAAGTCCTTGGCGATTTGCTAGAAACTAGTGATTTCTCGCTACATTTCAAATTTTCAACTTTTTTGCAATTTTGACTATATTTCAAGGTTTTGCACTGCTATGTGAACAATATCAAGATGAAGATAACGTATAACTTCAAATTGATATGATCCTCATTTAAACATGTAATTTCTACTCATTCTACAAAATAATACCACACTAAATCTAAAAACACACACAAACATAAGCATGTGTAACAAGTCCCTATTTGCCTTACCCAAAAAATTAATCTTGTGCACTTCGCTTAGTATATTAATGCCCTCTCAAATTAGGTAAAACAAACAAGTCTTGAGACCTCCTCTATTTAGTCCTAACTAAATGTCTTCTTCTTGATGTCATAACCTTCACTATACTTTTGGATGGTCTCAGAAATGATGGTGATCTCTGTACAATCAACTGCTTTCTTTCTAAAATGAAAGAGTTGGAAAATAAATCCAAACATTATCACTTATACAACCCTCATAAAGGATTTGTGTAAATAGGATCAAATTGAGGAAGTGGTGATCTTTTGCACAGTCTAAGGCATGATCATTGTTTTCTTAATATTGTTACATATATCACTCTCATATATGGAACCTACAAGATTGGTAAAATAAATGACGCTCTTAAAATGATACATGTTAGTCTTTCTCTAAATATTATCACATACAATTCCCTAATTAATCATCTCTACAAAGTGGATAGGGAGATGAAGTTCTAAGGCTAGTAGTTGGAATGAGACATGGTTATTGCTTTCTAGATATTGTTGTAATTGACACCCTCAATGATGACCTCTACAAAGTAGGAAGAGTAGTTGAAGCACTAGGTTAGTAGCTAAAATGATATAAGATGGCTATTTTCCTGTTAGATGCACAGGACAACTGAGAGGGGGGTGAATTAGTTGTACATTAAAACATTCAATTCTCATTAGCTTTCAACCCTTGTTAATCTTTAAACCCTTATTATGCATTAACAAAATGTAAACATATGAAACAACAGTACAACACATCCAAACACTAGATTTACGTGGACAACCCAAGAAGGGAAAAACCACGGTGAGGATTAGCTCACATATATATGAATAGCAACACCAAATACAAGTAGGCTCACTACCAGAAGGACTCACTGTTTGGAGGAAAGAAGAATAGAAGAAGAATATTACAAAGAGATTCATTATCTCAAGGAAACAAGAGAAATCCACCACTGCAACTTTGTCCCATCTGCAACCTTCGGCTCACTACCTCCACCAACTTCAAGCATACTGAAATGTAGACACCTTCTGCTCACTGCATCCAAAAGTCATAAGCATTTAAGATCACACTCAAATCACAACACTTGATCACATTCACATCTTTCACACACCTCACACCCTCTACTCAACCTTCATCTTGCATTTATACCATCCACAACCTAAAATAATCTCAATTAGGTCAGCCTTAATGAAACCTATGCACCTCAAATGTGCACCACCAAAATAGGTCGGCACTAAACACCTCCGCGGTGGAAAGAAGTGAAGGAGGACCACACCAAGGGTTAACCAAGATCCAAACCTACACTGACATCCTACACCATGCTCCCACAAGCAACGAAGCACATCTGCAATCAGCGCTAACACACCAGGTTGGCCAAACCTGCATTAATGCTACAAGCGACTACATACACACCTCTCCAGGTCTGAAAACAACATGTAGACCACAAGGAAACACTCCACAACATCCACACAACCTTCCAGAATATTCTAGCATCATCATAACCTTGTGCAACATTGCCACAACCACATACAACTGAAGAACACAACCATTATGTGTAACCAATCATACTACCACAGACAACAACTTATGAATTTGACCTTGTGAAGAATTTGAACATGAACCAATCCAAGGGAAGATAGATATAGACAATATAAGCATGTTCCCAGATCCACAAGACAAGAAACCTCAACGCGGAGAAATGTGAAGCAATCTCATTTCTCCTAGACAACCTTCTTCATAGGCAGACACTCTCTTCCTTTTTATTTCCTTGCTTTATTTTGTATTTCCAATCTTTCAATTAGTCATTTCAATGTGTTTTCCAATAGATTATGTTATTTGGTGTGTTTTTGGTGATGAGCATACACTTATACTGAGAGGTGGGGGTGATTCAGTATAAGACAAACTTTTACTTTTTCAAACTAACAACCATAATAACATCAATTGCATAATATCATTCACTTAATATCAACACAAGATTTATGTGGAAACCCTTGCAGGAGAAAACCATAGTAAAATATTGGTTATATATAATTCTCTTACAAGCTTTGTAGGCACCAACTATAAGAGACTCTAATCCCCTCTTGTACAATCTGTGAGCACCAACCCACTAGAGACACCAATCCTTGTTTGTATAATTCGTGAGAACCAACCCACTAGAGATACCAATCCCCACAACTGAGCACCGAACCAACAAGGCACCAACCTACAAACTCTTCAATGGATGATATGTCTTCACAAGATTTGAGTCTCAATACACTTCCTCTCACAAATCTGATCACAACCCACACAATATCCTTCTTTCATAAATCTGATCAGTACTCAAACAATATCCTTTCTTCACACATCTGATCCAAATCATGCACAAACTTTTTTCACAAAACTGATCATAATCATGGCACTATCTTCTCATAAATTTCTTCCTTGAGATCTGCCCAAACTCATCCTTTATCTCTACAAGATCTTCTTCTTTATCTCAACACAATCTTCTTCTTTACAACAACATAGATCTCCTTCTATATTTCTGCCTCTAACTCTTTTATATCTACATAACCTTCTTCAGTATTTCTGCCCCTATCTTTCTGATGAAGATTTGAGTGTGTCTTCTTTATTACCTCTTTTTACACCCAACACACATCCTCCTTCATGTATTCCAAAACTCTATTTATATATTCATATCTCTATGAAGAGATGTATCTTTTCTAAAGATGATGTCCTTTCAAAAGGACATGACTCTTCTTAGATCCCAATCGCTTCCTTTTGAAACTGATTGCTACACTTGTTAATTATATTTTCTACCTTGATGAATCGCTACACATCTTTATTAATCTTTAATTGCTTCTCCTCTCATTACATATTTCTCATACCAAATCGCACTTCTTATCATATTTAAATCACACCTTTTTCATTAAATGTATCTCCTTACTAATCATACCTCATACTAACTGATTTAAATAAGACACTTTGTCTTATATGGGGAGCATTCTTTAGAGAGGTCAGCCCAAATTTATTTATCTTTTAAAACTTTAACTTTGGCGCTAAAGAGAATCAACCTTTTTCTGAACAGAAGTTCATTATATAAATATCAACTTTGCATGGAGTCGGCCATTTTGTAAGAACGTTTTACTGGCCTTTGGCCTATGTCAATTTCGTCCATATTAATCTCAAACTAATCTCATATACCCATATCTCTTTTGAATAAACAAATTGACTTCTCATATATGATTCCATGTAAATGTCTTCATCTTCATAAGGTCGGCCTATAAATAACCAATGTTTAAATCTTTAATTTAAACATTCTCTTAGCACTATCTTCACGAGTAGTTGGCCATGATCGAGATTGACCCAATGATAGAGATCGACCCAATATAGAAACTCCAATGTGATCCTCTAAACAGTTTATCCAACTTGTCTTAGATATGCCACTGAATGATGATGACGATTATCTTGCATACAATGATATTGCTACTTGACATCAATGACAACATTTCCATGCACCTTTGTACATCTATGACAACAATCTTGCCAATAGTCTTGTCGATACACTCTTGACATCAATGACAATATTTCCAACAATTGGGTCCTCATTATGCTTAAATTTGCAGACTAGGTAACTAGTTGAATCTGGACATAAGCATTAGTCAAAGATTTTCTTGGTTTTACTGTCATACAAATCACAACACGATGCACAGACATCCGCACAACATGCTAGCATCTTGGGCCGAGGCTCTTCCCTTCTGGTTTGGTTCTAGATAGTATATTGATTGCTTTTTTGCAAGGAAAACAAACTTGATATACCTTTCTCATTGTTGAATGAGATAAGAACAAAGGGTTTGGTTCTAGATGTTGTCACATAGAATATTTCATTATACACCTTTTTCCCAAGACATGACATCGATTTTTTTTTTGTTGATGGATCAAATGAAGAAAGAATTATGTGCTTTGAGTGATGTAATTGTCCGAATACTTAATTAGCTAGTTGATGTTGATCAAATGAAAAAATTAAAACTTTGTAAAATGGTGATTCTTTTATTATTTCTAGGGGAGCACAACTTTTATGCCTTGGTGAGTGCTAGAAATATCAAAATCGCTATTAGATATACTTTCCCAACTCTAGACATTGATATTTATGCACTCATTTCTGTGCCACTCATGTACAAAACCATACTTTTGTATAATGATGGGGAAGTTAATTTGATAATGTTATTATTTTCTAGCTTCACAAACTCCAATAATATATGATAGTTTTATTGAAGCATAATTGGATCGTTTCCTTCCCATTGTTGAAGATAACCCATTTTCAATAGTTACAATAGTAAGAAATTTCAAAATTCTTGACTTAAAAAATTATCAACGTTAGAACATTTTTATAGCTTTATACAAAATATGAAATATTTTAGGGTTAGTATAACAAATGCTAACTTATAGAGATAGTTGTAAGGTGTCTATCACATTTAGTTCATTAGTTTTTTTTTTTTAATATTTTAAATTGATGCATCTACAAGGTGCCCTCATAACCAACCCATAAACTCTATCAAAGCTAAAATACAAGTTGTGGTGATCCATAACTATCAATTATCTATTGACTTTTTGTTTTAAGATTTCTTTTGTGTATGATATCTTAGTCTATATTAACTTTGTAAATATGAGTTTTTAAAACTAAAATGACTTCTAATGATAGAAGAATGGTGAGGAACTGATTGAGGAGCAAGTGAGGCTTGTTTGGTTTGAATGCCTATTTCCTTGCTTTGATTTTTATCATAAAATGCTTAGCAATAGTATAACAAGACTTTTAATATTGCCTACATTTATTGTGGAAGCTCTTAGGATTTCTTTCCCTTAGTTTTAATTGGCTCTTTTTATGGTTTTCAAACCTTTCCCTTTAGTTGTTGATGTCAAACTGGTAGGGATTAGAGAAAACAATGGCACCTCTAAAGAAACAATCTCACAAGTTTGTCCCACATGTGTTGCATGATGCATGGATTCTACTAACCCTCCAAATGTTATTCTTCTAGTTTTTGGATTTCATGTAATGCTTGCAAAACCAACCATAGCAGAAGTTGGTGCCAATGGGGCTTCATTTTCCTTAACATTCTTCATGAACCCTTGGATTATTGAGATGGATGGTCAACATAAGCTCCTGGCATCAAAAGATAAAAATGAATACACTCTCTACGAGTCATTAGATAAATGAAATCAATGGTTTGTAGGAGCCCCAAATTCAAAAAAAATATTCATCTACTTGCATGATAACTTAAAACATGGAGAACACGACGTCCTCACCAAAACCAAGTCAAATTTGCAAAAAAAATTAATTTTTTAAATATAGTGAGAAATCAAGTTAGTTTCTAGAAACTCGCCAGGGACTTTTTAACTATGGAAAGGGATGAATCTAGAAATCCATTAGGCACAAAGCCACCCTACATCAAAATTTGAAGGCACAACCGGGCACAAAAACAACTACAAACTATCAAGGGAAACTTTGATCTACCCTCATTCATCTCCTAAATTTACTTCAAGCATGTTGAGCAATGAGAATCTACAATCCAATCCAAACAAGTCATAGAAGAAGCCCTGCACTTTTGTTACTGCATTCTACACTTGGACTTCCAACTCAATTGGTGGTTTGATTACCCTATAGATTTCTTCAACAATTGGAACCAAAGAACAATTTTTGAATGTAGTCTCATTCTTATTCTTCTCATCAATTTACTCCAAAACCTCTACACAAGAAATTTCTTTTCATGCTCATCGAATGGGGAAGACAATTCTTGTTGCATCAATTGGTCAATAAGACTCAATGCACTTGAAATCATCCATTGGAATGATTTCAACTAGGATTTGCACCTTTGCATTGTCATATCCCCTTAGCCTACATTGACCACCTTCCTATTTTCCTTCCTCTTATCGATGATACCTACATTTAGTTAATGCATTAGTTGGCAAGGTGGAAAGCTTGTGCTTGAATGCTTCCACATTTTCAATCATGTGGGCCAAAGTGGTTGTGATGCCATCAACTTCTATTTGAATCTCCTATGCTTGCATATGAGTGGCACCAACAAAGATTATAGCATGTCTCAATCCCCCAGTGTCTTAAGTGATGCTATACCAATAGAATTTACACAATTCCTTCACTAAGTCCAAGGATACTGACTATGTTCCCACTACTTCAATCTCTACCTTCACCTTCAACTCCTCTATTTCTTTTAGCTTTGCAATTTTCTTATTGAGTTGAGCCAAGGTATCATCCTAAGTTGACATTTTATGTATAGTTGCATCTAGGTCATTCACATTGCTCTCTAACCTTAAGCTTTTCAATTTGGGTATCATCTTGTTATGTCCTCTCCCTTGTAATTCATTCATTTTATTTCCCAGCTCATCAAGCTTTGACTTCAAGGTGACAACTTCTTGCTTAGTCTTCTCTTCACTAGCTTCTATTGCTTGAGTCTTTTGCTAGTGTTTCACCACTAAAATTTGTATTTCTACCATATTTCCCTGTAGTGGATTGACTTGAGGACTAAGTTGATTTGGTTTGAACTTCTAGTCTCTAGTCGCCAAATTATTTTTCTCCTTCAAAGAGGCTATGTGTAGTTTTAATGTATCCACTTTTTGTTTTGAGGCTATGTTTGTGAGATCTAAGGTTAAATTCTTTTGCTTGTCATCATCTAGCTGGGTTCATAGAGTTGTAACTTCCTTCTTTAGATCTTCAATTTTTGCTTAGGCCCTATGCACCATGAGCTCCATCTCCTTTGCCTTCTCCTTTTCTTAACTAACCATGACCTAAGGACCTAGCCCAAGTGATGTTTTGCATGCTATTCAACTCTTTTTGCAAGGACTTGGCTCTTACATTGACATTCTAAAAAGTTTGAGTTACGTATTGTAACTCAACTTTTGTATTTTGTAGTCTTTTCTCCATAGACAAATAATATGTGGCCACCATCTTGGACCTTTCTTGCATCAACTCTACTTTGTCCACTCCCTAGCATGCTCCATGCTAGTTCCTAGGTTTAATACTTGGTAGTCCATCATTTGCATTTGTTCCACGGGCTCGATCACTATGGGAGTGACCTGTGCGAAGAGCAAGGTTTGTCTCTACTCATCAAATATCATTGTTGTCCTCTTGCTTGCGCATCCAACAACATAAACAATAGTAATGGATATGATAGGTATAATGAGACTAGTAGGGGCCAAAGCCACTATTGTAGAACTAGTGGGTGCAGAAGAAGAAGAGAAGAAAAGAGGATAGAATTGACATTTATTGTTATTTCTATAGGTGTAAATGTTGATTCTAATTAGTTTTTTTCTTTCTTTCTATTCTTTGTGCTCGTCTCCTTAGTGCTCTATGCTTTCTTCTCTCTTTGGGTCACTTTTCTCACTAGCAATTGCTTGTGCTCCACATTGAGTGGATGAAGTTCGTTGGATGTTGGAAGATTGCTTTCCTTAACCTTTTGTAGGGGATAATGTTGTCCCTTAGTATGGTTTCCTTGTTTTGACTAATATTGCGAGCACTTGGGTAACCATTAGAGGTGTCTAGATCTTTTGTTCACTTACTTAGCTTTGTGATTTGCTACCTTTACTACTTTCCTTGACCACATGTTGTTGATGGCTTGGGTAGCCATTGTCATGTCCCCTTCTTATTAAGTCATCTTTTGAGGTTGCATGCCCATTTCCATATTTCCCAATGGGCAAGGGGTAAGTGCTATGGAAATATTTTTATAATGGGATCATAATTTATTAATTATTTGGGTGAAGTCAATGGAACATCTTTGCTAGGCTAGAAAAATTATGTGAGAACATGTAAGGAGTTATCATTGGGGGGCCTATTTTAGGGAGGAATCTGATACAAAACTGCAATTGCTATTTTTTTGCAATGACAACTCATAGGGAGGGCATTGGGGTTATGAACTTTGCTAAAAAAACAATGAACATGCCTTAGATTGTGCAAAAGCTCATCGCTTCTTCAGTTTAATCCTATTTACACACAGCCTTTATGGGGATTATATAAGTCATAACAATTGCATGTATTTCCAAATCTCTTTAATTTTAGCAAGAAGGGAGTTGATTCTACAAAGATCACCATCATTTCCAAGACCATCCAAAATACAGTGAAGGTTATGCCATCAAGAAGAAGGCATTTCATTAGGTCTAAATAGAGGAGGTCTTAGGCCTTGTTTGTTTTGCCCAATTTACAGAGGGCATGAATGGACTAAGTGAAGTGCACAAGATTAATTTTGTGGGCGATGCAATGAGGGACTTGTTACACCTACTTATGTTTGTGTACATTTTGGATTTAGTGTTGTATTGTTTGGTAGAAAGAGTAGAAGTTACCTGTTTAAATGGGGAGCATGTCAATTTCAAGTTATGCACTATCTTCATCATGATATTGTTTGCATAACAGTGCAAAACCTTGAAATATCTTCTCTCCTCTTAATCTCCACTTAGAAAGAAAATAAAATAAAATAAAATTCTTAACCTCATTTAGTCCATCCTATCTTTATAAATTTCTTTTTTATAATGGTGAAAATTGCTCACTATAACCCCATTGTCCTTTAATTAAACCTAGCCTTACCTAATCCTATATGAAATCATTCTTAGGAACTTGTTCAGGCACTCAATTTATCCATTTCCAATCTCAGTTCAGATCCTTAATTTGCAAGATTGACATATATTAATATTATAAGTTCCAACTATAATATTTGCAAAAATCCCCCTTCCATTATGCTTTGATGGATGTCCATACCCTGCTGCAAAGCTCCCATTTTGGCACAAGTGGGGAGGATGTTGGCTTTACAATTGCCAACTACCAATTTCATTTGCTTAAAACTTTCTGAAGCCTTGTGAACAAATCCATTTTGTGCATATCCTGCAATCATGGCAATCCATGAGACCACATTTCTTTGAGGCATTTTGTCAAACAGTTCACGTGCCTTGTCTATGCTTCCACATTTTGGATACATTTGTGACTACATCTGAAAACATTCCTCTATACTTTATCCTTGATGGAAGTCCATACCTTGTTCCAAAGTTCCCATTTTGGCACAGGCAAGGATGATGTTGGCAAAGGCTGCAGAGTCTGGCTTTACACCTGCCAATTGCATTTGCTTGAAAGTTTTTAAAGCCTTTTGAACAAATCCATTTTGTGCGTATCGATGGCATTCCATGAGACCACATTTCTTTGAGGCATTCGGTCAAACAGTTGACGTGCCGTCTTTGCTTCCACATTTCGCATACATGTCTACCAGAGCATTTCCAATTACATCATCTGATAAAATTCCTCTGTCCTCCTTGCTTTCACAAATGCGTATACCCTGCTCCAAAACTCCCATCTCCTCAATCAGTGAATCAAAGCAGTTCATTGGCCTTAGTCCATCAAACAAAGTCACTGAATCATTCTTGGATTCGCCCTCTAAGCTTCGGCACAGGCTGTGGCAAATGTAAACTTTTAACTAATCGCAGGTTGGAGACCTGTCTGTTGTACATGGTGAAACAGCGCGACTTTCTTCCATGAGACTATCGCTCTTTTTTGGTTTGGAATCAAACACTTTACCGCTATCCACCAAACTTACTGCACGGGAAGAGAATTTGAATTGGGCGTTAACGGCGACGGTTTGGGGACGAAGATGGACGTTTGCAAAAGGAGAGGGCCCACATGCCACCTAAGCAGTCAAAGCTTAGAGTGTGCTTAATACAGAGAACACTCCAGTTCCACAATGGGGATTACAACTACAATTGTCAGACAAAAAAAACAAATAACCAGAATCATTTATGGAGGAGATGTAAGCTTTGGCTAACTATCTCCGAATAGGAATCCTTTTCTCGCCGGTTTCCTGTATGGAAATGCAGTTGGTTAGTTGCATGAACTATTTTTTAGGGCCAGCGGTCCCCATACGCAGTTTTTAAAACTTTATTGTGGAAGTCTGGAACGTTTGCTGTGAGAAAACTGCCATGTCGGTGTCCTGCCTTTATGCTGAAGTAGATATCTAAATACAAAATTGCCCAAGTAACTTAAATCTTTATAGCAAGAGGGGGAGTTTTTCCCTTTTTTGGGACCGCTGGCTTTGACTCGCATTGGCGGTGAGTCCATTTACGGTGCAAAGTTCACAGATGAGAACTTCCAAAAGAGGCACACTGGCCCAGATTTAATTCTGGCGCATCTCCTTGCATTTTTCCTCCCTCATACAAATATTGCAGATAATGGGGCTACTTGGGATGTGGGTATGAATGAATTCAGAGGAAAAATTGAATTCAATCTGCAAGTGAGATCTCTGCATTGGGTTTCCTTCAATTTTTATGCTGATAAGAACTTTTCGTATTACAAAGTTGAAGCTCGATTGAAAACATAGTGAACGCTGGAGGTTGCAGGTGGAGCATGCAGTATTGTCATTTTGAGGTTTAAGGTATACTATGATGTGAGTGACATAGTATGGATCTAACACTAGACCAGGGTGAGTTGAGAGAGGTCCTGGAAAATTAGCAGCTGGTGATTTCATGGCAAGATCCGATGGGGATGGGGTAATTGGGTGTGCTTGCTATTGCTACCCTCCTAGGAAATCAGAAGCCTCTACATCAATCAAGGTGGAAGCAGTGCATCCCTCTAGTTGGCAGGGAGAAGGGAGATACTGCCCAATGGGAATATGAATGAAAATGGAAATGAGAAGGGGGATGCTAGAATGAACAAGTGCAGTAATGGTATGCCTCTCAAAAGCAATCTGAAAAGGCCATCTGGGGTTTCAGAAGATCCTATGGCTGGAGATGCACACAAAAAGACAGGCTCAAGTGAGAATACCATGGGTAAGGAACATCTAGCAGAGGCGGAGCAAGGGGGAGCCCAATGTGAACAGTAAGAGAAAAGTGGAGTGGACTGATGCGCACGGGCAGGAACTAGCTCAAGTCAAAGAATTTGAATGCAGGTATAATATCTCTAATGGTTGTGATTGATTACCTTCATCATGGCTGTTGTTCAATGCATTTATTACTATTTTTTTCTAGTGCAACTTTGAATTCAAAGCTTTATTCTAAGCCCTTAACAACAGCATTGTGTAGTTTTTTTGTAGGCTTACACATTGTCTAACTGGTTAGGGTAAACCCAGTTGCCGCGTACTCAAAGACTAGATTATATGGCTTTTCCATGTGCAAGCTGGGGTGATTTGATGTAATTAATGGGCCATCTAGATTGCATGCCTCTAGAAATTGGTGCACCTCCACTTGCTGGAGAATTTCTCCACTGCCAAGCTTTGAGCTTGGTACGGTGCATAGTAGCATAACACTTGAAAAATTCCAGATAAATCCCGAGTAATCATAACCCGTTATATTTGCTGTGTCGTTTCTGAGTTTTTCAAGAAGTAGTTCTGATATTCTTCTATAACATACCCCTCTCTTCTTCTTCTTTTTCGTTCACTTAAGAGGCCAAGCAATACAGAGGAAGGATAGACTGAACAATTTTTTTAAGCATTAGGGTATTTTAAAATATCTGTAAGATTTATTTTGAATAGATTTTTTATATAATTTAAAATTTCATCCATAATGAGGGTTTTCTCTTAAGTTATACCTTAATAAGGTTTTAGTTAAAAAACATAGGGTTGCCCCTAAAATCGTAACCTAGTAAGCCATATTCTATAACTAAACATACTACTATTTTAGGACCAGCTGATTACTTTTACATAAACCCGGCTTAGGTGAATAAGATAATTTATTTAATCGTACACAGTTTTTTATGATAAGCATTTTTAGAAGGTATTATGTCGAATTGTATCTCTGGGCATTATATTTGACATGATATAGCAAAATTGGTTTTTTTTCATCTATTTTTACAACTATTTTGGAATAATTTGAAATTGCCACGTATGATTTTGAGAGGCACGAAGTTAAGGTGTTCAACCACTGGCTCCTCTCCCCTACTTCATTTTTTAGCTCCTGAGTTTTTGATGTATTTTTCCTGTGTTAAACTCAAGTGATTAAATTCCATTTACACTTTTGCCATACTGTGTCAGTGTTGTTTAAATGGAATGCAACAATGGTTTGGTGTAACCCCCAGGTCATCTGGATTGCCTCTGGTAACCAATGTGCATTCCTTGCTGGAGAATTTTTCCATAGCTGAGCTTTGAACTTTAGCCTTCTGATAAGTGTGGGTTAACATTTGGGCTCTGAGCCTCACCAAATCAATATAGAAAAAATTCTGGTGTTCTTCTTTTAGACACTTTTTAAGGTTAAAATATGTTGACATATGTTAATTTTTTTGGTACCTAGGTCGGATCCCTTCTAGAGACCGACCTAGTCATAAAATGCTGAATGGCCTATCGGCCTTAGCATTTCGAGATCTCAGCTGTATCATCCGATTAAGGCAGGCCCCAATTGGGCGAACTCATTATTCTATGCATCTTGGAATTACAAATAGGTCCTGAATAATGAGTTCGCCCAATTGGGGCCTGCCTTAATCGGATGATACAGCTGAGTTCTTGAAATGCTAAGGCCGATAGGCCATTCAACATTTTATGACTAGGTCGGTCTCTAGAAGGGATCCAACCTAGGTACCAAAAAAATCAACACTCCCTCTTAGCTAGGGAGGATTCCTTCATAAGGATCAAGTCACATAGTGACTACCACCATGGCTACTCCCATGGATGAAAACATAAGTGCTTATTGTCATCTCCACATGACGTTTACCATAGATACTCCCAGAGGGTGAACAAGCACATCATGGAATTTCTCCCATGATATCCACCATACCTACTTGTAGAGGGTGGCTCCACCATGCCTACTCGCAGAGGGTGGAAGAGGGATTTCACCTCAAACTTCTCCCAGAGAAGAGTACATTACCACCATGCCTACTCGTAGAGGGTGGATCCACCATGCCTACTTGCAGAGGGTGGAAAATATAGTATAATGTATCACTGATGCTGAGACTCCCTCTCAGCTAGAGCTTCATTCTCTACAACTCCAAGCTTGTCTCAAAAATATGTAAGCTTCACTCGAGCAAGGGGTTTGGTGAGAACATCCGCTGTTTGCTCATCAATGCTAATGTACTTCAGCTAAATAGCATTCCTTTGCACCATATCCCGGATATAGTGATACTGAGTTTCCACATGCTTTGATCTGTCATGAAACATAGGATTGGTAGAGAGTTTCACATAGCTCTAGTTATCACTGTGAATAACTGTAGGCTCCCAAGGTTGTCCAAACAAACCTGCAAGGAGTTTTCGAAGCCACGCTGCTTCTCGAGATGCCACACAGGCTGCAATATATTCTACTTCAGCAGTACTCAATGCTACTGAATACTGTTTCTTGCTGCACCAGGATATCATGGCGGATCCCAAGCTGAAGCAAACTCCGGAAGTGCTCTTTCTATCAGTGACACTTCCTGCCCAATCAGAATCAGAATAGCCTTCCAAGGTAATGACTGTATTGGAAGAGTACTTCAATCCATATCCAATTGTACCACGCAAATATCTCAAGATATGCTTGGTTGCAACAAGATGAATTTGCCTTGGTTCACACATGAACTGGCTAAGGACACTCACAAGTACTTGTCAATTCTTTCATACCAAGCACGAGGAGCCTGCTTGAGACCATATAATGCTTTCTTCAATCTGCATCTATGAGATTATGTTGCTCAATGTAGACCTCTTCTTCAATAACACCATTGAGGAAGGTTGTCTTTACATCCATCTGATGCAACTTCCATCCCTTAGTTGCAACAATAGCAATGATAGTCCTGATGGAAGTATATCGAGCAACAGGGGCAAAGGTTTCCTCATAATCTATGCCTTCTTTCTTTGGGTCTAGGCACAATATCCCAAACATCATTCTTGATGATAGACTGATATTCTTCATCCATAGCATTCTTCCACGCTTGTTGTTTCATGGCCTCTTCAATGCTGGAAGGTTCAGTCTTAATAAGATTGCACATCAATGCAACATAGTTGGAGAATTTCTAAGGTCTCCTACTTATTCTGGATGAGCCACTAGGAGCTGCAAACTTTTCTACCTCTTGAATCCAGAGAGGTCTCTTCTTACTCACGGTAATGTCCCTAGGCCCATCAGTAGGATCCAAAGGTTCACTTGGATCATTATGATTTTCAGATTATGTAGACTCTCTTTGAATCTTAATATCATGTTCAATGTCCATGTCTTGAGGGTTATCATGGACTTCATTGTCAATCTCTATACTTGAGCCTTTAGATCTTTTGAGTGCAATATTTTCTTCAAAAGTGACATCTCTACTACCCTCAATAAACTTCTAACCTAGAATGTAAACTCTAAATGCTTTGGATGTTTTGCTGCAGCCCACAAGAGTGCCTCTTTTGCCAGAAGGTTCCAACTTGGTTCTCTTCTCTTTGGATACATGGACATATACTGGACTCCCGAAGATCCTCAAGTGGTTGATATCAGGTTTGATCCCTGAGAATACTTCTTTTGGAGTCATATCTTTCAATACACATTGAGGGTATCTATTCTGAATGTAGACAGTAGTCCTAGATGCTTCGGCCCATAGGAAAGTCTACAGATCCTGATCATGAATCATAGCTTTTGTTGCCTCAACAATGGATCTGTTCTTTCTTTCTGTAACCCCATTTTGCTGAGGGTTGTAGGGAACACAAAACTCCCTCTTGATCCCTGCCTCAACACAGAAATCATGAAAGCTACCCGAGGTGTATTCACCTCCATTATCAGACCTTAAAACTTTAATTCTTTTCCCAGATAGATTTTCAGCTAAAGCTCTAAATTCTTTGAATCTACTTAGGACTTCATCAGATTCTTTTGATTTGAGAAAGTAAATCCAAGTTTTCCTAGAGTAGTCATCTATAAAGATTACATAATACAAGAATCCACTTGGGGAAGCAATAGACATAGGTCCAAATAAATCAGAATGCCCAAGAGCTAATTTCTCTTTAGACCTACTTTCACTTTGATGAAATGGACTCTTAGTGTTCTTCCCCATAGCACAACCTTTGCATGTATTATCATGAATATGACTAAGTTTAGGCATACCTTTAACTATCTTCTCAAGTGTGGGGAGGGCTCAGAAATGAAGATGTCCAAGTCTTCTATGCCATAGCTCGCTTGACTCAAGTGCTTCATGATTGAGAGCTTGAACTGGACATGCTGAAAGCTTATATAGGATTTCATACCTATTCCCAATGACACGAGCTGATTTGATGCTGGACTTCTTAGGCCATGCAAGCACCCTTCCCTCAGAAAATGCAATCTGATAACCCTTATCTTCTAGTGTTGATATGGAGATAAGGTTTCTTTTGATTCTAGGCACAAACAAAATATCACTGAGGTGAAGAGAAATTCCAGAATCTAAATTAAGGGAAGTAGTACCAAAACCTTTCATAGAATAGCGAGCATCATCACCAATGACCACATGAAGATTAGGCTCTTTCTCCACTAAATCTGAGAGATGCTCTCTATAGCCAGTGATGTGTCTAGATGCACCACTATCAATCAGCCAAGTATCACTGTCTGAGGGTACATTGCTTGACAGAGCAAAAATGAAAAGGAAGTCTTCAATATTAGACTGATTTGAGACTTCATTTAAGTTTGCTCCTTGATGCTTGTACTAGGATAAACAGTCCCTTGCATAGTGACTGAATTTGTCACACCTGAAGCACTTGATGTGAGACAGGTCCTTTTCCTTTTTCTTTTTCTTCAAATCATGAGATGAATTATACCTTTGATCTCTATTCCTCTTGAAATTGTTCTTCTTCCAATAGCCTCCTTTCTTCTTGAAAAACTGGGCAGTAAGGACATGATTGTCCTCATGAGTGTTTTTGATAACTCCTCTAGCAGCCAGTCGAGACTTTTCTTGGATACAGTTAGCTCTTAATCTGTCAAACTTGGGCAGATCAGCTCTTGCACTAATTCCTTGAATGTAGGATTCCCAAGATGCTGGAAGACCATCGAGGGCTAGCATAGTTAAATCATTTTCATCAACAATCTTTCCAATAGATGAGAGTTGATCTCTCAATTCAGAAATCCTCATGAAGTAAGCCATGACGGATTCACCTTTAGCCATCTTGATGTGATGAAGCTGCTGCTTCAAAGCTAGAATACGACTAGTGTTGTTGATTTCATACATCTCCTCCAAGGTTCTGAACATTGTGCTTGTTGTCTTCAATTTGGAGATGATGAGAACAATGTGGTCCTTTACTGAATCAATTAAGATCTTCTGAGCTGAAGATCTTTCTTCCTCCATTGGGCCTTTTCTCCTTCTGCCTCAGGCTCAGAAGATTCTTTGGTCACAAAGTCTGCAAGATCATTTTCATTCAACGCAAGCATGATGCGGACTCTCCATGATGTGAAATTGGAAGCCCCATCCAATCTATTTTCCACCCTGAGAACCATCTTGAAGAAGAGATAAGAGCAAAAGTAGATAATTGGTTACTGCAAATCTGATTATACTAATTCGAACCTAGCTCTGATACCATGTTAAGACATGGACCAACTAGGACTCAAACCTAGGACCTTCCATTCGCTGTTGGAGTGCTCTACCACTGAGCTACTGGCGCCTCTTGGACCAGTCCATCGTCTGTTCGGGTGTGGCTTATTTCCAACACCAACAACATAGTCATGCTATTTCCTCATTATTGGATAGCTTCAAAATATTTTTTACTTTTTTCCCAAGCACATGCTTTCATAAGTAAGTGTGCAATAGATCGGGAGGATACCAAGCATAAGTTCCCAATCTAGTCACCTTTTGCACATCATAAACCTAGCTCATGGACCACAAAATGAAGCTATTGATCACCTGGAAATAATTAGGGGAATGCCAAAGGAATAGACATTACAGGGGTACCATTGCCACTTTGAATGATTTAATTCCTTTTACACCTTAGAATACCATTTATCCATGGCTGCGAAGGTTAGAAAATATTACAACTTTTTCCTCCTTAAAACACATGCTTTGATATCTAAATGTGCAATATATCAGGAGTGTTCACATTAAAAGGGAGAGATTGTCAAAAATTTTAAGTTTTTTAGTTTTATCATATATGGATAAATTCACTCCTAACCAATGTTCTCAATTTTTTACTGTGTAGCCTCAACTTTCTAGATATGGATGGGAAGTGTCAGTTGACTTTTTTCTCCTAGAAATTTTTTGTTATGTGCAGCAAGCAAGAAATTTTGGAATCTTACAAAGTGTTGTGTCAGCTTGACTCTGACATGTAGTGCAATTGTATTATGCAATAGATTTTGTTATGGGCTGTGTTGGTTCCAAGATAGATGAGCATCCACAAGGATATGAAGACCCTGTCCTGTTTGTAGTAGAGACAGTCTGTGAGTATGCTCCTATCTATTCTTGTTTATTATTTATTGTTTTTGTTCTGTATTTATCAATGCATTTAAATTGTGTGTTTTACTTCTGCAAAGAGTATAAAATTTCTATGAAAGCCAACAAGACCCTGGAAGGACTCCTCCAACTTGGAATGGAGGTTCAGAAGTTTAGAAACTGAGGCTATAAAGTAATAAAAAAAAAATCAAAAAAAGAAGAACCATTGTAAACTCTACCAATTTAGTCATTGTTCTCTTCATCTTGGGACTTCCAAGACACAAAAATCTGAGGGATTCTCCTCCTACAATTTTGGCATGCCCACTCTTTTGTTAGTTTTCTATACCTCTCCAATTTTGATTCTTATGTGCTTGCTTTTATTGCATAGATCGGCGGAGTTTGATCTTTTCATGGTCTCAAAACAGAAATTTGGGTTGGTGTGTTCTTTGAGTTGGAGCATTCTTATCTCTCACACAATCTCCATCAAGTACTTTCTTCTATACATATTTTCTTCAGCAGCTTTGCTATTTTTTTAATCTAAATGTATTCTCTCTTATAATCTCAAATTCTTCCAGAACTCTCGAGTCTTCAAGCTTTGAGAATTGTTAAAACAGATCTTCATTGAAACATGTAGTAGTACTAGAAGCCATTCACCTCAATGGAAAGTTGTCACTTTCAAATTTTAAAGGAATGTGGTTAGCTCCCCATCTTACCTGATATTTAAAAATGAAAGCATAACCTTTCTTGGGATAAGAAGACACTCCAAGTCTCCTTTCATATAATTCATATATTCTAACTGCAGATAGCATATTTTGGATTTACACATGGATAGTCAGACCAGTTTCTAAGATTTCTAAATCTTGACTTTTCTATGTTGTACCATCCTAACCTGTTAAAATTTCAAACTTTCATTGCTGAGGTTGGCTTCCTTGCTCGCTACTATCTATGTCTATATTCTAACATTTCTTCACATGCAAAAACTTGTTTTCTATCAAGTTTCTCATGAATTTGAAATTTCTTTAGCTCTTGTGTTTTTTATGAATTGGAGGATCCTGATCTATCTTATGTCATTTTAATAGTTCATTATGTTGAGTGAAGAAATAACAATACAAACAAAAACAAAATAATAAATCAAAACACAGAACAAACTTAGAACGAATGTAAAAGACAAAAGCCAAGTTTTTTAACATGGTTCACCAATTGGCTACATCCACATTGAGCAGGGGATAGCTCTCTGTATTAAAATATAGAATGAATAACTCTGTTACAAAAAGTATTTATAGTTGTTTTCCAATATATATAATCTAGCAGCTCACTCATAATAATAATATTCACCTTTCAACAAAATACACTCTCTAACCTCAAAGTCTAACAATAGCCAACCACATAACCTCTGAAGGACACCTTGTCGTAGGAGTAAACACATGCAATAGTCGATACAAAATAGAGGAAGTAGTGGGAGTAAAGAGAGTAAAGAGAGAAGTGGTGGATGCCAAAGGCGTTACACCATCAAGGATTGGGTTGCCGTAAACGTTACACCAACAATCTCCCACTTGAAGTCCAATCTGAGCTACAAGAGAGCTACCCAGAGATATCCCCCATTCCATGCTTATTGTCAAAACTTGACAATGCCAAGAGAAGTCCTGCAGAACTCGAACTTCTCCCTTGGAACAATCTTCATCAAAGCATCCACCGGATTCACTTTTGTGTCAATCTTCTTTACCTACAACTTACCCTCTTCAAGCACATGCCGAATGAAATGATATCTCAACTCTATGTGTTTTGTGCCTTTTTGTAGTTCCAATAGTTCTTTTTGTGTGACCAGCTTTGCCACAAAACCAACATTCTCCATTTATGCCCCTGGACTTTGATCTTTTGGCAGATTTAGACCTTCTTCTGTTATTATTTCTGCCTCTATCTTGACCCCTTCCTCTATTACTAGTACTTACAATAGTCAAGGCATCACCGGATGAGGGATCTTAATTTTTTCTCCTCATGTCTTTACTGAGAAGAGTAGCTGCAACATCATCAAATTTTAATGTACTCTTGGCGGCCACAGGAGTGCTAACTGACATCACCACTCCTTCCCAGTTGTTGGATAGAGAGAATAATAACATAATTGCTTTGATTTCATTATCTAGTTTTATACCCACTGAAATCAACTGAGTGACCAAAGTATTAAATTCATTTAGGTGATTAGACATGATCTCGCTTTCTTTCATTTTTAAATTGTATAGCTTCTTCATGATGTATACCTTGTTTGATGCTGATGCCATCTCATACATATCTAAAAGCTTATCCCATAGCTCTTTATATATTTTCTCTACTGAAACATTAAACAGAACATTGCTTGACAATGAAAGAAAGATAGTGGCCCTTGCTTTCTTATCCAAAGTCTCCTAGTCTTTGTCAAACATCGAGCATTTTCCTTTGGTTTTCCCTACTAGTGCGAGTGAAAGATCCTGCTTAATCAGTAGCGATTCCATCTGAACTTTGCATAGCCCAAAATTTTGCCTTGAAAACTTCTTGATTTTTCATTTGTCTGCTTCATCCATTTCTTCTAGAAATTCTTGACCGATTTCCAATCAGCTTCACCACCAAGCTTCTTCACCAAAGCTCTGTTACCAATTGTTGAGTGAAGAAAGAACAATACAAACAAAAACAAAATAATAAATCAAAACACAGAACAAAATTAGAATGAATGCAAAAGACAAAAGCCAAGTTTTTTAACGTGGTTCACCAATTGGCTACATCCACTTTGAGCAGGGATAGCTCTCTGTATTAAAATCCAGAATGAATATCTCTATTAGAAAAAGTATTTGTAATTGTTTTCCAATATATATAATCTAGCAGCTCACTCATAATAATAATATTCACCTTTAAGCAAAATACACTCTCTAACCTCAAAGTCTAACAATAGCCAACCACATAACCTTTGAAGGACACCTCGTCGTGGGAGTAAACACATGCAGTGGTCGATACAAAATAGAGGAAGTAGTGGGAATAAAGAGAGTAAAGAGAGAAGTGGTGGATGCCAGAGGCGTTACACCATCGAGGATTAGGCTGCAGTAAACGTTACACCAACACATTAATCACTTTGAGTCTTGCAAACAATTCATGTTTTTAGTATAAGATTTTTTATTTCAATCCCACTATAAGCTTGGAAACTTCTGCTATGCTTTTTGTTTCTCTCCCAACCCCATTTTAAAATTTCAATATTAAAACATCTCCATTCCACAGCAAGCTTCTTGATCCTGCAGACCTTGCGTTGTGTTTTCTTGCTACATCAAACATGTCAGTGACTATACTAAATTCTCACTTGTTTAATGTTGGGTTCAATCTCTCTTGAGTGTTCTTTATTTTCCTTCTGCATCTAGTCCAATAGCAACAAGTTGTTGATTGTTTCTAAGTTTTACCATAATCATACTTACAATTTCTTCTTCTTTACTCTAGATCCTATTATGATTTTTTCACCAATTCATGCTTTAACTTTCTTGTCCACTCGCACTGGTTCGATACTATTCTGTGCACTGATCAACTTGTATCCATATATCCAAATATTTCTATAAAAGATATTTTAAAGCCACTTTCCTTTGCCTTTGTAGTTTTCTTCTATGTTATATCCATTCCGTATGCTCTTATCTTTTCTTTTGGATAAAAAGTCTATGCCATTAGATTTGAGAGTTCAAAATAGGGTATACAGTGATTAAGGGAAATGCTACTATTTTATAACCGAGATATAATGCAATAGACAACTGTGCAGGTGCAGGGGCTATTGGAATGAGAAATTGCAGACAGAGTGAGCATAAAGAGTTAAACAAGCAAAGCAGCACTGGGATTTTTAATCTCAATTTATGTTAGGATTTTAGCAGAGTCATTGAGATTCTGTGTTATCTACTGTTTACTAAGCAAAGCATCTTGTTTGTAGATAGATTGCAATATTATAAATGCCTTGACTGAATTTATGGCCAATTAATATTATATATTAAACACATCCATATATTGAATCTGTAGTTGCACTTGTTAGGAACTAATCACTGTAGATCCAGCGATTCTAGCATCATGGGAATTAGTATCAATGGCTTCTTTGAAATTCTAATCCAAAAAACACTAATTTTTTTCCTTGAGGATTCTTTTGTAGATCATTGGGTACCCAATTACATGTATTTCCATGGCCATGTTTAGTAAATCAAGGCATTTTTATGAATGCATTTTTGCATATTTCCACATTGGCCAAGGCATGTGACTGAAACTTTGGCCATTTTATGTATGTATAAAAAATACCATTTACAGACATTATGATTGTGCATGCTAGAAACTAGGCCCTTCACTAAAATTATGACCAATTAATATTATATATAAAACTCATCCATTTATTGAATCTGCAATAACTGGTGCTCACACTCTATGCTAGTAGCATTTGGCACGGACTCCTGCTGCTGCGCAACTCTTGTTCTATTTTAGTTTTGTATTATTATTTGTTTGTTAATGAAGAATGTTTTACTTTTGTGTTTGTCTAGGTCATTTGAAAATTATATTACTTACATTTGAACATGTTTAGGTCTTCTCATGTGAAGGTTTATTTTGAAAATAACAAACAAGAATAATAAAGAAAATGTATCTCTTTCTAAAACAATACTAAGTTTCCTTCCACAATGAATCTAAATCTCTTATGTATTTTAAATGCTCTAAACTAACAATCTTAGCATGATTTTCCACACAATAGTTAGCATTTCTCTAATGCACCTCAAAGAAGAACACATATGTTTCAAATTCAATTAGCAACATTTTATGGCATTGTCTATGCATTGCTATTGTTCATATCTTGAATCATTTGTTCTTTCTATTCTACTATTCCAAAAAATTTACTTCTAGACACCATTATTACAAGCTTTGATCATCCTCAACAAATACAAATCGTCATAAATATCAGCGTTTTTAAAATTGAATGTCGATAACATTGGACAATAAAGATGGTCACATATAAGCAATACTTTACAATGATTCTAGAATATTGTAAAGTGTTTACAAGTTTTGAAATGTAACCCATGATAATAGCTTATTACAATAGAATATTATTGGTCACAAACTAACTTAAGAGTGTCTACTCTCCTTGACTATTTTAACATTTATTTCAATATATGTTTGAATACTTGTCTAGACTCAACTCATATCTAAATTAATTTTCATTTTATCATAAGTAATTGGTTAAACTAAATATTTGTTGTAAGGTGTTTTTATTCCTCTATTAAAAAAAGTTGTCACTATATTAATTTAACTCTAAAAATCATCATCATTGAATATTTTGGCTAATAGGTCATTCTTCGGATGAATTTTTTTTTAGTAATTAGTCATTCATCTTTATGTGATTAGGACCAGAGTGAAAATCCCTTGTTATCTCAGGCCATGGGTTCAAACCTCTTTTAACTTATTACTCCGAGAAGCCCAAACACACCGATAAAGTTTTGTAATCGGTTGTCTCCGTCCTTTCCCCAACTCCTTTTGTATATAAACTACATCGCCCTGCCATTATATTTCATTGCACAATAGAGAAGTACATTTTAGTACCTTTCTTTGAATTCAGAGGTCTTAGGCAAACTGTTTCAAACATCAATGGAGAAGCACGCTGGCACAACAGAGAAGTACATTTTAGTACCTTTCTTTGAATTCAGAGGTCTTAGGCAAACTGTTTCAAACATCAATGGAAAAGCACGCTGGTAAACGTGAGCATTTCGAGGAGAGGGATGAAAGCAGGAAGCGCGCTGTGAGTGTGAAGAATCAGAAGCCAACTCGGCAAAGCGTGTTTGCAAGGATTCCAACATCGATGTTGTCTCTGAAATCATAAATAAGATGGATAACCAGGAGCTGGGTTTGCCTCGTGAAGAGATAGAGGAAGAGATGGTGTGGGATATGATGAAGATGTTACAACAAGAAATCGTGTCTCACACCAAGCCTACTTTCAATAAAATGTAGAGAACAAACTACCAAGATGTCATTGTATCTAAATAAGATGATTTCACCGAATGTAAGACTTGTATCACATTGACAACTTAGAAAAGATCAGGAACAATGACCAATGAACAAAGTCTAGAAGAATGCCTTAGTCTTCACAATGATGAGATGGAATGACAAACATCCACATCCACATCCATGATAAGATGGAATGACAAAAAATTCATTCCTAGAATGGTTGCCAAAATTAAATTTGTGCAGGATAGGATCATAGAGTTGTCAATGGCAAGAATTATCGCTCGTTATCAAGGTACTAGTGGATGTGATAATTTTTTTCCTTGCATGATACATTTCTGGTAGATCTAATTTTATTGTGACCTCTTTGAATAATTTGTGCAGGATAGGATCATAGAGTTGTCAATGGCAAGAATTATCGCTCCTTATCAAGGTACTAGTGGATATGATAATTTTTTTTCCTTGCATGATACATTTCTGGTAGATCCAATTTTATTGTGACCTCTTTGAATAAATGTTATTTCATGTATAAGAAACCTCTCTAAATTGGCATTTCCTATGAAGCAAAATTGTATTTGTTGAGATGACAATTGTGAATATATTGAATCCGGAGTATACTCCTACAATGGCAATGGCAATGTCTTTTTGTCTACCTTTAATCTAACCTTATTGTTATTGCCATGTCTTCATATAATAAGAAAATGATGTTCCATGTAAAAAATGATAAAAAATGATAATATATGTGAGAAAAAATTGTGTGTGAGAATTTAGGAGGGTTGTAACTATTTAATTGTTAAATATATAGATTAGTTATATTTAAGAAAATGTGTGCAAAAATTATTAATGTAAAAAACACCGAGAGATATCATTTTTGAGGTGTTTATGTTTTTATTAGTACCTGCCTTGGGCTGGTACTATTGCAATGAGTTCACACTTATCTAGTTATTAATCTATTGATTGCAATTCAATCAAAAGATAGGATTATTTTCTTGTCCGGCAAATTTGATTTAAATTTGTACTTTTTCTATGTCAACATGATAAATTTTTAACAAAAAATTATTGAAAAATGATTTATCTGTATTGTCATTGGCTGAAAAAAAGACCTCTTCTCTGCGGATAACAAAAAATTATAAATGCGGAGAGAATTTTGGTTTGAGGGGAGGATGTGGCAAGTAAACAAATTATGAACACAAATTTTGTCTCCCACTAGTTAAGTCATGCCTAAATGAATGGCAATAATTATGAGAGGGAAGAATCATAGTTTTTATGAATTTAATTATTTGATTCATTAGCTAAACCTAAAAATTACTTTTTTTCAAAGGGGCAAAGTTATAATATTAATAATACTATTAAAAATATAGGGTTCTACACATTTTATTTTATAAAATTAGATTTTTTTGAGATTTCAATTTTATTTACTGAGTTAAAAATATAGTATTTCAATTTTATTTACTAAAAAGTTAAAAATCTACAGTATAATGAAAAATATTTTGCCATGTTATTGCATTTTATATTTTATTCTTCAAACATACAATATTTTAATGCATTTTAAATTATCATATTATTAATATTATTACATTATAATATCTTAAACAGACATTTCAAATCTCCACATAACACAAATATGTAGGCTTTGCAAAGTTTAGTTTTATAGTTAAGAAAATATTTGTGTAATAACATTTTATATTTTATTCTTCAAACATACAATATTTTAATGCATTTTAAATTATCATACTATTAATATTATTACATTATAATATTTTAAACAGACATTTCAAATCTCCACATAACACAAATATGCAAGCTTTGTAAAGTTTAGTTTTATAGTTAAGTAAATATTTTAGTGTTATTTTATTTTTACCAAATTAAATTATTTTTTAGATTTCAATTTTATTTATCCAAAACATTTCAAAACAATTCACATAAATTTTTTCTTATAAATTTAGTTTTGGAAATATAATAGTTACAAATTTGAAATAATAAACAATTCTTTATTTTAGAAAAAAGTATCCCTAAACCACAATATTAGATTAATTAAAATAATTAAAATCATGTTCTCTAAAAGTACTTACTATTATTACTTAAACAAAAAAATTAAGTCACTAAGTGTAGTAATCAAAATATGAATATGTTATTGTTATTATATTGTGTAATCATTCTTCAAACTTACTATTTTTTAATACATTTTAAATTGTAATAGTATTCAATATTATTACATTTTAATATGTTAGATAGACATTTCAAATCTCTCCACACCAAACTAGGGTTAGGGTTCTACACATTTTATTTTATGAAATTAGATTATTTTTAGGATTTTAATTTTATTTACTCAAGAGTTAAAAATCTAAGATTTCAATTTTATTTAGTCAAAAGTTATCTAAAAGTACTTACTATTATTATTTAAACAAAAAATTAAGTGACTAAGTGTAGTCATATGAATATGTTATTGTTATTATATTTGTAATTATTCTTCAAACTTACAATATTTTAATGCATTTTAAATTGTAATAGTATTCAATATTATTACATTTTAATATGTTAGGCAGACATTTCAAATCTCTCCACACCCAACTAGGGTTAGGGTTCTACACATTTTATTTTATGAAATTAGATTATTTTGGGGATTTCAATTTTATTTACTCAAGAGTTAAAAATCTAGGCTTTCAATTTTATTTAGTCAAAAGTTAAAAATCTAGTATCACTAAAAATATTTGGCCATGTTATTACATTTAATGTGTTTTAAATTATAAAAGTATTAGTATTATTACATTTTAAAAAAATATTTGTGTTATTTAATAGCATTTGTAAAGTTTAGTTTTATAGTTAAGGAAATATTTTAGTCCTATATTATTTTTGAGATTTCAATTTAATTTACGCAAGACATTTCAACACTCTTCAATAAATTATAAAAGTATTAGTATTATTACATTTTAAAGAAATATTTGTGTTTTAATAGGATTTGTAAAGTTTAGTTTTATAGTTAAGGAAATATTTTAGTCCTAAATTATTTAATTTAATTTATGCAAGACATTTCAACACTCTTTACAAATTAATTTTTTAATTATTGGAATGCAATTTGTCTATACAACCAATACCTAATCAACAAAAAAATTACAACTAAACAAATACTATATACAACCAATAGTTAATCAACAAAAAAATTACAACTAAACAAATGCTATAATAACAACACTGCAAGGCACATATTGGCCACTACGTGGCACTTGTTGGATTTGTGATTTAGTTCTAGTTTAAAAAAAAAAATTAAACACACTCACCACATGAAGCACTTTTATGCCATTGTGTAACATCTCTCGGTGTAATAATTCATTTAGTTTAATTATATTTGTATTATTTTTATAATGTAGGTTATAGTTTAATATTGTTAGTTACTTAGTTCTATTTGTAATTTTTTTTATGCCAGCTATAGTTTGTTATTATTAGTTTTCTAGTTCTATTTGTATTTTTTAATTATGATAGTTTATTATTGTTAGTTATTTAGTTCTATTTGTTTTCTTTATATTATGTCAGATATAGTTATTTAGTTCTTTTTGTATTATTATTTTTATTAGGTCAACGATGTATTTTCTTTTTTTAAAAAGATTTAAACACACTCATGACATGAGGAACTTTTATGCCATTTACTTGTATAATTCATTTAATTTAATTGTATTTGTAATATTTTTTATAATGTAGGTTGTAGTTTATTATTGTTAGTTATTTAGTTATATTTGTATTATTTTAAAAAAATATTTAAATACACTTACCACATTAAACACTTTGATGCTATTGTTATTTAGTTTATTATTAGTTTGCTTGAATGTTGATTTGTTGAATGCATTTTTTACCTTGTGATGAGTTGAAGGCTTCCTTTTTCTCTTTGTTTTTGTATTTTCAAATATTTGATAAATTTCTAAATGCAACTATCACTAAATGAATGTGATCTTTTTTAGGTTCCTTTTTCTAATTTTCAAGATGAGCTAATTACTATTGGAAATAAAATATGGATGCAAATCTATATGGATTTTCCTAATGCAATTGATCTATGTTTTTATCTTCTATGTTTTGATTTTAGATCTAAGCTATGAAGAAAATTTTGCAATTACTCTAAGCAAATAGGAAATGAATCTAATCTAGAATGCAAATAACTCTAAACTATGAAGAGAAAGATAAATATCTATTTACTTAAACCTCAAGGGATAGATGTGAGATAATTACTACTTGAAAGAAATAAAAAAAAACTATAGAATTCAAGTGTTAGTACTAAGATTTTATCCTTAGAGATCCTTTGGCAACTATCTCCTCCTTTGCAGCAATAGGGTCCTCCTCTTGATGAACATGAATATAGACAGAGATATGAGAAAATGGATTTGGGATTAGACACAATAACAAAATGGAAAGGAAAGGCACAAATGGTCCTATAAGAGCATATGAATGTTATGGGGGTTGCCTTTGCATAAGCTTGGTTCTCAAGAGGGACCTCATGCATAGAAGAATGCAAGAGAATAATTTAACCTCCTATTAGGAGTGAGAGATTAGAAGCAAAACAAAAAAAGGTGCACAAGGTCTCATATGAGCATAAAAATGCTATTGGAGACTAAAATACAAATATAAAAGGTCTTGCCTTTAGCATTAAAACTCTGATAAGCTTCTTCATTGTGCAAATTAAGAATATTCACAAAAACTACTCTATGATCTCTCAAATCTCTTTTGTAAACCAAGTGAAAGTTGCCCACTCCAACTAACTTATCTCATTTAATCCATTAGTTGCACTGAAAACATCTTCATAAGAAATTTTTGATAACTATGTAGGACTAACCACCTTAGGATTCACATGACTTGTGTTGGTTGCCAATTGATCCTACGAATCATGATTCTCATCACTAGCTCCCCATCAAGATTATATTGGGTTTTGACCATTCATAGAGCCCAAGATCTTACACTTGACAAGGCCATGATATACAATGGGCCTATCAAATGTTAGGGCTTTCTCTTCACTGTTGTCTCCCATGTTTAATGCTTGCTAGATGTGCACACCTCACTTGCCTTTACCTTCTAACAATATCCTCACATGCAAGACAATGCATATGTCTCTCTTAGGAAAAGGAAGGAGGCCCATCTCATGGCTCTTGAAGCCTCGCTTTCATAACACTTGCATCCATTTGTGCACTCTAAAGCACTCACCTCCAAATTGTGTGCATCCATTTTTGTACACGGGGTACAAAATAGGAGGTCCATTATTATGAAACTAGGAATTAGCCATGTCAAACAAAATCCTACTATAGCATCAACTCGTGGTGAACTAGGCATTTTTGTAACAAGAAAAATAGAGCAATGATTCAGTCATGTGTCATTTGAAATATCTTTCCCATGAAAAGAAGGTATAGAGAATTCAAAATGGCCACAAAATATCTAAAGTAAAAATTATTGTTGTTTAATGTGGATTAATGTTATAGTTGTAAGGTTAGCTTTGTTGTTGCAAAAATTGTTTAAGTTCTCGCTAGACTATTATCCTTTTTACAGATGAAAAATGCAAGGAATTAAGCACAGATTTTATGATTAAAGAGAGAAGATTTCTAAATTAAAGTTTAACACTATCTTCAAGTTCAAGATATAATTATGCATGGGATTTGAGCATTTGCTAGTGAGGCTTAATCATTATCCTCAAAATGAATCAATTTATGCATATTTAAGAATACTTTAAGATTTCATCTTTCAATTGCTTTTTAGATTGCAGGAATACACATGTTTAAGTTTCAAGACATTTTGGGTTGTGACTTTTCAACCTATCATTGATGTTATAATTTGAAACATGTTTTCAATAACAATTATAGAGTTTTTCACAAATATTTTTAATAATATGCATAGTTTGTTGTTTTTATTTGCAATACAGGTGTTGTGGGTAATTATGATGGATTAAAGGATTTGTGGGCTTTGCATGAAAAAAATAGTAGAAAATTACTTAAGAAAATCCACTGCACAAATGTTTCCATTTAGAAAAAAAAATGAACCCCAAAAAATTTCTAGCAGTTGCTACAAATTTCCAGTTTCCCTTTCCATTGGTTACTTCTGGAATTAAAGCTTAAGGTTAGATTTATTCCTGTGCTCCTATTTTGAGATTATTTTGGGATCCCGTGTACAGAAATTTTTAAACATGGTAAATGAGTGTTGCAGCTTGAGTATAAATAAGTTGTATTACATAAATTATTTTATGTTATGCACCAGAAATGTTGGATAAAATGTAATTTGTACTCGTTTGGACCCTAGTTTAAATCACATACAGGAGTGACCACAAAATTCTTCGATTTGGGTGGTGTTTTATTCTTTGCAGTTCACATGTTTTGGCTTATTCTGAGTACAATTCCTTTAGAAAGGTCATCTTGCTGATAATAACTTCATCTCAATATTAAATATATTTGCTTTAATTCATTGAATCTTTTACATCATTCCACAACACATTGTGATAAAAATACAATATTCCATTGCTCTTATTATTCTTCTCCACCTAAGAAAACAACACTTTTTGTAGATACCTAGCAGCGTGCCCTTTGTACCTTTTGTGCGAATGCTAGTTATTAAGTACTATTTTTTTCATATATTTAATTGGGTGGTTAGGTGCACCACACTATAGCGACTATTAATACATCGACAAGTGACTGTCAAAATTATTTTACTTTATAAAAAGAAACCATTCACTACACTACAATTGTGAACAAACAACCTGTACTTTACTATACCTCTTAATGAGAAATGCAGGCACTTACTGCACTTCCTATAACTCTTAATGGGAAAAGTACTAACTTACTTATGGAAGTGACAAACGGTTTGTGTTCTATATTAAAAAGTCTGAGCAGCTATTCTTAATTTACTTCTAGAAGTGACAACCGGTACGTGTTCTATATTAAAAGTCTGAGCATTATGGGAAATATTTATCCTAAAAAAATCTGAGCAACCATTCGTAATCTTGGTGCGGCACTTAATAGAGGAGAACGAAGGTGGCTAAAAGGAAGGAGATTTATCAAGTATTTATATAGCACATGTGGGCATGATCGAGAGCAAGGATTGAAGATAAAATGGCGACTCTGGCAGAAAAAGATATAGAGGGTGGCAGTGCCAGTAGGCTGCTTGAAGCATCCTTGGTGGCAGTCATAAGCTTGGTCATCATTTTCGGGTGGCAACGGAGGAAGCAAGCAAGTTTTAAGGGAGCGCCGGTGTTTGGGCAGTCCATTCTAGTACAAGACGGAGAGCAGTTAATGCCATTGGTTGACATGCATGTGGCTTTCTAGGTATAGGTGGGAGACACCTTTACCTGAATAAACTAGCAATTGCACTTAATGTGCAATAGGCATGTCCATAGGTATTTGTGCTAATGCAACTCTTAATTATTTTAAAATTTAGTATTTGTAATGATTGTAACTCTTATAAAAAGTTCAAAAAAATATGTAAGTTTGTTTTTTTTGAAAATGTAAGGCATGTCACCTTTTTCACTTCAATTGTATATTCCAGACCAACATCTCTACACACAAAAATCAAACATCTCCATTAAGAAAGTAGATTGTACGAAAGCAAGAATGTTAAGGTATAAAGCACAAATTTTGTACCAATAAACTAGAGGCTAACATTCAACTATTTAGGCATCGATTCACCAAGCATAAGCATCATAAAATCCCTCTAATCTAGAGCTATAAAACTCTATCAGACCACATTGGCACCTAATCAAGATGATTTTTTACTTTACAAGATGATTTTGGTGAGCTTTTGAATTAAGATTGGGGCACAATGATTACTGTAAAGAGATGTTTTGAAAGAAATCCCAAGGGACCTCTAACATATAATGAAAAATCTTTATTTAGGTTAGACAAACCAAAATCCCATAGTGGCTACAAAAAAATAAACTCTTCAAATCTTGCAACATTGCCTAGGGGAGAGGACCCAAGTGCTAAGCATGTTCCAATAGCTGTAATAGTATTTATGGATTTAAGGCCCAATATTTTTCAAAGTTTAGCACTAGTAGTTGTGACTTTAAGGTTGTTAGTGTTGACTATAAGTACTTATTATTGAACGACACGTGCCCTCTAAATCTAAAAAGCAACCAAACGTGTGATGCCACATCAACGTGCCAGCAAAACATTACTTAATGCACAACTATTGTTCCACCCTTTTTTTGCGTCTTTTTCGACACCTCAACAAAAGCATGTTGATGTGGCATCATATTTGATGATGTGGACCTAAAACCTTAGTTATAAGCACGGGCCTTTCCAAGTAAGTTGTAAATTTTTTGGAGTGATTCGAAATTTCCACATATGCTTTTGAGAGGCGTGAAGTTAGGGTGATTAATTATTGGGTCCTCTCCCCTAAATCCTTTGAAACATATAGTTGTGATTGAGATACAAATACTCACATTTAGCATCCTATGAAGCTCAACATAAACAATTAACTTAAACTACCTCCATGCTCCAACAACCAAGACCCCATCTCTTATAATCCACCACAAATAAGATAGATTAGGTTTGACAATTAAGAGGCTTGGATTTTTAGAAAGTTTTAAGTGTCCCTAGGCAATCAAAACACAATATGATCAAGTAATGTTAACACCATATTTGAACCCTAGAAAAAGCTCATAATTTAAAAAATAAATAAAAGTTGAGAGCAATCTCATCTATTGTGCCAAAAAATAAATGAACCATCTTCAACCTCCTTTTTTGGGCATCATTTTTACCATCACATATTGAGCCCAAATATATTAGAAGAGAGGCATATCAAATTTGTAGTGCCTGAATCAACTGTAGGGAAAATCTCATTGGTTCCAAAAAGCTAAAGTTCCATTGAAGACAAATGTATGAACTTTCTACAAGAACTTTAAATCTAAGTCTGAACCATAACACCCTCTTCTTGTGGTATTCAAGAGCTTATATTAAGGATTAAACCCATACACATGCCACAAAACATGCAAGAAGCGATGAGGTTGCATGTATGTTGGGAACCTTTTGGTGGAGACTACACATGACCCTCGCATCTAAAACATTATGATCTATGCTACTTTTTGAAATCTATTGGATGGTTGCTTCAAGAAGCTTTCTAATGGAAAAGGGTAGGAGGTAGAGCTTTATAACATAATCAAGTCAATTAATCTACACTTTCATCTTTATATCATCCACTTTGATGTTAAAAACATGGAAATAATGGCCATTTGAACAACAAAACTACGCTAAACATCATAAGATACACAAGAAACATGTACAAGAGTAAATCTCATAGCTTATTGCCAGACAACAAACTAACATACTCAATAATATGGGAAAAATAAATCTGTAATCTACGATCATTGATACTTTGTTGTTATTTTCTAAATTGTTATCTTGTAAATACAAAAGTAGAGGCTTGTTGGGAGATGAAAGGATAAATGCTCAAAGTAGATGGTACATTTTTTACTTCTTCCTTGCAAGACTTGTGATTAGCATGAATGACAATACAACAAGTGAAGTTATACAGAACAAATGTTTTTTTAATATTGGTGAATTCTTAATATAGCAATGCATCCATAGTACCACAAGTTTAGCATGTTTCGACATTAAGGTCTAAAGAGTTTTCTAGCTTCATTGAGCAAAAGGCACAAACCTTGAAAAATGCTACCTAATAAGATAAATTAACTATGTACAATAATACCTAAGCAATAGGACCTTTTAATGTTGAATGTGGCCAAGGCATCAAGTGCAAGTTCACAACAATAAAATAATCCATAAAATAGACCCAACATAAACTTTCAAATAGACACAACATGTGTGAAATGAAGAGCCATAGAACAAGAATTTGAAAGTTTTCAACCAACCATGACCATGTCAAATCAAGAGCTCAAAGAGCCTAGAAGGGCCTAATCAAGAGAATCACCATGGGTCTCAAAGATATTAGATGTACCATCTACAATAACGATATATTAGACCAAGGCTTCCATAAAATGTCAAACTAGGGTTTTCTATAATAATAGTTGCATAAAAGCATTCCCAGTAAAATTCAAAATAGTAGAAAAGATGCTCATATTTCCACTAATCACAAGGACACTACCTGTGCTATTATTTACTAGAATGAGAACAAAAAACTCTCATTGATTTCATGTCAAAAATGCCTCGCTACAAGAATATTTTGTGAAGTTATATTTCTCCTCTTCAAGATGTACTAGGGCACTAAGGTTAGTAAATGTTTTCTAGAGCTTGATGCTTGATAATAAATCTAAGTTAATTAGACACCAATGCTTCCTTGAAAAAGCTAGCTCTATGGATAATACAAAACATTATAGTCTCAATGACTACTCAAACAATAATAATAGAATAATTACCTCAAAGGTAAATGTGAATTTTCTAATAGGCATTATAAAAGAAAATAAAATACAATAGATAAAAATTAATTTAGCAAAATTTTAAGCAATTACTTTTGCGCCATGGATTGTATAACTAATGTGACATGATATGTTTCATTTCTAGTTCAAAAACATTTCATCTTATCATCGATCACATTTGATGTTTCTTTAAATTTTTCTAACAAGCATTAATGAGCCCAAGTAACCAACAACTCTTGGAAGTTTCAAAAGAAACCCTCATAAATTATTTCTTGTAGAAATATGTCTGCCAAAGCATATTAAATTTTCTTTATGTTTGAAAACTAAGTAAAGAAGAGAAATGCTTACCATAGAGCATGCCCAAATGTAGACAAAACATAATAGTGTTATAGCCAAAATAGAAGCTTATTTGGGAAAATCCTAATATCTTTGTTTTAATATAGTAGTAATAGACAAAATAGAGATAGACATAGACAACTACTGATGCATCTGAGAAGAAGGATGTCCATTACGAATGATAGTTTTTTGTGTTTAGCAAAAAGTGTGTTCCAATAATTGTGATGCAAATGATGACTAATGAGAATGAAGAAGGTCAACAACATAAAGTCATACGCATAGTAAACCTTCAAGATAACAATTAGAATAATGAGGTTCTAGAAAGTAACTAAAGACTAGAAACACTAAAAATAGAGAATAATGGAAGGCGGTGCAATTTCAAATATGTATAAAGAAAGAAACCAACTGGGATTTTAGAAACATTCAACTAATTCTCTCTTTTTAATGGCAACAAAGGAATTCCAAGTAAACTGATCATGAAACAAAATGAAAATGTGGCATGAGGTTACTTAGCGACAAAGATAATAATTAATCTATACATTAATATAAATAACTGGAATCCTATGTTGAGTCCTCTCATTTTGAGCAATGCCATTTCCAACAAATATATGGTAACTGCTTGAAAATCAATTTCAATGGCTTAGCACACAAAATAATTATTGTGTTAAAAAATGAGCAAGAAGCACACCTACTTACTTGATTTACAAAGCCCTCACCAAAGCCCAAGCATGATATGCCCAATTATAAGCATAGCCACATTTACTACAGTACTGTTAAGTGTTACTTCAAATTTTCTAGCCAAAAACCTTTGGCAGAAGATTATTATTTATTTTAACTGAGAAGAATTTCAACTTTTGATTTGATGACAAGTATACTTAATAATAACTAATCAGACAATTTTGATTACAATCTAGTATTTGCCTAAAAGTAAGTACTAATAATTACTTGTTACAAAACAAAATTGAACACAAAAATGCCCTTTTGCAATAAATATGAAAAGATATATCATCTATTTCACTTAGAAGGTGAAGTACATCATATTGCCAAGTGATCCTAGCCCATATTTGTCAGTTGAATTTCTCAGGTAACTAAATTTTAACTTTAATGTTGTAACATTTATGAAATATGAAATAAATATGCAAGTTGAAGCTTGACAGTTCTCCTTTAGACAGAGTGGCAAAGATTTTTTTAACTGCTTGTTGGGAAAAAAAAAATATTTGAATTCCAAGTGGGTTTTCAAATACTTTAGTAGCAATGGGTACTACTAACAAATGAAAAAAATAAAAATAAAACCCAGCAAGGCATTTCATGCACATATGCTGAATATAATGCAAGGCCTCCTTTTCAGAGGTTTAATTTTGCCCATAAGATCCAATACTTCAGGGATCTATTAATTTCTCAAGGATTGTGTGTATCAGGGAACTAGTTCAAACATATGAGCAGATATAGATGAAAATATCTTTCAAACATCTTTCACTTGTTTTAAATAATAATTTAGCATATGTTAATAAATTCAACAGTGCAATTGATAAGTACCAGTAAGAAAGAGACGTTTATCCTTGTTGATTCTATCAGTTAAATTTAGGCAATCAGGACCCTGGTGTACTAGAAATTAACCTCGAAAAAATAGGTATAGATTCCTAGTGGCAATTAACAACCAAAATTTGATTACTCATGCTTGGTTGGAATTAACACATCCTTCCTACCATACACAACCATTAGAAAGCACAACATTGCAAGTACATGTCACAAAACCAAGACAAGATTGGCCATCCTAGCAATAGATATATACATTTCAGTAGTCAACGATGCTACACGGAGAGCAAAAAAGTAATAATAGTTCAATCAAAGTGTAGCTAACACATATATTGATCATATAAGCTACGACTGTACTTAGTAGTGTAAGAATTAACAACTTTACTAAATTTCCATTTATATGAATAGCTGAGGTATGCTACTGAATGTGCCAAATACAAAATATTGCTTAAATAGAAATAAGAAACTAGAAATGCATTTGGTTATAAAAGTTTATCATAACAGACAACTAATATTTTCAAATAATCTTGTTATCACTCATTAGTCATAAAGAGAAACACATTTAAATAAAGAAATGCCATGAGTTTTCAGTAAATATCAAGTTGGCCAAACTACAAGCTCCACAATGCATATTTAAAAAAACCATTGGATAGGCTATAGCAAAGATTACAAAGCATTTGCCAAATTACTCGATTCTTCCTACAAACTTTCTTCAATACATGAAATCTTCTTCCCTATCATAACACACCTCCAATGTCAATAACACAAGGAGATGTACTAGCTTCATCTTGAATAAAATTATTTCCCACCTAATGTAGGAAAATGCTGAGGATCCTCAATGCTTGGGGCTTCAGGTGGAAGAGCATTATCACTACCACCAAAGCCACCTATGAAACCTCCCCCATTACCACACCCAAGACCCCTACCTTAGCCTACACGATGATACCTCTCACCTTCAATAGGTTTCAAAAACGCATTGATTCTCATTAGCTTTAACAGAACAAAATTAAAAGATTCAGTTTAGCAAACACTAAGAGATGAGTGGATAGGAGATTATGTGTAGAGAAAATTGTTTTGACTCACCTTTCTCATTCTTTAATCGCATTCCCTTGTATCATTCTTTGTTTCCTTGTCCTCCTCTGAAGACTATCAAAGTATATCAAGTTATTAACAACAGCTATTACAAATCATATGCAGAAAAAATGTAGCAAGAGCACTCTAATGTATGGTAGAAGGTATCCCTCCTCTTCAAAAAAAAACTTCCAAAACAATAAATTATATACCACTTTTAAGAACACGACATCCTCATCTTTCTTTAGGAATGGCTACATATATGTAACACACCCTGCAATAACAAAAATAAGCATTTTAACAAAAAACCATGAACATTTTTGAATCTCAAAACCTTACAATAAACAATACCCACAAAAAATAGAGGAAGATACTTCAATTTTTGTATATTCCATATTGAGTGCTAGGGAGCATCGATATGGCTCCTATCTAGTTACCCTAACAAACCCTAGCCAATTGACTTCTCAAATTGATTTGAAGGTGCATGAATTCCATGATGGAGATGGAAACCACCCCAAAAAATCATTACGGATTTAGAAATTGCTAAGCCAAAAGCCTTTCTGATTGGCCACACCCTCATCTACAAGTTTTACAAATTTTGGCCTAAATTGATTGATCTTCACGATTGGATTTCCATGACATGGAGACCCCTTGAAGAGGGTGAAGTCATTATCTAGCCCTGTGCCTGTGGATACTTCATCTTGGAATTTGCATTAGTAAAAGACAAGGAGCACATTTGAATTCTTGCCTGTGGGCATTGAGGAATAATTTCCTTTGCATGTGACATTGGTTTCTGTCATTTGAGGAACTATGCTTCTTATTCTTAACAGGCTCAAGATAGTAGAATGGCGTCGAACTCTGTTGTGTTGTTTTGGTCAGAAAAGGAGGAGCAATAAGAAAATTTGATTTTCACCCTCGAACCTCTCAAGGAAATTGCACCAGTGTCCATTGCCCACTTCCAAGTATTCCCAGAGAAAACAAGTAATCTAGGTATCTTGCATTGCAATCTTCTATATGTTCCAGGTACTAATTCTTCATGCCACCCTAATGTGTCCGACTCAGATCTTCCCAATAGTTGTCTACTGCATAGGTAAGTCTGAAAACTGCTGATTTTCAACCAAGTGCGTTGTCCTCCCTCTACCAGAGACTAGCATAAAACTAAACAGGAGTCTTGCATAACAAGCCTTCCACGAAACTATTTCTATATTGATGTGAGACACTATTCCTCGCTTTAATCCAAGCAGCTAAGATGGTTTTCATGGTCGTCATGTACCCACCGTAGAATGGAGACCACCTATTGCAATTTGACAATGTACGAGAGCTCAACTCACTCCCAAGTAAAACACCTATCAGTGTAATAAATTAAATATTTTTATCATATAAGGTTAATATTAATATAACTTTATTTATATTAAATATAGATAGTTTTATTTTAGAAACCAATTGTGGCAGTATATTATAACAGGCTATTCCTAAATATCATCCACTTCAACAGCTAATTTTGGCCAATAAAAATAGGATAAATATTTACTACCTTTTATTATGAATGAGGTATAAACTTGTTATTGATTGTATAATCATTGAAGTGAATGATATTTAACTAGAGTGATCATAACATTTATTCAAATTAAATCTTTAATTGAAATATAAGATATGAATCCTATAAATTTAGGTTAAGATAATTTTAATTAACATCTGCTTATTAGAATCTTGGATATATACATTTTTAACAATTTTGTGGTTGCTTGTTTAAAATAGCTATTATTATGCGAAGAGGCATACTATACTCACAACAAGGGCTAAAAGATTCAGATTCCCATAAACATTTAGATTCTGTAAACAAAAATCATAAAATATTTAAATAAATAGATTCATGTAAATAAGATTCATTAGAAAAAAATTCATGTCCAATTTCTTTTTTGGTTCCATAGTTTTTGTGATTTTCTTATTTTTAATTTCTTTTTTGATTTTGATTTTTTTATTTTTTCCAATTTCTTTTTTAGTTTTTATTTTTTCCAATTTCTTTTTTTGGTTTTTTATTTTTTATTTTTTCCAATTTCTTTTTTGGTTTGATAGTTTTTGTGATTTTCTTATTTTCAATTTTTTTTGTTTTTGTTTATTATTTTTTCCAATTCTCTTTTAGCTTTTTTTTTTTTTTTTTCAATTTCTTTTTTGGTTTTTTTTTTTTTTTTCCAATTTGTTTTTCAAATAAACTATGGAAAAGAGATATCCCTTGGCGTACTTTAGATATATATATTTTTAAATATAAATATACTAGTTTACTTTTCTTAATAACTACTGAGTTTTCAATTTTCATTATACAATGGCATCAAAGTGTTTAATGTCATGAGTGTATTTAAATCTTTTTTTAAACAATACAAATATAACTAAATAACTAACAATAATAAACTACAACCTACATTATAAAAAAATAATACAAATACAATTAAATTAAATGAATTATATAAGTAAATGGCATAAAAGTGCCTTAGGAGTGTGTTTAAATCTTTTTAATACATGGCTGGCCTAATAAAAAATAATACAAAAAGAACTAAATAACTGTAGCTAACATAATAAAAAGAAAACAAATAGAACTAAATAACTAACAATAATAAACTACGATAATAAAAAAAATACAAATAGAACTAAAAAACTAATAATAATAAACTATAACTAGCATAAAAAAATTACAAATAGAACTAAATAACTAACAATATTAAACTACAACCTACATTATAAAAAATAATTCAAATATAATTAAACTAAATGAATTATTACACCGTGAGGTGTTACACAATGGCATAAAAGTGCTTCGTGAGTGTTTTTAATCTTAATTTTTTAAAAACATGGCCCATATAATAAAAAAATACAAAGAAAACTAAATAACTAACAATAATAAACTACAACTAACATTAAAACTAAGTAACTAACAATAATAAACTATAGTTGACACAATTATAAACATAATACTAATAGAACTAAATTAAATAAATTATATAACTAACAATAATAAACTATAGCGAACATTAAAAAATACAAATAGAACTAAATCACAAATCCAATAAAAACATAAGCGCCTCAAGAATGATGTCTCTCGGTGTCTTTTACATTAATAGTTTTTGCACATATTTTCTTAAATATAACTAATCTATATTTAACAATTAAATATCTACAACCCTCCTAAATTCTCATGCACATAGTTTTTTCTCACATATAATATCATTTTTTACATGGAACATCATTTTCTTATTATATGAAGGCATGGCAATAGCAATAAGGTTAGATTAAAGGTAGACAAAAGGACATTGCCATTTTCATTGTAGGAGTATACTCCGGATTCAATATATCCACAATTGTCATCTCAACAAATACAATTTTGCTTCATAGGAAATGCCAATTTAGAGAGGTTGCTTATACATGAACTAACATTTATTCAAAGAGGTCGTGCAATAAAATTGGACCTACCAGAAATGTATCATGCGAGGAAAAAAAATATCATATCCACTAGTACCTTGATGACAAGTGACAATTCTTGCTTTTGACACTCTATGATCCTATCATGCACAAATCTAATTTTGGAAAACATTCTAGGAATGATGTTTTTTGTCATTCCATCTTATCATGGATTTTTGTCATTACATATTATCATTGTGAAGACTAAGGCATTCTTCTAGACTTTGTTTTGACAACCTTTTGTGGGTGTAACATATATGGCATGCAGAGATGATATGTTTCAAGTGGACTAAAAATTCTTATTCCAATATTTCCTCTTATGTCATACAAGCCTTACATTTCTAAGTTCTTTGGTCAATGTTCCTAATCTTTTTTAAGTTTTTAATGTGAGACAAGTCTTACATTTGGTGAAATCATCTTATTTAGATATAATGACATCTTGGTAGTTTATTCTCTACATTTTATTGAAAGTAAGCTTGGAGATGATGTAATAATTCATGTCAACCAAATTATGATTTACCCAACTTATTATACTTTCTTGGGTAAATGTTGCAAGAAGTTATCTAACATTTCATTTGGTTCTTATAAGTACGAAAAAGGCACACAAGCCTACATGATAGTCTGATGATGATATAGAGGTCCAAATCAAGGCCCTCATAGGCATGAATTACACTCCTCTCAATAGTTTCACTCTTGAAACATGTCTCATTATGCTTTTCTCCCTTGACCATCTTTTCCAACCCTTGAATTGAGTTTCAAGACTTTGCAAATTGTCTAACAACCATTTTAAATCCTCAATAGAAGGGTAGCCCAATAAATATTTAAGGTCACCCAGGCAACCCATCCTTAAGTTGCAGGGTCACTTGGGCAACTTGCCTTGGCAAAAGGGATGACCCACTTCCTAATAGGGGTGACCTTGTTTTTGGCATACATGCTTTCTTTCAATTACCTGGTTGACTTTTTCTTTTGATTTTTTATTGTGAGATCCTTCATGCATCACTGATCCATCACTCCCCCTGACTAATTTTAAAATTCCAATCACCTTGTGTTAACTCTTAATCATTCTTAGTAACTTCCCAATCAATTTTAGTAATTTCTCAATCAATCTTCTATGATCTCACCTTCTATTCTAGTTATCTCCTCAATTAGTACCACACATTGTGTCCATTTTCTACCTATAAATATCACCTCCACTATTATTTTAAGGAAAGCTAATTTTTTATTCGCATTTTAGTCTCCAATAGCATTTCTATGCTCGTATAGTACTTTGTGAGCCTTTTTTTGTTTTGCTTCTAAGCCCTCACTCCTAATAGGAGGCTAGATTATTCTCTTACATTCTTCTTTACACTAGCTCCCTCTTGAGAACCAAGCTTATGCAAAGGCAACCCCCATAACATTCATATGATCTTACGGGACCATCTGTGCCTTTCCTTTCCATTTTGTTATTGCATCTAATCCCAAATCCATTTCCTCGTATCCTTATCTCTATCCTTGTTCATCAAGAGGAGGACCCTATTGCTGGAAAGGAGGAGATAGTTGCGAAATGATCTCTGAGGATAAAATCTTAGCACTAGCACTTGAATTCTATAGGTTTTTTTAATTTTTCAAGTAGTAATTATCTCACATCTATCCCTTTAGGTTTAAGTAAATAGATATTTATCTTTCTCTTGGTAGTTTAGAGTTATTTTCTTTCTAGATTAGATTCATTTCCTATTTGCTTAGATTAATTGCAAAATTTGCTTTCATAGCTTAGATCTAAAATCAAAACATAGAATATAAAAATATAGATCAATTGCATTAAGAAAATCCATATAGATCTACATCCATATTTTATTTCCAATAGTAATTAGCTCATCTTGAAAATTATAAAAAGGAACCTAAAAAAAGATCACATTCTTTTTGTGATAGTTGCATTTAGGAAATTATCAAATATTTGAAAATACAAAAACAAAGAGAAGAGGGAATCCCTCAACTCATCACGAGGTAAACAATGCATTCAACAAATCAACATTCAAGTGATCAACTTAGAAAAAAAGGAAACCTTTGATCATAATAAGGTACACAAATTCAATAAAGTTAAAATTAAAACCACAACACTCAAATCAAAACATCCATATCCTCCACTTAGCATTTGATGTGCCTAGGTGTGAGGGAATATTGGATTAAAAAAGTCTTAGAGGAAATCATGGAGACTCACACAAGAAAATCCCACTGAGGAAACAACTCAAGACCAAGAAGAAATCTTGAGGCTCATTCAACAACAAAACAAACAACAAAGACAAAGAGAAGAGATTCATAATAGAGAGCTAAGATTCTTGAGGAACTCATTAATCTTGAACAAAGGATACTAAACACATTTCACTTCTATATGACAAACAAGATTAATAGACATAGAGAAAGTAATCCTCCTAATCTCATAAGAATCACAACAACAACTTTGATTTAACATTTCCATCAACATTGAGACAATAACAATCGTGACAATCAACAACAACACACTCAATTCAACAACATAATTAATAGAACTATCATATGTGATGTTCTGCATTCTC
The DNA here is from genome assembly GCA_027924645.1 of Cunninghamia lanceolata. NCBI lineage: Eukaryota > Viridiplantae > Streptophyta > Pinopsida > Cupressales > Cupressaceae > Cunninghamia > Cunninghamia lanceolata. Next base: position 10,347,726 of record BSBN01000108.1, read on the forward strand.
AAGAATAGAACACCCCTTAGTTCCACCAACACTCAACTAGATTTTAACATGAGAATAGGACTAACTAGGACAGATACCCTTAGCAAGGATACAATTCATGTGTTGTGTCTGGGTCTAACTCACTAGCATGAGCTTGAGTCAAGTTTGAGCAACACATGTTTTCATGAACTCAACATGAAGAGCAAATCTTTCTCTACATACTTCCAAATAAAGAATAGACTGAACCTAGGGACATATTCCTCTAGATACTTCCACATGGCCAATAATATCTCATGTGCATAGTGATATAACTCATTGTAAAACTCCAAATGCACACCCTCTCAAATGAGAGAGAACCTCTTAAATAAAAAGGGGTGGCATAATACCTAAAGGGGTATTAGTTACACCCATTCAAAGCAACCATTTGTAAATAATTAATAATCTAATAATAGTTATTAGATTATTAATTATTAAATGGAATGTGCTTTATAACATAAGGTTTTATAACCTTATATTAGAACATTATATAAATGTTATAAGAGTATGACCCCTAATAACATTATGCTCTAACAATATCACTATCAGGAGCTATTCAATTAAAAACACTACAAAATGAGATATTGATTAGATATGTGAATGGAACAAGGCTAAAGAATTACCATGACTAGACTAAGTAAGAAAAACCTTCAAATTTGTATTATATGTAAGATAATATATTATATTGTACCATAGTAATAAGGCACAAAGCACGCCAAAAAGAATAGTTGTTAAAATAGCTATGCTTAGATCAACAAAGCAAGTTAAATAATTTTATGCATGAGTGTTGGAACTTATGATATCAAAAACTACATTGAAGTTATAGAAAGACTTCTTGGAGCTTGTTATAAACCTATAAATGATCATAGTCTCCTTTCAAACAACATAGTGTTAACCTGAATGAATCGAAAAACTCAACACTACCAAGCCACGGACATCGTTATTTCACTTTCATAGCATTGCAACAGAGTACTTTTAACACCTAAATTGAGAAAAAATAAATTACAAATTACACAAAAAAGCATCTCTTGTTTATTGCAAAGTTGAAACATTCACTAAAGTAGAATCTAGTGAGTTTTAAAGGAACATGATGATATCAAAAAGTACATTGAATTTATAGAAATAGTTCTCAAGGAGCTTTTTATAAATCTACAAATGATCATCATTTCCTTTCAAAGGGAACATTACTGAGCTTGAATGCAACGAACAAACTCAATGCTATCAAGCCATAGACATTGTTATCTCTTTCAGTCAACATTGCAATAGAGAACTTTTAACATATGAAGAAAGAACAAACTCTGTAAATGACACAAAAGGCATCTCTTGTTTGTTGGAAAGATGAGACACTGACTAAAGTAGAATCTAGTTGGTTTTAAAAGAAGATTTTTGTCAAATTCAACATTACTTTATTCTTTGCAAAAATGCTGAGCACGATTAGATTCATAGAAAGATGCAAGGATCATTACAAAATTAATGAAAGAATTGCAAACTCAATTGATTATGCAACACCCCTTATTCTCGATGGAGCAAGTATTGATGCATGCTCTCATAACTAGATCAAAATTTTAATTATTGGGCATCATTAGTTGCATTGCTAACATACCTACGAATTGAATCAAAGATAAATATAACTCCAAATTATATTTCATTCAAATGCTAAATGTTAAAACATAACTATAAAAACTCATTTAACTCCAAATTAAAAGATAAATTTTACTCCAAATTATATTTTATTCAAATACCCTATTACTAGTACTTTACAACAATGTGCAAAACAATAGATTGCAACTCTAGCCATCCAAATAACCTTTTGCAATCCCATCTTCTAGTTGCCCCCTCAAAATCCCACTCTAAACTTGCAACCCTTGGTACGGACTATTGTTGTCTTGCAACCTTTGATTTATTTTATTTTCAAACTATTTTATTTACTACATACATATATATGTTGGAATATTAAAGTTTACATTAATAAAGTCACCATATTGACTTATAGTTTATTATTATTAGTAACTAGTTAGTTACATTCCCATATATTTGAAGTTTGAGAAGTTATATTTGAAAGGCTTTATAAAAGCCATATTGTAATACATTCAAACATCAACTCAATAATATGATCAATATATTTGTGTTTTCTTTATTGAGAAAATATAGATGATCTCTAATTCTTCCAACATGGTATCAGAACAATTATATTCTTATGCCTGCATGAAGAATGATTAATATGTAGGAGATGTCCATACTCAAGTCCAAGTGTACAGGTATGATGAAATCCAACGTGCAAGTGTGATGAAGGCGTTTAAGTTGGTAAAAACTCTTGCTTGGTGTATGAATGTTGCACAATATCAACATAATTTCAATGTTGCCACGTATAGAAGAACATAAGCGAATGAGGATTCAAGATTTAACATTGAATTTGTATAAAGGCGTTGATATTTACATGTATATCAAGTGCAGAAGTTTGGTGGAAGTCCAGTGAGTGTCTGACATATGAAAGAATGAGATGGTGTCTCACGGTGTTAATATTGTTTTGTGTATAAATCATTTGCTAATATTGTTGTGCATATAATATTGGCGTTCATATAATATATTGTTGTGTGTATTTAATCTCTTCCTTCTCGTCCATAATACGTTCTTTTTTATCATTTTTCAATTTTCTCTATGCCTTGGTCTCTTGTGTACTTGGAACCACACCCACCATATTCTTTGTTGCAGATGTTGATGCACAATTATAGCCATCCCTCAATGTTTCACTCTCAATTTTAACTTTTCAATATTAGATTATCCATCACGATCTATCATCTAGATGAGGCAAACTAATGAAACAAATTTTTAGTATCCTTTTGCAGCGGAAGTGTGGATCCCTGTAAGTTGTTTGTTTTTGTGGGTGAAGTTTAAGGTTATCTTATCCATTTTTTAAAATTTTGGGACTAGCTTATCATGTATGGTGCTTGAGAAAGTCAGTTAGTTCAATACTCTTAAGGTTAAGTGGTTGTAAATGGAGATATAAGAAGATTGATAAAGGATTCTTGTCTTATGCGGTGGAAATAAGTGAGATTTATATTTATAATGCATGTGTTATGGTGACTAAAGTTGTAAGGAGAAATAAGGTTTAATGTTACATTGGTGATGTACATGATTTTGTGTAATATTGGAGATATTTCATTTTTTAAGGAGAAATAGGGAAGACAATATACAGATTCTTTTTTCGATTGAATCTGACATCCTATTACATTACGAGCTTTACAAAATGCCCAAAAATTTTGTTTGTGATGATTGGGATTTCGGGGATATCTTTGTTAAACATGATGGAGCCTCCAAAGAATCACATGGAATATTAAATGGATAAAGTGTAATATGGTCAAACTAGAGGCTGGAGGAGTTTTCATCATCTTGAGCCAGCTTCTCACTCAAAGATGGTGTCTTGTATGAGAAGCATATGTTTTTGTTTTCTTATGTGTTCCTTTTGGTGCTAATAAAATTGAAGAATGTATTTATTGTGAAGTTTGAACACATGAAAGGATTTGGTGAACTCAATATGGATTGTTTTCTAGATACTTCAGGAGTCTATGATATGAGGAATTATACCCTTCTGAGGGTCATGAGACAACTTGATGGAGCACTATAGATGTAGCTTAGCATGGGTTTTTGTCCAATAATTTGGGGGATCTGTGATTCGAGAGTTCAAAGAGGATGTAATCTGGGAACTCGTGAATTTAGCTCGGGAGCTACACCCTTCTGAGTGTTACGAGGCAACTTGATGGAGTTCTGGACACCTAATTCAGGATTTGTTTCTTCAAAGAAAAATCTTCTCAAAAATGTGTATTTGTTTTGTGTAATCAACATGTTTTGTTATATGTTCTATTTGTGTAATGTAAACCTTAAGGGGGAGTAGTGTTGGAATATTAAGATTTACATTAATAAAGTCACCATAGTGACTTATAGTTTATTATTGTTAGTAACTAATTAGTTACATTCCCGTATGTTGGCAGTTCAAGAAGTTATATTTGAAAGGATTTATAAAAGCCATATTGTAATACATTCAAACATCAACTCAATAAACTGATTGATAAATTTATGTTTTCTTTATTGAGAAAATGTAGATGATCTTTGATTTTTCCAACAATATATACACATTAATTTTAATTTACTTAAGATTTATTTTATTTTACTTTAGAATTATTTTATTAACTACATACATATATGGACACATAAATTTTAATCTACTTAAGAGATTTTATTTTACTTTAGAGCTATTTTATTTCTAAATATATGAGTGTTGTGTTTTAGTTTTTATTTACACATTTATGGCATGACATTCCATACCTTAGTACCACTTGTAGAGTGCCTCTTGACATAATCAATAAACTTTTTTCTTAAATTTTCAAGCTCAAAAAAATTAATTCTTGTAATTTTGTCTCATATTTAAAAGTATTATTTAGGGGAGACGACCCACTATCCACCCACTCTAACTTCGCGCACCCTAAGCTCCTAAACGGTACATTGGGTTTCAACGATTTTTTTTTCGTTTTTTCGTATGCGACTTAAGAGTTTAAAGCTATTGTTTGGGTTTTGGGTTTAAAGCTATTGTTTGGGGTTTTGGGTATCAATGATATAGCCTAATCATCTACATCTTCGTCGAGTTGTTCTTTAATGTGACATGTGAAATGTATTATTACATATGTATATGTACACATGTATTTGTTCCTTATTAAATTTTTACTAATATATTATTTCTAAGTACTATTTTTCATATATTTAATTGGGAGATTGGGTACACCACACTATAACGGCTATTAAAACATGGAGAGATAACTATCAAAATTATTTTACTTTATAAAAAAGAAACCATTCTCTACACTACAAAGGACCTGTACTTTACTATACCTCTTAATGGGAAAGGTACTAACTTACTGCACTTCCTATACCTCTTATTGGGATAGCTACTGATTTACTTCTAGAAATGACAATGGGTATGTGTTCTATATTAAAAAGTCTGAGTAGCTATTCGTAATTTACTTCCAGAAGTGACAACAAGTAGGTGTTCTATATTAAAAACGTCTGCGCAGCGATTCCTAATTTACTTCTGGAAGTGACAACCCGTAGGTGTTATATATTAAAAGTCTGAGCATGATAGGAAATATTCATCCAAAACAATAAAAAATAAAGTCTGAGCAACTATTCCTAAGCATGGAGCGGCATTTGAAGGAGAAGAACGAAGGTGGCTAAGAGGAAGGAGATTTATCAAGTATTTATATAGCACATGTGGACATGATCGAAGGCAAGGATTGAAGAGTTCACGAAGCAATGCAAATGCTCTTTTTTCGCATGTTCATCCACCCATGCTGTTGGAAACTACTTCGCCTTATAAAAATAATGTCGGAGAGCCGGCTTCGCATGCTAGTAAAAAAACCGTTAATGCCACTGGTTGACCACTGCGCTTAAACAGCAAACACTAAGCTTTGACTTGTTTAAGTGGCGGGTGAGCCCTTTCTCTTACTCTGTTTTGTTAATGTGTTAATAAGAGAAGGGGCCCACCAACCACCTAAACAAGTCAAAGATTAGTGTGTGTTGTTTAAGCCCAGCCCTGGTTGACATACATGTGGCTCTCTCCCTGGGATGGGTGCCAGACACTTTTACTGATTAAATAAGTTAAAATATTTTTATCATATAAAGCAAATATTACTAGCAATGGATCTATAGGTTCAATGGGCAGGGTAATAACTTTTAAAAGAAATTGTAGAATTTGTTAGATGTTTTTTATTATTTATTAATTTATAAGTTATCTAATTCACAAAATTATGTTATCAATTATTTTTTAAATTCCATCACATTAAAGGTTGTCTTATTTCACTTATAGTAGTAAATTTATTTTTACATGAGCAAACATAGTTGGTATTAAGTTCGAATTTCATGATGTCCTAATTCATTCATGGCTCTATGTTATTGTTTGCAAGAGGCTTTTAACATAACATCATGAGTTCTAAGCCTATAGAGCTCTAGTATGAGCGAAGCTCTCCAAGAAAAAGAACCAACTAAAGGATTTGAAATAGCCTAGGTTCACTAAAAAATCCCACATAAAGAACTGGTTTGAGAAATACATGGTGACGATTACTAATATGGGAGTCTTGGTGGAGGTTTGAGCCATTGGACTATGTACAAAATGCTTGTCATTATGCTCTTAACTATCAAGATATTCATGACATTCATGAACTTCAAAAAATTTGCTTCATACTGAAAATTCAACCAATAGGAACAAAAATCCTCCTCTACATCTTTAATTCATGGTAAAAACAAATCATTTTAGGAGCAGGTGTAAAGTTAGCACAAATGGTGGCAACTGACACCACGACATTTGAAAAATTATGGTAAAGAATTCAACTATTTCTTTTTCTTTTTGAGAAATAGTTATATTATGTTATAGTTGATTCAAACCAATTAATTATGGGAACACACCACACTCCTCTAGGATATACCAAAACATCCTCTTTTCTTTTTAATATATTTAGAAGAATAAAATAGAAAAGGTAAAGTATAAAATTTATTTCTACAACATCAACAAATAGAAAATGAGAAACGACACAAAATATGAATGTTTTACTTACTTTACAATTATATTATGTTATTCTTAAGATACAAAACTTCTTCCAAATTAAAAAGATACAATTATATTCTAAATATATAGGTCATAATATTGATAAGAAAAATAGAATAATTAAGTGAAATCCTATTCTAAAATGACCTAATAAGAAAAAAACTAGATGGTAGTTAATTGTATATCCACGTTCATTCTATTCGAGTTAGTTAATTGTCCATATCTCCATGACAGTTTGAATGCCTCTTCCGTGTTAATACTTGAAACGGAGCTTTACCATGCAATCTAAATGTGTCCTTTTCAAACCTCATCTTCAAACAAACTTCTAGATAATATTACAGGTGCCCAATTACAATAACTGTGTCAGCAACTAAGTGTTACCAATAAAATTTTGTAGAATGTTTTTTAAGTTTGCAGAGGAGAAAAGTTGATATCTATTTATTATAAACCATAACCACCCGTAAGACGGAAGAAGTAAAATTAAATGGATGAAGCCCAAATATGGCATTTATTACTTCAACACGGGGGTTCGTTTAAGACGTGATTCGGGCTAAACAAATTACTTAAACTATGAAGAAAATGCATCTTACCGAGCTTGGTGAAGTCCCTGAAAGAGAGGGCATCAGATTAGTAGTTGTCATCGTATCTGAATGGGAAAATTGCAGTGTTGAGCTTCTTGAGTTGCATCAGGTTATCGTCCTGTAAATTTTCATTTAGGGGAACAAAATTATATTTGATTTGGGATTTTGTCATACAAAGGCTAAGGCCATTTAAGAAGTTAATCTCTCGAAAGCAAAAATTACAAGAAAGGAGAAAGCTTCAATGTTATTCTTCATGACTTTTTGGGTAGAGGATTTTTTAATGCCAAAGTTGAGTTGTGGCAGATGCAGGGGAAGGTTACTAGCTATGAATTCATCACTAAGTTGGTCAGAAAATTTGTAATGGAGACGGTGCAATCAGAAATTTAAGAGTATCTTATACCTATCCTCTCCAAGGTCTGCAATGGAATAGTCTACATAGACTTGCAAGATGTTTTACAGAGATTCGCCATCTAGAAGTCTGTTTGAAGATGAGGTTTGAAAAGGACACATTTAGATTGCATGGTAAAGCTCCCCTACAAGTATTAACACAGAAAGGCATTCAAACTGCCATGGAGATATGGATAACTAACTAACTCGAATAGAATCAACATGGATATGGACGTGATTAAGCTCATCTCTTTTGTTTTCTTTCCCATCCCATTTCGGACAACAAATTGTGTTTATCCATATAACAACGTATTTTTCAATGTGTGTGTATAAACATCCCCTTAAATATCGTTGAAACTCTGTATAGAAAATACCATGGATTTGCAGAGAATAGTCCACTGTCTGAATAATAAATGCAAAAGTTGGCTACTGGGTATCACTACAATCGCAGGAGGTGGCTATGGATTTTATAGGCTATACAATTCCCCATCAATTGACAAAAAAATTTACAAATTGTTGTCCTCTCTTAGCTCTTTCATAAGGATCACAGAAGTGGCATCTATGTCTATAGAAACAGTGAATTTTCTGTCAGACGAGCTGAAAAATTTGTCATCTGATGAGGTAATCACAAGTTTCAAACAGCTCAACAAGATCACCTAATGCAGTTAATTTAGTCAAACCCTATCGGGGGTTTCTTTTGTTGTGGATGCCATAATTTTTGAGGTTTTCAATACAGAAAACCCTAAATAGTAAAAACAATGTTGCTGAGAGGGCACTTGACAAGCTTTTAACGATGACCAGAACAGGGTTTGTTTATGTTCTTCTTGGAAATTTTGCTCGGAATTTGGTTTTATCACTGTTTGAAAACATGCAAACCCTACAAACACTGGAATCAAATTTCAAGCCATGAGCTAGTTGATGCGATGTTAAGTAATACTAAATTTAGGGGTTTCGTTGTTGAATGTGTCCAGGGATTTATGGGCACTGTAGTGGCAATTTATCTAGACAAAACTATGGATATTAATGTCTATGATGAGATTTTTCTGCTTTTTCAAATCCTAAGCATGAAGCCCAAATGAGGGATTTTTTGATGGGTATCTTCAACGTGGCTACTAAGACCTTTATTAGGTCTTCTCATGGTATTTTGACAAATGGATCTATGCCATCTGAGGATAGGGATGTTAAAGATATTGCTGAAATTGAAACCATGGTCAGAGAAAATGAAGCTTGTATCTCATCAGATTCTGTTAGTTTTCTAGGACAGACAAAAACTGATGATTTGATTTCGGGGGTTTCAAATTATGGTTGGATTGGATTAAGAAGGTTTACTATTCACTTTCTGTACCAAGCAATAGGGAATTGTTAGTGGAAGTTAGTGGCAGAATGATATTTGAGGCTATGAGATCTTGCTTTGAGTTTTTACTGTGTAAATTTCCTGAATTCTTTGCCAGAACATTACCTATTGCCTTCCATTATCTGTTAATTAGGCTTCTTTAGACTCTGAGGTTTGTGGGTTCTGAGTCTATGGTTTTAACCACGGTTTGTCTATCCATGTTCTGGCATGCCTTGAGTGGAATCTAAACTTAAAGAAAAAACCTAATTAAACTTTTAAAAAATAAAAATCTAAAACTAACCTAATTCCAAAGCCGACCTAAAATCTCCCATTTCAACAAACGTACCTATCACTTCACCATTTCCAGCATACTCCCAATCTATGCCAAAATAAAAGTTTCAAAACAACGTATGGGTATCCACGAAAGCATAATGGAAAGAGGAATTTTGTAGATGATGTTGCAAATGCCATTGTAGACATGTATAAAAATGTGGGATTATTCATGCGGCATGTAAACTTTTTGATAAAATGCCTCAAATGAATATGGTCTTGTGGACTACAATGATTGTAGGATATATACACAAAACGGTGATCCTGACAAAGCTTTAAAACTTTTCAATGAAATGCCTCAAAGGGATGTGATCTCATGGAATGCAATAATTGCAGGATATACACTAAGTGGACTTGTTGAGAAAATGTAATTCGCATGTGTAAAGCCAATCTCCACAACTTTTGTCAGCATCCTCCAGGTCGTGCCAAAATGGGAGCTTTACTATTTAGAATGATAACTCTAGTAAATAAACTGTCAATGCCACTGGTTGACATGCATGTGGCTCTCTAGGGATGGGAGGGAGGACATCTTTAAATAAAAAAGTAAAATATTTTTATCATATAAAGTTAATATTAATATAACTTTACTTATCTTCACACTATATTATAATAGGCATTCTTAAATATTATCCACTTCAATACTTAATTTTGGCCAATAAAAATAGGATAAATATTTACCACTTTTATTGTGAATGAGGTGTAAACTTGTTATTAATTGTATAATTGTTGAAATAGATGATATTTAACTAGAGTGATCATAACATTTATTCAAATTAAATTTTTAATTGAAATATAAGATATGAATCCTATAAATTTGGGTTAAGATAATTCTAATTAACATGTGTTTCCTAGAATTTTTTTTTTTGGTGAATAAGTGCTACCAGTATAATAGCATATATATTAAAATAAGAAACCAAGTACAAAACTTTAAAGCGGTTGAGGATAACCAATACATAACATAGAGATATTTCCTAAACTATTAGACATAGTGCTAGAGGGATCTTAGATCATCTGCCAGTTCAATGACTCTTTCCACTTGGGTTGGGAATAAAAGTTGGCTTAGCAAGAAGCTAATGGTGCAAAACTACAAGAATTGAGTTTTAATCCAATTTTCTAGTGAGAATTCAAGGGCATTTTGTGCCTGGTAGCAACGTATTTGTAGGAACCTTTCTTTTTTTCCCCACAATTTTCCAAATTCATCAAAGCTCCTCGTGAGGATTGTAGGATGAGAATATTCTGACACTAAATTCCCATGCTTATTCATGGGTGAATGCTGAGCCATTTCAATCATAGGTGGAGCTTGATCTTTAGATAGTTCCTTAATCGGGGGTGAGATTTTTTGATCCGAAAGATTTCCCACCTTATTCAGATGCTCAAGAGAAGTCTTCAAATCACTAGTAAAACTCTCAATAGTATAATGATGGGGAGCAGTGTCTCCCCACCATGTGGCAAGGCAAACCGATTTAGTTTTGTTGGTGGGGCACTTTGTAGCCAAATGCCCAGTCTTATAACATCTTCTGCACTGAAACGGAAATCCTTCAAAATCCAATGGTTGTACCTAGCTTTACCCCTGCAGCTTTAATATAATCTATGTCAAAAGGTCTTGTGAAATATCTAAATCTACCAAGATGCAAGCATATGTTATATGAATGAATTCAGAAGAATCATTATCTTTTGACAAAAATCTACCAAAAGCATTACCAATAGCCTCGAAACATGAATCAACCCAAAACTGAAGAGGTAAGCTTGGAAGGTGAATCCAAATAGGTATGACAATAAAGGATTCTATGGAGGAATTGAAGGAAGGATGCCATGGTTTTAACAAAAGCATATTTTGCCCCCAAGTCCAGACGGAATGGAAAATAGTATTTGATCTTCAATGCTATCAAAAACTACCACGAAGAAGCCACATGCACACGGATAGATCTCAAAATTATTTTTCAAAACTAACTGCCAGTTTTCCATGACCCATTGGTGTACATCAAGCAGGTTGGGCCAAAGATGATTGAAACTGCCAATCAAGCCCTGTGCTGCAAAAACTCTTCATTTTCTAGTATATCATTTTTAGCCTCATCATTCAGGGTAATTTCTAGAGGCTTATCTAAGCATTTGATGGGTTTGCCAGTTAGACCAGTGTGCATCTTAAGAATTGATTGGGATTCATATCCCATTTTGTTGTCATCTACAAATTTCTACAAGTTAGGCTAGGACAGAGATCCAACTGCCTTGACACTGAGGTATCCCCCAACATCACCGCAAGCATTGGCATGCTCGAGCTGCGTGTGGACGGGGGAGAAGTGGGAACATAATTATTAACGCACCATATCTTGAGCCAATATCTAGAAACCTCAAATGCTTCATACCATCACTGCCATCAAACCAATCATTCTCAACATAGGTTAAGAACTCCTTTCGGGTGCCAACTCCACCACCAACCTCAGACAACAAGGAGGGAGATCGCAACTCCTTCAGGCTAGTAACACCAGTAGAAACCCTAGCGGCAGAAATATTTGGCAACCATCCATCCCCAAACTTTAGAATTATTTTAAAGGAAATCCAAAGAGGTTTGAAATTGAGTTGTTGGCACTATAGGCCGAAGCCCCACCATTTCACCACAGAGTCTCCCCTCTTGGAGGTAAGCAACCTCATTTTTTGATGCAATAGAGGGTGACCTTGCGAGATTTGAACCTTGGTTGTTGGCACTACAGGAAAGAAGCCCCACCATTTCACCAAAGGGTCTCCCCTTGTGTTTACTAGAATTTTGGATATATACATTTTTAACAATTTTGTTTAAGATAGCTATTATTTACTTTTCTTAATAACTTTTGAGTTTTCAATTTTCATAATACATTAATAGTTTTTGCACACATTTTCTTAAATACAATTAATCTATATATTAAATAATTAAATAGTTACAACCCTCTTGAATTCCCATGCACACGTTTTTCCTCACATATAACATTGTTTTCTACATGGAACATCATTTTTTTAAGGTACATATCATGGCACTATATTATAACATTTATTCAAATAAAATTTTTAATTGAAATATAAGATATGAATCCTATAAATTTGAGTTGAGATAATTTTAATTAACATTTGTTTCTTTTTTAACCAATTTGTGGTTGTTTGTTTAAGATGACTATTATTTACTTTCTTAATAACTTTTGAGTTTTCAATTTTCATAATCTATTAATAGTTTTTGCGCACATTTTCTTAAATGTAATTAATCTATATTTAACAATTAAATAGTTACAACCCTCCTAAATTCCCATGCACATGTTTTTTCTCACATATAATAGCATTTTCTACATGGAACATCATTTTCTTAATGTACATATAGTGGCACTGTATTATAACATTTATTCAAGTTAAATTTTTAATTGAAATATAAGATATAAATCCTATAAATTTGGGTTAAGATAATTTTAATTAACATTTGTTTCTTTTTTAACAATTTTTTCATTGTTTGTTTAAGATAGCTATTATTTACTTTCTTAAATAACTTTTAAGTTTTCAATTTTCATAATCTACTAATAGTATTTACACACATTTTCTTAAATATTATTAATCTATATTTAACAATTAAATAGTTACAACCCTCCTGAATTCCCATGCGCACATTTTTTTCTCACATATAATATCATTTTCTACATGGAATATCATTTTCTTATTATATGAAGGCATGGCAATAGCAATAAGGTTAGATTAAAGGTAGACAAAGGGACATTGCCATTTTAGGAGTACTATTGGGAATTAAGGTGTCTCAACCTTGGTAATTCTCTGCATTTGTAATGTTTGTATTTATTATTTAATTGCCTATGTTGTAAATATTTGAAAATTCCACTTTGTCATGTTGTGGGATGTGGCACGGTGATGTGTCAATTCTACATGGATTATGACAACTTGTTATTTTGTCCTCACATGAGGAGATAGGTGTCCCACTTAGTGGTAGGAATATTCTGCCATGTGTTGGCATCTTCTATGTTGTGTAAGGAATGTTTGACCGAAACGGTTATGACGGATTCCTATGACGAATCTATGACATGTAAGAGTCAGAAATAGAAGGTTGAAAGACAGGTGATGACATGTGTCATGAAGCATCTTTGAATAAGGCATATTTGGGCGCCCCAAGGTGGAATATGACATGTTGTAAGAGAATATGCTATTTATAGCATGTGTATGACAGATTCTCTTACAGTTGTAAGTTGTAACCGCTATGACAGATTCTATGACGGTTGTAAGTGTCGTAAGAGCATCTGTCATAGCCCATTTTAGAAATAGGCGACCTCTTTGGGATGGAAGCTATGGATAAGTGTCAGACACATTCTACAATGTTGACCAAGTGTCCCTAGGCGTGGGTTTTGGTCTAAGATGCCATGTTGGACGCCCATTCCAAGATAGGTCCAAATTGCCTTATATTTTCTATTTAAACAGGTGCTTGGAGATGGAGTTTGTATCACAGGTTCATAGGTACTATTATGCTGCTGAATTGACTCCAGACACGAGTGTCGAAGACCATTGAAGCTTGCATTGCAAGTGTATTGTAAACATTCTTTTAGATTTGTTAATACATTGTACAGGTTTCTGAGTGTGGGGTTTTTCACCCGATAAGGGTTTTCCCCACCGTAAATCTTTGTCTCTCTTCTTCTGTCTACTTTTTGGCTCTTGTGTTTTGCTGCAATATCTCATGTTAATGGTTTAATATTGCTGTAATAGTTAGGATAAATTTGAATTTGCATAGCCCTCTCCTCATTAGAGTAGTGTAGGAAGCTTTTTCCGCACACCTAGCTTCCTTCCAAGTATACTCCGAATTCAATATATCCACAATTGTCAACTCAACAAATACAATTTTCTCCATAGGAAATGTCAATTTAGAGAGGTTACTAATACATGAAACAACATTTATTCAAAGAGGTCACAATAAAATCAAATCTACTAGAAATGTATGGAAGGAAAAAAATACCATATCCACTAGTACCTTGATGGTGAGTGATAATTCTTGCCATTGACAAATATATGATCCTATCCCACACAAATTTAATTTTGGCCACCATTCTAGGAATGAACTTTTTTGTCATTCCATCTTATCATGGTAAAGACTAAGGCATTCTTCTAGATTTTGTTTTGACAACCTTTTGTGGGTGTAACATATATGGCATGCAAACATGTGATATGTTTAAAGTGGACTAAAAATTCTTGCTCAAATATTTCCTCTTATGTGATACAAGTCTTACATTTTAAGTTCTTTGGCCCATATTCATTGGTCAATGTTCTTGATCTTTTCTGAGTTGTTAATGTGATACAAGTCTTACATTTGGTGAAATCATCTTATTTAGATACAATGACATCTTGGTAGTTTTTCTCTATAATTTATTGAAAGTAGGGTTGGAGATGATGTAATAATTCATGTCAACCAAATTATGATTTCCCCAATTTATCATACCTTCTTGGGTAAATACTGCAAGAAGTTATCTGACATTTCCTCTGGTTCTTATAAGTACGAAAAAAGAACACAATCCTACATGACAATCTGACGATGATATAGAGGTCCAAACCAAGGCCCTCGTAGGCATGAATTACCTTGAGCCTCTTAGTGGTTTCATTCTTGATGATGTGTCCCATTATGCTTTTCCCCTTGACAATCTTTTCCAACCCTTGAATTGAGTTTCAAGACTTTGCAAATTGTTTAACAACCCTTTTAGATCCTTAACTATAGGGTAGCCTGATAAATGTCTAAGGTCACCCAGGAAACCAGTCCTTAAGTTGCAAAGTCACTTGGGCAACCTGCCTTGGCCAAAGGGACGACCCACTTCCTAATAGGGTTGACCTTGTCATGTTTTGGCATGTGTGATTTATTTCAATTCTACCCAATTAACTTCTACTTTTAATTTTTTATTGTGATTTTCTTCATGCATCTCTAATCCATCACTCCCCCCGACGGATCTTAAAATTTCAATCACCTTGTGTTAACTCCCTATCATTCTTAGTAACTTCCCAATCAATTTTAGTAATTTCTCAATCAATATTCTATGATCCCACCTTCTCTTCAAGTTATCTCCTTAATCAGTACCACACATTGTGTCCATTTTCTACCTATAAACAACCCCTTCACTATTATTTTAAAGGAAGCTAATTTTCTATTTGCATTTTAGTCTCCAATAGCATTTCTATGCTCATATAGGACCTTGTGAGCCTTTTTTGTTTTGCTTCGAAGCCCTTGCTCCTAATAGGAGGCTAAAAAATTCTCTTGCATTATTGCATTCTTCTTTGCACCAATTCCCTCTTGAGAAACAAACTTATACAAAGGAAACCCCCATAACATTAATATGCTTGTACAAGACCACATATGCCTTTCCTTTCCATTTTTTATTACTTCTAAGCCCAAATCCATTTCCTCATATCTTTGTCTCTATCCCTGTTCATCAAGAGGGCCCTATTGTTGCAAAGGAGGAGATGGTTGCCAAAGGATGTCTAAGGATAAAATCTTAGCGTGCTAGCACTTGAATTCTATAGGTTCTTTTATTTCTTGTAAGTATTAATTAGCTCACATCTATCCCTTGAGGTTTAAGTAAATAGATATTTATCTTCTCTTAGTAGTTTAGAGTTATTTGCTTTCTAGATTAGATTCATTTCCTATTTGCTTAGAGTAATTACAAAATTTTCTTTCATAGCTTAGCTCTAAAATCAAAACATAGAAGAAAAAAACATAGATCAATTGCATTAGGAAAAGCCATATAGATTTGCATCCATATTTTATGTCCAATAGTAATTAGCTCATCTTGAAATTTGAAAAAAGGAATATAAAAAAAGATCGCATTCATTTAGCAATAGTTGCATTTATAAATTCATCAAATATTTGAAAATACAAAAACAAAGAGAAAAGGGAAGCCCATGACTCATCGCAAGGAAAAAATGCATTCAACAAATTAACATTCAAGTGATCAACTTAGAAAACAAGGAAGCTTTTTTTCACATCTCGACCTTTTGATTTAATTTATAATTCAGTACAATTGATAAGACTATTGGACATTAGATCAATTATTTTACTATTAGGTGATTTCACATGCATGAAGGTAATTTGTCGTTAATGTTAAAATTGCATAAATTTGAAATTTGATATAATGATGGATTATTATGTTAATGAATATGGATTTATATCTTACTCGTGCTTCAGCTATGATTATATGGACTAACCTATTGATGAGAATCTAAGTGCGACGAGGAGCAGGAACATGTCAAAAATGGGAACATGGTTGAGCTAGAAGCATCCTAGCCGCCAGCAAGAGTTGGCATGATGAAAAAACCTGATGCATGCACACATTCACTTAGTTTCATACATATTGCATTAATGAATGGCTTCATTATGCAATCATAACATGGACATGTAGTCTTGTTTGTGCATTTTACATTGGATATTGATTGTGGTTAACGCTTGATGATTAGTTAATTATGTAATTCTGTTTGCTAAGTATGTTCTTATTAATTGCATGGGTTCACCATGTATTCATGTTTTCTTTTCATCTTTTGGATTTAATAAAACTATCTAGGTTGATTTCAGATAAATTTATTATTAAATATTTATATGTCTATATATATACAGATATATAATTTAAATAATAAATATGTATGTATATATATATATATATATACTCATGCATGATACAATATCTTATATAGACTTAATATAAATATATGCACATGCAATGCTAAATATAGTGTAACTATAGTAGTAAGGAAGTTTGGAAATACAAACTAATGTTAGAAGGCACTTGCGCAGCCACGTATCCTCCTCTCTTGGCATGAAACATAAGTAAACTATAGTTTGAAAGAAAAGAAAAGAAAATATTAACTAAATATGGAAAGCCAATTTTAGGGAAGTAGCATTCATTAAAAAAAGAAGCATAGAGTTGAAAAAGAAAAGGATACGGAGAGAAGATGAATCATCAGTGACAAGAGGTAAGAGATCAATCTACTGAGGAAATCGTGGATAACCAATTACTTTCATTTTCTGAACTATATTAGAAATTTTTTGTTGTGAATGCTCTATGATCGGCCTGTGTTTTGTTATACTAGCCTATGTATTTTCTCTCCATTCTTTTGACCTGTATATTATTCCTCTGGCTTGCGTAGTATTGTTTCAGTATGTGTCTTAGTTTATTTAAAGACTGTGTTAGGTTCTTTTCAACCTATTTAATGTTGATATCAACCTCTTTACTATTCTCTTAGCCCACATTTTGATCCTCTTATCGGCTTATTCACCAGTCTATCAACCTATATAATATGCATTTGGCCTATGTTTTAATTCTTAACAACTGAATATCCTTCTTTTTGCCTCACTTTTGTTTTAGCGGCTTGAGTATCATACTCATCGGCCTGCCTATGTTTCTCTTAGACTGCATAGCATACTCTCACCTATGTTTTGATCTTAAACAACCTTTATATATTCCTAGTGGCCTTTTATTTATCTTGTCGGCTTGCTTCAACTAGATTCATGTAGCCACTCTCTATTCCTATAGCCGCTCTTTATTCTTGTAGTTGGTCTCTATTCCTATAGCCGCAGACTATTTTCCTATAACAACAAACTGTTTCTTGTAGCAACAGACTATTTTCCTATAGCGTTGCTAGCAGTTTTATGAGTTAAACTTTATAACAATTTTGGCAGAGGTTAATGCTCGCAAATGATTAACTCAAGACTAGAAAAGTCTCCCTTAACAACTCCTTATCATTTGAAAGTCTTTTAAACTCTCATAGTCATAAACTAGACTATTATAGCTGCATTTTGTACTCTTGTAGTAGTTAGCTAGGCTCCTGTAGCAGTTTTGTGATCACCTCTAGGACTGTTACAGGCAACCTCACCTTGTAGCCTTCTCTAAAGGTGTTTGAATGGTTAATCATAGTTCCAAACTTGTCCTTTATGTTTTTAGATCTTGTATATATGTGAATAATTTATCATGTTCTATTTGTTTATGCCTTCAACCGTCATGACTTAAGTTTATTCTATTTGTAATGCTTGTCAAAACTTAGAGAATGAATCCCTCACTTAATGGTGTTTGTTATTTTTAACTCTCAAATATGAATCCGAACTGATAGAAAATATGATTCTTCTCAACTCCTTATCACAAATTCTAAACATGACAGCATTTAAATTTGATCTTGCATGCAAACATGAATTCATAGATCTAGCCTTTAGAAATAATTGTGCATGAAATGTGGTTTATGTATATAAGTCTATTAGTGATGATTGAATTAACATTGTTTTTATTTTGATTGGGCTTAACATCCATCCCCAAAGGATTTAATGTGAGAGACCTTTCTTCATCCACCAATGCTTCATCTTTTGAAGGGAGAGCATTGGAATGAAGGGAAGGTACAGTTTGTTAAAAGAATTGTTGATGATTGTGTCTTTAGTGATGTCCAAGGGGTTTGAACATGCAACCAAAGGAGAACTATTCATGGATTTTGCATCCTTAGTGATTTGTCCAAAGTACTTGAACATCCAAAACCAAAGGAGGAAGATCAAGGATCTTCACTTCCTTAGTAACATTTAAGGTGTTTGAATATTCAACTAAAGGAGCAATAGGATTACTCATGGGATCATCATCATCATATACTTTAGATATTAGATCCAAGGAAGTATCATGATTTATAGCAATAATAAAAGGACTTTCACAATCATCTTTCTCATGAGTATTCATGGAGATCAATTCAGTTAGATTTTCTAATATTGAAGGATGCTCACCCATGAGGTTTATGAGGGTTATGAATCTAATATTGAAGGATTTAATCTTTGAGGACTTGGGCACCCTCAAAATAGTCCTCTGACATTCCAGCTTCTGGGACACATGTTCTGATATCTTCCTGATCACTCTTGTGCAACTAGTTTCTTATCATCTGTTGTACATCTTTTGTTATAATTAGATCTTTGTAGAACTAGGGTTTCATGCATTGATTGACCTAGGGTTTGATAAAAGGCTTGATTAAATCTAATCTTTCCATAGCACTCTTAAGTACAAGATCTGTAGCTAATTCCATCTCCATTTGGTAGTGAATTGGCTTAGTCTTGTCCATGAATGTTATTGTGAAAGAGGGTTTGGTCTAGTGTGCATGCTAGTCTTCTTCATTATCTTTTCCACACTTAACATTTTGGTGAACCCATAGCTTCAAACATTTGCATCTTTTTTATAGTTAAAATTAGATCTTGCATTGATTTCATTACATATTTACCAATATCCGATTGAAAATCTTGAATGATCTTGGAAAAGTGCATAATTATCATACTTTTGCAATTACACATTATGTATTTCAACATAAGAAAATAGCATCTCTTTCACATTTATTTGCAATAAATCATAAATTTGTCTATATTGCATTTTGTGCAGCACTTTTAACATCTCAATCACTTCATTTATAGTGACACTAGTGTGTTTTTGTTCTTTGCAAAAAGCTTCAAAAACCTAGTTTCCCCAAACTAGTGTTGTGGTGTGAAAAAGACTCTCATATTGGTTGTATTTAATAAATGAATAGATCTTATTGTACATTATTGTTCCAAGACATTTCATTGTGGCATCTTCATGTCATTTCTCTTTGGTATCTTTGCAAGTGTATGTTATATATGAAATGGGAAGAGGGGCATGAATGATGTTAAGATATATCAAATCAAACCCTCATTTCACTATAACATTCAAGGAAAAAATTGATCCAAGTCACTACAATATGGACGAGGACTCAGCTACAGGTTCTATGCTCAAGAATGTTATGGAAATAATAGATTAGATTGAGAGGTTTATTAAACCCTAGATCAAATAGGCCTTAAACCCTAATTATAATGCAATCGTATACAAATGGATAGAATGCTATAGAAAACCAAATAGGAAAGCACTCAAGAAGGATCAGAAACATACTAGAAGTCAAGTTTCAAGATATGAAACCCTAGCAGACTATGGGGTGGGCACCTAAGTCTGATACGGTAGAATTTCTATAGATTTGGAGCAGAGAGATGTGTCAGACTGTACCCTGATCTTGAGTTCAGAGCTAAACCTATCAGGAGGACTACGAGGCGAGTGCCCTAGTCCAAGAGGGAGGAATATCCATAAAATTCTTTTGGATCTCGAATCCTCATCCTTCAAATTGCTTCTCTACACCTGTACTTTTCTGTCTTTCGTACCTATAACTTCCAAACACAAAGAAAGTGGTTTGTGGGTTGTGGTGTTTAGGAGCTTGCCTCGGTCAAGCCTGAGAAGGATACTCAAGTCTTCCAACACTATTGTTAGATAGAGTGCATGCCCAAGGAGGGTAAATGCCAAATCCAATGATGAAATGTAATGATTGAAACACAAATAGATGTCACCTTAGAGGTGAACCCCTCACGGAGATGAAGATCCTTCAAATCATGAGGAGATGGATTGATGAAGCCAAATCTACAACAAACAAACATAATAACACAATTTTACTCAGCAACACAATGAAGGCCTTGAATGCTCTTTGCTCAATATCACAAGTTTGTGTTATGCATCTATTACACAAATGAGTACATAAACTTATTTAAATATGCATTTCCGCTAACATTCGTAAATTAAATCAAGAAGGCTGACATAGGGAAACCTTTTGAGAGGGCCCAAGTTGACATGCTTTTATTTTTATCCTGACAAATTAGGCTAGAATTAGGCATGGGTGCCCAAGTCCCAAGGCCCTTTTTGGTCATGCTTAAACATTTAAAATGGGCCCCTAATCCTAATTTGACATGGGTTTCGGGGGAAATTGCTCTGAGATGAGTATTTAACTTGCAAAGTGTAAACAAGGGGACCTAGGAGCTAAACTAGGAGGTAAAAAGGCATAGGAAAACTTTTTACTCTATAACATTTAGTCCCCACTTTAATGTATTTATGATCTAACAATTACATACATGCATTAAAGTATAGTCGAAAAACACATCAAACACACCAGGCACATAGAGCTAAAGCATACTCAGAGGTTGAAGGATTATTTCTAGCCCCCAATCTCAAGTAAGCACTAGAAAACACATGAGAGTCATGCAAGACACAAAGAAGACAGTGAGAAGCATACAAAACATGGAGAATACAGTGAAGCATGTTTATACATGAAGAAGACATGAGAGCAGTCATGCAATACACAAAGTATACATTGATTTAACAATTAAATAAATCTTGAACTAGGGGCGGAGGGAGCTCATCGCTACGCTCCTTTAAACCACCAAAAACACAAAAACCAAAACCCAAAATGTGGAGGGAGCTCATATCTATGTGCCTTTAGACCACACTAGGGGGACAACACACCAAACAAAAACCCAAGTGTGGAGGGAGCTCATCGCTACATGCCTTTAGACCACACTCGAGGGAAGACATAGAAAACTCACATGGAATACACGAGCACCACATAGTACATCATCAACATACTATATGTCTTATACACAGTAAACATGGGTGATGTGAAGGAGGTTACTAATATGTCCCACTATCTAAAACACATTTCAGACACACTTGACGGTTGAGCTACGCTACCACAACAGTCAAAGACACGCTTAAGAGTGAATGACTCAAGATCCAACCCCACCTCATGATGAGGACTTTGTATAAAAGGATGTGCATTAGCTCAATAGATACACCATCCTGCCTTGCAATGAGGGATTTTTATTAAAGGGCATGCACTAGCTCAAGAGATACATCATCCCACATCACGATGAGGGCTTTTTTCTTTAAAAGGATGTGCACTAACTCAAGAGATACACCATCCCGCCTCGCGATGAGGGCTTACAAATACACTTTGGCAGTGTTAAAATAATCAGGCAGATACCATTATATATACCCCCACCTTAAGGTGGTTGATGCCACTTACCAGTATCAAGAACATTAATGTAGAGTAAATACATGCAAGGGAATAAGAGCTCTTGTTGCATGTTCCCACAAACACATTGTTATGATTTGCTAAGATAATCAACAAGATATAAAGTTTGGTTAGAAAATCTTACTCTAAGATAATGACCAAATCAATTTGTAGAATCTATGCATGAAATTATTTATCAATTCACATCAAGGACCAAGTCTACACTCACGAGTTCGGAACCGAGTATAACTGTTGGGATATACTGCAAATATCTTAGAACTAAGTGGAGCAACAAGGTGGATACAAAACCACCCAAAGTGTATAGAAGCATACTAAGAGTATTGTAAAAGGTTTGTTACAAAAAAATTCATAGCATAATTGACAACACAGAGTGATTCTACTAGTCAAGCATCGGATATGTATATATCAACCCCATCTTCATATATGGACTGGGTCCATTTTTGCTTTTCTTGCTAAAGGGGCACATAGTCCTTATCAGTATTTTTTATTTGTCATCTTCTAACTAGGTAGAGGCACTGAAGAATGTAAACAATAAAAATGAGAGAGGAGACAAAGTGCCTTAGGAACACCATGTAGGAGGATGCCCCCAAAACACCCTCTACAACATTGTCTCCCCAAGGCACAACACAGAACGATAACATAGAGGAGAGGAAAGGTAGAAGAATGATGAAACAAAATAGAAGAATGATCACAATAAAGGTAGTCTCCTTATATCCTTGACCTTACAAGAGTATCAAGGGTCATCCAAAGAGATCTAAACAACATATAGCACAACACAAGGGAACACAACATAATGCATGCTAACAACATATGTATCTAGGAGGAGGCCACCCTTGAGAGCAACTAGAATAGGTGTTACAATGGGTGTGACTTAAGGAGGGAAAGATACTTACCTGGTTCCACAGGATATTTCTTGGCAGATAATCCATGTTTATCATCTTAGGATATTTCAAAATGAGTGTTGATATAGTGTTGTCATTGAGAGTAGGATGTTTGCAAGCTTTAGTGTAATATCCCCTTCCTAGATGGCACATAGTTGAGCAGTGGTTGGCCTATTACTAGGGTTCTCGTAGGTCAGTAGAGTGGTTAGAGAACCTATCCAGGGGCAGTGGAGCTTTGTTGGGAGTCTTTCGAGCCTTCAGTTTGATGTTAGATGATGAATACAGGAGTTAAATTGAGAATATTAAAAGTTTGCCTTAATGTGAATAGTGAATAGTAACAGAATAGTGAAAAGTGAATAGTAAAAAGTGAAGAGTGAAAAGTGACTAGTAAAAGTGAAAATGTCCCCATCCTAGAGGCCCTCAAGGTGGGCATCCCATTATGGAGGGAATATTTTATTAAGGTGGGCATCCCATTATGGAGAATATTTTATTATTTTTTGAGAAGGTGGGCATCCCATTATGGAAGGAATATTTTATTGTTTTTTGAGAAGGTGGGCAACCCATTATGGAGAATATTTTATTGTTTTTTGAGAAGGTGGGCATCCCATTATGGAGGGAATATTTTATTAAGGTAAGCATCCCATTATGGAGAATATTTTATTGTTTTTTGAGAAGGTGGGCATCCCATTATGGAAGGAATATTTTATTATTTTTTGAGAAGGTGGGCATCCCATTATGGAGGGAATATTTTATTGTTTTTTGAGGAAAAAGGAGGATGGAGGCTATAAAGCAATGTATTGGGCTCTCTTTTGGTATTCTATTATCATTTTCTAAAAACACAATTGCAGGTTTGGAGCTCTAGATAGAGTTTTCAGCAGATTACAGCTCTTCTGAGGACGAAACCCCTTAGAGGACAGTGGATTGGACGAAAACCCAGTTCACAAAACAGGGAAACCTACTCTGGGTTTTTGTTTGGGCATCATTTGGCTTCATTTTGTGTTTAGATTTATGATCAGACCTCTGCAGGCCTAAAAACAGGGGTTTGGACAGCTTGCTTCAGTCATTTGGTCATTGGAATTCATCATACTTAGCTGCTACAGCTGGAGGTTGACGCTATTACAGGTTTGGGAGTGATTTGTGGATCATTAGATCACTTTTGTATGTTTTTATAAGTCTGATTTTATAATCAGACCTGACTGTTTGTAATCAGCCATCATCTCACGATTGTAATCAGTAAGCTTCAATAATCGAGTATGTCAAATTGAGTCACCTAACTCATATCTTTAATTTGAAATAATTTGCTTGCTGATCCAATCAATTTCAATCATCTTTGTGGTGTTATTTGAATGTTATTATGTTACCTTTTCATTCACATATCATGGCAAGATCCTACATGCATTGAAAACACCAAAAACACAAAGTAAACCATTCAAACATAATCAGAAAAATTTAGAACAGCAAGGCACAAATCAGATCAAAATATAAAAAATTAGATCAGAATTGGTAGGGGATCTTTCAGTGATATCAGAGCTTTAAAATTTTAGTCAAATATCCATTAGGGATCTTTCAGTGGTATCAGAGCCATGATCTTGCCAGCCTGAGGGTGTTTTGTTCAACTCTATGCATCCTAGAGGGGTTGACACTGGTATTCAGGGTGCGGTCATGGAGGTTATTGACCGTGAGTTACTCAGAACTCTTGCTAATACACATCCAAGGATTGTACAGACATTAGACAGACTTTAGAATACCCTTGACAGAATGGATTTGGGTCGGCATAGGGATAGGCATGGCAGACATGATAGACGTGATAGGGTTGACAGAGCCGTTTCAGTTGCAGATAGCCGTGGGAGTAGTAGGGCTCCCTCATCGATGGATAGTATTCTTGGTTCTCCTAGGCGTGACAGGGCACCTTCACGCACGGCTAATAGGCCCATGCAATGTTTAGATGCTTCACTTTCAAAGTTTGGACGTTCTAAAGGATCATCTCCTTCTACTAGCAAGGGTAAAAGGCCACAAGCAAGGGAGAAATATCATACTATAGTTGATGAACTGTTTATACATGGGATGGATAGAGAATCTTCACATTTGGGTGATAGAACTCTTCATAAGAATGATTTGGTGTCTTCAAGTTCCAATAAGGTATGCAAAAATTTATATTATGAATTTGATAGACATGCTGATTTGACTCAAGAAGACATTAGGACAGCTTTGGGTAATGATTTGTCTACATCATCTTTGCATGAGGTTTCACTTGAGACTTCTACATCAGAGGCTATCACAGAGCATGTTAGTGATTTGGAAAGCAATGGTATGGATTCTGTGTGTTCTCAAGGCATCTCCTAGTGTGATAGTTGATTCCCATAATGTCACATCACCTACACATGAAGATAAAACTTTGGATCAAGAGGAGATACATAGTACACCGCTGAGTCTTCATATTGATCACACAATAGAAGAGATTATAGTCATGGATCAACCTATTAGAGATGTTGAAGACATGGTACAAGAATATGATAGGTAGTCTGACTTTTATGACAGCAATCATATTCCTTCACTCCATGAGGTAACAAGTTCACATAAGGATGATAGTACCATAGAGTTTTCTATAGATGGTGCTCAAAAATTGGGTGTTAAAAATGGAATTTGTGTGGTGAATTCAAGTCATATGAATTTTGATTTTGTATATCAGACTTGGGAAGAATTGCAAGACTATTCAATGATGAAGGGAGATGACTACTTGCAATTGTTTAGAGATAGAGACATGGCTGTCAAGTTGGTAGAAGAAAAAGATAAAGAGATTGTTGATCATTGTCTTCTTTTGAGTATGTCCAATAATTCCTTGCATAATTTAGAAAATCAGTCCTTTATAGCAGCTACTCTTATGGTACAAGATGACAAGGCAAATGATGTAGGAGTTGAACAAGTTGAGAAAAGGATTGAAGAATCATACAATGAGGTACCTTGCAGCCTTGTGACATCTAGTGATGAAGAAGATTCATTGGAAAATCACATTCACCATGATCATATGGACGAAGAACATGCTACCACAGAGGTTATTGTTAATCAAGGTATGAGTTCATTAGATAATATTGTTTCATTCCCTCTACATCATATTGGCATGGAATCAAATAATGGGGTAGGTATCCTTGAGACGGACTTGGTTCATAAGAAGGGAAGTGATCAAGATATGTTGGACATTCCATCCATCAAAGCTATTCCTATGGAAGGAGAAGAAGCAACACTTATTGAAGTTCAATCACTCATGGGAGTAGTAGACTCCACTCACTACTTTGATGGAGACCCCTTGTCTAGGCCTAATGTTGACTTCACTCAATGGAATGAGATTCTTGAGATGGCAGCTAACATACATGGTGAGAAGAAGGTGGAAGAACCCTCTATTGTTGGCACTCATAATTTGGGCACTAAAGGTGCTAAGTTTGGAAAGAATACAGGCTATAACAGTTCTGATTTTGTGCATCAGACCTGGGCAAATGTGAAGAAGACACAAGTCTTGTGTAACTACTGGGTACAAAGAGCAAGAGAAGCAAAATCAGTGGCTGCCCAAGCGAGACAACACCTTCAAGAGGTCAAGGCAGCACATGAACAGCTGGAGCAAGCAAGAAGGCAAAGGGAAGCACACTTGAGATCTTTGTTCCTTCCAAAGGAAGAGTGCATGGAAGCAAGCAAGCAAGAACAGAGGTACAAGTCTAAAAATTTTAGTACACCTGATTTGTATCATAAGGATCATGGTTTGTCTTTGTTTGAAAATGCTTCAAGGATTCAAGTAATGAAGATGGAAGGAAAAATTGAATGTACACAGGATTCAATTTGTGGATCAGCGTTTGTTGATAACCATCCTTTCATAGGAGAAGATATGATTAAATTGGTGAAGGGTAACTCACTTGAGTATGAGGAAGTGTCTGACTTTCTGAGGCATAATGACAGCCTTATGCCACACCATGATATGGTAGTGAAGAGGATCAACACTAAGACATTTCATGGAGAGACTCACGTAGGACCAGCATTTGATGAAGAGCATGCATCATGGAACATGAAGGTCTTTAAGAGAGATAAAAGGACTACAAAATAGTATGGTAAGAACTCTAATTTTCTGGTTGGGGACAGCAGCGTGATACTCTCTCATTTACATGAACTTGCAACCTCTATTCATGAAGTAATTGGTAACGAGTTTCCAAATGATAGCTTGCATGATGCATTGGTTAAGCATAGATATTTTGATGTTGCTTCTTCCAAGAGGACTGAATTTGTTTACTTTACAACAATAGGCATAAATCAGTCCAAAGAAACTTGTAACATACACCACTCTATACATGATGAGAAGCAAGATTTCTCTAATTCTGAGTTTATAGATGATGTTATTAACATTAAGGAGAATGAAGTGGTGTTAGGTACTCAATGGTTGAAATCTCTTGGAAGGTTTGTCCAAGACTTCAACAAGATGGTGTTACAGTTTACTCACATGGGTAAACATATTGTGCTTAAGGCACTAAAGAATGAGAAAAAGGATGGGACAGCTAAGAGTATGTTCATTTGCTCTAACATGGACGACTTGAGAAGCATGGTTAAAAGGGAAAGATTCGGCCGTAATTTTCTGATTTTAAGTAGCAGTGATTTATCCTCCCTTTCTAATTATATTGCAGCTTCTAACCATTGGGAAAGGAGTGATATTTATTCTGCTTTGATTGGTACAAAAGATGCATGCATGGGTCATGGTATTTTATATGATGCATCTCATTATAGGACTAATTTTAGACACTTTGGGGCAGCTGATATAAAATAGTCCCAAAAGATGAGTGATGGTTGGTTAGAAAGGGAAAAACAAGCCAAGATGAGGACTCAAAAGGCCAAGCTTTATCTTCAACAAGTTTGTGACACTCACCACTCCATGGAAGATGATAAGCAAAGGTCTTCTAGTTTTGAAATTGCAGTTGATGTTGATCATTTCGTTGATGGAGATGTTGATTTTATTGATGACATTTATAGTGGATCAGCCACTCATGAGTTATCTCTGAGGAGTGTTGATGGCATCTATGTTACACCCTTGGGTTTGTCACCTATTTCTCAGGACATGGCAGCGATCTATTTGTTGATTGGTGACTTCATATTCATAGACTCCTTATGGATTAGTGGTTGTCCTAGTTGGAATCATATAGCACTTCCTAATTTTTCATGGTTGACATCAACGATTCAGCGGTCCAGGAGTGTGTGGAGGTATGTCTTTTGGATGGACATGGAATATGAGATAGATTTCTTTGGTTTTCATTGGTTTGGTGACACCTATGATATCATTCTTATCGCTGACCTGGGTTACATCAGCGATGTTGAGAGACTTCATGTGATGATGTATTGGCATGTGACAGTTCATTTATACATCTTTTTGCTAAACATTCTTCATGGTGATAGGATGAGATATCTCTTCTTCATCTTTTACAACAGGCTCTATATTTTTGTATGGAATCCAGGTATTGATTTGATTGGTGCATTACTTCACATGGATTTCATCGAGGTTGCTTCATGGCTTGTGGTACGATATTGGTTTCATCAGAGTGGAGCAACGAGTATGTTGTTAGGATGGACATGTGGAACCACTTGGGTTATGATTGGATGGAGACTTTTGTCATTGGGCAATAATTTTCAATATACAGATTTGTTATTGCTTGAGGGTAAGCAATCTCGGGAAGGGAGGATTGTAATATCCCCTTCCTAGATGGCACATAGATGAGCAGTGGTTGGCCTATTACCAGGGTTCCCGTAGGTTAGTAGAGTGGTTAGAGAATCTATCCAGGGGCAGTGGAGCTTTGCTAGGAGTCTTTCGAGCCTTCAGTTTGATGTTAGATGATGAATACAGGAGTTCAATTAAGAATATTAAAAGTTTGTCTTAATGTGAATAGTGAATAGTAACAGAATAGTGAAAAGTGAATAGTAAAAATGAATAGTGAAAAATGAGTAGTAAAAGTGAAAATGTCCCCATCCTAGAGGCCCTCAAGGTGGGCATCCCATTATGGAGGGAATATTTTATTAAGGTGGGCATCCCATTATGGAGAATATTTTATTATTTTTTGAGAAGGTGGGCATCCCATTATGGAAGGAATATTTTATTATTTTTTGAGAAGGTGGGCATCCCATTATGGAGAATATTTTATTGTTTTTTGAGAAGGTGGGCATCCCATTATGGAGGAAATATTTTATTAAGGTGGGCATCCCATTATGGAGAATATTTTATTGTTTTTTGAGAAGGTGGGCATCCCATTATGGAAGGAATATTTTATTATTTTTTGAGAAGGTGGGCATCCCATTATGGAGGGAATATTTTATTATTTTTTGAGGAAAAATAAGGATGGAGGCTATAAAGCAATGTATTGGGCTCTCTTTTGGTATTCTATTATCATTTTCTAAAAACACAATTGCAGGTTTGGAGCTCTGGATAGAGTTTTCAGCAGATTGCAGCTCTTCTGAGGATGAAACCCCTTAGAGGACAGTGGATTAGACAAAAACCCAGTTTGCAAAACAGGGAAACCTACTCTGGGTTTCCGTTTGGGCATCATTTGGTTTCATTTTGTGTTCAAATTTACAATCAGACCTCTGGAGGCCTAAAAATAGGGGTTTGTACAGCTTGCTTCAGTCATTTGGTCATTGGAATTCATCATACTTGGCTGCTACAGCTGGAGGTTGACGCTATTGCAGGTTTGGGAGTGATTTGTGGATCATTAGATCACTTTTGTATGTTTTTATAAGTCTAATTTTATAATCAGACCTGACTGTTTGTAATCAGCCATCATCTCATGATTGTAATCAGCAAGCTTCAATAATCGGGTATGTCAAATTGAGTCACCTAACTCATATCTTTAATTTGAAATAGTTTGCTTGCTGATCCAATCAATTTTAGTCGTCTTTGTGGTGTTATTTGAATGTTATTATGTTACCTTTTCATTCACATATCATGGCAAGATCCTACATGCATTGAAAACACCAAAAACACAAAGCAAACCATTCAAACACAATCAGAAAAATTCAGAACAGCAAGGCACAAATCAGATCAAAATATAAAAAATCATATCAGAATTGGTAGGGGATCTTTCAATGGTATCAAAGCTTTAAAATTTCAGTCCAATATCCATTAGGGATCTTTCATTTAGTGGGCTTCAAAGAATGGTATCTAATATCATCTATGTAGTTAATTTTCTAGTAACTTGTAAAGGTACTCTAATTCCTTGTTGATTTACACCACAACCATTACCTGCATAGTCACAATTTTTATAAAAGATTTTAAATCCTTAACCGTAGAGGGATGTCATTTCTTTAGAAGATTGTGTGGCCTCATAGGTCTCATAATTTGTAGTATAAGTAAGAGTATTTTCTTTATTTTCTACTAAAGAAACTTTAGGCTTCCTAAGTATTTCCAAAGATTGCTTGGATGAGATTGATGCGACTTTTGATGTGTCAGGATTAGAATTATTAAGTTTATATTCCCTCGTAAAGGAAGGAGTAAAATCTAGTGAACCCCAATTGTCACCAAGAAGTGCATTTGATGGTTATGTTGAATCTTGCATAGCATTATCTGCAGCAAGAGGTATTGATGAGTTAGCCTTTAAGTTATTGAGAATCTTATGATTGATAACTTGTTTTTGTGTTTCAATGTGTAAACAACTTTCCAGCTCTGGATCGACTTCGATGGTGTGAAGTTTATTTTCATATATAAACTTTATTGGTCAATGAAGGGTAGATGGAACTGCCCCCATGTCATGGGTCCATGGTCTACTGACAATCATATTATATGAAAGCAAACCAGGCATGACATAAGAAAGGGTAGACAATGTCATGGGTCTAACTTTTACAATTAAAGTTATAGTACCCAAGGATGGTCTACCAACATTATCAAAGCCACAAATGTTAATCCTGTTTGGTTTAATTAAAGAGGTTTTGATCTTAGTTTTGTGTAGCAAATCAATTCCACAAACATTAAGAATTGATCCATTGTCAATCATAACTTGCTTTATCATCTTTTTATTTATTGTGACAAAGATTATAAGAGGATCATATTGGTTTTGAGCTTCAGCTGACAGTAATTCATGTTGTTAAAATAAAATATCCATTTTTGTTGCATGCATACAATCTAACAGAGCTACTACATTATTTGGCTTAATAATAGGTGGTACAATCACCTTTTGTAGAGCTTCTTGGAGCATTCCATGGTATGTAGGTGATGTTTGTATGAGTTACCAAAGAGAGATATTAGTAGGAGTAGCATGAAGCTTCTCAACAAGATCATAATATTGACCACCTTTATGAGTAAGGAGAGGTGGTTGAGGAAGCAAAGGCTGAGAAGTTGGTAAAGAGATTAGAATGTTTGATTGTTGGTGATGTAGGTGATGTTTGTATGAGTTACCAAAGAGAGATCTTAGTAGGAGTAGCATGAAGCTTCTCAACAAGATCATAATCTTGACCACCTTTATGAGTAAGGCGAGGTGGTTGAGGAAGCATAGACTGAGAAGTTGGTAAAGAGATCAGAATGTTTGATTGTTGTTTATTTTGTGTATTGTTTCATGTATTGTATGTGTGAGAAATCACATTGTGATAGGGTTATTGTAACATATTTTGAACACCTTGATTCTTTTGAGTGATTTGTCTTGCATAATTTAGAATGTAACCTACCTGAGTTGAGGTGGTTTTGGATCACCTTGAACCGTAATCACCAGTTTTAAGCAAGAAGGTGCATTAGGTGCCCCTTGCACAATCATCTTAGGAATATTAATACATTTTTCTACTATCCCCTTATTGGGTGGAAGAAATATATTAAAGATAATTGAATTAACATTGCTTTGATTTTGATTAAGCTAAACATTCATCCCTAGAGAATTTAATGTGAGGGACCTTTCTTCATCCACCAATGCTTCGTCTTTTAAGGGGAGAGCATTGGAACAAAGGGAAGGGAAAGTATTGTTAAAGGAAATGTTGATGGTTTTATCTTTAGTGACATCCAAAGGATTTGAACATGCAACCAAAGGAGAGCTACCCAAGGTCTTCGCATCCTTAGTGATATCCAAGGTTCTTGAACATTCATCTAAAGGAGGAAGATCAAAGGTCATCACTTCCTTCGTGATGTCCAAGGTTTTTAAAAATTCAACTAAAGGAGGAGTAGGATAACACATGGAATCATCATTATCATCATATATTTTAGATATTAGTTCCAAAGCATTAATGGAAGAAGAACTTTCACACTCATCTTTCTCATGAGTATTCATGGAGATGTATTCGGTTAGATCTTCTAATACCAAAGGATATGTATTCATGAGAGCTATGAAGTTTTTAAAATCAGATACATAATCAAGGATTTCAAATAAAGAGCATTTAAATATACCCTTATGATACATGGATTGAATGAGTGAGAACATGAGTATTCACATTAATGAAATTTGTAGAAATTCTCAAAGTTTTTGATATATGCATGTAAAGATACCAAAGAGCAATGGGATGAAGATTCCATAATAAAATGTCTTTGAATAGCAATTAACAATAAGATCTTTTCATTTATCAAATGCAACCAATATGAGAGACTTTTGTATACCACAACACTAGTTTGAGGAAACTGGGCTTTTTGAAGCTTGTTACCAAGAACAAAAACACACTAGTGTCCTTACAAATGGAGTGATTAAGATGTAAAAAGTGCTGCACAAAAGGTAGTATAGACCACTTTTAATATTTCTTGCAAAGAAATGTTAGAGAGAGGTTAAATTGCTTATGTTGAAATACACATTGTGTAATTACAAACATGCAAATTTTTCAAACTAAAGTATTAAATGATGCCAAATTTTCAAATCAGAAATGAAAATATGCCTTAAGTTAATGTGAGATATGAATTGAAAGATGTTTATGACAGCAGCAAAATCTGAAATGAGATTTTGACTACAAACCCTAGCTTTTGGAATTACTAGGTTATATGAAAAATGCAACCTTTTAAGCAAAACCCTAGCAAATGAGATTTTCAAATGCAACATAGAATATTCATATGAAATGATGAATTACTATAATAAGGATCACAGATCTAATGTAAATACAAAAAAATTGGATCTTTTTATGATATGCAATACAAATTATGCAAAACTATGCCTTAATGCAAGCTTAGAATGCTTGTTTTTTCAAAAAAAATTCAAATGTAGTTAAGATTTTCCAATGCAATTTATGGTAAATATGATATGAATGAATGCAAGGAATAATTATAACACTCAGAAATACGCAAAATTCTCACTATTCTAGGTTCACCAAAATTTTATATATGAAATGGGAAGAGGGGGATGAATGATGTTAAGATATATCAAATAAAACCCTCCTTTCACAATAACATTCGAGGACAAAATTGCACCAAGTCACTACAAGATGGATGAGGACTCAATTACAAGTTTTGTGCTCAGGAATGATATGGAAAGAATAGATTAGATTGAGAGGTTTCTTAAACCCTAGATCAAATAGGCCTTAAACCATTTAATTATAATTCAATCATATATAGACAGATAGAATGCTATAGAAAACTAGACAAGAAAGCACTCAGGAAGGATCAGAAACATACTAGAAATTGATTTTCAAGAAATGAAACCCTGGCGGACTACGGGGTGGGTGCCCAAGTTTGATAGGGTAGAAGTTTTGTAGATTTAGAGCAGAGAGATGTGTCAAACTATACCTTGATCTTGAGTTCGGAGCCAAACCTATCAGGAGGACTACGGGGCAGGTGCCCTAGTCCACGAGGGAGGAATATCCATGAGATTCTTTCAGATCCCAAATCCTAATCCTTCAAACTACGAACTCTGCACATGTACTTTTCCAACTTCTACACTTGTAACCTGTAAACACAAAGAAAGTAGTTTAGGGGTTGTGGTGTTTAGGATCTTGTCTTGATTAAGCTTGGGAAGTACATTCAAGTCTTCCAACACAGTTGTTAGATAGAGTGCATGCCCAAGGAGGGCATATGTTAAATCCAATGATGAAATGTAATGATTGAAACACAAATAGATGTCACCTTAGAGGTGAAGCCCTCATAGAGATGAAGATCCTTCAAATCATGAGGAGATGGATTGATGAAGCCAAATCTGCAACAAACAAACACAACAACACAATTCTACTCTACAACACAATGAAGGCCTTGAATGCTCTTTGCTCAATATCACAAGTTTGCAGTATCCATCTATTACACAAATGAGTACATAAACTTATTTAAATATGCATTCTCGCTAACATTCATAAATTAAATCAAGAAGGCCAACAAAGGGAAACCTTTTACGAGGGCCCAAGACAACATGCTTTTATTTTTATCCTAACAAATTAGGCTAGACTTGGGCGTAGGTGCCTAAGTCCCTAGGCCCTTTTTGGTCATGTTTAAACATTTAAAATGGGCCCCTAATTCCTATTTGACATGGGTTTCATGGGAAATTTCTCCAAGATGAGTATTTAACTTTCAAAGTGTAAACAAGGGGACCTAGGAGCTAGACTACGAGGTACAAAGGCATAGGGAAACTTTTTATTCCATAACAACGCATATCAAAGATCTTGATTTTCATAGATTCATAACCCTCATGGGTGAGCATCCTTGAATATTAGAAAATCTAACCAAATTCATCTCCATGAATACTCGTGACAAAGATGATTGTGAAAGTCCTTCTATTACTACTATAAATCATGATAATGCCTTGGATCTAATATCTAAAATATATGATGATGATGATGATGATGATTCCATGAGTAATCCTATTCCTCCTTTAGTTGAATGTTCAAACACCTTGGATATCACTAAGGAAGTGAAGACCCTCGATCTTCCTCCTTTGGTTGGATGTTCAAGTACTTTGGACATCACTAAGGATGCGAAATCCATGAATAGTTCTCCATTGGTTGCGTGTTCAAACCCCTTGGACATCACTAAAGATACAATCATCAACAATTATTTTAACATTGTACCTTCCCTTTGTTCCAATGCTCTCCCTTCAAAAGATGAAGCATTGGTGGATGAAGAAAGGTCTCTCACATTAAATCCTTTGGGGATGGATGTTGAGCCTAATCAAAGTAAAAACAATGTTAATTCAATCATCACTAATAGACTTATTCCACCCATTAAGGGGATAGTGGATAAGTTTACTAGTGTTCCTAAATTTTTTAGGCCATGTTCCATGTGTACACCATACAAAATTGCATGCACAAGTGCCACTCGTGCTTTTATGCATTGAGATCTATCTTTAGATTTGATCAGTTTTTCGCATGTGATTTTTCGTGATTACTTAAGGTTGTTGAGCTTGAATGCCAAGGCATGAGAAAAAGTTTTGTAACTATGAATTTTCTTCTAAGAATAAAATTGAGAGATCTTTTCTTATGGTTTTTTCCTAGTACATTACCAGGTTTTCCATGTAAATCTATGTTGTCTATTTGTGCTTTTATTACTAATTCACTATTATTTCAATTCTACATTGCTTATTTATCTAACAATAGCGCTCAGCTTTCTCTCCTTCTGGAGTTTTGTCCCTTGCAAAAAGGGCATCAGAGGAAGAAGAGGTCTCTTGAGATGTCTTCCACCTTGAATCTTTAGAAATTATTGCAGCTACCACATCTTCAAAAATAAGTTTCCCCTTTGGTGTTGAGTTATTGTGTGCCATAACTAGTTGATCCCAAGTTTCGGGCAAAGAGTACAATAGTATAGCCGCTTTATGCTCTTCTTCAATTTTCACCTCCACTAAAGCCAACTTGCTAATCAGTGTGTTGAAATTATCGAGATGATTTGTGACTGAATAATTGTCATGCATCCTCAAATTATACAACTGTCATCGTAACAAAATTTTATTTGCCAATGACTTGGTCTCATATAGCTTTTCTAGCTTAGTCCACAAGTCATGTGTTATTTTCTCCTCTGCAATATTGAATAAAACAGAATCATCCAGAGATAACTAAATTGTAGCTCTAGCCATGTCATCTTGCTCATCCCAATCCTCTTGCTTCATGGTTGCAAGTTTTGACGTTGTCCCCTTGAGAGCCAAGGCACATCTATCCTTCATCAATAAGGCTTAAACCTTTAGTTTTCACAAAGAAAATTAGAACCATCAAATTTTTTAACCTCAAATCTGGTAACCATGCCTCCTATCATTACTTTTCACAAAGATGAAAAACCCACAAAATAATTTCTACACAAAACCATGTGCTTTGATACCAACTGTTAGAAAAATAAGCAATGTGGAAATGAAATAACATTGAATTAGCAATAAAAGCACAAAATAGACAACATAGATTTATGTGGAAAAACTGGTAATGTACAAAGAAAAAACCATGGGCAAAGATCTCTTAATTTTATTCTCAAAAGAAAAATCGCAGTTACAAAACTTTTTCTCATGCCTTAGCATTCAAGCTCGACAACCTTAAGTAATCATGAAAAAGCACATGCAAAAGACCAATCAAATCTAAAGATAGATCTCCATACATAAAAGCACAAGTGGTACTTTCACATGCAATTTTGCATGGTGTACACGTGGAACATGGCTAGAAAAAAATTTCACTGCTGGAATAAGTCAAACTGACTTTACATTTCAACATGAACTCATACACAACTCTGAAAAATCTCCAAAACTGCATGACCATATCTAACATTGTGGAGGAATGCGGAGTATTCTGAGACACTTAGCTCAATTGTATTGTAATCCAAAGAACAATCACCTATAACTCTTTACAAACTGACTTGAAAACTTTATGTGGTACTAGAAACAAGATGGATTTGCATGTACTTCAAACATGATATATATTGAGATATGTAGAATGTTCACATAAACTCGTATAGCCAATCTGTACATTCTCCAACTGGCGCAAGTACTCAACCATGTGTTCTGAGAACAATTAGGCATTCAGAACCATCTGTAATACACTATTGTTTGAGAAATTGAACTTGCGGACCACCAAATCACTTGATACTACACAGTAGTATGCATTGAACATCCTTGAACATGTTCACAAAACTGCATGGACAAATCTTCAATTCTAGAGGAATGTGAAGCATTCCAACAAGTCTTCATCATTACTTTACTATGTCAAATCACAGATCAGAACTCTGTCACTTATAACTTTCACTGTTGAAGGTATAATGACTTGAAATCTTGGATATAACTCCTCCATATGCCAATCAACTTATCTTCTGAATCATAAGACTAAATCTTGCTCTGTGAAGGAATGCAAACCAAAATACAATGACTCTACCTTAGAGTTTACACTATAAATGCCTTATCAAAACTTCTACAACTTATATCTAAGTGCGGTACACCAAACTGGTAAGATATCAATGTAGACATATAGGAAACATATTAGAACAAGTGTACGCGCCTCCACATCACACTTACACATCAGGCCGATTACCATTCTTCCTCATACTACTAACTTATACTACATATTAACTATCTTTGAAGCACATACTTTTGACATCAATGACAAGTAATCTTATCAAGATGTAACAGAACAACATTGTTTGTGCAAATTCTTCTTTTCTATCACATCAATGCCTCGGGACCCTGTATCAGCATATTCGGCCTCTGTGACAATGCACAGGTATATTGTTTTTAATTGAACAGTATAGTAGCGCAATAGGTCTCTATTTTAGCATATAGTAGGTCTCTATTTCAATGTAGTAGGTTACTATTTCAGCACAATAGGTTATTGTTTTAGCACAGCTAGTCTCTGTTTCAGCGTAGTCAGTCTCTATTTTAGCGCAGTTAGTCTACGTTTCAGCACATTCGGTCTTTCGGTTAACACAATTGGTCTCTATTTTAGCACTTTCATTCTGACGGGTTTTATTTCAAATTTTTGGGCACTAACATATTTTTGTAGGTATCAAACATTTGTCCAAGAATCATAATCAAAACTACTAACTATTTTTGTGCAGCTCCACAATCAAAGCTTTGTTTTTAGCACTAGCATTAGTTGCACATTAAGTTAAAGTAGAGGTTAATTGACTTTGTCTATCATGTTTGTGTTTGCCTTTGGACATATGCTCTCCCCTCACTCCTTAGGATATTCTTGGGGATCAAAAGTTTATTTATAAACATTTTTGTTTATTGTATCCTGAAGGGGTCACTTTTTCACGTATGCTCTCCCCTTGCACTTCATGCAATCTTGGGTGATCAAAAGTGAGAAGTGGTTTCTTTTTAGGAGGCCTGCTTGGGGATTTCATCACCCCAAGGGATGACCTCGACCACGTGTATTGGTGGGGTATATCAAAGGGGGGAGAAGGAAACTTATACCCCAATCTAGTCACTTTGTCATTGGGATAGCCTTGGGGCACCGGGTAATTCTAGACACAAGGTGAAGTGGCATTT
This sequence comes from Cunninghamia lanceolata, assembly GCA_027924645.1. NCBI lineage: Eukaryota > Viridiplantae > Streptophyta > Pinopsida > Cupressales > Cupressaceae > Cunninghamia > Cunninghamia lanceolata. The sequence continues at coordinate 10,386,056 of BSBN01000108.1, forward strand.
TCTTAATCGATTATGCCACATCTTTTCAATGGGCTAGTGTTCATTATTTGTGCCTCATGTACTTGGTATATATCAAGGACTCCCTAGTAACTTGTTCAAGCCTAGCTTAAGACCTTTCAGTCATAGGAGATTGTAATGCACTGAATACCAGCTAGGCCCAGGAAGTTACTCACCGCACAATTTCCATATTGATTTTATTGCCAAGTGCAAATGCCCTCTAGAAACATGTGTGCATGTCGTGTATTCTCTCCCCTCATGACGTAAGAGTGATCTTGGGTAATCAAAAGCAATTAGTTTCCTCCTCATGGGACTTGCACGTTACACCTAAATAAAGGCAGTGAGGTGGGCTTAGAGTCTCATACTCTCCCACTTGAATAATTAATAGGGATGTTCATGTGAAGGCGTGTCATCTATATTAAAACCCATGAAAGCAAAAATCAATTTTATGCATTGAAGTCAGCCATTGTGTTCTCATTTCTTGCATAGTATCTTTCCAAGAGTTAAAACTAAGAAAAATCAAAATTTCCACTTAAATCAAGCAAATTTCAAACCTTAGGATGACCTTTCAGTGCCAGAGGTCAGACTGTCAGTGCCTCATGTCAATCTGTTAGTGCTTGAAGTTAGACGGTTAGCACCTTGGGTCAGTATTTTAGTGCCACAGGTTAGGCTATTAGTGCCTCTAGTCAGTCTGTCAACACCTACGACATTTCTATCAACGCATCCAGTTCTTGTGTCCTACATTCATTGACCAACATTCAATTTCCTAGGTAAAATTTGACCATCCTTAGCATGTGGTAACTCTTGATAACCATCTAAAAATCCTCCATCCTCCACTTATTCCATCCTTTGTCAAAACATTTAACCATTACACATCCCCCATTTGACCTTAGAAAACCTTGATATCAATTTTGGACCTTCACCCTTACGTTATCCATTTCACTAACATCAATATCATCCAAACTTTCATCAAATCTCTCTCCAAATCAAAGTCCCAACATCATCAAGACCATAGTCAAAATCCAATCAAAATCAGCATATAAGCCTTAATCAAAATTATCCAAATCCTACCAAAATCAATCAAATCAACATCCAAATCATCCTTCAAATCAACTTTATGCAAGATTATTTCTAGATATCATCCTCATCCTCTAATTTATAAAAATCTTGAGAACTTGTCTATCTTAAGTTCTTTTATAAATTATCCCTATCAACCTTAGATAAATTAGCTTAGGAGCCTAGACTACTCCTAAGTTTGTTAACTCTAAGGGTCATATTTTACTTGGTGTCTTGTCTACCCCAAGTAGAATAATCCCTATCCCCTTTCTTTCTTAAGTGTCTTAGTCTACCTTAAGTATGAAGAGGAAAATCCTTTTGAAATCAACAAGATCTAGATTTATTTAAGCCCTCTTTTGATTTGATACCTTAATCATCCTTTTCAATATCATCAAGATTATCCAAAGTATCCCTTGATCATCCATCCAAAATCATCCACATACCCTATCATAAACTCATCCATCCACTTATTTATTTTCATCCAAACTTTTGAAAATCAATTTCTAAGGTCAGATCCTTCACCCACACTTATCATCACAAAACCGACCCACACTTCTCTATTGTATGCCACAAACAAGGTCACAAGCTAGGAGAAACCAAGAAATGGAATCACATAGGCCATATGGGATGCACCTCGTACCGATGAAAACAATGTCATATTGGATCCTTTTGGAAGTCAACAACAAACATTTAACGAAAATAATGCCATGATAAATACTTTTGGAAACCAACCACCACCATCCAATAGCCATGACATCGATTAAGAATTTATGGATTTCATGCAAGATGTTGATTCCATAGATTTATTGGACCAAGTCCTAAAATCAGACCCCAATAGATATTTAGAATTATTGATCCAAAATGGTGCCAAAGTACTAACACATCCCAACCTTCCTCATCCAATAATGTCTACCAATACCTCCACATCCATATCTACATCAACCATACCTACATTCATTCCACAAATTACCCTTAACATACCCAATAACGCAACCTATTCCAATGCTTCCACAAGTGTACCCCAATTTGATTTGAACACCATTGCTTTCATGACCCAACTTTTCTCCCAACCACCAAGCAACACATGCAACAACCCTAACAACAATCCACAAACATCTACCTTTACATACATACAACCCCCTATCTCACAACCACCTACATCATCTTACACTCAAAACACTAATTGAACATTTATACAACTCCAATTTCAACAAAATCAAAACCCTCAACAACAAAAAATACCGCAAAACATCCTCCAACAACTCATCACCCACCAACAACAAAATCAAAACCCACCACAACAACAATTACCCAACTTCCTCCAACACCTCATCCAACAACAAGCTAACATATCAAATCCATCCATCTCGGATTTATCACACATTGTCCAAACATTGATACAAAAGGTAGATGACATGCAACAAGGGCACAAAAGGAAACAATACTCCTTTGAGGATATTTGTCCATACCCTTTTGATTGCTGCATCCACATGCCATCCTTTCCCAAGAATATTGAAACACCAAAGTTTGACAAATACAAAGGGAAAGGAGACCCTCGAGAACATCTTAGGTAGTTTTATATTACTTTCTTAGAAGTTTACTATGATGACACCTATCTCATGAGAATTTTTTCTCAAATCTTAGGAGGACAAGCCACCGAATGGTTTGCACATCTTCCCCTAGGAATCAAAACATTTCATGAACTTACGAAGAAATTTGTTAATCACTTCTCCTGGAATTTCAAACATGAAATATCAATGACAAACCTTTGCAACACAAAACAAAAGAATGGGTTGACCTTCGTTGCCTTCTTGCAATGATGGAGAAGTCTCGTAAGAAATCTTCCATGACCTATCCCTGAGAAACAATTGGTCAACATGTTTGTCACAAACCTTAACCAAGAGACATGGGCTTCCATCTCCAAATTCAATGTGCCTCCACATTTGAAGAAGTTATCGATAAAGGCACTATAATTAAAAGATCCCTTATTGCAAAAAGGGATATCAAAATTTATAAAGAGAACAATGACAATAGAAACAACAAGGTCACACCAATAACTCCAACAACAACAACAACAATAACAACCAATCCTATGAGAAACCCCATTTTTGGGGAAAAAATAAAAATACTCTTAATGATGGTGTAATTAATGTAAAAAAGATTCAAAACATACAAACCCCCACACCATCCAATCCATCCACAAGCAACAATAATGTCAACATTCCTAAAGGCCAACCAAGACAAAACAATACACCTAAAAGATGATTCACACATTTAGGGGAACTTATCGAAAATGTCTTAAGAAACCTTCTAAAAGTTGACTTAATCACATTACCTGCCATCCATCCCTATGATGATAATCAATTCAAACCCTCATCATTTAACAAAAATTCCTATTGTGAATATCATCATGTAAAAGGGCATAAAACATCTAGTTGCATGAGGTTGAAAAATTGCAAACAAGATCTCATAGACCGTGGTGGCATTACAATCGATGAACCTCCCAAAAGATCACTTAGGAGCTTACAAGGATCCACTTACCAATCATAATAAGGAAAAATCCTCCACCGTTCCCTCTCCTTCTCCTTTCAACTCCATTGTAGATCACATAGAAGAGTGTCCTAACCATGTGGACACTATCACCATACGGGCCAAAACCCTCAATTGCACCATCACCACTCATCGCAACTGCATATCTATTCAAGCAACCCCATCTGAGAACCAAGATACCACCTCTGCACCCACAAACCTCCCACCCACCAACAAATATAATCTCCTTGAACTCCTTGGCAAAACCCTAGCCCAAATATCCATTCTTGAATTGCTTTGCATATCACCCCTCCATAAAGAGGTTCTTGACAAAGCATTGATGGAGACTCACATTCCTAATTACCTGAATATGAACCAATTCCAAGCCATGGTGGGACACCTTTCCTTGCCTCACCATCTAACATTCTCTGAACAAGATCTCCCTGCCTCCAACCCATCTCACAATGAATCCTTGCATGTTGACGTCTGTATCCACAAACATACTATCAAACGAGTCTTACTAGATGGTGGTTCTAGCCTAAATCTTTGTGTTATCAGGAATTGTGGTTAAAAGCATAAAACCATTAATAAACTAATGAACATCAATAGAAATTGTGAATAACAATATTGAATAAATAAAGCACAAACCTCACAAACCTTGTTATCCTGCGGCTTCCATTGTTCACCTAGTCTCGATCGATCTTTGATGTGATGAAAATTGCCCTCAGGAAGCGCACTTCCTTGCTTCGTTCTTCAAGATGGCGATGGAGAAACGGCTATGATACTTTATTGCTATGAAGATGAGCTTCAAAGCAATGGGGGTGATCTCAAGCAAATGGATAGTAATGGGGGTGCCAAAGGCGCATTGGTAATTCGATAGAGTAATTGTACTGAAAGCTTGGATTATAGAAATGGAAGAATAAGGTTCAATTTATAGACTCAGAAGAGAAGAGATCAATGGTTAAGAAGAAATAAGAAGATCAACAGTTGAGAACGGTTGAGGAATGTGCGCGAATAGAAAGAGGACAAGTGTCCAAGCTCCTTCATGCAACAAGGGAGTTAGTAGAATAGACCAATTAGTTAAGAGAAATGATTGGGGAGTTAACAGAATAGATTGAAGAGTTAAATGAGATGATTGATCAGTTAACTGGGTTGATTGGGGAGTCAATAGAATAGATTGAGGAGTTAACTCAATTGACTAATTAGTTAACAGATTTGATTGATGAGTTAACTAATCTGACTAGAGGATAAATAGGACATGTGGGTGAGGGAATATTAGCTAATTAAATATTAAAATATTTAATTACATGTGCAACATGGTGAGGTGGATTGGTGAGGTGGATTTATGGAATTAGGACTTAGGATAGAGGAATTTAGGATTAATTAAATAATTTAGGATTATTTAATTATGTGAGACATTAGAAGAATTTAGGGATTTTAATTAAATAAATTGATTTTTATTTAATTATGGGATAATGAACCAATCAAATAAACTTAGAATATTTATTTAATTGATAGAAGAAATAAGAATTAAGATAAATATTAAAATATTTACTTAATTCGACATGAGACAATTTTAGGTGTATACACTCTGCACTCTAAAATTAATAAAATACTTGGGATATTCTGATGTGATTGTGGACTCAAGTGAAAGTATAACCATCAAAGGATATGATGACACAGAATGACAATTTGAAGGGACTATCAAACTCGCAATCCAAATTGGACAAAAGATTTTGGAGACAAAAGCTAAGTACTAGGCCTTGGCAATTTGAGCCATGGCCTCTATAGGCAATAAGCCTCGGGTTGCCAAAGATGTGAATGAGCTCACAGGTCATCTTATTGTGAGAAGATTAACAGACACAATAACCCCACAAGCTACACCTTTGGTCAAAGCTACATCTTTGGTCATAGCTACTGCAAAGTTTAGTGAGGCAGCAACAAAGAAACTCCATGCAGAGATACTAAAATTAAGAGAAGACAACTTGAGACTGATGCGGGAGTGCAACAGATTGAAGTTCCTTGTACCCCCTATGGGAATTGAAGCATCCTCACCTGTCTCTGCATCCAACCCAGTGAGTTCATCTGGACATGGAAGTGATGTAGCTATCATCAATGATCTTGGTGCAAGATTGGAGCAAAGCACTAGCAGGGAGGATAAGTTGAAGAATGGATTGATGAATGAGAAAATTGTGTTGATTAGAGGTTTCCTAGAGCACCATATGAATAAAGTTTTGAAACATGTTGATGATACATGGATTTGCTATAGGAACTATTTGGTGTGGAAACTGATCAGTCTCCAAGTGGGAGATTGTTGGTATGTGGCAACTGATCAGGAAAGTATTGTACACTAGTCATGTATCCTCGTCGGGGTTCGGGGGCACAGCCCCTAAAAAAAAATTTCCCTCTTTTTTGCACGATCGGAGTCAGTTGTTAATTTTTGTTAACAGACAAAAGAAAAATGACATTACAAAACCCTAATTCTAGAAGCTTCCAAAAAGCTTGTTATAAGCAGTTGGGATGTATGTTATGGTGATGTATTCACGAGATTGTAATATGTTTTGTACTAGATAATAAAATCGTTGGATGGCTGAGTTTCTATGGATGTAGCCCATATTGGGTGAACCACGTTAAATTTCTGTGTTGATCTCTTTTGTGTTATTCCTTATTGTTATATTTGGGTTATTTAATCTGCATATAATTGTTAGTGTTTATTGCTTTGATCTACCTGAACCCTAACAGGAACTTAAGTAGATCATATGTTTTCTATTCTAAGAATGAACCTAGGCTTAAAGAGATCTTAAATGATTGATTTCCATGGGTTTCCTTGATAACACACATCCATAGCAAGGTTGTTAATGAGTCAGAGGTACCAGCTGATGTAGTTGATAATTTCTAGGTCATAAATTTATTGAATGATGTGTCCACCTTTCACAGTAGGCTTGAAGTGACTTTGAAGGCTAAAATGAATTCATTTGACTCTCTAAAGGTTTATTCATTGCTTAATTTAAAGAATGAGGATGGATCAGAGAAAACTTTGGATGAGTGGAAGAGAGAATTTGGAAATATTATGTCTGCTACAATAAATACCATTACATTTGACACCCGAATAGAGCAATTGAGATGTGATGCTAAACTAGATAAACTTTTGAATTTGGAAAGTCGTTTAGGTATTCTTGTTAAGGAATCAAGGTACTATTGGATGCTAGATATGATGCCCATGTTGGATGGGTAGAACAGGTTCTAAGTCACGGGTGGCCCACCAAGGAAGAATTTGCATTATGGGTCCAGAAATATATGCTCTAAACGAGGGAGAACTCAGAGAATGTGTGACATGTGGTTATTTGTCCAAACAAAGAATCAAATGACATCATTACCTAACTACCATGCTCAATGGTGGATGCAGATAGGACAAAAGGTTGTTTGCTTTCCCTCCCATGAGCAATGATTTGTTTTCAAAGGATTTTCTCTTCAAAGTGAATATGGTACTACTCATGATATCTGTATGTTTCTCAACGATGTAAGAGACCCCTTGCAATTATAAAAGGGTGTTCTCATTTGTATTAAGGGTTTGAAGTTTTTTGTATCTGTGGTCTTAGAATATTGATATGTAGTATTATTTCAAGAGAATAGGAAATGTTTGATGTACTAGATACATTTTGTATATTTGAATTTTGATCAAAGCAAGCAAATATACATGAATTCTAATCTATTTTGTCTCCATATATTGTACCTAAGCTCTTTTGGAATTAATGTAAAATCTTTTAATTTCATTTCTGTGTTAAAGGCTCAGTCTGATTCTTGTTTTTAGCATCTGCTTGAGGAGTAGATTAAATTGTTGTTAGCAAAATCAAGAGTTTAAGTATAATGCTATGGATCTTTAGGTAGAATTTGGATTAGAATCCATACTAGGGATGTATAGTGCAAGGCACTTACATTGGGAGTTTAGTGATTGAACCTTTTGATAAATTAGATGTATGTGGTATCTAAAATTGACTTTGTACATTGGATAGGCACCAATTAGGAAGTTATCACTCTACCAAAATTGATCCATTCTTTAAGAAATCATCATAATATATTTTGTTTTTATGTATTATCCAGATTTACAACACCTACTCTCTAAGCCTGTAATCCATAGTTGTCAAGAAACATTGCCAAGTTGTATTGAACCTCATGAGTTCTTGATCTCAAGTGAAGAGCAGATATGTCAGACAAAACTCCAGTTGTAAACTAGTGGAGAGATTTGAGTATTGTAAATAGGGCAACCCGACTTGGTTTAACAGAGCTAGAAAGTGTAGGGGATTGTCATTGAAAGTGACTCCCGTTCGTTGGCCACTTCCCTAGAACCCTCAATCATAATTATTTGGCAAATCTTTAGAGGATTTTAGGTAATTAGTTGGAAACAGCAACAAAAAAGATGAATTTGTTAGATCTATAATTGAATTGAATTGCTTTGATAACATTATGCTTTGAATTGTTTTACCTACAGTTTGATAAACTACTCCATCTCATCTCTTTGGTGTTGAATCTCAACAACTAGATTGTTGCTTGCACATAATATGTTATTTTATTATTGTTCAATTTTTTTAGACTAGTTGCACTTGAGTGATCCTCTTGAACACTGAGATGCAAGCTTGTAAAACACATGGTTTTAGTTGCAAGTTAAGGATGTGGCCTTGAATCCTCCCAAAAGAAAAAAGTTCAATGCCTAATCTAATTCTCTTACACATCCATGTGTTTGGGCTTGGGCTTAACTCAAGAAAGGTTGCATAAGATGGCCAATGTGTTATTATGGCATGCATAGAACCTTCCACTACATTGCAACGACCCAAAATCATTCAAGATTAATAAATTTAGCTTGTTAAATTAATACAGTTGTGTTTACACAAAATAATAACAAATCAAGGAGTAGAAGTCAACTAAATAGTGCAACATGCTTGATAGAAACTAAAACATTTTTTTCATATCTTAATCTTTTCCAATTATCTTATAAGAATAGTATATTTAACTAAACCTTTAAAGTTGTTACCATCTCCTTGCAGAATTTTTACAAACAATTCAAAATTCAACTATTTTAGATTGTACATACATGAAAAAAATTACACATTTAATTAGAGATTTACAATGTATTAGAATATAGAGCTTATATAAGTGCTCAATTTGATTGACTATGAGTTGATTTGCGTATAAAAGATAAATCAAGATTGTTTTTTATACAAATTTCACCATTACAAGGATGGTAATCATCTTTCTATTTTTAAATTTGTTATTCTTTTCTTACTTTATTTCACTATAATTTGTGGAAAAAAAATTCTTTAGTTATTTAGTACTTCATTTTTTTCCTTAATTTTTATTTATTTCACTATTTATTATGGAAATATTGATTTATATATTTTGTTGGATCGCATCTCAACTATATGTAATTTTACTTTTAGCTCATCGATTTGCCTCTATCTATTCTGCTATCTAGGCTAGTGGTATTTAGAAATACCTTTGAAGAGTTGTGAGATCACTTGAGAACATGTTCTCCTGAGTCAACCACCATAACAAAATTGACGTTATAGTCATGTCAATGATCAAAAACAAGCATCAGTTGTGCAAATACTCTTAGGATGATTATGCAGATCTAGGTTCAGTTTAGGTACCCTAATGTAAGTGTTTCAAGCATGCTTCTTCTTAAATGTGAATGATATTTCCTTGATGTTTGGTGATGATAAATGAATGCAATTGAATGCCTTTAAATACAAGGACATAGCAACAAATTGTGCAAATGTGTGTTGGTTGGCTCAAGGTAGGAAAGGAATGGGTGACAACTGGCCAATTTTTTAATTTGAATATTAGAAAATCAAAGGTTAGATTTGCAAGTGCAAGATTGACCCAATTCCTATGAAAATCACTTGGGACATGGCAATGGTAAAATCTACATAGATAAAAAAAAATGTATGGTGATGGGTGCATGAATAGGCATAGTAAATCCATAATCTTGGTGAATGTAGAATGTATGTGTATACGGATTAGGTGTGGGATAAATGTCTACGAATGTGTGTGAGTGATGGTATTGGGGAAGGAGCCCAACTTTTCTTGAGATTGTGGCATTTGTTAATATGTAAATGTATAAATCTATTCTCTCAAAGTGGGCACGAAACTAAATATGAAATGGCATGAGTGTGCAAATTTCACCTTTATAAGGATGAATTCTTCATTTTGTTTGAAAGCATAAATACTCTATTATTATTGGCGATTTTTGTGTATTTTGCCTTTTCTTGTGTATAGTTATCTTATGAAAAGGGAAATAAATTAATTTTGTTGATTGACATTACATTCAGAATCATCCTCATAAAGAATTAGAGATATGTTCTTATAGTTCTTAGTAAACAACTAGGAATTATTGGACAAGCCTGCACCTTTTAGGATGGATTGTCAATCCTACTAAGTATATGTAACTCAATGTTTATATTTTATTGTGTCCTTTAATACTTTAGGGTAAAACTATTATTTGTGTTTGTGGAAGACCTATCATATTCTAGATGTTCATTTTTGAGTTCATACAATCGAAGCTACATGGCGAGTGGTTACACTTTTATTACCATACTAGTTGTGCATAATGTATTTGTAAATACCTTACGTATAGGATCACAAGATGCAAATGATGATCATTTGGATCTATGTGGTTCTAATTTGTGTTGACATTTGCATAATGTTGGTGTGCAATTTGTTGGTGGATATTCGCTAAGTTAATACAGCACTTGCTACTATAAAGAATACACTCTATCATCAAGATTCTCAACTGCCAAAGTTGTCATTGTCTGTGATTGTGGAATTCAATAAAATTTTGGGGGTGTGCCATGGTATATAATAACCCAAAGTTTATTGTCATTCTACCTATTACAAGAGTCAATTGTACACACATCTTTGTCAAAATAGCATGGGCTTTAAGCATACACAAGTTGCAAGGGCTGAGAGTGGGAAGAGCCAAATAGATATTAGTGATGTAGAGAGGTTTGGTGCTATCTCTTGAAGTCTCAAACCATTCTCACTTGAACAGAAATCATCTAAGATAGAAACATGAAAAATAAAGAGCATATGTTATGGTCTTTGTCTCTAAGTTGACCATTAAAGGAAACATCCAATACATGTTTGTTTTGCTTATGATTGACTATGATAAATCAACAAGGTGCTATTAAAATAATGTGGTGATCCTTGTACTTACAATAGAATTTCTCATTCAATTTTTTGTGTTACTAACTATGTAATTTTTTTATTAATATGATGTTATGTTTACAAAACTATGTATAATATGATTTCCTAGAATGTGTGATCATGATATTCATATATTTATGTTGATGTAATATATATGTAATGCTTATTATTTGAGTTTCTCAGTAAACATTTCCATATCAAGTTTTTGTATCAATTGCAACACGTTGTACTTCTATATAAAAGTAGACGAATGATAAACAAACATTGAATATCCAAATGCATTTAAAAAGTATACATGTTTGTATCAGTTTTGAAAATCTTTGGAAATGATCATCAATGTTAATAAATGTAATTTACCTTTAAAGTCACTTTTTGTCTTACAAACTCATCAAAAATCTCTTAAATTATCATAGTTGTAAAATTCTTAAAAACTAGTACCATACCATATGAATGACTGCCAAAATATCATAAACATGTGCAATGCTTGACTATAAAACTATTTGTACTTATCAGACATTCCATAGCACATTTAGATGTTGTTACTACTATTTAAGATTTGCTTTATTTTAGCAATTCATCTAACCTTCTTTATAAAATCGCAAAATTTACAACCAAAAAATATGTTCATAATGAAGCATTGATAATTAGGTGTAGCTCAAAATAATGATGTCCTTGTAAAAAATTTAAAACTTCTACTTATGATTATTTTACAGATGTTATAGTAAGTGAATAAATGTGCTGGAATTATTTATATAATGGTTTAAGTTCTATTGTCCTTGCTCAAATTCAACATGTGTATATAATGAACTGAATATTCATATAATTCAAAGAGCTTTGAATTAGAGCAGATTAATTGAAAAAATCAGGTCACTCGAGCAAGGAAGCGAAACTAAGAGAAAGGATATAAAAAGATGTAAATGGCGTTCAAAGAAACCATGGAATGCTTTAGAAAATGCGTGGAAGAAGTAGTTGAAAAGCCCAATCAGCCAACAGCAACCACCGTACCAGGGCATGAAAATTCTGCATGGCAATGTAAACTGTATGCATGCCAGGATGCACCCCAATATAGAGCTTGAAAATTCAGAGCATGGACAAAATATTCATCTTCCATAAAAGATGTAAAAGGCATGCAAAGAAAAGAATGCTTTAGAAAATGCATGGAAGTAGTTGTTGAAAAGCCCAATGAGCCAACAGAAACCATCTGAATGGGGGCATGACAGTCATTCATGGCAATGTCAGCTGTATCCATGCCTGGATGCACCCTAATATAGAGCTTGATAATTCTGAGCATGGACAAAATATTCATCTTCTACCAATGATAGGCTCGATACTTATGGGTTTGACGGCAAATACTTTTCATTGTATTAACCAATTTTGACAGTCATCAGCATCGTGGTTCTTCTCAGGTGGGAACTAGAAATGCTAAGAATATCTGTTTGATGTTTTGATGCTAGGAAGGAATACTGTGGATTGGGTCTACAGTACTGGTCTGGTCTTATGTTGCAAATCTGAAAATTCATGGCTAACGGTAATGATGTAATGTACCTTTCCTCTGATTTAAATATTTTACGAGAAAGGAAATGTGGTCTTTTGCTTCATGCCAATAATACCCATTATTGAAAATTATTATTTTCATATCAACCCTTATCAATTGTGTCTAATTTACTAGACCCTTAGCAAAATGTCTCCTATTTCATACTATTTTCTTACTTATATGAAAATCCGTTGTTACTTACAGGTCTTTGATAATACCAATGCAAATGTTACATTTTCTCTATTCAGATACTAGTTTTAGGTACCAAAAAGGATACCATCACGCTTCCATAAAACATTGTCACATTATAAACGATGTAAAAATTAGCTTGCTACTGACAAATATTTAATTGTTATTCTATGACTTTTAGTATGTAATGGGATCATTTTCAGATCCATTACTTGCAAAGATTCCTTTTGCCCAAATCGTGTGGTACCACACAATTCATTCATACTTCATATTTTGGATTACCATGAAATATTAAACGGTTTGATTACGTTGAGTTGTTCACTTTCAATCTAAACACTTAATATGACACCATTTGGAAAAGCAGGTTAGTCCATAACTAAATCATTTTACGAACTTAAAAACATTCTGAGATGCCATGTTAATAAAAGTCTACCAACCATTCTGTAGATAATCAAGATTTTATCTACTCCAGCATGTTTCTTTACATGTTAAAAATATCTTTGTGTGTGTAATTTTCCAGATGAGTTTGTTTCAATGGCATAAGCAACTAAACTACACCGTCATATATGTTGCATAGATAAGAAAGAAAATCCTATTTTGACAACCCACATGGTGAGAAAGCTATTCCTTCACAGAAAAGATAAGAAAAAAAAGTAACACCATCATGTTTGATCTATGAACATTATGATTGAAACAAAAACTGCACCTTTGCATGATTAGAATACATTGTTTTAGCTTTTCACATGGGAAATGATAAATGTCATCCCCAGCATGCTGTGCATCTTTGAAGAGTTCAACAAAAAGTTACAGAAGTCAGATGCTTGAACAAGTTCCAAGACACCTTTGGCAAAATAAAATGCTATGGCTTGGGATCCTTGAAGATTAATCCCTTAGGCACCTTTGAACCTGTGCCAAGTCTTAAACCCAAATCCAAGTCTTCAAACATCCCTGCCTGTCTCGTTTCTGGACCTGGAAGTGGTGATCCAATGCTTAATGTTGGAACTGATCCAGCATGTGGAGTTACTGTATATTTTTCTTTTGCAAAAGTTTTGGGATCAGATTCACCATAATCATTCCCATAGAACTCACGAGCTGGTTGAAGCAATGTTGATGATGATGGCAAACTAGATAGATCTCTTGTAGCATTCACCTGTAAATCATGTTTCATATCAGAAACTGCAGGACTTGCATCATTTATATCCACAGATGAAGCCAAGAACAGTTCTGACTGTAATTCCAACTCAGCTCTCTTTTGTTGAGTTGCAGATGATCTAAACCTTCCAGCACTTGACCGCTTTCCTTTACTAGAAAATCCTTGCCCTAAAATTGATGTAGCTAGTGGGCCCCTTTCTAAAATATGCTCACTGCTAAAATGCTTATTAATTCCTGAGAACCTGTAAAAATTATAGGATGTACATCAGACAGAATACAATCAGTAAGCTAAACTTGTCAAAATCAAATAGTTTTAACTCTAATAAATAAGAGGAATTATTATCACAAAAAGCAACAAAATTAATCAAGCACGCAAAGCAGTCTTCCAAATGTGCTCATTACATAATTCTTCTATCTTCCCACGTGATAGGCAAAAAATCATCTTTATTTTTTCATTTCAAAAAGTGTGCATTCTTGGCCAGGAAAATATGCATAGTTTTCCTCCATCTTCCCTACAGAACTTAGGACCACTTTTCATAGTTCCTACTCTAAACATTAAAGGTGTACCACAATTTCATGAAGAGATGGACATAGGATGGTAAGACATTGTTTCTCTTCATTAACTGCAAAGGGTGCTAAAGTCCACCAGTCCTTGTCCCAGGATAATGCATCAACTAGTTTTCCTTGCTCAGTCCAAACTATGGGAACAGGCATGCATTACTAGTTCTCTCCACCTCTAAAGGATTGCAACCGTGGATATTAAGGGAGTTTCTATGGGCAGAACCCTCTTATATTTCGGATTTTATGTCCAAGCCCTGTTAGTCCAAGCTACTTTCATACGGACATCACATTCTGTACTGGCCCATTTGTGGAGATAGACGAGGAAGGTATTGGTCCTGCTGCTCTATACTTTAATACTTATTACAGCTAATTTGATCTCCAGACTCACCTCAAACTTTGGTCTCCATTGGCAATCTTCATGTTTTGTTAAAGGTCCTCTGAAATGGTTATTTGTATTTGTATCATACAGATTAGAGCCACAAATGATAGAAGAGTTTATATCAGTACCACCCTGCTTCCAATTAAGAGAATCTGGGTAAACCCACATAGCCCAAGTCATTTCCTCGTGAACATCATCAAATAATGTATTGGTCCTCCCGTGCTTATAGATGAAGATGCCATTGGTCCTTCTGTTCTCTACTTTAATACAGATCAACGCCAGGTTTGATCTCCAGACCTGTGTCTCCATTACCCCCCTTCACTTGGTTTCATTGAAGGGAAATCTTTTCATATAGTTATTTGTATTTGTAATACGTATCATTAAGGCTTTATCTCTTATGGAATTCTCTAGGATTTACTCATTTTAGGATCACCTTGGTTAGGATTTTTCCTTGTTTTACCATTGCTTACTTTTCAGCTATTGGAGTTCTCTTTAACACTCTTTGCTATTGCATGATGAGTACATCAGTATCTCTCACAATCTTACAAATAAAGTCAAACTAATAGGGTATATCAAACTCATACTTAGTGAACCCATGGTCTATGGTCTACTGGTGAGACAAAGCAATTTCCATGACAACCCAAACTATAGTCCAACTAGGCATTCTTCCCTAGCTAATGCAGATGAAATGCTAACCACCCCGGACAAGGTTGTGTAACTCTATGGCTAATTTTAATGCAAGGTTGTGTAAGTATGCTTAGCTTGATGGTGCCATCTTTACCAAATCAAGAATATTGTCACATGCTAAGCAGGTAGCACATTTCTTTGAATATATCCAGGTTCTCTCTTTCATGTTTTTATTTTATTTGTAATAAATAATTTACTATTCAAAGGAATTGTATGCCTACAAGAAGAAAGCCACATAATCAATTACACATTTTTGCAACATAACCCAAAATTGTAACACATCACCACAGCCATCTTAGTCATAATGTCAAAAGAGGAAACACCAGATCCAGTTATATTTAACTCAAGCACTAACCTAAACATTGTTAGATCCAACAGAGGGGACTCCAATGAACAAAAATAGATTATCTATAACTAAACCTCGAGAACAATCTAACCTGACATGATGGGACAAAGCAAAATCAAGGCAAAGGCTAAACAAATTAGTAAATAGACAACCATGTAAAACAAATGAAATAATCATTCTGTATTGAACTTGAAGCTTTCCCCTCATTCAACACAGTGAACTCCTTCAACATTAAAATTTGATAATATATTAAACCAGAACAAAACTTTTCTGCTTTGGTAATTTTACCTTTCTCGAATGATTTTGAACGCTTCCTTTGTTGCATAAGGCATTCCAGTCTTTGGGTCAAGATACCTACATGCATTGAGACCCGAAAAAGTGGTCACCAGGAAATAAATACCAAGAAAGCCATTCAAAACGACTTTGTTTTAATCTGGTGGTCCAGGAAAAATTTATACCACTCAAGAAAACATGTCTTTCCTCATTAATCAGAAAACATCAAACCGTGATTTGGTACATAAACCTAAAATAGCATGAGATATTTCCACTTCTTCAAATAATGGCATAAGATAGTTAATACTAGCCTTACCAATGAACATAAAAGAACAGATGTTGACTAAATAATCTACTAAATAGCATATTTGTATCCAAAATCCTAATCTACCCCATAGGTATCTCAAATACATAACCATTAATTTGGTTGCTTTACAAACTACTGGAGGATAACAATACATGTATTCACCCGTCAGCATTCAAAGAAATAAAGAGTGTTCATATTAACTTGTCAATGACACATTTGGTTACAAAAACTCAACTAAACTTGCAGGTGTCTCTAATACAGAAGCTTCATTTTTGGTTGCTTTCTAAACTGTAGTAGAACAGTAATTTTAATAACCTCAATCAGACTTTCACAGGGGGCTCACAAATCTTGTGTCCCACATTAACCTACTAAATCAAACAATAATATCGCAACAGAAACTACATTTGATTTTGATTAACAAAAACCCCCCACCTTTAGATGCTCCTCTCAATCATTTTGAAAGAAATTTCCCCAAGAAACTTACTTCGTTTAGACTTAAAAAGGAAACGTTGGATAGACGAAGTCAAAAGGTTTATAGAGATCATTGTGGTGACTTGTAGCATGGATCCCTAGAAAAAAGGTTAGAAATATTAATGATGCAAATCTGTAGGATGTAGGACCCGCCATCCTCTCTTGTTATCAAACTAAATTTCAATTGAGCTTAAAACAGTCACCCAGATGCTTATGGCACTAGAGCATTATTGAGATCAAATTCTAGGAAAGTTCTTGGATTTATTGCTATGCATCTTGAAGCAATCTCTCACAACAATCCTGATTGTTAGGCCTTAGTTGCACACATTAAACCTGCTATTGATTTAGAAGTCAAAAGAATTCAGGTAGAGAATGATTTGGATCTAATCTTGAGTGAAAGCATTGGAATTTAATAGTGATTAAGTAAAACATTATTTCAATAATTCTCTTAAACACTATACACAAAGGTTGAGTAAGACTGTAGTTGCAGGCCTTAAACATGCTATTGATTTAAAGTTTAAACATCAAAAGGATTCAAGTAAAGAATGATATGGATCTAATCATGAGCGACAGAATTGAAGTGTAAAGAGTGTTAAATAAAACCTAATTTCAATAATTCTCTAGCATGTTTAATAATTTTGATAACCTCAATCAGACTTTCACAGGGGGCTCACAAATCTTGTGTCCCACATTAACCTACTAAATCAAACAATAATATCGCAACAGAAACTACATTTGTCATTTGATTTTGATTAACAAAAACCCCCCACCTTTAGATGCTCCTCTCAATCATTTTGAAAGAAATTTCCCCAAGAAACTTACTTCGTTTAGACTTAAAAAGGAAATGTTGGATAGACGAAGTCAAAAGGTTTATAGGGATCATTGTGGTGACTTGTAGCATGGATCCCTAGAAAAAGGTTAGAAATATTAATGATGCAAATCTGTAGGATGTAAGACCCGCCATCCTCTGTGGTTATCAAACTAAATTTCAATTGAGCTTAAAACAGTCACCCAGATGCTTATGGCACTAGAGCATTATTGAGATCAAATTCTAGGAAAGTTCTTGGATTTATTGCTATGCATCTTGAAGCAATCTCTCACAACAATCCTGATTGTTAGGCCTTAGTTGCACACATTAAACCTGCTATTGATTTAAAAGTCAAAAGAATTCAGGTAGAGAATGATTTGGATCTAATCTTGAGTGAAAGCATTGGAGTTTAATAGTGATTAAGTAAAACATCATTTCAATAATTCTCTTCTATACACAAAGGTTGAGTAAGACTGTAGTTGCAGGCCTTAAACATGCTATTGATTTAAAGTTTAAACATCATAAGGATTCAAGTAAAGAATGATATGGATCTAATCATGAGCGACAGGATTGAAGTGTAAAGAGAGTTAAATAAAACCTAATTTCAATAATTCTCTTAAACATCGTACACAAAGGTTGCATAAAATTACCTACATGTACATTTTCCAGTTTCATATTATTTATTTCCAGTTTCACAATATTTCTTGTAAATGAACTATTATCTTTAGACATGTTGTGGTACATCTTAATTAAGCATAGGGTACTCTAAGTGAACTATTAGCTTTAGAATGATTAAGAATAGCATCGGAATTAAGCATGTTTTCTGTGCTTCGGAGCATCTTAATAAATATGTGATTACATCTGCCCTCAGAGCTCTTTCCAAATTCATTTTAAGGGGTACGAGTCAAGACCTCTACCTTAGACAGAAAGTCCTTATAGATACCCAACAAATCCAACGAGTCCCATCAAACTCTTAAAGGTAAAAAAAGAATTCAGGTAGAGAATGATTTGGATCTAATCTTGAGTGAAAGCATTGGAGTTTAATAGTGATTAAGTAAAACATCATTTCAATAATTCTCTTAAACACTATACGTAAAGGTTGAGTAAGACTCTAGTTGCAGGCCTTAAACATGCTATTGATTTAAAGTTTAAACATCAAAAGGATTCAAGTAAACAATGATATGGATCTAATCATGAGTGACAGGATTGAAGTGTAAAGAGAGTTAGATAAAACCTGATTTCAATAATTCTCCTAAACATCGTACACAAAGGTTGCATAAAATTACCTACATGTAAATTTTCCAGCTTCATATTATTTATTTCCAGTTTCATATTAGTTAATTCCAGTTTCACAATATTTCTTGTAAGTGAACTATTACCTTTAGATATGTTGTGGTACATCTTAATTAAGCATAGGGTACGCTAAGTGAACTATTAGCTTTAGAATGATTAAGAATAGCATCAGTATTAAGCATGTTTTCTGTGCTTTGGAGCATCTTAATAAATATGTGATTGCATACTCTCTCTCTCTCTCTCTCTCTCTCTCTCTCTCTCTCTCCATTAGAAGAATCTATGGAGCTCCTCTCTTAAAATGCAAGAGGGTCCAACACCCCCAACAAGTGTCACTTCCTACGACAACTAATCAAACTGGAAGCAATGGAACTTTTTCTCCTCCAAGAGACAAGTAGATTGGGACACAATTTTTTCCTTAACCAATGGAGCTCTCAACATACCATTAAGGATTCTACCACCCACACAATGATTCACCAGGATCAATCCAAGTACAATCCCATCTCTAGTAAACCCCTTCCTTGGGGCATTTATGTTATTTCTATATGGTTTTTCAGTCTAAGTAGCCGAATCGCCCTGTTTCTATGCTGATTCCGGGTACAAAACGTACCTGAATTGGAATTGGGTTGGATTCCTCTGTGGGTGCGTCCAGGGTTTGCGATTTTCGATGCTGAAATGATTCCGGTCTAATCAGAAACCTTTCTGGATGTCGTTTTGACTCATTTCGAGCTCTCTGCCACAAGCATATGAAAAAAGGACGCAATTTCAACGCCATTTCGTGACACCATTTCGACGCAGCATAAGGACACGATTTTGGGAGGAAGGGATCACTAGGGTTTTTAACAGGAAGGGATCGCCATTAACATTTTCTATTAATTTCTTTTTTGTATTATCTATAGACTATTTTTTAACTTAGGTTTTATAAATTTTAAAATTTATAACTGTATATAATATACAGTATATTATATAATATATGAAATTTTACTATATAAATTTATATATTAAACATAATAATTAACTGCATAACTGTATATAAAATTAATAATTTATACTATATAATAATTTTAATTTGTAATTGTATATAAAATTAATAAATAATAAATATTAAACATGTAACTATATTTTAATCAGAAATTTATATTAATAAATTATTAATTATATATATTGATATATATTATATTATTAGTGAATATTATTCTATTAATTGGACTATCCACTATTTAATGATATATGCTTAAAAAAAAGTTTTAAAATGATATATGCTTAAAAAAATTAAAACGAAAGATGGAATATCCAATATAGTTAAAAAAATAAATTTAAAATAGTATTAGTTTTATTAAAATAGTAAATTAAAATATTCTATTTTAATATTTTTATTAATAATAGACTAATAGTTTATAATACTAAATACTTTTGTGTGTGTATTATGTTTTTTGTATTACCGTACTGACCGGATCGATTCTGATTCGGTAACTTAAGTTTTTCTATTGTCGCTTGCTAACAACAGCCCATATTATATTGTCCATCGATCACAACTCATGCTTATTGTCACAACTTGACCACCATGTATAACTCTTTTGAACTATTAACAAAGATGGGCTTGGCCAACACATGCATCCCTCCATCTCTAGATCACAAAATCTACATGTTACAATGATGAATCCTTCAGGAGAAACTTCAAAATATGAAACTCATGAGATTTCAATACCATCAAACTACCTACAAAAAACAAGAGAGGGATTGGCCTCAATCACTGTATTGTTGCTGCCTTTTTTGATCTGGCACAAACATCAGCTATTGT
Source organism: Cunninghamia lanceolata (assembly GCA_027924645.1). Classification (NCBI taxonomy): domain Eukaryota; kingdom Viridiplantae; phylum Streptophyta; class Pinopsida; order Cupressales; family Cupressaceae; genus Cunninghamia; species Cunninghamia lanceolata. The sequence continues at coordinate 10,406,636 of BSBN01000108.1, forward strand.
TTATCTGGGATTTTACCATGGATTGCACACATAATGCAATTCACATGAGGATATCCAATATGTAGCAAGGAAACAAGATGATGTTATTGGACAGCATCTGAATCCATACTATGAAAACCTAGTACACTCCAATGTTCATGATTCAATACTCTTCAAACATTGGTCAATTCTTCTCTCTCACAACAATAAGATGGAACATCCAATATAGTTAAAAAATAAATTTAAAATAGTATTAGTTTTATTAAAATAGTAAATTATTATATTCTATTTTAATATTTTTATTAATAATAGACTAATAGTTTATAATACTAAATACTTTTGTGTATGTGTATTATGTTTTTTGTACAGACGTACCCAACCCCCCAAAAAAAAATTGTCATACTGACATACCGGATTCATGTACCCGTACCCATGCCCAATTCTGATTCGGTAACTTAGGTTTTCCTATTGTCGCTTGCTGACAACAGCCCATATTATATTGCTCGTCGATCACAACATATGCTTATTGTCACAACTTAACCACCATGCATAACTCTTTTAAACTATTAACAAAGATGGGCTTGGCCAACACATGCATCCCTCCATCTCTAGATCACAAAATCTACATGTTACAATGATGAATCCTTCACGAGAAACTTCAAAATATGAAACTCATGAGATTTCAATACCATCAAACTACCTACAGGCTACAGAAAATAAGAGAGGGATTGGCCTCAATCATTGTATTGTTGCTGCCTTTTTTGATCTATCGTTTATCTGGGATTTTACCATGGATTGCACACATGATGCAACTCACATGAGGATATCCAATATGTAGCAAGGAAACAAGATGATGTTATTGGATAGTATCCGAATCCATACTACGAAAACCTAGTACACTCCAATGTTCATGATTCAATACTCTTCAAACATTGGTCAATTCTTCTCTCTCTCTCAACAATAGGGCAAGATCCACCCAAACACCCATTCTGATTCGAAAAAATCTGGCCCACATCAGTCCCTCAATGAACCCATCTCTACTTGGTGACTAATGGCTCCAAATCCACAAGGTTTCACCATGTTAGGGTTCATGCAAAAAATAAGATATCTAGTCCAAACTCAAAATTGAGTGAAGAAAGGTTTTTGGAAATATCTTTTCTCAAGTGCCTGCCATAAAGAACTGCCCTAAGCAACCTCAAATACAGATCCAAGACTCCCAATGCATACAAAGTATGGTCCACCAAGAAGCAAAATAAATACATTCACTCATTACTCTCCAAAAACAAGAGATGTAATGGGGACAAAGACCTAGAACAAACTGGATCAAGTATGGGCATGCCAACACAACATTCTCCCACCAGACAGCCAAATCAACACTCAGCCAATATTATCCGTTGTCTCAAGCTTCTAGATGGCACTTTAACCCATCACCAATGGAACCTTCCATCTAATACCACAATTTCTTTCCAACATCTATTAACCAAAAGCACAAACATGGAAAGACATTCTCAAGCTCAATAGGAATTCCTCTCCCACATTCCCTTCCTAATTATGATTAGTGACAATTAAAGCCTAATGTGTCCCACGACAAAGAACTAAAAGCTATTTCTTCTCCTAGGCAGACAGGGCTCCTAATGTCAATGGAATTCCCGACTTTCTTCTACCAAACATTATTGCCAATTAGCAAATTAGATCTTCTTTGGGTAGAGGAATCACACAAGAACCACAGAATGCTTGGAGGCTCAAAACAACCATGCTAACTTGTTTCCAAAAAAATTTAAAGCCAAGGGTCTAGTCTACTATTTTGGCATCTCCCTTGTGATACTTCTAAAATTCTCTCCAAATTATTGTCCTTGAGACTGACACCCCTACTACATGAACTAGTACCCCCTCCCAGTTTGCATTCATACCAAGCCCATCACATTGAGGACGACATAATATCCATCTAAGATATAGATCATTCCCGGCCATCTCATAGACACACAGACATACTCCTCGCACTTAGCATTTCTAAAACTTTTGATTGGTGCAATTGGGCCTTTCTTTCCAAAACCCTTGAGAGGTTTTTGACTTTCAAACTAGATTCATTGACTGACTAATCAACTATATTAACTACCCTCTATTCTCTATTCAAGTGAATGGAATTATAGGCTCCCCCTTCCCCTCTTTGTGAGCCCCAGCCAAGGTGACCACTTGAGCCCATACTTGTTTATCATTATGGAGGAAACCTTACTTCATGCCTTGGCATAGCTGCTCAGATTGGAAAAATAAATGGTCCCAAAACAAATCTCTAAGGAAACAAGTACACTATCTTTCACTTTGTCGACAACAAAATCATTCTATCCACTACGATTCTTGAAAATACAAACATCAACAATTACAAATCACAGGTCTACTTCAAAACAAGAAGGGCTTTATTTTTGTAATGTATGTTGCCTTCCCATTTCACATCAAAACAAGAAAACAACTATGGGGCAACCTAATACAACAAATGCAATAAAAAAATTTGATCCCGAGCCTCAAACAAGGTGACCCCTTAAACCTGTACCTGCCTATCATTATGGAGGAAACCTTCATGCTTCGGCACAACTACTCAAATTGGAGAAGTACATAGTTTCCAAACAAATCCACAAGGAAAAAAGTACACAATCTTTCACTTTGCCAACAACAAAATGTTCCTCTCTAGAAAACAAATTATGGTTTATAACTTTATACTACATCAATTCCAGGCAGCAGCAAGTCAAATATCAACAAATACAAATCCAATGTCTTCTTCATACACATTTCTAACCTTGCAATTTCAAGAAGGGTGTTCTTCCCATGAAACACATTGCCCTTCCATTTCATATCCAAATAGGAAAACAGCTATGGGCCAACTTAGCACAACAAATGCAATAGAAACTTTGCACTAGACCAACAAATGATTGTCCAAGCCAAGGAAACATCAAATCCTCAAATCAGTGCCATAGCTGGTCCCTCTCTACCTTCTCAAATTCCTCCCTCTCCCTCAATAAATAGCAAAGAAGCTCTTACACATACAACAATTCTTATGGCATGGAACAAGAGCTTAGAAAAAGTTCCCAGTTGTTTCCTTATCATGGTATGTAAATGTTGAGTCGTAAAATGTGTGCACCACCATTTTACACTTAGTTTATCTCCTAGATGGGACTTAAATATTTACACTTGTTTATTAGGACCTATTTTAACACCTTTTGAGCATTAAGCATGTAATTCTTGATCCCGATGCACGAAACCTGGAAAAGAATCATAAGGCGGGGCTAAGCATGCTTTAAGTGCCCTTTTTCGAGGATTGTGTAGCTAAAGGACCAGGGCACCCAAGCGCCCTGGGCCCTCCTTTAGCCCTGCCCTAAATTGCGACCTTGTCGGCTTAGGTCCCTTAAAACATTCCTAATGTTGGCCTTATGTGGTTTAATTCTCCAAAAATCAACGAAAATGCATATAAAAGTAAGTTATTCTATTTATTTGAACATCTAACTCTCTCTAGCGAAATCTTAGCACTCTTACATTCTCTCTCTTTCTCTCTCATGCTCTCTACAGCTTTCTCTTGTGGATTATTGTTGCGGCACTATCATATTGTAGGTCTTGTGAAGATCTTGGAGGCTACACCAACTTCTTGAGTCAAGTTGTGACGCCGTCTACAGCATACAAGGGTTTCCATGCTCATGGTGACTTCTTTCCTTCATGTTTTGTGTTAGCATTCCATTCTACTTCGGATTTGCCTCTGCCCTCCTAGGTGGAAACACCATTCACATGGCTTGACTGAGGCAAGCTCCTAAATAGCACCCAACCTTTTCCCTCTTTTCGTGTGTGCAAGTCAGACAGATAGGTTTTGGAAGGTGATCTTTGGGAAGACTAAGGTTGTTACAAACCCGACAGAAGAATCAGTTTCTAGAAACCCTAATTTGGGACTAGGACGCCCAAGCGCCCTTGTCCTGGGCATTTTGACCTCCCGAATCAGGTTCTGAACTATTCAATGATCTATGTTGTCCTTTTGGTTACTAAGTTTCAAGTTCCGACAGTCTGTTGTACTCAAATCTTTGTTAACTAGGGTTTCATGTCTTCACCCTAGCTTGCTTGATTGGATTTGGTTAATTCCTTCTATATACAACAAAAGGGCAGAACCCCTGTAGTATGGCTCTCCTTCTAAGGTAAAAGCCAAGCTCGGTTTATGCCCCGCATGTTTTGTAGAAGAGGGTTTGACCTAGTTTGATCTACATAACATTTTGGCGAACCCGTTGTTTGGCATCCTTCTTGCATCAAATCTGAGCTATTTTCTTCCTTAGATCTGATTAGATTCAATTCAATCATCATTTTGCATAATCATATAGCTTAATTTTGCATTGCTTCATTGTTAGGGTTTGTAAAAACCTTGCTTTTTTTTGGAAATTTAGCTAATCTTCAACCTAGGGTTTGTAGATTAGCATGTTGTATCAAATCTTGCTGCATTATAGAATTGATTAAAGGGATTTAAGTTGTTGTACCTTATCATCCTGGCTGTTGTAAGGCTTCTTGCATATTTTGCATTGAAAAAGTGAAAAAATAAAGCATTTTAGGCTTGCAAAAAGGCATATTTGTGCATTGTTTTCATTGAATGTGTTATAGATCATCTTAGAAAGATTTAAATCTCTAATTTTTGCATCAGATCTGATTCATATTACAGTAGATAATCATTTCATGGTGTTGCATCTTGCATTTAAAACTCTCATTTGCTAGGGTTTCCTTGAAAAAGTTGAATTTTTAAAAAACCTAGTCTAAGTCATGTTGTGACCAAAACACACCATCGCCCTATTACAAGTAGGGACCCCCTCTTTTTGCCTTAAGTTAAATTGGGTCTTTCAGAGTTCTGCTTTTGATCTTGTTTTGAGTTGTGAAGGGGATTAGATGAGGCATCTCTTTGTCTTTTGAGTGGTATTTGATCTCCGATCCAATGGCTTCATTTGATTGAATCATCGCATGATGAAATTGAGATAGAATTGAAAATCTTCATGAATATTCAAGGTGATTCCTTCGTGGGTTATGATGTTTGATATTCCGATATGGTAAGGTGTTGTCAAGTGAAAAATAGTTAAGTCTTCAGTCAAGACTCAAAGTCTTGATCCAATGCGCCTAAGGTCAGAATATACTCTTCAAGCGGATATTAAGATTTGTGATTGGGATAGGAGAGTAAGGAAATGTAACTCATTTGAAGAGGATCAAAACCTTTAATCAATGCGCTCACGTTAAAGTAAAAGGCAATTGCAAATCTAGTGGGAGTTTTAAAGCCTTTTCAAGAAGTAAACAAAATGAGTATCTAATGCGCCACCTTGTGGGGAAGTTTGATCCAACATTAAGGCATCTAGCAAACAAGGATCCAAAATTCTTATCCAATGCGCCATCATTGAGGGTGGTTTAACTTAAGTTTTTTTGGACCTTTTTTAACTGCAGATCAAGATGTCAATCTGATGCGCCCTTGTCTTGCTTTAAGTTTGGACTGATTATTGAACCAAGCATCAAACTTCCAAACCATTGCGCCATCCCTAGAAGGAGTCTAAGTCAACTATTTGATGATCATTCAATTAGATTCCAAAGTGGTCATCTCCTGTGCCACAACCAATGCGCTAGCCTTGGAGATAAGTTTTGAAGTATGGCATTGTTGATTCTAGAAGATTCCAAAGGTCTGATCTAATGCGCTCTTATTAACTTGAAGAGGACAATTGAAAGAAGAGTTGCAAATCAAGGAGACCCAGAATTTCTGATCTAATGCGCCAAGTATAATGAGATGAGTTTCAAGTTTATTGATCAAAGATCTAAAATCTTTAGGAGTGAAAAGGAAGTGTTCAAGGAAGATTCAAATTTCTGATCTCAAGCGCCATATCTGATGTGCCAACTTGAGGAGGGCAGATTGCAAGTTCTTAACACTCATTTTATCAGAACTCAAACTTCTAAACCACTGCGCCAATGGTGATGAAAAGGCTAAGTTTGTAAGTGAATGTAGTAAGGATCAAAATGCCTTATTAATCAAAGATCAAAATGCTTATCTCATGCTCCATGATGAAATATCAAATTTGGGTGAAGAGAATTGTTGTCAAGAAGATGTTAAAATCAGGAGATCCTAAAATTGTCATGTAGTGCGCCATTATGAAGAGGATGAGTTTGTGATGAGGAAGAAATCAAAAACCTTAACCCTTGTGCCATATCCAAGCATTGAACACATTTCAAGGAGAGATCAAATCTTTGATCTAATTTGCCACCTCAATGGAAAGGGTTGAAAATGTTTTGAGAGTTTCATAGAGGATTCAAAGTCCTCAACCGCTGCACCACCTCAAGGATGGGAATGGATGTAGCATAAGACCAAGTTTTAAACACTTTTAAGAAGTTTCCAAATTATTGAACTGATGCACCATCATTGAGGGGTTTCACTTTAAGTTTCTTGACTTATTTTCAAAGAGGATTTGAGTTCTTGATCTAATGCGCTAAGAGGGACAAGTTGATTTCAAGTATCAAAACACCAGTGTTATAAGTTTAAGATGAATTCAGATCCCTTAACTATAGTGCCTTCCACGAAGAGACAAGATTTAACCCTTCAAACTCATATCAAGGAGAAACTCAAATACATCTATCCAGTGGGCTAATCCTTAGAAGATCTGAGATAGCTATCTAATGCGCTCAAAGCAAGGAGAAATCACAATGTTTAACCACTGCGCCCTTCTAAAACTTCAAAATTTCTAAAAGCCAGACTTGATTTCCATTGGAATTCGCACCAAATTTAGTATAAAATGGATAATTTAAATGTTTTTCAATGCATTAAATGGGGTCAGCCTGGGCAGTTGTGTGAAGGTTTGATGCATGTTATATATATATATATATATATATATATATATCTGCCTTTAGATTTCATTTCATCACTCATCAAGGAGCAAATTCGCTTCAAGGAGCAGAAGCAAAGCAATTTCCTAGGAAGAATAAGTCTGATTTTACTCAAGTTGAGTATGATTTTGATCAAGTGTGGAAGGTATTCCTCCAAATCAGCCCATTTCGTAAGTCTGATCCGTACATACTGTTCTGATTTTTCTTCTATTTTCAGCAGATTGATTGGATTTTCAAACAGAAAATTGTTCAAATGTTAGTGAATTATGCATAAGAAGATGAGTAAATTATGATGAAATCTTTGAGTCTAAAGGACATGATCTTCTTGTAAAAACTTTGTTAGAAAGTTAGAAATCAGAAGTCCAATGTATCAAGAAGATTGAAGTAAGTTGTTTAATCACTCATATTTGGAGTTACTTATTCGTGTTTAGTTTGTAGGATCATGGCGATGACGTCAAAGGAAAGACAAGCAAGGATCCGCATGGATGCTAAAGGCAAAGTCCCGGAGTCAAAGCTCATTTCAAGATGGACGAACATCGGAGACACGAATATGGGCAACAGCAATCTAGAAGATATCAAGTCCGTGCTTCAGGAACCTACTGGGAGTAGTCTTGCTAGAGCCATCGTAAGGAGTGGAGCTATTGAAGCTGCTTGCTTTCCGCCGGTTCTACCTTGTCCGGAAATGATCATAGAATGTGTCAAGAAGTATGACAAGGATACTAGGCAAATTGTGGCCAAAGATGGAACAGTGCTAGCTTACTTAAAGGAAGCAATTGAAGATACCTTCAACATTCCAACCAAAGACAGGATGATCGGCATTTCTATACACCAGGGTCAACAAGAATATGATGTTGATTCAAAGAAGAGGTTGCAAGAGATGAAGAGGGAATGGCTAGCAAATCCATCTATGAAGTTCAATACAAATAACCCTCCACAATTTCATAAATCAGACTTTCATCCAGAGATTGGATACTTGATCATGTTCCTCAATAGAGTAACAGGTATGCCACAATCAGCAACCTTTCAGTCATGGATGTATTCTTTCATCAAGCTGGTTCTCAAAGGAAAGATGATTGATTGGGCCGGACTCATCAGTCAAAGCATACATGAGCAGCTCATCAACTTTTCAAGTGCTAAGTCATTCCATATGAGTTCTTATGTAGTATATCTTCTAGCAAGGAATGAAGTTTATCCGGGTTTGACTAGAAAAGGAGAAGTTGGAATTGGACCAAATAAGTACTTGTCGCATCAGTGTTATCCTCAATTGCATCTCAAGAATATCAATCACTATATGAGGTTCAATGATGCATTTGCTATGTTCATATTGAAGAGATTGAGAGGAGAATTCCACAAAAGATTATCAAATGCAGCAAGGGAATTCATCGGAATATATGGACATTGGTACACCCAACATGAAAGATATACATACATAAGGATCCAGGGTTTCACATCTTATCCATACAGATTACTGAGATATCCAACCAATAGGATGGTGATGTTAGAAGTTTCAAGACAACTATTGGAACTCATCAAGCTGCAAAAGTTGAAGAAGAAAGGAGGAATCCAGTTTCCACTAGTCTTTGGACAAAACCTTGAGTGTCCATCATTAGCAGCGGCTGAATATTCTGAAACGGAGCTTCAGGCATATCATTTACAAACTCATGGCACCAAAAGGCTTAATTTTGATCCTTTCAAAGTTTGCTGGAAATATAACAGAGAGTACAAGCATGTTATGTAGTTGGAAGATCACTGGGCAAATGTAAAAGATGAAGATGATCTTCGAACACTCAAGTGTTCAAGACTTGCATTGGATCTAGTAAGAGCATCCAAGGTATTCCGAATCCCGAATCAGTTCATAGAAGATGATACTATGCTGATAGATAAATTGGAGAAGATAAAGGATTTGCCTTATACAGTTGATTGGTCAAAGAGGGATGTATCTGAAGAAGAGTTAATGGAGCCAGTCCTAGCTATGACACAAGCATGTATAACTCAATTGCTCCAAGAAATGAATGAGGAAGGGCAGGTTCTTACATATGACAAGATAGATGAAGAAGAGTCAGGACAGCATAGTGCACATAGTGGACTCCAGCACAGTGGAAGTGATCAAGGCGACAATCCAGCTAGGAAAGGGAAAAGACCTAATCAAGATCAAGGAGAATCAAGTCAAAGACCTAAGAAGAAGAATAGTCAATCTACTTCATCTAGTTTACAAGAAGGGACTTCAAATGCTCATATTCCAATACAAGAAGTTGAAGTAGTAGAAGAAACTATGGTGATTCCATCCGAAGAAATTCATTCAAGCCCAACGGTTGAAATAGAGGAAGATGATGTTACTGATCAGGAAATGGAAGGACAAGTGAAATCTGATGAAGATGCAGTGCATGTACAATACAATCAAATACAAAGACAACAGGACCTTTCTTCATTTCCATCTTGGTTGAGGAAGAGAATTGAAGAGAATACAATTATAGAAACATATCAGCCTACTCCGGTAGAAGAATTGCTTATGAGTGCACAACAAAATAATCAAAAGAAGAAAACAACTATCTTTTCAAAAATTACTCAAGATCCTTCTAGAAATAGAGAGGTACATGTAGTTGTTCCTAGAGTTGAGAAAGATCTAGAAGACATGGCACCTGAAGATTATAATGTGACTACTATTGATATGGATCCAATCACAGGAGAACAAATAGAGGAGTAACTTCAAGAATCAGTTAACAATGTAAAAATCATGCTAAAACAGGAAAGAGCAGCTAAGCAAAAGGTGAAACAAGACTTCAATACACTAAAGCAATACATTCAACAAGTCATGCAACCCATCCGACAGAAGGAAGCCACTCTAGTACCTCCATCCATTCTTTCACAAAAAACGGTATCACAAGTTGAAGGTATGAGAACTTCATCTCAACTAATGAAGGGGTGGATAGAGAAGACAGAGGAGAAAGCATACATTTATCTTGGAGAGATTGTGCAAGTTTATGATAGAGTCATTAGCCTCAAGGATAGAGTTCAATCTCTGCTAAAGACATGTGCTGAATTCAAGCCTATCAAAGAGCAATACATGCCACATCTCAAGAATTTGATGGAAACTCCAATAAAAGACCTAGTTCGAGATAAGGTGATTGATCAAAATACTTCACATAACTTCACCACTTGGTATTTCTCCTTTCACAACAAAGGGCAGCTGATTGATAAGATTGAGGTGGATATGTCTAGAATAAGAAGTGTTCTTCTAAGGACACAAAATCATGTGCATACTTCGTTGACCACAATATGCAATCCATATGGAGAGATTAATATTGAAAACATGAAGCAACAAGTCAAGGCATTCTACTTTCAGAAGGATGGGATTGATGAAGAACAGTTGGATAACATATTCACACTTGCATTCCATCTTGGAGCAAACAAGTCCTGGATAGCTGACTGGGAGAAGACACTTGGCATCTGTGAGTCAGATGTGACAACTGCAGAAGGATCCATTAATGCTGCGACAAGTGTACCAATGGGAGATGTTGCTCAAATTGTGTCCAGATTCATTGCACTTCATAGTACTACTATGTGAAAAAGATATGATGTGGTATTCTTATCTTCTTGGGAAACGTGCCTTTGTTCCCTCTTTGGATGCTAAAAATAGGAGTTTGTTGTAACCGCCTACTTAGGTGGCATCATCCGGTCCATTGGCTTTGCCAATCGATCTTGACCCTTCATGTATTCTTGAGGTCTATATAAGGGCTCTTTTTGCTCTCATTTGAGAGATTGAAGACTCTGAAAATTGTTGCAAGAGCTCTGTGAAATAATATAAGATTCATTGTTTGGTGATTCTATATATGTTTCTAAGTGTTGCATGGTTTCCGATTCCTTCAAGCGAATGTTAAGATTAGATTGAGTTTTCTTTGAAGTGTTATGTTAGTTGGTGGAAGGTTTTATTAGTGTTTGTAGTGAAATCTTTATGTTCACACCATTTGTAGTTTGTGGCTTGCAAATTGCAGTGTATGGTTGGTCTGAACGAATCAAGCTTAACTTTGATCTTTATGTTTGTTGAATTCTCATGAGCATAAGTGATTTGAATATCTTGTATAACCTTAGAAGATAGCATCAACCTTGTGTAGTTGTTTAATCTGGAAAAACAAGAGTTGGTTTGATTTCACCTAAGCAGTAATCATCCTTACATTTAGGTTTAGATTAGTTTCACTGAACCCATTATCTTTTGTCCTTTTTATCAATCTGGTTAGAATTTAGAATCAAGTACTTCGTTGCCATATCATACGTTATAAGTTGTAGTACTTAAGATACTCTGAATGTTTGCCTCTTTCATTGAAACAACGAGTTGTTTGAACAATTGTGTAAGTCCCTTTGTGTTTATCAGCAAAATCATACTAAGTCATTGAGCTATCCATCACGGAATATAAAAAAAGGAACCTTGGAGTTGTCTCGTCTAATCATTTTGTTTAGCATTCGAGAGGCTTTGCTCAAGAGAGAGTTGGATACTCTGTATTTTACTCTATTGTTGACTTGTCGAAAAACAATCATCAACAAGTCAAAAATCTAGGGTTTGTAATTAAAAGCTTGTTTCAGATTTTGCTACTGTTGTAAACATTTCAAATCTGATCTTGCATTGCTATATCATGTCATAAATTTCATTCGTGTTCAAAAATAACGCTTATGTTGAAAAATTTTGGGCTAGAAGTGAGCATTTAAGATCTAGGGTTTGATGGCAAAACCCTAGCTAGTCTTGCATTTAGTGCATCTTTATCAAAGCAAAGTCTTGTAAATCATTGTTGCATTCAAGTAGATAAATTATTTAGACACTTCTTTTGCACATATTACGCATCCTACGTTTGCAAGACTTAGTTGTTGTGGTTACCAAGAATATCACATATTTTGGGGACCCCACTTCTCTTGCACTTGTAGGTCTCTAATTGCAATCTCATTTTCATATTGGTGGTACTTGATTAATGAATAGATCTGATTGTATATTACTGTTCCAAGACATTTCATTATGGCATCTTCATGTTGTTCCTCTTTGGTATCTTTGCATGCATGTATCATAGATGTTGAAAATTTCTCTAAATTCATTAATATGCATCTGTATGTTTTAGATCACATAGCATCCATGTATGATATTGATGTTTCTAAATGTTCTATATATGAAATCCTTTGTTACATCTTTGATTTTGATAGCTTCATAACTCTCGAGGGTATGTATCCCTTGATATTAGAGGACTTTACTCATTTCATCTCCATGAATTGCCATGAGAAAGATGATGGTGATAGTTCTTCTCTTACTTCTATTTCTACCATAGTACATGAAGTCTCTATGGCTCGTCCTAAGGATCTCCCACCTTTGGTCGACCATCCAAGTATCATGGACATCACTAAAGACGTGAAGACCTTTGATCTTCCTCCTTTGATTGAATGTTCAAGTACCTTGGATATCACTAAGGATGTGAAGACCCTTGGTATGTCTCCTTTGGTTGCATGTTCAAACCCCTTGGACATCACTAAGGATACAAGCATCAACAATCTCTTAACAACACTTTACCCTCCCTTCATTCCAATGCTCTCCCTTCAAAAGATGAAGCATTAGTGGATGAAGTGAGGTATCTCACATTAAATCCCTCAGGGATGGATGTTGAGCTTACTCAAAAGGAAAACAATGTCAATTCAATCATCTTTAATAGACTTATTCCACCCACTAAGGGGATAGTAGATAAGTGTACTAATGTTCCTAAAATCATTGTGCATGAGGCACTTAATACGCCTCCTCACTTCAAACCGGTGATTACGATTCAAGGTGATCCAACACCACCTCGACCCCCGGGCTACATTCTTATTATGCTAAACAAATTACTCAAAAGAATCAAGGTGTTCAAAGTGTGTCATAGCAATCTCATTATGATGTGGTTGCTCACACATACAACACCCGTAATAACAAGCAAAGTAAGCAAACATCAAGTGTGCCCGTCTCTCTTCCACCTTCTCAACCTATCCTACCTCAAGCACCTCGTCTTTCTACTCATATTGGTAAAGAGTATGATCTTATCAAGCAGCTCCATGCTACTCCGGCTAAGATCTCTCTATGGGATTTAATACAAACATCGCCTACATACCACGAAATGCTCCATGAGGCTCTTCAAAAGGTGAGTGTTCCGCCTGTTGTTAGACCGAATGATGTAGCATCTCTATGAGATTGTATGCAGGTGGTAGCATCTAATATATCATTTCAACAACATGAGTTACCTCCCATAGCAGTTCAAGAACAAAATGAGCCTCTTATGATATTCGTCATCATTATTAGAAAGAGGATAAGACGCACTATGATTGATGGTGGATCAGTCTTAATGTTTGTGGAATATATTTGTTACATAAACTTAATATTGATACATCTTCAATTCAACTGGATGATAAACTCAACATTCATGGCTTTGATAATGTTGGTAGACAATCATTGGGTACCATCGCCTTAGATATTAAGGCTGGACCTAAGACATTGCCTACTCTTATCCATGTCATGCCTAATTCTCTTTCATACAATCTTCTTCTTGGTAGACTATGGATTCATGCCATGGGGGCAGTTCTGTCTACCCTTTATCGTTCAATAAAATTCATCTTTGAAAACAAATTACATACAATTGAAGTCGATCCAACTCCAGATAGTTGCTTGAAAATAGAAGCAAAACATCAAACTCCTTTGAGTAGTTTGATCCCTTCTTTAACACTACCCTCCACTGCTAACAACAGTCTTGGTCAGGATAGTGTCGGTCCTTCGAATGCGTTTTTTGGTGATGATTGGGGTTCATTAGATTTTACACCCTCCTTTGCGGGTGAATACAAAATCTCACCCCCACACCCAAAGACCTCGAAGGTAAATACAATTCCTTCAATACAATCTCATACTCCTACAAAGTTTACCTTCTTTAACACTACCCTCCACTGCTAACAACAGTCTTGGTCAGGATAGTGTCGGTCCTTCGAATGCGTTTTTTGGTGATGATTGGGGTTCATTAGATTTTACACCCTCCTTTGCGGGTGAATACAAAATCTCACCCCCACACCCAAAGACCTCGAAGGTAAATACAATTCCTTCAATACAATCTCATACTCCTACAAAGTTTAAACTTAAATTTAATGATGATGGAACATTTAAAATAGATGAAGATCCGCCTTGCCCTACAAGAATGGCAGCCATTTTGTGATAAAGTATCATCTCAATCAAATGAATCATCTAATTCTAATGCATGTCTTGGTAGTGAGGTGGCCTCTTTAGATTTCAACCCCCATGGGCTTGTTGAAACAAAGATGGACCCTCCCCACCATAATAAAAATAATGATCCTTCTTCAACATATAATCATACTTCTAAAAACAAAACTAGCCATATGGCCTCTCTTCGTCCTTCAGTTTTAGAGAAGCGTTATGGGCGTGGATTCAAAATTCTTTCGAAACAAGGATACAATGGAAATGGGTTAGGATTAAAGAACAAGGAATTAAGGAGCCTATGGAACCAAACCCACACTTGTCTAAGGTAGGTTTGGGTTTCCGGCCTTCTCCTACATTTTTGACACCATGTTCTCAACAAAAAGGTTTGCTTCCTACTCCCCCTATATCTTCTTTTCTTTCTCAACAAGAGTGTATGTTTCCAAGTCTACTAAAAGACCGCTTAATCACTCTTCCTCCTCTAAAACATAAAAAGATTCAACAAAATAATCATCCAACACTTTATTCTGCATATCATCGAGCACTTGGCCATTCCACTAACGAATGTCGAGTCTTAGGTGACAAAATTCAACAACTTCGAACAAGGTTTGGCTCAACCACTGCTCACAATGCTTGATGTAGTCCCTAGAACACCTTGTCCTTCTTCTGTCTATGTGGCACCTTGTAGCAATGCTCGACATCATACCATGACTACACAAGCCATTCTGTATCATGCCCGTAAGCATCACCTTGGTTTGCTCATCTTGGGTGCAACCCCTTGTTGCGATGTAGCTTTTGAAAAACACAAACCATGTTTCTTTCTCACTCTACCTTCAAGGCAATTGCTACCTGATGGATTTAGCAATCACTTTAAGGTGGGGGCATATATCGGGCTATAAGCCTTACTTTCTTCACTTTATCAAATCACTTGCTGATTATCTTGGTTACTACTCTCTCTTGGAAATGATTACGAAAAGCTTGGAAACAAGATCTTGAGTCATCTTGTTCTCCTAGGTTGAAGCTCCTTGCATGTTTGGGAGAAGGGTTGTGCCACCAACTAGAGCTTGGTAGTAAGGTCACCTCGCCTTCTTATTCTTCAAGGCTTCGTGTAAAATCCTCTCGCAGGAGGTAGCCTTGTGTATTCCCTTGAGTGGAAGCACTTTCCTTTTAAGATGGATTATGTGTATGATGTGTTTGTACTCCTCTTATGCTTCTTCTCATTTCTAACTAACCCCTTAGCATCCTTCTTTATTGCATCTTGGGGAATGATGCATGGTGATTGAGACACCTTTTAGATCGAGGTCTCTCTTATCATGTTGACTCAAGGTCTTGTGCATTTTGTTCTTATAAATTCTTATTCTCTATGCTTATCGTGTATTCCATGTGTATTCTATGTATGCTTTTGTGCCTTATATGTGTATGCTTCTTGTCAAACGTGTATACTTTGTGTATTGCGTGTATGCATTGTGATTGCTCAAGGGTATGCCTTGTGTATGCTTTGTCTTCTAAGTGCTTCATATATGTCGTGTTTTATGTGTATGCAAATCATCATGGACTCCTAGAATCCTAAACTTGGGGGCTTGATCACCCTTCAATTTTAGTGTTATTCTATGGCCTACATCTTATTGTGTTTGAATTGTGTCTTCTCCATCCTTTAGTATGAGTTCAAACGTAAGTTCGTACCCACACTAAAGTAGGGGCGAAATATTGAGTCGTAAAATGTGTGCACCACCATTTTACACTTAGTTTAGCTCCTAGATGGGTCTCAAATATTTACACTTGT
Organism: Cunninghamia lanceolata; assembly: GCA_027924645.1. Taxonomy (NCBI): domain Eukaryota; kingdom Viridiplantae; phylum Streptophyta; class Pinopsida; order Cupressales; family Cupressaceae; genus Cunninghamia; species Cunninghamia lanceolata. The sequence goes on from BSBN01000108.1 coordinate 10,422,463, forward strand.
TTATTAGGACCTATTTTAACACATTTTTGAGCATTAAGCATGTACTCTTGATCCCGATGCACGAAACCCAAAAAAGAATCATAAAGCAGGGCTAAGCATGCTTTAATTACCCTCTTTTGAGGACTGTGTGGCTAAAGGACCAGGGTGCCCAAGCGCCCTGGGCCCTCCTTTAGCCCTGCCCTAAATTGTGGCCTTGTCGGCTTAGGTCCCTTAAAACATTCCTAATGTCGGCCTTATGTGGTTTAATTCTCTGGAAATCAATGGGAATGCATGTAACAATAAGTTATTCTATTTATTTGAACATCTAACTCTCTCTAGCGAAATCTTGGCACTCTTACATTCTCTCTCTTATGAATTATTGTTGCGGCATAACATATTGCAGGTCTTGTGAAGATCATGGAGGCTACACCAACTTCTTGAGTCAAATTGTGACGCCGTCTACAAGCATACAAGGGTTTCCATGCTCATGGTGACTTCTTTCCTTCATACTTTGTGTTAGCATTCCATTCTACTTCGAATTTTCCTCTGCCCTCCTAGAGTACATGCTCTTTATCAATCATATTTGCTACTGTGAAGGTGGAAACACCATTCATGGGGCTTGACTGAGGCAAGCTCCTAAATAGCACCCAAGTTTGCCCTCTTTTCGTGTGTGCAAGTCTGGCGGACAGGTTTCAGAAGGTGATCTCCGGGAAGAAGACTAAGGTTGTTGTTACAAACCCGATAGAAGAATCAGTCTCTGTTGTCCCTTTGGTTGCTAGGATTTAGGTTCCGACAATCTATTGTACTCAAATCCTTTTAAACTAGGGTTCCATGTCTTCACTCTACCTTGATTGATTGGATTTGGCTAATTCCTTCTATATACAACAAAAGGGCAGAACCCATGTAGTTTGGCTCTCCTTCTAAGGTAGAAGCCAAGCTCGATTTATGCCCTGAATGTTTTGTAGAAGAGGGTTTGACCTAGTTTGATCTATTAAGCTAGTATCTCTTTTCTAAATAACAATAAACTAAAGCACCAATGAGGATTGAATATCAAAAATTTACCTCTTCCCAACCAAGCCTTATCTTAAAAAGAAAGGTGTCAATGGAAACACCTAGACATGATTTGGAGCCAAATAATGAGGCAAAGCTGCACACTTTCATCTAGTCACCACATTTGTCACACATCGTCAGGTCTTAATCTATCAAGAATTGATAAGCCTGTTTGAATAGGAAATGAGTTCTATTCCTCTCAGCAATCTTAAATGGCAACCATAGACATGGGTGTTTATTCACCTCTCATATTATGGTCATCCAAACCATGAAAACCAACCCATTTGGGCAATGGAAACCACCATAGTCGGACCCCTCAAAGACCACCCATAGCTGTCTCAATTTGCTCAAGCTCGAGTAGCAAATAGTGATCAATAATTAGATGGATAAGTTCTCATCTTGGCCCCTTCCCATCAAACGAATAGGCAATTGAATATACTTACACCTCCCTATTAGAAGAGGTACCAACTCCTCCAATTAGATGTAGGGATTTTAATGCATATGTTTCAAGATCGCCATCAGCTGATGATGCAAGAGCATACCTAAGATCACCAAATCCTACACCTTCAAAATTTCTTCTCACCAATTTTGGTTTCTCTTAGTGCTTGTTTTTGCAGGTCTTCTTACCTTCAATTTGTTGTTTTCTATCCACTATGGAGGCATACTTACACTTATCCTTTCTTGGTGCAGCGAATGGTTCAATCCCAAGCAATTAAGTCCACGACAGGAGTGATGGCAACTAGTGGAGATTAAATTTTTAACCTTTCTTTACGGAGTAGTAGCAACTAATGGAAATTTAATTGTGTCTATCATGAATGGCAATTGTCAGTTTTAACGATTCTATTAGTATAATAATATAATAAAGTGTAAATAATTCGCAAGTAGTTAAGTGTAGTCATTAAAGTAGGTAGTTGCAATAGGTGTTGTACCATTTAATATGGTAGTTGTAATAGTATATTTTATAACTTTATATAATGTTGCTTTCACTATTTGTGAAGCAAGCCTTTCCAGCAATTTATCTCATCTCTTCTTTACATCTATGCTAACATTGGTATCAAAGCCACCAAGTTAGGGTTAGGATTTGTACGCGCAAAGGATGTCGAGAAGGGGTCATGGTTGTAGATCAAGATCACAAGATCGCTGAAAAATGCAAACAATTCATCAAAGATTACGAAAGGTTGGCTAGGGCAAATTCGCACAACTATTTATGTGAACATTCATGTAAAGTTTCAATGGAAACTCGCATGGCCAATTTCAAGTCAAAATCGTGCCTTATTTCTTATGAAATTCATGCCTATTTCTGATCTAAATCGTGCCATTTTGTATTGTAATCATGGCGCCAAGACTAGAAACAAATCGCATCTATTTCAGATAAAAAAACAACCTGAAGGAAAGTTGTGACTATAGAAATTGCATCAAAAAATTGCAGTTTATTCCTGCGAAAATTGTTGTTTTGAAGGGCCGCATGGGTTACAAGTGTTTTGATCATTTTTTTGGAGGCAAGGATTAATTTTAAAATTTCCTACAAGGGTTTGCAGAAATCCGCGAACCAGGGTTTCTAAATCTGCCAACTAGGGTTTTGTGAGAGGCAGGTATCAAACACGCAACCTAGGTTTTTGGAGGACAGTTTTTAAAATAGCGAACCAGCAAGTTTTTCTATTTGGAAAAAATTTTGAGTATTTATTTTTTTAAATTTCCTCAATTATTTTGGAAAATAATTTTGTAAGATTTTTCGGGATTGTGCAAATCTTAGTTTGAGGGGGGGGGGGTTTTAATATCCGGGGTTTCAAATTTTCAAGGGTTTGAAATTTTTGAGAGATCAATTTCTAAAATTTCTAAGAAAATTTTCTGGGTCTAATTTTAAAGGGGTTGTTCAAGTTTCAGGAATTGATTATTTTCTGGGATAATGGCAAATATTCAAAATTTGGTGCTACGGGAGACACAAAAGCTCACCAAGAAAAATTATATCTGGAGTCACAAAATACTCATGATCGCTAAGTATAGGATGTGTGACGGTATTATCATAGAAACCCAAATCAGACCTGCAACCAACCCAAATGACTTTGACAAGAGTCACAAGGAAGCCCTACTATCAAGTTGTTAGTGTCCGATGACTTAATCCATGAAGTATGGAACACCACATCTGCAGCAACACTAGTACAGGTCTATGAGAAAAGTCGGGTTTTGTAGTTGAAGAACTTGTTATTTTTTACAAAACTACACAAGGGTGAGTCCTTGTCAGAACATCTCAAAATCAAGGATCTTAGTGATCAACTTACCATCGTCAATAAACCAATGGATGACGAGGACATAGTTGTTCTGACCATTAACAACCTACCACCCTCCTATGAGACCTTTGTGGAATCACTAAATCTACTAGCTAAAAGTCAAACATTGACTTTTGATAAGGTGAGTCAGTATCTATTGCAAAAGGAGCGAAGACAAGAGCACATAGGGAATCTACATCCGGGACTACAGAAAGTGCTTTTGTTGCTTGGATTAAGAGCCAACCTCAAAACTCATTCGACAACAAACCTCAGAATTCTTCTGGCAACACTTCTTCCACTCCATCCAAGAAAAAGGTGAAATGCTTTTATTGCAATAAATTCAGACATGGTAAAAGAAAAGCCTATACAATCTATCCCAAAAGAAGCATGGTGAAGCTAATCTAACCGTTGTTGAGGAAGAGCATGGTTTAAATGATGAGTATGCACTCATGGCACCTTTTTTAGATAGTGTTGACAAAAGATATTGGTTTTTTGATTCAAGAGCATCCCGAAATTTCACGTGTCACAAAGACTGCTATATAAAGTTTACTATTGATTCTAGTCATAAAGATACAATTTCACTTGACAATGGTAGATCACATGTGGTCGAAGAGATAGGAGATGTTAGGGTTATATTAAATGATTCTCTAAAAATTTCCGTATGCAATGTCCGATATGTTCCTGCCATGAGCAAGAATTTATTATCTATTAGTAAGCTTATCGGGAACCCTAACATTCAAGTCAGGTTTTTGTGGAAAGAAATGTATTGTATCAGATGTGAAACAGGACAAGGTTGTTGCTATAGGCATTGGGCAAGGAGGCATGTATAAGCTCATTGATCCTGCTACAGCTAATTTGCATGCCTTAGTTGTCGAAGATAATACCAGTGTTCTTTGGCATGAAAGGTATGGTCACTTGAATCTTCAATACTTCGCCAAACTCAGCAAAGCCCATATGGTTCACAAGCTGCACCCTAAACAAATAAAATAGGATTTGTATACTGTGTGTTTGACTGGAAAGTAGAAGAGGAAGCCATTTCCTACAAAAGGTGCATGGCGTGCTAAGGGTCTTTTGAATCTCATTCATGCAAATCTTTCTGAGCCTCCTTCGAAGTCTCCCACTATCAATGGTTCATGGTACCTTTTGTTATTGGTGGATGATTTCTCCAAAAAGATGTGGGTTTACTTCTTAAAGAAGTCTGAATGCTATGGTGCCTTCCTCAAATTCAATGCGTTGGTGGAAACATTCACAGGGCATCGGATCAAGACTCTACGATCTAATAACGGAGGGGAATTCACCTCCACTCAATTCGAGGAATTATATGAAAAAGAAGGTATTCAATGCCAGTTCACAACACCATATACTCCACAACAAAATGGAGTGGTTGAAAGGTGTAACAAGACTCTCATGGAAATGACACAGTGCATGATGCACAGCAAGAACATTCTCTACCAATATTGGGGAGAAGTTGTGAACACAACGGCTTACATCCTGAATAGATGTACATGCAAAGTTTTGCAGAAAAATACATCGGAGGAATCTTGGATTGGTAACAAACCTGTGGTAACTTCTTTTCATATTTTTGGTTCAGTGGCATACACTTTACTTCCTGAACAGAAAAGACATAAACTAGATTCCAAAAGCATTAGGTATTTCTTTGTTGGTTATTGTGAACAGTCTAAGGCATACAAGCTTAATGATATTTCCACTAACAAGATCATTGTTAGTCGGGATGTTGATGTAAAAGAAACAGAGCCATGTTTTTCAAATGTTCAGCAAGAAGTAAGTGAAGACCTTGAATCTAGTATTATGGTACCTTTAAAGGATGAACCCTCCAATTCTTCAGGTCAACCTGTAAGTCAATATGTGGCTGATTCTACATTGCTTGTCTATCGGAGACGCAAAACTAAAAATGTTTCCACTACAAGCAAGACTCCAGTTGAGAACTTGCCTTCGGACTATTCACCTGAGACACCAGAAACCTAAATGGTATTATTCCACTATGAAAGGTGTACGTGTGGATGAACTTCCTCGGAGAGAAAGGGCCCAATGATAACTAGTTCAACTATTGAGCATAGTCATTTTGCCCTATCTTCTAATCTTTTTCAGGTTTCTCAACCACAAAAGTTTTCCAAGGCACAAGCGAAACCAGAATAGGAAGTTGCTATTAAGGTGGAATATGATACATTGATGAAAAATCAAACTTGGGAGTTGGTCGAATTGCCTCCAAGTAAAAAGCCCATTGGGTGCAAATGGGTCTATGAAGTCAAATGCAAAGTTGATGGTTCATTGAACAAATACAAGGCACGTGTTGTTGCTAAGGGATATTCGCAACAAGAAGGTATAGACTTTGAAGAGACATTTGCTCCTACTGCTAAGATGGCCACACTCCAATTACTTCTCTCCATTGCAACTCAATTTGGTTGGAAGGTATATCAAATGGGTGTCAAAAGTGCCTTCTTGAATGGGCACTTGGATGAGGGAGTCTATATGGTGTAGCCTGAGAATCTGACGTGAACATTTGGTTTGCAAGTTAATTAAGTCCTTGTACAAACTTAAGCAGGCTCCTCGAGCCTGGCATCTTAAAATTGATAAACATCTAATAGATATTGGATTCAGAAGGAGTTTGTCTAATCCAAATCTTTATATCAAAAGCAATGGTACTAATATTGTAATTATTATTGTATGTGTTGATGATCTTACCATCACAGGTAGCACAGACACTACAGTTCAACAAGTAAAATCAGAATTGTGTGCAACTTTTGACATGTCAGATCTAGAACTCCTACATTATTGCCTAGGGGTTGTGTTTTGGCAACCTAATCACAGCATCTTCATGGTTCAAATCAAATATGCCACAAGTCTTTTGGAGTGTTTTGGGATGGCAGATTGTAACTCATCTTCTACACCTATGGAGGTCAAGCTGAAGTTGTCAGCCTCCGATAATTCACCCATGGTCGATGAATCACACTACAGACGTTTGGTGGGCAACCTGATATATCTTACAACCACTAGACCGGATCTTTAATTTGTTGTTAGCTATCTCTCTCGATTTTCGTTAAAACTAAAGCTCTCTCATTGGATAGTTGCAATGCGAGTTTTGTGATATGTCAAAGGTACTCTTGACTTTGGCACTCTATCAGAGGGCAGAAGATTTTGGATTAATTCGGTATACAAACTCCGATAGGGCAGGATCTGTGGCTATTTGGAGGTCTACAACCGAATACATCTCCTTGGGTTCGGGAGTGATTTCTTGGCAGAGTAAGCTTCAGCAGATAGTAGCTTTATCCTCCACTGAAGCTGAATACAAACCAGTTGTGAGTGTCAGTTGTAAAGTAGTTTGGTTATGTAGAATCTTGATAGATCTTCAACTTCCTCAACATACTCCTAACACTACTTTTCTGTGATAATTAGGGAGTATTGAAATTGGTGAAGAATCTAGAGTATCGTGCTCAAGCCAAACATATCGAGATTCATTATCACTATATTCAAAGATTGGTGGAGTGTGAAGACATCTCTCTCCATTTTTGTTCTTCTCACAAGCAGACTGTTGATTTAATGACTAAACAAACCACTTGGTCCTAGATACTTTTGTCAAATTTTGAGATTAGCTTGGTGTTGCTTTTGGTTTAGTCATGAAGGGGGTATTAGTATAATTATGTAATAAAGTGTAAATAATTAGCAAGTAGTTAGGTGTAGTCATTAAAGCAAGTAGTTGTAGTAGGTGTCGTACCATTTAATATTGTAGTTGTAATAGTATATTTTATAACTTTATATAATGTTGCTTTCACTCTTTGTGAAGCATGCCTTTCTAACCATTTTTCGCATCTCTCTTATTTGCATCTCTACTAACAGATTCACTATTTTAAGCATCGTCTGAGGCAAATTAATAGCAACTTCTTTACGTCCTTATTTATGGTCGACAAGGCATTTTGACTAAGCAAGGGGGAATTTGAAAGAGAAGTAAGTCCAAGTTGAATTCTACACATGAAATGGGCAGAATTTTTACAAAGTTATTCTTTGTTTTAAAGCATAAAAGTAGCAAGTCCAAGCAAGTGGTAGATGCTTTAAGTAGGAGGTACTTGTTACTAACTGAAATAAGAATTGAAGTCATCGGATTTGATGCAATAAAAGAGTTATATGAGGAAGATGCAAATTTCAAAGAAGCATGGACTGCGTGTAAAAACTCTATAGACCAAAATAAAACTCTGTGGCTTGATTATTTTATCCAAGAAGGTTTGCTTTTCAAAGGTAAATGTTTATGCATGTTGCACAAGTCCATGAGAGAAAATTTGATAAAGGAAAAGCATAGTGGGGGATTGGCTGGACATTTCGGAATAGGCAAGACTTTGGCAAAATTGAGAGGAAACTATTGTTGGCCCAAAATGAATAGGGATGTACAACACTTGGTGTAGCATGTAGAGTTTGTCAACTTACCAATGGAAGAAGTCAAAATCCCGGGTTATATTAGCCCTTACTTGTTCCTGAAAGGCCACAAGAGATAAGTATGGATTTTATTCTTGGGTTGCCAAGAAGACAGAGAGGTAACAATTCAATCTTTATTGTAGTTGACAAATTTTCTAAGATGGCATATTTGATTGCCTGCAAGAAATCAAATGATACAATACAAAGAAAGAACTTATTTAGAACCATATGTAAATGCGGAGGTAAATGCTACAAGGTCATTGTTGACATGTGAAATACAAATAATTTGGTGTCTAATGAGATGGTAGAAAATATTAGGTTGAGCACCCAAACCCATACAAGAATTTGTGGCTACCAAAAGGACATCAAATCTTGGGAAGTGAGCAATGTTCAGTAAATTATATGAGATGGATGCGTCATATTTTATTGGAAAGGCCTTGGCAACTTGATTCAAATGTTGTGCATGATGGTAGAGTAAATATCTACTCTATTGTGAAGGATGTAAAGAAGAATACATTGAGTCCATCTGACGACAAAGGGGAAGAAGTGGACAATAGTCCTAAGGAGTATTTAAGAAAACAATTTCTACGAGAGATGAAGAAAGAGAAGGCTTGCTTTGCTTCCATTCCTAAACCTACAAAGGTGGGGGCAAAGGATAAAATGGAAGAGGTTCCAAATGAAGAGGAGGATTTATTGGAGGAATATGTGATAATTCTTTCAAAAGAATTGAAGGTGGTTGCCACCCATGACAAGCATCAACCACCATATGGATTTAATTAGTGGTTCAAGCTTGCCAAGCAAGGCAATATATAAGATAACAGCTATGGAGAATGAGATGAAGAGACAAGTCCAAGAGCTATTGGACAAAGGTTTGATAACGCCCATGTGCAATACCAGCTATACTAGCACCCAAGAATGATGGAGAATGGCAAATGTACAAATTCACAAACCATCAACAAGATAATAAAATACAGATTTTCCATTGCCACAAATGAACAATTTGATGGATTGCTTGAGGGGAATTAAGTACTTCACAAAAAATCAATTTGAAGAGAGTATACCACCAAATCCAGATTAGAAAAGGAGATGAGTCAAAAACTATGTTCAAGATAAAAAAAAATGGATTGTACAAGTAGCTTGTTATGCCATTCAGATTGACAAATGCACCAAATACATTCATGAAACTAATGAACTTAGTCCTGAAACCATTTCTTGGTAAGTTCGTAATTGTTTATTTGGATGATATCTTGATATTTAGTAGAACCAAAGAAGAACGCTTGATGCATCTAAGGTTAGTTTTGCAAAAAATGAAAGACAAGAAGTTGTTGGTCAACTTGGAAAAGTGCAGTTTTATGACGAGGAAGTTAGTATACTTGGGTTTTGTAATTACCCAAGAAGGTTTGTGGATGGACCCTAAAAAATATAAGAGCTATTCTAAAGTGGCCATCGCCAAAGAGCATGTTTGATGCAATAAGTTTCCACGACTTAACAAGTTTTTATTAAAAAATTATCAAAAATTTTAGTGACATTTGTGCAAGTGACAATAAGGGGTGGTAGGAATGAATTTAATTGGACAAATGCAGTAGAGAAGGTTTTTAGCTCTTGAAAGAGAAAGTGATAAAACAAATGGTTTTAGCATTCCCGAATTTCAATAAAGAATTTCCAAGTGGATTGTGATACAATTGGCAGAGTAGTTGGTGGAGTTTTGAGCTAAGAAGGTTCACCCATTGCATAAAAAACGAGATGATAAATGTAGCTAAGAAGAAATAGTCAGTCTATGACCAAGAGTTTTATGTGATTGTTCAAGCACTTAAGAAGTGGAAACACTATTGGCTACCTAAGGAGTTTGTTCGATTCATGGATCACAAGCACTGCAATTTATTAACAACCAAAGCTAAGTTGAGCCAAAAGCATATGAAGTGGGTTGAATTTCTTCAAAGTTATAAGCAAAGAAGTGGTGGATGGAATAGGGTAGACAATGTGTTGTGTAAAAGGTATCTTTGTTGAATGAGATGAGAGTAGAGTGTTGAGCACGGGAGGGGTGAATCAGTATAATATTGTTTTTACTTTTTCAAAACTTAAACAACCACAACAATAACACACATGCAAGATCTAGCAATTAAGAACACATGAAAAACACACGATTTATGTGGAAACCCTTGTAGGAGAAAACCACGGCAAAATATTGCTTATATATTGATCTTCTTTGTAGGCACCAACCTACTTCTTTTACAAGTCTTCTTTTGTAGGCACCAACCTACTGGAGACACCAATCCCCACTTACAGAATTTGTAAGCACCAACCCACTGGAGACACCAATCCCCACAACTGAGCACCAACTCAACAAGAGACACCAATCTCTTATTTTGGTAGGCACCAACCTTCAAATTCCTCAATGAATGATATTGTTCTCCCTTCCTCACAAATCTGATCCAAACTCATGCACTATCCTTCCTTCACAAATTTGATTCAAATAATGCAATGTCTTCCTTAATAATTCTGCTTTAAGATCTGCTCTAATTTCACTTACAAATCTGCACTTAATCTTCACAAGTTTTTGCACATGTTCTTCACATATATCTGCACTTATCCTTCATACAAGGGCTGCATATATTCTTCAATATAGATCGGAAAAACTCTTCATAATTATCTGCCCTTAGGTCTGATTTGAATCTGCTCTATATTCAAATACTATTCGTTGCTTGCTCATCTTCAATTCACACCTTCTTTCTCCTTTTATACTTTCTCAAGGGAGGCAATTTCATAAAGAGATACCTCTTTTCAAAGAGGATGCAACTGTATCTCAACACACCACTTCATACATGTCTCTTGGATAAGATGTTTTTGTCCTTTTATAGTAGCGCTCCCATATCTTGGTCGGCCACATAACAACTTGTTTATATTAAAAATTAAACCCAGATCTTGGCGCCAAGAGGTAAGTCGGCCAATATGTGTTGGCCTTGAGGAAATTTAAAAGTTCTTCCTTTGAAATCGATTTTTTCCATAATGAGGTCAGCCTCTTAACTTTGAATCTTTAAATCGCCTATAGGAGGGAGGTCGGCCAGTACATTAGAATATAATATATATATCATTTGATCTTCAATGTAGGCGTCATTTCAAGGAGAGGAGTCGGCCATATCAATCAATTATTTATTCTAATTAATTTTGATTCCTTTATGACTGCCTTTGCTTCTCTTCGCAACCACGGAGTGTAATTAGATGATAACGATATAGTGGCCTTTGGCCATAGCGTTTTCTTCTCACTTTTTGCATCAATGACATCAATGACAACAACTTCCAACATAAAGGTTGCTAGATTTGATTCCATGAGAGAGTTGTATGAGGATGATGTGGATTTTGAGGAAACCTAGACAGCATGTAAGAACCCAACCAACATGGATAGAACTCTATAGTTAGATTATTTTATTCGAGGGAGTTTGTTGTTCAAAGCGCAGTGTTTGTGCATACCTCATGGTTCAATGAGAGAGAATTTGGTAAGAGAGAAGCATAGTGGACGCATAGCCAAACATTTTGGAGTGGACAAAATATTGGAGCAATTATGTGATAGCTATTATTGGTCAAGGATGACTGCAGATGTAAAGAAAGTTGTCCAAAGTTGTGGAGTTTGCCAACACGCCAAAAAAAGAATCAGAATACAGGGTTATATCAGCCATTGCCTATATCGGAAAGAGCATGGAAAGATGTGAGCATGGATTTTGTTCTTGGGCTACCAAGAACCCAAAGAGGTATTGATTCCATTTTTGTTGTTGTAGATAGATTTTCGAGGATGGCACACTTTATACCTTGCAAAAAGTCAAGTGATACCACTCATATTACTACATTGCTCTTTAAAGAAGTTGTAAGGTTGCATATTGTCTTGGATAGGGATACAAAATTTGTGGGCAATTTTTGCCATACCTTGTGTTGGAATTTGGACAATAAGTCGAGTTTTAGTTCAGCCTATCATCCACAAATGGATGGGCAAACAAAAGTTCTCAATAGAAACCTCAAAAGTTTGTTGAAACCAAATATATGGATACTACATCAACACAAGCCAAGTTTACATACATCAACTCAATCAAATTTAAGTAAAGCAAACAGTCTTTTTCAGTTTGCATATGGATACAGCCCTAGAGGGGTGGATGAGTTGAGAAGTACAGTTGATTTTGGAAGACAAAGTGTTGTAGCGAAGGATTATTCTAAGTATATGCACGAGTTACATTAGCAAGTGAAAGAAAATTTGGTGAAGAGCGCCATGAGGTACAAGCAACATGTTGTTCTCAAAAGAAAAGAACAACAATTTGAAGTTGAGCAGCTGATTTTAGCTCATTTGAGAAAGGAAAGATTTCCACAATAAACTTACAAAAAGCTGAAGAGGAAGAAGATTGGACCTTGTGAGGTCTTGAGAAAGTTTGCCACAAATGCCTATGAGATAGAGCTTCTAGAAGGAATGGGCATTTTGCCAATTTTAAATGTTGCAGACTTATAGCTTTACTATGTAAGGGACAAACAAGCAAAAAGTGAAGTACAGTATCAAATTATTCAATGGCAGATAAGGCACAACAATTGCTTGAGAAAGAACGAAATAAGGCAGAAGCAAAGATAGACTTATGAGTGATTAAGAAAACGATAAAAAGAGTATCATGAGTACTTGGTGAAATGGAAGAATAAAACAGCTGAAAAAGCAAGATGGATGAATGCAGCCGAAGTTGCTAACAATGGAATCTCAATCTCAAATTACACAAAATGTTCATGAGCAAGAGCTCATAATACATTCCAATTACCCAGCATGTATGATGCAGGAGCATCTGGGTCCATGAGAGATCCTACATCAACAAAAACAATAGTAAGTTATGTTTTAAATAATTAATCAGCGTTCTTTAGCTTTAGTTGTTTTGGCTGAAAGGTTTTTCGTCAAACACACATACTCGGAAGGTTGCTACAGACATGTCGTAAGCTTATGCAGGTGCAAAACAGGTTGTTGTAGGCCACCTGTGAGCTGCTACAGGCATTATTCAAACTACTTAAGATGTTCTACGCTGTTGGGAGGTGCTACAAGTGCTAAGTTATAAGCTAGGTCAATTTGTTATTGCAAATAACATTGGTTTCAGCAATACAATATACATCAAATGTATGTGCAGTGATCTCATGTGAGATATAAGCGACCGTCATTCCATCTGGTCACTGATTGTCTCCCTAAAAGAATCGTGCCTTTTATCTTTTCTATCATTGGCAGGAGTGAGTCAGCAAATCGTTACAATTGGGTCGCTGCTCATTTGCTCCTATCACTCACCTTTCTTAGATGTCACTATTCGTTTGTTGCTTGTTCTATTTCTGCCACACCTATCACTTTTCCTTGAGGTGGTGACTTTTTATATTCTTTGATGGGGCATTTCTTGTGACACTGATCATTAACAGCCATGGAAAATGTTCAAAGGGGTATGTGGAAGTTCCAACAACATCTGAGCATTGGAGAGTTATTTGTCAGTGATGAGAAAGAATGCAAAGGAGTTTGGTAGCAAGAAGATGTAATGGCTGGAAAAGGGCATCGAGGGGATATTCCAGGGAAAGTAAGGCCAAATAGAGAAGGCAGAGTCGAGAACAAAACAGAAGAGCAGCAAAGAATAGGAAAGATAATTTTCACTATGTAGTTCATCCATCTAAGTCATGAACTGCCATTAAGGTTTAATTCTGAGTGTGTTACCATTTATTTTATCCTTTCAGCATGTTTGTAAGTCTTTCAAAAAGGCTGATTTTTATATATTAATGCAAATAGAAACTCAATTAGCTTGTGTGACTGTTTGAGTGAGTAGGCTGCTAGGGTTAGATAGTCTTTAGCTAGACTCCCTTGCCTAGACTGCATCAAAACATAAGTCTATTTTGATCATTTAAGTACTACACAAATCATGACTGACTCGGCAAATAAAGGGGAAAAAATGTTCATAAAAACACAGAAAAATGTTGTTTTGTTATTCAAGGCAAATAAAGGGGAAAAAATGTTGCTTTTCCATCCAGTGTAGCCCAAAACTTTTTAACAGGGACCTTCATGATACATGCCATTTTTCATAATTTATTGATTTCAACCAACCATCAATAAATCAATGTTGTCAAAGAGTCAAAGGCTCAATAGCATAAATGAGAAAATAACAAAAAATGAGGGTTTTAAAGTGTTCTCTGCCCGCTGTCTGTTTTTCTGTGCTAGGAGGCAATTTTTCAGTATGGACTCACAGGTAATTGTGAGCTTTCAGCTAATTTATCTGGAAAGTACTCTCCTGAAACTCATCAACAATTTTCCTGGCAAAGTGGCTTGCTAGGCCGGGATTTTGAACCATTCACAAAAAAAAAAGCTCAAACATACAAAACAATTAATATTTCAGCATTCGAGAAAAGCAAATTTTAAAACTTGTATAAAAAAGTATTATTTAGATAGTTAATCAACTGTTTTGAATGCCATATATTTGAGTTTGAGGGAGGAAGATCTGACACCCAAACATTCCTTATAAAATGAGAGATATTTCTATAGAAATCACCAGATTGAAGATGAATAAGTAACCTGTATTTAACTTTATTGTTTATTCCAGCTTTATTATTTTTTATTGCTTATATTAATATTCAAGAATTTTGAGATCAACATTCACATGTACAAATTTGGATAGGAAGTTCATCCGACACCTTCACCACATTATACATCAACTATTATTTGTTTTACTCTAATAAGAACAACTTTAAATGTCACTTACATACTTGGCAGGCTGGCCTGTAACAACACATACTAGCCGTTCTGGATCTGTATAACAAACAAGATAATTTTCCATTACAATGTTGCCCTTACGCAATCTGATACTACAATTATGGTCAACGTATAGAATGTCACATTGCATAACGTCTTTTCATCTGATAAAGATGATTGATGGATTAAAATTCTCCAAGGACCAACCCTAGGAGACCATATAAACCATTTAAGGAGACATATTCGATGCAAGCAGTGTGCTTTAAGAATTTATGACATTTCTAAATTGCCAATATGGCATTCATATGAATTCACAACGTTGCATTGCTATTATTCTATAAGAACAAATTACTAAAATATAGAGTACTTTACTCATCTGAACTCCTGCAAACATCAAGTACTCAATCATAGAGAATATAGAGTACACTGTAAACTATTCTAGGATTACCCAATTTCATGTCCCCCCTCAATTTTTGCTGTAGCAGTGAAGCCATAGTCAGACAATTCTTCCCAGTTTGTTTATCAATGAAATAAAAGGTGAAGCATATTCAAAACATATTTTGTATTTAAATCCCAGACCCTGTAAACCTATAACAAATAATACGGTGTGTGCAATTTAACACGCCAATGTCAACATGACATGCAGAAACTTTATACATATTGATCACTTTAGGAAGGCAAAGATTTTGGCACAAGCTTATACACATGTTTTAGACGATACTAAAAAACAATTGAAACATCAAGTTTTCATGCAGACATGTAATTTACAAAGACTGGGCCTCAAAAAAGAATCTATTGATAAAGAGACAATGACATCAATTCCCCATCATGCCATTAATGGAATACCACAGGTATGAGAGAGGAACCCAAATCACGAATTGAAATAATAACCACAGAATGCAACATAACAAAATTACACCTGTGGCCCATGGAGAACTAATATCTGAGGGCAGACAAAACTGCACAGCAATTCTAAGACATAAAATTCGAAATTTTAAAGTGTAAAATTCTGTCTCATAATTTCACTCAGTCATGGTTATCCCCCATTTGTTTGATGGTTTTAGATATTAAGCAGTTTTTTGTGAATATAGTACCATGTTACCTTTAATAGAAAAAATACATTATAAGAATTAAACTCTGGAAATTTAGATGTGTGAGCTACATGCATGGGGGTTCAGTGATCATAAATATAATGATAAACAAGTAAAAATTGTGTGCATTTACATCCTGTTCTTATTGATATAGTATAAGCCAAACAACATTATTATTTGGAAGCATCTAAGAAGGATTCAAATGTCTGGTATTGCTTAAACAGAGAGTAGGGAAGATCAACTTACAGGGGACGGATTTTGAAAAGATCTCTGATGGAAATGTTGACACATTAGTGAACTCCAATGTGTTCTTCCCTGTAGAAGTCAGCAACTTAGTTAAATGAAACCAACAACTCATGTTTTAAGTACAACAAATTAAAGCAGAATATGAATCAATGCACGATAATCATACGTGGAGATTTATTTGTTATAATGATATTTCATAATAAGAAATTTAAGCTATATAGTAAAAAAATACTACGCTCTGTAGTAGTATGTCTGACAAACAATCCTCGACTTCAAAACTAGAAATGTTGTATTAAGCATGCAATAACTTGCTGGTTCATCTTTGCAAGATACTTACCATCCCTTGAATAGAAGCGTACTACTGGACCTGAATATATAGATTTGTTAGTAATGGCTTTTTTCTTAACTTCTTCCTCCCGTGCCAACATTTTTTCCAAATGCCGTATGTTCATGATCTCTGTAAAAGCATTAACTTCCTTTTAGTGCTCCAAAGAAAACCACAGAAGATACTTCCTTTTCAAAGATATGATGCACATAATTCTATTCATAAAAATCACATCCTTTTTGTTTAATGTAAAGAAAATTATAAAAATGCATGATAAAATGCACGATAGACAGCAGCCTGGCATTGTCAAACTTCCAATGGAGTCAAAATGTTGTTGCCGTACAATAGAAATCTTACCTGAACATATTCATGTATAGGTAGGTCTCAAATCAAAATAATTGTTCGCTAGTCAATCAAATATTTGTAGTAGGGCGTGAAATTTCCTTTTGGTCACTGCCTTGTTGTCAAGCCTTTACATCTATCTTAGGGAATCTTGCATCTAAAAAGAAAGTTGAAGCTGTGATTAGAGGTTGTTCTGCAAAGTGTTGGTTCTCTACAGAAATTAAAACGTTTGCTCAGATCATTTATAATGGCAGACTTATTCCCTAGAATTATATCAAGATGGTCTTTAAAGTACCTAACACTCAAAGAAGGACCTATCCAATCTTAGCTAGTTCCTTAAAGGGCCTCTCTCTTCTTCTATTAGATTAAGCTTTGATACAGAAGCTTAGGACAGTATCAGATGAATCAAGAGCCCTCCCTTATAAGAAATTTCATCCAAGCATTTATATGATAACCTAGCCTTCTTTCATGAGCTTAAAAATAAATGTACTACCATCTTGGATAAGAAATATTTCAAGATATATGTATTGATGAACAAAATACGGGCCACATTGGGTCCCCATAGATGCAGCATTATCATGGATGGACATTAGACACCGTCCACTCATCAATATCATGGTCACATGTAAGGAGGGGCCTTAGTTCCTTAGAGCAATTGATTGTTCGGGGAACTGCAAGGATGTGGAGTTCTAGTTTCAATCCTCAGAAATGTCATGGAGGAGATTGGCACTAACAATGTGGTAAAGGTTGTGACAAATGTGGCATATGTGCAGCCTACAAGCATATATCTATTGGGCACCTTGTGTGCACGCTATGTACAATGTACTCAAGGACATTGATAAAATTGAGTCGATCAAACATTTGTAATGTTGTTATATGGAGCCTAATCAGACTCGGAGGTTAAATTTACCCCACTTTTATCGGCACGGTTTCCGCCCCAATTTTTTAACGGGGTCAAGGGGCAGCGCTCCTTGTCGTGATACAGGGCGGGGTCGAGGGGCAACACCCCCGAAACCTTGAACGAATTTTATTATTTTATAAAGGCCTCTGGAGTTATTTTTCTATTGGCCGACATTAAAAAAACCCTATTTTGTAACCGACATAAGGCTTGATAAAAGCGGCTAAGGGTTAGGGTTTCCGTTGATGTATTGTAGCATTTTGCGGCGGTATTGAGTTGCAAGGATTGCTGGTTGTAATCAGTTTGATTTACTAGATAATACTATTGGACTCTTTGTTGGTGGATGTAGCCTAAGTTTGGGTGAACCACGTTAAAACTTGTCTCTCGCTGTTATTATTTCTGTGTATTTCCATTCCTCTGTTTAATCTTTATTTGCATTTAATTGATATCTTCTGTTGGCTAACCCTAACATGTAACCGATGCAGAGATGTGCAAATGTTTATCTTTAATCACCACATAGCACATCCAACATTTCAGTCCTTCTCCAAAAAGGAATTTATCAAACCTATTGAAACCAAATATACATCCTATTTCACCCACTTGGAGAGGGTGATTGAATTGCAAGAGCCTTTGCAACTAATGGTCATGACACTAGAGTGGAATCAGGGGGCTGAGTTCAAGACAAAGCAAGGGATGAGGGTGAAGGAAGTGGTGAAGAGCAACACTTTTTCGTCAAATGCCAAATACATCACCTCCGTCATATCCCCAATTTCCACAGTGATTAGATATGGAGACTCTAACGCTCCAAGCCTTGGGCGAATATATGAGTGCATCAATAGCCTTCTTGGCCAAATGAAGGCCACTATATGACAAAGAGGCACCACCTTGCAGTTTACAACAAATACATTCAGCCTATCATGAGGTGGGAGAA
The DNA here is from genome assembly GCA_027924645.1 of Cunninghamia lanceolata. Taxonomy (NCBI): domain Eukaryota; kingdom Viridiplantae; phylum Streptophyta; class Pinopsida; order Cupressales; family Cupressaceae; genus Cunninghamia; species Cunninghamia lanceolata. The sequence goes on from BSBN01000108.1 coordinate 10,440,747, forward strand.
GCTCAATACTCCTTTGCACATGGTCGCCTATGCATTGAACCCAAAATGATAAAGGCCTAACAGAGTTCTCAGCATCGATGACATATAAGTGACGAGAGGCTTCATGAAAGCCATCCTGAAGATCTACAATGTAGAAAAGGCCTCATTGATCCAACATGAGTGGGCCAAATTTGTTGAACTTGGTGGCTACTTGACTTTGGCAAAGTTAGATTGGAGGATTTTAGTGCAAGACAACACAGTGAGTTAATGGCAATTGTATAAACCTCCCCCACCAATAAGCAAACATTGACCATTCACCTCTTATCACAGGGTTTGTAGTTCCTTTGCTGCTGAGGGGGCCTAGTCTACATATAGTTTCATTTGCTCTAACAAGACAAACAAGCTTACCTCTAGGAAAGTAGAGAAGCTTGTACATGTACATGGTGCCTTGTGTCTCATGGATTGCAAGACAATTAAGTACAAGTAGAGTCCAACAACACAATGAGATGTAGACCCAAAGGAGAGTTGTCACAAAGTGATGAGGATCAGACTACATATACAGGGTTGGTTGGTGTCTAGTTGCAAGAGCTAGATGAACCTAATAGTTCTAGCTATGACGAGCATGCCACGGCATTTGCATCCGCCAATTAGTTCAATTCGCCATTGGCCCATTGTACTTTGTATTGCAAACTATTATGGTAAATAATCGAATGAATTTTATTAACAAAAGAGCTGAGCTCTTAGAGAGAATTTACAAGATGTTTCTAAATATACAATATACAGATGTTTCTATATTAGATTAAAGCTAATCTAAAGAGCAGAATAGAAACATCCTAAATATGTTACAAAGATGACCATTAATATAAACTAACTAATATTATTTTAATATCCTCCCTTAATGGTCAATCTATTAACTACACCAAGATGCCCCCTAAATTTGACAAACTTATCCGGTCTTAGAGACTTGGTGAGGATATCTGTAGTCTGGTCCTCAGTTGGAACATACTGCAACACCACAGATCCGTCTTCGACAAGGTGATGGATTAAATGACAATGAAGGTCAACATGCTTTGTTCTTTCATGGAAGACTAGATTTTTGGCCAGTTTCAACACCCCTTGATTGTCACAATACAAGGGTGAAGGCCCTACTTGAGACATTTGCATGTCCGAAAGCATCCTTCGAAGCCAAACTGCCTCACACGTTGCTTTAACAGCTCCCCGATATTCAGCTTCAATCAAGGAAAGAACCACTACCTGCTGCTTCTTGCTAGTCCATGTGACTGCACCTGTGCCCTGTAAGATGATACCCCAATTTTTTCAAAAAAATGTAACAAGGATGATCACAGTGTTAGCACAATCTTGCATGAACAATTAAATTGCCTCACACCTTCTGATCACCCAGATCCCAGAATGGGCAAGGTGAGAGCATACGGTGATTTGGCTTATAATGATCACTATGAAATCAAGAGCTATATTCATCCGTTGCGGCGGGCATCCACTTTCGTGGGGATTCACCACTTTCCAGTGGGTATGAAAAACAAGTATGAAATGAAATACAAAACCATCCACTTATTCAGTGGGGATTCGCCACTTATCCAGTGGGTAAAGAGAAGGAAAGAAAAGATTGATTGCTCCACACTGGCGGTAAACCATCTAGGGGTACTTATGTGATTGCATTAAGAGAAATTACAATGAAATCAATACAATTAAAGCAAACATCATTGATTTGTCAACCTTGAAGATCTTGGTCACACATGAGACTATCCTTTGCATAGATCAACTGAAACATATAGAATAATAACAATCCATTGTTATCATACTGAGGTGCCTTGCTGCCCAGACTGAGCTATATCAAAAATCAAACTGTTCTTAGCTCTATTGCTGCCTGACCCAGTCAAAACTTCATTCATGACCACCCAAAATATGATCTTCCAATCATCACAAACATTCACTACATATCAGACCGGACTGCTGCATAAGACAGAGATCAAATAAGAAGATCAGACTGCACTTCAAAGAACCTGATTTCCACACAGTACCGTACGGCTCAGCTAGTATGGATTTATCACATTACTCCAATATTGCATCAAACTCACTGAATTTAAACTTGCAAATACAATTAAATAAGAATGAATGTTACATCCAACAAACTCCAGATAGATACTATGCAAACACATACATACTTCAGACCATAGAGGTCGTACGATCTAGACTGGTACGGCAGTTCACTAATATTCAATCTTTGCATTAAATCCTCCAATAACAGCATGTAGGGGGCATCTATACCATACAGAAAGGCTGCAGACAAACTTGGATAACAAAACATCCACTAACATTTTATTTCAAGAATCTTCCACTATGCATTGTACGGCCAATGAAGTACGGATCTGCTCACAACAATCCCAACTCTGCATCAAAATCTCTGAAATTACTCTTGAAAGAAGCGTCCAAGACGAGTAAACACATCCCAAATGATACTATTTCAAATAACCTCCACCATTATTTTCTAAGACCAATCGTACCATTTAACAGGTACGGCACAGTGAAAGTACGGCACCATCAAATAATGAAAATCAACACTCAATAAATTCAGCAATTGGATGAAATGTCATCGGTAAATGATATTAAAGAGAAATGGAGCATCAAGATTCATAAAATCATTCAATAAAAATCACAATCAAGAATTATTCTCATCAGCATGTACGGCCACCAATGGGTACGGCCAGCATTGATTCATAATAAACTCCACAAATCTATATATGTGTCTCATAAAAAAAACTCTCAAATCATCAGTAATCAACACCAAAAATGCATCTAAATCATATTACAATCCAAATCTATTTGAATCGCAACCAAAACTTCACAAAAATACAAAACTCCAAATCAGCTCCTTGTGCTTTCCTGAATGAAAACCATCATCACCAGCTAGGGTGGATATCTCACCACCGAAACTGATCCTCTTCGAGTGGGTTTCCGTCCACAAGAAGGCAGAGAAAATGGAGAACAAGCAGGTTCAATCCAACAGAGTAACAATACAAATTTCCAAGCATGCCCTCCAAATGAGCTCTCCATCTGCTTATAAAGGCACCCGGGAGTTACAAACTCACTTTTCTTGAAATTATAATCTTTTTTCTCCTCAACTTAATAAAGTCCTTATATTCCAAAGTGGTGCTCACTTTATTAATAAGTCTAGAGAAAAATATAAATATGTCCTCATCCCACACTTAAGTCACTTTATAAAATATAACATTATAACTTAAGTGCACCAAAAAATATAAATAACCTGATTAATTATCAATTTTTCTCCCATTACCAAAATTGATAATTAAATATCTACTCCAAGATTTGGAACGAGGATAAGTGGCTTCAGGACTACTAGATTGAAAATGGGAACATTACATGCCCAAATTGAAAACATCCCCAAAAGTAGACTTCCTGTCATCAACAGAGCCTGCCCAATCTGAGTCTGTAAAACCGATCCGCTTAAGATCTTTGCACCTTCCATACAGAATGCCAAAGTCAGAAGTGCCTTTCACATATCTCAGCACACACTTCGCTGCAACCCAATGTTCAGATTTAGGGGTTGTCATGAAGCGAGAGATGTAGCTCACTGCAAAACTAAGATCAAGTCTAGTGGCAGTGAGATAGATGAGTCTAGCCACTAGTTGCCTGAATGCAGATTCATTCTCCACAGGGGAGTCTGAAGTGGCTGATAGCTTCAGCCCTTTCTCCATAGGTGTGGATGCAAGTTTGCAATCTGTCATCCGAAACTTGTCCAACAAACTTCTAGCATACTTGGACTGAGACATGTAGATGCTATCAACTGTCTACCAAACCTCAACACCTAGGCAATAATGCAGAAGTCCCAAATCTGTCATGTCAAAGGATTGACTAAGATCATGTTTAATCTCCTCAATCAACTGCTCCGAGCTGCCAGTAATGATCAGATCATCAACATAGACAACTATAAAAAGACTATCATCAACATACTATTTGACATATAGATTGGAATCAGAAGGACTCCACTGAAAACCATGATCCACCAAGTACTTATCAATTTTATGTACCATGCCCGAGGAGCCTATTTAAGGCCAGATCAGATCATCAACATAGACAACTATAAAAAGACTATCATCAGCATACTATTTGACATATAGATTGGAATCAGAAGGACTCCACTGAAAACCATGATCCACCAAGTACTTATCAATTTTATGTACCATGCCCGAGGAGCCTATTTAAGGCCATAGAATGCTTTCACCAGTTTGCACACCTGGTGGTCTTTATCAGCAACCTTGAAGCCAGGAGGTTGCGTCATGTAAACTTCTTCCTACAAATCTCCATTGAGAAAGGCACTCTTGACGTCCTTTCGAAGGACTTTCCATCCAAAGTGGGCTGCAAGAGAGAGGACAAGCCAAATGGTACTCGTCTTGGCTGTGGGAGCAAATGTCTCCTCATAGTCAATGCCCTCTTTCTGTGAGAACCATTTGGCTACCAACCGAGCCTTATACTTATTGAGGGTTCCGTCAACCTTGTACTTAGCTTTGTACACCCATTTGCATCCAATGGGCTTCTTCCCAGGTGGAAGATTGGAAAGGACCCAAGTGTTGTTCTTCATAAGACTAAGATGCTCAACTTCCATAGCCTGTTCCCACTCAGGTACACCTTTAGCCTCTAAATATGACTGAGGCTCCAAGATGTTGTGAAGGTTGGCCATAAGAGCAAAATTGACAATATTCTGTTGCTTGCTCTTTTTTGAGCAGATCTACTCTTGATCAATTCATCATCATGAAGATCACCAATGGTTTTGGCATACCATTTAGGCCGGAGAGATGTACCAACATCTGAATCAGGAGGAACAGCATCACTTGGTGTGGCAGGAACAATGTCAGGAGGATCCAGATCGTCCGGAGGAGGGGTGAGTGGTGGAACAACAAGCTAAGGTGCCTGGACAACTGCAGAATCCCTCCCATCAAGTGGGGCTAGGGGAAGGTGAACACCCAAATCTGAAGCCTTCAAAGGCTGATCCGCAGGGCTAACAAAAGAAGTAGACAAAAGAAAGGGCCTAGTAGCCTCATCAACCACTACATCACAATTGAATATGAGACAATCAGTGTCTACATCAATTAGTTTGTATGCCTTATGATTTTCACTGTAACCAGTGAACATGAGTTTCTTGCTTTTGGAGTCCAGTTTGGTGCGCTTGGCATCTGGTATCCAAACATGAGCAATAAAGCGAAAAAACTTTCAGATGGTTGACCTAAGGCTTACATCTAGACCAGGCTTCTTCAGGAGTCATCTTCTTGACGGCATAGGTAGGAGACCGGTTCAGAAGATAGACAGCAGTGTAGACTGCTTCAGCCCAGAACTTCTTAGGAACACTTCTATGCTCCAGCATAGAACGTGCCATCTCAGTAATGGTGCGATTTCGACATTCAATGACACCATTCTGCTGAGGAGTGTAAGGTGTGGTAAGCTGGTGTTTGATGCCATGTGCAGCACAGAAACGAGAGAAGTCAGAAGAACAAAACTCCCCCCCATTATCAGACCTAAGAGTGACTATTGGACAGCCTGACTCTTTTTCAACTAAGGCCTTGAACTGCTGAAATATACCAAACACATCTGATTTGTTTTTCAAAAAATACACCCACATCTTTCTGCTGAAATCATCAACAAATAGTAGGAAATATCTGCACCCAGTAACTGAAGGAGTGTTCATTGGTCCACATACATCAGCCTGAACCAACTACCTTGCATGCTCTCTATTTGTCACCATTTGAAAATGGAGTCCGATGCTGCTTTCCACCCTAACATGCGTCGCATACTCCATGAATCTGGGTCTGAATCTTAGGAAGACCTCCAACCAGACCCTCTCGAGCTAACTAAGAGAGAGAGTGCATGTTCAGGTGCCCATAATGTTGATGTCAGAGTTTGCTGATGGATGTACTCCTGGTTGCCATGGCGTGCTCTTGAGAATCACTAGAATCGAGTCTACAAACCATGATCCTCAAGTCCTTGGGCAACGGTGGTGTGTGTCTCACAATCCACTATGTTGCATGTGTGCATGCTGAAAACAACATCCAAATGAGAAGAGTGCCACATAATCTAACTGACTGAGAGAAGGTTCAGCTCCATGCCAGATACAAAGTATACATCGATAAATAGTAAATTTCTCTCACCAAACTGAATTTGCATGTTGCCCTTTCCGACAATAGTATACTATTTGCCTCCTCCAAAGATGAAAGAATCTCTGAATGGTGTGTACTCCGTGAACCAATCTCGCCAATGTGTGAAATGTCAGGAAGCACCTGAATCAATGTACCACGCAGAGGATTTGACATGATCTGCACGTCTCTTGGCCATAAAGGCATAGAATGTAGACTCCTGCTCAGTGTGCTCTGTAGCATGGGCTTCCAACATAATGTTAGACAAAGACGCCATCATGCACGCTTTCCAAGGCACAAAAAAGGCACAGAACCCGAGACAAAAAAAGAGCTCAAAATCCGAGCACCGATTTCAAGACACAAATCCTAAGGTAAACCCGCCAAAAGATGCCTTCAACAACGATCAAAAGACGAAGACGTCTGCACAAGTAGTGGACAAGACGCAGACAGGACGCGGACAGGGCGTGGATAGAGGTCGAGTTCTGTTCCAAGACAGAGGCCGACTTGTGAGTTGCCAGAAGGTTGTACGAACAGGTACGGCGCCATCCGTACGATGTACGGAATTGCAGCGGGCGCCCAAAAAAACTTTCAAAAAATCTTTCCCCGCTCAACCCACCTTGATACCATATTATGGTAAATAATCGAATGAATTGTATTAACAAAAGAGTTGAGCTCTTATAGAGAACTTACAAGATAGAGAATTTACAAGATGTTTCTAAATATACAATATACAAATATTTCTATATTAGATTAAAGCTAATCTAAAGAGCAGAATAGAAACATCCTAAATATGTTACAAAGATGCCCATTAATATAAACTAATATTATTTTAATACAAACTTGATGAAAATGAATATTATAATACACATTCCGAATTTGGATCAATTGATTGTAAAATTGTTTACATAAATGATAAATTGTAACTTCTTTTACTATTTTTTGTAAGTAATTTTCAAATCATAAATTCATATATTATTTTAAATGTCATCCTAAATTTTGGGAAAAAATTGTTGTCCCTGAAATTTATACCCCATACCAAAGACTCCATGGAACGTTGTCTACACACAACACAATAGTCTAACAATCATCAAGAACTCAAAGAGGCCTACCAAGATGGTTTCTACACTCGCAGAAAAATGGCTTACAAATTCTTTCCAAAGGCATTAGAACTATTATCAATATTTTATGTCTGAAGTGTAAAATGCATATCCATTGGCTAAAATTCAAATTCAATTTCAAAATGTTGGATACCATCGACAATTCAATCCTTGATTTTGTACACTCAATCACAAGCTTGCAAGAAAACAAAATTGGCATAAATGAGTTTGGAATTGCACCAATATTTTCATTGTTCAAGCCCAAGCTAATGGGTATTTCATTTTTTTTAATGGGAAGTAAACTTAATAGATATTTAGCTAATTTGTAGCAAAATACTTTTAGTGAATTTTCAAGGCCTTACTATTGGGGACTGTCTAGTTAATATTTGTGTCAATGGGGATATGGTCTTTTTGAGTCCAAGATGAATCTAGGCTCCACATGTTTTAATGTTTCAAGAATGTAAGAAAATACTAAATAGTCAATTTTTGTGGCTAGACTGTTTGTTGAGAATTGTACTGGAAGTTTGTTAAGATTAACTACTCATTTTCATGTAATCACATTCATTCACTCAACTCCATCGTAGTGGGGATGACAAGACATTCATTGGCACATGATACCTCCATGCAGGCCCTTACGGGGGGCATGGCAGGTCACATGTTTAGTTCCTCGCATATAGGCCCTAACGGGGGTTTGGTAGGATCAAGTTGTCATACAAAGCCTCCATACAAGCCCTTACGAGGGGTATGGATGGGGTGCAGATCAGACTTGCCCCCAAACAAGCCTTAGGGGGGTATGGTAGGACTTCTTGCCTATGGCCTGTTTGCAAGGTTGCATGGAAACGAATACGGGTACAGATACAGATACGGTATCTAATACGGATACGGCTAATTTTCGAGACCCTTAGTTCGGATACAGCTGGATACGGCACATATATATATATATATATATAATTTTATATAATTATTATTTTTTACTAATATTTAAATTTAAATATATTTCTAAATTATATTTAGTTTTTTAATTTTAATTTTTTATTTAGCTAAATATGTGGAAGTATTTAACTATTTGTTTTTTAAATTAAAACAATAAATATAAAAACCTCTCTATAAATAATTAAAACAAATAATTAAATACTTTCATATATTTAACTAAATAAAAAAATAAAATAAATAAACTAAATATAATTTAGAAATATATTTAAATTTAAATATTAATAAAAAGTAATAATTATAAAAAAGAAATTTATAATAAATAATTAGCCGATAGGCTTTTATATGTGAGTATTATAATGCTCGAAAAATTCTCATGCCGTAAAAAAATTCACGCCGAAGCATTTTCTAAACTCTATCGAAAATTTGTCTGACGCCATAAAATTCATGTCGGAACATTTTTTAAACTCATCTATTTTATCTAATAATTGTCTCACGCCGTAAAAAAATTCACACCGGAACATTTTCTAAACGTCTGTTTTATCGAAAAATTGTCTGACGCCATAAAAAAATTCACTCCGGAACATTTTCTAAACTCGTCCGTTTTATCGAAAAATTGTCTCACGCCGAAAAAAATTTCACGCCGAAACATTTTCTAAACTCATCCGTTGTTCCTATCGGCGTATTCCTTGAACCTCCTATGGGTGCAACTGCTAGTAATAAAAATCGATATTTTAAAAACACTATACTTGGATACGGCACAATATTTTTAGAATGCTGAACCTAGACGTGCCTGGCGCGGCTCTAAAGATGCCCTAAATTTGGGTATGGGCCAATACGGTATCTGGGCCGTATTTTGGTTGTACTGTACTAGCATTTGTACCAGGTACGTCGGTACACGTATCAGGGGAGAGGGGCTGCCGTATCCTGCAACACTGCCTGTTTCTCATTCCCCTCCTATGATGGGTGAACTATTAAAGATAACAATAAAATGTTTATATGGATTCAAAGCTGACCTGTTCACAATATTATATATGATGCACAATAAATATAATGGCCTTGAATGTATTTTTACTTGTAGATCTGAGTCTATAATATATGGTCACAATCTGCTTTTTATCTCCAAGTCAAATGCTCTTAATATTTCTGATGCTTCCTCCAGAATGCCCATCATCAACGATATATATATATCTTCATGTATATGCGAATAGATACATTTCCTCTTAGGGTGGCGACCTTCCATAAGATCGCATCTCTTATTAATGATTTGTTTATTCATTATTGATCGATGTCTTATATTTGGTTATTTCATATGGATCGGTGCTTTTGATCTCTTGCTATCTTTATTAATTCAGATTATCCTCTGAACAAATCGCCACTTACCCTGAATGAGACAACTTGTCTTATATGTTTGTTACCTTTTGAGTCGCCCTTATTCAATTTTTCGTGAAATTTCCCTAAGCAAGAGTCGATTTACCATTTTCCCTTATTGGTCATACCTTTGTTTCCTAAATCGGCTCTTTATTCTTAAAAGTTCACCCGCCTATCGTCTTTTGTGTGTGAAATTATTAAAGAAGTGAACCTTTGAACTTGAACCCTTTCCAGAGTTCAAGAGTTCAATACTCAGTGCTTCGTAAGGAGTCGTGTTCACTCAGCCCCCTTGTATAACTCAATGTGTCATTGAACCTTCCGCTTGAACCTCATAGTGGAGTTCAATGGTTCAACGATTCAATGTTTCAAAGTTCAACGTTTCTTGAAAAATCGCGTGACTATTGGTCGGTCTGTGCAGTTCACCTTAAACTTTGAACCTTCGACTTGAACCACATTCCAAAGTTCGATGGTTCAACGGTTCAATGGTTCAAAAGTCTAAAGTTCAAGATTTTTCAAAGTGAATTGTTTCTCCCTTTGTGTAATTCAATTTATATCTTTGAACCTCCGCTTTGAACCACATTCCAAAGTTCAATGGTTCAAAGGTTCAATGGTTCAAGGGTTCGGTGACTATAGTCTCATTTCTCCCCGAGGCTTTCTCTAAGTCAAAATTAGCGGGAAATTTAGAGGAGAATATATTCGAAAACTCATTATGAAACAGAAAGTTCTAACTTTCGGAAGGTTATGGATAATTATTATACATCATGGTCGCGAGTGAAGAATGCTTGCCATTAATGTATATGTCAAAGTTTGTCTTATCAAGCATTTTTAGCACGTATTGTTTCGGTTAATGATTAATCGACCTGGTTAATGTCTTTTTCAAAGAAAACAAGCCAAATTTAGCAAATAAACATACTGGGTGATGCAAAGGAGAATAGCGTAGGAGGTATAAGACTTTTGTTGCCCAAATTTCACAGTAATTTCAGATACATTGAAGGTGAGTTTTGCTCTTCCTATATGTTGTTTCCATTTCTTAGCTGGAAAGAAGAATCTTTTTGAGTTTCCGACATTATTTAAAAAGTTCAAAGCATTTTTCATTATATCCTCCAATCTGTAGCTATGAAATCTGCTTGTCTTGGTTATGAGCATGGTCCTGGTCTCACCTATTCTCTTCCTGAATTCGGGGAGACCTCTCTGGTTCAATATGACTTAGAAGAATTTAGGGAGAGGGCTAAAAATCCTGTGCCAACTCCTATGATGAAAAAGATAGTAGAAAGTGGTTTGGTTGAAGTTGTGGCCTTTCCCATGGCCGTACTATGCCCCGAATTAGTTCTGGAGTGCATGAATAGGTATTAACCCCAAAATAGGTGCATCAGAAATGCAGATGGCAATGTGTTATTTCATGTCAATAGACAAACCCTAATGTATGTGATGAGAATTCCGCCCAAGGAACCATATTCTGATCTCAATATTACTTCTTCTTATGGGCATTTCTCACTAAAGAAAGCAAACTACAGGAGCGTAATAGCAAGAAACTGGTTATTGAAATTCCAAAAGGGGGGTTCAAGGCTGCCCAGACCACTAACAAGAGATCACATGATTCAGGAGGTAAAGGATATTGTGGTGTTGCTACACAAGCTGAAGGGTAACTCCCAGGCATATTATTGGGAAGACTGGATGTATTTCTTCATCCAGGCGATCCTCCAAGGGGAACAGTATTTGGACTGGGCTGAGATTATAGCCGAATGTTTACATCTGGGTTTAAGTAATTGTTTGGGGAATAAAGATTTTTATATGTCTTCGTACCTCTTCTATTGCCTGGCGTCTACAAGACAATGGTTAGGGCTACCTCATGCACCCTTGGTTGAGGATAGCAAAATTTATGACTATTATTCACAATTACAGATGCATAATTGTTATGAGAATTACAAGAGGGTTAATGATGTTTTTACCGGAAGAATGACTTATCAACTGGCAGGGAATACAAATAAGAGAATGTCTAATGAAGCAAAGCAGCTGGTCAGCATTTATGGTAGTTTCTTTATTTAGTTTTCCAAGTTCACTTATATCAGAGTTGGGGGATTTGACGGCGAACCTGTGAAATTACCCAGGTATGTTTTTGACCGTTTTGTGTTGATAGAGGTCTGCAAACAACTAGCACATGTGGATAAAAAATTCCCAATGAAAAAGGAATATGGTATATATTTTCCCATTGAACTTGGACATTATGTATGCCGGTCAATTTCTGATGCTTTGAATTTGGAAGTGGATCTTAAAAAATTCAACTTTCAGTATTATTCTGCCAGATCCCAATTTGACAGCAAAGGCTTTGCCAAGGATAATTTGGATTTTGGAACAGGTTTTTCACATATTCCTAAATTAGAGGATTATTGGGAGGATTCTTCAGACGAATTCGAGGTCAAAAAAAGACTGTGGTGTAGCTTCTCCCTAGGACAAATAATTACCCTTAATTTAAATATGGACATTTCTGGAATAGTTGATAATGAAGAACAGGTGATTGATCCGCAATTTGAACAGATAAAACAATCACCTATTCCAGAAATTGACTGGGATAAAGATGAAGATCGGATTGAGGTCAAAACTCTCCCAGTAATAAGGAGAACTGAAAAATGGTTGAGGGAATGTAGGCTGGAGGGAATTCAAAACAAAGGCTCCCAGCAATGTACATCAATAGTTGAATCACCATCCCCAATAAGCTCCTCTAAACAGCTTATTGCTATCTGTGGTGCAGGTACTTCCAAGTCAAAAACTGGAAGGAGTCCTGTCATCAAAGAATCCAAGAAAGCCCTCACAACTATCCTACCCCCTCGTGCCACCAGATCGAGAACTAAAAGCAGGAAGAGGAAGCAGATTTCTGAGAGAATAGTTGTGGATTTGAATTCTGAAGAGGATTCAGGAGAAGCAATAGGTGATAAAGAGCCTGATCCACCAATGGCAAAGGAGGTCAATGCAAAACAACAAACAGAGGTTACTTCAGATTCTGCTGACCTGATGATGATTTCAAATGCCCCTTCTGATCAGTTAAATCCTGGTAAAGAAGTCCCAACCCCTGCACCCAAATGGCTGGAAAGTTCGATCAGCGATAAAAGAAAAATAGTCCCATTTTCTTTACCATTGGAGGACATGGTGAGTAAGTGTTTGGGAAAGACTCCCAAATCCAAGAAACTAAAATTGACATCCAGGGTGGATATTGACCCTAACACTGGGAACTGTAGCGCAAAAATAGCCCGACCGACAACTGGTGAGGAGGTTCAAGACCCTACAGTCCAAGATTTCACGATTAAAAAAATAGATCTTGGGACTGCTTCACGAGCCGCGGATGTACATCATCTTGAGGCATCCACCAAAAAGATAGTCAACCGAACTTGGAAAGACGAGAAAGATAAAAGGGAGTTGAAGCAGACCTTGCACTCAATGGCAGAATACATTGATGCCATTCACAATCCAAATCCACAACCAGTTCCACAACTTCCCCTATCTTTCGACCCTAAATCTCCGGTTAATCAAAAAATGTTGGATCAGGTAAACAGGAACAAAATGGTAACCAAAGTATTTGATGATTGGTTGGACTATATTATACAGAAAGGTACAGAATATATTCATGAATTAAAGAATATATATGATCAAACCACAACTACCATTGAAGACTTGAAGACACAGAATGCTCTGTGGATAAAAGATGAGGGCAAATGGATGAATGTGATGAATCAAATTGACAAAGTATAGAAGTATGGGATAGCACAATTTTTATCAGAGAAAAGTTTGACAGGTCTGAATGAAGATATACTGTATGTAAGAAAAATATCGAATGGAGGAATTCAGTATCTAGGCAAGGGCGGATTGAACTTACAAAAATGATCAAAGAAATAACTGAATTCACTCAATCTTTACAGCATGATCTACAATGTATTGATGTAAAATATATAAAGGATGATGGAGAACCAGAAAAAGACATCGACACTGTGATTCAATCCTTCAGGGAAAAGATCAGCTTTGTTAAAGAAAGTGACAACTTATTAACCGAAGATTTCTCTCGGATTTCAAAGGTGGAGTCACTTCTTTATCTCTGTGTCGACGCACTCCCGGAGCATGCGGAGAAAGTGGGAAAAATTCGGAGGGAGAAAGACATCTAGAAAGCAAGAGTGAAACACATCGGCATCCCCAATTTTTCGAAAATCCAGGAATTTGTTACGGCATTTCAGGAGTGGAAAGCTCAACATGCCTCCCCAACCGAACACAGCAAATCTGGAGATTCTAATCCGTCACCCCAATCATGATCTTACTTACACAGTTTCTTTATTCAGTTATTCAGTTAAAACTATTTTCAAAAAACTCGGTCTTTAAATGAATTTGTAAAAAGTTAAAACTAAATCCCGTATGGGTCAGAGTTACTTTAACTCTGGGTTTGGTTTACAAGATCGGATAATTAGGGCAACTATATATATGTTTTTGGTTGTTAAAAACTAGCATAGAGAATAGTACAAAAAAAAAGGGAGAAACAAGAAATTTTAGAGCTGAACTGCTATTGTTTTACAATATATAAGATGTTTGTCTGAAACGTTTTTCATCTATGAATGAAAAGGAGAAATAATTACTGCCTACTTAGATCTGTGCGTTTGAGTATTTGAAATTGGATTTTTCTGTGTGGAATCTTCTTTCATATGGTAATTACTTTTTCATTGGACAACTCATTGTATGTGTTTTATTGTTTATTGGTTCAGCAATATACATGTTTATATATCTGATTATCATTGAAGATAGAATCTGTGTATTCTATTACCCACTGATGTTATAGAAAAGGACATCGCATTCATTGCATGATGATGTATGGATGTTAGTTAGCCTTTAAGCACTTTCTGGTTAAAAGTGTATCTGAATGATTAGAATAATTTAAATTCACTGAAGATTTTTTAAAGGGAGTTGTACCTTAATTCAAAGGGGAACTATTCTTACTAGTTCACCCATTTGTTGTTCAACTTAATTGTTCTTGAAAGAAGAAGGGTATAGAGTCAGAATAAAACATTTTAGATAAGGACAAATCTGTTAACCAACAATGTTATAAGATAATAATTATAGCATTGAATATTATATTATAAATAATTGCCGATCAGGTCATTGATACATAAGTATAGATGTATATACTTGGACAATCTTGAGACGGGTTTATGACACTAGTGCTCTCTTTCTAAATATTTATTTTGCTCACTTTGATCCAACAGTGGACGTACCTAAGGAAATGCCGGTTTGGGTAAGGCTCCACATTCTTCCATTGTATCTCTGGAACAAACCTTCAATAGAAATCATTGGTAATAAAATAGGCAAATTTCTTGATTCAATCCCTCCCAAATCCTTTAATGTTGCTTATGCCCGAATATGTGTGTGGGTAAATCTCAAAAAAGACTTGCCTCAAGCCATTGGTATTAAGGTTTTGGACTGGGCGCATACCTAGATGTTAGACTATGAACACTTGCCCTTCAAATGTCTATCTTGCCACAAATATGGTCACTTCTCCAGGGATTGACCTGTAAATCAAGAAGCCCCAACTGGAAAAGATAAGCCTAATCATGACGACTTCCAAAAGGTTCAGAACAAGAAAACACATAGGAGATCCAGGAGCACGAAACCTACACCCACTATCTTTCCCTTGAGAACTCAAACAAATTTGCTGCCCTCTCCTTACACCAGGATATTGTCATTCAATCTGGATCAGACCCTGAAGAGGATATTCAAGAACAAGACATTTAAGCAACCTCTCATGAAGCTTCACTAGGTACTCAGACCCTACTTGATGGCCCACCCAAAGCATCTTTGGCAGATGCATAAATTGTTGCCAGAATTGAAATGGTAGAGGATGATACTATTCCTGGAGCTGGTATTGATCCCATTCTTCTGAGATCATCAGTCCATTCACTCAAAGGCAAGCCTCTCATTAAGTTTTTACTTTTTTACAAGAACAAAAGAATTTTTGAAGACACAACTACCCCAAAGCACACACCTTGATATACAAAATTCAGCTAACTATGATGGAAAATGTCAAATCCCACTTACAGAAAAGCAAAATCTGAATGTGCTACCTAATGTGGAACTTCATTTTATCAGAAAATGGAACCTTGTGGGTTTCATCAGCAACTCCCTGACTAGCTGGCCCCCTCCGGAAATTCATTTCAAATAACCTGCTCTCTTTTTTGACGGTGCCTTGAAAGCCAATCATGGCATTACTGCTGCTGAGAGTGTGCTGTGGTCTGAACCTCAACTTAAGATATTAGATGTCAGCAAAAATCTCAAACAGGCCTCCGGCAATGTTGCTGAATTCATGTTCTGCAAATTTGGCCTCCTCCTTGCAGCCAAAGAGAAGCTTAAGAGTCATACCATTTGTGGTGATTCTAAGTTAATAATCCAAAACCTCTCAGGTAAACAGGTGGTTAGATCTATCCAAGTTTGTCTTTATTTAATCAGGTTTCAAAGATTCTTCAAGATTTCGAACAGATCAGCTGGCAGCTTATTCCTAGAAAATTAAATCTCTTGCCTTCAGAAAGGCAAATGAAGGCATACAATTATGTCCCCATTCAGCATTTATAAGACATCTTAGAACTCAAGGAGATGACACCCTTGATGGCCTCTAAGGACTCCACTGGCTTTGCTGAACTTGGTCAAGTTTTTTTACTCTACTGTCAATCGTCTTTTGTATTTTCTTGTAACTATCTTCTGCGAATAAGTAAAACCTTTCTTTTAAAAAAGAAAAAAAAGATCATCCTCTAATACCCATTCTTCTTGATGAACTATTTTCCATTCTGTATTTTGTGTTGATTCTTATTCTCAGGAAAAAATCACAGCTTTTTAAATATAGAACCTTTAAAATGGTTTTTCAATCCATGTCACAGTATAACGCTAATTTGAAAAATGAAAAAACATTAGGATCCAACCACATATTTTGCTCTCTACCATGCATGGAACAGTGTCCTGACTCCCAATATTGTACACTGCATGGTCCTTAGCAGCAGAATTTTCATCCAGATGTAAAGAAAAGAAGCAAAAAAATCATCTCACCTGTTTGTGCAGCTTCTAGGAGCATTTCTTCTTGTGTCATTCGCCTATCCTCTCCTTCCCTTTTCCTTTTCACAGGCTGAATATTTTTAATAACTTAAATTAGATCAAAAGAGATCAGAAAGAATTTTACAAATCTAACAATTCAACAATTTCATGCCTTATAACACTCCAAGGTCTAAAGCAGAATTTGCAACAGAGCTCCCCATAGTTTCTAAACATCCAGCACGTAGCCCAAATTTTATCATCCTTGAAACTTATCATCCCTATGCAAATTGAAATAGTTACATATAAAGAAAGTATTAACATTTTCATAGAACATTATTTGAAGGTGTAAACTTAAGACGCGTACTCAAGTGAATTGCACAAATATGAATACGGAAGAGTCAAAGATTTGGATCAGTAATCCTAATCAATGATGTTTTGCAAGTTCTGTACAAACAGGTCAATAGGCAGGGCATGCCTTCTCTTAATGCACACAAAAAATGAGTCTGTCTGACTTCCAATATGCTAAAGGTGTATAATTAAATACGGAGTTTAGAGGATAACTGAGTAAACAGACCAATAAAACCTCATGTATGGGAGCAAATTGACTATTGTTCACTCCCCCAAACAGTGCTAGAAAGTATAAGCCTTGCATGTAAGTGACTCATATTTTAGGCTGGATCTTGCCAGCTTATAATAAAAAATTATTGGGTTCAAAAAGCATAAGAAAAATAAACTTTAAAGAAAAAAAACCAGGAGTACCACAAGTATGTGCCTAGACAAAAAATGGACTAAAATGACTTACAAGCCGAAAATATAAAGTTATATAGGTAATTGTGTAACAACCAAATCTGTCATCTTATTAAAAGCACTGGATGAATACACTATCAAACTTCAAATAATATTGAGCTTAAAAGCCACACCAGACAAATGGTGTACAAATTTGCTGATTTTTTAAAATCTTCATACTTTGCCTCAGCAAGTCATTCAAAAAGATAATTTTATCCTCAAATTAGTCGTACTCATGAGATTCGCACTGTGACTTGCCATGTCTGTGTCACAGAGCAAGACAGAAAATTCACACTACTATCCCCACTAAAAGCAAAACAGTAAATTTTTCATTTACCTGTTCCTTGTGCAGGGCAGGAGCAAAGGAGACCCTAGGGCACTGAAATTCTGTTATGCCATATTCGTGTTTGGGGCAGTTTTCTCTAATTTGCAGAGTAAAAAACATTTTCTTACCAATATTCACCATAGAAATTGTCACATAAGGAGCTATTCTCGATGACTAAAAATTGCCATCTTTACCTGGATTTCACACGCATTTCATTTAATTTCTTTGCTTCTTTTGCTTGTAAATAAATTCAACATTATTTACACTAGGGACTTTTTGCACCCTGTTTGCATTCATATATTTTGTTCAGTCTACTCTCAAGGCTTACCTCTTACTTAAAGCACCAGTTCAGAATGAACCCAACATGACAAAGCAAGATTAGCAATCAACAATTATTGGTTCCACTCATACCTGTCATTCAATGTTGCAAGGTCTCAATATATACCAACAAAGGCCAACTCCTTTGCAATTTGTGGACTGGGGTTCAAGCCCCAACAATTAACAATAATAGAGGGGGGGTGTTGAATGAATCTGTAGCTGATGTAAACAAATTTATTGAGAAGCGCAGCAAAATTAGGCAAAAAAGAGGCTGCTCAATTTTCTTAATGCTTCCACATACAATGCAATATTTTGGCAATCTGTTGGCAGCACAGAAAATATAAAAATGTAGATTTGATGAGTGATTTATTGAAGGAGGTTTCATTACAGGAGGGCTTACAACATGTTGTCCAAATAATCAGAGAAGATGTTGCAAACTAAGCAACTGCAGAAAAGCTTTCTATGGATAAATTAATAAATAGTAAATGCCTTACCATATTTTTAACTCCTTTTGCAGCCCATAACATAGATCTCGTGCTGGAGGATATTGTGACACCTATTAGGCTATTACCCTTAAACAAATTGTGCACAAGACAAACTCTGTCATGTCCCTGTTTCCGGCCTAGTCAACAATGAACACGGATTAGCCTATTCATCATTCCCGTGGGCTAATACGTATGACAAGGGAATGAATTTGGTTTTGGCTAACTGACTCTTGTAGTTTTGCAGGTCAAGACCTTTAATCAAGCACTTCTAAGGAAGTAAACAGTCATTCAAGACAAGGCGCACTTTCTTGTCTCTGCATATCACTTTTGGCGCCTTGAATATTAAGAGGTTGAAACTATGAGGTTGAGCGCCCAGTGATAAGAAGTCCTTGGAAATTTGTAAGTGATTGAAATCATCAAAATGCCAAAAGAATAAGCTAAGAGACTTAGATGCATTTTTGCTTCTCTACACTCTCAAATGTGCGCCTTATCAAGAAAAGGAGTGGGAGCCTAAGCTTTGATCTCCATAAGATAAAAACTCCTCAAGAATCATTGACTAAGACATGAGATCATCAAGCAAGATTGAGGCGCACTTTTCCTCTTGTTCAACCATGAATGTGCGCCTCCCTTGAAATCCAAATTTGCGCCTAATGAGGACATATCAACTTGCATTATTAAGTGAACATCTTGAAGCAGAGAATCATTCTTAGTTATTACCCAATGATTTGAGATCATTTAAGTGTCAAAAAGCAAGCCAAGATGATGAGGCGCACTTTTTAGTCTCTACAACCTCAAAAGTGCGCCTAGCTTGTGAAGGAAGAGATCATTGTCAATGAGCTCAAACTAAGTCTCAACTTGACTTAGGCGCCAGTTTGCACTCTTGTCACCTTCAATGTGTGCCTAAGTAAGCTAGGCGCAAATCTTCATCTCTCCAACCTCCAAATTGTGTCTAGACTCCAGAAACCTCATTTGTGCGCCTAATGGTGAAAAGCTTCATTCCTCAAGTCCAGATGGTGTTTGGATAGTAGAGTCTTCTTCCGGAGCAAAGATACAACATCCGGAGACGATGAACCTTGAAGATATCTCTCCCTAGAGCAAGGCGCCATTTCTTGTCTCTACAAGTCCAAATCTGCGCCTCAAAGAGGATACTTCAATTTACTTCACTTGGGAGAATGAATCTTCCATACAACTCAGGGAGTCTTCATTGAACGTTGTCAAGTGTTTTCTAGCATCTGGAATCATCAAAACTTCACCATGTGAGCTAGGCGCACATTCATGCTCCTACAAACCCAAATTGGCGCCTAAACTTGAGACATCTACCTAAGGCGCAGTTTCACATCCCCATGATCCTGTTTGGGCGCCTAACCATGAAGGAATCAACTGTGATGTTGGGCGCACTTCTTCACTTGAAGAACATCATTCTAGCGCCTAGACTGGAGGAGTAAGCATGCAAGCAGTGGGTCCCAGAATGACTTTGGGAGGCGTACCAGATAAGGCTTCCAACTCAGGAGTGAGTCATCCAATGGAATATTCCTCTAGGATATGCTCATTGGAAAACGTGCCTTGGTTGCCTCTTTGCTCTTGTGGAGGAGCACTATAAAAGGCGGAGAGTAACTTCATTTGGCATCTTTGGCTATTTGATATTTCTTGGTAAGCTCTAAGCTCTTTTCATAAAATTTGCGTATGTCATGCTTGTTGGGGTGATGCTCCCTCAACCTTGATAAGGTGATGCTCCCTTATCCTTTGAGAGGTGTTAACATTCAGTTATCATCATTGTGCAAGATTGAAGTCGTTACTTGCAACCTGAAGTTACTTGCAACTTGAAGACGCTAGCAACTTGAAGACAAGATACTTGTGGTTTGAAGACAATCATTGTTCAATCTAGGCGCTAAGGCTTATCTTTTGTAATCATTGTAATAATCTAAACATTAATTCTATTAAGCATCTGTTGAATGTAATAAGTTGTATTGACAATTGCAATAAGATATCTCAACTTCATTGTTTGTTCAATTCATGTTGATTTCATTCATGTTAGATGTTGATTAATTGAAGTAAGAAGTAAGAAAAAGTTAGCAAAAATTTGGTTAAGTATAGTGGGGTCTCTTACAAACTCCATAAAGCAAGGTGAATCCACAACTAACCATGGATCAGCATTGACGAAAAAGAGCTTTTTAAAACCTCGATCATACTATTCACCACAAATTTATTTTCCTTAAAGGCTATTTATGCGCAAAATGCAAGTCTCGAAAGAATTTTTCTAGCAAATAAAGGACTGTTTCCAATTATAAAAGGAATATAGATGGAATTAACATTTTAGGAGTGATTTTAAAAGTTTAAGCACAGCTGATGTGATGACCCTCAGGGCTTTTAGTCAAGGTTCTTTTTCAGTGGATGTGATAAGCACCTGTGGTAAGGCCATCAACGAAGCTAAGGAGACCATTAGAGTTGTATTGAGACGAGGAAAGCAAATTCTGTCCATTATGGGACATTGTAGACCAAAAATGGCAACAATTTCATAGACCACTCAATGCAGTTGGGTGCACTGCTGGAACTAGCAATGTGTTATGATTATGAATAAATGGAGATGATGAGAAGCCTCTACAACTGCATAGTGAAGCCAGTGCAAGTTGAGGAGATCATAAACAAAATCCAAAAAGAGTTGCTAGTTTATTAGAGGTCAAACGACATTTTTGCTGACTAAATAGCAACCAATGCTAGAATGAATGTATTATCAAGTGAATTTCTAAAACCTATAAAAGTTCAGAAGATTGTCAATCAAGTTTTGAGTCAGCCACAGCAATCTGAGTGTGGGCACAGTTGGAGTATGTTTAAACACATACGCTCCAAGAAGTGAAACCAATTGTCTCAGAAGTAATCCAATAAATAGTTTTTGTCCACTACAACGTTCGCCACTGTAACAAACATTTACAGGAACATAAACCAATGTGATTTAGTTGAACAAGATTTTTCTAAATAGTCATCTTTTTGTGGATTTTTGGCAAAACCAAACTTCCTAACTATGGTACAACAAGTACTATTCCAAAAAAAAACTACCTAGAACCTGTCTCCTTATTCAACCAGTGTAGTATGCATTATTGTGACTGTATTTACTGGGGGCCAAGTGCAAAGGGGGGATCCAGGGAATCCATAACCATTCTGAAGCTTGAACTTGAATTATCCCCATCGCAATCACTTGTGCTTGCCACTAGATAACACCCTACCAGACTAGACTTTCCACTCGAATAATTCACTAGCAGTGGCTTCAGATTATTTACAAATGTCAAGTTGCTGTAGATATCCTACTCTAAGTTTGTATTGGCTTTAAATCCAATAAAGCAACAATGAATCAGTATGTACATCTTTTTGGTGCTCCAAATTGCACCCTGCAATTCTAGAAGAATCACCTAAGGACTGAGAATTGTCAAGTCAAATACTCAGGTAAGGCTTATGATCAAACTACAGGTGTACTTTGGCCAACTAACAAGAATGGGTGGCTCCTCTATACTTTAGGTTCTGCTAAACTGAGGAAGGTGTTCCCAAAAGATCCACCAATATGATTTGAAGGAAAAGGAAGTTAGACTACAAAAGAAAATCCATACCCTAAGTGTGATAATAACCCCATTGATTTGTCACTAATTATTCACACTAATTTTATGAGATTGCAGACAAGGATCTCAAAATAACAGACAACAAAACCAGGTTAACACAGTCTGTCTACAAATGCAACATAAACAAAATTCCTAGAGATTGATATAACATGAAGAGCAAAAAATTACCCAAAAAAAGATTATTGGGCAGACAAAAATGAAAATTTTGAAGATGATCAGTTGCCTATATGACCGGTGCCTTATCCATTGGTGATACAATCTAAAATCTAGAAAGTATGGAAGAATGTGTAATAAATCTCTAATGTGTGAACAAGAATTTGTCCAGAACTCCAATCAATCTTGCTCCAAATTCATTTCAGACAAGATTATATGAATTGAAAACATCATGCATAAACAAATTACTTAATAATCCATGGAATTTAAATGAACAGCTTCTGGTTTAAAATGTGTGCAGGTTTATTAAATCGACATTTCGGATTGTACTCCACAATCCATCGTCAGGAAACTCAAGAAGGGAATGAATGAGAAATTGCAGATTAAGCCTTGTTAAAATAGAGGACAAGGGGGGAATAAAAGAAGGCCAACAAGAAAACAAAACAAAATTAAAACTATAAGATAAAAGAAAGCGGCAAGGTAAAGCTAAAGCGATAAGGAGAAACAAATTCAAAAAATTCAAAAGAAAAGGGACGAGAATAATAACAAAAGGAAAAAAAACAAAGAGGATGAAATAATAAAAAAGGAGATGGAAAGACAAGCTTGGAAACCTTTGCTCACCCGAGTAAGAAAATCTTAATCCTAGTTCCTTGCTCCTAGTCTTTGGTAGTTAGGTTCTTAGTTCCTTCTCCTTTGTTTTGCTTTTTAACTTCTCTTCAATAACTTTTTAGTTTTATTAGTTTTTCATTTCTATCTTTTCCATCCCCTTTGTGATTATTTCATCCTCTTTGTTTTTTTTACTTTTGTTATTATTGTCGTCCCTTCTCTTTTGAATTTTTCTTTTAATTTTATTTCGTTAGTTTCTCCTTATCGCCTTAGCTTTACCTTGCCTCTTTCTTTATCTTATAGTTTTAGTTTGTTTTTTTTCTTGTTGGCCTTCTTTTACTCCCCCCTTGTCCCCTATTTATACAAGGTTTAATCTGCAATTTCTCATTCATTCTCTTTTTGAGTTTCCTGATTATGGATCATGGAGTATGATCTGAAACGTCAATTTAATAATCCTGCACACAGTTTAAACCAGAAGCTATTCATTTAAATCAATTATGGACTGTGGAAATTTGATGTTTCTTATAATCCATGAAATTATCCAAGGTATCCCTTATGATTATTTTGATAAGTATTTTTATATCCATGTGTTATGCATTTCTTCACAGGGAACCCACATATAACACTGGATACTAATCAAAGATAACAAGGAGATCAGCAAATGTGATCCCAGAGGAATATAACATATAATTCCACAAATATCATGTTACTCATGCAAAACTTGTACATAGAAAGAGATTTTTCTATTAATTGCATTCACAAGATTTACAAACAAAAACCAGCAGATATTCCAAACCTAGACATCGTTATTGACACTCGAGACAAAACTGGAAACACAGATGCATAAATTTGGCAAAAGACAGTGACTCGGAGAACTGAGCAAACATATATAGCCAAAGAAACAAGACACGCCTAGTTGGGATGATCGACAATTGTTTTCCTACGCTTAATGTTTAATCATGGTGTTCAGCATGTTGGAACTTTGGTGTGCTATTCACTTGCAAAGAGTTCCTAACACAGTTTCTTGTGGAAGAAGTTGGTAAACTTGTTCTATGTTCATGATCAAGAATTTCATAGCAAACTGGTAAACAGCTACAGAGTTAGTTGCAGTGAGTTTCAAATGTTACGATTTACATTGGAGACTTGTCTAAGTCCAATATTGCTATGTTCCCAACTGCAAGTCATTTGGACAAGAATCAACAATCACATCATTGTCTAAGTATGTCATTGGAGTGTGTATGACAGTGCAAGTGTAGTTGCAGCACTGTTGAAGTACATGTGATGATGACTAGGAGCCTGGTGATGTTCTGGGGGATGCTCAGAGGTACCACAAGCAGCTAAAATCAATCAAGAGTTTGTCTCTACTACCGCAAGCCGTTGGTAGAATTTTGGTTGTAGTACAAGAAGACATGTATGGGGTTGAAGTAAAGTTGGTCAACAATCTTTAACCAAGTCTGAGTGGCAACAACTTGTTATGCGTAGTGATCATCCATATGGAGAGTGTTGCAAGGTGTGACCCTTGGTCTTCTTGTTCAGCGCTGCGCTGCGGTGGTTTGTGACAAGGGCTTAACCGCCTCCCGTGCTTGTTATGTCAAGTGGTTGTATCGGGCATTAACAGGTCGATCTTTTGGTGCAACGGCAACTAACAGAGAGGTCATGTTTCATGTAATGTGCAGCATGTTAACGTCATGATATGGTCATGAAAAGGTTTTGTGAGTGTTGGTCACGAGTGTTGGTATTCCTCGTGACCAATTATCAATTATCGAGGCATCTCAAAATCATTGCCAAGAGATCAACAATTATCACACCCACTAAAACCCTTGTGGGTCCCACGAAAGTACCTCAAGTAACATCTCAGACCCAAAAATATTATCAACCACATGCTAAAAACACTTCGCATCTATTTCCAACTTGAAGCAATTCATGTTAAAAGGCACCAAAGTGGTATGAAATAAATTTGGACCCTGACTCCCTTGTAAATCAGGTCATATAACATTTCACATTCGTTAATATCATTTCAAAACATCAAGAACCAATCACCAGTACCAAGTCATCTACAAAAGACCCCAAGTGGACAAAACTTGTCACGTCATCTATAGAGCGACATTGCCACACAGATCCTGCTATGTCATCACAGGGAATTCAACTTACAGACTTCAACTAGGAAAATAAACTAAATAGCATAGAAATCTCAGATTTAGAACGTTTTTGGAGCAGAAAGATGCAAATTTCTCAATTTTGAGTGCAAGGCCATATCCAAATGAAAAACCTAAGTTAACCGACTTTGAAACTCCCTTCAGGACCATGCTTTTACCTTTTTAGATAATCAAGAACCAACCAGAATTGCCACATCATCCACAAGAGAACCCAGGTGTACAACTCAAACTTGCCAATCGGACAGTACCATTTCCCACAAAAACTAACAGGTCACCCCAAGTACTCTTAACTGGCAAATCTCACCAAGGAAATAACTAGACACAATAAAGAGTTTGGATCCAGGAAGCCTTTGATGCACCCTAATGCCAAAAATGTCAAGAAATTGGTATGAAGCCAATCTGGACCTTAAGTTACATCAGAGCCTAAAACCATCTTGGGTCCACAAATTCACAACAGAACCCCTGGATTTCAATGCTTCCAAATTCAGACCTGAACTACTTATCAACTGGAATACAAACCATTTTGGGTTTTTCGTTCCCTCGAAGCACAAATACGTCAAGAAGTTGGAAACTTCATGCAAAGCAAATCCAAATTCAAGATAATATCAAACAAGGTTTAAATTCCATTTCAAATCCACGAATCCAAACGGCAACCTCTGGACTTTAGAGTAGCAACGTCTGAACCTACAATTATAATAAACCATATTTAAACCAATATCAGGTCCAAAAAGGAATTTGGAACCCCTTCAACACTTTTTACCATTTTTCTCCTTGAAAAACTGATAAAGTGCAAGATTACGTCGTTTGGCAGAATCTCACACCACCTCCAAGTTTTCCATGCCTTAAAAGTATTTTGCACATCTTCCCGAAATCCGGTTGCAAAAGTTCATCAAACACCTGATAATAACATTTTGGATCCATAGGAAGCATCAGAGACAAAGCATCTTTACAATAACCCAAAGCCTCTGAAACAGACAGTCAACAAGAATATGACACTTCGCAAACATTCGCAATGATTCTGATAAACAACCTGACTCAAAAATACCTCCTTCAACTGAAAACATCATCCCCTCTGTAAAACAAATACCATGATCAGTAGTCAACATCGAGTCTAGCCATCCTACATGGCATACAACTAGAAAGCAACCTCCAAAACAATGATATCAAACTTGGATGCAACCATTTGATAAAATCAGGATCTATAGTACCCTCACATCCGTTTCTCCATTAGACCAATCAGAGCTAAAAAAACAGCATTCAAAATATTATTAAACTAGGTTTTATAACTCCTTTGCATTTATATTCCCTTTGGATCAAAAGGACTTAAAGCAACCGATATCTCGGATGCAAAGCTTCGAACAATCTGGATTTAAACATTCTTTGCATCCATTTTCCATCAAAGCAACCAAAATCTCAGATGCGAAGCTTCGAACAATCTGGATTAAACCTTCTTTGCATCCATTTTCCGTCAAAGCAACCTGAATATGAAAGGGAAGATAAAGTTGTCTGTAGTAGCACTGATAAACACAATATAATCATCATTTTGGGTCCACATTCTCACTGGAGCTTCCAAACAAACACACTAAATCCAAATGTGAACCTTGATATAACTAGATGCAATGACCAAATTGGGTTTGAACTCCCATTTGAGCAAACAAGTACCAAAAAGCACCCAGACATGGTGCAAAATCAACCCAAGCCTGAGATTATTAAACGTCAAGCATAAAACCATTTTGGGTCCAATTCAATCGGAGCACTTGGAACTTAAACAAGGCAGAACCCAGATGTGAAATATGAATTAACCAGTATATTAACATCTTTGCATCTGTTTAACATTATAGACTTCTCCAAACTTAAAAGAAGCATAGATCCAAAGCCACAATAAACTAGATTTCGATACCATTCCAAGTCCACTTTCTCACCAGAGCACAAATGCACCAAAAAGTTGGAAATTTGGTGTGAGGAACATCTAGATGCAAAATTCATCCACTACAACTAACTGGTGCCCTCAAGCCCATGCCAAGGCAGCAACTAATAACAAGGAGCAAGCCACTAAGAAGATGCCACCTGGGAAGACCATGCACCATTGAAGGAAACAACAAAGCAATAGAGATGCAAACACCTGGCAACTTCACAATAATTCTAGAAAAAAGGCCAAAAACAACCAAGGTAAAAACAAACCTGTGTCAAACCAACCAAATAGACATTTGAAAATTTAAGCCAAGGTGTGAAGGTAGAATAGGGATCCGGATGACTGGTATGACTGGTTCACTCAGATAAAACTATGACCGCGATTCAATCCAGGGAGACCTAGCAAGAGCCAACGCAAGGCAAGAATATTAATAGGGTTAAACATGGCCTCACAAGACAAAAACTACCAGAACAAGAGATTTTCAAAGTTTCAACATGGGCCAAAATTTGTGCCAACACATCTTATGCTCATTTTAAACTGCATTGCAATCATATTAAGTACAATGAAGTCAATGGTAACATAGCAGATATTCAGTAATAACATATACCAGTCTTGTCCAACCTATGAACCGTCCAATGCCTACACATCTTGCCAGTAACTACATTGAATAGTTTGTGTTACAAAACATATTTTATTGATTTAGGAATATGAATACTCATAAAAAATTTATTGAATAATTTTTTATTTATAATGTTGAAGCAGAGAAATTCATAAAATTATACATGCATGATTAGCAATGGAAGTAAGCAAATGAGCTTGGAGAGTGCTTCTTATGCTATATTCAAATGATAGACAACAACCCTTATTGATGATTGTAGGGCTGCACGTAGAGCATCTCGCTCAGCTTGCCGCACTATAACTGCTGTTCTTGTAGACTTTCTAACTGTCTTCTCTCCTTCCAGATCAATCACAGTCTCCTGATCTTTGGAGTGGGAAGGTTTTGATTCATGGGCAGAATATTCTGCAGTTTCAGGGGCCATCTCTAAAGAAGCTAAACCCTTCTTTTTGCTTTTTTTCTTGACAACTGTCCCCAGAAGGAACTTTTTCTTCTTTACAGTCCTATATAGAATAGATAATTAACAAGAGAAATATGAGTATCTAGTCCAAAATTATTTTAAGCTCCCAACAATAAATAACATAACATATTGCAGACAAATGACAAATCAATAATAAAAAATACCTTTCTTCTGCCTCTGCAGGCTCTTCATCTGCTACAGGTTCCTGAAATGTGGACCAAAACAAAAGCTAAATATAAAAAGATATCCTTCACTCAAACAAGTTCAGTCTGCTAAATAAAACCAAATCACTTACATCATCATCAAAATCACTGTCAAACTCATCAACTGCATCCCCTTCTTGTTCATATTCATCATCATTTTCTTCCTGCAAGATGAGCATTTCATATTCCAAATTAACAAAACAAACAAATCAGCAAGATCATTTCAACTCAAAACGTATTTTCATTTCAGTAACTGCCTATAAATCAGAATATCACAAACAAATTCATTCTGCCTACAAAATTTTCTAGCCACTTTTAAGGAACAAGATTTGCAATAAAAGCAGTTCGAACTTTTATAGCCGGGAACTGTGGTGTTCATATAAGAAAACCAATATGGCAAGTACAAAATTAATTCATAGACATTTACAATTCTGCATCCATAAAATTAGCAAAACAGCAACATAAACTCAACAAGAAGCGCAATTGATGAAAAGGAATACAAATTATAAATAAGTGTGGCGGGATTAATTATACAATTTGTCCTGCTCCTCAAGCTCAAGTCGTGTACATATGCATAAATTTACACAGTTCAACATGACTTACTCAGCAACCTTTAAATTCTATAAAATATCTCAAGGAGACACTTATTGTTCCATCCTACCATGCACAAATGAATCATTTGACTCTCATGTGATTTAGACATGAATCATGATCCATATGTTTCACTTATAACCAACCATAACGTACGACACCATACTAATAACTCAAAGATACATAAGACAAATTGTACATGACAATGTAAGGTGCAATGCCAATAAACATTTTATGTGTCTGCAACCATTACATCTGTCCCGGATGTCCAAAAGTCAAACTTTAAATCATCTCAATCAGTTCACGGTCAACTCAATGGAATCTAGATTAAATCTGGACTGCTAACATGTAATGTCATACCTGGCCTGGACTATCTTTAGTTTACCAACTTTGTCTTAAGTGTTGCATATTAATTGCCAGTTTCTTTTTCCTTCCTTGAGCCTTAATTGCACTGCAGACATTCATCAAGTCTACGCTGGTAACCAGATCTAGTAATCACAATGCTTGTAGATCTGCATTTGGGTATGAGGTCACTTTGGAATACAAGTCCAATCTATCATTTGCCAGCCAAACTGGAGTTGAGTATAGGATTTCAAATTACCAACAACGATTGAAGGTAACATGTCTGACATTTTCCAGACAAACTCAAGCTTTCAGAAAACCACACTTAACCTATTCACTTATCTAAGAAAGGTTTAGGGCTGACCATGAGCCATTATTCAACAGACTCATACTTTCGGACTACCCCCAGACAACTAGCAATTATAAGGTCTATGGACAAACGGTAACTGAGAATTGATAAAGGCTTTAAGGACTACCCTAGACAAGGCAGAAATTCAGCTCCCAACCAAATCTTAAACAACTCTAAACACTTTCAAAACTTCCAATGCCTTTAAAATCCAATCATCAAAGGAAAGACATTTTCGATTCATACTGTTTGCTTCCATGTTTCATCATGTGCTTCGCCTCCTTTTCCAAACTAGATCTCTTCTTCGTCTAATGGTACACCTCTATTGGTAACTTTTTCAACTTTATTAAATTATTTGCCCAACTATCAATTGGATAGGTAGTTCATCTGATTCACAAAAAAGGTGCAAATTTTACATGAATTCACTAAATTTTTTCTCAAGATCAAATTATAACTTTTCAACCTTCCAACATTTTTTTTTCGATATTGACAAACAAATTTGACTCTGAAAGAAATCACCAGCCTCTTTGAGTTCCTGGCTGAGCAACCTTAACACCCACATGCTCAAAAAGATTTACTCAAAAACTCAACTCATCAATAACTTGCAACTTCTTAATCCTAATTTTGTTGAATTCTAATTCAACACAAAATGACTCAACCAATTAGTCTTCTTTCATAATCCAACTCAAAACTAAATTTTAGATACACCTTAAATTTACTACTCAATCCTGACTCAGAGAAATATTGATCTTCCAGAATTTCACCAAAAACTTCGCTCAAATTTCATTTTCAGTGAACCAAAAACAATTACTAGAACTAGAATTTGACCTTGACACCATAGTACTCAAGACTCACATTTAATTAATTTGATGACTCAAATGACACCCAAAAAAATGTCTCAATGTAAAATGCTCCATGATTCTGCAATCAATCTTTTGTCTTCAAACAAATGTTTTTCAATGTCATAAAATTGAATTCTAAAAGTTTGTCCCTCCCTGTATTCAAAATTGTATCCCTCCCTCGAAATAATAACCCTTCCTTTACAAGCAATAGCAATCAAATCACTGTCCTCGAGTATAACTAGATTATTTAGTGACATGAAGATTACTTTTAAAATAAGTGGGGCTGGAGGGCTGTGATATGAATGCAATCTAATATTGTTACAAAACATTTGTGGAGTTTCTGATCATAATTCATGGCACTAGTGCATTATGACAGAAGAAGGATCGTACTTGATCTTTGGCATATCTCTTCCCTATTCATGTGCAAAACTCAAATGACAGATATAGCAGGCAATGCAAATCTTCATGGTTTTATAAGGGATCAAACCCATATTCATGTATAAGAGACAATCTTTCCACATTCCATGATAGCATGCAAGAGTGCTTCTGGGTATAACTGTGTCAGAGTTTTTACACTAAAGAAAGAAAGTGTAAATACATCATCAGGGTAACAACAATAGGTGGATTGTGCACACTTAATAAAAAGAGGGGGGAAGAAAAGGAGTTTACAATTGGAAAAAATAGATTTCGTAATAGGCATTGTAGTTTATGATTTAGAAAAGGCAACAATAAGACTAACTGGCTTCTATGTAACAATTTTCTCTAGAAGCATGCATAAGTCTATTTTCAATACCAGTTGCATGATCTGAAAAGCATGTACAATGAACTAAATATTAAAGTAATATTTAGTTTCTAATGGTCAATTAGTCTTTAGGATAGACTTTAGGAATATTCTTTATTCTTTTAGTTGTCCTTATCCTTTTGCTTTATTAGATGTTGTTCTTATCCTTAGCGGATAAGTTGTTTGTAATTCTTATTTAAGGATGATTTCGCTCCTTAGTTAATATCGAATATCTTGGTAATCATTATGTGTTTAATTATCATTATATAGTATCAGAGCCAAAGTCAAGCTTCAAGATATGAGAAGGCGAATTGACCTAGGAACTGCTTCCGACAATGACAGATTGTGGAATCGTTCACGACACAGGATAAAAGGGTGCATACAGAAGTGTACAATACCATACGAAACCAGCTAGGGTTTCAAAATCGCGGAATTTTTATTTAATAAAAAATCACGTTCTGGTTTTGAAATTTTTTTGGGTGGATTTGTTAATAAAATCGCACCATATCACTGGAAAATCATGAGGGTTTCTGCTGAAAGAAGAGGTCGTGTGAGCACGAAAGGAATTTTTTAGGCAGATTCACTTCAAATCACACCTTCATTTCTTCTTTCTCTAGCGTTTTTATATGAAATCGCAGGATTTTTTCAAGGCAGAATTGATAAAATCACGGATTGAAATCACGCAAATCTGGAAATCGTGTTTTTTATTTGGGCGGAATTCCTTCAGTGTTTTCCTGAACCTCATTTTGGCAGATTTTTGAAGGAACTCGCACCTCTATTCATTGTTTTTGGAGTCGTTTTTTCTGAAATCCGCGACTGGAAGGAAGGTTTTTCTGAGTTTTGAACAATTTTTTATAAAATCGTGGTGTTTGTGAGCAAGTTTGACGATTTTCCTCTAAAATCATGAGTCTTCTGTGAACGGTTTTCACAAAAGGTGGGTGGCTGGGGTTTCAGGCTCTATTGTGGGCATATTGATCACATTTTTTGTTGATTTTTAACAAAATTGTGGCTTCTGCTAGGGTTTGAAAAATTGCAAGCTTTTCAAACAGCTAGTGCAGAATGTTTAATTGAAGGATTTGGAGGTAATCAAATCAGCAAGGATTTATTTTTTACTCTCTGATTACTTTGCAGGAAGGAAGATGGCTCTTTACCCAACATTATGTTGGAAGGCAGCCAACATTTCACTAGCAAGAATTACAACACGTGGAAGCAACCTATGCTCATGATTTTCGAGTACAGATGCCTCAAAAAGATTGTCCTTGACACCGACACCCGGCCAGCAACTACAGATAAAGACAAGGACAAGTTTGACAAGCGTGATAAAGAAGCCATCATGTTGATAAAATTATTAGCGATTGATGAAATACTTCTGAAGGTTCAGACAGGTACAACCTCTGCAGAAATTTGGAAGCACTTGTGAGATCTACATGAGACTTCAGATAAAGGCAGGGCTTTCTTGAAAAATATGCTCTTTTCGATCATGATGGATGAGAAAATGTCTTTGCAAGAGCATTTGCTCAAGATCAAGGACAACTGTGATTAGTTGTAAACCATAGGTCAAAAGATGGAAGAGGACATGGTGGTAATCACGTTGAAAAGCTTTACCACATGCCTATAAGCATTTTATTGAGACACTCAATATTACCTCTACCAGTGTTGACTTGAAGTTCAAAGAGTTGTGCAATAAGCTCTTGCAACAGGACAGATGAAGAAGCAGTTTGGTAGTAGCAGTGATACACAGAGTGTGGAGCAGGCCATTTGCAACCAAAGACAAAGGCAAAGGCAAATGGCCACAGAAGAAAGGTAACAATGAAGATATTGCGAAGAATCTGAAAAATATCACGTCATTTTTATGGTAAAATGGGTCATATCAAGAAGCACTACAGAATAAGGTTGGTTGAACAGAAATCCAACCAGGGAGGGCCTCCGCCAAAGGATCATGTCGCAGAGCATTCTGAGGAGAAGCGAATCAGCCTTCTATGCATGCATGGCCAAACAACCAAAAGATCAGTCAAAGTCATTTGTGTGGTACATAGATCCCAAACCATCTCGTCATTTCACCCATAGGAAAGATTGGTTCATGGAGAACATGGCTTTGCTCAGATTCAACGATCTTTGGTGGTGGTGAGGAGTACATAGTTGTTGGCAAAGGGAATGTGCAAATAACCTCTGGAGGGAAAAATTTAATTTTTCTCAATGTGTTACTATGTGCCGGGAATAGAGCTTAATTTACTCTCAGTGAGTCAGATTATGCAACATTGTCCCAATTTGGATGTCATCTTTAGCAAACATAAATGCTACATAGTTGACAAGGAGACCAAAAAACCATTGCACTTGGAATCGAAGATCATGTTTGTATTGGTAGTTGATACTGGACAGGTTCAAGAGACATGCATTGGCAGCCAAGAGTGCATCTGATATCAGTACACTTTGGCATCAGTGATATGGGCACCTCAACTTATCCTACCTCTCTCAGTTGGCTCGAGAGAATTTGGTAGATGGTTTACCTGACATCTAGCAACAATACAGGGTGTTTGCGGAGCTTGCCAAGCAGGGAAGCAGCACATAATTCCATTTGCAGACGGACAAGCTTGGAGAGCCATGAGAGTCCTACAGCTGGTTCATGCAAACATTTGTGGACCAATGAACACAGCATCGGTCACTGGTGCCAAGTATTTTCTTCTGTTTGTAGATGATTTTAGTAGGAAAATGTGGGTGTATTTTCAAAAGTTAAAATCAAATATGTTTAAGGAATTTCAAAAGTTCAAAGCATTAGTAGAGAAAGAGTCTGGTTGTGCATTACTCACTCTTAGATCTAATAATGGAGGTGATTCTGTTCAAATGAATTCAATGACTTTTGTGCTAAACACGATATAAAACGGCAATATACAACACCCTATACTCCATAGTAGAATGGAGTAGTTGAGTGAAGGAATCGTACTATTACGAGATGGCACGATGTATGATGGAGAAAAAGAGTGTTCCCAAGAAGTTTTAGGCTATGGCAGTCTATCACTGCAGTTTATTTACTCAACAGGTCCCAACACAAGCAGTAAAGGAGAAGGACCCTAGAGGAAGCATGGTCTGGGAGGCAACCCAAAGTTAGTCATCTTAAGGTCTTTGGTTCTACTGCATGTGTGTGGATTCCAAATGCACAGAGAACCAAGTTAGTACCTAAGAGTAAGACGTTAATGCTTATAGTGTATAGTGATAATCATAAAGCCTACAGGTTGATTGATGTCGACACTGACCGCTTGACTTTCAGCAGAGATGTTGTGATTGATGAAGAAGTTGGGCCCTTTCATCTCTCTTCAGAGATCAAGATTACTACAATCAACTTGTTAAGGCTAAGGATTCAAGTGTCCATCTTCACTTAGCTCCGACTGAAGGGGGGACGATTCTAAGGCATGAGGAGTCTCCTAGGTAGGTAGTTGTACCTATATTCAGTGATGATAGCCTAGATCAACATCCAGATAACACAAAA
Organism: Cunninghamia lanceolata; assembly: GCA_027924645.1. Lineage (NCBI taxonomy): Eukaryota > Viridiplantae > Streptophyta > Pinopsida > Cupressales > Cupressaceae > Cunninghamia > Cunninghamia lanceolata. The sequence continues at coordinate 10,475,352 of BSBN01000108.1, forward strand.
ATGGCCGCCCAAGTCATGGTGACAACAATGATTTGGATGGAGAAGTTCCTAAGAAGAGACCAAAGTGGTGGGAAAGCACCATTGGTGATGTTTGGGTAAGTGAAATGATTGAGGGCAAACAATCAAGAGGCAAGAGCAAGCAAAACACAGTTAACTTTGCTCTAATGGCTAATATCCAAGAAGTTTATGAGCCCCAGGTATTTGAGGAGGCAAAAGGAAAACCTGAATGGGAAAAGGCCATGGCCACCAGAAATAAGTCTTATGAAAAATTAGACTTAGGATCTGTCAGATCTTCTACCCCAGGAAGAAACCATTCGCTGCAAATGGGTGTACAAAGTCAAGTACAAAGCTGTAATGTCCCCTTTCCATCAATAATTGACTCGGAGACAGTTAGCCTTGTTCCTTGAGTTTCCCGAAGGCTAACTTGGTCATTTAAAGGGAAATTACTTTTTCAAATAATTAATTTTAAGTTGTTTAAAACTTTAAAGGTTTTAATCTTATATTTTAAAGTTGACAACTTATATTATTTAAAAAGTGTCTTATAACTCCTCAGGTTGGCGCTTGACTTAGAAAAGTCATATCTTTTAAAGTGGCGTCCCATTTTAGAGGGCAAATAAATATTCCATGAAGCCATGAAGTATTATTTTATATTATTTCATTTGGGCGCTTCGTGGGAAGTTTATAAAGAGGATTTCAACGCTCATTTGATGTTTATGCATTTTGATAACAAATTTCTGGAGAGAGCTTCTATGCTTGGATTTGTGGGTTGGAAACCCTCATATCTTCTCTAGTTTCGGTTGTGAAAGATCAACCCTAGCTAGTTTATTGGGTGATTTTGCCTCTAAAATCACATAGAGCTGCAATGGAGTCCATTTGTTGTGAAACTGGGATGATTATTTTAAATGTGTTTTGAAGTAGATTTTGATTATGTAGTTTCAGTATAAATTTCGGTGTGTTTTAATGTTGTTCTGTGGGAATGTGTGAAGGTTTCTTTCTCAGCTGGGTTGTACCATTTTACCCAGGGCTGCCGTACCAATCTGCTTGCTAGGCTAATATCTGGCTTGAAATGCCTTAAAATTGCATTGGTAATTCCTCTTGGATCCTAATGCCAAGAATAAAATAGGTTTTGTTGGACTTTGCTGTGAGATTGGATGGTTTCTAGTAGGATGTACCTGCTAAGAAGGGGGGCGTGAGGGAGTTGGTGCAGTTCGGCCCTCATTTGTTGGTCAAAATGCTTGGAACGGGGGTGCCTTGGGCAGAAGAAGAGATCGAGGGCAGTTTGGAGGAGGAGAAGTTGCAGATTAGGGTGTTTGGAATTGATTTAGGAGGTGCTAAAACAGTATTTTCAGTGCTAAATACACAGAAAATCAGACCTGCAGACAGAGCAGCAGTTCAGACTTGATTTCAAACCTTCAGTTTGGGTTGTTTGGTAGTAGTTTGTTTCAGAATTACATGTATTTCAGCTTGCTTGCACTAGCTACAGCAGTGTTCCATTTTCAGACCAGAAATAAGTAATTGCAGCTCATTTATTTATCTTTATTTCAATAGATGCAATGAATAATGAATGTAAAAACACTAGATGGTAGTACCACCAGTGTATCTGCATAGCTTGCATGTCATTTCGTAATCTATTAGATAGTTCACCACCAGTTTATATAACATACTGCATTACAAACCCATTTTGGCATTGAACGAGCTTATCGACCAATTTGATCTTGATACAAGCTTAGACATTCTACCAGGGTTCATCTATACACACTAGTCCGCTGAATAAGTGGTTGGCAGGTCGGCTTCGTCGCCTTGTGTGTGTCTCTGGTCGGCCTGCCGCCTCGCATTCTGTCTCTACATTCAAACAACTAGTTGTATGATTCGAATGCCATATGTTCTCACCTTGCCCACCTCGGTATTCGGGTGATCAAAAAGTGTATTGAAGAATGGTTGTGTTTGGATTTCAACTAACGATATTTTGGAAAAAATTAGGGTGTCCATTACAAAAGCAGATGGTACTCTTGACAAGTACAAAGCTCGATTGGTTGTAAAAGGGTTCTCACAAAGAGAAGCCATTAACTATGAGAGACCTTTGCTCCTACAGCAAAGATGAACACCATTTGTTTAGTTCTAGCCATGGCACACTCAATTTGGCTGGAAAGTCCATCAAATGGATGTAAAAAGTGCCTTCCTCAATGGCGACTTGGAGTTAAAAGTGTACATGTCTCGGCCTCAGGTTTTCAAGTTGCAGGAAAGGAGCATCTTGTATGCAGACTGAAGAAAGCTCTATATGGCCTGAAGCAAGCACACAGGGCATGGTACATCAAAATTGGCAGGTATTTGATTAAACAGGGATTCCAATGGAATCCTTCGGATCCAAATTTGTACGTTAAAAGTGTAGGCAATGAGATCATTATACTGGTCATTTATGTAGGCACATTTGATTTAAACAAATCAAATGTAATTTAAGTAAAGCTTTTTGCCATGACTGATCTAGGCCTCCTACATTATTGCCTAGGTGTAGAAGTTTGGCAAACAGGTGGTGGTATTTTTATTTCTCAATCCAAATATGCCAAGAGTTTGCTCAACAAGTTTAGAATGATAGATTGCAAAATCTCGTCCACACCTATGGAGAAAGGGCTGAAGCTTTCAGCCAAAACAGACTCAAAGGTAGTAAACGAATCAGCATACAAGCAACTAGTGGGCAGCCTTATATACCTTACAGCCACTAGACCTGATTTGAGCTATGTTGTTGGCTTTGGCATTTTGCACAGCAAAAGCAAAAATTCTAGGCTGGTTGGGTTCACAGATTCAGATTGGGCAGGTTTTGTTGAAGACAGAAAATCCACTTCTGGATATGTTTTCAGCCTTGGCACAGGTGCAGTCACGTTGACCAGCAAGAAGCAATAGGCAGTAACTCTTTCCTCGACAGAAGCAAAATATCGGAGGAATAGTAATAGCAGCATGTGAGGCAGTATGGCTCCAGAGGATGCTTTCAAACATGCAGATGTCTCAAGCAGAGCCTTCACCCTTGTTTTGTGACAATCAAGGGTGCTAAAAACTTGCCAAGAATCCAATCTTCCACGAGCATACCAGACATGTGGAGCTACGTTGTCATTTCATCAACCAACTTGTAGAAGATGGATCAGTGATGTTGCAGTATTGTCCTTTTGAGGATCAAACTGCAAACATACTTACCAAGTCTTTAAGTCCTAACAAATTTGTAAAATTTCGAGATAAGCTTGGTGTAGTTAGTAGAATGACCATTAAAGGAGGGTATTAAAGTAGTATTTAGTTTATAATGGTCAATTAGTCTTTAGGATAGACTTTAAAAATATTATTTATTCTTTTAATTGTCATTCTTAGCCTTTTGCTTTATTAGTTGTTGTTCTTATCCTTAGCGGATAAGTTGTTTGTAATTCTTATTTAAGGATGCTTTCGGTCCTTAGTTAATATAGAATATCTTGTCAATCATTCTATGTTTAATTATCATTATACTAAAGGCTTCCATCAATGTTGATCAATTTTAGTTTTAGCTTAAGATGGTTTGAGAGGGAGATAAGACACAACCCCACATTGCCAATGGGGGCTTCCATTAATTTCTTTCTAGTTGAAGATGTCTATGAGGAAATGGGGCTCCAGCTCTCAAACATCAATTGGCAATGCTTGTGATTGAGAAAAATAAGTGTCCACAAAGGATATCTACCATGCCTTTCAGGGCTTAACCAAGCTTAACACCAAAAGAAAACCTAGAACAGAGCTACTAAGATTATTAAAATATGTTTAAAATCATAAAATATTAAAATGCCTTGACAAAATGTCAAAGCTCACCATTAAAACCAAAGTCCTGCAAAATAAAAATGGTGGAATTAACCGAACAAGCTTTGGCATGCAAATTTTTGGCCGTATTTGAACATCCTAGACAATTTGACCCAGAAAATCTAAAGATCGAATCTCCAAGGGGGCAACAACTCAACTACAAGGAAAATTGCTTGATTTGGTTGAGCAAAATTTTGGAATCAAACTAACGGAGGATCTTAAGGCTAGAGAAAGTCAAGTGGAAAGAGATATTGATAAAAATATACAAATGAAAGCTGAAACGAGCACTCAAGTCTTGGACTGCAAGTGTTCTCCTTGCACTTCAATTTTATCCTGAATTTTAAGTCCGGTGCAGGACTTCACCAATTCTTAACAAAACAGCATTTAAAGTCTATTCAATGGGACAAGCCCAACCACTATAATGGAGAAGGTTATGGCTAGAGAATTTCAAGTGGAAAGAAATATTGAAACAAAAATACAAATGAAAGCTGAAACAAGCACTCAGGTTTTGGAGTTCAAGTGTTCTCCTTGCACCTCACTTTTAGTTATTCCCAAATTTCAAGTCCCAAGCAGGACTTGGAAAATTCTTAACAAAAGCATTTACTTTTTCCATGTCCAACACTGCTTATTCATCATTGCATAGAACACATGCAATAATAAATATCTTCACCACAGCACTTCTTAACTATGCCTCTGTGCCATGACTACTTGCAGTGCGAGCAACCAACACAGGTGCCTATAACAGCCAGTACTGTCTTATCCTCTGTCATCTCTTGAGGAATTAGCCAAAGCAACAGATAAATTTAGGAAACACATGCAGAATCTCTTCAACTACTAGCTGTTGTGCTCACATGCAGAATCTCTTCAACTACTAGTTGGTGTGCTCACATGCAATTGTACGTCCGACCTCCCACTCAGCCACATGGGAGATAAATGAGGGTGTCAACTTTTTTCATAGTTGGCAAGACAATTTTAGCTACAGGCGTTATTCCCAGTTTGCATAGACTGCAATTCTGAGGGTTGACACTGCCTTATTGAAATACATGCAGTTACGACAATTAACAACATGCAATCTACTCAAAACAAACATCAATACCTCTTTAAAGGCCTCCTGACCCCAAAACTGTTCATCGGTCTCTAGCTCATCATCCACCAGCTTTGACATCCTGATAAATGAGCAGATTTTTTCGTCAATAAAAATAACTTAATATAGAGAAACCAATAAAATAGCTAACTATATCATTTGAAGAACTCAGTTTATTCAGTATAATTTAAATAACAATTTGAACCTCAAAACATTATGAATAAATATAATTTACAAACATTTTATCTTCATCATACAAGCTATCGTGATGCCTTCCCAAATGAAGTGATTGAAAATAACTGGTATAAAAATTCAAGCAAACTGAACTCCAAAATGTTACAAGGACATAAAAATGAATCAATGGATCAACAATCCCATTTTTATATAAAATATTATATTTTCAGAGAGAAAGGGTCTTAGTCCTGGGTGCTTCCTCCTGACTCCTAATGCATCAAACATAGAGCAAATGAAAGGATCTCATAAATGGACTTTTGACATTTTCTGAGCCTTTAACAGTCACTTGTGAGACATGCAATCAACTTATACATGACATGAGGTCGCCCAGTGACACACATGCATCCTTACATCCAATTTTAGGCCCAAAGTCCAAACAGAACATTATTACCCAAAAACAGCAGATCTGAATATCATTTCCAGGGTTTGAAGTTAAGAAGCATATATTACCATCTGATAATTCAACACACGAAAGATGTGATGTCTCTACGTAAGCAATAACTTGTCATAAATGTAAACATTATGCATGCATAGTAGTGTATTCCTCACCCTCAAGACAGCGACTCCCGGCAAAAAGGGAATACAGTATGTTATAAAATGGATAACATTGTATATAAAATAAATATGTTCATTTCAAGTTTGTGATCAGTAGCATTTCATCTGATTTTACTTCATCAGAATATGCCTAAATGTTGCATGAATCGTTTACTTTTGGCAAAACCCAAGCATGTTTGTCACTAATTATCCATCTTTTTTGCTAACTATATACATTTCAGATCAACTGTGCACAGATATGGATGCAGTATCTTATATAACAATGATATCCATTTTAAAAATTTGGAAATATATAAATGCAAAATTATACCAAATTCATCACAAATTCAACTACTATTAATAAACATGAAATATGATTAAAAACAGTGGAAATAGCGAATGTAGACAGGAAATAAAGGTTATGTGAGAGAACTGCGTTTGGGGTTTCTGTCCCTTAAGGTGTTTTTTGTTTTCAGGATGGCTTGATATAGTGTTTACAACCAGCATATCTGAGATGTATGCAGACTGTACCATACTCTAACTCACAACAGGTACGTGGTTAAAGCATATGCAAGTCTGGGGGCCTAATCGGTTGAATTTAAAAATATGCATATAGCCTGCTGACCACACAATCCAATAATAGTTTGGCAGAATTAGGACCAGAGATGTTGTATTCAGGTAAATTTGTCTAAAAATGGTGTCAACTTTGAGTGAAATGGCATAGACATGCATCAATATTAGTTGCATCCAACCTCTAAATGGCGTTTATTTTAAAACATTCCCCAAGAAAGAAAGAAAGGCGGGAATTATTTTAGTTTCCACAAATAACCAGAACATATCAATGGGTGTCAAAAAGTACAATCAGTTGTAAAGATAAGCACTAGGGTAAAAATCACCCTAGGTTACAGACTTGGAGAATAATGTTGTAAGCAAAGTTACAAGACTTGCCCAAACTTGGCGGGTCGCAAGCCGAGAAACCATAGGCGAGTCTGGGAGACTCGGCAGTGGAGTACTCGCCAAACTCACCGAGTCTAGGTGAGTCCTGTCTGCTAGACTCGGCCTTCTTTGATAATGGTTGACAAAGCTTGAACACACTCATGAGTTACACATGATATCTTACTTAGTCTATGCACTTGCAAAGATTGGATCCTTCACAGATTTGTCTAGAAAGGGTTCATGTGATGCCCTTCACATCTTTAGGCATCTTCCTCAATTTGAATATAACAAGTCGTTAAAACACTTTATGAGGGTGAATGATACATTTCTAATGCATTCAATTAGGAAGATGGATGAGGAGTTGCACATCTGCTTTACAGAGCGAACCAGAGCTGTCATTTCAGAGTGGGCAGATAGGTTCATTCAATTCACGACATTCAACTACATCTAAGTATTTTGTTTCTCATCATTTCCATATATGCTCCCTAGATACCCTAATGACCACATGGTTTTGCCAGAATTTTGTAGACAAGTGGCTGACATTCATTTTATATTGAGGGACAGACATAAGCTAGCAGTGAACTTCCCCATCGAGATAAGAATCTATAAATGTAAGAATGCCCTAGATGCAAAAGATGCAACTATAGAACTTTGTAATTTAACCTTGAGATTTTCTACGAAAGCATACTTACGATCCTAAGGGTATTCTATTTGAGAGATTGGGATCACACTATCAATATGTGCAAGGCATAGAAGATTTTTGGGCGGATTGTGAGGGCAGTCAGTTCAGCAAGAAACAAATGACTGATCTTATCCCTAAGGAAGTTCCAAAGGACTTTGAGGATTCAGATTCAACGATTTTCTCCCTGTTTTGCAGCAGCAAATTTGGAACAGCAACCCCTAAACATGGTCAACTAGAACATTAAAGAAAGTACTTCTATTCAAGAAAGAATAGAAACAGTTATAGATAGAAATAGGAAATTCATACAAGGAAAGAGCTCACATGGAGGACAGAATTTGACAAGTATATCTCAGCAGCATCAAAAGAAGGTAGTACCTTCATTCCCTTCACATATTGAATCCAAATCAGCAAAAGAGAGTAGCAGCAAAATAGAGTAAGAAGAAGATAATACCTTCGCTCTCATGGGTCCTTGAAACTAGTTGAAATGGTTGTGTTGACAAACATCAAAGAGGGCCGAAGTTTGGATCACTGAGGCTGAGGATCCTGTCTTTGGTGATAAGGACCTTGATTGGGTTGACCAGGTGGATAGAGAGACAGAGCCAGTAGCCGTGGCAAAGGAGGAGTCTAGAGCACGAGGAGACACCTTGGATGTTGGCGTGAGTGTCACTAAGACACAAGCAAATATCATGGTTGCATCATCATCCAAGACCTATCTTAGATGCCCACGTAGGACTTGTCGTAATATTGGGCCGAGTGATGTAGGCCCCTCTGAGCCATAGACTTCTAGTTTTTGTTTTGATTTGTTTTGAACTTTTGATGCCATGGATTTCATATTCCATGAGTTTTGTATAAATTTGACAATATTTATATATCTAAATGTGTTATTTCCTTCAACTAAAATTTGTGTTTATACTTATGTGATCGATGTATACTTGTGTATGTGATCAAAGTAGCTTCTATTTGATGAGTTTATTGTGTCTTTAAGGTTTATTTATTCAAGGGTGCATGACACAAGTTTTAAATCCTTAAAAATCTCTAAATTTCATGGGTTTTTCAATTTGCCGAGTCTTTGGCGAGTTTGGGTGGCGAGTCCGAGTCTGCATCAAAAATCAGCTTGCCGAGTCTTGGGCGAGTCCAAGTCTTGTAACACTGGTTGTAAGTGTTAGGGTATGAATCTATCTTACAGTCCTAAATTCCCTACCAGCTTCACATTGCTGCGCTCTATGAACCCTCTCATAATCCTTTCTAGGTACACTCCTTGAATGGATCTTTTGAGAGGGAAAAATACAGGACAAATATAGTCACTGGTCATCTCCCCTGTGCATGGTCTATAACTAACTCTGTTCCATAGAACTCAAAAAATACAATTTTTTAAAAAAGATGACTACTAAATTTCTAAGTTGCCGAATTGGGTATAGGCACGGGTACGGGTATGCGATTCCGGTACGCTGTTACAGCAATTTTTTTGAAGGGGGTTTGGGTACGTTAGTACAAAATACATATAAAAAATTAAAAATATATATAAATTTACAAATAAATTAAAAATATATATATTTACAAATAAATTATAAATTTGAAATAGAACTAAAATAAAAATTTAAAAATTAAATGATTCTAACTTTACTTTAGTCTTTTAAATTTTAAATTTTTAAACTGTAAAGACTTTTAAATTTTTAATTTTAATGATAAATATTAAATACAATTATATAACTATTAGTCTATTATAAAAACAAAAATAAAACCTATGTATTATAATAAAATTATTAATAAATATTATAATTAAATATTATTAATATTAATATTTACTATTCGGTCTATTCTTAATAAATTAATAATTATTATAAATTTATAAACTATACAAAAAAATGTTAAAAACTATACAATAGTTTTTTATCGATTCAGTATGTAATAATTAAATAAATTAATAGTATACAAAAAAATTTCAAAAAACTATACAAATGTCAAAAACTATAAAAAAAACTATACAAAATTGAAAAAATGATAAAAACCAGGCGGAAAATTATCAGGAAGTGGCGGAAAAACTAGGGCATCGTCGAAAATGCAGAGGCATGTCCGAAAATACTCAGCAGTCGTGGAATATGCAGAGGGTGTCAAGGAAGTTGGGCTTCAAAAATATAGAGGGCATCGAACGACGAAAATATGCAGCAGAGGGCTTCGAACCCACAGTCGATTCAGCCTAGTACCCGATTCCAGGACGTTTCATACCCGGAATCGGCCTGTCCTGCAGAGCAATTCGGCAACTGAGCTAAATTTTTTCTAAAAACTCAAGAAAGATAGTAGAAAATGCTTCTGGAAAGACTGGAATTGACTCTATTTGCCTATATTTGTAAATTTTAATATTACTGAATTAATATATGCAATGTGTTTCTTTCTGTTACATACACATCTGTCTTTTCGAAAGCTCTCACTTGATAATCTTGAAAGTTGAAACCCCAAAATAGTGAGAATTTACTATGCATGGACCACTTGCATCCATACTTTGGTTGTTGTAGTTCATTAAGTGCAGCATGCTTGACGAGCTCCATAAGACAGCTCCAATGGTTACAAAACAAAAAAATTGACAATCCAAAAAACAGAAACATATACCTAGAAGTTGTCAAGAGCTAATAAGTCATACTCAAATAGTGTTTTATCAAGGTAATGTTGAGAGTCTTGAGACCACAAAACTATTAACAAACTCAAGCTGAAGCACAATAACCATGAATTCAAGTAGCTGATAAGAGGCAGGCATCCTTCTTAACCAGCTATGTGTAGCATTGCATCAGGGTCTATCATTAGGTGTGAAAACTGAAGAATATCAAATTTTAAAACATGAGCTTTAAGGAAGCGGTTCCATGTAGAGACCTGCTGCTCCAATTTCACCCTGCAGGTGGCCCATGAAAGCTTCCTAATAGGGGATGCTGGAAAAATCAGAATATTAACTAATAAACTTAGAGCGGAAATTTATTTGGCAGAACCTTTCAGTGGGCTCTGCAGAAAGAGGACATGGTTTATGGTACCTACTTGAGATGCTTTTGGAAATTTATTTCGAAACTTCTAGTAATGTAGTTTTGAGTTTTGTTGTTGCCAATTATATTTGAACTTTTGTAGTGCCATTTCTTGTACTCTGAAATTTTTGTAGGGAAGGGTAAAATTAAAGACATCAGATTTCCACAGTCCATAATATTGTTCAGTCACGTTTCTGGATTTAACTGTGTATGATAACAAACTTACACACAGTTAAATCCAGAAACGCGACTGAACAAGCATAATATTCTTAGAGCAAAATATTCCTAATCACTCTCAGCAAAAAGCTCCCTTTCCATGGAACCACTAAGTAACTTGCAATTAATATAACCCATCAAGAACTATTACAAACTTAAAAGGATACACCCAATGAATATAAAGGAGAGTCGATTTGCATTTAACTGTACATAGTGCTATGAATAAATATATAATTTTGTCCACTTTGATGCTTTCTAAAAAGCATACAATCAAATTCAAACAATGCAAATTCGGGACCCGGCGCCATCACTTACAGTCATGATGGGCTTTAACACACAGCAATTATTAATACCCAGTGAGCTCTTTGTGAACCAAACAACTACATCAACACAGACACTTATTTTACTAGCAGGCCATAGGCCCTCAGAACTTGGCTCTAAGATGAATTTAATAGATTATACATACACCAGATATTAAAGTAATGTTAATCAAAAACTCAAATTTTCCATTGGTTATCAGAATATTTACCGTTTTCCTCGAGTTTTACGCATTGTGCGATCGAGAATTTGCACGTGTGCCTCCTCTGTGGTTGCCATTGTGCTGCTTTGTTTTCCTCCTTATTCTACACCACTTTAACAATTTCCCTTGTAGGGAATGCAAAACCCTACAAATCAAAGCATTGCAGTCAGATTTCATCTCCTCTATACATCTAATACTCACAGATATTTTCACAAAATAAAATTAATATACTCTTTCTGTAATTCAGAAGACAAAAAGAAAAATGCTTCGTTGTTTGAATTGGCCAGTTCGTCAATCTAAAAAATATTGTTACCATAAATTTAAAAGCCTTTAAACCCCATAAATGTTTAAAACCCTGCACATGCTAAGAGCTCCACGAATGCTTAAAACCCTAATTTGGGATGATTTGTTCACACCAAAACCTTAAAAATGTCAAACAAAAAAATAATTCGCAGCCGCTTGCGAATATGATTGAAATCTCTATAGAGGACTAATATAACTAGCACTTGCACCCATAGGAGGTTCAAGGGATATGCCGATAGAAATAACATTTAATTGTATAATTAGCCATATAACAATATATTTATATGTGCGTTGAAAATAGAAAAATATTAATGATGAAAACAAAGTTGATTCTATCATTAGTTCCACGTAAGACTCAAATTTGGGAATTGGAGATCATTACCAACACTGTTTTTGGTGACAAGCCAACTTCTTCATATGGAAAGCAAACAAATCTCAATGGGCTTTTGCTTTGGCCACCCATATGGGAATCCTGTCCATAAAGACATCCACTCTGTCCTTTCTTTTGAGAGTCTCGAATAATCACACATTAATTTATTATCAACTCCTATGATGATGATCCAAGCTACAATACAACAAATTCTGACACTTCCTAGGGCAATCTTTTTATATGGGTAAGGGGTGCGGAAGTGGATGTCACGGAGAAGAAAAGTGTGACCAGCAGGTATGATATCATACTTGCATGAATAGGAACTTTGCATTTGTGGGCTCAAATAATTCAAAGTGATATTTCCTAAACTTTGAAGAAAAAGAAAGGAAAATAAGAAAAGTATCAAATTTTCTTTTATTTTATTTTTTTTAAAATATCAAGGTGAAGGCATGTAGGGTATGTGGCACAGGGTTGTGCACCTGTCGACTACTGCTCTTCTGATGTACTTTGATTTTAGTGTTTGTATGCCAGAATGCGAGGGTGAGGCTCCAAAGAGAGATTTAAGAGCAATGGAATCACAAAGAAGGTGGTAGTTGTTACCTGTTTATGAGCTCAAACCACATGCGATAGCCGGACAAGCCATTTTGTCATTAAATCGCAAGGTGAAGTCTGCTGTTCAATAGGACACCTCTTATGAGAGGAGAGCTCTGACCTGTATTATATCGGATTTCTTGGGTATTATTCTGAGAATTGACTGGTTCTATTTCTATTTGTGCATGATATTGTCCTTTCATCTGCAGGCATTAATATGGGATTGTCTGGGAACTGCAATGGAAGGAAGAGGGCTACTGAAGATCAAGAGTTTGTTTAGGATGATGGACATAAGAAGCTCTATAGGCCTGCCAGGAGATAGTAGGAGTTTGTTTAGGACGATGGACATACGAGGCTCTATAGGCCTGCTGGGAGATAGTATGAATATGGTCTCTATGAAGCTTTAGTGATCTCAAATGACAACAGATGGGGATGGAAAATTATATTCAATCTCTTATAGAAAGTGATGATATTTTTGTATATAATGGAGTTTCGCTCCCTGCAAATAGCATTTGCATTTGCCTTTCGTCGACTTAACAGGGAATACCGAGGATCTGAGCATTTATGTCTCTGTGAGATTCATAATGTTCTATGGTCAGAGCTTTGTTTTGTTGTGGCTATATGTGTCCGGCTCCTATTTCTGTCGATTAATGCAGAACCAATGATTACGCAAAATCAGCGTTGGACAGCATAGAGCAGGAAGCAGCATACTAGGTGCCAGAGGCCATAAATTCCGAGATTGAGTGGATACAAATCTACCCAGATAATCTATGCACAGGCGGCCCTCATGAAGTGATGTGCGAGTGGGGCGCAGGCGAGTGTTATGGGGTTTCAGTTTTTATGTGCATAATGAAATTGCAGCAAACAGATTTTAGTTTTTGTGCTAGAAAAACAAAGAACAAATGCAAATACCTCTTTTTTAAAAAGAAGATTTCCTCCACGGCCTTGGATCGATTCCTCGGAAGGCGATTCTTTTGTTTTCTGTTCGCACTCCCCTTCAGCTCACCTCAAACCTTGCAATTTCATATGCTCGCCTGAGTTATTTGCTTTAAACCGTTTTCGCATATTATCCCAGAGCATCCGGCAGGGGACATTTAAACGACATGAAACAATTTTGTGAGAACAACCGACGAGTTTAGAAAATTTCGCGGCGTGAATTTTTTTTACGGCGTGAGAGACAATTCCGAGCACTATAATGCTCACATATAAAAGCCTATCCGCTAATTACTATCGATCTGAAATGTTTTCCGCCAGATTTTTGTTTTTTTTTTTCTTTTTTCGAGTCCGAAAGAGAAAATAATAAAGCGCCTCATAAAATGGACAAACATTAGAGAATCCTGTCAATATACATAAACGGAACTCTAAAATAACTAAATGGCAGATAGAAAAAACGTTGTGTACAAAAGTATGTTTTTAACACTAATTTTTTTAAAATAAAAATACAAATTTCTTAGAGGGTCTTCTTAGACCATGCGATGGAGGTAATCTAATGTGGAGGATGCAAGCAAGAATGAAATTCATGCATTTCTCTTTGATTATTTATTTATTTTCTATAAAGATCAAGAAATGAAGTATTTTGCATTGTTTCTATTTGTACTAAGGTTTAATTCTCAAACAAAAATGGGCTTTAATGATGGTCATAAGGGCTTTTAATGATAGTTATTAAGGCTTCCATCATATGGCCTAGGAGTTATGTTGCCTTCCTCAAGAGGCCGGAGGATTTGGTTTGATTTCCATCTGCAGACAAGGCATTGTCTTGTGTGTCAAATGGATCATCAGAGCTCTCCAAGGTAATGAGGCTTGGAAGATTCTTGTTTGCCATTGTATTGGTACTGGAACTCCTTCAGGTCATCCGGCATGGAAAGTCTTGGACTTAGGGACCCTTCTTACTATGAGGGAACATGTGTCCATTCAAGGCACCTTTGTTATCAAAAGTATTCGGAAGGCTTGGGAATCCATTAAGCCCTGGCTATGTTGGGCAGGAGATGATTTTCATAATGGTTTATCCATTAATCACCAGTCTATCTAGTGATCCCCTATTCTCAACTCTCAAGGCAGGCCACTGGCTAAGTTGCCTTGGATTCATGCTTTGAAGTTCTTCAAATGAGGAGTGCAAGTTTTGCCTGATTTCATTCATCAGACCACCAAGCATTTTTTGCCTTAAGTTGATTTCAAGCTTAAATTCAAGTTTTCTAATCAAGACCAAGAGACTTTCCAGGTCAGTTATTGATGTTATTCCTCCTCAGTTACTTCATAAGATCAGGGTGCAATCTCTCAAACCCTAGTCAAAAGATTGGAAGTGGTATCTAGACACCCTCTTTTGAAATTACAAGCCCTGCAAAGGCTATTCTTGGTTGTCTCCACATTTGCATATGGTTGATTAGCTCAATCACCATTGGCAACTTCAGTCGTCTCATGGGACCTAGCACACATGGTTCCAATGCATTTGGTCAGCAGTGTTGGAGCCCAAATTGGCTCATTTTGTCTGTGCATTTTGTACCAAGGCCTTTCGTTGGGGGCCTCTCTTGCTCATATGGGCATTCTCACACCTCATTGTTTGTTTTGTGGATAGCTTGAGACTCTCAAGCGTCTCTTTTGGTTTTTTCCCCAGGCTTAGGAAGCATGGGATCCATATTTTTTCAAACCTTTCAAGCCTACCCCTTTTTCTTGGCACATGATTTTGCTTGGAGACTGGCCTTCTCTCTCGCTTAAGTATACCCAAATCTAGCATGCTTTTAGGGTGGAAATTATTTTCAGCATTTGGAAGGCTAGGAATGCAACTCTTTTTATGTAGTGTGTGTTGATGTGTATTTTTCTTTGTATACTAAAGTTATCATTTGCTCTAATGTTCTGATATAGATCTAGGTGCAAGCTAGTAAAGTTGCATCAGAGGTTGCTCATCTTCAAGAGCTACTAGAGCGGTGGGGCAATGCCCCCTGCACTGTTGCTAGGGTTTCTCTCGACTCTACCTCTCCTAGAGGGTGTCGACGTGGGCGTAGCCATTCAGCCAAACACAACTGTAGTGACCATGGCTCTCATTCCCATGGTCCCCTACCTCAAACATTCAAGGACTATACTGCCCATGGAGGATGGTCCCAGCACTCTAGGATGCCCTTTGCTTTTTCTCCAAGGCGTGGGGGTGCCGACTGGCCTAACACATGAAAGTTTCATCATCTGCAGCTCACCATTTCTCTGATCCATGCTCAGTCATCCCCCAAGGAGAACCCTAAAGATGGAGATGGTGCTTTCGTTGGTTGGGGGCTAATTGATGATGCCAGCCCTAGAGATGTTTGGGGAAAAGTTGATGATCAAGATCCTCCTCCCTCTGTTGGCATGGAATTAGCTACTTAGTTTTTTGTGGGCTTTGCCCTTTTTTTGCTCGTCTTTGTTTAGGACTTGGTCCTTTTTTACTTTGTGGGTGTGCCCTCTTACCACCCTACCTCTTTTTTGTGAATATTGTACTATTTCTCTATTATTAATATAATGTTAAATAGAAGATCAAAAAAATCTCAAACGGCCTAACATTCCAAAACCATCACACAATCCCAAATTACTAATTTTATTTTTTAAAATAAGTTAACTATAAAAAATCATTTATTAATTCCATTTGAAAAAAACTATCTTGAAATAATAAAGTAATCAAGTTATCTTGACAATGATAATCAGAATAGTCAATACATTGATTGCAACTAATACATTTAACACACAAGAACACATAGTACATCACTACAAAATAAAGTATTTAAAATGCTAATTGGAATAGAAACATTTAATCCAATTCATTATATAACAAGATTCTTTCACCAAATATCTAATACAACAATTCATTGTGTTTCCATAACTATATCAATATCGGTTAACTAGTTTACATTTAACTATAAAAATTATAATTTCAAAATCACAACATTCATAAACAAGTATGGCGAGTTGTGTTTAAGCTTCCTGGCATTCTATCCTACTATGTGGAGGGAGAGCATCACCCAGATGCTTTGCCTCCATCTAAAGATCGACAGTCCCTCGCACACCTTCCTACTAGAAGTGGCCATACCCTTCACGAGGGTAGTAGATAAAGGAAATTGCAAAGTATGCCATGTCATCCAAGAACTAAGTATAAAGTACTAACTCTATTACATGCAAATTCTCATACAACCCTAGATGCCCTCTAGCTAAGTATGATGATTGACTAACATGAAACCCTATTAGATACTGTGAACCAACAATGTAAGTAGCATTTGCATTACTTTGGCTAGAGTATTTGAAATTAATTTCACATTTTAGTGTGGATACATGGGTTGCTTGTTCACAAACTACTATCTCAGATTGACTCGAGAAGACTTGACCAGTTCACTGAATATAAAAAAAATCCACAATACTCAAGCAACTAAGTAACTGAACTTTTATGTGATTTAACCATCTTATCACTGACTTGGATAAACATCCAAGTTCATCTGACTTGTCCTGGTTTTAGTCAAGTATGTGGTAGTGTGTTTTGATCACCTTTCTAGATCAAATTACTCATCATGTCAGCCATAAGCCATCACAGACTCAAATAACAACAAATAGGAATATTGTAACTCAATTGATTTATTACTGACAATAGTGCAGTCTTGACCCATAGTGCACTTATAATACATAACCAGTCTTATATTGGAGACATATCCTTAGGTGAAAGATTTACATATTCATGTTGGATAATGAATTTACCTAATTGCAAAGAAATAACCTATGCTACCATTTTTTAATCTTTCAATCTAAGTGCATGTGTACTTTTCCTAAGCCATATCCAAGCAACTTCCCAATTTCGAGTGAGGAACCCTATGTCAATTCTAGGTTTGAACATCCTGATAATGATTTTCATAGCCTAGTCAAGGCATCATATCCCTGAGTCAAAGAGTCAAAGAGTCAGGGAGTAAGTGCATCTATCCTTCGTGTCAAAGAGTCAAGGAGTCAGTTTTCCATGTCCAAGATACTTCAGTGTGGTCAAATTTCTCGTACAATAGTTGGAGGGAGGTTTTTTCAAACTGGTAAGCCTGGTTTTGAGAGACTAAACCCAAGGTTCAAGAGTTAGGTCGGCATGTTTAGGGTTAGGTCTAGTCTTCTCCTTGTTTTGTCCTTCTCCTTTACAATTTTTTCAAATTGTTACAGGTATCTCTCGTGGTGGAAGTGCCCTTGTACCATGGAAATAGTGTGAGAAAGATCAAGATACAGTCAAAAGAGGAGTAGTCACTACTCCATGCAGACACTTTCACATGGTATGAGCTCTTGAACAAGGTGTTGAGTGTGAAAAAAGTGAGAAGACAAGGCTATAGATCATCAGATCAATAAGGTTACATATATGGTGAGTTAAAGGGAACCTTACTATCAAGATACAATCAAGGGAGGAGCAATCTATAGGTTGGTAGATCCATTAAGATAGAAATTTTAGTCAAACGAGGAGCAACATCAATTGGGCAGCAGGGTAATGTCTCCAAATGTCCTTAGTTTTCTTTTACTCTACTATGTTTCTTATTTCAAACATGAGAGGGTTCATGAAGGATTATAGTTTTCCATATTTTCCTTGTCTTCATGGCTTTACAACAGTGATGTAAGGGTCTTGGCTCTATCACAAGTTTGAGTTTCATGCAAACGAGTCTTGTGTAGACCTTGTAATTACCTATTCTCTTCCTCACAATGGTATACCCTCATACAATGCACTATGTTTAGTACCCTATGAAACCCTTGAAAGGTTTGGACTAGTAAGAGAAAGAGACACAATGGGGAACCCCACACTACCCTATCACAGCCCTTGGATCTACATGAGGTGGAATATACAAAGATCACTGTCCTATAAGAAGTTTGTATCACTGGGAGTTGTCAAACCCTAGTAGACCTCTAGGGACCAGGGCAATAGATATAGATTAACCAAAATATAATGAAACCTTATTATTCTTAATCTACATTCATCATAGTATGCGGGCATAGTCAGTATATAATTTATAGTAACCCTTCAAGATCACTGAACTGAACCACAGAGGCATTGTGGAGGTTGTGTAGGAATTTTTATTCTTTTAAGATATATCATTTCAATGGAGTAGCCTCTGAGAGCCATTGTGACAGTGATAACAAGACTATGAGGACAATGGACAAAAGCAACTCTGTCAAAGGTTTTTGAGGATCTTGTATACCCTTGTTTCGAGCCTAATGAACCTTGAGGTGATGTCAAGTCCTCAAAACTATCAAAGACTGTATTGAGCCAAAGTTAAATAAGCAGCCTGTGACTACAGTGAAGGGATAGTAAGTTTTGATAGTGGTCTTAGAGATAGTCTTTCAAGACATTGAATATGGGAGACTCCATGTGCTAGAGCCCTGCACATTCTTGAAAGAATCTATCCATAAAAGGAGATCTATGTTTTATCTTCTAGTAGTACATGAACCTATGACCCAAGCAGAGTAATGGAAGTGAAAGCAAAAGACAATTGACAGTGGTCTAGAATAGTGGATACAACTATAGAGACATAACAAAGGACAAGGTTCTTTTTGTTGGATGGTTCTGAAACCTAATGCCTTCAACAGGGCTGATTTCCATCTCAAAGGAAGGATGCATGGGTTTAAAGGCCATTCAAGACCAAATGAAGCATGAAATGTTCTTGTGAGAAGAGGGCAGAATAGAGTTAGTGACTGTGTGATAGGAAAGGTATAGATAGTCATGGGTGTTGACAACGACTCTATGAGGACTAAAAAAGAAAAACATGTAGATGATGATCAAGATAGTAGTGGTCATTGATGTTCATAAAATAATAATAGTCACCTATCATAGAGCAAAGGTAGCAGTATTTCATTTTCCCTTTCACATTGGAGTAGTCCATAAGTGTCAGAGAGGATAGTATTAGGTATGGTCTCAAAGACAGTATTGCAAACTTCCATAAGGTACTGATCAATCTTAAAACTCATATAGTTTTGATCCATTAAACAATGAGAAGGGAGAAAAGAATAATAGAAGACTGTCAGCAATTAGTTGTGGCCTATCAACCATGAAAATTCTTGTTAGAGGTTACAAGGGACTGCGAATAGAACTGTCATTGTTTTTCACAAAATTATTTAAAGAATACACAGTAGTCTATGAAGATGCCATGTACCTGTGAACCTGAACATAAAACAAAGAAGGTGGGAAGGGTTTTGAGGGCAGAGCATAGTTCAGGATTGTCAGGAATCTATTAGGTTATCATTGTGATAGTATGGACAACATTGCAAGGATTGTATTCAAGTTTTTATGGAACCCCAAGATTGTACAAGAATCAAACAAACATCTAAATGAGGACAGTCCTATATAGGTCTAGCAGGGGTCTGCACAATCAAGAAAGGAGCTTGCACAATGAGGTAGAACATTGACAAAAGGTTGGAGGCATTGAAACCATAACAAGGATACTTTGATCAAGGTACCACAAGACAAACCACAAGACCCTCATCATACCCTTGACCTTACCAAGGAGGTTGCAGACTTATCAGATAAGGGAAAAATACTAAGGTTGAAATACACAGTGTGTATTTCAACCTTAGTGAAATACACACTGTGTGAAATTGGTAGAGGAATTTTGATTCCCTCAACATTCTTAAACCCTCAAAGACCCCTCCAAACTCATCTATCAACTTGTTGAAGGATATGTATGGCCTCTTAAGCACACATAAGCATTTTTATAAAGGAAAATAAACCTCACAGACCCTCCTAACATCATGCAAGGGTTTCCCAATGGGATCAGTTAGTCAAGAGGCTAAAACATTTAGTTTGGACACACCTACAACCAGATTCTAGTCTCAAGAAGGTGCTACATGGATAATATATTAGTTGAGAGGACTTTGGGAGGCAAAAGCAGGCAGTTGCAGGCAGTTTTTACCCCTTAAAACAAGGCTTTTTCACTTTGCATGCCTAAGTAAGACCAAAAGTCATGCAAATCACATGTTCATCATGTATATGAGATAGCCACAAGTCAAGAGGCTAAAACATCTAGTTTAGAAGCACTTACAAGCAATTTAGGCCTACTTAGGAGGCCCACATGGTTGTAACTAGAGTTGAGAAGAGTTTGGAGCTATAATCATGCATTTTTGGGCAGTTTGGAGTCCTAAAACAGAGTCTTTTTTTTCCTTGTACGCCTAAAAACTTCTGGTTCATCCAAAATTGACTAAAGACATCAATTCCAATCAATCTGATGCAATGGAGTCAATTCAGTTTAGTTGGAGTTCACTTCCTCAAGTGCCCAGTTCAATCATGTAGACTCAACCTTCTCTAAGGAAGACGTCTTTCATCAAAACAAAGCACACGGGTGCTTTTTTCTCAGTTCTTTTCTAGCTTTTCTTTGCTCACAGTAAGAAAATATGACATTGTAACTCAAAATCAGAACTATCCATTGTTGAACAACAACAATTTTTATGTATTTTCAAGCATTTTTTCAAAACTTGTACAAGAAAATTCCTATTAAGCAACATATTTTCCTTCTCAAAATTTATGTGTTAAATAGTATTATGATTGATCTGATCTAATTTTTGTGATTTTAAATACTAAATCCTTAAATTATGTCTCATTTGAAACCATATTTATGCAAGAATATGAAAAACTCATACAAGTCATAGGTTGTGTTTACTATTTTTTTAGAGTTTTTAGTTGTGAAAACACATAGTCTTCCATCAATAAAGCCTAAAACATAACCTTCCTTTGAAACACTTTTGTATGAATTGATCAAAAATTTGAGTTGTGCATAGAATAGGGTAGTTTTTTGAGAGAAATTGTGAACTAAAACAACAAGTACAAGTCCTTTAATCATTGGTACATCACCTCCTAGGTTCATTTCATCTTAGCTTTAGTTTTCTATCCTTTTTCCTACCAAATCAGTAGGCTTTTAGGAGGTCCATCAAGGGAACTAGCCCTCTCTGGAGGTTCACCTTTGTCATAGGCAACCCACAACTTGAAGGTGATCCCATGTTTCACAAGATGGCTAAGTTTTACACCTAGCCATGGTGCAATCCTCATGACAACAGTTTTTGGCATGCTCGGTGGGACACTAAAACTCATTTTCAGTCAAGAATTACTCAATTTTCATTGTTGTCCTGGTATAGATAGCAGTGTTTTTGACCATTTTGAGGTTATAAACATATACCTAACAACTCTTATCTCTGATTTTTAAGCAGATCTAGTACGAACAACACATGAGAAGAGTACAAACAAGGGGAAGCTCAACTCCGTTTGAATACTTATAGCTATCACCACCTCGAAGAAGAGGAAGAGCAATAAGAAGAAGCCTTAACCCACTAGGAAGGACATATTATACACCTCCCAATCATAGACCCACAAGTTTTGTGCAAAGAAATCAAGTACAAAACCCTCAAATACCACCAAATACAATGGCAAGGCAGTTTGCCTTTGCATCATTTAATAGGGGCAGACCATTAAACCTTGCCCAACATGATGACATACCTATGGTAGCCCTTAGAAGTTTGTCTTTCCTCACTAGAGAAGATCAAACTACACCTATTGAGCATATCAGAGATGTGGTTACACTGTGTGCAGTTCACAATATCATAGCTGAGAATTTAGCAATTAGGCTCCTAGCTACTTCACTAAAGGGCAAGGCATTACAATGGTTCAGAGCTTTGGTTGTCAGCTCAATTAGATAACGAGATGAGATAAGTGATGCATTACATAAGCAATTTAAAGATAAATCAGATCATTTGTCTTTGGTTGAGCAACTAACCACCATCAAGAGAGCCCCACATGAGCATGTATGATGGATTTCAACTTCCATTTCCAAAGGACTTGGGATAGAATCCCACAAACAATAAGGCCTTTAGCTCAACATGTATTTTTGTATTTCCTAAAAGCCTTTAATAGTGACATATCTATGATGATTCAGTCAATGGGTGGAACTACACTTCCTAATGCATACGATATTGCTATCAGGGCAGAAAATAGCCTCATACAAGCTGGTAAAATGGCCCCAAGGCCTCCCATGCCTATTTTTCCTAAGATACAGCCACCTATACCATTGCCAATACCCCCAATGGTTGTTGTATCAGCACTAGGTTATCTAAATTTTACTTAAGAAAAGATTGTCCCAGCCCAATCCCAGGAATTATAGGAAATAAAAGACTTATTACAGACCTTTGGCAATGAGTTAGTCAATATAAAGAAGTAGCAAAATCAAAATTTCATACCTTATCAACCAAATTAGCCTAATAGGCCTCCTTACCAAACTGATCCTCAAGGTCAAAGAAGGAATTTTAATGCAAGGCCTTATTAACACTACAATCAGAACGCTACCAGCACTTCTAGGGAGCTTGTAGCAGTGCAAAATAACATGCCACAAGATTATGAGTGGTGTTTTTCATGTAACCAACCTCGTAACCAAGCCACATGTTCCAATGGGGTGATCAATCAGGCTCTCATGGTATAGAATAACATTGTTGTCCCACAAGATGCAACACAACAAAATTACGAACAATAGGGTTCTCATACTGACAAAGGCCACCAAGATGTTAACTTAGTGAATTGGCAAGGTGAAGAGTTTTGTGGGGTGAACCATCCAAACACACAAAATTAGTCATCTCATTCCATAGAAGCCAACACAGGGTCTAAAAAGAGGGTTGTTGATATAGGATAACAAGCTAATAAGGGACAAAATTAGGCTCCTATAGGCCACCAAAGTCCTGTTGGTCCATCACATACACCAAATCTGCAAATACTACCAAGAGGGCAACCTATAGTGAGCAGAGATCAGCCTAAAAATCAATCACAACCATTGCAAACACAGGTAGACGTTGTTGTTCCAAAAGGATAGCCAAAGGTTAGTGCAATTCCATTTAGTATTTTGGAACATATAAAAAGGGCAATATGAGCATATCAATGTGGGATTCTTTATCCCTTCCTAGTCAAAAAGATTTATTACAAAAGGCTTTGTCTAACCTTACCTTGTCAAATGAGTCTCCTAATGAGCAGCCTAAAGTTGTACTTGCCAATACTCCTCAAGCTAAAAGTGAACAACAAACCCACGGAGTAAAACCACCTTCATTTTACGTGTCTTTGATTATTAGGCAGCACCTTGTCCATAATTGCATGATTGACTCAGGTGCGAGTAGTTTTATAATGCCCAAATAGAGAGTTGACAAACTTGGTTTATCACATGAACCCCTTGCCAAAGGAGTAGTATAGTTGGATGGGACAACCATCAACACTATTGGAGTTATTAAAAATTTGAGCCTCACTTTGCATACTTGTCCAAATTTTTCCATACCTCAAGACATTTATGTCATAGATCTACCACCATACTTTGCAATATGCCTTTCTAGAGACTTCACTATGAAATTAGGTGGTTATCTATCTACTGATTGATCACACATGTTATTTAGAACAAGGTATGGTACTAGAGTGACTGTGAAATCAAAGCCTATAGCAAAAGACCACATAGAGCCATACATTCCTAGTGCTGTCAATGCAAATCTCACAATCCATGAAGAGGAACAACCTGATGTCCAAGAACCAAACACTCCTATGGAAGGCATACCTGATCTGATTTTATATGAGTGGGAAATTGAGAATCATGAGGATGATCCACTCAAACATATGGAAGAAGCAGGATTGGGTATCTACATGTTTCATGAATAAAACATGGTTGTCCCTAATCTTGTAAAAGATGAAAAACAATAATACAAACAACAATCAAATGAGTTATGGCAACTATATTTTGATGGATCAAGAAGCAAAGTAGGTGCTGGGGGAGGAGCTATGCTTGTGTCTCCTGAGGGTAAGAGGTATTATTCAACTTTCAGGTTTGCTTTGAGTTGTACTAATAACACACTAGAGTATGAAGCACGTATCCATGGCTTAGAATGGGTAAGAAAGAAGAAAATCAAGTGCCTACAGGTGTTTGGGGACAACAAACTGGTTGTGAATCAAGCAAGAGGTATAAATGTGACTAAAAATGATTTACTTAAGTCATATAAGCATAGAGTGTGGGACATTATTGAAGAATTGATGCCTTTAACTTGTTGTCTTTACCAAGAAATCAGAACAAACAGGCTGATAAGTTGGCTGCCATAGGTGTTGAATATGATATTCCAAGAGAGGTTAAAAATATCGAGGTACAACAATATGTAAAGGTGGTTGTAAGGCCATTAATTCCAAATAATAACACCCATTGGCAAGTGTTTGACAGTGATGAACAAATTACAAACTTTCTGATTGAAGAGGTTGAATTTGTAGGTGGGAATCAACAAAAATTGCAATAGCAGTTTGGTGATTAGATTCTACAACTGAAAACAAACAAATTACCCAAGGGGTTAGTGACTTTGGAGTCTATTTTTAACACAGATGACCAAGTAAGGAGAGAAAACGCTAGCATATTAGTCAAAGAAGAACACTATGAATCCATTGAGATCTTCAAAGGTAAACTCAAACTTGGCAAGGTATGTACTAAAGAAGAACGACATGCTTTCATTTTGCTTTGTCAAGAGTATGATGATATCTTTGCTTGGGAGGATCAATATTTGAAAGGATTTAACCCTAAATTAGCACAACAACTATTGAGCTAGAACCGAATGCAAAACTAGTAAGACAAAGGCAAAGGCCTTTGAATCCTAAGCTTGAACACCTCATAAAGACAAAGCTAAACAAGTTGATCCAAAGTAATATCATTTTTCCTATCAAACACACATCTTGGGTATCTAACTTGGTACCTGTGAGAAAAAAGAATGGTGAAATCAGATAGTGTGTTGACTTCAGAGATTTGAATAGAGCTTCACTTAAGGATCATTATCCACTGCCCTATATGGAGCAAATATTGCAAGTAGTATCAGGTTTAGAGAGGTTCTCTTTGTTAGATGGTTTTTCAGGTTACAGCCAAATCTTGGTAAAAGAGGAAGATTAGTTCAAAACAACTTTTACCACAAAATGGGGAACCATGGCATATAGAAAGATGCCCTTTGGATTATCCAATGCTAGGGTAATTTTCCAAAGGGCCATGGACATGGATTTTCAAGGCCTCATGAACAAGTTTGTGCTTATATACCTTGATGATATTACTATTTTTTCAAAGGATGCAAAGGAACATTTCTATCATCTAAGGCAAGTCTTTGACAGATGTAGGGAATATGGTGTTTCCCTCAACCCAAAGAAGTGCATCTTTGCTATCCACGAGGGTAAACTCCTTGGCCATATTGTCTTTAAATATGGCATTACAATCGATCATGAAAGAGTAAGTGCAATTTTATCTCTACCTTTATCAGCTCATAAGAAAGGATTACAAAGTTTTTTAGGAAGGATCAACTTTGTTAGGTGATTCATTCCTAATATTGCAAGTCTCTTCAAGCCTCTAACCTCTATGCTATAGAAAAACATGGGATTCAGTTGGTCAAAAGAGGGAAAGAGAAGTTTTGAAGACATCAAAGAGGCCATAGCAGCAAGACCAACACTCACAAATCCAAATGTTTCTAAAGACTTCATATTATATGCCTTTGGAAGCATTGACACAATCTCAGCTATGTTGGTACATTGAAATGAAGATGATTTAGAACAACCAATAACCTTCTTCAACCAAGGTTTGGAAGGTTACGGACAAAGGTACACATTTGTTGAGAAACATGTACTAGCTGTGATTAGAAGTCTCAAGAAATTTAGGCATTTTCTTTCAAATAACAAGGTAATTTGATGGTTTCTCACCCAAGTGTCAAATATTTCTTGCTAAACAGAGATTTAAATGATAAGAGAGCTAGTTGGATAACAAAGGTCATGGAATATGACGTAGAAATAAAGGTAACCAAGCTGGTAAGAGGTAAGGGATTATGTGAACAGCTTGCTGGTAGGTTAGAGAACAACAAAGAACTAGAAAAAGAAGTTGTCTTTGTGCTCAACAATGAAGATCAAGCTGTTGTCCCAACTTCTTCTTCAAGTTGAGTACATGAAATGATGCTTTATATTCAAACAAGTGAGTGTCCTAAAGGCCTAAACAATACAAAAAGAAGGTATTTCAGATTGCAAGCAATTCCTTTTGTGATTGTAGATGGCATCTTATTTAGAAGAGACTTTAATGGCATATTGTTAAGATGCATTGAAGCTGATCAAATTAACAGATTTCTTGAAGAGTTCCATGATGGTGTAGCTGGTGGTCATTTTGCACCAAGAATAATAGCCCTAAAATAATGAGAGCTAGTTACTTTTGGCCTGATTAGTATTAGGATGCACATGCATGGGTAAGGAAATGCAACAAGTTTGTGCAGTCATGGTAGGAGGGTTCAAAGAATGAACTTTCTAAACCATGCAGCTAGAGTAAACACAACGAAAACAACACAAATATAGAATGTAATGGAAGATTCAAATGTTCAATATATATCAAACAATCAAAATGCTTAAATATTGGCAACATGCAGGCTACAATCAAAGGGCTCACAGGCCTACTTTCTGGGTCACAACGGATAGTAAAATATTGCATTAAAGTGCCTTCCGAAAAGAATTCCACTATTTATCTTATGAAATCAACTAACTTTAGGACTGACTTCCTAATGCATCTAAGAGATCTATATATATCATCTTCAAACTCATAGAATCCTCTGCGTTGGCCACAAGAGGTTACAAACTCCAATGAAAGATGAAACATGTAGACACATGTAGGTCGACCTACAACATCTAGTATTGCTCTGCAAATGTTTGAAACTTGGTGTGGACCTAAAAGAAGGTCTATTTGGTCCTTATGTTCTATGTATGATGTTCCATTAACCTCTACAAGTCACTGAAGTGCTCCACAAACCTTCTCCTTCAATTGACTGCCTGAATGTTCTTCTCTGTGAAAGTTGATGATCTTCTGATAGTGATAACTTTTTGTAGATAATTCCAAATCTCCTGAAATCTAAATATGATGTAACTAACATGACATGGAAGATAATTCCTACTCTGTGAGCTCTGATATGAAGATGTGGCAAAATGCGGTTGAAAATGATGAACTGTAAATTAATGAACTACAACTGAAATGAAAGAAAAGAAAAGAAAGCAAATATTTTTGGTTGATGCAAGATTGCTCTGCAACTTGGGATGCTCCTGCATCAGACACCTAAGGTTGTTGAAAAAGTGAGTCCCTCACTTTGCTAGGGCTAGAGGAAAACCAAGGTGGTCTACCTCAACCTGAGATATCCATGATGAGTTTTCTTCCCATCTTCCTTTCTACTTTACCAAATACTCTTTATACTACTTACCTCTGGTATTGCATCCGACTCTGATGTCCAAGATGCTCTCTATCTGCTCTGGTGGTTGCTATGGTAACTAACCCTTCAATCCATCTTCAATGCTATCACTTGATTCTCCCTCATGATATTGATATAGGGTTGCAACATGTTGAATATAGGTGTTATACCAAATGTCTTCAGTAGCTCCACTTCATATGCATTTCCTGAATTAAACTTCTTAAGAATCTTACATGGTCCAAACTTCTTCATCTTCAGCTTGGTATATGTCCTTACTGAAAATCTCTTTTTTCTTAGATACACCATTACTTCATCTCTAACTAAAAATTCTTTATGTCTCCTTTTCTCATATGCTTGTTCCTTATACTTATTATTAATCTCCTCCAAATGCTTCCTGACTTGATTAGGTAGTGTCTCCATCTATCCTGCAAATTCTTTTGCCTCTGCGCTTCTCTTATTCTCCATATTGATGTCTCTTAGCTCTGCAACTCCTGTAGGTTTAGCTCTTGTCACAATCTCAAATGGTGTCTTCCCTATACTCTTGTTCACTGAATTATTGTATGCAAACTCTGCTTTTGGTAGAATTAGATCCCAATTCCCTGCTTTGTCTCCTACTAAACATCTCAACAAGTCACCCAAACTCCTATTTACCACGTTTGTTTGTCCATTTGTTTGTGGATGAAATGTTGAACTAAACTTTAGGCCTATCTTCATCTTCTTCCACAATGTCCTCCAAAAATATCTAATGAATCTTATAGAAACCTGTCTGAAACTATACTCTTAGGTAATCCATGCAATCTCACAATCTCCTTGAAAAATAGGTCAGCAACATGTACTGCATCATTTGTCTTCTTACAAGGAATGAAATGTGACATCTTTGAAAATATGTTCACTACTACAAATATAGAATCATGTCCCCTTTGTGTTCTTGGCAATCCTAATATGAAATCCATGCTTATATCCTCCCAAGGTCTCTTTGGTACTATCAAAGATTTGTACAATCCAATATTCTGACTACTCCCTTTTACAACTTGACAAATTCTACAACTCTAAACAAATTTCCTTACATCCTTATATATCTGAGGCCAAAAGTAATGTTCACTTACCAAAGCTACTATCTTGTCAATCCCAAAATTTCCTGCCAATCCACCACTATGCTTCTCCTTTATCAAATTATTTCTCATTGAACTCTTAGGTATACATAACTGATTTCCTTTGAACAACATATATTCCTGAGTGAAATAATGTAACCACTTACTTCTATTTGTCACAACAGGTTCCTTACATGCTCTCCATGGCTCTGCAAAATCAAGATCTTCATACATATGCTTAAGTTCTTCGAATCCTAATACTTCTACCCTCATCTCTGTCAGTAAATTGCTTCTTCTACTCAATGCATCTGCAACATTATTTGACTTCCCACTCCTATGCTTCAATACAAATGTGTAACTCTGCATGAACTTGTAACATACATTATCGAAATAGGATTTTCTGTGCCAAGTTTTTTTCCTTTTCTGAGTGATTTGAACTACTGTTCTATTTAATGTTTATATGTATGTTTTGCATGTATTGTTTTTGCATTATAAACATAGAATATATAGTGCATATAAACAAAACCCATAAAATCTAAAGCATATATGAACAAAATATTGAAGACCTAGATTGTATTATGCCAAAATATTAATTACAAGCACATACCCATTTGCCAATTTACAACTTCATACATTTGTTATAGCCAGATCGACAACATGCATATGGAAATCTTGCATATTTTGCATTAACAAGAATGATATCAGTAGCTTTCCTTAACCAAATCTACCCTAACATACAAGAATATGACCTCCAACGAATTCCCAAGTAGTACTCCTAAGGTGTACAACTAGTGTTGGGTGTGTACGTCTCTGCTAGTGACTTGAAACATCAACAAACAATGTTAAATATCATCAAATGGCTCTGTATTAATCTGCTGAGGTGAGACGACCAAGATAGCATGAAGATAGATACTAGAAACCACACAGAACTCCACACACTACTCCCAACATAGTACGACTTGTTGTAGCTGTGGTACAACCAACAATAGGAACATCTGTAGCAGCATTAAATCTCAGTCAAAATGCATAAATTTTTCCTCTATGACTCTGCTCTCAGTTGCAACAAGGAACTCCATTTTATGATGTTCATTCAAGCTCATTTCTTCATTAAAATGACTCCCACTGAAGTACAAATGAAACCCTTGTGTGGGGCTTCCAAGAATCCTTCTTGATGTGGTCTTTCACACACGGTGAAGGGGACTTTGAGGAGGTTTCCATCTCAGTAAAGTTTGGTTCAAACCCTCAAAGATCCAAAGCTCCAAGAATTGCACGACAATCTATTTTCCAAGTGAGTGTAAAATGAATCCAAAATGAGCTTACACTTGCTTTTTTATTTCTTCATTCTCAATGCCCAAGAAAGGGGAATATTATACCATTATTTTATTTCATGACTTACATTAAGTCCCCAACACACCATAGGGCACCCATCTCCTAGTAAAACAACTTTAAGTTATAACTTGTATTATAAAAGTGAAATCACTTAATAACTTAAATTCACTTTAGCCCCTTATAAATATTATAAGTTAAATATTTAATTTAACTTATATCTTGACAAATAATGTTCCAGGCATCTCGAAACCATAAACCTCGTGCTAGGCCCTTGACTCTGCAGTGCTATAAATAGCAAGTCGATCCACACTGCTCCAACCTGACTCACTACAAATAGTAAGTCCTAGTGAATTGGTCCCATTTGGCTCCCTAACCAATGCCATTAGCCTATGGGAACTGAGTGATAGGCTAATTCTCTTCAATTGACCAACTGGACTAGATGGGGGACATTATAGTCCGCTCTCCCCAAGATTGCTTGTCCTCAAGCAATCTCAGCTCAAGATGTTGACGTATCTGCTCACTCTCCCATGTCACATCCTCAACTAGTAAGTTCTTCCATTTTACTAGGTACTCCTTGATTATCCACTTCCTAAGATTCCTCTCACGAGTGTCAATGATAGCCTCTAGAACCAATATTAGCTTCCCCTTCTCATCCAATGGTGGAAGCTTGATTGAAGGAATCACATTGTGGCCAAGTGCTTTCTTGAGCCTAGAAACATGGAACGCATTATGCACTCGACTATCTGTTGGTAGCTCAAGCTCATAGGCTACTTCTCCTACTCTCCTGGTTACTCTGAATGGACCATAGAACCTGGGTTTTAATTTTTTTGCTCCACTCCTTTTTAGAGTGGACTGTCTGTAGGGTTGGAGCCTCAAGTATACCATGTCTCCAACCTTGAAACTCCTCTCTACTCGGTGCTGGTCAGCATAGAGCCTCTGCTAATTTTGTGCCTGCTGCATATTTTCCCTAAGCTCCTTCATTATATCCTAACTCTCTTGTAATAAATCTTTTGCCTTCGGCACTCGACCGTCACCCAATCGTAAATATGCAAAGCACGGGGCATCATACCCATACAGAGCCCTGAATGGAGTCATCCTGATGGACATGTGATAAGTCATGTTGTAATAGTACTCCCCCAGGTGCAACCATCTAATCCAAGCCTTCTTCTGCCCCGAAACATAATTTCAGAGATACCCTTCCACCCATTTGTTTACTATCTCTGTCTGACCGTCAGTCTATAGGTGGTAGCTAGTGATGGGAGTTAGCTCAGGTCCACACAACCTGAACAACTCCTACCAAAACAAACTCAAGAACTTACTGTCCCTATCACTCACTATGCCCTTGGGTATCCCATGGAGTTTGAATATCTCCCTGAAAAAGAGATCAACCACCTATATTGTTGTACATGTTGTTGAAATGGCAAAGAAATGTGTGAATTTGGTTAGTTTGTTGACCACCAGATAGATGAAGCATTGGTTGGTCAAAAGATAGATGCACACAAACTCGAGGCTAGAATGGGTGAATAAGCACAAGGTGAGCCTAAATTGGAGGAGGATGAGAGGGTAGTTGCATCAATGAGATTCATTGAAGATGATGATTTCATCAAAACTCCAAAATTCAAGGACTTTTGGGTGAAAATGAAGATGATGGAGTTTGATGAAAAAGTTTCAATAAACAAGATGGGTGTTGATGAATTAGAACATGAGCAAATTGTGGCAAAAACCTTTAAGAACATAAAAATCGATGAAATAAATGTTAGCTCAAATGAGGCTAGAGAAATAGTCTTAAAGAGCAACATGTTGATTATTCCTGGCTTAGAGTTGAAAAAAGTGTTTTTGTTAGATCAAGTCAGGAATCAAGAAGATCCCATGCTAGCTTCTGAATTTGACTATGAGGCTGGCATCAGCGGATGTGGCTTCAACCCAAAAACATAAACATTGGCAAAAAAGGGCAATTCAAAAGAATACAAATAAGCCAAGATTGCTTGATGTTGTCCAAGAAATGAGAGGTACAACTATAGTCAAAACTTTCCAGGACACATCTGTGACTGAAGCAGTCGCCCTCACTATTCATTCTGCAATGTTCACACAAGTTGCAGTTAGGAAATTAGAGCAAAGATTACAAGAATATGAAAAAACTCAGATGAAATTGAATGATGAAGTGAATAAGTTGTACGTTGAAAATACCAAATTGAAGCAACAATTGAGGGTTGATAGTTCTTCTCAGATTCAATCTATTATACCATACCAAGCCCTTGTGCCACAACAATCTGGTGATGATATTGTATCCATTGCTCAATTAAATGCAGTAAAATTGAAATTGGAAAAGGAGATTGAAGACTTGAAGAAACAAAACAAGAAGACCAAAGATGAATCTCAATTGAAAAATCTTGAAGTGTTTGAAAAGATTCTAGAATACAAAGTAACATTGGTTATTGATAAACTGGGAGATGTGCATGAATGCTATTCTTCCTTATCACATGTCATGGAGCAACTGAAGGTAAATTATTTTGTTCTGGATCCACTATACAAAAGATGGCAACCATCACATCATACATTGATCACTCTCTGTAAAGTTTTACAAAGAAATGCAAATGCCCCTGCAGCTCTAAAGCCAACAGAGAAAATGGTTAGAATGATTTTGGATGAGTACCAGTACATGGGTGGTGAAAGCCAGAAAATGCAGACTAAAATTGATTCTTTTGCCACCTACAAACATCAGTTCATTCCCTCAATTTTGACAGAAGATAAATAAATCAAAAGTCTTGATGCATGGAGGCTAAAATTTGGTCATATAGTCTCCCAGGTGATGGATTTTTTGAAGAAGGATCAAAATGTCAACATTCTCAACTTTAACATGATACTGGATAGAGTGATTGCTTTAGATGCTGGGTATCGAAAATTTGTGATTGATGTCAAAG
This sequence comes from Cunninghamia lanceolata, assembly GCA_027924645.1. Classification (NCBI taxonomy): domain Eukaryota; kingdom Viridiplantae; phylum Streptophyta; class Pinopsida; order Cupressales; family Cupressaceae; genus Cunninghamia; species Cunninghamia lanceolata. Next base: position 10,508,173 of record BSBN01000108.1, read on the forward strand.
CATTGAGAGACAAAAGGTGGAAGGATCACCAAGCTAACTTGCTCCAAATTCAAAACTACAAATGGCCTAGTGATTTTACTGTGTTTCAATGGGACCAGGAATACCTTTACGCTGATGAATAGGATAGACATGAATGCAGAAGAGCAATGAGCTTTATCGTGATGTCAACTTGCACCAACATATCTTGGATGTTCTATTCTTTTGCCTCTTTATGTTTTTTATGGTTTTCAAATGTATTTAAAGTATACTTGGCAGTTTAATTTAGACTTGTCAAAAGGTAAATATTGTAATACAATATATCAAGGGTTGGGAATACAAAGAGCCATGTTGAATGTAAAAGGTCTGAAGCTTGTTGCTTGCTTTGTCTCTATAAAAAGGAAACCAAGACCTTATGGCTCACTCTCTCGGGGATTTTGATTTTTGAAAGAGACATTGCATAATCTTTTCTTTGAAGCTGATTAATACAAAAGTTGCTTTTCTCTGGTGCTAAACTTTTAGTTCTCATTTACTTATTGATTTCATTGTCAATATTTTATCTGGTTGTTTCCAACTTAATTTTTACTGCACATGCAACAAATAGAAATCATCAATAAAGTATCTTTTTCTTTTGCTAGTTTATAGTATATTTATTTTTCTTTGTCTTTGAAAGTTATTATATCTCTCTTAAAGTGTAATAATTGACAAATAGCACATACATGTTTTGGTGTGTCTTAGATTTTTCTTTGGAATAATTAAGTGCAGAAATGGTGTGTGACCCTTCAAAGGTTGCGATGGTGCAATGGAATGACATGCAGCGTGCCGATAGCCACATATTTAGTTCTGATGTGTCCTCAATCAATGGTCAGAATTCAAATCCAGATTTTTATGCGCTGAGCAATGCGATTGAGTTGTGATTTGACAACTGGCATGTTTCTTTAGCTGATCCTGATCTTCAAACACATTTTGCTGATTACACCAGACGGTCGTTGTTCGTGTGCGACTTAATTTTAACACCTCAGGCTGTTACCCTTTGCTTTGGTAATTGTATTGTGATTATCAAGTATTTCCAACAATAAATTCAAGTGTGTAAGGCCTGTGGATATCTGAAATGCAATTACGTAGATTGATGGAGAATGAAGACTATTCAAATGATGAGCCTCAATATGTTCTTATTATAAATGGAGGCCTTACCATTAGTCGTCTACATTAGTTTTCAATATGGCTACTCTGCAAAGATTTTCCTTTTGTCCTCCTTTGAATGTTTCTCCAAGAGGTATGCATGTATTTTCCTGGCTATGAATTTGTTCTTTCTGAATTAAGGAGAAGGGTAGACTTTGGCTAGAGAATGGGGGAGTTGAAAACAATGAGGACTTTTAGCTTCGGTGACCTTGTTGCTTTCCCATAACCATAGCTGAGTAATATTATTCTAGTGGGGAAGGACAAAGGTTCCCCAGGAGCTCCAATTGTGTGAGGTTACTTCTCAGAGGTGGGCCGACTAGGTAAAATCTCAATGACCCTGAGTAGATTTGGAATTTAGGTGTTCAGGTAGAGAGACATCATTTGTCCCTCTCCCCCTACCTTCATTTGATGACCTTCATGAAGGACATCAACTGAGGAGGGATATTACGCCTGGATTGCCTGATTTACAGTAGAGGGATAAGACTTTACTAATGGACTTAGAGAAGTCCTTGGGAGGGCAAATGCGTGGTTTGATTAGCTTCTGCTCCAACTGTTCATGGTTTTGTTGACGGGTTGTAGACATGCGGTTTTTAATAATTAGGGATTGAAAGATGGGGAGTCATGGTACCCTACTAATGGTCTATCATAAGCAACAAAGAAATTGGTGTCTTTTTAAGGAGTTGGATGTCCTTCTAGAGTATTTTTGGGCCCCATAATATTGTTGTCAAGAGAGCAGCATCAACTCTAGGTTCGTTGATGAAAAGAGGCAGTTTAGAGCTCAACTAATCAGAGCAAGGATGCAAAGTGCAAATACTAAATGCATTGTAATTAAAAAATTGTACTACAAAAATCTTAAGATGCCACAATATGTCTATTTATAGGCTCTCAAATGTCGTAGTATGAGAGAGAGGAGAAAGAGTGGTCAGGTGGATATAGATATTTTTATTCTGGGCTATGGATACAAGGTATCCACTTCTAGGGAAGTAGTTTTGTGTAACAGATTGGGTGTATAGTTGAGATTGCACAACAGAAATTCACCTGCATATGTATAAATTCTTATATGGCAACTTTCAATTCAGATTGAGTAATATGAATACAACTACATGTGTGTGTTTTCTACAATTGTCTTCTTGAACGTATGCATTTCTTTTGTGAATGAATGAATCAAGGGTTATGGATTTCACTTATACACATTTGCTATATTAAATGTTCTACTTAGTGCTTCTGGTCAAGAATTGGATTAAGTATGCTTTAAACAAAACATAGGAAGTGATGTATTGCATTAGGGATTATTGAAGAAGAGTTGTAGGGAATACTTTTTCTTGGGCATATCATTGCAAGTCAATGATATAGGTCAACCCTATGAATTTGGAGTTATGTTGTCATAAAAGTAACATTTGTAGTGTGGTATTTTGAGTCTGTTACCGTTAACAAGGCACTGATCAAGAGATTTAGTGGCCTCAAGGTCCAAAAATAATGCAATTATAAAGATGAATAAATTTATGCCCATTTTGATTTTGTTGACAGTATAGTATTCTTAGCATGTTCTCAAACTAAAACAATAAAGATAATCCAAGAATATTGCCAATCTAGGATTAATCTTATAAATCTTGGTGCACACATGAGAACATTATGCCCGAATTAAGTCATAGACAAATCATTTAATTGTAAATAAGGGAATACTCCCTAGGTGTGGTAGAACCTAAAGTGCTGATCACTAGCAATCCCAGGGTTTGGTGTCTATTTCCTACAAATGCAAACATCAATATTCTTAGTTTCAATGTCATTTTGGATAGAGTAATTGCTCTGGATGCATGATACACAAAATTCATTGTTGATGTCAAGGTATTGCTGGACAAGAGATGGAAATATCACCTAGCTAATGTGGTCTAGATTGAATACTATAAGTGGCCTAGTGATTTTGCTATATGCCAATGGGAGCAGAAATATTTGACAACTGAAGAGTAAGTAGGCTAAGTATGCAGGGGAGCAATGAGCTTTAAGCTGGTGTCAACATGACATCAACAAATCTTGGACATCCTCCTATTTTGTCTTTTCTTGTTTTTTATGCCTTTCAAATATGTATTAAAATATATTTGGCAATGTTTTCTAAGACTTGTCAAAACATATATATTGTAATAGGTGTACGAAGGGGTAGGTATCTCAAAAGTCATTTGTTGGAATGTGAAAGGTCTAAAGCTTCTAGCTTCCTTTCTGCCTAAAAGAAGGAAACCAAGACCTTGGGAAAGCTCTGTGGGAATTTTGATTTTGGAAGAGACATTGTAAGGCGTGCTATTCAAAGCTAAATCAATAAAAGAAAATTGAATTAAATTTCTCTTGTGCCATATACCTAGTGCAATGATGTAGGTTTTTAGTGCATAATGGTTATGGGACTTTAAAATCCGTTTTAACAATTTTATTTGAGAAATTATCAAATTGCGTTCCTTATAATTTTCTTGTTTGATGTACAATGACATGTATAAGTTTAAAAGATTGAATATACTATGGTGTGCATAGGTAAAGTTGACATTAAAGATGGATTGCTTGGTTTTAAATTAACAGAACTTTGGTGCATATGAAACAATAAAACATGGGCACTTTTGGAATGCACTTAGTTTCATAATGCAAAGTGTAGTGTATGAGTGCCTTGTTTAGAAAAGCATATACTAATCAGTTAAAATTATTTTGTTATATCTCCAAAAAGGAAATGTTGAAAGTGATGAATAATGAGGGATGGGACTCAAAAAGAGTGCTGGCACAGTGAACAAGTATGGTGTGTGAGTGTACAAGTGTTTATTGTTACAAACTGTTTTGATCTCAAGGTATTCAATTTAGTTTTAAATGTGCAATACTTTTTAACTATTGTTGGCTTGAAATACAAGTGAAATTTTAGGAATAAAATTTTTGAAATATGCAATTTACGTTATTTTGTGTTTTAAATAAATTATAGTTTGAATACTATATGAGATTTTAAATAATGCATTGTTATGTGTATAAAATTTGGTATTTCACCCTATAAATTATTGGCAGATTAAAAATGGTATCTACATTAAAAGTCAATTTATAGGAATGTGCTTGAAGGCATTTATGGACTAACATGGCACTATTGTTACCATGCTTCTTTCCATTCATTTCTTAGTTTTGTGAATTTCAATAATAGAAGAACTTGTAGTTTAATAATTTAGTTTAATTGAATCTACTTTCACAAGCTTTAGAAGGTCATTTGAATAGACGATAAGCACAGGAAGACTCAGGTGTAGACTATGCATGGAGCCATATTGTATGAACCTTATACTATTTTAGAGTCCCCTCTTTGCTTGATTAGCTTAGTGGCTACACATAGCATCGGATCTCAGGTGTTTAGACATCTGGGGGTCTAATAACTATATTGAAACATTTAAATATTTTGAGTGTTGTGCACTAATATGCTATGCAACATGTCTAGGCCTATTTTCATTGATAAAATCATAAATAGAGATCTGAAAGTGGCACTCCATGCAATAGAAAAAGCAAATAAAATTGAAATTGCTATTCAAAGAGTATTTTAATTGGATCAAAATTAGAAACTGACAATGCTTTGACATGTGTAAAAGACACATTTCAAAATTGCTACGAGATAGTGTTTTTTATTGCTACAAAATTCAAATATAATTACAAGGAAACCATTGAAACTAGTATTGTATTGTTAATGCAATAATGCATAGAACTGAAAACATGAAACAAAAATGCAATCCAAAAAAAAACACAAAAAGAGCAGTATAGAATTACCTAATCAATGAGACTAATCTTCAATGTTTGTTATCATGTGTAAGATAGATGTTACAAAAAATGTTGTCTGTACACCATTGTAATGGTAAAAATTAAAATAGAGTCACACGACCTGCAAAATCTGGAACTGAAGTGGAGTGACGAGTTTTTTAAAACTCAATTGGAATATTCTACTGGTCCTCATCATTTAGATCAACTATATTCATATCTGCCTCTCTGTTGCTGTAGGCTGTAAATGCTAACAATGCCAGATTTATATATGCAGGATCAAGATCTTTGATGTAGTCAATTCTGAACTTCAACTAATCTAGTTCCCGTGAAAATCTGCAATAGATGGCATCCCTTGACCTTCTATTCCTTTTGAATTCTGTGAATGCAATTCTGAGGTCACTGAGCTTTTCCAACTTCTCGACCATGTTCAATGGGGACTCTCCACGAATAATATGATGTAGCCTATTTTTACACTCTTGCATATCAACTGGAGCCATGTCGTCAAGATTAGAATTAGTGCAAGCTCTTAATACATCATTGATTTTATAAATCACCTCCATAATTTCAGTTCTAGCTACACCAACAGATTCTCTAACTCTGTTAAAAACCTTCTTCCTTAGTGTAATTTGCTCTAACCATTTTCTGGGTTTTTCCAATCTTTCTTGAGTCAAAATTCCTGCCGCCAATAAAACTTTATCCACGAGTTTGGTCATCATCAACACTCTGGGATGCATATGGGAGTAATATTCTTCATAATATGTACAATCATCACTTATTTCCTCCCATTTAGCCTTCAAAATGCAAAAGTCATGTAATTGCGAAGCAAAAGGTTAATTTTGTAGCCCTCATCATAGACTCTATGGAACCATTGTTCTGTAGTTGTTGCGGTGGTCTTTATCTTGTTAAAATTTGTTAACTCATCCTTGGATAGAAGAGCAGGAGATGCCTCAAGTTCGCCATGTGTATTGATCAGTTTCATCAAGAATTTGATACATGCCCTAAGCTATTCATTCTGTTTTTTCAATTGCTACTTGGTCATTTCATCCTTATTCAACTGGTCTAGAATGGTGGACACAGACCCTCTGAATTCATCAATTTCTTGCTCCCTTGATGGAGGTCTCAGATTTATTGTGGTAACTGTATAGTCCTCTGCTCGTACATTGCCCTTATTAGCTTGTTCTGGAGGTACAACCACTTCTACAATTCAAGCCCCAGTTGTATCTTTATAAATTCTTGATTGTACCTTGGCCTTTTTCTATTTTTTAGGTCTTTCCACTCAGGTCAAGAATGCATCCAAGTCCAATGTGATCACTTCGACTTATGGAGGTTTATTACCAAGCCTCTGTTGCAGCCAGTTTGGTGTAAGGGAAGTGTCCTTGTGAGAGTCAATGTGACTATCTGCTTTATTCAAAGAATCATTTGTGTTAATGTTTTCTTGTCGTTGAGGCTGATTTGTCCCTGTGTCATTTAATTCATTTTGACTTACTCCTGTTGCTTCTACTCATGAGTTCCAGCATCTTCTACTGGCGATTTAGGTTGCTCTAATTGATGCAAATTTTCCATCACAGCCTCTTGCGCAGTTTCCAAAACTGAATCATTAATTTCCTTGTTAGGACTATCCTCTATGTTTATGATATCTACGGCACCAAAGTCTGTAAGGAGGGCTTGTGTTGTATCATCTTTATTTATATCTTCTTGTGAATTTAATTATGTACACATCTTCTCAATGTCTGGTAGTGAAGGAACCGCAAGAGGTGTAGGTATTTACACTTTTGCAAGGTCATTGAATGGTCTAGTCAAGGAATCATTGAAGGCGATTAAAGATTGAGCTTCAACAGGTGGTAAATACATATCAAAAAGATTAGCAAATGGTGCAAAACTGAGCAAGGGAGAGGGAGGAGGGGATGATAGCATAGAAGACATGCAAAGTGGAGTGGAAAGACTGAGAGATGATGAGGTAAATGGTGATGGAGACAAAAGGTAGAAATGGGAGGTAGCGATGAGGATGAAACAAAAAATGAGAATGGAGACAAAGCAAGGGTAGGAAGACTTGAGCATGTAATAGTAGGAAAAGTGGATGAAGCAATGGTTGAAATGGGAATAGTGAAAATGGATGGGAAGGAAGATATGAAGGTAGTAAAGGAAGATGAATGGTAGCAGATGTAATGGTAGATGTAGAAATGGATAAAACTACAATTGGAACATTGGGTGAAGAAGGAGTAGGTGTATCGATAGCAGAATCTCAACAACAATTTGCACTTTTGGCTTCTTTGATTTTGAAATTTCTCCTTTTCCACTTGGCATGTGTTTTCTTTTTGTTGCTCTTGTTCTTGTGGGGGGAGGAGGATCTTTCTTGAGTGTCTTTGGGGCATCCTTTTTAGCTTTTCCTTTCTCTTCCAAGGGAATAATTTCTTTAGTGTCCTCTTCAGCTTCTTGGGCTACTTGCTGTCTTGTGGCATCTTGTGCTTCTATAGGTTGATTTTCTTCATTGGTGTTATTGTTTTCCTGTTCTTGTTTTGCATAGGTTAACTCGACTCCATTTTGATTCAAGATCACAACTTGGGCTTGCATCCATCCTACTGAACTTGATTGGTTCTTTCATGGTGATATCTAGAGAGATTTCTTTAGAGTCTGCCCAATTGGGGAAAGGAATAGGTTGATTGAATAGAGCCTCCCAAGCACCTCTTTGAATCACATTATTATCATCTATTAGTTGATCTGGGACTCTTATAATGTTGAACCTTTTAATGAAGTCAAGGGACAATCTAGAATATTTTCTTCTCAACACATCATAATCATTTTGACAATTAGCCCAGAAGTCTTCCAAGTGCTCTTTGTGAAAAAGCCTTTTGCTCACATATCTTTCCATGACACCATAGGGATCAAAGTGCCTTCTTCTATGATAGTGGTGCAGATTCAACGATTGTAACTCTGTATTCGAATACTCTACCACCCCTAAAGTAGTGCAGGAATAATTGCCCTTTCCTATAAAAGTATGGGAAACTTGATATTTACTTGGTGTAAGTGTTTCAAGCTTTCTACACATGTGAGTAACTACCTTGTAAGCTCTAGGAGTACTATTTTATCGATTGGATATCTTAGAAGCTTATATGGCATCCCTGTGAATCCTTGTATCCTCAAGTAAGTGAATTTCTAAAATTGGATGCACCACCTTCCATATGTTTGGACAACAACCGTAGCCTCGGGAGACATTCTTCTTGCCATATCATTTTGTAAGATCTAAGTAATATGCATTGTGAATGCATCATTAACTCTCTTATGGTGTACTAAAGATTGGGAAACTTCCAACTGAGTGTAGCATTCATAAACCTTGAGTTGGCCCTGACCATTGCCAACTTCTCCTAGCTTGGAGAGACCAACATACACTACGGTTTTTGCCAACACATACACAATATATGAGGTCCATATAAAGGTTTCATCTATTCAAAAATTGATAAAGGCGTGATGAATATTGTTACTTAAAATTTGAGCCCAATGGATCTTCTTGGTTCCATGTAGAATTTCTTCGATATATGCAAACATCCAACCTTCGAAGGTGGAGGCAGTGGGCAGTCCCATAATCCTACTCAAAAGTGTCACCAAATCTGCTACCTCTTCTTTGAAATTGCTTCTGTACAATGTATGAGGTAGTTTAGTCGAGGCCGATCTCTTATGTTTCATCCACCCCTCATTTATCTTTTCCCTACAACTTTCTGGGTCCTTTTTATACATGTTTTCAGCTTCTTCCTTCTCAATGATTAAGAGCTTTGGGAATGATGGGATGTCAAAGACTTCTGCTATAGAAAAGGCACTAAGGTATGCCAAAATATGACCTCCTTGAGTTCTTATGGTTCTGGTAGCTTGATCATAACTATTGGCACATGCTACAATTAGCTCAAGACATTGTACCGATGTTGGGAAAGCAATAGCCTGTGCTATTCCATTATCTCTAATCTTGCTAGCCAGTGGAGTTGGGTTTGGGGCTAGCACTCTGTTCTTGAATTCTTCTATGTCTACATGGCCGAGGTCAATGTCTCCGATGTTTAGCCATGCTGAGGTGATCTTTGTGACTGGTGGGATGCCTTAGAACTCATACTTCATGCTGGTGGCTCGGGCAATCATTTATCTTATAGGACTGGACCTAATAAGTAAACATTGTAACTCGATAAATCAATTTATCTGATAAGACTATTAAATCAATTTATCTAATAAAATGAACTTTGCATCCCTAGAAGAATTCATAAAAATGCATTGTATAGAGGTTTAGCCAGGTTTTAGTGGCCTACAGTACTTAGCGCATTTTTTGGTTTCAACAGGATAGCGAGGAAATTGTGGTGTGCAAGAGAAGTGGATTACAACGTAGATCATTATGAATAGTTTCAAGTGCAATTGGGTTAGGGCAATTTTATGGTCCTTGTGGACAGATGAGGTTCAGGCCAATTTTAGTGCAAGTTGGTATGCAGGGTTTTTAGCGCAGAATGTACAATGTTAAGATGATGGTGATTTCATCTCCTATTAGATAGCGTGGAATTTATTTTATAGTGAATATGTGCAATAGAGACAATTTTTAGTGCAACTTTAGTGTAACTTGTTTTAGGGTACACTACTTGTTAGAGAAATCCGATGTGACCGGGCAACACAACTTTTGAAGGGTATTACATAAATGCAGTTGAAATTGTTTTCAATGCATGTCCAGTATGTTGGAGTATAGGACCACTGAGAGGGGGTGAATCAGTGGTCCAAAAACCTTTAAAAGTCAAAACTTAACTCACCAGATTTATACAAAGAACCTTATTGAAAATATAGTCACAAAGATGTGCAATTTAGGATATAAAACTTGAACAAGGATGATCAAACAAATACAACATAATCAACCATCAAGAGGAGACATAACACAGATTTTAATGAGTGGAAAACCCTCATAGGGATGAAAAACCACTCGGGAAAATTGCCTCACTGACTTAACAAAATCCCACTTATTACAAAGCCTCACTGGCTACTTTGTTTAGAAGCACCTACTTCAAGGAGCACCAACCCCTAATACATTTAGGAGCACCAACTCCAAGGACACCAACCCTATCACATTTAGGAGCACCAACTCCAAGGGCACCAACCCGAATACAAGAATATGAAAACATACAGAGGAAAACTCTGTTTCTCTACATAGCAAAGCCTTATATCTCCTGTTACATGACAAAATTATTAATCTTCAAATTGATCAATCACCTGTATTTCATCACCAAAACTGATAAACTCAAAATCTACATGAAGATTTGATCCTGCTTGAACAAACTGAATAGGAACATCATACAGTCTCTGAAACAAATTTCTTTGGCCTTCTACCTTTCTTAGAACATTATATCTCTACATAAAAATTGTGTTCTTACAATGCCAAAACACACCCTAATGTATTCTGCTGTATAGGTATATCTCTCATGAATAAAACAAACCAATATATATTACCTTATTCATCACATACAGCCAGAAATTAAATTTCCTGGCCCTGCAGGTTCGTTTCAACTTCTGCATTTGCAAGTAAGAAACTGAAATGTCAATTTTAAGATGACAAAGGATTCGTTGGAGATTTGAATCTGATTTGAAATCCCACCGTTATATCTTCTCTTCGCACCTTGGTGTCTTACAACAATGGCCCTTGATTTATTTTTGGGTGCCCAAGTAACCTGTCAAGCCGGTGTCCTAAAAAAGGGCCAATTGAAATCCATGACTGAAAGACCCTCCAAAAGGTCAAACTTAAGTGACCTACTTGTTATAACAAGTCACCGTTAAGTTAAGACATAAAGTGATATTTACTCATGACGGGCAATTTAGGGTTTAGGAACTTATCTTAGATACACACCCTAAGTTATCTTTAGACCACAAAAACATCTTTCAAAAGCTCAGTTGTAGAGAAAGATATACAATCTAAGTGTAGGGAATTTAGGGTTAGGCTTAGGGTTTATGAACTCACTTAGACTACAAAGATTTTAGGATGTCAACAAGACTCAAACCCATTTAGGATTAGGTTCCAAACAAAGATATCTGTCAATACATGGAAACCCTCACCAGATGAAGACATAAGCTTGCACAATCCCTGATTAACAACTCCATCTCAACATTTAGCTATGAAGTCACCACCAAAGAGAAAGATCCTTCTATCCCCTGAGATACCAATATTGCATCCACCAAACACCAACAAGGAGGACCAAAAACAACATGTTGATAAAAGACTTGCTTACTGCCCCAAAGCAATTTGACCTTATGAACATGAATTACATAACACAATAGAAGACATTCTGAGATGATCTAAGACAATTTGAGATCCTATCACAACTCCTCAACTCCTGAAGCACAACCTGTGTAGCATGATGATTATGATCAACCCCCCAACTAACATCAATATGAAAGAAGCATGTGAACTCAACATGAAATGTGAACTTTGTCATGTTGTGAAGACATCAATAACAACTCCTTGCCAACCACACCAAGGAATGAATGATAAGAACCTTGTCAATATTCTCCTGATCTGACCTCCTGATGATGTGTTCACCACTGACTTCCTTGCAATTCAACCACCATCTGAAACATGAAGCACTATAGTCCATCTGAACATTCACAACAAGAATTGAAGCATGGTACACAACATGAATCATTAAAGCAACACCATGAACTCAACATCCACCATAACATCCTGAACTAACCAACATCACCTCAACCTTTGACATCAATGACAAACACACACTCAATAAACTCCCCCTTTGTCATTGATGGCAAAACCAAATTGCTCTCTCCCTCTTTGACATAAATGACAAAGGGCTAGCTCCCCTAACAAGATACTCCCCCTGTTAATAAAGTACACCTCAAGAAGTTGGATGATAGATGGGAAGGCTTTAGACTGTCCTGTCCTGCAATAACATGAAAACTATGACATCCAAATCACTGTACCTTTTCACTTTTGTACTAATCATCAATAAGAATCATTGTCCCTCAATTGAACATAACAACTTTGCAACAATGTGTCAACTGAACTCTAGAAGCTTCAATCACATGAATCACCTCAAAACATCAACACTTGTTCCTATCTTTGCACTGAATGTCCTATAGCAAACCTCCTTGACAAATAAAATCACTACACCAAATGCACTTTGTGAAGAGGATTCACAGTACTGTCAAGAAAATTAAAACAGAGCAAAAGAAGACCAAACCCGTGATAAAGAGCACTAACTATTAGCACAAACAATTTATCTTGCACCAACAAGAACCTACAATTTTCTTGACATGACAAATCATCAAGACAAATCACTGCCTACTCAGTACTCACTATGAGTCCATTCACAATCTTGGCAGTAGGAGACATACTTTCATGTCATCAGCAAATCTTTGTTCACCTAAGTCATCCTTTGACATAAATGACAAGGGTGCCGCAACAATAATGGGTTACACTTTTTGGGACATCTTGATTTTTGCTAAAATCACATATTTTTAGAAAATATAATGATTTAAGCCTTGAAAGGTTCCATTTAAAGGATTTTAATTGAAGATGGTTTGATCAAACCTCCTTAGATTCAAACCCCCTTGGATATAACCCGGCTAGTTTTAAAGCATACCTTAATGGAGTCTCCTCTACACCTATCAAAATGTTGATAAACAACTACTTTTGATTTACCTTTTGGGGGATCAAATGAATTCATTAAAAAATTATGTTTTGTAAGTATGTAGTCCTTATTATAAGCTTCCCAAAAAGTATAATTTTAAATATATTTAATTTGATTATTATATTATTTTTTATTGCTTGTGAATGTAGGTTTTTCACCGAACATCAAGTTCTCTGTTCTACACATATGAAAAATTAGTAAATTAGCGATTTAAAAAAAAAAATATCTATGCCCTAGGTATTGATGTCCTTGTTTCAACAAAAAAAGAAAATTTGATTTTCGATACATACAGAAAAAGTTATGTTTTACGGAATACACCTATGTTGAAATTATAATTGGTTTGACTTCAAAACTTAATTAAAAAAATATTCAACAAAACATTATGAAACCAAATGCATGCCCTATATATTGGTGTTACCAATCTAAATTCAAAAGAATCAAAATTTTATCCTTTGTAGAAAAAAAGTTATGTGCTATGGAATACACATCACTTTAAAAAAATGTTGTTTACTATTAAAAAGTAGTTATAAGGGACACACAATTTTTTTTACAATTTAACTCTAATTTTTTTTAAAAAATATATATTTAGAATCTACAAACAAAATCTCACAAATCACTAGTTCACATCATCTTCAAATTCCTAACGGTTTAGCGACTATACGTGTCAGAAAGTGAAGATTTAATTTAAAATGTTGATTTCAATGTCAAGTTTGGCCAAAAAGTGTAACCCATTATTGTGGGATGACCCACAAAGGAAAATTAAACTAATTGTACCATCATTGTCATAAACTACTCTGTAGAATGTACCATCACTGTCATAAACTACCCTTTAGACTATCTCATTTGTCATATTTCATTTTGTACACAATGTACTGTTCTCTCATCTCTAAACACTACATAGTTGCTTTCTTGCACACTCACTGTCTTGAGTCTTTGTACCATGCTCATGCTATGCTTCTCAGACCTTTGTCAATTCCATGTCAATATGGTCCTTTATAACTGTAGCAACTTGTTCTTGGTGGCATTTTGAGTCATCCACTGTAAAAGACTATTCAAAGCTTTACATATTGGAAGCTGTCTCAAAATGGCAAAGTCTAGGTCTTTTTGAATATCTTATCACTATAATCTTGTAGGACTATGACACATTCCATGTTTCTATTAGGATTGAAGCAATCTCCTCTGTCTTATCAAGTATTAACACCATTGTACCATATCATTGTTAAGAAAAAGAGTAGTATGCAAATCACCATCAGTGCACTAACACTGTGCCTAAGAATGACATGCAAATCACTGCTTCCAAACATTCATCTCCCAAAGAAAACCAAAACTCTATTCAACATTGTCATCCCAAATTGCTGTCTATAGTCAAAAACATAATCATGGAATCAATGTGAGCATGAGAGAGGACTAGAATAAGACCATTGATTATTGTCATCACAGAGCACCACAAATTACTGATCACTGTGTCAAGTCATTAGTTCACTGCAACTAATATCAACAATTCCTATATTGCTCATGTCAACAACCACTGTCTATGAAGATGGAGTGAAGGATCATCTTACCACTATTGCACAACACATTTTGTATCTTGAAAGCATATCCAAGCATGATTATTACCAAAGAAAACACTAAAATGTCAGACAATTGTGATCAAGACAATTATATTATTTTCACTGTCAGAGATGATATCATTATAGCCATCACTATATTATCATATTGTCAGATTGTCTTTGATCAATAAAGCAGAGATATTCATTTTGAAAAACAACAGTTATAAACTGCATAGTACACTATACTGAACCCAACCTTCTCTCCTATGAGGAACAACATTAACTGCTATGAAAGAATAACAACAATCATGAATGGCAAAAAACTATTTGTTCACTGTCAAAAAGGTTGTCATATAATACTGTCAGTTTCATGTTACTGTCATAAACGTCTTTACTAAACCAATACTACCTTTTACCAAAAAGAATCATGAAAGTTCCTGTCATTGCAAAAATGCACTGTCCTACACAAAGAGCACTATCCTAAATGAGTACTGCCAAGATGCACTGTCATCCTACTGTCCTCCCATACTTGCACTGCAAAATAATACAATGAATATTGTCCTGTATGAACAAGCACAAAATGATATCATATTGCCATTTCAAAATGTTGTCACATTGTCAGTAAGAAATAAAATATTGTCACTAACTAAACCATTGAGATATGATCCTGAGCACTATCAAAATAATCACCATTGTCATATTGAGATTGCCCTTTCAACCAATTTTGTGAGCCAAGTAGGTGAGTATTGACTTGAACTTTGCAACACAAGAAGATAACAATTACCACCAAAACACCTTGAACACACTAACCATATGGATACCATTGCATGCTGCATGACCACTATTACTAATGCAATTCCAAGAATACAGTGTTACCTTTGTTAAGACAAATCATTGTTAGCATGAACAAAGCATGAACAACCAAGCAAGGTAGCAATACACTTTACTTGAAGTTTGATCCAAAATGCACTGTTCTTCTAGCCAGAGGTCACTATTATAAATCACTACTACTGTCATAACACAGCTAAAGCAAAAACAACCAAGCATGAAACAAAGCCCGCTGTTCAAAGCAAGAGCAACCAAGCACACAGTCATCTCCCCTTTAGGATTTCATATTTTGTATACATGGCTATCAGGACAACAAACCTCCACTTTAATGTTGTCCAATGTAGATTCATTTCCACTTCTATCACAGGTAAACAATGATGACTGTACTTCAAGAGATAGGATAGAGCAAAGCACTATAGACACTGAAACATGAATGTGAAATAATGAACTGTTGAAACATTGTCAACCAATAGACCTTATTGACTATCCTGCAACTGACATCAAGATCAAAGAAAGACCAATCATATATTGCATGAGATCATTGTTGTAATTAATACCAAAGCAAATCAGTATGGAAGCATTGCCAACTGTCAGTAGGGAGACACTATCATCAGTTAAAACAAGAATTGCAACTGTTATGATAGTCAACTTATGCAAGATTACCACAACTGCACTATTATAAAAATTGTCAAGCTACTATGAGAGCTGTTCTTATCAGAATAGTTGCCTTGACCAAACTCATTGTGAAATGCTCAAAGTACTATGAACCTTCAATGTAAAGTGTTTATTGCAATAAAACCAAAATTGTCAGTGATGATACCATTAGAGCCAACACTCATGTTATTACTGCAACATCTAATGTAAATACCAAGACAAGGACATCCCTGCGCTCCCAATAGGATCATGAACCTTCCTTGAGTCATATTACAATGTACACCTTCATGAATGGGAAGAAAAACATGACTAGATCCTGAAGCATATGAACCAAACCAATCAGACTCCCTATCTGTCAATACACCTGCTGGACCTCCTTGGGGATTAAGATATAAGACATTGGATGATTCCCCCTGACTTCAAGTCACTTCTCAAGCAACTGGTGAATTGTCTTGTGCAACATGCACAAGGCTAGGATCCTTCTCTTTCACTTGCTTCCTTCTCCAAACATTCTTAACACCTATCTTCATATGGCGATTCACTGATTTCATTGGGTCACTCTTATAAAATATAGCAATATGTCCAAGCCTATGACACCTAAAACATATGATTTTGTTTCTTCTATTCAACCATTCAAAGGAGTTCTTATTACATCCCATTTTCCTTGCATACATCCAAAAATCCCTTTCTATATGACCAGTTTTATTACACTTGTAACATACCACATTATAACTCTTATGTGTCATTCTATAAGGGATTTTACTCTTATGCCATTCAAAATCATTTCTAGTATAAGTCCTGCAATCTCTAGCTCTATGACCATAGATATGACAAGAATAGCAATAACCATGAAACTGAGAGTAGTTGTACCTTATTGAATGGCACTTCTTGATAGGTGGAGGTCTTGAGGTTCTACTTGTCCTTCTACCTTCATTAACACATTTATCTTCTGTCTTATCTGTAGGAGCAACAACATGATGATTCAAATCTATCTTCTTCCTTGGTGTATTCCTGACTTTAGAGCATTGTCCATCTTCATAACCTAATCCCGTAGTGTCTTTGTGATTCTTTTGCTTGCTCAATATGTCACTCAAACAATTAGTACTCTTTTCAAGCTGAAGATTCTTGTGTAACTTAGAAGATGCCTTCTCTAACTCCTTTCTCACAGAGACTATGTCTAACTCTAATCTTAAGTATTCATTAGTTTTGACTTGAAGATTAGATTTTGTAAAATCAACTATCCTTTTTGCTTCTTCTATTTCTATCTTTATTTGACTCTTCAAGTTCTAAAGAAACTTTTGCAAAATCTGAACATACCTTGTCTTCATAGTCTTTTTTCTTGTTGAAGCTGGTCTTCTAATCTTTGATTCTCCTTTCTAAGTTGCTTTATTTGATCTAAGGCACACAAGAGTTATCCTTCTAAATCAACTTCACAATCATTTTCATCAAACTCCTGTCCATCTTCATCCATAAAGAGGTCTCCTTCTTTGTCATCAATCTCAACAGGAAAGTCATTTTATTTATCACACTTTGTGTCAATTTTCAGGGATGGCTCATGCAACAACTCATCACTTGACATGACTGGGGTTTGCTGTTCAACCTTTTGCTTGGCATATTTCTTTTCTCTATTTCTTTTACACTTTCCCATGGTACTCCACTATCAGGACCTACCCAAGCCCGTTAGACATCTATAGGGAACCTAGGCTCTAATACCACTTGTTGGAGTACGGGACCATTGAGAGGGGGGGGGGGGTGAATCAGTGGTCTAAAAACCTTAAAAAGTCAAAACTTAACTCACTAGATTTATACAAAGAACCTTATTGAAAATATAGTCACAAAGATGTGCAATTTAGGATATAAAACTTGAACAAGGATGATCAAACAAGTACAACATAATCAACCATCAAGAGGAGACATAACATAGATTTTAATGAGTGGAAAACCCTCATAGGGATGAAAAACCACTCGGGAAAATTGCCTCACTGACTTAACAAAATCCCACTTATTACAAATCCTCACTAGCTACTTTGTTTAGAAGCACCTACTTCAAGGAGCACCAACCCCTAATACATTTAGGAGCACCAACCCCTAATACATTTAGGAGCACCAACTCCAAGGACACCAACCCTATCACATTTAGGAGCACCAACTCCAAGGGCACCAACCCAAATACAAGAATATGAAAACATATAGAGGAAAACTCTATTTCTCTACATAGTAAAACCTTATATCTCTTGTTACATGACAAAGATTATCAATCTTCAAACTAATCAATCACCCTATATTTCATCACCAAAACTGATAAACTCAACATCTACATGAAGATCTGATCCTGCTTGAACAAACTGAATAGGAACATCATACAGTCTCTGAAATGAATTTATCTGGCCTTCTACCTTTCTTAGAACATTATATCTCTGCATAAAAATTGTGCTCTTACAATGCCAAAACATGCCTTAATGTATTTTGTTGTATAAGTATATCTCTCATGAATACAACAAACCAATATATATTACCTTATTCATCACATACTACCATAAATTAAATTTCCTGGCCCTGCAGGTTCATTTCAACTTTTGTATTTGCAAGTAAGAAACTAAAACGTCAATTTTAAGATGACAAAGGGTTCGTTGGAGATTTGAATCTGATTTGAACTCCCACCACTAGATCTTCTCTTTGTGCCTTGGTGTCTTACAACAATGGTCCTTGATTTCTTTTTGGGCGCTCAAGTAACCTATTGAGCCGGTGTCCTCAAAAAGGGCCGGTTGAAATCCATGACTTAAAGACCCTCCAATAGGTAAAACTTAAGTGACCTACTTGTTATAACAAGTCACAGTTAAGTTAAGACATAAAGTGATATTTACTCACGACGGACAATTTAGGGTTTAGGAACTTATCTTAGATACACACCCTAACTTATCTTTAGACCACAAAAACATCTTTCAAAAGCTCAGTTGCAGAGAAAGATATACAATCTAAGAATAGAGAATTTAGGGTTAGGCTTAGTGTTTATGAACTCACTTAGACTACATAGATTTTAGGATGTCAACAAGACTCAAACCCATTTAGGATTAGGTTCCAAACAAAGATATCTGTCAATATATGGAAACCCTGACCAGATGAAGACATAAGCTTGCACAATCCCTGATTAGCAACTCCATCTCAACATTTAGCTATGAAGTCACCACCAAAGAGAAAGATCCTTCTATCTCCTGAGATACCAATACTGCATCCACCAAACACCAATAAGGAGGACCAAAAACAACATGTTGATAAAAGACTTGCTTACTGCCCCAAAGCAATTTGACCTTATGAAAATGAATTACATAACACAATAGAAGACAATCTGAGATGATCCAAGACAATCTTGGTGCAGGAGCACCAAGGGCTCAATGCAGTCTGTACATAGCATTTTTGATTTGTTGTGTCAATTTTGGGTTTGCAGCATGTGGTTTTGTTTTAGGAGCTTTTTAGATTTTCTTAAAATGCATTGGCGGGAGAAGCCTTTACTTTTTGATCGGCCTATCGGCCCAAGTGGAAAACAAGTCAATAATGTATGTTTTGAAGACATCGGCATAAGTTACATTCATGTCATGCCGATAGAAGGTGCATCGTAGAGAGCAAGGCATCCGTCTCACCGAAGGCTAAGTTTGTTATCAGGCCTATCGGTATGAGATGTGGGATCAGAAGACTTGAGTAGTGTCAGGCCGAAGAAGAAGGTCTGAGTGATGAAGTTTACGGGACAAAGGACCATTGGCGTGAGTTAGCATGTTGCCCAGAGAAATGTTGGGTAGTCCGATAGTATCGGTCTGGCCGATGGTGCTAACCATCAGGGAGAGGTGATATATCAGCCAAGGAAGAATTAGATTCACCGATAGAGAGGGTCTAGCCGATGGTGAAGTTCGCACTAAACCTTCGGTGTGACAAATCGACATCGACGGAGAAGAGCGAAGTCCTACTGAAGGCAATAGTCTGACCGATGGAGCAGTTGTATCGGCGTGTCGGAGAGAGAAATGGAGACATTGCCGATAGAGGCAGTCTTGCCGATGGAGGAGTTGTATGCGGGGTTCGACGTGAGGTTGTGATATCAGAGAACAACTATAAAGTCTGAGCTATGTAAGAAGTCTTACCGATGATTGCCTTGACCTAAGGCATCGGGGTGAGAGGGAACATTGGCGGAAGGGTTTTAAGTCAAGCCGACAACTGATGTCTGGCCAATGGTGAAAGCTAGTGCTAAGGCTTCGGTGTGACCATTGCAATCGGCGAACGAGTGGAAGGTTAGGGCGACAATTGATGTCTTGCCGATAGTAAAGAAAGAGTGTATTTTGTTCGAATCCACTCATCGGAGAGAGATGGTATATCGGTAGCAGAAGTTTGGAGCTTACCGATAGATGTTTGTCACACCGATAGCATAGAGTTGAATCGGGGCAGTTAGAATATGAACCGGTCTAGGAATTAAACTGTCCTGTAACGGACATGAGATAGCTATATATGTTGTAGCATTCTCTCTGTAAGAGGTTAGGGAGAAAAAGATTGTAATTGAGAGGCATTTTGATGTAAGGGCAAATTTTGAATAAAAATCAAATACAGCAGTTCGACCAATTTTTGTATTTTTGTTCTATTTTTAGTTTACTATTCTGAAGTAGACTAGTCGTTTCCTTTTTTTGGCAATTTTGTTCTCTTTTGCAAACCATGACTTTGTCTTGAAGTCCTTCAAGTTCCTCTGTACAGTATGGAGGTCATCAAGCAGAGCCATGCCTTTTGTTTGTTTTTCTTTTGTGGGGTGGTTGGATTGTCGACTAGAGGCAATGCATGCTTGTTCTAGGCGAGCTCAGTAAGGAGTCCGACTAGATAAACAAGTAGGAGAATAGACTTGTAGGGGTGGAAAACAGAGAGGAAGAAAGTGAGCACCAAGTAGTCAAGACCCTTGAACAGAGAGAGAAGGGTGGACAACGGGCTCAGAAGAGTTATGTGCCATTGAGGCAGTATCTTGGAAGCAGTGAGGACAAGGAATGTGTCCCACACCAAGTAGAGTGATAGAATTTTCCATCTCTGCAAAGAGTTGAGTAATTTAGCAGACATTTTTGTGTAGAAAGATGTCATGAACACTTGAATTTGTAGAGAGGCTAGAGTTGTCCAGAGTCTTGAATTGATTCAAGATAGGTAGAATTGACATTCTAGAGTCCCTCCCTATCAAATTGGTATCAGAGCCAGTTAAAGATTTGGGCTATTCCTAGGTTGGAATAGAAGAAGTTGTATGTTATCATCGAGTTTAAGTGAGTCTGTAGGTTCATCCAAGAAGATGGTGACTAATGCAGAGTTAGCAAAGAAGGTTGATGATCAAGAAGAAGAAAATAGACTTTTGAAAGAAAGACTAGTAGAAATGGAGAGTAAGCTAGCTGCAATGTTGCAAAAGACTGAAGAGGTCAACAAGAGAGAGAAAGGTGTGTCTGTTGAAGATGAACAACCCACACCAGATCCTGAAATGCAGGAAGAACCATTCTTGAAAGCTTTGAAAGCAATGAGTGGTAAAACATTGGAAGGAGTACCACTTTTCAGTGGGAAAATAGACCCATATTTGGTCATGGAGTGGATAGAAGGACTTGAAAATCACTTTGAATGTGATGGTGTAAGTGAGGCACATAAAGTAAAGGTGGCAAAATCAGACTCAGGGGAGCTGCCTTAACCTGGTGGAAATTTGTGCAGACTAAAAGAGCAAAAGAAGATAAGAAGCCAATAGCTACATGGAAGGGAATGGTAGCTAAGATAAAAGAAGCATATATGCCAGAAGATTATGAAATACAGCTACACAGGAAGAGGCAGAACCTGAGACAGAAAGAACTAGATGTCAGTGCATACACTGAAGAATTCCAAAAGCTATGCTTAAGGTCCAAAGTGATGGAGGATGAAAGTATAAAGGTAGCAAGGTACCTTAACGGTCTGAAGTGGAATATACAAGAAGAGATCAGTTTGTTGTGTCCTACAACAGTGCACAAATGCTATCAACTAGCACTGAAAGTGGAGGAAAAGAGCAAGAGGAAACAAGACTCAAATAGCAGAGGAAGAGGAAGGGGCAGAGATAACAGAGGACACAGAGGAAGTTTTGGTGGAAGGAATGCTGACAATAGATCCTAAGCAGAATCCAAACTCGCAGAGCAGAGTGGGGAGTTGAGTGGTAGAGAAAACCACAGAGGAAGAGGATCTAATAGAGGAAGGTCAGGAGGATCAGGCAGAGGATCCTATTTCACCACCATGAAGTGTTACAACTATGGTAATCTAGGTCATCCAGCATATAGGTGTCCAGAAAAGGCCACATCCTTTTCTCAAGAAGGTGATAAGAGAAATCACTATGTCTAAGATAATGCATCCAGCAACGAGTCACCTGAGGTCAGTCTGAACTCAGAAGGAGAGAACCTGATGATAAGGAGAACCTTGATGAAGGAACTAGTAAAGTCTGAACCAAGCCAGAGGAGAGCACTATTCAGAATCAAATGCAAGATTTTGAATAAGGTATGTAAAATTATCATAGACTCAAGATCTACTAATAATATTATTTCTGATGAGGCAGTTAAGAAACTGAATTTGAAAAGAATAACTCATGCAAACCCATATAGAGTCACATGGTTGAACAAGGGTCAACATGTGGTAGTAAATGAACAAAGTTGGGTAGAGTTTAGTATACGTATCTATAAGGATAAGGTGTTATGTGACATACTACCCATGGATGCATGCCATCTCCTATTGGGTAGACCATGGCAGTATGATCGAAAGGCAATACATGATGGTGAGAAGAATTTCTATTCTTTTTAGAAGGATGGTGTCACCTATAAGATTCAGTCATTGGAGGATGAGGATGTAGTTCAGACAAAGAGTCCCAATATATTGGTTGTGAGTGGAAAAGAGTTTTTGAATACTCTTAAGGAGGATGGTATTGGTTATGCCATCATAGTAAAACCAAAAGAAGAGTAGCAGGATAAGAAGACAGTGATTCCCAAGGAGATGCAGCCTATACTGGAGAAGTATAAGGGCATAATCAGTGATGGTACACTAGCCACATTGCCTCCACAGAGAGCAATAAGCCATTAGATAGATTTGATTCCAGTAGCATCTTTGCCAAACAAGGCTCCTTACAAGATGACTCCAGACCAGCACAAAGAAATTTCCAGACAAGTGCAAGAGTTGCTCGATCAGGGATTGATCAGGAAGAGTATTAGTCCTTGTGCAGTGCCCACAGTGTTGGCACCGAAGAAAGGAGGATCATGGAGATTATGCATAGATGCCAAAGCCATAAACAAGATAACTATAAGGTATAGATTTCCAATTCCCAGAATTGAAGATCTCATGGACTGTATTGGAAAAGTAAAGTACTTTACTAAGATAGACCTGAAGAGTGGTTACCACCAAATAAGAATCAAGGAAGGTGATGAGTGGAAGACAGCCTTCAAGACCACAGAAGGACTGTATGAATGGCTTGTTATGCCATTTGGTCTATCAAATGCGCCCAACACCTTTATGAGACTCATGAATGAAGTCCTAAAGGATTATATTGGTAAATTCGTAGTTGTTTTTCTAGATGATATTCTAATTTTTAGTCAGACTAAGGAAGAACATCTAGAACATGTAAATACTGTTTTGCAAAAATTACATGATGAACAACTAACCATCAATCTGGAGAAGTGTGAATTCATGAAGCAGGAATTGGTATACCTTGGTTTTGTGGTGTCGCAGGGAGAATTGAAGATGAACAAGTCAAAGGTAGAGGCAATCTTGAGCTGGCCTACTCCCAGAGTAGCCACAGAGGTGAGAAGTTTGCATGGCTTAGCTCAGTTTTATAGAAAGTTTATCAGAAATTTCAGTGGGATATGTGCACCCATGTTGGATACAATTAAGGGTGGAATGAAAGCAAAATTCAGATGGATACCAACTGCAGATAGAAGTTTTGAACAGTTGAAGAAAGAGGTAGCAACACAACCTGTACTATTGCTGCCTAGTTTTGATAAGCTATTTACTATTGAATGTGATGCAAGTAACATAGCTGTAGGAGCAGTGTTAAATCAGGAGAACAGACCTGTAGCCTTTTTTAGTGAGAGGCTGAATGAAGCAAAGAGTAAGAACTCTTCGTATGACTTAGAGTTGTATGCTCTAGTCCAAGCACTTAGGAAGTGGAGACATTATCTCCTACCTAAGGAATTTGTTGTCTACATAGATAACCAAGCCCTGAGTTTTCTAAACTCACAGGATAAGTTGAGCAGCAGACATATCAAGTGGATGGAGTACCTGCAATCCTACACTTTTACAATTAAGCATAAGAAGGGGTAGCTCAACAAAGTTGCAGATGCTTTGAGCAGGAGGTTGCTCACAGTGCAGTTGAAGAGCATTGGAGTTGAAGACTTCAAGGATCTCTATAGAGATGATGAAGACTTTGCTGAGGCATACAAGGTATGTCAATATTTTGAGAATCACTTTCACAGTGAGTTTGCAGATTTCACCTTGCAGCAGGGATTGCTATTCAAAGGTGGACAATTATGTGTGCCAAGGGGATCTATGAGAGAAAATCTCATACAGTAGAAGCATAATGGCAGTCTGAGTGGCCATTTTGGTCTGAACAAAATACTGGAGCTAGTCCAAAGGTTCTATTATTGGCCGAGGATGCACAGAGACATCAGAAGGTATGTAGAGCAGTGTATCGTATGTTAGAAGGCCAAGGGAACCACTTCAAATGCAAGATTGTACCAACCTTTGCCCATTCCTTCCAGGCCATGGGAATGTGTAAGTATGGACTTTGTGGTTGGTTTGCCTAAGACTAAGACTGGTTATGATAGCATACATGTAGTTGTGGACATGTTTAGCAAGATGAGTCATTTCATTCCCTGTAAAGTGACTCATGATGCCAGTCATATAGCACACTTGTTTTTCAGAGAAGTGATAAGGATTCATGGACTTCCAGCAAGCATTGTGTTTGATAGAGATGCTAAGTTCATGAGGCATTTCTGGAAAACTTTGTGGTAGAGATTAGGGACAAATTTATCTTTCAGCTCAGCATACCATCCACAAACAGATGGTCAGACAGAGGTGGTAAATAGGACATTGGGTAACCTGTTAAGATGTATAACCAAGGAATATGGACAGAGCTGGGATCAAGTCATTCATCAGGCATAATTTGCCTATAATGATAGTGTGAATAGGACTACTGGTAAGAGTCCATTCAAAATAGTCTATGGAATGCACCCCAGAGGTGTATGTGAGCTCAGAAATATGGGAAACACAGAGAACAGAAGTGGTCATGCAGAGGATTTTGCACAATCCATGAAAGAAGTACATGAACAGGTGAAGAAAACCTTGACAAAAAACACACAGAAGATCAAGGACAGAGTAGATGCCCACAAGAAGGACATCCAGTTTGAACTTGGTAATCTGGTTATGGTGCACCTGAACAAAGCTAGACTGCAGAAAGGAATGCCAACCGAATTGCAAATGTGAAGAATTGGTCCTTGCAGAATCCTGAACAAGTATGGTAATAATGCATATAGGATTGAATTGCCAGAAGACCTAGCAATCTCACCAGTGTTTAATGTTCAAGACTTGGTGCAATACAAGGGTCCTCAGCTAGCAGCAAATGGATCCATTTTAGAGAAGGAACAGATAGTAAAAAATGTGACTTTGCCACCAAAACCCAAAATACAGGCAGAGAGAATAAAGGATTCTAGGGTACAGAAGCAGACCAGACATGGCATCTACATGGAGCATTTGGTCAAATGGAAGCAGTTGCTTGAAGCAGAAGCTACCTGGGTTGCAGAGTCAGAATTCAAAAAGAGGGGCATTGATTTTGTCTCATTGTCACCGGAGGTGACCTAACTTCTTTCCACACAAGGGGAGTATGGTGTAGGAGCACCAAGGGCTCAATGTAGCCTTTACATAGCATTTTTGATTTGTTGTGTCAGTTTTGGGTTTGCAGCATGTGGTTTTGTTTTAGGAGCTTTTTAGATTTTCTTAAAATGCATTGGCGGGAGAAGCCTTTACTTTTTGATCGGCCTATCGGCCCAAGTGGAAAACAAGTCAATAATGTATGTTTTGAAGACATCGGCATAAGTTACATTCGTGTCATGCCGATAGAATGTGCATCGTAGAGAGCAAGGCATCCATCTCACCGAAGGCTAAGTTTGTTATCAGGCCTATCGGTATGAGATGTGGGATCGGAAGACTTGAGTAGTGTCAGGCCGAAGAAGAAGGTTTGAGCGATGAAGTTTACAGGACAAAGGACCATCGACGTGAGTTAGCATGTCGCCCAGAGAAATGTTGGGTAGTCCGATAGTATCGGTCTGGCCGATGGTGCTAACCATCGGGGAGAGGTGATATATTGGCCAAGGAAGAATTAGACTCACCGATAGAGAGGGTCTAGCTGATGGTGAAGTTCACACTAAACCTTCGGTGTGACAAATCGGCATCGGCGGAGAAGAGCGAAGTCCTACTGAAGGCAATAGTCTGATCGATGGAGCAGTTGTATCGGCGTGTCGGAGAGAGAAATGGAGACACTGCCGATAGAGGCAGTCTTGCCGATGGAGGAGTTGTATGTGGGTTTCGGTGTGAGGTTGTGATATCAGAGAACAACTATAAAGTCTGAGCTATGTAAGAAGTCTTACCGATGATTGCCTTGACCTAAGGCATCAGGGTGAGAGGGAACATCGGCGGAAGGGTTTTAAGTCAAGCCGACGACTGATGTCTGGCCAATGGTGAAAGCTAGTGCTAAGGCTTCGGTGTGACCATCGCAAAAGGCGAACGAGTGGAAGGTTAGGGCGACAATTGATGTCTTGCCGATAGTAAAGAAAGAGCGTATTTCGTTCAAAGCCACTCATCAGAGAGAGATGGTATATCGGTAGCAGAAGTTTGGAGCTTACCGATAGATGTTTGTCACACCGATAGCATAAAGTTGAACCGGGGCAGTTAGAATATGAATCGGTCTAGGAATTAAACCGTCCTGTAACGGACATGAGATAGCTATATATGTTGTAGCATTCTCTCTGTAAGAGGTTAGGGAGAAAAAGATTGTAATTGAGAGGCATTTTGATGTAAAGACAAATTTTGAATAAAAATCAAATACAACAGTTCGACCAATTTTTGTATTTTTGTTCTGTTTTCAGTTTACTATTCTGAAGTAGACTAGTCGTTTCCTTTTTTCAGCAATTTTGTTCTCTTTTGCAAACCATGACTCTGTCTTGAAGTCCTTCAAGTTCCTCTGTACAGTATGGAGGTCATCAAGCAGAGCCATGCCTTTTGTTTGTTTTTCTTTTGTGGGGTGGTTGGATTGTCGACTAGAGGCAATGCATGCTTGTTCTAGGCGAGCTCAGTAAGGAGTCCGACTAGATAGACAAGTAGGAGAATAGACTTGTAGGGGTGGAAAACAGAGAGGAAGAAAGTGAGCACCAAGTAGTCAAGACCCTTGAACAGAGAGAGAAGGGTGGACAACGGGCTCAGAAGAGTTATGTGCCCTTGAGGCAGTATCTTGGAAGCAGTGAGGACAAGGAATGTGTCCCACACCAAGTAGATTGATAGAATTTTCCATCTCTGCAAAGAGTTGAGTAATTTAGCAAACATTTTTGTGTAGAAAGATGTCATGAGCACTTGAATTTGTAGAGAGGCTAGAGTTGTCCAGAGTCTTGAATTGATTCAAGATAGGTAGAATTGACATTCTAGAGTCCCTCCCTATCAAATCTGCGATCCTATCACAACTCCTCAACTCCTGAAGCACAACCTATGTAGCATGATGATTATGATCAACTCCTCAACCAACATCAATATGAAAGAAGCATGTGAACTCAACATGAAATGTGAACTTTGTCATGTTGTGAAGATATCAGTGACAACTCCTTGCCAACCACACCAAGGAATGAATGATAAGAACCTTGTCAATATTCTCCTGATCTGACCTTCTGATAATGTGTTCACCACTAACCTCCTTGCAATTCAACCACCATGTTAAACATGAAGCACTGTAGTCCATCTGAACATTCACAACAAGAATTGAAGCATGGTACACAACATGAATCATCAAAGCAACACCATGAACTCAACATCCACCATCACATCTTGAACCAACCAACATCACCTCAACCTTTGACATCAATGACAAACACACACTCAACACGGTACACATCAATTTTAGGGGTAAATGTTTGGAATGCATTGTCTAAAGAATTCAAAGGTAGTGGACAAGTGCAGTTGAGGTAATTTTTAGTGCAAAGGCAACACAGGTTATTTTCAACGCTTAGTGTTCCAACGAGGGATTTGAGGGTCAGGGAATATGTCCAGTAACAATCGATTTTAGCGCAAATGTTGTGATGAGGATTTTCAACGCAAAATGAACAAAACTAGACTAACTATTTTGAGTGTGATTTGCGACGATGTCATATTGTAGCGTGAAAATCATAGTTCTATTGGGGAAAGGTCTAGGGAAAGGTTGTATGGAGATTTCAGTGTTATATCATATTCGCTACAATTTAGTATATAAAACAAATAGACTTAACCACATGTTGTGTTATAATAAAGCCAGTTCAGATTAATGAGCTAAATTAAACACGTAGGTGAGTTAATCTCACAACTTCAAATTACGTGTCACATGCACGAGATGGCAAGTGTTATTTCATTTCAGTCACACAATGACCGTATCATTGTGATTTTGCCTTGAAATATCTGAGCATTTGAAAAAGACTTGACATACCAGATAGGAGCAGTGTAGGCTATATCAGGGGAGGCTTATTACACTGTAGTTGAAGGTCTTCTCTAGTTTTCTAGTTTTCCTTGTGCTAGTACAAGCTTAGTTTGCAGAAGAAGCGTATTTCTTTTATGTTTATTTTGATTTAAGGCAGTGGTTTGATGATTTCTATTTCTATTTTTTGGAAAACATTTATGCATGCTTTGCTGAAGAGAGTAGGGTGAATTTTGTTAAGAATAGAGGATGATGTCTTGGAAGTCTGAAAGGTGGGTATAATAACACTATTTATTTTAAAGTTTGTAGAATGATTAAAATGTTGGTTCACTAATTAATGACATGTAATTTATTATGGGTTTGCACATTTATTGACATGAGAGACACATGGAAAATCTCTGGAGACACTGGTACTATTTCTTTTTTTACATCTCAGCATCTTCATTTTCAAGTTACAGTTTATATGTATTTATTAGTATAGGTACAAGTCATGTTGTGAAAGGTGTAGTACTAAATTTATTATTTATATGGGAGAAAGGCATGCCATGAAAAATGTAGTACTGATTTCACTATTCATATGGTAGCAATTTTACAATTGTTTTGCCAAATTATGCACATGTGTTTATGGTAGCAAGAACAGAGCAGTTTTTAGCAGTTATGTAAAGTTGATATAGTAGCAACAACGCAATAGTTTTGTCATACATACATGTTTTATGCAATAGCATTATTAGAATAGTTTTAAGCAGTTTTGCTTAGGTGTCCTTCCAGATATTCTAGTTGATGATAATTTTGGGGCAAGTTGGTAGGTAGGGTTTTTAGCGCAGAATGTACAATGGTAAGCCGACAATGATTTCATATCCTATGAGACAGGACGACATTTGGTATGTAGTGGATATGTGCAGTAGAGCCAATTTTTAGCACAAGTTCAGTGTAACTTCTTTTTTAGCGCAAGGGCATCACAACTTACTTTCAGCGCTAAGTGTTCCAGTGGGGGATTTGTGGTTACAGAATATCTTTAGTAGCAATCGATTTTAGGGCAAATCCTGTGATGAGAATTTCTATTCCAATGTATCAGAGTCAACTATTTTGAGGATGATTTGTGATGATGATTTTGAGGAAGATTCTTCTCTTGACACAAATTTGTAAAACTTAAAATCTATCTTCCCCTAAGTTATAAAATGATAATACAATAGCAATTCTTACTACGAACATAGGTTCAGTGCTAAAGAAGAACCCCCCATAAATCAAATAAGGCTCATCAAAGACCCGTTCAATTTAATATACTACAATTTAAATAGATCATAGATAATTCTTTTTGAAATAAACAAAGGATTGCAAGAGTGTGAATCACCAAAACAAACTGATTTAAAACCCTAGACTAAGAGAAGAATGTTTCACTGGAAAAATAGGGTTATGGTTCTGACCTAGTTTTTGAAGAGTAGTAGAAATGAACAAGGGTTTGCGTGCGAAATAGTTCCCAATTAATTGCGTGCTATATATAAATTGCTTGCAATGGTTATCCAGATTTGCAGGTAGTTGTCGAAATGCACAATGAGCTCAAAATGAGTCTGAAAAATCTTTTATACTTCCCAATTTATTCGTCATTAATGCGGAGTACAATTGACAACTTGACATGCATTTGGTAGATTGAAGCTTGGCACAGATTTTGGGGCATATTGACCTAGTGGGATTTTCGATCCCTGTCGGATATGTACAATACGTCTTTTACATGCAAGTCTAGTAGAAGTCATTTTTAGTGCAAAAGACATTGGTGCTAATATTCAGTGCATGTGGATTTAACGTGAACTGACATGCCTTAGTTTTTTAGCACAAACTTACTTCTGGGACGGCAGTGCCAATATGCAGTACCACTGGATTTTAGTGCCTAGTGCAGTAACTTAGGTTTTCAGTGCAAAATGGGTTTGTGATCTTAAAAGTTGTTTTAACAATTTTGTTTGAGAGATTATCAAACTATCTTCCTTATAATTTGCTTGTTTGATGGACAATGACATGTACAACTTAAAAACATTGAATATATTGTGGCATACATGACTAAAGTTGATATTAAAGATGGATTATTTACTTTTAAATTAACAAAAATTTGCTACATATTAAACAATAAAACATGGGCACCCTTGGCATGCACTTAGCTTCATAATGCAAAGTGTAGTGTGTGAATGCCTTGTTCAAGAAAGCATATACTAATGGGTTCAAATTATTTTGTTATATCTCCAAAAAGTAAATGGTCAAAGTGGTTAATAAGCATATTATAACTATATTCAAATAAAAAATATTTTATTATATTAAACAACAATAAAGAAATTTTGATATATATTTTGATTATTATTCTTGTTTCTATTATTTTAAGTTAAGATGGTTTTCAAATAGAACACGATTTAATTTCTAGAAATATTATAAATTTTTTAATATATTTTTAATATTTAACAATTATATATTACATTTCATTATTTGTGAGAAAGTTATAACTACTAAGTAGTTTTAATCTCCAAATGACTCCAGATTTTGTACAAGTGGAAGTGTTGTTTTGTATGTATTGCATTTACAGCTTTGATGGGAAAGTATATACTTATAATGAAATAAAATAATATAATTTCTGGCGGATACATAACACATACCCACCTGGAATTTCTGATGGTGACACTTTTTTCATAATTTGGAGCGTGCAACTTGAAGAATGGAGTTGGACTTGATAATAAATGTAGTATTAGCCAGTCACCAGCGGCATCTTTGGTTGTTTTGGTCTCTCGATTTGGTAGGATTGGTGGTCAAAATGGACACTCCCATTATTCTGGAATGTGTGAACAACCAATTGGCATTTTTGGGGAGGGTGACAGATATAAGGTTGCGCTTGATCTTCAAGTCGAGGGACAAGCTCATTTTCCACACCGTGAAGATGGTTTTGGGTGAGGTTTTTTTGAGATCTAAACAAAGGTACAGGGTTAATACTGACGTGGTGGCCATGTTCCTTGCTTCTATGTTGGAGGGCAGGAGAGTCCAAGCAAACGACCTACCAACTATGCCAAAAACTTATCAAAGGGAGGTTTCTGGGTGGTTTGGAGGATATCCTGAACAATTATGAGGTGGGCAGGTGCATTATGCTCCTGGGTGATTACTATGTGATTCGATGCCGAGGCTATCCACCAGAGCATTTTCCTCTAGTCTTCACCACCTCTGCAGAGACTCTACCACACTTCCGTTCGACTGCTTCGCGAGGATTTAGGTTCCTCAAGCAAATCCTAGAGATTGTTCCCGACGATGGCTCGGTATGGCTCCAAGAGTTCATAGTGGAGGAAGGGATCGTGGGTAGAGAGGAGGCTACAAACTGGGAGCAGCCAAGGGTTACGGTGATCTGAATTCATGCTTTTCATGCTTTTCACGCTTTTTGTTAACAGTTAGGGGGTTCTTCCAGGGCACTGCCCTGAATTTTGTATGTAAAAATCTCATAATGCATATATGCTTAGGTTGGGTGTCAGGGCTAGAAACATTTTGCATCTAGTTGCGTCATAGTTGCGGTATGTGTTTGGATATATGTATTGTGCAGGATGATAGCTCAATCTGCTCTGCTATTATGTACTATTCATATTTTAAAGTTAATATAATGGTGCAACCCTAGCTTCTTTGAATTGATAGAATATAAAATTTGGTATTTCACTCTAGAAATTATTGGTACATGCAAAATTGTATCTACATTAAAAATCATTTTACAAGAATGTGCTTGAAATGATTAATGTAATCGATAACATTTTTAACATTGCAATCTCTTTGTAATTCTTCACCAATAACATGGCGCTATTGTGACTATTCTTCTTTGCATTAATTTCTTTGTACTGTAAATTTCAATAATATCAAAACTTGCACTTCAATAATTTAGTTTAATCAAATCCACATTCACAAGTCTCAGAAGGTCATTTTGGAGCTCCATTTCTATAAACCTTATACTATTTTGGAGCTCCATAGCATTAGATCTCTATTGTTTAGACATCTAGGGGTACAATCCTTTGTTTCTCAATGCATGATCAATATTACAAATTTTAATTTGACCTATCAATTTGTACTGCTCTACATTTATGATCTATTTTTCTTTTTGATTTATTGATCTTGTTCAACTTTTCATTATTTTTTTGGTAATAAGATCAATGTTTGTCTTAGGACTAATCTGCTAACCAAGGTTTGTAGCGCAAACGTTTATAAAAGCCTCGGTGGAGATTATAATTATGATTGGATGTGCAGGGTTTTTGAGCTTCGATGGATATGTCTACTGATGATCTGAACTTTAGCACTAATTTTCTATAAGCGGTTAATAGGATATATCGGTCCCTCATTACTTCGGTCACTGGAACTTTACGAGGCAACCGGATCGGTGGAGATTTTCAAGGTAATAGGATATATCCGGTGAAGCAGGGATTTGGCGCTAATCTGGTAACGAAGGTTTTTAGCGCAAACACTTACCAAAGCCTTGATGGAGATTATAACAGTCACTGGATTAGGGGTGTTTTTGAGATTCGATGGATATGTCTAGTGATGATGAATTTTAGGGCTAAGATCCTATAAGCGGTGAATGTCAAAGTCGGTGCATTTTTAGTGGGGATGACACATGTCCAATGAATGGCAAATTTAGCGCAAATCCCATAATACCAAATTTGAGTGCAAGTGATTTTTGTGTGTGTGTGTGTGTGTGCGCGCGCGTGTGTGATCTAGAGAAAACCTCAATCTTCTCTTGTAGGGCAGGGCATTCTTCATTTGAATTTGTGTTAGTGCTAATCTACTAATGAAGGTTTTTAGTGCAAGTGCTTATAAAAGCCCCGGTGAAGATTATAATTATCACTGGATTTGCGTCGTTTTTGAACTTGATGGATATGTCTAGTGACGATGAATTTTAGCGCTAATTTCCTATGAGCGGTTAATAGGATATATCACTTCCTTATTACCTTGGTCGGTGGAACTTTACAAGGCAACCGAATCGATGGAGATTTTCAAGGTAATAGGATATATCTGGTGGAGTGGGAATTTAGCACTAATTTAGTAACAAAGGTTTTTAGTGTAAATACTTATCAAAGCCTTGATGGATATTATAACTGTCACTGGATTTGTGGGGTTTTTGAGATTCGATGGATATGTCTAGCGATGATGAGTTGTAGTACTAAGCTACTATGAGTGGTCAATGTCAAAGTCAGTGTGCTTTTTAGTGGAGATGGGACACATCTAATGAATGGCAAATTTAGTGCAAATCCCCCTGGATGTAGTGCAAGTGTAGAATTGCACAGTGAATTTTTGTCAGTCACTGTTCTCTTAATATTATTCTTGTATACAATAGCTAGTTTATTATCCATTAGCCTAAAAATCCTATCTTTTGGGATCTTCATAACCAGTGTATCCTATACAATAAAGTCAAGAAGTGTAAAACCACTAAGACATTTTATAAAGAATGTCCTCATGCATTGCAATACCTTATAATTTTTTAATTTTTTGAAATATGCAATAGCATTTCTGTCATTAATAAAATCATAAAAAAAAATGAAAGTGGTATCTCATGGAATAGCAAAAATAAACAAGATTGAAATTGCTATTCAGAGAGTTTTTAATTGTATTAAAATTAGAAATTGTTAATTCTTTGACATGCCTAAAACACACATTTCAAAATTGTTACCAAACAATGTTTGCATTGCTACAAAAATCAAATATGATTACAAGGAAACCATTGAAACTAGTATTCTATTGATAATGCTATTGCATAGAACTGAAAACATGAAACAAAAATATGATTTAAAAAAACCAAAAGAGCGGTATAGGATTGCCTAATCAATGACACTAATCCTCAATTGACATGATGACAACACATATGAAGAAAAACATGAAAAACACCTACAATGCAAGTCTAGAATTGCACAGTGAATTTTTGTCAGTCACTGTTCTCTTAATATTATTCTTGTATACAATAGCTAGTTTATTACAATTAGCCTAAAAATCCTATCTTTTGGGATCTTCATAAACATTGTAACCTATACAATAAAGTGGACAAATGTGAAACCACTGAGACATTCCATAAAGAATCTTCTCATGCATTGGAATACCTTATCAGTTTTTATTTTTATTTTTTTGAAATATGCAATAGCATTTCTGTCATTGATAAAAACATAAAAAAACAGGCAAAAGTGGTACCTCATGGAATAGCAAAAATAAACAAGATTAAAATTGCTATTCAAAGAGTTTTTTAATTGTATTGAAATTAGAAACTGATAATCCTTTGACATGCCTAAAACACACATTTCAAAATTGTTACCAAATAGTGCTTGTATTGCTACAAAAACTAGATATAATCACAACGAAACCATTGAAACTAGTATTCTATTGATAATGCCATAGCGCATAGAACTGAAAACATGAAACAAAAATGTGATTTACAAAAACCAAAAGAGCAGTATAGAATTGCCTAATCAATGACACCAATCGTCAATTGATGTGACAAGAACACATATGGAAGAAAACATGAAAAACACCCACATTTTATATAATCGAAATGTTTGTTATCATGTATAAGATATATGCAACAAAAAATGCTATTTGCAGACCATTGCAATAGTATAAATTAAAATAGGTTTTGTAATTTAAACAATATACAGAGTATCAAGTAGCTTTCGTGTATAACATATATGTAACAAAAATACGGTTTCTAATGCTTTAGCAAATGAGACATGATGCCTATATAATTCAGGTTGCTTGTGATGTGTTGTATTTGCTTCCTGCAAGATGTGTATGAAGATGACTATCAGCATAGTCTATTGTTAAAAATGGAAAGACTATACTATTGGTCAACAAATTAAATTTCTTTGATATAATTTTTGTTTGTAACAAAGAATTTGGAAAAGGACTATGGATGTACCTTAGTGTATTAGCATATTGTGATCAATTCTCAGCACAAGGTGCATTAATGATGACATTGCTATGATTCAACGTGAAGTGTCCTCTTTTGCAAAAGTCCCGCAACATGAAGATAACCACTGATTTATCTTTGAGGTACTTCTCATAGCTGATCTTTTGCAAGTCCGGTAGTAATACCTGAATGATATTGCTGGCACAAGAATAATGTATTGTTTGATTGTTGTCAGTGATTAGAATAGTTTTTAGACAATGCTAGTAGATATAAGCAACCTCTTCGTTGTATTTATTACATTAGGCTGTTTCATCATCAAGCACTCCATAGGAATCAAATTTATATTTGCATTTTGAGTAGAATGCATGGAAAGGGCCAGAAAATGCATTGGCTATTTTTAATGTTTCTTGGACCTGCAATACATATTGAAGTGTTATTTTGTTTGCAAGACAATTTTTTTTGTTTTTTTAAAAGTTTGCAAGTATAAAAATTGGAGATTTCAAGAGTAGTTACTTCAAATGTTGAGTGCAACAAACTTTTTAGTCGATCCAATGTCCTTTGGTCATTCAATGTATCAATGTACGTTGATTGGCACGTGCAAAGCATCTTGTCTTAGGCATCCATCCATTTCACAACATTTTTGAAAAGCATTGCCAGAAATTCATTCCTTTGGATATGTTGTTCCATTGTAAAGAAATGTTCTTGTAAACTCTAATGTATTTGTACCTGTAAGTGTAAATACTGTAAGTAAAAAATGAAACTGTTGAAGAGTAATCATCGTTAATTGCAAAGTAGGTTGTACAAACAGAAACAATTTAAATTTGAAGGGATATAGTAGAAGCACAAATACTGTAAACTAGTATGCAATGTAAAAATGCCAAGTGGAGAAACTATAGAGAAATCAAACAAATAGAGTGTAAAAGCACATATCAACATACAAAGTTTCAGTGCAACTTAATGCTAAACAAGTGCTGGGAAAGGCAAGACCACACATGGTTGAAAAATTGTAACATGAATGCAGATTTATTTAGTAGTCCTCATCTTATTGTCAGTTTAGTGGTCTTAAAATTATTTTGATTATAGGTGGCAAACAGTGGGGTATAGGTTTTTACACCTGCTTCATTGGTTGATTCATGCTTGTTGATGTTGGTAAAGAATAGCAATGCTATGGCATATGTTTGGTTTCTCAAATGGCAAGTCACTCTAGTGACAAGAGTGATTGGAAAGTATATGGTTTTAGTCACTATCTGTAAAGCAAGCATTGTATGATTCAAAACATGCAAGATTTTGATTGGTTATAGTGTTGGCTAGAATGCAAATTCTGGAGCTGTAAGAACTGTAAAGTAGAAAGTATAGTGTCAATATTCAAATGCTTTAAATAGAAATACAAACATTTGAAGGGCTTTGTCAATTTGAGAGTTTTTATCTACCTGTGCTTTGTCAAATTCAGAATCTCCATCCTGTACATCCACAATGTATTGGAAAACTGTTCTTTTCGCTCTTGTAACCAATACACCTATAATGCCTGTAGCATATTGTTTTGTACTTGCCAACAATTGTTTTATGGTTGTACTGGGAATGAATTTATAATCTAGACAAGTGCGTGAAATAATTTCCATTGTTGACAACTTGGTTAGAATGAGTATGCAGTCGTAATCACTGCGATCATAATCTGTTTTAGGTGCAATCTGGAAATTGGATATGCATAATCCTGAACCTGAAACTATTTTGTCTTCATAATTAGGAACAAGATCATTAGTTATGTTCAGTGTAATCGTCATCTCACCTTTTGTATCTGTTAGGTATACGCGAAGCACTTCATGTGTCTTATTTGTTTGATCCAATATAGTTTTATACTTGACAATGACATCACCTTGAAACATGTTTCTTTCTTTACGAGCATTCAAGTCTTCAATTGAAACTGAAGTTAAAGTCTTTACTTTTAATCTGCGACAATCAAAACAAAATTAGTTTAAGGCCAAAATTTTCATAAGGCACAATGTAGATGAGATTAAAGAATATTGTTTACCTTTTCAATGCTTGTGATTGCCAGTTTCTATTTGTTCTTCTACTCTTTTGCCACTGTCCATTGTCACCTGTATTTTTTGATCCATTTGTCATTTGCACAAATTTGTGGAAATGGTCACTCCAATTTAACAAAATTAGTTGACATATTTAAGAATATTTAGTATTTTGAAACGGTTGAAACTTTGAAAAAGTAGCAAGATGGTCACTCCAATATGCTTCTGATTTCTAAATTAGAAATTTTTGTGTCGGTGCATTAGACCATAGATGATCGATTAATGGTCTAGATAGACCATGAGATTTGTCTAACAAAAATTGCATATTGTAATTTTGCATATGATTTAGGAGTTGTTTTTTTTTTGTAGTTTTTTGTACACATGTCAATGTTGAAATCTCCCACAATGTATAAGGTTTTGTCTTCATTAAGACATGAAAATACTTGGTTGGTGATTCTTATGATTTTTGTAAATAGAGCATTTGGTCTGGCATATAAGTTACATATGTTAATTTGATTGTTCATGAAACTTATTGTTAATGTTATTGCTTCTGTATTTGATGTTGTATGTTGCATTGTTTTAAAGACTAATATGTTTTTTCTAGTTAAAGACATTATTCCATGTATATGGTATACTGAGTAACAATTGAAATCTTTGAAAAGATTATTTGAATAAGTGGCTTGGATATATGCTTCTTGAAGGCACAAGATATCAGATGACATTATATCAATGTCATTAAAAATATCTTCTATGTGCAGAATCAAATTGTGCGTGTTCAATGTACATAACACTATTTTTAAATTGATGTTGTATTTGATATGGTCATTATCAAATTGCCAATTTGCATTTGATTCAAGTCGAGACATCTCGAGGACTATCTTTTTCTTTTAATTTTGAAATTTTGTTTCGTAAGTGGCTTTAACAAAAAGATTGTTTGAATTGTTTTTGTTCGTGAAAGTGTTGTGTATGTTAGTCCATGTTGTCTTATACAAGTAGGGTCAAATACCAAGCTGTCCATTGTGATCCCTTGAGACCTGTGTATTGTTTGAGCACAAGCTAGTTGAATAGGAAATTGCTTTCTGATGGTTATTTTTTTGTTTTTTGAATTTTTTTGGATTGGTCTACTAATGCGAAGTATAGGTGTCCATTCTTTATCGATGTCATTGCTATAGCATTGTGCTAACTGTGACCTTTGCCAATGGCCAATGTGTGGGTCACTGAATTTGATCCAGACAATGTAAAAGTCATTAAATTTGGTTTATGCTTTGAATGTTCCATCTGATCCATTGACTATACCATCTTGTATATCATAATTGCCACCATAGATTTCCACAAGCATATTTGGTTTCAAAAGTATTTGACAGTGTAGACAAGTGTTGTATGATTATAGAGTCGTATTCCTTTTGAGTTGTCATCTTGTTCATCAATTGCATTTAATGTATTTAGGTCTCCAGGAACTATTGATAGCATTTTTTGATTATGTGCGTAAACATCGTTTCTTTTGTAAAATAGGAAAGGAAATGTTGGGTCCATGGGTGGTGAACTCATGCAATTTAGATTCAAAAAATCTATATCATCACTTGTTTGTGCACCTATATGTATTATGTTAAGTATTTCAATAATTTTTTTAATCTTTTTGTGACATAGTTTGCTGCAATGCATAGTACTTTATTTTATCTCTCCATAAATTGTATGGCATTAATTCAGTTAATGTTGGTGTATTTTCAAAAATAACTGAATCAAGGACAGGTTGTGCTTGATACAAATCTCCACAAAAGATTGTATCAAGGTTTCCAAAGTACTTTGTAGGCATTTGCATTATATCTCTTATTCATTTGTCAACATAGCATAAAAATGTTGCACCTACCAATGAAATCTCAACTATTAATATCACGTGCAATTGTTGATAATGTTTTGACATTCTATCCAATGTTTTAGTGTTTAATGGAACAAATTTTGATTTGTTAAAAGGTATGTGGAATGCCGAGTGTAACGTGATACCACCAACATTGTATTTTTCTTTTTCTATGTAAGCTAGTATTAGACCTTTTGGTTTGTCTGAGTCATTGTCAATGGAATTACTGTAAATGTGAATTAGAGATTGAAATATGGCTTTTGCAGTGAATGTTTTCCTAGTTCCTACTTCTCCTGTCAAAAACAAGTGTAGTGGACTTTTCTTGTCTTTTATTTTTTTCAACACAATGTCTTTTACAATTGCATGTTGTTCAGTATTTAACATTCGCCTCAATTTGTAATATTCAAGATTGTCAATAATTTGTATGTGTTTTTCAATTTCAAATGAATTCAGAAAAGCACTTTTTGTTTTGTTGTGTTTTTGTGTTTCAAATTCTAGTTCTTATATGTTGTATTGTTATGTGCTTAATGCTTCATCTGCAATTATTATTTGGTTTTGTGCGTAGGCATTGTCAATGTTTACTTCCTCAATAGCTTTTTCAATATTGTCCCAATCAACATTGATGTTGTAATTATATTTGATAAGATTAGTTTTAACTGTATTCTCGTGAAATGAATAAGCTTGACACCATGATTCAAATCTATTTTTTAATGTGTTTTCATTTACTGTAAAGGGTACATACAATAGCAATTGTTCTCTATAATAATTTTCTGGGTCAATGTGTTTATTGAAGTTGACAAATCGTATAACATTTGCTTTAGCTTTTGATTTTATTGCTTTACCATGTCTTGTATATTCTGAAACAAATTATGCAAGACAAATATAGATAATTGTTTGAGGCCGTGCAATGTACCAATCCACTAGAGAATTATAGGCCACATTCTCTGAATCATCTGGTTCTTTGTTTAGTTGCTCAACAGGCTTTAAAACAAAAGTTTGATCACCATCAGATCTTGTGTCAATGAATACACATTTGCTTGAGCTATGGTTTAGTAGAAGCGATAAAACAATGTGAGTAGCTTGTTGTGAAGACATTTGTTGCAAGTTGAGAAATGCATTTCCAAGGCTAGTTATCATTTTAAGAGCATCAATATTGTTTTCTTGATGCAGTTTGTGATTTTTTTTGAATGCATGTGTCATTGATTTATCCACTTTTGTCATGTATGAGCTACAATACATTGTTGCAACATATGCATTAAGCACAACTTGTGCATCTATATTTACTTTCCATATTCCTGGCATTTTTTTGCAAAGCTATTATTCCATATTTGTGATGGTTTTCATCTTAAAAAGATTGTAGGTCTATTGATTGTTGATCTTAAAGCCATTACATATTCATCTTCATTTAGTTTTGATTTGATCTAGAAACATTTGGAAAGAAAATGATACGTCATAATTAGATTATTACAACAACAAAAATACATTTTTTGCTATTGAAATTGTTGCTTCAATATTTTCTTCTAATGGTTCAAGAACCATAGTTTTTTTCATTGGTGGAAATGGAAAATTGTATTTACAGTATTGTTTCTTTGATTTTCTACATTGCTTTGTATGATGGTGCTTGTATAGCATGGCTATCTCAGGATGCAAGTTTTCAGTGCTACAAGTAATGTACTTGTCAACAAATTGTTCAATATCCACAATACTGTCTTTCCCATAAACTAGAGCATCTTTAATCCATAAAAGAAAATGGTCATGTTCATTGCCACAATTTTGAAATTTGGTCACAGAGAAGTAATTAGATACTTTTCCAAAGAAAGACTCGTCTGTGAATATCAATTATTTGATTGCAATTATTCTATGTCTATAATAGCGTGCACATGTTACAGGATCTTTCTTGATCAGATGGAACTTATTGTTTTCATTTTTGTGTCATGTTGTTCTTGTAATGTTAAATGATAAATATCACGTAATTGTTTAAGTGTTTTTGTTAGCTGTTCCCAAGATTGTTCAACACTAGTGAATGTAATAAAAAATGTAGGTGGTCCAAGTTGTCGTATCATTGTGAAAACATTTTTTTTTAATTGGTGCAAGTAATTTGGTGATATTCTTATTCTTTTAAAGTCAACATAGCCAATGTCTGATTTAAGTATTTTTTCAAGATTAGGTTTGCATTTGACATCTTTTGCTATTAGCTTTCTAAATTTAAGCTGCCCTTTACGAATTCTTATCCACATTGTCGATAGAACTTGATGTATGAGTATTTTGATTGCTTTAAAAAATAGATTTGTTGTATGATTAGAAAACTATCTCTTTGAATGTAGTAGTTCCCATTTTGCAATCTTTTTGTATGAGAAATTTTTAACAATGTCATCATCACGCAGACTGCCAAAAAATAGTGTTGGAAAATTCATTTCTTTAGCATACTTGTCTCTAAAGATTCCAATCGGATAACAATTTTCTGCTGGTGCAACTTCTATAATCTTGTCTTGCATTTCATGTATATATCTAGATTCAGTAAACCTGTGTATCAAGGTCTTAGAAGGATCTTGATTACCTGTATCACTTTCTGAATCAGTTTCACTTGAACAATGTCCATTCAATGTGTCACATTCATCATTGATCTCAAGAGAGTCCTAGTTCTTGTTTAATTGAACATTTTCTAATTTGTATAGTTTTGTTTGGTTAGCTGCCCCAATGCTTTCATTATAATAGTCAACCGCACCATTCCCTTTTGGTATGCATTCTTATATTCTAGTCGTCTTTTAAGAGCAACAACAATTGTTGATGATTCGTTTGTAGATCACGGCAATGCTTTTTGTATAATGTCCATGTCAACCAACACATTGATAATTGATCCAGTCAATCCTAATTGTGATCCTTTGTATCCTAACTCCTAGATCTATGCAAATGCAATTCTAAGTGAAACAAGTTGCTCTTCTAATTGTGAAAGTATTTTTACATATTGCAATGGTTTATTCATCTGTATATTTTGTGGTGTTGCATATTTAGGAAGCCTGGACTATTTCAATGTTTTATTACACGTGCAACAAATAGAATTTGTCAATATAGTATCTTTTTCTTTTGCTAGTTTATAGTATATTTGTTTTTCTTTATCTTTGAAAGTTATGATATCTTTCTTAAAGTGCATCACATACATGTTTTGGTGTGTCTTGGATTTTGTTTTGGAATAATTGTGTTGCTGATATTGAACTTGCCTTTTTACCTGTTCTATGTATTTTTTTTTATTGGTGCGTATTTGTTGCATGATTTTGCATAGCGATGTAATGCTGCTATCGACTATCTTTTGCCTTTTAATGAAACAAGTAGTATTAGCTTGTTGTTTTGCATGGATAGATTGTTTTACTTTACGCAGTGCGATATTTGAATGGCCATGAATTGTTTGTGGCTGAAAAGGTAAAAGTGGCTTGAAATGTCCATGTAGCGGATTTGCATCATGAAAAAGGATAGAGTATGACTGTCCATTGCAATATTGATTGAAATGCAAGTATATTTTGCTTGTTGTCATTGACCAAAGACATATCTATATGTTTATCCACCTAGAAAGCCATCGTATACAGAAAATGTCTCCCCATAGGCCAACTTCTTTGTCATTTGTAATTGGGATTGCAAACATTCGCATTCTACGTAGATATTCCTCAACATGTTCTACCTTGTGCAATTGATATAATGTCTATGTATCCAATTCATAGTTATATGAGTTAATTTCTTCTATGTCACCTTGTGCAAGGCAACTCAAGAAGTAGTCTATAGCTCCATTGCACAATTGAATTGATGAGTAGTGAGAATGTAGTAGCAACTGCAAAGAGTCAAACAAGCGATCCCCTGGATTGTATCTAAGTGTACTAGTTCTAGACAATCGTTCTTTCTCCAATGCATAATCGATACTACAAATTTGAGTTTGATTTGTCAATTTGTACCTTTCTACACATTGAATTGGCATATTTTGAATTTCTTTTTGAAATAACTTTGTTGGTGATATTGAACTTGTCTTTTTGGTAATTCTATTTATTGATTTTTCATTGGTGGTTATTAGTTGGTTCATTTTGTGAAATGAAGTAGTGTTGCTATGCACTATCTTTTGGCTTTTAATGGGGAAACCAACATGATCTTGTTGCATTGTCAGAGTGGAGTGTTTCCTTTTACAGGATGGGGATTCTTGATTGGGTTATATTTGTTGTTTGATACTGTCAAATGAAGTGGTATTGGTATGCAATATCTTTTGGCTTCTAATTGAGTAACCAATATGATCTTGTTGGCTTTCCAAAGTCGATAGTTTCCTTTTACAAAATGCAATATTTGATTTGGCATTAATTGGTTTTACTTCACAAGTGAAGAGTGGCTCAAAATGCCCATGAAGTGGATTTGCATCATGGAAAAGGATAGAGTATGACTGTCTAATAGAAGATTGATTTAAATGCAAGTATTTTTTGCCTGTCGTCATCGACCAAACACATATTTGTATATCTAGCCACTTTGAAAGCCATCGAAAACAAAATATGTCTCCCCATAGTCCAATCTCATTGTCATTTGTATTCGCCATTGCAAAAATTCGCATCCTGTGCAAGTATACTTCAACATTTTCTACATTGTGCAATTGATGTAATGTGTCAATATCCAACTCATATTTATACGAGTGAAGCGCTTCTGCATCACCTTGTGCAAGGCAACTCAAGAAGAAATCTATAGTTCCATTGCGTAATTGAATTGATGTGTGTTGAGAATGTAGCAACAGCTCTAAAGAGTCAAACAAGAAATCCCCTACGTTATATTTAAATGTTCTAGTTATGTACAATCCTTCGTTTCTCAATGCATGATCAATATTACAAATTTTGAATTTGACCTATCAATTTGTATTGCTCTACATTTATGATCTGTTCTTCTTTTTGATTTATTGATCTTGTTGAACTTTTCATTTTTTTGGAACAAGATCCATGTTTTTTAGATTCAAAGATGGACTTGATGTACTATGCCGGCAATATGCACAATATGAATGCATAATTAGTCCTAATTATTCACTATTATCAAATGTATATATGCTATTGAAAATGCTAAGAAGCATGTGAACACACATATATGGTAGCTTCTCAATACAAAATGTGATATAAAACATTGACCACAATGCAGTTAGTGTGGTTTGCAGATGCATAAAGCATTATTATAGAGCAAGTAGAGTACATATTCAAGAAATGTCATTGACATCACCTATTGAACACATCAGAAATGGCCAACAAGAATAATTTCCCAGTGCCTCATTTGCAATATCTTAATATTAATACTCATTGTAGTTCTTATACTTATTTGGGTCCCATGTTTGCAACTGCACTAAATTTAG
Organism: Cunninghamia lanceolata; assembly: GCA_027924645.1. Taxonomy (NCBI): domain Eukaryota; kingdom Viridiplantae; phylum Streptophyta; class Pinopsida; order Cupressales; family Cupressaceae; genus Cunninghamia; species Cunninghamia lanceolata. The sequence goes on from BSBN01000108.1 coordinate 10,552,601, forward strand.
TAGGTTCAAAACTAGTTTGAAGTAAGTCTATCTACAGTTCATTCATTCTATAGCAAATGATGCCATATGTACATCTAACCACAACCTATACAACTGTCTTATTCTATGACAGGATATGTGCACTTTTAGCTTCTAACATGATTTGTGTAGAATTGACTATCCTTTGGATATGTTCGGCAACAGGTGATTCTAGCGTGAAATTATTTAATCCTTGAAAGTATGGTTTCAGCGGCGATTTCATTGATGAAGGGATCAACAAAGTTTTAGACCTTTACCAGATGTGGCTGATATTTGAGCTGTGACTGGATTAGCGGAGATTTCAGGGATTACCGTAGATGTCAGGTGAGGGGACATTTTAGCACAAATTCTACATTGGTCCCTTATTACCTTGCTCGGTGGAACTTTACGAGCCAACCGGATCGACACAGATTTTGAAGGTAACTCTTCATTGCATAAATTTATGCCATTTAGTTTACATGGAATTTACTTTCCATACTTCCTAAATTTTGAATATAATAAATTATACATTTAGCCTGGGCACTCATTTGCATCATGTATAATATTGCAATCAAATATTGTTTTAAAACCTCACCGCATACCTGCAGCAAAATATTTTAATCCTTGCAGGGATGCAGGAAAATGCTCAAGTCCAGCGCTCTCCCGCATAAGCATTATGGTTTGCTTGCCACACTCGAATACAAATAAAATATTATTGATCACTCCATAGCCACATTTTATTTTTCCTTTGCATGGAAACACCTTCCATTCTATCACTCACCCGCAGCCATTTCATTTCTCCTTTGCGGGAAAGCGGATACTCTATATTTGATTATTTTCCACTTTGTTATTTTCTGACCATCACATTACTGCAAGCACTTTATTTTTGCTTTGCGACAGTGCGAGAGATTTTCACTTCACTGTCCACTCGCACCATCATCTAGGATTTCCTGCGGGAGTGCGGGAAAACATGGATTACTTCTCGCAACATTGTACATAGATTGTTCTAGCCTTGTGGCACTGTGGGGAAGCCTCTGCTACACTCCTAACTACCAACCCGCACCATCCTCTAGTATTTCCTATGAAAGTGCAGGAAAGCATGGATTGCTTCCTGCAAAACCGCACATAGATTGCTCTCACCTTGTGGGATCACGGGGAAGCCTCTACTGCACTCCTACTCTTCTGTATATTCCTTTTTCAATCTGTGCTTGAAAACCTTCAGTCATTCCTCATCTTTTTGAATTATCTACTCATTCCATCACTTGCAGCCTCCTTTGCATTTTGGCATCATTTGAAATTGAAACTCATTATAGCAACACCCACATTCAATCTCCTCTTCTAGGGCATGACATTCCTCATTTGAATTTGTCTTAGTGCTGATCTGCTAACCAAGGTTTTTAGCGGAAATGCTTATAAAATCCTCGGTAGATGGATATGTCTAGTGAGGATGAATTTTAGCGCTAATTTTCTATGAGCGGTCAATAGGATATATCGCTGTCTTATTACCTTGGTCAGTGGAACTTTACGACACAACAACATCGGGAGAGATTTTCAAGGTAATAGGATGTCTCCGGGGAAGCGGGGATTTAGCACTAATCTGGTAACAAAGGTTTTTAGCACAAGCACTTATCAAAGCCTTGATGGAGATTATAACTATCATTGGATTTGCGGTGTTTTTGAGCTTCAATGGATATGTCCAGTGATGATGAATTTTAGCTCTAAGCTCCTATGAGCTGTTAATGTCAAAGTCAGTCTAATTTTTAGTGGCAATGGGACATGTCCAATGAATTGCAAATTTAGCACAAATCCCATAATACCAGATTTGAGTGCAAGTTATTCCACTTAGGACTGATGCCCCAAAAAGCCCCTAGAGATTTTAGCATACTTACAATAAAAAACAAATGCTCAAAAGATTCAATAATATTGCACAAAGGGCACATTTAGGTGTCAACCCAAAATCACAGAATACACAATCAACACCTAGTCTTTTCAAAATAAGAAGCCACTTCAAACAACCATTTTTTGACTCGAGACTATTAGACCAAATAGACAGATGCTGCCTACCTCTGGCTCCCTAGCCATTTGCTAGCATACCCAAAAAAGCCCCTAGAGATTTTAGCATATTTACAATAAAAATAATAAAAATAAATGCTCAAAAGATTCAATAATATAGCATAGAGGACACATCTAAGCCTCATCCCAAAATCACAAAACACACAATTAGCAACTAGCCTTTTCAAAATAAGAATTAAACCAAATAGGTAGATGCTGCCTACCTCTGCCTCCATAGCCATCTGTTGCAACCTCTAAGCCTCAATGAATACACAAAAGCCTTGGTATTTACACTGCTTCCACCGCTCAACTCAAGTTGCTCGTCTCTGCTCCTAGACTTTGCAACTGCAACAACACCCATTCATTGTAAACTCTCCTAGGATAGGGACTTGCACAATAAACAGTAAAAAAAGCCTAACCCTTTTCCCATACAAAATTTAGAGGAAACTAAAACGATGTTTTGCACTTTTCTTTAACTTCACCGTACCTCAGCCCGTGACAACGCAAATGCTCTTATGCAGTTATCTTCCTCTAAACTGTAAACTATCTGAAAACTTCTTTCTCACTATGAGTATGTGGAGCTCTCTACATAGGAATTATAACACTAGCTACATTCACAATTAAAAATGTCATAAAACAAAAAGGCCTCTGCATAGCATTTATAAGACTAGCTATATTTAGAGTAAAAAATGTCATAAAATAAAAAGGCCAAAGACATTAACTATAATGTTTCATAAGAAAAAATGAACAAAAAGCAATAACTAAAATCCTTCAGAACCCTCAACTATAACAGATTTCTTATAAACTTGGGCAAAAAAATATGAAGAGGAGGCACACTTTTGTGTACAGTTTAAGATATTAAGTAGAATTCGTCCAAAACTAGAGCCATAATAGAAGGCCCTACACTGTCTCAAGTAATTTACTAGGAAAATAACCCAACAATGCCAACAATTCATAGAAAAAATGCTATGAAATATATGAATATGCTAAATGAATACCTATTTTCTCGCCAAATTTGTCTGTGAAAGTTTACAACAACAGAAAGAAAACATAGAACAACAACTTGTTTTAATGATGCACAAAAATGAATTGCCTTCCCATCTATAACCCGGTATAAACCCCTAACCTGGCTACTGGCAGTACTCGGCATTGCACTTGTATTAACTTCACTTTAGACGAGTGTTTATTGCCCATTAAAACATGTACTTAATACTACTTCATTTTTTACTATCTAGTAAATAAAAAATAAATAATAATAATCACACAGTCCTTTAACTATAGTGACCTTGCCTAAATTTTAATATAATTAAAAAACAAAAAACTCCATTTTTCACCATTACTATTCGCCTAATTGACCAATAGCACAACAGATACATTGCATTTATTAAATCATTAAATAAAAAAATTAACTTTCAACTTTAGGGATTTTGCCAATTGAATTTAATACTCAATTCTCATTGGTTAACTAAATTGAATTAATTGCATCACATGAATGCATTAGTATTTCTGCCTTGGCAGGAACTAATAATATTTAAATTGTTTAATATTTATATTTGTATACACCTAAAAATGGCTAAGTCGATTTAAATAAATATTTTAATATTTATTTTAATTCTTATTCTTCCATCAATTAAATAAATATCCTAATTTATTTAAATGATTCACATCCCTCCAATAATTAAATAAAATCAATTTATTTAATTAGTATTCCCTAATTCTTCTAATGTCTCACATAATTAAATAATTCTAAATTATTTAATTAATCCCAAACTCCTCTATTCCTAAGTCCTAATTCCATAAATCCACCTCACCATGCCACCTCACCATTCCACCTCACCATTCCACCTCACCATGTTGCACATGTAATTAAATATTTTAATATTTAATTAGCTAATATTCCCTCACCCACATGTCCTATTTCTCCTCTAGTCAGATTAGTTAACTCATTAATCAAATCTGTTAACTAATTAGTCAATTGAGTTCATTGGTCAATTTATTCTGTTGACTCCCTAAGCAACCTAGTTAACTGATCAATCATCTCAGTTAACTCTTTAATCTATTTTGTTATTTCCCATAACTCATGCAGAAGGCTTGGACACTTGTCCTCTTTTGATTGGCACACATTCCCTCAAGTTTTCACAACTGTACACCTCACAGGTAATTCCTCCAGTCATGGATCTATTGACACTTGGATTTGGTCTTCCCTTAGCCTATATAAGCAAGGTCCTCATGTCCATTTCATCATCCATCTAAGATTAAGAAATCTTCCTCTGCAAGAATCATTACAGCATGCCTTCGACAAAGTTATCATTGCATTTGCATTACAAATCTATTATCATCATCATGTCTCCATTATCAATCGACCATCTCCATTATAGTTGCATTGTAGTTTAGTCTCCATTGCACATTCTATATCACAACCATTCTACTCTTGTCATCTTCAACAACAAGGAAGTACACACTTCTAAGAGCTCCATTACCATTAAGATCAAGAGGATATAGGTGAACAATGGAAGCATATAGGTAAAATGGTCTTCGAAGGTATATTCTTTGTTTACTTGTATTTACATCAATTTCTATTGAGTTATTGGATGATTAGTTGTATTAGACTGTTGTTCACATTTTATGATAACATTTCTGACGCCCATTGTGGGGCCTTGCCCCATTTTTAACTTTGATTTGAGTGTTTTGTAGAGGTTCTGTCACAACAGGTTGTTCCTGCACATACAACTTCCAGTTATGTGCATTCACCACTTTCTACACCGTATTCAATCTTTCTGCACATCTGACTTGTTTTGCTGCACATCTAACACATTTCTCTACACTTTTGATCTTTCGGCACATACACAATGCAGTCTTGTGTATTTGATATCTGCTGCCGCGCTTCTGATCTTTCAAACCATGCAAACCGCAGTCTGACGCATTTAATCATTATTGCTGCACTTTTGTAAATCTGCACATATGAATCACAGTATTGCGCATATGACCTATAGATCTGCGTATTTGATTTGTCAGAGAAAGTTGTAATGTTTGTATTAGATCTTCCGTACTAACTCTCATTTGCAAGTGTTAGGAGTTGGATTTAGTCATTTTAGCTGCATTACTAAGCCACCTAGAACTAATTAGGGGAGAGTAACTTAATATGTTCATGCAAATCATCACATAGACATAACTAGGAGGAAACTAAATCATTTTTTTGCATCACAACTTGCATCTAGTCCCAACCTAGGGGTTAAAACTGAACAATTTCTTTATGTTTTTACTATCTTGCACTACAATCCATCACATAGCTTAATAAGGGAAAGTAACACTTGTTTATTTCTTCAAGCAACAATCTTGATGAAGGGGGTAAATCACAAAACACACAACAACAACAATTGCACACATAAAATAAAACTTTCTTTTATTGATTTGGACAACTTATTACATTACAAAAGCTCAAATACAATAAGAGGAATCAACCCTCCATAGGCTGCAACACATTATAGCTTCCTATCATAAGACACTAGAATCATCTGCCTTCTGTAACCCCAAATCAGCTAGGGTTTCTGTTTTCCTGCCTATTCTTGACTCTACACTTGTCCCCTTAACTCTACTACTACCCAGGGTTCCCAAAAATGGTTATTAATAGCCTTTGTGGTGGCCAACAATCTAATTTCAAAATTTGCATCTCCCTCCAAAAATAGGTCAACTTCCAGGAGCCATAACTTTTGATCCGGGTGTTTGATTAACGAATCGTTTTATGCGTTGGAAAGCTCGTGGAGTGCTCTATGCGTTAAGAATTTGCTCTACTAGTTCCAGCCATTTTTAGGCCCATACAGGGCCGTTTAGTGCCTCAAACCTAAGTTTGAATAATTTTCAGGCATTTTTTGGGAAACGGAAATTTTAATATCTTTTAGCTTGCAAATGATCTTTGCATGATTCCTTCGCCAAAGGTCTTATTTTTTAGTTATGAAACTTCCTGTAAATTTTCACTTCATTTCGTGCCCAAATGCAAACTTTCTAAAAATAGCAAGTTACTATTTTTAGCAGTTTGGAAAAACTAAAAATTCTACGTCATTATTCAAGCGATTATGGAGCCAGAACCACAAATTTTGAAAAGAAATAGAAAGAACATTAATAATTTTGAAATACATCTTTTGATGGGTGATGCAAGATTGCCCTTAAACCACTGGATGCTCCTGCATCAGACACCCAGGGTAATTTGAGAAGTGACTCTGTCACGTCTCAGGTGTTTGTGTGATGAAAACCCAAATGGTCAACCTCTACCTTAGACAACCAAGAAGAATCTTCAACAAGACTTCCTTTCCATTTCACTAGGTATTCTTCATATTGCCTGTTTTGAGTACTTCTTCCCACACGGCTATCCAAGATCTCTTTTATCTCCTCTGTTGAAGCAGATGCCAGAATACTCCACTGTTCTTCTGTTGGTCCATCCTCTGTTCCACCTTCATGATATTCTGATAAATCAACAATGTTGAAAATAGGGGAAATGTTGATCCCACTCGGCAGCTCTACCTCATATGCATTTCCTGAATCATGTTTCTTCAAAATTCTGCATGGTCCAAATTTCTTCATTTTCAGCTTATTGTATGTTCCAGTTGGGAACCTTTCTTTTTTCAAGTGAACCATGACTTCATCTCCTGCCTGGAATTCCTTATATCTCCTCGTCTGATCTGCCTTAGCCTTGTACTAAATATCCATCTTATTAATGTGCTTCCTCACCTCTTCATGCAAATTCTTTAGATGTTCTGCAAAGTCTTCAGCTTCAACACTTGTCTTTTCTCCTTTGTCCATCTTCCTTAACTCAGAAGCATTTCTTGGGCTATTGCCATATACAATCTAGAATGGTGATTTACCAGTACTCCTATTGACAGAATTGTTGTAAGCAAATTTTGCCTGTGGTAAAATCAAATCCCATCCCTTGGGCTTATCTCCTACTAAGCATCGTAGCAGGTTACCCAAACTCCTATTTACTACTTTGGTCTTTCCATCAGTCTATGGATGGTGTGCATAACTAAACTTCAAATCTATCTTCAACTTCTTCCACAATGTCCTCTAGAAATAACCAACAAACTTGGTATCTTGATCTGAAACTATGCTCTTTGGTAGACCATGTAATCTCACCACCTCCCTGAAAAATAACTCTGCAATATGAATAGCATCAATAGTCTTCTTGCAAGGAATAAAATGTGCCATCTTCGAGAATCTGTCCACCACCACAAAAATAGAATCATGTCCTCTTTGTGTCCTTGGTAAACCAAGAACAAAATTCATACTGATATCATCCCATGGCTTCTCTGGTATAGGTAATGGCTGATATAGACCTATATTCTGACTTGCTCCTTTCACCATCTGACATACTCTGCAACTTTGCATAAATTTCCTCACATCCTACTGCAACTGTGGCGAATAATAATTTTCACCAACAATAGCAATGGTCTTATTTCGACCATAGTTTCCAGCCAATCCTCCACTATGCTTCTCCTTAATCAGGTTCTCTCTCATGGAACTCCTTGGAATGCACAACTGGCTTCCTCTAAACAACATGCCAACTTAGATTATGAAATCCAACCATTTTGTCCTATCCAAAGTAATAGGTTCCAAACAAGCTTTCCAGGCCTCTGCAAAATTTAGATCTTTAGGATACAAACTTTTGAGATCATAAACAAAATACTTTTTCTTGGCATCATTAAGCTTCTCACTAAAATAGGCAATGGGTTTACCTTCTTGACTCAAAACAACTCCTATACCACTACCACTAGCATCACAATCTACCTGAAATACCTTATTGAAATCTAGAAGTGCTAAAATAGGTTATTCTATGACTTTCTACTTAAATGTATCAAAGCTCTTGTCTGCTATTTTAGTCCATCTAAACTCTTTTCTATCCCCTCTCATTGTCTCTGTTAGGGGTGCACAAATGCTACTAAAATTCTTGATAATCTTTCTATAAAAACTTGCCAAACCATGAAAAGAGCGTACCTCCGTTGCACTCCTTGGCGTAGGTCATTCAATGACAGCCCTCACTTTTTCTGGGTCCATCTTAAGACCTTCCTCTGAGACAACAAATTCCAGGTATACCAACTCCTTTGCAAAACTACATTTATTCAGATTAATCAGCAACTTCTCCTCCCTCAGCTTCTCTAAAACTCTTTTGATATGCATCAGATGCTCATACCAAGTCTTACTAAAAATCAAAATATCATCCAAATAAACAATAACAAAACTTCCCAAAAATTCTTTCAGTACCTTGTTTATGAGTCGCATGAATGTGCTCCATGCATTGGTTAGCTTAAATGGCATGACTAACCACTCATACAAACCTTCCTTGGTCTTGAAGGTTGTCTTCCATTTGTCTCCTTCTCTGATACGGATCTGGTGATACCCACTCTTCAGGTCAATCTTCGTGAAGTACCTGGCTCCACTCAAACAGTCCATTATGTCATCCATTCTTGGCAATGGAAACCTGTACTTGATTGTGATCTTATTGATGGCCCAAGAATCTATACACATTCTCCATTCTCCATCTTTCTTTGGTGCTAGTACTACAGGTACCACACATTGACTTAGGCTCTCCCTTATTAGTCCCTTCCTTAACAGCTCTTGAACTTGTCTGTTCAGCTCTTCACTCTCTGCAGAAGTCATTATGTGGATTGCCTTATTCGACAAACTAGCTCCTGGTATCAAATCCATTGGGTGACTTATCTTCCTCACCGACGGTAAACCTTCTGGTACATTATTAGAGATAATATCTTGAAATTCTTCCAACATATCTAAGACTTCTGCTGGTACATCTTCACATTTCTCTTGACTAATCTTAGGAATCAATGCAAAGCAATGATGCTTATGCTTCATACCCTCCAAAAATTTCCTACCATCTACCAAGTAAATTCTGGCAGTACTACATACCTTTTCTCCCACCTCCTTTAAGGGATTCAACTTATGACGAACTCCATCCTTTGTTAGGGAATATGTGTTTGCACGACCATCATGGACATCACTCCTATCATACTGCCACGACCTCCCCAATAGCATATGACATGCATCCATTGGTATGATATCACACAACACCTCATCATGGTAGTCCCCAATCTTAAACTTCACTAAACATTGCTCATTGACCAAAGCTCCGTGGTCCTTTTGCAACCATGCAATCCGATATGGATGCAGGTGCTTTCTTCTTGTCAACTTCAACTTGTCAACCATCTCCTCTGAAACAAGATTATCAGTGCTCCCACTATCAATAATAATATCACAACACTTACCTTCACATTTGCACCTTGTGTGGAATAAAATCTTCCTCTGATTAGGTTCTTTTTCCTCATTCAACAAAGTTCTTCTGACAACTAGGGTTTCTCCCCTTTTAGCATCTTCAGAATGTTCAAACTACACATCTTCATCTACATGTGCAACTTGTGCATTACCTTCAGGTCTTCTATTTGTCCTTCCTTGATGTTGTGGACACTCGTATGCTCGATGCCCTTCTTCTCCACATTGGAAACAGGTTCCTTTGAAACCTCCTCTTCCAGGTCTTTGCTCAGGTTGGCCTCTTCCTCTTCCTCTTTGCTCTTCATTATTCTAGTCATGAGGGCAGTAGGTATTATCTCCTCTCTGATTTCGACTGGTACCGGCTTCACTTTTCTTTGAATCTTCATTTCGGCCCCCATAGGGTCTTCCACCAGTCCTTCCACCTTGACCTCTTCCCCTTTGCTTGCTGTCAAATCTTTTATTCAACTTCTCTTCCACCTTCAGAGAAAATTGGGATGCATCTTCTATGGTGGTCATTCTGACCAGACTCAGCTCCTCTTGAATACTCGGCCTCAACCCATTAATGTAACAGGCTGCCTTCTCCTTGTTAGGCTCTGCATGGCCTATCCTGATAGTAATTTTATAAAACTCTTCTCTATACTCCTTAACAAACTTGTTACCTTTCTTTAGTCCTTGTAGCTTCTTCAGCAACTCCATCTCATAGTCCATAAGAATGAACTGCTTCTTCAGTTTCTCCACCATCCAACCCCATATGGTGATATTTCCTTTTCCTCTTCTATTCCTCTCTAATTGGACCTCCTTCCACCAAATATTTGCATGGCCCTTCAACTTTGTTTTTGCAAACTTGACCTGATCTGGGTCTTTCACATCTTCATACTCGAAATACTCCTCCATGTCATTGGTCTAATTAATGAGCTGTTCCGGATTCAAATCTCTTGAATATTTAGAAACTTCGATCCTAGACCTCTTTCCAATCTTTGAAATGGCCCCCAACAACCTAACTTCTGCAGGATCTCCTGCAGCTTCTTGTTCTTCCTCAGATAGCTCTTCTTCAGCTTCATCCTCACTTTCTTCTCTTGTTCTCGGGTCAAACCCTCTTCGCAGTTCCTCTTGCAATGCATTGATTTGCCTTTGCAGGGCTCTAAAACCCTCTTCTGTCAAAGCATTTCTCCCAATACAATTTCTTCATGGAGGCATCTTGATCTCTGTAGTAAACCCACAACCTCAGGTCCTGGTGCAAATTGCCTAGTGGTCGGCGATTTGTCTACACTCTCAGGAACCCTTGCTCTGATACCATTTGATGAAGGGGGTAAATCAAAAAACACACAACAACAATAATTGCACATAGAAAATAGAACTTTATTTTATTGTTTTGGACAACTTATTACATTATAGAAGCTCAAATACAATCAGAGGAATCAACCCTCCACAGGTTGCAACACATTACAACTTCCTATCACAAGACTCTAGAATCATCTACCTTCTGGAACCCCAAAATCAGCTAGGGTTTATGTTTTCCTGCTTATTCTTGACTCTACACTTGCCCCCTTAACTCTACTACTACCCAGGGTTCCCAAAAATGGTTATTAATAGCCTTTGTGGCGGCCAACAACCTAATTTCAAAATTTGCATCTCCCTCCAAAAATAGGTCAACTTCCGGGAGCCATAACTTTTGATCCGGGTGTCTGATTGACGAACCGTTTAATGCGTTGGAAAGCTCATGGAGTGTTCTATGCACTAAGAACTTTCTTTGTCAATTTTGGCCATTTCTGGGCCTGTACGAGGCCATTTAGTGCCTCAAACTTGAGTTTGAATAATTTTCAGGCATTTTTCAGGAAACGAAAACTTTAATATCTTTCAGCTTGCAAATGATTTTTGCGTGATTCCTTCGCCAAAGGTCTTATTTTTTAGTTATGAAACTTCCTGTAAATTTTTACTTCATTCTGTGCCCAAATGCAAACTTTCTAAAAATAACAGGTTACTATTTTTAGTAGTTTAGAAAAACTAAAAATTCTACATCATTATTCAAGCGATTATGGAACCAGAACTAGAAATTTTGAAAATAAATGGAAAGAACATCAACAATTTTGAAACACATCTTTTTTTGGGTGATGCAAGATTACCCTTACACCACTGGATGCTCCTACATCAAATCTACACCTAGATTTGTTAGAAGGTTAAAATAAACAATCTTTTCCAAGTTATTGCTATCTTGTTACAAATATTTGTGCTTGGTAGAGAACACATTTAGTTATTTTTCTTTTAACTAGGAAGATAAAGAACCAGTGTTCTCTATGTTTTCAGAATGATAATAGGACTATGCTCTCCCCTTTTCTGGGTGACCAAAATGCCAAACTTATCATTTTTCATGTATAACCTTTAGAGAGGTCTGCCCTTGGAATTCCTTCCTTCCAAGTGGGACGACCTTAAGTGATAACGGGCTAAAGCCAAGCCACCTCCAAGTCACTATAAATAAATTGTGTTTGTGATGAAGGTTGCAAGTAACAGTTGCCATTGTGTTACACCGACCAATGTTTCCCCCAAAACCCCGTGGAGTGTAACTTCTGCAGGCTAGGAAGCCTCCTTATTAGAGTAAATGGCCGCACATGTAACCACCCGAACGGATGCCTTGACTAAAATCTTTTTGTTCTAGTAAGCCAAAAACCCCTATTTGGTGGCATAGGAGGAGGAATCTCTAGAGGCGTCCAATGTCATACACTCATTTAGTGTAGAGATAGACAAGTTCAACTCTTTAGAGGAACTGTATCTTGGTATGCATGAGAAGTGAGTGCCGTGGAGGGGAGCCGGTGCTACCAAGTTACTAGTTATCCTCCTTTATGCAAGTGGTTGGTGTAAAAACCAAGTTGGAACTCATCAAATGCTATCCTTACCAACCTTAGGATTATGCTTGCTTTTTGGTCAAAAAATTATAAAAACAACATGGAATCTTCTTGTGTGATGTGTTTTCTTGCAACTAATTGATACAAATCATCAGCGAAAATACCAGACTTGCTTCAAGGAACATTGTGAAAACAAGCCAAGATCAAAAAAACTGAAACAAAAGGACAACACTACCTGCAGTTCTGCGCATTTGATCCTACTGCGCATTTGACCCAAGTTTTGCTGCGCATTTGATCCTACTACACATTTAACCCATTTTGTTGTGCATTTGAGCCATTTTGCCATGCTTTTGATTTTCCTGTACATTTGACACGCAGAGCGGCACATATGAACCACAATACTGCACATTCCAAAATCAGTGCATTTCAACCAAACCTGCGCATTTAACCTACATAGCTATGCATTTGACTATTTTTCCTGTGCATCTGAGGCTACACATGCAAAACAGAGAGCTATTCCATACACTTTGGAGAAACATTTAAACCAATTCTAGGTACCCATTATTACATATACCTTGTTTATGATCTCAGGAAAACCATATAAAATCTATTTCACTTACTTTTCCAAAACATTTCCATTTGCCATATCATCCATAGTAAAAACATCAAACAAAGCAAACCAAGTTTCCTACTAAGGTGTCATTAAAATCTTCCAAAAATCAAAACAAAAATCTAGTTAGTTTCATAATAGGATATATCATCCTTCATCTCGAAACTCCACTAGTGTAGTCTTGATAAAAATAGTCCATATCAATAGCGGTGATGAACTCTCCCTACTTTGACTATCTTTTACCTCAAGAACACATTTGTTTGAGCAAATAGTAGATCAAAATTTGAACCTTAGGGAAAATCTTGTAATCTCAAGCACACAAAAAGCAACCATTCACGAACATTTTCATTCAACATTCACTCCCATCAAATAGTTTTTATGGTTGCAACTAGATCACAATCCAAAGGAAAGCAAGATATGGATCCTTTGAACAAAGACAAACCATCTCCATCCCATAGTGATGGAGAGGAAGAAATCCCATATGAGGATGTAATTGATGCTTCACAAGACTCCAAATTTCAAAAGATGATGGACAAGGTCCTAAACATGGACCCTTAAAAGTATTTCCTTATGCTAGCACAACAAGGGGCCAAACTTCTGACAAATTTTGACACCTCCACCTTAAAAGCCACCACCTCTACGAACGATATGGAAACTCCCAAGATCACACTGGAGGTTCCCAAAAAAGACAAGGATAAGAAGACAATCAATCCCTTGGATATATTGACAATGCAAATCCAAGCCTTACAACCACAGCTCGCAGACATTCAAACCAGAGCATCAACAAAACACTATTTTCTAGAGGATATTTCACCATATCCTTTTGACAAGACCTTGATCATGATACCTTTCCCTTCAAAAATTGAGGTACCAAAATTTGACAAATATCGAGGAAAGGGTGATCCAAGTGACCATATTAGAGAATTTAGTGTAACATGTGACCTATCTCATGTGACTATTCCCAAGGAGCTTGGGAGGACAAGCTATGGAATGGTTCTCTCGCCTACCTCCTGACATTTGAACTTTCAATGAGCTAGTGGATAAGTTTGTCACTAATTTCTCCTATAACATTGATCATGAAATCTCAATGTTAGATCTTTGTAACACAAAATAAAAGGGTGGAGAATCCTTCGTTGCTTTCTTATAAAGATGGAGATAACTGGCCAACAAATGTCCATACCATATGCTAGAAAAACAAATGCTTGAGATGTTTATACACAACCTAAATGTTGATCTTAGATACCGAATACAAATCCAATGTCTTACTTCATTTAGTAAGGTCAATGAAATGGGGTTACTCATTGAAAAAGCTTTGGTAGCCAAAGGACAAGTCAAAATCTATGAGGAAACCCCTAGCTCCAATCATAACACGGACAAGTTGAGATTTTGGACTAAGAATAAAAACATTGTCAATGACAGTTTCATGCATGCAAAATAAGTGACCCCAAAGCAACTGATCTTCAACTTGTCCAATCTGCAAAATAACACACTGTAAAACAAGCCCCAAAATAATGCATCACAACCCACTAACTTTCCTCCTCGACGAAAGTTCACATCTTTGGGAGAATCACTAGAATCAGCCCTACAGAAGCTCATATCAAACAATGTCATAACACTTCCAACGGCACATGATTATGAACCTAAATTCAAACCTCCTTGCTGGAAAGACTCAGACTTTTGTGAGTATCATCGAAGCAAGGGACACAAGTCTAATGACTACCAAAGCCTCAAAAACCTACTTCAAGACTTGGTAGATCAAAAGGTGGTCAAAGTTAAGGGACAAGGATCCAATGTGGACCATTTGGCATATCAGAATCCACTCCCCAACTATGAAGAGAGAGGTTCTTCAAACCAAAACAATAACAGGGGTAACAACGCAAACTATACAAATTTGTCTTACGACTACGTTGTTAACCACATTTCTGAAAGTGATGCACATATCAATGTCATCACTATAAACAAAAACCCTGATTGTAATGTAACAACCTGCGACAGAAAAGTTACTCTTAAAAGGGTACCATCCAAAACTTCGTCCACGTCTAACCAGTACAATGTCTTAGAGCAGCCCACAAAATACTAGTGCACATTTCCATTTTGGAGCTCTTGCGTCTATCCCTATCCCACAGGGCCATCGTCGAACAAGCTCTCTCAGAAACCACAGTCCTGATTAATCTCACCGAGGACTAGTTTCAGACCATGGTAGGTCATCTTACCACACCTCATTTCCTATCATTCACTGAAAAGGATGACATGTCACTCACCCAACCACACAATGTGTCCCTCCACATCGAAGCCTTCGTCCACAAGCATAAAATAAAAATGGTTCTAATTGATGGAGGAGAGGTTTTAAATATTTGCACCTTAAAGCTAATCCTTGCATTAGGGTTTTCAGAGAATGCTATCGATCCTAAAAAGAAAATCACCATCAAAGCTTACGATGAAGAGGAAAGAACTTCAAAGGGAACTGTGGTTTTGCCTATCAAAGTGGGACTTGTAGTAAAGGATGTGGTGTGTCAAGTGCTTGACATGGAGCTTGCATGTAATATTCTCCTTGGAAGACCTTGGATACACGCAATGAAGGCGGTGCCATCAACCTATCACCAGTGTATCAAATTCCCCCATGACGGCCAAGAGATCACCATCCAAGGTGATCCCAATCCATTTCAATATTGCAACTCCACACAATCTAAACCTAATGCTGTAATTCCCAATAACCATGCCTCTACTTCATCTTCATCCCGTGTTGACCCAACTTCACTCCCTTCCACATCCAAGGCACCCAAAATCAATGTCAAGCTCAAAGACAAGGGTGTCAGTGAATATACAATCACATAATCCTTTTGCTTAGCACAGGTACCTATATCCCCCAGATCCTATGGAAAGCCATCAATGAGCAAACCCAAGGCATTAGAAACTCCTAAAGGTCTGTTTGTAAAATGGGGAAGCCTTGAAGATGAGAGCAATCCTACAATGGTTATATAAGGATGAAGACAACATATCCAAGCAACAAGACCATCACTCCACATTGCAAACCAAACAATATGGTCAAGGATTCTTAATACTACAAAGAATGGTATATAAAGGTCATGGCCCCATAGGATTGAGGAAGGAAGGTATCACTGAACCTATCCAACCTCCTTCAGTAACAACTTGAGACACTATAGGGCTAGGTTACACCGGCAAAGCAAAGACCAAAGGAATAGACAAGCATAAAGGCAAGCAACCACAAACATCTGCTACTAACCTAGTAGAGAAAATTCACCAACTACAAGAATGGAGTGAGATAGACTCAAATGAGTATGAATGGGATAGTCTCTCTGAACTATCTTCTGATGAAAAAGATGTTGATGTGGTCCATGAATTTGTCCCAATCCATGCAACTCATGAGAGACAAAGTTTATAGTCTAGACCTCTAGAGCTCGATCCGCATAATAACAATAGTGAGATTCGTGAGGAAAGAATGATACCACACTTGACATATCAACTTGTGGAGAGTACCATCACAGGAATTGTCAATGCTTACAATAACCACATTAACTCCTCCATCTTGACCATTACTTCCCTTGAACCAGACCAATCTGATGACCCGTTACCACTATTGCATCTAGAACTCATAGATTGGGATTTGTAAGACTCTACCCTTGAGCTAGATACCTTTCAGAATGATGAGGCCATCATCAATTTTCTAGAACTTAGAGATGTTAGATTTAGGGCAGACAACTGAGAGGGGGGGTGAATTAGTTGTCCAAAACTTTTCTTCTTTCAACACTTGCATTCACTTTACATTAACAATAAATCAATCATGAAAACTTAATGTAAATAACCAAGAGCAGAAACACATCTACACATGAGACACCAAGATTTTGACGTGGAAAACCTGGTTAAGGGAAAAACCACGGGGTGACTAACCCAAGAATTTATTCTCTGTTAGAAGAATAGAAAGAATAAGATGGCACATGCCAATTAGGGCTCACTGCCCGAGCACACTGCTCACAAGAGGCTCACTGCCTACAAGAGACACACTGCCTACAAGAGACACACTGTCTACAATAAATGAGTATTACATACTTGAACTGGTAAATAGCATCGTCACCATGCTTGAATCAGTTCCATTAACACCCAAATCCTTCTGCTCTTCCTTTCACTCTTCTCCTCGCTACCACACACTCATCTCCACAAGTACACTTTAGAAATGACTTCGCAAACCTTTATTTATACATGACATCAACTTAGGAACAATCATCTAAGTCGGCAAGCAACCACAAGAACATTCGCAAGGTGTATAATTCATCCGGTCGACTAGTCACAAAAAGAACACCTTCATCTGGAAGTATTTCTTCAATTCTGGGCTTCAATTCTAATGTAGACCATCAACATGAATTAAACATAATCCAAGGACCTTCACAAGGTTTCCTGAATCACCAAAAACATCTGCACTTCCTCTACTTACTGAAATCCTTCTCTCCTACATCTGGAACCTCAAGAACATAGTCTGTTATCACTGTCACAAAGGAATAGGTTCTTCTGGACCTTCAAACCACAAACTAATCTACTTAACACTTCACAAGGACATTCTAAACACTTCCTCAAATCCACAGAGTGGGATAATGCATTACCGGACCTTACCGGACCTATCTGTCTCACTTTGTCACCATTGAGCACTTGTTTGAACCGATTCTACTTGAGTGACCATAACTTCTTTAGATCTTCATGCGGATCCTTGAAAACTTGACTAGAGCATCTCAAGACTTATATCTACAAACCCTTTAAACCGCATCCTCTAATCCTCAACCTATCTTGGACTTTTACCTTGTTATCATCACTGTTCTTCACTGTTCCTGATTGAGACTAATTTTTTCAAAATCCTCAGCACACAGCTCACCCAATCCTTCTCATTAATGCACCATGAATATGTTGACATCAATGACAACATCGGTTTAACCCATACTTGCAACAATCTCCCCCTTTGTCATTGATGGCAACATATTATGTGAAAAACCATCAAGACAAGAACTTCTCCTTACTGTCATAGCTCCCCCTATCAACAACAACTATTCACATGTCTTCTCTTCCTATACTGCTCCCCCTTTGATCATCAACCACTTGTTTTTCACATGTCTTCTCTCCCCCTTTGACATCAATGGCAAAGGGCCCAAACTTGCAACTTTATAATCACACCTGTTGCTCCCCCTGAGTAGCAGCTCTCCAACACCAATCTGAACCACAAGATATGACTGTGATATCCACCAGACTGATGCACATTAGTGCATCCTAGTTCATCACCGGAGGGGTAATAACCCCTAACTTCTCCCTGAGATACTCAAAAGAGTCCTTGGGAAGAGGTTTAGTAAAGATATCTGCAATCTGATCCTTGGAGGGCACATACTCCAATCTGACTTCATCCTTGTTCACTTGCTCTCTCAGAAAGTGAAACTTGATAGATATGTGCTTTTTCTAAGAATGCAACACCGGATTCTTAGAAATATTTATTGCTCTTGAATTATCACATAAAATTGTGATAGGCTCCTCATATTCTACTTTAATGTCTCTTAGCATCTGCTTCATCCATAAGATTTGAGTGCAACTACCTGCTGCTGTAATGTATTCTGCTTCAGTTGTAGATAGAGATATTGCCTCTTGTTTCTTGCTTAGCCAAGAAACCAATCTTTTTCCCAAAAAGAATGCTCCACCACTGGTACTCTTCCGGTCATCCACATCTCCTGCCCAATCTGCATTTGTATATGCATGAAGAGAGAAATCATGATCTCTAGGGTACTATAGACCATACTCAACTATCCCCTTTAGATATCTAAAAATCCTCTTGATTGCCATAACATGAGATTCTCTAGGATCAGCTTAGAATCTAGCAACAAGACCAACAGCCTGCATAATATCTAGTCTAGTTTGAGTGAGATACAACAGTCCTCCAATCATTGACCTATAGTTTGTCTGATCAACCTTGGGAGAGTCATCATCTTTGCTCAACTTGCATCCGGTTGCCATTGGAGTGTTCATTGGCTTTGAGTCTTCCATCCCAAATTTCCTCAACAATTCTTTCACATATTTTGACTGAGAGATAAAGATTCCTTTCTTTGTTTGAGTAATTTGTAGACCCAAAAAGAAATTCATTTCTCCAAGCATTGACATCTCAAACTCATTTTTCATTTGACTTGCAAAAGTTTTACACATACTGTCTCTTCCTCCAAAAATGATATCATCAACAAATACTTCAACAATTAAGATATTTTCATGATCAATTTTGAAATACAAATTACTATCAGCAGTACCTTTATTGAAACCAATCTTCAAGAGATGCTTGTCCAATCTTTCATACTAGGCTCTTGGGGCTTGCTTCAGTCCATACAGTGCCTTTTTTAATTTACAGACCATGTCACTATGATCAGACAATTGAAATCCATCCGGTTGCTCAATATACACTTCTTCTTCCAAATTTCCATTTAGGAAGGCAGATTTGACATCCATCTGATACACCTTAAAATCTTTGAAGGCAGCAAATGCAAGAAATAATCTGACTGCATCAATTCTTGCCACAGGAGCAAAAGTTTCTTCAAAATTAACTCCTATTTGAGAGTAACCTTTGTAAACTAATCTGGCTTTGTTTCTGATTACTTCACCGGCTTCATTCAATTTGTTCTAGAAGACCCATTTGGTTCAATCACATTTTTGTTTCTTGGTCTGGGAACAAGATCCCAAGTGTGATTCTTCTCAATTTGCATCAGTTCTTCCTCCATTGCCTTAGTCCGGTTTTCATCATTGCAAGCTTCATTTACTGTCTTAGGTTCAATCTTTGAAATTAGACAATACTCATCTGAATTTTGAGCAAATCTCCTCCTTGTTTGTACCCCTTTGCTTTTGTCACCTATGATATGATCTTCAGAGTGGTTTAGAGTTACATACCTTGGAATTTTGGAAGTCTCTTGCACATCTAACTCTTGATTAGTCTCATTGAGACTTATTTCTTCTTCCTATCTTACTGGATCAACTTGACTTAGTTTCTTAGAAGAGACTTGGATACCTTGAATCTGAACACCATTTTGATCATCTTCATCATGTTCAAGAATTCTTGAGGGTCTTTCAATTTCTTCATCAACCTTCACATTTATACTTTCTACAATCTTTCTCATTCTCTTGTTGTAACACCGGTATGCTTTGCTTTGAGTAGAATAACCCAAGAATATTCCTTCATCACTTCTAGCATCAAACTTTCCTAGATCTTCATCCCTTTTAATGTAACATCTACTACCAAAAACTCTGAAGTATCTCACAGTGGGAGTAATGCCAAACCATTGTTCATAAGGAGTCTTACCGGTATAGTTTCTAATTTGAACTCAGTTGAGAGTGTAGACTGCAGTGCTGACAGCTTCTCTCCAATAGATCTGAGGAACATTTGCTTCCATCATCATGGTCCTGGATGCTTCCTGGATGGTCCGGTTCTTTCTCTCAACAACTCCATTCTGTTGTGGAGTTCTAGGGGCAGACAATTGTCTCTTTATTCCATGTTTCTCACAAAAGTTTATGAACTCACCGGATGTGAATTCTCCACCTCTATCAGACCTCAGACACTTCAATTTTAATCTGGTTTCATTTTCCACCATAGCCTTGAATATTTTGAACTTCTCAAGAGCTTCTGATTTCTCTTTTAGAAAGGTTACCTACATCATCCGAGAATAGTCATCGATGAGCAACATGAAGTATCTATCACCTTGCACACTCTTGATTCTTGCCAGACTACATAAGTCAGTGTGAACCAAGTCTAATAATCTGGTAGAAGATTGTTCCTTGCTTTTGAATGAGATTCTGTTTTGTTTTCCCAACTGACATTCTTTGCACAAACTATTTGTAGGTTTTACCAATCTTGGAAGATCTCTTACAGCCTGAGTATTACTTATCTTGATGATATTATCAAAGTTCACATGGCACATTCTTCTATGCCATAACCAACTCTGATCAATTTGAACAAATAAGCAACTTTTACCAGTACCAGCTAAGTGAAAGATGTTACCTTTTGTTTGGGTACCAGATGCAATATCTATTCCAGAGCTTTCAAAGATTTTGCACTTTCCATTCTTGAATCTGAGATCATAGCCTTTGTCCACCAACTGTCCCACACTGAGAAGATTGTGTTTCAATCCTTCAACATATAATACATTACCGGTTTTATTCTTTCCATCAAAAGAAATAGTTCCTCTACCTCTGATTCTACCTGTAGAGTTGTCACCAAACTTTACCACTCCTCCTTCATACCTTTCCAAATCTATGAACTTGTTTTTGTCACCTATCATGTGGTGAGAGCAGCCACTGTCAATGACCCAATCATCCTTGTCTTCAACTTGGGCAGCCAGGGCTTTAAGATTTACGGATTCAGAGGGTAATGGATCTTCTTCCTTGATGGCAATGAACACCCAGTCACTTCTAGATTTGTCTTCTTTCTCTGATTCATCATTTGTTACTCCTTCATTATCTCCTTCATGAGCATAGTAACAATTCTTCTGGAATCTTGGTCTATTACTGTTTGGCCTAGAAAATCTTTCCGGACACCTTGATGCAAAATGACCAATCTTGTTGCAGTTAAAACACTTAAAAGGCAATTTTCCCTCATACTTACCAGATCCTCTTGGTAGTCTTTTTGCAATAAGAGCTTCAAGATGAGCAGTTTTAGCTTCTTCTTCTTCCAAGTCTTTTCTTGCATTCTCATACCAGGATGATTTCCTTGAAGAGTTTTCTCCCAGATCAAACCTTTGTTTTCCTTTTACCAAGGCACTTGCTTTGAATGCAGATTTATTCTTTGGAGGATCATCTCCAAACTCGGCCATTTCAAAAGCAGCTAGCTTACCAACCAATTGATCCCTTGTGATTGTTGTGTGAGCTTTGAATTCTTTGATTGCAAAAGCTTTGATTTTAGAAGACTCAGGAAGGGATCTGAGAACTTTGCCAACTATCTCATCTTCACTCAGGGTTCCACCAGCTCATTCACTCTTGGCATAAAAGAGGTAATATTTTCATCATTTCTCATTTTCAGTCTTTCAAATTTCCCTTTTAGACTTTGTAATCTTGCACATTTAACAAACTGGTCTCCTTCATGCAAAAGTTCTAATTTCTTCCAAATCTCAAAGGCAGTTGGTAGATGAATAACATTAGAGAGTTCTGAGTTGGATAATGTGCTTAAGAGAGCCTCTCTGGTCCGCAGATTATTTTCAACATCTGTGATTTCATTTAGGGTTGTCAGACCACCCTGTGGAGGTACATAAGCCTTTGTCACCATGGACCAGTATGCAAATCCCATGCACTGCAAGTGACATTCCATGCGACCTTTCCAAAGAGCAAAGTTAGTTCCTAAACTTTAGACTATCCTTCTTGTAGGATGACATCCTGGATCTCCTCAAGCGGTTAAGCTCCTTTCAGAGGAACTTGGCTCTGATACCAATTGTTAGATTTAGGGCTAACAACTAAGAGGGGGGGTGAATCAGTTGTCCAAAACTTTTCTTCTTTCAACACTTGCATTCACTTTACATTAACAATAAATCAATCATGAAAACTTAATGTAAATAACCAAGAGCAGAAAACACATCTACACATGAGACACCAAGATTTTGACGTGGAAAACCTGGTTAAGGGAAAAACCACGGGGTGACTAACCCAAGAATTTATTCTTTGTTAGAAGAATAGAAAGAATAAGATGGCACATGCCAATTAGAGCTCACTGCCCGAGCACACTGCTCACAAGAGGCTCATTGCCTACAAGAGACACACTGTCTACAATAAATGAGTATTACATACTTGAATTGGTAAATAGCATCATCACCATGCTTGAATCAGTTCCATTAATGCCCAAATCCTTCTGCTCTTCCTTTCGCTCTTCTCCTCACTACCACACACTCATCTCCACAAGTACACTTTAGAAATGACTTCGCAAACCTTTATTTATACATGACATCAACTTAGGAACACTCATCTAAGTCGGCAAGCAACCACAAGAACATTCGCAAGGTGTATAATTCATCCGGTCGGCTAGTCACAGAAAGAACACCTTCATCCAGAAGTATTTCTTCAATTATGGGCTTCAATTCTAATGCAGACCATCAACACAAACTGAACATAATCCAAGGACCTTCACAAGGTTTCCTAAATCACCAGAAACATCCGCACTTCCTCTACTTACTGAAATCCTTCTCTCCTACATCTGGAACCTCAAGAACACAGTCTGTTATCACTGTCACAAAGGAATAGGTTCTTCCGGACCTTCAAACCACAAACTGATCTGCTTGACACTTCACAAGGACATTCTAAACACTTCCTCAAATCCACAGAGTGGGATAATGCATTACCGGACCTATCTGTCTCACTCTATCACCACTGAGCACTTGTCTGAACCAGTTCTACTTGAGCGACCATAACTTCTTCAGATCTTCATGCAAATCCCTGAAAAACTTGATTGGAGCATCTCAAGACTTATATCTACAAACCCTTTAAACCGCATCCTCTGATCCTCAACCTATCTTGGACTTTTACCTTGTTATCATCACTGTTCTTCACTATTCCTGATTGAGACTAATTTTCTCAAAATCCTCAGCACACAGCTCACCCAATCCTTCTCATTAATGCACCATGAGTATGTTGACATCAATGACAACACCGGTTTAATCCATACTTGCAACAAGAGACCATATACTGACAGGGGATCATAGGGCTGGCTATGCCATAGAGCTCAATGACAGGGCTTATTTAGGAGAGAGTGCCAAGCCTTTCAGTCTCAAAAATGTAAAAAATGAAAGAGATCTAACATTGAAAACCGCTCTGTGGCAGTGTTAGATCATGAAAATAGTAAAAATATGAAGGATGTATCCAACGGTGAAAACCTCTCTGAGGCACCGAAGGATGAAAGGCTTGACCCTCTTCCCAATCTAACACATCAGGAGAGATCCTCAATCTTGATGGAACCAACAGAACAGATCAACGTCGATACAGGTGAAAATCCAAGAATGATTCATATGACACAATCTTTAATTGCACAAGAGAAGCTAGAGTTCTCAGAATTCTTCAAAAAGAAACAAATCAATTTTGCTTGGTCATACACGGATATGTCAGGTCTCGATCTAAACCTCATAATGCATCACTTATCGCTAGCTCTGGGAGCTAAGCCAATTAAACAAAAACTCAGGAAGATGCACCTACATATCACACTCATGGTAAAAGAAGAACTCAAGAAGTTGCTAGATGTCAGGTTTATCAGACCAATAGACTATCCAGAGTGGATTTCAAATATAGTGCCCATCGCCAAACTAGATGGAAGAGTTTGACTATGTAATGACTTTAAGGATCTGAACAAGGCTTGTCCCAAAGATGACTTCCCCCTACCTAACATCGACATCATTGTAGACCTAATAACAGGACACACCATGTTGTCTTTAATGGATGGATTCTCTGGATATAACCAAATCAAGATAGCACCAGAGGATCAACATAAAACTACATTTACATGTCCATGGGGTACCTATTGTTGGTACATCATGTCATTCAGGCTAAAGAATGCAGGGGCAACATATTAGCAGGCAATGACAACAATCTTTCATGACATGATGCATACCATCATGGAAGATTACTTTGATGATATTCTAGACAAATCAAAAACTAGAGAAGGGCATCTACAAGTCCCAGACAAGATCTTCACAAGATTGGAGTAGTTTAATATGCGCCTCAACCTGAAGAAGTGTGTATTTGGAGTCACATTCGGCAAGCTTCTTGGATACATCGTGTCCGCCAATGAAATCGAAGTAGACCCAGCTAAGGTAAAAGCCATCATGGAAATGCCACCTCCCAAAAACCTTAGTTAGTTACGGTCTTTATAGGGAAATGTACAATCTATTAGAAGGTTCATCTCTCAACTGGTAGATAAGTGTCATCCATTCACGCATCTCCTCCATAAGAACATTCCCTTCAAGTGGGATGACTCATGCGAGCAAGCTTTTCAACATTTAAAGGAGTATTTGATGAATCCACCTGTCTTAATGCCACCATTTCAGGGCAAGCCATTGCTACTATACATTTCAGCCATACCAACAACTCTCAGAGCTCTGTTAGCACAATAGAACCATGAAGGAAAAGAACAAGCAATCTACTACATCAATCGTACACTGGTCAGCTACGAGCTTCAATATACACTGATTGAGAGAGCATGTCTCACTGTGGTCTTTGCTTCACAAAAATGGAGACATTACATGCTATCACATTCCATCAAGCTAATAGAAAAGATCGATCCATTAAAATACTTGCTCAACAAAACTACCCTAATAGGTAGAATATTGAAATGGGTCATGATACTCAGTGAATTCGACATCGAGTATGTAGACAAATGATCAATAAAAGGGCAAGTGATTGTGGATCAGCTGGCATATGCACCTTTAAAAGATGACAACCCATTGATTTTTGAGTTTCCAGATGAATCTATCTTTCACATAACAACAACCTGGAAACTCTACTTTGACAGTTCATATACTCAGCATGGGTCCGGGGAGGTATCTTGTTGATCACACCTAATGGAGACACCATTTCCAAGTCATACAAACTACTCTTCCCATGCACTAACAATGTGGCAGAGTACGAGGCCCTAGTCATTGGTATCAAGCTAGCAGTAGAATGGAAAATCACATAGCTTCATGTGTATGGTGACTCACAACTTGTCATCAATCAAGTGAACGATGACTATCAAACAAAGGATGAGAAGTTGATACCATACAAATGTATGGTAGACAATGTCAAAGAATACTTTGTTGAGATTTCTTTTGAGAAAATACCAAGGTTGGAGAACAAAGTAGCAGATGCCATGGCAAGGATTGCATCTCTCCTTGATATCCTTGAAAACCAATCATGTTATGAGTTCTTGGTAGAGCTGGTGTCCCATCCTGTGTACAACACCCATGAATCCCATATATTTTGCCATATAGTAGGATCTGATTCTCCCCTAGATATGGAAAAATATTTGGCCATCTGAATGAGAATACCCTATCTCCTAATCTATCAAGTAACCAAAAGAGAACCTTCATCCGCCAAGCATCCCGTTACACCATAATCGCCAATACCCTATATCAACGAGGACTCAATGGTACTCTCCTGAGGTGTCTCGATAGTGATGAAGGTAAATTGTCATTGATGTCAAAAGGTGTTGTAGGTTCACAAGGTGTTGATATTGATCATACAAGAGTTCAGATGATTCATATGCATAATGTATGTTCTTGTTCAAGAAATGATGATGCAGGATTGTTATTACAAATTAGGAGATCGTATTTGTACACATTGCAGATTGATAGGAGCAATTTGTTTATTCACACTCAAGATACATTGTCGTGTTCTTTGGGATGTCATTGTTCTTGCAGATAGAATATCATGCTCTCAGTAAGTTTGATAATGTTTAAGTTAGCATGGATGGTTTGATGTCAGTAATTGGATGGTTGATGTTCATGGTTTGTTTCATGTTGGGCTTAATATACTTCAGGTCGATAAAAGTTGCAGGTGTTGAAGGTTGATCAGAGTGGTAAGTTCATCTTGTCTTCATGCTTGATCAAAGTGATGCATAGAAAGATATCATTTAGATTGATTAGATTTGCAAGAGAAGAAGTTGGATCAAGCTTCTCATACATGGTGACAAAATACAATGAATAGGTGTCTTTGCAAAGGTGTTGGTATTTTATTTATAGATCATGTCAGAGGCATTTTCTATGAGATCTTAAGTCATCATTTTCTAAGAGGAGTTGTTGAATATTATTTAAAGGCTATGTTGAAGCCTTAAAATACTATTAAATATTTAAACTCCTAAGTCTCTTGTCTAAACCTCTAAGTGCCTTCTCTGCCCGTCTCACATAAAAGCACTTTTTGTTATAAAATGATGTTGACCTATAATAACAGGTTCTGTCACTTAAAAGTGACCTATTGGAGGGGTTCTAGTCATCATGGATGACCATCCCTCTCTTTTATTTACCACATGAAGTGGTCTTCATAAAGTGATTTGAGCTCCAATAAGTGAGACTTTGTTTTAAAATTTAAATAAGCTATATTAATAGCTTTGTTCTAAAGTTGGCAACTTTATTTTGTCGGCCCCTTATGTCATATCTTTATGACATTAAAAAATGTGATTTTTTTATATATCCTTTGAGCATTGAAAGTCATAAAAGGTAAGTATGAATTTGATAGAAAAATATAAAAGTTTTTTTTAAGACTATTTTTAGTCTTTTTAAAAAGCTATTTTTAAGGAGATTTTAAGGAGATTTTTAGGGAGATTTTGTGGGAGGTTTTATGAAGATTTTTTCCTTTCTATTTTTCAAACTCTCCTTCATGGCAAGAAGAATATTAAGGAGTAGTTTTTTTTTTTTTAAAGAAGGAAAGTTATTTTTGGAGAGATATTTCTTATTTGGTTTTCTAATGAGAAGATTAAAACATTTTTATGGAGAATTCTTTTTATTTGGTGCAGAGGGTTTTTGGAGAAAAGGAAGATTGAACATCATGATAGAGAGTTTCTTCAAACAAAGCAATTTGGATAAAATTCTTTGAAGATTTTATTATTGTAGATTCAAGAGATTGAAGAGTCATTTTTTTAAGATGAAGGGGTTTTGATTTTTTATGAGGAAGTTGATTTTCTTGCAGATAGGCTGAGAAGAGATTGAATTCTCTGAAGTTTTTATTGAAGATGGAAATCATTCAAGATGAAATAAAAATGATAAGAGAATTTGAAGAAGATTTATTAATTTTGTTTGTAAATAGAGAATGTGATTTTACGGGGGAAGATGAAATTGAACATGGCAGATTTGATTTTTCTTGAAGATGAAAGGATGGAGATTTTTGAAGAATATTTAAAAAAAAAAATTATGGATTGAATTTTTTTATGTAGGGGCAAAATGATTATTGAAGATTTGTTTTGTTGAGAAGAAAATGAAGAATATGAAAAGATCTTATGAAGAGACCTTAGAAGAATTGAACAAGAGAAAAATGAAATGCTATTGGAAAGAAATTGTTTTTGACAGGGACAATATTGAAAATATTTTTTTTATGTTTTATGGATAAATTTTATTGAAATATCAGAGAAAATGAAAAAGTCTTAATGATGCTTGTTGGGAAAAATGAAAGGTTGAAGAAATGATTGTGCAGAGTAATAGAATGTGAATTAATGACATCATAGGTGCTTTGATGGAGTTGTTGTGCAGATCAATGATGAAGATAATTTGATGATATAGATGAATGATTAAGTGAACCATTTTACAGAGTAAAAGACATATTGTGTGAGATGTTCTTCATAGTGAAATGTTCTTACAAGTGTGTCAGAATGTATAAAGACACTTGCAGAGGTTTGTAATGTTTTTGATTGCAAGGAATCAACCATTGATTGCAGTGATTGATGAAAGATTGATAGAGACAATTTGTAGAGATAATTGTTTACAAAGATTTGTAAGAGGAGCTTGTTTGCAGAGGTGTGTAAAAGAAGATGGTCTTGATTTGAAAATCAAATAGGAGGTATAAGGATGTATGATGAAACACATAGTTTATATTGGTGCAAATTAGATTGAGTTGCAATCATTTCTTGCACACTAGATTTTATATGTTAATCATGGTGATTGTATTTTTCCAGTGATGCCTTGTATCAGCCAGTGAGGCACAATGTATGCTAGTGAGGCATCCTGTAAATCTAGTGAAGCTTCTTTGGTCAGTGAGACCTTCATGTAATCAGTGAGATTTTGATTAAGCCAGTGAGGTGGTTGTTGAGTGTTTTTTTCTACCCCAGGAGGGTTTTCCACTCGTGAAAAGCATGTGTCATGTTTCATGTTGTCTTCATCTATATGTGCATACATTAGTGCTTTGCTTATTAAGTTTTGTTCACATCCTTCATTATTAGTCTTGTGCATATGAACTCAACAAATCATTAATGTCTTCCTCTCTATTTGTCTTGTAAATTAAAAGTTGTAAAAGATTTGAAAAAATAATACAACACTGATTCACCCCCCATCTCAGTGTTGTCCTGGACTCCAACAAGTGGTATCAGAGCCACGTTCCCTTTAGAAACCTAATTAGCTTGGGTAGGTCCTGTGAGTGGAGTACCATGGGTAAGTGCAAAAGAAATAGAGAAAAGAAAATTGTCAAGTCTCAGACCAGTCAAAAGTCTCCATGTTTATCAAATTGAAAGGTTGATATAGAACCTGTTGATAGAAATGTTTCCCAAGTTGAGTCAAGTATTGTATTAGAAGAAAAGATTTTAGAAGCTCCTTTCTTTGATGGCTCAGATTTTTTAGTTTGGTGTATAAGAATGCAAGTCTATTTATCCTCTTTAGGATATGGTGTATGGATGTCTGTTGAGAATGGATATTCTTCTAAATCTAAATGTAACAAAGAGGCTTATGATTGTAATCATACAACAAAGAAATCTATTCTATCTGGTTTATCTAATGATGTTTCTTGTAAAGTTGTACAGTGTGAAACAACTCAGGATATGTGGAAGAAATTGATAAGAATCTATCAATATGATGGTGTAGAAGAGGACAATTTAGAGTCTAAAGAAAGTGACCATGAAAGAAGACAATCACATGAAGAAGTTGAGACTCAATCAGATTCAGAAGAAGATTATCATTAGGAGTATGATGAACAAGAATATGAAATTGACATAGAAGTGATGAACAAGAATATGAAATTGACATAGAAGGAGAGCTCATACGTGCTCTGAGTGAACTCAAGAGATATAAAAAGGAGAACCATAAATTAGAATTGCAGTTGCAACAAGAAAGAGACTTAAAAGACAAAGCACTTTCAGACCTTGAAGATACTAGAAGTCTGATTATGAATTTGAGGAATCAAGTAAGTGAATTAGATAATTTGATTATCATTCTAAAAATAGAGGTTGAGGAAGCTAAGAGGATAACTGATGTAACAAACTTTGAGTTGGAAGCTAAAAAAATTGAGTGTAAAAAGCTTGAAGGAGAAATAACTTCTTTAAGAAAAGAACTTGAGAATGTTATGAAGCAATGGAAAAGAAACTGAAGTTTGAAGAAAGCACAAGCAAGTTACAAGAGATGCTTGGTAAACAAAAACTATATGGAGACACTATTGGACTTGGTTTTGAAGAAGGAGAGTGTTCCAAAGTCAGAGAGACTTCTAAAAGGAAAATTGGTTTGTGTTATCATGCTACTAATCCTAAAGGCAAGAAGAAGGTTGAAGCTGAAATTAAGACTAAAAATGAGTTTGTAAAAATGAACTATCAAAAGAGAAAGCTAAAAAGGGTTGCTCCAGTAAGATATGCATACATGTACAGGTATAATTATTCATTTAATGGTTATTTTTATACTGGTCACAAAGCATATAGTTGCAAAATGTATGGAAGAATAGCATCATATGGTTTGATAGGTTTAAAAAAGAACAAGGTTGAAAAGATTTAGATGAAGAAACATGAACAGAAGAAAGCACCTGTGAAAGTTTGGAAGCAAAAAGAAAGTAAAGAGAAATCAGATTCTAAGCTTGTGCATCTTGCATAACTCAATTGATCAGTTGCATAACAGATAGCATAAAGTAAGGGGGACTTGTTCATGTCGTATCAATTATCCCCAAAAAGTTTTAGGAAGAAGGTCATATGATGATTATCGATTTGATGATCTTGTTTTGTTTATTATGATTTTGGACTCATGTCTAATAATGGTTGCTAAGATGTTATTCATATCAGTCTTGTGAAATGAAGTTCTTATTGGAGTTGATAACTATGTTGTTCTTTAGTATGTGACAGTGATACAGGTGATCTTTGGTTTAGTATGCATACAAGATGTTGAAAGAATGTTCAGGAGTTCAATGCTCAAAGAGTTTGATGATATTGAATAACTTGATTTAAAAAAAAAATGATCTTGATCATGTTGATGCTTACAAAGGTTGAGTTGTCTTGATATTGCAGTCCAAAGTGTTCTTGATATATGTTGTTGCAGGATGAACTTGTTGATGCAGTTAGTATGTTGATATGCAGACTTGATGGGCTGATTTAAATTATGATTGATAGGATCTTGGGTATACAAAAGAAGTCATTTTCAGATGTTAGCATATGTTGGTTGAAAAAGTTGCAAATAAAAGAAGTTATTTCATAGCATATGTCTCTGCATTTGGTTTTGCAAAGGGATTGATAGTGGTTTTGTATATATCAGATTTGACATGGTGTTGTAAAAGGTGTCATGTGTAGGAACAAGAGGATGATATTCATCAAGATAGCCTTCATTCTTTTCAGATGGTCTTCATTCTCTTTCATGTCAAGAAGTGTGTACAAGAGTAGATTGGTTGTAGGTTGATAGTTCATGTTTTTTCTATCATGGAAATCTTGATTATCTCTTGTGTGGTCATCATGTCTTCATGAGTTGTGAATTTTGTGATCATCAGAATTTTGCTTATAGAACCTGCATTGTTGTTCATCATGGATGTTGAAGTAGTTATGATATTTTGTTATGGAGTTCAAGCTCATATGTGTCTTGTCAAAGATTTGATTCTTCAAGAATCAAAGAGGTCAATTTTATGCCTTCATTTTATGGGAGATCTTGGAAATTAGTTATTTTAGGTCAAAAAGAGTTGATAATTGTGAAAGATTTGTTTGGCATAAAATTTGTTTTGCAGTCACAAGTGATGCCATAAGGAGTTTGTATTTGATAGAAGAGGTATCTCCATTTTTTAGATTGCTTGAGGAAGTAAACAAAGGATCTTAATGATGTTAGTTTTCATCTTCATCTTTACATTGGTGTTGTAACAAGAAGTGTTATTGTGCTAGTGATATGGTACAGTCTATGGGAAGTTTATAACAATGATTTGATGCTTTGGTTGGTGTGCTTCACATGATGTTGCTTTTAGGTCCTATACTTCATGATGTCTTATTGCTCACAAGTTAAAAAGTTGTTTAATATGCAGATGAACATGGATAGAGCTCTCAGGATAAGTTTTGGACAACAAATTGCAAAAATAATCAGTGCCTTAAATTTTTTAGAGACTAGTGGTATCAAAGGTTTGGGTAAGTGATATTTCAATTCTTGGTTGGTTTGAAAGATAACAAGGTCAGTGATAGTGTTTGTGATCCAAGAAATGAGTAAGAAGTTGATTGATAGCAACATACTTTGCTAGTCTTTTACTAATGATCTATATGAGTTATTTTTATTAGGGGGAGACAATTGCCTTTGTCATCAGATGTCAAAAAGGGGGAGAAAGAGAAAATGCATCATGTAGTTTTTCCATCAATGACAAAGGGGGAGATTGATGAAGGTAAATTGTCATTGATGTCAAAAAGGTGTTTGAGTTGATTGTCATTGATGTCAAAAGGTGTTGCAGGTTCACAAGGTGTTGATATTGATCATACAAGAGTTCACATGATTCATATGCATGATGTATGTTCTTGTTCAAGAATGATGATGCAGGATTGTTGTTACAAATTAGGAGATCTTCTTTGTACACATTGTAGATTGATAGGAACAGTTTGTTTATTCACACTCAAGATACATTATTGTGTTCTTTGGGATGTCATTGTTCTTGTAGATAGAATATCATGCTCTCAGTAAGTTTGATAATGTTTAAGTTAGCATGAATGGTTTGATGTCAGTAATTGGATGGTTGATGTTTATGGTTTGTTTCATGTTGGGCTTAATATACTTTAGGTTGATAAAAGTTGCAGGTGTTGAAGGTTGATGAAAGTGGTAAGTTCATCTTGTCTTCATACTTGATCAAAGTGATGCATAGAAAGATATCATTCAGATTGATTAGATTTGCAAGAGAAGAAGTTGGATCAAGCTTCTCATACATGATGACAAAATACAATGAATAGGTGTCTTTGCAAAGGTGTTGGTATTTTATTTACAGATCATGTCAGAGGTATTTTCTATGAGATCTTAAGTCGTCATTTTCTAAGAGGAGTTGTTGAATATTATTTAAAGGCTATGTTGAAGTCTTAAAAGACTATTAAATATTTAACTCCTAAGTCTCTTGTCTAAACCTCTAAGTGCCTTCTTTGCCCGTCTCACATAAAAGCACTTTTTTGTTATAAAATGATGTTGACCTATAATAACAGGTTCTGTCACTTAAAAGTAACGTGTTGGAGGGGTTCTAGTCATCATGGATGACCGGCCCTCTTTTATTTACCACATGAAGCAGTCTTCATAAAGTGATTTGAGCACCAATAAGTGAGACTTTGTTTTAAAATTTAAATAAGCTATATTAATAGCTTTGTTCTAAAGTTGGAGACTTTATTTTGTCAGCCCCTTATGTCATATCTTTATGACATTAAAAAAGGTGATTTTTTTTATATATCCTTTTAGCATTGAAAGTCATAAAAGGTGGGTATGAATTTGATAGAAAAATATAAAAGTTTTTTTTAAAGACTATTTTTAGTCTTTTTAAAAAGCTATTTTAAGGAGATTTTAAGGAGATTTTTAGGGAGATTTTGTGGGAGATTTTATGAAGATTTTTTCCTTCCTATTTTTTCAACACTCCTTCATGGCAAGAAGAATATTAAGGAGTAGTTTTTTTTTTTTTAAAAAGAAGGAAAGTTATTTTTGGAGAGATATTTCTTATTTGGTTTTCTAATGAGAAGATTAAAACATTTTTGTGGAGAATTCTTTTTATTTGGTGCATAGGGTTTTTGGAGAAAAGGAAGATTGAAAATCATGATAGAGAGTTTCTTCAAACAAAGAAATTTGGATAAAATTCTTTGAAGATTTTATTATTGCAGATTCAAGAGATTGAAGAGTCATTTTTTTAAGATGAAAGGGTTTTAATTTTTTATGAGGAAGTTGATTTTCTTGCAGATAGGCCGAGAAGAGATTGAATTCTCAAGTTTTTATTGAAGATGGAAATCATTCAAGATGAAATAAAAATGATAAGAGAATTTGAAGAAGATTTATTGATTTTGCTTGCAAACAAAGAATGTGATTTTGCAGGGGAAGATGAAATTGAACAGGGCAGATTTGATTTTTCTTGAAGATGAAAGGATGGAGATTTTTGAAGAATATATTTTTTAAAATTTTTTTATGGATTGAATTTTTTATGTAGGGGCAAAATGATTATTGAAGATTTGTTTTATTGAGAAGAAAAATGAAGAATCTGAAAATATCTTCTGAAGAGACCTTAGAAGAATTGAACAAGAGAAAAATGAAATGTTAGAAATTATTTTTGACAGGGACAATATTGAAAATATTTTTTTATGTTTTATGGATGAATTTTATTGAAATATTAGAGAAAATGAAAACTCTTAATGATGCTTGTTGTGAAAAATGAAAGGTTGAAGAAAATGAAGAAATGATTGTGTAAGTGCTTTGATGGAGTTGTTGTTGTACAGATCAATGATGAAGATAATTTGATGATATAGATGAATGATTGAGTGAACCATTTTGTAGAGTAAAAGACATATTATGTGAGATGTTCTTCACAGTGAAATGTTCTTACAAGTGTATCAGAAAATATAAAGACACTTGCAAAGGTTTGCAATATTTTTGATTGCAAGGAATCAACCATTGATTGCAGTGATTGATGAAAGATTGATAGAGACAATTTGCAGAGATAATTGTTTACAGAGATTTGTAAGAGGAGCTTGTTTGTAGAGGCGTGTAAAAGAAGATGGTCTTGATTTGAAAATCAAACAGGAGGTATAAGGATGTATGATGAAACATAGAGTTTATATTGGTGCAAATCAGATTGAGTTACAATCATTTCTTGCACACTAGATTTTATATGTTAATCATGGTGATTATATTTTGCCAGTGAGGCCTTGTATCATCCAGTGAGGCACAATGTATGCCAGTGAGGCATCCTATAAAGTTAGTGAAGCTTCTTTGGTCAGTGAGACCTTCATGCAATTAGTGAGATTTTGATTAAGCCATTGAGGCGGTTGTTGAGTGGTTTTTCTACCCTAGGAGGGTTTTCCACTCGTGAAAAGCATGTGTCACGTTTCATGTTGTCTTCATCTGTATGTGTGTACATTAGTGCTTTACTTATTAAGTTTTGTTCACATCCTTCATTATTAGTCTTGTGCATATGAACTCAACAAATCATTAATGTCTTCCTCTCTATTTGTCTTGTAATTAAAAGTTGTAAAAGATTTGAAAAACTAATACAACACTGATTCACCCCCCCTCTCAATGTTGTCTCGGACTCCAACAGAGAGTGATGAATATCAAATGGCCCTAAGTGAAGTTCACGATGGTATATGCGGGACCCACTCTAGTGGTCCTACCCTGGCTAAGAAACTCATACGTATGGGATACTATTGGCCAACTATGGCAAAAGACTCCTATTATTTTGTAAAGAGGTGCAAGAAATGTCAAATCCACGTGAACCTAATACATGCACCAACACAGGAGCTGCAACATTTAATGACTCCTTGACCTTTCTGTCAATGGGGACTCGACTTAGTGGGCAAGATACACCCTCCATCATCTAGCGGCCATAAATTAATAATCACTGCCACTGAGTACTTTATAAAGTGGATTGAAGCTGTATGCCTCAGCAATGTTATGGGTAAACAAATCATCTCTTTCATCTCGAACTACATCATTTGCCGCTATGGTATCCCTTTATCCATTATCATAGATAATGGAAGACCATTTAAAATCCAAGATGTCAAAGAGATATGTGACAAATTCTACATCCAACACCACTTTTCCACCCCATATTACCCCCAAGGAAACGACCAGGCAGAGGCATCAAACAAAACCATCTTAAAAATATTGAAAAAGACTGTCAATGATGTCGACCGTGATTGGCACATCCAATTGAATCTCACACTATGGGCCTACCACACGAGTATCTGCACACCCACAGGTGCAACACCATATTCCCTCATCTATGGCTCTAAAGCCATCTTGCCCATTGAAGTTGAGATTCCATCCTTGCGAGTGTCCTTAAAAGGCCTCATATCTGATGAAGAGTACAGAGTTTCCAGACTTCAAGAGTTAGAGCTGGTCGAAGAAAGAAGACAACATGCCTTTAACCATCTCAAGGCTTATCAACAAAGGATGTCCAGAAGTTACAATCACAAAGTCAATCCTTGGGTATTTCAATTTGGTGACCTAGTCTTTAGAGAGAATCCCAGGAATCAACAAGACAAAGAGAAGAAAGGTAAGTTTGAACCCAACTGGCTGGGTCCTTTTGTCATCATTGCGGCCTATGGATTAGGTGCTTATCAATTGGCTACATCAGAAGGTGAACTATTCAATGATCCCATCAATAACATGCATCTTCACAAGTTCCACACCTAAACCCCAATGCAAGGGATCAAAATAGCAAAAAAAAAAAAATCAAAAACATGGAAAAATAGCAAAAAATTCAAAAAGATGGAAAAGCGACCAAAAAATCGTCCTCTAGTGAAAACCTGGTAAACAAGCACCTTGGACATATACCATGATGAAAACCTGGCGAATAGGCGTCATGTGTATTTTAGCTTTCGTGCAAATAAAAGCAAGTGGTGAAAACCTGGTAAACATACGCTACTTGTGATAAACCACCTCCTCCATCTCTTCAGACCTTATTCCTCATCCATCCCTCCTAAACGCATCTACCTAATCACATCGAGATACCTACCATGGCTTATTGTTCGCTCGTCCTTATCACCTTCTTCCACTAGACGGCCAATCCAAATTTATGTCCATATTGTCATCCATACTCAACCAATCCATCGAACCGTTGTCGAACTATGTTGCCTCTGAGCTATCATGTAGGTAAGGCCATCATTGATGTGCCCTGAGGCTTCCCATCCATTCCATCCAGTGTCACCCATCCTTTTGTCCTTCCAATCCCATTTTTCCCATCGCCTAGGTCCTAGGTCCACAAAGTCCACACCCTGAACTACATTTCCTCTGCGTTGTCACGTAGACAAGGCCATTTATCAATGAGCCCCCGAGGCACTAGGTCAGTCCTGTAGGGCTCGTTTCTTCATGTCGATTGTCAGTTCATCCATAATAAATCAATCCTTTACTTGACTAGGGGCAACTCCTTGATCTAGTTGGGGAATTGGATTCTTGAATGCCATGCACCTTAGAGGATAACAATAAGGATCACGATACTATCACCAGATGGTAGGCGGCATTACAAATACACTTTTTCAACAAAATGCTTGACACAAAAACTAGACCTTTCAACAAGACACAATGAGCCTCGACCACCGTGATGATTGTATCTGTTTTCGTTGCAAGAAAACATAACTATGGAAAGAAAATTTGTGTTTATTAAAAAGGTTTAAGTTACATAGTCTTAATTTTTGTTATTATGTCTTTCTATGCTACTCAAGGATGTCAAAAACTAGAGGTGCTATGATGGGGGCATAATTATCTTATTTGTTTGTTATTTGTGGATCAATCTTTAGTAATGTGACGACTTTGTCTAACGACATGATCGGCAAAAGATCATTGAGGATGTTCTAAGTCTAAACATGAAATGGGGCAATCCTTGTCTGTTGATACATGCAAGAAATACTCAGGTCATCTATATTCAATTTTGACTAGATGCTTGTATTAACTTGCTAAATCAAAATTCATGTAAGTAATACCAGGTCATCATGGTTTAATTATACCTAGATGCTTGTATTTTCTTACAACATAATAAAAGCTCAATGATGAAACAAAGTACTTCAAATGCTTGCATATACGAAGATGACAAAATCCACAATCCATACATATCAAGTTGCATATCATTCCATTATAAGCATTGCATCCTTGACCAAATTCCAAGTGTCTAAAGATCCATTTATCCATTTATCCAAGCCCTTTCTTCTATATTATTCATTTATCCCAATTATTAAAGTCCATTCATCTCAGGTGTATTATTATTAAGATTGAGTATATTTGGAACAACAAAAATCATTCATTTGCATGTCATGAATAGGTGTGTCATCATATAATATCATCACATACAATGCATTAATGGTAATAAACATTTAGATCATGTTTTACGTATAATGTTATCACATTAGATGCATAAGTCACCATAACATTGCATTAACCAAAAATCTCACAAAAAACATAGCTATTATCGCATTTGCATATTAGATCATCATCCATAAATAAAAAAATGGTAAAGGACATAAGTAAACATCTAAGTTATCGCAATGTTTAGATTAGTTCATCATAGAATGTGGACATATAGGATCATAAACATGCACATAGGTCATCATATCCATCATATAGCTCATAAAAACATCATGTCGCATAAACATAAAGTACATCATAGAATCTAACAAATATGTTAGCCACATCACATACAACCATAATCATGCAAAGTCATCATATAGATCATCATGTCCATCACATAAACGTAAATATATGCATCAGAGTCATAAACCACATAGGTCATCTATAAGCATAGCATATCATAACATCATAATGTAAGTCATGTCCATCACAGTAGATCATAATCATAGTCAGTTGAATCATGATATCATAACTCATCATCAAAAAGAATAAAAGTGTCCAAAAATACAATGATGTCCAAATAACAATACATCTTGAAGGTCCAAACTGAAGTGGTGTATACATGTCCAAATGAATGTACTAAAAAATTGATACATGTCACAGAGAAGCTAAGAATGGCTCCCCCTTAATGGTGCTGACTATGGTGGCAGGATACCTCCTCCTCCTCCTCCACCTTCTATCCCTATCCCTGGTGTCCTGGTCCCTGTACCTCCTCCTGATGGTCCACGAGGTGGCCCCATAGGTCCCATCACCCTGCCACTCTCTGCGGGCACCCTCTGTAACCTGCTGTGGTAACTGCCCGCCCTGTGCTCTGATGGTACAACTTGGTCATAAAGGGACTGCTAGTAGAAGATCTCCTAACTTGCCCTAACCATCTCTATAACTGTCTGGCCAGTGGGACCCTGTCCCACAGTCTGCCGAACCTGCTCTAAGAGTACCTCTACCCTCCCGTACCTCTGAATAACTATGTCTCTCTAGTCAGGTGGTCTATAGGTCACTCTGTAGCTGTGTAATCTGGGCCTGCATCTACCCTATCTGTCCCTACTACTATTCCAGCATAGACTATGCTTGAGCTAGTTGGGCTCGTAACCCTGCTATCACCCCATCAGCTGGCCCCTGTCCCTGTGGCTGCACTGGAGGCTGAACCTGTGCCTGTAAAGCTAGCTGTGCATGCTGGGTAGGCTCAATCCATCAATGAACCCTCCTCCCATCTCCACCTCTACCATCATCCCCATCACTGCCATCATGTCCACTATCATGACCACCACCACCATCGCCATCGCCATCATGACCTCCTCCTCCTCTGCCACCATCGTCATCCCCACCTCGGCCACCTTTGCCTCCTCATCCTCTGCGTCTCCTAGGTCACCTTTGTTGCCCCTCATCGTCCTCCTCCTGATCATCCAGAATTAGGGCTCGCTCTCTTGGGCCGAAGTACTGTGGAAATGGATGTGCTGCGACCCAGTCAAAGTAGTCATGTGTCGTGTTGACGTTTGCCACTGCCCTCATCATCAGCCAAGGCTGATATGGAATATGTAGAAACTCATCATGAGATGTCTCATAAGATGGGATAGGTCCCCATCATGTCCTCTCCTTGTGCGTACAGGCAAATATGGCATTACCTTGGGGTATCCCCTAGATTCAGCCAAACTGCCTGTACACACGTGATACAATGTGTCTCTCCAAAATATAGAGTGTCCTCCCTATAAGCCATCTCATCTAAAAACAAAATGGAAGATCTGATGTATCATCATCCCATACCTCACAGTCTAGGTATGGTCTCCACTTGACTCTATCTACATTATCGAAGGCGTGTCTCTAGTACTCTAACTTTCCCAGCTTGGGCTGGGAAAGGCTATCCTCAAACATGTAAGAGTAAGGCTGATCCCTACCCCAAGTGCCAATGCCAAAAGGACAAGTGATGGCTATATGAGTCCAGGCCCTTATCTGTAATAATGAAACCTCGCAAGCCAAGATGGAAGATCCATCATACATAAATTGGTGCAAATCATGATGCAGATGAGCAAGGATACAAACACCCCAGGCATATCTAGTACCCTCTATGGTAATCTGCTCTAACACCTGACTCCACCCAACTACAAATCCATGTGATCGTTTGTCAGGGCGCACAATACCTCCAATCAACCCTGCCACAACCGAAGGAAGTGGCTCATAGTAAGCCACCATGTTAGCCCAGCTGATCTCGGTACCCTCGATCTCATCATCATCAAAAACCTGTTTGCACTCGTCCAAACTTGCCCTAGTCTATGACTCATACTCCATGAGCTCTCAATCAATAGGTATGTGTAGAATCCTGTGAACATCCTCCAGCATAACTGTAATCTCTCCATCGGGAAGGTGAAAAGTCCCGTCCTCACTATGAAATCTCTCAACCAAAGCAGTCAGCATGCTGAGATTTGCCCTAATCTCAGGCATGAAGAGCACAAATGACAATCTAGCTGATCTAATAATAAGTACATTAGTCTTTGTCAGATAAGGCCTCAACATTTGGGTAACTGGAAACCGCTCCCTCGACATGAGGACATCATCTAATGCCTCCTGCAAACAAACAAGTGTGTGTTAATCAATCAAAATCGACTAAACTGCAAGTCTATATATCCAACATCAAAAACTTAGCAATTCTAACAGGAACACTTTCCTATCATCTCTCCTGAGATTCTTTCAATCTCTGAGATGACCTATCAGTTGATGAACATCAATCGCACAGTCAACTTCATCAAATTTCTAAGTGTTTTTGATAAACCAAAATCATTTGCGTAGTTCTGCTTATCAGATGCACAATTTTACCTCACATGCATAGAAGAATCTTATATGCACTACTTTATTTTGAATGC
This sequence comes from Cunninghamia lanceolata, assembly GCA_027924645.1. Classification (NCBI taxonomy): domain Eukaryota; kingdom Viridiplantae; phylum Streptophyta; class Pinopsida; order Cupressales; family Cupressaceae; genus Cunninghamia; species Cunninghamia lanceolata. Next base: position 10,593,189 of record BSBN01000108.1, read on the forward strand.
GTAGGACTGTTCATTAGATGTGCAACATAAAATCATTTGTGTAGTAAAAATTGTATGCGCAACGTCCCCAACTGCATGCATAACATGATTTCACATGCGCAGGAAAACACTTCAAATGTGAAAAAATTGCATATGCATCGATTCCAGCGTCATATGCCCGGTATCGCACGTCATATGCGCACTTTTTCCATTTGGCCCATACAAACCCTAAATCTTTAGCCTACATTTATTGCTATAATTAATGACCCTAGGCTAGAAATGAAGTAGTATTTACTTGTGGCCCGTAGTCTACTATATGATTGAACCGTTGGATCCGCTCGAATCGATGAAGCTTAATAGGAAACTGCTGCATTTTCACTGACTTCTCTATGCTCAAATGGCTTTGCTCTCCACTAGGATCTCTCTCAAAGGCAAGTGTACAAATGGGTGAACTGTGAACCCAAACTCCTATATATAGCACATGGAACCCTAATGAGAGGTGTTTGACCTTGTCCATGCAGGGGCATGATTTTCACATAGTCTTTCTTCAGCATCAATCGATTTCTTCACCTGTCTGTCCAGTCAACCTTTCATTTAACCTATCTCAAATTATCAGATCATCCATCATCCTCTTATCACATTCTTCCCGTTCAATCTCCCAAGGGGGCATCCTATTGTCATAAACCTATGCCAGGGGTAAACTAGGGCATGTATCAATCGCAATTTTTTTTAATTCTTTGAAGCAACGTGATAAAACACATTGCATCAAAGAGGGGCAAAATGTATACACCTAAAATGGCTAATTTGATTTAAATAAATATTTTAACTCTTATTCTTCCATCAATTAAATAAATATCCTAATTTATTTAAATGATTCACATCCCTCCAATAATTAAATAAAATCAATTTATTTAATTAATATTCCCTAATTCTTCTAATGTATCACATAATTAAATAATTCTAAATTATTTAATTAATCCCAAATTCCTTTATCCCTAAGTCCTAATTCCATAAATCCACCTCACCATGTCACCTCACCATTCCACCTCACCTTTCCACCTCACCATGTTGCTAATGTAATTAAATATTTTAATATTTAATTAGCTAATATTCCCTCACCCACATGTCCTATTTCTCCTCTAGTCAGATTAGTTAACTCATCAATCAAATCTGTTAACTAATTAGTCAATTGAGTTCACTCATCAATCTATTCTATTGACTCCCCAATCAACCCAGTTAACTGATCAATCATCTCAGTTAACTCTTCAATCTATTTTGTTATCTCCCATAACTCATGAAGAATGCTTAGACACTTGTCCTCTTCTGATTGGCACACATTCCCTTAAGTCTTCACAATCGTACACCTCACAGGTAATTCCTCCAGTCATGGATCTATTGACACTTGGATTTGGTCTTCCCTCAACCTATATAAGCAAAGTCCTCATGCCCACTTAATAATCCATCTAAGCTTAAGCAATCTTACTCTACAAGAATCATTACAATGTGCCTTTGGCAAAGTTATCATTGCATTTGCATTACAAATCCATTATCATCATCATGTCTCCATTATCAATCACCCATCTCCATTATAGTTGCATTGTAGTTTAGTCTCCATTGCACATTCCATATCACAGCCATTCTACTCTTGTCATCTTCAACAACAAGGAAGTACACACTTCTAAGAGCTCCATTACCATCAAGATCAAGAGGAGATAGGTGAACAATGGAAGCATAGAGTATAATGGTCTTCGAAGGTATATTCTTTGTTTACTTGTATTTACATCAATTTCCATTGATTTATTAGATGATTAGTTGTATTAGACTATTATTCACATTTTCTGATAACAATATTTCTATTTATTTTTATATAATATCTTAATTATTAGTTTGTTAAATAAATATATTATATATTAAATTTTAATTATATTAAAAATATTTATATAATAATATTATTTATTAAATATTATATATTAATAATATTATATATGTTTATTAAATATTAATACATACACAATTATCATCAGAAGCACTCTCTATCATTCAAATTGACTATGGAGGGGACATGACAAAAACCACATTTCAAGAAAGCAACTTCACCATTTTATCATGACATTTAAATCTTTAATTTAAACAATGCCTTAACATTAGGATATCACATTGTCGCAAGTTGTTATGAATGTTGCACAATGACCAATCATCCACCATCCATAATTGATCTTCACAGTGGTTTTATCTTGATAGTATCTAGATCCCATCCTTGATCCATATTTTTCTGCACCCCTTTGCTTCTATTCCTTATGACAATAAGCCCTCCTTTGTTGCCATGAATATATATGACTTCTATGATACCATTGATTGTTGTAGTTGTTCCTTTGATTCCATGTAGGTCCATAGTGATTTGATTGTTGTTTCCTTGTAGTGTCATGCCTCCATGATCATTTCCTCCATGCCTCTTGTTTGTCTACATGATTTGGATGCATATATATTGCACCTTTTGCTATCATTGGAACCTTCTCCAATTCTTCGTCATTTTTTTCTACTTGTTTGTTGGCTCATGAAGAGAATTACTTGTCTCCTCTTTTTTCTCTACATCTTTCTTCTCTTGCATGTCCTCTGATTCATTGATGCAATCTTCAGTAGATTCTTGAACTTGCTCTTTCTTGACTTTATTTTGGACTTAATTATGTGTAATATCCTGTAATGTAACTTTTTTCCTCTTATACCAAAGCTTCATGAACTTATTTTGCACATTGATGTTTATTGTTCCCAAAGATTCTAGCCAAGGATAACCAAGAATAATATCCAACCCATCCATATCCAACACATGAAAATTTTAATGCATAATATATTTATCCATAGAGAGCTTCAAATCTTCAAAATTTTGAATATCCTTACCCAATATTTGACAATTCTTGATGTACTTTTCTTATACCTATAGCTTATTGGCCAAGTCCATGCTGATGAAGTTATACTTGATGTTAGGATCTATAGGAACAATAACTTTTTCCTTTTGAATACATCCATGAATTTGAAGGATTGAATCCTCCTTCCTTGGAGCTAAAGTGCATGTACTTGTATCCTTCATCTTCTCTTCATCATCCTCTTTTACTTCTCCTCCTTTTTCTACTTCTTCTTCTCCTTTTTCTTCTTCATCTTCTTGTTCATCATCTTCTTGTTCTTGCCCTTCATCTTCTTCTTGAGCCCGTCTATTAAAGAAAGCTTGTTCTAGTTCATCTAAAGAAGAAATATCCTTATGCAATGGTCAATACCGTTTGTAAGCTTCACCCCTTAAATGTAAACTAAAAACTATTTTCCATAGTATTCCTTGACCATGAACTCTTTTATATTATTTCCACCATTCTAATGCATCTCCACTTCCATCAAAATAAGGAATCCTCATTGAAACTAGGGTTTCTAAAAATTTCCAGCCTACCCAACTTTGGTTGAATTATTTCATAATGTTTTGGGACTCCAAATAAAAAATACAAATAATAGAACCCTAATAAAATTTGGCAAGCTTTCCAGAAATATAAAAATCTCAAAAAAATTCCAAGATTTGCGACCTAGAAAGCAAAATTATGAAAAACATAAAATTGTAATAACTTACTGAAAACAACTCCAAAATTTTCCAAATTAGAACTGTAGCTATATCCACATGGCCTTATTCAACCCTGCAGAAATTAGTAAAAAATTTACTTAATTGAACCCCTAGGAGAGAAAATCATAAAAACCCTAATTCTACAATAAATCTGTGAATTCTACTCCAATCACACTCCAATTTGGACTGAATAGCTTCAATATGTCCTTGAACAACCCACAAAACATCTTGCAAATATTTACCAAAATAAGATAGATATTCCCTTCCCAAAATGACCTCCAAAATTGAAAAAAAATCACCTTGTTTTTGCCTTCACGATGCCAAGATCATGCTTTGATACCACTTGTCATGATCCAAACATATAATAATGTAAATAATATAGTGTAGAAGATAGATATCACACAACACAAGAGATGTTTGTGGGCTAATATGCCCTAATATCCAATATATGTGGAAATAGAATAAACCCTTAAGGTAGGGTAACACCATACAATACTCCTTAAGGAAGAAGCCACTCCATGCTATATCTCCAAATGATCTCCAATACAATATAATACTCTACACACACCTCTTACAATGATATTCACCTCCTATATATATACCACATCCTAATTACATAATGGGAGGGTAATCCTAACGAGGGCCTACTCAACTCCTGATACAATTAATTATACAAGTTATCCATAAGACCTAATATAACTAACTTAATGGATGTGTGCTACATGTCAGCATCTCCACCCACCTAAATACACTATAATATCATACCCCTAGGTACATAACATCAGTGTGGTCAAATTTCCCGTACAAGAGTTGGAGGGAGGTTTTTTCAAAGTGGTAATCCTGGTTTTGAGAGTCTAAACCAAGGTTCAAGAGTTAGGTCAACATGTTTAAGGTTAGGTCTAGTCTTCTCCTTGTTTTGTCCTTCTCCTTTAGGGTTTTTTCAAACTGCTACAGGTATCTCTCATGGTGGAAGTGCCCTTTTACCATGGAAAGAGTGTGAGAAAGATCAAGATACAGTCAAAAGAGGAGCAATCACTACTCCATGTTGACATTTTCACGTGGTATGGGCTCTGGGATAGGATGCTGAGCATGAAAATAGTGAGAAGACAAGGCTATAGATCATCAGATCAAGAAGGTTGTAGATATGGTGAGTTAAAGGGAACCTTACTATCAAGATATAGTCAAGTGAGGAGCAATCTACAGGTTGGTAGATCCATTAGGATATAGATTTTAGTCAAAGGAGAAGCAACATCAACTGAGTAGCAGGGTAATGTCTCCAAATGTTCTTGGTTTTCTTTTACTCTTGTAATGTTAGAAAATGTCCCCTTGGGGGCTTTTCCCTCATAAGGTTTAGCTCCCGGGTCTTTAGAGTGCATTTAGGACATTTTAGTTCATATTTTAGCATCGAGATGGAATGAGACCTGGGTTTCATGGAAAATGGGGCTTAGGAGGACCCCTTGAGCTGTACCCTGCCCAAAATAGGGGGAGGACTTGGGCGCCCGCACCTTAGTCCTGCCCTATTTTGGGGCAGCCCCAATTTCTAGGTGTCAGTTTATGACCGTTAGGTGGTTCTTTTGCCGACATGGTAAAGTTAGATTTTTAAAATCTTGGCAGGAATGCTTGTAGGTGCATATATAAGCATGTGTAGGCATTCATTTGTAAACTAGATTTCAACTAGATGATCATTATGAACTTTAGGCATTCTCAAGGTGATTGAAGGCTTTCTATTGTGTTGCAAGAGCAGACTTGTATGTTTTATGTGTTGATATTTGCATATTTGAGCATCAATCTCCTCATGGCATGAAGAACATCTTCCTCCATGAGAGATTCACTACAAGGTGACATAATATTGTGTTTTTATCATTGATTCCTTTGGTTTTTGCCTCTGCCTCACAAGGGTATGCACTCTTTGTCTAACAATGGTGTTCGAAGACTTAAGTGTCCTTCGGGGCTTGACTGAGGCAAGCCTCTAAACACCACAAACCCCAAACCAAGTCTTGTGATTGCAGGTTACATGTGTCGCATTTGGAAAAAGTGAAGTTGTAGGAAGGAGTGGCAGGCATCAAGGATTCAGGATCTAAAGAAAAGGCAGACAAAGGAGCACTTCCAGGAATAGGGCACTCGCGAAAGTGTCCTCCATAGACAGATTTTAGAAAACAAAAGTTATAGGGCTGATCAGTGTCGGAAGGAGGTCCTAACTCCCCGAAAAAGTAGGTACCTTGGAATTGGGTGCCTGCACCAGTGTCCCCAACTGTTCCACCTCAGAACCCCGAAAATAGGTATTCTGTGATTTGTCATTTTACTCCCGTCTGCAAGGGCTTTTTCTGTCTTTCATCAATTTGTTGCCGTATTTGCATAATTAGGGTTTTAATGGTTAATTGGACATAAGAGAAGGAAAAATTGATAATTAATTCCCTAATCCAAGTTTCCCTTCATTTTCAAGTGACCTAGGGTATGATAGTGCTCTCCACTCAACCCTAGATCCTTCAATGTATAGTGGAGAGGTGGATTTTAACACCTAAACATTAAAACATTGACAAATGTAATTTTATCTTGAACATTTTTGTGAACCCATGTTTTTGGAGTTAAATTGAAACTTTCTGAGTGTTTGTCTTCAGATTTGGTGTGATTTCATTCATTCATTTGGTCATTTACTTTATTGCATTGAGAAAATTTCAAAAAAATTGAAAAATTGGAAAAAAATAAAATAAAAAATTGCATTGTTTGGCTTACTAAATTGTTTCAATTCTTCCTAAATTTTCCTAATTCATGATTTTTGCATTAGATCTGATATAAAATATATAAAAATACAAAAAATCAAAATCTTGCTTTGCATTTTCATCATTTAATTGCTAGGGTTTTGTGGAAATTTTGTCAATTTTATATAACCTAGTAATTCCAAAATCTAGGGTTTGTAGGCAAAATCTTTTATCAGATTTTTCTACTAATTTCAGAGGCTCATTCAAATTTTAATTTGGATGTAGTCTTTCATTTTAGTGTGAATTTTCATTTATATTTAAATTATTTGCAATTTTGCATAGAAAATTTCAACAAAAACTAGCAATTTTGGTGCATTTTCATTAAATTTGCATGGGTATTTTGCATGTTTAACCTTGAAAATAATTTTTAGATCTGAGAGTATTTAATTTACATCATAAATTAGACCTTAAATCATTCAAATAGCTTTTTGTCCCAAGATTTCAAACCTAGGGCTTCAAAAACGACAATTTTCACTCAATTTGGCCTATGGACTCTCTAAACTTGCAATATAGGTGTGTTGTGAAAGATATTTTGGAATTATTTTTCTTTTATTAGGGTAATAATTTTCTTCCCATCATAAAAATCTTCACAACACCCTTTTAATGGGCTCTTGTAGTGAAAATTTGGCAAAAAACTACACATTTTGGCTATTTTTGCCTTAGGGTTTGACCTAGTTTGCACTCCAAGCATGTTGTGATCAATTTTATGGATTTAAGTAACTGATATTATTGATATTATTTACTCTACCTCCTAAAATTCCTTACAACACCCCTTTTTCTAGGTCTTGGAATTGAAAAACTGTGAAAAATAGCCTATTTTTGCTATATTTTCACTAGGGTTTGACCTTAAGTGGCGCTAAAATCATGTTGTGTTGGGTATTTTGACACCAAGTGGCTGTTATTACTGATATTATTTTTTTTCCATCAACATTTTCCTCACAACACCCTTTGTTATTCTCTTTTGCATTGAATTTTGGTGAAAAACTACCTATTTTGACATATTTTTACTATATTTTGACTTGGCATTATCTTGGATTTGCATAAAGAGTGTGTTGAGAGTGATTATATTGCTATTTTGTACTGATATCATGCATATAACTTTCTTCCCTTGACTTAAATCCTTACAGCATCCTTTTGTGTTATTCATTGGCATTGAAAAGTATCAAAAAATCAAGCGTTCTGGGCTGTTTTTGCTCATCTTTTGCACCAATTTTGAAAAGATTTCAAAAATTAGATTTTGCATTGGTTTGAGCATATAAGCATGGCCTCTAATAATAATAGCAACAATAGGTTCCCTCCTAGACCTTACATGAAAGGAAAGGATCCTGAACCTGAAATTGTCTTTACTCCTCATGATAGAACAACTGGAGAAAAAGAAGGACCTCTTTACATTACTGTGAAAATAATGGGAAACCCTATGAATGGAACTCTTATCGATCCTAATTGCATGACTAATATTTCCACTGAGGAGTTCCTCTTTTCATATCAACTAATGCAAGGTTCTTATGATCTCTCGAGCATGATGATTAAGATGCATAAGGGAACCTTTATCAAGCCTTTGGGTAAGATATCATTGTTAGTAACATTATCTAGAAAACATGTTGAATAATGGTTTGATGTTGTCCCCATTTCTGACCTCTTTTCCATTAAATTGGGACATCCTTGGCTAAAATAAATGAAATCTATTCCTTCAATAATACACCATTGTCTGAAATTCCCTCTGGATGGCCGTATAATCACCGTCCCTCGAAACAAGTATAAACCTTTGGTTCAGCAAAAACATTACAAGTTGAATTACTTTTGGGATAAAACTGAAGTACCTAGTCCTCCTACACAAGAAATGACAAAAGAGAAACAACCCGCATGTGAAGAGAACTTTAGACCAAAAGGACAAGGTCCCTATGCTGAGGTTCCTCCCCCGAAATCCTTACAAAGATCAGGAGATTGTTGTCAACAACAAAGTGTTCCACCACGACAAATGAGATTTGATCCCGGTGTTTCATCTTCTAATTTACAAAAACCTATGAAAGAGCAAGGTCCTGTCTTACAAGAGATAAGTGGTAGAAGAAAGAGAAACAAAAAAGCAAGAGAAAGAAGAAAAAGAAGACAAGAATATGCTATAAACCTTGCCTCTCAACAAGAAAACATTGATCCCAACATTCAACCAAACAAATATGATCCTAACAATGAACAACATGATGAACAAGAAATGAATTTGGTTACGGTACCGTATGTCCCACTATCCTCCAACATTAAGGAGTGGGAAGATGATGATGATGATTTGCTTATAGACAACTTCTAGCCCGAAAGGGGCCCTACAGGCAAGTATCTCTAACTCTTTATCTCTCTCATGATGTGCTTCCCCCGTGATGTGTTATGTGTTGTTTAGGCCTCCTCGAGTGACCTCGGATTCTCTCGTAAGGTTCGAGATACTAGGAGACTGCCTCTGTTGTGACCTTCTTCTATTTGTATCATCATTCTTCCATATTCTCTCTCTCTGATTTCATTGTTGTGTGTTGTGTCTTACGAAAATAGCATCATGGTTGGTGACTTGGGGGCACCCTCCTACGTGACTGTCCCTAAGACACTTGTTTTCTCCTCTCTTATTTATTGTTTCCCTTCCTCTAGTGTTTCCAACTAGCGGGCAGATGACGAAAAACATTTATATTGATGCGGACCTAGTGTCCCTTTCGAGAGTAATAAAAAATTGGACTTAGTTCCTAATATGACGATGGGGTTGTATATTTTATCTGACACTTGGCTAGTGGAAGCACTCATGCTTTCCACGTAGTGATTTTCATGATGTTTCTATCACATTTACAAACCTTAACAATACTGCTGCTCTATGCACCTTTGTTTGCCTTTGAATCTAGCCTTGGCGGTACTTGATTCGGAGAGATTCGTGATATAGCCTCACTATTATCCTCAAACTCTAAATTCATTGTATAACCTTGGCTCTTTGTATGGTTAATCATATGCATTGATGTTGTTGTTTATCATGATGTTGTAGACACTAACATGTTTCTTGCAGGGATGTGTTTGTGGGAACATTTGGTGATCATAAAGTACATGTCACCTTCGGAGGGCATGGGCTTTGCGAAAGTCAGTGTTCTCTTGTGTGTTTTCTTCCTACCTTAATGTGCTTGATATCGATAACTGATATCAACCACCTTAAGGTGGGGGCATATATAAGGTAAGCTGTTTGTTATAGATGTTACCAATGTGCTTGTCCTCAGATGCAAAGACTTGCGTCCCAGAGTAGTGCATCGTGCATCCTGAGTTTGTTTGCAATCAATCAATCAATCATGTAAGCCCTCTATGGAGGCAGGATATCATGTATATCCTTTTTCTTAAGCCCTCTACAGAGGCAGGGATGGTGTACTTCTCAGAGCAGATTGCATCATCCTATCATTTTCAAAAGTCCTTTGCGGAGGCAGGGAGCGGTTCTGTACTAACTCAACCCTTAAGCGTGTCTTCGGCGATTGTTGTGGCGAAGCCCAATTGTTGGTGTGTGCCTATAATGTGCCTAAGATGGTGTTGGACCTAGAAATAGGTACACTCCATCGCTTGTCTATCGTGTTTTCTTTGTGTCTTCAAGTGTGTGTGTTTTGGCGTGCTTGTTTTATGTGGTGTGTTTGTTGCCCCATATGCAGAGACCAGTGCCCTCGAGTAGTGCTTCCTACATTTTAGGAGGTTTTGCATGTCTTGCATGTGTGTTGCCCCATATATACTGAGACCTGTGCCTTAAGGTAGTGCATTTGGTATTATGGGAGGTTTGTTTACTTTCTAGTACTTGCATTTGCATTTCATATATATGAGAAAAAGGAAAGAAAAGAAAAGAAAAGATATCATTTCTGTCTTCCATGCATTAGTGTGTCTTCTATGCATTGACTGTCTAGTCCGTGTTCTGCATGACTGTAATTGTCTTCTCTGTGTTTTGCACCTGTTACTATTTTCTATGTGATTGGCGTGTCTTCTCTGTGCTTGGTGTGTTTATTGTGTTTGTGACCTTACTTTAATGCATGTATTGGCCTCGCGTTTATACATACATTAAAGTGGGGGCTAAATGTAACATCAAAAAATGTCCCCTTGGGGGCTTTTCCCTCATAAGGTTTAGCTCCCGGGTCTTTAGAGTGCATTTAGAACATTTTAGTTCATATTTTAGCATCCCGATGGAATGAGACCCGAGTTTCATGGCAAATGGGACCTAGGAGGACCCCTTGAGCTATACCCTACCCAAAATAGGGGGGAGGACTTGGGCGTCCACACCCTAGTCCTACCCTATTTTGGGGTAGCCTCAATTTTTGGGTGTCAGTTTATGATCTTTAGGTGGTTCTTTTGCTGATACGGTAAAGTTTGATTTTTAAAATCTTGGTGGGAATGCTTGTAGGTGCATATATAAGCATGTGTAGGCATTAATTTGTAAATTAGATTTCGACTAGATGATCATTGTGAACTTTAAGCATTCTCAAGGTGATTGAAGGATTTCTATTGTGTTGCAAGAGCAGACTTGTATGTTTTATGTGTTGATATTTGTAGATTTGAGCATCAATCTCCTCATGGCATGAAGAGCATCTTCCTTCACGAGAGCTTCACTACAAGGTGACATAATATTGTGTTTTTATCATTGATTCCTTTGGTTTTTGCCTCTGCCTCACAAGGGCACACACTCTTTGTCTGACAATGGTGTTTGGAGACTTAAGTGTCCTCCGGAGCTTGACTGAGGCAAGCCTCTAAACACCACAACCCCCAAACCAAGTCTTGTGATTGTAGGTTATAGGTGTTGCATTTGGAAAAAGTGGAGTTGTAGGAAGGAGTGGCAATCATCAAGGATCCAGGATATGAAGAAAAGTTAGAAAAAGGAGCACCTTCCAGGACTAGGGTGCCCGCAAAAGTGTCCTCCACAGACAAATTTTAGAAAATAGAAGTTACAGAGCTGATCAGTGTCGGAAGGAGGTCCTGATTCCCTAAAAAAGTAGGTACCTTGGACTTGGGCGCCTGCACCAATGTCCCTGACTGTTCTGCCTCGGAACCCTGAAAATAGCTATTATGCGATTTGTCATTTTACTCCTGTCTACAAGGGCTTTCTCTGTCTTTCATCAATTTGTTGCCGTATTTGCATAATTAGGGTTTTAATGGTTAATTGGACATAAGAGAAGGAAAAAATGATAATCAATTCCCTAATCCAAGTTTCCCTTCATTTGCAAGTGACCTAGGGTATGATAGTTCTCGCCACTTGACCCTAGATCCTTCAATGTATAGTGGAGAGGCGGATTTTAACATCTAAACATTAAAACATTAACAAATCCAATTTTCCACTAAACAACTCTACTATGTTTCTTATTTCAAACATGAGAGGGTTCATGAAGGATTATAGTTTTCCATATTTTCCTTGTCTTCATGGCTTTAAAACAATGATGTGAGGGTCTTGGCTCTATCACAAGTTTGAGTTTCATGCATATGAGTCTTGTGCAGACCTTGTAATTACCTATTCTCTTCCTCACAGTGGTATACCCTCATACAATGCACTATGTTTAGTACCCTGTGAAACTCTTGAAATGTTTGGACTAGTAAGAGAAAGAGATAGTGGGGAACCCCACACTACCTTATCACAACCCTCAGATCTACATGAGGTGGAATATACAGAGATCACTGTCTTATAAGAAGTTTGTATCACTGGGAGTTGTCAAACCCTAGTAGACCTCTAGGGCCCAGAGCAATAGATACAGATTGACCAAAATATGATGAAACCTTATTATTCTTAACCTACATTCATCATAGTCTGTAGGCATAATCAAGATATAATTTATAGTAACCAAGGTCACTGAACTGAACCACAGAGGCATTGTGGAGGTTGTGTAAGACTTTTTATTCTTTTAAGAGATATCATTTCAATGGAGTAGCCTCTGAGAGCCATTGTGACAGTGATAACAAGACGGTGAAGATAGTGAGAAAAAGTAGGACAGTGAACACAACCAACTCTGTCAAAGGTTTTTGAGGATCTTGTATACCTTAATTTTGGGCCTAACGAACCTTGAGATGATGTAAAGTCCTCAAAACTATCAAAGACCATATTGAGCCAAAGTTAAATAAGCAGCGTGTGACTACAGTGAAGGGACAATAAGTTTTGATAGTATTCTTAGAGATAGTCTTTCAAGACTTTGAATATGGGAGACCCCATGTGCCAGAGCCCTGCACATTCTTGAAAGAATCTGTCCATCAAAGGAGATTTGTGTTTTATCTTCTAGTAGTACATGATCCTATGACCCAAGCAGAGTAATGGAAGTGAAAGAAAAATACAATAGATAGTGGTATAGAACAATGGATACAGCTGTAGAGACATAACAGAGGACAAGGTTCTATTTGTTGGATGGTTCTGAAACCTAATGCCTTCAACAAGGTTGATTTCCATATCAAAGGAAGGATGCAGGGGTTTAAAGGCCATTCAAGACCAAATGAAGCATGCAATGTTCTTGTGAGAAGATAGCAAAACAGAGTTAGTGCCTGTGTGATAGGAAAGGTATAGATAGTCATGGGTGTTGACAATGATCCTATGAGGACTAAAAAAGCAAAACATACAGATGATGATCAAGATAGCAGTAGTAATTGATGTTCATAAAACAATAATAGTCCGCACCTGTCATAGAGTAGAGGTAGCAATATTTCATTTTCCCTTTGGTATTGGAGCAATCCATAAGTGACATAGATGATAGTATTAGGTATGGTCTCAAATAGAGTATTACAAACTTCCATTAGGTACTGATCAATCTTAAAACTTAGATAGTTTTAATCCATTAAACAATGAGAAGGGATAAAAGAATAACAGAAGACTGCCAACAGTTAGTTGTGGCCTTTCAACCATGAAAATCTTGTTAGAGGTTACAAGAGAATGCCAATAGAACTATCATTGCTTTTCAAAAAATTGTTTAATGAATACATAGTAGTCTATGAAGATACCATGTACATGTGAATCTGAACAGAAAACAAAGGTGTGAAGGCTTTTGAGGGCAATACATAGTTCAGGATTGTCAAGAATCTATTAGGTTATCATTGTGATAGTATGGACATAATTGCAAGGATTGTATGCAAGTTTTTATGGAACCCCAAGACTTTACAAGAATCAAACAAACATTTGAATGTGGACAGTCCTATATAGGTCTAGCAGGGGTTTGCATAGTCAAGAAAGGAGCCTGCATAATGAGGTAGAACATTGACAAAAGGTTGGAGGCATTAAAAGCATAACAAGGATACTTTGATCAGGGTACCACAAGACAAACCACAAGACCCTCATCATACCCTTGACATTATCAAGGAGGTTGCAGACCTATCAGATAAGGGAAAAGCACTAAGGTTGAAATACACAGTGTGTATTCCAACCTAGTGAAATACACATTGTGTGAAACCAATAGAGGAAATTTGATTCCCTCAACATTCTTAAACCCTCAAAGACCCCTCCAAAATTATCTATCAACTTGTTGAAGGATGTGTATGGCCTCTTGAGTACACATAGACATTTTTATAAAGGAAAATAAATCTCACAGACCCTCCTAACATCATGCAAGGGTTTCCCAGTGAGATCAATTAGTCAAGAGGCTAAAACATTCAGTTTGGGCACACCTACAACTTGATTCTAGTCTCAAGAAGGTGCTACATGGATAGTATATTAGTTGAGAGGACTTTTGGAGGCAAAAACAAGTAGATGGGGGCAATTTTGACCCCTTAAAACAAGGATTTTTCACTTTACACGCCCAAGGAAGACCAAAAGTCATGCAAATCACATGTTCATCATGCATATGAGATAGAAACAAGTCAAGAGGCTTAAACATCTAGTTTAGAAGCACTTAATAGGCAATTTAGGCCTACTTAGGAGGCCCACATGGTTGTAATTGGAGTTGAGAAGAGTTTGGAGCTAAAATCATGTATTTTGGGGCAGTTTGGAGTCCTAAAACAAAGGATTTTTTACCTTGTACGCCCAAAAAATTTTAGTTCATCCAAAATTGATTGAAGACATCAATTCCAATCAATCTCATGAAATGGAGTTAGTTCAGTTCAGTTGGAGTTCACTTCCCCAAGTGCCCAGTTCAATTATGCAGATTGAACCTTCTTTGAGGAAGACTTCTTTCATCAAAACAAAGCACACATGTGTGTTTTTCTTAGTTCTTTTCTAGCTTTTCTTTGGTCACAACAAGAAAATATGACATTGTAACTCAAAATCAGAACTATCCATTGTTGAACAACAACAATTTTTATGTATTTTCAAGCATTTTTAAAAACTTGTACAAGAAAATTCCTATTTTTCAATAAAAAGCAACATATTTGCCTTCCCAAAATTCATGTGTTAAATGATATTATGATTGATCTGATCTAATTTTTGTGATTTTAAATACTAAATCCTTAAATTATGTCTCATTTGAAGCCATCTTTATGCAAGAATATGAAAAACTCATACAAGTCATAGGTTGTGTTTACTATTTTTTCAGAGCTTTTAGTTGTGAAAACACATAGTTTTCCTTCAATAAAGCCTGAAACATAACCTTCCTTTGAAACACTTTTATATGAATTGATAAAAAATTTGAGTTGTGCATAGAATAGAGCAATTTTTTGAGAGAAAGTGTGAACTAAAACAATAAGTACAAGTCCTTTAATCATTGGTGCATCACCTCGTAGGTTCATTTCATCTTATCTTCAATTCTCTATCCTTTTTCCTTCCAAATTAATAGGCTTTTAGGAGGTTCATCAAGGGAACCAACTCTCTCTGGAGGTTCACCTTCATCATAGGTAACCCACAACTTGAAGGTGATCCCATGTTATACATGATGGCTAAGTTTTACACTTAGCCAGGGTGCAATCCTCGTGATAATAGGTATACTGTGTGGAGTCCCCTCTTGTGTTGGACTAAGTTTTGGTATCAATTTAATAACAATTTAGTTATACTCTCATTTACAATAAGTGTATACACACAACCACATATATTTATATAAATTCATACCTACAAACATATATATTCAATTTAGTTACTATTTATTTTCTCCAAAACTAGGCCATATATCTTACCCACAAAAATATTTCATGTTTGCACAAGAGGTAGGGATAAATCCATATACCCTAGTGTATGGAAAGAAAAGATAGATTAAAGCATTCAAACCCAGACTTTCCTACATTTCTTGAAGAATAATAGTGAAGGCATACCTAAGAGTATTCTTAGTTCTAAGTACTCATCTATTTGTTCCTCTCTAATCCTCTATCTCCCTTTTTCCTCCTTTCTTCTTCTTGCATTCTTTTTTCTATTCTTTCCTCTTTCTACTTTTGATACTATGTTGAATTCTTCCCAAATATTTGGGCAATCCTTCAGCCCAAAACTCCCTCTCCTCATGACAACACTCAAGTTGAGTGATTACACTCCCCTTCCACTCTCCAACTTGTTGGAGATAAGTTATGAATCCTAAGAGAAAAATGAGAAAAAGTGGTAGCCATCAAGGGCTAGCAACTTCAATTTAACTCCCCACACCTCACATTAATTTTCTTGTGTTTCATTAAGTGGGATCAACTAATAGTTAAAAGTAAACTTTATCTAGACTCAAGAAACATTTGAAATTCCAACACTTGTGTTCTACACAAAACACATGCAACTTTTACATAAGGCATTGATATAACTTCTTGATTTAATAGCTAGAAGATAGTTTGGCTAACAAATTTGACACCAAAGTCCACATAAGGAAAAAATAAACCATTTTGTTTAATTCAACTACAACCCAAGGTGACAACAATGACAATGATGACTCTAACAACAATGAAGACACAAAAATACTACAATAGAGATACCAATAAGATATAGATCAACAATGCATGACTAATGTCGTAAGAATTCAAGCAATGGCTCAATCATAAAATGATATAACATCACCAATTATTGTACTACAAAACAATGATGTGTGTGAGTTCTCAGATACATGGTATACAATTGTCAGTTTGTCTCAAGCTGCAATCCTCTCCCCAATGATGCTCTCCCTCCTCAACTGGGAGGGGGATGTACCTATCTTGCATCCACCTCATTTCCATTGACAAAGTAGTTAGTTGAAGAATATATATACATATGCCTATTAAATTGATAATCTTCACATAATAATTTATAACATTATGAAATGGATTATGGAATCTTATCATCATATAATCTTTACCAATACATTATCAATCTAACTACTGCTTCAATAATATTTCCAAGTAAGAGTTAGAATTCACATACATTTCATCAATTACAATAGGTACCTAAATTTTATGACCACGTGATTAATTTAAAATAATTAAACATATTATCATTAGTTCAAATTATTTCCATTTGAAACATAAGTAAATCATGTCTTTTATATGCATCACCTATTTACCAATATTTAAGTAATTAAAATTTGTCTAAATATGTAAATGGTCCAAAAAGGGGTGTAACATCCTCCCCCCTTAAGAAAAGTCATTGTCCTGATGGATTAGTTCATGAAAACATCAAATGTCCAAGAAAGTAGCAATAGAACTACAGTGTAAGTGCTTTTGGATTAAACTATGTGTATTTATTTGCTTCAACGTTTCGGATCACACTCAGTGATCCATCATCAGGGAGAGGATTCTTATGATTTGGATTACAAGTTTGCCTTTTTTAAAGGATGAGGAGGAGGGGGATTAGGGTTAGTTGAGACAAAGAAACAATAGGTTAAGAACAATGAAAAACTAATAGGAACAGTAAATAAGTGACAAGTATGAAAATATTAGAAAATATGTAAAAAACAAGGAGCCAATGATTAAAAATAATAAAAAGAAATAACACAAACAACAATACTAATAAAATAAAAAAATTGTAATTATCATAAATAATAAGTGTTTGACATTAAATGTATAAAAAGAAGAGACATGCCAAGATTAAATATTCATAGAAAAATAGATATAATCTAAAAATAATATTGTATAATATTGAATATAATATTGAATAAGTATTAAATATAAGGATAATAGTACAAAAATAGAGCATAGTCATAAAAAGGTCCCTACTGAATCAAGAGAAACAATGATAGAAACCGTAAATAAGTGAAAGATAAAGTGAAAATAATATATCACATGCGAGGTGTAAATAATTAAATTTAATATAAAGGGATTATAAGAACAACATCCCAATAAAATATGTATAAATTAATTAAATAAGCAAAAAGTATTTAACAATATGTTTATGGAAAGAAAAAGACACGTGTAGATTAGAAATAGAAAAATTAATAAAAATAATATTGAATGTAATATGTATAATATTTAATAAAATATTATACAATAATATTTAATAAAATATTATACAATAATCCTCTTCCCAATGATGGATCACTAGTGTGATTTGAAATGTCGAAGCAAAGAAATACACACAATTTAATCTAAAAACACTTACATTGTATTCTAAATTCCTATAATTTCTTCTACTCATGGTTATCAATTTGCAATTCTCTAAATTTAATTTTTAAGTAAAATAGAAAGTTTCCATAGCATAGGTTTTAGGAAATAAATGGAAAATAAAAATAAATGTTTGCTCTCCATAGCACAAGGCCGCACAAGCTCCTAAAGGGATAATTTATTTAGTCTTCTTTAAATTTCTATGCATGGATCTTTAATCTATTTAAACACTAATATGTTGTATGCAAAGATAATCACAAGTAATTTGATAAGGAAGAATGGAAGACATGCAAGGAAGGTACTTCAACATCACTATTAGCTGTACATCCTCTTGCAGGTGGGTTTAATGCATTTAAATCTACAAAAAACTTGGAACAAAAATATGAAAGTTTGCATAAACTTTGAATAGCAATCCAATATGAATAGGGTAAGGAATATCTTAGGAGGAATGTGGAGTTGGGTATTTGTCTACAGAGTGTAGGATGACATCACAGGGTATCCAAACCTTGCAGGCAGGTTTATATCATTAAATTTGAATGGATTTGTATTCTATTCTTACCAAAATCTACAGATCCTTAAGAGGATTTGAAGAAAAGATAAAATAGGAATAAGATAATCAGTCCATGGAATGAAATAATAGATGTAGACTAGGGTTCATTTATCTAGTATACTTCAAAAATTAATTTAACAAAGATGAAATGGGTAAGAGATAGACAATCATTAATTAATACATATCTCCAAATTGACAAACTGGGTAAGGCAGTTTTTTATATGATTTAAATAACTGAGTTTTGCACCTTATATAAAAATTTTAGAGAAACCTAGTTCATAAAAATAAAGTTATTGGTGATGCAACAGACTATTTTTTTTCTCATGACAGATTTAGTTTACCAAAAAAAATAGTCCGCTTGTTTTAATAACTAAAATAAAAATATAAAATATGAAATTATAAAAATTGGAGATAAAGTTTACCCCCTAATTTAAAAGCATATATCCGAACCTTTCTAAAAATAGGGCAATAATAAATAGATTTTGCATATTACAGAAATTGATTTCAACCAAATTTAACACAAACAATAAATCATTTTCATAACTAGATGCATACTTGGAATTTATCGAATCACTACTGCTATCCAATCTTCACAAAATTCCCAAGCTTCCGTCCATTTTTCCCAAATCCTTCCTTCTGTTCTCGTTACCCTTCTCAGATGTTCATTCTTAAAATTTAAAACCACCCCTTTCAGAAAAATAGTAAATCCATTAATTTCCCTCTCCCCCACATTTAATTTCCTTTTCTAATTATATCCCCATTCCCTTTTTAAAATCGACATGTTAGTTATTGTAAGATTCCTTCATTATTTTCATGCATGTAACAACAATAAGAAATCATGAAAATAAAATCCAAGCAATAAAAGTATTTATCCTAATTAAATCCATGAATTTTTTCTTTTCATAAAAACTTCAAGTAAGCAATTGTCCTAACACTAGTAGAATTTGGTGCAAATAAATGACTATGTGACTAAAACTTTTAGTCACAACAACTAAAAACAACTCAGCTATAAATGAGTAAATAAATGACTAGCTTGGTCATCGAATATAAAATTATTTAGTCATACAAATAAAAATGACTAAATAGTTAGTCACACAAATAAAAGTGGGTAATTAGAAAAATACTTTGAATTGAGAAATTATTGGCAGGATGCCAATCATTTCCTCTCCATTGCTACAATTGAGAAATTATTGGCGGGATGCAAATATTTCCTCCACTATTCTTTCGTTAGTTTGAGAGCCGAGAGCCTCACAAAGGAATGTAAGCTCGAACTGATATCTTTAGTACAAAAAATCCTTCATCTTGTTCTCGCTGGAAGCTCATTAATGAATGAGTTTGCCATGTATGAAGAGGATTAGTGTTTGAAGCTTGAGCCTTTGCAGACATTTCATGGAGAATAGAGGACTTCTTCAGCAAGTATAAATTTAGGACACAAGGATATCGATAATGTAGTATGACTCAGTGCAGACTTCTTCCCATATTTGGGTGCTTTTTGAGCTTATATTGAGAATCCCTATAAAGCTTCCAAATGTAAGGGTTTTTGTTTAAAATGTCATGTTTTTTGTTTAAAGTGGTACATATGATTCTCTTCTTCACAAACATACAACTTCTCCTCACTCCTCATCCATACTCCAAGAGATCGAAACAGATGCTCATTGCTGACTTCCTCTCTAATTTTTGGTAGTTGTGATAAAAGCTCCCAAGAAAAGTTAATTGCACTCCCACAAGATTGCCACACCGGGTCCTCCAATCTAAGCTTAATTTCTATGGGCATTATCAAAATTTCTTTGCCTCATTTAGTGATAATGATGATGTTAATTCTTCAATGCCTATACTTTGATATGGACTTAGGGCCTACTTCTACCTCCAAGCATGGTTTCCATTAGTTTTATCTTCCTTCAAGATGAGTCTTCCTCTCACATGGTCATTTTCAATGCTGGTGATATAAATCAGGCCTTGTTTGACATATTTATGCTTTTATGATTTGAGGATCACCATACTAAGTTAGAATCTTCTAGTGTGCTTACTGGTCAACTAGAATTCATAGTGATTTCATGAAAGAAAAATTGCTGCACACTACTTGTTAATTAGAAATTTAATTTTTATATAGCTATAAAAGAGCATTTTATTGTTCATATATACTAATATAATTATTCCTTGTGTAAAACTTGTCAATCATCACTTTGTTTTGCATTTCCCTTTTTTCATCCTCCTGGCCCAATCACATACTCCCCATTCCCATAGTAATTTCCTATTCAAATTATATTCCTTGCATTTTAGGGGAGCTTCTAGGCATTCACTTTTTAGATTTCCACATACTCCCTGTCTCCTGCATCCCTAGAAAACAAAATTGGAGGGCTCAATGAAACATTAAACCATAGAGATGCATAAATGTATCTGAATGTGTAGCTACTTCCCAAGTCAATGTATTGGTACTTAAAAATATAAAGAGAAAATAATGCAAAATGTCTCTTCAATGGCTATAAATTGTGCATATCCAGGTTTGCTTAGTGTTTTTTGCTTTGCTTTATGTTTAGGAAAAAATATATTTTAAATGTCCCCAAATCCCAGGAGCATGCTCTGTAATCAAGGCATGTCCCAACCCTCCACCAGCAACATATGGGGTGCATACAAATAAATACCTATTTTAACAATTTTTGACTTGATGCAAATGCCCATATAATGGTGATTGAGAGAGATCTGCACATATAATTTACTCTATACATATATACATACATTTGTATATATGTGTTTATGTGTATACACATATACATGTACTTGTGTGTTTGTATGTATATACACATAGACACATATATGCATGTAAAAATGTGTAGATTTTTATATATAAAGAGATGAGTGTAACAATGATAGATCATTGAAATAATCACTTGAGTATTAAATATTCCAAGTGGTTAATCCTAAAAGAAAAGATATCTAATAGAGTGTATATATGTATGAGTGTAAGTGGATATGAATATGCATGAAAATGTCTGTAACAAATACATTGAAACATATTAGCTATCAATATGCAGAGTCTATCTCTACCACATAAGACATCCTTTATATAATGGTGTGAATATCCCTGAACAATCAATATGCTAGGTGACCAAGTAGCCAACTCAATAACATTGCAGAAAAATTCCTTGCCTAGATTATCAGGTATTTAGGAGTTTACATTGCCTCCAATATACATATTCTATTTATAGATTTACATAAAATTCTAGACATTTTTCTTTTCATGCTCCCATATTTCCGCATCCTCCAATACATTCAAATATAAATTGATTGGGTCTGAAACAACATTTATATGTTTATGATTTTATTCAGGTAGTACAATTAAAGTTTACCCTCGATTAGTTTTTCTTGGTGCTCTGTATTTGATCTACTAAATATATTAGATAATATTTGTGTTTTTGTCATTTAAATGAAGAAATGTACCTGTTTTCCATGTAATTTTAGAACATGATTGTAGGGATTGAAGGATAAGTTTGTAATTTTGAAGTTGCTATTGTTCAATCTATCCCTTAAGGACTATCATGTTTTACCTCTTGACCAAGCATCTCCAAGTGCTATTCCACTGTCCTTTGACAAAAACTGCTCACTGCCTTCCTTAACACATGCTTGTCGTATTAAAGATAACACTATATATGATTGTGTTTTTCTATTCACTATCTCTTCATGAATTTAATATTTGCTTAAGGTTCCTAATGTAGGGTTACTAGATGCAAATGTTACAAAGCTATGCACTAGGAACACCCAATTAAAATTGACATTTGAATATTAATTTCTCAAATGAATATGTGAAAAACACAAATTACGACTTATGAAATATGAGTTATTTTCCATTGTTTTCCTTGGTAGATTTTGTCTCTATGAATATTAATAGCTATGAATAGTGATAAGATCTTAGGTCTGTTAAACCCTAGTACCTTCATCAAAATTTATGGAGGTTTTCCATGTTAAACCTTATTAGACAAGGTAAAAAAGAAGTCATTGTTATCAAGTCAAAAGATAATAACCCAAGAAAATGGTTTGTGAAGATAATATGAATGAGTTTTATGACAGTCACAAGGGCAGTCATAGGTATGTGATGTTCATTGAGGATTCACAAAAGATTTCTCTCATGAAAAACAATGAATGGAGAATATGAAGGCAGTGTATAATGACATGTCAAACCAAATGACAAAGAGCAGTATGACAAGCCTTTCATGGCAATATTGTTTAAAGAGTGGTGTCTCTAAGAGATTTAATGAGATTTTTGTAAATATAAGTGAATCCTAAGATTATCATGAACAAGAGCATATTCTTTGGCATAGGAGTATGTAAGTGATTTCTATCTCCACATTGTGAGTGTGAGTAGAAGGTAGTATATAAGGATTTTTATGAGACATTGTCTTGAATTAGGCCTTAAGGTTTTGCACCATGGAAATGTTGCAGATGACAGTTATAAGTTAGGGACTGTATGACAAGTGTGCATGAAGGATAGATGACAAATAATCCATAGGTCACATGTGCAGGTCAAAAGATAGCCTACACAATCACACTTACAATCATGATAGAAGTTTTAAGCATCTTGTTTTAAAAATTAAAATTTCAAGATGCTAATGGATGAGTTACAACCTATGGAAAATATAAAAGAGGATAGTAAACAAACTTCTAAAAGTAGTCTACAAGTATATGGTTGGCGATAAAGGACAACATAAGAGACTGCTAGAGTATGACAAGTTAGAGGAGAGTATTAAGGCAATCCAAGGGTCTTAGGTTATTTCCTAGAGTTTGTGAGACCATAAGAATACACATGATCTAATAATACAGTGAAATGCCCTGTGACACAAACACGGTGATAGTCTACATTATCATGCAATGATTAGACTTCATAGCGAAGAAGCATATCACAGCCATATGACTGTTAAAAAAGGGAATAGATCAATAATGAGGTGTGAAAGAGATATTAGTTTCAAATGATAGTATTTTCTTATTGAAAACATAGGAATAACAACATTACATTCTATACTTGACTTGAAAGTGTGAAAAGAGTAAGGTTTGAATTTGAGAGAAGACCAATGACAGTGGTATCAAATAGTCATATGAGAGTGACATCAAAGGATATATCATAGTGTTGTATGAAGAGCTATAAATCAATAGAGCACAAACAATTTCTTGAAGGCAATATACAAGTCATAATTGAATAGTGTTTTCAAGGAATTCACGACAATGGTGTAAAGGGTGACATGGTTTCACCATGGACTGTCGACCGTGTGCCAATCTAGAGAATGATGTTGTGCCGAAGACCACTGTAACACTGTACAGTGGTTGTTGGGCCTTCACAGTGATGTGGGTAAAGCTCCCTGCATCACCGTGAAGGCCCAACAACCACCATGCGGTGTTACGGTGGTCTTCTGCACAACACCATTCTACTTGCTCTGATAATTTTTTTTCTGATGACATAAATTGGTTTAGTTTTATTCTCTGTGAAATATATTGCCAAGTAGGAGGCCTTCATTGATCCTAGTGTGAATGATTTTCTCCATATGCTATGGTAAATTTAGGTACTTAGATTATTTCTCAGCTCAGTTTGTATCTACTAGTGTTGTTTTATTAACACACAAAGATAGGTCATGATATCTCATATATTACAAACTTGTAATTCATAGGTTGTGTTTTGGAAGTGGATCACACCAAAGATGTTGGGACATGTTACACAGAGTTCAGTGTATCATTGGTCATTGGAAGGTAATGAAAAGCTCTAGAAAATTTAAAAAAACTTCTGCTTTTTACGTGCTCTTTATGTTATAATATTCCTAAAGCAAAGCAAGGTGCAATATTGAATTTGATTAAAATTCTATTTTTGTGTACCCATGCAAAGCTTGTTTTCTGTTGCCGATGTGCTTTCTTCTATTTTGTCTTTCTTTTTAACATGTCAAATTATTGGGGCATATAGGGGATTCTAAACCTGTCCGAATGTTTGAGTGAACAACCAATTTAACATGCTCCTATATATACCTAATTATGCTTAGGATGAATAGACACACCCCTATATAACACCTAGTCTGACCTATCTAACTAAATAATAATATAATAATGATAACATGACTTAATTAGGAGTTAAGATAGCCACAAGCTGACTATTCATAACCCTATGTACACCAATATTAAGGGCGTAGCATGCCCCCCTCTTCAAAGAAGCATTGTCCTCAATGCTAACCAAGTATGGATTCTTTTGAATGAACTCGTCCTCCCATGTGGCCTCTTCAACTAGTAAATTCTTCCATTGGATGAGATACTCAGTGAGGTTTCTATTCCTCAGCTTCTTCATGCATGTTTGAAGAATGCACTCTGGTTCCAAAATGATTCTTCCTTCTTCATCGATCTCTAGTAGTATTGTTTGAGTAGGAGTATTATGCCCAATTACCTTCTTCAAACAAGAAACCTGAAAAACTAGATGCATCTTTGTTGTTGGTGGAAAATCTAGCTTGTAGGCAACACTACCAATCTTTTGTATGATTTGGTATGGCCCATAATATCTTGGAGACAACTTATTATTCTTTTTTTGTTGCTTCAGTGAGATTTATTTATAAGGATACAATCTCAAGAAGACCCAATCCCCAACTTCAAAATTTCTTTCACTACGATGTTGGTCTGCCTGTTGTTTCATTCAGTTTTGCACCATAGCTAAATTCTCCTTGAGTCCTGAAAGTACCTGTTGTTGATGAAGCAAGTGGTCCTCTACTGCCTAAACTCTTGGTGACACCTTTAATGATGATGTGACGGAAGGAGGATGATATCCATAAAGTGCCAAAAATGGAGACATTTTTGATGAGCTATGAAAAGAAGTGTTATACCACCATTCTGCAAGTGGTAGCCAATCTACTCATTGAGACTATTTGTCTAAAGTGAAACAACTTCAATTTGCCCATCTGATTGAGGATGGTATGAAGAACTATGAGCTAATTAAGTACCCAAACATGAGAATAAATCTTTCCAAAAGTGACTAGTAAAGATAAGATCACGATCACTGATAATAACCTTAGGTGTACCATGTAACTTTTGGATATTCTCCAAAAAAACTTTTGCCACTGTACTTGCTGTAAAAGGATGTGATAATGCAATGAAATGTGCATATTTAGTGAGGCAATCAACTACTATCATGATGACATTATGACCTTTAGATTTGGGAAGCCCTGTGATGAAGTCCATGGATACCTCTTCCCAATGCTGGCTAGGAATAGATAAGGGCTACAAGAGACTTGGTGTCTTAATTGTCTCCCCCTTTTTTCTTTGACAAACCAAACATTCAACCACAAATTTTTGAACATCACCTTTTAGCCCTTCCCAAAAAAAATCTTGCTTGACCCGATGATATGTCTTCAAAAATCTTGAATGACCACCAACTGGGGACTCATGTAGCTCTGTGAGAATCTTGTGTTTAAGAGTGGAATTCTTGCAGAGATACAAGCACTCTTTATACCAAAGAATATCCCCCTTCAAACAAAACTTATCTGAACTACTAGGGTCACTTTTTAATTGTTGGATGAGATTACTTGTCGCAACAACATTTTTCCACTCTGCTTTAGCTTCTTCCACCCAATTTGCTTGTAATATTGAAAGGGCACACAATAAGGCTTCATCTTTCTCATCCTTCCTAGAAAGTGCATTGGCCACAATATTTTCCTTCCCTTTCTTATATATAATCTCAAAGTCATATCCCAACATCTTAGTGACCCATTTTTGTTGCTCTTCAGAGGATAATCTTTGTTCCAAAATATATTTTAGGTTATCATGATCTATCTTAACCTTGAAGTGTCGAACCATTAGATAAGGCCTCCATTGTTTAACTGCGTGAAGGATTGCTAGCATTTCCTTCTCATAAATAGGTTTGAGCTAATTCTTACGCTTTAATTGATGACTCTCAAAAGAAATTGGTTGACCTTCTTGCATGAGAACTACTCCTATCCCATTTCTAGAAGCACCACTTTCCACAATGAATTCCTTGGTGAAGTCCAGAGTGGCAAGCATTGGAGTTGTACACATAGCCTCCTTCAATTGCTCAAATGCTACATTAGCGGACTCATTCCAATGAAAAGAATCCTTCTTCAACAAAGTGGTGAGGGGTGCTGCTTTACGACCATAATTCTTCACAAATCTTCTATAGCACCCTGTCAATCCCAAGAAACCTCTGAGTTTCTTAATGGTTTTTGGAATAGGTCATTCCATGATAGCCTTAATTTTGTTAGGGTCCACCTTTACTCCTTCATGTGAAACTGTTTGTCCCAAATACTCCACCTCCTTAAGACTAAAAGCACACTTGGATGGCTTAGCGTAGAGTTGATGATCTTCAAGTAATTGTAATGCTTGATCTACATGCTACAAATGTTCTTCCCAAGTCTTGCTATAAATCAATATATCATCAAAGAACACTAACACAAACTTTCTCAAGAACTTCTTAAAAATGGAATTCATCAAACTTTGGAATTTAGATGGTGCATTGGTAAAACCAAATGGCATCACCAAAAATTCATAATGATCCTCATGAGTTCAAAATGCTGTCTTACAAATATCTTCCTCCTTAATCCAAATTTGGTGATAACCAGATCTAAGATCTAACTTGGTAAAATACATAGCTCCATTCAATTCATCTAGCAAATCATTAATGAATGGAATCAGAAACTTATCTTTAATGGTGTACATGTTGAGCACTCTATAATCTGGACACATGCGCCAAGTTTCATCCTTCTTATGCACCATCACCACAGGTGAGGAGTAAGCACTTTGGCTATGCTCGATAATTCTTGCCTCTAGCATCTCCTCAAAATTTTTTCTCTCACTTTTTTGTATGTGTGGGTACCTATAAGGCCTGATGTTTGGTGGTTGGCTCCTTGGAACTAGTTGTATGGCATGATCATGATCCTTCTTAGGAGGAAGTCCTTTAGGCATATCTCCAAGAACCACTAAGTGACGATCAATTATTGCTTGTAAATCTGGATGACTAGGACCATTAGATTGAGACTTCTAATGAACATAGTTGGGCAACAAATCTATCCGCTCCTTTCTTAAGCAACTTTTGCATTTGATGAGAGATTACCATCTATGGGGATTTTGCCTTCAACCCCCTTAGCTCCACTACCTTTCCTTCTGATTGAAATCTCATGAATAGTTCTTGGAAATTCATCTCAATTGTTACCAATGTAGTAAGCCATTGTACTCCCAAAACAATATCTGTTGCACCCATGGATATCACATACATTGGGGTATCAAGTTGAGAATCTCCCATGGATAATTTAATTCTATGACACTTCCCCAAACAACTAACTGTACCACCATCTACAATCAAAACCTGAAACTCTGGGGCTGGATATATAAAATAATTTAGACGAGTTGCCAACTTTTTTTTGATGAAATTATGAGTACTACCTGAGTCGATCAACATTGTTACTTTCTGCTTCTTTAAGAAACCCACTACCTTAAGAGTTTGTGGTGCACTGAAACCTAAGAGTGCATGACAAGAAATGATTGGTTGAGAATCATGTGATTCCTCACTTGACTCCGTATCCTCCTCTTCTTCCTCACTTGGACCTTCAATATAGAACAATTTCTTTTCACTACATTTATGTCCTCGACTATATTTGCTATCACAATTAAAACACAACCCTTTTGCTCTTTTCTCCTCAATTTGCTATGGAGTCAACCTAGTAGGTTGAGGAAGAGAAGGTGTTGAATATCCTTTCTCTCTTGTCACATTAGCCCCTTGCTTCCTAGGAATCAAATACTTCTCCTCTACCCTGCGTGCCAAGATAAAAGACTCATTTATCGAGCTAGGACTAAACATGTGTACCTCATGTTGAATGTGATCCTTGAGACCACCCAAAAATAAATCATTCAAGTTCTCCTCTGTAATTGTATCCACTCTTAAGGATAGATTTTGGAATTTCTGAATATAATCCTTAACAGTCCTATTTGTTGAAGTTTAGCAAGCTGGCTGAAGAAGTTGTCTGTCACACTATTGCTATATTGTACTTGGAGTTCTTCTATAAAAATTGACCATGAGATGGTGAGACCCTTTTTCCTCCGATGAGTACAAATCCAATGATACCAAATGAATTGATTTGGTTCTAGATATAGGGAAGCCATCGTGACCTTTTGTCCATATGGGATTTGATGTACTTCAAAAAAATTCTCCATTTGGTTTATCCATGTTAGAGGATCCTTGCCATCAAATTTGTGCATATCCACCTTTGGAAACAAATTCATAGATCCCATAGGAGTATTAAAATTTGTGTCAATATAAGCTGACTTGAAGGTTTCACCTTGGTTGCTTGAGAACTCCTTTCTTGGTTCATTCATATAGGCGGTTAACATGCTTTGTATATCTGATATATCTCCTCTTAGGCCACACATATCCCTCTTAATTGAGGAAACCTCTTCTTTGACCTTACTTATTTCATCATTGGGATTACTATCCTCTATTGTTTCCTCATCCTTATCAGAGGATTTCCCTGGTGTGGCAACATTCTTTTTGCCTCTTGTTGCAGGTCCCGTCATGATGGAAACCAATATTTCTGAAATAAATCACACAAATGAAATGTAAATTCTCTAAAATTTTTACTATAACTTACTAGGGCCAAGATACCACTTACCTAGAAAAAACTCCAAAAAATTAGTAGATTTGTAGCCTTGAGAGCGAATTTGTTGGAAACCCTAATTTTGCAATAACTTGCTTATTTTTGCTTCAATTTCTCAAATTTTTAGACTATAGTATCCTCTATTATATCTTAAAAAACCCAATTAAAATTATGCTCCAATTTAGTAGGATGTGAGAGATATGTAGATCCCAAATAAATTGTGTAGAAATCGTAATTCTCCAATAATTCGCTTAGTTCTACTCTAATTCATGTGAAATCTAGACTGTAGCTTCTTTAATATGGTCTTAAAAACCCTTTAAAAATATTAATTTTTTTTTCTAAAATCTGAAAGTTATTCTCTTCCCAAAATCGCCTCCAATATTGAGAAAAAACCTTGCCTCTACAGTGCTAAGATCATGCTTTGATACCACTTGTAATGAAATAACTTGCACAATGGAAGAAGATGATATGAAATATTCTACAAATACTTGATAATAATTGAGAATAACATGCCACTTCAAGGGGGCAACTTCCAAATATCTCCAATGAGAACACACTTCACAATATGATGATGAAATAAGGCTCACATCCTCCTATATATACCTAATTATGCTTAGGATGAATAGACACATCCCTATATAACACCTAGTCTGACCTATTTAACTAAATAATAATATAATAATGATAACATGACTTAATTAGGAGTTAAGATAGCCACAAGCCGACTATTCATAACCCTATGTACACCAATATTAAGGGCGTAGCATTATATTCCTTAATTGATGGGGTTTACGATTGTTATTGGTCCATTAACAAAATTCTATGGACAGAGGCCACAACTTGTCAAGGGGAACATGCAGTTGTTTTTTGTAGAGCAGCAGCAAAGTCAAGCTCTAGAAGCCCATCCAACCACATTTGCATCATTTAAGGTAAAACTCTCTTCCACTCTTTGAGATTATTTTCTCTACCATATCAAATGCTTCTTTCTTGTTGTGCTTCCATTTTCATCTTGTCTCTAAAATCCGTGGAGTGCTTCCTAAGGTTGATTTTGTTTTTCTATAGGTTGTAGGCAATGAAAATCCTTCCATCCTTATTTCCTTTGCTTCAAAAATAATCACTAGAGGGCAGCTCACTTCAAAGTTACACACGTGATTGAGCTGGTGCACAACCAGGTATGGTATTTTGTTGCTTCTTGATTTGCAATTTGAACTAGCTTAAAATTTGCAGAGTTATTGATTTTTCTATAAAATAAGCTCTCTTTTAATATTGCAGATGAACTATAGGAACTGTAATCCTATATGCATTGCATAAACTTGCCTAGGGTTTGATCTTCTTGCACATTCACTATTTTTGCTAAATGCCCTCTTGAATAAATGAAAACCTCCTGCCTAGCCCATTGCCCTCTCTCCTTGTGAATGATGACTACCTTGTGAGAAGAAGCCAACCTCAGACTAGTGATTGCCACCTTTTAAACTCTTTACACCATTATTTACTATGACAAACAACCTTTGTAATAATCACATACAATCCTCAATCTGACAGCTTAAAAGAGCATATACATGTCTCATTGACCTGATTCTTTATTGTAAACAAAAGGAGAAATGTTGGTCTGCTTTTACCCATATTGCATTATGCTCCTTTTGACTAACCATCGCAATATTTTCTCCTTAACCTAAGATCTCACTGCCTTAAACTCAAGGCTTCATTACAAAGTCAAAAACCTATCAAATAAATAAAATAAATTAAATAAATCAAATAAATCACACAAAACAACAAATGTGTTTTGAAGAACTAAGCATACCCTTGATATGTTAATTTAAATAACTAGGAAAATGCAATATGGAGACAACCAGATAAAGTATCAAAGATAATCAACAAGTAAGTGAGACTAGAAATACTGGCACCAGAGAATTGTAGTTTCTATTGATATGCTTCAAAGATCAGGACTTACAATGTCTCTTTTCAAAAATCAGAATTCCCAGAGAGCTTACCCAAGGTATTGGTTTCCTTCTTATAGGGGTGAAGGTAGCTACAAGCTTCAGACATTTCACATTCCAAAAATGTCTTTTCAAATTCCCACCCCTTGATACGACCTATTACAATATATACTTTTTTGATAAGTCTTAAAAAGACTGCCAATTATATTTTGAATACAAATTGGAAAGCATAAAAATAGAAAGAGACAAAAAGGAGGATATCCAAGATTCGATGTTGCCTATTGACACCAGCATGATGCTCATTGCTCCCCTACTTGATCATTCTTCAGCTGCAAGATATTTTTGCTCCCATTGGAAAACAACATAATCACTAGGCCATTTATATTCTTGAATCTAGAGCAGGTTGGCCTGGTGATCTTTCCCTCTTTGTCCAACAACACTTTCACATCCATGACGAACTTGACATATCCAACATCCAAGGCAATCACCCCATCCAGAATAACATTGAAATTGAGAGTATTTATGTTGTCATCCTTTTTCAAGAAATCAATGATTTGAGAAACTATTTAGCTAAACTCATTCTTCCATGCATCAAAATCTTTGATCTTTTCATCTTTTGTCAAAATGGAAGGAATAAATTGGTGCTTGAAGGTGGCAAAAGAATCAATCTTTGTCTGCATTTTTTGGCTCTCACCATTGACATACTGGAATTCATCCAGGATCATTTTCACCATCTTCTCAGTTGGCTTGTGTGAAGCCAGAGCACTTGGGTCTCTTTGTAGAACCTTACACAAAGTCAACAATGTATGGTGTGTAGGTTGCCATTTCTTGTATATTGGGTCCAAAGCAGAAAGATTGACCCTCCAACTGACCAATGACTTGAGATAAGGAGGAATAACATTCATGCACATCTTTCAACTTATCAACAATCAATTTTACTCTGTGTTCCAATTTTTTTCAAATACTTCAAGATTTTTCAATTTGGCTTCATCCTTTGTCTTCTCATTCTGCTCTTTCAATTCTTCAATTTCCTTTTCCAACTTCAATTTTAATGCATTCAACTGCTCAATTGGCACTGTAGCATCACTGGTTTCTTGTGGCATAGGGGCTTGGTATGGCACAATAGCCTGGCTCTGGGAAGAACTAGCACCCTTCATTTGTTGCTTGAGTTTGACATTTTCCAGATACAACTTGTTCACTTCATCATTCAACTCAATTTGAGTTTTTTCATAATCAAGCAATCTTTGCTCCAACTTTTTGATAGCAGTTTGAGTGAACATTGCAGAGTGCATGGTAAGAGTGGTTGCTTCAAGCATTGATGTATCCTAGAATGTTTTTACTATGGATATCCCCTTCTTCTCTTGGACTACATCAAGTAATCTCAGCTTGTTGGTGTTTTTTTGTGTGGCCCATATTGCTAGAGTTTTTATTTTTGGGTTGAACCCACAACCACTGACACCATTCTCATAATCAAATTCTGAGACCATCATGGGGTCATCCTGATTCCTTACTTTGTCCAATAGAAGCATTTTCTTCAATTCAAGGCTAGGGATGATCAGCATATTCCTCTTCAAGACCAACTGTCTAGCCTCATCAGGGGTAACATTTATTTCATCAATCTTAATTTCTTTGAAACTTTGGGTCACAATTTGGTCATGCTGTGATTCATCAGCACCCATCTTAATTATCTCAACTTTCTCCTCAAACTCCCTCATCTTTATTTTTAACTAGAAGTCTTTGAATTCTAGAGTATTTATGAAATCATCATCCTCCATGAAACTCATTGAGGCCACAACCCTTTCATCTTCTTGTAACTTAGGCTCACCTTGTCCTTATTCCTCCATTCTTGCTACATGTTTGTGGGCCTCTATTTCTTCACCAACCAGTGGCTGATCTACTTCCTCTTTATCTCCCATATGCCTCAGAATACTGGCCACCCCGTTAGTATCTCCAACTCCTTCAGCCATTTCATATGGAACCAATGTCTAGAAACATCATCAGTCTTTTACCTTTTGGGAGGAGGTGAATTAGAAACTGTAGGATCTTGAACTGACATTGAATCAGGGGCAGGCTCTTGAATTACAACTCCTGGTGGCCTCTTGACTAGGAGCTTGGTAGCCTTTGTAGGCTCTTTTTTAGACTTGTCATAGATTCTTTGAAAATTATCAATGACCATATCTATTCTCTTCAAGGGGTCCTTCTTATCAACAAAAAATCCTTCAAAATTAGGGTTTTTCTTTCTCATGTCATCCTCAATCCTTTTTACAATTTCCCATTTCCTTTTTCTATTATACACTTCATCAAAAGTGAAACAATTTTTGATCACATCCTCATCAAAATTGATTTGATGGGATACCCCCATTATGGTAAGAATGACTTGCCTGACAAAATTCATGTGACCCTCTGGATCACAAACTCTTTCGGTTCCTGGTTTTAAAGAATACTTAGCCTTCAAATAGGTGTGCAACTCCTCCAAAGTGTTTGAACCAACTGACCAATCACCAAACACAGTAGAATCAGGAAGGAAAGTATCCTTCTTTTCATCACATCCTTCTCCATCCAAAGCATCTGCCACATGAACTCAAGGAATGTAATTCTATCTGGCACAAACTTTGGCAACACATGGGGTGGCTGAGTACACCCATAAACTCTGATTATTGTATGGTCTGGCAAGAGAAACTAATCAACAAAGTTATGCTTATGACCTTGTGTTGGCCTATGAGCAAGAGGCCTCAACATCTCTCTAACCTCTTTGGTTAATCTGGGATAAGGGCAACCGAGTGAATTCATTATTAATATTGCAAACTCTTCATGGAACACTACATAATTACAATTGTTGCAACAAATATCCCATTTATAGCACCAACATTGTGTGGGCAACCTCTGCCTCTTCTGGTCAATCATACTCAAATCCATTTTTCTTGGCCATTTTCCCCTATTCTGATACAATATCAAGTGACACAACAAGGAATACTATTTGAAATCAAGGGGTTTCTTATTTTCTCTGATTTGTAATAGACCATCATGCAGCTTCTTTTCAATATATCATGCAAAATCATACTAAATATTCACCTCTAGATTCTAAATCCTCGTGGCCATCATCATCAAATCCATAGGCATTTTGTCTTGGGAATCAATATCCAGCACCCGACACAGAGCAAAGTATGTCCTCTTGAAATAAACAACAAAATCATCAACAAAAAAGGCTTAACAATAGTGGATTAAATTTCAATTCTTTTGTCATTAGCCCCTTTTCTCATGTACATGGACAATTCGTCATTCCTATGTGTTTTTATGACGATGTTATATTCTTATTCACTCTTCTTCAAGTCAACCTATGTGAGGGTTTTCTTACTAAGCATGAAACAATCAATACTTGCATTTCTATCCAATGCTACCAATGGTGACCCATTAGGCAATCTAACTATCCTGGTGGCTGTATGGTAGCATTGTGCCAATACTTTGATCAGTTCAACATCAACAAACACATTTGGAACTACAAGTTTGGCTAGATTTAGGTTCCAGGGGTTGACAACAAGACCTTGACCATCTTTTTTCTCACATAAATACCAATATAGACTCCAACCAGAAATAGGAACCCTGGCATCGCGACAACCCTCTACTATATCCTTAAATATTTTCTTATACCCCTTGTCAACTACATTTAGCAAAATGTCTAATAGTGACTATTGAAGGGATTGCTTCTTTTCTTTAGGGGCAGAGGACTCATCTTTCTTACTTGTGGATTTGGAGTTTTTGGGTGCCATTGTGTTGATACTTTTATGAACTAGGGTTTTGACAATTT
The DNA here is from genome assembly GCA_027924645.1 of Cunninghamia lanceolata. NCBI lineage: Eukaryota > Viridiplantae > Streptophyta > Pinopsida > Cupressales > Cupressaceae > Cunninghamia > Cunninghamia lanceolata. Next base: position 10,627,854 of record BSBN01000108.1, read on the forward strand.
TTTGATCTACTGAACCAATTTAAGAAAAGTACCAATTGAATATCAACTTTTATGAAGAGGATGATGAAATTGACTTACCTGGTTGAATGAAGTTCGTAGAACACACTTCAAAGCTTGAGCTCACCATCTATAATCACCACTGCACTTGCTTGAGTGATGAAATACAAGGGAATTTCAGGCTTTATTTTGCTATGAAGCTAGTCATTTCACCATTTACTCTAGTTTGTGCCAGGATTGATCAAATCTGCATGTTTACATCACTTTAAACATAGTTTGTTGATCATCATAATTAGATGGACAAAATATTTCACCAGTTTTGTAATCATTTCAATGATTACCGCACACCCGCCACCATAAATGATAGCCTCTGTGGGGTGGCGGTGCTATTACTCTAGCATCCAATGCTCAGTGCACTACCACAAAGTTGATTTGTTTGCTCCGTGGGATGGCAGGAGAACACTTAGCAGTCATCTTTTACCATTTACCGTTTATCGCTACCCTGTGACAGGCTGTCGTGAGGTCCTAACACTTTAGTTGAAAAATATTAGTTTATCGACTAGGGTAGTGTCCGAGGTTGTATGCAATAGGGAGTATTATTTGGATATCTCGTCTAGAAACAATTTCCTAATTCTTTTAAAAAGACTTAAACAACATATCAAACTAGAAAGCATTTACATTCTATCCTAGAAAACATTCAAACTCTATACTAAAAAGCATTCAAACTCTTTAATCTAAGAAAACATTAAACTTTATACTAGAAATTCATACATACAATCTTTACTATGATCTTGAACAGTGACAAATTCTATGACTGCACACACATTCTAACTTTCAACTAACAGTAAACAACAATTTAAACTAAAGTAGATGCTCTAGAAATATTTAAATGAATAGAGCTCTAAGAATTAATGCCTTAAACATCACACCCTGCAGGTTCACCACATAAAACTAAACATAAAATAACACTATATGAAACAAAACATCCATGGAAACAGAAATACTTATCTACTCTACAATCCAGTGAGTGGCCAACTCTTGGGAGAAATTCATCTTTTAACTCAGATCACATTCAATTGTTTTCACAACAACATGGTAACTCCATTCATATCTTCATAACTCAAAAGGAAATACTCAGAATAACACTATTTTCATTCATAAAAATATTGCAGAACATAACTCTCTAATTATTTACCAAAAAGATTGATCTTTCTTTCATCACACAGTATGATATATATCCATGTTTTGAGCAACTAACTAAACTGAACTATTACGAACTCCTATATTCTAGATGGCGGTAAAATGACATTTGAAAAAGTCTTGTAACAAAAAAATAGAATTTCAACTAATGTCTTTTAAAACATAGAAAAAGGCTATGAGTGGAGCCATAATGTCTGAGATAACCAACATAAATAAATAGAGTAAAAAGAGTCTTCAATCAATGCATGCCTAAAATTTCTGGTGCCCTCAACTTTCAGTGCACTTGACCTTAGTTGATTGAAGTCCACTCCTGTTGTAGGCCATGCATTAATCCTACACAATTACTCAACTCTACATACCATTATATCAACATTTAAGAGCTAATTCCAATCAATTTAGGAAATAAAGATTTGTACAACATTTATTAAAAATAGATAAATATTGCTTATAAAAACAAACAAATTGGCAAGGCTAGGGTGATTGGGAAATGCAAAAAGGGTTATTTGTTTTATCAAAGGAATGAGGTGATTTATACCTCATCACCCTGCAGACCTAGTAAGGTCACTGTTGTGGGGTAGTGGGGTAACCTACATCATTTTGACCTTTACCGCATTACCGCACACCGAGGGAGTGGACATTGTAGGGTCGCGGTACCATTATGTTTATTGACTTGTTCCCTACCGCAGTACCGCAAACTATTTCTTTGACCATCACGGGACTGTAGTATACTAAACATCACTTGAAGCCTTTCACCGCACTACCACACTCCATTAAAACTATCGCGGGGCTGTAGTATTCAACACTTACATAACTTAAACTCCTTGTACTGCCATACCACAAGCCTCACTTGAGGCCGCTGTGGGGCGTGGTGTACTATTTTCCTTTGCTCCTTCTTACCACATTACCACCAGTCATTCTCTTGACTGCTGCGGGACCACGATGAAGTATCATATGCCACTTAAATTTATACTGCCATCCCGCCACTTTCTTTTGAGACCGCTATGGGGATGTGGTAATCGATCTCTGCATACCGCGATGCCACAAGTGCAATCTCTTCATGCTGTGGGATAGTGATAACTACTCCCTTGTTATCCTTGGTTCCCGCACACCCGCCAAGACCTTTTGAGTGACTTGTGGGATTGCGGTGAGAGACAAAAACACATCAATGGTAAAAAAATACAAATATATTTCACATGGACTTGGTATGGAGTGCTTATGAATGACTCCTAGAATAATTTTAAAATAAATATGGATCCCTAAGATGGATTTATGGAAGGAAATTTGCATGAAACCAAGTGGGACTATGAGAATTTTGAATGGTCCTAACAGAGACCACATTTTTTTTGAGGCATTCTATCAAACAGTTCATGTGCCTTGTCCATGGTTCCACATTTTGCATACATGTCTACCAAGGCAGTTGCAACTACAATATTTGACAAAATTCCTCTATCCTTCATGCTTTGATGGATGACCATACCCTATTCCAAAGCAATACTCTAGATTTTATTATATTGGCACAACGTCAACTAAAACTGAAGCCACAAAGACAATTTAGATATTTAGAAATTTTAAAGGCTACTGAGTTTTCTTCTTTTAGCTAATGGGCAATTTCTTTCTATGTAAATTTCTCATTTCTCTCATCTTTCCTCATTACACAGGTTGCTGCTCTTACATTATTTACCCTTGTGACATTATATTCAACCATTATTCCTATTTCACTGTATGTGTCAATTGAGGTAAGAATTCTTGTTTAATGAAGTTTGAAATTCTATTTGATATTCAAATATGCTTAACATGTAAACCACTTTAATTTTTTTTAAAACTGTATTTCTGTCTTTGGCTTGCTTCTTTTTTTAATGGCATCTAGAGGATAAAGTTTATCCAGTCTACTCAATTCATCAATAAAGATATACTTATGTATCATAAGGAAAGCAACACTCTTGCTTTCGTACGAACATCAAATCTGAATGAGGAGCTAGGATAGGTTTGTGCAAGTCATAAATAAATGTGTTTGAAATAGATAGTTTAACATTTGCTTGATAAAAATTTACAAACAAAGCTGAAAATATATGTTTTTGTATTAAAGTTTAAAGTTTAAACCATTTTCCAATTTGCTGTTTGTTACATTTTTTGTTAGTCAAAACCCTCTCTCCCTTGCCAAATGAATTCTTGCAACAAGTGAGGAAAAACATTATGAGTGTTATTGAGTCTCTTTTGGGATGGCCTTACTGTGCCACTTGGACTTGGTAGACCATGAAGGGGGGCCACAACTTGGAAAGTTTGAGCCCAGTTCTGCAAATATGTAGACCATGAGACAACATTTTTTTTGAGGCATTCTATCAAACACTTCATGTGCCTTGTCCATTGTTCCATATTTTGCATACATGTCTACCATGGCAGTTGCAACTACAACATCTGAAGGAATCAAGGCTTCCATATACTTCAAGTAATCAAGGAATCAAGGCTTACATATACTTCAAAGGAAATTTTATTGAATGCATATCTTTTTTTATGATCTTGTTTATCAAGTCCAACAATTGTTAGTTTTTTATTGATAATGTTCTATAGATTTTTCATTATGGTCCAACTGGGAAAACAAAAAAAAAAATCATTGATCGAGTACTGAAAACTATATTTTTGCTTTGCAGGTCCTCTCTTTGTTGTTTGCAATAATCCTTCATATCATGGTTTCACCCACAAGGAACGATTATGACAGTGATATGACTGTAAAAGAATAAGAGGACCTTCTCAAAAGGTAGTGGTAGTCATTTGAGGCTGAGAAACACTTAAAGACCCATGGATGATAGGGTTACACTGAGAGCCATAAGTAGAAGACACATGGATGTTTGAAACAATATAGTGAGAAGAGTGTGAAGAGATTGGATAGTTTCAATCTAACTTGGAAATGCAAAGTGAAGGTCCTGATCAAATGACATCATGGCAATGACAGTGTTTCCAAAACAATTATGACCATGGTAGAAGCACTCCTCAAACTTGAATGAATATGTTTGCAAATGAGGATGTATGATAGTGAGGATTGAAAGGATAGTCTGTGAAAGAGCTTCTAGCTATGCATGAAGAAAACCTACAAGTGACTGTCAAGGGGAAGAGATTCATGCAAATGATAGTGATCATGCAAACATTAAAAGATAATCTTAGAGTCAATGAGAAGAACTATGCAAAGGTTACAATCTTGTCAGTGTCTCAAGAGGCATTTAAAGGGGTAAGGAGATAGCCTTCTAGTATGCATTTGACAGTGCCAAATCTCATGATAGTCAATAGTCTTCATGTTAGATGCATGAACACCTAGGACAATAGCATAGAGTTGGTACAAGTGAGCAGCAACAAGTTTGAGGGTTATCATGAGCTATCTGCCAAGACACAGATATTTTGCAACAACAATATCATAATGGGATGTTGATTTCTACATTAGAGGTGATGACATGATATGATAGTTGTTCATGATAGTGATGCACGATAAGTGATAGGACCAATGATGGACTGTGTGAACTTGTAACAGTCTGGTAGATGACATAGAGTGCATACCTAGGTAACAGTAGTAGTGATGAACTATTTTCAAGGAATTTGGAAAAGATACAGTGATGTCAAAGGTAGTCAAGGCATTCAATAGAGGGGTAGTGTTCTACATTGATGGGAGGTAGAGTACAAGTGAAAGCATGCCAGAATAATGAGCTAGGTAGTGGTAGTCGTGAGGCATTGTTATTTTATAAAGGGAAAATGCATGATAGTAGGTTGAAAAGTTATTGGAAAATGCATTTCAAGAAGCTACAAGTTTGATTAGGACAATGCATAGCCTAGTCATAAGGCAATATTGTTGAATAATAGTCCATGACAATTGAGGCACCCTACCAAAGATGACAGTCATCAGAGGCATATTATTTAGAGATAAGGACAATTTATTGCTATAGGTAACAATTAACAGTGGCAACTTATGAACTAGAGCAATTTGGGTGCATGAGATAGGATCTCTATAGAGATGACCGTGTGATTTTGAACTAGGACAATGAGCTTCATGGGACAGTCATGGATTTGTGAAGAAGACATCTATGAATGTCTTTGTGCTTCTATGCTTAGTGATACTCATAAAATCAATTTCTTGCTCATTCTTTGAGCTATTTATTGTAACCATGAAGGCTTTTTTAGCAAAGAGAAAGCATTGTAACTTATTTTTAGATCTGTATGCTGTTTGTAAGCTTTTTTGATCAATAAAACAAGCTATTTTTACCTTCTTAAAGTTGTTTCATTGTGCAAGCTTCAAAACGGTTGATGTGATTTTGTGGTGAAGCTTCTTCCCCTTGATTAAAATGACTAAATATACTACTAATTGAAATCAATTAATAGTTAAATTGACTAAATATACTACCAATTGACATAAATCAGTGAACAATGAATAAATATGACTAAATATATGACTAGTGAAATCAGTGAATAAAAATGACTAAATATACTACCAAATTGATCAAAATGATGATTAACATTAATGACTAAATACACTACCAATGGACAAAAATCAATGAATAAAAATGACTAAATAAGTGACCAGTTAACAACAATCAATGACTAAATTAACAACTAAATATATCAGTGAATAAAAAATGACCAAATAAGTGACCAGATTACAACAATCAAAGGCTAAATCAATGACTAAATATACTACCAAATCAATCAATCAAAACAACCCATAAATAATTGAAAATGGTTTAGTCATCAATATGTTCGCATTATAAATGATTGGCAATAAACTACTAATGTTCACATGACCATGTTTGGTCATTTATAAGCAATTTTTAGTAGTTGTTTTAGTCATATATTGCTGTTTCTGTACTAGTGTAAAACACACACATACACATACACTACATATGCAAATAAAAGTATTATTATAATTTGTAAGTGAGTGTGTGTATAGATTCCCTTCACATCAATTCGCCTTCAGTTGGCTAGACACACCCTCCTCGATGATACTCTCTCTGTCGAGAGAGTATCATCCTACCAATTCACATTAAATCAATCAATTAATTTCCCAATAATATTATTTAATATCATAATTAAATATTAGGAACTAAAGGTTTGTGACATCCTTTCCTCCTTAAAGGAATCATTGTCTCGATGATCAATGAACTTAACTTATGATAAAGTTTCACACCTCTTTTAATTCAGTTTTACCTCAATGTAAAAATTGGCTCGTGACCTAACAAAGATGTCATTTACTTCAAGCACCTGTTTGTTCACAATAGAAAAAAATCCCATGTCTAACATTCATACACTTGTACACATCATTATCTCATCACGACTTCATCATATTCACTCTATTTCTACACTTTCATACAAGTAAGACCTACACGTCATAATATACCTCAACTAGAGAAAGCATACAAGCTAATTCATTTCTTTCAAAAAATATTCTATATCTTGGTCAAATCTTTTCATATTATAAGACATTTACATATAAGTAATTTCTACCCCACATTCTTACTCAAGGAGGGAAAACTACCTACTAAATCACTCAAAGTCACTCACATATAGAAAGCAAACAATATGTTCATTTTGCCATCATGCCTATTTGCATGAGACATCTGAATAATTGCCTTTATGATGAAAAACAAGCATCCCATACTACTTGTTATCATCATTGGCAAATCAACAACACTAAACAAAAAGTAAAAGTTTCAACATATGGAAAATATCAAATAAATTACAATAAGGTCTTCAACATGATCAACAACATAAAAGATAAGAAGATCATCGAAGATCAACAAGTCATCAACACAAAAAAATCATCAATACTAAAATTAAAGGTTCAATTTGATTACAACACCAACCAAGAAGACTGGATGTCAAGAAGATCATCAAGATCTCAATACTAATTCATAGAAGATCAGAGATTAAATAGTACTGAAAAGATGATCAAAATTTTCTTTACTAAGTCAGAAGGAATATTTCAACATAAGCAACAAGACTCTTAAGCCAAAGAGAATCAAATCTCAAGAGTAGATGAAGTCAATAGATTGAAACTGGTCAGAAGATAGACCTTGACATAAAAGTTTACAGTTAATTAGCTTAGTTGAAAAGAGTGCAACACTAGTCCTCAAGATTCAAATAAAAAATAGAATTGACACTATGTTGACAAGGTTTATCAATATTCCAACTTAGTCAACAAAAGAGTTCATCAAACTAGGACTGAATTTGAAAAGATAAATTGATCATAAGAGGTTATCAAGTACCATCACCCAACCAAATAAAATGGTCAACAATAAGAATATTCACACAGCCAATATCTTCAAGAAGGGTTTGTCAAAGAATTTCATCAACATTAAGAAAGGATGATAAAGGATCATCAATACCATAAGAAAGTCATCATAGTCCTAAATTTTTTTTATTCTATAATAACTAAATTGTGAGTAACATCATTCTGAGTAAATCTTAGATATAGAAGCACATTGCATAGAATTAAGTGCCTAATTCATTTCAAATAATACGTACTACAATTCATCAAAATGTTTTTCAATTCAAACTAGAAAATTTCCCACACATATCTATCTCATAAGCATCCCTCATTCCTAATGCATTACTTTCTTACTCAAGTTATGACATAACATGTTATAATAGGCATTTTGCAATCTTTACACATTATAGAAATATCACATTACTCGTTCATGAACACGTAGTCACACAGTACACATAGCATGAATAATTAACAATTATGAATGGATGAACCCTAGGTGCATAAATCACACAGGGTAAGAATACATAAATTACTCATAGTGCATCACATGCATCATTCATGAAAAGTGTATCACTCACACTAAAATTCATTTCTTGTAGTGCATCATTTGCACAAAATATGAATTATGTATTACATACAGTGAACATTTCCTGTTCAAGCATAATACATATAATAAGTGCATCAAAGGTAACAATTATGCTATAATGTGAATACAATCACTTATACAGATGTATCATTCATATAAGGCATGAGAAGTGCATTATTCACACACATGCTTTACTTGCACAAGAAAATATCATTGTCATATAGTACTATTTATGAGTATATTCACCAATAACAATCAAGCATACATGATTCATAAGACCTTTTCCAACACAACCTCAATCATTCCTGCCTTGTCTATAAGACAAATCGAGATGACAACTCCTAATCTTACGACATCGGTGAAGACCCTAAAGGTATCTCAACTTTGCATTCTCCAAAGATCTCATGGATTCTACTAGATCCATACTCACAACCTGAAAGAATAAGGTGTTGCTTAAAGATTAGCTTGCCCTTGAAAGCCTAGTACTGTTACAAACATTCTTGCCTTAAAACATCCATCATAGGTTTCCTTTTTCTGGAAAGGCTCAACCAATGTTTATCCATCATTATCAACTTTATTTACTTCACAGGTGATTTTCCTTCTTCCTCTTATCAAAATGTTATCTTTTCTTCTTCCCTTGTATCTTATCAACTCATTCATCCTTTACGTCATCAAAGAGATCTCTCTTCTCAAATTATTTCTCTATTGATTCACTTTTATTTCCCCATCATCATTCATGGATTGTCACCATATCTTATCCCTCTTGGCTCACTTCAAATGGTCACCAATCCTTTTTTTAACTAAGACATCACTCTTACTAGCGAATCCTATGAAAACATGACTAAGGTGAAGAGGTCCCACATCTCTAGAGTTCTCTGAATGATCGAACTAAACTTCTACTTGGTTCCAATTTGAACCACCTAATAATCGACAAGATTCCAACTCATCTAAAGAATCTTCGACCCATAACTAGGGTCCTCAAAATGCTCGACGCACCTACGACTTTAGGTCATCAACAAGTTCACATTACTAAGTGTAGAAGACTCAAGGCTAGAGTGCTGAATCCAAAATGCTCTGATACCACATGTAAGAACAACTCCAAATAACTAGAATAAAATAATAATATTCTCATAAATAGTGTGGAAAAAGGGAAAGAATTAAAATTTTCCATAAACAACTATTCTCATGAAAGTAACTTTCATCAATATATTCAAATAAGATTCCATACATTAGCAAATCAAAAAGTATAATAAAATAGGACTACGCCTTTACAATATTTAGCCATGTGGGCTCATACTAAAGTATATATCACATCATACAATATCTTAATACCAATCTGTATATGCCCCACTGAGCTTGGTAGAGAGAGAGCATCATCGAGATTATTTTTTGCCCAGCCATGAGGCTCATGCCTCTTCGGTCTTCCTCCTAACGGGAGAAGCCCGACCCTTTGTGAGGGGTCTAGCAAACTAAAGTTGACATGCATGAAGAAATCTGGTGCAACATGATTTATCTATCATCCCTATAGCATGTGTCAAATGCATATACTGAATCTAAATCATGATATGATTGAGAGAGAAATAAAATGCTAAACAATTACTATTACAAGGTTTAACCGACAAGCTTTGGCCAAAGCATCTTTTAGCTGTACACTGTAGATGGATTGCTAGTTGGAATCCACCCTTCTCTGTTGCTCCATATTTAGCACTCGTCCATGCTCTTTTTCAACTCATCATACAGAAGAATAAATAGTAGAGAAGCAACATACAAATTTTGCATCATACATGCAACAATCAAAGACACATCATGCAATGACATACATAACCATACATCATCTAATGTGTAATCACATATATAATGAAGACCAGTCTCAACCAGTGATAAAATAGATAAACTTCATCTTGGATGCTATTTCATACAATTTAGACACTACCATAGAAATTAGATTTGCTATTTCACTTCAAACAAAATAATGTTCAAAGCTAACACAATGCTAGTCTTAACAATTTTAACATTTTCACATAATATATGCTAGGGAGGATAATTTAGTTTAATATAGTTATTTCTACAATCCCAAGTATTATATAATCATGATATGAGACTATTCAGGTATTTCTCATATAGTGCAACAGTAACTATGCTGCTTATCTAACACAATAAATTTTGATAGAGATATTGATTCTGGTTGTTATACAAGTCTAGAGTCAATTTATAACACAAAGTCAACTAAGGATGAATCTTCTAGTTTGGTCCAACAGGAAAGTCAATAACCTCATTACCACTCTAAGTCAAAATCTAATAACAACCGAGTCCTTCATTACTAGGTGGAAAAGATAAATACTTGGAGATCTAGGTATAAGACTAACTACTTTATAAGTACTCTCAAGGTCTCAACTAACTTACTAGCAATCTAATGAAATGCATGTCTAAAATGCAAGCAATTAAAATACTTCCTAATGGATGGTAACAACTATACTTACAACTCTATGCTCAATTAAGCTCATCACCCTAATGCAGTTATAATGCCATACACATTCCACATAATTGAACCTTATATATATATCTCATCAAAGAGCATGAATTCAACTATGATACCCTACTCTACACTTGTGTAACAAGGTATACTATGGCAATGTATCAATTCGACACTCATTATTTATTTAACTAGAAGATGAACCATAATTCCCTACTATTTCCCAATCAAACTATTTATTTAACATTTCATCACATTTTACAATGGCAATATGACAATCAAAATTCCTAACTATAACATTATGCTACAATTTTTTATTTTTATTTTTAAAAGATAATGCACCTGGTAAACTTTTTAACGTGACCGGTGACACTGGCGCGACATGCCCTCTAGCTCCACACTAACGCTTTTGCTCGGAGCGATGAACCGGTGAGGCCACAACATAGGGGACCTCATCCCCAAGAAGGAACACTTCAAACCCGCAAACTCATTGGCCCAGCGAAGGCGTAAAGCCTGCGAGCTCGTTGGCCCAGCAGGGGTTTGAACTCTGATGGTCACCACTACAACCGAGCAACTTAACCACCGAACCACGCCCTTAACGGCTTAACATTATGCTACAATTAATTAGCTATAAATTTCACCATTATTTCCAATTAAAAGCCATTTATTTTATAAAGGCAATATAATAATATAATTTCCTAATTAATTACAATTATTTAATTATGGACTATTTAAAAGGAAATTATATTTATCTTTTTGCTCATTATTCCATATCACTAGGAGATATTAATTATTCCCAAAATTCATTTTTAATTAAAAAAATAAATTCCTACAATTTCTTCCACTCTCATGGTTATCAATTTGCAATTCTCTAAATTTAATTTTGAAGTAAAATAGAAAGTTTCCATAGCATAAGTTTTAGGAAATAATGAAAAATAAAAATAAATGTTTTCTCTCTATAGCACAAGGCTGTACAGCCTCCTAAAGGGATAATTTATTTATTCTTCTTCTTTAAATTTCTATGCATGGATCTTTAAGCTATTCAAACACTAATCTACTATATCCAAGGATAAGGATAATCACAGGTAATTTGATATAGGAAGAATGGAAGACATGCATGGAAGGTACTTCAACATCACTATTAGCTGTACGACCTCTTGCAGGGGGTTTAATGCATTTAAATCTACAAAGAACTTGGAACAAAAATCTGAAAGCTTGCATAAACTTTTAATAGCAATCTAGTATGAATAGGGTAAAGAATATCTTAGGAGGAATGTGGAGCTAGGTATTTGTCTACATAGTGCAGGATGACATCACAGGGCATCCAGACCTTGCAGGCAGGTTTATATCATTAAATTTGAATGGATTTATATTCTATTCTTACAAAACTGTAGATTCTTAAGTGGATTTGAAGAAAAGAAAAAATAGGAATAAGATAATCAGTCCATGGAATGAAATAATAGATGTAGACTAGGGTTCATTCATCTAGTATATTTCATAAATTAATTTAATAGAGATGAAATGGGTAAGAGATAGACAGTCACTAACTAATACATATCTCCAAATTGACAAATTGGGTAAGGCTAATTTTTATATGATTTAAATAACTGAGTTGCACACCTTATATAAAAATTTCAAAGAAACCCAATTCATAAATATAAAGTTATTGGTGACACAACAGATTGTTTGTTTCTCATGACAGATTTAGTTTGCCAAAAAAAAAATAGTCCTCTTGTTTTAATAACTAAAAACAAAAGATAAAAGATAAAATTATAAAAATTGGAGATAAAGTTTATCCCCTAATTTAAAACCATATATCTAGACCTTTCTAACAATAGGGAAAAAATAAACAGATTTTGCATATTACAGAAATTGATTTCAACCAAATTTAACACAAAAAAATCATTTTCATAACTAGGTGCATACTCGAAATTTATCTGATCACTTCTACTTTCCAATCTTCACATAATTCCCAAGATTTCATCCATTTTTCCTAAATCCTTCCTTATGTTCCCGTTACCCTTCTCAGATGTTCATTCTTAAAATTTAAAACCACCCCACTTAGAAAATAGTAAATCCATTAATTTCCCTCTTTAATTTCCTTTTCTAATTATCCCCATTCCCTTTTTAAAACTGACATGTTAATTATTATAATATTCCTTCATTATTTTCATGCACGTAACAACAATAAGAAATCATAAAAATAAAATCCAAGAAATAAAATTATTTATCCTAATTAAGTCCATAAATTATTTCTTTTCATAAAAACTTAAAGTAAGCAATTATCCTAAAACACACACATACACATACACTACACATTCAAATAAAAATATTATTATAATTTATGAGTGAGTGTGTGTATAGATTCCCTTCACATCAATTCACCTTCAGTCAGCTAGACACCCCCTCCTCAATGATACTCTTTCTCCATCGAGAGAGAATTTGCATTAAATCAATCAATTAATTACCCAATAATATTATTTAATACCATAATTAAATATTAGAAAATAAAGGGTTGTGACACATTACCACCAAAATGGCCAATGGAGACCTTTTAATGGTTTCTATAATATAATATAGATAATGCTGGGTTTAGATATAGAGAAACCAAACAACCTAAGTAGTTCAATCTAAAAAAATCTTCCAAATTAATATGCTAAGAATTAATTATATAATATAATTATAATATGCTAAAATCTTCAAAAATATTAAAGACCGGTTTTCAACTTTGTGTAATTAGGAATTACATGTGAGAAAATAAAATAAATGAAATTAATTTTACTACTAATCAAATTTATATTAAGTAATTCTTATTAAAATGAAACCCTAAATCAATGAGTTTAACAATACGGCATAACCAAGGAGGAAGTCATGGGGCAACGAAGGGACCATTGTAAGGGATTGATAAGGATATGGCATAGAGAGGGAGGCGAATCCAAATAAAAGAAAACAAGAGCCTTTTTTTAAAAATCATGTGAAAAACAACCTCCACCAAGAGAAGTGATTGCCATACATGTTGTGTAGTAGTATTAATTACATATACACAATGGAATAAAATGGACCAGTCAATTTAGATCTAATGAAGAACCCTATTTTCAACATAATAACATACACCACAAAATAACATTAAACTGTTGATAAAAAAATATAAAGTTACCATTCCGAATCACTCGTCCATATCCTTGAAAATGTCCAGTGTGATCTCAGTGATGGAGGAGGGGTTTTAGATCATTAATGGCTTCAAATATGTAGTTGATTTGACCCTTCATAGCCATGAGAAATACTGTATGAATTCTAAAGAAGAGGTAGCCACAAAAGAACGTAATGTCCAGCACATCAAATTCATATTAATAGATTGCAATAACTACTCACTAGGAGTGGAGGGCCTATAACTATTTTATCTTCTTTTCCATGCACAAATAAATACCCAGGCATGAAAGTGGAAGGAAGATGGTGGTGTTATAGCCAATTCATTTAGTTTTTTCAATTTTTTATATTGGAATCTTATTTTGTTTTCTTGTAGGATGGCATGAAGAAACCCAAGAGTTTTGTAATGAACACCATAATTTTTTTTTTCTAAAATCCACCATATCAATATTTGTAGTGATTGGCATGTATATTTGTTTTATCAAAATCTTATAAAATTTCATCAAACCTAGAACCTTTAATGTTTATGAATCTTTTATCTCTTTTTCTGCATCTATGCTATGACTGTAGGAATGCCTCTTGGCGTAATAAAAAGTTTGCTCACACTAATAAAAAAGTTGAAAACAGATTTCTCATGCAATTCATGAGTAGAATGTGTTGGGTCCCATACTGCAACTCTACTTCCTAGGATGAAATCACACTCACAAGGACATGGTTTTCATCATGCAAGCATAATCAGTCCATCAACAAAACATGGAGGGTTAAAGGTCAACTCTACGGGAGTGGGTTTTATCCCTTGCACTTTGAGCTCAGTTGGGCTCTGGAGGGATATTCTAAGGGGTATACCTTAATAGGTATTGAGTTCAAACTAGATGAAAAACTAAAAACAAATAGACAAGTAAACCCAACTCATTGTCTTGGCCCCAAAGATTGTCACTGAACCAAGAACAACTGGTTGTCACAAAACCCCTATATATCTGATTCAACTGCTCGAATGTACATGCACAAGAAAGAAGATTTTCCCCTAAACCACTAGTAAATATTTGTTTGTTTTAAATAGTGATCAATCCATCCCCAATATGGACTGGTGCTTGCTATTGGGCAACATAGTCATAGAATGCAAGGAGGAAAGAAAATATGCAGTAGAGGATTAATGGAAATAAACATATATTCACATTTATGGCTCTAACATATTTTCATGTGATGAACATACTTAATAATCCAAAAGAGAAATTCAATGACTCATATGAAACAAAAGAATGACAAATACAAAGCCTTGTATTAAATTGGATGCTGTCACACACCTCCAAACCTTGGTTATAATCGTGCCAACAAATGCACGGCAAGGGAAAACATACTGCGATTCTACATTTGCCAAAATCATTACAAACTCCAGTGGAGACATTCCATTGCATTCATATCTACTTTACACAACCTTCCTACACTACGCTGAATACATCCCTTCACTTGCAGACCAAACCAACATGATTTGATGCCTGAAAAATAGTCCTTTAAAGGTGCTTCTAGACTAGACAATTGGTTAAGCAACCAACCCTAAAAAAAATCTTTTTAATATGTATATATAGCAATTTAGCTCATTTTGTAATTCAAAGCACTGCACCCCAATCATCATGTACAACCATGCTTCATTAAAATTAGGCCCATGACCTTGTCAAGAAATCTACAAGATTGGAAGCATGCCCACACCCTGACAGGTCTGAAACTTGACAGAAGAATATTGCTCACACTCTTCGTGTACTTGGAGAAATAATGAGGGAAGGTTTGAGTCCTTTCCCCGACACTTGCAACATCTATTTCATCCATTCTATCTTCTATCTATGCAAGCACATTTAAGATTTTCATTGTTTGAACAACCCAGGTACCACTTTGGCCCGCAACTCATTAATGTTGAGTACTAATCTGCAATTTTCATCCGACAATCATGGCACAAATTCAATAAATTGCACCCCCTTTAGTCTTTACAACACTTTAAGAGTGTTGTCCAATCTTCACTTACATGCTCCCTTTTGAGAACTTGTTGTACTCGAGGAATTCAAAAATTCTACCAAGTTGATCATTTTCATCTTATCGAACCAGTTGAAACTTGATTCTCATCTCTTACTACACTGGGCATCTTGTTTTCCACTTTGTCTACAAATATGGTCGACAAACCACTTAGTCGACGAATTGTCAAGTTTGCGAACTTTCTCTTTGCCTTGTTTTTCCTCTTTTCTCCTTTATTGACGATTTTATCTTTTCATGAACCATGGAAAATTCCTTCATTTCCTTTATCTTCTCTATCTTCTTCTTCATTATTGGAAAATGATCCCCATTACAAAACTCCTTCTTGCCACTTCCTTCTTCCTTTTTCTTCCTTAGCAGATTGGGCTTCTATTGACAAACTATTGCCATGACAAACCACTTTGTTTATTTCTTTTATCCTTGCCTTGTCAGAAAAATTGCCCCACTATAAACCAAGCGGTCGAAAAACCTAAAGGCTCGTAAACCACCCATTTTGCCGATGAAGCCTCTTTCTTAACTTTCTTTACTTTTCCTTCGTCCTTTGGCACTTCCTCTATCTTTTTTCATTTACTTTTCCCTCCATCAATCAAATCTCCTATCTCCAAACTTCCTTGTTCTTTTGTTTGATCTTTTCCCTTTATTGACAGTTCGCTTTGTCAATGAACTATACCTTCGGCAAACTTAGCGGTTCACAAACCCATAGTTTTGCCAACAAAAGACACCAACCCTTTTCTTTTCTATAACTTTCCTTCTTTTAAAACTCCCTTCTGTTGATGTGTTTTTTATGCACATGCAAACTCAGAATGAAATACCGAGGTATTCTATCCTCTCTTGAATAAAGTATCTCAAAGGCTAAACAATGTGATCCAATGAGACAACTCGAAGGTTCCAGATGTCAAGTCTTGACTTGCAATGGATAGACTTAGTAGTTGATGTGATTTTTCTGAAACTCACAAAGGGACTTACGCTAAATTTACTCCTTATTCCAATAAAATATGTTATTCTCCTTTTTGTGAAGTGGAACTTACTCTAAACGACTATGAAAAGAAAATGCAAAAGAGAAAAGGTTAAGAGAGTCTAATCTAAGGACAATGATATAATGAAACATGCTAGGATAGACAAACTCCTCATAAAACCAAACTCCATTTCTCCATGAGAACCAACAACTACACGAAGTCAGTGCAATCTTCTAAGGGAACTCAAGGATTTTCATGTTGTAAATTTTCATCCAAACACCCACTGTTGGTGCAACTTGAACGAGCATCCACAACTAAACTAAAACAAATGTGGTTTAGGCTGACTTTAAAAAATGACTTATCAGTAACAAATCATAAAAAGTATGAACCATTAAGGAATTCATCAAATATCTTCACATATAAACATTACATCAATGAACTTTTAATCTAATTCTACTCTACTTGGAAACATCTCTCCATCATATTCGAACATTAGAAACCATGCTAACATCCCGCAATCACACAAAATCACCATGCGAACCAACAATGAGCTTGTATTGATTTTGGAAATGTATTTCTACAACAATTTCATATGTTTCTTTAATGACTTCGAAGAGTCTCCTCTAATCTACTTCTAGTCTAACAACATCTACTCCTACTGCTTGATTCCTTCTCTCTCTCTCTAATAATCCCTTGTACAAATGAGAGAAGTGAGCCCTTTTATAGGCCCCAAAATTATATGAATGGCCAGGATCGATTTGAGATTCAATGGCCAAGATTGAGACAACAAGGTAGTTTGATATAGAAATTACTATTTTTAGAACATTGAATGCAGACAGATGATGTGGCCGATTGTGATTGGATCAATGTTGTGCACGTGCCACCTCAACATCGAACAAACTAGTTTGATTTTCTTTCTGTTCATATTGCTCGGAATATTTTCCCAAATTTTGTCATCTTTTGGAGTAGTCTTCGAATCTTCAAATTTTCACCTCTGGAACTTGGCTACTTTGAACTTGAAAACTTGGGAATTTTGTCAAATTTCTTATTGTTGTCGATCATGCAATTGCACTTTTGAATGTATAATTCATGGATTGCTTGATGAACCTATTCATTTCTCTCATTCTCTTGCAAATGATGATCTTGATGTAGGCATTCCTCCATATGGCGATGATTTCTACTCCCTTGAATGTTCTTGAACAAGACTCCTCCATGCATTGAACTTCCCCTGTGCAAGCCTTTCGCCACTGTCCTTCCATATCACTCTTCATAATCAAAATTAACATATTGAAATAATGCATCAACTACTTATTTCTTACTTGCAAGCCTTTCGCCATTGTCCTTCACACTTATTTCTTACCTGCACGAATAACCAAAATTAACATATTGAAATAATGCATCAAAAAGGGTGCAAAAGGATAAAATCTCATTACTTAACATATGTGGGATTTGAAATATGTCATTTAAAATCACCTTGTTCTTTCAAGGAGAGTTATTAACACGGGATTTGCAAAGCCTATCCTGACTTTTCAACAAATTTTTCTCTAAACTTGCCATTTTCACATTATGATCAGCTTGTGGGAATGTAAAACTAAAATAAACAAATGTTCTTCAAATACCCACATCCTTAATTTTACAATTACATCTACTAATATTTAAACAATTTAGCACACTACCTAGGCAAATTTATTTAGTTTCTACGATCACAAGCTTGTGTCTGGAAATGTTGATGCTGTCGAAGCACCAAATGCCTCTAAACGCTGCCTGAATCCTTAGCTAAAATTGATAATGCTCTCTGATAATACTCGAAAAACTCTATTATGGTGCTACCGATCAATGCCTAAATGGCCTTCATCCTCGAATCAGTTCAGATATCCCATTTCTTCTACGAATACTTGGAAGTTTAAACCCCGATGAATGCTCTCTGATAAGAGCGTTGCTACAATATACCCAATGAAGCTGTTATATTTGGAGAATGTGGCAAGTTTAGAGCAAAATTTGTTGAAAAGTCGGGATAGGCTTTGCAAATCCTGTGTTAATAACTCTCTTTGAAAGAACAAGGTGATTTTAAATGACATATTTCAAATCCCGCATATGTTAAGTAATGAGATTTTATCCTTTGCACCCTTTTTGATGCATTATTTCAATATGTTAATTTTGGTTATTCGTGTAGGTGAGCAATAAGTGTGAAGGACAGGCAAGCGATTATGAAGAGTGATATGGAAGGACAATGGTGAAAGGCTTGCACAGGGGAAGTTCAATGCATGGAGGAGTCTTGTTCAAGAACATTCAAGAGAGTAGACATCATTGCCATACAGAGGAATGCCTACATCAAGATCATCATTTGCGAGAGAATGAGAGAAACGAATCGGTTCATCAAACAATCCATGAATTATACATTCAAAAGTACAATTGCATGATCGACAACAACAAGAAATTTGACAAAAATCCCAAGATTTCAAGTTTGAAGCAGCCAAGTTCTTGAGGTGAAAATTTGAAGATTCGAAGACTACTCCAAAAGATGACAAAATTTGGGAAAATATTCTAAGAAATATAAACACAAAGAAAATCAAACCAGTTTGTTCAATGCTGGGGTGGCACATGCACAACATTGATCCAATCACAGTCTGCCACATCATTTGTCTGCATTCAATGTTCTAAAAATAGTAATTTTTGTAACAAACTGCCTTGTTGTCTCAATCTTGACCATTGAATCTCAAATTGATCCTGTCCATTCATGTGATTTTGGGGCCTATAAAAGGGCTCACTTCTCTCATTTGTACAAGGGATTATTAGAGAGAGAGAGCAATAATCAAGCAGTAAGAGTAGATGTTGTTAGAGTAGAAGTAGATTAGAGGAGACTCTTCGAAGTCATTGAAGAGACATATGAAATTGTTGTAAAAATACATTTCCAAAATCAATACGAGCTCATTGTTGGTTCGCATGGTGATTTTGTGTGATTGTAGGATGTTAGCATGGTTTCTAATGTTCGAATATGATGGAGAGATGTTTCCAAGTAGAGTAGAATTAGATTAAAAGTTCATTGATGTAATATTTATATGTGAAGATATTTGATGAATTCCTTAATGGTTCATACTTTTTATGATTTGTTGTTGATAAGTAATTTTTCAAAGTTAGCTTGAACCACATTTGTTTTAGTTTAGTTTTAGATGCTCGTTCAAGTTACGCCAATAGTGGGTGTTTGGAGGAAATTTTACAACATGAAAATCCTTGAGTTCCCTTAGAAGATTGCACCGACTTCGTGTAGTTGTTGGTTCTCATGGTGAAACGGAGTTTGGTTTTATGAGGAGTTTGTCTATCCTAGCATGCTTCATTATATCATTGTCCTTAGATTAGACTCTCTTTAACTTTTCTCTTTTGCCTTTTCTTTTCATAGTCAGTTAGAGTAAGTTCCACTTCACAAAAAGGAGAATAACATATTTGATTGGAATACAGAGTAAATTCAGTGTAAGTCCCTTTGTGAGTTTCAGCAAAATCACATCAACTACTGAGTCTATCCATTGCAAGTCAAGACTTGACATTTGGAACCTTGGAGTTGTCTCATTGGATCACATTGTTTAGCCTTTGAGAGACTTTGTTCAAGAGAGGATAGAATACCTTAGTATTTTATTCTGAGTTTGCATGTGCATAAAAACACATCAATAGAATTGGCCCTAGGAGGGCCTCCCTTGGAATACAAGGTTAGACACACTGGAGCGCATTATTTCTTTTTCACCTAAAAAGCACCAGAGGATTCTAAGGTCTACACCGCAAACTTCAAAGAGTTGGTTGAATTGGATTTTAATTCGAAGTCTAAGTGCAATAAGAAGACACATTCAACAAGTGAAGGATCACCTAGCGTGGAGGACATTGTGAATTTGTTTCAAACTCCACCACGAAATACAAGAATTGCTCAAACAAGTAATACACAAGGAGTTAATCAAATAGTTCTGGCACAACAAGCAAACATTCCAATGGCTTGGCTTCTGAAAAATGATTCTCCTCTTGCTGCTTTCACAAATTACCATGAAATGCCCAAGAGTCCTAAACAATTTTGTTACAAATTTTAGGTCAATGATGTGAACAGGATGACTGAGGAACATATTAAGATTTTTGAGGACACTCTTCGAAACAGAAGAATTGAGCATGAAGATGTAGCATGTAGGTTGTTTCCTTATTCATTGGGTGAAGATGCATATTTTTGGTACATTCATCTACCTGCAAGCTCCATCAACAGTTGGCAGAGACTGAAAAACACCTTTCTAGAAAAGTTTAGGATTCCAATCACTTCGTTAGAGCTCTACAAATAGTTCGTTGATGTCAAAAGGCAAGAGCAAGAACCCATCAGTTCTTTCAATAATCGCTTTCATAAGGCTTATACAAGGTTGCAAGCTCCGTATAATGTCGATGATGTAATGGCGAGGGAAGTATATTATGCAGCATTAGACCGCCTTACTTACATGTTTGTGAAGAGAGTAACTGCACCTCCAACTACTTTAACAGAGGCCTATGCTGAGGCTATCAAAGTGAATACTAACTTGGGCATGAAAACTCAAGGACCACTTAATCACCTGGGGCATCCAGCTATGCTAAATCAGATTCAAGGAATCAACCAAGCTTTGACACATCATACTCCTGTAATGAATCCAATTCTGACACCTAGCAATCAGATGATGTTGCATCTAGGAGCAACCATTTCACAAGCCTCACTAGCGCAACCTATGTACTTACAAGGGTCTTCATCCTCTACAAGGAATCAAGAAGAGAAGGATGAAATAAAAGAGTTAATTGATCAAGTGAAGAGATTATCCACCAAAGTTACCCATCTGAGAAATCAAAATAATCATTTACAAAATATGCAAAGGAGTTTTCAAGAAAATCAGATGGATCAGGGAAATCAAAATGGATATCAAGGAAATCAGAGAGACCAAGGAAATTATCAAGGTTATAATCAAGGATTTCAAGGAACAAATCAAGGATTCCAAAGACAAAACAAAACATGGAATACATCTCCAAACAATGGGAATGTTCCATCTCCGTTGGAAAATAATTCAAATTCAGATTCTAGACCAGCGGACAAGGTGTTCTTAGTTGAGGCAGCTTTATCAAGTTGGTGTCAATTGCATAACACAAATTAGCATTCTGAGTTGCAGTGTATAGAGTTCAAAATAGCTGCTGATATATTCCAAAAGGAGATGCAAAGTACGCAAGCTCAAGATGCTCCTCAAACAACAACTAGGTATGAGCTTGTTCCTACAACAAGGTATGATCAAGCCTTGATCATTGAAGAATTCACATTCCCTCCTATGATGGATTATGATACAATGGAGTACAATGGAAGGTTCCCTCCAGCATTTGTAAATTAACCAATTAAAAATTTAGATTATTACCTTCCATTCAATAATGACTTTCAAGCTGAGTCAACAGGGGAAGTACAAACATTTCAACAATCAACTGGGAATCCACCCCTAAAAATCTATCAAAGAAATCATCGAGGACAAGATCCATTAACCACATCAGTTCCTCCAAATAATTTTCAAACTCCACCAAATCCAAATGCTAGTAATAATCCAAATTTTCCAAAGGATTCACCAGAATATCTAGACAAAGGGATGCTACTCAAAGAGCCACTCTAACGCAAGAAGTTCAGTCATGAGACAATCCACAAAGAGTCAATCTTTCCTAAGATGGAGCTGTAACAAATGATGGACTGAAACATTTAAGTTTAATTGTTATTGAAGAATTCAAGAAAGTGAAGGTGAGCATGCCTTTGGTTGAAATGATGAGAATCCCTGAGATCGGAAACATAGTTCTGAACAACCTAAATGATACATCTACTTCAAGGAATGCTACCGCAGGCCCTTGTAACTCATCCAATGTTTAGAATGCACAAGTTGTGGAAAGTGTGCTAGAGGGTACTACTCCATCTATGAACTCAGTATGTATAGCCCAAGATCCTACAAAGGATACAAAAGAAGGAAGTATTGTTAAAAATGAAAAGATTGTCAAAAATGAAAAGATTGCGAAAGATCAAATTCCACCATCAAGTGATGTAGCAAAGAATGCACACCCAAAGGCACTGAACGAAAAGTCTGTGGTTTTCTATCAAGGAAGAGATGAGCCTGCCCCTTTCTTATTATCAATCCGTATTTTTGGGAAGATGTTACACAATTGTTTAATGGATTCAGGAGCATCGAGCAATGTAATGCCACTTTCAATATGTAAAAGGCTGGGTTTGATTCCTACTCAGACTACAAAGAAGGTCACACAGCTGGATAAGACAGAAGTGCCCGTGGCTGGAGAATTGAATAATATGCACATACAGTTGTCATCTGATCCAAGAATCTAGAGTTACATTGATATATTAGTTGTTGATATCCCATGCGGATATGGCATGCTCCTGAGCAGAGATTGGTTGAGAAGATTGAATGGGTATGTAGCTATTGATTTCTCACACATGTAGCTACTATGGAAAGGAATTCCATATCAAATCAGAATTGATAGTACTCCAAGATTGAAACTTATGATCACAGAATATGGTGAAGATATTGAGGTTTTGTTCTTAGAAATCGATTTGGGAAATTATAGGCCAAATATGGAAGAAGTCCTCATGCTACAAGGTTATGGAATGAAAGAAGATGAAGGTCAAAAATCTTTTGATGAAACTAAAATTTTTCTCGATCACAATAATGAGTCTACTTCTGATGAAGGAGATGGTACATTTGAAAATTTCTAAAATTTCGTATTCAAGAATGTTTAGCAAGCAACAGAGTTGAGTCAGCAGGCAAAAGTCAAAGATCTGTTATTATCTAATTGGTGCCAGATACACAGTGCTTTCCATTCTGAGTTTTCTTGTGCTATGTGTAAAGTTGCCCTAGAACAAGTATACAGGAGAGTTCCGTAGGATACAAAACTAGAAATTCTAGAGGTAAAGAAAGAAGATAACCCTGTGGAATTTCCCACTAAAACTGAAATAATTGAAAAAGTTGAAAAGAGTGACGATCAATCGAAGAAAGATCCAATTTCACCAAAGACTCCCAAGAAGGGTAAGAAAAAAGAAAATCCAAATAAAGTTTCAATTGATCAAGAAGGGAATCAAGTATGGACTTTGCATTTTGATGGGTCCAAGTCAAAGCAAGGAGCTGGTGCTGGGTTTGAGTTGATCAATCCATCAAGCGAATCATTCTTGGCTGCACACAGACTGCAATTTCCATGTATAAATAATGTTGCAGAATATAAATCATTAGTTCATGTATTACCGATGGCTATCAAGAAAGGTGCAAAGATTCTGCATGTTTATGGAGATTCCAAGGTGATTGTCAAGCAAATAAGGAAGAAGTATGTTTGTCATGATAAGAGATTGAAGAGGTATAGAAACTGTGTTTGAGATTTGATTGAAAGTTTTGATGCATTCAACATCAAATCAGTTTACAGATCAAAGAATCAAGTTGCTAATTCCCTAACACAGGCTACAAGTTCACTTACACCACTTGCTATGAGTGGGTTAAAGTTCACTGTAGAGTTGGTCTCAGTACCATCAATTTTGGATAATGTTACAAATTTTTAGGTGATCAATGATGATAAACACATATTGGATTTCATCACAAACTTTGGAGTTTTTGAATCTCAAATCATAGATGAAGAAGATCTGGAGCAGGCAGAATTTGATGCAGAGGGTGTCTTGAACCTGAAGAATAATACGATACTATGAGGAATGATTGAGTTAGAAAGACACTTTGATTCAGATAAACTAAGTGCATTGAGAGATCATAAGATTCAAGGAGATAAATGTGAACCTGTCAATATGGGAACAGATAATGAAGAGAAGAATGTGTTAATAGGAAAGGTGTGTAGACCTGAAGAGAAAGAAGGTATACTCAAATGCATGAAAGAATTTTCAGACATTATAGCATGGAGCTATGATGATTTAAAGACTTATGATACCTCAATCATTACACACACCATTCCTCTGAATCACAATAGCAAGCCATTCAGACAAAGGAAGAGACTTGTTAATCCACTTTTAGAACCACTGATATACAAAGAGGTAAAGAAGCTGTTGAACGTGAGAATAATGTTTCCAGTAAGGCACTCAACGTGGGTCACCAATCTTGTTCCTATTCGTAAGAAAAATGGAGAAATAAAATTGTGCGTGGATTTTAGGAATTTGAACATAGCATCAGAAAATGACAATTATCCGTTGCCATCATTAGATGAAGTGTTGCAAATTGCAAATGGTTCCTAGATGATGCCTTTCTTAGATGGATACTCATGATATGACCAAGTGATGGTGGAACCAGAAGACAGATTGAAGACTACTTTCACTTGCAAGTGGGGAAACTATGCATAAATGCGAATGCCATTTGGACTGATTAATGTTGGAGCAACCTTTCAGAGAGCTATGGACATTACTTTTCATGATTTGATTGGAAAATGTATAATCATATACATGGACGATCTCACGGTTTTCTCTCGTAGAAGAGAAGACCACATAGAGGATTTGAGGAAAGTAATTCAAAGATGTAGAAAACATGAAATCTCGCTGAATCCAAAGAAGTGCATGTTTGGAGTAATAGAAGGTAAATTATTGGGACATGTGATTTCAGAGAAGGGGCAGGATGTTTCTAAATTGCATATTTTAGTCCCGCATATGTTAAGTGGTGGAATTTTGTCTTCACACAACTTTTAAAGCATTTTTTTGATATGTCGATTCAAGATATTTACACAGGTGAGCAATGAGCGTGAAGGACAGACAGGCAATGATGAGGAGCGACATGAAAGGAATGTGGCCAAAAATGAAAATCATGTCAAAATGGTGAAACCTTGGCGACACTAATCTCAAAAAGACCAACATGGAGGAAATTTGACAAAATTTATGTAAACCCAACCCTTCAGATCTGATAAGGCGAATGTTGAAAAATGGCATTGTGCAAGCTGCTTGTTTCCTGTCGGCAATGTTGAGCCTAGAGCTAATGCTAGAATGCGCTAAGAATTATAATCATGAAAAGAGATGCATTATGACCAGAGAAGGCAAAGTGTTAGCTCATCTGAGGAAGGAGGCAATCACAGAGGCTTTTGACATCCCTTCATAAAAAACTACTACTTTCTGTACCAAGGAGACTGCTTTGCAACTTTATTTGGCTAGACCTGAGAAGTGTATGGAGGTGATAAACAACAAATGGTTGGTGCAACCAAGGCCACATGTCAGCAAGGTGCCGAAGAAGCTTCACAAATCTGATTTTCATTGAGAAATCAATTATATGGTGGTATTTTTGAATCGCATCATGGACTGCCCGCAATCAGCAAATTTCGAGCCATGGATTTTTTCTTCATTGAAGAAATTGTAAGTGGAAAGAGGATGATAGATTGGGCTGAAATGATCAGCAGCAATATCGATGATTAGTTGAAGAGTTTGCAGGAAATAAAAACATTTTATATGAGCTCATATGTCATATATATGCTTGCTAGAAACGAGAGATATCTAGGACTGAACTACAAGGGGAGAGTTGGAAATGGAGATGGACAGTTCAAGGTTTATGACTGCTATCCTCACTTGCACTTGCAGGCTATATCCCATTATAGAAGGTTTAATGATGCCTTTTCCATGCACATTGTCAGAATGTTGCAAGGCAACACATGCAGGAGATTGTCGAAGGAAGCCATGAACTTCATAGCAAAATACGAAAAGTGGTTTATTCAGTTTCCAAGATTCACATACATCCGTGTTGAGGGCTTCTCATCATTGCCTTATAGGTTTCCTAGATACACCACTGATAGGATGATGTTACTAGAAGTGACATGACAGCTGGTTGCTTTCAACAAAGTTCAGAGAAAGAGAAAGAAGACCACAACAAAGTTTCCAATTAGCATCGGGAGGCTTGAGACCTGTACGTCATTACAAGTAGCTAAAAATTTAGAGATAGAGCTGCAAGCTTACAACTTAGTGTGCCATAATGATGCACGCAGCAACTTTGATCCATTTGGCATAGTCAAACATAAATTTGGGAGCAAATATGAGCATAGACCACAACTCGAGGATCATTGGATGGATGTGTATGATGACATAGAAATAAGAAAGAAAGGTTGCTACCAATTGTCTTTAGATTTGGTCAGAGCAACAAGAGGGATCAACATTCCGGATCAGCTTGAGGAGAATCACAAAAGACTTTCACAAAGTTTGTATGAAGAGGAGAGGGACAGGCCTTTCACCATCAATTGGTCAGAACAGGAAGTCACCCGCAATGATGATTTAATGATGCCAATAGTGGCACATACAAGAAAATATGTGAACTTCCAAATTCGAAGGCTTCAGGAGAAAAATGTCCAATTCACTTACAACTTAATGGGAGGAGTTAGTGCACATTAGTCTAAGGATTCTTCAAGTAGTGAGTCAAACAGTGACTCCAGTGATTCTGGTGATTCAGAGGGTGAAGGTACTGATCCGTATGAGGATACTTAGCCAAGTAAGAGGGCAAAGAATGATGATCAGAAGGCAGCTAGTGCATCTTCAAGGTAGGAGTGCAATAGTATAATAAATATTAAGGAAGATGAAGTAAGGCATGATGAACATGTAGCTTTAGAAGTACAAACTGATCAAGGCATCAAACAAGGTAATCAGATTGATGAGGTTATGTCAAAATCATCTAAGGATCAAGAAGTGCTCATGATAGAAGTAGAAGCTGAAAATCAAAATGACAAGGAGTTGTATGAGTTTGATGAAGAGGCCGTTCCTACTGTTCAACAGAAGAGAGTTCAAGAGGAAAATCAGGAAGACTTGTTTGACTTACCAGAGTGGCTAAGAGATCAAGTCAAGGAGAAGTTTGTTATTGAAAGGGAACCCATCCTAAGTTTGGAATACTTGCTGAGTAGAGCCAAACCTGACAATAGAAAGCAGAAAATTACTAAATTCTCAAAGATCACAAGAGGTAGCTCGGGGTCAAGGCAAGTGCATATTGCTATCCCAAAGATCAATATAGAGGCAGATGATGGCATTCCAAGTGCATATGACATCAATACTTTTGATTTGGGACCAACCACAACAGAACAAGAGATAGAAGAGTTAGAAGATTTAGTTGCAGTCATCAAAGAAAGATTACGAAAGGAAGAAGAACGGAGGATCCAGTTGGAGAGGGATAACTTGGCATTTTAGCATTATATTCAGCAGTTGATGAGACCAGTAGGCTAAGCTGGGGAGATGGTTGCACCACCCACGTTGCTTTCATAGGAGTCTGTGGCACATTTGAAAGAAATGAGGTCTTCATCTCAAGTATTGTAGGATTGGGCAACAAATTTCAAGATCAAAGCTGACAGGTTCATTGATGAAATTGTGAAGTTGTATAAGGAGGCTTCTTCAATATTTGACAGAGTTCAGAATGTTCTAATCACTTGTGTAGAATTCAAAATTGTAAGAGAAGAAGTTATGCCTCAGTTGAAAAGGTTGATTTATACTCCAAGTGCTACATTGTTAGATGAAGGAGTGATTGAACAAGGTTCAGTATATAATTTCTCTTCCTGGTATTGTGCACTCAGCATAAAGGAGCAAGTTCTGGGAAAGATTGAAAGTGACAACACTCGAACAAGGGAAGCACTTTGGGAAATTCAAAACAAAATACTTGTTTCTGTAAACTAGGTAGTTGAATCCAATGGGGAGATTGATGAATACTTGCTGAAAGATAAGATGCATATAAAGTATTTTCAGCATCCACAGGCTGTTTCCAGGGAGTTGTTGAATGATATTTGCACACTTTCCACTTTCATGGGCATGTTTCAAACATCCATGGCTGGTTCGGAGATGACAGTTGTCAAATGCATAGAGGAGCTGCAAATCACAGAATGCACCATTCAAACTCTGCCAAGTGTCCCTATGGAGGAGGTTACACGTAACATGATTAGATTTGTGGAGTTTACCACAAAAAGGAGAGATCATAAATGAGGGTACTCCACTTAGTGGGTGCATCATAAATGCAAGATCTAATTTTAGTAAATTTTGTAACCACTTGCTTGAGTGGCACAATAAGGGACCTTGATTTCTAGATTTAATCTTGGCCATCCATTGAATTTTGAGGCCTATATAAGCCCCATTTGCTCTCATTTGTAAAGGGGGAATACTCTGAGAAATTGTTGCTCAAGACTCTGTTGAAATAAATACAAACTCATTGCTGAATTCTTCATGGTGACTTTGTGTTGTTTCAAATGAATGCATGGTTTCTAAGTGTTCACTCATAGAATAAGATTAGTTTAGTTTATTTTTAGCAATTTAATTTTTATGTTTCATGGAAGTTGTTGTTGCTGATTCATGTTTGGAGTCTTCATAGTTCATACCATTTATAATTTGTCGATGGCTAATTGTAGTGCATGGTTAGTCTGAACCTTATATGAGCTTAACTTCAATTACTTTGTGTTCATTTACTTTTTATGTGCAGAAGTAATATGAAAATCTTACTTTTCCCTTAGAAGATTGCATTACCTTTGGGTAGTTGTTACCTTATGGCGAAGCAAAGTGTGGTTGAGATTCCAGTGAATCAGTGGTGATTGCTTGCATTTAGATTAAAGTCTTCTAAACCCATTTCCTTTTGTATTTTCTTTAAAATCCTATTAGATTTAGATTCAAGAGCTTCCACTGTCATATCTTAAGTTGTCATATTGTTAGACCTTTGAAGAAGCTATGTTACATGTTATCCAAGAGAAACAAGTTTCCTATTGTTGAACATTTACGTAAGTCCCTTTGTGTCAAATAGTAATTCGCATCCTACTCCTAAGTTATCCCAAGTTGCAACACCAAAAGTAACTAATCAAGAACCTTAGAGTCTACTCATTTGATCACTTAGCTTAGCATTTGAGGGATTTTGTTCAAGAGAGGATAGAGTACACCAGTATTTTATTCTACGTTGTAAGTGCAAGGAAAACACATCAACACTTTCCTCTTTTCATTTGTCTTCCATCTTTTCTTGCTTTGGCCGAGCTCCCCCTTTGTCTTGCTTCCTTGCCCTCTAGTCGGCGAATTCGCCAATCGCCGAACTAGCTGATCAACAACCTTTGAGTTCATTGAATTCAATCTTCGTCAACTAAGGAAAACCTTTGTGTTTCTTCTTTAGCTTCTTTGTTTCCATTTCTACCCTCTCAACAAATCGGGGAATCAGGGAAAAAGCAAACCAACAAACCTTGTTGAAAAAATCAGCAATTCGCAAACTTGTCGATTTGCCAACAAAGGCCCCAAATTTGACATTTTAAAAACTTTTCAAAGGAATAAAACAAAATGATGAAAAGGAGGGAAAATTTACTTAGTAATTTGAAAGAAAACCCCTATAAAATGTCTTAGATTGGATCTAAAAAGTGGGTTTTGACTGCAAAGGTAAACAGTGGGAAATTACATGGATTTTGGGGGCAAAAATATGCATGTTTGGGAGTTGGTTTTTTAGGTCCCAATAGAATTCTATAGGTGCTCTTCTTGTATATTGGTATAAGGTTCCTTAAATTACACAACATGATTTTTTACTACAACATTTCATGAGGAGATGATAAAAAACATGGGGAAACCTCATCCCTTGGAACATATGTGATCAGTTTGATACCAATCAATATAAGTACATGTATAGAAAGAAGTATGGCTCCCATCTTGGACTCAAAGTGAGCTAACCTTAGATCCTCATATGGGTGTTCTAGGCTTTGCAACATTTGAGATGCTAAAAACAAACTTGGGTTTTTTCTTTGCTAGCTTAAGGATATGGAAAGAACACATCAGTGTTTCATCCACACTCATCATTGCACTAACATTGTCAAACTCACCACAATAATTTGGTGCTGAAAATATTCTAACAAGTTGTCTATCAACAAAAAAATCATAACCATCCAACCAATTAAAAAAAATCATAACTATCCTCCAGCACATGATGAGCTTGACCCCATGCATGCATGCAAAGTATCTTCTTTTCTAAGACTCTGATCGTGTTCACAAAAACTAAAAAACAGCCCACATATATATTTTTTAAATTATAAAGTGTTTTAAATTTAAAATATAGCTGACATACTTTTATTAAATGAACGCACATATTTTTTAAATGAAAGCACATAAGAATTAAATTTAAAATATATAAGCCCCATAGTGTTATTAAATTAACGGGCATAACAATAAAGTGGACATAAAGTAACAAATCTATATAAATAAAGTAATAGTCAAACATAAATCACAAAAATATGAAATGAAATAAGGTAGACCAAACGAATACTGGAGAAGCAGGAGTTATTTGAAAGTAACTGTATTATATTTTATACATGAATGAAATCTACTTTGTAGGTTTTTATTCAGTGCTGATTTATAAAAATTAAGTGCAGTTAAATAATATTTTATTTTATTCATACATTTTATTACACTTTAAATTTGTAAGTTTAAGTTAAGGGTTTTTATTTACATATATAAGAGCAAGATATGAATAATACTAGTATTTTATTTTATACTTAACTGGAGAAGCCGATTAAAAGTAGTCCCTAAGAGAATGGGTTATCCCAAAGAGCAAGACATGTACAAGGTGAGTGCTAATAAAAAATGGTCTATACTGTTTTCCTTCAAAAGAATAAACCAATTTTGTAGATAAAAGACAAAATAATTGAGAGATATATTCAATTAGGGTGTCACTCCTTCACCAACCTTTGTTTTTTTCCACTATTTTCAGTTTAAATGGTCATAGGGAATTAGTTGGTTGGAGCAGTTTAAATGGTCATAGGGAATTAGTTGGTTGGAGTAGTATGGTGTTTGTTTTTTAGGGTATAGGAACCTTAAAAGAGATTTATTTGACTCTTTTATGTAGATATATTTAAACAGTCATAGGAATTAGCTGGTAGGGGCAGTATAGTGTTTGTTTTGGAGGGTATAGGCACCTTGAAAATAATATTTTTAACTCTTTTTCATAAATATATTTAAATGGTCATAGGAATTGTTGATGGGAGTAGTATGGTGCTTGTTTTCGAGGATATAGGCACCTTGAAAATGATATCTTTGACTCTTTTATATTAGATATATTTTCAGTTTAAATGGTATAGTGTTTGTTTTAGAGGGTATAGGCACCTTGAAAATGCTATCTTTGACTCTTTTACATAAATATATTTAAACTGTTATAAAAATTAATTAGTTGGAGAATGTTTATTTTCGGAGCTTTAAAATGATATCTTGAACTGTTTTACATAAATATTTTCAATTTAAATTGTTATACGAATTAATTGGTTGAAACATGAGTATGGAGATTGTTTTCCAGAGTATAGACAGCTTGAAAATGATATCTAGCTTTTTAGATAGATATATATTCACTAACATACATATATTCAGGGCAATATAAGCGAGTAGAGGAGGAGATTTATTTGTGCTTGTACATCCAACCGATTCTCCATTGTACGCCCTCCATCACAAGGATCTTATATACGGCTGGGCTTAAACAGCACACACTAAGCTTTGACTTGCTTAGGTGGCTGGTGGGCCCTTTCTCATATTCTGTTTTGTTAATATGTTAATAAGAGAAGGGCCCACCAGCCACCTAAGAAAGTCAAAGCTTAGTGTGTGTTGTTTAAGCCCAGCCCTTATATACTGTCTACAGAAATTATAATGGACAGCAAGTGTATGGGCGTTATTAAGAATAAAGATGGAGGTATACAAAGATATGAATCACTGTTGAATACAATGGAGGTGGACGGAGAATGTATTGTAGGCAATGAGAGGAGTGATGAAGAATCAGTTTGGTCTGAATGCCCAGATCATATACTTGAGAGCCTGTTTTCGACCCTATTAGTGGAGTTCGGTGCTAGATTTCGCAGTGTGTGCAAAGAATGGAATACGCTTTTATCTTCTAACAGATTTCTGTCTCTAATTCCAGAGATAGATCCGTGGATTCTCCTCTGCAGTCAAACGCATGCCATGGCCTACTGTTTTCTCACGCAATCATGGAAGACTATTTCCCTTTCTTTTTTGCCAGGCCCAGCAACTCAAAATCTCTCATTAGACCAATCAAAAATTTGTACCAAATCAGGTGCAGGGATGCTGCTAATCGAAATCACAGAGCCTCAAGAAATGTATGTGATCTGTAATCCACTTACAAGCATGTACATAGAAATTCCCGCAATCATAGCAGAGAATTCAAGTGCAGTGGGAATTATGGACAACGGAGGGTTCTACAAAATTGTGGGGCTACCAAAAGACGAAAACCTCAGGTGCATACGAATTTACCATTGTTTTCAAATGTCCTGGCGGATTGAAGATGAGTTGGATTTGCCCGAAGATAATTTCGATATTGCAAAGGTTTATTGTGCCAAGGGTCTTATTATCTGTGTTTCAGACTATTTGGAATATGTGATTTACAATATGGAAACTAAGCTAGTGTATACCGTGTCATTTCCAGATACGAATCTGTATATATGGGATAGGATAGACGGATGGGTCGATGCAGTGGTTTTATGTGGATCGTCAATACTGCTCGTGGTAATATATCTACGGCACAACCGACACAGCTACATAGTGAGGAGTCAGGTGATTGTGTGGGAATTGTTTCAGGAGGAGGGGGGCTCAGATTTGGATTTGAATTGGAAACAGATCACAAGAATGCCTGCTGGTATGCGCCGTAAATTTATACAGCCAGGCTTTGAGTGGGAGCCCGTTAAAGAGTGCCACTTTATGGGTGTTGAGAATTTTCTGTGCTGCACAAGTGGGCACAGTAATACCAAGCTGTTTGTGTACAGTTTACGGGAAAGGTGCTGGAGCCGGATCAGGCTTCCTCAGTCTGTCAGATTTAATAAGTATAACACAATCTTTAACTTTCAACCCAAACCAGGCATGAAGGTGTAGATTCCATCTAAGAGAAGATTTTTTTTATATTCCATAAGTTGTGGATTGTTCCTATTTATTCACTTGGACTAGGTTCTATTGTTTTGTTGGATTTATATGATTTTCTATATATTAACTAGCACTCTTATGTTTAGAAAAAAACAAACCCTATCAATATTATTTCTCACAACTCTATCATTCTTATTTGGATCTCTGGTTTATTATTAATATTGACGATAAATATATGTTATAGTTTATTGGATGTTTACATTTAAGTTTATCATTTCTGAATTTAAAAATGAATTTGTCCAATTGGATCTGCTATCACATTTCATTTGAAATCAGAATTAAAATTCATTACTTAAATTTGACAGTTGTATAGCTGTATTTAAAGATTTTAATTGTAAAATACAGTACAAATAAATATTTGACTGTATTAACATACATATAATTTATTTTAGAAACTGTAAAAAAAAAAATCTTAGATTTTTAGATTTTTTAAGTTGTTCTGAATACTACTTAATGTTTTTTGTATATATTTATTTTTTATTTTTAAATTTTGCATTAAGGATAAGGGTTTGGTAGTTATAAAAACTAGAAAGAATTAGAATGCATATATTATTTGAAATACTTCCCTATCAATAATTAAAATCATTTGTATTTCTTTTTAATATTTCTTATATAAAATTTAACTTGCATTAAAAAAAATAATTGTCATGCAAAAGGCAATAATGAAACTAAACTGTAAGAAAAAAATTTCTTGAAAGGTAAGGTGGACTGTCAAATTTAAGTCCTATGATTAAAACTCTATGAATTAGAATAATACCATGACTAGCATAGAGATTCGTATCAACATGCAGATTCAGTGTTACCCTGCAAGAACGTCCAATTAGCTGCTATGGCAATGGTTCTTCAGAGTTAACTCAGGATGCAGATTCAATCTATAATAATAATCACATAATTATTATATTCCTGAACATCTGTAGGCCGAGGTATATTCCTGATTTGATCTAAACTGAGAAGATCCGGTGAAAAACCCCCATTCATGCAAAGTATCTTCTCGTCTATGGGAGCTGCCACCGGAAGGCAGTTAAAACAGCCAGTAAACACTTTCCATAACCTCTCATTGAATCTGTGTTTGCATTCATCATAGAAGCCATCTATACGATTGGATATTTTATTCTACTTTATAATTATTTAAGAATTATTTAATTTTTATTTATTTTAAAGTTATTTTATAATTTTACTCTTCTTTTCAAATATATGTTTATTATATTTTGGTTTTTATGTATATGATTAATTTGGAGCTATTTTATTTACTTAGGAGTTATTTTATAGTTTTAGTTTTTAAATAAATGTAAACTCTTAATCCTCATCATTCTAATCTTATATGATGCTACATGTAGACAAAAGGAAAAGATGAAGTCCAAGGCCTCCCCTCATTAAACTAGAGGATCTTTAAATTTTCACATCTTTTTTTTTTAATGAATATTAACTATTAACTTAATATTAATAAAAAGATAAATAGTACAATATTCACAAAAAAATGAGGGTGGTAAAAAGGCACATCAACAAAGTCCAAGACTATAGCAAATTAACAAAGTCTAGAGACTAAATAACAAAGAAAATTATCAAAGTCTAGAGACTAAATAACAAAGCAAATTATCAAAGTCTAGAGATTGAATAACAAAGGGCCAAGCTCGAAAAAGACAATTGAGCAGCTAATCCAACTCTAGGGGGAGGAGGCAGGTCCTTATCATCAAGTTTATCGCAAACATCAGTGGGGGTCATGTCATCAATCAACTCCCACTCAGTGGGAGAAATAGTTTCATCATCTTTTTCTTCAGAGGGTTGGAGAGACTGAACCGGACAAATAGCAAGCTACAAGCAGGGAAATTTGCCTAAATCAAGCCAACCAACACCCAACCTAGGAGAGGGCAGGTGAAAAGGTTGAGACCATACCCCTTGAGCAGTAGAGTCTCTAGAATGTTGAGGACCACAGGATGGAGAACCTTTATCATCACGGTTGTGTCTGGCAGAATTTCTATGCCCAAATTGACACCCCTGAGAAGAGTTGGTAGGATATGGGGGGACCCAACCAACTGTGCAGGGAGCATTACCTGAGTGGTCAAGTAGCTCCTGAAGATGAGCAACTTCAAGTGAAACTTTTGAAGCTTGCACCTGAATTTGAATAAGATCATTAGAGCAAATGATAGCTTTAGAATATAGAGAAAAATGTCTATTTGTAGAACAATGAGAAAAAATAGTAGCATCCCTATCTTTCCATACGTTGAATAGAATTTCCACTCTGAAAGCATGTCAAATATGAGTATACTTGGCCGTGAGACAAGGCTAGTCTCTAAGAAAAACCATATGCCAAGAAAAGGGTGAAGGCTTAAAAGGCTTGAAGAAGTCATGGATCCAAGACCATGCTTCTTGTGCTTTTGAGATAAACCAAAAAAGATGCTTGAAAGACTCAAACTGCCCACAAAAAGGGCAATGGGGGAAAGGGATGCCCA
Source organism: Cunninghamia lanceolata (assembly GCA_027924645.1). Taxonomy (NCBI): domain Eukaryota; kingdom Viridiplantae; phylum Streptophyta; class Pinopsida; order Cupressales; family Cupressaceae; genus Cunninghamia; species Cunninghamia lanceolata. The sequence continues at coordinate 10,663,802 of BSBN01000108.1, forward strand.
TCTGAACTAGATGATGCCCCAAAGGGAGGCCTTGGTAAAGAATGTACCAAGAAAAATGAGCAAGTTTGGGTTCTAAAACTACAAACCAAACACACTGAAATCATTTCTTCCAACTCTTAGGAGAAGACTGTAATTTCCATCGATGATTGAGTTGATCGACCATATGCAAGTGTGGAAACAACCATGAATATCTTTTATTGGTCTTGTAATTTCTGAAGGGTGTGCCAGGATACCATTTCCAATCTTTCCACCATGGTTTGAGAGATCTCACTCCAATCTTATGAAGCATTAGAGGAGGAATCACATCAATGCCAGACTGGTAAGTCTCTTGATCATGGTTTACAAGTCTGTATTCAAGTTTAAATTCAGGCCATGATAATTTTTTTTGGTAAAACACGAATGCCATGCTTGAAGAATTGCAAAGCATGACACCAAGGCACATGAGCTAAAGGCTAGTCTTGAATGCTAAAAATGGGGGACCACTAGATGGAGTATTGGTTGATGGATAAACCATTGCGAAATTCATTCCATGCCCAAACTTTTCAAATGTTTTTAATGACGAAGGTGCCTTTAATGGAAATAGGTTTCCTCATGGTAAGAAGGGTTCCTAAATCCAAGCCCTTCCAGACTGACTGCCCATGAGGTGTTCCTGTGCTAATGCAATATCGCACAAGAATTTTCTATGCTTCATTACCATTAAGGGCTCGAATGAGCCATTTAACACACAAGACAATGCCTTAGTGGAGAATGGAAATCAAACTGAGCCCTCTAGTCTCTTGGGGAAGCCAACAAAATTCCTAGGCTACATGATGAAAACCTTGATGGCCATCATTGGAGGCCCACAAAAAGTCTATGAATCTTCTCAATTTTCAAATAAGAATCTTTTGAAGGAACCCAACAAGAAGAATAGTAAACATGTGTTGCTGCAAGAGTCTTGGAACAAATCTAAAATTTACCAGCCAAAGAGAGAGGCTTGGTAATCTAGTACTGGAGCTTTTTCTCAATCCTTGTGATAACAACCTACCGCAGATCTAAGGGGGTAGCCTAGAAGGCAAAATGAATTCTAAGGAATTAGAATATCTCTCTATGATCAATCCATTTCCAACCAAATGAGTTGAGCCAACTAGGTTTGGGAAGAAAAGATTGGCAATAACACGGAATTTTCTACCACTAAATGCTAGAGCTAGAAGCTAGACAAAAAATATTAAGAAACTGGATTGCCTCTTTGATGTTATCTTATTCCTCAAGAAGAGTCAAGAAGGAATGATCAACAAAGTAGCCATTAACCAGTTGTTGGGAAGAATTAGGAAGCAAAATCTCTTTAACACAGGATTGAGAAACTGCTTGAGCTAAAAGATAACCAAACCCTTCAAAAGATAGAACATAGAGAGCTAGAGCTAGTGGGCATCCTTGATGAATGGAACAAAAAAGTCCAAAGGAGGTGGATTGACAACTAGAAATGGTAGTGCAAGTAGAGGCATTAGTAAAAAGCATTTGGATTATTCATAAAAGTCAAGGGCTGAAGCTTAGGGCCTATAACATAGCTAAAATAAAAGGCCACTCAATGCGGTCATAGGCTTTGGTAAAATCAATTTTAATAAACACAATATCTTACTGAAAGAGATGTACCCATTCCATACCTTCCGAAATAGCAATGATGCTATCCAAAATAAATCTAGATTTAACAAAACCAGTCTACTTCGATCGAACAATGAGACACAACAAGGAGCAGATTTTAAGGGCAAGTGCTTTGGCAATGATCTTGTAAGAGACATTTAATAAAGTAATAGGCCGCTAGTTGTTGATATCCACAGGGTCACCAACTTTAGGTATGAATTTGATATTTCCCTTGTTTATAATATTACCTAGAGAACATGTGCGTATGGCTTCAAAATAAACCTTATGAAGATCCCTCCCCATAGTATCCCAAAAAGATTTATAAAATTCACAAGGGAAGCCTTCCAAACCAGGGGCTTTTTCATTAGCCATGGAGAAGAATGCTTCCTTAAGATCATCTTGAGAGAGATTCTGGTCACAAAGAACTTTGTGGGCATTAGACAGTTGGCAAGGGACTGCTGCAAGACACTGTTGAAGGACAAGTTGCCTAGTAGGGGTAGATTCTTGGGCTAAAGAAAAATGCTCATAGTGTTGAACAAAGGCTTGCAAAATGTCAGGAAGCTCATGAAGGAGCTAGTCTCCTTCTCTAATTTGTTTCATTGATTGGGAAGTATGATGGCTTGAAGGGCTTGGAAAAATTCTTTGGATACTTGTTGGTAAATAGATTAGCCACTGTGAATGAATCCTCAAGAATGACTTTGTTTCGTCTAAAGAGAAATGACAGACTTGCAAATAGTTGGAGTGATCACTATGGAGTAGCGGTCCTCCTCTATGTTTGAGAGGGGAAACTCCCTCATATGATTAATTTGGGGGATTTTATGGTATTTTAACTAGAAATACCAAAGGTAAACAAAATGAAACTAATGGAAAAAGATTCCTAGAAACCCTAGTTGTAGACACAAGAATATTAATTAGTATTTCATGAACTTATTCAAAACTATAAAGATTCGTCACAAAATTAAGAACTACATTCCCATATTTTTGTGATGAAAGAAAATGGTAAAAAATATAATGCTGAAACAACAATGAAAGAACAAGACATGCAGACCCACATACTGTAAGATAGGCAATATTAATGCATCCAAATCTAGATACCAAGGTTATGATTGCATTTCTTCACATTGATTGCATGGCTGTAAATGCTCCAACAAATGATAAATAGTTTCCATAGTTGCATAAAAGAATTACCGATTCAACATAAGATAAATCAGTAATTATAATACAAAAAACACCTAAAACACAAGAATAAAATGCATCCTGTATTATGGCATTGAATTCACATAGTTGAAAAAACCTTCTGTATAGACTGTGAAGTAAAAATCCTTTGTTTTCTCTCATCTCTCCTCCAATACCAAAAAACAACTTTCATAAAAATGGAACTGGAACCAGAAAAAAAGGAACCCTTCTTCATTCAAAAACAATGTTTTATAACCTCCCAGCCCGTAACTAATTTGTAACCATTTCTTTTTCACTTTAGGAGTTTAAATGATTTATAAAATATCATTATCTCCCATGGATGCACTTTTGAAATAGTTTCATTACATACATTGGAAAATGACTTTATAATAAAATATTGAATCTTTGTGGGAATTTTTATCAAGCATATGCCTATCGAGGCATTATGTCAAACAATTTGTTTGTGTTGACTGTAGGTGTTCATTTATGGAGTATTTCATTAAACACTTGCATTTATTTTCCTCTTTTCATTGGAACAAATCATAAGTTTAGTCATTTCTTCAAAACAATTTCTTCATCTCATCATTCATTATCTATGCAGGATGCCATAATCACTGTTACATTTCACTTTTGACTTTGATGAACATTCCTCTCCAGTTTCTCCATGTTCAGTTTCATCACTAGTCTCTACTTCTGACGCACTTTCTTCACTAAATCATGAAGTGTAAAAACACTCCTATCAAAAGTTAACAATATGAGAAAGGGCTTTCACTAATCATTCTCTATTCATGTTACACAATCAACCATCTACCCTTACTCATTTCTGCATAGATGTTTTGAGATAAGAACACAAATTGTAGTAATAAAAAAGTAGTGTTGCTATAAATAATCTTAAGTCTATATTCATATGTGATCTAAAGTCACCAAGAAATACATCCCCAAAACTGCCATAGGTTTTAAATGGCATCTTAATGATAAAGTTTAAGGTGTCCTGAATATAGCCAGCAAGAGTGTCATGTCCCCATATTTTAAGGCATTGTTTAAATTAAAGATTGAAACATCATGATAAAGGCAATGAAGCTGCTCTCATAAAATAAAATATACTTATTGTAAATAATAAATATATGGCATTATTATTATTAATTATCAATATAAAATATAATGTTATTATTATATAATAATATAATAATCAATATAAATATAATATCAATAATGATATTATATAAAATAATTTCTTGAATATAATATATAATATATTATTTTATAAATATGACAAATATAATTATCATTATAAATATAAATATAAATATTTAAATAATTATAAATATGTAATACTAATATAGATATAAATATCTAATATTATAATATATATAACTTCAATAAGACAAAGGTCTTATTTTAGGTTACGGTAGCCAATATAAGGCAAAGCCTTAGAAAAAGAAGTGATCACTTTATATAACTATTAAAAGATAATTAGTATCTTTTTAATAAGGAATTCTTTATAGTTTCACTTTTAAAAGGACGAAGATCTTGATTAAAGAAGACATCAATAAGAATTGGTATTTGTTGAGGGCTTCGCATTTAAGGAGATCCTGCGTGGAAATTAAAGGTGGATTTTATAGATTCTTCAGTTTAAAGGATTCGTGGTATTAAGAAGTATTTCAATCACCACACCTGCGGGAAAAGACAACAACTGAATCAATAAATAGAAATCACAGGCTAACCGCAGTAAGCAAGGTGATAGAGAGGTTGACTGCGATCATTGATAGAGTTGAATCTCCATTAGGTAGCGCTGATAGTAAATCCTATGAAATCAACAAGCAGCCTTAGTTATGTTCGATTTGATTAAATACTTGAACTTGTTATTGAAGAATGACATTCAGAGTTGTCAGGATTTGGCAAATGCCAAAGAGAAGCAAATCGCTCCATAAGGAAGACACCCATAGAATTACGGGTTCCAGCACTAAGGAGTCACAGCAGTATGGACACAAGCTGATTCGCATTCATCATTCATCGAAGGTTCTTCATGTGGAAACACATCTGAGTTGAGAGTTTAATAAGGATGAAGACACATAAGCATCGTTGGACATTGTATATAACTTGAATATTATATAAGGATTCTGAGTTGGTTGATGTGAACATCATTTCATATTTATTAAGGACAACGAATCATATTTTAGGGCACCGATTGGAATTAGAGAGGTCTAAACTTCAAATCTTTAATTTGAAGCAACTATTCCTATTTACAAACTTGATTATTCGTTCTTGAGTTTACCATGGCAAAGTGGAATGTTTTGAGATCATAATTTGTTTCTGCATAGAGAATTTAGTGAATATCTAATTGGGATATTACAAAGAGGTTTTGAGTCTGGATTTATTTGCTGAAAATTTTTTAGGGCCTTTTTAGAAAACTCACTTTGTGCATATCCCTGTAATTGTTGCAATTGATGAAAACACATTTAACATATTGACTGTATTAGTTTACTTAAACTTTTCCTACTCTCCACATAACATTGACAACATTGTTAACAAGGAGGTCAGTTGGTTTATTTCAACATTGCCTCATGAATGATATGATGAGCACATGGTTATACTGAAGGGGGGTCAGTGAATCAATATATATTAAAACTTTCACTTTGCAAATTTTAACCAATCACAATAAAGCATACATGTAAGATCTAGCAATCATGAACACAGAGAGAACACATGATTTTATGTGGAAACCCTTGTGGGAGAAAACTGCAGAAAAGTATTACTTATAAATATATTGATTCTTCTTCTATAGGCACCAACCTACTTCTCTTACAATTCTTTTTTTGTGAGCACCGACCCACTAGAGACACCAATCCCCACTTGTCAAATCTGTAGGCACCAACCTTAACAACTGAGCACCAACTCAGTAGGATACACCAATCTCTAAGCACCAACATATAAATTCTTCAATGGATGATATTTTTTCTTTACTCACAATCTAATTACTACTTCTGATTTTGTATGATGTAAGTCTTTCCTTTTAAAATCAGGTTCACACACATATACTTTCTTTCCTCACAAATCTGATCACACACTTTCTTCTACCTCAAATCAGATTGAAATCATGTACAACTTCTTTACACAAAACTGCTCATAACATGGAAATATCTTCACATAATCTTCATATTATCACACACACTTCCTTTAAAAACAAATCATATTTGTACTTCATACTTCTGCCCCTTCTCTTCCTTTATATTTACTCTTAACTCAGAAATAAATAATTAAAATTACTTACTTATAGATTCACCTTTCACTCACCTTTTATTGTTCTTCAAGGGAGGTGACCCAAATGAGTTGATATGTCTTTTGCCAAAAGACAACTTCAATTAACATCACACCTCTTACAAATCAAATCATAGCCTTAGTTAAATAAATCGCTGCCTCTTCACAACAAACAAAATCTTTTCACAATCTAATCTCTGCCCTTTGTATATTTAGATCGCACCTCTTTATTATCTTCTTAAGTGCTCCTCTTGTATTCTTTATATGATTCTTGGCGCTTTTTATTAAGGGAAGTGGGCCACCTTTAAGATTTTAAATCTTTAATTTAAAATCTTATCTAAATGTAGTCGGCCACTTTGAAATACTAGTTTAGGCTCGTCTTTGAATGAACATATGGCACCAAGGTAAATAGGAGGTCAGCCCATGTATGAATTTCAAAATCTCTACTAAATGAGGTTGGCCATGTGAAGGAATTTTCTGCCATCTATATATATTAATCATTGTCTTCTCTTTAGTACTTTTTATCTCTACCTTGCTGTCTTGTAAGTATCATCTTTGCCAAATGAAGGTTTGCTAGGCTTTGTCTTGGTACTGCATACAAAGGTTCATGTTTAAATCTTTAATTTAAACATAATATATCTTCATGAATGGCGCTAAGGTGAGAGTCGACCATCATATTGACTATACATTTAATCTTTGTCTTTATCATTAATATATTTGCCTTTATTAATGTGACGAATATCTGCCTTATATATCTGCTCTTTTACTTGATCGCCATTGCCCTATATATCTCTTCTTATTGCATCACTCTTATACATCAATGTCAACATATTCCTTTGACAATCTCTTCATTCTTCCTTTGACATCAATGAAAATAATTACTTTGACATTCTCATCCATACATCCTGGACAACTAATCTAACAATCTCCATGACAAATATTTTGATATCAACAATCTTGTTCACGCACCTTGACATCAATGACAACCATCTTGTCCATGCATCTTTGACATCAATGACAATATTTACAACAATCTCCTCCTTTGTCATTTATGGCAATACAAACATAATTCTCTCCTTTTGCATTGCTCCCCTTACTCTATCTCTCCCCCATTGACATCAATGGAAAGGGACACTTAGTATACCTTTTTCTCTTCATGATATGATTCTTTCTTTTTTGTGATGCTCCCCCTATCTGTAAGACTCCTCTTTTCTGTAACTCTTCCTTTTTCTATAGCTATCTCTTTTTGTACTACTCTCTCTGTCTATCATGCTCTCTTTGTCTCACTGCTCCCCCTGTCTCTAATTTTCTTCTTTTAATGGTAATGGGATGCTCATTACCCTCATCATAGTCATCAATTGAACTATCTCTGAATACCTTCTCTATGGAGCTAAATGATGATGCTTTTGGATAGCTCCCCCTGAACTTGTACTTCACTTTATGGACTTGGTGATATCTCTTGTGGATGAAATGCAGTTCGCACAAGCATAGATTCTTCATTTTCCTTATTATCTTGCTCTTGTTTCCTTCTCCAATTTTATTCCTCTTGACTATTCATAGCTTCCACTTTCTTGTTCTTCCTAGGAGGTTCCACAAGACCACTTCTATAGAAGCATGCTATATGTCCACAATTGTTGCACTTGTAGCATTCAATATTGTAATCCAACAAAGGAGAAAAAGAATTGTAGTTTTTTTCTTGGGAACTCATACGGACTTCTATTCTTGTTCCAATCAAATCTTCTTGCATGTGTCCAACAATTTATTGCTTTATGAGAAAATTTATTGCAAGAATAGCAATAACCATGAAATGAATGTTGAAACTTGTTCATTTGTGCTTGCCTTGGTGGGAATGACCTAAAATTTTCTTTGTTTCCTTTGTGAATATTGATTTTCTGAGTGACATTACTTTCTCTCTTCTTGGACCTATCACCATTGATGGAGCTCTTAAGTACATTTGCATATCCTTTGGACTTCTCATTTGTTTTCTTTAGTAACTCTATAGATTTAGAACTTAACCCTTTTTTAGTAGTCTTCTAATTTTCCTCCTTTGATTCCTTGGGAGGTTGATCTATTTTAGAACTTTGCCCTTCTTTGAATCCAATACCACTCTTATCACATGTAGGTTTTTGAGAGTTTATAATTTTATCCAATGTTTCTGAACTCCTTACATTTTTCAATTCCTTGTTTAGTTGAGCCACAATTTTCTCTAACCCCTTCCTCAAAGAGAATTTCAGACTCTAATCTTTCACAATCTTCTTCCTTTGTCTTTAGCTGAAATCTCACTTCCTCTTCTATCTTTTTTGCTTCTTCACATTGAAATTTTAGTTCCACGATCAATTTTTTTGCTTCTTCAAGAGCTTAAGATACTTTGCCTTTCGATTCACTTTCCTCTTGAACTTTGGATTTTAGTTGTGAGTTTCTTCTCTGAAGTTTTTCAATCTCATCATATGTGAATTGGAGTTCTTCCTCAAGATCCACTTCTCCTTCATCATCCTCATTCTTTTTATCTCTTGAATCTCTTGCTTCCTCTTTTCAGCTATCTTCATCGCTCATTGCTTCCACTACCATGAATAGTATTTCTTCTCTATTACTGAAAAATTCATCATCATCTCTTTTTTCTCTCAATTTGATCTTGCTTGTAGCCCTTCTTATGGTGTTTATATCCTCTTTCTTTCTTCATATCATAGTCCTCTTCATCATCGCTGCTCTCACTTTTGCCCTGTGGACACTTAGAAGCAAAATGACCCAATTTACCACAATTAAAACATTTAAACTTATCTTTATACTTACCTAATCTTGTCTTTTGTTTCCTCATGAAGTGGGTTTCTTTTTCATTTGAACCATCACTAGAGTAATCACTTGAGTCATACCTCTTATTCCTTATCTTCATTCAAGCTTTAAATGTGGCCTCTTTTTTAGATGATTTGTTATTTTTCATCCTCATTTCGTATGCCGTGAGGATCCCATGCAATTCATCCTTTGTTAACATTTCCATGTCTTTTATTTCTTCAATTTCTGAAACCCTTGCATCAAACCTAATAGGAAGAGATCTTAGTACCTTTTGTACTATCATGGATTCTTTCATTTCTTCACCAAGACCTCTAATGGTATTGATGATTTCATCCACACCAAGAAGGTAGGCTGCAATATTTTCATCATCTCTCATATTTAAGCTCTTAAATTGTCTTCTATCGATTTGGATCTTGGCCTTCTTAACTTTTTAATCACCTTCATGAATATTCTTTAGTTTATCCCACATCTCTTTGGCAGATTTGCAGTGCATTACCTTTACAAACTCTAATTCAGCCAAACCACAAAAAATAGCATTTTTGGCCTTGGTATTGTTTTTGCTTTCCCTCTTTCCATCCTTATCTATTGGTGATGTAGGAGAAATGTACCCATTTACAATGGATTTCCATATGCCAATCCCTAGAACATTCTAATAAGTCTCCATCCTGAAACTCCAAAAGGCATAGTTGGTTCCATCAAATAGTGGTGCCTTGTTTGAAGAAAATCCATATCAATCATGTTTGCCCATGTGTGCTTTTAAGATCTACCCTCAAGTGGTTAAGCTCTCTCAGAAGGAACTCACTCTAATACCAATTGATGAGAACATGGTTATACTAAGAGGGGGGTGAATTAGTATATATTAAAACTTTCACTTTTCAAACTTTAACGAATCACAATAAATCACACATGTAAGATATAGAAATTACGAACACAGAGAGAACACATGATTTTACGCGTAAACCCTTGTGGGAGAAACCCATGACAAAGTATTGCTTATATATATGGGTAAGTGCAAGAACATGGGGGCCAGAAAGGGGTCTTAAGTGGCCACTTTTTTTTTTTTTTTTTCTGAAATTAGGAAATACTGACTTTGGATGAGAAATTGAGCATAGTTACACTCAAAATTTTAAGATGCAACAAAAATAATGTTCGTAGTGCTTCGAGTCTACTTTCTAAACTACTAATTTTTTAAAAAATGGTATAGATTAAGGGGTTCAAAAGAGGGAGCCACATAAATTGGTGTTGTTTCTGTAAAGAAAACATAACATAGCGTGTTTTGTGGCTCCCTCAAAAGGTTAATTTTTTTTTTGGTATTTTAAAAATCGCTTCAATGAGAAATTAGCTAACAACATGTAGTTTATGCTTAATTTTTCTAATAATTTTTTAATGAATATTTGATTTTTTACTAATTTTCAAAGTGGACACATCCTAAAAAAACATAATTTTGGCCATGCTACCCCTATAAATTTTGAAAACTAATTGAAAATTAAATTTTTTAATATGTGTAGAATGGAGTCTAGTTTATGAAAATGTAATTTATTTGAAATTTCAATGAACGGTTAATTTATAATGAAAAAATGACCAAAGACTGGTTTTTGACCAAAAATAGACACACAAACAAAAGAAATTAAAGATGAAAGGCTTAACATTGTCAAAATGTAAAAAGAATTACATCGTTAAATAGCTAAGAGAAATCCTAACATTACCTAGGTGTTCAATTTATTTAACCTTGAAACACGTGCAAATCTGAAGGTTAGCACAAACAAAATTATGTTAAATCCTGTAGAATATGCAAAAACACATATTTGGACTTTGGAAAGGCACTCCAAGCCTTTGGGTTGGAAATCCAAAGCAAATTCCAAGCCTAAGGCTTGGGATTCCCAAAGCAAAATATAACGCGAGCACGTTATAATGTGCTCACATTATGTTTTGTTTTTTTTTTTTTCATTTTTACAGGTTTCCCTGATGTTTGGCTAGTTCAACATAACGCGAGCACATTATAACACACTCTGTTATGTCTCGCTTGGAAGGATTTATGTTGAAGGTTCCTAAGTATGTTTGATGTATGTATATATGTATGCTTGTATGTATGTATGTATGGTTGTATGTATGTATGTACATGTATCCATGCTTGTATGTATGTATATATGTATGCATGTTTGTATGTACTGTATGTACATGTATGTATGTATGTAAGGGTTTTGGGCTTAGGGTATATAAGGACTTGAGCCAGTATAGTTTTTAGGGTTGAGGGTTGAGTTTTTTGGGTTTAGGGTTTAAGGTATAGGGTTGAGGTTTGACAGATTAGGGCTTAAATAATAGGTAGAGGGTAGAGGGTAGAGGTTAGAGGGTTGAGAGTTAATATTCAGCTTGTTGAATGTATAAGATTAAGTGTGTAAAGCATGGGGATTAGGGTTTAGGATATGGATTTAGGGTATATAAGGCACAGGGTGACTTGGGTTGAGAGTGTATGGTTTAGGTTTAATTTTAGTATAGGGTTGAGGCACAATATTCAGGGTTTAGGGAATAAGGGTGAGGTTATAGGGTATAGAGATGAGGGTTTGTGGGTGTAGGCTTCAAGGTTTAAGGTATAGGTTGAGTATTGAGGGATTAGGGTATAAGTATATGGTTGAGGGTATAGGGTTGAGGGTTGAGAGTTTATAGCTGAGGGATAATGTTCAAGGTTGAGAGAGGTGGAGAGGAAGGGAAATATCTAGAGAGCCATGAGAGATATACAATTGAGAGACCTACAACCTAGGGAGAGAGGGGTGACCGAGATAGGGAAGAGATGGGGATGACGTAGATAGGGGAGGAGAGGGGAGGATAAGGGTTGAGGTTTTAAGGGTTTAGGGTTTAAGGGTCAAGGGTTTAGGGTTTAAGGGTTGAGGGTTAAAGGGTTGAGGTATTAAGGGTTTAAGGGTTAAGGGATTAGGGTTTAGGGCTGAGAGTTTAGGGATAGAGTTTAGGATTTAAGGTTTAAGGGTTGAGGGTTGAGGCTTTAGGGATAAGGGTTTAGGGTGAAAGGAAGCAAGGTATGCAAAACACACTTCCTACACCAACCTAATGAGGGGAATAGTATGCAAATTATTTTAAATCCTTAAAATTGTAGGAATGTTAATCACATAACATAAAGATTACAATAGAAACACAACACAAAGAGAGTGAGACAAGATATACCATGGGGAAAACCCTTTCAGGAGAAAACCCCACACTCCAAAGCACAGCTCAAATGTATTACAGTAAACAATAACATGTTACAATATAGTTTTAGAGCCAATGCTCTTTCAGGAGTCTTCGACACTCATATTTAGAGATATTTTGGTAGCATAATAGTACCTGTTAATAACTATATGCATCTCCCATCCAAGCACCTGTTTATAAAGAGTTTATAAGGCAAAATAGGAAGCTTCTAGAGATGGGCATCCATTTTGACCTCATGGCCCAAAACCCACGCCTAGGGACACTTGTCCAAGTCATTACAACATGATTTTACGCATGTAATAATATGCCTTCCCAATGTGGGGTGCTCCATCCAAGAATGGACAATGACAGATGCTCTTACGCACCTTACAACTATCATAGAATCCATCATACATGACAACTCTTACAGCTGTAAGAGAATCTATGATAACTACCTAAAAATAGCATATTCCTCTTACAACATGTCATAACCCACCTTGGGTGCCCAAAGATGCCTTCCTCAAAGATGCTCTTCGAAACATGTCTTCACCTATCATAGAGTCTTCTATTCTTGACTCTTACACATCAGAGAATCTGTCATAGGAATCCATCATAACACTTACGCGTCATAACTCCTTACACACTGCACAAGATGCCAACACATGGCAGAAAACCTCTACCACAATATGGGATGCCTATATCCACATAGGATGAGTTGACCATCCTAGTCACATTATAAGTGGAGTGACAACTCACCATGCCACTTCACACTAAATGACAAAATAAGATGTGCAACATACATTACATCATAGGAAAATAAATAAATACATAATCAAATAATTAATGCTAGGAATTACCAAGGTTGAGATACCTTAATCACCAACAGTCTCCTACTTGTCAAACACCTTGTAAGAGCCAATATAAATAACAGGATTTAACTGCTATAGGCTGAGAGGCCCATAGACTCCAAACACCATTTGAACTTGTTTGTGCCCATTGGTTTCATCAATGCATCTGCAACATTCTTCAAAGTGTCTATCTTCTCCAATATCACCTTCCCATCCTCTACCATGTCTCGCACAAAATGAAACTGTACATCAATATGCTTTGTTCTGGCATGGAAAGTTGGATTCTTTGCTAAGAAAATCATACTCTGACTCTCACAACAGATAGTAATCTGTCCTGCATCAACACCAATATTTGAACACAATCTCTTAAGCCAAATGGCTTCCTTACAAGCATGATTAGCTTCCATATACTTTTCTTCTATTGCCGCTTTCTCATCCAAATAATTGCACCACCGAACATAGTAAACACATAAGCACTGGTGGATCTCCTGCTGTCAATGTCACCCACCCAATCAGAATCCACATATCCATGGATACTCACAGAATGCAAAGGTCTTGTAGGATGACCATTATAATATAAGGAATACTCAGAAGTACCCCGCAAATATCTAAACACTCTCTTCACTGCATCCCAATGTACCCGTCCAGGATTAGCCATAAATCGACTAAGGACTCCCACTGCTTGGGTAATGTCTGGTCTAGTATAGACCATAGCATACATCAAGATGCCAACAACACTAGCATAAGGCACTCTGCTCATATCCTCCATCTCAGAAGGAGACTTTGGACAATCATTAACAAATAACTTTGTCCCCAATGAAACAAGAACACACAATGGTCTATAATCTACCATGTTGAATCTCTCCAACACAGTCTTCACATACTTACTTTGGCTTAACCAAAGATTTTTGTTTGCTTTGTCTCTTTTGATTTCCATTCCCAGAATGTACCTAGCTTCCCCTAAGTTTTTCATCTCAAATTGTGCTGACAATTGAGACTTCAAATCAGAAATCATATTCTTACCATTCCCAATTAACAACATATCATCAACATACAATGCAATAATGAGAATGCGATCATTGTCAAATTTGTAGTACACACAATGATCTAATTTTAACCTTAGAAATCTAATAGACAACACAAAGGCATAAAATTTTAGGTACCACATCGTAGGAGATTGCTTCAAACCATACAAAGACTTCTTTAACTTGCAAACCAAATGTTCTTTACCTTTTTCTATGTAATGTGCTGGCTGTGACATGTAAATATCTTCCTCTAAGTCATTAGTTGCTACAAGAGATAACATGAACCGAATAGATGTCAGCTTTGCAACAGGAGAGAAAATTTCACCATAATCAATTCCCTCCACTTGTGAATACCCCTTCGCAACCAATCTAGCCTTATACTTCTCAACACTCCCATCTGCACCAAATTTCTTCTTGAACACCCATTTACAACCAATAGGTTTCTATACTTTAGGCAAAGGTACCAAGTCCCAAGTTTTAGTCTTTTCCAATGAATCCATCTCATCTTCCATGGACTCCTTCCAGGAACCTGCATCTTTCATGCCCATAGCCTCTATCACAGTTCTAGGCTCATCAGTGTTAGTAATCAAAGCAAAAGCACAACTAGAATCTAGCAATGAATAACCAAACCTATCAGGTTGCTTTCTTGTTTGTGTAGACCTCCTCAAAGGTTGAGGTTGAGGTTTTGCTTCTTCTTCTGAGCTTTCAAAGCTGCTAGAGCTCTCCTCATCTTCAAGTCTCACAAGGTCTTTTAGTTTAGTCTTCTTAGGGCTAGAAGGAAACTGAACCACATCCTCTTTCTTTTCTTTCTCTTCTGGCTATGGAACAACAGGAGAAGGTATTAGCTCTTTGAAAATAAAACTTCTGCTATACAACACTTTCTTAGCCATAGGATCCCAAAGCTTGTACCCTTTCACACCAACACCATAGCCAATGAAGATACACTTAACAACCTTGTTCTCCAATTTTGACCTCTTCTCCCTATGCACATGAGTATATGCCTCACAACCAAAAATGTGAAGATATCTTAATGAGGGCTTCTTACCAGACCACACCTCCATGGGTGTCTTATCAACAAGAGCTGATGTAGGAGACATGTTTACCAGGTATCAAGCAGTGGCTACAACTTCAGCCCAAAACTTTTGTTCAAGGCTAGCATCACTAAGCATACTCCTAGCCCTCTCTATCAATGTCCTGTTCATCCTCTCTGCAACTCCATTTTGCTGAGAGGTGTATGGATTTGTCTTATGTCTTTCAATCCCATGTTCTTTACAGAACTTATCAAACTTTGCGGAACAAAACTCACCACCGTTATTAGTTCTCAAACACTTAATCTTTTTACCAGTCTGATTCTCAACAAAATCTTTAAACTCTTTGAACTAACTAAAGACTTCATATTTGCTTCTAAGAAAATAAAC
The DNA here is from genome assembly GCA_027924645.1 of Cunninghamia lanceolata. Lineage (NCBI taxonomy): Eukaryota > Viridiplantae > Streptophyta > Pinopsida > Cupressales > Cupressaceae > Cunninghamia > Cunninghamia lanceolata. The sequence goes on from BSBN01000108.1 coordinate 10,679,114, forward strand.
CCATGTCCTTCTACTGTAGTCATCAATGAATGAAACAAAACATACAAATTTAGAGATGGAAGGAACATTCATAGGACCAAACACATCAGAATGAATAAGATCCAACACACCAGAAGACTTATGAGAACTAGAGTAATACTGAACACAATTTTGCTTTCCATATATACAATGTTCACAAAAGTCAAACTTGAGATTACACTCATTTAACCCCTCGACGAGGTTTTTATTTTTCAGGGCTCTAAGACCCTTCTCACTAATGTGGCCAAGTCTCTTATGCCATAACATTGTCTTCTCAGCTACAAGTTTCATTTTCAAAGCATGAGCACCCTTAGGTACCCAAAATGCACTACCATCAGAAGTGGAAGCAATATATTTTTTAGCTGCAGCTTCTAATGGTGAAGATGAAGTCACTGAAACTCTTTTCTTTAAAATAGAAGCACTATTACACTATGTAGCACATGCATCTAGCTGAAATAGAGTACCTCTTCAAGTACCCTTCACAAGCACCATAGCACCTCTAGTCATCTTGCATCCTTCGCTAGAGAAGACAACCTGCACACCTGCATCATTCAATTTACTTATAGAAAGTAGGTTCCATGCCAAGCCTGGGATGTGCATAACCTTAGAGATCCCCTTCACTCATCCATTAGGAAATCAAATTGTGACTCTTCCATCGCCAACTATCTTCAGATGAGAGTCGTCACCCAGGTACACTTCCACCATCAAACTCATATTTTGTAAACCAGTCTCAATGAGAGGTCATGTGAAAAGAGGCACCAGAATCAATTAGCCACACATTATCAGATGCATGGGTGGCCAAGGCTGCAATGAAAGCATCACCATCATCTTGTGACTTGTCAGAATCTGAATCTAAGACATTATTCTTCTTTTTCTTTTTCTCCTCTTTGCATTCATTTCAGAAATGGCTAGATTTACCACAGTTCCAACAAAGAGCCTTGGACTTTCTAGGAGATTTGGATCTCCCACGGGATTTGAATCTTCCCTTATCATCTTTCTTGTCCTTATTTTTCTTACCTTTCTCCTTGGATCTTCCACGAACTGCAAGAGCCTCTTTGACTGACTCAGATGATTTTCTCCACATCTCTTCAGATAACAACAAAGACACCACTTCATCCATATTAAAGGTGGATGTGGTACTTTTGATGGCCATTAAAAGATGATCCCATGAATCCAGCAAAGAACAAAGCAAGTTCATACAATGATCCTTCTCCTCCATCTTCACACCAACAGATGTCAACTGTACAATTAGCATGTTAAAAGAATTCAGGTGATCTGCAATGGACCGTCCATCCTCCATGCTCAGAGAATATAGCTTCTTCCTCAGGAATAGCTTGTTCACCAAGGACTTAGCCTGATAAACATCTCTCAGCGTCTTCCAAAGTTCTTTCACGGTCTTCTCCTCAAGGACATTTAATAGGACAGAGTAAGCTAGATAGAGTCTCACAAGACCCTTAGCCTTCTAATCCTTGAGATCCCAATTAGCTTGAGACATTGCCACTGGTTTTACACTAGAAATGGTTTCCCATAGGTCTCTATCAACAAGCATGTCTTCCATTTTAAGTTTCCACAATTCAAAATTGCTGCCATTAAACTTCTCCACCTCTACTCTTCCGGATGTGCCTACCATCTCCTTCCTGCAAAAAGATTATAGAATACTCTGCATAGACTCCAACTCAATCTAAGATTAGTACAAAAAACCCCTACCCAACAACTAGGACCAAAGATGATCAGGCTTTGATACCAACTAAAAGGAAGCAAGGTACGCGAAACACACTTCCTACACCAACCTAATGAGGGGAATAGTATGCAAATTCTTTTAAATCCTTACAATTGCAGCAATGTTAATCACATAACATAAAGATTACAACATCAAAAAAACAAATAAAGAGAGAGACATAAGATATACCGTGGGGAAAACCCTTTTGGGAGAAAAACCCTACACTCCAAAGCATAGCTCAAAAGTATTACAGTAAATAATAACAGATTACAATATAGTTTCAGAGCCAATGCTCTTTTAGGAGTCTTCGACACTTGTATCTGGAGATATTTCAGTAGCATAACAATACCTGTCAATAACCATATGCATCTCACATCCAAGCACTTATTTATAAAGAGTTTACAAGGCAAAATAGGAAGCTTCTAGAGATGGGCATCTAACTTGGCCTCATTGCCCAAAACCCACATCTAGGGACACTTGTCCTTCATTACAACATAATTTTACACTTGTCATAATATGCCTTCCAATGTGGGGTCCTCCATCCAAGAATGGGCAATGACAGATGCTCTTACACACCTTACAACTGTCATAGAATCTGTCATACATAACAGCTCTTACGGCTATAAGAGAATATGTCATAACTACCTAAAAATAGCATATTCCTCTTACAATGTCATAACCCACTTTGGGCACCCAAAGATGCTTTCCTCAAAGATGCTCTTCGACACAGGTCTTCACCTATCATATAATCTTCTATTCTCGACTCTTATGTGTCATATAATCTATCATAGGAACCCATCATAACACTTACACGTCATAACTCCTTACACACTGCACAAGATGCCTACACATGGTAGAAAACCTCTACCACAATATGGGATGCCTATGTCCACATGGGATGAGTTGACCATCCTAATCACATTACAAGTGGAGTGACAACTCACCATGCCACTTCACACTAAATGACAAAACATGATGTGCAACATAAATTACATCATAAGCAAATAAATAAATACATAATCAAATAATTAATGCTAGGAATTACCAAGGTTGAGTCATCTTAATTCCCAACATAGTGATAAGGTCAAGGGTTTAAGGTATAGTGTCGGGGGTTAAGGGTTTAGGGATAGGGTTTAGGATTTATGTTTAAGGGTTGAGGCTTCAGGGATAAGGTTTAGGGTTTAGGGATAAGAGATTAGGGTTTAGGGTTGAGGCATAAGGGTTTAAGGTATAGTGTTTAAGGTTGAAGGATTAGGGATAGGGCATAGGATTTAAGGTTTAAGGGTTGAGGGTTAAGGCTTTAGGGACAGGGTTTAGGGATAAGGGATTAGGGTTTAGGGTTGAGGGATTAGGGTTTAGGGTTGATAGTTTAGGGTTTAAGGTATAGTGTTGAGGGTTGAGGGTTTAGGGTTGAGGTGTTAGGGTTTAGGGTTGAGGGATTAGGGTTTAAGGTATAGTGTTGAGGGTTTAGTGTTTAGTGTTTAGGGTTGAGTGATTAGGGTTTAGGGTTGACATCTATTAGGGTTTAAGGTTGAGGGTTGAGGGTTTAGGGATAGGGTTGAGGGTTTAGGGATTAGGGTTAAGGTAGAGTGTCAAGGGTAGAGGGATTAGGGATAGGGTTTAGGGTTGAAGGTTTAAGGATTCAGGGTTGAGGATTTAGGGCTGAGGGTTAAGGGATTAGGGTTTAAGATATAGTGTTGAGGGTCGAGGGTTTAGGGATAGGTTTTAGTGTTAAGGGTTGAGGGATAGGGTTTAGGGTTTAGGGATAAGGGATTTGGGTTTAAGGTATAGTGTTGATGGTTGAGGGTTTAGGAATAGGGATAACATTTAGGGTTTAGGGATAAGGGATTAGGGTTGAGGGTTGAGGGATTAGGGATTAGGGTTAAGGGTTGAGGGATTAGGGTTTAAGGTATAGTGTTGAGGGCTGAGGTTTTAAGGATAGGGTTTAGGGTTGAGGGATTAGGGTTTAAGGTATAGTTTTGAGGGTTGAGGGTTTAGGGATAGGATTTAGGATTTAGGGTTGAGGGATTAGGGTTTAAGGTTGAGGGTTGAGGGTTTAGGGATAGGGTTTAGGGTTGAGGGATTAGGGTTTAGTGTTGAGGGTTTAGGGATAAGGGAATATGGTTTAAGGTATAGTGTCGAGGGTTGAGGGTTTAGGAATAGGGATAGCATTTAGGGTTTAGGGTTGAGGGATTATGGTTTAGGGATAAGGGATTAGGGTTGAGGGATTAAGGTTTAAGGTTAAAGGTTGAGGGTTTAGGGTTTAGGTATAGGGTTTAGAGTTTAGGGATAAGGGATTAGGGTTTAGGACCTTAAGGGATTAGGGTTGAGGCTTTAGGGATAGCGTTTAGGGTTGAGGGATTAGGGTTGAGGGTCAAGGGTTAGGGTTAAGTTATAGTGTTGAGGGTTAAGTTTTTAGGGATAGGGCTTAGGGTTAAGGGTTGAGGGATTAGGGTTTAGGGATTAGGGTTTAGGGATTAGGGTTTAAGGTTGAGGGTTTAGAGATAGGGTTGAGGGTCGAGGGATTAGGGTTAAGGTAGAGTGTCGAGGGTAGAGGGATTAGGGGTAGGGTTTAGGGTTGAAGGTTTAAGGATTGAGGGTTGAGGCTTTAGGGATGAGGGTTAAGGGATTAGCGTTTAAGATATAGTGTCGAGGGTCGGGGGTTTAGTGATAGGTTTTAGGGTTGAGGGTTCAGGGATAGGATTTAGGGTTTAGGGAGAAGGGATTAGGGTTTAAGTTATAGTGTTAAGGGTTGAAGGTTTAGGAATAGGGATAGCGTTTAGGGTTTAGGGATAAGGGATTAGGGTTGAGGATTGAGGGATTAAGGATTAGGGATGAGGGTTGAGGATTGAGGGATTAAGGATTAGGGATGAGGGTTGAGGGATTAGGGTTTAAGGTATAGGGTTAAGGGTTGAGGCTTTAGGGATAGGGTTTAGGGTTGAGGGATTAGGGTTTAAGGTATAGTTTTGAGGGTTGAGGGTTTAGGGATAAGATTTAGGGTTTAGGGATTAGGGTTGAGGGTTAAGGGTTGAGGGTTGAGAGTTGAGAGTTTAGGGATATGGTTTAGGGTTGAGGGTTTAGGGTTGAGGGTTTAGGGACAAGGGATTAGGGTTTAAGGTATAGTGTTGAGGGTTTAGGAATAGGAATAGCATTTAGGGTTTAGGGTTGAGGGATTAGGGTTTAGGGTTTAGGGATTAGGGATTAGGGTTTAGGGTTGAGGGATTAAGGTTTAGGGTTGAGGGATTAAGATTTAAGGTTGAGGGTTGAGGGTTTAGGGATAGGGTTTAGAGTTTAGGATAAGGGATTAGGATTTAGCACCTTAAGGGATTAGGGTTAAGGGTTGATGCTTTAGAGATAGCATTTAGAGTTGAGGGATTAGGGTTGAGGGTCGAGGGATTAGGGTTAAGGTAGAGTGTTTAGTGATAGGGTGTAGGGTTCAGGGTTGACGATTTAGGGTTGAGGGGTTAGGGTTTAGGGTTGACAGATTACGGTTTAAGGTTAAGGGTTGAGGGTTGACTAGTTCAGGGATAGGGTTGAGGGTCGAGGGATTAGGGTTAAGGTAGAGTGTTGAGGGTAGAGGGATTAGGGATAGGGTTTAGGGTTGTAGGGTTAAGGATTGAGGGTTGAGGCTTTAGGGCTGAGGGTTAAGGGATTAGGGTTTAAGATATAGTGTCGAGGGTTTAGGGATAGGCTTTAGAGTTTAAGGTTTAAGAGTTGAGGGTTGAGGGATAGGGTTTAGGGTTTAGGGATAAGGGATTAGGGTTTAAGGTATAGTGTGGAGGGTTGAGGGTTTAGGAATAGGGATAGTGTTTAGTGTTTAAGGTCGAGGGATTAGGGTTTAGGGTTTAGGGTTTAGGGATAAGGGATTAGGGTTTAGGGATTAGGGTTGAGGGTTGAGGGTTAAGGTAGAGTGTCAAGGGTAGATGGATTAGGGATAGAGTTTAGGGTTTAAGGTTTAAGGACTGAGGGTTGAGGCTTTAGGGTGAGGCTTAAGGGATTAGGGTTTAAGATATAGTGTCGAGGGTTGAGGGTTTAGGGATAGGTTTTAGGGTTTAAGGATTAAGGGTTGAGGGATAGGGTTTAGGGTTTAGGGATAAGGGATTAGGGTTTAAGGTATGGTGTCGAGGGTTGAGGGTTTAGTAATAGGGATAGTGTTTAGGGTTTAGGGTTGAGGGATTAGGGATAAGGGATTAGGGTTTAGGGTTGAGGGATTAAGTTTTAGGGTTGAGGGATTAAGGTTCAAGGTTGAGGGTTTAGGGATAGGGCTCAGAGTTTAGGGATAAGGGATTATGGTTTAGGACCTTGACGGATTAGAGTTTAGGGTTGAGGCTTTAGGGATAGCATTTAGGGTTGAGGGATTAGGGTTGAGGGTAAGGAATTAGGGTTAAGGTAGAGTGTTTATTGTAGAGGGATTAGGGATAGGGTTTAGAGTTGAAGGTTTAAGGATTGAGGGTTGAGGCTTTAGGATGAGAGTTAAGGGATTAGAGGTTAAGATATAGTGTTGAGGGTTGAGGGTTTAGGGATAGGTTTTAGGGTTTAAGGTTTAAGGGTTGAGGGTTGAGAGATAGGGTTTAGGGTTTAGGGATAAGGGATTAGGGTTTAACCTACATAGTTTTGAGGGTTGAGGGTTTAGCAATAGGGATAGCGTTTAGCATTTAGGGATAAGGGATTAGAGTTTAGGGTTTAGGGATAAGGGTTTATGGTATAATTCCTGGGCCTCAATTGTTTATAATTCGACTCCCCATTCTGATAAGAAAAAAGGAGTCAAAAATTTGCATGGTTCCCAAAAGAAAAACCCTACTCTGTTGGGCCCATCTGATTTGGCTAACCCTTCTGGTGGCACGGATGGGTTCCCTGACCAAGAACAAAAGGTGGCAGCTGAGGTTTTGTGTGTTTTTAAAAATAGTCCTACTCACTCTGGCAAAAAGAAGAGGAAAAGAGACTTAAGTGAGCACTATGAGCCTAAGAAGTCTACTAAAATGAATGGTAAGAAATCTTCTAACAGTGTGGAACCCATATGAGTCAACCATTGAAAAGGGCCACACTAATATTCAGGATAAGGGGGGAGAAGAAGCTGTGAGAGATAAGAAGAAAGATGTTAAGGGGAAATCTGCAAGAAGGTCAAGCATCCGCCGTTCAAGCAGGCTTGCTGGAGTTAAAACCCCTGTGCTAAAGATTGTCGACTACTCCTTGGCCTCTAACCGTAAGAAGGAAGTAGAGATAAAAGAAGTTAAATCTACCCCTGAGTAGCCAACAGTCTAGAAGGGAGACATTTTGTTTGAATAATTGAACAACTCATTCTATGACACCGAGGAGGATGAGGTTGGGGTTATGGAGTCCCCAAGGAAGGAGGTGGTCAATGTTGAAAAATGTGACAACTACTGTCAGCTTAATAAGGACATGGATGACCTAAAGACTAGAATGACATCCCTTGAGGATAATATGAGGGTGATGGCAACCCTGTGTTCCAAAGTGACCCACTGGGCAACTACTTCTTTGGCTATTCTGTAAGAAATTCAAGATGGTAAGCAAGATAAGGAGGGAAACTTTGCTAGAAAGGATGAGCTGTTGGGATTCCTCATGGAGAAATGGAATATGATACTTAAGTAGTGTTTGGTTTTTCCTTTGTTTTTGGTATTGGTTCTATTTTTTTCTTTATCATGCCTTGTAGCTGTTAGTTGGTTGTTGGTCTGTTGTTCATTGCTTGTTGGCCTATTTTTATACCTTTATGGCCTTTTTTTATAGATCTACACCTTGGTTTGCAGTTTACCAATATCAAAAACATAAATATAAATGTAATGATAATTCTACTAATTTGTACAATCAATAATTTAATATACATTCTATTATTAATATATAATTAATTATCTGGTTTCATTAATATTTAAACTATTAAAAATTTATAAATAATATATACAATGAATCAAAATTAAATAATCACATTAATATGAATATTATATTAATATAGATATTGTATTTTTTGTTATAATATTTGCATAGAGGTAAAGAAAAAAATATTATTTGTTTAACATTAAATTTTTTTTGTTTAATAACCAAATTCCCGACAAGAATTTAGCCACTCAAAAATTTAATTGAACAAGTTGTATTTTTCTCTTTGATTTTAGTGTGTTTGTTTTACTCAAAATAGTATTTCCCCAAAATCCATCCTTAAGACCGAGCCAATCACAACACAGATAAATGGTTTTCCAAATATTTTTTTGTTAAAATTTTGTCATGTAGGAAAAATTAAAATTTGTTTAACATGAAAAAATACTCTATTGTGATTGGTTTACTCTAGATAGATTAATTACTAGATAACAAGACTCATTGTAATAATACTTGGAAGGCAGATACTAATCAATGCACATAACAATGAAGCCAACATAAAGTAAATATTTAGATGAAGTGACACAATGTTGGTGCATTTTAAATTGTAATGGTATTCCACACCCATCTAGGGTTAGGGTTATACACATAAATTAAAATATGCATGGTGATGCTTTGTAAAGTTTAATTTTATAGTTTACAAAAAATTTAGTGTTATTTTATTTTACCAAATTAGATTAATTTTTTGGATTTCAATTTTATTTACTCGAGACATTTCTCTCCACATCCAAATAGGGTTAGGGTTCTACATATAAATAAAAATATGCATGCTTTGTAAAGGAAATATTTTAGTGTTATTTTATTTTTTATTAGTGTTATTTATTTTTTGATTGGTAATGGAAATTATCTATATTGAACGGCTTGCAAAAAAGAACAATACCTCAACCCTTTCTTGGTTGGTAGTTTGATAGTATAATATCTACATTCACTGTTTGCACACTAAAACTAGAAGGAGACCACGCAGGGTCTAAACTACTATTCCTATATGTATAACTAAAACTATACACCTTCTATGACTACCTATTCAAATAGGGCTTCTACTAAACAAAATGAAGCCAAAGTATTATAGCAAAGATAAAAAAAACATAGGACCAACTACTTATCATATTCATTTAGCTTCACATTGAAATCCTCCACCCACCGAAGGCCTTCAAAGTTATCCATGCCCAGCATCTTTCTGACAAAGTTGACCGCCACCTGAGCCTGCTCCTTCAAAACCACGAGATCAAACCCCTTGATGTCTAGAATGAAAGGATAGATTTTTAACACTTCACCAGGGTCACTGAGGAGATGCCAATCCCTTGACATGGGAATACCAATACCAACACTGGCCCCTACAGAGTCGCTTCCAGATCACCCAAATGCTCGGGTTTGAAAATGTCTTTCATTAAAAATTATGCCTCCGCCTTCAAAGTGTTCAGCTCCAGCAACATTACCAAAACCCTCGAGGAAATATCCATGACCACACAATATCTATCTTCATTCACCATGTAATTTTTGCCCGGAATCATTCTCACTATCCCCACCAACAACTCGTCCGACCTGCGAAGCATCCTCTGAATACTGAGACCGGTGATTTGGCCTAGGAAGGGCATTTGCCTCTTTCTACTGATCAATTTGATTTGGGTATCCATTCCCCTGCAATGGACAGACTCTGCCGAGAAGATTGCCACAAAGCGAGAAGGCATTTGTCAGTGAACAGAGAAAGAAGCTGCCGACAGAAATTGCCAACCTTCCCTAAAAACCCCTTTTCTAGACCTCTCTGTGAAGCCTCTCGAAGGCACTACCAAAAATGACGACGCGACGATGCCAAGGCTTGGTAATTATGGGGAAAAATGCGTTTTCCTTCACTCTGCCAATGTCCTTTCAAATCATTGAATTCAATGAATACTCCCTTTGCCCCTTCTGCCTCGGCCTTGCCACCCGTGATGGTATGGCAAGGCTCCCTCCCATCCTCCCACTTGTATTAGTGTTATTATATTTTACAAAATTAGATTATTTTTAGGATTTCAATTTTATTTTACTCAAGAGTTAAAAATCTACAGTATCATGGAAAATATTTAGATGGAGTGAGGTGTTGCTTCATTTTTATTTTATTCTTCAATTTACAATATTAAACAAAATTAATATGTTATTTTATTTACTATAGAGTTATTTTATTTTATTTATTTCAATGAAAATACCTTGTGTTAGTTGTTCAATGAAAAGATTACTCAATAAAACCCTATGCAAATATGAAATAAAAAATGAAACCTAGGGGTGAATATGAAATAAAAGGATAAAAACATATTAAATGAAATTAATATGTTAGATACTCTAATTATGAAATGAAAGGACAAAAACATTTTAAATGAATTTAATATGTTATTTTATTTACCTAGAGTTATTTTATTTTATTTATTTAAGGAAAGATTAGTAATTAAAACTCTAGGCAAATATGAACTAGCATACCTATCTTTAGAAAAATTTATCTAAAATACGTGAGAGATATCCTAAACTAATATTTTATAATACTATATTTTATTATGGTTTCATTTTGTTTTTTACACAATCAATTAATCACTATATTTTATTAGGGATTTTTTCTGTACAAACAAATATAATTCACTCATTTAGGATAATAAGTTTTCCCTAACAACTAATCATAGGGTAATAAAATATAGTGCTTAAAATATTATTTTAAGGTATTATATTTTATTATTAGTAAAATAAAATAATGAGAAGGTACTCATTTTGTACAATGAAATTTAATTTAATAATTTTTTCATTGTTATAAAAATATAGTGCCTTGAAATAATATTTATTTTATAATTATATTCTATTAGGGTTTTATCAATTCAAAAAAAATGGGCAAAGGAGAAGCAAGAAGTTATTCATATAATATACTTAATGTGTGGTTTGAATATACTTTGTGTTAGTTGTTTACATATATATATTTTTCAAACAATAAAGTCTTATCTATATTAAGAATGAAAGGATTAGTCAATAAAACCCTAACTAAATATAAAATAAAAAAATTCAAACATTAAGAGTCAATATGAAATAAAAGGATAAAAACATATTTATTTACTCTAATATGACATCTATTCAATAGTAATAGACTTTAGTTATAAATATAGTTGGTACTCGACATCTAAACCACTTGATAGAATCTGGAAAAATACACATACATACATCAAACAATGATATAGACTTTGCATATTTTGGAACATTTTATGTCCTAATAATATTCATAACTGAGTGGAATCTGACATCATTACAGAAACAGAACCTGCCTAAGAATTGGTTTCTCTTTCCATGTAGACTCCCATATAGATTATAAAAAGATCCATTTCCATTTTCATTTCTAAATATATATCTGAGTAGCCCCATTTTTAACCCATTGAGCAATCCCTTATGTTGACTTTGTGCAAGTGTCAGCCCACTTATATCAGTGCAATTGTATGATAGAAACATAAATAGGGGATGCAACCATATCTACAAGGGAGAGCTAATACCAATTATAAACAAATTCTAGTCTTCTGCCTATATTCTCAAAAAAATAGACTTCACAGTTTTCCAGCTTTGACTCATCAATGTTCTTTAATAATTCCACTTTTTGGTCTGATTTTGTTGTTTGATTATCTTCTGTTCAACAATTGCAGTCTATCGATGGAGAATGAAATTGCAGCAAATACCGTGACATTGAGGTTGTTCAGAGATGACGAAGTCTTTTAAGATTTCCAAGTGAGAAAATGGTTGCAATGGAATCAGAGGTTATAAAGAAAGCTATACAGGACACAGACAATGGAGTGGAGCCTGTTAGGATTCCTATTTCCTACTATAATATCAAAAGTGGTAAACTACCGGAGATGGTGTTAGAGTATTGTAAATACCATGCACATGAAAAATTCAACAGTATACCAGAAGAGGATGTGAAGATATGGGATGCGAACTTCGCTAAGAATGCTCTGGCTGCTGACAAAAATCAGGCGACTTCCTATCATCTTCTAGTGGCTGCGGATTTTCTTCACATCAAAGGCCTATTTGATTTATTATGTAAAACTGCTACAGATTATTTTAAAGACAAAAGTATCGATGAGATACGCCGGATTTTCAAGAAAGAAAATAATTTTAGCGAGGAGGAAGAGGCGGCAATCAGGCGAGAGACCAGTTGGGCATATGAATAAATGCAATCAATCTTGAGCTATTCACTCGCACAGTTACTGTTTACTCTCATTATTGACTATTTTTGTGCTACTGTTTACTCTCATTATTGACTATTTTTGTTTAAAATTTAAGTAACCCTTGAGCTATTCTCCAAGTTTGTCACATCTCTCCAAGAACTTATTCTAAGATCGAGTCGTCTCTGGATGTAATTTGTACAAGGACTGGGGACTTCAAACTTGAAACTTAATATTAACTTTATATACGAACCTTTAATATCTCTGGGCCTCTTTTTTTTAAATAACTGTATTTAAGATATCTTTTAAGTATTTGCTATAGTTATTTTATTTTAATAGTTTCAATTATTGTTTTTTATATTAGTTGTTTACTATATGCTAAAATACATAGTTATTTGGATAGGTTTACTTACTATTTTATTTACTACTTAAAAGATAATTTATTCACTATAACTAAATGAATAAAATCATCATAATCGCAATTTAAATGCAATGATTCTGATATATTTTTTTGAAAAATGTTGAATAGCTTTGACCTTTGTTTTTTCCTTAAATACTCATACTTAAAATAATACTTTCTTTTGTTTTGAAAAGCATAGTAAATATCTTATATTTATATGTAATTTTTGATTTTATTTTTCTTAAACTTAATATTCATTTCATTTGTCCCAGGGTAAAAAAAATTGATATATATTTTTGTTAACAGGCACTCCATCCCTTATTGCCATTGTAAGTTAAGCTTCTTTTTTTAAAATTTTATTTGTTTTTTTTGATCCCTGTGATTCTGTGAATTTTTAAAAGATTAAAATATTATTATTACTGTGAATTAAAATCACTAAGTAGAGGGCTAATATGCAATAAAAAATCATTTTAAAAATACAATATTGCAACCCTTTTTTAAAAATAGAATCTTTATAAAAACAATAAAGAAAATGTAACAGGATTTTATAACAGCAATAAAGAAATCCCAATTATCCATTTATGTCTATCAAACAGCCTACATTACCATGTAACTACATTATTCTCCAATTGAATCCACAAGCCTACTTTATTAGTACACATCAATTTCTACAGCCGCATTCAGGAAATGTGAAGTAATAAATAATATTTGCCAGTGTATCACCTTTATTGAGCATGTTGCGAGGTGGCATTTATTCTAAACATATCTTCAGTCATACTTCACTATCTACGGTGCATTGTGAACCCAACCATATAGATAAGATTTCCTATCCACCCCACTCGTGCACTCCGGGCAGGGCTTAAATTTGACAGTTGTATAGATGTATTTAGGCACTTTCGCTGTAAAATACAATTGAAATTTTGAAAAGATTGTATCATATGAAAGGAGAGATTTTGGACGAACTGTCAAAATTTATATAGGATTATGATGATAGATATATTTGATTTTTATATAATTTACTAAAGTGTGTCATAGTATTTTAAAGGCAAAATTGAATAGATAACTGTCATAAAAAATTGCTTGACAAGCAAGGTTGACTGCCAAATTTACGCCCTGACTCCGGGATCCGTAGAGAGATTCTCCATGCCAATGGCTTAAAGAAATTCCCACAATCATAGCAGAGAATTCAAGTGCAGTGGGAATCATGGACGATGGAGGGTCCTACAAAATTGTGTGGCTACCAAACGACAAAAACCCTAGGTGCATACGAATTTACCATTGTTTTGAAATGTTATGGCAGATTGAATATGAGTTGGGTTTGCCCGCAGATGATTTTAAGATTTCAAACATTTATTGTGCCAAGGATCTTATTGTCTGTGCTTCAAACGATTTGCAATTTGTGATTTACAATATAGAAGCTAAGCGAGCGCATATAGTGTCATTTCCAGAGACGAATCTATCAATTATGGGGGATAGGATAAACGCATGGGTTGATGGACTGGTTCTATGTGGATCGTCAATACTGCTTGTGGTAATATATCTACGGTATAACCCACACGGATATATAGTGAAGACTCACGTGATTGTGTGGAAATTGTTTCAAGAGGAGGGGGGCTCAGTTTGGGATCTGAACTGGAAAGAAATTTATATAGGCGGGCCACTTTGTTGGTGTTGGGAATTTTCTGTGCTGCACAGGTGGGCACAGTAATACCAAGTTGTTTGTCTACAGTTTAGACCAAACGTGCTAGAGCCAGACCAGGCTTCCTCAGACTGTCAGATACAATAGGTATAACATGTTAATGTTTGTAGCTTAAGGAGGTTACATATTTCATGGCCAAATGGTTCTAGCGCTAGAGAAAACAATACATAGATTGGTCAATTCTCTCTTTATGCACTTCAATAACAATAGTTAATGATAATAACTATTTATGGAAAATCGATTTGGGAAAGCAATCAGTCAAATAAACTAAAGATAAACAAATTGATTCCATGAAATGGCGCATTTTGAAAGGGTAGTGGCTGATGGTAAGAAAGCAACCCTTCAAGGCACATAAGGACTCATTGAAGACTTTGCTATACCTCTCTAGCTAAGAGGGAGTGTTGATGTTTTGGTAGCTTCGGGACGTAAGCCTAAAGTCAAGTCGGCCAAGAAGAGTCAATTAATAAAAGGTTGACCTCCCTTTGTGAATAGTCACCTCTCCTTGGAGGATGGCCTCTCTTGGGTGAAGAGGCATTTGAGGAGATATAAAAAGGAGATGGAAAGAGAGTTTAATTAAGTAAGAAACAATTACATTCTGATATGAAAATTAACATGGTATTAGAGCAGGTTCAGGTTTACAGAATGGTGTGTAGGGACTTCAAACCCTCAAGATAAATGCCTTGTCGAGGTGGGTGACAAAAACGTCATCAAAATGCATGATAATCTTCGTGATATGGGAAGAGAGATTACAGAAGAATACCTTCTAAAGTACCCACGTTGGCTCTAGAAATCCTATGACTTTCCTAAGTTACGGAGACAATTAGCGCAAAAAGAGGCAGTTCGTGCAGTGAGATATATTTCTAGCTCACAGCCTTCCAGATTAGCATGGCTGAGACTTTTATATCCCCAACTATGCATTGGTGTAGCTACCAGGAAAATGATAGAGTTTGCTTGGATGCTGTGAATAGTTTAAAGCTTCTTATAACACAGGGTGATGACTTGAGACACATTTTCACCAGAGCTTCCCCAAGTTTGATATGGTTTTGCTGGTCCAATTGTTCATACTCTTGGATTCCTTGGTGGATTCTGCTCAAGCATTTAAGGGTATAGGAGCTCAATTCTCAATTGAATTTTACAACACTATGAGGCAGTAGAGCCAAGGTGCCTGTGGAACTGAGAGAGCTGAACATTTATGGCTTACAAGAACTACCAAATCAAATTGGAGAGCTTAGTTCTTTGAAAGATCTCAAGCTAAGTAGCCCTTTCCTTAAAGATCTACCTCCCACAATTGGAAGTCTGAAAAGATTAGAAAGACTGAAGATATCTGAATCTAGAGCTGTCTCTTTGCCAGGAGTGGGAGAATTGAGGAGTCTTGGCCCTTTAGTGGTAAGAGACTCTCCAATTAGAAATGTGCCTGACCAGGTGGAGCTGGGTGCTTCCTTTTCACAGCCCATGTTGTTGCTTAAACGCATAAGCCTCCACGGGACAAAAAATATCCACAATGAACCTTTGTCCCAATCTTGAGGACCTTGACCTTTCTAGTTGTCTTGACCTTAACCTTGACCTTAATCTAGCATCTATTAATGAGTTACCAAGAACGCTGTTAAAGCTAGATTTGAATGACTGTAGGGCAATAAAGCTAGATTCTAGTCTCTCTCAATGTGTATAGCTCAGAGAACTGAACATTGGAGGGTGTAAGCAAGTGAAGGAATTAACCAATCTTGAAATTATGATGACCTCTTTGGAAAGGCTATGTGCGAAACACTGCTACAGCTTGAGGAAGTTGAAAGGACTTCAGAATCTTCCAAACCTTCGAGAATTAGATGTGAGTATGTGTTGTGATCTAAGATGGTTAGCAAGGGAAGGATCTTCGGGTTCTTTGGATAATGTTTTAGGGTTAGCAGGTGATGCGCATTTGAAATCCCTAGAGAAGCTTTATGTAGCAGGTTGTCGGCAACTATAGAGCATTGCAGGATTCCAACAGATAGAATGATTGAAAGAGCTTCAAATTTCTATAAGCAACACACGTAGATGGAATGAAGCTCAGGATGTTAGAATTACTTGACATGCAGAGAGATGTCCATGAACTTTTCAAGATGACAAGTCATGATGTTCTTGGCCACTCTGAGCAAGGAGATTCAGTCTGTCTGCAAGAGATTCATGCCAGATCCTATGGAGATATATATTGAATAATGAGTTTTTCATAATCAATGCGGTCTCCTGCCTTAGATGTTGCTGCTTCCCATGATGTTACAATCTGCTCCTCGCCCTCTTCAATTTTGTCCTCTCTGATGTTTAGCTCCTTCTATTATATTGCGTAAGAATGCATAATGTTCTATATACGTAGAGTAAATTAGGTGGTGGATAGGCCTTGAGGTGGGAGAGACCAAGAGGAGGCCAAGTCACAAGAAAAAATCTTGGATTGGACAAGATCAGGCTGAATGGAAAGTCTATGGGTGAAGTAACGCAGAAAGGGGTGCTTGTGGAAGGTACCAAGGCAGAATCAGGTTAAGTCAAGGTAGGGATCTTGCAAGGGGTTGTGGAGTCTAGGACTCACAACTAAGAGGGAGAACTAGTGTTTGGTACATTGGGTGCATCAAGAATGACAGGGTTAGAAATGGTGTTAAGGAAAGCAATCCAGCTCCAGTATATTTGCACTGATGATCAGACGACTGATATTCTCATCAAGCCTCTTGCCAGAGTGAAGTTGCATATTTTTGGGACAAGCTTGGAGTAGTGGAGAATGTCTCCTTTGTTGAGAGGGAGACTCAGCATCAAGTGGTCTTTTCTATAATCCATATTTCTCTAAGACGAAGAAATATGAGGTGAAAGCCCTCGTCCATCTCTGAGATGGAGATGTGGTTCTTTCCACACATGGGAGTAGCCATGGTGGAAGTCATGTTGAGAGACTCCATGACAACATCACGTTGAGAGACTCTATGATGAATCCTTTGTACTTGTGTTTTTCCACACATGGGAGTAGCCATGGTGGATGTCATGTTGAGAGACTCCATGACGACATCACGTTGAGAGACTCTATGATGGGCACTTGTGCACATGTTTCTTTCCACACATGGGAGTATCCATGGTGGAAGTCATGTTGAGAGACTCCATGACAACATCACGTTGAGAGACTCCGTGATGAATCCTTTGTACTTATGTTTTTCCACACATGGAAGTAGCCATGGTGGACGTCATGTTGAGAGACTCCATGATAACATCACGTTGAGAGACTCTGTGATGGGCACTTGTGCACATGTTTCTTTCCACACATGGGAGTAGCCATTGTGGATGTCATGTTGAGAGAATCCATGACAAAACATATGACATATCTTTGAGACTAAGATGTGCTTCCCACAATTGGGTGTAGCCATTGTGGATGTCATGTTGAGAGAATCCTTGACAAAACATGATACCCTTGAGTAGGACTCAAGGAAGTCTTTTGCTATACCTCCCTAGCTAAGAGGGAGTGTTAATGTTTGTAGCTTAGGGAGGTTACAGATTTCATGGCCAAATGGTTCTAGCACTAGAGAAAACAATACATCCATTGATCAATTCCCTCCTTATGCATTCCAATGACAATTGTTAATGATAATAACTATTTATGGAAAACTGATTTGGGAAACCAATTGGTCAAATAAACTAAAGATAAACAAATTGATTCCATGAAATGGTGCCTTTTGAAAGGGTAGTGGTTGATGGTAAGAAAGCAACCCTTCAAGGCACATAAGGTGATGAAGGGGGTAAATCATAAAACACACAACAAAAGAAATTGCACATAGAAAATAGAACTTTCTTTTATTGATTTGTACAACTTATTACATTACAGAAGCTCAAACACAATCAGAGGAAGCAACCCTCCACATGCTGCAACACATTACAGCTTCCTCTCGCAAGACTCTGGAATCATCTACCTTCTGTAACCCCAAATTAGCTAGGGTTTCTATTTTCCCGCTTATTCTTGACTCTACGCTTCCCCTCTTAACTCTACTACTTCCCAGGGTTTCCAAAAATGGTTATTAATAGCCTTTTTGATGGCCAACAACCTAATTTCAAATTTTGCATCTCCCTCCAAAAATAGGTCAACTTCCAAGAGCCATAACTTTTGATTCGGGTGTTCAATTGACAAACCGTTTTATGCGTCAGAAAGCTTGCAGAGTGCTCTATGCGCTAAGAATCCGCTTTTTCAGTTCTGACCATTTTTGGGCCTATACAGGGCCATTTAGTGCCTCAAACCTGAGTTTGAATAATTTTCAGACATTTTTTTGGGAAACAAAAACTTTAATATCTTTTAGCTCGCAAATGATCTTTGCGTTATTCCTTTGCCAAAGGTCTTATTTTTTAGTTATGTATCTTCCTGTAAATTTTCACTTCATTCCATGCCCAAATGCAAACTTTCTAAAAATAGCAGGTCGCTATTTTTAGCAGTTTAGAAAAATTAAAAGTTCTGCATCATTATTCAAGCGATTATGGAACCAGAACCACAAATTTTGAAAAGAAATGGAAAGAACATCAACAATTTTGAGACACATCTTTTTTTGGGTGATGTAAGATTGCCCTTACACCACTAGATGCTCTTGCATTAGACACCCAGGGTAATTTGAGAAGTGACCCTGTCACGTCTCAGGTGTTTGTGTGAGGAAAACCCAAATGGTTAACCTCTGCTTTAGACAACCAAGAAGAATCTTCAATAGGCCTTCCTTTCCATTTCACTAGATATTCTTCATATTGCCTGTTTTGAGTACTTCTTCCCACACAGCTATCCAAGATCTCTTCTATCTCCTCTGTTGAAGTAGATGTCAGAATACTCCATTTTTCTTCTGTTGGTCCATCCTCTGTTCCACCTTCATGATATTCTGATAAATCAGCAATGTTGAAAATAGGGGAAATGTTGATCCCACTCAACAGTTTTACCTCATATGCATTTCCTGAATCATGTTTCTTCAAAATTCTGCATGGTCCAAATTTCTTCATTTTTAGCTTATATTGTATGTTCCAATTGGGAACCTTTCTTTTCTCAAGTGAACCATGACTTCATCTCCTACCTGGAATTCCTTATATCTCCTCTTCTGATCTGCCTTAGCCTTGTATTGAATATTCATCTTATTAATGTGCTTTCTCACCTCTTCATACAAATTCTTTAGATGTTTTGCAAAGTCTTCAGCTTTAGTACTTATCTTTTCTCCTTTGTCCATCTTGCTTAACTCAGAAGCATTTCTTGGGCTATTACCATATACAATCTGGAATGGTGATTTACTAGTACTCCTATTGATAGAATTGTTGTAAGCAAATTTAGCCCATGGTAAAATCAAATCCCATCCCTTGGGCTTATCACCTACTAAACATCGTAGTAGGTTACCCAAACTCCTATTCACCACTTCGGTCTATCCATCAGTCTATGGATGGTGTGCAGAACTAAACTTCGAATATGTTTTCAACTTCTTCCATAATGTCCTCCAAAAATAACCAACAAACTTGGTATCTCGATCTGAAACTATGCTCTTTGGTAGACCGTGTAATCTCACCACCTCCCTGAAAAATATTTCAACAATATGAACAGCATCATTAGTCTTCTTGCAAGGAATAAAATGTGTGATCTTTGAGAATCTGTCCACCACCACAAAAATGGAATCATGACCTCTCTGTGTCCTTGGTAAACCAAGAACAAAATCCATACTGATATCATCCCATGGCTTCTCTGGTATAGGTAATGGATGATATAGACCTATGTTCTGACTTGCTCTTTTTGCCATCTGACATACTCTGCAACTCTGTACAAATTTTCTCACATCCTGTTGCAACTGTGGTCAATAATAATTTTCACCAACAATAGCAATGGTCTTATCTTGACCAAAGTGTCCAGCCAATCCCCCACTATGCTTCTCCTTAATCAGGTTCTCTCTCATGGAACTCCTTGGAATGCACAACTGGCTTCCTCTAAACAACATGTCATCTTGGATTGTGAAATCCAACCATTTTGTCTTGTCCAAAGTAATAGGTTCCAAACAAGCTTTCTAGGCCTCTGCAAAATCTAGATCTTCAGGAAACAAAATTTTGAGCTCATCAAACCCAACAACCTCTATCTTCATTTCTGTCAACAAATTTTGCCTTTGACTTAAGGCATCTATAACTCTAATGGACTTCCCACTCTTGTGCTTTTAAACAAAAGCATAACTCTGCAAAAACTCAACCCATTTTAAGTGCCTTTGATTTAAGTTTCCTTGACTATTAAGATACTGTAAAGCCTGATGATCAGTATATAAACAAACTTTTTTGGCAAAAAATAATGTCTCCATTTCTTCAAAGCCTGAACTATTGCATAAAACTCCTAATCATAAACATAATACCTTTTCTTAGCATCATTAAGCTTCTCACTAAAATAGGCAATGGGTTTACCGTCTTGGCTCAAAACAGCTCCTATAGCACTACCACTAGCATCACAATCTACCTGAAATACCTTATTGAAATTTGGAAGTACCAAAACAGGTTCCTTTGTGACTTTCTACTTTAATGTATCAAAGTTTTTATCTGCTCCTTTAGTCCATCTAAACTCTTTTCTATCCCCTCTCATTGTTTCAGTTAGGGGTGCACAAATGCTACTAAATTTTTTGATAAAATTTCTATAAAAACTTGCCAAACCATGAAAAGATTGTACCTATGTGGAACTCCTTGGTGTAGGCCATTCAAGGATAGCCCTTACTTTTTCTGGGTCCATCTTAAGACCTTCCTCTGAGACAACAAATCCCAGGTATACCGACTCCTTCTTTACAAAACTACATTTCTTTAGATTAATTAGCAATTTATCGTCCCTTAGCTTCTCTAAAACTCTTCTGATATGTATCAGATGCTCATCCCAAGTCTTACTGAAAATCAAAATATCATCTAAATAAACAATAACAAAACTTCCTAAAAATTCTTTTAGTACCTCGTTCATGAGCTGCATGAATGTGCTTAGTGCATTGGTTAGCCCAAATGGCATGACTAACCACTCATACAAACCGTCCTTGGTCTTGAAGGCCATCTTCCATTCATCTCCTTTGATTCAGATATGGTGATACCCACTCTTTAGATCAATCTTCATGAAGTACTTGGATTGACTCAAACAATCCATTGTGTCATCTATTCTGGGTAATAGAAATCTATACTTGATCGTGATCTTGTTGATGGATTGAGAATCTGTACACATTCTGCACTCTCTATCTTTCTTCGGTGCTAGTACTGCAGGTATCACACATGGACTTAGGCTCTCTCTTATCAACCCCTTCCTTAACAACTCTTAAACTTGTCTGTTTAGCTCTTCACTCTCTGTAGGGGTCATTCTGTGGGCTGCCTTATTCGGTAAACTGGCTCCTGGCATCAAGTCCATTTGATGACTTATCTTCCTCATCGGTGGTAAACCTTCTGTTACATTATCAGAGATAATATCCTAAAATTCTTCCAACATATTTGAAACTTCTGCTAGTACATCTTCACATTTCTCTTGACTAATCTTAGGAATCAATGCAAAGCAATGACGCTCATGCTTCATACCCTCCAAAAATTTTCTACCATCTACCAAGCAAATTCTACCAGTACTACATACTTTTTCTTCCACCTCCTTCAAGGGCTTCAACTTATGATGAACTCCATCCTTTGTTAGGGAATATCTGTTTGTACGGTCATCATGGACAGTGCTCCTATGATACTGCCACAACCTCCCCAATAACATATGACATGCATTGATCGGTATGATGTCACACAACACCTCATCATGGTAGTCACCAATCTTGAACTTCACTAAACACTGCTCATTGACCAAAGCTCTATGGTCCTTCTGCAACCATGCAATCTGATATGGATGTGATTGCTTTCTTCTTGTCAACTTCAACTTATCAATCATCTCCTCTAAAACAAGATTGTCAGTGCTTCCACTGTCGATAATAATATAGCAACACTTACCTTCACATTTGCACCTTGTGCAGAATAGACTCTTCCTCTGATTGGGTTCTTTCTCCTCATTCAACAAAGTTCTTCTAACAACTAGGGTTTCTCCCATTTTAGCATCTTTAGAATGCTCAGACTGCGCATCTTCATCTACATGTGTAGCTTGTGCATTACCTTCATGTCTTCTATTTGTCCTTCCTTGATGTTGTGGACACTCGTATGCTTGATGTCCTTCTTCTCCACATTGGAAACAGGTTCCTCTAAAACCTCCTCTTCTAGGTCCTTGCCCAGGTCAGCCTCTTCCTCTTCCTCTTTGCTCTCCATTGTTCTGGTCATGAGGCTAGTAGATATTATCTCCACTCTGATTTTGACTGGTACTGACTTCTTCACTTTTCTTTGAATATTCATTTCAGCCCCCATAGGGTCTTCCACCAGTCCTTCTACCTTGGCCTCTTCCCCTTTGCTTGCTATCAAATCTTTTATTCAGCTTCTCTTCTACCTTTAGGGAAAACTAGTATGCACCTTCTATGGTGGTCATTCTAACTAGGCTCAGCTCCTCTTGAATACTCAGCCTCAAACCATTAATGTAATGGGCTACCTTCTCCTTATTAGGTTCTACATGGCTTGTCCTGATAGTAATCTTATAAAACTCTTATGTATACTCCTTAATAGACTTGTTACCTTACTTCAGGCCTTGCAACTTCTTCAACAACTCCATCTCATAGTTCACAGGAATGAACTGCTTCTTTAGTTTCTCCACCATCCGATCCCATCTGGTGATCTTTCCTTTTCCTCTTCTGTTCCTCTCTAACTGGACATCCTTCCACCAAATATTTGCATGGCCTTTCAACTTTGTTCTTGCAAAGTTCACTTGATTTGGGTCCTCCACGTCTTCATACTCAAAATACTCCTCAATGTCATTGATCCAATCAATAAGCTATTCCGGATTCAAATCTCTAGAATATGTAGAAACTTCAATCTTGGGCCTCTTTCCAATCTTCAAACTGGCCCTTAACAACCTAACTTCTGCAAGATCTCCTGCAACTTCTTGTTCTTCCTCAGATAGCTCTTCTTCAGCTTCATCTTCATTTTCTTCTCTTGTTCTTGGCTCAAACCCTCTTCGTAGCTCTTCTTGCAATGCATCAATTTGCCTTTGCAGGGCTCTAAAACCCTCTTCCGTCAAAGCATTCCTCCCAATACGATTTCTTCATGGCGTCATCTTGATCTCCACAACAAACCCACAACCTCAAGTCCTAGTGGAAATTGCCTCATGGTCGGTGATCTGTCTACACACTCAGGAAACTTGGCTCTGATACCACTTGATGAAGGGGGTAAATCATAAAACACACAATAATAGAAATTGTACATAGAAAATAGAACTTTCTTTTATTAATTTGGACAACTTATTACATTACAAAAGTTCAAACATAATTAGAGGAATCAACCCTACACATGCTGCAACACATTACAGCTTCCTCTCGCAAAACACTGGAATCTTCTACCTTCTGTAACCCCAAATCATCTAGGGTTTCTATTTTCCACCTATTCTTGACTCTATGCTTTCCCCCCTTAACTCTACTACTACCCAGGGTTCCCAAAAATGGTTATTAATAGCCTTTTTGGCGGCTAACAACCTAATTTTGAAATTTGCATCTCCCTCCAAAAATAGGTCAAATTCCGGGAGCCATAACTTTTGATCTGGGTGTCCAATTGATGAACTATTTTATGCGTCAAAAAGATCACAGAGTGGTCTACACACTAAGAACCCTCTCTGCTAGTTCCAGCCATTTTTTGGCTTGTATGGGGCCATTTAGTGCCTCAAACTTGAGTTTGAATAATTTTTAGGCATTTTTCAGGAAACAAAAACTTTAATATCTTTTAGCTCTCAAATGATCTTTGCGTGATTCCTTTACCAAAGGTCTTATTTTTTAGTTATGTAGCTTTCTATAAATTTTCACTTCATTTCGTGCCCAAATACAAACTTTCTAAAAATAACAGGTTGCTATTTTAGCAGTTTAGAAAAACTGAAAGTTCTACATCATTATTCAAGCGATTATGGCACCAGAACCACAAATTTTGAAAAGAAATGGAAAGAACATCAACAATTTTGAAACACATCTTTTTTTGGGTGATGCAAGATTATCCTTACACCACTGGATGCTCCTGCATCATAAGGACTCAGTGAAGATTTTGCTATACCTCCCTAGCTAAGAGGGAGTGTTGATGTTTTGGTATCTTTGAGAGGTAAGCCTAAAGTCAAGTCAGCCAAGAAGAGTCAATTCATAAAAGGCTGACCTCCCTTTGCAAATAGTCACCTCTCCTTGGAGGATTGCCTCTCTTGGGTGAAGAGGCATTTGAGGAGATATAAAAAGGAGATGGAAAGGGAGTTAAATCAAGTAAGAAACAATTACATTCTGATTTGAAAATTAACATAACACAATTTTTAACTTTCAACCCCAGCGAGGCATGAAGGTGTAGATTCAATCTAAGAGATTAGAGAATTTTTTTACATTCCATAAGTTGTGGATTGTTGGTATTTATCCACTTGGACTAAGCTTTGTTGTTTTATTTCATAATAAAATTATAACATGTATTCATAATATATGTTGGATTTAGTAGTATTTCTATCTTTAGAAAAATCTAACCCTATCAATATTATTTCTCACAATCTTATCACTCTTATTTCAATCTCTAGTTTATTGCTTAATATTGACTATAACTAGAAATCACACTTTGGTGTGCAATGGTTACACTGAAGAGTTATGGAAATTCAATTGTCATATCTTTAAGTGAATGATGATTGTCTTGTATCCCTATGGCCTATGCCATCTTTTGTTTTCTCGAGTTCCATGAAGTTCACTTGCATTCCATTAGTTGTGATCTAGGTATACTATATATATGCTCAATATCGTTATGGCCTATTTTACATGAATACAAGCTCAATATATATCTAGTCTAGGTTACCTTCTAAAAATATTTATGTATGATGGATGTCTAGCAAATCATTTGATGGATAAAAAAATGGAGTGCTCTGCTCTATTAAATGTCCTATAAGAGAAGCAATAAGGACTTCACAAGGAATTAAAAAGAGAATCTCTTTTCATAGGATCATCTTTTTTGACCTATAGTAAACTATCAACCATTTATCTCTCAAAATAGCTCATTGCATATTTGGATCATTGGCATGAAACGACCAATTGAAAGTCACTTTCTCTTTTCTCTATTATTGGATCATTCACATGAAAAGTACCATTTAATGAGGCTCTAGTAGACCTAGATGATATATACCAACCTATACCAAGCTCCATGATCTTTAATATAGTACTAACCTCAATTTTGGATTGCTCATTACATGTGTCATCTTTTGATTGTTGGCATGAAATGAATGATCAAAATGTAGTCTATCTCTCCATTCTTCTATCTCTACCAATCTCCCTCTCTCTCTATATCTCTATGTGTCCCTCTTTATTTCTCTCTTGTTTCAAGTCATCTCTCTGTCTCCCCATCCCTTTCTCTATCTCTCCCTTTCTATATATCTATCTCTCCCTCTCCCTTTCTCTATCTTTCCCTCTATGTTTCTATCTCTATCTCTCCTTGTCCATCTCCTCTTATTTATCTAACTCTTTATCTCTATCTCTATCTCTATATCTTTCTATCTCTCCCTCTCCCTCTTGCTATCTCTACTCTCTCTATCTCTTCCTATCTCTATCTCTCCCTCCTCTCTCTCCCCATCTCCTATGTTCCTCTTCCATAATGATCCAAAACCCTAAATATTGACATTAAGGCAATAAAAATAGAAATGAACATGTGGAAGATGGGCAGATGAGCCATCAACAATCTATCTCTTTTTCTATTCCTCTATCTCTCCATCTCTATTTCTCTCTCCTACCCTCACTATGTCTCTCACTCTCACTTCTCTATCTATTTCTCTTTTCTCTCTTTCCTTCTATATCACTTATCTCTCTCTCCTACTCTATATCTCTTCCAAAACCCTAAATATTGACACTAAGGCATTCAAAAATAGAAACTGACATGTAGAAGATGGGTAGATGGACCATCAGAAATATCTCTTTCTCTATTCCCCTCTCTATCAATATCCCTCCCTCTCTATATCTTTATCTTTGCCTCTCTATTTCTCTCCCCTACCATCATTGTGTCTCTCATTCTCTCTTTTCTCTATCTCTCTTTCTCTCTATATTGCTTATCTCTCTCTCCTACTCTATCTCTTTCTATATTCTTCTCTATCAATCTCCCTCTCTATTTCTCTCTTTCCCTCCCTATGTCTCTCACTCTCTCTCTTCCTCTCTTTTCTGTATATCTCCTTCCCTCTATATCACTTATCTCTATATTTAGAAAAAGGAATACTATGAAACATGTTGGTCTCATACAATGATTTAACAACTAAGCCCATAAAGTTGTGACTCAGAGATTGGACATCTAACCTGAATAGCTGTCTTAATCATTATGAAGATGCATTTAACTTGTCAACCCAAGGATGTGAACTTGAAATGGGTTAGCACAGTATGTGCACTAGAAACTCCAAAGTAGCCACATTCATTCTACAACTAAGAAAGACATAATGCTGAAAGTAAATTGCTTGGAAAGAAATAACATAAATGTTGAATATCAACCAACAACTATACTAAGCTGAAGTGCATGACAAAAAATGAAAATCTGGGCAAACAAAAAGGAAACTACTCTGTCTGCTTTGGCTGCAAGAACAGACACATAATGGAATTCTAGTGGCTACAAGAACATTCGATGCCAGATTCTAACTAACTACTTAACATAAAATGACAACTAAACTAAAGGATGGAATGCTCACCAAGTGGGCCCCCTTGGATGGGTATCCCTTAAGACAAATGTAAACTCAGAGATGCAAACTTATAACTTCATTTTATTCATTGGAAAACATGAGTACAAATGAGCAACATAACTGTATTGCTAAAAAACTTAATAGTGTGAGTACAACCTTAGATTAATCAACCCCTCAGAAGGAACATCTGAGTCTTATTTATAGAAAGAAAACTACAAATCAACTACCTAGCAAGGCGATCAACTCTAACAGAATAGGAGGATGACACTTTAGGGAAAGTATAGAAAGTGGAGAGGAGGTTATGCATGCGTGGAATCTGGTCAAGCATGGTCACTTCAACGTAGATCTAGCACAACAGTAACTCCTATATTTTCTCAAAAAGTAATTAAGACTAGTTACATGGTGGTTATCTTCCCTCCATTTGACATTTGAACGACCACCTTGTTTGACTTTGATGGCGAGTAACCAATTGACAGAATCTTCCTCAGCTTTATAGGCTACTAATTATATCTGCATAACAATATTAGTACGTACAATAACTGCATATCTGTAACTATCTTAGAGTAGCATTCATTAACCACATGTAAAATTAACATAGATAGTTCATATAGCATGTCAATGTCATTAAAGATTAGAGGAAATAACCTATGCCCAATATCTTATGATTTCGAGGAAATGTCATGAAAAGATCAAGATCTAGGTACCAAAGTCCAAGATAACTACAACAATTGGATAATAAATTCTAACAAAATTAGTCATAAACTAGACTCATCAAAACCCATTACAAGAAACTATTTTAGAAGATAAATCTCAAAGAAATTATGTCTTCCAAAGGCTTGCCTATAAAAAATAAAGTTATAAATTTTTGTTTTCCACACCATGTTAAAGGATTGGTTGGATTTGGAGTTCTGGATCACTTGGTGGGTTCGTAGTAGAAGTTTAAAGAGTTTGAGCAAGCCCCATCATACTTTTACTTTGAATATGTGTATAGTATGCCAAAGGGTGTACGGGAAGACCATATCCTTATTTATGTATGAAGTTGAACTAAAATTTGTGGATTCGAAGTACTTTTTAGTTTCAAGTAGAAAACATGGCTACATGCATATAACCTTCCTATGGATAACTATTTTTAGATTTTACCATTACTATCCATGACAATTGAAGAGATGTTTCCTAAAATAAAAAGTCATTGGCCATTATGAGATTATAAAACTATGTTGAATTATATAAACATAGTGGAAAAAAATTCTATTATGTGATAGACTTGGGATATGGTCAAGAATGAAAACCCTACATTAAAGATAAATCTATGGGTACTTTTATAATGTAAAAAAGTGGAGCTTGGTATGAGTTGGTCTAGATTATCTAGCTCCACTGAAGCCTCATGAAATGACACTTTTACAAAAATAGAAAGAAAGAGAAAGAGGAATAGAGAAAGAGAGATAGAGTAGGAGAGAGAGATAGAGATAATAGATATAAAGGGAAAGAGATAAATAAAAGAGAGTGAATTTCAATCAGTTGTTTCATACCAACATATGAAGATGGCATGTGTCCATTGGGAGCTACAATTAGGAAATCACATCATTTTCTTAAGGACCTAATAATTTGTGCCTTAAATACATCTTTAGTGTACCCATTACACACTAAACTATAGTTGTCTCTAACAATAGAATCTTTGAATCATTGGCATGAAATGACTAATTGAAATTCACTCTCTCTTTTCTCTATCGTTGGATCATTTGCATGAAAAGTGCCATTTTGTGAGGCTTCAGTGGAGCTAGATGATCTAGACTAACCCATACCAAGCTCTATGATCTTTAATTTAGTACTAACCTCCAATTTGGAATACTCATTACATGTGTCATCCTTTGATTGTTGGCATGAAATGAATAATCAAATCATGGTAGTTTATCTCTCTATTCCTCTCTATCTCTATCAATCTCCCTCTCTCTATATATCTCTATGTGTCCCTCTCTTTTCCTATCTCCATCTATCTATATATCTATATATATTTTCTCAAGTCATCTATCTATCTCCTTGTCCCTTTCTATGTCTCTCTATATTTTCCTCTCTATCTCTCCCTCACTCTCTCCCCCTCTATCTCTTGATCTCTCTATTTCTCTTTATATCTCTATATCTCTATATTTATCTCTCTCTCTCTCTACGGTCCATGCCATTTTTTGTTTTCTTGAGTATTGTGAATTAGTTTATGTAATCTTAATGGATTTCAAGATCATAATGTTTTTCTTAGTAGCTACTTCAAATGTTTGATCTTTCATGTTTCGTGTATATTCTCTATTTGTATGCATCCCTTTTCTATATTCTTGTTCATGCACTACACCTATCTTCGCTTGCATTCCATTAGTTGTTGCCTATGCATATTATTTGAAGCATGTATGTATTTTAACACCTACATTTAATAGGCATTCTCTTGCAAATATAAGCATGGCCACCACCTACATCATGTTTATTTGCCAGCCTACCATCATGCACCCTCTCAGAGGATGTCACATGATACAAATATCGATCAAACATAGTTACCCTCATTACTTTTATAATTTCACACCTTTGCATAATTTGGAGGTCATGCTATAATATAGAATGGGAATTCCTAATTGTCTAAAAATATTAAATTTCATGGGAAAAATTTTGTTTTTTGAACTTGTAGATGATATGGGAATGCTCGTTGTGTTCAATGTCACAACTCGCTCTGGGAAGACTTTTGTAAAATGAACATGGCATAGAATGCACTCCATTTTTAAAATAAACATCCAAGGAATAACCCTCATGAAAAAAGGGCAAATACCTATCTAGAAGGAAAATAATGTATTTTAAAAAATATCAATCTTCCAAAATTTCTATATTGTTAAATTAAATAAATGTATCTAAGCATGCCATATTTAAAAAAGGCAAGGGGGTGGTTTAATACTAAGCATCCATTTATCTCTCTATAACTCTCCCTCTCTTTATCTCTCTTTGTCTATCTCTCCCTCTTTCTTTATCCCTTTGTCTCTCTCTCTCTATATCTTTCTTTGCTTGTCTTTTTCTCTCTTCCTCTCTCTCTCACTATATGTTCCTTTCTCTCCCTCTATTTCTCTATATCTTTATGTCTCTTTCTCTCCATATTCATCTATCTATCTCTTCATCACCCTCAGTCTCTATCTCTCTCTATCTTTATTTCTCTCATGTCTCACTATCTCCCCTTCTCTCTTTCTCTCTTTGTTTCTAGGAGCTCTCTCACCATCTCTTTTTTATCTCTCTCTCTTCTTCTTTATCTATCTATATTTCTACCTCTACTTCTATCTACATTTCTACCTCTACCTCTATCTGTCTCTTGCCCTTGGACTTTATATATAATTCTTTGTTCACCACTCTTCTTTGCCCCTCTCTCCTCTCACTCTTTTCCATTATCCCTCCCTAGCTCTCACTCTCTTCTATCTCTCTCTTAGGTAAATTGATTGAGGTGGAAGGTGTACAAAATTTGACAACGCATTCGAGTGTAACTTGACAGAATAATGTAACCTTGATTTTGTACTAATCTTGACTTTAGGACTATCCTCTTGCATTGCACATCCCTAGTGAAAAGGTGTTGCATCCTTAGTGTCTATAAATGGATCTAGAGATGTACGGTGCAAATTCCATGGATGATAGCTCTCTCTCTCTCTACGTCTCTCTATGTCCCTCTCTGTCCAATTCTCTATCCCCTCTATCTTTCTTTCTATCTTTATATATGTCTCTCTATCTTTATATATGTATATCTATCTCCCCTTCTCTCTTTCTCTCTTCTCTCTCTCTCTCTCTCTCTCTCTCTCTGTATCTTTATCTTCCCTTCTTTTCTCCTCTCATGAGAAGTCAACAATCCCAAAATAGAATATAACTCTCAATGTGTAAGATTTCACCTTTGAATCCACCAACTTTGGTGATACATTTATATATAATAATTTAGATGACTCTCTCTCCCCCGTCTATTTTCCCCCCTCTCTCTATATATATCATCTTTCTATATTTCTCCTTCTCTTATTAGATTTCTTAATCTCTCTAAGTCTCAGTTTGTCTCTCTCTAACTTTGTCTAATGCATCATTTTATATAATATATAATATCTAAGAATGTAGAGCCCTATTTTGAATCCGCCTTGTCCATCAATTTAATAAAGGAGGCCTCCAAAGATGTGGAGATGCTGGAAGAACTAGTGATAACTTGTAGAATTATTGGACCCATAAGTGACCAAAGCAAGATTAGGTTTCGGATAAGGGATAATTGGAAGACCACAAAAATAGTTAAATTCCCACCAAAAGGATTTTTTGTAGCAATTTTTCTATCGGCAGAGGCTTGAGAGGAAGTCCTACAAGGTAGAATTTGGAAATTCGATGGATTTATAATATACATGAAAAAGTGGTGCCCTAACTTTAATCCAGTCAAGCAAGATCCCTATGATAGGCCTATCTAGATTTGGTTGTACAATCTACCTTTAGAATATTGGGTGAAGGAAACTCTAGAAAAGATTGGGCACTCGCTGGGAATGCTTGTGGGTGTGGACATGGAGATAGTTGAAGGTGCATCTACACCAGGATGAAGATAGTGGCTATCAAGAAAGTCCCAAGGGAAATTTTTCTATGCTCAGAGGAGGAACAATGGATATAGTAGGTGGAAGTTGAAGAAGAAAAATTCTATTGTCCATGGTGTTGCGGGAGAGATCATAACTTGGAAAAGTGTAGAAGAACGACAAGATCAAGGAAGGTCTAGAGGCCAAAGACTAGTCAGGTCCCTCTAAATAAATAAAAAATGAATCAACCACAAGGAAAAGTTGGAAAGGTTGACTCTCCTCCTATGGGATTTTTGGTGATCAAAGCTAGAAAAGGTGACACCGACAAGCCCCCGCTTGATAGTCAAGCCGTAAAATATATAGAAACCCCTTTGGTCGAGATAACAAATGAATTGGCTAATCCTAGCATGGGCATGGAGGTGGACACATCTTTGAAGCTGATAGAGCTTGGGATGGCGGAAGAACATAACCCAAGTCAAAGAGAAGAAGAACCAGAGGAAGATAATTCTAATTGGACATTATCAAGCTAAGGTCTATTAGCTAGTCAGCGATGAAGACACTGGGAAAATATAAGAAAGGAAGAGGAAGGAAAACTAATAAGAAAAGGAGGGAGGAGGAAGCGATTGAGAAAGGCTTCCTAACCATAAAGGAAATGTTGAAATCCAAGGGAGTAAAGACCTCCCTTGGAGGGCAATGAATATCATCACTTGGAATGTAAGCGACCTATTGGCCGTTAACAAGATATGCTTGTTAAGGCATCATCTTGAATGAACTAAACTTGATATTGTGTTTCTCGAAGAGACTAAGGTAAGCTTAGCTAAAGGTGAAAGATTTGCAAGATTTGGTAGGCAATGGAATTGCTTCTTCTGTGATGCTCATGGATCGGATGGGGCCCTGGGGATCCTATGGACAACAGGCTCAGCGGATATCAAAGTATTAGATTTTCAACACAATTGGATGCTCTATATGGTAAGGATTTGACTTGTTGACACCAAATTCCTGCTATTCAATGTTTATGGACCAGTCAAAACGGAGGAGAAACTGATGATTTGGAATAAAATAAAGACATGAGTGGAAGGATTGAAAAGTGATAGATTAGTGCTTGGTGGTGACTTCAATGCCATCTTGGACCTAAAGGAAAAGAGTGGAGGATTGCTTAAAGTGAACAAAGTGATTTTGGAATTTAGGGAATTCATTACTAACCTATCGGTGGTTGACTGCATCCTAAAAAAATAGCTCCTTAGAGAGATCGAAAAGAGGGATTCTCAAACATTGTAGAAAGACTAGATCATTTTTTCCTGGGTCTAGGATGGTGGGGGAAGGAACTTTGCTGCGAATCAAGTATCCTCCCAATCTCAGTTTTAGCTTGTTTTACTGAATTTGGGTTTAAGCACAAAATCATCTAAAGTCTATTTCAGGTTTGAATCAATGTGGTCGAGGGACTCAAAAATTATGGAGAATCTAGAAAATTGGTGGAAAAAAGGGGCTCAGTATAGTGGTATTGCCAGTTTTTGCCTTTTCAAAAAATTGAGGCACATAAAAAATAAGCTGTAGGAGTGGAACAAGGAAACTTTCAAGAATATCTTCACTAAAAAAGAAAAGGTCAAAGTAGAAATGGAAATGATTAACAAGCATGTCATAAGTTTTGGCATGACAAAAAGGGAATATAACAAAGAAAAAGAATTAAAAGCGTGGCATTCGGAGTTGCTGGTAAGGGAAGAATTGTATTGGAAAGACAAGGCCCGGGAAACATGGTTGAAAGCCAAAGATGCTAATACCAAGTTATTCCATGCTACTACCCAATCCTGGAGGACTCAGAATAGAATAGAGAACATCAAACTAAGTGATAGAACAATTATGAATGACCGGGATAGTTTGTAAACCAAGGGAGTGAGGTTTTTTGGTTCGCTCCTTGTAGCCAAACCTAACTCTGGAGAATGCAATGATTCCATATTGGACTGTATTCCTCCAATGATTAGAGACGCTGATAATCAAATGCTCATATCTCCATTTTCATTAGAAGAGATTAGGATTGCCACCTTCGATTTGAATCCTAAAAAAGCCCCTGGCCCAGACAGACTACCAGCAAAACTCTACTAGGATTGTTGGGTTTTTTAGCACTAGACATTAAGACATTCATTGAAGAGTTTAGGAAGAAGAAGTTCATCAAGGATATAAATAATATAGTAATATCCCTAATACCAAATAAAGTTGAGTGTACTTCATTTATAGATTATAGAATGATCTCACTTTGCAATACTCTATAGAAAATTTAACTAAAGCAATGGCAAATAGATTGAAGAAGGGAATGGGGTCAATAATCTTTGAAGAGCAGAATGGTTTCTTTCTGGGAAGGTAGATAATTGACAACATAATAACAACCTCGGTAAATATTCATTCAATAGCATCTGAGAAGAGGAAAGGTGTGTTAATCAAACTTGATGTTAGTAAAGCCTATGACTGAGTTAACTGGGATTTCCTTCTAGTGGTTATGGCCAGATTTGGATTCTCAAAGGATTAGATAGAAATGGTTCACACCTGTATCTCAACTCCTAGATACACGATTTCAATCAATGGCTCTTTGTGTGTTTTTTTGAGGCCATGAATGGGTTGCGTTAGGGAGATCCCATCTCCCCATTTCTTTTTGTAATTATGGCTGAGGCCATGGGATGATACTTCAAAACCTTGAGGGACTCTAAGCTTTGGAAGGGGATCATAGTAGCAAATGGAATCAAACCTATCACCCATGCTCAATTTATAGACAACACGATCTGCTATTCGGGGAAGCTACTGTTAAAGAAGCTGAAGTAATCAAGAATTCCTTGGACAAATATACTAGGCCCTCGGGATAGACCTTCAACAAAGAAAAATTAGGAATATTCTTCTTTAATACAAAAAAGTCTTACAAAAGAAGATCTCGAATAAGTTGGGCTTTACTAAAGCGAGCCTCTCATCAAAATACCTAGGAGCCCCTCTCTTTCATGGAGCATACAAATCAAAGTACTGGGAAGATACTCTCAGCAACTATAGGAACAAAATCAAAGCATGGAAAAGTAAGTGTCTCTCATTCGTTGGTCAAATTCTAATGATTAAGTCTATGCTGGCTACTGTTCCCATATATGTCATGTCATGCTTGAAGATCTCAAGGAAAGCCCCATATTTCCTAGAAGGATTCCTAAAGAGATTTTTATGGGAAGGATCGAGAGATGTTAAGAGGATTCCCTTAATAAGTTGGGATACAACTTGTCTCCATAAAAGAGATGGTGGGGACAATCTAAGGAAAATGGAATTATTCAACTTGGCAATGGGAGCAAAGCTCAGTTGGAAGTTATTTAAGGAACCTCACCGCCTGTGGTGTCATATAATGTGATGTAAATATTTGGATGATGATAATCCCAAGCACATTCTAATAGTGGCAAATTTCATAGGAGGATCCATGATTTGAAAATTTATCTGGGAAAGTAGAAGAATTTTCACAGAGCATATATCATGGAAGATCGGGAATGGCAGATCTATAGACTTCTAGCATGACTCTTGGAATGGGCACCTACCGCTAGTAGAGGAGATAGGAGATCAAGTGTGGTTAGAAGAGGTAATAGCCTGTCATGGAAAAATAGTTGCAGATTATGTTTGTACCACCAAGGGCAGGGTAGGCATTAGGCAAGGGTTGAGAAACTTCAATGATCTACAAATCTCTGGTGCAGAGCTACAGAAACTAAAAAGTGCCCTTGATAAAAAAGAATAATACTATCGAAAGATGATGATGAAATTATCTAGTGTGGGGAAAAATATGGAGAGTATTCGGTTAAGCTAGGATATGAAATTTAGATGGCACAACAGGAAGCGAAAGGTTGGCAATCAACTCTATGTTGGAATTTAGGGATTCTTCCCAAGGCTGGCGCCTTCCTTTGGCCTGCATTTCATAAGAAGATCCTAACTAGTGATAGGATGGGGAAGTATGGAATTCAAGGACCATCTATTTGCCTCTTGTGTCACATGGAAGTTTAATTAGCTAATCATCTTCTTCTAAGTAGCCCTTTTGCTTCAGTCTATTGGAATTTACTAATACAAATGCTTGGATGGTACACTCCAAGACAACATGACCTCCTTGAATTTCTCTTAGGATGACTAACAAAAAAGAGGAGATATATTTGGGGGGACTTGTGGATAATTGCTCCTTCCATGCTAGTTTGGCATGTGTGGAAGGAATACAATATAATGATATTCAATGAGGAATTTCTCTCATGTACAAAAGTTATCTAGAAATTAGAATTTAACATTTGTGAAATAGCCAACACAAAGTGCTCTATAAAATTAGATTCACAGTTCTTGGCTTGGGATAATGAAATCCAAAAGAAATGGGACCATTTGAAAACTCCAAGAATGAATTCTCTTGGCAAATCCAAGGCAAGATTGGAAGTCAAATGGTCTCCACCAAGACCGGGCAACCACAAGCTCAACTTCGATAGGGTGGCTAAGGGTAACCATGGGCCAATAGGAATAAGATGCATTATAATGAATGAAAAAGATGAGGGTGTCTAGGCCTTATCGAGAAGTATTGGGATAGCCACTAATAATGAAGCAGAAATGGAGGCGATGGCTTTAGGATTATGGCTTTGTTTGCAAAAAGAGATTCGAGAAGTGGAAATAGAGGGTGATTCTTAGATATGCATAAATGTAGTCAGCAAGTGTAAGGTAACAAATTGGAAACTCAAAAAGTGGTTAACACTAATCTGGTCGAGCATAGACAAGCTAGAGAATTTTTCAATCTCTCATGTTATAGAGAACCCAATTCGGTGGCTGATGTATTAGCAAACTTAGGAGTGAAATAGGAGCCAATAGAAATCACATACAAGGTGGAAGAATTGCCATGCAGGATCGCTGAAGTAATCCATAAGGAAAGTGTGGCGTTGCAAGCAAACAAGGTTGCAGAATAGCCTCATGTTGATTGATATGCTGAATGGGAGCTATCCACATTGCTGAGTTGTGAAATCACCCGAAGACCGCTTGATGAGACACGTCTATGGCTAATGGAGGTGGTAGAAATGACTACCTTTATCCAAAGATTGCAAGATGTCAGTTGAAGGACTACGCAAGGCTAGAAAAGTGGAAAGTGAATTCATGTCAATATGGCAAAGGAGGATTGATTTGCTCCTTGTTCAGGCCATACGATGCCAACAAAGGCTAGCTTGATAATTTCAAAGATAGTGAAAAGGCCAATTAAACAAGGAAAGAATCCCTAGAAAGATGGGTAGATCTCCTCCCTCATGATAAATCTGAAATGGAGGACCTATTCACTCAATATTCGCTAGTTGATGTATAGATGAAGTGACTCCAAGAAGGAAAGTCTAAGTGGCAGTGGCTTATTTATAAGCAAGGCCAAACATTCTTCCTTTCAAGAATAGAAAAAATGGAAAATAATAGGCAGATGGGTGTCCAATGTAAGTGTTTAGAGGAAGGTCGAGAGCAGGCTTGGAATTTGATGGTCACCCTTGCCTGTCATATAAATTTTTTATGACAGTTTGGTCATTTAATTACTTTTCAATTGACGTTTTAAGAAAACTATAACTTGTCAAAAAAATGTTGAATGGGTTTTTTTTATATTGAGCAAATGCAACTTACAAAAAAATAGTCTAAAGATTGTGAAACAGAGTAGCAATCAACAACATAGTCACAAACAAAATTATAAACAATAAAACCCCCTCCTTTGGAGAAATTTCACAGTGATCAACTCAAATCAATCGTTTCAAGCGATTCACCTTGACATTCACAATTGCACTAATTCCATTGGCTACAGAGGATTCTTAAAGCTGATCATTGAAATTTGATGTTGTCACGCTAAAATAAAGAACAAACAATGGACTACCAGCAACAAGCCATCTCACCAAACCAAGACAAAAATAGGCCATAAAGCTGGAAACCAATGGTTTAATTTTATCTATTTTAAAATAAGAAGATTTTCTTCACTTCAACTTTTGCTTTTGCTTGTGAGTGAGATGACTGCTTCAATGGTCAGATTTGCACAACATGTATATATAGAATTGCCTTGATCTTGTGGTCTCAAGCAATGCAATAGTTTTTTCATTCTAAATACTAGTTTTTGGTGATATTGGATGGCAATAAATGGAAAGTTACATAAGAAATGCAATATGTGCATAACCCAAAATACAAACATTTTAAATTCCAAATCAGACTCTTCATATCTAGTTAATTATAAAGTTTGACAAAACATATTAATAAATGGTCTTCCATCTCTTATTCTCTAAGCATGATGACATCATACAACCAACAAATGAATAATAGTGATCAGCATCCAAAATCAGAAAGAAAAGGTTGGTTGCATAGATTAACATTGTCAAAGAGCAATGCAATTTACAATGCCTTTGTAAAACTCACCAAGTAGGGAATCAAAATGGATGTGACCAACACTGTTATGGATGCTAATGAAGCTCATGAATAGGTGGCTTTCACAAGTGGTAATTTGCAAAGTTGTACTTATTCCATATATAATATAAACAATAAATAACATATTAATAGGTATAAGCAAAGCAAATATTTGTTTCTAAATTGATGTTTAAAAACAAAAAAACAATAAAACAAAGCAAAGATTTATTTCTAAATTGATTTTTAAAATTTGTTTAAAATATTCTAAAATATCATTTATAATTATCTTTGAAAATATTCTAATTTAATATATATTTTTATATCAATTTAAAAAAAGTTCAAGATAAACATTGTAAAACAAAACATCATTTGTATTTCTATAACAAATTATTATAAAATAATATATATTATAAATAAAAATATTATATTATATTATATTTTTTTTTAAAAAAAAGAGGAAGGATCCCTCAGACATAAATTGATCATTAAATTAAAAGGTACATATCGTGAATACAAAGGCCAATCAGGGGCCAACGAAGACCAAAAATGAAAACCAATAGCTGAGATATCATCCAAAATGCCAGACAGATCACGACATTGAAAACAAAAGGAGCACGCAGGCTTAGAAGACCAAAAACAAAGAACTCCACCTTGGCCACGCCTCTTCCAACTGGAAGCTACATGATAAGAGGGCCTACTCATCCACAAAAACTGGGGGGGGAGGACAGTGCGTCAGCATCTAACAACGATTGAAGCTAAGTAGGGATGGCAAAGTCTGTGGGATTGATGAACCATTCTTCACAAGTTTGATCAATGGCTTTGTTTGCCAACCAATCTGCCACATGATTGGCTTCTCTAAAATAGTGGGAAATCTGAAAAGAATTAAAACTTTGCAAAAGAAGTTTGGCTTGAGATAAAATATAGTCTGCTTTCCAAGAATCTGATCTGCCATTCTTCAACCAAGTAATTATACTCATGGAGTCTCCTTCCACCCAAATGTTGCTAATACC
This sequence comes from Cunninghamia lanceolata, assembly GCA_027924645.1. Lineage (NCBI taxonomy): Eukaryota > Viridiplantae > Streptophyta > Pinopsida > Cupressales > Cupressaceae > Cunninghamia > Cunninghamia lanceolata. The sequence continues at coordinate 10,717,677 of BSBN01000108.1, forward strand.
AGCTTCTGTGGCCATTTGAAGACCATGAAGAAGCGCCCAAGCCTCAGCCATATGGTTTGTATATGGGGAAATTTTGGTAGCTTTAGCTAATAGAAGTTTGCCATTAGAAGATCTCAATATGCATCCTATTCCCGATGGTCTTGGGTTTCCTCTACATGCCCCATCAAAATTTAGTTTGACCATACTTTTAAGAGGAGGAAGCCATCTCACCTTTAACCTATCCACTTTGCTCAAAGAAGAAGCCAAAACACTGCCATTTGAAATTGGTTGCAAAAAATCCCATTTCTTGACCATATCATTATTCCATGCTGTCCAAGTAGAATTGGGGTTGGAAGATTTCCTTACTTTGGCCATGGCCACCTTTGGATCTGTCAAGGTTTTCACACACTTTCTTTAGAGAAGACACTAATTTACAAAAGATTCTAAAATTTCTTTCCTTCCACACTTGCCAAATAATCATTGCCAGACTTATTTCCCAAAGGCATGCAAAGGTGGAATCTATATAAAGTCTTGGCCAGCTTTTGAGAAAAGAAAGAAGGGTTTGAGGTAATGGTGAGAACCAATTGAATTTTCTCATAACCCAAAGCCAACATTCTCTTGTGAATGCGCAAGATAATAGAAGATGATTCGTGCTCTTGTCCATTTCACTGCAGAGCACACATTTGAAATTGGCACCCAAAGAAAATTTATGTAAACTGTCACCTGTAAGTATTCACCCATGAAGAGCTAACCAAGTAAAAGCACCTGCCTTGGGGAAGACAACATCATTCCAACATAAATAGAATGGCCAATCAATCTTGGGGGCAACTGTAAGACTTCTATATCCCTGCTTAGCCGAGTATCGGCCAGACTTGTGAGCCACCCACATCAATTCATCTTCTGTTGAAGAGAAGAAAATCACTCTTTTCTTTAAAATGTTATAAAGCAGTATCTTCTGCTCCTGAGGAAAATCACAGCTCTCAAAACTCCTCCAAGAAGCCTTGTAGGAAGGGGAAACAAGAGTCCTGTGGCAATAATCTTTCACTTTAAGACCCCATACCTATTCCAAATGATACCTAGCCTCCTTTAAATCATGTCTATCAGAGAGTTTGGGCCAGCCATTCCACGAATCTGTCCAGAAATTAGCTTTCTTGCCATTATGAATTTTCCAAGAGAGATGTGGGAGAATAACCTCTCTGCTCTTAGTGATAAATTTCCAAATGGAGGAACCCATGCGAGGATTTTGGATGGTGAAAATTCTCTCCTTGTCTTCATTGTCAAGATATTTACCTTGCATTATTTTTACCCACATAGAATCAGGCCTTTTGTACATTCTCCAAGCTAGCTTTGCCCCTAGAGCTTGATTATGCAGCTCAAGATTAAGGATTTCGGCACCCCCTAGACACTTTGGTTTACATATTTTGTCCCAAGAAATCAAATGGATCTTCCTTGCTTTCGAAGCACCCTGCCAAAGAAATTATTTGCAGGTCTTCTCTAGCTCCAAGAGAATTGATTTAGGAGGCTGCAACGTAGACAACAGATAAAGCAGAACAGCAGTTAGGACAACTTTGAGGAGTGTCATCCTCCTAGCCAACATCAGCCATCGTCCTTTCCATGTCCCTATTCTAGATTTAAGCTTATTTACCACCTCCCTCCACATATCTCTTTTATTCCTACCATTGAAGAGAGGGATGCCTAAGTATTTGTTGGGTAGTTCTTCTACCTTGAATTCAAAAATATCAGAGATCTCAGCCCTCGCATTAGTAGAAACATTGAAGAGAAAGACTTTGGATTTGTTGGGATTTACTAGTTGCCCTGAGAATAGACAGTATTTAGCCAAAGTCTTTTTGATGGAGATAGCTTCATGCCTCAATAAAATTATATTACATTATAATAAAATTATTATATTATATTACCCTATAATAAAATTTTACAGTTTACAAATAATTTAGAGTGTCATATATATGGTTATGTAAAAATTTGACAAGTCAAGTTATATGGTCTAATAAATTTTAAAGTTGTAAAATATGGTCTAAAATGGAAAAAATGGCCAAATTGACCATCAAATTCCACGCCTGGTCGGGAGCAATAGGTCGGGCAACTATTTGTGCTGAAGGAGGAGGCAGGTTGAGAGGCAATCATCCAAGTGATTGGGCTAAGAGCAGTGGCCATGCCCATGATGGTCTTGTCTACCAAATATTCTAAAAATCTCCCTCTATCAAGCCCTCACATCATATGTCACTAAGATCTGCAATGAAAGTAGGGAGCTCTAGGGAGCTCTCATGCTGGGTGATGGTTCTTTTCCAATATTGAGTTAGATAAAGTAATAGTTTTCTTCCACACCTGAATTCAGGGCTTGCATCTTTTGTAGTTGATTAGTTTTGATGCACCCCTATTATAGTATTGTTGTTCTTACCATTTTTTGATCTTACTATAGAAGGGAGTAGACCCCTTATCCACAACTTACCCAAAAAAAATTATATAATGTAAATTATTTAATATTTGTTTTAAATAATATTATAGTATTAAATCCTATATTTATGTCAAATATTTAATTATAGTTTACTAGTATTTATTTTATATATCATATATAATCTCTAATATAATTATACTTATTAAATTGTATATTGTATTTTATATAATATAAATTATTTAATATATTTTAAAAATAATAATATATTATAAAATCATATATTTATATTAAATACTATATTAAATATTAAAATATATTTGTTATTTTATTATATTTTATATCAATATTTTATTATATTATATTTTAATATATATTATATTTAATTATATATTATATTTTAGCTACCACATCCATAAGCAAACCTACAATAATTAAAATACAATTGGAAATAGTGCCACATTGAAGTGGCTTAAAAATAGACATTATTTGAGTCTCCCCTTGTTTCAACACTATCCTAGCAGTAAATGATCAATGTTTTTAAGCATTTTATTCCAACGATTAAAAAATATTCACAATGACATTGGTTCGTTACAGCAAGATATTACAACCCATAGGGAAAGAATTTCAAACAACTACCATCCATGGAATTTGCATTGTACATCTCTAGATCCATTGATAGACACTAATGATGAAACTTCTTCTAGTTGGGGAAATGCAATGCATGAAGATAGCTTGATGTATGTACCTAGGCCTACCATTTCAACTAGATAGGCTCAACATGCTTGGGGAACAACAAGAGGACTGAAACAAAAACAAAAAACTTTACTTGCATATTGACTTTTACCCACTACTATTGAAAAAGAAATTTACTTGCATGCATGTCAATATCTTTAATTTACTCCATTTATTTCTTAATCCAAGACAACAACACATATCACTACATTCTTTCAATGTTCAAATGATGGATAGACAACAACCATTCACCAACAAGAACCATTGTATAACAACAACACACATCATTACATGGTTTCAACAAACCAAAATGCACCCAAGAAAATACAAATAATCTTTATACTCTCTTTTTGAGAATACTAATATTAGAAACAAATAACAAATTCCAATTTCTAGATTCTTGTTCATTTTTAAATATTCATACAAGGTGTAAATATCAATTATAAGCTTATAAATAGTTATCTAAGTGTGGAATGGGTCTTGAATACCTTGCGCATAAGGAGTGTAAAATAGACAAGGATAGTTCATTAGATTAATAATAAAGAGCTTGATAGATATTGTGTAGATTTTTTTGTATTTATATGTTTTGGATCACACTTCACAATCTACTAGCAAGATGAGGAATAATAATATCATAATTCAAAATTACCTAATTAAATCTCTTAAAACTATATTTATAACATGCTAAAGCTAAGATGTTAATTTGCTCAAGGCATCTAAATCTAACACTTCACTACATAATCTAAAATCTGGCATCCCTATTCAACTGGCATTCAACTCTTTGTCAAAAATGAACAAGCAATCTTAACCCCTTGATAGGCTGTAGCGGACAAATATAAAGTCTAACATTCACCATCTATTTATATTCAACTTTGGTTGTTGAAATGATTAGAAGATACAATAGTCTTAACCCTATAATAGGTTTTATTTGGCATTCCTCCACTTCAAGAGAAATCATAGTTAACTTGGTTTTCAATCAATTATGCTTGTTAAAACTGATCCTTTTAATGCTTCTTGCTATTTTTTACGGTTGTGACTCTGGTCATTGTAAAATATTGTCCATTATGGGGTGGATATATAAAACACCAATAACATTTCCAAAGTGATACTCAAGAGTGTCTTGCCCCTAATCTCAAACCAAGAAATTTTCAAGGTGACTTGATATAAATGCACATTATTGATAAATAAGAGAAATCATACTTTTAAAAATAATAAAAGTCGATATATTTAAGAAATAACATTTTAGATCAATGAAGCAAGAACTTGTGACCTTTGTAGATACCGTCGGTGCCCAAAATATCTAGTTCCCAGTATGCCTTACTTTGCCCTAAAAAATCCATCAAAATTTCCATTGTGTGCCAAAACCCTCATTTAGATCCAATCTAAGACATCCTGTAGGGGTTTTTGGTTCAAAATATTTTAAGTGTAGCATCATTGTTTTCTCCCTTTGAAAAAAATGAACATTTAAGGCCTTTATCAACAAATCGAAAAGAGTGCAAAATGGTGAACTAGTTTGAAAGTTCGCCTTTTTTCCCAATTCACTAATTCACTGATTTGCAAGGGGAAGAAGGCAGAGGAAATTTTTGAAGGCACAAAAAGAAGATGAAAGGCAAGCTTTATCGACAAAAGTTTGGGTTCATGAACCAAAAGGTTCACTGACAACCAAGTTTGCCGATGGAGAAATTTGCTGACCAAGCAAAAAGGAAAGCAAAAGGATAAATTCGCCATAAAGGCAACCAAAGGGAGAAGGATGGAGAGATAGAAAAAAGAAAGGAAAATGAAGATGGTGAAGAGGTTTGAAAAAGAGAAAATTCACTAATAAGGTTGATAGAGAAAAAGAAAAAGGGAGAGGCAAGTCCACTGCTGGCACTTTTCACCAACAAGGCGAAAAAAGGTGGCAAATGCGAAGTTCATAAAAAGTAAAATTTGCCGACTGAGGTGCTAAAGAAATAGAAAAGGGGAAAGTTTGTGATGGATGCATTTTTTCTAACAAGGCAAAATTAAAATATAAAAATCAAATGTGAAGCATGAAAATGCCAATGTAATGGTTTAAATATTTTAAAGTGAGTTTTAAAATATTTAAAGTGTTGTAAAAGATTTACAAACACTTTCAACAGGCTTTTATTTTAAATGCCCTTCTGCTCCTTGGCCACCATGAATGCAAAATTGATCAAGATATCAGGTTGGTAGTTGAAACAGTGCATGCTTTCAATGCACAGGTATGTAATGAAGATAGTGGAGTGTTTTAGTGATCGATGTTATCTGTAGGTCCTTTTAAGGATAAAATTAGTATGCAAGACATGGGCTCCTAGGAAATTTGCTGATCTTCTGACATAAGTCATGGGCCATATTCAATACACCATGGGTTTCTTGTTGACTAGTTTTTAGCACCTTGGGTTGCATAGTAGATGAAAAAGATTTCTATATATACATTATTCAAAGATGTTTTGAGGGTTGGTTGTTGAACCAATTATCTGGTCTGCAGTGTCTCAAGATATTTAGGGCTTCAAATCAAGCCAATTAGGGCATTGAATGGAGGAATGTGTTTGATACAACATAGGAATGAATTGTAACACATATTTTATGTAGTTGTATGTCTCCATGACTATTTGCAGTGATTTAGCAGAATGCATAGTCTCAGCTATGTATTTTTCCTTCACCACATTTATTGGTGCGATTGTAATAGAGATTTGATAATGTGTGATAGCATTCAAGTCAACACATGCTTTGTTTTGAGTCATCTCTTTGTTGCAAATGGGTCATTGTAGTTTGGTTTTGGATAATTAAGTATGTCCAATGTATGAAGTATAATCTAAGAAATGTATGTCAATACATTTTAGTTTTCTGTTGATGTTGGTTCAATCCTTTTCTTCCCTCTTTACTGCTTATGACTGTTGCCCAATGGAGTAGGCACTGGTCCATATTGGGAAGGGATCAATCACTCTTTTAAATCAAACAAATCATTCCCTTATGGTTTAGGAAAAAACCAACTTTCCTATGCATGTACATTTGCACAGTTTAATCAGCTTAATCAGAGGCCTTTGCAACTAGTTTGTGTCGACCTAGTGATAGCTCTTGGGGTCAAGTGTACATTAGGTATGGCTGTGTTTGTTTATTTGTATTTGATTTCATTCCTCTAGAAATATTCACTCCTATTAGTTGGCCAAAATCCTCCTTAACCTGTTGTTAAACCTCTTTCAGTCACCTTGATGACACCCCTAGCCTAGGTGATTTTTGAAATGTTTTAGCATTTTGGGTTGCAGTCATTTTAGGACCCGATAGATACCACAACTTCTGTGGATCCACCCCCTTCTAAGAACCCTCCCAAAGAAGTTTTTTGTGGAATTAATCAACTTTTTGAGTGGGAGGGTGATCACTCTGATGATGAGGGCACTTTTCCTTTTATGGAGGAACTTGACAATGAGCTTCTTGATTTATTAGACCACGAGGATGTGGTTGTCCCTATAAGTAAGTGCTTCATTGTCCAAACCACAAGTGGTATTTCAAAACCAAACACCAACATTCTAGGAAAGAAGAAGGGATGAAAATCTGAAGTAGATAAAATATAGATAGAAGGTTGGGATGCAGTCAATGGTGGAACTCAGTGGACCATGGACACCATTCTTACTAGGAGTAGAAGCAAGGGCTCATCGAAATGAATGTGATGGCATGCACCTATTTATGGGTATTTGGTAATGAGGAGCTTTTAGTCCTTTCATGCTTCTTCCAGATCTGATTCTCAATAGTTTTATTTCTGTTATCATTGTACCATCCAGGATCGCTTTGCCTTTCATCTTCTTCTAAGTTAGCTCATTGTCTTTGTGCTCCCCATCCATGGGTTTGAAACAGTTACCTTTATTCTCATTTGTTTATTTATAATGAGAGTGGGCCCTAATCCCATTTTTATGTATAATTTTTTTTTAAAATCGTAGTTAATTACATATTTTATATATAATATTTATATATATTAAATTTTTAATAACTATTTAATATTATAGTTAATTAAATATGTTGTATATAATATCTATATATATTTATTATTTAATTTAAAACTATACAATATATAATTATCGATATAGAATAAAATCCATTTTAAAAATATACAATAAAACTGTCATTAAAATACAATATTTTAAAATATAAAATAAATGAATCAATGATATTAGTTATAATCAATGTGAGGTTTTTATGACATTTGCTAAATTATTATTAAAGTTAAATTTTCCAAATTAGATATTTTATGTTTTCCTTTAAAAGAAGTAAATATTTAAGTACAAGATAATTAACTGTCATTTCCATAAACAAAACAACTAAAATCTAAAAACAATGAGTTGTAATCTATGGGAGATTTTTTTTTTTAATAAACATGACAATAATATATAGTGTAAAATGATAAAAACAGGCTACAAACCTCAAATGCCAAGCTTGACCCAAGATTTTGTAAAGGTGGATATCTTCTGCAAAATTCAGGTTAGGTAAGTTATAGATGTGTAAGTCGGTGTAACACATATTGGTGTGTTTGAAAACAAATTATACATTCTAGGATATGACATAGTAAAAGTTGGATTGGAGTATGTGGCTGGTTTTCTGGGCTTCGGCTTCCCCATTGTAGCCATGTTTACGTAGGAGGAGGATGAGATTGAGATGTGGACGTATGAATGCTAACCAAAATGACAGGGTGTGTAGGGTGTAATAAATAGCTATGAGGCTTGCAAAGTTGTCATCATTAGCCAATTCTTCCCATGCTTATTAAGAGACTGATCTGACATGCTAACTGGCTTTGTGCTTTCCACGAATGACCCAAGACACTATTTTTTATGCTGAATTTTAGAGTTCTATTAATAAAGGCAATCATAAAAAATAAAACTGGTGAAAATTTGACGAAGCCTCATCCTCATGGCACCATTTTTTTTCAGTAGGCCACAACGAATCAGAAACAAAACTTGGTGAAATTGAAATCCAATGGCTAGAATCATCTCAATCCTCTTGCATGGCTCTCCATTAATGGAGATCATTTCTCACAAAGGGAAGGCCTTCTGCATAAATATATGTGATAGCTTGTTGGGTGTTTACATCTAATTTTATCATTTTTAGTTTTAAAAAGGAATTTGTACCATTGAATCTGCTATTGCATTTCCATTGGAATTAGAATTAGGCTTTACTCCTATCATTAAAACTCTATGAATTAGTATAATACCATGATTAGCATAGAGATTGGTATCAACCTGTAGATTCAGGATCTAATGTTAGAGTTACTCTACAAGAACATCCAAGTAGCTGTCATGGCAATGGTTCTTCAGAGTTATACTCAAAATGCAGGTTTAATCTATAATAATAATCACATAATTTTGTAGGGGATTAAATTGCAAAATAGATGTAAATGCAAGGATTCTTAATGAAGAGCTTATAGGGGAGATCTATCAAAGCAATAACAACCATATGGAGGCTGATTGTGCTGAGAAATGCTTCTGGGCCTGGTCGTGGTTGTTGATGTTTTAGCTTTTGTCGGATCCTTCTACAGGCCGACCAATGAACATTGCAATGAGGCTGACCACTTGTGAAAGGGTGCGTCCTCACATATACATATATATATATATATACAAGGTCTTTGCTCTCTCAAAATATGACAATTTAATTACAAGCTTAATTCCTAAAGCAGAGCAGATTTCTAAGGCAGAGCAGACTTCTAAAGCAGAGCAGATTTCTAAGGAGCAGATCAAGTTATTTCTCAAGTGTGGACTTATTCATTGTGCTTCAAGAAGTGAAGCCATACCTATAGGCCTTGGATTTGGCCATTGTAAAGCAGATTGCTGTTCTTATCATTCAATATATAAGAGATATATTGTTGCTGGGTTTTTTCCCCTCAAGTTGGAGGGTTTTCCCAGGGTATCTTGTTGTGTTCATTGTTCATTGTGTTGCATTTTCTGATTGTTTTAAATCTGATTATAAAACTAACATGGTATCAGAGCGGGTTTGAAGAAGATCGTGATCAGATTTGTCACTACAGCAATACTCTCTATTTATCCCTATTTTAGTCAAGATGGTGAACGGTCTTAAAATTGAGGATAGACTCGAAGGAGCATCCAACTTCACAGCATGGAGATTTAGAATCATGCTCACCTTGGAAGAAAATGACTTGGCTGAATTTGTGGAAACCAAAGTTCCCGAACCTTCGGAGGAAGAAGAGAAGTTGCAATGGAAAAAGAAAGACATCAAGGCGAAGAAGATTTTGGTTGACTCCGTTAAAGATCATATTGTTCCGATTGTCTCCAAGTTGAAGATAGCAAGGGACATGTTCAAAACCTTGGAGGAGATGTATGAAATCAACAACACCAGCCGAGCTCTTGCACTAAAGCAACAACTACATCATGTGAAAATGTCGAAAGGAGAAACGGTTATTTCTTACTTCATGAGGATTTCAGAATTGAGAAATCAGCTCTCTTCAATTGGTCATGTGGTTGATGACAAAGACTTGACCATGCTTGCTCTCAATGGTCTCCCTTCATCATGGGAATCCTACATTCAAGGAATCAGTGCAAGATCGAAGCTTCCCAAGTTTGATCGATTGAGGATAGATTGCATTCAAGAGGAGTCTAGATTGGCCTCTAGAGGAATTGGTCAAAGCTCTACAAATGAAGACATTCATGTCCTTGTCTCTCAAGCATCTAAGAAGAAAGGCAACAATGGGAAGAAAGGATTCTTCAAGAGGAATAGAGATAATGGAACTGATGATGCTCTTGCATTCAAGAAGAAGAGGGACCTCTCCAAAATCCAATGCTTTAGGTGTGACAAGTATGGTCACATTGCCAAGTATTGTCCATCCAGGCCTAAGCATCAGGCCACCATTGTAGATGTTGATGATGCCTCTCTTCAGAAGGACTCAAGTGAATACTTGTTCTATTCGGCATTGTCAAGCAATGTACCTACCGACACTAACACTTGACTAATTGATAGTGGTGCATCTCGGCACATCACTGGTTTTAAGGAGCATTTATCAAACTTGGTGGAGGGAAATTCTAGTGAACAAGTCATCATTGGAGATGATGCTAGCTATTCAGTGAAAGGGATTGGGATCTCTACTCTCCACTTGGATTCTGGCATTACCCTAAAGTTAAGTGACATTCTCTATGTTCCAGGCATCAAACGAAATCTGGTTTCTATTTCTGCCTTGGAAGACAAGGGATACCAAGTTGCCTTCTCTGAAGGCAAAGTTCTTGTGTGGGTAAAGAATTCCAACTTCAAGACTGCTCGAGTAATTGGAGTTAGACATGAGAGCCTCTATAGGCTTCTCACTTGTCCACTTCAAGCATTAGTACATGATTCTTCAAGCTTGTATGACCTTTGGCATCGAAGATTGGCTCACCTACACTTTCGGGCTCTACCTTTCATGGAGAAGATGGTCACGGGTCTTCCAAAATTCAATCAGGAGCATGAAGGTACCTGCAAAGGTTGTGCCATGGGTAAGAATACTAAAAGTCCATTTCATAGTAGAGAAAGTAGATCTAAATGTATTCTAGATCTCATTCATTCTGATTTATGTGGTCCAATGTCTGTTGCTTCCTTGAGTGGTTTCTTGTATTACATTATTTTTATTGATGACCACTCTAGAAAGACTTGGATTTATTTCTTGAAATCTAAAGAATCTAAAGAAGTACTTGAGAGGTTCAAAGAGTTTAAAGCTCAAGTAGAGAACTTATCCGAGAAGAGGATCAAAGTTTTGAGATCTGACAACGGAGGGGAGTACACCTCTGAAGAATTTTGTAACTTTTGCATTGAAGCAGGGATTAAGAGGGAGTTTTGTGTCCCTTACAACCCTCAACAGAATGGTGTTGCAGAAAGGAAGAACAGATCTATTGTGGAAGCCGCCAAAGCTATGATTCATGACCAAGATCTACAAACCTTGCTTTGGGCTGAAGCATCTAGGACAGCTGTTTATGTTCAGAATAGAAGCCCTCACCGCATTTTAGAGAACATGACTCCTGAAGAAGCTTTCACAGGGATGAAGCCGGAAGTAAGTCATTTGAGGATCTTTGGTTGTCCAGTGTATGTTCATATACCAAAAGATAAAAGGACAAAGTTGGATCCATCTGGCAAGAAGGGAATATTTGTAGGCTACAGTGAGACTTCAAAAGCCTATAGAATTTACATTCCAGGTCAGAAGTTGATTGAGACCAGCAGGGATGTTACATTTGAAGAGGATGTTGCATTCAAAAGATCTAAGAGCATTCATATGGAGATAGATAATGAAGACCAAGAGTCTCCTCTAGATATGGAAGTTGCCCATACTCCTGAGATTCAGAGGGGGGTTTTTGATTCAAAAGAAGATGATGATCTAGTTGAGCCTTTGGAACCAACTGATGGACCTAGTGATATTGTTGTAGTACAAAAAAGGCCTCGGTGGACTCAAGAAATCATGCAAGAGGTGGGAAAATATGCAGCTCCCCGAAGATCTCTTAGAGAAAACAAGAGACCTCATAAGTTCTCAGATTATGTGTTATTAATGAGTCAAATTATTGAGTCCGAGCCTTCTAGTGTTGAGGAAGCTACTAGTCAGCAAGTATGGAGAGATGCTATGGCTGAAGAGTATCAATCCATCCTCAAGAATGATGTTTGGGATATCGTACCTAGACCTGAAGGAAAATCTGTTGTTTCTTCTAAGTGGCTTTTCAAGATCAAGCATGCGGCTGATGGAAGCATTGAGAAGTACAAGGCTAGATTTGTGGCTAGAGGATTCTCTCAGAAAGAGGGAGTAGATTATGAGGAAACCTTTGCTCCAGTTGCTCATTATACATCTGTCAGAACCATCATTGCTATTGCAGCATTTAAAGGATGGAAAATACACCAAATGGATGTGAAGACAACATTTCTAAATGGTGTGATCAAGGAAGAAGTATATATTGAGCAACCTGATGGCTTTGAGGTTCATGGGAAGGAGTCTCATGTTTGCAAGCTGAAGAAAGCTTTGTACGGCCTTAAGCAGGCTCCTCGTGCTTGGTACGAAAGAATTGATCGATACATGATGAGCTTGGGTTTCTCCAAGAATGATGCTGATTCAAACCTATACTTCAAGGTAATTGATGGCGAAGCATTAATCTTGGTTCTCTATGTTGATGATCTACTTATTACTGGAGAAGATCACCTCATTTTCAAATGTAAGGAGGAGTTAGCTTCAGAATTTGAAATGAAGGATCTTGGTCTCTTACATTACTTCCTTGGTTTAGAAGTATGGCAGAAACCAGATGAGATCATTCTAAGTCAAGGGAAGTATACTATTGACATCTTGAAGAGATTTGGTATGATGGATTGCAAACCAATGTCTACACCGATGCAGACAAATTTGTTGAAGTTAAAAGAGGCTGCAACTAGTTCAGATCTGGTGGATCCTAGCATGTATAGACAAATGATTGGATCATTGATGTATCTAGTTAATACTAGACCAGATATTTGCTATGCAGTGAGTGCACTTAGTCAGTTCATGTGTGAACCAAGGCAAATACATCTAGTCGCAGTGAAGCATATCCTAAGATACTTGCGTGGCACAGTTGGGTATGGCTTGAGATATTCTTCTGGTGTAGACTTGAAGCTGTATGGATATACTGATTCTGATTGGGCAGGATGTGTCACTGATCGGAAGAGCACCTCTGGATGTTGCTTTAGTTTGGGATCTGCTATGATTTCCTGGTGCAGCAGGAAGCAGTCATCTGTAGCATTGAGTACAACAGAGGCAGAGTATATTGCAGCTTGTATGGCAGCTCGAGAAGCAGTATGGCTTCATAAGCTCCTTGTAGGATTATTTGGACAATCAATGGAGCCTACTATCATTCATTGTGATAACCAGAGCTGTGTGAAGCTTTCTGTCAATCCAGTGTTTCATGATAGAACCAAGCATGTTGAGATCAAATACCATTATATCAGAGATATGGTAGTGAGGAAAGCTATAGAGTTGAGGTATATCAGTACTGATGAGCAGACGACAGACATTCTCACCAAGCCTCTCTCCAAGTTAAAGTTTGTGTACTTTCGAGATAAGCTTGGTATAGTGGAGAATACAGCCTTAACTGAGAAAGAGTCTCAGTATCAGTGATCCTCTATAATGAGTTCTTCTCTGTGAGAGAAGTTCGAGGTGAAATCCCTTGATAACGAGTTCTTCTCTGTGAGAGAAGTTCGAGGTGAAATCCCTTGATAACGAGCTCTTCTCTGTGAGAGAAGTTCGAGGTGAAATCCCTTGATAACGAGCTCTTCTCCGTGAGAGAAGTTCAAGGTGAAATCCCTTGATAACGAGTTCTTCTCCGTGAGAGAAGATCGAGGTGAAATCCCTTGATAATGAGTTCTTCTCTGTGAGAGAAGTTCGAGGTGAAATCCCTTGATAACGAGTTCTTCTCTGTGAGAGAAGTTCGAGGTGAAATCCCTTGATAATGAGTTCTTCTCTGTGAGAGAAGTTCGAGGTGAAATCCCTTGATTCCACCCTCTGGGAAAGCCATAGTGAATGTCATCCATTGTGGTTGACATCACGATGAGGTGATATGTCTCATGCAGCTGGAAGTATCCTCCCTAGCTAAGAGGGAGTGTTGATGTTTTAGCTTCTGTCGGATCCTTCTATAGGTCGACCAATGAACATTGCAATGAGGCCGACCACTTGTGAAAGGGTGCGTCCTCACATATACATATATATATACAAGGTCTTTGCTCTCTCAAAATATGACAATTTAATTACAAGCTTAATTCCTAAAGCAGAGCAGATTTCTAAGGCAGAGCAGACTTCTAAAGCAGAGCAGATTTCTAAGGAGCAGATCAAGTTATTTCTCAAGTGTGGACTTATTCATTGTGCTTCAAGAAGTGAAGCCATACCTATAGGCCTTGGATTTGGCCATTGTAAAGCAGATTGCTGTTCTTATCATTCAATATATAAGAGATATATTGTTGCTGGGTTTTTTCCCCTCAAGTTGGAGGGTTTTCCCAGGGTATCTTGTTGTGTTCATTGTTCATTGTGTTGCATTTTCTGATTGTTTTAAATCTGATTATAAAACTAACAGTGGTTATAGTATTTGTTTGGATTTGTGATGCTAAAGTTATATAGAAAGTATAGTTTCTTTATTCTTTAAAACCATCAAAGAGGTTGTTGAAATTTGTTTTACATAGTTAAATAATTAGAATTGTTTTAACAGTGTCTCTTTAGTAGTTTGCAGTGGTTTGTATTGATTTTGTAGCAAAGCTTTTGGGATTTCCTTTTGTCTCATAGACAGTGCAAATAAGAGATTTTAATTATGTCATCTATTAAGAGAAGGTCAATAGCAATATCAATTTTAAGCTATTTTATTTTCCTAAGAAATTTTTTATTTTATTTATAGTGGTTATTTTATTTTTATTTTGAGATTTTTAAAAAAAAATATTATGAGTTATTTACTTAAGAGTTATTTTATAGTTTTCAATTTATTTAAGGGTTATTTTAAAAATATTTAAAAAAGATTTTTTAAAAAAAAAATATTTCAGAGTTATTTTATAATTTCTCTTTTTCTCAAATAAATGTCTATTATATTTTAATTTTTATGTACATTTTAGCACACCCCAAGAGTATCACTCATGTGGGGAAAAGAGAATAGTAACCCCATATTATTAGTCCTCCCTTTCCCCCTCCCTAGCACTTGACTAATTCCATGTCCTCCCACTGGCTCCATGAAGCTCCTTCCGATCATGGCCTGCACATTTGAGCTGTCTGGCTCATTCTCTACATCCAGGGGAGTTGAATCCTTATTGTTTGTTATCACCTTGGGGAGGTGGGGTGCCAAATCAGGGGCATGCACCCTGAGAAACCAGATTGAGGTAAATACATCCCTCCATCTAACTGTCATCTACTTGAAGAAGTTGTGACTATGACCGTGGAGGGCCCTATCTAGCCCACTTATGCACCTACATACCAGTCCTTTTTGCATTGCCTTGTAAACACATTTAGCTACTGAGGATGTTCTTAGGGTGGTTATTGGGAAGATACATCCCACCATGGCTTCTCCCTTCATTAGATCATATCCTTATAGTGCATGTCTCCACAACTCCAGATTATACAGGTAATCAAACACCAAACTAGTTGTAATAGCTGAACATAATGTCCATCTTTGACGATGTCCATTAAGTTTGATAGGAGTGTGGATACTATGTTTGACCAGTGAATTATCCTTTCTTCCATTCCCTGGAGCCATTTCTGGCCATTAACATTTCTAATTGTAAATACACCATCATGCAGTCAATGTCAAAAACCTAGTCCAGGTATGTAATTTTATCACGTCCACTTAAGAGTTATTTTATAGCATTAGTTTAAAAAAAATAAATGTAGGTTCTAAATAGGTTTTTTACATGGCCATGTCATAATACTTTGTGATCCTACAATACAATACTTCCACAATTAGAAGAATAATAATACTCATGTGTATTAAAAATTAAATGTTCCTTGATAGTTTAATGTGATTGAGTAATTTTGTATGCTTGATAACTTGTAAAATTAATCAATAATATAAATTTTGAATTTTTTATTTTTAAGTAAAGTTCTTTTCTAATATGTGTATAAGAATTTAAGTAGCCATGATGGAAGGTAGATGAAATATTCTGACAAGGAATTTTTTCCAATTTTGTGAAGAATATTATGTTAGTAATTCTCTCTATGGTGGTTGGTAATTAAAAGAACTTGTTGGCATCTTCCAAGAGATTCTTGATTTCTTTGAATCCATTGTTGCAAGTATGAGGTGAGCCAGTGTTGTCATTGATGTCAACATACTCATATTGCATTGACAAGAAGGATTGGATGAACTGTGTGCTGAGGATATTGAGAAAATTAGCCTCAGTCAGGAACAGTGAAGAACCGTGATGAGAAGAAGGCAAATGTATTGTATAGGTTGAGAACTGGAGGATGCAGATTAAAGGGTTTGTAGATATGAGTCTTGAGATGCTTCAGTTAAGATTTCAGAGGTCCGCATGAAGATCTGAAGGAGTTGTGGCTGTCGGTGTAGAACCGGTTCCGGCAAGTATTCAGAGGTGACAGAAGATCACAAAAAGGTCCGGTGAGGTCCGGAACTGTATAATCCTAATCTGTGGATTGGAAGGAGTCTTTGGGATGTCCTTGTGATGTGCCATCTCAAGTTGTGTATGATTTGGAGGTCCGGAAGTACCTCTTGCATTATGACAGTGGCAACAGACAGTGTTCTTGAAGTTCTGGATAAGGAAGAGAAGAGATTCCAGTAAGTAAAGAAAGTGCGGATGTACCTGGTCATTCAGGCAGGCTTGTGAAGGTTCTTGGATTATGTTGAGGTTGTGTTGTTGGTCCGCATTGATAGTAGAGCCCGGAATTGAAGTTATTCTTCCGGATGAAGTTCTTGCTTTGTTTAGCCGACCGGATGAGTTGTTCATCCTGCGAATGTTCTTGTGGTGGCCGACCGGATGTGTTATTCATCTTGCAGATACTCTTATGGTCGTTTGCTGACTTAGATGTTTGTTCCTAAGCCGATGTCTTGTATAAATAACGGTTTGTGAGTTCATTTCGTAGTGTGGATTGTGTGGATGAGTGTGGCATAGCGAAGTGAAGTGCGAAAGGCAGAGCAGAGGTTTTTGGGCTTAAATGGAACTGATCCAGACATGGTAGAGATGTCATTCTCCAGTTCAAGATTGTGATTCTTATCACTTTGTAGACAGTGTGTCTCCTTGTAGGCAGTGGGCCTCTTTGTGAGCAGTGTGCTCGGGCAGTGAGCCCTAATTGGCAAGTGCCATTCTTTTTCTTATTCTTCTAACAGAGAATAATCCTTGTGTTAATCACCCTGTGGTTTTTCCCTTAACCGGGTTTTCCACGTCAAAATCTTGGTGTTCAATGTGTTGATGTTTATCTGCTCTTGTGTTTATGTATTATGCTTTCATGGATGATTAATTGATATGCTGTTAACTAACAACGAAGAATCAAGTGTTTGAAAGAACAAGAAGTTTTATACAACTGATTCACCCCCCCTCTTAGTTGTATGCCTTAAATCCAACAATTGGTATCAGAGCCAAGTTCCTCTGAAAGGAGCTTAACTGCTTGAGGAGATCCAGGATGTCGTCATACAAGAAGGATAGTCCGAAGTTCGATGGAACCAACTTCACTCTCTGGAAAGGTCGCATGAAGTGTCACTTGGAATGTATGGGAAAAGCATACTTGGCTATGGTCTCAAAACCATATGTACCTCCACAAGGTGGTCCGACAACTCTGAATGAAATCACAGATGCTGAAAATAATCTGCGGACCAAGGAAGCCCTACTAAGCGCATTGAATGATTCAGATCTCTCAAATGTTATTGACCTACCAATTGCATATGAGATCCTGACTAAACTGGAACTTCTGTATGAAGGAGATGAGTTTGTCAAAAGTGCAAGGTTGCAAAGTCTGAAAGGGAAATTTGAAAGATTGAAGATGAGAGATGATGAAAACATCACTACCTTTATGCCAAGAGTGAATGAGCTGGTATGTGGAATTAGAAATGCTGGTGGAACTCTAGATGAAAATGAGATTGTCTGCAAAATCCTAAGATCCCTTCCTGCTGCCTACAAAATCAAGGTTGCTGCCATTGATGAATTCAGAGCCCACACAACTGTCACAAGAGAACAACTGGCTGGCAAACTAGCTACATTTGAAATGACCGAGTTTGGAGATGATCCTCCCAAGACTGAATCTGCTTTCAAAGCCAGTGCCTATGTGAAAGGCAAACAGAGATTTGATCCGGGAGAAAACTCATCAAGGAAGATGTCATGGTATGATCAAGCAAGAAGAGACATGGAAGAAGAAGAAGCAGAAACAGCTCAACTTGAAGCCCTCACTGCAAAGAGACTGCCAAGAGGATCCAGTAAGTATGAAGGAAAACTACCCTTTAAGTGTTTCAACTGCAATAAGATTGGTCATTTTGCTTCAAGATGTCCGGAAAGATCTGCAAGGTCTAATACTAACAAACAAAGGTTTCAAAAGAACTGCTATTATGTTCATGAAGAAGATGACAATGAAGGAGTAACAGATGATGAATCAGAACTAGAAAGCAAATCCGGAAATGAATGGGTGTTTATTGCCATCAAGGAAGAAGATTCAATATCCTCTGAATCTGTCAATCACAAGGTTGTGGAAAGAGCTTTGGCTGCTCAAGTGGAAGAAAAGGATGATTGGGTTATTGATAGTGGATGTTCTCACCATATGACTGGTGACAAGAATAAGTTCTTAGATTTGGAAAGGTATGAAGGAGGAATGGTAAAGTTTGGTGACAATTCTGCTGGCAGAATCAGAGGTAGGGGAACTATTTCATTTGATGGAAAGAGCAAAACAGGTAATGTACTATATGTTGAAGGATTGAAGCACAATCTTCTCAGTGTTGGTCAGTTAGTGGACAAAGGCTATGATCTCTGGTTCAAGAATGGAAAATGCAGAATCTTTACAAGCTCCGGAACTGAAATTGCATCCGGTGCTCAAACAAAAGGTAATATCTTTCATCTGGTTGGTTCAAACAAAAGTTGTCTGTTTGCTCAAGTTGATCAGAGTTGGTTATGGCATAGAAGAATGTGTCATGTGAATTTTGATAACATCATCAAGATAAGCAATAGTCAGGCTGTAAGAGACCTTCCAAAATTGGTGAAACCTACAAATAGTTTGTGCAAAGAATGTCAGCTAGGTAAACAGAGCAGAGTCTCTTTCAAAAGCAAAGATCAGTCTTCTACCGGATTGTTGGAATTAGTACATACTGATCTCTGTGGTCCGACAAGAATCAAGAGTCTGCAAGGTGATAGATATTTCATGTTGTTAATTGATGATCATTCCTGGATGATGTGGGTTACCTTTCTAAAAGAAAAATCAGAAGCATTTGAGAAGTTCAAAATCTTCAAAGCTATGGTAGAGAATCAAACCGGATTGAAACTAAAGTGTCTAAGGTCTGATAGAGGTGGTGAATTTACATCTGGTGAGTTCATTGACTTTTGTGAGAAGCAGGGTATAAGGAGACAATTGTCTGCTCCTAGGACTCCACAGCAGAATGGAGTAGTTGAAAGAAAGAACTGGACCATCCTAAAGCTGCCAGGACAATGATGTTGGAAGAAAATGTTCCTCAGATGTTTTGGAAAGAAGCTATCAGCACTGCAGTCTACACTCTCAATCGAGTTCAAATCAAAAACAACACCGGTAAGACCCCCTATGAACTCTGGTTTGGCATCACTCCTACTGTGAAATATTTCAGAGTATTTGGTAGCAAGTGTTATATTAAAAGAGATGAAGATCTAGGAAAGTTTGATGCTAGAAGTGATGAAGGAATTTTCTTGGGCTACTCCACTCAAAGCAAAGCATACCGGTGTTACAATAAGAGATTGAGGAAGATGATAGAAAGCACCAATGTGAAAGTTGATGAAGGAATTGAGAAGCCTTCAAGATTTTATGAGTTTGATGAAGATGATCAAGATGGTGTTCAGGTTCAAGGGACTCAATCCCTTCCGGTAAGTCAGAATCAACTTGATCCAGTAAATCAGGAAGAAGAAATAGGTCAGAATGAACCTGATCAAGGAGCAACAGTGTAGGATATTCCCAAAATTCCAAGGTATGTAAGACTAAACCACTCTGAAGATCAGATCATAGGTGACAGAAGCAAAGGTGTGCAAACTAGAAGGAATGTTGCTCAAAATCAGGATGAATGTTGTCTGATTTCAAAGATTGAACCTAAAACAGTAAATGAAGCCTGCAATGATGAAAACTGGACTAAAGCAATGAAAGATGAATTAATGCAAATTGAGAAAAATCATACTTGGGATCTTGTTCCCAGACCTAGAGACAGGAATGTGATTGGAACCAAATGGGTCTTCTGGAACAAACTGAATGAAGCTGGTGAAGTTATCAAAAACAAAGCTAGATTAGTCTGCAAAGGCTACTCTCAAATAGAAGGAATTGACTTTGAAGAGACCTTTACTCCGGTGGCAAGAATTGAAGCAGTCAGATTATTTCTTGCATTTACTGCCTTCAAAGACTTCAAGGTATATCAAATGGATGTCAAGTCTGCTTTCCTAAATGGTGATCTGGAAGAAGAAGTTTACATTGAACAACCGGATGGATTTCAATTGTCTGATAATGATGATATGGTCTGCAAGTTGAAGAAAGCATTGTATGGACTAAAGCAAGCCCCAAGAGCATGGTATGAAAGGTTGGATAAGCATCTTGTGCAGATTGGATTCAACAAAGGTACTGCTGACAGTAACTTATATTTCAAAATTGTTCATGAAAACATTTTGATTGTTGAAGTGTTTGTGGATGATATCATTTTTGAAGGAAGAGATAGTATGTGCAAAACTTTTGCAAATCAGATGAAAAGTGAGTTTGAAATGTCTATGCTTGGTGAAATGAATTTCTTCTTGGGTCTGTAAATTACTCAAACAAAGAAAGGAATGTTCATTTCTCAGACCAAATATGTGAAAGAATTGTTAAGGAAATATGGTATGGAAGATTCAAAACCAATGAACACTCCCATGGCAACCGGATGTAAGTTGAGAAAAGATGATGACTCCCCAAAGGCAGATCAGACAAAGTATAGATCAATGATTGGTGGATTGTTGTATCTCACTCAGACTAGACCAGATATAATGCAGGCTGTTGCTCTTGTGGCAAGATTCCAGGCTGATCCTAGAGAATCTCATGTTATGGCAATCAAAAGAATTTTTAGGTACCTAAAAGGAATAGTTGAGTATGGTCTATGGTACCCTAGAGATCCAGATTTCTCTCTTCATGCTTACACAGATGCAGATTGGGCAGGAGATGTGGATGACTGGAAGAGCACTAGTGGTGGAGCATTCTTTTTGGGGAAGAGATTGGTTTCTTGGCTAAGCAAGAAACAAGATGCAATATCTCTGTCTACAACTGAAGCAGAATACATTGCAGCAGTAGGTAGTTGCACTCAAATCTTATGGATGAAGCAGATGCTAAGAGACATTAAAGTTGAATATGAGGAGCCTATCACAATTTTCTGTGATAATTCAAGTGTAATTAATATTTCTAAGAATCCGGTATTGCATTCTAAGACTAAGCACATATCTATCAAGTTTCACTTTTTGAGAGAACAAGTGAACAAGGAAGAAGTCAGATTGGAGTATGTTCCCTCAAAGGATCAGATTGCAGATATCTTTACTAAACCTCTTCCCAAGGACTCTTTTGAATATCTCCGGGAGAAGTTAGGGGTCATGGCCCCTCCGGTGATGAACTAGGATGCACTGATGTGCATCAGTCCGGTGGATATCACAGTCATATCTTGTGATCCGGATTGATAATGGGGAGCTGCAACTAAGGGGGAGCAGCTGGTATGATTCTGATGTATGAGAATTGCAAGTATGAGCCCTTTGCCATTGATGTCAAAGGGGGAGAGAAGACATGTGAAAAACAAGTGGTTGATGATCAAAGGGGGAGCAGTAAAGGAAGAGAAGACATGTGAAAAGTTGTTGTTGATAGGGGGAGCTGTGACAGAAAGGAGAAGTTCTTGTCTTGATGGTTTTTCACATCATATGTTGCCATCAATGACAAAGGGGGAGATTGTTGCAAGTATGAGGTGAGCCAATGTTGTCATTGATGTCAACATACTCATATTGCATTGACAAGAAGGATTGGATGAGCTGTGTGCTGAGGATATTGAGAAAATTAGCCTCAGTCAGGAACAGTGAAGAACCGTGATGAGAAGAAGGCAAATGTATTGTATAGGTTGAGAACCGGAGGATGCGGATTAAAGGGTTTGTAGATATGAGTCTTGAGATGCTTCAGTTAAGATTTCAGAGGTCCGCATGAAGATCTAAAGGAGTTGTGGCTGTCGGTGTAGAACCGGTTCCGGCAAGTATTCAGAGGTGACAGAGGATCACAAAAAGGTCCGGTGAGGTCCGGAACTGTATAATCCTAATCTGCGGATTGGAAGGAGTCTTTGGGATGTCCTTGTGATGTGCCATCTCAAGTTGTGTATGATTTGGAGGTCTGGAAGTACCTCTTGCATTATGACAGTGGCGACAGACAGTGTTCTTGAAGTTTTGGATAAGGAAGAGAAGAGATTCCAGTAAGTAAAGAAAGTGCGGATGTACCTGGTCATTCAGGCAGGCTTGTGAAGGTTCTTGGATCATGTTGAGGTTGTGTTGTTGGTCCGCATTGATAGTAGAGCCCGGAATTGAAGTTATTCTTCCGGATGAAGTTCTTGCTCTGTTTAGCCGACCGGATGAGTTGTTCATCCTGCGAATGTTCTTGTGGTGGCCGACCGGATGTGTTATTCATCTTGCGGATACTCTTATGGTTGTTTGCCGACTTAGATGTTTGTTCCTAAGTCGATGTCTTGTATAAATAACGGTTTGTGAGTTCATTTCGTAGTGTGGATTGTGTGGATGAGTGTGGCATAGCGAAGTGAAGTGCGAAAGGCAGAGTAGAGGTTTTTGGGCTTAAATGGAACTGATCCAGACATGGTAGAGATATCATTCTCTAGTTCAAGATTGTGATTCTTATCACTTTGTAGACAGTGTGTCTCCTTGTAGGCAGTGGGCCTCTTTGTGAGCAGTGTGCTTGGGCAGTGAGCCCTAATTGGCAAGTGCCATTCTTTTTCTTATTCTTCTAACAGAGAATAATCCTTGGGTTAATCACCCCGTGGTTTTTCCCTTAACCGGGTTTTCCACGTCAAAATCTTGGTGTTCAATGTGTTGATGTTTATCTGCTCTTGTGTTTATGTATTATGCTTTCATGGATGATTAATTGATATGCTGTTAACTAACAACGAAGAATCATGTGTTTGAAAGAACAAGAAGTTTTATACAACTGATTCACCCCCCCCCCCTCTCAGTTGTATGCCTTAAATCCAACATCCATAACATTCTAATCCTATATGTTGCTACATGTAGACAAAAGGGAAAGATGAAGGCTAAGGCCTCATCTCATCAAATGAGAGTATCTTTAACTTTTCACATCTTTTGGTAGAAGCCAAGGAAGATATTGTTTATGTCCCTCAATTAAAATATGCAAAGTGGTCATTTTGGCAATGGGTGAGAATTCAAAATGAAGGGTAAGAAAAAATTGTTGTAATTTTGGAACTTTTTTAAAGCTACAATGGACATAGAAAATCACAAATAGTTTAATAACAAAAGGATGTTGACATTTCCAACATGAAAATATCTACCGCCACCAAATCATAAACCTAGATCAAAACATGAGCATTAATTTCTTTAATTGTTCTTTCTTTTCAAAACCTACATGAAAGGTAATATTGGTCAATTTTTTATTGTTTTTGTAATGTTGAGAGAAGTTTACATTAGTTGTTTATTATTTAGTTTATTTTATTATACAAATTACTATTTTAAACAAGAGTTAAAATGTACTTTAATCTCCATTAAAAATTTCATGGTTGATTTGGGAAATTGTTGATTTTAACTATACATTATTGAAACAAATAAAAAACATGATATGTAATATTTTAGGTTTGATTAGGTATCATCTATGCCTATTGATATATAAAATGGGTTGAAATTTATATTATTTGATTCTAATGAGATATTCAAGGGACTTTATTCAGCCACAACAAAATCTAAAGATGGGCGCTACTCCCTAACATAGGTGCTAATCCCTTCAACCTAGGCGCTGATCCAGCTAACCTAGGTGCTAACCCATATCCTTTAGATGCTAATCCCATTTCTCTAGGCACTAATCCATCCTACATAGGTACTAATATGCCCTACATAGGTGGTAGGTATCCACTTCTCCTAGGTGCTAAAACCCACACATGCGCTAATCACCAACATGGGTGCTACTCCTTAACACAGGTGCTACACCTAGCAATGTAGGCTCTACTTGCAACACCTAGGTTCTAAACCCATTCCTTAGCATCTATACTAACCTAAATCTACCCTACATTTAATGCCCCCAAAACTACCCCTAGCCCAAATCACAAAGTGGGATAGGACCAGTCACTGGCTTGCCAGCTGTTGTAGGCCGTAAGAAGTCTCGCACTGACTCCCCCCATGCTCATCTTGTGGAATCCCCACCATCTCCTCCACTCTTCTTCTTCTCCTTCACTCAGATATCTAAACTTGTCAATGCACAAATGAGGCTTGTGGTCCCCCAAAGGCCTATTTATAGCCTCTTTAACCCTAATATTTCCCTCCATGCCCTAATTTTTCACCCCCTCACCCCATTTTTTTCTCCCCAGCCACTATTTTTCACCTATTTTCTCATGTTTTTCTTCCCCTCATTCTTTTTTCTCCTCCTCTATCATTCCAGCCTCCCCATTCCTTATTTTAAGAAATCATCTAAAAAAATTATTTTTTTATTTTATTTTTTTTGCCAATCTCTCAAGTGAACATCACCTCATCCATCCTTTTTCTTCCCATCAGTTGACTGAGGAAAACATTTAAACATTTGATTTTATTTGATATGCTACCAATCCTTCTTCTTATGACACCACATCAAAGAGAGAAAAATGTAGACATCTAAAAATGGTCACACCACTTCCCGACTTCATTCACATAATTGATCAACTAAAATTGAACAATTATCCATTCCATTTGACACATATATTAATTAAATAATTTTTAATTATATAATTAATATTTTCCCCCATCTTGTCATGTCACCAAAAATTACTAATCATCCTATTTTCCTCCACTATAGTCCAAAAATAAAATATTTATCCCAATGACTATAGTTCTATCCATTCCAAAAATTAAATAAATATGCCTATTTATTTACTTCCCCATTTTTTCCACTTTTGATTATTTTTAGTAATCATCATTAATTCCCCCCTAATCATGTGCACATGAGTTAATTTAGATTAACCTAGGATTACATCTGCCCATGTTTCTAGAAGTCCACTTGTCATTCCATTTATATGCATGTACATGACAAGTGGTACTTTGGAAGCATGGGAAAATCTTCCAAATAGTTCCATTTGTCCTCTCACCCACTCCACGTGTCACTATTCACCCAATTTAAAATCCCATGTGGCACTATTCCTCAAATTTTAAATTTGACATGTCCTCTCATCCCAATTTCTAATTCTCCACAAAATCTAAGACTTACCTTTTCATAAATGAATACCTACACCTCATTCACCTACTCAATCTTGGCCATCCATCCATTCAACCATTCATTCTCCACCTTTGATTTCTCCTTGAATCTTGGAGCTCTCCTCTCATTCAATCTCCTCTTGACACTTGTCCATCTCTCCTTGCTTGAGAGATCTCAAGCAATGTGAGCCCTTGATCTCCACAATCAATCCTAACCCTCCATCTTGGCCTCTAAAAATCCATAAATTGGAGCTCTCCCCTTCATTTTTGACAAAACTTTTGAATGCAACGAAATCCTACCTCTATGAGTACTTGACATCTAATAGAAGTTAGCATAAATCATATCAATTAGGACATATCAAGAGCTTTGCATGATCAATTAGGGTACAATTAGGATAGTTTACTTGCATTGTTCTTTAGTCTAATCTTGAGGTTGTAATTGGTTGTGAATTAAACAGGTTGATGTCATTTTAGCTTGTTTATCATAGTTCACTTTCAATTACATACACCTATTAATCTTAGATTAATAAAAAGATAAATATACAATATTTACATGAAAAGGAGGGTGGTAAAAAGGCACAGTCGCAAAGTCCAAGACTATAGCAAATTAACAAAGTCTAAAGATGAAATAAAAAGGGCCAAGCCCAAAAGAGACAATTAAGAAGCTAATGCAACTTTAGGGGGAGGAGATAGGTCCTTATCATCAGAATTACCCCAAGCATTAGTGGGGGTCATGTCATTGATCAAATCCCACCTAGTGGGAGCAACAATTTCATCTTCTTTTTCTTCAAAGGATTGTAGAGTCCAAACCGGAGAAATAGCAAGATGTAAGAAGGGAAATTTACTCGAATTAGGCCAACTAGTATCCCACCTAGGAGAGGGTGAGAGAGAAGGATAAGACCATCCTCCTCAAGAAAGAGAGTCTCTAGAATGCTGAGGGCCACGAAAATTAGAACCTTGATCACCATGATTGCATCTGGTAGAATTGCTACACCCACATTGATGTCCTTGAGAAGAGGTTGAAGGATCTAGGGGGACCCAAGTAACCATGCAGGGAGAATTACCCTAGTGGTCAAGTAGGTCCTAAAGATGAGCAACTTCACCTAAAACTTTGAGAGCTTGCATAAGAACATTATAGCAAATGATAGCTTTAGAATACAAAGAAAAATGTTTATCTACAGAACAATGAGAAAAATAGTAGCATTCCTATCTTTCCATATGTTGAATAGAATTTCCACCCTAAAAGCATGCCAAATATGAGTATACTTGGATAGGAGATAAGGCTAGTCTCCAAGCAGAACCCTATTCCAAGAAAAGGGTAAAGGCTGAAAAGGCTTAAAAAAATCATGGATCCAAGACCATGCTTCTTGTGCTCTTGAGAAAAACCAAAAAAGATGCTTGAGAGACTCAAAATACCCACAAAAAGGGCAATGGGAGCAATAAATGCCCATCTAAACTAGACGATGCCCCAAAAGGAGGCCCTGGTAAAGAATTCACCAAGAAAAATGATCAAGTTTGGGTTCTAAAACTCTAGACTAGACACATTAAAATCATTTCTTCCAAGTCCTAGGAGAAGATTGTAATTGCCATTGATGATTGAGTTGATCCACCATATGCAAGTGAGGAGACAACCATGAATATCCTTTACTAGGCTTATAATTTTTGAAGGGTGTGTCAGGATACCATTTCCAATCTTTACACCATTGTTTGATAGGTCTCACTCCAATCTTATGAAGCATAAGAGGAGGAATCATGTCAATGACAGATTGGTAAGTCTCTCGATCTTGGTTTACAAGTCTGCATTTAAGTTTAAATTTAGGACATGATAAAAAATTCTTAGTAGCCTGGTGACTAAGGTTTGGTAAAACATAAATGCCACACCTAAACATTTTAGAGCATGAAGCCAAGGCACATGAGCTAGAGGTTGGTCCTAAGCGCTGAAAATGGGGGACCACTAGATGGAGTACTGTTGATGGATAAACCATTGTGAAATTCATTCCCTACCCAAAAGAGCCATAGTTTTATGGATTCCCAAGCTTTCCAAATGCTTTTAATTATTAAGGTTCCTTGAATGGAAACATGTTCCCTTATGGTAAGAAGGGTTACTAATTCCAAGCCTTTCCAAGCCAGGCACTCATGAGGAGTGCATACACTCATGCAATACTACTCAAGAATTTTCCATGCTTCATTACAATTAAGGGATCGAATGAGACATTTAGCACACAAGGAAATGACTTGGTGATGAATGGAAATCAAACTACATTGTCCAACCTCTTGGGGAAGGCAACAAATATCCTAGGCTACAAGATGAAGGCCTTGATAGCCATCATTGGAGACCCATAAACATCTCTAATAAGCTTCTCAATTTTTAAATAAGAAGATTTCGAAGGAAGCCAACAAGAAGAATAGTAAACATGCATTGCTACAAGAATCTTGGAACAATTCTAAAATTTACCAACCAAAGAGAGAGGCTTGGTAATCTAGTACTAGAGCTTTTTCTCAATCCTTGGGATAACAACCTACCACAGATCGGAGAGGGTGGCTTGGAAAGCAAAAGGAATTATGAGGAATTGGAATATCTCTCCACAATAAATCCATTTCCAACAAAATGAGTTAAGCCAACTAGGTTTGGGAAGGAAACATTGGTGATAACATAGAGTTTTTTGCTACTGAATGCTAGAGCAAGAAGCTTGACAAAAAATGTTAAGAGACTAGATTCCCTCTTTGATGTTATTTTCTTCCTCAAGAAGAGTGAGGAAGGAATCATTGGAAAAGAGGCCATTGACCAACTGTTAGGAATAATTAGGGAGCAAAATCCCCTTAACATTGGATTGAGAAACTACATGAGCTAAAGGATAACCAAAACCTTCAACAGCTAGAACATAGAGAGTTGGGGCCAGTGTGCAGCCTTGACGAATGGAATGAAAAAGCACAAAGGAGGTGGATTGATGATTAGAAATGGTAATGCAAGTAGAGGCATCAGAAAAAAGCATTTGGATCATCTAAAAAAATCAAGGGTTGAAGCCCAGGGCCTAAAACATAGGTAAAATAAAAGGCCACTCAATGCGGTTATAGGCTTTAACGAAATCAATTTTAATGAACACAACAGTCTGCTAAGAGTGATGAGTGGGGTTCCATACCTTCCCAAATAGAAATGATGTTATCCAAAATAAAACTAGATATAATAAAACCAGACTGGTCTAGCCGAACAATGAGAGGCAATAAGGAGCAGATTTTGAGGGCAAGCACTTTGGCAATGATCTTGTAGGAGACATTCAACAAAGTGATAGGCTGCCAATTGTTGATATCCTCAAGATCACTAGATTTAGGTATGAATTTGATATTTATCTTATTTATAATATTACCTAAAGAACCTGTGTGCATGGCTTCAAGATAAACCTTATGAAGATCCCTGCCCACAGTGTAGATTCCATCACAGCCCAAATTCAAACCAGACCAAGCATGAAGGTGTAGATTCCATCTAAGAGATGGAGAAATTTATTACATTCCATAAGTTGTGGATTGTTTTTATTTGTCCACTTGGACTAGGCTCTATTTTTTGTTTCCTACTAATAATTATTACATGTATTTAGAATATATGTTCGATTTATATGATTTTTTATATATTAACTAGCATTTCCATCTTTAGAAAAATCAAACCCTATCAATATTATTTCTCACAAGTTTATCATTCTTATTTCAATCTCTGGTTTATTGCTTAATATTATTTCTCACAAGTCTATTACTCTTATTCCAATCTATGGTTTATTGCTTAATATTGACTATAAATATATGTAATAACTTATTGGGTGTTTACATTTAATTTTATCATTTATGGATTTAAATAGGAATTTGTACAATTGAATCTACTATTGCATTTCTATTAGAACTAGAATAAGGCTTCGCTCCTATCATTACATCTCTATGAATTGGAATAATACCATGATTAGCATAGAGATTCATATAAATATGCATATTTAGAATCTATTTTTTGAGTTAAACCTTACAAGAACACCCAATTAGTCACCATGGCAATGGTTCTTCGGAGTTACACTCAAAATATAGATTCAATCTATAATAATAACCACATAATTCTTGAGGGGATTAAATCTTCAAATTTCATTGAGACAAAATAGATGCAAATGTAAGGATTCTTAATGAAGAGCCCATGGGAGAGATCTATCAAAGCAATAACAACCATATGGAGGATGATTGTGTTGAGAAATGCTACCAGGATGTTTTGGGGTTATAGTATTTGAATGTTTGGATTTGTGATACTAAGGTTGTATAGCTTATAGTTTCTTTATTCTTTAAAACCACCCAAGAGGTTGCTGAATTTGTTTTACATAGTTAAATATTTAGAATTGTTGAAACATTGTTTGTTTAGTAGTTTGCAGTGGTTGGTATTGATTTTGTAGCAGAAATTTTGGGATTTACTCTTGCCCCATGGATTGTACAAATAAGTTAATTTAATTTTAATTATGTCATCTATCTAGAGAAGGCCAATATCAATATCAATTTTAACCTATTTTATTTTCCTAAAACTTAATTTATTTTATTTATAGTGGTTATTTTATTTTTATTTTAAGATTTTATTTGTTTTACACAACCAAGAAATATATAAAAAGTTATCTCACACCAATAAAAAAGATGATTACAAATTTCTCATGCAATTCATGAGTAGAATGCTATAGGTGCTCTTCCTGTATATTGGTATAAGGTTCATTAACATAAATAGCATGATTTTTTACTACAACATTCTTAGTGTGAATAATTTATCTATTCACTATAGCTTAGGTGTACTGAGGTTGATGAGGTTAGACAACATCTTGTCTAACTGAATGTGCAACGTTTTAGACACTTAGAGGTTACCTATTTACTTAGTAAACCTAACATGCATACCTTTTGAGGTTGGAAGACTTCCCATATAACCTCAAAAGGTATTTTGTAGTCATCCAACACTTGTCACAAAATGTTGTTGGTTCACACATTCGAACTAATCCAAAGGTTGACACCTATAGGACACTTGTCTTCATGCATGTGCCACATCATGGGGCACTTGTCAATCGACATGCAAGCTGTGTTCCTCATTCATACCTATATAATAAGGTATTATGTACATATTTTACTCAACTTTTGTTAATATCAATTTGGATTATATGTGCAATCTTTCTTTGTGGAAGTATTCTCAATTTTACTAGTTGATCTTGGTTATTTCTAACATGGTATCAGGGCAATACTAGTAAAATGCTTCTTGATTTGAGTGATTTATGCATTTAGGCTTTGCAAGAGTTCATCTTGGTGCCAAATGGACATTTCCATTGCATTTAGAAGGCCTGAGATAGATAAGGTTACCCTTCAAACGGTGATTTTTGGTAAATTTAATTTTTCACAAAAAATTTTTTACCCCTTGTCTAGGGTTGTATGGTCGTATGGCCAAATCCATACCTGTATGGAATTTTGTAAAAAAATTGAATTTTTTTTAGCAGAGAGCATCTTGCCCCCTACCAAGGTCAATTGTTTTTTCATTTTTTGCATGTTTGGATTTGATTTTTGGCCTCATGGTCTCTGTATGGGCATTTGTTTGCCTCTAAATGGAGAGTTTTTGTTAATTGAACCCACATCTACAATAGAAAGATGAAAGTGGTATAATCACATGCATGAATCTTATGGGACACTATGTATGGCAATATCTCAAAATCTTCTATTTCATCTTAATTCTGTAACAACACCTAATGATGTATGGACACAATTAGAGAGTTTGTTTGGGAAATAAGATGTTATGTGTGGACATCAACTTGAGAATGAGCTAATTAGTCTTAATCCACAAGACTTCACTACTATACAATATTTTTTCACTAAGTTAAATTCAACAAATTTCAACTCCAACAGCGTGGCATCACCAAAATAGATGAACAATTGATCCTTAGTATTTTGTTTAGGCTTGGTCATCAGTTCTCAGTGTTTGTTTCAACATTTTATACTACCAAAAGTGGTCTTGGTACATACTTCACTATGCCTTCTCTAGTTGACTTTGTATTTAATCTAACAAGGGAACACAATAAGTTAATCTAAATGGGTGTTTGAAGTCTTCATCAACACATACACTTGTTGCATCTTTGTCTTCAAATCAAGTACCAAAGAAACAAACTAGAGATCAAGATAAAGGCAAAGGAACAAAATCACATCCTCCATTTGAGTCTTCATCAAAAGGAAAAGGTAAAGAAAGGCCTCTTTTCTCTTATTGTAGGAGAAATGGGCATGAAGAATCTACATGTTTTAAAAAGAGAGAAGATGAGTACAAGAGAATCATTAAAGAAAAAGAAATTAAAAATTCACAACACAAGGCTTCTCTTTCTTCTTCTACATTAACATTAGAACTATCAAAAGGCAAAGCACCATGTGCCCATGCAATCTCTGAATCTTAACGATGGGTTCTTGATTTTGGTGCATCACATCATATGGCATCTTGTCCACTTTTGTTTTCATCACTACACCGCATAGCTACAACAAAAATATTGGTTGCAAAAATTATTACACGACAGTTTGTGGGAAAGCAAATGTTAAAATAGGAGTAGGTTGTATTAATGATGTTCTCTTTGTTATAGAATTATCACAGAATCTACTTTTCATCTACTAAATCACCAACAATGGATCAGGGAAAACAATTGAATTCAATTCAGAATTGGTTATGATAAGAGACTTACACACTAGAGAACTTGCTGTAGTTGGGAAAGTTGACAACTTTTCCCATGTCTATACATTTTCACACTTTGCACCTAATGACAAAGACTCTATAGTCCACACTCTATCTTTTAGTGTGGATACATCATTAGAGGATCATCTTGGTCAATTGAACCTCACAATTCTTCAAACAACTAAGTTACCCATTACTCCTTCACCTGTTGCTTCATAGGAGGCTTCTTCAGATTTACAATAGGATATTGTTACTCAATCCCTTGATCCTATATTGATTCCACTAGTGGTTTCAATACATCTTCAAGAGATTTCATTCCAATCTCTAAATTATGTGCAGCATTTGGAGACCCACTTTGTTCTTCTCACTTGGGAATATCTCATGCAGCTATATGCAGTTCTTCTTCTTCCACAGGGAAGGCATGTTGTTTGAATTTCAAGCATCACTTTTAGCATTTGTCTTTGAGCTTCAATTAGTACTGCAGGATCAGTCATCTTATGGGGGCTTTCTAGTCTCTCTATTTCTCTCTTTTGGGGGAACACTTCATGTACATTTGTAGTAGTTCTTCGGGGGTCATGTTGAGTCCTCCTTCTACCTTCTTCTTGTATATATCTCTCTTTTTGGAGGAAAGTTTTTTCCCACTGGGTTTTCTTTCTTTCTCTACTTTATGAGAGATTTCTTTGTACATAGGTATCTAATATGGCTTAGTAGCTGGGAGCCATACTTATGTATCTATTACACTTTTGTAATCTCCCCAATTATCACTTAAAGGGGTGTTAGAGTGAATAATTTATCTATTCACTATATCTTAAGTGTAGTTAGGTTGATGAGGTTAGACAACATCTTGTCTAACTAAATGTACAACCTTTTAAACACTTAGAGGTTACCTAGTTTTTTGGTAAACCTCATGTGCATACCTTTTGAGATTAGAAAACTTTCCATCTCACCTCAAAAGACACTTTGTAGTCATCCAACACTTGTCACCAATGTTTGTTGGTTTGCACATTCCAAGTGATTTGGAAATGTTGACACCTATATGAGACTTGTCTTCATGCATGTTCCACATCATGGGGCACTTGTCAATCCACATGCAAGGTGGATTGCCTCATTCATGCCTATATAATAAGGCATTATGTACATCTTTTAACCAAATTTTGTTAATATCAATTTAGCTTATATGTGCAATCTTGCTTTGTGGAAGTTTTCTTAATTTTACTATTTGATCTTGGTTATTTCTAATAAGCATTTCATTAGAAGATGATAAAAGAACATGGGGAAATATTCTCCCTTGGAACATATGTGATCAGTTTAATACCAATCAATATTGGCTCCCATCTTGGGCTCAAAGTGAGATAACCTTATCTCCTCATATGGGTGTTCTAGGCTTTGCAACATTTGAGGTGCCAAAATCAAACTCAAGTTTTTTCTTGCTGGCTTAAAGATCTAGAAA
Organism: Cunninghamia lanceolata; assembly: GCA_027924645.1. NCBI lineage: Eukaryota > Viridiplantae > Streptophyta > Pinopsida > Cupressales > Cupressaceae > Cunninghamia > Cunninghamia lanceolata. The sequence continues at coordinate 10,750,989 of BSBN01000108.1, forward strand.
GAGCACATAACTGTTTCATCCACACTTATCATTGCACCAACATTGTCAAACTCACCACAATAATTTGGTGCTGAAAATATTGTAACAAGTTTATCAACAAAAAAAATCATAAACCATCCAAAAGATTAAAAAAAAAACATAACCATCCTCCACCACCCTATGATCTTGACCTCGTGCATGCATGCAAAGTATCTTCTTGTCTATGAGAGCTACAGAGTGGCATTAAGGGGATGATTGTGACCTTATGGAGATGATTGTGACTGTGTTCATAAAACCAAAAAGAGCCCACATATTTTAAAAGAAAATCATAAAGTAAGTGTTTTAAATTTAAAATATAGCCGATATACTTTTATTAAATGAATGCATCTAAAAATTATAAAGTAACTATTTTATATTTAAAAAATATATAACTAACATATTTTTTAAATGAAAGCACACAAGAATTACATTTAAAATATATAACCGCCATAATTTTATTAAATTAATGGACAAAACTATAAAGCTGACATAAAGTAACAAATCTATATAAATACAAGTAATAGTCAAAGATAAATCACAAAAATATGAAATGAAATAAGGTAGAACCAAAGAAGAAAGGAGTTTATTTGAAGGTAATTGTATTATATTTTATACATTTTCTTATAAAGGTTTCAATTTTCTTTTCTTTTCTTTTCTTTTCTACTAAATGAAAAATATTTTGTAGGTTTTTATTTAGTGTTGATTTATAAAAATTAACTACCGTTAAATAATATTTTATTCATGCATGTTATTATAGTTTAAATTTGTAAGTTTAAGTTAAGGGTTTTTATTTACATATATAAGATCAAGATATAAATAATACCATTATTTTAATTTTATATTAACTAGAGAAGCCCATGAAAGCAGGTAGTCCCTAAGAGAATACAATTAGACTCCTTCACTAACATTTGTTTTTCCACTATTGTTAGTTTAAATGGTAATAGAGAATTAGTTGGTCGGAGTAGTATGGTGTTTGTTTTTAGGGTATAGGAACTGTAAAAGTGATATCTTTGACTCTTTTACATAGATATATTTAAACAGTCATAGGAATTAGTTGGTTGGGGTAGTATGGTGTTTGTTTTGGAGGGTATAGGCACCTTGAAAATAATATTCTTTACTCTTTTTCATAAATATATTTAAATGGTCATAGGAATTAGTTGATTGTAGTATGGTGCTTGTTTTCGAGAGTATAGGCACCTTGAAAATGATATCTTTGACTCTTTTACATTAGATATATTTTCTGTTTAAATAGTTAGGAATTACTTGATTGGAGTTGTATGGTGCTTGTTTTAGAGGGTATAGGCACCTTAAAATGATATCTTTGAATCTTTTACTACAGGGTGAAATGGCCTGAAGTGTTAAGAAAAATAAATGTAAAAAATAATTAAATAGCCGACATATTAAAATTAATAATTAAAACATATATAAAACATAAATGTTTGAAAGTCTCCAATAAGAAAAACAATTAGATAAATTTAGTTAGCTAAAAATAAAATCACAAATTACAAAACGAAGAAGTACAAAATAAAAATCAAGCATATTCATTTAAATCCCCCATAAAATCCCCATTTACTTTTAATAATCTTTGAATCTCTTTCTATATTATATGAATTTAGTTTTCTTTTAAAAAATATTTTAATAATCTTTTAATCCCTTTTTGGATTATTATATACTTTACCATGGTGTTAATGGTGTATGCATAAATTATTTCATATTGTTGGATTATTAAAAATTAAATTAAATATTTTTAACACTAAGTCAACCATTAGAATTAGGGTTAGGGTTAGAATTAGTGGTGTACTAGCATATCTATTTTTAAGCATATATCTAAAATGTGTGGTAAATTGATTAAGAAATAGTCTTGAGAGGATATCTTTCGGGCATATTTTAGATATATTTTTTAAATATAGATATGCTAGTATATCTTTAATGGTGTATGCATAAATTATTTCATATTGCTGGATTATTAAAAAATTAAATTAAATATTTTTAACACTAACTCAAGTGTTAGAATTAGGGTTAGGGTTAGAATTAGTGGTGTACTAACATATCTAAATTAAAAAAATATATCTAAAATGTCTGGTAAATTGGTTAAGAAATAGCCTCGAGAGGATATCTCTCGGCGTCTTTTAGATATATTTTTTAAATATAGATATTCTAGTATAGATATATTTAAATGGTTATAGGAATTAATTAGTTGGAGCAGTATGATGTTTGTTTTGGAGGATATAAACACCTTGAAAATGATATCTTTGACTCTTTTACATAGATATATTTAAACCGTTATAGGAATTAACTAGTTGGAGCAGTATGATGTTTGTTTTGGAGAGTATAGGCACCTTAAAAATGATATCTTTGACTCGTTTACATAAATATATTTAAACTGTTATATGCACCTTTAAAATGATTAAATTGTTATACGAATTAATTCGTTGAAACAGTATGGTGATTGTTTTCCAGACTAACATACAGATATTCATGGCAATATAAGCAAGTAGAGGAGGAGATTTATTTGTGCTTGTACATCCAACCGATTCTCCCTTGTACGCCCTCCATCTCAAGGATCTTATGTACTGTCTATAGAAATTATAATGGACAGCCAGTGTATGGGCGTTATTGAGAATAAAGATGGAGGTATACAAAGATATGAATTAGTGTTGAATACAATGAAGGCGGAGGGAGAATGTATTGTAGGCAATGAGAGGAGTGATGAAAAATCAGTTTGGTCTGAATGCTCAGATCATATACTTGAGAACCTGTTTTCGACCCTATCAGTGGAGTTCAGTGCTCGTTTTCGCATTGTGTGTAAAGAATGGAATACGCTCTTATCCTCTAACAGGTTTCTGTCTCTAATTCCAGAGAGAGATCCGTGGATTCTCCTCTGCAGTGAAACGCATGCCATGGCCTACTGTTTTCTCACGCAATCATGGAAGACTATTTCCCTTTCTTTTTTGCCCGGCCCAGCAACTGGAGACTATTCCGAAATTCGTAGCAAATCAGGTGCGGGGCTGCTGTTAATCAAAATCATAAAGCCTCAGAAAATGTATGTGATCTGTAATCCACTTACACGCATGTACAGAGAAATTCCCGCAATCATAGCAGAGAATTCAAGTGCAGTGGGAATTATGGACAACGGAGGGTCTTACAAAATTGTGGGGCTATCAAAAGACGAAAACCCCATGTGCATACGAATTTACCATTGTTTCGAAATGTCCTGGCAGATTGAAGATGAGTTCAGTTTGCCCGCAGATGATTTTAAGATCTCAAAAGTTTATTGTGCCAACGGTCTTGTTGTCTGTGTTTCACAGGATTTGAAAGTTGTGATTTACAATACGGAAGCTAAGCGAGCGCATATAGTGTCATTTCCAGAGACGAATCTATCAATTATGGGGGATTTGGAAAAAGCATGGGTCGATGGAGTGATTTTATGTGGATCGTCAATACTACTTGTGGTAATATATCTACGGTACAAACGAGGATGGTGGAAGTGTCACGTGATTGTGTGGGAATTGTTTGAGGATGAGGGAGGCTCAGTTCACTGGAAAGAGATTACAAGAATGCCTGCTGGTATGTGCCGTAAATTTATACAGGCGCGCAACTTTATTGGTGTTGGGAATTTTCTGTGCTTCACAGGTGGGCACAGTAATAACAAGCTGTTTGTCTACAGTTTACGTGATAGGTGCTGGAGCCGGATCAAGCTTCCTCAGTCTGTCAGATTTAATAGGTATAATACAATCTTTAATTTTCAACCCAAACCAGGCATGAAGGTGTAGATTCCATCTAAGAGAGGAGAAATTTTTTACATTCTATAAGCTGTGGACTATTCAAAATATATGTTCCATTTATATGATTTTCTATATATTAACCAGCATTTCTATAATCAAACCCTATCAATATTATTTCTCACAAGTCTATCATCCTTATTTCAATCTCTAGTTTATTGCTTAATATTGACTATAAATATATGTGATAGTTTGTTAGGTGTTTACATCTAATTTTATCAGATTGACTATAAATATATGTGATAGCTTGTTGGGTGTTTACATCTAATTTTATAGTTTCTGTTTGTAAAAAAGAATTTGTACAATTGAATCTGCTATTACATTTCCATTGAAATCAGAATTAGGCTTCACTCGTATCATTAAAACTCTATGAATTAAATAATACCATGATTAGCATAGAGATTCCTATCAACTTGCAGATTCAGATCTAATGTTAGAGTTATCCTGCAAGAACATCCAATTAGCTGCCATGGCAATGGTTCTTCAGAGTTACTCTCAGAATGCAGATTCAATCTATAATAATAATCACATAATTCTACAGGTGATTAAATCTTCAAATTTCATTGAGACAAAATAGATCCAAATGTAAGAATTCTTAATGAAGAGCTTATGGGAGAGATCTATCAAAGCAATAACAATCATATGGAGAATGATTGTGCTGAGAAATGCTTCCAGTATAAGTTTTGGTTATAATATTTGAACGTTTAGATTTGTGATGTTAAAGTTGTACAGTTTATAGTTTTTTTTTTCTTAAGAAGGAATGTTTGATTATTAAAATGAGGTCCAATAGAAAATTATGGAACTTAATAGTCTATAATTTAAATGTATATAGATTATTAAATATCTTATTATATATTATTAAATCAACATTTATACATGAACAAATACAAAATTCATTATTTATTTACCTTGTTTAATTGGTTCATTATTATTTTTCTTTTAGTTCGTATAATGATTTGAGAGTTGGAAGAGTTCATATTACACATGCTTTTAACCAAATCAATAGGCTAAGCAAATGTCCCTTTTTTTAATCTTAAAAAGTATGTCCTGTAAGAAATAGTAATGAGGCTTTAATATATTTATTTAGGACTTATAGTCCCTCATGTTTTACAATTAAAAAGTGTTTAGATGAAATAGATTAGAATGAATTAGGGTTGATATATAGAAAGTAGAATAGGTAGGTTGGTAAAGTGTTTCCATTAGTATAAACCCGTGAAAGTTATTAGTGTAGATACACAAATTTGTTGTTACTATATAATGAATGATCTTAATCAATTATAATCTTAACAAAGAAAACATGATATAACTACTTAGAATGTGTTTTCTTTACATGTAATTAGGTAAAAGTGGAGTAAGTGAATGGAATCAATGGTCATTGAGATTATTTAATTTATAAATTTGTATCAAGGATTAATTTATGAAATCAACTGTCTTGCTAGTGAAGTTATCACATGTATTTTTTTTTTATGGTTGATTGATTTATATTGAACAATGTTGAATATACTATCAACTTGGGGATAATATTGATAGTGATTAATAAGTAAATAATACTTTTAAAACTAAATAATATTCTATTATTGAAACTTGTATTACATGTCTTAAGTATGTACACGTGTAAATATTAAGAAGCATTTATATGAAAACTTTATTAAATATCTCAAACATAAATTTGTCCATGTCATTTATATAAACATAAATATCCATCTAATGTTTCATAAACATTTCCATACATAGACATGCATAAATGTCCATACATGTTAAAAATATACAAACATAAATGTTCATGGATGTCAAATATAAATATAAACATGTCAATACATAGACGCATTTAAATATCCATATATACATGTCAAATGTATATAAACATAAATTTCCATACATGTGCCAAATATGAACATAAACATATAAATATCCATATCTCAAACATAATCATAAACACACGTCCATGTTCATATCTCAAACATAAGTTCATAAACACAGATGTCCAAATGTCCATATCTCAAACATAAACATAAACACAAATATGCCGATGTTTATATCTCAAACATAAGTTCATAAACAAAAATATCCAAATCTCAAACATAAATGTCAATCTCTCAAAACATGTAAACTAGTTGGTTTGGTCATCATGTTGGCTCCTAGTTGAGCAACCCTTGGAGTGAGAATCCTACTCTAATAAATGGAACAAGCCCTACAAAAGTGTTTAATTAAATTAAAATATATATATACACACACATGTACATGTTTCCTAGCATATATATGTTTATTAACATGATATATATATATATATATATATATCGAGGTAATCCTCGATCCTCAGGTGCATGATACATCATTCAAGATGAGACAGAAGTGGACTCATATGGGAAGCCTCAACCAAACTAAGATTGGGAATCAACAACAAAGCAGAGATGGAAGCATTGATATCAGGGATAAGAATTTGCATCTAGAAAGATATAAGAGCTATCAATATATAAGGAGACTATTTGATTAGCATAAATCCTATCAAGAAAAAGCAAATAAAGAGCTGGAAAATCCAAAGACTAGTGGAGGAGGCATGGGAGTTGCTAGAAAAATGGATAATTTATCAATAGGCCATATATTCAGAGAGGCAAATAAAATGAAGGACTTCCTAGAAAATCAAGGAGTTGAACAATTAGAAAGCTAAAAAATTGCCAACTCAGATTCTGAGTGGAACAGATAGGTAGAGATTCTAATTGTAGATGGAAGGAAGGTATGAAAAAAGATGCTATTGTATTGGTTGGAAGGGATGGTGAGAGCACTAAGGGATGGTGAGACCGCAAGCATCCTATCACCAACCAAGCTCCTAAAATAGGAATCTCTCAGCCTGGATGACAATAAGCATCCATATCACATACTCTATCATTCCCTTGCCCCAAATGTGGTGGTAAATCCAAATAGTTGATGTTGAGACCTAAATGGACCTCAACATACAACTGTTGTGCAAATTATAGTGGAATTTGGTCATTATTTAGATAATGACCATGTGTAGCAAGAAATCTAGGATACATCAATGGTGCCATATGAGGGCATACATATCTGGTCACCTGATATGCCCTAACACTAGTTTTGGGTGCATACTAAGAAAAACATTATGACTTAAGAGTTTCTTTTGGAACTCTTAGTTGCACTTCACTCAATGGGATATCACCAGAAACTTGTGCCCGCATTTGGGAAAGAATAGATACTAATGTCTCACTAAAATATGTACTAAGGGTAAATGCAAGAAGTTGTGTCCACTTAAGGTGGAAGTTTCAGAGTTAGAAAAAAATCCGAAATTGGGTTAACCAAAACGGGATCCCGCTTTTTATGAAACAGGATCCCGTTTTGCTTCGGGATCCCGAGCCAAAAGGGGGATCCCGTTTTCAAGAAACGGGATCCCGTTTTGAGTTTCATAAAAGATTAATATTTTAACCTTTTATGAAACGGGATCCCGTTTTAAAACAGGATCCCGTTATTTAAAATTTGAATTTTAAGCTCGGGTTTTGCTTTGTAACCCGGTTTGGGAAATGCTTTGGGGACCCGAACCTAACCTCTGGACCAGGTTTGGCCTGCAACTTGAAGGTCATGTCAATGCACAACAAAATAGTGAATTTGGGCATATATCTGAAGGTCTATTTTGCAGAATATTTTGACGAAATTAAAACCCATTATAGATGAGACAGTGTAGATTCTAAATATGTAATTTTTTTTACAATTGGATTAATTTTTCTATTTTTTGATCAATTTCTGATGAAATAGGTCTATAGACTTGAATTATTAGGGTTTTTTAGTATTTTAATAACTTTTTATTAACATATTTTTTTGTAAAAAAAATTGTAGGAAAACGTACTTTAGACAATTCTTTTCAATTTAAAAAAAAAAATTCCAAAAAATGTTAAGTTTAGGTCATCTTATGCGTGACGTACACGATGATTTTTTAAAAGACCAAAAATGACCAATAAAAAATTAATAAAAAAAAATATATTCAATAAAAAATTACAAAAAAATATGGAAAATGTGCTTCAGTGAGTTACAAATCTTTTCCCAAAAGGATTTTGAAAAATATGATTATTTAGGTCAAAATATGGATGACGTACACGTACATGGTATAGTAAAAAAAAAGTGACTTTTAAACAGTGGTTTTTAGAAACACCTATTCAAAATCACTTTCTATCATCTAGGTATTGAAAAAAATTACATATTTGGAAACTAGACTCCGAGTACTACATTTCATATTTAGTGACTTTTTCCAAGATTCCACCGTTAAGTGCTTCAAATTTTTAGGTCAAATGTGACAAATTCTGAAAATTGGGGAAAACACTTCCACTTTTTGGCCAATAAGTGGACACAACTTCTTGCACACACCCCTAACACCCCCAATAGAATATCTAATATGAACTAAACATTCAAAAATATTCTCACAATTAGATCTATAAATTCCCTTGGTTTGAGGATCATCTAAAATTAACCTTAATAAATTAATCTCTATATTCATATGGCTAAAAAGTGGATCCATTAAGCCCTATCACATTAAATTTAAATATAATTTTGAGAGATGGAACATAACATGATATAGACCTTCCTACGTTAGTTAATTTTCACTTTTAAAAGTAAAGACATAAATCTAGAAAAAAACATCTATCTAGATGGCTAGTTCACTATATGTATCCTAGATTATCATATTTTTAGTTCTTAATATAAATAAATTACTCAAGAGACATAAATCTAGGCTAGAAATGGTTAATTTACACAAGCAAGTTCATGCCCACAACTATCTATTGACTGGAGGAAATATTTTACCCTTGTAAAGAGAAATTCAATCTTACAAGTGGAAGGAATGGAGAAGGATGACAAAAGAAGGGTATTACACAAATGTTGAAGCAAGATTCCAAAATATGGAGAATGTCATTACAAGTTTTTCTTAATCATTGGAGACCATAAAAGGCCTATAGAAGTCATCTTGAAAAGATTGGATGGTGACAAGCTCAATTCCAATAAAGGAGAGTCTTCAAAGGTTGGTGAGAGTCTTCCTAACAAGCCTCTACTCAAGGTTGAGGCCAAGATTGAGATATTTCCATTTACAGGAGATGTTGATGTGGAGAAGATTGATAATTAGATTAGACATGAGGTATATTTTAGCATGCATGTACTCTCATGTTGTAGATAAAAAATCTTATTTTCTAGACTAATGTTAGAAAAACATGCTTCAAGACAAATGGTTTGAGAGGCACTCATATTCTATGGCTATCAAAAACATTTAGATATAAGTTCTTGCAAGTATTTTAAGCAATCAAATAGGAAGTAATTCTATCCAATACATGTGATAAAGAATAAAATACTATGGAATAACAATTTCTTAAGGAAAAGAAGGTCAAAGTGTACAACAATACACTAGTGAATTCCATAGATTAGAGAATAAATTTAATCTTCTTAAACATATTTAAAACATAATTAAATTTAAATTTTGTTAACTTCCATTGAATGTCAAGTCACAATAATAGATATCTAATTTATTAAAATTCAAGGAATATAAATCACTTTAACTTGAGTACATACACATGAACTATATTGAACTGCTACTATTTCCATTCCTATGCAAGAGCACCTCTATTCCTTATGATGATCATCCCTTCACAATTTTACCAACACCTCTACTCCCACCCTTTAATTTAATACATGTGATAAGCATAATGTTGATGATTTATTAGATAACACATTAGATGTAGGTTATGAAGAAAATTTGAAAATTCAAATTTTTATATTAATTGTATTTTGTATGCCATGTCTTATTCAAGTGTCTATGTACACCTATGATAGTGTCTAATACATAATAAATTTTAAAGTCAATAAGAAAGATTTAAACTGGAATAAGAAAGATTTAAACTGGATGTTAGTTAATTCCTTGATGATAATCCTTTTATGATCTGGTCCTTTACTTACCCCTTAATTGATAGCATGAACTTAGTTAATTTATATTGAGATTCTAAATTTTTATAGGGTCTAATTAAGACTATATAACCATGTTGCTAAAGTAAACACACAACACTTATGCATAATGAATAACATAAAACACAATTTAATGAACTAGATTATTATTCTACAAATTTGTAACATAGAACACGAAGCTTCAATGAAATTGATATATGTAGGCCTTGAAACCATTTGATTATAATATAAATCAAATGAGAACTTTTAAAATTCAACGGAACATGTTAGATGATTTATTGGAGTTATGTTCCAAACTACAACATGAAATAATCAATTACAGTGAAACATGTAACATGGATAATACCTCTTATGCCTACCATGACTAATATGAAACTTTGATTCCATAAAATGGAATATTTATGGCTATTCTAAGCCCAGTTTTTATAGACCCTAAAGGGTTCTAATGGGGATAATTGTGTAGTGGGGGATTATTTAAAAGACCACTAAATAAAATAATAATCTACCTCAATTTGTCTAATGGCCAGGATTAGGACTTATTAATATGCATTTCATATCTTACATAGCTTAACCCTCATTCACATGATAGTATAGATAATCATGTCTAGCCTATGTTTATATAGAATAATTTAATTAATAAGGTTTATCTTAGTGTTACTCCTAATAGTTAAGGTTAATTTAGTTTACATTTTATAGAAATTAACCTTAGAAATATCAAGTAAACCCTAAATTTAATTAGTCTTAAATTCTAGTATCATAGGACTAATATTTAAGGTTATAATTTTTTATGTTTTTTTGAATTATTTAAGGTAATTAAGATATTTTTACATTGATTTTTGTAATGAACTACAGTTTGAAGTTTTTTTAAAAAAATAAGATTTCTAATTTTATTGTCAAATCTAATGAATACATTTTCCATCATAACAATATTAGAATTAAAATTTACAACATTAGGGTTTCAAATAAATGTTTTAGGGTTCCAAAATAAATACATTTAGGGTTTCAATTTTCACATTTTAGGGTCAAAATGAAGTATTAGGGTTTGAAAATTCATATAATAGGGTTTCAAAATCATATTTTAGGGTTTTAAATTATGGTATTAGAGTTTGGAAATTAATATAACATGGTTTCAAAATGATATTTTAGGGTTCTAAATTTTCGTTTAGTGTTTTTAAATTCTCATTTAGCATTTGTAAATTCTCATTTAGAGTTTGTAAATTCTCATTTAGGGTTTGTAAATTTACACAAAGGATTTTAAAAATTTGATAAAAAAACGTTGAAACCATATTTCAATTTTGACAAAAAAACCTTGAACTCAAATACTTAAAAATTCACAGGGGGTAAATGAAAAATGTACCTAGTTAAAGATGCAACAATTTGACATGGATACCTTTGATGATGACAAGTGGCAAGCTGGTGGAATTCCCTATGAGCAAAGCCAACTTTTGTCCCTATGCACCCACTGAAGGTTGACAGTTAAATGGGGCTTCAGACTTACTATTTGAAAGCTTGCTTGTCGGTTGAAAAATGACAATGAAAATGACATTTTTACATTATATAGTCTTTTAAAATAAAATAAAATAATAACTTCGTTCAAAGATTCTCTTCAAATGAAGGTATTATTTTATTGTTTTTCAATCAATAAATAATATCTTCGACAAGATCTAGAGTAGAAAATGGTGAGCGGGACTTGGAATAGACTAGTAGGGGCAATGGAGATGGTGAAGATGGAAATGAGGATGATGACCCAGATGACAGGGGATTTTGTTAGGTGAAGGAGGCACTAAGAGTGGCTTGACAAAGGCGTCAGATTTTTTTGGCTGCTTGAAGTGCTGGCTAGTTTTTTGGTTTTTTTTGGGAAGTTTTTTGGATTGGGTGGAGGTCCTGAAGGTAGTTGAAAGGCCACATTGGTGGTAGTGCCGAGGGTGATGGAGGAGGAGGTGGTTTGGAGAGCATAGGAAGCACAGAAAACTCATATCCCTTCATGGGGAGAAGGCGTTGAGAGGAAGCGACATGGTGATGAGAAATAAGGATTATTGGGGGTACGGAGGTGTTAGATGTCCTGGGATCTAGGCCATGTCAATATTTTAGACATCTATAGAGACGTATAGTAGGGATGTGGTGCCATCTATTAAAGAAGGTGGATATTTAGGTAGCTTGAGACGTAGGCCCCCTGGTGGCATGGAAACTTTAGTCGTAGGAGAGGGTTGGATTTATCTTCCAACATATTGTGGTCCTCTATCCATCATAGAAGTGGGATGGATAACATGCTAGATTAGGAGCTCATCTTGGATAAGGGTCAAGTATTGGATCTTGACAAGGGGATGGTGATAAAATTGTTGTGAGATTTGCAGGTAGATTTAGACCAGGTACAGACCCTGAGGGCTTCAGCAAAGGCATTGGTGGTAGTGCTAGAAAGGTTGGAAGAGACAAACCTAGTAGGGGAAGTGGCATTTTCAACAGAGAGGGTAGAGATTCTGACATGTTTAATGGTGCCTAAGTGATAGAGGTGTCTGAGACCTACTTGTATATGCTCCCCATATGGGATGGAGGGGAAGTTGGTAGTAGGATAAGGTGTAGAGGTGATTGATGGCGACTGAGCTGCATTGATGGTGGCAAGGAGGGAGGAATAAGATGATGGTTGTTTAGTGGTTGAAGGCATGACTGGTACCAGGGTAAGCTCTGCTTCAAGTTGGGTCAAACATAGTGTGTTGAAGGTGGCTCTGGCGATGGCTATGAGCTAGAAGTGGAGGAAGGAGGTGTCAACAATGTTATATCCAACTTCTTTTAAATGAGCAATATGAATATCATCTATAATCACATTTTCCATATCATTAAAAAGTGGATTTGAAGATGCACTTGGATTCATGCCTATTGTCCCATTCTCCATAGCATTGAAAGGTGGATTTGAAGACATACTAGGATTAGTTTCTGTAATTGAATTATCTTCCACATTCACCTCTTGCAAATTTGCATCTCTACATCAATGGTCTCTTTAATGTTTTTATCTTCAATAGTCATAGAATCAGATGCTTTAACATTATTCATTGCTTGAATCCTTATTCTTCTATCTCTTTATTATTTTACCTCCTTCTTTCTATTTTCTTAAATTTCTTCAGGGGTCAATACCTGCCTATCTTTCCTCTTTTGATGATGGTGTGATCCCATGACTACAAAATTTTAAAGTACAAATGAATTTTAATAGTAAAAGGCTTTTTTCTATTCCTCCATCAAATGAGTAGAAAATGAACACAATTCCACTTCAAAATTATCCCAATGTTGCCTCCTTCCAAAATTCAAATGAAAATGCAAGTTCAAGAGCATGTAGAAGATGATTTGATAAAAAAAATTACATAAAAAGTCATTGTCGGCTGTATAGACTCATGTAAGATGCAAGTTGTAGACTTGACAATACTTTTTTATAAGTAAATTTAAAAAAATAGTAAAAACCTAAATGGGATCTGGTTTATGAAATGGGATCCCATTTGCTACAGGATCCCATATCCTAAACGGGATCCTGTTTTATTTTGCATCGTTGGAATTAATAAAAAAAGAAAATGGGATCTTGTTTAGGAAATGGGATCTCATTTCTAAAGCGGGATCTCGTTTCTTGACATTTGAAATCTAGATGTGGTTTCTGCTATGGGTTTCGAGTCAGGGAAAGGTTCGGGAACCCGACCCTTGGCTTTGGACCTGTTTTAAGCTACAATTTGAAGATCATGTCAATGTCACTAGAAAATAGTGACTTCGGACATATGTTTGAAGACATTTTTACATAATTTTTTGAGGAAATTAAAACCCATTATAGATGAGATTATGTAGATTTCAAATATGTAATTTTTTTACAATTTGATTAATTTTTTTATTTTTCAAATAATTTTTGATGAAACTGGTCCATAAACTTGAAATATCAGGTTTTCTTATTATTTTAATAACTTTTTATTAAAATAATTAAAAAAAATTATACGTCAACAATATTCAAACAATTATTTTCAATTTGAAAAAAAAATGATAAGTTTAGGTCATCTTATGTGTGACATACATGAGGGATTTTCAAAACAACAATTATGGCCAATACAAAATTAATTAAAAAATTACTCAAAAAAATTACAAAAAATATCATCAATAATTTTTAGTGTGTTACAGATCTTTTCAGAAAGGATTCAGAAAAATATAATTATTTAGGTCAAAATATGGTTGACGTACATGTGCATGGTATGATAAAAATGTCACTTTAAATAGTGGTTTTTAAACATGCCTATTGAAAGTCAATTTGTATCATCTGGGTATTAAAATAAATTACATATTTTGAAACTAGACTCTGAGTACTACATTTCATATTAATGGCTTTTTTTAAGATTCAATCTTTAAGTGCTTTAAATTTTTAAGTCAAATGTGAAAAATTCTAAAAATCAGGGAAAGCACTTCCACTTTTTGACCAAAAAGTGGACTCAACTTCTTGCACACACCCTTGGACAAGATTTGTATGAAAATAGGGGTTTTGAGGCTTTTTGGATGGAATGGTAGGGTCAATTTGGCTTCAAAATGCCCCAATTTTGAGCATCATGTTGGAACTTTACAAAAAAACTTTTACTTCAAATTGTTATAGATCTAGCCTTTAGTGTCCAATTAGAATGAAATAAAAGGCTAATTTGACTTTCTCAACTGCTTTGAACTTGATGGTGAGCTTAGAATGTATTCAGGAAGATCCAATTTGTACTTGCGACTATACATTTTTGATGCAAGAGCATTTAGTGGTGTAAGGGCAATCTTGCATCACCCAAAAAATGATGATTTTGTTTTATGTTATTTTCAATTTTGGTATTTTTAGATACCCAGTTGCTTGAATAATGATGTAGATCCTTAAGTTTTTCCATCCTGCTAAAAATAAAAAGTTACTATTTTTAGAAAGTTTGCATTTGAACACATATGGAATTAGAGATTTACTCAAAGATTTAGAATTGAAAAATATAACCTTTGGTGAAGGAATTGGCCAAAAATCACTTGTGGGTTGAAAGATATTAAAGTTTATGTTTCTTAAAAGCCCATGAAAAAGTTTCAAAGTCAAATATGAGGCACTTAGAAGCTCTGTACAACCCCGAAAATGGGTAGAATTAGCAGAGTGGATTCTAAGGGCATAGATAACTTTGTGATCTTTCCAGTGCATCAAGTGGTTCATCAATCTGGCACCTAGATCAGAAGTTATGCCACCTGAAAGTTGACCTATTTTTAGAGGGAGTTACAAATTTCAAAATTTTCATTGAAAGGCACAAAAAAAGGCTATTTATGCATTTTTGGGAATCCTTTGGGAAGTAGAGAAAGTGGGAAAGTGGAGAGTTAGGAAAAGGAGGGAAAATAGAAACCCTAATGGATTTAATGGTATAGAAGGCAGAATGTTCTAGAATCCAAAAGAAGGAAGCTATAATGTATTGTAGCCTGTTGAGGATTCATCCTTTGTTTTGGTTCTAGTTTCTATAATGTAATGTGTTATTCAAATCAATAAAAGAACATTCATATTTTTTGTGTACAATTTGTGTTATTGTGTGTTCTAGGTTTGACCCCCTCATCAAGTGGTATTAGAGCAAGGGTTCTTGAGTGTGTAGACAAATAACCAACTGTGAAATAGTTTGCACCAAGACCCGAGGTTGTATGTTTTCCATAGAGATCAAAATGCCTCCATGAAGAAACTGTGGTGGGAGAAATTGACATAAGAGGATTTTAGAGCTCTGCAAAGGCAAATTGATGCATTACAAGAGGAGTTACGTAGAGGGTTTGAGCCAAGAATAAGATGAGAAAGTGAAGATGAAGATGAAGAAGAAAAGCTATTTGAGGAAGAACAAGATGTTGCATGACATCCTGTGCAAGTTAGGTTGTTGAGGGTCATTTTGAAGATTGGAAAGAGGCCTAAGATTGAATTTTCTACCTATTCTAGGGATCTGAATCTGGAAGAGCTTACTGATTGGATAAACGATATGGAGGAATATTTCGATTATGAAGATGTGGAGGATCTAGAACAGGTCAAGTTTGTAAAAATGAAGTTAAAGGGCCATGCCAATATTTGGTGGAAGGAGGTCCAGTTAGAGAGAAATAGAAGAGGAAAATGAAAGATTACTAGATAGGATTAGATGGTGGAAAAATTAAGGAAGTAGTTCATTCCTGTGGACCATGAGTTAGAGTTGTTGAAGAAGCTACAAGGATTGAAGCAAGGTAACAAGTCTGTTAAGAAGTATACAGAAGAGTTGTATAAGATTATTATCAGAACAGGCCATGCAGAGGACAACAAGAAGAAGGTAGCCTATTATATTAATGGGTTGAGGCCAAGTATTCAAGAGGAGTTGAGCCTGGTCAAAATGACCACCATAGAAGATGTGTACCAGTTTGTCCTGAAGGTGGAAGAGGAAGATGTCATGGAAGAAGGATTGGTGGAAGATCTTATGGAGGCTGAAATGAAGATCAAAGGAAAAGTGAAAAAGCAGGCACTAGTCAAAATCAGAAAGGGGATAGTGTCTACTGCCCTTGTAACCAGAATAATGGTGAGGAAGAGAAAGAGGAAGACATGGGTAAGGACTTGAGAGAGGAGGTTTTAGAGGGACATGTTTCCAATTTGGAGAAGGACATTGAGTCTACAAATGTCCCCAACATCAAGGAAGAAAAAATAAAAGACCTAAAAGTAATGAATGAGTTGTACATATAGATGAAGATGCACAGTCTGAGCATTTTGAAGATGTTAAAAGGGGAGAAACCATATTTGTCAAAAGAACCTTGTTAAATGAGGAGAAAGAACTGTTGATACTTGATAGTCTGTTTAACACACTCATGTAACACGGGCAAGATGGGATTCAACTTGCCTCTCTAGAAAGAACAACTAATCCAAAAGAGAATCAATGATCTCGAAGGTATCGAGAGTTGAGTCACAACTATGCTGCACAAGCACATGGTAAAGATGGACGGTTTCACAAGGGGTCTTAGTTTTCCAATAATTGTTCAAACCGAATACGAATTGATCTACTTACTGCTGTTTTGAAAGAAAAATCAAAAGATTGTAATGAAAACGAGAAGCAAATGACACCACTTTATTTTAAACTTTATATCAACACATCCATCCAAGAAATTCATTAACTGCAATATTAAAATCAGTTTTGCAAACTCAATCATTCATACTATAGTGCAAAGTCAAAGGATTCCAAAAATAAATATGATTTGAATTAGATTTTATGACTACTATACTCCACATGCAAATCAGAAATAGAATTTAGAATTTTAAAGCCTAGATTTCAGAATTTCTTTAGATAAATATAGAAGTAAAAAATAAAATCAAAGCACTACACTAGATACACGATGATAAATCCCAAGGAATTGACAACCATCTTGTATTAATTTCTTTGAACTTGCACACAAGAAAATAAATCTAGCAACAAGTACCAGAAATATGGATCTGTTTCCACAAGAGCCACCTTCTCTATGCTAAAATGCTCCAAAAATAACTAACTGCTGACAAAAGCTTGAAAAATTGAAGTATTGATTGACAGCCTAATTCTTCAACTTTCAGACCCTTGAACAAAATGAGTCCTTCCAATTACAATACCATAACCTATTACCATTATAGTTGGTGTTAGTTCAAAACTTCACTTAATTGCTCCTTTCACTACAATGGGGCTTGTCACCTCTTGATCACCACGTTTCCATGTCCAAGATCCAAATGCATAATCTTCTCCTAAACTCTTATTTGGTTTCAATACCACATAGAATGATTTCTTCTCTCCCATTTTCGAAAATGTAAGCTTGTTGGGCTTTAGTGCCACCTCAACACCTCGAAGGAAACTTACTTTTGCTTCAAAAACTGCTGGCCCCTCTGATACATATGTCACAATTCTTCTCACAGAGAGAGGTCCTTTCAGCTTTGAAACAGAAATGGAAGGATAATTGATGTTGTATATTGCCTCTTTCTGTTGTGGACAAGAAAATGCTTTTCCTGTTACAATCTTTAGTTGAGTAGAATTGTAGCCCATACCACACAAGAATGAGTTATAGTCCCGTTCTGATGCATCATAAACTAAGCCAGGACTTGAAGCCATATTTGGATTAAGATGACCTGCACCATAGTCAAAAGGACCTGCTGTTTCGTTTGATTTCTTAATTGGCTCCTTACTGTTGTCCAATCTGAAAGCTATGATTCCAAAGCGTAAGGGAAATTAGATGCAAAGTTGTATAACAAACAAATCTCAGGTTAGGAGAATCAAGTCAAAAACTAATTTAAAAATTTGCACTACCATGAATTTCGTGAGCTTCTCCATGTCTATTGTACTGACATTATGTCAATTAAATGGTGCATGTGTTTTTTTGTTATGTATACCTGTAGTCATAATTGCTGACTTTATGGCTGCAGGACTCCAATGAGGATATGCCGCTTTTAGTACAGCTACAACACCAGAAACATGGGGGCATGACATAGATGTGCCTGAAATCATGTTGAAGGGAACACTCTTATCAAGAATAATGGGATCGTCAGTATAAGTTGGCGCTCCTGTCCATGCTGCAAGGATGTTCACCCCCGGAGCTGTAATATCGGGCTGCAATAGATATTTAATATGTTTAATTAAGAAATATCCAAAGGTTTACAATGCTATTTAATTATAATAAAAGAACATCAGAATTTTCAAGATTGAAATATGACCTTGAGTATGTCTGGAGCATAAGTATTTGGGCCTACAGAAGAGAATTCTACCATAACTGGATTTGGTTTTACATTCAATAAGGTTTGTGGAGGAGAAATGTAAGCAACAGGGGACCTGCATGACCACAATTTTGTGGCATATCAATATAGATGCTCATGAGCTTTAATGGACCTTTAACTGCAATAATCTTTAGAGAAAAAGTAGTAATAAAAAGTAAACGAACTGCCTTGAAAACCTACTTGGTACTGTTGATATAATTAAAAACTTCTGCCCCATCAATTGCATTTAGAATAATTGCAGGGAGAACATGAAGGTCTGCACCAAGATCATTGCCATCTTCAGGTGTATTGCAGAGAATCATGCCTGCTCCTCCTGCCATACGAACTGCAATCCCTTTTTCAAGTCTGGCAATGGTACCACGAAGGCAGGCAACAATCTTGCCTTTGACTTTGTTGGGATCTAGAGCCCCCAAGAAGCAAAGTCGTCTGCAATATAAGGTTACACTTGATAATTGAAAGCTAAGACAAACACCTCTATGATAAAGAACTTAACTTTCCAAGGAATAATGATCATAATAGTCACTGTATAGCATACCCTGCAGTTTCATTTGTACTTGAGGCTTTGACATCCACTGATGATACTAGAGGATACAATTTCTTCTTTGGCAAGGATCTCTGGGACACGCTTAGTCCCTGGTATCAAACACAATCATTCATAAATTCTCTAGGATAATGAAAGGGATTAAACTACGAATTCAATGCCCTTGAAAAACCAATTCCGCTGTTCTACAATCTTTTCAAGAACATGGCCTTGCATTTAACGACATTATATACAATTTGAAAATAAATGCCTAGAAATTTCAGTGCTTACCGTATATGTCTTGTTGTTTCCTAGAGAAGTAGTGGCAAAGTTCTCTCTGTCAATGGTACTTGCTCCAACAGTTACAATCCATGGGGCCGCATTTGACACTGAACCGGCAGTTGGGCCATCATTTCCTGCAGAACAAACCACTACCTTTCCTAACTGAACAGCATGGAATGCTCCGATGGCGACACTATCTTTAAAGTATTCAATATGAGGGGGATCGGCCGTCATAGAAATAGAGAACACGTCTACTCCTTCATGAATGCCTGCCTCAAATGCTGCAAGAACATCTGCGTCAAAGCATCCTTTCTCCCAGCAAACTTTGTAGGCTACAACTCTGGCAAGAGGAGCACCTCCCTTTATAATCCCTTTCGCATATCCATAAAAACTGGCATTTTTCACATAATTCCCACCTGCTGTGGACAGAGTATGAGTTCCATGCCCAATCATGTCTCGTGGTGTAGGAAAATCTCCATTTTCGAAAATCGGTCCATTTTCAGCCTCATGTCCTTTATGGAAGTATCTGGCACCAATCAATTTCCTGGTCCACAATAATATTTCAAATAGTGATTCTATGGTCCAGATAGTAATAGACATTTCAAAACAATTTAAGCGTCAAAGACAAAGCAGAAATTTCAAACACGTTGTTAGTTATAATTTTGAGGAATAGTTCTGGGACTTCAGTTTATCTTTTCTGTTTATAAGGGTCTGCATACTAACAATGTGATAGAGGCTCTTGCCATTTTATATGCTGTGGAACGCGGTTGCGCTCTTGGGTGGAGAAGGACCATTTGTGAATCTGATTCTCAGATGGTGGTGACTTTGTTGGAGAGGCAGCATTTAGAAGATGTCAGTTGGCATTTAGCTTTGATTATAAAACAGATTTTTAGTCTATGTGCTTCCTTGGAATCTCTTACTTTCTGTCACATTCCTAAAGAATGGAACGGAGTTGTGGATTGTTTGACCAAATGGACCTCTGATCATCTACAGAATTGGAACATTGTGGAAAGGGGTCAATTACCCCTGAATTTGTCTCAAAAATTAAACCACTTAGTAGAGATTGATAGAGGTGTGTAATACCCTTAGTTTGTACTTGTTTGTTTTTTATTGAATAAATTTTTACCCTCTTTTATTAAAAAAATTTATGAAGAAGGGCATTCCTGAAACGTTGGTGTTAACATAGATACCTGTTGCAATTAGCTGCACTGAAGTTGGTGCCACTTTGACAGAAACCCTTCCATCCGGAAGGGACAGGGCCAAACTCTTTATCATGGAAGCTCTCAGATTCGGGCCAAACGCCTAACAGAGACCAAATCATTTCAGCTCTAATGATTAGTAACTGCATAAACCCATACATATATCCTACTTTCAATGCCCTAATGAGGAGAAGTCTTCTACCTGTATCCAAGTTAGCTATAATGACATCTTTTCCAAATCCCGCTTTAGTCCAGAGCGAATCCTCAGGAATCACAGGATTATCTGGATTTCCATTTTCTAAGCCCATGAACCTCCAAGAATCAGTTGTGTCCAACTTTCTTGGTCTGTTAGGAAATACAGATAACACCCCTGGGAGATCTGGTTCGACAGCGCCGTCATATTTCTCTTAGTAAACTAGAAACATACAACATGGATTCCTCTGCCAAGATATTTAACTCTTTTTCTATGAGAAACTTAAATTAATTTAATGGAGCAATTCGATTAAGGAAAGTTACATTATTTTTTAATGGAAGGAAATGGGTTTTCATCATGGATCTAGTAATGTACTTGAAACAGCACGAACTTGTTCTTCATCAAGAACAGCAGCAAACCCATTGACACTTTTAGTGTAAGAGTAAAAAATTGACTCCTTTGCTGCTTCGTTACTGAAAAAAGAAAGAAAAGGAATTTCACGTTTTAGTCAGTATGAGATTAGAGAAGAAGCGTAATAGCCGCGGTTTATATAATCCCACAAAATCATTAAAACTTAGAAAGATAAAAAAAAAAAATTCACAGCAGAAAAATCAATATAAGAATCTAAATATCTAAATTGCATTGGACTCCACTACCTTTACTAACCAAAACCACGGAGGATATTAACTGCATCCATTACCTTCCTAACACTGATCCTAGAAGCTCATAGTGAGAATCTTCAATTTTTTCCTGGTTTAGGGCGTCGTGATCGTGTCCTCCCATGTACACCACATAAGACTGCAATCACCCAAATAAAAACTTTCACTAAACCAAACAAGAAATCTCATTTAATAGGTACAACACCTTGAATCAATAGAAATAGGTTTTCAGCCATATCACTTCATAACAAGCCAAATATCTGCTCATCTAATCCTTCGACTGCAATCTTCTCATCGAAAACTCACTACACATCATACTGTTCATAGAAGAATAACTGAATAGCACCAAAATCACACAAAACTACATATAGCCTTAACAGATTGATTGATAAGACTACTGTCAAGTTCAATGACTACTTTAAATATATTAAAGGTTTTAAATGTAGATGATGTAGTTTGGAGCTGCAATCTTCTCATCCAAAATACACAATATAGCTTTCACAGACTGATTGATAAGACTACTGTCAACTTCAAAGACTGAAATATATAAATTTAGAGTTCGCCTCAAAAAAATAAATTCATGTTTTCTAATGCACTTAAAAAGACATTTGAATATGCTCATATATAAATTTACAGTTCGCCTCAAAAAATAAAATTCATGTTTTCTAATGCACTTAAAAAGACAATTGAATATGCTCTACCACAGCTTGGATGTCAAGTCAAAACTTGAGAAGGGTTGGTATTACAAATTTTAAATGTAGATGATGTAGTTTGGAGCTGCCAAACAGCCAAGTACACTTATTGAATATAATCTGATTTTTAATTAGTACTGTTACTTGTGGACAGACACTGGAGGATTTTTTTAAGATAGCTACAAACTGTGAAGTTATACAGTGTGCTGGATGGCTATAAGAATTTTGTTTTCGTGTAGATCAAGATGTAAACACGAACAAGACTCAAGTGGTCATTCTTTAGCAGATTAAAAAAATTTATGCATTTATGCATTTAAGGTGCATATATAAAGCCTATATATAAGATAAAATATAATAATTCATTATAGAATACTAATTGAATTAAATTAAACTAATAAAAGATATTAGATTAAATATGATAATTATAATAAAATATTAGTTGAAGAAATTAATTTTTTAATTTTTTAAAGTCAGTCATTATAAAAATTTTGGTATAGAGTTTAGGGTTTAGGTTTTTTTAACAATATTAATATTTATTTAATGTAAAAATTATTTTTATTGATATTATGATTTAAATGAATGGCTTTTGGTTTAAACTGAGTTTCAGGTTTATTAAATCTACATTTTCAGATGGTATTCAAAAAGGAAAGAATGAGTTTCCTGGAACATAGATTTAATAAACCTGGAACACAGTTTAAATCAGAAGCCCTTTATATACATAATAAAAAAAATTAATTTAAAAAACAGAATAAAGTGAACACAGAGAACAATAATTTCCAATCACATAAAATTTCAGCACAGCAATTTCTTCCTACTCAGTTACCTGTGTTTTTGCCAAGGCTTCTCTGGAAGACAAGGCCAAGATAACAAGTGCAATCAAAACTGCTACTTTCTGGCCCATGTCTACTGCCGAGCTTCTAGTGGATTTTGATTTTTCCAGTGGATTTTGATTACAGTCTATGCTTTATGTAGTGTGGCAAAATAAATTTAGAAGAAAGCAATTCTATTGTTAGAAATATGTTATCATGATTCGTTACCTTGATTTGGGCGGATCAAGGTAATCCATAAATTAATATTTATATTTAATTTTTAAATATGTTATATTTATTAAATTTAAAACTGGAGATAAGAAAATATTAATTAATTTATTTTCTTTTAGGTAAATTATGGTATGAGGGTCTACTCCCATTTTTTAGCTATAGATTTCCATCATTTTCTCTTCTCGGAGGTGTCATAGTTTGGTTACTGGGAAATGGATGTGCTTTTAGAAAAAAGAACTAAAGCAACATCATGATTCATAAAATCTGAGAAAACTTCTTCTTATTCCTCCATGAGAGCATGAAGACCTTCATCTTCCATGGTTCATTCCATGTTGAACTGAAACATAAAATCTGAGAAAACTTCTTCTTATTCCTCCATGAGAGAATGAAGACCTTTCCATGGTTGGTTCCATGTTGAACTGAAAGCCATCCTCATCCTCCAAGAGTTGGTTAATGCCTACAAAATCTTCTGAGTGCACGAGGAGAGGGGGCAGGTTCCAAAGTTTTAGTGGCATCCTTAGGATCTTTGACTGAGTCACATGTTGGAGTAGTAATTTCTCCCATCGATAAATGAATAAGACAAAAATACAAAAAGCTAAAAAAACTAAAAGTCTAAAAAGTGGGAATGATGAGAGAGTTCTAGAAAGAAGGTTCTAAGTAAGAAATGTTCTAGAGCTTAAGGTTTTTAGATGAGTCAAGAAGGATAGGAAGAGTCCAAAAGGGCACAAGCTTGACTGTATAATGAAGCATTTGCCTGTTGCAGATTATAAAATGATCCATTTCCATTTTAATTTATCGAAGTATCAAGTCAAGGTGTGTGTGTAGCATGATTAAGTGATCATTAGAATGTTGTAGCATTTGAGTTATAGTATGTAATCATGTTATGAGTAATGAAATATTGTGCAGTAGCACAGGTTGAGAGTTATATGTTTGTGGTTAATATTTATGTTTAATGTCTTGTGGATTTGACATCCACCACCATCATAGTGGTATCAGAGCAAAGTTAGATTGCCAATCTAAAGTGTGTCATTGTTTGCAGGTTGGATGTGTTTGTTCCCATGCGATGTTTGAGCCAGGTTACAGAAAATCAAGAGTTTGCAGGTTGAAAACAAAAAGAGTCGATCCAGAAGGAGATTCAAGGCTTAGGGTTTTGCAGCCGCCAAGCTCAGAGATCGTGGGTTTGTCGAAATCGCGGGTTAAGGAAATTAATCACTGCAAACAGAGGAATGAAACTGGATCACTGAAGGAGATCGCAGGAGCACGTGAGATTAAAAAAATGAATTGCAGATTTTAAAGATGCTGATTGGAAATCACAATCCACCAAAGGAGGTGAAGAGGTCGTTGTATTGAATTTTAAAGGCAAAGAAATTGCAAGACAGTTGCAAAAAACTAGTCGCAACAAATTTGATTCACCATGGTTCGGCTCGATAGCCGCTAAGTCTAAGGATTTGAAGACAGAGGTTGCAGAAGGTATTGAAGACATCGTAGGAGTAAAGGCGCGCGAAGCCACCGAAACTCAAATCACTAATCAATCTAAGACAAGTGCATAAATTAGGTGAGTTTTTTCATTTTCAATGGAAAAATTTAGTTAAAGAGAGAAAAATGAAAGAGATGATTGGGAAAAAGAAATAAAGGAATTATTAAGAGATTTACAATAGGTTTCAATAGAAAAAATGTATGATCTCAATTATTGAATTTAGTAAAGTTAAAAGAAAAAATGAAGAATTAGAAGAAAGATTAAAATTGTTTGATGAGGTTAAATAGAGGAATGAAGAATTAGAAGAAAAGATGAAGAAATTCGAAGAAGAAAACAATTTAAAAAAAAGAAGAAATATCAAAATTAAAAGAAGAAACTGAATGTTTGAGTACAAAGCCATTGGTATGTGATGTTTCATGTGACACAGAAGACTTGGTTTGTTCAGTTGATAAATCAATTGGTTTATGTGACATAGCTAAAGTTGTTATTGATGAAGAATGTAAAGATGAAGATGATAAAGTGTTTGTTGGTTGTAATGAGAAGAATGTTGGTCTCAAAATTATGAAAAGGATGGGATATGAAGGAAAATGTGTCACATCCGGCATGGAGGACGTGGCTGGCACGTCAAAACCTACACAAACGTAAAACAAAAACAAAAATTAAAAGATCTTTCTTAAAAGGAGGTTGGTTGAAGGAATTAAAGAGACAACAACATTTCCTATGGAAGGACTCGACAAAGTTATGGCGAGGCATGGGAGAGCAACTACCCTACCATTAATAAGGAATGGCGTCCTGCCTTCATATCTCAACCCATTTATTTGTTTGCAGCCTGGATAGGAATGAGGGAACTCTAGGAACGAATGAATGCAGATGAATTTTCATGCCACCTCGTCAATCACATGATCTCTCTTGAAGGGGTTAATATATTCTTTTTATCATAACACAAATCTTGGTTTTGGGGAGATGCTCTCATTCATAATTTTAGAGAGCAAGAGTCTTTTTATAGCATCTACAAGTTCCTGTGCCTAAATTTGTTCATCGGTTGAGAGAACAATTATCAGTTGATAAGGAATGGAGTTATTTAAAAGGCGTAAAGGAGAGAGGAATTCTATTAGATGGGAGTGGATAGATTTTGCAGGAAAGAGAATGCTCGTAGTTGGTCTATGGAAGGTTTTCAGGGAATCCTTTTGATTGATTTTGGGGGAGAAGAAATGAAGAAGAAGACAAAAAAATCCATGAGTATGGAAAGTGAAATTGAAAAGGCAGAGGTAGAGGTGGATATTGTGCGGGTAAAGGAGTTTCCAGTAAGCAAGGTAGGTTTTGTAATTTTATTTCATTTTAGAGAGTATTTTGGGATTACAAAGAGAATCATTTGGAGAGGGTGAGGACATCATGTGGGCAATACAAGGAGACTTATCGCCATTCAACATCACCAAGGTTGCTCTCAAACATAAAATTGTGCCTGGGACTGGAAGCGCGACCTCTTTCTTTGCTACGATGGGCACGATTACCATTGGTTAAGCATGTGAATCCTGCTATGGGTACTCTCCACCGCCTCCCTCGCTGTCTAGATAGATGCAAATCTTTCCCCTTGTTGGATGGATTCAGTTTTGATCACACCACCCATACTTATGTAGTTTTATGGGGATACGAGTATGAACCTCATGATATACTTCTCTATTCAACAATTCCTTAAGCCCTCCATCTCCATGTCTATTGCTTCCAATCCCATGGTTGGAAACCCAAAAGGGATGAGTCCGCCAAATAGAACGTGACTACCATATACATATAGGATCTGCCATTTCTTCCAAAGGTGTTTTCTACTAGGCATATTATAAATAAGATGTCTTCGCATTCAGGTATGTTCCTTGTATATTGATATGATCTAAGCATATTTACCAAGTTGTATATTTAGTAGGGTTAGGAGGAACCATTATATGTATGAACTAAATATTGCAGTGATAGAATTGTTAGTTGTATATTTTCACTTGGAAACTAAATAGGTAATTTGAGATAGAAATATTAACATCCCTTGCACATTATGGAAGATGAGTTTAATGTACATCGAAAATTGATAACATAGGTAATTATATAAATAAAATTTCTTTGCCAAGGACTCAGATGACTTTGTAGGAAACATAGAGTCATTCTTTGATTATGGCATGTATTGCACTTTTCATCTGTCCCTTTTTATAATGACTCTTCCATAAAGGCAGAGATATTTGACAATTGAACGGTCTACTATGTGGTCTGCGTAACTTAAGATGAGGCTTGTGGTGTTTGTAGCCATGTTTTTGTGAATTATTGATTAAACATGTTAAAGGAATAAATGACCTATGAATTATTCTAAGATGTAAATTAGCATTTCCTAACATCACTCTCACACTATCATTAGTATATTCACCCTCAATGGGTGTGAAGGTATAGTGTCATGGTGTAAATGATATTGTTAAGTGCACCAAAGGTATGCTTCATGGAAGCAGTCAAGTCTCAAACTATGTAACATTGTACCTAAAGAATGTTGTTCAGTCTTGTTGAACTAGTAGGATAAAACCTCACATGGTTTTGCACCTGGATGTGACTTTTACATGTGACAATTATGATTAGAATAATGTAACTTATTGTTTATGTTTCCACTATGCTTGAACTGGAATTACTAAATAAGAATTCTTCCTAACAAATAATACACTATAGTCTATATGATGTACTCATCTTGAAGAAGACATTTCAGAGAATTACACCAATACTCTAATACTCAAATTTCTAACAATAATTATAGGACAACAATATATGATGCATAGTTCTATTTAGTAAGTCTAAGCCTAAGATCAATGGATGCATTTTTAATCATGAGACCCTTGTGTTGGGCAATTTGTATATTAATGAACTTTGTATGATATGGGCTACTATCTTGGCATGTTGTGTTTTAATTATGAAGGGTGCCATACTATACTACAATTATGATATTTGATATCATTAAATCATATTATAGTAAGACATCATATGGATCCATATCAAGGACCCTTCCAGATTATTTTATATTGAGTACATGCCATTAGGAATAATTTCTAGGTAGGGATTTGATTCTAGCACTGTTAGTAACTCTTGGTATGATATTGAGTGACACGAGAACTTGACTATTATTCAATATGACTTTAAGGTAAAGTGGGCAATAATGTTAAACAATCTAGATGTATGTACATATCCAATGTAGTATCTTATTGGCTTCAGTTTGAAGTGATAGATAATTATACTACATGCTGACAAATTAATAAAGGTAGCATTTTGTACCTAGTGGTAGGGTCAAAAGGCTTTGTAAGGATTAGTCTGAATTTAGCATAATGGGTACACTTGAACTCGTAAATTTCTTTAGTTATGTAAGTATTAAGGGTTATATGATGATAGTCACAATATGACTATGCCAACAAAGAGAATTGCATGTTGGTAGGTAAATAACTTCTAGCCTTTGTGTTAAAAAATGAACCTATAAGAGTTCTACCATGTTTAACCCTAATTATGAATCATGGAGGTTGAGAGGTCTAAATTGAGACCTTAGTTCCCTTTGAAGTTATTTAGTACATGTTTTCTAAATGGTGAACTTAGATGGGCTCCCCACCTATTGTTAAGCATTATTAATTGATGGGGATCACTAAAAGAAACTCATTGAGATATGTAATAGTAACCAATAAAACTTTGTGAGCTATGGCTTTATTTTGGAATGGATTTTGATAAATGGCAATTTGTTACGTTGGTTAGTTTTAATCCCTTCTATGGTATTCCTTCTTTAATATATTTCTATCCCACTTCTATGATGAAGTTTCTTGAGTGTTTGTGAAACCCTAAGCATAGGAACCTATGTGTATAACCCTTGAGAGTTTAAGTGAGGAGAACTACATGTGAATTCGATCTTGTTTAGAAATGGGTATGTAGGCAGTTCTTGGGTGAAGGATGCCCCTAGACCTTAAGTTTGTAGGGGAGGGGTTTAGGGAATGACTTTGAGGTATGGGTTGTTCCTAAACTTGATCAACCTTCCCTCTTTGGTATGTTTCAGCTTGAGACTCAAGCTTCATTAGATGATTGTGAACTCACCATTTAATGAATAAGTCCCCACTATATAGTCCCGAGCCAGTAAAAGGCACTCTATCAACACTATGCTCCTCCACTCTAACGTTTTTGGGTTAGGCTCGGCTACCCCAATCTTGGATGAACTTTTAGAATCAACATCTTTATAGTTTAATATCTCTAATGGAATATATGAAGGTGCCTTTGGACTTGTCTAGATTTATATAATGAATGTTTTGCATGTTGAGCACTATGAGCAATTGATGGTGGGAATTACTAAGTATGGTATTTATGCTTTACTGAGCTTGTGATTGTTAATATGCAAAAGATATGCACTCAGAAATAGAATGATGTTTAAAATTACTAATGCGGGTTTGAGTTGTGTATGATGCATATTGTGTTTCAAAGTGACAATTGATTCATGTATGGAATGACCATTGATATTACATTGAGTTTGTCTATGTTTATGTATATGTGTCCAAATAGAGTCTAGCTCATGTGGGTTTAATATACATTTATTGATGGTTGACCTATAATTTAGAATCCTAGATATATAAGACTAGGTGTATTGGTTTATGGACCTATATGTGGTATGTACAATTGAGTCAACCTGACTCATCTTGGTGAATCCTTGTGAGATCCTTATTGTGCATTTACCTGGCCATAAGATGACATGCATGTCAGAATCGAGTTTGATACAAGTGCAGATAGTTGGTTGTCACTAGTATCGTGCAGGTGACAGATGCTAGGTGCTATTTTCCGTATCTTAAGATGAGCTAGTTGTCACCAGCAGCACGGAGGTGATAGATACCAGGAGCCATCTAGGTTATGACACATGTGTGGTTTAGCTAGTTATCACTAGTACCATGGAGGTGACAGATACCAGGTGCTATACATTGTTTCTCCATGTAAGATGAATGGATCATTGACAGCGAATGTTCAAATCACATGATATGAGACAAGAGTAAGTTTGTTAAGTTTGAAAAGTATGATGGAGGGCTTGTTAGGTTTGGTGATGATGCAGCTAGTAAGATTTGTAGAAAAGGATCGATTACTTTTGATGGCAAGCATAATACAGATGATGTTCTTTATGTCAAGGGATTAAAGCATAGTCTTCTAAGTGTTGGACAAATGTGTGACAAAAGGTACAATCTAGTGTTTAAGAATAATAGGTGTGAGATAAGGAAAAGCTCTAGAACCATAATTGTTGTTGGTAAGAAGACTCATGGTAATGTTTATCAGTTGAAAGGTATTGAAAATTGTTTGTTGGATAAAATAAATGAAAGTTGGCTATGACATAGGAGAATGTGTCACATTAACTTTGATAATATGGTGAGAATAAGCATTGTTCAAGCTGTAAGAGACCTGCCTAAGATTGTGAAGCCTGCCAATACTATGTGCAAAGAAAGTCAGTTTGGGAAGATGACAAAGACTACTTTCAAGAGCGAAGAACAATCCTCTACTAGTTTGCTAGAGTTGGTGCATACATACCTGGGTATGTGCAGGATCATCGCGGGCCAAACAGTGGCAATAGGAAAAAAATCACGTTTTTACTTAGCCAAATTTGCGACTTGGCAAAGTTTGACTTTGAAATGGATATCCGTTTCCAAAATGGATATCCATTTTCTAAGGTTTTTACTCTTTTTGAAAATATGCCTCTTAAATCTTGGATCTCCCATCAATATATGAACCTCCTTAAAGACCATTTCTAGTGAAGGAGGAGGGCAAATTAACATTGGTAGCTTCTTTACACATTGATCCATAAGGATTTGTTAAACACTAAGAATCATCACTAATGAATTACTCAAATAATCAATAATAAAATATTCAATTTTGTTCATCAAGTGAAATAATCACTTTTCTAGACTATGTTCCAATATTTTGGGGATAGGAATGGTGGGGCAGTAGGGGTTGTGTTTTGGGGCGTTTTGGATTTCATGCCCTAAATTGCTTTACGTAATCCTTCATATGATTTGATTCATGATACATGGTTTGAGAAGGATACACATGATATACCCTTACCCTCTAGTGATAAAATTATGAATGATTCTTTATGTGGTGAAGGTACACCTTCGTTAATCCTTCATGACATTGTTATTCCTTGTGATGATGATGTCCTTCATGTGATATGTTAGGACATAATGCAAAGTTAACATGGCATGAACTCTCTTGGAAGGGTAAGCATGGACTATAAGAACATTGAACTAGATGGATCTGTTAAGCTCACCATTTATGAAAGAACCTTTTAAAAGGTTAACCTTAATTAGGTAAGGTTATGTTTCAGTGTGGTTGTTTGTGCAACAATGTGTAAATTAATGTTACTGAAGGATAAATCTAACTATAATATACTAACATTTTAATAACCATGAGAGCTGGGACTAACAATTAGACTAAAAACTTGACAAACAATACAACTTGGACACATGTAGGACTTGGAAAATGGAAAAGAATATAATTAAATGTGGAAAACAATGAAAAAGTGGTATTAGTTGCACCTATATAGAGAAGTGGTTTAGAGGTTGGTTAGGGGAATTATTTAGGGTTTAGAGGTTTAGGGTTACTTGGGTTTAGGGGTTTAGGGTTTACAGTTTAAAGAGAGATAGAGAGAGGGGATTGATAGAGTTTGGGAGAGATAGAGGAGACAAAGGGGAGAGATAGGAGATAGAGAGTGAGAGACATGTCCAAAGACATAGAGAGAGGGAGATTGAGAGGTAGAGGGATGATAGAGATAGGGAGATAGAGGTTTAGGGTTGCTTGGGTTTAGGGGCATTATTTAGGGTTTAGGGTTTAGAGAGAGATAAAGGACCAATAGGGAGATATAGAGGAGTCTGAGGGGAGAGATAGGGATATAAAGAGTGAGGGACATGGCAAGAGACATAGGGAGAGAGATTGAGAGGTAGAGGGACAAAGGTGATATGGAGATAGGGGAGAGATAGGGAGATAGTGGTTTATGGTTACTTGGGTTTAGGGTTTAGGGGTTTGGGGTTTAGGGTTTCTCAGGTGTAGGGGTTAGGGGTTAGGGTTTAGGGGCATTATAATTTAGGGTTTAGGATTTATTGTTTAGGGGTTAGGGGTTAGGTTTAGAGGTTTAGGGTTTTGGATTTAGGGTTTATAGAGAGAGAGGAATGATAGGGAGATATAGAGAAGTCTAAGGGGAGAGATAGGGAGATAGAGAGTGAGGGACATGGCTAGAGACATAGGGAGAGAGATTGAGAGGTAGAGGGACAAATGTGGTAGGGAGATGGGGAGAGATAGGGAGATAGTGGTTTAGGGTTACTTGGGTTTAGGGTTTAGGGGTTTGGGGTTTAAGGTTTAGGGGTTTAGGGTTTAGGGGTTTGGGGTTTAAGGTTTAGGGGCATTATTTAGGGTTTAGGATTTAAATTATTTAGGGGTTAGGGGTTAGGTTTAGAGGTTCAGGGTTTTAGATTTAGGGTTTATAGAGAGAGGAATTATAGGGAGATAGAGAGAGGAGATGGAGGAGAGAGATAAGGAGATAGAGAGTGAGGCACATGGCCAGGGACATAGGGAGAGAGATCAAGAGAGGTAGAGGGATGATAGAGATAGGGACATAGGGGAGAGATAGGGAGATATAGGTTTAGAGTTGATTGGATTTAGGGTGTACTTGGGTTTAGGGTTTCTTAGTTTTGGAGAGAGCTAGATAGAAAGAGAGAGGAGACAGATAGGGAGAGATAGAGGTGACAAAGGGGAGAGATAGGGAGATAGAGTGAGCGTTATGTCTAGAGAAATAGGGAGAAGGATTGAGAGGTAGAAGGATGATAGAGATAGGGAGATAAGGGAGAGATAGGAGATAGAGTTTAGGGTTGCTCACGTTTAAGGTTTAGGGGTTAACGTTTAGAGGTTTAGGGTTTAGTGTTTAGAGAGAGAGAGGACCAATAGGGAGATATAGAGTGAGGGACATGGCTAAAGCATAGGGAGAGAGATTGAGAGGTAGAGGAATGATAGTGATGGGGAGATAGTGAGATAGGGAGATAGAGAGATAGAGGTTTAGGGTTTCTTGGGTTTAGTGTTTAGGATTTAGGGGTTTATGGTTTCTCAAGTTTAGGGTTTAGGGGTTAGGAAATAGGGGTTAGGGTTTAGGGGTTAGGTTTAATCATGCATCCCAGTCATTCCCCTATCATTCCTATATATCCTATCTCTCCCCTCTATCTTTCCCTCTCCCTTATCGACGAAGCAAATGGAAACAAGAAAACTAGGACTCCCTTTCTCAGGTTTAGGGTTTAGGGCTTAGGGGAATTATTTAGGGTTTATGGTTTAGGGGTTAGGGTTTAGGATTTGGAAGAATTATTTAGGGTTACTTGGGTTTAGGGTTTAGGGGCATTATTTAGGGTTTACGGTTGCATGTCAAAAGTAGTCTCTCTCTCTCTCTAAATTCGTAAACCCTAAATAATGGCCCTAATCCCTAACCCCTAACTCACATCTACCTCTCTCCTGTATCTACCTCTCTCTTGTATCTATTCAAAAGTGCCTTTAAAATACTATGAGATACCTTAGTATAAGTAAATCATATAAAAATCAAATATATATATCATCATAATCCTATATAAATTTTGATAGTTTGTCCAAAATCTCTCCTTTCATATGATACAGTCTTTCTAAATTTTGGATTGTATTTTATAGCTAAAATGCCTAAATACTTAAAATGCTAAAAATGCTAAAATAATAAAATAAAAAACAATGAAACAATAGAGAAAAAGAAAATGGATATCCATTTTGGAAACGAATATCCATTTTGGAGAACATAAAAAGCAAAAAATGACTGCGTTTTTGTAAACCCGCGGCTTGTAAAACACAGTCTCATCTTCGAAGAACAGATATCAGAGCTGAGGAACAGATATCCAATCCAAAGAGGTAAGATTTCGTGCATTTTTTTTGTTTTTTTTGTATATTCAAGCAAATTTTTTGGTTTTTATGCTAAGTGGGTATGTTTTATAATTTAATTAGGTAAAATGGATGCACAAAATGAAAACCCAAACCCTCCACCACCAAACCCTCCCTCTCCAACAATAGAAGAGAATATTCAAAGAAATATTGATCATATAAGTAGGATCATAGAAATGTATCGCCGCCACCCTCAATTGTCTATAATGACATCAAATTTAGAGGGAATCATTAATCATATTCAAACCTTGTCAACCCAACACGAATCATTTAGGCAATGGTGAGAAGCCAAGAAGGCTGAATATGCTAACGGTTTGTCATATGAGAAAGTCAAAGATTTAGAGATTACAAAAAATATGTTAGCCCAACACTTTGTCAATCCTAAAACCCGATTGAATGTTGATGTCCGTAAGCCCAAGTTTTCAATCAAATAGTGTATTCATGAGGGCATTAGTCAAAACTTTTGGGATCGTTGGTGGATGGTTTTTGATAAACCACCCAACAACAATTTAGATGTGCCTTTGTATTTTCTTCGTAAACTCTATGCAGAGTTCATCATGGGTCAACATATTAATTATTTTGATTTTAGAGAGTTTCAAGGAGTGGGCAAGGGAATGCCTCAAGATAGACCTGGGGCAACTAGACAAGTACAAGGTCCTTATATTCCCCCTCATGCTATCCCTTCTCCACCCCCAATGTAGCACCTAGACATTGTTGCAAATGCAACACAACAGGGCCTTAGTGCCATGCACTCTTTGACCGAGCATTTGATTATACAGACATCTCAGTTTGCACAAGCACATGACGAAGGTTATGATATTGGATCACCTAGTACTATTAGACCGTCATCGTCCAGACATGTATGTGTGCCCCATCATTGCATTTCTTGCAATCATTTATGCTTAGGTCCTATTATGGAGAGTAGTGAGCCACCATTGAACACATCAGAGTATGATCTCCATTCACGAGATGAGGCAATGGGGTCCAGAACTCAAGCTGAGGGGTCAAGGACAAGAGTAGAAGCTACTGGATCAGTAAACAATAGAGAAGGAGAAATGCATGAGCAATCTTTTCTGTAGGTAAAATTTAAAGTTAAATTTTATGGTCTATTCCATTTGAATATATAAACAACTTTATTAGTACTAATGTATCTAAGTGGGATAATAGTTGATGACAGAGGAGGAGTTGACAGAAGTTCATCATGGAACTTTGTCTGCCATCCAATTTGGCTTGGACTTGCCGGTATAATTTGTTGTACACATCAACTTTTTTTTATGCATTTATTTCTTTGTGAGTAATTATATATTAATTTATATCTTGATGTTAATTTTATTTCATAGTCAATCAAAAATGTGAATGATGTGGCATCTTTGCCAATAGTCTTTTCTCGAACTCCTGATCGACCCAAGGGACTATCATTTGCAGAACGGCTTTCTCAACGCCAACAAAGGGTGGAGGCAATTTGATTGAATTGTACTTTAATTGATAATTTAGAAAACTTAAATATTTGATTATAGTCATTTAGAGTCTTACATTCTTGTCCTTCTTAATTGATGCAAGAGGCCTCGATGGTGGTATGTGCTTGTTTTCTAGTAGATAAGTTTTTGTGTAGTGCATTTCCTATTTTAAATGTATGCATTTCCTATTTTGTTTAATAATTATATATTAATTTATTTCAATGTTACTTTGCTTTTATGTAGTCTCTTGAGAATGTGAGTGATGTGCCACCTTTGCCATCATGCTTCACTAGGACAGCTGATCGTCTTAAGAGAAAATCATTTGCAGAACGATTGTCCGAACAACAACATAGAGTCGAGGTAATTGAATTGAATTTTTCTAAATAATTGATAGTTTATCTAGCGGTCTTATAGTTGATTGTAGTGATTTAGATGTATGTTAATAAATGAAAGTTCTTAATTGTAGTAGATAAGAATCCATTTACTAACTTTAACTTATTTTTATTTACCATTGAAGAGATTAATCAAATTTGTGTTTTGACTTGTTAATGTAGGAAACTTCACCTCCATCAATTACTAGACATTTTGGTACAAAGAGGACACTTTTTCAGGATCCATCACAGATTGAGGATCCATCATAGATTGAGGGTCAAGTGGACTTGTAGTATTTGATGTAGCTATTTGGCATGTAGATTGTATATAGATTTTGAGACATGGCATATGCCACATTTTGTAAAAAATATTTTGAGTTGGCATATTTGCCAAATTTTTGTATATCTCTACCATTATGGACTAGATTTTAATGTATATACACCTTGATATACAATATAATTTAAATTCCTTATGTGCAAGTCATGATACTTCCCATGATGCCATACATTATGATGATAGTTCTTTAGTCCATTGATGATATGTTTAGCATTGAGAATGGTTTTAGATCAAAGAATGGTTTTAGATCAATAGAATCAATAGAATCAATATGAAAAAATTCCTTATATATGCCCTAATCAAATAAGGTCATGATAAACCATTTCATCATGTATTTAGTCTTCATCTTGTCAAAGTTTGTAAATATGTCAAAGTTGTCATATGAAAAATGTAAAAAAAATGCAAAAGTATGGAAGATGAATAGTCAAGTACTCAAGAGTCAGTTGGAGACTATTGGTTTCCCTCAAATCATGTATAAATTTATGCATAAACCTTCATGGAAAAGGCATTGGAGATGTATTGAAAACATTTTGAAGATGAATTGAAGACATGTTTGAATGAAATTAATGTCAAGAAACTCTATGTCAAGGACACTGGGGGCACATTATAAACATAAAAAACTTACATCTTGGGGGAAGGTGCCAATAAGGCCAATAAGGATACTATTTCAATTGGGTGTGTGTGTATGCAAATCCCATTTATGGCTGAGAAGCTCTCTATTTACTATTATTCAACTCTTGTTGATAGGAGGTTGGCTGTACAACTATTAAAATTTGTGTATGAAACCTAGATGCCTATGAGATCATATATATATGTATGTATGTATGTAAATCCTACAAGACAGTCATTCATGAAATTACTATGCAAA
This sequence comes from Cunninghamia lanceolata, assembly GCA_027924645.1. Classification (NCBI taxonomy): domain Eukaryota; kingdom Viridiplantae; phylum Streptophyta; class Pinopsida; order Cupressales; family Cupressaceae; genus Cunninghamia; species Cunninghamia lanceolata. Next base: position 10,787,528 of record BSBN01000108.1, read on the forward strand.
GAAGGTTTATAAGTTGCATTAGGGTTTACGACTATCCTAAAAAAACATCGTGTATATGCTCATAAAAGCCATCAAACTCTGAGAATAAACTCGTCATTAGATAAGGAGTGGAAGGCTAAAGTCACATTCCCAAAAACCTCTTAAAATCACATGTCTCCTCTTATGAAAACTAGGGTCTTTGCCGATACATTCTTCCGTAAGAGCAAAGTCACTTAAGATCCTAAGAGCAAAAACCTTGCCAGGTGCCATATTTTTTATTCTGCTCATCGTGGGGCCGAACGGACTGTGCCAACACATCGGGGTGGGTAGGTAAATGCTAAGGGAGGTCCCATTTTGTGCGCCAAGCATCCCAGTCATTCCGGGCAAGAGGCTATAGGCAAAGTCCCTTAAGATCCCTGAGACCAAAAAACTACCAAACTTTGACATTACAATTGATGGAATTTGTGATAGATGGGAATTTTCTGTTTGGACCTATAGGTTCTCATGGCATCCATCCACAATAACCTCTCTCATTTTTGGTCAACTCCATTCCGTTTGACCGTGCCGAAATCAAACGCATTGTTGCAAAATGCTTCAATTTGATGCAGTGGAAAGGTGCTAGGTGTGACATTTTTCATTCCATGGGGTCGAACGGACTGCGCCAACACATCGGGGTGGGTGGGTAAATGCTAGTGGAGGTCTCATTTTGTGTGCCAAGCGTCCTAGTCATTCTAGGCAAGAGGCTACTGACAAAGTCCCTTAAGATCCCTAAGACCAAAAAACTGCCAAACTTTGATAGGGCAGTTCTCAGAATTCGTGATAGTTGGGAATGTTCTATTTGGACCTACAGGTGCATGTGACATCCTTCCACAATAACCTCTCATTTTTGGTCAACTCCATTCCATTTGACCATGCCGAAATCAAACGCATTGTTGCAAAATACTTTAATTTGATGCAGTGGAAAGGTGCTAGGTGTGACATTTTTCATTCCATAGCTCATGCAGTCGAACAGACTGCGCCAACGCATCAGGGTGGGCAGGTAAATTCTAGTGGAGGTCTCATTTTGTGCACCAAGCATTCCAGTCATTCTGGGCAAGAGGCTACCGTCAAAGTCCCTTAAGATCCCTGAGACCAAAAAATTGTCAAACTTTGACGGAGTAGTTCTCAGAATTCGTGATAGTTGGGAATGTTCTGTTTGGACCTACAGGTGTACGTGGCATCCATCCACAATAAGCTCTCTCATTTTTAGTCAACTTCATTTCATTTGACCATGCCGAAATTAAACGCATTGTTGCAAAATGCTTCAATTTGATGTAGTGGAAAGGTGCTAGGTGCGACATTTTTCATTCCATAGCTTGTGGGGTCGAACGAACTACGCCAACGCGTTAGGGCGGGCGGGTAAATGCTATTGGAGGTCTCATTTTGTGCGCCAAGCATTCCAATCATTCTGGGCAAGAGGCTACCGACAAAGTCCCTTAAGATCCCTGAGACCAAAAAACTGACAAACTTTGACGGGGCAGTTCTTAGAATTCGTGACAGTTGGGAATATTTTGTTTCGACCTACAGGTGTATGTGGCATCCTTCCACAATAAACTCTCTCATTTTTGGTCAACTCCATTCCATTTGACCGTGCCAAAATCAAACGCATTGTTGCAAAATGCTTCAATTTGATGTAGTGGAAAGGTGCTAGGTGTGACATTTTTCATTCCATAGCTCGTACGGTCAAACAGACTACACCAACGCATCGGGATGGGTGGGTAAATGCTAGTGGAGGTCTCGTTTTGTGGGCCAAGTGTCCCAGTCATTCCAGGCAAGAGGCTACTAGCAAAGTCCCTTAAGATCCCTAAGACCAAAAAATTGCCAAACTTTGATGGAGTAGTTCTTGGAATTTGTGACAGTTGGGAATATTTTGTTTGGACCTACAGGTGCACGTGGCATCCACCCACAATAACCTCTCTCATTTTTGGTCAACTCCATTCTATTTGACCGTGCCGAAATTAAACACATTGTTGCAAAATGCTTCAATTTGATGCAGTGGAAAGGTGCTAGGTGTGACATTTTTCATTCCATAGCTCATGGGGTTGAACGGACTGTGCAAATGCATTGGGATGGGTGGGTAAATGCTAGTGGAGGTCTCATTTTGTGCGCCAAGTGTCCCAGTCATTCCGGGCAAGAGGCTACCGGCAAAGTCCCTGAAGATCCCTAAGACCAAAAAACTACCAAATTTTGACAGGGCAGTTCTCAGAATTCGTGACAGTTGGGAATGTTCTGTTTGGACCTACAAGTGTATGTGGCATCCATCCACAATAACCTCTCTCATTTTTGGTCAACTCCATTCCGTTTGACCGTGCCGAAATTAAACGTATTGTTGCAAAATGCTTCAATTTGATGCAGTCGAAAGGTGCTAGGTGTGACATTTTTCATTCCATAGCTCTTGGGGTTGAACAGACTGCGCCAACGCATTAGGGTGGGAAGGTAAATGCTAGTTGAGGTCTCATTTTGTGTGCCAAGCATCCCAGTCATTCCGGGCAAGAGGCTACTGACAAAGTCCCTTAAGATCCCTGAGACCAAAAAATTGCCAAACTTTGACGGAGCAGTTCTCAAAATTTGTGACAGCTGGGAATGTTCTGTTTAGACCTACAAATGCATGTGGCATTCGTCCACAATAACCTCTCTCATTTTTGGTCAAATCCATTCCGTTTGACCGTGCCGAAATCAAACGCATTGTTGCAAAATGCTTCAATTTAATGGAGTGGAAAGGTGCTAGGTGTGACATTTTTCATTCCATAGCTCATGGGGTCGAACAGACTACGCCAATGCATTAGGGTGGACGGGTAAATGCCATTGGAGGTTTCCTTTCATGCGCTAAGCGTCCCAGTCATTCCGAGCTGTAAGCTACCGACAAAGTAAAAAGTTGCTAGGATTGAAATTTTGCATTCCACAGGTCCTGGGGCCAAACAGTTTCGCCAACACGTCGGGTTGGGTGAGTAAATGCTAGGGGAGGTCTCATTTTGTGTGCAAAGTATCCCAGTCCTTCCGAGCTGTAAGCTACCGGCAAAGTCAAAAGTTGCTGTGGAATGCAAAATTTCAATCCTATCAACTTTTGACTTTGCGGGTAGCTTACAGCTTGGAAGGCCTGGGATGCTTTACACACAAAAAGAGACCTCCCCTAGCATTTACTCACCCACCTTGACATGTTGGCGCAAACCGTTCAGCCCTAGGACCTGTGGAATGCAAAATTTCAATCCTAGCAACTTTTGACTTTGTTGGTAGCTTACAGTTCGGAAGGACTAGGATGCTTTGCACACAAAATGAGACCTCCCCTAGCATTTACTTGCCCACCTAGATGTGTTGGAGCAAACCATTCATCCCTAGGACCTGTGGAATGCAAAATTTCAATCCTAGCAACTTTTGACTTTGTCGGTAGCTTACAGCTCAGAATGACTGGGACACTTGGCGCACGAAATGAAACCTCCAATAGAATTTACTTGTCCACCCTAATGCGTTGGGGTAGTCCATTCGACCCCATGAGCTATGGAATGAAAAATGTCACACCTAGCACCTTTCCACTGCATCAAATTGAAGCATTTTGCAACAATGTGGTTGATTTCGGTATAGTCAAACAGAATGGAGTTAACCAAAAATGAGAGAGGTTATTGTGGACGGATGCCATGTGCACCTGTAGGTCCAAATAAAACATTCCTAGCTATCACAAATTCTATGAATTGCTCCATCAAAGTTTGGTAGTTTTTTGGTCTCAGGATCTTAAGGGACTTTGTCAGTAGCCTCTTGCCCGGAATGACTGGGACGCTTGGTGCACAAAACGAGACCTCGACTAGAATTTACCCGCCCACCCCGACGCGTTGGAGTAGTCTATTCGACCCCACAAGCTATGGAATGAAAAATGTCACACCTAGCATCTTTCCACTGCATCAAATTGAAGCATTTTGCAACAATGCGTTTAATTTTGGCACGGTCAAACGGGATGGAGTTGACCAACAATGAGAGAGGTTATTGTGGATCAATGCCACGTACACCTGTAGGTCCAAACAGAACATTCCCAACTTGTTGCAAGTATGAGGTGAACCAGTGTTGTCATTGATGTCAACATACTCATATTGCATTGACAAGAAGGATTGGATGAGCTGTGTATTGAGGATATTGAGAAAATTAGCCTCAGTCAAGAACAGTGAAGAACAGTGATGAGAAGAAGGCAAATGTATTGTATAGGTGGAGAATCGGAGGATGTGGATTAAAGGGTTTGCAGATATGAGTCTTGAGATGTTTCAGTTAAGATTTCAGAGGTCTGCATGAAGATCTGAAGAAGTTGTGGCTGTCTGTGTGGAACTGGTTCCGGCAAGTGTTTAGAGGTGACAGAGGATCACAGAAAGGTTCGGTGAGGTCCGAAATTGTATAATCCCAATCTGCGGATTGGAAGGAGTGTTTGGGATGTTCTTGTGATGTGTCATCTTGAGTTGTTTATGATTTTGAGGTCTGGAAGTACCTTTTGCATTGTGACAGTGGCGATAGACTGTGTTCTTGAAGTTCCGGATGAGGAAGAAAAGAGATTCCAGTAAGTAGAGAAAGTGCAGATGTACCTAGTCACTCAGGCAGGCTTGTGAAGGTTCTTGGATCATGTTGAGGTTTTGTTGTTGATCCGCATTGGTGGTAGAGCCTAGAATTGAAGATATTCTTCTGGATGAAGTTCTTGTTCAGACTAGCTGACTGGATGAGTTGTTCATCTTGCGAATGTTCTTGTGGTAGCCGACCGGATGTATTAATCATCTTGTGAATGTCCTTATGGTTGATTGCTGACCTAGATGATTGTTCCTAAGTCGATGTCTTGTGTAAATAAGTGTTTGAGAATTCATTTTGAGGTGTGGATAGTGTGGCATAGCGAAGAGAAGTGCGAAAGGCAGAGCAGGGACTTTTGGGCTTAAATGGAACTGATCCGGACATGGTAGAGATGTCATTCTTCAGTTCAAGATTGTGATTCTTATCACTTTGTCGATAGTGTGTCTCCTTGTAGGTAGTGGGCCTCTTTGTGAGTAGTGTGTTCGGGCAGTGAGCCCTAATTGGCAAGTGCCATTCTTTTTCTTATTCTTCTAACAGAGAATATTACTTGGGTTAATCACCCCATGGTTTTTCCCTTAACCAGGTTTTCCATGTCAAAATTTTGGTGTTCAATGTGTTGATGTTTATCTGCTCTTGTGTTCATGCTTTATGCTTTCATGGATGATTAATTGATATGCTATTAACTAACAAAGAAGAATCAAGTGTTTGAAGTAAAAAGCAAGTTTTTATACAACTGATTCACCCCCCCCTCAGTTGTATGTCCTAGATCCAACAATTGGTATCATAGCCAAGTTCCTCTGAAAGGAGCTTAACCGCTTGAGGAGATTCAGGATGTTGTCATACAAGAAGGACAGTCTGAAGTTCGATAGAACCAACTTCACTCTCTGGAAAGGTTGCATGAGATGTCACTTGGAATGTATGGGAAAAACATACTTGGCCATGGTCTCAAAACCATATGTACCTCCACAAGGTGGTCCGATAACTCTGAATGAAATCACAGATGCTGAAAACAATCTACGGACCAAGGAAGCTCTGCTAAGCACATTGAATGACTCAAATCTCTCAAATGTTATTGACCTACCAACTGCATATGAGATCCTGACTAAACTGGAACTTCTGTATGAAGGAGATGAGTTTGTCAAGAGTGCAAGGTTGCAAAGTCTGAAAGGGAAATTTGAAAGATTGAAGATGAGAGATGATGAAAACATCACTACCTTTATGCCAAGAGTGAATGAGTTGGTATGTGGAATTAAAAATGCTGGTGGAACTCTGGATGAAAATGAGATTGTTTGCAAAATCCTCAGATCCCTTGCTGCTGCCTACAAAATCAAGGTTGCTACCATTGATGAATTCAGAGCCCACACAACTGTCACAAGAGAACAATTGGCTGGCAAACTAGCTGCATTTGAAATGACCGAGTTTGGAGATGATCCTCCCAAGACTGAATCTGCTTTCAAAGCCAGTGCCTATATGAAAGGCAAATAGAGATTTGATCCAGGAGAAAACTCATCAAGGAAGATGTCATGGTATGATCAAGCAAGAAGAGACATGGAAGAAGAAGAAGCATAAACAGCTCAACTTGAAGCCCTCATTGCAAAGAGACTGCCAAGAGGATCCGGTAAGTATGAAGGAAAACTACCCTTTAAGTGCTTCAACTGCAATAAGATTGGTCATTTTGCTTCAAGATGTCTGGAAAGATCTACAAGGTCTAATACTAACAGACAAAGGTTTCAAAAGAACTGCTATTATGTTCATGAAGAAGATGAAAATGAAGGAGTAATTGATGATGAATCAGAACCAAAAAGCAAAGCCAGAAATGAATGGGTGTTTATTGCCATCAAGGAAGAAGATTCAATATCCTCTGAATCTATCAATCACAAGGTTGTGGAAAGAGCTTTGGCTGCTCAAGTGGAAGAAAAGGATGATTGGGTTATTGATAGTGGATGTTCTCACCATATGACTGGTGACAAGAATAAGTTCTTGGATTTGGAAAGGTATGAAGGAGGAATGGTAAAGTTTGGTGACAATTCTGCTGGCAGAATCAGAGGTAGGGGAATTATTTCCTTTGATGGAAAGAACAAAACAGGTAATGTACTATATGTTGAAGGATTGAAGCACAATCTTCTCAGTGTTGGTCAGTTAGTGGACAAAGGCTATGATCTCCGGTTCAAGAATGGAAAATGCAGAATCTTTACAAGCTCCAGAACTGAAATTGCATCCGGTACTCAAACAAAAGGTAATATCTTTCATCTGGTTGGTTCAAATAAAAGTTGTCTATTTGTTCAAGTTGATCAGAGTTGGTTATGGCATAGAAGAATGTGTCATGTAAATTTTGATAACATCATCAAGATAAGCAATATTCAGGCTGTAAGAGATCTTCCAAAATTGATGAAACCTACAAATAGTTTGTGCAAAAAATGTCAGCTAGGTAAACAGAGCAGAGTCTCCTTCAAAAGCAAAGATTAGTCCTCTACTGGATTGTTGGAATTAGTACATACTGATCTCTGTGGTCCGACAAGAATCAAGAGTCTGCAAGGTGATAGATATTTCATGTTGCTAATTGATAACCATTCCCGAATGATGTGGGTTACCTTCCTAAAGCAGAAATCAGAAGCCCTTGAGAAGTTCAAAATCTTCAAAGCTATGGTAGAAAATCAAACTGGATTGAAACTGAAATGTCTAAGGTCTGATAGAGGGGGTGAATTTACATCTGGTGAGTTCATTGACTTTTGTGAGAAGCAGGGTATAAGAAGACAGTTGTCTGCTCCTAGTACTCCACAGCAGAATGGAGTAGTTGAGAGAAAGAATCGGACCATCCAGGAAGCTGCCAGGACAATGATGTTGGAAGCAAATGTTCCTCAAATGTTTTGGAAAGAAGCTATCAGCACTGCAGTCTACACTCTTAATCGAGTTCAAATCAGAAACAACACCGGTAAGACCCCCTATGAACTCTGGTTTGGCATCACTCCTACTGTGAAATATTTCAGAGTATTTGGTAGCAAGTGTTATATTAAAAGAGATGAAGATCTAGGAAAGTTTGATGCTAGAAGTGATGAAGGAATTTTCTTGGGTTACTCCACTCAAAGCAAAGCATACCGGTGTTACAATAAGAGATTGAGGAAGATGATAGAAAACACTAATGTGAAAGTTGATGAAGGAATTGAGAAGCCCTCAATATTTTATGAGTTTGATGAAGATGATCAAGATGGTGTTCAGGTTCAAGGAACTCAATCCTCTCCGGCAAGTCAGAGTCAGCCTGATTCAGTAAATCAGGAAGAAGAGATAGGTCTGAATGAGCCTGATCAAGAAGCAGCAGTGCAGGATACTCCCAAAATTCTAAGGTATGTAAGACAGAACCACTCTGAAGATCAGATCATAGGTGACAGAAATAAAGGTGTGCAAACTAGAAGGAATGTTGCTCAAAATCAGGATGAATGTTGTCTGATTTCAAAGTTTGAACCTAAAACAATAAATGAAGCTTGCAATGATGAAAATTGGACCAAAGCAATGGAAGATGAATTGATGCAAATTGAGAAAAATCATACTTGGGATCTTGTTCCCAGACCTAGAGACAGGAATGTGATTGGAACCAAATGGGTCTTCCGAAACAAACTGAATGAAGCTGGTGAAGTAATCAGAAACAAAGCTAGATTGGTCTGCAAAGGCTACTCTCAAATAGAAGGAATTGATTTTGAAGAAACCTTTGCTCCAGTGGCAAGAATTGAAGCAGTCAGATTGTTCCTTGCATTTGCTGCCTTTAAAGACTTCAAGGTATATCAGATGGATGTCAAGTCTGCCTTCCTAAATGGTGATCTGGAAGAAGAAGTTTACATTGAACAACCGGATGGATTTCAATTGTCTGATAATGATGATATGGTCTGCAAGTTAAAGAAAGCATTGTATGGATTAAAGCAAGCCCCAAGAGCATGGTATGAAAGGTTGGATAAGCATCTTGTGCAGATTGGATTCAACAAAGGTACTACTGACAGTAACTTATATTTCAAAATTGATCATGAAAACATTTTGATTGTTGAAGTATTTGTGGATGATATCATTTTTAGAGGAAGAGATAGTATGTGCAAAACTTTTTCAAATCAGATGAAAAGTGAGTTTGAAATGTCTATGCTTGGTGAAATGAATTTCTTCTTGGGTCTGCAAATTACTCAAACAAAGAAAGGGATCTTCATTTCTCAGACCAAATATGTGAAAGAATTGTTGAGAAAATTTGGTATGGAAGATTCAAAGCCAATGAACACTCCCATGGCAACCAGATGTAAGTTGAGCAAAGATGATGACTCCCCAAAGGCAGATCAGACAAAGTATAGATCAATGATTAGTGGATTGTTGTATCTCACTCAGACTAGACCAGATATAATGCAAGTTGTTGGTCTTATAGCAAGATTCCAGGCTGATCCTAAAGAATCTCATGTTATGGCAATCAAAAGAATTTTCAGGTACTTGAAAGGAACAACTGAGTATGGTCTATGGTACCCTAGAGATCTAGATTTCTCTCTTCATGCTTACACAGATGCAGATTGGGCAGGAGATATGGATGACCGGAAGAGCACCAGTGGTGGAGCATTGTTTTTGGGAAAGAGATTGGTTTCTTGGCTAAGCAAGAAACAAGATGCAATATCTCTGTCTACAACTGAAGCAGAATACATTGCAGCTGCAGGTAGTTGCACTCAAATCTTATGGATGAAGTAGATGCTAAGAGACATTAAAGTTGAATATGAGGAGCCTATCACAATTTTTTTGTGATAATTCAAGTGCAATTAATATTTCTAAGAATCCAGTATTGCATTCTAAGACTAAGCACATATCTATCAAGTTTCACTTTTTGAGAGAACAAGTGAACAAGGAAGAAGTCAGATTGGAGTATGTTCCCTCCAAGGATCAGATAGCAGATATCTTTACTAAACCTCTTCCCAAGGACTCTTTTGAATATCTCTGGGAGAAGTTAGGGGTCATGGCCCCTCCGGTAATGAACTAGGATGCACTAATGTGCATCAGTCCGGTGGATATCACAGTCATATCTTGTGATCCAGATTGATGATGGGGAGCTGCTACTAAGGGGGAGCAGCTGGTATGATTCTGATGTGTTAGAACTACAAGTATGAGCCCTTTGCCATTGATGTCAAAGTGGGAGAGAAGACATGTGAAAAACAAGTGGCTGATGAAGAGAAGACATGTTGCTGATAGGGGGAGCTGTGACAGAAAGGAGAAGTTCTTGTCTTGATGGTTTTTCACATCATATGTTGCCATCAATGACAAAGGAGGAGATTGTTGCAAGTATGAGGTGAACGAGTGTTGTCATTGATGTCAACATACTCATATTGCATTGACAAGAAGGATTGGATGAGCTGTGTACTAAGGATATTGAGAAAATTAGCCTCAGTCAGGAACAGTGAAGAACAGTGATGAGAAGAAGACAAATGTATTGTATAGGTGGAGAACCAGAGGATGCGGATTAAAGGGTTTGCAGATATGAATCTTGAGATGTTTCAGTTAAGATTTCAGAGGTCCGCATGAAGATCTGAAGAAGTTGTGGCTGTCTGTGTGGAACCGGTTCCGGCAAGTGTTCAGAGGTGACAGAGGATCACAGAAAGGTCCAGTGAGGTCCAGAATTGTATAATCCCAATTTGTGGATTGGAAGGAGTTTTTGGGATGTTCTTGTGATGTGTCATCTCAAGTTGTGTATGATTTTGAGGTCTGGAAGTACCTTTTGCATTGTGACAGTGGCGACAGACTGTGTTCTTGAAGTTTCGGATGAGGAAGAAAAGAGATTCTAGTAAGTAGAGAAAGTGCGGATGTACCTGGTCATTCAAGCAAGCTTGTGAAGGTTCTTGGATCGTGTTGAGGTTTTGTTGTTGATCCGCATTGGTGGTAGAGACCGAAATTGAAGATATTCTTCCGGATGAAGTTCTTGTTCAGACTAGCTGACCGGATGAGTTGTTCATCTTGCGAATGTTCTTGTGGTGGCCGATCGGATGTATTAATCATCTTGCGAATGTCCTTATGGTTGATTGCCGACCTAGATGATTGTTCCTAAGTTGATGTCTTGTATAAATAAGTGTTTGAGAATTCATTTTGAGGTGTGGATAGTGTGGATGAGTGTGGCATAGCGAAGAGAACTGCGAAAGGCAGAGCAGGGACTTTTGGGCTTAAATGGAACTGATCTGGACATGGTAGAGATGTCATTCTTTAGTTCAAGATTGAGATTCTTATCACTTTGTAGACAGTGTGTCTCCTTGTAGGCAGTGGGCCTCTTTGTGAGTAGTGTGCTCGGGCAGTGAGCCCTAATTGGCAAGTGCCATTCTTTTTCTTATTCTTCTAACAGAGAATAATACTTGGGTTAATCACCCTGTGGTTTTTCCCTTAATCGGGTTTTCCATGTCAAAATCTTGGTGTTCAATGTGTTGATGTTTATCTGCTCTTGTGTTCATGCTTTATGCTTTCATGGATGATTAATTGATATGCTGTTAACTAACAAAGAAGAATCAAGTGTTTGAAGTAAAAAGCAAGTTTTTATACAACTGATTCACCCCCCCTCTCAGTTGTATGCCCTAGATCCAACACAACTATCATGAATTCTGAGAACTGCTATGTCAAAGTTTGGCACTTTTTTGGTCTCAGGGATCTTAAGGGACTTTGCTGGTAGCCTCTTGCCTAGAATGACTGGGATGCTTGGCACACAAAACGAGACCTCCACTAGCATTTACCCGCCCACCCCGACATGTTGGTGCAGTCCGTTCAACCTCATGAGCTATGGAATGAAAAATGTCACACCTAGCACCTTTCCACTGCATCAAATTGAAACATTTTGCAACAATACGTTTAATTTTGGCACGATCAAACGGAATGGAGTTGACCAAAAATAAGAGATGTTATTGTGGATGGATGCCACGTGCACCTGTAGGTCCAAATAGAACAATCCCAACTGTCACAAATTCTAAGAACTACTCCATCAAAGTTTGGTAGTTTTTTGGTCTCAGGGCTCTTAAGGGACTTTGCTGGTAGCCTCTTGCCTAGAATGACTGGGACGCTTGGTGCACAAAATGAGAGATCCACTAGCATCTTCATGCCCACCCTGACACATTGGTGCAGTTCGTTCGACCCCACGAGTTATGGAATGAAAAATGTCGCACCTAGCACCTTTCCACTGCATCAAATTGAAGCATTTTGCAACAATGCGTTTAATTTTGGTACGGTCAAACGGAATGGAGTTGACCAAAAATGAGAGAGGTTATTGTGGATGGATGCCACATACACCTGTAGGTCCAAACAAAACATTCCCAACTATCACAAATTCTGAGAACTGCTCTGTCAAAGTTTGGCAGTTTTTTGGTCTCAGGGATCTTAAGGAACTTTGCCGGTAGCCTCTTGCCCGGAATGACTAGGACGCTTGGTACACAAAACGATACCTCCACTAGCATTTACCTGCCCACCTTGACATGTTGACGTAGATAGTTTGACCCCACGATGAGCAGAACAAAAAATATTGTTCCAGTTGACACATGCTCAATCATTGACATGGATGATATCTTAGTACCATTCCTTTAGGCACAATATGAGCTTCCAATGGAAGGCGCAATTGTGAGGTTAGAGATGATGAAAAGTGTGCCTCATTCACAGTCATGTTTTACTTGTCTTCAATGATGATTCCTTGATTCAACTTAATCCTTTGATAATACATTTTAACCTCCTTGTGAAAGCGCACTTTCAAGGTTGCTTGAGCAAGAGCTAGCGCCTCAACATCGAGGCACACTTTTGGTATTCTAGAAGCATGAACTATCACCTCAAATAGTAAGGCACTCATTCTAGGTTGTTTATTCAATAATTGGCACTAGTCACATATGGTGTAGAGTGGTAGATGTGCGCCCAAGTCATCATTTGATGCCTTCAATAACTATAAACTCCTTTGATGATGCATTTTATCCTTCCAATTCACTATCTAGCCTTAGGCAGACATTTTAGGTTGATCAATCATAATCTAGTGCCCTAAGTACCAAGGCACACTTTTAGGTTAGTTTGATCAAGGATTAGCACCTTCATTTCTAGGCAGAAGTTTGGAGTTGAAATATATCAAATAACAAGTTTCTTCATCACTTCAAACATATTTAACACTTTGAAGATCTCCAATGTATGATTGAATATCAAGAAACCAATGTATCATTTCATGAAGGTCTTAAGTGTTGTAAATATGCATCTTCTTATTTAATCATGTGTTGTAAATGAAGGAATGCAATGATTGCAATATGTGCACAAAATAGAATTTTTGATAAGGATTGAAAGGAAATGTTAAGAAGATGCAATTGGCGGGTGTAAATCCAAAGTGTGGAAGCATAGACAAGGCATGTGAACAGTTTGGCATGAAACCTCAAAGAGATGCTATCTCATGGAATGCAATGATCGCAAGATATGCACAAAATAGATTTTTTGAAAAGGCTTTAGAAACTTTGAAGCAAATATAATTGGAACGTTTAAAACCAAATTCCATAACCTGTGCAAGCATTCTCCCTACTTGTGCCAAATTAGGATCTTATATATACATATATGCACATAATGTCATGAAAATAATGTATAGTGTATATATCAAGCCATATAGGCATGTACAAATAAAACCATATGGGTATATACAATGATATACATCGATAACATACAAAAGTATGTTTACAAAGCCAAATATGCATATGTAACAAAATGTCCCAAATCAAATCTCCTATGGATTGCTATCAAATAATCTATGGCTCTTGCTAGGCCATGAAGATGGTGAACCAGTCAATGACTCATCTTCTATCGCTCATCGACTAGACCTCCTCGATAGAGATTTTTGAGTTTCCACCTATTAATACAATCAAACAACATGCACATTAATATAGAATTTAATATTCAAAATATATAACATGACATAAGTAATCAATCAATTACCACCAATTGGTGATCCCTTTTGATCATTTGTTATCTCTCTTCTTCTATAGAGCTAGATGGGTAGGGGAGGTGACGTCTTGTGAGAAGCATGAACAAGCAGATTTAAAAATAAACATGAATATCATAAATATGTACATTAAATGCTGTGTTTATTATAGGACTATTCTAGTACTATTTTAGGACTGTTGTAGGACTGTTGTGTTTAAAACTATCCTAGTAGACATGTATAGGACTGTCATCTCATGGAATACAATGATGGCAAAATTACTATCAAGATTAGTATGAAGATTAATTATGACTATTATAGGACTTTTATAAGAATGCAAAGTAAGGAAGCATAGGCAAGGCACATGAACTGTTTGGTGGAATACCTCAAATAAATGAGAATTTTTTCAGATGTTGTAGTTGCAATTGCCATGTGACACATGTATGTAATATGTGAAAGCATAGACAAGGCACATGAACTATTCGGCAAAAGACATCAAATACATGTCATCTCATGGAATGCCTTATGTAGAAAAAGGTACAAATGTGCAATATTAAGAAATACAAATGAGAACTAAAAATCATACCACGAGTATAGTCAAAATAACCTACGATGCCATAAAAAATAATTTACGATGCCATGTAAAATAATCTACGATGCCATGTAGAATAACTTTATTCACAGTCTTGTATAGTCAAAAGCATGCATTATAGTTAAAGTAACAAGATTTTTAATAAAACAATTCTAAAAAATAGAAAAAACAAGAACAAGTTAAGATAAAAAATGTCATACCTATCCATCTGGAAGTTTAAATGCTAGTCAAGCGTACCTGAGGGGTCATCTCTTACCTTCAAAGTATCCAATATTGCTTCATGATCAGAATTACTAATTGTCCATAGTTCTTTTAATTTTGGTTTTCCACGATGCTTTAGTAACTTGACATTTGTTGCTAGAACTAGGTGAGAATACATCAATATGGTTTTATGCTTTTGAAAGTCTTCAAAGGTCGGGATGCCATTCTTTTTAACCATATATGTTTGTAACCAAGTCCCAACAATAACAACTAATCCTGTAGGATATGTGAACCCATCATCATCTGTCATAGGTTGTGTTAGCTTTTGTTTTCCCTGTACACATCATGCCAACCAATAGTCTGACCTGTCTTCATTTCCATGCGGTGCAACAACTGCATAAACATGACCTGGCTATACAAGGTCTGAAAGATATTCATAGTCAAATGAGCTCTCCATGTCATTGACGGAAGGTGATTGACCTTCATATAAAGGGATTAAATATTGTGGAATCCATGAATCTACCCACTCACTTGACTCACAATTGTTCCAATCACATTTAATACAACTCTAACAAAAACAAGCTAATTCTCATGTCTAAATAGTCCATGTACTTGCATCTGAGCTTTGAAATGAATGCATCTTTGATGATTGACTGATTCTCTGACATTCCAATTTCTCTATCACTATCCCATCATAAACCAACCAAAAGAACTTGCGCACTTCAGAATCAAGAGCCACTCCTCGTGACAATGCATAGTTACACCACTTAACAATGGAATCTACATCATTGAATGTAGCACCACCTCTAATCTTTAGTTGTTCTTTAAAAAGAGCTCTCTTCACGCATGCACCTGCTCCATCATGTTCACCTTTTCTGTGCCTGGCTTTAAAAAAATTCTAAAAATGAGGTATACCCTTCTCTACATGCATTTTGCTCAACCAATAGAAATTACGAGCATTCTTGAATTGACCAGTGCAATTATTTGACCAAATGAGATGTTGATCTATTCTAATATCTTTTTCTTGCAAGAACCCATAAAATTGTTGAAAACAATATTGCACAAACTCTACTGAATGAGGTTGATCATCACTCATGTAAAAATAGTATTCTCTAACAATCTTCCTGTTCTCTTCTATACTCTCGGGGGCATGTCTGTATGTGATGTGAACAAAAATAGCAATCTGAATAGAATTGTAGTACTGGGATTGAACTTCATTCTGGGGTTGCAATGTATAGTTTTCTGTAAAATCAACTACAGAGACAATAGTTCCAATCGGGAAAGAGTCTTTACACACCCTGAACTATTGATCTAACCATTGAGACCTGTGGCTATGTCTGACATACTTGTAGAAAAGATTTTTCTTAAAATCATCAATAAAATCAGCAATACTTACCTCTCTTACAATCAACTCACATCTAGAACCTTCACCTCCACTTTTCAAATTATATTTTACTGTCTCATATCTCTTTTTCTCAACCATTCTCTTTCCAAAATCATGCTCGTTGCCCTCATGAAAACATGATACAAACTTTGATAACCCACCACATTGTAAACACTTTTCATTTAAACAATCATTCTTGTAGAACATGCAACCATCATCTCTAATACATAGAAATAAATCCAATAAGTCCCTAGATAACTTTGGTAGTTGAATTGCACCACACTCCTGTAATATTTCGTTAGTGTGCAAAGTAGAACGAATATTGCATAATAATTCATGGTACATAGAAAATTCTACATGGTATTTGCAACAACATGTATTATGAACTTTAAGAGGAACACAATAAAATGGCTTAAGAGATTCAAATGCTCTTTGTGAGATTGTCATACCTGGGTGAGTTTCACAATATTGTTTGGCTACATTCCAAGTAATGTTTAGGATGTGGTGTGCGGTCTTTATCACCAATTCTTAACTTTACAACATCTTTTGCATTCGGTGATACCCTAGAGTTAGTGTGCCAAAATTGTTCAATTTCTTCCTTTGTGCTATCAATTAGTTTCTTGTCAACTCGTGGAAGCCTACCATTGAAAGCCCAAGTATCATTGGCAACAGGACTATCTAGCCTTGATCTTAATGCTAGTGCTTTTGACAATGTTTTACGATTCAATCTTAAGTCAACACAAGTTTGCCTCATTAATCGAGCATTTCTTAATTGTTTGCTTACTATTGAGGTTGTTATTACTCTACGGGCATCTCTTTTATCTTTCTCCTTGCTAGTCTTTCCAATAGAATTGAGTGCATTGAAAAGGCTTCTTACAATAATTTTATTCTGATCGGACACTTTGTTTAACCGAATCTTTAATTTCTTTAGTAAAGGTCTCATTTTGTACATCTTTAATAATTGCACAAAAAGTTGGCATTGTTCAGTTAATGTTTTCTTCTCAATGTATTCATTGAAGAGTTTTGTAGCCCACAACCGAACCGTTCGTTATGACCTCTTGCCTTCAAGTTTTTCCATTATGCTCTCATCAGTTTTAGGTAACCACTTTGGGGTTTTTGGGTGTTTTCCAATTTCATCATGGTTATTCTCTTCTTGACAAATGTCCTCTCTTCTTATGAAATTTGGAGATACATTGATTGTTCTTGTTTCATCCATGTTATCAACCTCATCAATTTTATCAACAAATGGATTATGGAGTGCAATTTCAACATCATGATGTTCATATCCACTTTCTTCAAGTGCACGTCTTCATTTTTATTCTTCTTTTTTGTCCATGGTATTGCTATTATGAATAGGTGTTTCATAACATTTTTCAATATTTTCATTTGCAATATCATGGTGAATTTCATTCTTATCTAACATTTCATTATAATCAAAATTAACATCTTCAATTTGCATGTCATTAGATGGTAAAGAAGAAGATTCACCTTGATGAGCATCTGCCAAACCCACCCTTCCAATCCTCTTCCTTTCCCTATCTTTTTCCCTAATTGCTTCAATTTCCTCCAATGTAATTTTCCTCCTCCTTTTTGCTTTACGACGACTGTTGCTCCCCATTAGGGGAACAAAAATATCACCCTTATGATTGTAACAAGAAAATTGTGTCTCCAAAAGTGCATAAAAATATTCCTTTCACTGTCATAGCCAGAAATCATGAGTATTTTGATAGCAGAGGGTCTTTGGTTGTGGAAGTCGAGCCCAAAAATATTCCTTTTGTCTTTTTTCTGCTTTTACAAAATGGATATCCGTTTTGAAAATGGATATCCATTTTGGAAACGGATATCCGTTTTGAAAATGGATATTGGGCTTTTACAAAACGGATATCCGTTTCCAAAATGGATATCCATTTTGGAAACGGATATCCATTTTCAAAACGGATATCCGTTTTGTAAAAGCCCAATTCTTTGCAAAGGACACTCTGCAACGTCCATATCGCTACTATAAAACAGATATCTGTTTTATTATGTACATTTAGATTCTAGACTAGGGATTCATTTTATTATTCTATAAACTTGTGAATTACCATCTAATTTCAATGTTTACACACTAATCCACCTAGGTATCAACTTAATAAAGCTCTGGATATAGGCCATTATTTGATTTTAGGCTATCATCAAATGAGGAGCTTCTAAAGGCAAAAATGTTGTCCCAAAAGAAGGCTCAATGTTATTCGTAAAGACATTAGATTGTTAAAATATAAATTCAAGGTTAGATATTCCTTGGGCTATTTTAGTATAGAGAAGAAAAATTGCAATATATAACTATCCTAGAAATTAGAATGGTTGATCATAGGATATTCATGGCATTTTGATATTAATGGATGGATTGATGGATGTTTAGGGAGTTTAAGTTTAAATGTAATGTATGAGAATTCTTATTTATGAAGGATCTAATATGTCTTATGTCTTATTTGCAAGCCATTCAAGAAAGAAATGAAAAGATACCAAGGACTATCATAACACCTATTATAATTAGGTACATCAAAGGATTGTCATCCAGGACCTTACCAATGTGGGAAGTTATCAAAACCATGTCATGTTTAAAATTAAAGGCTTTATCACCTCTTTGTCCCTATAGGCCTATTAGAACAATAGGTCACATTTTATTCATATATTGGGGTTGAGAATAAACACTAAGCATTTGTAGTTATGGCAAGTGTAAATGGAAATAGATCAAAACTTTAGACAATCTATCCTCTCCTAGATTGCACTGACTGAGTGGAAATTAAAAATTTCTATTAATGTCCTTTATATACTGAAGGTATGGGTGAGAAAGGTAAACTTTAGACAATCTATCCTCTCATTCACATGGTCCTAATGTTGTTTTGATTTGCATGGAGTGAGATGATACTATTATGATTAATTGAAAAGGTGAAAGGGTTTGGTACCAAATTTCGTCACAAGTGTAAAAATTGCAATAAGCTTGAGAATATTGTTCACTAAACCTAGAACTATCACCAAGCAACATCTGTTTCATAAGATGTGATCAACAACCATGTAAGAAAAATGGATATCAACCTTATTGGTTATGCGTGCTTGATAAGAGCCAATATTTTTCACAAGGAGCCACCAATTTTTAACTAAATATTTCCATTAGAAACGGATAAAAAAATGTTTGCCCAAATGAGGAAACTAAATTGTTAATTAGAATTCTATGTGTAATGTGATATGAAACAATATATACACCTATAAATGACCAACTAACTTTAACTTCTCGTATTATTGCCTCGATGTTTCAAATATGTTGCTTCTCTTCATCCAAAACCAATGGTACAAAATTTTTCATAGATCAAGAAAACGGATATCCGTTTTGAGTTGCTTTTACCGAAGCAAAACAGATATCCGTCTTGCTTTGGTACAAAGAAAGACGGATATCCATTTTGATTATTGACTTTTTATGGATTCTAACGTGTTTTAATGTTTCAGTCTCTTCTTTGAACTTCACCCTTCGTGTTGACGACTTTTTTTTAATGCAAAATTGATAAAACGAAAAGGGTTTATAGAAAAAATTGTTAGCTATCTAAAAATATAAGATTTATTTGGTTATCATTTTATTAAATAATTATTAATAATTTTCTATATACCGTGTCTCCGAAATCCTGATGGACACACTGATTGAAAAACATCCATAACTTTCAAACCATTTCACCTTTTTGAGATTAGAAACCTGCATCACACTCTATGCTTTTCTAGCTATAGGTTAAATTTTTTTTTGAATTTTGATTTTTTTTTATCGAGTTAGGTTGGCTGGAAAATTACTTTTTATTTTTTTAAAAAAAGTCACAGTAAAAAACTCATAACTAATTGTTTTATTAGAAAAAAATTTCAAATAAATATGCATCAGATCCAGACATGAGTCCTCTACTTATTTTGAAAGTTTCAAAAAAATATATATATTTTTACTCATAGTTAGGATGGTTGGACAGACACCGACTTTTTATTTTTTCTGAATAATTTAATAGCTGTTCATTGAAATATTCAATTTTCACTAAGTGAATTTAGTTTTTTTTTAAAAAAAAAATTAGTAGCCTATAAACTAGATTCAATTCTCTACAAATTTCATTCTTACATCTTTTTCAAATTATATAGATAATCCATTCAAAATTTTACATGAACTTGATAAAGTTTGATTTTTTGTATTTTCATTGCCACTTAGAGGTATAGTTTGGCCCATCATGATCCTGCACATATCCACCTGTGTGGTCCTACAAGAACAAGAAGTCTGCAAGGTGACATGTATTTCATGCTTCTTATTGATGATTTTTCAAGAATGACTTGGGTTACTTTTCTTAAAGAAAAATCAGAAGCGCTTGATAAGATCAAGGTGTTCAAAGCTATGGTTGAAAATGAGTTGGATTTGAGAATCAAGTGCTTGAGTTCTGACAGAGGAGGTGAGTTTACTTCAAATGAGTTCAATACTTTTTGTGAAGAACATGGAATAAAGTGACATTTGTCTGCCCCCCAGACTCCTCAACAAAATGGAGTGGTTGAAAGGAAGAATAGAACTGTTCAAGGAGCTGCTAGAACAATGATCAAGGAAGAAGCAATACACATTACTATCTACATTTAGAACAAAGTGCAAGTTAGAGAAAAAGAAACAAAGACACCTTACGAGCTGTGGCATGGTAGAACTCCTCCTATCAAATACTTCTTTAAGTTTTTGGAAGCAAATGTTACATCAGAAGAAATGAATTAGGAAAGGTTGACGCTAGATGTGATGAAGGCATATTCCTTGGGGACTCTACGAAGAGCAAGGCTTACCAGTGCTATAACAAAAGATTGAGAAAAATCATTGAAAGTGTAAATGTGAAGGTAGATGAAGATATTCAACCAGATGGATATGAGTCAGATGGATCTGTTGATACAGAAAAGGTTGAAAATGACAAATAAAAGAAAGTTCAGACTAAAGTGCAAGCTACTCCTGAAGAAGAAGAAGTTAAAGATAAAGCTCCATAAAGAATTCCTAAAACTCCTAGGTATGTGCAAAGAGATCATTTTGAAGATCAAATTATTGGTGACAAAAGGAAAGGTGTGTTGACAAAAAGCAAAACTTTAGAAGAACAAGTAAACCTCTATCTACTTTCAAAGGTGGAACCTAAAATAGTAAATGAAGCATGCAATGATGAACATTGGGTTAAGGTAATGGAAGAAGAACTAGTGCAGATTGAGAAGAAAAAGACTTGGGAAATTGTCCCTAGATCTACAAACAAGAATGTGATTGGAACAAAGTGGGTTTTCTGGAAAAAACTAAATGAAGTTCAAGAAGTTGTGAGAAACATGGCAAGACTTGTGTGTAAAGGCTACTCACAAGTAAAAGGAATAGACTATGAAGAGACCTATGCTCCAGTGGCAAGAATGGAAGTTGTCAGACTGTTTTTGGCATCTGCAACACATAAAAATTTTAAGGTATATCAGATGGATGTGAAATCTTCCTTGTTGAATGGTGAGCTAGAAGAAGAGATCTACATAGAGCAGCCAGATGGGTTCCATCTATCAGACAAACCAAATATGGTATGCAAGTTGAAGAAGGCTTTGTATGGATTAAAGCAAGCTCCCAGAGCTTGGTATGTAAGAGTAGACAAGTATTTGTTGTAGCAAGGTTTCAGTAAAGGGTCCACATATAGTAATTTGTATATCAAGGCAAGTATAGATCAAATCTTGATTATTAAGGCCCATGTGGATGATATCATATTTGGTGAAAATGAAGGAATGTGCAAGAATTTTGTAGATGAAATGCCAAAAGAGTTTGAGATGTGTCTGTGTGGTGAGATGAACTTCTTCCTTGGACTGCAAATCAATTAGACTGATAAAGGCATTTTCATTTCTCAATCAAAGTATGTTAGGGAATTGTTGAAGAAGTTTGGAATGAAGGACTCTAAAATGGTATATACTCCTATGGGCATTGGATGTAAGTTCAACAAGAATGATGAATCTCTTAAAGCTGATCAGAGCAAGTACATATCAATGATTGGAGGACTACTTTACCTGACTACTACTAGACCAAACATCATGCATGCAATTTGTCTTGTGGCCAGATTTCAATCAGATCCTAGAGAATCACATGTTATGGCAGTAAAAAAGATATTTAGGTACTTGAAGGGCACTTTGAATCATGGTTTGTGGTATCCTAAGAACAACAACTTTTCCCTAAGTGTCTACACAGAAGTAGATTGGGATGGATGTGTTGATGACAAGAAAAGCACAAGTGGAGGTGCATTCTTCCTTGGAGATAGGGCAATGTCCTAGCATAACAAGAAACAAGAATTAGTCTCCTTGTCTACTGTAGAAGTAGAATATATTACTACAGTATCATGTTGCACTCAAGTGTTGTGGATGAAATAGATCTTGAAGGTTATCAAAGTTGAGAATGATGAGACAATTCCTATTCTTTGTGATAACACAAGTGCCATACATATTTCAAAGAATCTAGTGATGCATTCAAAGACAAAGCACTTTCAATTAAATATCATTTTTTGAGAGAGAAAGTTGTAGAGAATGAAGTAAAGTTTGAGTATGTGCCTACAAAAGATTAAGTTGCTAATATATTCACTATGGCTCTTCCAAAGGATAGATTTGAGTATCTCTAGGAAAAGTTAAGGGTTATTGCCCCTCCTTCCATGAACTAGATGCATAAGGAGATACATTAGCCTAGTGTGCCACAAAGTACATTTATTTTTGGACTGATGTTGGAGGCTACCCCTCAGGGGGAACAGAAAGTGATCTAAGATGATTGTTGCAGTAAGGGGGAGTAAAGAATGATTCTAAATTGATCAGAGTAGTAGAAGAATGTGATGCCCTTTTCCATTAATGTCAAAGGGAGAGGGAGATTATTAGGAGAAAGAGTTTAGATGTGTAAAGAGAAAGGGGGAGAAGGTGATTAATGTAGAATCTTGCCTTGATAGTTTTTCACATCATATGTTTCCATCAATGACAAAGGGGGAGATTGTTGCAAGTATGTGCTAACTAGTATTGTCGTTGACGTCAACATGTTTGTGTTGTGTTTGGTGCCAACTGTGTCTTCTGATATTGTTGTTTGTTAAGAGATTGAGTTCTCATGTTGAGGACATTGTTTGAGTATTTTGCTCTGCATTTCCTCTGTGTTGAAGACCAGAGTATAAGATTTGGATATGTTTTAGAGAAGTGTTTGAAGATGTTAAATCTAAAATTTGGTGGTCCGAATTACCATGTAGAAAAAATTATATTCACCAGTTTGAAGATTGTGCCTAGCAGTGTTTGCAGTGTGACATGGAGAAAGTATTTTGCTCTGCATTTCTCCGTAGTTTGGTTTTTAGTCTTATGGTCTTTGACATATGCTTATAAGGTCCTTAGCCATCTTTACTACAAAGTATTTGTGATTTGATACTCCAGAAAGTGAGTTATTTTTTAGCATTGTTCGACAGTGTTTGTTGTGAGCAGTCTGCGTTGTATCTTCAAGTGATATTTGTTTTCTTCAAGTGGGATCTGTTGCGGTTGGAGTTGTTGGCTCCCAAATGATTCTATGTTGTTCACTAATGTCTCTAGAATGTATTGAAGGCATGTGCTTGATCCGTAAGTTGTAATGAAGCTCTTGGAAGCATGTGTCTAAGTATTTTTTATGATTGCACCAGTTTGGCTGGCTTGGAAGTTAACATTCTTTGCGGATGTGTTTCCTCAAATGTAGAAGCATAAGGAAAAGTGTAAGGATGTATTCGGGCCCGAACCAAGCCGTGAAATGTTCCTACTTCATTCATTTGCTTTGTAAGTTTGTTAAAGTCCAGACCTAATTTGATTTATGTATGTATGCCAACCTTGGAGATAGTTCCAATGGTTGTAAGTTGTATTACTGACCTTGATGAATGTTTCAAGGTTGATGATTGGTATAAATATATGTAATGAATTCGTGAGTGATGGAGGGGTGTGCGAAGATGCTAAGATAAAGTGTGTGTGTTGTAAAAGTAGTGGAGAGAAACATTGTGCTTCAATGGAACTAAACTCAGGCATGTTGTATATGCTACTATATCAGTTCATGGTAGTGAGTCACCCATCTTGACAGTGAACCACTCTCTTGAAAGTGAGCCACCCCTTGGCAGTGAGCCTTTTTATAGTGAGCATTCATTTGGGCAGTGAGCCCTAGGTAGTAAGCCCTAAGGCAGTGAGCCTCTTTGTTATTCAGTATTGTTACTACATTATATTGTGAGCTAACACTCACCGTGGTTTTCCCCTCTTTGGGTTTTTCACGTAAAAATCTAGCGTTCATGTGCGTATGGTGTTGATGTGTTTATGTTTTGATTCTGCACTTCATGATTAATCTTCATATCTAATTAAGGAGTTAAAGCTAGTGAATGTGAATGTGATTTTGTTTAAAGAAGTTAAAGTTTTGATAAAATTGATTCACCCCTTCTTAGTTGTCTTGTACCTTCAATAACTTTTGCCCCATGGATGGTACAAATAAATTAATTTAATTTTAATTATATCATCTATCTAGAGAAGGCCAATATCAATATCAATTTTAACCTATTTTATTTTCCTAAAACTTATTTAATTTTATTTATAATGGTTATTTTATTTTTATTTTAAGATTTTTTTTTGGTGGTGCACAACCAAGAAATATATAAAAAGTTTTCTCACACCAATTAAAAAAACCTGGAAACATATTTCTCATGCAATTCATGAGTATAATGCTACGGGTGCTATTCCTGTATATTGGTATAAGGTTCCTTAACATATACAGCATGATTTTTTATTACAACATTTCATAGGAGATGATTAAAAAAAAAGGGGAAACCTCTTCCCTTCTTACAGATGTGATCAGTTTAATACCAATCAATATAAGTACATCTGTGATCAGTTTAATACCAATCAATATAAGTACATGTACAGAAAGAAGCATGGCTCCCATCTTGGACTCAGAGTGAGCTAACCTTAGCACGTCGTATGGGTGTTCGAGGCTTTGCAACATTTGAGGTGCCAAAACCAAACTCGGGTTTTTTTTCTGCTGGCTTAAGGGTCTGGAAAGAGCACATCACTGTTTCATCCACACTCATTATTGCACTAGCATTGTCAAACTCACCACAATAGTTTGGTGCCGAAAAGATTGTAACAAGTTGTTTATCAGCAAAAAAAAATTCATAACCATCTTAATGGATCAAAAAAAAAAAAATCATAACCATCCCCCATCACTTATGAGCTCGACTCCATACATGCATGCAAAGTATCTTTGGTCTATGAGAGCTACCTAGAGGTGATATTAAGGGGATGACTATAATCGTGTTCACAAAAACTAAAAAGAGTTCACCTATTTTTTTAATTACAAAGTAAGTGTTTTAAATTTAAAATATAGCCCACTGTGATATTTTTTTTAAATGAAAGCAAAGAGAATTAAATTTAAAATATATAACTGCCATAATTTTATTAAATTAATAGACATAATAATGAAGCCGACATAAAGTAACAAATCTATATAGATACAAGTAATAGTCAAACATAAATCACAAAAATATGAAATAAAATAAGGTAGACTAAAAGAATACTGGAGAAGTAGGAGTTATTTGAAGGTAACTATAATATATTTTATACATTTTGCTATGAAAGGTTTCAATTTATAAAAAATATCTGAAATACATCTATCTAAAAGATGCAAGAGATATGTCTATCTATTGTCAATAGCACTTTCAATATATCTCGACGTCTTTTAGATAGATGTATTAGTATTTTATTTTCTACATAATAATATTTAATTTATTTCTTTTTTACTTGTTCATGTTTTATAAAAATAAAGTGCGGTAAAGTAATATTTTATAACATTATACTATGCTAGTATTATATTTTCTACATAATAAAATTTAATTTGTTTCTTTTTCACTGGCTCATATTTTATAAAAATAGTGTGGGAAAGTAATATTTTATAACATTATATTTTATTAGTTTTCCTTTTATTACATATAAAATAACATTACACTCACCAACACCAATAAATTATCTTCATATATTTATTTTATTTAGGGGTTAAAATTTAAAATTACTTGTAATTTTATTTTATAAATTTAATTCTAGAAAAATTTGGTTTAAAAGTGAGGATGCGTGAATTCTTTCATGAAATTCATATCTTGATTTTCATTGATTCTTGATTTTTATTTTGTCTTTTAATTAGTGATCTAATTTTGGTTGTTTGGGGTATTGAAGAATCTCAAACATTTATGTTTTATATATGTTTTAATTATTAATATTGCATTTCTCCGTTTATTTTTTTAATTTTTTTAAAAATTGTTTTTCTTAACATGCTCAGTTCATTTCATTCATACATTTTATTACACTTTAAATTTGTTAAGTTTATGTTAAGATTTTTATTTACATTTATAGGATCAAGACTTCAAAAGAATTAACTAATTTTGTAGATAAAAGACAAAATAATTGATAGCTATATTCAATTAGGGTGTCACTCCTTCACCAACCTTTGTTTTTTTCCACTATTTTCAGTTTAAATGGTCATAGGGAATTAGTTGGTTGGAGTAGTATGGTGTTTATTTTTTAGGGTATAGGAACCTTAAAAGTGATATCTTTGACTCTTTTACATAGATATATTTAAACAATCATAGGAATTAGTTGGTTGGGGCAGTATGTTGTTTGTTTTGGAGGGTATAGGCATCTTGAAAATGATATTTGTAACTCTTTTACATAAATATATTTAAATGGTCATAGGGATTAGTTGATTGGAGTAGTATGGTGCTTGTTTTCCAGGGTATAGGTACCTTGAAAATGATATCTTCTACTCTTTTACATTAGATATATTTTTAGTTTAAATGGTCAGGAATTACTTGATTGGAGCTGTATGGTGTTTGTTTTGGAGGGTATAAGCACCTTGAAAATGATATCTTTCACTCTTTTACATAAATATATTTAAACTGTCATAGGAATTAATTAGTTAGAACAGTATGATGTTTGTATTGGAGGGCATATGCACCTTAAAAATGATATCTGTGACTCTTTTACATAGATATATTTAAACGTTATATGCACCTTTAAAATAATATCTTTAATTGTGTTACATATATATTTATATTTTTAATTTAAATTGTTATACGAAGTATAGACACCTTGAAAATGATATCTGACTCTTTTAGATGGATATATATTCACTAACATACATATATTCAGGGCAATATAAGCGAGTAGAGGAGGAGATTTATTTGTGCTTGTGCAACTAACCGATTCTCCATTGTACGCCCTCCATCACAAGGATCTTATATACTGTCTATAGAAATTATAATGGACAGCGAGTGTATGTGCGTTATTGAGAATAAAGATGGAGGTATACAAAGATATGAATTAGTGTTGAATACAATGAAGGTGGAGGGAGAATGTATTGTAGGCAATGAGAGGAGTGATGAAGAATCAGTTTAGTCTGAATGCTCTGATTATATACTTGAGAGGCTGTTTTCGACCCTATTAGTGGAGTTCAGTACTCGATTTCGCATTGTTTGTAAAGAATGGAATACGCTCTTATCTTCTAACAGATTTATGTCTCTAATTCCAGAGAGAGATCCTAGCTGGATTCTCCTCTGCAGTGAAACGCATGCCATGGCCTACTGTTTTCTCATGCAACCATGGAAGACTATTTCCCTTTCTTTTTTGCCAGGCCCAGCAACTGAAGCCTATTCCTACCATTCCGAAACTGGTAGCAAATCAGGTGCAGGGCTGCTGCTAATCGAAATTACAGAGCCTCAGAAAATGTATGTGATATGTAATCCACTCACAAGCATGTACAGAGAAGTTCCCGCAATCATAGTAGAGAATTCAAGTGCAGTGAGAATCATGGACAACGGAGAGTCATACAAAATTGTGGGGCTACCAAAAGACAAAAACCCTAGGTGCATACGAATTTACCATTGTTTTGAAATGTCCTGGCGGATTGAAGATGAGTTGAGTTTGCCCGCAGATGATTTTAAGATTTCAAAAGTTTATTGTGCCAAGGGTCTTCTTGTCTGTGCTTCAAAGGATTTGAAATTTGTGATTTACAATATGGAAGCCAAGCGAGCGCATATAGTGTCATTTCCTAAGACGCATGGGTCGATGGAGTGGTTCTATGTGGATCTTCAATACTACTTGTGGTACAACCGAGGATGGTGTAAGCGTGACGTGATTGTGTGGGAATTGTTTGAGGAGGGGGGCTCAGTTCACTGGAAAGAGATTACAAGAATGCCTGCTGGTATGTACTGTAAATTTAGGAAGGGGGGCCACTTTATTGGTGTTGGGAATTTTCTATGCTTAGGAATAACAAGTTGTTTGTCTACAGTTTACGCGATAGGTGCTTCCTCAGTCTGTCAGATTGAATAAGTATAACACAATCTTTAGCTTTCAACCCAAACCAGGCATGAAGGTGTAGATTCATCTAAGAGATAGGAGAAATTTTTTACATTCCATAAGTTGTGGATTGTTCTTATTTATCCACTTGGACTAGGCTCTTTGTTTTGTTTGTTCCTAATAATTATTCCATGTATTCAAAATATATGTTGGATTTATACAATTTTCTATATATTAATTAGCATTTCTATTTTCAGAAAAATCAAATCTTATCAATATTATTTCTCTTTATTATATCATTCTTATTTCAATATTTGGTTTATTGTTTAATATTAACTATAAATATATGTGATAGTTTGTTGGGTGTTTACATCTAATTTTATCATTTCTGAATTGAAAAAAGAATTTGTACAATTAAATCTGCTATTACATTTCCATTGAAATCAGAATTAAGCTTCAATCCTATCATTAAAACCCTATGAATTAGAATAATACTAAGATTAGCATAGAGATTGTATCAACCTGCAAATTCAGATCTAATGTTAGATTTACCCTGCAAGAACATCCAATTAGCTGCCATGGCAATGGTTCTTCAGAGTTACACTCAGAATGCAGATTCAACCTATAATAATAATCACATAATTCTACAAAGGATTAAATATTCAAATTTCATTGAGACAAAATAGATCCAAATGTAAGAATTTTTAATGAAGAGCCCATGAGAGAGATCTATCAAAGCAATAACAACCATATGGAGAAAGATTGTGCTGAGAAATGCTTCCAGTATAAGTTGTGGTTACAATATTTGAATGTTTGGATTTGTGATGCTAAGGTTGTACAGCTTATAGTTGCTTTATTCTTCAAAAGAAAAGTTTGATTACTAAAATAAGGTCCAATAGGACAATATACAACTTAATAGTTTATTAAATATCTTATGATATATTATTAAATCAACATTTATACATGAACAAATACAAAATTCATTATTTATTTACCTTGTTAATTGGTTCATTATTATTTTTCTTTCTAGTTCGTATAATGATTTGAGAGTTGGAAGAGTACACATTACACGTGCTTTTAACCAAATCAGTAGGCTAAGCAAATGCACCTTTTTTTAATCCTAAAAGTATGTCCGGTAAAAAAATAGTAATGAGCCTTTAATATATTTATTTAGGACTTAAAGTCCTTCATGTTTTACAATTAGCAGTTGCACAATATTAAAGCACAACAAATTTGCGGATAGGGTAAAAAGTTATTTATGTAGATTTGTGTATGCAATCATAATGTAAGTTATATATGTAAGTTTATTATAAGAATTTAACATGAATCATATGAGTAAGAGAAATTTAGGGAGATCATTTGATATGTTAAACATGTTAATTTTGATTTTTAATATTCTATTGTAATTGGTTGAATCATATCCTCTTTGGATGAGTTTTTAGAGCCTTGACTATAGAGAAGCGGTAAAAGGGAATGGGTATAAATAAGTTGTTGGCCTCTAAGATTCTCCATGATTGTAGTTACAGTTTATTAAAGTCTATCTCCGAACAAGCATGGTAGGAATATCAAGTATCGTCAAGCTAACCTCGTTTTTATGTTTGATTCTCATCACTGTCGTCACAAATTCACTGTGGGGATTTTTTTCATAGAAGCATCTGTTCAAACTTAAGTACTAGTTGGCTGACCATGAGGATTGCCATGTTTAATGCAGATTGGAACTCAGAAGGTGACTCGCCTGTGCAAGGAACAAGAAATTGTGACGGTGAATGGACAGTTTCCAGGCCCTACTTTATATGCTCATGAAGGTGAATGTTGTTGTCCAAGTGCAGAACAAGGGCCCTTATAATGTTATCCTGTACAGCTCTATTTAAACATCATATATTTCAATGGTCAAACAGTCAATAGCAATTTTACACCTCGTTCACAATAAAAAGTGGTAAATAGTTGTCCTATTTTTATTGGCCAAAATTGACTTTTGACTGTTGAAGTGGATGATGTTTAAAAACAGCCACCCTGCACTGGTAAGAGAAAAAAATCCTGCTTTTAGCATGATATGAAAAGTGCAGCAGAGAAGATACCTGATGTATATATTGTTGGATAATGAAACATTGTGTAGACTAATGATTAGTTACTTGTTATAGGCAGTTGTAGAATTAGTTGTAGAATTTCAGTTTTAAGAATTAGTTGTATTTTAATTATATATGTACATTCCATGGACAATCAATATGATATGAAGATTTCTGATTTTACATTCCAATTTGTTTAGTGTTTCTATATTTTTCTACTCCTCCAATATCTTTCAATTGGTATCAGAGCATAGGAGAAGAGTGGAGGAAGTTGAAGTTGCGTGGAAGAAATCCATCTGGAGAAACCAGCCAATAGATCAAAGACTGGAGCTGGTCAGAGATTAAAGAGGCTGCAGCCTGGAGAAAATGTCCGAGTCAGCTAAGAGAAGCTATTGTGAATTGAATTTATCTCTGTGAAAAGGAATCCTAGTTCTGTGTTAGATAGTAGCTGCCACAGAAATTTTTTATGAGTTGTTTATGTCTGTCTTAAAAGCCGTGCTCATAGATCTGGAAGCATTGTTGCTGCAATATAACAGAAATCACACAAAAGCGAATAGCTGCCGTAAAAATAAGGAGGTAAGTTGTTGAAATCAATTGCCAGTTTCTGTTTGAAAGACATCCTATAATCCCAGAATTAGGGTTTTGTGAAAATCTTCACATTTTTGCCATTACAAAATAAGCAAAAAAGCAAGAATAGCTTATCAGATTGATAAGGGGGTTAAATTGCAAAGATAATTTGTTGAAATGGTTAATTTGTGGGTACATCAAGACTGTTAATTCCTATTTTTGATGGGGCAAATTTTGCTTGTTGGAGTACTTGAATGCAAACTTTGTTAAAATCTAATGCAAATCAATCAATCTATCCTATAATCTATGGTGTTACTAGTTCAAAACAGGTTTGGAATATTCTTGTAAATGCATATCAAGGTGCTCACACAGCAAAACTACAAACATTAAGGAAAAGTTTTGAAAACATTAGAATGAATCAAAATGAATCCATTAATGAATTTTGTACTGAAGTTGAAGGGATGATAAACCAGATGAAAATTTTAGGAGATGATGTAAGTCATCAGCATGTGATTGAGCAAATTTTAAGAAGTTTGCCTTCCAAATTTGATAATGTTGTTTCTACCATAGAAATTTCAAAAGATTTTGCAACCATGGCAATGGATGAATTAAGTGGCATCTTATTAACAATAGAAGAAAGAATGAAAAGTAGTGAAGTATCTTTAGAACAAGCATTTGCATCTAAGGCAAACATAAGAGGAAAAAGACATAAGTTTTTTAAGGGCAATGAGTAGCATTCCAAAACTGAACATAGAGGTGAGTCTAGTAATACCTACAGGGGCAGGGGCTATGATCGTGGAATTGTTCTCTTCTTTCAATTTCAGTTTTGAGAATTAGTTGTATTTTAATTATATATGTACACTCCATGGACAATCAATATGATATGAAGATTTCTGATTTTGCATTCCAATTTGTATAATGTTTCTATATTTTTCTGCTCCTCCAATATCTTTCATATATGTGCACTCATATTAGATTGTTTATGAGCTTTTATAGGCACGGTGTAAGGCAATTGTGGTGCAGGAGCTCCCCAGTTTAGTCATTTTGTTGGCTATTTAATTGTCTTCATGTTATTTTGGTTATCCCTAAGGCTTTGAAAGCCATTTTTATACTTTGTAATAAGGACTTAGTCCATTTTATTTGACTAGTCCACTAGAGTGTTTGATAAGATGTATTTTCTAGGATTTCTTTTTTAGAAACTTGGAGTTTTTTAAGAAAATAAGCTTTTCCCATTGTTTCACTGCCTCTCATGGCAGTTCTATAGATAGAATGGGAAGTGGAAAGGTTAGAAAACTTTCCAAAAACTTTTGGTTGTATAAACATGCCGAGAAGAATGAAAAAAGACAGTTTTTTTGGAGAGCAAACAATGTTTTTCTGCTTTTTGAGGAAGACAGTCATTTGGTACGGCATGGTACGGTTAGTACAGGGTTTGAAGGTTGTGAAATCTATTTATGCATTGAATAACCTTTCTTTGGAGTCTAGTTTTCCTTCTTGACATTTTTTGTAGAGGGAGTATCCAATCGATTTGGAAAAACTACTCTAAACCCTCCAAAAGCTAGGTTTTGAGGAAAGATGTATAGTTTCTCCTCTGTCCTCTGAAAGACACCATTATTCTTTAGTAGGATGGAAGGAGAAGGCTTTCATTTCATGTTTTTGTTGTTGATTAGGTCTGCACTCCAATCTCCAGGTCTCTTGGCATGCATTTAGCTAGTCTTACTAGTGACTAGTTAAAAAAATGATGGTAGACTGTATTAGGACAGTAAGGACAGTCAGTTTGTTTAACAAATATATGGTGGAGTTTATGTTTGCAGGTGGAATTTGTCTAGTGCAAGACATTTGTGGACTTTATACATGCATATTGTATGCATTTTCCTTCACATTGCTCTCCATTTAGGCTTTGTTCTCAAGAAAAAGACAATTTGCTGTCTCTGAACTCCAACAGCCAGTACGGTTTTGCATGTGTGGGTTGGATTACATATTCATGTTGAGTATCTGGATCATACATCAAGAAGTGGTGGCCATTGAGAGTTATGAGTGTTAGTGTTGTGTAAATGTTCTCTTTGTTTACAAAGTTAACCTCCTTTTTAAGACTATTTCCTTAAGACAATCATAAGACAGTTGTTGTTTTTTGTTAGAGCAAATAACAGTAGTGATGTGTTGGTCTGTGATTTCATGATGATCCAGTCTTGGCAGGTGTATGTTGTTTGAAGTTCCATGCTTGTAGAGGGGAGTTAAGGCTAGGTTAATCGTTCAAAACAAAAAGGCTACAAGACATAAATTGTCACCTTAACACTACCCTAGAACAGTCCTACTGTTGTCACTGTCCATTGCCTAGAGAATGCAGAAATTAGTCTTTTGGTCAGAGACCTCATGATAGTCATGACAAGTATGTGTTAATAGTCATATGTGGACATTGTTGGTAGAGATGCGGGTAGGAACCTGTGAGTTCTTTAAAGGTGGATTGTGCAGATAGGTGAGATTGAGCAGTAACTCTCCAAGGTGAGGGATGGGCAGCCTGTGAGGAGGACACTAGATAGTGGTCCTAGGCTAGATCAATCTCAGGAATAGCCTTGTGTAGGCTTTGTAAACACAAACACCTTTTTAAACCTCTTGGAGGAAGTTGAGTGACTTAAATTCATTGAGTGAATTTCAACAACCACTACCTTACCTCTGCATCATATTGGTATCAAAGCCAATATTCTGATTGGAAGCAAGTGTATGTCAGAAGAGGAAATTGAAACAGAGGCTAGTACAATGCCTCCCAAGACAATGAGTCAAGATGCCATCAAGAAGTTGGTGGAAGAGATGGTTGAAGCAAGATTGCAAGAAGCAAAATTGCAAGAAGCAAAATTGCAAGAAGAGAAGAAGTCTAAGGGCAAGACCAAAGAAGAGGGAAGTTCTTCAGACACAAATGAAGAAATAGAGGCAGAAGAGGATCCTCTGGAGTAGGATATGTCTATAGATCAGAAAGCCTTCTTGAATGCACTTAAGGGTGCTCATGGAGACAGTTGTGATCCCAAGATGAAAGTGCCTACTTTTCATGGCAAGTTGGATGGCGATGTTCTCACCGACTACATAGAAGCTATGTGTAACTTCTTTGATTACAAGGAGTTCAATGATAGAAAAAAGGTCAAGTTTGCCAAGACAAGGCTAAGAGGTTCTGCACTTGTATGGTGGAACTATATGCAAAGTGAGAGGGAGAAGATTGGGAAGAGTCCCATCACTAAATGGAACAGAATGGTGGCTATGCTCAGAAGCAAGTTCATGCCACCTGACTATGAGATTCAAATCATAAGGAGATTTTAGAATTTGAGACAAAAAGACATGGATGTGGCTGCCTACACAGAAGAATTTCATAGACTTAGTATGAGGGCCAATCATAATGAAGATGAAAAAGGGATGGTGGCTAGGTACCTGAATGGATTGAAATACAATTTGCAAGATGAGATAAGCTTGGTGTTACCAAAGACAATGGATGAATGTTTCTTATTGGCCTCCAGAGCAGAGGAAAAGCTGAGAAGGAAGGGTGAACAAAGTGCCAGAGGTAGAGGTGGCATAAACCAAAGAGGAAGAGGCAATTTTGGCCGTGGATAGTTCAACAAAACTGAAAATAACAGTCAGCAAGAAACACAATCAGCAACATAGAATAGAGGAGGTTTTAGAGGTGGTAGAAGTCATAATGGCAGAGTTAGAAATGGTGGAGGAGGTAGAGGACCAGGAGTCTTCACTAGAAGATGTTATGGCTGCAACCAAGTTGGCCATACAATGAACAAATGCCCAGGGAAAGCCAGCAACTCTCATGACAGTGGGAAGAGAAATCAATTAGTGAAAGATGATGACTATGAAAGTGTGAATTCACTAATGGGAAGTGTTGCACCTATTCTAGATGGAGAGAGTATGATGATAAAAAGGTCTATGTTGAAGATGCCATTGAAGCAAGAGCTCCCTCAAAGAAAGAATCTTTTTAGAACCCAAGGCCTAGCCTATGGGAAACTTTGTAAAATCATAGTGGATTTAGGGTCTACTGAGAATGTGGTATCCACTAAGATGGTTGAGAAGTGCAAGTTGAAGAGGCTGCCTCATATCAGTCCTCACAAGATTTCTTGGTTGAACAAAAACCAAAGTTTCATGGTGGAGGAACAAACTTGGGTTGAATTTGCAATTGGTGACTACAAGGACAAAGTGCTATGTGAAATCATCCCTATGGATGCATGTCACCTACTTCTTGGCCGCCCATGGCAGTATGATGTTAAAGTTCAGCATGATGGTGAGAAGAACACTTATTTCATCACCAAGAATGGGAGACCATTCAAAATGGATCCTTTGTTGTAGCAGCCTAGGGGAAAGGAAAATAACAGCAGTGTCATGTTGGTGAATGGCAATGAGTTCCTAAACATCTTGAAGGAGAATGACCACCAAGGGTATGCCTTGGTCATGAAGCCCAAGAGTGGAACAGATCAGCAAGAACAAAACCAGGAGATTCCATTGGAAGTACAACAACTTCTGGATAAGTATCAAGACCTTGTGGTAGAGGAAGTTCCCAACTCCTTACCACCAATGAGGGATATTAGTCATCAAATTGACTTAATACCTGGTGCTACATTGCCTAACAAGGCTGCATACAAGCTGACTCCATAGCAAAATGAAGAGGTGGCAAGGCAAATTCAAGATCTCTTGGAGAAAGGGCTGATTAG
This sequence comes from Cunninghamia lanceolata, assembly GCA_027924645.1. Lineage (NCBI taxonomy): Eukaryota > Viridiplantae > Streptophyta > Pinopsida > Cupressales > Cupressaceae > Cunninghamia > Cunninghamia lanceolata. The sequence continues at coordinate 10,822,842 of BSBN01000108.1, forward strand.
GAAGAGTCTAAGTCCTTGTGCAGTTCCAAGTGTACTTGCTCCTAAGAAGGATGGAAAGTGGAGGCTATGCACAGAATCAAGGGCCATAAACAAGATCACCATAAGGTACAAATTCCCAATGCCAAGGATTGAAGATCTCTTGGATTATCTGGGAGGATCATGCTATTACTTAAAGATTGATTTGAAATCTGGATATCATCAAATCCGAATCAGATAGGGAGATGAATGGAAGACTATTTTCAAGACCAATGAAGGTCTTTATGAATGGCTTGTTATGCCATTTGGTCTTAGCAATGTGCCAAGTACATTTATGTGCCTGATGAATGAGGTATTAGTTGAATTCATTGGTAAATTTGTTATTGTTTATCTTGATGACATACTAATCTTCAGCAGGACAAGGGAAGACCATGTGAAGCATGTTGGTCAGGTGTTGGATAAGATGCATGAGCACAAGTTGATGATCAACTTAGACAAATGTGAGTTCATGAAAACTAAACTTGTATACCTGGGATTTGTCATTTCTAATGGTTGTTTGAAGATGGATCCCTCTAAGGTTGAGGCTAGTCTCAGTTGGCCTACCCCAAAAACAGTGGGAGATGTGAGAAGTTTCCATGGATTGGCGACTTTCTATAGGAAGTTTATCAGAGGTTTTAGTCACATTAGTGCTCCCATCCTCAACACCATCAAGCGTGGAGTCAAATGTAGATTTCAATGGACAAAGGAAGCTAATGATAGTTTTGAGTTGTTGAAAAAAAAGGTGGCTGAGTTACCTACCTTAGTACTTCCTGATTTTGATAAGGTGTTTGTTGTTGAGTGTGATGCAAGTCAGCAAGCTATTGGTGCTGTTCTCAGCCAAGAAGGACATCCAGTGGCATTCTTTTCAGAAAAGTTGAATGAAGCCAAGCAAAGGTATTCTACCTATGACTTAGAACTCTATGCAATGGTGCAAGCTCTTAAGAAATGGAGACATTATTTGCTGCCCAAAGAATTTATTGTGTTTACTGACAATCATGCTTTAAGCTTTCTTAATAGTCAAGAAAAATTGAACCATAGACATGTTAAATGGATGGAACAGCTACAAGTTTATACCTTCACAATTAAGCACAAAAGAGGTGTCTCTAATAAGGTGGTTGATGCATTGAGTAGGAGGTTGCTTTTTATTCATGAAATTCAGTTAGAAAGCATGGGTATTGACTGTTTAAAGGAGATGTATAAAGAAGATTCTAATTTCAAAGAGGCTTATGATGTCTGTGTGAACTTGGCTAACACATTCCATGGAGAGTATGCAGATTTTGTTTTGCAGGAAGGCCTCTTGTTTAAAGGCAATTTGCTATGTGTCCCTAAGTGCTCCATGCAGGACAACATCATCAAGGAGAAGCATAATGGTTCTTTAGGAGGACATTTTGGCTTAGACAAGACACTAGAACAAGTCACAAGGTTCTATTTTTGGCCAAAGGTGCAATCAGATGTGAGGAAGTATGTAGCTAGTTGTGCAATCTGTCAAAGAGCCAAAGGTGTGTCTTCAAATGTAGGTCTATACCAGCCCCTTCCCATTCTCAATAGACCTTGGGAAAGTATCAGCATGGATTTTGTGCTTGGGTTACCCAAGACAGCCAGAGGGGTGGATAGTGTGTTTGTCATTGTTGATAGGTTCAGCAAGATGGCTCATTTTGTGCCATGTAAATGCACAAATGATGCATCTCATGTTGCAGGTCTATTTTTCAAAGAGGTAGTAAGGATACATGGTTTACCATTGTCCATTGTAACTGACAGAGATTCTAAGTTTGTAGGTCACTTTTGGAGGACCTTGTGGAAGAAGCTGGGCACACAGTTATCCTTTTCATCAGCCTACCATCCACAAACTGATGGTCAAATTGAGGTGGTTAATAGGTCACTTGGAAACCTTCTAAGGTGCCTTACAAAGTAGCATGGTTTGGCATGGGACTTGGTTATCAGTCAGGCTGAATATGCCTACAATGATTCAAGGAATAGGAGCATTGGTAAAAGTCCTTTTGAGATAGTTTATGGCTTTCATCCAAGAGGGCCACTTGAGCTGAAGGATCTCCAAGGTTGGGATAGAAGGAGTGCACTTGGTGAAGAATTTGCTGCCTCCATGAAAATAGTCCATGATCAAGTCAAGTTGCAACTAGAAAATTCAGTCACAAAGTACAAGGAAAAGGTAGATTTGAATAAAAGAGAAGTACAGTTCAAAGTTGGTGACTTAGTTATGGCATATCTAAGGAAAGAAAGGTTGCCAAAGGGTCAACCAACTAAACTCTTGATGAAGAAGATTGGGCCATGCAAAATAGTGCACAAATTCGGTCCAAATGCATATGAGATTGAGCTACCAGATGGCCTTGGTATCTCTCCAATTTTCAATGTTTGTGATCTTTTTCCTTTCAGACCTCCATTACCTGGTGAAAGTGGATCAGATGTGGTGGCTGAAGATGCTGATTGGATCAAGGATTTGCCTCCAAGCAAACCTTTACAGTTGGAGTGCATTCTAGATTCCAAAGTTATCAAGAAGACTCGGAGAGGTGTCTATAAGGACTACTTGATGAAATGGAAGGATCTCCCTGACTTAGAGGCCACTTGGATGACTGAAGCAGATATATTGAAGCATGGCATGACACTTCAACATTTGGCAACTCAAGGGACTTGAGTTCTTCCTACAGGGGGAGTATGGTGTAGGAGCTCCCTAGTTTAGTCATTTTGTTGGCTATTTAATTGTCTTCATGTTATTTTGGTTATCCCTAAGGTTTTGAAAGCCATTTTCATACTTTGTAATAAGGACTTAGTCCATTTTATTTGACTAGTCCACTAGAGTGTTTGATAAGACATATTTTCTAGGATTTCTTTTTTAGAAACTTGGAGTTTTTTAAGAAAATAAGCTTTTCCCATTGTTTCAGTGCCTCTCATGGCAGTTGTATGGACAAAATGGGAAGTGGAAAGGTTAGAAAACTTTCCAAAAACTTTTGGTTGTATAAACATGCCGAGAAGAATGAAAAAAGATAGTTTTTTTGGAGTGCAAACAGTGTTTTTCTGCTTTTTGAGGAAGACAGTCATCTGGTACGGCATGGTATGGTCAGTACAATGTTTGAAGGTTGTGAAATCTGTTTATGCATTGAATAACCTTTCTTTGGAATCTAGTTTGCCTTCTTGACATTTTTTGTAGAGGGAGTATCCAATCGATTTGGAAAAACTACTCTAAACCCTCCAAAAGCTAGGTTTTGAGGAAAGATGTATAGTTTCTCCTCTGTCCTTTGAAAGACACCATTATTCTTCAATAGGATGGAAGGAGAAGGCTTTCATTTCATGTTTTTGTTGTTGATTAGGTCTGTACTCCAATCTCCAGGTCTCTTGGCATGCATTTAGCTAGTCTTACTAGTGACTAGTTAAGAAATTGATGGTAGACTGTATTAGGACAGTAAGGACAGTCAATTTGTTTAACAAATATATGGTGGAGTTTATGTTTGCAGGTGGAATTTGTCTAGTGCAAGACATTGGTGGACTTTATACATGCATATTGTATGCATTTTCCTTCACATTGCTCTCCATTTAGGCTTTGTTCTCAAGAAAAAGACAATTTGCTGTCTCTGAACTCCAACAACCAGTATTGTTCTGCATGTGTGGGTTGGATTACATATTCATGTTGAGTATTTGGATCATACATCGAGAAGTGGTGGCCATTGAGAGTTATGAGTGTTAGTGTTGTGTAAATGTTCTCTTTGTTTACAAAGTTAACCTCCTTTTTAAGATTGTTTCCTTAAGACAGTTGTTGTTTTCTGTCAGAGCAAATAACAGTAGTGATGTGTTAGTCTGTGATTTCATGATGATCCAGTCTTGGTAGGTGTATGTTGTTTGAAGTTCCATGCTTGTAGAGGGGAGTTAAGGCTAGGTTAGTCGTTCAAAACAAAAAGGCTACAAGACATAAACTGCCACCTTAACACTGTCCTAGAACAGTCCTACTGTTGTCACTGTCCATTGCCTAGAGAATGCAGAAATTAGTCTTTTGGTCAGAGACCTCATGATAGTCATGACAAGTATGTGTTAATAGTCATATGTGGACATTGTTGGTAGAGGTGTGGGTAGGAACTTGTGAGTTCTTAAAAGGTGGATTGTGCAGATAGGTGAGATTGAGCAGTAACTCTCCAATGTGAGGGATGGGCAGCCTGTGAGGAGGACACTAGATAGTGGTCCTAGGCTAGATCAATCTCAGGAATAGCCTTGTGTAGGCTTTGTAAACACAAACACCTTTGTAAACCTCTTGGAGGAAGTTGAGTGACTTAAAATCATTGAGTGAATTTCAACAACCACTACCTTACGTCTGCATCAGATTGAGATTGCGATGGGCTGAGCCTACATTACATAGTGTCACCTACAATTTTACCATTACATAACAAGAAGGGATGTTGTGGTGGCATGTACAATTAGAGCTATGTCCCTGGACCTTCAGTCATTTACCCCTGGATCGGAAAGCCTTATCCTTTCCTAGACCGGATGCTGAGTTTCCTATCATCTTAGATAGATTAGTTTTCCATAAGTTGAATCTCCTTAGCATTGCATATACATACCAAAGTAAACCAAATAAACCATCTTTTCTCTACACTGATTTATCTCATGATAGGAAAATGGAAACCAAAAGAAAAACTTTTTGAATCAGGCTTGTAACAATAAAATAACCCAAAGATTGTCCTCTTAGCAGGGGGCAATATGTACATAATATGCACCCATTACATCAATAAGCATACTAATTGGAGGGCAAGATACTAAAAGTGTCATATTGAACATTTGGTTGATATACAAAATAAAACACATTTTACTTTGGACATTACTACATTTGTAGACAACTATTGAATCTTGCAAAACACAAATAGAGTGTAGAGCTTTGCTTTCCAAATGGTGCTTATTCTCTTTTCTATATTTAACAACACAAGATTTATGAGTCTAAATAGCATTATTGTGAGGAATATATAAAAAAACAAAAACAAATGTGTAATACCTGAATGTGTTAAGAGAATAGTAGTTGTAGATGAAGCTTCTATTTCTTTGAAAGTACAATATCCTTAGTGTAGAGTAATCCTTTCCAAATGGTGCTTATTTTGTTTTTTGTATTCCTACATAAAAATTAACAGACTAGGTATTAGTGTATTGTGGATGTCAAATTGATTTTTTAAGAAAAATAAAAGTAAGTGTCTATACCTGAATGCGTTAATAGGATAGTAGTTGTAGGCAAGCCTCTTCTTTCTTTCTGACGATGGAGTATGGATTGTTCTGCATTTTAGAGTAATGTTCAAAACTGAAAGTAGGTTCTATGTGAAGACTTTCTAAGGATTTGACAATAGATATAGCTGCAAATGTTAGGTCTTGTCTTTCAAATTCTCCTGTGCTTATCGTAGCTTTATTTAATGTGAGGCCTTGAGATTTGTGGATTGATATTGCCCACGCCATGGTTAGGGGTATTTGTCTACAATAACCACATGTTATAGGTATCAAAGTATGTTCTTTTGTCTTTCCTTGTCCCATGTTGGGCCATTGTAGGTATCAAATTGAACCACAATGTACATTGGCATACATGTATTAAAAGTTAGATCATTCTAATGTATGTTGTAATCTTTGTAGAGTAATGTATGTTACATCTGCAATTAGAAGCAAATATAAATAAATATTAGACAAAATCAAGGAAATGATCAACAAACAAATAAATGAAGTACCCATGATAATATTATTGCAAGTTCAACCCCAAATTCTACAAAGATTATTCTTTTATAAAAGATCAGAGATTTGAGATTGATCTCAATAATATTATTGCAAGTTCAACCCCAAATTCTACAAAGATTGTTCTTTTATAAAAGATCAAAGATTTGAGATTGATCTAAATGTGGCATTAAACCAAACATTATATAAATTTTATATCAAATGAATACTAACAAAATGTTTTACATTATTACAAATAGGATGTCGCCATATCTCATGATCCCATAATCTCACAAGTTGATACATGTATCCATACAAAAAAAAGGTTGACAGGTATATCTATGAGCATGTATCTGTATCTACATGCATTCGTGTGTGACATGTAGGACACACACATGCCCATGTAGCTACACCCATGTACACATGTGCAACACTGTGCATCATCCATGCATAAATTTTATTTAGATACTCATATGGCTATGTACCATTTTTTAAAATAAAATAGAGTCTTTGATACCAAGTGACTGGAGGCCAACGTTGTGGAGTCAGGCTTCAACTTGGAACCTATCCCAGGCAGGGGGAGACGTTGGCAAAATGCTGTGAATTTGGCTTTGTTGAAAAGTGATGCATGAGTATGCAACACAACATGAAAATCACTCTCTTCACACGTAGCTGGAGTTTAACTTTCATGCAATTCCTTAATTTAGATCAGTTTTTAGTCAAGCAATTTAGACGGTTTGTTTTTGGTTTTTGACAGCAGTTAATAAACTTAGTATTCTCCACCAAATCCAGCGTAGGAATAAAGCATGTAATCTGCATGCTTAGTATGTAGTTTTTTTTTCATCAGTCTTCTTTTAGTTCCAGCGTATTGTTTAGAGGCTGCGTCCTCTTCTTATACAGTCTTTGTAAAAACTACAGTTTATAATCTGTTCACTCCAGTTTGTAATCTGTTCGTTGTTATATATTCTCAACAGCAGCAGTCATTTATTATGATATAAAAAAATAGTTATAGAGCCTGCAAACTACAGAACTGTGCTGTGCTTTTTTCCTGAGTTGAATGTTTTTTTAATTCTTTTTGCTATTATTTTTATCTGAATTAAATCAGCTGGTTTAGAGCTGAAGGCTCCGTTCTAAGAAATCTACATTTGGTATCAGAGCCATTTTTTTCTTTTGGGTTAAAGATTTAGTGGTTAGATTTTCGCCAAAACTTTATCATGTCGAATTCTAACTCCTTGCCCATTCCAGAATTTGATGGAAATGAGTATGAGTATTGGTGCATCAAAATGATGACATTTTTGATAGGAAAAGAATTGTGGGAGATTGTTGAATCAGGATATACAGAGCCAGCTGATTGGAATGCCCTCACAGCCAATGAAAAAACAGCCAAGAAGGAGGCCAAGAAGAAGAATGCTCAAGCCTTGTTTCACATTCAAATAGCTCTTGATAAGAGCTTATTTCCAAGAATTTCAGGTGCAACATCAGCTAAAAATGCCTGGAAGACTCTACAGGAAGCTTACCAGGGTAGTGACCAAGTCAAGGTTGTCAAGTTATAGATGTTGAAGAGAGACTTTGAGAATTTGAAGATGCAAGAAGCTGAAAGTGTGAGTGAATATTGTGTTAGAGTTAAAGATGTGGTCAATAAGATGGCTACACTTGGAGAAATTGTGACCAATGAGCCTTTGATCAAAAAAATGTTGAGAACTCTCACACCAAGATGGAATCATGTTGCCATAATCATAGAAGAAAGCAAAGATTTGACAACTCTTCAATTTGATCAACTAGTTGGCTCTCTTATGTCTCATGAAGAGAGATTAAGAGATTCATTTGAAGGTGATGTGAAATCTTTTTCATCCAAATTGCAAATCACAAAGAATGAAGATGTTGGTAGTAGCAACAACAACAATCAAGGCCAAGGTAGAGGTCAATATTAGAATCAGTCAAGAGGAAATAGAGGCAGAGGTGGCTCAAGAGGAAGAGGTAGCTCAAGAGGAAGAGGTAGAGGTAGATTTGATAAAAGGACTGTCTAATGTTACCATTGTAATAGGTATGGCCACTTTGAAAGAGATTGCAGATTAAAAGAAGGTAAAAGTGTTAATTATGCTCAAGATGGTAATGAGAATCCTCCAGATCATTTATTTTTATCCTATGCCAAAGCTGAAAATAATAGCAAAGATGTTTGGAATTTAGATTCTGGATGTTCTAACCATATGTCAGGGAATGAGAAGTTGTTTTCAACAATGGATGAAAGTTTCAAATCCACGATCCAGCTTGGTGATGAGAAATCATTGAAGGTTGATGCAAAAGGAGCTATGGAAGTCCATACAAGAGAAGGTATGAAGAGTCTTAAAGACATTTATTACACTTCACAGTTAAAGCATAATTTGTTGAGTGTTGGACAATTGTGTGAGAAGAATTATAAAGTTGTGTTTGAAAATCAGCAATGTATAATTTATGATAAGAATCAGGGCAATAGAGTGGTTACAGTTGTGCCTATGACAAAAAATAGGATGTTCCCATTGAAGTTTGGTGAACATAATAGTAGCCTTGCAAATATGGCATATGAGGATACAAGTTGGTTGTGGCATCTCAGGTATGGGCATTTAAATTTTCATAGTTTGAAGATTCTAACATCACAAGCATTAGTTTCCGTTTTGCCCAAGGTTGAAGAGCACAAGCAGATTTGTGAAGGATGTGCTAAAGGCAAGCATGCAAGGGAAAAGTTTTCAAAGGGCAATGCATGGAGGGCCCATTACCTACTTCAGCTTATTCATTCAGATATTTGTGGTCCTATGCAAACAAAGAGTTTGGGTAAGTCATCATATTTCATAACTTTTATTGATGATTACTCACGAATGTGTTGGGTTTATTTTTTGAAGACTAAGGATGAAGCCCTTGAGACATTCAAGAGGTTTAGAGCCCTTGTGGAAAAGGAAAAGGGGTGTAGTATCAAGTGCTTGAGGATAGATCATGGAGGAGAATTTTGTTCAAGAGCCTTTCAAGATTATTGTGATATGCATGGCATCAAAAGGCAACTCACCACTGCCTACACACCTCAACAAAATGGTGTAGCTGAAAGGAAGAATCGTATAGTGGTGGAGATGGCACGGAGTATGCTACAAACAAAGGGATTAAGCAATTCTTTTTGGGGAGATACAGTAGCTACAGCAGTATATATTCTCAATCGAAGTCCCACTAGTGCACTTGAGAAGATGACTTCGTATGAAGCCTGGTATGAGAAAAAACCAAATGTTAATCATTTCAAAGTTTTTGGTTGTTTAGCCTATGTTCATGTTCCTGATCAAAAGAGACAAAAGTTAGATCCCAAAAGTGAGTCATGTATTTTTGTGGGATATAGTGAGGAAAGTAAAGCTTACAGGTTATATAATCCTCTCACTAATAGGCTTATTGTGTCAAGAGATGTGATTTTTGATGAAGGGGGAGTTTATGGTCATCAAAAAGGCCATATGGTGAAGTCAAAATCTGTTTTAAATGATATTATTATTGATGATATTGATCATGAGCAGCCCACTAACATTTCAGTTTCAAGAGCTACAAGTCCACCAAGTAGCCCCTCATCAATTCCAAGCTCAAGTCCAGTTTCAAGTCCAAGTTCTACAAGGAAAGTAAGAAGATTAAGTGATATTTATCAAAGGAGTGCAAATCACCGTTGGTAAATAAAGCAAAATTAACTGTCTTGAAAGTTTCATCTGGCTTGAAAGTTTCTAAATCCTTTTCAACAAATCCACTTTGTGTGATCCTATAATCATTGTATTCCATGAGGCGACATGCCTTTTAGGGATTTTGTCAAACGACTGACATGCCTTCGACTACCAATTTCATTCGCTTGACAGTTTCTAAAGCCTTTTCGATAAATCCATTTTGTAAAGTCCTAAAATTATTGCATTCCACTTGATGACATCTCTTTGAGTCATTTTGTCAAACAGATTCTCACGCCTTGTATGTGCTTCCACATTTTGTAGACATGTTTACTGGGACATTTGCAACTACATCTGATGAAATTCATTTTTTTTTCTGTATGCTCTGATGTATGTCCATGCCATGTTTGTATTTCCTTTATGCCCTGATGTATGTCCATACTCTGTTCCAAAGCTCCCCTTTTGGCGCAGGCTGGGAGTATGCCTTCACCTCCCAAGCCGATTTCTCCAACCTTGCATAGATCTCCTCTGACTACAGATATGATCTATAGACACCAAGAAAGAACATCGGCACAACCATGTAGATTTAATTGGCATCTTAATGATAAAGTTTAGGGTCTTCTCAGGTTAGCCAGTATTGTGAAGAAGGTCAACCTTGCCACACATAACAATCAACTGTACTTGAAATGCAATAAGGGTTACTCATATGATTGAAGTATGTATAGCTCTCATCCACTAAACCTACATGGCTGCATGCACTTAGAACACAAGCAAAGCTTACAATGTTAGGATGTGTTCTGGAGTGCAGATCATTTAAATATTTTGAGAGCATTCCCATCTTGTGCTTGTCCTGGGATCATTGTATTCCATTTGGCTTACACAAATTCAATTATTTACTTGTCAAAATACAAATTTGTTGTATATGTAGACATAAATAAGTATGAAATATTAAAATATTAAGTCTTAATATGTATAAACTAAATAATAAATTTCCTTTAGAAATAACCATATAATTGATATATTATTAATCTTATTAAGATCATATATAATTATTCATGAAAGGATTTATTGCTTCATGAGGTTTTATTTGGACTTAGAGGGTAAATAATCAATCTTGCATAATTGTTTAGTGGGTCATAAACTCATATTTAAATAATATTATTTATAAAATCAATAATAGTGTGTACATTTCAAAAATAATTATTAAATTAGATATTGGAATTTGTTTGAGTAATAACTACTATATTTTGACAATTGAGCTATATTTGAAAACTTTCGTTAAGTTTCTTGATACAATTGTTTCATGGATGAATTATGTCAACAATCCTTCCTTGGAATCATGTGAACCATGTTGACACTAATCTAACTAGACACTCAATGATTCCATACACAACTCACTAATCAAACAATAATACAAAATTATAGACAACTTTATAAATGCAACCATCTATGAACTTGAAAATTAACTCTTTGACCATTTGTGGACACAAGCAGAATGTCTTATTTAGACAAATGTTGATCCTTATGAATGAGAATCTAAGTTATTAAGTGTCGTAATGAGAAATATTTGGAAAGTTAGAGCAACTAATTATCAATTTAGGGTAACAAGAATTGTTGTTAATCAAGTTATATCCACAAGTGTATTAACAAAGGAAACTATTTCATAAATCATTTAGAGAGTTAAAAGAAAACCTCTTGTTGAGATATCTGTCATATTCTACAACTTTTATTAATTCCTTAATTGGTTTTAATTTGATAGTAATATAAATTATGATCATTGTTGAATCATGAATGGAATCGAGAAGTTCATTAAAATAGTTGTTAATTTGGAAAGGCATAAACCCTGAGAACAACTAATTATCATTTCTTAGGAATCATTGTTATCCTTGATCAAGTATATTCACAAGAATGGAAATTAATTAGTTTTGTAAAATATAATTTAGGGAATTTCAAGAGAACCTCTTGTTGAGATATCTATCTTATTTTACAAACTTTTATTAATCCTTACTAGTTTCAATTTGAAAGTGACCTTATAATGGTCATGTAAGAACTTGCTTTCAATTCGTCACTCTTGGAATAAAGTCTATTGAGAGATTATCAGTATTCCTTGTTTCTCCAAAACTGAACCTTGTTATGTTACGAATTGATAAAAGTGATTAAATATTTTGATCATGCATCTTTATTCTATCTTACTTGCATTATGTTTCCTTTACCAATTTCTTTATTAGTGATTATGCAAGTTTTTCTCTTCTACTAGATAGCTAAACCATGTAAATAAATGACTAAACTCAAACAAATCGCAGTGTTCAGTATTTATGGTACCTCTGTGTCACGTTTACAAGTAATGCCGTCGCATTGAACCAAGTACCTCGTGCCTAACATAGCCGTAAAAATGACGTCTGGGCACCGTCCTTCTAAATCATCGGGGAGTAGTAAGGGACATGTCGAAGTTAAATCCACAGGAAGGAAAAATATCCTCAGATACCTCATTAAAAAGATTAACTAAAAAGAAAGGATGAGTCTTTGAAATTAGCTGTATGATGATTACCATGATAGAAAACCTTTTTGACTATCAACGAAAAACCTCGTCAGACAAATATGCATACTAGGTAAACTATTCACACATGAAAACTTAAATTTCAAACACTCCCAGGAGGTGTGTTTGCAAACTAGTTTCTTAGGAATTCTGTCACTATATCACTCGAGTGGGTGCTAGTCGGTGAAGAGTTGTGTACCCACTCACAGTTGCATCAAACATAGTGCAAGACAGAACTACATGTTCGCATCTAGAGAGGACTTTGATGCCATGGATATAGGGTATGTAGGTAGTATGGATGGTGAAGGATGCCCCCAATAATCAAGTCCCTCAAATATAGGATACTCTTTTATAATCAACTTCATAATATCAATCCCTAGTTTAAAGGATTAACTAGATAACTTTAGAAGTCTCCTAGTACTTAGAAGAATCCCCGGGGTGGATTACTTGTACCCAGCTTTTCCAAAAACTGAGGTTTGTACGTGTCAATGTTATGCATCCCTTGGTTGACATCCTTAATATAGTGCCTAGATAGACTGTGGTCTCTAGGAAGTGACTCATGAGCCCATATTGGTCCCAAAGGAGTTTGAAGTCTCTGGCTAGAGCATAATGATTCCTATCCTATCTAACCCATTTGGTTGTCATGCTTACTTATCCCAGATTGGATAGAGTCTTGGTTCATTTGACCCACCAAGCCTATTGGCCACCATTTGTTCTACCCTGTATCGGGTAGCAATAAGGTTTGTTAGACCTGGTTCTATATGAACTTGTCTACCCAAAGGATAGAAGAGCCCAGTTTGGCTTAAGAATATTCCGTTTGAACATATGGACTGTATTGGTTGAAGTTTCCTTGAGTACTCAATCAAAGTCTTGATATATGTCACATTTTAACTTGTAAATAAGGTAAACTTTTTGAAAATCTGAGTTTGTACCAAGTAGGTCCTTACATAATGAATACATGTATTCAATGAATATACATGCCATTTTCAGTGCCCGAGCGCTAATTTTTTTTGTAGTTGAACTGTAGAGCTGACGTATCTATTACAAATAGATAAGGATGAAGTTGTAGATAAATGAATCCACTATAGGCTTCCAGAATCCAGAGCCTATTGTTCATGTGTCATTGCTTCTATCAAATGATATGTGTATAAATTGTTTTGATCTCTACAAAATCCAAAAAATAGAAGGAAAGAGAGAGTCAATCTTGACTAGGCAGAGAAATCTTGTCTTTTATTACGGAATGACATGCAACAACCTTTTTTGCCAGTGGATCACTCATAACTCTTACTTTTCCCAAGCAATTTTAAAAATTAATTTATTAGTGGATAGTGATACACATTCTTTGGTTCGATGGTTGGAATATTTAGCAGGGAATAGGCTGAATTCTTCAACCATCAGAATATCAAAAGAAATCAGCTGATCCAACTTTCATAGTGAAGGTTCTCCCACAAATAGCCTATCAGCTAATTAAAAAGTGTTGATATATAGAAGGTAGAATAGGTAGGTTGGTAAAGTGTTCCTATTATGATAAACCCATAAAAGTTATTAGTATAGATATACACATTTATTGTTACTAGATATAATGTGATCCTAATCAATCATAGTCTTAACAAAGAAAATATGATATAACTACTTAGAATGTGTTTTATTTACATGTAATTAGGTAAAATTGTGAGTAAGTGAATGGAATCAATGATCATTGAGATTATTTAATTTATAAATTTGTATCAAGGATTAATTTATGAAATCAATTGTCTTGTTATTCAAGTTATCACATGCATCTTTTCATGGTTGACTGATTTATATTGAACAATGTTGAATATACATCAACTTGAAGATAATATTGATAGTGATCAATAAATAAATGACATGATTGATATGACCATAATATTTTTTAAAATAAATAATATTCTATTATTGAAACTTCTATTACATGTCTTAAGTATGTACACATGTGTAAATATCAAGAAGAATTTATATAAAAACTTTATTAAATATCTCAAACATAAATTCGTCCATGTCATTTATATAAACATAAATATCCATATGAAGTTACATAAACATGTCCATATATAGACATGCATAAATGTCCATAATGTTAAAAATATATAAACATAAATGTTCATGGATATCAAATATAAACATAAACATGTCAATACATATATGCATTTAAATATCCATATATACATGTCAAATGTATATAAACATAAATTTCAATACATGTGCCAAATATTAACATAAATATATAAATATCCATATCTCAAACATAAGTTCATAAACACAGATGTCCAAATGTCCATATCTCAAACATAAACATAAACACAAATATGTCCATGTCTATATCTCAAACATAAGTTCATAAACAGAAATGTCTAAATCTCAAACATAAATGTCAATCTCTCAAACATGTAAACTAGTTGGTTTGAACATCATGTTGACTCCTGGTTGAGAAAGCCTTGGAGTGAGAATCTTGCTCTAATAAATGGAACAAGCCCTACAAAGTGTTTAATTAAATTAGAATATATACATACACACATGTACATGTTTCCTAGCATACATATGTTTACAAACATGATATATATATATGTCACTCTCGAGGTAATCCTTGATCCTCGGGTGTAGGATACATCATTCAAGATGAGATAGGAGTGGACTTATATGGGAAGCCTCAACCAAACTCAGACTAGGAACCAACAATGAAGAAGATATTGAAGCATTGATAGTAGGGCTAAAAATTTGCATCTAAAAAGATATAAGAGCTATCGATATATAAGGAGACTTTCTGATTAGCAGAAATGCTATCAAGAAAAAGCAAACAAAGAGCTAGAAAATCCAAAGACTAGTGGAGGAGGCAAGGGAGTTGCTGGAAAAATGGATAATTTATCAATAGGCCATATATTCAGAGAGGCAAATAAAGTGGTGGACTTCCTAGAAAATCAAGGAGTTGAACAATTAGAAAGCTACAAAATTGCTGACTTGGATTTTGAGTAGAACAGATTGGTAGAGATTCTAACTGTAGATGGCAGGAAGTTCTGAAAAAAGAGGCCTTTGTATTGTTTGGAAGGGATACGAAGTAGCTCAGTAAGATATGAGATATATTTGAGAACTTACGAGTCCTCCACTACATACGTGATAAAAGAAATAGTTTCAAAACCAAGGAAGAAAGGTTGAGATGGCACAATAAATGATCTGTGTTTGTAGGTGCAATTGTATGGTAGAACTCAATGAAGAGATAGAGGAAAAAGAGGAGGAAACTGAGGAGAAGGAAGAAGATAATGTAGAAGAAGAAGATGAGGAAGGGGAAGGGTAGAATGAAGAGGAACTGGAGGAGACACTAGAGGAGGAGATAAGGTAGATTTTTAGAGCCTAAGGTGACAGAATGATGGAAGCTATCAAGCATGTTATTGGAGCACACATATTCAAAGAAGAACATGTCTACGATGGGGCCCTTTATGAAGAGTTTTTGATGAACTCCACACTAATCTTAGGTAGGAAGAAATGGGGGAAACTAATGGCCCATGGTTTTCTCCCATAGGTGATGAGGAAAATGGAAAATGACACCATCTCAGCTTTCAACAAAAAACTAGCCTACGGAATGATTGAAAGAATCTTGAATGATGTTGTAGTAGTCAACAAAAATCAGATTATTGCCTAAGCCCTTAGTCCATTTAATTTCCATTTTAGCTAGTGTGGTGACTTGCTTTCACCACCCCAAAATGAGAGATCTTTCGAGATCTCAGAGGGCTTGAGGTTCCTATGGTATATGAGGAAACCAAATGATTAAATGTAAAATTTACATGCTCGTTAGAGTTGATGCTTTGATGTATTTTATTTTCAGTGGATTTTAATGAAAAGGGATCTACCCCTATGGTTGAGCTTGTCTATCAAATATATATATATATATATATATATATATATATATATATGAATTTCAATATGATAATCAACTCACCTATCCAATGTGGTCAAGTGAATCACAAGTGCATACACCCTAGATACCCTTAAACTAGGAGTAACACCTACACCAAGATCAATCTACACATGTGCATGTAAAAAGGAAAAAAATTCAAATATTTTTTTTTTGTGTTTAGGACTACAAGAATATGTTTAAATTTTATTTAGTATAAATTTAACTTAAAAAATTAAAAAATTAGATGTAATACTTGTGTCATATCAAGACCCTGAATATGACCATCCTCAGTTGCAATCATGGAATCCACTAACTTCTATTTTGTTCTCTCATCTAGTATATGTAGCAGTGACATGTGCAATGGGCTCTAAATGTGAGATGGCATAGATCTTGTAGAAAGCATCTACACAAAACCCATACCACCCATAGCTTTCTCAAGAGATTCAAGTCCCATATGTTGAGCCTGTGGAGCTATAGAATGATCAGTAGATTATTTTGATACTTTATTATGTGACTCATGTACCCGGCCAAAGGATCTAATTGCACAATCTATATCAAAATACTACAATTTAGCTGCAGGACTCTCTAAATCTACAAGGATATGACCCACATATGAACTAACAGCTGCAAGAGAAATCCCCAACTGTAATGATATAACTTGATATGCTCTCATCAAATCCTTAGACAAAAAACCTGCCAGCCTCCTCATCAGACCCTAGGTTGTAATACGCTCTAGATCCTTCGATAATGGGATGCCTATGAGATGATAGGGATCCAAATGAGTAGGTGACTTGTGCATACATCTCATCAAGTACTATCGCATGAGATCTATAGATATCATATGAGTTTGCATAGTAATCTCAACAATACTCTCAATTACATCCCTTTGGGAAGAAATCACCACATGATCACCAATACCACTAAGGGATGGTGAGACCATAAGCATCCTATCACCAACCAAGCTCCTAAAATAGGAGTCTCTCAATCTGGTTGACAATAAGCATCCCTATCACATACTCTATCATTCCCTTGCCCCAAATGTGGTGGTAAATCCAAATAGTTGATGTTGAGACCTAAATGGACCTCAACATACAATTGTTGTGCAAATTATAGTGGAATTTGGAATTTGGATAATGACCATGTGCAACAAGAAATCTATGATAAATCAATGGTGCCATATGAGGGCATACACACCTGGTCACCTGATATGCCCTAACACTAGTTTTGGGTGCATACACAGAAAAACATTGTGACTTAAGAGTTTCTTTAGAACTCTTAGTTGCACTTCACTTAATGGGACATCACCAGAAACCTGTGCCCACGCTTGGGAAAGAATGGATACTTATTTCTCACTAAAATATTTACTAACACTCCCAATAGAATATCTAATATGAAATAAACATTAAAAAATATTCTCACAATTAGATCTATAAATGCCCTTGGTTTGATGATCAACTAAAATTAACCTTAATCTATTAATCTCTATATTCATATGGCTAAAACGTGGATGGAATTAAGTTCTATCACATGAAATTTAAATATAAGTTTGAGAGATGGAACATAACATGAATAGACCTTCCTACATTAGTTAATTTTCACTTTTAAAAGTAAAGACATAAATCTAGGAAAAATCATCTATCTAGATAGCTAGTTCACTATATGTATCCTAGATTATCATATTTTTAGTTCTTAATATAAATAAATTACTCAAGAGACATAAACCTAGGCTATAAATGATTAATTTACACAAGCAAGTTCATGCCCACAACTATCTATTGAGTGGAGGAAATATTTTACCCTTGTAAAGATAAATTGAATCTTGCAAGTGGAAGGAATTGAGAAGGATGACAAAAGAAGGATATTACACAAATGTTGAAGCAAGATTCCAAAAGATGGAGAATGTCATTACAAGTTTTTCTCAATCATTGGAGACCATGAGAGGCATATAGAAGTCCTCTTGAAAAGATTGTATGGTGGCAAGCCCAATTCCAATGAAGGAGAGTATTCAAAGGTTGGTGAGAGTCTTCCAAACAAACCTCTACTCAAGGTCAAGGCCAAGATTGAGATATTTCCATTTAAAGGAGATGTTAATGTGGAGAAGATTGATAATTAGATCAGACATGAGGTATATTTTAGCATGCATGTACTCTCATGCTCTAGATAAAAAATCTTATTTTCTAGACTAATGTTGGAAAAGCATGCTTCAAGACAAATGGTTTGAGAGGCACTCATATTCTATGGCTATAAAAAATGCTTAGATATAAGTTCTTGTAAGTATTTTAAGCAATCAAATGGGAAGTAATTCTATCTAATACATGTGATACAGAATAAAATACTATGGAATAACAATTTCTGAAGAAAAAGAAGGTCAAAGTGTACAATAATACACTAGTGCATTCCATAGAATAGAGAATAAATTTAATCTTCTTAAACATATTGAAAAAATATTTAAAATTAAATTTTGTTAACTTCCATTGAATGTCAAGTAAAAAATAATGCTATGTAAACTTTTCCACATAATAGATATCTAATTTATTAAAATTCAAGGAATATAAATCACTTTAACTTGAGTACATACACATGAAGTATATTGAACTGCTACTCTTTCCATTCCTATGCAAGAGCACCTCTATTCCTTATGATGATCATCCCTTCACAATTTTCTCAACACCTCTACTCCCACCCCTTAATTTAATACATGTGATAAGCATGATGTTGATGATTTATTAGATAACACATTAGATGTATGTTATGAAGAAAATTTGAAGATACCATTTCAAATTTTTATATTAATTATACTTTTTATGATGTGTCTTATTCAAGTGTCTATGTACACCTATGATATTGTCTAATACATAATAAGTTCTAAAGTTAATAAGAAAGATGTAAAATGGATGTCAGTTAATTCCTTGATGATAATCCTTTTATGATCTAGTCCTTTACTTACCCCTTAATTGATAGCATAAACTTAGTTAATTTATATTGAGATTCTAAATTTTTATAGGGTCTAATTAAAGACTATATAACCATGTTGCTAAATTAAACACACAACACTTATGCATAATGAATAACATAAAACACAATAATGAACTAGATTATTATTCTACAAATTTGTAACTTAGAACATGAAGCTTCAATGAAATTGATATATGTAGGCCTTGAAACCATATCTTTGTAATATAAATCAAATGAGATCTTTTAAAATTTGATAGAACATGTTAGATGATTTATAGGAGTTATGTTCCAAACTACAACATGAAATAATCAATTACAGTGAAACATGTAACATGGATACTATCTCTTATGCCTACCATGACTAATATGAAACTTGATTCCATAAAATGGAAAATTTATGGCTATTCTAAGCCTACTTTTTATAAACCCTAAAGGGTTCTAATGGGGATAATTTTGGAGTGAGGGATTATTTAAAAGACCACTAAATAAAATAATAATCTACCTTAATTTGTCTAATGGCTAGGATTAGGACTTATTAATATGCATTTCATATCTTACATGGCTTAACCCTCATTTACATGATAATATGGCTAATCATGTCTAGCCCATGTTTATATAGAAGAATTTAACTAATAAGGGTTCACTTGGTGTTACTCCTAATATTTAAGGTTAATTTAGTTTACAATTTACAGAAATTAACCCTAGAAATATCAAGTAAACCCTAAATTTAATTAGCGCTAAACTCTGTTGTTATAGGACTAATATTTAAGGTTATGATTTTTTATGTTCTTTTGAATTATTTAAGGTAACTAAGATGTTTTTACATTGAATTTTGTAATGAAATATATTTTGAGGTTTTTGTAAAAAAAAATTAAGATTTCTAATTTTATTGTCAATTCTAATGAATACATTTCCATCATAACAACATTAGAACTACAATTTACAACATTAGGGTTTCAAATAAATATTTTAGGGTTCCAAAATAAATGTTTAGTGTTTCAATTTTCACAGTTTAGGGTCGAAATGATGTATTAGGGTTTGAAAATTCATATAATAGGGTTTCAAAATCATATTTTGGGGTTTTAAATTTTGGTATTAGGGTTTAGAGATTAATATAACATGGTTTCAAAATGATATTTTAGGGTTCTAAATTCTCATTTAGGGTTTTTAAATCCTCATTTAGCATTTGTAAATTATCATTTAGAGTTTGTAAATTCTCATTTAGGGTTTGTAAATTCACACAAAGGGTTTTAAAAATTTGATAAAAAAACATGAAACCATATTTCAATTTTGACAAAAAACATTGAACTCAAATACTAAAAAATTCATAGGGGCAAATGAAAAATGTACCTGGTTAATGATGCAACAATTAGACATGGATACCTTTGATGATAAGTGGCAAGTAGGTGAAATTCCCTATGAGTAGACCTAACCTTTGTCCCTATGCATCCATTGAAGGTTGACATTTAAATGGGGGTTCAGACTTGTACTATTTGAAAGCTTGCCTGCTGGTTGAGAAATGACAATGAAAATGACATTTTCACATTATATAGTCTTTTAAAATATAATAAAATAATACCTTCGTTCAAAGACTCTCTTTGAATGAAGGTATTATTTTATTATTTTTCAATCAATAAAAAATATCTTTGACAAGATCTAGAGTAGAAAATGGTGAGTAGGAGCTGGAACATACTATAGGGGGCAATGGAGATGGTGAAGATGGAAATGAGGACG
Source organism: Cunninghamia lanceolata (assembly GCA_027924645.1). Lineage (NCBI taxonomy): Eukaryota > Viridiplantae > Streptophyta > Pinopsida > Cupressales > Cupressaceae > Cunninghamia > Cunninghamia lanceolata. Next base: position 10,843,330 of record BSBN01000108.1, read on the forward strand.
ATGACCCAGATGACAAGGGAATTTGTTAGGTGAAGCAAGGAGGCACTAGGGGTGGCTTGACAAAGATGTCAGAGTTTTTTGTTTGCTTGAAGTGCTGGCTAGTTTTTTGGTTTTTTTGGGAGGTTTTTTGGACAGGGTGGAGGTCCTGGAGGTGGTTGAAAGGCCTCACTAGTGGTAGTGCCAAAGGTGATGGAAGAATAAGATTTGGAGGAGAAGGTTGTTTGGAGAGCTTAGGAAGCATGGGAAACTCATATCCCTTTGTGGGGAGAAGGCTCTAAGAGGAAGCGACATGGTGATGAGAAATAAGGATTATTGGGGGCACTGAGGTGTTAGAGGTCCTAGGACCTTGACCATGTCAATATTTTAGACATCTATGGAGACGTATGGTAGGGACGCAGTGCCATATGTTAAAGAAGGTGGAGATTAGGTAGCTTGAGGCATAGGCCCCTTGGTGGCATGGAAACTTTAGTCATAGGAAAGGGTTGGATTTATCTTCCAACATATTGTGGTCCTCTATCTATTGTAGAAGTGGGATGGATAACATGCTAGATCGAATGAGCATCAAGTAGTGGATATTGACAAGGGGATGGTGATGAAATTTTTGTAAGATTTAAATAGGTAGATTTAGACCTGGTAGAGACCTTGAGGGCTTTAGCAGAGGCAATAGTGGTAGTGCTAGAAAGGTTGGAAGAGACATACCTGGTAGGAGAAGTAGCATTTTCAACAAAGAGGGTAGAGATTCTGACACGTTTTGTTAGGAATTGCATGCAGAATCTATCAATTAAATGCAATTAAAGATTAAATAGAGGAATGAGAAAATACACAAAAATAATAACAATGAGAGACAATTTTTAACATGGTTCACCTAAACTTAGGCTACATCCACCAATAGAGAGTCCAATATTATTATACAGCAAATCAAACCAATTACAACCAATAATCCTTGTAACTCTATATCACTACAAATGCTTCAATATAATATCCATAGAAAACCCTAACCCTTAGCCATTTTTATCAACACTTATGTTGGTTACAAAATAGGCTTTTTTTATGTTGGCTAATAGAAAAAATAACTCTTGATGCCTTTATAAAATAATAAAATTTGTTTGAGGTTTCGATGGTGCTGCCTGTCGACCCTACCCTGTATTGCTATAGGGAACGCACTAGGGGCACTACCCCTAGATCCTTCAAGGGGCACTACCCCTTGACCCCATCTCAGGGGAGCTACCCCCAAACCCCATTAAATAATTTGGGGGGAAATCATGCCAATAAAAGTGGGAAAAATGTAACCTCTGAGCCTAATTAGGCTCCATATAACAACAATCTCCCACTTGGAGACTGATCATAATATTGCTGACTTTGTAGCTCCCATTGGAAATAAACACCCTGGACCCTGCTATTCTAATTTTATTATTTTCAGTCTTGAAGACCAGTCGAAGCTGAAGAAGAGCTCAACTTCTCCCTTGTCATTGCCTTCGTAAACATATTTGCTAGATTTTCATCTGTATGTATCTTTTCCAGCCGTAACTATCCATCATCCAACACCGATCGGATGAAGTGATACCTTAGCTGTATGTTTTTGGTCTTTGAATGCAAGGAAGAATTCTTTGCAAGATGTATGGCACCATGACTATCTATAAAAAAATAACTGTTAGCATATTGTTTGCCAATTCTTCCATGAAAGATTGCAGCCATATCATCTCATTGCTTGCCTCTGTTGCAGTTACATACTCTGCCTCCGTGGTGGATAAAGCAACCACCTTTTACAACCTAGAGATCCAACTCACTATTATCTCACCTACAATAAAGACATAACCTGTAGTACTCTACTTGGTATCAATATTCGCTACCAAATTTGAGTCCACATAGCCTGCTAAATCTGTATTAGAGCCCCCAAAATATAAATGTTTATTGGATGTCTAAGAATCCATTTTACTGCATTCCAATGCTCCAATCCAAGATTACTCATATACCTGCTTACGATTCCTACAACATGCACAATATCTGGTCTCATGTATACCATGGCATACATTAAACTTCCTACAACTAAAGCATATGGTACCTTGGACATTTTTTCTTCCTCCTCTTATGTCTTAGGACACATCTCCTTAGTCAATTTCAAATGACTAGGCAAAGGTGTGTTGACAGCTTTTTCATTCTCCATATGGAATCTCTATAACACCTTTTCCATATAATCAACCTGAGATAGAGTCAATTTTCTATTCTTCCTATCTCTGCAAATTTTTATACCAAGGATTTGTTTTGCTTCCCCCAAATCCTTCATATAAAATGAGTGTGCTAACTGTTGTTTTAACTCTCTTATGTGATCCATGTTAGACCCTAATACAAGCATGTCATCAATATATAAACATAAAATAATGTAGTTGTCATTATCCAACCTCTTAAAATAAACACAACGGTCAAAATTACACTGACTATAGCCTTGCTGAGCCATAAAACTATCAAATTTCAAATACCATTGCTGATGTTCTTATTTCAAGCCATATAAACTCTTCTTCAATCTACACACCAATTTCTCCTTACCTTTGACCTCAAATCCATGTGGCTGTTCCATATATATCTCCTCTAGATCACCATGGAAAAAGGTAGTTTTGACATCTAGTTGTTCCAAATGCAAATATTTAGCATTGACAATACTTAAAACAGTACGAATAGAAGTCATCTTAACAACTAGAGAATAAATCCTATCAAAATCAATACCTTTTTTGTGCAAATCCTTTTACAACTAACCTAGCTTTAAATATTTTCCTACCCCCATCTTCTTCTTTCAACCTATAAACCAATTTGTTTGGTAAAGTCTTTTTACCTACAGGTAACTTACATAATTCCCAAGTCTGATTTTTTAGTAAGGAGTCCATTTCTTCTTTCATTGCAAACTCCCACTGAACCTTTGTATCCACCTACATAGCTTCATCATACCCTTCCAGTTCACTAGCATTTGTTAACAAAATAGAATACAAAGAGGGAGAAAACCTTTCAAGAGGTCTACTTAGCCTTGTTGACTGTCTAACATTCACTAGAGTTTGTGGTATTCCTTGTTGTTGTTGCAAAGGATGAGGAACCATTGGAACATCACTATTTAGGGTATCATCCAATACCACATAATCTTTTTCTTTCTTCTCATGATGTTTCAACTGATCTTTGTACAACACCTTCTCATTGAATACAACATTCCTACTTCTCACAATTTTTAAAATTTCAACATCCCAAAGCCTATAACCAAATTCTTCAATGCCATATCCAATGAAGATACACTTTTTTGATTTTACATCTAGCTTGGTTCTATTTTCAAAATCTACATGTACAAATGCTTCACATCTGAAGGTTTTGAGAAAAGAATAACTCACCTTCTTACTTGTCCATGCTTCCTTTGGAATACCACAACTGAAAGGAACTAAAAGACCTCTATTAATTAAATACAGTGGTATTGATAACCTTTGCCCACATGTTTAAAGGCAGCCCAACATGCAATCTCATGCTCATTGCATGCTCCATTATTGTCCTATTCATTCGCTCAGCCACTCCATTTTCTTATGGAGTCCTAGGAACCATTTTCTACCTATGAATTCTATTAAAGGAACAATAATCCTCAAATTCTTTTCTACAATGCTCACCACCATTATTAAATCAGAGACATTTTAATCTTTTACTCGTCTCATTCTCAACCAAGCTTCTCCATTTCTTAAAAGTTTCAAATACATCAGATTTCTACCTAAGGAAATAAATCCAAACCTTCCTAGTTGCATCATCTCTGAATGTAACATAATACTGAGAGCCATCAAGAGAAAATACCTGAGTTGGTCCTCATACATCTTTATGCACAAGCTCCAACTTTTCATCTTTCATTTGCTTTCCATCCTTGAGAAAACTAACTCTCTTTTGTTTTCTATATATGCAACTTTCATAGAAATCCATATTAATACATTTTAGACCATGTAAAACTTTCTTAGAATAAAGTACCTTCATACCTTTTTCACTCATATGCCCAAGTCTATTATGCCCCAGTGTTATCTTAGAACCTACAACAATTGTTTCGGTCTCTTCCTGCGAACCCACAACAACTATTCCTGAACCTATTTGTTTTTTCTTTGCAACAACTAAAGTAGAAGAAATAGTATGACCTTTACAAAGATATAAGGTGCCTACTTTCACACCTTTTTGCTACTATTAAGGACCCTCGTAAAACCTTCCAATTTTTATCATGAAAAGTAACTATGCAACCTTCATCACCTAGCTGTCCTGCTGAAATTTAATTCCTACGTAGTCTTGGAAGATGCCTTACCTCTTGTAGTAGCCAATGATTGCCATTCTGCAACTTAATCTTAATTCTTCACTTTCCAACAATTTGAAAAGGTTTGTTATCTCCCAAATAAATCAACCCAAAATCTTCTTGGACATAATCAAAAAAATAACTTCTATGGGGCATAGCATGAAATGAGGCCCTTGAATCTAAAATCCATTGAATCATCAATATTATCTATGGAAAGAATCAAAGCATCATCTTCAGAATTATTACTTACCACATTTGTCTTCTTATTGCCTTCTTGTTTGTCTCCTTCTTTATTCTTCAGAGACCAGTAATCTTTCTTCAGATGCAGTGGCTTTCCCTAGTACCAACAATCCTTTTGTCCTCTAGATTGGGATCTCTTGTCCTTTGATTTTCCTTGTGACTTCCCATGACCTACAAAACCTTTTTCTCTCTCCTTTGATCTACTCCTACTTTCTGCATTCAAAACACTACCTGACGTGGACCCTCCTGAGCTTTTCCTTCATATTTCTTTGATAAGGATAACACCAACAACATCATCAAATTTCAAAGTATTTGAACCAGAGACAAAGTTACTTACAACCATTACCAAAATATTCTAACTTTCTGGCAAAGAACATACAACCAAGAGAGCCCTCACCTCTTCATCAAATTTCACTTTTACAGAAGTTAATTGACTAGTAATTGTATTAAACTCATTTAAATGATCTATCATAGATCCATCTTCAATTATTTTTAGATTAAACAAATGCTTCATGAGAAATATCTTATTTGACGTTGAGGGTTTTTCATACAATTTAGCCAAATTTTTCATCAATTCATTTGTTGTCTTCGCTTCTATTATATTGAATGCCACAGATGATACTAGGCACAACCGAATGGTTTCCAGTACCTTTCTATCTAGAAGTTCCCAATCCTCATCAGTCATTATTGTTGATTTCTTAGATATTCCTTCTAATTACCTTCATAAATCCTTTTGATAGAGATAAGACTCCATCTACATAATCTATAACTGATAGTTCTACCCATTGAATTTATCTACCTTCAATTTACTCTTGTCCGCCATTGATCCCACTTAACTGTGAGACTCCCACTCAACCGTCAGACCTTCCTACAGATGATAATTGAACACAACCTGCTCTGATACCACTTGTTAGGAATTGCATGTAGAAGATATCAATTAAATGCAAATAAAGATTAAATAAAGGAATGAAAAATACATAGAAATAATAACAACGAGAGACAATTTTTAACATGGTTCACCCAAACTTAGGCTACATCCACCAATACAGAGTACAATATTATTATCCAACAAATCAAACCGATTACAATGAGAAATCCTTGCAACTCAATACTGCTACAAATGCTACAATATAATATCCATAGAAAACCCTAACCCTTAGCCATTTTTATCAAGAATTATGTCAGTTACAAAATAAGGTATTTTATTTCAGCTAATAGAAAAAATAACTCCCGACACCTTTATAAAATAATAAAAGTCATTTGAGGTTTCGGGGGTCCTACCCCTCAATCCTGCCTTGTATCATGATAGGGAGTGTGCCAGGGGCACTACCCCTAGACCCCATAAGGGGCACTGCCCCTTGACCCCATCTTGGGGGAGCCGCCCTCAAATGCTCGTTAAATAACGTGGGGGGAAATTGCACTGATAAAAGTGGGGAAAATTTAATCTCCAAGTCTGATTAGGCTCCATATAACAACAATATCCCACTTGGAGTTTAATCAAACTCCACAACATATCACATTTGATGGTGGCTAAGAGATAGAGTTGTCTAAGACCTACTTGTATATGCTCCCCATATGGGATGGAGGGGAAGCTGGGTGTAGGATAAGGTGTAGAGGTGATTGATGGTGACTGAGTTGCATTGATGGTGGAAAGGATGCAGGGATAAGAGGATGGTTGTTCAGTGGTTGAAGACATGACTAGTACCAAGGTAATCTCTACTTCATGTTGGTTCAGACATAGTGTGTTGAAGGTGGCTCTAGTGATGGCTATGAGCTAGAAGTGGAGGAAGGAGATGTCAAGGGAGTTGTAGGAGGATCCAACCCTAGAGGTAGCTCTAATGGTTCCAAGAGGAGACACTAATGGTGGTGCCAGAGAAAATGGGTTTTTCATCCTTGACAGGGAGTAGATGTGGATGTTTTGAGTGGATGGAAGTTCTGGACCACTTGAGGGGTCATGAGCATCTTAAGTGCGGGAAAACTTGGAATCCCAAATATTGTGGAGATGTTGTAGATGTTTAGAGGTGGCATCAAGGATTGTTTCCAGCCCTATTCCCAAATGCAGGTTGGTCATGAGCCTTGGTTAAAAAAACATAAAAAAATAATAGCTTCATTTGAAGAGAATCTGGTCTATGCATCCAATGAGATATTGTTCCTACCACATGTATGCCAAATGCATGTAATCATCAACCCACGTCTCACATCCTAGCCAAGGTCTCTATTTAGCCATCATAATGCCTTCTATCACTCACCTCCAATAGGGGAAGTCGTCCAATCTATTGTATGGAAGTACCCCACCATAATAGTATACAAACAGTCCTCCTAATTGTTGCATCTTGACTATAACTAGACTGGTCACTGCGATATGCTCGCAGGCCCATATATGCAATAAGGTCATGCCACACCCTAGGCTAGCTCCTCCTCTATATGTTGTACTACATCCTTGTCATGATACAAGTGCGCTAGAATGCACAACCCCATGCATACACTATAGCATCTTGCATCATCTGCTATAGCATGATCCCCCAACCAACTAGAAATCCACACACTCATCTATCAGGCACTAGTATGCCTAATATCACTCCTACTACAAACAACAACATGTACAACCTCTGCATGGAATCAACCCATATCACCTCTGACTCCTGATCATCTAATGGAACTTCTGCTGGGGAGAACACTTACCTCACATATGCCACCCCTTGGGCATGATAATAGACCACCCTCACCCCATGGATCAGGATCCATAATATTTGCCACACATCCTCCAATGTGATGGCCATCTCCCCTATTGGTAACATGAATGCGCATTGCTTGCTCTGCCACTGCTCCACCAATGCTATCATCATGGCTCAGTGTGTCCATATCCCAAGCATGTCGACAATCCACCATAGCCCCACTATACTTAGAAAAGTCCTATTGGTCATGCTCAATAACCTTTGTAATGCCATAGTTGGCAACCATCACCCCTGTGACTGTAAGACATCCAAGTCCTCCTGCAACCATCCAAACGCATCGTCAATTCTTTTAAGTCCTTTATAGCTTGATTTCTTCCTATTCACACATAGGTGCTAATCCCTTCAACTTATGCGCTAATCCATACCACCTAGGCACTAATCCATTCAACCTAGGTGTTGATCCATCCTACATGGGAGCTAATCTATTCAACCTAGGCACTAATCCATACCACCTAGGTGCTAATCCATTCAACCTAGGTGTCGATCCATCCTCCATGGGTGCTAATCCCTTCAACTTAAGCGCTAATCTAGCTAACCTAAGTGCTAATCCATACCTTGTAGGTGCTAACCCCATTTCTCTAGGCATTAATCCATCCTACATAGGCATTAATATGCCCTACATGGGTGTTAACCTACTTCTCCTACGTACTTAAATGGTATGTGCAGGATCATGATGGGCCAAACAATACCTCTAAGTGGCAATAAAAATGCTAAAAAAATAGACTTAAGCAACTTCATGAGAAAATTTGAATGGGTTACCTACATAATTTGAAAAATATGTAGTAATAAATTTGTAGGAAATTGAATGTAGTTTATGAGCTACTTTTTTTTTTTGAAAAGAATAAATTTATTTGGTGAAAATTAGATATATCAATGAGGCACTACTTAAATTTTTTTTAAAAAAAAGTAGGTGTCATTCTGGCCAACCTAAGTATGAGAAAAAATATATTTTTTTGAATCTTTAGATATAAGTAGAGGACACATGCTCGGATGTGACACATATTTTTATAAATTTTTTTGTAAGTAAATAAGTAGTTATGAATATTTTACAACTTTTTAAAAATATTAAAAAGTAATTTTCCAGCCAACCTAACTTTGTCAAAAAGTATGAAATTCGAAATAAAATTTAGACTTGTAGATAATGAAGTGTAGAGTGTGACACAACTTTTGGATTTGAAAAAGGTCAAACGGTTTGAAAGTTATGGGTGTTTTTAAATTAGTGTGTCTCTTAGGAATTCAAACATAGTGTAGGTAGAAAATTATTAATAATTACCTATTAAAATTATAATCACACATATATTATATTTTTAGAACTTTGACAGTGTCTCAAATATACCCTTTTGATTTTATCAAATTTAGATTAAAAAAACTCTATCAGCATCAAGGGTGAAATTGAGGAAAATCTGTAAAAATAGATGAATTCTTCATTCACGTTGAAAGACCAGGTTTGGATTCCCAAGCCTAAATTTTGGAGGGAAAAAATTTAAATCAAAATAAAAGAAATGAAAAATAGATATTTGTTTCTCTAAAATGGATATCTATTTTGAGAAAACTTCCCAAGCCTAAATCCAAGCCTACAAAAGTGTTTCATGATTTGGCTAACACTTTCATGCAATTTTTTTCCATTGACAGGCCTATCATGATCATACACATACCCTAAACTCAAGTTCTAATCGCTAGCATTGGCACTACTCCCTAACATGGGTGCTACTCCCTTCAACCTAGGTGCTAATCTAGCTAAACTAAGGGTTAATCCATACCACCTAGGTGCTAATCGATATGTACCCCTAGGCACTAATCCATCCTCCATAGATGCTAATACACCCTACATAGGTCCTAATCTACTTCTCCTAGGTGCTAAAACCCACATGGGCACTAATCACCAGCATGGGTGCTTCTTCCTAACATAGGCACTACACCTAGTGATGTAGGCGCTACCAACAACACCTAGGTGCTAAACCCGTCCTTTAGCACCTATGCTATCCTAAATCTACCCCACATTTAATGCACCTAAACTACCCCCTAACCTAAATCACAAAGAAGGATATGACCACTTACCTACTCGCCAACTATTGTAGGATGCAATAACTCTTAGATGTGGTCCCCATAATGCTCATCTCGTAGAATCCTAGCCATCTCCTCCACTCTTCTTCTTCTCCTTTACTCAAATTTATAAACTTGGCAATGCACAAATAAGGCTTATGGCCCCCCCAAAGCCCTATCTATAGGCTCTTTAACCTTAATATTTCCCTCCATGCTGTAATTTTTAACCCCCTCACCCCAATTTTTTCTCCCCTACCTTCATTTTTCTCCTTTTTTCTTTCATTTTTCTTCCACTCATCCTCATTTCTCCTTCTTTATCATTTTAGCCTCCCCGTTCCTTCTTTTGAGAAATCATCCAAAAAATATTTTTTTATTTTATTTTTTCCACCGATCTCTTGAGGGGGCATCCCCTCATCCATCCTTTTTCTTCTCGCCAGTAGACCAGGGCAAAAAATTTAAAATCTAATTTTCTTTGATATGCCGCCAACCCTCTTGCTTATGACGCCACATCAAAGAGAAAAAATGTAGACATCTAAAAATGGTCACACCACTATGAGGCCTACCTTTTCATTCCCTTAGTTTGACTAGTTTATATTACTGTTGGAGACACATTTTAGACTTATGGGACTGTTGATCCCAATTTGCAGGACTATTAGACCTTTTGATTTATTTGGATTATTATGTTTAGCATGATTATGATGAGACTAGACCTTGATTTGATTCACTGACGATGATTTGACATATGATTTGCATTATGATGTTATTGAGATACTCGTTATGTAATTATTGTTATGTATTTATTATGCGATGTTATCTTGTGATGGATTAATGAAATGCAAAATTATGAATTAAATTATGATGTTTTATATGATCATGCGGTGATGTGAGTGTATGTTTTACTCTGCTTCAGCTATGATATACATGTTGGATTAAAATTTTGTTTAAGTGCGCAGGTTTTTCTAACCAAGCTACGGATAATTAGAGATCATCCCACACACTTTGTGGATTCTCGTGTAAGCCAATCTAGTTCCAAGAGGAACCAAGATCAACTATGTATGCATGATGAAATTTTCGTAATGTTGTTTGGGATAGGTCTACCCCTTTTATAATTGATTTTATTTGGTATTGTAAAGATGTAATTTTCATTTGAATTTATATTTTTGAGACCCCTTTTTATGTGTTTTTACTCAACCTATGGTGCTCAAAATGGGTTAAGAGTGACCTTGGGTTATACCCCTAGCGTCTAGGGACCATATGGGCTTGTCTAACCTTAGGTAAACTCCCATTTGGTCACTTAAACTTCACCCTGAAGTAAAGTGACGAAAATGGAAGTTTGGGAAGGAGAGAAATAGTGGGTCAAACACTCAACCTCTTCCATTCCTCTTTCCAAGGTATGGGGGAGTCTTCAAGACCCCTAAATTTTGGAGGACTCAACTCCAAGCTTTTGCCACAATTGGTGAAGGTACCTTGGAGTTGTGTGGACTTTCTTAGGAGGAGATGATTGGGGCAGTTCTAGTACCCACTCCTTTAGCTCCACTTTTCTCTCCCACATGTGTGAGAGAACACAGGTGGAGGGTGCAAGACTTGGTGGAATGGGTGGATGACATGTGTCACCACCCCATTCCATGAAGCTTGCAAGTGGTTGTGTGGAGGAGTGAGGAGGTGACATGTGTCACCTCCCCATTCCTTAAGGCTCATGAGAAGACCCTATTTTAATCCCTCCTGAAGAGACGGAGAGGGTTGTTGAATCATTTTCAATTTTTTAAAATTTTAATTGATTTTTGGGAGAGAGTTAGAGGGGATTTTGGAGGCTCATTTGGAGGAGGATTTGGAGGTGGAGTTGGAAGGAGCTCTTCTCCACTATCTTCAATTTGGGCTATTAAAGGTAGGATTCAAGACTAATGCCTTTCCTTATGTATTTTCATTTCTTGTGTGATGCTATGTGTGTGTTTCCATTTTGTGTTTTACATTTGTTGTTGTGGGAAAAATTGTATGGGTATTGTGAGAGCCTCTCCATTTGGAGAAAATTATCAACATGTGTGGGGTGGGGAGGAGTGAACCTTCTCGAGGTCACATCCTAGTTTTGTGGTATTTTAGCCTTGAGGGAAAGATGAGAAAGTGTGTATATTTGAATGGCTTGAGAGCCAAGAGAAAAATTTTGTGAAAATTGTTTTTATGTGTTGGCTTGAGGCCTTGAGAAATTGGTTTTGGGAGTTATTTGGAGTGACACTCTTGAGTTGAGTGATTTCCACTCCCCTACCCCATTAAACTCATTTTTGGTGAGTTTTGTTTTGTGCAAGCCAAGGGAGTGTTTCTTGCCTTGTGTTTGAGTGTTTTTGTTGTGAAGTGGTGTGTGTTCCTTGTGTGAGGATGACCTCCAAGCTCGGGGGTGACTCATGAGTGAGTCTATGGTAGGGAGGAGAGGAGTTTTGTGGCTTTTCCCCCCTTCCATGTGGTTATTGTAGGTTATTTTGGAGCTATGAAGTGTAGAAGAAAAAAAGATTTTCTTTCTTGTGTTAGTCATGTTGGCTCTTGAGAGCCTTGACCAAGTTTGGGCTTGGGTGGTTTGTTTCAAGTTAGGAAAGAAGATCTCCTTCCTCTCTTGTAATGTAAATGTAAATGTAATTACTTTTGGTGGTAATGACTTTATTTGAAATTTGGAAATAATATATAGGTTGATGTTTTCATTTTACTATAGAGTGAGAAAGTTCAAGAAAAGGAACTATTGGCATTTTATTATGTATGAAAGGATTAAGTTTGTTGTTTTGTTTATTTTGAAAGAGTTGTGAAAATGTTATCTTTATTAAGAAAAAAAAGTAGTTATTTGCTGTCCTATTTCAAAGAAAATAATGCATTATGTAATTGCCTTCATGTTTAAAAAAAAATATACCTACTTAGGCTACCTTTCCTTACAAAAATATATATATGTGCTTTTCCTTTCCATGAAAATTACATTGTGATATTTGCTTATAAAAAAGTATATATATATATAACTTTAAATAGATTTTTGCATATGTATTAAACTAGAAAATGTTTGTGAATCTAAGAAAATTGTATATATATATTTTCTGAGTATATATATACACAATATATTTTATATTAAATATGAAGCTATGTAACAAGAAAAAGAAATATTTTAATAAGTGGCATATGAATGCCTTAGTAGATCTGCGGTACAAAATACAATGTTCATGGGTTTTTTTTTTTTAAAAGGTTAAACTTTGGGTGGGGGCTTCAACCCCCACCGTTGCCGCCTTGAGATCCATTGGAGTGTGGAGAGGGGTCGAAATCCCATCCACACTCCACCGAAGTGGAGTGTGGGTGGAGTTTGGGCCCCTCCCCACACTCCTGTTCCCCTCAGTTTGTCCGACATCCTTCTCCCCTTTCCCCCTTCCTCCTACTTCGTAAACCTTGCACCACTTGGCGGCAGTGGTGGCGTCTTAGGTAGCTCCGCCCATCCATGTGACTCTCGACTAGTCGGCTATTTAAACCTACAAGTCGTTGTTGAATATCATTTCTATATATTATTTAATATATATATGTTTCCTATATATACTTCCTTGTTATTTTTATAGAAAAAGGGAGCTCTCTGGTTTTTAAAAAAAAGAGAAAAAAAAATAGAATATATTTATATATAAAAAAAATAATGAATAACATCTATACCTATTGTGTATATGTCTTCCTTGAGTGGCGGCCATGGAAGCTCTCATCCAAAAACCTGCAAAACAAAACAATGGGACAAGGAAAATGAGAAAATGAGAGAAGTGGAGAGGAAAAACAAAAGGGAGAAGAAAATGAAAGTTTTGAGAATAAGGTTAGGGTTTCTATTTTCCAATTAGGAAAATATTATTTTATTGGATAGTCAACTAGGGCAAGTGGGTTTTTAAACTAGTTTTATTTATTTAATTAGGCTCTCTTCCCTCTCTTTTTGGGACTTGATTTATGGGATTTTCTTTTAACTATTTAGTTTGTGTTGTCAAAAAATTAGTAAAGGGGAAGTTTAATTATGTGGTCAGATTTAACTTTATCAGTTATTTTAAATGTAGGGGTTGGGGATTTATTTTACCCTTTAATGTTTAGGAGATCTTTTAAAATTTAGTTATTAAGTTAGAGAACATTACATTTTATTTTAATTAATTATTTTGAAGTGGAATTTAGTTATTCTATTTTGCTTCAAATTTGATTATTGAAACGTTATTAAATTTAAATCAATTGAATTAATTTATTGATTGTGAACTTTAATCAATGAGGTGAATTTTATTTTAAATTTTTATTAGATTAGTTGTATTAATTTAATTAACATAGTGTGGGGAAATTAGGTAGTTAATTAGTCATTTTAAATCACTTAGTAAACCTAGAAAACCTTTGACCAAATTTTATATAGTAGAATAACTTCTATTCACGTCCGTGAGGCGTTATGCTGTTAGATTTTTCCAGAATCTAGGAATTATTTAACTTAGAAAATTTAAACCTTGCGTAGGGTTAAATTTATTATTTTCTGCAACTTTGTCGATTTTAATTAGGCTGTTATTTAATTCTTTTATGCATTTAAGTTAGTCCTTTGATTTCAACTCGTGTCGAAATCCTTTCACTCACTCAGGAAAACTTAGGGTTTTGATTAATCGATCCTAACCCTAATGGTGACGCTTCTTGTGTCGCATTGACCCCCTTAGTCAGCTTCATCACATAGGGGAATGCGCATGTGATCGTATTACCCCACTTTTGATTGACATGTTTATGCCTTATGTGTATTGCCACCAAGCACGCTGGCACGTGCGAGGGGGTTTCTAGGGATGTGTAGAATTTTTTTTGATATTTCATGTCATGACCACATGAAAAATGTGGATATGACACGTGTGTTGTGTGTTGTGACCGCATGAGAAATGTTGGCATGACAACCACTTCCTGAATTCATCTATATAATTGATCAATTAAAATCCATCCTGTCTTAATTAAATAATTTTTAGTTATTTAATTAATATTTTTCCCCATCATGTCTTGTCACCAAAAATCATTAATCATCCAATTTTTCTCTACTATAGTCTGAAAATCAAATATTTATCCTAAAGACTATAGTTCCTATCCATTCCAAAAATTAAAGAAATATACCTATTTATTTATTTCCCCATTTTATCCACTTTTTATTACTTTTAGTAATCATCATTAATTCTCCCTAATCATGTGCACATGGGTTAATTTAGATTAACCTAGGATTGCCATGTCCCCATGTTTCTAGAAGTCCACTTGTCATTCCATGTACATGACAAATGGTAATTTGGAAGCATCATAATATATTCCAAATAGTTCCATTTGTACTCTCATCCAATCCATGTGTCACTATTCACCCAATTTAAAATTCCATGTGGCATAGTATTCCTCTAATTTAAAATTCCACGTCTTTTCATCCTAATTTTTAATTCTCCACAAAATCTAAGCCTTACCTTTTCATAAATGAGTCCTTACACCTCATCCACCTACTCAATTGTGGCCATCCATCCATTAAACCCTTCATTCTCCACCTTTGATTTCTCCTTGAAGCTTGGAGCTCTCCTCTCATTCAATCTCCTCTTGACACTTGTCCATCTCTCTTTGCTTGAGAGCTCTCAAGCAATGTGAGCCCTTTATCTCCATAATCAATCTGATCCCTCCATCTTGGCCTCCAAAAATCTATAGATTAGAGCTCTCCCCTTCATTTTCAACAACACTTTTGAATGCAAGGAAATTCTAGCTCTATGAGTAGTTGACATCAATTAGAATAAATCATATCAATTAGGAGATATCAAGAGCTTTAAATGATAAATTAAGGTGCAACTAGGATATTTTACTTGCATTGTTCTTTAGTTTAGTCTTGAGGTTGTAATTGGTTGTTAATTGAATAGGTTGAAGTCATTTTAGCCTCTTTATCATAGTTCACTTTCAATTGCATACACCTATTAACCTTATATTAATAAGAAGATAAATATACAAAATAACCAAAAAAGGAGGGTGGTAAAAAGGCACACCCACAAAGTGTAAGACTATAGCAAATTAACAAAGTCTAGAGATGAAATAACAAAGGGCCAAGCTTGAAAAAGAAAATTAAGAAGCTAATACAAATCTAGGGGGAGGAGACGGGTCCTTATCATTGAGGTTGTAATTGGTTGTTAATTGAATAGGTTGAAGTCATTTTAGCCTCTTTATCATAGTTCACTTTCAATTGCATACACCTATTAACCTTATATTAATAAGAAGATAAATATACAAAATAACCAAAAAAGGAGGGTGGTAAAAAGGCACACCCACAAAGTGTAAGACTATAGCAAATTAACAAAGTCTAGAGATGAAATAACAAAGGGCCAAGCTTGAAAAAGAAAATTAAGAAGCTAATACAAATCTAGGGGGAGGAGATGGGTCCTTATCATTGAGGTTGTAATTGGTTGTTAATTGAATAGGTTGAAGTCATTTTAGCCTCTTTATCATAGTTCACTTTCAATTGCATACACCTATTAACCTTATATTAATAAGAAGATAAATATACAAAATAACCAAAAAAGGAGGGTGGTAAAAAGGCACATCCACAAAGTGTAAGACTATAGCAAATTAACAAAGTCTAGAGATGAAATAACAAAGGGCCAAGCTTGAAAAAGAAAATTAAGAAGCTAATACAAATCTAGGGGGAGGAGACGGGTCCTTATCATTAGAATTACCCCAAGCATCTATAGGGGTTATGTCATTGATTAGCTCCCACCCAGTGGGAGCAACAGTTTCATCTTATTTTTGTTTAGAGGGTTGTGGAGCCCGAACTGGAGAAATGGAAAGATGCAAGAAAGGAAATTTTCTTGAATCAAGCCAACTAGCAGCTCACCTAGGAGAGAGCAGGTGAGAAGGCTAAGACCATCCTCCTTAAGAAAGATAGTCTCTAGAATGCTAAGGCCCACAGGTATGAGAACCTCGATCAACACAGTCATATCTAGCATAATTGCTACACCCATGTAAATGCCCCTGAGAAGAGGTGGAAGGATCTAAGGGGACATGAGCAATAGTGATGCAGAAGCATCCACACTAAAACATTAACACATAGCATGGATGTCTGCAGCCCATCATCATCATCATCATCATCATCATATTTGACTTAACACTGTCAGCATCATCATATTTACTGTGCCGACCGATATCCTCCTGATGACAAGCCTTCACCTTTTCGCATGTCAACAGCATCATCATATTCGGCAGCATCATCATGTTTGACCAGCGCGAACATCCTCCTGACGTCCACTGTTCACTTCAGCGACAACTTCCGTCTTCACTATCTTCAGCATCATGATATTCAACATCATGATAATCAACAGGATAAAGAACATCCGGTTCCTTCCATTTATCCTGATGATGACGATCCTTAACTCCTCGCATCGTCCCCTCGATGCTTACGTCACCCCGATATCCTGATGACGTATATCCTGATGACGATGACGTCACATACAGCTCCTCAATATCCTGCTGCTCCGAAATATCCTGATGACGTATATCGTGATGATGATGACGTCATATCCTGCTGTTGGCCAAACTTAGCTTTTTCGGCCCACGATCAACCTGATCTTCTACCTTATGCCGATGCACCCCTTCTCGGCACCTCCTGATGATGATCACCCCGACGCACTTGCACTTCATGCAATCGAAAGCATCATACTCATCTCCACTTATCCGGATGACGACGTCCAAAGCGACTGCAGGATATTTGCAGAAATATCCTGATGATGCCGTTTTAACGAACTTCCAACCTTAGCAAAATTTCACTTCACCGATCCTCCAGGGACGACCCGATCCACTCTCAGGGTGATCTTCCAACTCAAACTTATCAGCTCGACCTAGCACATACCCATGCTAGGGTCTTCAACATCTCTTGACGGTGATCCTGCACACCTGCATGCAAACAAACAAACTAACACCTACCCTACTGTACATAACCATTCCACCGATCCGACGAATCAACCGGTGGAATGGATCAGTGAATCCATGAAACCACCCAAACCAGCAAATCGATTACACAAAGGAGATCAAACAACAGATGAAAATAGGATTTTTATTGATTTCAAAGATGCAATACAATATACTGTTTCTCACACAGCACACTCTAACTCCTCTGCTCAATGCAATACTATACTATCGATCGATGATCTACAGTCAACCGATCCTCATGCTTAAATAGATTTTCCTGCGAGTACTACTGACCCGACTCCAAGCGGCTGGGAACTCTCCAGGCGGCTGGGAGGTCCCACCGAACATACATCATGACAGCTGTTCTAACAGACTAACTAAAAATAGCAAAGCCTGGTCAGCATGATCTTATCATGATCAGCATGACCTTATTACATGCATTTGGTCTTATCAGACCTTCTTGGAAAACATAAACAAGACTCAAACTAACTAACTGCCTCATGAAGGCCAGCTGTCAGGTAGGTGCTCCTGCACCAAATAGTGTAGGGAGTATTACCCTAGTGGTCAAGCATATCCTAAAGATGAGCAACTTCAAGTGCAACTTTGGAAGCTTGTACCTGAATCTACATAAGAACATTAGAGCAAGCAATAGCTTTAGAATATAGAGAAAATTGTGTATCTACAAAACAATGAGAAAAAATAGTAGCATTCCTATCTTTTGATATGTTGAATAGAATTTCCACCCTAAAATCATGCCAAATCTCAGTATACTTGGACGAGAGTGTTACCATTTTTTCACCACAACTCAAAATTGGTAGAGCTGATGTGACAAATTCATTTTATGGGTGAAGGTTAACATTCTTCTGTTATGAATTATTTGCATAGTTGATTGTGTTTCAGTGCTAAATGCAGTTCAGTTGTTTAACCGAAGAAAGATTCAGTTCTTTCATTACATTACAGGATATCCATCAGAGAGATAAGTATTTCAATCACTACAATGATTATTCATTTATAAGTGAAGTGCATAAAAGGATAAATATTGCATTGAAAGAAATGATGACATATCAAATGTCCCCCACAAGCCATGGGTAATAGCCGAACATATGTAGATATAAAGAAAATTCTATACATCTAATGACAAGAAAAGAGAAGGTCATAGCGATCATTGCCTTAGAGGTATTCGATCTTTGAAGTTGTCTTCTATCCTGCTCCTGATCTCTGACGAGAACCTACAAAAATGTGGGAGCGTCTTGTTAGAGCTCCGATTATGAGATCTCTATATCCTATCAGAAGAGGAATAACACTTTGTTTATAATGCATTGATCAAAGATCATCACTCACATGCAAGAGGAATTGAGAAGGAAACAATCATGGAACTTCATTGCTTTATCTAATCTATTTCTTTCATGTGCAGGTATAGGTGAAGGTATGTTTCTGTTTGAAGACATATCAACACGTGGTATAAAATGGACTCCTACAAGGGTTGAGCCCAGCATGCTGCCCTTGGTTCTGAGAGGGGAAGAATTGTAGACACATCACATTCAAATCAATTGAATTGAAGGAATATCAAGCAATCAAATACGTTGATTTCTAAAACAAATCATGCTCATGATTATAGTTCAAAACATGAAATGCAACCACAAGGATGAACTGAAATCATTTAGGACAACATTCAACGCAAGGGGACAACTGTCATTATTACTACAACCACCACTAAGGAAGTGGAACTCACAAAAGGTAAGAAACAATCAAGCTGATATAGTCATCATTTGCATCTCATAATACAGGAAAGAGAGATGTTACTTCATCAAAAGAAGTGCAGCATTATGCCTTGTCACAGAACCAAACTTGATTGTTCAAATGATGCAGACAAGAAGTAAAAGTGTCATAGCCATGAAATAGATCATGCTAGAGAGATAATAAGCTGTAGGAAATTGTATGTGGAGAATGCTATACACAGAAGCATGCCATCTTGAATGGTGAACTGGAACAACAAAATATGTGCTATGACAGATCGAATATATAAAAATAACAAATGAAGTTCAATATATGAGGTATGCTAAAAAACCATCAGAGGGTTGCAATATCTATAGTCATATACAGGGGAAGTGCATGAAGGATAGAGTAGCAAAATAATAGTGGGTCATTTCAGTGATCATAATATGCTACAGTGACAAGAGTATTAGGTATGTGCATATCAAATGGTGATATCTACAGAAGATGCAATGACTCAAGAAGGGGTAGTCAACCAATATAACTATCATGAATATCAAATGTATGCTACAGGAAGAGAGTAATTGCCATTAAAATGATAGATCTCAAATGCATCAAAATAGAGTGCATCTATAGGAGCAGTGAACAAATTTGAGTTTATTTTGGAGAAATATATCAATAATGCAAAGTGATCATAGAGCTGTTGTAAAATGGACTGTGATATCAAATATCAGATGTCAACTGCCAAATTTTGTCATTTTTATCTTAAGAAAGCATGTAGTCAAGGTAATGATAGAGAGAAAGTATATGTAACATATCATGTGAGGACATCATATACAAGGAGCACATCTAGTAGTGATATCAAGTACATTATTTAGTTGATTAAAACACAAAAGACATCTACAGAAAAATGAAATGTCAAGGTAGATGCAAAGATTTTGTTTTTGAGTCACGACCCCATAGCCACTAAAACATTGTATATCAAAAGAAGTGATAATTTGTAGAGCAACTACAAGATGTCCACAAGAAAGTATTGTTATAGTTTAAGACAAAAGTCACATTTTGAATTGAGATCCATTTCATGCTTGCATGGGTTCTAGAGTAAAATTCATTCACAACACGGAAATGCTAAATAGTGTATTTTTATCAATAGCCAGATCAAGGTGAAATTGCAAGATACACGAGGAAAGAAATAGAACATATGTAGTGGTTCTATATAGATATGGGTATCATGGATGGTTTCAAGCCATCAAAAGTGTAAAGATTGCACAAAAAATGTACTTCTAGTTGAGGCCACCAAACAGACAGAAGGTTTCAATTCATTTTTCACAGGTATAAAATGGAGAAAGGATGCATATATTTATACAAATTTCAAGATCATGTTGGAGCTATTCTTAAAAGGAAGTGTATAGAAAGAAAGTGCTTGATAATGAAACCAATGAAACCCTTGTTACTTTTCAAACAAATGCAAAGATCTTGTTTGTGCCAGTCGCGGCCATATAGGAGTCAAGCAAATTCCTCATAATATGTCGATCCACTAAGGGTTTTAATGTGAAAACACAAATATACAGAGAGGAATGGAAACCCATTGTAGTCTCACAAAGTAAATAGAACTACAACATGATAAAGGACATATGGTGGCAGGTTGTAAACCCTCAGAAGCTACAAAAAGCTTTAAAAAAAAAGAAATATGTAGTGACAAATGGAAGTCTTACCTATGATTGAAGATAATGTATGATGGTGTAGAGTTTAAAAACTTTTCTTGCTTCATTTTCCTCTCTCAGAATGTAACCATGGTGGCCATGTGCAACAGAGCATATTTTCTCAAAGATGAAGTGTGAAATGGTCTGAAAGAATAGGGCAGCATAGTTTTGCTTTAGGGTTTTCTTTGCCCTAGAATAGATAGGTATTTTTATCATTTAAAATCATTTTCTTGCCAAGTCAAAATACCCTTGGGGTCATAAGATGTCAGATGACCGCATTTTACCTAGGTTCTAATGACTTAGAGAGGGGTCAAAAGTCTTAATCCTTTTGCCAAGGTTTAGTACCTTTAAAAATTCATCTAAGCCCCTTTTTCGAAAGATAGGACAGAGGTATATGCCCTTAAAGTATGCAATATAACCCCCCATGTGCCTTGGTGTATCATTTTAAGCCATTTGATGACAAACTCATGGAGGAGAAGCCTTTAATGCTTAAATACTTTTTGCAAAAGTATCTAGGAATTTTATTATTTTATGATTTTTTGTAGAAAAATCAAATATTGTAATTGCAATAGACTTGGTGAAATTATGAGCCATGTGTATTTCTTTATTTTTGCAAAAAATCAAATTGAACATGAGATATGTTAAAACTGCCAAGTCTTGTGAAGTTTTGTTTTAAAGCAATCATTTATAAATTGCTTTTAAAACTTAACTATTTTTAGACAGTTAGGCTAATAGGACAAATCATATATTCTTTTTTGATTTGTTTTATTTAGAGGAAGATAAGACAAAATTTGAGATCCAATAGCCAGAAGAAAGTAGATTTGTGGTGGGGTCACATGAAAGGATCCTTTGGCATCCTATTTTCAGAGTTTGGACACATTTGGAGAGATTTTGTTTTTGCTTTTCTAAGTAGCTCAAAAATGGACTTGGAGTCTATTTTAGGATACTTTTTTCCAGCTTTTAGGGGGAGATCATTCTAGAGCATATATGGCAGAGTTATACTTTCTTTTCAGCAGGCCCAATTAGAGTTTTACAGTATAGAGTAGAGATCAGAGTGCAGAGATATCATAATCTTCCTCTCACATCAAGAGTGTTGTATTCATTTTCATGTACTCATTATTCCTTCAGATATAGAGCAACAATTTTCCTTCATTTTTGCCTCTCTTGTTGCACAACTAATTTGATATAACACTATGATAAGCATTTATCCTTTGTTTTTGTCTAGGTTTTGTAATAGGATATGTAGTTTTTTGCTTAATTCAAGTTGCATGTTGTGTTTAATTAAACCTTCATGCAAAATATTTATGAATTGGGTAAAATAAGAAATGTTGTGAAGATCAGTACTCTGTGGTCTGACTGTGAGTAAGATCTGATTGTGTATCACCTAGATTACATTTTAGTTATTCATTTCAGAATATCCTCCTATCCCTTTTCCCTTGCAAGTCATTAGATTAGAAAAATCATAAGGAGAACAAGCTCACTTTGGAGATTCCCTCTCGAAATAGATCACCCACAATCTAGGAGGGTTTCCATGTTTTGATATGACAGTTAAGCTTGACTTGACTAGTGGCTCAATCCTGATTGACAATAGTTTTTGGCATGCTCAGTGGGACTCTGAAAGCATTTTCAAAGAAGGGCAGATGCAAAAAGATGGGGGACCAAAAAGTGGCCAAATTCTTAAAACTTTTTAAAAAGTCATAACGCGAGCGGATTATAATATGATTGCTTTATAGCACGCTCACATTATGGCTTGGTGTTGCCGAGCCTTTACCTCAGCAACACAAAACCATAATGGGCTCGCGCTATAACATGAATGTGTTATTGTTTTCTTTGCATTTTTTTTTTTGCAAAAGTTTGCCCAATGTTTAAGGGTCAAGGGTTTAATGGTTGAAGGATTAGGGTTTAAGGCATACTGTCAAGGGTATAGGGTTTAGGGTTGAAGTTTTAAGTGATGAGGGTTGAGGATTTGGGGATGAGGGTTAAGGGATTAGGGTTTAAGGTATAGTGTCGAGGGTAGAGGGTTTAGGGTTTAAGGTTTAAGGGTTGAGGGTTGAGGCTTTAGGGATAGGGTTTAGGATTTAAGTTATAGTGTTGAGGGTTGAGTGTTTAGGGATAGGGTTTAGGATTTAAATTTTAAGGGTTGAGGATTTAGGGATAGGGTTTAGGGTTTAAGGTTAAATGAGAGACCTAGGTGGCTAAGGACGGATGGAGAGGTAGACAAGGAGTGACTAAGAAACTTAGAGAGGGGAGAGGTAGAGGTGAGGAGGGGATAGAAATGAGAGATAGAGAGGTGAGGGGAGAGATAGAATAAAATGAGAGAGTGAAGTTGACAACTTGAGGGAAAGATGGGTAAGGAGGAGGGAGAGAGGTGGAGAGGAAGGGAAATATCTAGAGAGCCCTGAGAGATATACAAGTGAGAGACCTACAACCTAGGGAGAGAGGGGTGAGAGAGATAGGGGAGAGATGGGAGTGAGGCAGATAGGGGAGGAGAGGGGTGGATAAGGGTTGAGGGTTTAAGGATCAAGGGTTTAGGGTTTAGGGTTTAAGGGTTGAGGGTTTAAGGGTCAAGGGTTTAGGGTTTAAGGGTTGAGGGTTTAAAGGTTGAGGTATTAAGGGTCTAAGGGTTGAGGGATTAGGGTTTAGGGTTGAGGGATTAGGGTTTAAGGTATAGTGTCAAGGGTTGAACCCTAATCCCTCAACCCTCGACACTATACCTTAAACCCCAAGGTTGAGGGATTAGGGTTTTAAGGTATTGTGTCGAGGGTTGAGGGATTGGGGTTCAACTCTCGACACTATACCTTAAACCCTAATCCCTCAACCCTTAGACCCTTAATACATCAACCCTTAAATGCTCAACCCTTAAACCCTAAACTCTTGACTCTTAAACCCTAAAGCCTTAAATCCTTAACCCTTATCCACCTCTCTCCTCCCCTATCTGCCTCACCCCCATCTCTCCCCTATCTCTCTCACCCCTCTCTCCCTAGGTTGTAGGTCTCTCACTTGTATATCTCTTAGGGCTCTCTAGATATTTCCCTTCCTCTCCACCTCTCTCCCTCCTCCTTACCCATCTTTCCCTCAAGTTGTCAACTTCACTCTCTCATTTTATTCTATCTCTCCCCTCACCTCTCTATCTCTCGCCTCTATCTCCCACTCACCTCTCTACCTCTCCCCTCTCTAGGTCTCTCAATCATTCCTTGTTTGCCTCTTCATCTGTTCTTAGTCATCTAGGTGTCTCAACCTAAACACTAAACCCTATCCCTAAAACCTCAACCCTCAACCCTTAAACCTTAAATCCTAAACCCTATCCCTAAACCCTCTACCCTCTACACTATACCTTATACCCTAATCCCTTAACCCTCAACCCTAAAGCCTCAACCCTCAACCCTTAAACCTTCAACCATAAACTTTGTCCCTAAACCCTCTACACTTGACACTATGCCTTAAACCCTAATCCCTCAACTCTTAAACCCTTAATCCCTCAAACCATAAACCCTTAAACCCTATATACCCTTTACACTTAACCTTGGACACTCAACCTTGAACATTATCCCTTAACCTTCAAACCTCTACCCTATACCCTATACCCTAAACCCTAAACCCTAATCCCTCAACCCTCAACCCTAATTTTGATTCTCTTCCATTGATTCAACATCATTGTTGTTTTCCCCATTAGAAACCAATTCATTCAGCAACTTGCTGCCCATTGGTTGACTTGAACTGCTTACTCTATTAGAAAAAGGACATCTTTTATTTGTATCAATGTTGGTATTCATAAGTTGAAGAGCATTGATATTTTTCACACACCTTGTTCTTTGAAATATCTTAACCTTAAAATATGACTTGGATATGTACTTGAACATAGCAAAATCTCCAATCTCTAACCCATGATTCACAAAATTTTCCCAACCCTGCCTAAATTCTAGTTTATTTATTGTATACCCTCAACCCTAATCCCTCATCCCTAAACCCTAAACGCTATCCCTATTCCTAAACCCTCAACTCTCAACATTAAACCCTAATCTGTCAACCCTAAACCCTATCCCTAAACCCTCAACCCTCAACACTATACCTTAAACCATAATTCCTCAACCCTAAACCCTAATCCCTCAACCCTAAACCCTAAACCCTATCCCTAAACCCAACAAAATTGCTTTGCCTTATGTTAGGTTGTTAAACCCATCATTTTTGACACTCTTCTCTTAAAGATATCTAAGTTGCAAGAATATGTCAGAAAAATGGCTATGAACTTTTTTAATGTTAGTAATGTTATATGGCATGTTTTTCTGGCCCATCTAGGGTTCATTATGCCAATAGGTGTACACACTATGAGAAATGCTTTATGTATGGTACATCCACAGTGAGTAATTAATAGTTGAAATCAAAAGGATGATCATTATGAGAAAAGCTTTGCATTGGGGTACATCCACAGTGGGCAATGACTGGCTGAAATCAGAACCCCTGATCAACATTAAGTGAACATTTTTTTATTAAGATTTTTTAAAAAGATTAGCATACTCTCTCCACCTATTTGCTTGAATTTAAATTGGGGCCATAAAAATGTGCACACATCTGCTCCAAATGTATAACCGGGGGGTAATTAAAACCATCAACTAGATAAAATAAATAGCTTTGGCCATAAAAATCAATCAGTCTTTTAAAAATAGATATTAGTAACTATACATTTTAGTACCATTTCTTTCTTGATTTTCTATTTTTAATTAACTAATTTTTGTTTGTTTTAGACAAAATATTACAATCCTCATGAAGATCTTTTCTTGTATAATTTTCTCCTTTTATCTTTGGCCTGTATTTTCCCTCCTAGAAGTTCTTTCAGAAGGATCCTTATTTTATCTTTCAATCTATATGAACTCTAAACATAAATCTATGTTTCTTGTTGTCCACCCCGCACTTAGGGGAGGTATATTGTTATGAAATAGGCAAATAATCTCCCATTGTTTACTAGCTCTATCCACAAGATCTACTAAACTTTTTTCTCTTGGTAATTGTAGAGGACATTCACCTATTTTTGGTAACTCCTGCATTCCCAAACCATTACAAAAACTAAGTTATTTTAACCCAATAAATAGCTGATTGCGTTGATTTAAAACTCTACTATATTAAAGATTAGCATTCACACAAATGCAGATGTTCATATTATAGAAGACTGCATTATATTAGACTATTAGAGATCCCTCAGAAAAATGTAATAACAAAACTGCTTTGCCTTATGTTAGCTTACAATTAAACCCATTCTTTTTGACACTTTTCTCTTAATAAAGTAAGAAGAATAAGAATAGAAGGCAGAGAATTTGATCATATGGTCCGTTTACATTCTGTGACTTCATTTTCATTGAATAAAAAGGTAAATATCTAATTTGAAAGGTGGGTCAGAGTTCACTGTCATGTGCTTTTCTATATGATAGGGTCCATAATGTCTAGGGTTCTTCAAAGAGAAGCTTGTAACATAATTAAGTTTTTGTTATACCAATCCTCTAGGTAAAGCTACAATTCAAATGCCTTCTTTGAAAGTTAAATAAATTAAATTAGACTTACAATTTTGATTTTCTTCCATTGCTTCAACAACATCATTGTTTTCTTCATTAGAAACCAATTCAAGATCAACAACTTGTTGCCCATTGGTTGACTTGAATTGCATCCTCTGTTAGAAGAAGGGCATTTCTTATCTATATCAATGTTGGTATTCATAAGCTGAAGAGCATTGATATTTTTCACACACCCTGTTCTTTGAAATATCTTAAGCTTAAAATATGACTTGGATATGTACTTGAACATAGCAAAATCTCCAATCTTCAGCCCATGATGATTTACAAAATTTTCCCAACCCTACCTAAATTCTAATTTATTTATGGTACCCCCTAATTGTACATCCCACTCCTGCCCACCTGGGCCTTACAACAACATATGTTCGTCTGTGTTGTCTATAAACTGTGAAACAAATGTAGGAGGAATGCGTTGCCATAAACACATTACACAATTAGATTTTACAAGTTCTTAATAGTGTACAAGAAATAAAAGAATGAAAAATAATGATAAAGTTACCAATTTTTATGTAAAGTTTGCAAGCATAACTTTGAAGAAGGAGGCAGGCCCATTAAACCAATTAAATCAGCAACTTGCTACCCATTTGTTGACTTGAACTGCATCCTTTGTTAGAAGAAGGGCATCTTTTATCTGTATCAATGTTGGTATTCATAATCTAAAGAGCATTGATATTTTTCACACACCCTATTCTTTGAAATATCTTAACCTTAAAATATGACTTGGATATGTACTTGAACACAACGAAATCTCCAATCTCCAGCCCATGATGATTCACAAAATTTTCCCAACCCTGCCTAAATTCCAGTTTATTTATGGTACCCCTTAATTGTACATCCCACTCCTACCCACCTGGGCCTTGAAGGAGGCATGCCCATTTAACCAACTCATTCAACAACTTGCTGCCCATCGGTTGACATGAATTGCATACTCTGTTAGAAGAAGGGCATCTTTTATTTGTATCAATGTTGGTATTCATACGCTGAAGAGCATTGATATTTTTCACACACCCAATTCTTTGAAATATCTGAACCTTAAAATATGACTTGGATATGTACTTGAACACAACGAAATCTCTAATCTCCAGCCCATGATGATTCACAAAATTTTCCCAACTTGCCTAAATTCCAGTTTATTTATGGTACCCCTTAATTGTACATCCCACTCCTACCCACTTGGACCTTGAAGAAGGAGGCATGCCCATTAAACCAACTCATTCGACAACTGGCTGACCATCGGTTGACTTGAACTGCATACTCTTTTAGAAGAAGGGCATCTTTTATCTGTATCAATGTTGGTATTCATAAGCTGAAGAGCATTGATATTTTTCACACACCCTATTCTTTGAAATATCTTAACCTTAAATTATGACTTGGATATGTACTTGAACACAACAAAATCTCCAATCTCCAGCCCATGATGATTCACAAAATTTTCCCAACCCTACCTAAATTCCAGTTTATTTATGGTACCCCTTAATTGTACATCCCACTCCTGCCCACCTGGGCCTTGAAGAAGGAGGCACACCCATTAAATCAACTCATTCGACAACTTGTTGCCCATCAGTTGACTTGAACTGCATAGTCTATTAGAAGAATGGCATCTTTTATCTATATCAATGTTGGTATTCATAAGATGAAGAGCATTGATGTTTTTCACACACCCTGTTCTTTGAAATATCTTAACCTTAAAATATGACTTGGATATGTACTGAACACAGTGAAATCTCCAATCTCCAACCCATGATGATTCATAAAATTTTCCCAAATTCTAGTTTATTTATGGTACCCCTTAATTATACATCCCACTCCTGCCCACCTGGGCCTTGAAGGAGGCACACCCATTAAACCAACTCATTCGACAACTTGCTGCCTATCGGCTGACTTGAACTGCATACTCTATTAGAAGAAGGCCATCTTTTATCTGTATCAATGTTGGTATTCATAAGCTAAAGAGCATTGATACTTTTCACACACCTTGTTCTATGAAATATCTTAACCTTAAAATATGACTTGGATATGTACTTGAACACAGCGAAATCTCCAATCTCCAGCCCATGATGATTAACAAAAATTTTCCCAACCCTACCTAAATTCTAGTTTATTTATGGCACCCCTTAATTGTACATCCCACTCCTACCTACCCAGGCCTTGAAGAAGGAGGTACACCTATTAAACCAACTCATTCAACAACTTGATACCCATCGGTTGACTTGAACTGCATACTTTGTTAGAAGAAGGGCATCTTTTATCTATATCAATGTTGGTATTCATAAGCTGAAGAGCATTGATATTTTTCACACACCCTATTCTTTGAAATATCTTAACCTTAAAATATGACTTGGATATGTACTTGAACATAGTGAAATCTCCAATCTCCAACCCATGATGATTCACAAAATTTTCTCAACCCTACCTAAATTCTAGTTTATTTATGGTACCCCTTAATTGTACATCCCACTCCTGCCCACCTGGGCCTTGAAGAAGGAGGCACACCCATTAAACTAACTCATTTGACAACTTGTTGCCCATCGGTTGACTTGAACCGCATACTCTGTTAGAAGGGCATCTTTTATCTGTATCAATGTTGGTATTCATAAGTTGAAGAGCATGGATATTTTTACACACCTTGTTCTTTGAAATATCTTAACCTTAAAATGTGACTTAGATATGTACTTGAACATAATGAAATCTCTAATCTCTAGCCCATGATTATTAACAAAATTTCCCCAACCCTACCTAAATTCTAGTTTATTTATGGTACCCTTAATTCTACATCTGAATCCTGCCCACTTGGGCGTTGAAGAAGGAGGCATGCCCATTAAACCAACTCATTTGACAACTTGTTGTCCATCGGTTGACTTGAACTGCATACTCTGTTAGAAGAAGGGCATCTTTTATCTGTATCATTGTTGGTATTCATAAGCTGAAGAGCATTGATATTTTGCACACACCCTATTCTTTGAAATATCTTAACCTTCAAATATGACTTGGATATATACTTGAACACAACAAAATCTCCAATCTCTAACCCATGATGATTCACAAAATTTTCCCAACCCTACCTAAATTTCAATTTATTTATGGTACCCCCTAATTGTACATCCCACTCCTGCCCACTTAGGCCTTGCAACACCATATGTTCGTCTGTGTTGTCTATAAACTATGAAACAAATGCAGGAGGAATGGGCTACCATAAACACATTACACAATTAGATGTTACAAGTTCTTAACAGTGTAAAGGAAATAAAAGAATGAAAAATAATGTATAGAGTTACCAGTTTTTGTGTAAAGTCTCCAAGAATAATTTTGAAGAAGGAGGCACGCCCATTAAATAAACTCATTCGACAACTTGCTGCCCATCGGTTGACTTGAACTGCATACTCTGTTAGAAGAAGGGCATCTTTTATATATGTATCAATGTTGGTATTTATAAGCCGAAGAGCATTGATGTTTTTCACACACTCTATTCTTTGAAATATCTTAACCTTAAATTATGACTTGGATATGTACTTGAACACAACAAAATCTCTAATCTCCATCCCATGATGATTCACAAAATTTTTTGCAACCCTTCTTAAATTTTAGTTTATTTATGGTACCCCTTAATTTTACATCCCTAAAGCCTAAACCCTAATCCCTATTCCCTAAACCATAAACCCTAATCCCTAATTATAATTTATGGTACGCTAATCCCTAAACCCAAAACCCTAATCCCTTATCCCTAAACCATAAATCCTATCCCTAAATCCTCAACCCTCAACACTTAAACCTTAAATCCTAAACCCTATCCCTAAACCCTCAACCCTCAAAACTATACCTTAAACCCTAATCCCTCAACCCTAAACTTTCAACCCTAATCCCTATCCCTAATCCCTCTACCCTCAACACTCTACCTTAAACCTAATCCCTCGACCCTCAACCCTAAATGCTATCCCTAAAGCCTCAACCCTAAACCCTAATCCCTCAAGGTCCTAAACTCTAATCCCTTATCAACAAACTCTAAATCCTATCCCTAAACCCTCAACCCTCAACCTTAAACCTTAATCACTTAATCCTTATCCACCCCTCTCCTCCCCTATCTGGCTCACCCCCATCTCTACCCTCCTCTACCCTCGACACTATACATACATACATATAAGAATACATACATACATATAGGTATACATACATACATACATGATTAATAACCTTGAACATAAAAAATTTTAAGGGGGACATAACATGCTCGCGTTATGTTTTGATTTGGGAATCCCAAGCCTTAGGCTTGGGATTTTCTTTGGATTTCCAACCCAAAGGCTTGGAGTGCCTTCCCAATGTCCAGAGATGTGTTTTTCCATATTCTACAGGATTTCACATAATTTTGTTCATGCTAACCCTCAAATTTGCATGTGTTTCAAGGTCAAACAAATCAAACACTTGGGTAATGTTAGGCTTTCTCTTAGCTATTTAACGATGCAATTTTTTTCACATTTTGACAATGTTCAACTTTTCATCTTTAATTTCTTTTGTTTGTGTGTCTGTTTTTGGGCAAAAACCATTGTTTGGTCTTTTTTTTCATTGTAAATTAACCATTCATTGAAATTTAAAAAAAAATACATATTTAGAAACTAGACTCCATTCTACACATATTAAAAAAAGGAAAAAATAAATTTCAATTAGTTTTCAAAATTTATAGGGGTAGCACGGCCAAAAGTCTATTTTTTAGGATGTGTCCACTTCGAAAATTAGTAAAAAATCAAATATTCATGAAAAAAATTATCAAAAAAATTGGGCATAAACTACATGCTATTAGCTAATTTCTCACTGAAGCAATTTTAAAAATACCAAAAAATAGTTGACCTTTTGAGGGAGCCACAAAACATGCTATGTTATGTTTTTTTGACAGAAACAACACTAATTTCTGTGGCTCCCTCTTTTGAATCCCTTAATCTATACCATTTAAAAAAAAAATAGTAGTTTTGAAAGTAGACTCAAAGTACTACGAACATTGTTTTGGTTGCATCTCCAAATTTTGAGTGTAACTATGCTCAATTTCTCATCCAAGGCCAGCATTTCCTAATTTCAGAAAAAAAGTTGCCACTTAAGACCCCTTTTTGGCCCCCCATCTTTTTGCACTTGCCCAAAAGTTTTTCAATCTTCAAGTCATTGTTCCAGTATACACAGTAGTGTTCTAGCCTTCGGAGGCTTCTTACAAGTATACCTGGTGACTCTAAATTTGAATCTACTGGTTTTGGTACGATCAAGTGCTAATATATTATAAAAATCACCTTTCATTCTATCTTACAGCTTGCATATGAGTAGAAATGTCATATTTTCATAGGCAGTATGAATATCCATAGCCATACTATGAAAATGCTATCCATAGGGTTCCTTACCAGCCATATCAGACCAATCAAGCTGATGTTTCCAATTCCATGGCCCTACAAAGCCAACATGCGTAGTATAATTTCCACCCACCCACCCCAACTCAGCTTCCCAAATACTTAGGATGCTTACCACATGCCTATTTCTACCCAAGCTTCCAATCAACTTCAAAATTCCCAAATTAAAGAGCTTAATGACATTTTGTTAGACTTTAATAAGTAGATAAAGGAGATTAACAAGCAATGGGAGTATAATCAGCACCAAGAGGAACTGGCTTATGGCCTATCTGCACGAGTAGGAGTTGGAGGCACAAAGAGTACAATGTGGGCAGGAAATTGCAAGCATGAAGAGTTATTAATACTAATAGGAAGAAGGATTTCAAGCAAGACAGTATGAAGAATCTGATTTGCAGCTAGAAGGTTTGACTCACCAAGTTTAAATTCAACATCTAGAGCAGCCACCCTGTGAGACCTTTGTTTTTTATTAGGAGTGGGAGACGCAAAAGAGATAGTTTAAAGAGGATCTGGAGAGAGAGGCCATTGCACAAACAAAGTTGTTGCTTGCTCGAGCCCAAGAAGCTCCTACTGTTTTAGAACAACTTACTCAAGAAGAGGTACGTAAGTATAATTTTCCAAGTTTCAGACAAGATAAGCCTCTTGATGCCCCTAAAGTAGAAATTCTAAGTTTCAAGCCACTCGAAGAATTCCCTTCCTGTCAAGAAGTTAGTCTTGAATGCAAATAGACTCCTCAGAAAGTCAAAATCCCAAGTTTTAGAGGTTTTCATTTTGTTGAGGAGCCTGCTAGCATTCAGGACCAGTCTATTAATGGACAGAAGGGAGCTAAGAGGATAAACTTATTGCATAGAGCTTTGGAACAATATCAGTTAGAATAGAAAAGAATTGAGAAAGAAAAGACTTCTTCTGATGAACCTTTCAATGATTGCATTAATGACCCTCCTTGCTATGTGAAAGATGACCAACCAGACAGATCAAATGAGATGAGGGAGGTCGCTGCCATTTGTGTTGTTTCTATAGCTAATTATGAACATGATGCATTAGAAGAGAATGTTGGTTCGAGCTTGGCACCAAACCCATTACATTTTGACTCATTTTAAAATTTCTCTATTATTGTTAATAAGATGCATGAAAGTAGGGTATAGACAAATTTGCATAAGGAGGAGTCAGTTTCTCTGTTCAATCAGTTACCCGGTGTTGTGGAACTGGAAGAAGAATCAATGCTCATGTCAGAAGCACCAATTCTAGAACAACATTGAGATATCAAACCTTGTGATGAGTTGCTGATTGATGCTAAACAACCTAACAAAGAGGTGTTGATTCAAGGACAAATTTGTGAGGACAACCCTAATTCAAATAATCAAGAGCTTATAGAGGATCTTTTGCAAGCTGAAATTGAGCTCTTTTGCTCACATTTAGCTGTTATACCCACATCTTTAGAGGAGAGTAGTCTGAAACAAAAAAAACAAGAAGAGGAGTTGATTGCATTTATGAATAAATCATTGGTTATTGAGAAGTATAACCAACAACATGATCTCGACTGGTTAGAAGAGCTACCTTACTGTCACACGAAGGAATTCGAAGTTGATATGCCAATTGATGATATGTTGAAAGAGGTTAGTTCATCATTTTAATACTTGCCTTCATTAACTGAAGAGATTCTTGTTTCTAAGTGTATCTCCTCAAGTCATAATGAATTTTTTGAGTCTAGTATAGCTCTTGCCAGGGATCTTCTAAGTTTTGATGGTTTAGATGAACTATTAGCTACTTTGACTAAGGAGAGTGATCCATTGATTCAAGAGGAATAAGCCACATGGTAGGCTATCATGCAAAGTGTAGATAATGCTATTATTTCCAGTCCCAAGCCTTCAAGAGGATGTCCCATTAGATATTTGGCTGGGTTGGCATCCACTAAGAAGGGACAACCTCATAACAACACTAGATCAGATCATCTAAGAGAGTATCAAGTTGAGTTCAATCAGCCGACTGGCTTACTTGATTAGTTTACCAAACAGGACAATGGGGTAGATAGCCGCTTTTGGTTTTCTAAGAAGGTAATACAATAGTTTATGGAGTATTTTACTATTCTCCACTATTTTTGGCTGACTAACAAGCTCATGGAGTATCACAGATTGCTAAGGAAGGGCATCTATTTTGTGGAGCTAGTGAATGGTTTTGTTTGACCAGCATAAGTAGGTTGGTTAGAGTAGGATTATGTTAGTGTTTTGGTTAATAAGTGCTTCATGCACACTTGTTTTCAATCAGTTTTTATTTCCCTAAGTGCTACTGCACAGATGTTTTGGCCATCAGGCCCTGTTAGATTGCTTTCAGTTTAGTTTATTTTCAGTTTTTTGTCACTATTTGAACTAGTTGGAGAGCTGAATTGCAATGTTTTTTGAGTACAAGAAGAGCAGAGTATGGCTCAATGCCCAATGGATGTTCAAGGCAACTGATCAAATGCTTAGTAGGCAAGCATGTAGTAGAAGTCACCAGAAATGTTACCATTTTTTCACCACAACTCAAAATTGGCAAAGCTAATGTGACAAATTCATTTTATGGGTGAAGGTTAACATTCTTCTGTTATGAATTATTTGCATAGTTGATTGTGTTTCAGTGTTAAATGCAGTTCATTTGTTTAACAAAAGAAAGATTCAGTTCTTCCATTATATTACAGGATATCCATTAGAGAGATAAGTATTTCAAACCCTACAATGATTATTCATTTATAAGTGAAGTACATAAAAGGATAAACATTGCATTGAAAGAAATGATGACATATCAAATGTCCCACAAAGGTCGTGGGTAATAGTTGAACATATCCAGATATAAAGAAAATGCTATACATCTAATGACAAGAAAAGAGAAGGTCATAGCCATCATTGCCTTGGAGGTTTTTGATCTTCGAAGTTGTCTTCTGTCCTACTCCTGATCTATGACGAGAACCTGTAAAAAATGTGGGAGGGTCCTGTTAGAGCTTTGGTTGTGAGATCTCTATATCCTATCAGAAGAGGCATAACACTTTGTTTATAATGCATTGATCAATGATCACCATTCACATGCAAGAGGAACTGAGAAGGAAACAATCATGGAACTTCATTGGTTTATCTAATTTGTTTCTTTCATGTGCACGTATAGGTGAAGGTATGTTGTTGTTTGAAGACATATCAACACGTGGTATAAAATGGGCTCCCACAAGGGTTGAGCCCAGCGTGCTGCCCTCAGTTCTCAGAGGGGAAGAATTGCAGATACATCACATTCAAATCAATTGAACTAAAGGAATATCAAGCAATCAAATACGTTGATTTCTAAAACAGATCATGCTCATGATTATAGTTCAAAACATGAAATGCAACCACAAGGATGAACTAAAATCATTTAGGACAGCATTCAACACAAGGGGACAGCTGTCAATATTACTACAACTGCCACTAAGGAAGTGGAATTAAAAAATGGTATGGAATTGTCAAGCTGATACAGTCATCATTTGCATCTCATAATACAAGAAAGAGAGATGTTACTTAATCAAAATAGGTGCATCATTATGCCTTGTCACATAACCAAACTTGATTGTTTAAATGATGCAGAGAAGAAGTAAAACTTTCATAGCAATCAAATAGATCATGCCAGATAGATCATAAGCTATAGGAAATTGCATGTGGAGAATGCTATACACAAAAGCATGCCATCTTGAATGGTGAAATGGAACAACAAAATATGTGTTATGATAGATCGAATATATAAAAATGACAAGTGAAGTTCAATATATGAGGTATGCTCAAAAACCATCAGAGGGTTGCAATATCTATAGTCATATACAGGTGAAGTGCATGAAGGATAGAGCAACAAAACAATAGTGGGTCATTTCAGTGATCATAATATGCTACAGTGACAAAAGTATCAGGTATGTTCATATCAAATGGTGATATCTACGGAAGATGCAATGACTCAAGAAGGGGCAGTCAACCAATATAACTGTCATGAATATAAAATGTATGCTACAGGAAGAGAGTGACTGCCATTAAAATGATAGATCTCAAATGCATCAGAATAGAGTGCATCTACAGAAGTAGTGAACAAATTTGAGTTTGTTTTGGAGAAATATATCAATAATGCAAAGTGATCATAGAGTTGTGGTAAAATGGACTGTCATATCAAATATCAGACGTCAACTGCTAGATTTTGTTATTTTTATCTTAAGAAATCATGTAGTCAAAGTAATGACAGAGAGAAAGTATATGTAACATATCATGTGAGGACATCATATACAAGGAGCACATCGAGTAGTGATATCAAATGCATTATTCAGCTGATTAAAACACAAAAGAAATCTACAAAAAAATGAAATGTCAAGGTAGACACAAAGATCTTGTTTGCCAGTCACAACCCCATAGCCACAGAAACATTGTATATCAAAAGAAGTGACAATTTGTAGAGCAACTACAAGATGTGCACAGGAATGTATTGTTACATTTTAAGACAAAAGTCGCAGTCCAAATTTAAGATCCATTTCATGCTTGCATGGGTTCTGGAGTACATTTCATTCACAACATAGACATGCTAAATAGTGTATTTTTATCAACAACCAGATCAAGGTGAAATTACAAGATACATGAGGAAAGAAATAGAACATATACAGTGGTTCTATGTAGAAATGGGTATCATGGGTGGTTTTGAGCCATCAAAAGTGTAAAGACTGCACAGAAAATGTACTTCTAGCCATGACCACCAAACAGCCAGAATGTTTCAGTTCACTTTTTGCAAGTATAAAATGGAGAAAGGATGCATATATTTCTACAAATTTCAAGCTCATGTTAGAGCTATTCTTAAAAGGAAGTGTCTAGAAAGAAAGTGCATGATAATGAAACCAATGAAACCCTTGTTACTTTTCAAACAAATGCAAAGATCTTGTTTGTACCAGTCGTGGCCATATAGGAGTCAAGAAAATTTTTCATAATATGTCGACCCACTAAGGTTTCAAGGCCAAAACACAAATATATAGAGAGGAATGGAAACCCATTGTATTCTCACAAAGTAAATACAGCGACAACATGGTAAAGGACATATGGTGGTTGGTTTTAAACCGTCAGAAGCTACATAAAGCTTTAAAAAAATGAAATATGCAGTGACAATTGGAAGCCTTACCTCTAATTGAAGATAATGTATGATGGTGCAGAGTTTAAAACCTTTTCTTGTTTCATTTTCCTCTCTCAGAATGTAACCATGGCGGCCATGTGTAATAGAGCATATTTGCTCAAAGATGAAGTGTGAAATGGTCTGAAAGAATAGGGCAACATAGTTTTGCTTTAGGGTTTTCTTTTCCCTAGAATAGATGGGCATTTTTATCACATTTAAAATCATTTTCTTGCCAAGTCAAAATGCCCTCAAGGTCATAAGATGTGAGCTAACCACATTTTGCCTAGGTTCTAATGACTTAGAGAGGGGTCGAAAGTGTAATGTCCCCATCTAGTGAGTCCGAATTTTTTGCAACCTTGCACAATTCAACTCACTAAAGAGAACATTAGTATACAATTCTTCTTTAAATTCACATATCATCTATAAACATAAGCCATTTGTTATCATAGATGGATTGTATACATTTCATGATTCCCTAGAAGAGATCTACTTGGCCCTTTTTGTTAATCAAATCCTCCATCTTATGAGAGTGAATCCGTTAGGGTGCAATGCCAATGGTATTGGTCATTCTTCCTTTGAGGGGTACTCTAGACCCAGGCCACTCTAGGACCTTCCTTTGACTTGGGGTTCTCTAGACCACTCAAGTCAAAAGACTACCTCTTGCTCCCCAAGGTACCATCTTGAGACAAGGGTTCGAAGGGGTGCTCTAGACCAATGAACCCATACCTATCCTTGGTTGATTGCCCGCCCCTAATCTTCCCTACTCCTCATAGTGGTGAGTTGATTAACATTATTGCCTTCCTCTATTTTAGGAATTCATGCCTTTTATGTACTTATACTCTTTGTATTCTTTCCTTAGTTCATTATAACGAAAATGCACATAAATATTTCATACTCATTACATAATCTAACTAAACTGATTGCAATGTAAACAATTCATAATTTATAATGATTTCATGCTATCACAGTCAGCTATTGTTACTGTTACACAATGCAATTCATATGTTCATTGTTCACCATTTATCATGACATTTCACATGCTATCTTCATGATCTTATCAACATTCACTTCTTCTCTATAACTTATATACTTTTCCTTAACACCATATGGGGTTGATAGGGTGTAGCATGTTGTTGTTCATCATAGGCTATGTTTGTCTCCCATCCTTATTCAAGAACTACTTGGTGTATTCTTGAGGCTAAGGCATCCGTGAGGATTCTTGGTACTCTAGGTAGCCAAGACCAATACATTGACTATGAATGATAAACTAGACATGTCACCCTTCATTGATCCCATATGTGGTTAATGAATGGGATATAGAATACACAGTTAGTGAATATTACATATGACTATCCATGAATTATATTGCTCAGAACTGGCTGTAAATAAATGCAGTGTTATACTGAACATTAATACAAGCAAGGGAAACAATGTACTGTCATACCTATGGTATTATGTCAGTTTGATTACTGGAGCCTGCAAGAATGGTAGTTTGCTGTTGGAAAGTCTTCTTATAATGCTTGCTTTGATATCTTTGATAATAGATCAGAATTATATAGAGTATCTTTGAACTGCAGATGTTTTTCATTGGTGATTTTCTAATATATACTGCAGAGTATGTATTGGTGGGATGAGATAAGACTGTGTATGCTGATTCGATGATGGTAGATGATGATTCGATGATGTTCACCCTTCCCCAGAGAATGCTAAGATATTCCCTATATATATTCTCTAACCATCGTATCTTTCTGATCAGTCACGTCCTTTGTTAGAGATGCCACCATCTAAATGAAGATTAGTGCCCTTTTTGTTTAGATTGGCAGCTAACAATCCATTATTATAATCACCTTTTTTTTCCCTTCATCTAATTTGTACTTTTGTGGTATTTGTCTTATTCTTGAATCGTGGCTTAATCTTGCAAATGACTTTAAACTTTATCCATTATTGTTTACGTGGAATATTTCTTCTTTAGTCAGCTTATATTTGAAGTTTGGAGGAATCAGTCTTGTGAAGAGAATGCTTCTTATGATCCAACAAAACTGTCTATATTCAGATGGGACATCACATAATATTACCTTTTAATAAATCACCATGTATTACCTTTTTGCGGTATGGGTGAGTCAGCCTTTATAATATTATTTTCAAATCTTAAACTTCCAAACAAATTCGATGGTTGCTGTATGGTTTAAATCTTATTTGGAATTCTTTAAGGAATAATCACAAGTGGGTCCCAGCCTTAAGAATATTACTTAAACTATTTTTAATTAACAAGGCTACTCATGGGGGGACATCTTCTGACATAGTGCAGCTTTTTGTTTCCTTGTGAATTGAATCACACTATACATTGATGCATCATGGGAGCTGCTTGCCATATAAACTAATTTTGATCTTATTAGTTATTACTAATCCTTGTCTCTCTATTGCTTAGGCATTGTTACTATATTTAATATACTATATTATATAATAGCTTTACTAGTACCTTTAGTGATATATGAATAATAACTTTATTAATAATATTTAACAAAAAAATAATATTATTAATATTTGTATATATTTATTTATATTTAGTTTTATGACATTGATTGTAAATACATTCAATCTATAATATTTAATATATATTTAATTTATGATTTATAAATATATCTATATTCAATGGAGGGACATGACAGTGGTATGTATAGAAGATTAGGGGCGGGCAATCAATTCATAATGTTAATATCTCCAACATAGCAGTCACATGATCCAAAGACTTCCACAAGAACATTATTGGTGCAGGAGCACCCCTACAAGACAGGATATAGGTTCATTGTCCGCATGACAGGACATTAGTCTATTTTTAGCATGTTTGACTTCATAATGTAATAAGGTCCATTGGACCAATGCATATGTATTAGATCAGCCTAGGAGAGTGTGCAGGTAGTTAGAGCTCGTGATCAGGTAGTATGAGCTGTCCTCTCCCAGCCGCTTGGAAGCTCCCAGCCGCTGGGAACCGAGTTGGTAGTACTCGTAGGATCTTGCTATAAATAACTTAGATCAGTTAGGGTTTGACATCAGAGTAGTAGTTATGTTATGTTGTACTGGTGATTGAGTGAGATCCAGAGATCAGTCCAGACATTGTGAAACATTGTTGTTCGATAGTATTGTAGAAACAGGACATTTGTGTTTCATCTAAATAAGATCTCATCAATTGCATTATCTGGTTTATCAGCTGTTTATGTTTTGATTTCTGTTCTGATTACAGGTTAATGGATTCTTTCAACCCTTCCACCAGTTGATTCTGTGAATCGGTGGAATGGTCATGCATGTTAGTTTAGGTTGTATTTTAGTTTTTTGTTTATGCATTTCATTGTGTGGGAGATCGATTGGTAGCATGCTATGAATCAACCTAGCATCCTCATGTGCTAGGGTTTAGGAAGATAAACTGTTAAGTTTTGATCTGAAGGTGATCCGGCCCGATCATCATGTTTTCTTTGTAAAATTGTGCGGTTCTGTGAGTTTGCATGCAGCTGACGGATATACAAGGATCTGCATGTGCTTTTCCAGACGGAGTGAATCGTATCGTCATCTACGAGTATATCGCTATCAGGACCAGGTTCTGAAGTTGGCAAAAATTGCATGTTTCAAGTGCATCAGGATGATATAGGTTGGATATATACTCAGTGTATATATCATCATCAAGATCACCTTTTGTGTGTATCCATCGTCCGCATATTGCTATCGCATGTAGAAGTGAAAGTTCACTTTTTGGCTAAGGATCAGAAAGGTCATCATCAGGATATTGAAAAGATCACCGGATATTCATTATCATGTTGCGGAGGATATAAGTGTCTTATATCCTGTTGACATCATCATCAGGTGCATTGACATCATCATCGGGTGCAAGTGACGTCATCATCATCAGGATATTGCAAATATCACCCTATGCAAGTTTATCCTGCTATCGCTAGGTGTTTTGGCATCGGCGTAAGTCATCAGCATAAAGTTTGGTTAACATCATCAGGATGTTTCAATATGACCTGATAAGTCATATCCTGATGCTGTTTGTTTAAAGTAGGTCGATATCAGGGTGACATAAGCATCAAAGAAAAGGTGCATAAGGAATATCATCATCAAGATATATGAGAGGAACCGGATATTTCATATCCTACCGACGAAGGGTGAAGATGATGCTAAACATCATGATGCTGCCGATAGAGTTTGGCGCTAAGTGAATAGTGATCATCAGGAGGATAATTGTGTTCGTCGAGTATCATGATGCTACTGACAGGCGAAAGGCGAAAGGCGATAAGGAAGTGAACAGTAGTTAGCAGGAGGATATTTCATGCCTCTTTGAAATATGATGATGCTGTCTGTGTTAGCAAGAAATATGATGATGATGATAAGCCGATAGGTATTACATACTGCATGTCCAGGATTTTAATATGCTGGTTGTGTTAATGACTCCTCCTTCCCATTTGTAAGCTTCTGTTGCGTTTCCTCTGCATCATAGTGGTATCAGAGCAAAGGAAGGATCTTCTGGAAAAGATCAGGATATAGCAGGATGTCAGATGAAGAAGGAACATCTAAGATTCCGGCAAGGATGACCAACGTTGAGTTGGCAGTTCTGGTAAAGAAACAGATTGCAGAGAGCAAGGCCGTGAAGGCTCAGAATCAGGAATTGAAGGATGAGTTAGAGAAGTTGAGGAACAGAGTAGGTTCTGGTAGAGAAGAAGATAGGGAAGAAGAAGAGATCCCTAGTTGGAATGAGGAGGTCATTCCTGCAGACCAGAGACCACTGTTGAACGCCCTCAAGGCCATGGAGAGGAGAACCATGGATGTGAAACTGGATTTGCCAGTGTTTACAGGAAAGATGGAACCTGATTCAGTGATGGAGTGGATAAACTCCTTGAACAATTTCTTTGAAACGGAGGAGATACCAGAACAACAGAGGGTGAAAATAGCCCAGTCAAAAATGAAAGAAGCTGCCTTGACATGGTGGAATTTTGTCCAAGATGATAGAGTACAGGAAGGAAAGCATAGAGTCACTACATGGAAGAAAATGATGGCATTAGTAAAAGAAGCTTATGTCCCATTGGATTACAGTATCCAATTACACAAGAGGAAGCAAAACCTGAAGCAGAAGGAGCTAGATGTCAGCTCATATACAGAAGAATTCATGAAACTTTGTATGAAAACAAAGGTAAAGGAAAGTGAAGAAGAGAAGGTAGCCAGATACCTTAATGGATTGAGGTTCAACATTCAGGAAGATTTAAGTCTGCATAATCTAGATACAGTTCAGAAATGCTTTCAGTTGGCATTGAAAGTGGAAGAGAAGTTAAAGAGAAAACAAGAACAACACAATAGAGGAAGAGGAAGACAACAAAGGGGTGGAAGAGGTCCTTTTAGAGGTAGAGGACATGGACATGGATATCAAGGAGAATCCAGTCATGACAATAGTAAGGGAAACAATAGTCAGAACCAGGGGGAAAATTATAGTCAGCAAGGAAACTTCAGAGGTAGAAGACCTTTCAGAGGAAGATCCCAGGGCAGAGGATCCATCAGATGTTATAACTGTAACAAAGAAGGCCATATAGCCAGCAGATGTCCAGAAAAGGCCACAAGCTCAACAGGAGAAAGGAGAACAAATCTGATCCAAGAACCTGATAATCAAAGTATGACAGGCTCTAATGATTTTCAGAGTGTGAATGCTCCTGATAATTATGGATACCCAGAAAGTGGAGAGTCTCTAATGATGAGAAGAACAGTGACTACCATGAAGGTACCTGACAAAGAATCCCCTCAAAGAAAGTCTCTTTTCAGGACTATTTGCAAAGTAGGAGGTAAGGCATGTAAAGTTTTGATTGATTCTGGTTCTACTGAAAATTTTGTGTCTGAAGAAATGGTGACAAAGCTTAAGCTTACGAGATTGCCTCACCCATCCCCATACAAAGTCTCATGGCTTACCCAAGGTCAGCAAACAATTGTAGAAGAGCAGGCTTGGGTAGAATTTCAGATTGGAGCATATAAGGATAAGTTGTTGTTTGATATTACCACGATGGATGCTTGCAATCTTTTATTTGGTAGACCATGGCAGTATGATTTGAATGCCCAACATGATGGTATTAGAAACACCTATACAATCACTAAAAATGGTAAGGTTATAAAGTTACTACCATTGACGGAGAAGGAGGAGAAATCTAAAGGAAAAGAGGTGAAGGTAATGCTGATGGAAGGTAAACAGTTCATGAAAGAAGTAGCAGCAGAAGGTGTAGTTGCATATGCCCTAATCCCATGTATGAGGGTGAATAAAGAACAGCAGCAAGAAGTCAAGGAAGAGAAAAAGCAAAGGTTCATAGACCCAGCTATCCAAGAGCTATTGGATAAGTACAAAGGTATCATCTCAGAGGGAATGCCAAGATCCCTACCACCTGTCAGGGATATTAGTCACTGCATAGACTTAATTCCA
The DNA here is from genome assembly GCA_027924645.1 of Cunninghamia lanceolata. Taxonomy (NCBI): domain Eukaryota; kingdom Viridiplantae; phylum Streptophyta; class Pinopsida; order Cupressales; family Cupressaceae; genus Cunninghamia; species Cunninghamia lanceolata. Next base: position 10,886,486 of record BSBN01000108.1, read on the forward strand.
GGGTCAACACTTCCAAACAAAGTAGCCTATAAGCTAACTCCAGAATAGAATGCAGAAGTAGCCAACAAATTGAAGAATTATTGGATTCAGGTCTGATTGGGAAAAGTTTAAGTCCATGTGCAGTACTAGCTGTACTAGGACCAAAGAAGGAAGGTACTTGGAGGCTTTGCACAGATTCCAGAGCTATTAACAAGATCACAATCAGGTATAGGTTTCCAATCCCTAGGATAGAGGATTTACTTGACTGTTTGGGAGGTGCTAAGTATTTTACAAAAATAGATTTGAAGAGTGGATATCATCAGATCAGGATTAGGCCAGGAGATGAATGGAAAACAACATTCAAAACTAATGAAGGGTTATATGAGTGGAAGGTTATGCCTTTTGGTTTATCTAATGCACCTAGTACTTTTATGAGGTTGATGAATGAGGTTTTGAAAGAGTTCATTGGTAAGTTTGTCATAGTATATCTAGATGACATTCTGATTTTCAGCAACACAAAAGAAGAACATCTCAGACACATAGATTTGCTTCTTAAGAGGTTACATGAAGAGCAGCTGATGATAAATTTAGACAAGTGTTTGTTCATGCAAGAGGAGATCACATATTTGGGTTTTGTCATTTCACAAGGAAAGTTACAAATGGATAAGGAGAAGGTAAGTGTCATATTGTCTTGGCCAACCCCAAAAACTATGAATGATGTCAGAAGTTTCCATGGGTTAGCAACCTTCTACAGGAAGTTTATAAGAGGGTTTAGTCATATTTGTGCACCCATGCTTGATACCATCAAGGGAGGACAGAAGTGCAGATTTGTTTGGACTCAAAGAGCAGATGATTCTTTTGAAACATTGAAGAAGAAGGTGGCACAACAGCCAGTCCTTGCACTTCCAGACTTTAACAAAATCTTTCAAGTGGAATGTGATGCCAGTCACATGGCCATTGGAGCAGTACTCAACCAAGAAGGTAGACCTATTGCATTTTTCAGTGAGAAGCTCAATGATGCTAAAAAGAGGTATTCCTCATATGATTTGGAAATGTATGCTTTAGTCCAGTCACTCAAGAAATGGAGGCATTACTTGATGCCAAAGGAATTCATAGTATTCACAGATAACCAGGCTCTGAGTTTCATAAACAGCCAGGAAAAGCTGAACCACAGACACATGAAATGGGTAGAAACCTTACAAGCTTTTACTTTTACATTGAAGCATAAGAAAGGAGTCAAGAATAAAGTTGCAGATGCTTTGAGCAGGAGAGTTCTAACAGTCAACCAGATTCAGTTAGAAAGTGTTGGCATTGATTCACTAAAGACCATGTATGAGACTGATGAAGATTTTGGGGAGATATATCATGTATGTACTTCTTTTGGAGAGAAATATCATGCTGAATTCTCTGAATTTTTGATTCAGGATGGATTGTTGTTCAAAGGTGGACAGTTATGTATTCCAAGGTGTTCTATGAGGTTAAACATCATTAAGGAGAAACATTGTGGAGCTATGGCAGGTCATTTTGGTCTAGATAAGACTCTTGATCTTGTCCGAAGACATTACTTTTGGCCTAAGTTACAATCAGATGTCAGAAAGTTTGTAGAGACATGTGTGATATGTCAGAAAGCTAAAGGCAGGTCGACTAATGCAGGTTTATATCAGCCCTTACCCATTCCTTCCAGACCATGGGAAAGCATAAGTATGGATTTTGTCTTGGGTTTACCAAGGACAAGGAAAGGGTTTGACAGTGTTTTTGTTGTAGTGGATAGATTCAGCAAAATGGCACATTTCTTGCCATGCAAAACCACTGCTGATGCTTCATACATTACAGATTTGTTTTTCAGGGAGATTGTCAGAATCCATGGATTGCCATTGAGCATAGTGTCAGATAGGGATGTGAAGTTTATTGGTCACTTCTGGAGAACTCTTTGGAAGAAACTTGGAACAAATTTGTCTTTTTCCTCTGCATATCATCCTCAAACGGATGGACAGACTGAAGTCGTGAACCGTTCCTTGGGAAATTTGCTTAGATGTTTGACAAAACAACATGGAGAAAAGTGGGATAATATTCTATCTCAAGCTGAATTTTCCTATAATGATACTGTCAATAGGAGCACAGGGAAATCACCTTTCCAGATAGTTTATGGTGTGCATCCAAGAGGAATTTTGGAATTGAGAGATCTACCTATAGTAGACCCTGTTAGTGCAGAAGGAGAAGCTTTTGTAGAAGCCATCAAAGAGGTTCATGATCAAGTCAAGACCCAACTGCAGCAAACCACCTTGAAGTATAAGGAATATGCTGATAAAAAGAAGAAGGATGTTCAGTTTGATGTTGGAGATTTGGTATGGGTTCATTTGAAGAAGGATAGACTTCCTAAGGGAAAATATACTAAACTTATGCAGAGAAAAGTTGGACCATGTCAGATCTTGCACAAGCATGGACAGAATGCTTATGAGATACAACTCCCCCCTGATCTTGGTTTGTCCCCTATATTCAATGTATGTGATTTAACTCCATACAAGTCTTATCCAGATGCAGATCAGGATCTCCTACAGGATACAGTCCATGATAACATTCCCAAGCATGATCCTCCACAGTTGCAGAAGGTTTTGGACACCCGAGTGGTCAAACAGACCCGGAACAAACAGTACTTGGAGTATCTAGTCTCTTGGAAGGGAAAACCTAATTCTGAAGCAGTCTGGATGACTGAAGAGCAGATCTAGAAACATGGTGCAGATCTTCATACTCTCATCTCAAGTGGACTTGAGATTTCTTCTTCTGGGGAGTATGGTGCAGGAGCACCCCTACAAGACAGGATATAGGTTCATTGTCCGCATGACAGGACATTAGTCTATTTTTAGCATGTTTGACTTCATAATGTAATAAGGTCCATTGGACCAATGCATATGTATTAGATCAGCCTAGGAGAGTGTGCAGGCAGTTAGAGCTCGTGATCAGGTAGTATGAGCTGTCCTCTCCCAGCCACTTGGAAGCTCCCAGCCGCTGGGAACCGAGTTGGTAGTACTCGTAGGATATTGCTATAAATAACTCAGATCAGTTAGGGTTTGACATCAGAGTAGTAGTTATGTTATGTTGTACTGGTGATTGAGTGAGATCCAGAGATCAGTCCAAACATTGTGAAACATTGTTGTTCGATAGTATTGTAGAAACAGGACATTTGTGTTTCATCTAAATAAGATCTCATCAATTGCATTATCTGGTTTATCAGCTGTTTATCTTTTGATTTCTGTTCTAATTACAGGTTAATGGATTCTTTCAACCCTTCCACCGGTTGATTCTGTGAATCGGTGGAATGGTCATGCATGTTAGTTTAGGTTGTATTTTAGTTTTCTGTTTATGCATTTCATTGTGTGGGAGATCGATTGGTAGCATGCTATGAATCAACCTAGCATCCTCATGTGCTAGGGTTTAGGAAGATAAACTGTTAAGTTTTGATCTGAAGGTGATCCAGCCCGATCATCATGTTTTCTTTGTAAAATTGTGTGGTTCTGTGAGTTTGCATGCAGCTGACGGATATACAGGGATCTGCATGTGCTTTTCCAGACGGAGTGAATCGTATTGTCATCTACAAGTATATCGCTATCAGGACCAGGTTCTGAAGTTGGCAAAAATTGCATGTTTCAAGTGCATCAGGATGATATAGGTTGGATATATACTCAGTGTATATATCATTGTCAAGATCACCTTTCGTGTGTATCCATCATCCGCATATTGCTATCACATGCAGAAGTGAAAGTTCACTTTTTGGCTAAGGATCGGAAAGGTCATCATCAGGATATTGGAAAGATCACCGGATATTCATTATCATGTTGCGGAGGATATAAGTGTCTTATATCCTGTTGACATCATCATCAGGTGCATTGACATCATCATCAGGTGCAAGTGACGTCATCGTCATCAAGATATTGCGAATATCACCCTATGCAAGTTTATCCTGCTGTCGCTAGGTGTTTTGGCATTGGCGTAAGTCATCGGCATAAAGTTTGGTTAACATCATCAGGATGTTTCAATATGACCTGATAAGTCATATCCTGATGCTGTTTGTTTAAAGTAGGTCGATATCAGGGTGACGTAAGCATCGAAGAAAAGGTGCATAAGGAATATCGTCATCAAGATATATGAGAGGAACCGGATATTTCATATCCTACCGACGAAGGGTGAAGATGATGCTAAACATCATGATGCTGCCGATAGAGTTTGGCGCTAAGTGAATAGTGATCATCAGAAGGATAATTGTGTTCGTCGAGTATCATGATGCTGCTGACAGGCAAAAGGCGAAAGGTGATAAGGAAGTGAACAGTAGTTAGCAGGAGGATATTTCATGCCTCTTCGAAATATGATGATGCTGTCTGTGTTAGCAAGAAATATGATGATGATGATAAGCTGATAGGTATTACATACTGCATGTCCAGGATTTTAACATGCTAGTGGATTAATGGCTTTTCCATCCTATTTGTAAGCTTCTATTGCGTTTCCTCTGCATCAATTATCCTTGATTTCCCAACTAGGATTTCTCTCCTGCTCAGCCTTTATAAATCTATAAATCCTTGCATTTGAAGTATGGAAAATATTGAAGTCGGTTAATGAAAATTATTTTTATCTGTGCTTGATTTTTTTCTTGATTTTTTTTTTTGCCTAAGAAGATCTCTTTAGAAGTAAGGCAAAGTTGGCTCAGAGAGTTGAACTTGTTTTCAAGACTTTGAACCCTTAATCTCCAGAAGCCTGTTTAAAATATCATCCAAAACAGCAGGGTCCATTCAAACCAATACAAAAGTCCCACCCCTTCCCAGCGAAAGGCCTCCAAATCAATTAATGAATATATACTTTAATGTGATTGAGTTATTTATATGCTTGATAACGTGTAAAATTAATCTATAAATATAAATTTTAAATTTTTTATTTTTAAGTAAAGTTCTTTTCTATTAAGTGTATGAGAATTGAAGTAGTTATGATGGAAGGTAGGTGAAACATTCCCACAAGGAAATTTTCCAATATTGTGAAGAAAGAATATTATGTTAGTAATTCTCTCTATGGTGGTTGGGTAATTAAACAACGTATTTGTGTCTTCCAAGAGATTCTTGATTTCTTCGAATCCTTACCATTCTAATCCTATATGATGCTACATGTAGACAAAAGGAAAAGATGGATTCGAAGGCCTCACATCATCAAATGAGAGGATCTTTAACTTTTCACATCTTTTTTTTATTTTTTAAAAAAGATTACCTATTGTGAATCATCAACAACCGTTTGAGTTTTTCAAGGCTTTAGAAGTCATATATTGATCAACAATTCCATTGTCCTAGCACTTATGGGGTCCATATCAAAGACACCACATCCCATCCATCAGCTTCTTTTGAAGCATCCATGTCATCTCAACCATCCATCTCCCACACTACCCCAATCCCTCAAGTGTCTAAGTTCAAGATCGTCGACAAAGGTTGTGGGGATTATGAACCTCATAATACCTTCCATGTGGGAAAACTCCCTTTGTCCCCTTGATCTCATGGACACCTGCTATAGAAAGAAGCTCACAAATACATTCACATACCAAATTATGAGATACCCTTCGCTCGAGCAAAAATATCTTGAGAAAAAGAAGAAATCATAGACTTCCCAGAGAATTGGTTATATCATGATGAATCTGATAAAGAAGCTAATCTTACCTACCTAAAGAAGAAATATCTTGTGCCATATCAAATGTGTGAAAAAATGCTTTATCAAGGAAAAGGACTTGGCATTAATGAGTAAGGACCTATTGATTCTATTCTGATAGACCCAACTTCACCAAAGAAGTATGCCAAATACTTTGGCTTAGGATATGCACTGCCCACTATGAGAATCAAGGGTCTTTGTGAACATTTGAAAGTTGCAAATGATCCTCTTCCTACTATTAACAACATCCCACCAGATGTCATCATAGCCTCATATGAAGATCTTGATCTCTCATGTATCTTCACTAACAATTCCATCTTCCTCATCAACCTCCCTCTCATCTATCCTAATCTCATTGATCCGGACCAACAAGGACCACCACCTCTTGATATATTCCAAAACAATGAGGTTGTCAATGCATTCCTACAGCTCCATGACACATCAAAGTATGAAGTATGCCTGAATGATGATGCCTACTTTGTGGAATAAGAGGAGTTCCTTAGTCATAGAAAAACCTCCCTTAGTGAAAACCTCTCTGAGGTGCTATTGAACATAAAAGAGAAAAATAAAGATGTATCTCCTATTGAAAACCTCTCCAACATGCTAGGAGGTGAGGAACTCCACTTTCACCCATGCCCCCACATTGGTAGGAACATTATACTATCCTAATTGAAGGCACACAAGAGATCAATCTTGGTATTGAAGAGAAACATAAAATCACCCATCTTGCAAAGAGTCTCACCATTGTGGAAAAATCTAACATAATAGCTATCCTCTATAAAGTACTAGACATCTTCTCTTGGTCCTATGAAGATATGCCAGGCTTGGATCCTTCAATGGCCATTCATCATCTTGTGGTACATCTAGACACTATGCCCATCAAACAAAAGATCCAAAAGATGCACCCTTGGGTTGCCTTGTTAGTCAAAGAAGAACTATAGAAATTGTTGGTAGTAGGCTTCATTCACCTTATTGATTACCCCAAATGGATCTCTAACATAGTACCTATTTATAAGAAATCTAGGGGCATCAGATGCTGTACAAATTTTTAGGTTCTAAACAAAGCATGTCCAAAAGACAATTTCCCTCTTCCAAACATTGACATCATTGTTAACTCAATAGCTGGTCATGAAATGCTCTCCCTCATGGATGGCTTTACTAGGTATAAGATTAGAATCACCCTCGACGATCAACATAAAACAATTTTTACATGTCCTTGGGGAACCTATTACTGGCAAGTCATGTCCTTTGGAATCAAGAATGTAGGGGCAACATACCAATGAGCCATGACCACTATTTTTCATGACATGATGTACAATATTATGGAAGACTATGTGGATGACCTACTTGGGAAATTTAGAATAAGGGTTGAACATCCTCAAGTGCTACAACACATATTTGAATGCCTAAGGGAATACAAACTATGCCTCAATCCCAAGAAATGTGACTTTGGGGTAATATTGGGAAAACTCTTGGGATTCATTGTTTCTCATAGTAGAATTAAGGTGGATCCAACTAAGATCACTACCATTACAGAAATGCCACCACCAAAGACTTTGAAACAACTCCACAGGCTCCAAGGAAAACTTTAAGCCATCCACAGATTTATTGCTCAACTTGTTGACAAATGCCAACCCTTCTCCCACTTACTTCAAAAGGATGTACACTTCAAGTGGGATGTCAACTATTAGAAAGCATTTGATCAAATTAAGGAATATCTAGCATCACCCCCAATCCTCATGGCACCTACTCTAGGAAAACCCTTATTATTCTACATCTCAGCAACATCAATAGCACTGGGGGCACTCTTAGCATAACATGATGAAATTGGCTGAGAAAGGGCTATTGACTATATTAGCAGGACCTTAGTTGGATATGAGCTCAACTATACTCCTGTGGAAAGAGCATGTCTAGATGTCATTTTTAGCTCTCAAAAGCTTTGACACTACATGCTAAGCCATCCCATCAAGCTCATTTCAAAAGTTGACCCTCTCAAGTACTTTCTTTCCAAGATCTCTCTTATAGAACAAATGGGTAAATGGGTCATGTTACTCAGTGACTTGCAGAAGATCCTCTCATTGATCTCCAACCCTTAACCATTGACTTTCCAAATGAGTCCATCCTTACAATGATAGAATTAGTTATCTAGAAACTTTACTTTGATGGTTCCTTCACAAATCACAAATCATGAGTTGGAATCCTTTTCATCACTCCTCAAGGTGACTATATTGGACTAAATCATACATGTTTGCTTTCCCATGCAAAAACAATGTGGCTAAATATGAAGCCTTGATTATCAGCTTCAAAACAACACTTCAATGGAATATTTAGTAATTACAAGTATATGGTGACTCCCAATTGGTCATAAAATAGGTCAGTGATGAATATCAAACCAAGGTAAAAGTTAAAACATGTGTCACACTTTCAGCCAAATAAATAGTTTCTATAGAAATAGTTTCTCTCTAAAGAGTTTTGGGCAGAATAGTTTCACTCAGAACCATGTAGCACTTATGTGGCATTGTGTGGCATAAAGTGTTTCAGGCGGAACCTTTTCGTCTGAAATTTTTAAATCTATATAATATTATTTTGAGTTTGAAAAATGTATTTATTTGCATAGAAGGTTTTGAGTGGTAGAGTTTCACCTAGAACCTTTTCAAGCAATACTGTCTCACCCGAAATTGCCTATGTGGCATCCTAAGTGGTAGCCAACACCCCTATTTTCAAAAAATGAACAAAATTTCAAGTTCAACTCCAAATTTCTCACACCAAAATGTACTTTCATGAAAATATAAAATTACCCTTTGGTGGAACTCAGAATCTAGAACATAGATATATATATATTTTTTAATATTTTGATTAGTTATATTAGCATTACATTTTAATTTATTATAAGTAACTTATTATAATCAAATATATAGCTGATTAGAAATTAAAAATAAATAGGTAAAATATATTAAAAGAATCTTTAAAATATATGGTGCACTAGAGGGGAGAATCTTCTTCAAGAGGGTATTTTTGTTTTAAAAAAAATTAAAAAATTACACAAAAGTTGACATCCCAATGTGAAAACTACATCGTTCTGATTAAATTTGACTTTAAAAATTATAATAAATAATTATTCATCAAAAACTTAAAAAAAATTACATGCACTAGATATTTGAGTTTCCTAATTAGGAAAAAAAATTAAAGGAAAAAAGTTAATTTTACTATATTTTTATTGACGTCCTGTCAACATCACTTTTTTTTTAAATCAGCAGTAAAATTCATCTATTGAACTCGTAAAAAAAATCCAACTAATTTTGAAAAAAATTAAGAAATCATAATCATAAACTATATTAAAATTTATATATTTCATTAGTTTATGTCATTTAAAAATTCAAAACATACATATGACTTTTTCACCCTTTAAGTTGGAAAAATATATTTGTGTTGGTCATTTCATTTATAATGTGTGACACAGTTTTGAACTTTCACCCACCAAAGATGATAAGTTGGTCCCTTACAAGCAAATGGTTGATGAGTATAGACTTCAATTTGTCTACATTCAATTCCAAGAAGTGCCTAGACTTCATAACAAAGCAATTGATGCAATGGATGCCATTGGATCCCTCTTGGACTTGCCACATGATAGCCATCAATGTGAATTCCTTATGGAACAACTCCTCATGCCATCATACAGAGTCATGGATTTAGAATTTATATGTCAAATTATTGGTCTTGAAATCCATTGGTATCATAACATTTACACCTACCTCCAAAATCATGCCATCCCACTAGACTTCTCCCGTAAACAACAAAGATCCCTCATCCACCAAGTGTATACCTTATCAACAGCATGGGGACCTTATTCATGCTCCCTCTTAGGCCTTACAACTGATTATAACACCATGGCCCTTCTCTCAATGGGGCCTAGATCTTGTTGGCAAGATTCATCCCCCTCATTCAATGGCCATAAATTCATCATCACTGCCACTGAATATTTTACAAAGTGGGTTGAAACCATGGCCCTCACCTTTACCACTAGTTCTCGAATTGCTAAATTCATCCTCTATCACCTCATTTATTGTTATGCTATTCCATCTGATATCATCACAGATAAAGGCAAACCCTTCAGTAACAATGATTTTTACACTCTTTGTGAGTGTTTTTGCATTCAACATCATTGGTCCACTCCATACTATCCCAAAGGAAATAGCCAAGCCAAGGAAACTAATAAAGTGTTACTAGAAATCCTCAAGAAAGTTGTCATTGAAACCGATTGTGACTGGCAGTCCTTTGGGAATATCGCACAAACATCTAAACACCTACCAGAGCCACTCCATATTCATTCATATTTGGTTCTAAAGCAATCTTTTGAATTGAGATAGAACTCCCCTCCTTATGCATCTCCTTGCATAATCTCATCATTCAGGAAGAGTATCATGTTGTACTCCTGCAAGAGTTAGAGCTACTATATAAATGATGCCTCAACACCTTGAATCATCTCCAAGCCTATCAAAATTAGTTTCGTAGATCCTACAACAAGAAGATCCATGCTAGTGAATTTGTTCTAGGTGACTTGGTCCTAAAAGAAAATCACAAGAATCTTCAACAATGGGAAAAGAAGGGAAATTTTGAACTCAACTGGTTACACCTATGTGGTTGTCTTTAAGTATGGTTTTGGGGCATACTATCTGGCCACTCCCAAAGGTGAAGAACTTGAGGAACCCCTGAACATTATACATCTTAAGAAGTTCTATGCCTAGGCCATTGAATACCCCATCAAAAAATACAAAAAAATGTCAAAAATATACAAAAAAAAAGAAAAAAAAGATCAAAAATTGTAAAGAGAAATAATTCTTTCTATGGTGAAAACCACATCTCATGGTGCCATGGATAAGTACCATGATGAAAACATGCTCGTAGGCGTCATGTGTAGTATCAAACTGAATCCGCTATTCATCTCTTTCCATTTTTTCCATCCATTATTATGTCAATCATCTCCATCCCACTTCCAACTTCTAGATTAGAGGTTTGTGTTGGATTATTGTTTCCCATTTTCCTCTACTATAGTCAAAAAAGCAAATATTTATCCCAAAGACTATAGTTTCTAGTTCCCATCCATTCCAAAAATTAAATAATATGCCTATTTATTTAATTCTTCATTTTATCCACTTTTGATTAATTTTAGTAATCATTAATTCCCCCTAATCATGTGCACATGGGTTAATTTAGATTAACCTAGGATTACATCTCTCCATGTTTCTGGGAGTCCACTTGTCATTCCTTGTACATGACAAATGGTACTTTGGAAGCATGGACAAATCTTCCAAATAGTTCCACTGGTCCTCTCACCCACTCCATGTGTCACAATTCACCCAATTTAAAATTACATGTGGTACTATTCCTCCAATTTAAAATTCCACATGTCCTCTTATCCTAATTTTTAATTCCCCACATAATATAAGCCTTACCTTTTAAAAAATGAGTCCTTACTGTTGGAATTAGTTTGGACAATTCAGGGGGGGTGAATCAGTTGTCCCACAAATTTAACCTTTTTCTTCCTTTAATCTTCTTTATCAACTATTAATCAGATTAATGATGTAAACATTAAAGCTTTTATCAACAACATATGAGCAAAAACAAATTGAACACACATAACACTAGAATTTTTACGTGGAAACCCGGTTAAGGGAAAACCACAGTGGGGGTTAACCCACAAGATTTGTACCATGTTAAAAGTATTTGAAAGAAATGAAAAGGCACTTGCCTTAGGGCTCACAGCCTAGAGCTCACCGCTCAAAGAGGCTCTTTGCCTACAGGAGGCTCACTGCCTACAAGAATTTATATTTAATACAGGAAGAATGAACTAAGAAATAACATCTTCCTTATGCCTAGTTTAGTCCCTTTGAAAGCTCACAAAACTTATGCTCTTCCCTAAACACTTCTTCACCATCTCTCCATACCTTACTACTCTTATTCCTCTACTCCTCTTCTTTGCTCTGCCTCTGTACCTTTCTTACGATTTTATCATTTTTGCACAAGGACAACTTTCTACAACTCATCCACAAGTATTTATACTCTTCATCAACCTTGGAATGAACATCAAGGTTAGCATTACAAACATCTGACTTAATACAAATCATTATGTTGTCGATCAAACATAGCTAGGATCCATAATCTTCCTTGAGAACTATGCCACGCTTCATATAACTCATCTTAGATCATCTGTAACATGCTTGAATCATCCGATCGGCCAAGACTGGGAAGAACAACAACACCAAGGAAGAAATCTTCAACAACGAGCTCAAACTTCAATGCGGACCTCCAACACAGTAGGAACATGATCCAGAGACCACCACAAGCACATTGAATTCAACAATAACATCCACATTACTCCAAACCATCAGAATCACATGCATCTTCATCTGGTACCTCAAGAACACTGTCTGCCATGACTATCACACTAAAAGGATTGCTTGCGAACCTCCAAACCATGAACCATTTGAATTAAGGATACACACTGACTTCCCAAACATGCCTCTATATTTGTAGATCAGAGTATTCCAATGCGGATCAATCCAGGCCAAATCTCTGTCACTCTATCACTTCTGAACAACTGCAAAACCTGGTTCTACTCAGATGGCCATAGCTTCTTTAAATCTTCATGCAGATCTCTCAAATATTTACTAGAGCTACTTCAGACAATCCTCTACATAGCCATATGGTCCGCATACTCTGATATTCATCCTACTGGAAATGCGGAGTAATCTTCTTCTCTGAATTGCACTATCTTTTGCAAGGAGATGTGTAACTGACTTGTCTCTTTTGGAGAGGATAATTTTCTCAATATCCTCAACATATAGGTCTTCTAAACAAGTATAGTTGACATTAATGACAACAAGGATATGTTGACATCAATGACAACACCGATTAGGCACATATTTGCAACAATCTCCCCCTTTGTTATTGATGACAACATATTATGTGAAAAACTGATTTCACCATCAAGATAAGAACTTCTCCCCCTTTCTATTATCACTTCTTTAACCACTTTCTTCACTACTCCCCCTTTCATTAGTAACTAGTTTTTCACATGACTTCTCTCCCCCTTTGACATCAATGGCAAAGGGCACATATTTATAGTCTCTTCTCCCCCTTTCTATTTCAGATTGATCTCCAAAATTTGCATACTGACTACTCCCCCTGAGTAGTACCTCCTTAACATCAATCTAGATTACAAGAAATGACTATGAATTCCATCAGACTGATGCACACTAGTACATCTTAGTTGAACAGAAATGGTAATAGCCCTTAACTTCTCTCTGAGGTACTCAAAAGTATCCTTAGGCAGAGGCTTGGTGAATATATCCACAATCTGATTCTTTGAAGAAACAAACTCCATTTTGAATTCATTCTCACTTACTTTCTCTCTCACGAAATGAAACTTGATGGACATACATGCTTAGTCTTTGAATACAACACTGGATTCTTTAAGATGTTTATTTCACTTGGATTATCACAGAAGATTGTAATAGGTTCTTCAATCACAATTCTGATATCCTTCAACATTTGCTTCATCCATAAGACTTGGGTACAATTACTTGCTGCTGCTATATACTCTACCTCTGTAGTAGACAGAGATATTGTCTCCTACTTTTTGCTCATCCAAGAGATCAATCTCCTTCCCAAGAAGAATGCACCTTTACTAGTACTTTTCTTGTCATCCACATCTCTTGCCCAATCAACATTTGTATATGCATGAAGAGTGAAGTCATTATCCTTTGTATACCATAAACCATAATCAGATGTTCCCTTTAGATATCTGAAAATTCTTTTGATTGCTACAACACGGGATTCCCTAGGATTAGCTTGAAATCTAGCAACAAGTCCAACTGCATTAATAATGCCAGGTCTAGTCTAAGTCAAATAAAGCAGTCATCCAATCATTGATCTATACCTTTTCTGATATGCCTTAGGAGAATCATCATCTTTACTCAACTTGCATCTGGTTACCATAGGAGTACTTACTAGTTTTGAGTCCTCCATCCCAAAATTTTTCAACAATTCTCTCACATACTTAGACTGAGATATGAAGATGCCTTTATCTAACTAAGTGATTTGTAGACCTAAGAAGAAATTCATCTCACCAAACTTGGACATTTCAAATTCAATTTGCATCTGATTAGCAAATTTTTACACATGCTTCCATTTCCACCAAAAATGATATCATCAACAAATACCTCAACAATTAATATGCGCTCATGATCAATCTTGAAATAAAGATTACTGTCAGCTATGCATTTGTTAATCCTATCTTTAGTAGCTACTTATCCAATCTTGCATACCAGGCTCTTGGGGCTTGTTTAAGTCCATACAAAGATTTTCTCAATCTACAAACCATATCTTCTTGATCAGATAACTAGAATCCTTCTGGTTGCTCAATGTAGACTTCTTCTTCTAGCTCTTCATTTAAGAATGCTGACTTGACATCCATCTGGTAAACTTTGAAATATTTGAAATCAGCAAATGCAATAAATAATATGATTGCTTCTATTCTTGCCACCGGAGCAAAAGTTTCTTCAAAATCAATTCCTTCCACTTGAGAATATCCTTTGCATACCAACCTTGCTTTGTTTCTTACAACTTCACCATCTTCATTTAGTTTATTCCAGAAGAACCATTTAGTTTCAATCACATTTTTATCCTCAAGTCTAGAAACAAGATCCCAAATGTGATTCTTTTCAACTTGCATTAATTCTTCTTCCATTGCTTTTACCCAATTTTCATCATTGCAGGCTTCACTTATTGATTTTGGTTCAATCTTTGAAATCAAACAAATCTCTTCTTGATCTTCAATAATTATTCTCCTAGTTTGAACACCTTTATTTCCATCTCCTATGATCTGATCTTTAGGATGATTCATCCTTACATACCTGGGAGTTTTGGGATTTGCTTGAACTTCTATTTCTTGAGCTTGTTCCTCAACTTCTGCACTATTTTCTTGAGTCACTGAATTTTTTGAATTAATATAGATCTGAGTCTAGGTTTGAACTTGGCTTCCCTGGCTTTGACTTTCATCTTGATCATCTAAGTCATATTCTCAAGACTTGGAATGTCCTTCTTTGCTCTCATCAACTCTGACATTAGTACTTTCAACAATCTTTTTCAATCTCTTGTTAAAGCACTGGTATGCCTTGCTTTGAGTAGAGTAACCCAAAATATTCCTTCATCACTTCTTGCATCAAACTTGCCTAGATCCCCATCTCTTTTGATATAGCATTTACTACCAAAAACTCTGAAATATCTCACAATAGGAGGGTGACCAAACCATAGTTCATAAGGTGTCTTACTAGAATTGCCTTTGATCTGCAACCAGTTAAGAGTGTAGACAACAGTTCTCATAGCTTCTCTCCAATAGACTTGTGGAACATTTGTTTCCATCACCATGGTCCTAGCATCTTCTTGAATGGTCTAGTTCTTTCTTTCCACAACTCCATTCTATTGAGGAGTCCTAGGAGCATATAACTATCTTTTTATTCCATACTTTTCACAAAATGTATCAAACTCACCAAAGGTAAATTATCCACCTCTATCGGATCTCAGACACTTTATCTTTACACCAATCTCATTCTCCACCATAACCTTGAACACTTTAAATTTGTCAAGAGCTTCTGATTTTTCTTTTAAGAAAGTTACCCACATCATCTATGAGTAATCATCAATCAGCAACATAAAATATCTATCTCCTTGCACACTCCTCATTCTGGCAAGACCACATAGATTAGTATGCACAAGTTCTAGCACTTCACTTGAAGATTGCTCTTTATTCTTGAATGAAGTTTTGTTTTGTTTACCCAATTGACATTCTCTATACATGCTATCAAGTTTCACAAATTTTGGAAGATCTCTCATAGCCTTAGTAGAACTTATCTTGACAATGTTATCAAAATTTACATGACACATTCTTCTATGCCATAACCAACTCTAATCAATCTAAGTGATGAAAAAACTCTTACCAAAACTGCTTAAATGAAAGATGTTACCTCTAGTCTGAGTACTAGATGCAATTTCAGTTCTAGAGCTTTCCAAGATTCTGTATTTTTCATCCTTGAACTGGAGATCATAACCCTTGTCAACCAACTGTCCAACACTGAGAAGATTATGCTTTAGTCCTTCCACATACACAACATCATTAGTGTTATTCTTACCATCAAAAGAGATGGATCCTCTGCCACAGATTCTACCAGCCGAGTTGTCTCCAAATTTCACAATTCCACCTTCATATTTTTCAAAGCTTATAAAATTACTTGTATCACCAGTCATATGATGTGAACATCCACTATCAATTACCCATTCATCCTTTTCAACAACCTAAGCAGCCAAGGCACTTTCCACATTTGCATAGATAGTAGATTTAGTAGACACTGGATCTTTTTCTTTGATATCAATGAACACCCAATCACCTTCAGTGGAACCTCCATGATCTAATTCATCATCTGTGACTCCTTCTCTAGGTTCTTGGACATAGTAACATTTATTCTGACCTTTATATTTGTTAGGGTTTGGCTTTGAAACCCTCTTTGGACATCTTGAGGAAAAATGACCAATCTTATTACAAGAAAAACATTTGAATGGCAACTTTCCTTCATACTTACTGAATCCTCTTGGCATTCTTTTGGAAATAAGAGCTTCAAGTTTTGTAGTCTCAATTTCATCATCTTCAACATCCTTCCTTACCTTCGCAAATCTTTTTGATCTTCCTGAAGAACTTTCACCCAGATCATATCTTTGTTTTCCATATACACTGGCCTTAAATGTAGATTCAAACTTAGGAAGAGAGTCACCAAACTCACTCATTTCAAATGTTGAAAGCTTACCAACTAACTGATCCCTTGTAACAGTTGTTACAGTCCTGATCTCTTCAATGGAAGCATCTTTATGCTTGTATGCTGTAGGTAAGGATCTAAGCGCTTTGGAAACAATCTCTTATTCTTCCAATACTCCACCAACATTCCTAATACCAGTCACAAGTTCATTCACTTTCTGCATGAAAGAAGTAATGTTTTCATCTTCACACATCATCAATCTTTCATATTTACCCTTCAGGCTTTGTAGCTTGGTACATTTGACATATTTATCACCTTCATATAGATTTTCCAATTTTTTCTAGATATCATGTGTAGTTTTTAATTCTAGGACATTTACCAATTTTGTATTAGTTAGGGCAATCAATAATGCTTTTTTAACTTGAATATTGCATTCAGTTTCCCTGAGTTCATCTAGAGTTGTTGGGCCATTCTTTGAAATCTTATACTCATTCTTAGTTATCAACTAAAAGGCATCACCCATACATTCCAAATGACATTGCATGCATACCTTCCAAAGGGAGTAATTTGTTCCATCAAATCTTGGACTTTCCTTCTTGTAAGTAGACATCTTGGATCTCCTCAAGCGGTCAAGATTCTTTTAGAGGAACTGGTTCTGATACCAATTGTTAGAATTAGTATGGACAACTAAGAGGGGAGGTGAATCAGTTGTCCCACGAATTTAAGCTTTTTCTTCCTTTAATCTTCTTTATCAACTCTTAATCAGATTAATGATGTAAACATTAAAGCTTGAATCAACAACACATGAGTATAAACAAATTAAACACACATAACACTAGAATTTTTATGTGGAAACCTGGTTAAGGGAAAACCATGGTGGGGGTTAACCCACAAGATTTGTACCTTGTTAAAGTTCTTGAAAGAAATGAAAAGGCACTTGCCTTAGGACTCACTGCCCAGAGCTCACTGCTCAAACAGGCTCATTGCCTATAGGAGGCTCACTGCCTACAAGAATTTATGTTTAATACAAGAAGAATGAACTAAGAAATAGCATCTTCTTTATGCCTATTTTAGTCCCTTTGAAAGCTCACAAAACTTCTACTCTGCCCTAAACACTTCTTCACCATCTCTTCATACCTTACTGCTCTTGTTCCTCTACTCCTCTTCTCTGCTCTGCCTCTGTAACTTTCTTACGATTTTATCATTTTTGCACAAGGACAACTTTCTACAACTCATCCACAAGTATTTATACTCTTCATCAACCTTGGAATGAACATCAAGGTCAGCATTACAAACATTTGACTTAATACGAATCATTATGCTGTAAAAAAAACACAGATAAGATCCAAATATTCCTCGAGTGCTATGCCACGCTTCATCTAACTCATCTTAGATCATCTGCAACATGCTTGAATCATCTAGTCAACCAGGACTGGGAAGAACAACAACACCAAGGAAGAAATCTTCAACAACAAGCTCAAACTTCAATGCAAACCTCCAACACAGTAGGCATACAATCCAAAGACTACCACAAGCACATTGAATTCAACAATAACATCCACATTACTCTAAACCATCAGAATCACTTGCATCTTCATTCGGTACCTCAAGATGACTGTCTACCATGACTATCACACTAAAAGGATTTTTTCTAGAACTCCAAACCATGAACCATTTGATTTGAGGATACACACTGACTTCCCAAACATGCCTCTAGATCCACAAATTAGAGTATTCCAATGCAGATCAATCCGGACCAAATCTCTGTCACTCTATCACTTCTGAACAACTGTAAAACCTGGTTCTACTTAGATGGCCATAGCTTCTTTAAATCTTCATGTGGACCTCTCAAATCTTTACTAGAGCTACTTTAGACAATCATCTACACAGCCATATGCTCTACAGACTCTGATCTTCATCCTATTGGAAATGCAGAGTAATCTTCTTCTCTGAATTGCACTATCTTTTGCAAAGAGATGTGTAACTGACTTGTCTCTTCTAGAGAGGCTAATTTTCTCAATATCCTCAACATACAGGTCTTCTAAACAGGTACAGTTGACATCAAAGACAACAAGGATATGTTGACATCAATGACAACACTGATTAGGCACATATTTACAACACTTACACCTCATTGACCTACTCAATCTTGGCCATCCATCCATTCAAACATTCATTCTCCACCATTGATTTCTCCTTGAATCTTGGATCTATTCTCTCATTCAATCTTCTCTTGACACTTGTCCATCTATCCTTGCTTGAGATCTTTCAAGCAATGTGATCCCTTGATCTCCATAATCAATCCTCATCCTCCATCTTCGCCTCCAAAAATCTATAAATTGGAGCTCTCCCCTTCATTTTCAACAACAATTTTGAATGTAAGGAAATTGTGCCTCTATAAGCAATTGACATCTAATATCAATTAGCATAAATCACATCAATTAGGACATATCAAGAGCTTTGCATGATCAACTAGGGTGCAATTAGGATAGTTTACTTGCATTGTTCTTTAATTTAATCTTGAGGTTATAATTGGTTGTGAATTGAATAGGTTGAAGTTATTTTAGCTTTTTTTATCATAGTTCACTTTCAATTGCATACACCTATTGACCTTATATTAATAAAAAGATAAATATACAATATTCACAAAAAAGGAAGGTGGTAAAAAGGCACATCCACAAAGTCCATAGATGAAATAACAAAGGGCCAAGCCTGAAAGAGACAACTAATAAGCTAATACAACTCTAGGGGAAGGAAAACTATCCTTATCATTAGAATTACCCCAAGCATTGGTGGGGGTTATGTCATCGATCAGATCCCACCTAGTGGGAGCAATATTTTCATCTTATTTTTCTTTAGAGGGCTATGAAGGCCAAACTAGAGAAACAACAAGTTGTATGCAAGGAAATTTTCCAAAATTAGGTCATCTAGCACCCCACCGAAGAGAGGGTAGGCAAGAAGGATGACTCCATCCTCCTCAAGAAAGAGACTCTCTAGAGTGTTGAGGGCCAGGACAATGAGAACCCCGATCATCTTGGTCATGTCTAGCTTAATTGATATTCCCATGTCGATGCCATTGAGAAGAGGTGGTAGGATTTGGGGAGACCTGAGAAACCATGTAGGGAGCATTACCCCAATGTTTAAGTAGCTCCTAAAGATGAGAAACTTCAAGTGCAACTTTGGAAGCTTGCACCTAAATTTGTATAAGAACATTAGAGCAAATGCTAGATTTAGGATATAAAGAAAAATGTCTCTTTGTAGGACAATGAGAAAAAACAGTAGCATTCATATCTTTTCATATGTTGAATAGAATTTCCAACCTAAAAGCATGCCAAATCTTAGTATACTTGGATGGAAGACAAGACTAGTCTTCAAGAAGAAACATATGCCAAGAAAATGGTGAAGGCCTAAAAGGCTTAAAAAAGTCATGGATCCAAGACCATGCTTCTTGTGATCTTGAGAAAAACCAAAAAAGATGCTTGAGAGACTCAAACTGCCCACAAAAAGGACAATGGGAGCAAGAAATGCCCATCTAAACTAGACAATGCCCCAAAGGGAGGCCTTGGTAAAGAATGCACCAAGAAAAATGAGAAAGTTTAAGTTCTAAAACTATAGACCAAACACACTCAAATCATTTCTTCCAAGTCCCAGGAGAAGGTTGTAATTGCCATCGATGATTGAGTTGATCTGCCATATGCAAGTGTGGTTACAACCATGAATATCCTTTATTGGGCTTGTAATTTCTGAAGGGGCTTTTAGGATACCATTTCCAATCTTTCCACCATGGTTTGATAGATCTCACTCCAATCTTATGAAGCATCAGAGGAGGAATTGTGTCAATGACAGATTGGTAAGTCTCTTAATCTTGGTTTACAAATTTGTATTTAAGTTTAAACTTAGGGCACAATAAAAAAATCTTAGTATCCCAATGAATAAGGTTTGGTAAAGCACGAATGATGTGCCTAAAGAATTTTAGAGAATGAAGCCAAGTCATGTGAGCTAGACGTTGGTCTTGAATGCTAAAAATGGGGACAGCTAGATGGAGTATTGTTGTTGGATAAACCATTATGAAATTCATTCCCTGCATAAAAGAGCCATAGTTTAATGGCTTCCCAAGCTTTCCAAATGCTTTTAATGATGAAGGTCACTTTAATGGGAAAAGGTTCCCTCATGGTAAGAAGGGTTCCTAAATCCAAGCCTTTCCAGGTCGGCCACCCATGAGGAGTGCATGTGCTAATGCAATACTGCATAAGACGTTTCCATGCTTCACTACCATTAATGGCTCAGATAAGCCATTTAGTACACAAGGCAATGCCTTGGTGGTTAATGAAAATTAAACTACACCCTCCAGCCTCTTGGATAAGGCAACTAAATTCCTAGGCTACATAATGAAAGACTTGATGGCCATGATTGGAGGCCCCCAAAAAGTCTGTGAAAAGCTTCTCATTTTCAAATATAAATATTTTGAAGTAACTCAACAAGAAGAATAGTAAATGTGTGTTGTTGCAAGAATCTTTGAACAAATATGAATTTTACAAGCCAAAGGGAGAGGCTTGGTAATCTAGTATTGGATCTTTTTCTCAATCCTTGTGATAATAGCCTATGATAGATCAGAGGGGATGGCCTAGAAAGTAAAAGGAACTTGAAGGAATTGGAATATCTCTCCACAATCAATTCATTTCCAACCAAATGAGTTGAGCCAATTGGGTTTGGGAAGAAATCATTGACGATAATGCATAGTTTTTTGCCACTAAATGCTGGAGTGAGAAGCTTGAAAAAAATGTTAAGACACTAGATTCACTCTTTGATGTTATCTTCTTCCTCAAGAAGAGTGAGGAATGAATCATCGATAATGTGGCCATTGATCAATTGTTGGGAAGAATTAGGAAGCAAAATCCCCTTAACATGGGATTGAGAAACTACTTAAGCTAAAAGATAATCAAAACCTTCAGCAACTAGAACATAGAGAATTGGGGCCAGCAGGCAACCTTGATGAATGGAACAATAAACCCTAAAGGAGGTGGATTGATGATTGCAGATGGTAATACAAGCAGAGGCATCAGTAAAAAAACATTTGGATCATCTACAAAAATTAAGGTTTGAAGCCCAGGACTTGTAACATAGGTAAAATAAATAGCCACTCAATGCAGTCATAGGCTTTGACAAAACCAATTTTAATGAACACAGAAGCCTATTGAGAGTGATGGGCTGATTCCATATCTTCCCAAACAACAATGATGTTATCCAAAATAAATCTACATTTAATAAGAATAGTTTTCTCCAAATGAACAATGAGAGGCAACAAGGAGCAGATTTTGAGGGAAAATGCTTTGGCAATGATCTTGTAGGAGACATTCAACAAAGTGATAGGCCTCCAGTTATTGATATCCTCAAGATCACCAACTTTAGGTTTGAATTTGGTATTTCCCTTGTTTATAATATCACCTAAAGAACCTGTGTGCATGGCTTCAAGATAAACTTTATAAAGATCCATGTTCACAATGTAGATTCCATCTAAGAGATGGAGAATTTTTCACATTCCAATAAGTTGTAGATTGTTCCTATTTATCCACTTGGGCTAGGCTCTGTTGTTTTGTTTCCTAATAATAATTATTACATGTATTTAGACTAGCATTTCTATTTTTAGAAAAATCAAACCCTATCAATATTATTTCTCACAAGTCTATCATTCTTATTTCAATCTCTGGTTTATTGCTTAATATTATTTCTCACAAGTCTACCACTCTTATTCCAATCTCTAGTTTATTGCTTAATTTTGACTATAAATATATGTAATAACATGTTAGGTTTTTAACATCTAATTTTATCATTTCTAGATTTAGATAGGAATTTGTACAATTGAATTTGCTATTGCATTTCCTTTGGAATTAGAATCAGGCTTCACTCCTATCATTAAATCTCTATGAATTAGCATAATACCATGATTATCATAGAGATTCATATCAACCTATAGATTTATGATCTAACATTAGATTTACCTTGCAGGAACATCCAATTAGCTACCATGGCAATGGTTCTTCAGAGTTACACTCAAAATGTAGATTCAATCTATAATAATAACCATGTAACATACACGTTCTATTAACATAGTAAAAATCCAAAATTTACTATAAAGTAAATCAACAAGGTAAAAATGAGATAGAGAAAAAATTTCTTTTATTTAACAAATAATCAAGCAACTACAATTACAAGATTTCTTTTAAAAAATACAATATACTCATATTGTCTTTTCGTTTACAATGTTTACAAATGTAAAACCATTACATATACAAATTTGGAATCAATTCTACATCTGAATATCTGACATCTTTATCACAAGTCCTGGCATGTTTCCTGCTTGGAGAGAGAGAGCATCTTTCTAGTGATTTACCTCCAACCATAGACTGACAGTCTCCCACACATCTTCCACATAGGAAGTGGTCCTTCCCTTCATGAGGAATATAGACCTTAGGTGACCAGTGGTAATTTACCTTTCCTAAATACATAGTGATGTATTCTACTTAACTATATCAACCATAGAACCCTAGATACCCTCTAGCTAAGTATGATTTCTGATAGGATGAGCAATTCCGAATACAGTGAATCGACAATGCATGCAGAAAACAAATGCATCACTTTGGCCAAAGTTTTTAATTTCAATAATGTTTGTAAAGAACATAGTTGTTGTGTTCACCCACCCCTACTCAACTTGGATATTGTCTTATTCACGCAGTTTATATCTCTTAACAACCCTATTCATGCAATAGTTTAAACTGAGAGTCATGATAATAATACTTAAAGACTTGAGTAAGTCTATATGACATAACCACTCCATTGGTTTGTAGTCAACTCTAGGGTTACCCTAATGTTCCTTGCTACTACAACATAACAACATATCCATATCTTATATCTTGGAGTTCTGGATTCAAAAAATAACCCTTGATTAACTTAACCAAAGTTAATAATATTATAATTCTCAAAAGATATTGTCCCCTATACAAAGGAATCATGAGATAATTTTGATAATGTTTATAAACAGAACATACCTTATGTTTAAATATCCTTACAAGGTCGTTCTCTAGTATACTTAGCCTAATCCATTGTTTTGAATCTCTTCATGAACAACAATGACAAATAGCTTTGAATGGGATTCTCATAATAACCTTATTCCCATCTTCCCTAATATCTCTAAGTTATTATATTTAGATATGACACTAAAGTTTACTAATAATTCAAATGATTCTACTTCTCTTGCTAGATAACACTATTTGTGATGCATATGTATATAACCTATACAATACAATAAAGTTAACTCCTTATAACCTCATTACTATATAGCTCAAAATTGAGAGTAATAAAACATAGTTCATCCTTTCGTGACTCTATCACATGGTTATTCTCATACACTTCATTAACTTGCTTCAGACTTAACTCAATAAGGAGACTATAAGTTTAAGCTAATAACAACTTATGTCTTTCTCCTGCCAAGATATTCATTAATCTTTCATTCCCTAATCGAGTATGAGCAATAGTTTTTAAATACTAAGAAATAGGTCGACTCAGTCTATTATAATAGTAACCTTACTGGCATGACCGATTATACACCATATAAGTAGCATTCACTGTCTTTAACGACTACCAGAAAGTAACTCTAATGGCTTACTTAAAACATTAACTAGAATTTCTAAATTGATACATAATAGATATCGACTATCACATCATAATTCAAAAGATAATTTCCTACCGGTGAGCTCATTCAATCACCTACAATACTACAATATATCATTTTTAGATGAGCTAAATGATTTACTCTTGTATAATAAAACATGTACTAAGGAATACCTAATAGTATATAAACTTAAACTGGCTAGAATAGGTGAATATTTCATCGGGTCAATGCCACTGGACTGTGTAATCCTCCACTGTCATTGCTACTGCATTATATTCCCCTATCACTTCTATTCTCCTCCATGCTAACAACAAGTTCTAAACCTCGTTAATAAAAACCATCACGAATCCTTCGAGTCGTTAGACATAAAGGTAGAGGCACGACTCCTACAAAGTTGCCTCATTATTCTCTCCTCTACATTCAGTTATCAGCTTCATTCAAAGCTTAACAGTTTTAAAATGGTTAAATCAAAATTGATGACCAATATTTATGCGTAATGTCCCACATGTCAATGGGAAATTACTACTTCATGCTTCGACGATTGTGGTAGTTAAAAACCGCAGTCATCCTCATAAGGATGAGGCTGACACTTCAAAGAAATATAAACTGATTTATTAATGATCATTCCATGTGGTTTGATCCACTATTACATGTGGTTTGATCCACTACTATCAATTATAAAGACTCTACTATATTTTAGTTATGGCTTCTTCAATGTAGTCGACTCAATGGGAGGTATTATCATCATTCGATGCTAAGATATCAATTTATATATATTTATTACATTAATTATAATTCTCATAGCATCACCTATTGCATTAGATAGATATCATTTATTCAATAATAATATATTATCAAACGATGGTTTATGACTATTTTGATTGGGTTGAGCTTGTCTCCCCTTCTTAATCCATCGATAATGAACACATAATAATAACTTCGACAATAACATCTTATCATTTAAGAATCATTTATAACATGTCAGATATCTTAATAGTTGTAATAAGACTATCATTTGATGATAAAAACATCATAATATTTATGTTAAACGTAAATAGTTATAAATCAATCTCAAACGATGTCGTTAACATTATTAACGACTAAGACGACTTAATACGACTTAGAAATTTTTGAAAACAATATTGACTACATGTCGATTAAGTTCAGAAGTAAACTGACAAGACAAAGCTTACCTCTTATGACACCACAGTTCACATTTTCGTTAAACACTTTATACTTAGTTTGACAAATAAATCACTCGTAACCTGAGGTCTATATCTCTCTCCTAGAAAGATACTCTCTTTTTTCCCTGAGAGTCATCTGATAACTTGTAATCCTATTTCACTTGTCATCAAACAATATGTGATCAGTGCATCATTATTCAATTAATTCAACTAATAAATAAAATCTCATAATACAAAAATTGATAATAACATAATCATTTCTATGATTTCAATAAATGACATTTAATATAATCCTTGTCACCAATGCAAACATCATAATCAATTTACTTATATCCAAGTAAATAGTAAAAGTAAAGAGAGACAAAATTTGGGGATGTAACATATCCTTCCCCTAAAGATTCATTGTCCTCGATGATATAGGGTATTAAGAAGTATCTATAAAACAAGTTCATTGTTTTCCACTAGTAACATTATTAAATAAATGAGGAAACTTTTGATAAAATTCATGGAAATCCTCCCATGTAGCATTTTCCTCAATATATTGGTCCCATTGGACCTTGCATTACAAGACCTCTCTGTTACGTAGGAGGAGCTTGCGTGTTTCTAACACCTTGAGTGGCTCAATCGTGACCAACCCTAGGTCTTGCATCTGTAAGGAATTCCAAGTCAAAATATGATTATTACCTGTAACATATTTCTTCAAATAAGACACATGAAGAACATTGTCCATTTTAGATAAGACTGGTGGTAGAGCAATTCTGTAGGCAACCAGATTGACTACTTAAAGCACTTCAAAGGGTCCCACATATCAAGGGGCTAGTTTAGAAGACTTCCTAAACTTAATAGAACTTTTCTAAGGTTTAACCCTCAAAAGAACTTTTTCTCCAACAAAAAATTGCCTTGGAATACGTTTTGCATCTGTGTAGCTCTTTTGCCTATCATTGGCTTCTACCAATCTTGTTCTGATTAGCTTAACTTTCTCTTCCATTTCAACTAGCATTTTAGGCCTGATGCTAATCCTATCCTCTAGCTTATCCTAGCTTATAGGAGTTTGACATCTTCTTCCATACAATGCTTCAAATGGCACCATCGTAATAGCAGAATGATAGGAATTGTTGTAAGGAAATTCCACAAGTGGTATGTATTCTTCCCACTTATATTGTTGATCCATGCAATACATTCGCAACAAATCTTCCAAGACTTGATTAACCCTTTCAGTTTGCTCATTAGTTTTAGGATGGTAAGCTATACTCACATTGAGTTTAGTCCCTAGCATAGAAAACAAAGTTTGCCAAAACCTTGATGTTATACATGCTGAGATAATCTTTTTAGGGAAACCATGCAATATAAACACTTCTTGCACAAATTGATGAGATAACACAGGTGCTCCATCAGAAAAATTCTCTAGTCTGAAATGTGCTACCTTTGTGAGCTTATCAACCACCACTAAAATGGCATCATGTCTATTTCTTGACATAGGAAGACCTTGAACAAAATCCATACTTATAACTTGCCATTTCCACTCTGGTATATCATGTGGATATAACAATCTTGCGGGGTGATGATGCTCTGCTTTTACCCTTTGACATTCTAAACAACTTGCTACAAATTTTGTAGCATCATTTTTCATTCCCTTCCAGAAATAAAGAGGTTTAACATCTGCTAGAAGTTTGGTCACTCCTTGATGTCCTGAATATAGTGCAGTATGAACTTCTTTCCATACTAAATCCCTTAATCTAGCTGAATCAGGTACATAAATTCTATCTTTATACCTCAATAGTCCATCTAACTCAAACAGAAAATGATCATACCTTGGATCTTTAGGATTATCTTTTAGAGCCTTCTTAACCTGCTCATAAAACTCATCACCAGACAAATTTTGCAATACCAAATCCTTGAAATTTCTTCGAATAGAAATAATAGAAGCTATATGTCTTCTATGACTCAAAGCATCAGCTACTCTATTTTCTTTTCCTTTGATGTAGTTTATCTCAAAGTCATAGTCAGATATCAATTCTAACCATCTCCTTTGTCAAGCATTCAAATGTGGTTGTGAGAAAATATACTTCAGACTTTGATGATCTGATTTAAGTACAAAGGTCTTTCCCAACAGATAATATCTCCATGTTTGTAAGGCATGAGTTACTACTGCCAATTCCAAATCATGCGGCACATAATTTTTCCAATAGGATTTCAATTTCCTAGACTCATATGCAATAACTCTTCCATCTTGTGTAAGCACTCCTCCTAATCCTTCTCCCGAGGCATCTGTAATTACCTCAAATTGTCCTTCAAGGTTAGGAACTTTCAAGATTGGAGATGTTGTTAACTTTTTCTTTAAGAGATCAAATGCTTCCTGACATTTGTCTGTCCATTCAAATCTCTTTCCTTTCCTCTACAGGGAAGTGATTAGACTAGCGATACTGGAGAAATTTAGAACAAACTTTCTATAATAGCCTGCCAGGCCCATGAAACTATGCACTTCATGTACATTTGTTGGTACATACCAATCTAGAATAGCTGTGATTTTTGCAGGATCAACAGTTATTCCATTAGTTGATATGATATGACCTAGGTATTAAACCTCATTTTGAAAGAATGTGCACTTAGATAGCTTCCCATATAACTTATGTTCTCTTAACCTCTACAGAACTATTTCTAGGTGCTGATGATGTTCTTCCTCATTTTTAGATTAAATAAGTATATCATCTAGAAATACTAAAACCAACTTATCCAAACAATCTCTGAATATACTATTCATGAGATTCATGAATGCAACATGTGCATTTGTCAAACCAAATGGCAACACTGTGAACTCATAGTGTCCATATTTGGTTCTAAAAGTTGTCTTATGAATATATTCATCCTTTAGTCTTAACTGATGATATCCTGATCACAAATCTATCTTTGAAAACACAACAGCTTCATGCATCTGATCAAAAAGATCATCAATACGTGGAAAAGGATATTTGTTCTTTACCGTTGCTTTCTTAAGCATATGATAATCTATACACAAACGAAGGGTTCCATCCTTCTTCGTAACAAAAATAACCGGTGCACCCCAAGGTGAAACACTGGGTCTGATTAAACCTTTTGCCAACAATTCTTGTAATTGTGCTTTCAATTCCATTAACTTAGTTGTTGTCATATGATGCTTTTGATATAGGCTCAGATCCTGGTTTAATATCAATAGAAAAATCAAACACCCTCTTGGGAGGCAATCCTTGAAGTTCTTCTAGAAACACATCCTAAAATTCCCATAGAAAAGGATACTTTTCCCCAAAAGATAAACTAGGGTTTTCTACCCCTTCTTCCACTTGTTCCATCTTGACTGCAAACAACTGACAACCTTTCCTTCTAGCCCTTTTTAATTGCTTTGTAGAGATAGTCCTGATTTTAACTTCTCTTTGAATCCCTTGGAATTGGGTCAGATTCCCCATATCATCTAAGCATTCAACTATTTTTGAAAAACAGTCAACCTTAGCTCTATGTTTCCATAACCAATTCATTCCTAGGATCACATCATAAGAACCTAAGGGGGCTACATACAAATTTACTTCAGTTGAGAAATAAGGAAGGTCAACCTTGGCTTCAAACAAACATTGCTCTACCTGAGCCTTAGATTGGTTAGCATATTCTACTGACCAAGGTTTAGACATGTAACCAACTTTTCTAGAAAATTTACTTCAAATTCTAGGAGAAACAAAGTTTTCTGTGGCTCCTGTATCAATCAAAATAGATATGGGGACTCAAAAAAAGTACCTATCATCTTAATGGGTGTGATTTGATGCTCAGCTTGATGATTGTCGAGAGATGCATGAATCCTTTGCTGGAATGCTTCTTGCTGAGTAGGTAGTGTAGTACCTCTTTGTTGTCCATTTTGATTCTTGTTAGGGCAATGATTTGCATAGTGGTCACCCCCACAAGTAAAGCATCCTCTAATGGGTCCTTTCCTATTTGAAGTCTTTCCATTGTTATCCTCATTTCTTTTGAAGTTGCCATTCTTTTCCTCATTGCCAAATCCACCTTTGTTCTTCTAAGGTCCTTTATCTTTTCTCTTGTTATCGTAACTCTTTTCATATCTTTTCTTGTAAGGTTGATTACTAGGAGTTCCATTAAACCTCTTACGGCTTCTATCATGATAAGCTGAGATGGATTTTAGCTTTTGCTCTTGCTTGATTGCCTTCTTGTACACATGATCCATTATTGTGGGACCATGTACATCCACTTCACCACCAATTTGAGCATTTAAGCCCATAATGAATTTTATGCTCCTGAATCTCTCATCCTTTTGATATTGTGGAACATACTATAGGAGTTGAGTGAATTTTTCCCCATATTCTACCACTGTCATATTTCCTTATCAAAGATTCTAAAAATTAGTCAGTTTCTAATCAAAATAGAGTTGTGGTAACCACCTCTTGCGAAAGAGTTCCACGAACTCATCCCAAGTTACCCTTAGAGAGATTAAATTTAATTCCATCTTTTTATTCATCCACCAAGTGGATGCTTCTCCTGCTAGTTGGAATGCTCCCCATACTCCGTTGGTCATCTCCAAGAAATTTCTTATCTCGAAGTACTTTTCCATCTCTGTTAACCAAGCTTCTGCAGTATCTCTAGTTTCTGTCCCATCAAATTTAGGTGGAACAACATTCTTTATATCCTTTGAGAACTCTAAGGTCAATCTATCCTTTGCCTCTCTATGAGGTTCGATACTCTTACTCTGATCTTCATTATTTTCTCCACTTTCACCATGACAGTTTTCACCTCCTCCCTCAGTATTCCCTTTGTCATCCACTTTCTTCTCTAAATCACCCAATCTTTTCTTGGTTTCCTCAAGCATGGTTATGATTTGCTCCATCTTATTATTTGGCGGGTGGTTTTCCTCTTCACTTTCTCCTTGGTTAGTTCTTGTCTGCACCATGTTTATCGATTTCTCACACTTGAGAATATTGAGTTATCCATTACTTCTAGATTATAATGTAACCCATTAAATCTAAACATAATACTCAATTTAAACAATAGTTTGGCACAAAAACAACTCTTTTTATTTTATTTTTTTCAAAAGGAAAGAGTTTTCTTCTTTAATACATGAAATGACTTCAAAAGTCATGCTCAAGAGGAGTATATCCTTTAGACTCATTTTTAGATACATAATATTGAGGTATATAACCCTCTAACTCACTATCGGACCTAACTTCTATGATCTCAAGAGTTGAGGGTATGCAGGGATCTCACCTAACCGAAGTTATTTCCTCATCTTTAACCCTTTCCAAGTACTCCTTTCTCACTCACTTGATTTGAGTTAAGGTGGCCACTAGAGTTTTAGTATCACTCAACCAAATGTCACTCTCATCATTGGTTCCCTCAAAGGTTTTGATAATGGCCTCACGTTCTCTTCTAGCTTTAAAGAAACGTTGGCTTGAATTAATAGACTTTCTTGTTGTCTTCTTAAAATGTACCATCCTGGCATAGAAATTTTCAAACATTAGTTAATTGCATAATGTTGACTAGAGGAAAGCATAGTGGTCTCACAAGCCCTAGTGCTGAACCTAGTAGCTTTGATACCATATGTAACATCCATGTTCTATAAACATAGTAAAAATCCAAAATTTACTATAGAGTAACTCAACAAGGTAAAAATGAGATAGAGAAAAAAAAAATTATTTAACAAACAATCAAGTAACTACAATTACAAGATTTCTTCTACAAAACACAATATACCCATATTGTCTTTTAAATTACAATGTTTACAAATGTAAAACCATTACATATACAAATTTGGAATTGGTGCAGGAGCACCTAACACAAGGTGGCCTCCATAAGGCATTTAAGTTCATGTTTTGTTTTGAAATCATGTTTTGTGTTGTAATAAGGTCTATTTGACCAATGCATTTTCATTTCTATTTGTAAGTCCCAAGTGACTTAGGTCACTTTTTTCTAATTATTAGTCTTAAGATGGTTGGTCTCCCAACTGCTTGGAATCGGTTGGTTTTTCTCCCAGCTATTTAGAATCAGTTAGTTTTCCTCAGGGAGAGTTTATAAACCCAAGGAATGAACCAAATGGATATTGGTAATCAGATCGAAGAGAGGAGATTGAATGTAATTGTGCATTGTGTTAAGGAGAAATTGAACTATTCTGTTCCGTCAATTTGATTTCTATTTCCTGTAAACTACAAATTGTTAGCTATAGATTTCCATTCTTTTTGTGCTTTTCATTGTTGCAAAATGTCAATGTGAAGCATTCCACTGGTAATATTTCTATCAAAATTAGTGGAATGGCTTTGCTGTATAGATATCTATTTTTTTTTATTTGTTTCATTCTTCAGAGGGGCAGATGTTCCAGACTGAGGAGCATGCACAGTAGATGGCCTAGCATCTCCATGTGCTAGGGTTTGATTGGAGAGTAAACGAGTTAGAGGAGTTGAAGACGTTATCAATCAGACAGAGGCCATTGACAAAACATTTCTCTCTCAGAGCGATAAGGATAGTCTCGCCAAAGAGAGGTTCAAACTGTTGAACAGAAGCTGCGGTCTAAGATTCATATTGGAATGACGAAGTACATTAGGTAGATAACTTGGCGTTGGGCCGATAGTGTTGGTCACGTTGATCGAGGGTATCGGAGTGGCAAGGGATGACTTACACTGATGGAGATCCATTGGGAGAAATTGGTCTATCGGCGACTCTGGAGTAAGTACCATCGATAGCTCAAGTCTTGCCAATGAGTGGCTGGTCTATCGGTGCATTGGTCAGAGCATATAGGCATTCATCGATGTTAAGGGTCATGGCGATGAGAGTTTGGTGACAGTTGAGCTGACTATCGATCAAAACATAGGAGTCTCGCTGATAGGAGATATTAGTCAGACTTGGTGTTTGGCAAAACATTTCAAGGGTTCACTGATAGTGTGGAGTCATAGCAAAGACAATAGTCATTGGCATATCGGTGAAGTGATTCCTACCTTGGCTAATAGTAATTATCTGACCGATAGGTGAGAACCATAGAGGCATCCATCGGGAAGAGTTGTGGGATCGGAGTGATAAGTTGCAAGGTGACTGATGGAGTAAGTCTTACTAACTGTGTGCTCCTCATCATATTGGTATCAGAGCCATAAAAGGTTCTATGGTTGATTAGGTATATGTCAGCAAAGGAGAGCAAAGGAGAGGCTAGCAATATGCCTCCAAAGGGGATGACCACTGAAGTGGTCAAGAAATTTAAAGAGATCGAAGAGATGATTGAAAATGAAGTCAGGGAAGCAGTCCAAGCAGAATTGAAGGCAATGAAGATAGGAAAAAGGATAGAGGAAGGTTCAGATGGAGAAGAAGAGAACACGGAAGAAGAAGAGGAACAAGAAGAGGTAGAGATACTGACTAAACAAAAGCAATTCCTGGAAGCCATTAAGGCTATTGGCAAGGACTCTTCAGAGGCTCGGATAGATGTCCCCATGTTTAGTGGAAAGATGAATGCTGATGAAGTCATGGAATGGAATGAGGCTCTGAATAACTACTTCGAATACAAGGAATTTCCTAAAAGTAAGAGAGTTAAGTTTGCAAAAACTAAACTCAAAGGTGTTGCCCTTACATGGTGGAATTACACCCAAGGAGAAAGGGTAAAGAATGGGAAGATTATGATATCTTCATGGGACAGAATGCTGGAGAACATCAAGTCCCAGTTCCTTCCATCTGACTACGAGGTGCAGATTTAAAGGAAAATGCAGAACCTCAAGCAAAAAGATATGGATGTGGCTACTTACACCGAGGAGTTTCACAAATACACTCTTCATTGTAGGTACATGGAGGATGAAAAAGCCAAGGTAGCAAGGTATCTAAATGGTATGAGGTTCAATATTCAAGATGAGATAAGTTTGTTTACCCCTGAAACCATGGAAAAATGCTTTCAAGTACATTAAGAGCTGAAGAGAAGCTACAGAGGAAAGCTGAGTAGCAAGGTAGAGGAAGTGGTGATAGAAATTTTGGAGGATGAAGTCCTAATCAGAGGCCTAGTGGTGAGTCTAGCCAAGAAGAGCAAGTTGGGGACTCAAGTAGCAGAGGAGGCTACCAAGGAAGAAGGCCTAATGGAAGAGATGGGACAAATGGATCAGGCAGAGGATCCAAGTTCTCCAAAATGAGATGTTATAACTACAATCAGATAGGGCACCTGACATACAAGTGTCCAGAGAAGGCCTCAACTTCTCATGGTAGTGAGAAGAGAACCACTTTGATTCAAGAAGATGCAGAGAGTGTGACATCGCTTGAAGTGACTTTGACATTAGAGATGGGAGAAAATATAATGATCAAGAGGACATTGCTCAAAGAACCAGTGCAGACTGAACCATCACAAAGGAGATCACTTTTTAGGATCAATTACAAAACTAAAGGTAAAATATGCAAGGTAGTGATAGATTCTGGTTCAACAGATAATATGGTGTCTAGGGAAATGGTGGATAAATTGAAACTAGAAAGGATTCCTCATCAAACTCCTTACAAAGCATCTTGGGTAAGTGACAATCAATCACTTTTGGTAGATGAACAAGCATATGTTGATTTTCAGATTGGAGAATATAAGGATAGAATTTTATGTGACATTTTGCCCATGGAATGTTGTCACCTACTTTTAGGTAGGCCATGGCAATTCGATAGGCAAGCATTATATGATGGATATGCTAACACATACACCATCACGAAGGATGGGCGGACTTTTTTGATGACACCATTGCAGGAGGATGCTGAAGCAAAGAAGGTAGCCAAGATCATTTTGGTGGGTAAGAAAGAGTTTGTAAACAACAATGAAGAAGAGACAAGGAAAGTTGAGGATACCTTAAGGAGTGGGGTTGCCAAGGATCACAGTTTGAAGATGATTTCAATTTTGAATGATGGAGATCAGATGGTGATGTCTAAGATGGAAAAAATGGAGGTCAAAGAGCAAGTTTACAAGCAACCACAAGGTGGTTGGAAAGAAAGAGATGCTATCATAGTAGGGACCATTATTTGTCCTCTAGAGCCAACAAGAGTAGAAAGACCATCACATTCTACCATAACAGTAGTACAAGAAGCATCAACCAAGGTTTTGAATGGAGGTATCCAAGCAGATATGATAGTAAGCAATCATGGCATGCAACATCTTAGTTTGTTTGCAAACACTCACCCATGGCAAGGTGTGAGTAGGGCCTACAAAGCTAGGCATGAGTTTTTAATTCCATGGAAGAAGGTTGCAGTCTAGAGATCATGGAGAAGACATGAGGTAGCAAATGATAACGGTGGAGCTAGACAAAGACTCAACTCATGTGGCATGAGTTCTTTTCTAGGTGGGGTGTATGGTGCAGGAGCACCTAACACAAGGTGGCCTCCGTAAGGCATTTAAATTCATGTTTTGTTTTGAAATTATGTTTTATGATGTAATAAGGTCTATTTGACCAATGCATTTTCATTTCTATTTGTAAGTCCCAAGTGACTTAGGTCACTTTTGTCTAATTATTAGTTTTAAGATGGTTGGTCTCCCAGTCACTTGGAATTGGTTGGTTTTTCTCCCAGCCATTTGGAATTAGTTGGTTTTCCTCAGGGAGAATTTATAAACCCAGAGGAATGAACCAAATGGATATTGGTAATCAGATCGAAGAGTGGAGATTGAATGTAATTATGCATTGTGTTAAGGAGAAATCAAACTATTATGTTTCCTCAATTTGATTTTCATTTTGTGTAAATTGCAAATTGTTAGCTATAGATTAACATTCTTTCTATGCTTTTCGTTGTTGCAAAATGTTGATGTGAAGCATTCCACTGGTAAGATTTCTGTTGAAATTAGTGGAATGGCTTCATTGTACAGATATCTATTTTTGTTTTCTATTTTGTTTCATTGTTCAGAGGGGCAGATGTTTTAGACTGAGGAGTGTGCACACTAGATGGCCTAGTATCTCCATGTGCTAGGGTTTGATTGGAGAGTAAATGAGTTAGAGGAGTTGAAGACGTTATCAGTGAGATAGAGGCCATCGATAAAACATTTCTCTCTCGGAGCGATAAGTATAGTCTGGCCGAAGAGAGGTTCAAGCCGTTGAATAGTAGCCGCAGTCTAACATTCATATCAGAATGATGAAGTACATCAGGTAGATAACTTGGCATTGGGCCAATAGTGTTGGTCTTGCCGATCAAGGGTATCGGAGTGGTAAGGGATGACTTACACCGACAGAGATCCATCAGGAGAAATCAATGTATCAGCAACTCCGGAGTAAGTCCCACCGATAGCTCAAGTCTTGCTAATGAGTGGTTGGTTTGTCAGCGCATCGGTCAAAGGCTGTAGGCATTCACTGATGTTAAGGGTCACGGCGATGAGAGTTTGGTGATGGTTGAGCTGACTGTCAGTCTGAATGTAGAAGGAGTCTCGCCGATAGGAGGTATCAGTTAGACTTGGTGTTCGGCAAAACATTTCAAGGGTTCACCGATAGTGTGGGGTCACAGTGAAGACAATAGTCATCAGTGTATCGGCGAAGTGATTCCTACCTTGGCCGATAGTAATTGTCTTACCAATAGGTGAGAACCATAGATTCATCCATCTAGAAGAGTTGTGGTATCAGAGTGATAAGTTGCAATTTGGCCGACGGAGTAAGTCTTACCAACTGTGCACTCCTCATCAGGAATCAATTCTACATCTGGATATCTGTCATCTTTATCACAAGTCCTAGCATGTTTCCTACTTGGAGAGAGAGAGAGCGTCTTTCTAGTGATTTACCTCCAACCATAGACTAGCGGTCTCCCACACATCTTCCACATAGGAAGTGGCCCTTCCCTTCATGAGGAATATAGACCTTAGGTGACCAGTGGTAATTTACCTTTCCTCAGTACATAGTGTTGTATTCTACTCAACTCTTTCAACCATACAACCCTAGATACCCTCTAGCTAAGTATGATTTCCAATAGGATGAGCAATTTCGAATACAGTGAACCGACAATGCATGCAAAAAACAAATGCATTACTTTGGTGAAAGTTTTTAATTTCAATATTGTTTGTAAAGAACATAGTCATTGTGTTCACCCACCCCTACTTGACTTGGATACTATCTTATTCACGTAGTTTATATCTCTTATCAACCCTATTCATGCAATAGTTTAAACTGAGAGTCATGATAATAATACTTAGACTTGAGTAAGTCTATATGACATAACCACTCCATTCATTTGTAGTTGACTCTAGGGTTACCCTAATGTTCCTTGCTACTACAACATAAGAATATATCTATATCTTATATCTTGGATTTTTGGATTTAGAGAATAACCCTTGATTAACTTAACCAAAGTTAATAATATTATAATTCTCAAAATATATTGTCCCCTATACAAAGGAATCATGAGATAATTTTGATAATGTTTATAAACAAATCATACCTTATGTTTAAATATCCTTACAAGGTCATTGTCTAGTATACTTAGCGTAATCCATTATTTTGAATATCTTCATGAACATCAATGACAAATAGCTTTGAATGGGATTCTCATAATAACCTTATTCCCATCTTCCCTAATATCTCTAAGTTATTATGTTTAGATATGACCCTAAAGTTTACTAACAATTCAAATGATTGTAGTTCTCTTGGTAGATAACACTATTCATGATGCATATGTATATAACCTATACAATACAATAAAGTTAACTCCTTATAACCTCATTACTATATAGCTCAAAACTGAGAGTAATAAAACATAGTTCATCCTTTTGTGAGTCTATCACACGGTTATTCTCATACTCTGCATTAAATTGCTTCAGACTTAACTCAATAAGGAGACTATAAGTTTAAGCTAATAACAATTTATGTCTTTCTCCTACTAAGATATTCATTAATCTTTTATTCCCTAATCGGGTATAAGCAATAGTTTTTAAATACTAAGAAACAGGTTGACTCAGTGTATTATAATAGTAACCTTAGGCATGACCAATTATACACTATATAAGTAGCATTCACTATCTTTAATGAC
This sequence comes from Cunninghamia lanceolata, assembly GCA_027924645.1. NCBI lineage: Eukaryota > Viridiplantae > Streptophyta > Pinopsida > Cupressales > Cupressaceae > Cunninghamia > Cunninghamia lanceolata. Next base: position 10,923,763 of record BSBN01000108.1, read on the forward strand.
TACCAGAAAGTAACTCTAAATGGCTTACTTAAAACATTAACTAGCATTTCTAAATTGATACATAATAGATATTGACTATCACATCATAATTCAGAAGATAATGTCCTATCGGCGAGCTCATTCAATCGCCTACAATACTATGATATATCATTTTTAGATGAGCTAAACGATTTACTCTTGTATAATAAAACATGTACCGAGGAATACCTAATAGTATATAAACTTAAACTAGCTAGAATAGATGAATATTTCACTGAATCAATGCCATTGGACTGTGTAATCCTCCACCTTTACAGCTACTACATTCTATTCTGCTATCACTTCTATTCTTCTCCATGCTAACAACAAGTTCTAAACCTCCTTAATAAAAACCATCACGACTCCTCCGAGTTGTTAGACATAAAGGTAGAGGCATGACTCCTACAAAGTCACCTCATTATTCTGTCCTCTACATTAGGTTACCAGCCTCATTCAAATCTTAATAGTTTTAAAATGGTTAAATCAAAACTAACGACTAATATTTATGCGTAATAACCCACATTTCGATGGGAAATTACTGCTTCATGCTTCAACGGTTGTGGTGCTTAAAAACCATAGTCATCCTCATAAGGATGAGGCTGACACTTCAAAGAAATATAAACTGATCTATTAATGATCATTACACGTGGTTCGATCCACTACTATCAATTATAAAGACTACTATATGTTAGCCTATGGTTTCTTCAATGCAGTCGACTCAATGGGAGGTATTATCATCATTTGATGCTAAGGCATCAATTTATATATATTGATTACATCAATTATAATTCTCATAGCATTGCCTATTGCATTAGGTAGATATAGTTTATTCAATAATAATATATTATCAAACCATGGTTTACGGATATTTTGATTGGGTTGAGCTTGTCTCCCCTTCATAATCTGTCAACAATAAACACATAATAATAACTTTGACAATAACATCTTATCATTTAAGAATCATTTATAACACATCAAATATCTTAATAGTTGTAATAAGACTATCATTTGATGACAAAAACATTGTAATATTTACGTTAAACGCAAATAGTTATAAATCAATCTCAAACGATGTCGTTAACGTTATTAACAACCAAGATGACTTAATACAACTTAGAAAGATTTGAAAACAATTTCACTACCTGTCAATTAAGTTTAGAAGTAAAATGACAAGACAAAGCTTACCTCTTATGATACCACAGTTTACATTTTCGTTAAATACTTTATACTCAATTTGGCAAATAAATCACTGGTAACCCAGGTCTATATCTCTCTCCTAGAAAGATACTCTCTCTCTTTTCGCCAAGAGTCATCTGATAACTTGTAATCCTGTTTCACTTGTCATCAAACAATATGTGATCAATGCATCATTATTCCATTAATTTAACTAATAAATCAAATCTCATAATAACAAAAATGATAATAACATAATCATTTCTATGATTTCAATAAATGACATTTAATATAATCCTTATCATCAATCCAAACATCATAATCAATTTACTTATATCCAAGTAAATAGTAAAAGTAAAGCAAGACAAAAATTGGGGATGTAACAAACCACATAACTCCCCAGGGGATTAAATCTTCAAATTTCATTGAGCTAAAATAGATGAAAATGCAAGGATTCTTAATGAAGAGCCTATGGGAGAGATCTATCAAAGCAATAACAACCATATGGAGGATCATTTTATAGAGAAATGCTTGTAGTATAGGTGGTTGTTACAGTATTTGAATGTTTGGAATTGTGATGCTAAGGTTGTACAACTTATAGTTGATTTCTTTAAAACCACCCAAGAGGTTGTTGAATTTGTTTTACATAATTAAATAATTAGAATTGTTGAGACATTACCTCTTCAGTAATTTGTAGTGGTTAGTGTTGATTTTGTAGGAGAGATTTTGGGATTTACTCTTGCCCCATGGATGATACAAATAAGTTAATTTAATTTTAATTATGTCATCTATTTAGAGAAGGCCAATATCAATATCAATTTTAAACTATTTTATTTTCCTAAAAGTTATTTTATTTTATTTATAGTGGTTATTTTATTTTTATTTAAATTTTTTTTTGGTTGTGAACCAAGAAATATATAAAATTTCTGCTCACACCAATGAAAAAGATGAAAATAAATTTTTCATACAATTCATAAGTAGAATGCTATAGTGCTCTTCCTATATATTGGTAAAAGGTTCCTTAGCATACACAACATGATTTTTTACTACAACATTTCATCAAGAGATGATAAAAAAACATGGGGAAACCTCTTCCCTTGGAACAAATGTGATCAATTTACTACCAATCAATATAAGTAGATGTATAGAAAGAAGCATGGCTCCCATCTTAGACTCACAGTGAGCTAACTTTAGCTCCTCGTATGGATGTTCGAGGCTTTGCAACATTTCAGGTGCCAAAACCTAACTTGGGTTTTTTCTGTTTAAGGATATGGAAAGAGCACATCAGTGTTTCATCCACACTTATCATTGCACCAGCATTGTCAAACTCACCACAATAATTTGATGTTAAAAATATTGTAACAAGTTGTCTATCAGCAAAAAATTATAACCATCCTCCTCCACTTGATGAGCTGGACCCCCATGTATGCATACAATGTATCTTCTCTTCTATGAGACATTATATAGTGACATTAAGGGGATGATTGTGACTGTGTTCACAAAAACTAAAAAGAGTCGACATATTTTTTTTTTAAATTATAAAGTAAGTCTTTTAAATTTAAAATATAGCCAACATACTTTTATTAAATGAATGCACCTAAAAATTATAAAGTAACTATTTTATATTTAAAAAATATATAACCGACATATTTTTTAAATGAAAGCACATAAGAATTAAATTTAAAATATATAACGGCCATAGTTTTATTAAATTAATGGGCATAACAATAAATCCCACATAAAGTAACAAATCTATATAAATACACATAATAGTCAAACATAAATCACAAAAATATGAAATGAAATAAGGTAGAGCAAAAAAATAATCCAGAAGGAGTTATTTGAGGGTAATTGCATTATATTTTATACATTTTCTGGTAAAGGTTTCAATTTAATTTTCTTTTCTTTTCTACTGAATGAAATCTAATTTGTAGATTTTTATTCAGTGTGGATTTACAAAAATTAAGAGTGGTTAAATAATATTTTATTCATACATTTAATTACACTTTAAATTAGTAAGTTTAAGTTAAGGGTTTTTATTTACATTTATAGGATCAAGATATGAATAATACCATTATTTTATTTTATACTTAATTGGAGAAGCAGATTAAAGCGGGTGGTCCCTAAGAGAATGAGTTGTCCCAAAGAGCAAGGCATTTACAAGGTGAGTGGTAATAAAAAATAGTCTATAATATTTTCTTTCAAAAGAATTAACCAGTTTTGTAGATAAAGACAAAATAATTGATAGCTATATTCAATTAGGGTGTCACTCCTTCACCAACCTTAGTTTTTTTCCACTATTTTCAGTTTAAATGGTCATAGGGAATTAGTTGGTTGGAGTTGTATGGTGTTTATTTTTTAGGGTATAGGAACCTTAAAAGTGATATCTTTGACTCTTTTACATAGATATATTTAAGCAATCATAGGAATTAGTTGGTTGGGGCAGATGGTGTTTGTTTTGGCCCGTATAAGCACCTTGAAAATGATATATTTAACTCTTTTACATAAATATATTTAAATGGTCATAGGAATTAGTTGATTGGAGTAGTATGGTGCTTGTTTTAGAGGGTATAGGCACCTTGAAAATGATATCTTTGAGTCTTATACATTAGATATATTTTTGTAGTTTAAATGGTCAGAAATTATTCGGTTGGAGCTGTATGGTGTTTGTTTTCGAGGGTATAGGCACCTTGAAAATGATATCTTTCACTTTTTTTACATAGATATATTTATACCATTATAGGAATTAATTAGTTGGAACAGTATGATGTTTGTTTTGGAGGGCATTGAGTACATTGAAAATGATATCTTTAACTCTTTTACATAGGTTATATGCACCTTTAAAATGATATCTTTAACTGTGTTACATAGATATATTTTCAGTTTAAATTGTTACACGAATTAATTGGTTGAAACAGTATGGTGATTGTTTTAGAGAGTATAGAGCACCTTGAAAATGATATCTAACTCTTTTAGATAGATATATATTCACTAACATACATATATTCATTCAGGGCAATATAAGCAAGTAGAGGAGGAGATTTATTTGTGCTTGTACATCCAACCGATTCTCCATTGTACGCCCTCAGAAGGATCTTATATACTGTCGACAGAAATTATAATGGACAGCGAGTGTATGGGCGTTATTGAGAATAAAGATGGAAGTATACAAAGATATGAATTAGTGTTGAATACAATGAAGGTGGAGGGAGAATGTATTGTAGGCAATGAGAGGAGTGATGAAGAATCAGTTTGGCCTGAATGCTCAGATTATATACTTGAAAGGCTGTTTTCGACCCTATTAATGGAGTTCAGTGCTCGATTTCGCATTGTGTGTAAAGAATGGAATACGCTCTTATCTTCTAACAGATATCTGTCTCTAATTCCAGAGAGAGATCCGTGGATTCTCCTCTGCAGTGAAACGCATGCCATGGCCTACTGTTTTCTCACGCAATCATGGAAGACTATTCCCCTTTCTTTTTTGCCAGGCCCAGCAACTAATCTCTCAAACGACGAATCAAAAATTTGTACCAAATCAGGTGGAGGGCTGCTGCTAATCGAAATCACAGAGCCTCAAGAAATGTATGTGATATGTAATCCACTTACAAGCATGTACAGAGAAATTCCTGCAATCATAGCAGAGAATTCAAGTGCAGTGGGAATCATGGACAACGGAGGGTCCTACAAAATTGTGGGGCTACCAAAAGACGAAAATCCCAAGTGCATACGAATTTACCATTGTTTTGAAATGTCATGGCGGATTGAAGTTGAGTTGGGTTTGCCCGTAGATGATTTTAAGGTTTCAAACATTTATTGCGCCAAGGGTCTTATTATCTGTGGTTCAGCCAATTTGGAATTTGTGATTTACAAGATGGAAGCTAAGCGACTGCATGTAGTGTCATTTCCAGACACGAATCTATCAATTAAGGGGAATAGGATAAACGCATGGGTCCATGGACTGGTTTTATGTGGATCGTCAATACTGCTTGTGGTAATATATCTACATTGGATTAGGAGTCACGTGATTGTGTGGGAATTGTTTCAGGAGAAGAGGGGCTCAGTTTGGGATTTGAAATGGAAAGAGATTACAAGAATGCCTGTTGGTATGTGCCGTAAATTTATACGGGCGGACTTTGGGTGGGAGCCCGTTAAAGAGTGCCACTTTATGGGTGTTGGGAATTTTCTGTGCTTAACAAGTGGGCACATTAATACCAAGCTGTTTGTCTACAGTTTAAAGGAAAGGTGCTGGAGCCGGATCAGGCTTCCTCAGTCTGTCAGATTTAATAGGTATAACGCAATCTTTAACTTTCAACCCAAACCAGGCATGAAGGTGTAGATTCGATTTAAGAGATGGGAGAAATTTTTTACATTTCATAAGTTGTGGATTATTCCTATTTATTCACTTGGATTAGGTTCTGTTGTTTTGTTTCCTAATTCAGAATATATGTTGGATTTATATGATTTTCTATATATTAGTTAGCATTTCTATCTTTAGAAAAATTAAACCCTATCAATATTATTTTTCACCTTGGTCTATCATTCTTATTCAATCTCTGGTTTATTGCTTAATATTATTTCTCACAAGTCTATCACTCTTATTCCAATCTCTGATTTATTGCTTAATATTGATTATAAATATATGTAATAACTTGTTGGGTGTTTACATCTAATTTTATCATTTCTGGATTTAAAGAGTATTTGTACAATTGAATCTGCTATTGCATTTCCATTGGAATTAGAATTAGACTTCACTCCTATCATTAAAAATCTATGAATTAGAATAATACCATGATTAGCATAGAGATTCGTATCAACCTGTAGATTCAGGATCTAAGGTTAGAGTTACCCTGCAAGAAGGTAAAATGCAGATTCAATCTATAATAATAATAATCACATAATTCTCTAGGGGATTAAATCTTCAAATTTTATTGAAACAGAATAGATGCAAATACAAAGATTCTTGATGAAGAGCCTATGGGAGAGATCTCTCAAATTAATAACAACCATATGGAGGATGATTGTGCTGAGGTATGCTTCCAGCCTAAGTTGTGGTTACAGTATTTGAATGTTTGGATTTGTAATGATATGGTTGTATAATTTATTGTTGCTTTATTTTTTAAAACCACATAAAGAGGTTGCTGAATTTGTTTTACATAATTAAATAATTAGAATTGTTGAGACACTGTCTGTTTAGTAGTTTGCAATGGTTGGTATTGATTTTGATTTTGGGATTTACTCTTGCCCCATAGATGGTACAAATAAGTTAATTTAATTTTAATTATCTCATCTATTAGAGAAGGCCAATATCAATTTTAAGCTATTTTATTTTTTCAAAAAATATTTTATTTATTTTATTTTATTTTATTTATTTTTTGGTTGTGCACAACCAAGAAATGTATAAAAGGTTTGCTCACGCCAATAAAAAAGCTGAAAACAAATTTCTCATGCAATTCATGAGTAGAAGGCTACAGGTGCTCTTCCTGTACATTGGTATAAGGTTCCTTAACATACACAGCAAGATTTTTTACTGCAACATTTCATCAGGAGATGATTAAAAAAACATGGGGAAACCTCTTCCCTTGGAACAGATGTGATCAGTTTAATACCAATCAATGTAAGTACATGTATAGAAAGAAGCATGGCACCCATGTAATTTGTTTTTAGTTTTACATTCAGTTTTTCTCTGTTTTGGCAGTTTAACCATTTCTGGTTATGTATAAATCAGATTGTAATCTTCTTTTTTCAATAAGATACCATTCTATTCTTCCATTACAATCTAGGCCTAACAGTAATCTTCTTTTTTCAATAAGATACCATTCTATTCTGCCATTACAATCTAGGCCTAACAGTGGTATCAGAGTGATAATGAAAATGGGTTGTGAAATGGAGAAGGAAACTAGCCAAACTTCCTGTAATGAATCTTCTGTGAACATGTATAGAGAAGTGCGTGAGTTGAATGCATTTTGTTGGTGAAATTTTAATGGGTTGTGAAATGGAGAAAGGAAACTAGCCAAACTTCCTGTAATGCATCTTGTGTGAAGATGTATAGAGGAAATGCGTGAGTTGAATGCATTTTGTTGGTGAATTTTTATTGCACTATGTTGAATTAAATTAGTGCTTTGAAGCCAAAAGAATGAAAGCGGAGCAGTCATTTGTTAAGGAGAATTGAACTGCTGTGCGGAGTGGAGCAGCAGACTACACAAGTTCATGAAATAAGTTTATTTTCATGTATGTCAAGTGCAGAAGTTTGAGGAAGCTTGCCAAGTGTTTGACCGTATCAAAGAATGAGACAGCGGCTTATGCAATGGCTCTATGCCTTACGAGAATTTGAATGCAAGCAATCGCTGTTGAAGAAGTTGGTGACTGTGGCTGCAGCCAATGGGAGGGAGGTGTTAGGTCAATAGGAAGCGGGTTGCCCACAAGCAAAGCTAGTGAGCGCTCATTCCTGTGCATAGGTAACTATCTCTACATCAGAATAGATATAGTCAGCAAGTGTTTTGATCTTGGAAGGAAATGTTTTTCTGTCTTGACTCCAAGTCATGTTTTAAATTGTGCATTTTTCATGACCAACAATCATCAACGACTTTGACAACTGACTTCCTGCGATGGATTAAAGTTCAAAATATGAATCAAAACATTAAACATTTGTGGTTTATTGTGGAAAGGGCTTGTGAAAGGAAACCCAGCGTTCCCCATCTCAATAACTACAGGAAAGGGGCGAAATTTAAACAGTTTTATGTAAAATTGGCAAATAAGGGTGTATGAAGAAATAAGGGGTAATTGTTGTTATAAGGTATTTTTTGTGTGATAAGAAGAAGTGTTTGTAAGGATTTTTTTGAGCATTATTGACTGAGCCTACATCTTTAGGGATTAAGGTTGCAAACTTTGAAGAAGCTACTCAAATATCTAAGTGTTGGAAGCAATTTCAGCCTACCTTTATGCAGTTTTGTTCTCAATATATCTTGCTTCAACACGAAATAGATAGGTTACAAAATAATACACCCATTGCTAAAGCACATAAGAAAGATGTAAAGGATTACTGTAAGGACCCGCTTGGTAGAAACTCGAATTTAAAAAAAAAATTACTTTATTAACAAGTTCTTATGAGATATATCAAGTCTTTGATTGAGTACTTAGGAAAAATGGTGCAGGAGCACCCTCGTAAATCTAAAAGTTCCTATGCAGGGGCACCTCGTAAATCTAAAAGTTCCTAACATTTCAAGAAATGTTATGTCTGTTTGTAAAGGCCTTCGAGCCATATGAAATACATGTCAAAAAGGGTTAAAACTGTAATGTAACCGAACGGTTTGTTGTGTAAACGGTGGTCGGTGTTTGATTCACCACGTATTGTAACTGTCCTGTTAAGTGTCTTTAAATAGGCAGTTTGTGTTTGTTAGACAGCAGTGAGAGACAGAGTGAAAAGTAACTGTATGTACATTCTGAATTAGAAGGAATAGAAGGAATTTTGTGTTCTGGTGCAATCATAGTGAATCTCGTTTGGGGCCATTCCACTGGAGAATTTCTCTGAAATCAGTGGAATGACCCCCGGTTGTTAGTTATTTCCAATTCAGTGTTGGATTAGTAGTTTTTTTTCTGTGTTGGTTGAATCGTTAGTTTTTTCTATGTTGTTCGGTTACGAATTGTTGTAGAGGAGGATTTGTGTGTATACAGCAAGTGGATATGGCAAACAGTGTGTGTATATCACTTTTTCATGTGAGGTCATTTTGTGGATTTCCTGCATTTAGATATCTGGTTGTGATAGAGGAGGGATCAAGCATTTTGTACTCATGGTGAATATGTTATGTATGTCCTGCATTAGTGTGAGAGTCTGGCTGTAGAAGGTCAAAGAATAAATGTACGAAGTCATCGGCTTAAGACAGCCCATTGGAGAACAAGAAACAAGTGTGGCCGAAGAAGCAAGTCCTACCGATGACGAAGTTGCTATGTAGCCCGTCGGTGTGAGTAATGCCATCGGCGTAGGAAAGTTACTTTGGACCGACGGAAGAAACTCTCACTGATCGGGGTGAGATTCGAGAAGTCTTGCCGATGGAAGGCTCATTGGTGTGAGAGATATGTATCGGCGAAGGAGATGTGAGCTTGACTGACAGGGTAGTGTCTGGCCGATAGGCAGGCATATGTGTATATTTCGATGTGACCCTTGAGGTATCTTGCCGATAGACTCTACAATGGCTGTTTTGTGGACTTTCAAGGGATCTTCACCTGTTTTGTATGTTATCTGGTTTTCTCTGCATCAAAAAACTTTAGCCAAAATGGGCCATATGTTCAAAACAGAACATTCTTAAGCCAACCCGGGCTCTTCGATCCTTTGGGTAAATAGGTTCATACAAAACTGGGTCAAATGGACCTTATCGCTACCTGATTTGGGTAGAACAAACAATGGCCAAAAGGCCTAGTGGTCAAACGGACCAATACTCTATCCAATCCGGGATAAATAAACATGACAGCCTAACGGGCTAAAGAGGATAGAAATCATTATGCTCTGGCTAGAGACTTTTGACTCCCTCGGTACCAATACAGGTTCATGAGTCACTTCCTGGGGACCACAGTTTGCCCAGACACTGTATTGAGGATGTCGACTAGGGAACACATAACATCAACTTGTACTCACCTCAGTTTACGGCAAAACTAGGTACAAGTAATCCACCCTGGGGATTCTTCTGAGTACTAGGAGAGTTCTTAACTTACCTAGATAACCTTTAAACTAGGGATCAAAATTATGAAGTTGATTATAAAGGAGTATACTATATCCAAGGGACCTGAGTACTGGGGGCATCCTTCGCCGTCTAGATTGCCTACATACCCTGTATCCACGGGATCAAGGCCCTCTTCGGATGCGATCTACATAACAAATGCGAATATGTAGTTCTGTCTTGCACTATGTTTTATGTAACTGTGGTTGGAATACAGTTCTTTGCCGACTGCCCACTCACTCAAGTGATACAATGATGGAATTCCTAAGAAACTAGTTTGCAAACACACCTCCCGGGAGTGTTTGGCGTTTAAGTTTTCAAGTGTGAATAATTTACCTAACACGTATATTTCCCCGACGAGGTCTTCCCATTGATCGTCCTAAAACAATTTTATATAGTCTCACATTTTCTTTCTCTTTTTTTTTTAATCTTTTTAGTGAGGTATCTGAGGAGATTTTTCCTTCCTACGGATTTAACTTTGACATGTTCCTTATTACTCCTTGACGATTTAGAGGGATGGTGCCCAGACGTCATTGTTGCAGCTATGTTAGGTGTGAGGTACTTGGTTCAACGAGACGACATTACCCGTAAATGTGACCCAGAGGTATCGTAAATACCGAACACTACAAATGTTTGAGTTTGGACGTTTAATTACAAGGTTTACCTATCTAGAAAAGAAAACTTATATGATAGCTTATAAGGAAATGAGAAGAATTAAACTTCTTTGCTTGCATGTAAAGAATAAGGCTAGATGTTTTGATCCATTCATAAATACATAAGGAAGAGTAAAGTAACGACATTCAAACAATTGTAAACATAATTTCAAAAGATACTAATTCACTTACATTAATCACAAACATAAATTAGAAAAGATACTTATTCATTCAGTTTCAAGGTGATATGATAGTTAATTTGCCGTACATCAAGTGATATTTATCCAAGGTAAAACAATGATGTATAGTCACATATCAAATTAATCTTTGTTCCAAGAGTATGATACTAGATAATTTCCTTGCATAATTATTTCAAACTTGTATGTACAATTAGAACTAAATTAAGGCTTGTAATCATAACAGGATAAGTTATCCAACACGAATTTAACTCAACTTCTTTAGTTGAGAATTAACAATACCTAACCATGGTAAATAATGTTGACTTCTAGGTCAAATGAGGATTCTTCAATCACATATTGAGATTAGGGAAATTGTTTCAAAACATTGGGTTTTTGTTTTGTTCTTTCTAAAGCATTTAAGATTAATGATTGTTTAAAGAATTATTGCAATCCATCTTTGATTCTCACTATAGGCTTCTGCTAAATATTTGACCCAACCCTTTACGTTGAAATATATTCCCAAGGAACAAAAGTTTATGTATTTCCTCGATGATATCATTAGTTCAATATTATTCATTAAGATATTCTAATAAAACATTATACTTCTTCCATTATTATCCAAGGAAACGTAAACTCATATAAGGGGACTCTATCCTTCACTTTGTCGTATAATTGAATTCCAATATCTACTTAAATAGTTAGGATTGAAGTGTGTAACACTATTATTGGTTTTATCAATAGTATTGAGCTATAGGGTACCATTGATCAACTATCAAAGTCTATAAAGTACCCATCCACATATTTCATGCTTGTTTATTGCATTCATCCATTTGGAAGACCTTTGTTTTTGAAACATTATGCTTAAGGGGCAAGTTAGTTTATTTACTCTAGTTTTCCTTAGTAAACCTTAATGTCCATTTAATTAAATTTAATGTATTCTTATCTAAGGGAGCATTCGTATTAAGATGACATTTTTTTATTTATTGGTCTATAACGATACTTAAGCATATGGTTGTTTGTTCGAGAAATGAGGGGATAGAAATGCAAAGTTAATCTATTACCTAAGTTCGTTTATAATTATTAAGGCTTAATATTTTAATATTAGATAATTAATTACGCCTATATTTATTTTGACTACAAATTCATATTTCTATAAGTAATGGCATCTATTTATTCATCCTACTAAGACTTGTGTGACAAATAAGGTGATTCATTTTCCCACTTAATAGTCTAAAAAATATTTTTACAAGGCAATACCATTATAGGCTATGTATCTATGTTACAGGTGCTCAAAAGAATTATTGAAGATTTAATTTGTAGAATTACAATGGTTTGAACAATAGTTATAGTCTTATATTATGGAGATTACAACCAAAGAAAACTAAATATGTCATATCACTTTTATTCCTATTGAGACTATATTTTAAAAGATTCAACATCTAATATAAATCAAAATTGGCTTAGAATCAGACATATTTACCTTCTGCATTCTTCTGCCCAATCATATAAAATTCCAACAACAGTGACCATGTTTGTATTCTATAGTTGAAGAAAGTTTAGTTTGGAGAGATTTGCAAAGAAGGGAGGAATTTCTCTTGACAGCGTACAAAATGTGGAAGAATAGACAAGGCACATCAATTGTTTTGACAGAATGTCTTAAAGAAATGTCATCTCGTGAAATGGAAGGATTGCAGGGTATCACAAAATGGATCAGTTGAAAAGGCTTTAGAAACTTTCAAGCGAATGAAATGGGCAGGCATGAAGTCAAATCACTCAGCCTTTACCAATCATCCTCCCTGCCTGTGCACAAACTGAAGTTAGGGAACATGGTATAACGGAGGGAAAAATTTGTCAGATGTTGTAAAGAATGTGAACCATTTGACAAAATGCCTTAGAGAGAGGTCTTTTTCATGGGATGCATGATTGTAGGAATTTCACAAAATGGATTTGTTGAAAAGTCTCTAAAAACATTTGAGCAAATGCAATTGGCAGGTGAAATTCCAAAATCTACGACCTTTGCCAGTATCTGCTCTGTCTGTCCCTATGTGGGAGCTTTAGAACAGGGCATGGACCTACATCAGAGCATAAAGGAAATACCAGATGTTGTAGGTGCAAATGCCCCAATACACATGTATGCAGATTGTAGAAGCATACGCAAGCACATGAACTATTTGACAAAATCCCTCAAAAAAATGTTGTCTCATGGGCTGCAACGACTGCAAGACTTGCACAAGATGGATTTGATGAAAAGGATTTAAAAACTTTCAAGCAAAAGCAATTGGCAAATGTAAAGCCAGGCTCCTCAACCTTTGCCAGCATCCTCCATAGCTCATAGCTTGGAAACAAGGAATGCTCATCTATCAACCCATGGACAGAGTGGACACACAACAGCCTAGTTGAGACACCAGCTCATGAAATACAATGACTATATGATCACACTAAATGAATTCATTGAAAAGGGATTTAGAATTTTTTAAATAAATGAAATTGGCAGGTATAAAGCCAAATTCCACAACTATAGCTAACGTCCTCCCTGTCGGTGCGTAGTCACAGGGTATTAAAACAAGGTATTTTATAGGGTATGGATGACAGAAGGCTGAGGGTTGGGGGCAGAGAGGAGAGGCAATTGGGTTAAGGGCATTTATTTCAACAAATGCTACCTCTATTCATCAAAAACGTTCATAAAATCTTCAACACAATTATTAAATTTGCAACATATCATCAACATGAATTTGAACTAAAATTAATTAACAAAATGCAAGAACTAGTCATTCAAGATAAACAAGACAAAATAATGAAGGAGAGAGCTCATACAGATTTCTCCAGCACTCCCAAATGAGAGATCAGTGGCTTATTCCTCACAATCCAAGAAAATTTATAGAAAAACTTGACCCTCATGGAAGAGCTCCAAGTCTTCAGTCAAGTCTTCATCTTAAATGCTTCCTCTCCATTTTCTAAGTTGCCATTCAATGCTTGTGGAAATGGACTTGCAAATCTTCAATGTATCCTCAAATTTTCCAATGGTAATAAATTTTAAGGAGGAAAATGGACTTACCTCATAAATTGGGGTCTTGACTTGAGGAATGGAGAGAAGGTTCCTTATTAATGCTCATTCTAGAAGTGTCCTTACACCTTGTTTATTATTTTGTTTTTTTAAATCAAACTATATTTCTCCCATTTAGTTTTCAAATTCAAAATTAAAAAAAAAAGAGTTGTGACATCCTTCTCCCCTAAATTTATGCATCGTCCCGATGCATGTTAGAAATAAGATCAAAAAATATACATATAAATCCATAGAAATAAGCATTTCTTACATCAGTATACTTATCTACTTTAAATTCCATTCTTCAATAGGGTAGCTTAAATAGTATAACATAGATAAAGATAACAAGGAGTATTATCTAAGCATAACTGTCTGTATCATCTCAACATCATTGTCTTTAAACAAAATTTGAAGTTTGTTGAGTTTATAAATAACTAGAGTTTATTCAAAATAAGTGCGGATAGAGTTGTTGCATTTCCATTGTGTCTTCCCATGTGGCATTCTCAGGTGAGTACTGGTCCCACTAGACCTTAGATTGATCCACTATCCTATTGCGAAGTTGGAACTGGCACCTCTCAATGATTCTGTATGGCTCTATTGTTATTGTACCGGGTTCCTCCACCTGTAGGGCATTCCAATTAAGAATATGCTTAGGGTCAGGTCTATACCTTTTTAACAAGGATACATGGAACATATCATGAATGTGGCTCAGTGCGGGAGGTAAGGCCAAGCGGTAAGCTACAGGATTGATTTCCTCAAGTACTTCAAAAGGCCTAACATAGCAAGGAGCTAGCTTTGACTTCCTTCCAAAAGAGATGGAACTTTTATGAGGTCGAACTCTTAGGAACACCTTTTCACCAACTTGAAATCTTCTAGGTATCCTATTCTTATCTGCATAACTTTTCTGGTGATCCGAGGCTTCCTTCAACCTCTGTCGAATAAGTTGCACCTGATTATCCATATCCTTCAAATTTCAGGGCCAACCAGGATCCTATTTTCCAGTTTATCCCAAATCAAAGGTGTTCGACAAGGTCTCCCATAGAGATCAGTGGCTTCTTCCTCACAATCCAAGCAAATTTATAGAAAAACTTGACCCTCATGGAAGAGCTCCAATTCTTTAGTCAAGTCTTCATCTTAAATGCTTCCTCTCCATTTTCTAAGTTGCCATTCAATGCTTGTGGAAATGGACTTGCAAATCTTCAATGTATCCTAAAATTTTCCAATGGTAATAAATTTTAAGGAGGAAAATGGACTTACCTCATAAATTGGGGTCTTGACTTGAGGAATGGAGGGAAGGTTCCTTATTAATGCTCATTCTAGAAGTGTCCTTACAACTTTTTTATTATTTTATTTTTTTAAATGAAACTATATTTCTCCCATTTAGTTTTCAAATTCAAAATTAAAAAAAAAAAAGAGTTGTGACAATTACCTTCTTCTAGCACCTCAAAACAAGGAGCATGTAAACCTAAAAGGTCCTTGAAGAAAGGTGTGGTGTCTCTTCTTGAGTCACAAAAGTAGAAACCCCTTGAGTCTAACTTTGTTACTCCATCAAAACCCATTGTGAGTGTTTGGGAATGTTAGAAAATAAATAGGGGTAAATGTGGTCTTGGTTATCAAGGTTTTGTTGGGTCTTATGTTCCATAGTATTCAAAACCAATCAATTTTGTAACTGGAAGGCTTATGAATACATGTCAAGTTGACTCTTCCACTCCCAATGTTAAATTGGTTCAACCAAGAGTTTGTTCCTATTTTGGTCATCATGGTCATACATCAGTTTCTTGTTTTGATCTACACCCTTGTTCTTTATGTGGTCAACATACTCATAATTCTTCTCATTGTTTTCAAAAGAAACTACACAAACCTATAGTATGTGTTTCAAATCCTTTGTTTGACTCAATCCCATGGGAGACATTAGATGCTTCTTTAAATACTACAGTTGTGACACCTTTGACAAATATTGAAATAGATACTCCAAATATAACTATGTTAAGTGTTGTTGAAATGATGACATAGTTTTTGGTGATGACAATGTTATCGGTGATGACAAAATTGATTATGCTCATCTTCCTAGTATTATGGTTTCCCATTATGTTCAACATGCTTTTGATGATTTTTATAACAATAACGATGACCTTTATTAGTTATAATGTATTCTAACTACTCTCTTCTCCATCAAATGGTTAGGAGAAGATATATGCATACATACAACTAATTTATTGTCATATGTGTGTATATATGTGTGTGTGTGTGTCTACGTAAATAGATACACACATCATTAATCATTATTCATATAAAATAGAGTATTTATATTAACTTACTTGTATAGTTAGATTGACAACAAATGAAGATCATAGACAATTGTTGCCCCTATAAAGGATAAGGACCCAATTCTTGGCATTTCTCTCTCTCATCGGCTAAGTGGGGGAAACTTGTGTGTATGTGAAATTTGAGTGGAGAATTCAATTCAAAGATTGTTGATATTATTGGTAATATGGACAAAAAGTCCCAATTTGAGACTTGTCAAAGTAATAGGCTCAACTCATTAATTTGAGACATGTCAAAGCAACAAGCTCAATATTCCAGTTTGAACCCTATCAAGGTAACAGTGTTAGTTCAAACAAAATTGGGACAAATTTGAACCATGTTAAGGTAACAGTGTTAGTTCAAATAAATTTGAGACTTGTCAAAGAAATAGGCTTCGTATCAATTTAAAACATGTGATTGTAGTAGGATTTTCTCAAGATGCTTCAAATCAACCAGTAGATATTCTCACCAAAGTGCTAGGCCAAGAGAAGTTTGAGTAGTGTAGTATACTACTGTAGTTCAATATATTGCTTGGTTCATGACATCCCTTCATATTAAGGGGGATGTTGATGTGAGTACTATTTGGTTTAACCCTTTCATATTAAGGGGGGATGTTAATGTGTTAATCATCTAAGTTAACTCAATGTAATTAGTTTTTAGTTTTACTTTCAGCTTTTCTATTTTGGTAGTTTAACCATTTTTGTTTGCCTATAAATTAGATTGTAATATTCTTTTTTCACTAAGATTGTAATTTTCCATTCTATTTTGCCACTACAATCTAGGCCTAACATTTTCTCTATAAATTAGATTGTAATCTTCTCTTTTCACTAAGATTGTAATTGTCCATTCTATTTTGCCACTACAATCTAGGCCTGACATTTTCTCTGTTGGCTTAAGGATCTAGAAAGAGCACATCATTGTTTCATCCACACTCATCATTGCGCTAGCATTGTCAAACTCACCACAATAATTTGGTGCTAAAAAGATTGTAACAAGTTGCCTATCAACAAAAAATTCATAACCATCCTCCACCACCTGATGAGCTTGACCCCCATGCATGCATGCAAAGTATCTTCTCATCTATGAGCATTGTAGCCGGAAGGCAAGTAAAACAATCAGTAAACACTTTCCATAACATGACATTGAATCCACATTTTCATTCATCATAGGAGCCATATACGATTGATTGAGGCACATTCATGATTGCCCCTTAACAGGAAGATTTTTTTAGGGTATATTATTTTTTATGCAAGGAGAAGGCATATTGTTTCTATGCTTTTTTTCCATGATCTACATAGTCCCCTAAAAATAAGTAATTTGGTTGAGGAGGTAAGCCACCATATTAAAAAAGCCTTAAAAGATCAGAATATTGTCCATGGATGTCACCATAGATCTTGATGGGTGCCTTAAGATCCATTAGGTCAAGTTGGCCTAATAAGATCTCTTTAGAAGTAAGGTAGAGCTCGTGAACTAACCTTTGACCTCTAGAAGCTTGTTTATAATATCATCCAGAACAAAAAGGTCCATTCAAACCAATACAAAAGCCCCGCCCCTTCTCGGTGAAAGGCCTCCAAATCAATTAATGAATATATGTTTTAATGTGATTGAGTTTAATTTATATGCTTGATAACATATAAAATTAATCTATAAATATATTTTTTTTAATTTTTAAGTAAAGTTCTTTTTAAATACGTGTATCAAAATTTAAATAGTTATGATGGAAGGTGGGTGAGTGCAAGAAGATGGGGGGCCAAAAAAGGGTCTTAAGTGGCCACTTTTTTTCTAAAATTAGGAAATGCTGGCCTTGGATGAGAAATTGAGCATAGTTACACTCAAAATTTGGAGATGCAACCAAAACAATGTTCGTAGTGCTCCGAGTCTACTTTCTAAACTAGTAATTTTTTTAAAAAATAGTATAGATTAAGGGGTTCAAAAGAGGGAGCCATAGAAATTGGTGTTGTTTTTGTCAAAAAAAACATAACATAGCATGTTTTGTGGCTCCCTCAAAAGGTTAACTTTTTTTTAATAGTTTTAAAAACGCTTCAATGAGAAATTAGCTAACAACATGTAGTTTATGCCCGATTTTTCTGATAATTTTTTGATAAATATTTGATTTTTTAGTAATTTTCAAAGTGGACACATCCTAAAAAATAGAATTTTGGCTAGGCTACCCCTATAAATTTTGAAAACTATCTGAAAATCATTTTTTCTTTTTTTTAATATGTGTAGAATGGAGTCTAGTTTCTAAATATAATTTTTTTGAAATTTCAATGAATGGTTAATTTACAATGAAAAAAAGACCAAACAGTAGTTTTTGGCCAAAATCAGACACACAAACAAAAGAAATTAAAGATGAAAGGCTTAACATTGTCAAAATGTGAAAAAAATTACATCGTTAAATAGCTAAGAGAAAGCCTAACATTACCTAGGTGTTTGATTTGTTTGACCTTGAAACACATGCAAATATGAGGGTTAGCATGAACAAAATTATGTGAAATCTTGTAGAATTTACAAAAACACGTCTGTGGATGTTGAAAAGGCACTCCAAGCCTTTGGGTTGGAAATCCAAAGCAAATCCCAAGCCCAAGGCTTGGGATTCCCAAAGCACAATATAACGTGAGCACGTTATAACGCGAGCGTGTTATGTTGTGCTTTTTTTTCTTTTTTGCATGTTTTCCGGTGTTTTCCTAGTTTGACATAATGTGAGCACATTATAACGCGCTCGCATTATGTCTTCCTTTGAATGAGATATGTTCAAATTTCATAAGTATGTTTCATGGATGTTTATATCTATTCTTGTAGGTATGTATGCATGTACATGTATGCATGCTTGTATGTATGTACATGTATGAATGCTTGTATGTATGCATCTTTGTATGTATGTATGTTTGTATGTATGCATGTATGTATGTATGTATGTAAGTGTTTTTGATTTAGTATATATAAGGACCTAAGCCTGTATAGTTTTGAGGGTTGAGGGTTGAGGGATTAGGGCTCAAGTAATAGGTAGAGGGTAAAGGGTTGAGGGTTATAGTTGAGGGTTAATATTCAGGTTGTTGAGTGTATAAGATTAAGTGTGTAAGGCACGGGGATTAGGGTTTAGGGTTTACGCTATGGATTGAGGGTATATAGGGCATAGGGTGACTTAGGTTGAGAGCACGTATGGTTTAGGTTTAATTTAAGTATAGGGTTGAGGCACAATATTCAAGGTTTAGGATATAAGGGTGAGGTTATATGGTCTAGGGATGAGGGTTTGAGGGTGTAGGCTTCAGGTTTAAGATATAGGGTTGATGATTGAGGGATTAGGGCTTAAGTATATTGTTGAGGGTATAGGGTTTAGGGATAGGTTTTAGGGTTTAAGGTTTAAGGGTTAAGGGTTGAGGGATAGGGTTTAAGGTTTAGGGGTAAGGGATTAGGGTTTAAGGTAAAGTGTCTTGGGTTGAGGGTTTAGGAATAGGGATAGCATTTAGGGTTTAGGGATGAGGGATGAGGGTTGATGGTTGAGGATTTAAAGTTTAAGGTTTAACTTGTTGAGGGTTGAGTGTTTAAGGATAGGGTTTAGGTTTTAGGGTTGAGGGATTAGGGTTTAAAGTTGGGTTGAGGGTTTAGGGATAGGGTTTAAGGTTGAGGGATTATGGTTTAGGGTTGATGGATTAGGGTTTAAGGAATATTGTTGAGGGTTGAGGGTTTAGGTATAGGGTTTAGGGTTGATGGATTAGGGTTTAATGTTGAGAGTTGGGGGTTTAGGGTTGACAGATTAGGGTTTAATGTTGAGAGTTGAGGGTTGACAGTTTAGGGATAGGGTTGATGGTCAAGGGATTATGGTTAAAGTAGAGTGTTGAGGGTAGAGGGATTAGGGATAGGGTTTACAGTTGAAGGTTTAATGATTGAGGGTTGAGGCTTTAGGGATGAGGGTTAAGGGATTGGGGTTTAAGATATAGTGTTGAGCATTGAGGGTTTATGGATAGGTTTTAGGGTTTAAGTTTTAAAGATTAAGGGTTCAGGGATAGGGTTTAAGGTTTATGGATAAGGGATTAGGGTTTAAGATATAGTGTTGAGCATTGAGGGTTTAGGAATAGGGATAGCGTTTAGGGTTTAGGGATGAGGGATTAGGGTTGAGGGTTGAGGGATTAGGGTTGAGGGTTGAGGGATTAGGGTTTAAGGTATAGTGTCAAGGGTTGAGGGTTTAGTGATAGGGTTTAGGGTTGACGGATTAGGGTTTGAGGTTGACAGATTAGGGTTTAGGGTTGATGGATTAGCATTTAATGTCGAGGTTAGGGTTAGAGTGTCAAGGGTAGAGGGATTAGGGATAGGGTTTAGGGTTGAAGGTTTAAGGATTGAGGGTTGAGGCTTTAGGGATGAGGATTTAAGGCTTAAGATATAGTATCGAGTGTTGAGGGTGTAGGGATAGGGCGTAATTTTTAAGGGTTAAGGGTTGAGGGTTAGGGATTAGGGTTTAAGGTATAGTGTTGAGGGTTGATGGTTTAGGGATAGGGTTTAGGTTTGAGGGATTCAGGTTTAGGGTTGATGAATTAGGGTTTAATGTTGAGAGTTGAGGGTTGAGGGTTGAGGGTTGAGGGATAGGGTTGATGGTTAAGGGATTAGGGTTAAAGTAGAGTGTTGAGGGTAGAGGGATTAGGGATAGGGTTTAGGGTTGAAGGTTTAAGGATTTAGGTTTGAGGCTTTAGGGATGGGGGTTAATGGATTAGGGTTTAAGATATAGTGTCGAGTGTTGAGGGTGTAGGGATAGGTTTTAGGGTTCAAGTTTTAACGGTTAAGGGTTGATGGATAGTATCGAGCCTATTGAGGGTTTAGGAATAGGGATAGTGTTTAGGGTTTATGGATGAGGGATTAGGGTTGAGGGTTGATGGATTAGGACTTAGGGATAGGGTTTAGGGTTTAGGTTGAGAGATTAGGGTTTAAGGTATAGTGTTGAGGGTTTAGGGATAGGGTTTAGGGTTGAGGGATTAGAGTGAAGGGTTGAGGGATTAGGATTTGATGTTGAGGGTTGAGGGTTGAGGTTTTAAGGTCGATGGTTTAGGGATAGGTTTGAGGGTCAAGGGATTAGAGTTAAGGGTTGAGGGATTAGGGTTTGACGTTGAGGGTTGAGGTTCGAGGGTCAAGGGTTTAGGGATAGGGTTGAGGGTCGAGGGATTAGGGTTAAAGTAGAGTGTCAAGGGTATAAGGATTAGGGATAGGGTTGGATGGTTTACGGATAAGGGATTAGGGTTTAAGGTATAGTATCGAGCCCGTTGAGGGTTTAGGAATAGGGATAACATTTAGGGTTTAGGGATGATTAGAGTTGAGGGTTGAGGGATTAGGGTTGAGGGTTGAGGGATTAGGGTTTAAATTATAGTGTCGAGGGTTTAGGGTTGAGGGATTAGAGTGAAGGGCTGAGGGATTAGGATTTGATGTTGAGGGTTGAGGGTTGAGGTTTTAGGGTTGAGGGTTTAGGGATAGCGTTGAGGGTCGAGGGATTAGAGTTAAGGGTTGAGGGATTAGGGTTTGACGTTGAGGGTTGAGGGTTGAGGTTCGAGGGTTGACAGTTTAGGGATGGGGTTGAGGGTCAAGGGATTAGGGTTAACATAGAGTGTCGAGGGTATAAGGATTAGGGATAGAGTTGGAGTGTTTAGGGATAAGGGATTAGGGTTTAAGGTATAGTATTGAGGCCCTTGAGAGTTTAGGAATAGGGATAACATTTAGGGATGAGGGATTAGGGTTGAGGGTTGATGGATTAGGGTTGAGGGTTAACGGATTAGGGCTTAGGGATGGGGTTTACGGTTGAGGGTTGAGGGATTAGGGTTTAAGGTATAGTGTTGAGGGTTTAGGGATAGGGTTTAGGGTTGAGGGATTAGAGTTAAGGGCTGAGGGATTAGGGTTTGATGTTCAGGATTGATGGTTGAGGTTTTAAGGTTGAGGGTTTAGGGATAGGGTTGAGGGTCGGGGAATTAGAGTTAAGGGTTGAGGGATTAGGGTTTGATGTTGAGGGTTGAGGGTTGAGGTTCGAGGGTCAAGGGTTTAGGGATAGTTTTGAGGGTCGAGGGATTAGGGTTAAAGTACAGTGTCAAGGGTATAAGGATTAGGGATAGGGTTAGAGGGTTTATGGATAAGAGATTAGGGTTTAAGGTATTTTATCAAGCTCGTTGAGGGTTTAGGAATAGGGATAGCATTTAGGATTTAGGGATGAGGGATTAGAGTTAAGGGTTGAGGGATTAGGGTTGAGGATTGAGGGATTAGGTTTTAGGGATAAGGTTTAGGGTTTAGGGTTGAGGGATTAGGGTTTAAGGTATAGTGTTGAGGGTTTAGGGATAGGGTTTAGGGTTGAGGGATTAGAGTGAAGGGTTAAGGGATTAGGATTTGACATTAAGGGTTGAGGGTTGAGGTTTTAGGGTTAAGGGTTTAGGGATAGGGTTGAGGGTCTAGGGATTAGAGTTAAGGGTTGAGGGATTAGGGTTTAACATTGAGGGTTAAGGGTTGAGATTTGAGGGTTGAGGGTTTAGTGATAGGGTTTAAGGTCAAGGGATTAGGGTTAAAGTAGAGCGTCGAGGGTATAAGGATTAGGGATAGGGTTGGAGGGTTTAAGGATAAGGGATTAGAGTTTAAGGTATAGTATCAAGCTCATTGAGGGTTTAGGAATAGGGATAACATTTAGGGATTAGGGATTGGGGTTGAGGGTTGATGGATTAGGGTTGAGGGTTGACAGATTAGGGCTTCGGGATGGGGTTTAGGGTTTGGGGTTGAGGGATTAGGATTTAAGGTGTAGTGTTGAGGGTTTAGGGATAGGGTTTAGGGTTGAGGGATTAGAGTTAAGGGTTGAGGGATTACGGTTTGACGTTGAGGGTTGAGGGTTGAGGTTTTAGGGTTGAGGGTTTAGGGATAGCGTTAAGGGTCGAGGGATTAGAGTTAAGGGTTGAGGGATTAGGGTTTGACATTGAGGGTTAAGGGTTGAGGTTCGAGGGTCGAGGGTTTAGAGATAGGGTTGAGGGTCGAGGGATTAGGGTTAAAGTAGAGTGTCGAGGGTATAAGGATTAGGGATAGGGTTGGAGGGTTTAGGGATAAGGGATTAGGGTTTAAGGTATAGTATCGAGCCTGTTGATGCTTTAGGAATAAGGATAACATTTAGGGTTTAGGGATGAGGGATTAGAGTTGAGGGTTGAGGGATTAGGGTTGAGGGTTGAGGGATTAGGGTTTAGGGATAAGGTTTAGGGTTTAGGGTTGAGGGATTAGGGTTTAAGGTATAGTGTTGAGGGTTTAGGGTTGAGGTATTAGAGTGAAGGATTGAGGGATTAGGATGTGACGTTGAGGGTTGAGGGTTGAGTTTTTAAGGTTGAGGGTTTAGGGATAGGGTTGAGGGTCGAGGGATTAGAGTTAATGGTTGAGGGATTAGGGTTTGACATTGAGGGTTGAGGGTTGAGGTTCAAGGGTCGAGGGTTTAGGGATAGGTTGAGGGTCAAGGGATTAGGGTTAAAGTAGAGTGTCAAGGGTATAAAGATTAGGGATAAGGTTGGAGGGTTTAGGGACAAGGGATTAGGGTTTAAGGTATAGTATCGAGCCCGTTGAGGGTTTAGGAATAGGGATAGCATTTAGGGTTTAGGAATGAGGGACTAGAGTTGAGGGTTGAGGGATTAGGGTTGAGGGTTGAGGGATTAGGCTTAAGGGATAAGGTTTAGGGTTTAGGGTTGAGGGATTATGGTTTAAGGTATAGTGTTGAGGGTTTAGGGATAGGGTTTAGGGTTAAGGGATTAGATTTGAGGGTTGAGGGATTAGGGTTTGACATTGAGGGTTAAGGTTCGAGGGTTGAGAGTTTAGGGATAGGGTTGAGGGTCAAGGGATTAGGGTTAAAGTAGAGTGTTGAGGGTATAAGGATTAAGGTTTAAGGTATAGTATCAAGCTCATTGAGAGTCTAGGAATAGGGATAGTGTTTGGGGTTTAGGGATGAGGGATTAGGGTTGAGGGTTGATGGATTAGGGTTGAGGGTTGACGGATTAGGGCTTAGGGATGGGGTTTAGGGTTGAGGGATTAGGGTTTAAGGTATAGTGTTGAGGGTTTAGGGATAGGATTTAGGGTTAAGGGATTAGAGTTAAGGGTTGTGGGATTAGGGTTTGATATTGAGGGTTGAGGTTCGTGGGTTGAGGTTTTAGGGATAGGGTTGAGGGTTAAGGGATTAGGGTTAAAGTAGAGTGTCGAGGGCATAAGGATTAGGGATAGGGTTGGAGGGTTTAGGGGTAAGGGATTAGGGTTTAACGTATAGTATCAAGGCCATTGAGGGTTTAGGAATAGGGATAGCTAGCTTTAGGGTTTAGGATTAATTTAGAACTAGATGGCTAAGGATGGATGGAGAGGTAGACAAGGAGTGACTGAGAGACATAGAGAGGGGAGAGGTAGAGAGGTGAGGGGGAGAGATAAGTGAGATGTAGAAGATGAGCTAATGGAACTAGAGGTGAGATATTGTAAAGGTGCTATTAAAGGTGAGATAGACACAAATATTTATGGATCAATCTATAGCAGGACAAAACATGAGTGCATTATAATGTGCTCATGTTTTGTTCTGCTATAGAAATGGTAAAAAAGTGTTGACCCCTGTGATCTAGGCCCACATGCTCTATTTTCATGCTGATTATGCATGTGTTCTGACAAAAAAGAAGTGCTTTCATGCTGTTGGGAAGTTCACATGCACATTTTACACATTCTACCACCTTTGCATGATTTTTCCACCACCTTTGATATATATCTATTCAAGTTTCAATTTTTGTAGTGTTGCAATTATATTTGAGTGTTATTCAATTTAACATTGAAAAGGAAGCAAGTGGTGAAAAACTCAAATTGTTGAGGAGTTTAATGCAAGAAGAAAAAAATACTACATAATTGGGTACTCTCTCCATTCAAATCTCTATTTTTTTGGTATGTCAAGTCTTTACATGCATGTTCTTTACATTTTCCTTAATTCTATTTGAATTACTTTATCATGCTTTATCATACATGTTTAAAATAGACACATTCTCAGTTAAGAAAGCAGCCTACAATCTCACATGATGCTATGTATATTTTCTACACTTGGGCACTTTAATAATTATGTGTAATAAATAGACCTTAACATACCATGATGTCAAACTATACAAGAATAAATCCTTAGAAGATAATAAAAATACAATCCCACTATTATCTTTTCATATTAACAAGTTAAAATACAAATGAATAGGTGCCAAGATCATACAAGTATGCACATGACATGATGATTTGTATGCACATATCTTGAGCTAGGACATTCCTTATGCACCTATTCATGATGATGGTTACCTTGATCGACTATTTATCATTCAATACCCTAAATTATAGAGATTACTCTAATGATTTTTATAACAATCCTAGGTATGTGATGCAGAGGTAGGGTTCAACTCAATCCAAAGGGATCATACCAATAGTTTCTTCAAATTTCATAAGCTTTCCTCTCAAGCAATCTCCCTATACAAAGGCACAAAGAGGGTCTTCAATACTTCAAAACCTAACAAGGCTAATAAAGGTCTTCTTACCCCTCAAGAACTTAGACACAACCATTCTAAACCCTTACTAAAGTCTACACTCTTCAATTGTTGTGTATTCCTTCACAAGCCACCCAAATGCTAGTATTCTTAGTACCAACAAAACACCTTCTCAATTCCAAATCCTAGTAGCCCTAGTAACAACAAACATGTCAAATTGGGTCTGCCTCAACCTTTTCAAGCATGAACTCCCATGTACTCTTCACTTGTAGCCTTAATAGGTGACTCTCCTTTGACCTTATCCTCATCTAAGACTGAAGTGAACTTTGTACCTTAATTTTATGTATGGCTGCAATAACATTGTGCAATAATGCTTTGTATGGCTGCAATAACTTGCTTTGTATGCT
This sequence comes from Cunninghamia lanceolata, assembly GCA_027924645.1. Taxonomy (NCBI): domain Eukaryota; kingdom Viridiplantae; phylum Streptophyta; class Pinopsida; order Cupressales; family Cupressaceae; genus Cunninghamia; species Cunninghamia lanceolata. Next base: position 10,949,730 of record BSBN01000108.1, read on the forward strand.
TTGTACCTATTTTGGTTGAGTGACATTTACTCTTTTACATGATGATTGTATGCACATTTACTATGAAGGGTTGAATGACATATATTTTAGTTATTTGTAAGGATTCATTTCTTAGGAACTAATATTGGTCTCTTTATCATGCTACAGATAAATTCTCCATCATGCCAAGGAAACAATCAAGAATTAAACCAACACAGCAAGAGCTAGAAGCTAAGAATGAAAAGAAAGTAGCGGCTATGAGGGAATTTGAGAACAGGAAATTGGACACGATAAATGAAGACATGCCAATTGAAGAGGAATCACAACCATCACAAAGAAATATGGTATTGATGGCACAAAGAGAACGAATGCCAAAACTTCGTGCTGTGAGAGATTTGAATACCATAGTTGGAGACACGTCCTCTACTACAAGTCAACATGTAGGGACACTATCTACCACATTTCAAGTTGAGAGTACATCATCACTCACATGTGATGAAGGAGGTACACCATTGTTCCCACCTCAACCTCAAGGTATGTCATCTATTCCATCTTCAATCAAAGGTATGCTATCTAGCCCATCTCATTTAAATATTGATGAAATTCCTAATGTTGAGATGAATTTACCTAACTTAACACCACCTAGAATTTTGCATAGAAAGCCAAAGTATTTGATTGATATTGATGAGAATATTTTGCAGCCAATGGAAGTAAGATTCCAAAACGCACTTGTAGAATATATGCTCATAAGATTTGGAGATTGTTCTTTGAAAAGTTAAATGAGACTGCAAGATGTCAACTATTCATTGAAATGATGCGAAGTATAAAGTATAGGTCCATCATGAAGATTCTTGGGTTGAGAACATTAGAGGCTTTAAGTGATAAATCTATTGTCAAGAATCTAATGAGTGCGTATGAGACTGTGGGTAACATCTCACGCACAAAAGATAGTAATGCAACATGGTGTGTCACTACATTGACTATAGTAAGTAGTCAAATGAGGAAAGCTTGTCTCATTAGAAAGACAAGTCAAGAATTGAGAATTAATAGGAAAACTTTATCAAGAGTCGTTGGAAGACACCAAAGAATTGAGGACACTAATGCCAATGAATTATGGGCATTCTTGAGGAGACTACCACAAAAAGATAAACTAATTGTTGAAGCATTGATATCACTAATTGAAGAATTTTGGAAGAATTACACAAGGGTATCTACGAATCAAAGGGATGTGGTTAGAAGAAGAATCGACAGTTAGAATCATGAGCCACATCCAAAACATTTTTTGGATGAGACTCAAACACAGTTTTATGGTAAATTTCTAGAGAAGTATCCTCAAATCAAAACTTGTCAAAGATATTTTGTAATGCTAAAACCTTTTTATATCAAGATAAATCACAGATGCACTACTTGTTGTTATAGATTACATATTGAATTTTCTATCCATTTTGATGTTTATAGGTCTATATAACAATGTTTTGCAGGGTTTTGCCATATGTGCCTCACCAACATCTTCAAGAGACTTCATATCAAGAATTTTATGTGAAAGAGAGGAAGGTCAAATATTCTACAAGAAATTATGCTTGGATGGCACATGTCATCGTTGCATTGGTTTGCAACGTTTGCCAATATGTGAACATATGGAAAGAACACATGTGGTTGGAAATGAACTAATAGAGTTCAGCAAGTATAAATAGTGACATAGAATACAAAAGATGGTAAAGAAGAAAAGAGGTGTGAATTGGTTATCAAAAAGATTCTAGTGTATTAGTTTATGCCTATATTTTGTGACAAAATAGTGTATGAGTATGCAAGACATGCCCATAGAGCTCGATGGTTGGACTTGCAATTCAAGTTATGAAAGGACACATTTCCTATTGGTAGAATTGTTTTAGTCATCGACTTTGCAGAGAACTACAGTCTACAGCCATAGCGTGAGGTGCAATCACAATATTACAACTCCACACAAGTTTCTATATTTATGCACATCACATTCATTCATGTGAATGATAGTATAGAGGATGACAGAAAGATCATAAGGGAGTATCATTTCTATATTAGTGATGATCACACACATTCTACAGAGTTCGTGTAAAGTTGCTATCAGGTGTTCTATAATGATTTGGCTAGAAGGGGGATATCATTCAGTCAGCATATCATATGGTCAGATAATTGTGCATCACAATTTAAGAACTCACAAAATTTCTATTGGCTGAGCAGGAGGCATAATTTTATAGGTATTCAACATATGTGGAACTTTTGTGAGGCCGGGCATGGAAAGGGGGAGCATGTATCAAAAGAGCCATAGCATGAAAAGAGTTAAAGTATAAAGACAATGCAAAGTTAATAGATGTAAAATTGATCGTTGAGTGGTGTAATGCTTCCATGGGTCCAGGTAATGAAGGTAAGTCTTCAGTTCATAGATTTTTTTGGTTGATAGATGATACTAACATTGCACCATATGAGGACTGTTCTACACTGATAGGATCAAGTGAGATGCACTCTTTCAAAATCTCAATTACAGATTCATGGAGTATCCATATGTGAAAGATGTCATTCTTTTGTTCTTCCTGTAAAATTCAAGCCTAGGATGAGTGCAAGTCAAAGGAGTGGGTTGACGAATGGTAGTTAAGTTATCTTAGCCCACTTGACACATATCGACCCCCGACGACACTAGAACTAACACAAATGGAATCATTAGTTGAATTTGACCACATATCAGAGCTAGTTCAACCACATAATATATCTATTTGCATAGTTTTTGAAATTCCTAATGTAATCTTACTTTGTAGTGTTTTTGTAATGTTGACTAATTTCATCTAATTTGCTACACATATCAATGTAGGGCATGTATATGTAGTTATTACAGTCAGAAGTTTAATTACAGATTCATGGAGTACCCATATGTGAAAGATGTCATTCTTTCATTCTTCCTGTAAAATTCAAGCCTAGGATGAGTCAAGTCAAAGGAGTGGGTTGACGAATGGCAGTTAAGTTATCTTAGCCCACTTGACACGTATCGACCCTCGACGACACTAGAACTAACATAGATGGAATCATTAGTTGACTTTGACCACATATCAGATCTAGTTCAACCAAGTAATATATCTATTTGCATAGTTTTTGAAATTCCTAATGTCATCTTACTTTGTAGTGTTTTTGTAATGTTGACTAATTTCATCTAATTTGCTACACATATCAATGTAGGGCACGTATATGTAGTTATTACAGATGAAGCTAATGAAGAGGGAATAGATTATTACTTATGTCAATGTGTTGAGGCCAAAAAGAAATTGGTGGCCCTAATTACAGATGGAGAAAACATCGAATACCCTACAGGCTCAGTGGTTATTACTTGAACATGGCTTAGAAGGTACCCACATAAGAGTGTTAATGTTTGGCTATTTTAGGACTTTGACACGTATCAGAAGATTCTTCATTACTCGAACCTTGTCGTGGCATCCAATGTTCATTTGATACAGTATCGGTGTAGACCTTTGAACAAGACCCTATGGAAGGTTCGTCAATCTGACCATGAAGCAATACTTGACACAATAAAGAGTAGAGTAGACCCAGATGGTTCATTAGATTAATTTGTAAGTATTCACATTGATTTTGTAAAATCATGTTACATTGAGTTGTAAGTATGCACATTAATTTGTAAGGTTTGTCTTTTTTTATTTGCTGCTACATTTTTACACATATACACATTTTTACATCATGTTATGCTTCATGGGGTTAGACCTAAGTCATGGATGAAGTTGATCTTGAGAATAATGTATAGAATCTAGGTAATATATAAAATATAGGTGTTTCTAGGTATCTTGGTTTCTAACTAGATAATAGGTGTCTCTAATTGTGTCTTAGGTATATACGATATGTCAACTAGGTAGATAGAGACTAGAAAAAAGGTATTTAATCTAATATAGATGTCTTAGGTAGACACTATATATCAAAGACCTATCTAGAGACTAGAATAAGGTATTATTTAGAATGATCTACGTGTCTTCTAGGTAGGTGTCTTCTATAATTTAATCTAGGTGTCTTAGGTAGGTACTATATGTCAACTAGACTACATGTGTCTTAGGTCTTAAGTGAGGCCACATGAGCTTCCACCTTCACGTGGTTGGCCTTGTCAGTATAGAATATTTATATTTCTTGAAGCTAAGGGAAGCTCTTTTTCTTAATCAGAAAACTTTATCGACTTCAGTTGCACTAATGGTGCAGGGGCACCCAGGTTGTCATGGCTCCAAGAGGGGTCAAAAAATAAAATTTTGTTTTGATTGAGTTAATTGTATGTAATAAGGTCTTCTAAGACTATTTCATTTGTTTTTAAGTCACTTTGAGTCTTTGAGTCCTATTGCAAAAAAGTGTCAATGTTGTCAAGTTGCACAAAGTAACTTTTACATTTCTAGTGTCCTGCTCTTAATGCGACCAAACTGATAGTTCCAATGTATCCAGATGGGTATATTTAAGCTAGGCATGCTGTTGTTTTTCACTGAAACATGTTGAAACAGTCTGAGCTACATTGTACTGACGATATCCCTGAAGAGTCCAAAGTGCAAAAAGGCATCAATCTTTGATGAGATGTTACTTGAAAACTATGTCACTTAGAAATATTTTGTCTAAGGAAACACAATCACATAGAGTGCCTCTACAATAACCTCTCTCAGCTTTTTATATCTCTAAGGTGTTTTCCCGTGGTGAAAGGTTTTCTGCTGCCTTAAAAATCGTTAGGAGGCAATGTAAAGTTGCAAAGGGGTGTAACTTTCGTCTTGCTCTTGATGAAACCAAAATGACTATTCCAACACATCAGGATGGGTACATTTACATTAGGCATAGTCCTATTTTTCACCCAAACATGTCGAAATGGTCTGAGCTACATTGTACCGACGATATCCCTGAAGAGTCCAAATTGCAAAAAGACAACAATCTTTGACAAGATGTTACTCAAAAACTATGTCACTTAAAAATATTTCATCTAGAGCAACATGATCATGTAAAGTGCCTCTAATATAACCTCTCTCAATTTTTTATATCTCTAAGGCCTTTGCCCGTGGTGAAAGGTTTTCTGCTACCCCAAAAATCATCAAAAGAAGGCAGTGTAAAGCTGCAAAGGGGTGTAACTTTCATCCTGCTCCTGATGCGACCAAACTAACTATTCCAATGTGTCTGAATGGGTACATTTATGCTAGGCATGGTCCTTTTTTTACCCAAACATGTCAAAATAGTCCGAGCTACATTATACCGACGATATCTCTAAAGAGTCCAAAGTGCAAAAAGGCAGCAATCTTTGACGAGATGTTACTCAAAAACTATGTCACTAAGAAACATTCCATCTAAGGTAACATGATCATGTAGAGTGCCTCTACAATAACCTCTCTCAGTTTTTTATATCTCTGAGGCGTTTACCCATGGTGAAAGGTTTTCTGCTGCCCCAAAAATCGTCAGAAGGAGGTAGTGTAAAGTTGCAAAGGGGTGTAACTTTTGTTTTGCTCTTGATGTGACCAAATTGACTATTCCAACATGTCTAAGCTACATTATACCGACGATATCCCTAAAGAGTCCAAAGTGCAAAAAGATAGCAATCTTTGACGAGACGTTACTTGAAAATCATGTCACTTAGAAACATTTCATCTAAGGCAATGTGATTATGTAGAGTGCCTCTACAATAACCTCTCTTAGTTTTTTATATCTCTAAGGTGTCTACCTGTGGTGAAAGGTTTTTTGCTGCCCAATAAATTGTCAAAAGGAGATAGTGTAAAGTTGCAAAGGGGTGTAACTTTCATCTTGCTCTTGATGTGACCAAACTGACTATTCCAACTCATCTAGATGGGTACATTTACACTAGGCATGGCCCTATTTTTCACCTAAACATGTCAAAGTAGTCTGAGCTACATTATACTATCGATATCCCTGAAGAGTCCAAAGTGTAAAAAGGTAGCAATCTTTGACAAGATGTTACTAAAAAACTATGTCACTTAGAAACATTCCATCTGAGGCAACACGATCATATAGAGTGCCTCTATAATAACTACTCTTGGTTTTTTATATCTCTAAGGCATTTGCCAGTGGTGAAAGGTTTTTTGCTGCCTTAAAAATCGTCAGGAGGCAGTGTAAAGTTGCAAAGGGGTGTAACTTCCATCCTGCTCCTGATGCGACCAAAATGACTTTTCCAACACATCCAGATGGGTACATTTATGCTAGGCATGGTCCTATTTTTCACCCAAACGTGTCAAAACGGTCTGAGCTACATTGTACCGACGATATCCCTAAAGAGTCCAAAGTGCAAAAAGGTAGCAATCTTTGACGAGATGTTACTCAAAAACCATGTCCCTTAGAAACATTCCATCCAAGGCAACACAATCATGTAGAGTGCCTCTACAATAACCTCTCTTAGTTTTCTAAATCTTTGAGGCGTTCGCCCATGGTGAAAGGTTTTTTGTTGCCCCAAAAATCATCAGAAGGAGGCAGTGTAAAGTTGCAAAGGGGTGTAACTTTCATCCTACTCTTGATGCGACCAAACTAACTTTTCCAATGCATCTAGATGGGTACATTTACGCTAGGCATGGTCTTGTTTTTTACCCAAACATGTAGAAATAGTCTGAGCTACATTGTACCGACAATATCCCTGAAGAGTCCAAAGTGTAAAAAGGTAGCAATCTTTGACAAGATGTTACTCAAAAATTATGTCACTTAGAAACATTCCATCTAAGGTAATACAATCATGTAGAGTGCCTCTACAATAATCTCTCTTAGTTTTTTTATCTCTGAGGTGTTTTCCTGTGGTGAAAGTTTTTCTGCTACCCAAAAAAACATTAAAAGGAGGCAATATAAAGTTGCAAAGGGGTGTACTTTTCATCTTGCTCTTGATGTGACTAGACTGACTATTGCAACATCTCTAGATGAGTACATTTATGCTATGCATGGTCCTATTTTTCACCCAAAGATGTTGAAACAGTTTGAGCTACATTGTACCGATAATATCCCTGAAGAGTCCAAAGTGTAAAAAAGGTAGCAATCTTTGACGAGATGTTACTTAAAAAAATATCACTTAGAAACATTTCGTCTAAGGCAACGTGATCACGTAGAGTGCCTCTACAATAACCTCTCTCAAATTTTTATACTTTTTAGGTGTTTGCCTGTGGTGAAAGGTTTTTTACTGCCCCAAAAATCGTCAGAAGGCAGTGTAAAGTTGCAAAGGGGTGTAACTTTTGTCTTGCTCTTGATGCAACCAAACTAACTATTCCAACACGTCTGAATGGTTACATTTACACTAGGCATAGTCCTATTTTTCACCCAAACATGTCGAAACAGTCCGAGCTACATTATACCGACGATATCCCTGAAGAGTCCAAAGTGCAAAAGGGCAACAATCTTTGATGAGATGTTACTTGAAAACCAAGTCACTTAGAAACATTTTGTCTATTCAATGCAATCATGTAGAGTGCTTCTACAATAACCTCTCTTAATTTTTTTATATCTCTGAGGTGTTTTCCCATAGTTAAAAGTTTTTTGCTACCCCAAAAATTGTCAGAAGGAGGCAGTGTAAAGTTGCAAAGGGGTGTAACTTTTGTCTTGCTCTTGATGTGACCAAACTAACTATTCCAACGCATCTAAATGGGCACATTTACGCTAGGCATGGTCCTATTTTTCACCCAAACATGTCAAAACAGTCTGACCTACATTGTACCGATGATATCCCTGAAGAGTCCAAAGTGCAAAAAGTCAGTAATCTTTGACAAGATGTTACACGAAAACTGTGTCACTTAGAAACATTCCGTTTAAGGAAACATTATCATGTAGAGTCCCTTTACAATAATCTCTCTCAATTTTTTATATCTCTGAGGTGTTTTCCCGTGGTGAAAGGTTTTCTGCTACCCCAAAAATCATCAGAAGGAGGTAGTGTAAAGTTGCAAAGGGGTGTAACTTTCGTCCTGCTCATGATGTAACCAAACTGATAGTTCCAATGCATCGGGATGGGTATGTTTAGGCTAGGTATGGTCCTATTTTGTACCCAAACATGCTAAAACAGTCTGAGTTACATTGTACCGGTGATATCCCTGAAGAGTCCAAAGTGCAAAAAGGCAGCAATCTTTAACGAGTTGTTACTCAGAAACTGTGTCACTTAGATACATTATATGTAAGGTAACGTGATCATGTAGGGTCCCTCTACAATAATGTCTCTTATTTTTTTATATCTATAAGGCATTTGCCCATGGTGAAAAAAAATTTTATGCCCCAAAAATTGTCAAAAGGAGACAGTGTAAAGTTGCAAAGGGGTGTAACTTTTGTTCTTCTCCTCATGTGGCCAAACTGACAATTCCAACATGTCTAGATGGGTACGTTTAGGCTAGGCATGGTCCTGTTTTGCACCCAAATATGCTGAAACAGTCTGAGCTTCAAACACTAACTAGTCTTCAATCTTCAAACACTACAAATACCATGATATCCTGCATAAAGTTGTCTTTTAACCTTTTATAAAGGCATGCCCATCAAATTCAACCACTTAGAGATGTTTTTTTGCATTCCAAATTCCTTTTATATACTAACCTTCTAATCCTTTTTTCTGCCCTCATATCAATTAAATATGACCTTCGATTATGATATGGCACTCGAGCTTATGAGAGTTTACCAGAGACACCAGTTGAGTTAGGTTGAAGGGCCAGTGAACTAATGACTTAAAGACCCTTTAGTAGGTTGATTTAAGTGATAGTAACTTCTGATTATAAGTCAATATTAAATTAAAACAAAAGTGCACTTTACACACGATAGTCAATATTAACTATCAATAAGATTATGATTATGAAATCTTGTGTCTTCTCTAACTTCTTATTGCATGAACAAAACCACATCCACCATGAATATGAACCTTGCATCATATCAACCTTTCAAGATAGACCTTATCATGAAAACCATATTCACAACAAAACCTTGCATGAACAAAACCACATCCACCATGAACATGAACCTTGCATCATATGAACCATGTTTGTCTTGTGTAGCATCAACATGAATTGAGAGACCTTATCATGAAAACCATATTCACAACATCATGCACCTCATGACCATCACCTACCTTGAATCACTGTATCACCTTATCAAAATCATGGCATTAACCTTGACATCAATGACAAACAACCTTGACCCTTTGACTTCAATGACAACCTTGAACCTTGATTGTTGATGACTTATGGAAGCCTATAGCCCCAATGTTATGTTGCATACTAAAATTAGGTAAGACTTAATGTAATCTCATAACTTCGCCTTATATGCAAGAGGAATTACATTTAATAACCACAATGGTCATTAGGTGCTCATAAGCATATGATTTTGACTATCTTATTCAAAACAACAAACATACTCTTTGCATCCCAATATGGTATAATAACAAGAAATTAAGAAATATTTTCAATTGACTAACTCATAAAGAATATGGATCAGCATACTCATTTGAATATTTTCAATTGAGCAACTCATAAAGAATATGAATATTTTTTGTTTAACATGATGATTCATTTTTATTTTAAATACAACTTTTATCTTTTAGTTCCAAAATGAGGTTTATGTGATACTTGAATAACAATAGTTGGCTTATTGGATCAACAAACATCCTATGTAGTACAATTGGACTTTAAATATTTGAAGTAGCCATCTACAAATATCCATTCAAATGTGGATTTATAATGCAAGTATGGACGCCATCAATAAAAAAGATTTGTATTAACCAAATATCCATATAAGCATACATCAATATCTCTCAATATAAGTATAACATATATACAAAATAGCCATATAGGCTTACAAGAATGCCATAAAGGCATACAATGTCAACTATATGCAATACAAAATATATGTCCACAAATGCCATATAGGCATACAACAAAGGAACACAATACAAAGTCATTCCCCTCTGGCTAGTGAAGAGAATAGATCACGGGCAACCTTGGATGTTCTAGGGGATGGAGATGTGTATGTGGGTGGTCTACTATGAACCTGAGGGTTGCTCCTCCTATTTAGTTCTTCCTACATCTGTAGTTGTTACAATAAAAAGTATAGACATTAATATATATAAATTACATGTTATAAAAAATGAAACATTTAACAAAATAATCACTTACCACTACCATATAATCTATCTCCTCACTTGCCTTAGTAGTAGGATTAGGCTATGGTGATGTCATGTCCTATAGAAACCATTCAGATAGAAATTAAACTTCAAATCAATAATCTTTTGATTTTTCAAAAATAAACAACTATAACAATGAATGTAAATTAAAATTTACTAATCTACCTCATACCCCTGTCAATGGCATGGAGCTATGAATCACAAAGTTCAAAACATGCTCCATTGCCCTATGAACATCAGGAGGTGTCTCTGCAGCCTGCATCATCTAGAAATAAAACATTATTTAATTACAAAAACTATAATAGTGATGCAAATCATGGATCCTAACATACACACATGTTCACCTAAACATGGAAGTACACACAATAAAGCACACAAGTCACATACAAAAATCTAGTAAGTACAATTCATTCATTAAACTATTTATTTTATTACCTCCGTGAAGCTTTGAAGTCCACCACTGCTAGCAGGTGTTGCCGTGAAATCACCAACATTAACCTCTTCAACATCCAAAATCAGATATTAGAATAACATTCATATAACGATGCTATTCACATGTAATATCTATAATTGTTTACTAGTTACATACCCCAACAGTAGATGATGTAGTGTAATATGCAGGTGGAGAACCACTGAAAACTGCATCAATGCTATGACCCTGAAATTTTATTAAAATCATCAAACTAAATTAGTTAATCTTACATTTCAAAAATAAAATTTAATAAATTAAATTCAATGAACTTGCTAATATTTACCTGAGTATCAAGGCCGAAAGTCTCACTCAGGAGGGTATCTGTCATCACCATTTGCTCAGCTACAGATGTAGCCTATGCACCTGCATCCTAACTATCTATGGGGTCATAACCACAGGTTGACCCGCAAGTCTAACAAGTATGGGGTGGGACCCTACTCCTCGCACTATCTCCCAACCCACACTGTGCTACAGGACTAACATGTTCTATGATGCTCTGGGTCAAGGAACTAATGGACTGAAGTGTATTGACCTCAACACTCTCCTTCACAATGGAAGGGATAGACACATGCTCATGGGCTGGTATGCTAATTACTCATCTCACTGGCCGCTATTGGTCAACACATGCCCTTGGTCTATCTTGTGCTGACCCCCCACCTCTACCTTAGAAGTCCTACATATCAAAATAGTTTGGCACTTTCTTGAGGACAAACTCACAGTAAAGTTTCCTCAAAAAGTATTGTGTGACTTCATTATTATTGCATGGAGGATGGTCAAAAACCGTCCACCACCTCTACCCAAAATTGTCCCTTATTGCTTGGTTGTTGCACCAATGGATAGGGAACCTCTTGCATGTAATGGGTAGAGGTTGATTTGTTTGTGGGTTTCTGAAAATAGAACACAAGTCCAATTTTGTAATTTGTAACTTTTTCACTCTTCATATGATAGCTTGTCTGCATAATACTCTCTAACTCTCTCCTCTTATCTGACCAACTAGATATTTGCTTGCTAATTGAATTTACATTTGATAACATAGATTCAAGAGATTGAGCAAGCGTGGACCTATGCAAGGTTAAAGTTGAAGGATCTTTCAACCTTGCAATTATGTCTTCAATTTCCTTTTTATTGTTTTCAATTTGCCCCATTAGATTTTCTTGTGTTCCAGGGGCATGTTGAGGAATGGATGGAGGAGTTTTTTGTTCAGGTTGTTCTTTAGCAGGTATTTCCTCTTCAAGATTTTATGGATTTTGAGGAGGAGGAGGAGGTACATTAACATTTCCTAACAATTAAGGAAATTTGCATCAAAAATCAACTCAAACCTACCTATTTAGAAATAAATTCAAATAAAAAAATAAATAAAACTCACTCCTTTGGCCTGCTTGATGTTGTGGCGGCATTTTGGCGATGAATCAGTGAGATTTTGGTGTTGAATTGTGTCTTCAAAAATGCGAGCGTGCTCCTTAGGGTTTGCAGGCCGTGGGTGTAGGAAAAAAAAGAAATCAAATGAGTAGAAATGCTCTTTTTTTATATATATAGTTAAACATAACACACTCGTGTTATAACGTGAGCATGTTATGGTTTGGTTTTGCCGAGCCTTACGCTCGTCGTTACCAAACCATAACATGAGCACGTTATAATGCACTCGCGTTATGTATTAATTTTTTTTGAAAAAAATTTGGCCACTTTTTGGCCCCCCAACTTTGTGCACTTACCCAGGTAGGTGAAACATTCAGATAAGGAACTTTTTCCAATGTGTGAAGAAATAACATTATGTTAGTAATTCTCTCTATGGTAGTTGGGTAATTACAGAGCTTGTTGGTGTCTTCCAATATATTCTTTATTTCTTCAAATCCCTAACATTCTATTCCTATATGATGCTACATGTAGACAAAAAGAAACAATGAAGTCAAAGGCCTCACCTCATTAAATGAGAGGATCTTTAACTTTTCACATTATTTTTTTCTTTTTTGATGAATATTACCTATTGCCAATCAACAACCCTTTGAGTTTTGCAAGGCTTTGGAAGTCATATATGATCAACAATTCCATTTTTCTAGCACTTATGGGGTCCATATTAAAGGCAAATATACAAACAATATTGATCTACTTATCACAAAGTAAGCCAACATACAAAAGTCCCAAATTTCCTTAGTAGAAGAAGAGGCAAGGAATCAATGTATAGAGTTTTAGAAATACAAGTGACATTATGGCACACAACCATATTCACCAATAACCCATCTACAATATTAAATGCAAACAACAAAGTCAAGAAATGTAACTGTAATGTTTAATGAGCCCAATGGGCATTACAAAAATATCAAAAAAGAGTGATGCACATGTTGAAGATTACTGTTGACTATTGCATGTTGATAATTGATGTCATTCTCCCCCATAATGTGTTGCACCTATGTTACTTAAGGTTGTCACTGTTGTGGTTGTCATTGATGTCAACACTCAATTTGTACACTCAGCTTGGATGCTTATGTTGGTAATATACTATGATGGTGTGCTAACAATTATGTTGCTGATGTTCATGGTTGGATGCCATGCTTTGTTCAATGTCAATTAAGGTTGTGTTAAGTATGCTTGTTGTCACCAAAAATGATATCATGATGATATATTAAGATGGGAATTAGAAGCATTAAGATGAGAATTAGAAGCATCAAGATGAGGATTAGAAGTAATGTTGATGATTGGGAGATAGTCCTGATGGTCTGTAACATGTTGTATGCTCTCTCCTATTGTTCTTAAGAAAGTATGTGTTGTTACAAGAAGACTCTGGTCTCTAGATGTTGGTGAAGGTTTTTGTTGTAGGAAGTTGTCTTGAAGACTAGTTGGTAGAATGCTCCACATTCCTCCACATTTGAAGATACGGCCATGCAGTTTAGAAGTTAAGTTCAATATGTTGAGAAGGTGCTTCATTCAAGGTTTCATATCATTTTATCCTCCGTAGTGAAAGTTATAAGTGATGGAGTTTTGGTTTGTGCTCTGCCAGAATAAAGTGATGATGGAAGCTGGTTGGAATGCCCTGCACTTCTCTGGAAGTGAAGATTTGTCCATGCATTTTTATGGACATGTTCAAGATGTTCAATACATGCTACTATGAAGTATCAAGTGATTTGGTGGTCCACAAGTTCACTTTCTCAAACAACAATCTACTACAGATGGTTTTGGATGCCTAATTATTCTCAGAACATATGTTTGAGTACTTGTGCCAATTGGAGATTGTACAGATCAGTTATATGAGTTTATGTGGACATTATACATGTCTCTATGGTTTTCAAGTTTGAAGCACATGCATATCTTTCATGTTTCTAGTACAACACAAAGTTTTCAAGTCAATTTGGGAAGATTTATTATTATCGAGGCTGACTAAGGTATGTTGGTGACATGTGCCACAAAGTTCTTTCTATGTGGAGTTCAAGGAGTGTTTGGAGATGTTGTGTGGGTTATGCTGACTCATCTAAGAGAACAACAAGTAATGTGTAATCATCCATGTGTACCACCCAGTTGTAATGAGCAGTGTGCTACAAGTTTCCTATTTTCTTACTTAAGGGCAACCTAATTCAATTATGTGAAGCATGTGGATGTTATTCTATGAAGGATACTAATGTGAAGGATGTTTAGGACTAGGTTAAGCATGTGTTGGATTCCGCAAGGCATGTTTCTCTTCTTGGTGTTGCATGTAGTTCATGTTAGGGCTTGTCGTCTACATGTTTCATGATTGTTTGATCCTAGCCAACTTGTAATTGTAATATTCTTGTTATCTCTAGCCAACTTGTAATGTAATTAATGTAATCTCATGTATATATTATAAACCTAGTTGATCTAGGTGAAATATGATTGCAAATATAAATGTGTGAAGTGAATATGATGTGTAATGCATTGTGATGTGCGACTGAAGGAGAAAGAGAAAAAGATATATACTCTATCCTGATTCATCTTGAAGACATTTTTATGACAAAGGGGAAGTGAAGAGTGTGTCTAATTAATTTCTTGAGGTAGTGAACCAAAGGAAAAACTTCTTGAAGTTTGAAAGCAGTGAGTCAGTAAGTTGCAGAGAAGACATTTGAAGAAGTTGCAGAAGTTGTCAAAGCAAAAGAGAAATCATTGAAAGGAGGAGTGTCAAAGTAGAAGTGCAATCATCAAATGAGTGAGCTTCACTGTCAGGTTCAAGTAGTAGAAGGATTGTCATGCTGTAATCATTTCTAAGTTTGTTGTCAATTCAGGGAGTAGTTGCTTCTTTGGGTTGTAGTCCTAAAACAAAGTTTGTAGGGAGTTGTAGCTTCCTTGGAAGTGACCCTAAATTTTTTCTTCAAGGAGTAGTAGCTTCCTTGGGTTGAAGCCCTAAAACAAAGTCTGTAGGGAATAGTAGCTTCCTTGGGTTGTAGACCTAAAACAAAGTTGTAATTTTTATAGCAGTGAGCTTCATATATTGTGAGTTAATCATCACTGTTGTTTTTCCCCTTTTGCGGTTTTCCACGTACATCTAGTGTTATGTGGTGTTATGCATTGAGTTGATCTTTTATGTTTCTATTAATGCTATAAAGTATAATCTTTAATCTGCTCCAGAGGATGTGAGATTTGTTTGGATACTGATTCACCCCCCCTCTCAGTATACGGGTGTGTTCAACAATTAGTATCAGAGATAAGTTCCTCTGAAGAATCTTAACCACTTGAGGAAGGTTTGGGATGGCTCATAATGAATCTCACAAGGCACCTATGTTTGATGGAACAAATTACACCTTTTAGAAGCTAAGGATGGAAAGCTATCTATCTTATCTAGGATTTGGTGTTTGGAAATCTGTCAAGAATGGTTACACTGCTCCTACTTCTAATCCTACAGATGTAGATCATACTAAGTTGTATGATAACAATGCCAAGGTAAAGAGTGCTATCATGAGTGGGCTCGTTGATTCAGAACTTCTAAAGGTAATGGGTTGCAAATCTATTAAGGATGTCTAGGTAAAACTTAGGAACATTTATGAAGGAGGTAGTAAAGTGAAGTAGGCCAAGATGCGAATCTTCAAGAGAAAGTTTGAGACCTTGAGGATGGAAGAAGATGAAGACATTTCCAGTTATATGCTCCGACTAGACGAAATAGTTAATGGCATCAAATGTCTTGGTGGAATAGTGAAAGAAGATGAGATTGTGAAGAAGGTGTTGATATCTCTCACCAAACCTTATAGTCATAAGGTATCTACTATTGAAGAGATTCAAGATTTGAATCACTACACGGTAGATCATTTTTTTGGCTCTCTCATAGCTTATGAAATGAGAGAATTTGACAAAGATGATCCAAAGAAGGAAGCAATATTCAAATCAAGTAAGAAAGCAGAAGATGAAACAACTAATCAAGATGATGACCTTGATGAGGTAGAAGAAAACTTTGTGAGAAGATTGAATAAGGGCACTGAAAAATACAAAGGTAAGTTACCTTTCAAATGTTTCAATTGTGGCAAAATTGGTTATTTTGCCTCTAAATGTCCTTTTAAAGAATCAAGGGGTAGTAACAAGAGAGAGAGAAGTTCAAAAAGGGGCTTTATTCCATAAAGAGTAGTTGTTATTCCAAAGATGAGTATCATAATGATTCAAATGATGAAACACTTTTCATGGCCTTGAATGTTGGTGACAAAAAAGGGTGATATCAGGAAATGTGAAAAGTTTGATACCTTGCAGGCTGATCAAGATAATGAAAAATCAATGGTTGTATGGACTACCTTTCATCCAAAAGACAAAGAAAATGCTTGGGTAATTAACAGTGGTTGCTCTAACCACATGACTGGTGACAAGGAGAAGTTTATCAGCCTCAAGAAATGGAATGGTGGAGCTATTAAGTTCAGTGGTGATGAGTCAGCACAGATCTATGGAAAAAGGTACTATAACTATTGATGGGAAGAACAATACTGAGGATGTCCTTTATGTTAAAGGGTTGAAGCACAATCTCCTTAGTGTCAGTCAGATGTGAAATAAATGATACAATCTTACTTTTCATGCCAAAGGTTGTGAAATCAGGAAGGCAGGGTCCGAAAAGCTTGTTGTAGAACGTATCAAGACATATGGAGATATCTATCATCTAAAGGAGGTAAATGGAAGAACCTGTTTATTGGCTCAATTTGGTGAGTGTTAGCTATGGCACTACTGAATGGGACACGTCAACTTTGATAATATGGTAAAGATAATCTCCATTTATGTGGTAAGAGATATGCCTAAGATAACCAAGCCTGCAAACACATTATGCAAGGAATTTTAAATACGAAAGAAGACAAAGAAAAATTTCAAGAGCAAGGAGTATTCTTCTACACTAATTCTGGAGCTAATTCACACTGACCTATGTGGTCCTACAAGAATAAAGAGTTAGCAATGTGAAAGGTATTTCATGTTTTTTATTGATGATTACTCTAGAATGGTTACATTTTTAAGAGAAAAATTAGATTCCTTTGATAAGTTTAAGGTTTTCAAACCAATAGTTGAGAATTAAATGGATGCTAAGATTAAATGCTTAAGATATGATAGAGGAGGTGAGTTTACTTCAAATGAATTTGAAAAGTTTTGTGAAGATCATGGTATTAGGAGACATCTATCTTCTCCTAGGACCCCTCGGTAGGATGGGGTAGTGAAGAGGAAAAATAGGATTATGCAAGAAATGGCTAGGCAAATGTTGAAAGATGCAGATCTACTTGATATGTACTAGAAGGAAGTAGTTCACACTATTGTCTATTTGCTAACAGAATACAATTGAGGATCAATAGCACTAAGATGCCTTATGAGCTATGGTATGGAGGACCTCCCACTATCAAATATTTTAGGTATTAGATGTTACATCAGGAGAGATGAAGAAGACCTTGGAAAGTTTGATTCAAGAAGTGATGAAGGGATCTTTCTTGGTTACTCAACCAGAAGCAAGGCCTATAGACGCTACAACAAAAGATTGGGAAAGATGATTGAAAGCACAAATGTTAAAGTAGGTGAAGACTTGTATCAGATCTCACATGAACCAGAGGATTGCAGATCTAATATACTTCTCTACATTGAAGAGGAAGAAGAAGAGGAGAAAGTAGAGAAGGATCAAGAATCAGAGAAGATTCCTAAGACTCCAGCAAAGTATGTTCAGAGGAATCATTCAATAGATCAGATTATTGGGTATAAGAATGAAGTGTTGGCAAGAGACATTGCATGGCATTGATAAGAGTTGTCATTGATGGCAACTAAGATTGTTCCACATATCTGTGGTGCAGTATCTGATCTTACTGGAAATCAAAATGGTAATCCATCTAAGTCCAGGAGCCTGAAACAGAGCATATAGCAGAGTCCAGCATTTTGGTCAACGGATCTCTCCAGTTAATCATTGTGTTACAGATCTGAATAAGTGTAAAGGGACACTAGGACAATCTAAATCCAAGTTTTTAGCCTCTGGTGATAAAGGGATCAAAAGTTATGAGCATCTAAATACCGGATCCTACTATGACAGAATAGTTCAGTTAAGAATAGGTAGACCTATGTTAATCCTTGTGCAGACCCAATAGAAGTGTTTTGATGAACCATTTCTAAGATAGAATGTCAGTTTCCAACATGTGTGATGATCTACATGTGTTACTTTTGGTACGCATCAATATTGGTGTATGTATCTAGCTAACAGAATAGATATAAAGTTCAAAGTGTTGTTGTTACCGACTGGCAAGTGATTGCAATTCAAGATAAGGATATATATAGCTGATGATTGTGAATATTTTATGTGTGTGTAGAAGGTATATATGTGAAAGAAGTAGAAATCTAATATTCGAATGAAGGCAGAATAGAGAGAAGAGCAGAATAAAGATGAAGTGTACAAAGTCAGTATTTGGACTCAACTGGTACTGATCTCTAGCATTGGTAGATGCATCTTACCAGTTCAAAATCTATGTAAAACTCTTGTAATCTTTTCTATAGGTAGTGAGCCTCCACTTGATAGTGAACTCAAGGTAGTGAGCCTAAATGAATGTGCATTCCCATTTGTAAATACTTTTAACAAAGTATTAATTCTTGTGGGTTAACTCCCACCATGGTTTTTCCCTTAACCAGGTTTCCATGTCAAAATCTTGGTGTCAAGTGTGCTATTTTTATTTTTTATTATGTGATGTTCATTTTATTAATTTGATTGTAAATGGTAAAAATAGATTTAAGGAAGAAAAATTATAAATGAGTGACAACTGATTCACCCCCCCTCTTAGTTGTTCGAACCCATCCAACAATTGGTATCAGAGCAAGGATCCTTAGAGAAGCCTAACAGCTTAAGGAAAAGATCTTGGAAGACGTTTGAAATGGGATCATTAAGAGATCTTCAATCAGCCCTAGAAGAACTTGCTCAATCTAGAACAGAAATTAATAATCTGAGAGGTGAACTCAAAGATGTTGATGACACCATTGAAATGTTAAAAGATAAATTAAAGAAATCTTTGCAAAGAAAAAAGGAGCTACTTATGCAGCTATCTAGTTTACTGGAAGAAAATGATTTGAATGAAGCTTTGAAAGAAAAAACAAAAGAATGTGAAAAGATCTCAAAAGAAGTCATTGTTCTGAAAATTGAAATGGAATCTGGGGTGATGAGGCAAACCAAAGAAAGTGAAGATAGGAAGAAAATTGAAGATGATCTAAAACACAAACTAAAAGAAAGATCTGAAGAATGTTACAGATTGGATGGAATAGCTAGCCATCTAGAGTCTGATCTACAAGAAAGTAGAGACAATTAGAGAGAACTTGAATGGAAAATAATCATTCTTAGACATGACCTAGATATTGCAAATGAATACAAGGAGAAATTCAAGATAAGTTCAGCTAAACTTGAAGCACTACTTGAAGGACAAAAAAGGGATGATGACAAGCATGGTCTTGGATATGAGAAAGGTGAAAGCTCCAGATCCAGACAAAGAAATTTTCAACCTAAGAATGGCAGAAGCAGACCTAGAAAACCTCTGATAAGATAACCAAATGCTCAAAGATAGCCATCATTCAATGGAAATTGTTTCAACTATAGAAAATTTGGTCATAAAGCTACTCAGTGCAGAAGCAAAATAAATAAAAATAGTCCATCCTTCTCTGGTCAATGCTTCAAGTGTAATAGGTATGGTCATGGATCAAATGAATGCAGAAGTATGATAATGAATAATTCTAATAATAGAAGAATTAACAATTCTTTCTATGGTTATTGCTTTGTTTGCAATGGGTTTGGACATATGGCTAATTAGTGCAGATCAAGAGACAATCAGAAAAGAAATGTTGTATGCTTTAACTACAATAAATCTGGTCATATCACAAGATTCTGTAGAAGTAAAGACAATGGAAGAAGAGGTCCGGTAAACAAAAAACCAGATGAACTAAGGCAAGACAAAGGCAAAAAAAAAATTGATGTGAATGAGACTCAAGATGAATCAAACAAGATATGGGTAAGGAAAATAATTATGAATGATAGTACTGGATCCGCACCACAATCTGGTGTTGATAATTCCTCTAGGAATTAAGTTGGAAGTCTTTGCTCAGGGGGAGAAACATTACAAATCAAATTCTCCCAGCCAACAAGTAAGTGCCTAGATCTAGCACAGTAAGAAAAGAGATCTTGGATTGTTTCAGACTATGTGGAAGGATTTCTGAAAGTAAAGAAATGGATATGGCAAATTATAGAGCAATACATGAAAGACTACTCAAAACAGAGCAACCGGATGTGCTAGGGCAGGGCATTTATTACGAAGGAAAATTAGGTGATACGAAGCTTAAAAGGATCATTCACTCCTCATTTCAAACACTTTGCATCAAGAGAAATCAAGAAGAAAGAAGTGGACAAGCTTAGAGCTGAGAATTCTCAAGAGTTGGAGGTGAGAAAAGGATTTCCAAGCAAAACCCTAATCTGCATAGCAAGGCATTTTCTATTTTCTACAAAATGGCTACACCTCTAGTGGTAGATGTCACTGAGAGGCCTCATCCCAAGTTCAAGAAGCATCCATACAAATTTGTAGAAGTTGAGCCACTAGGTCCATTTTCTGGAGTTCCGTATGGGGTTTTACATGTTGAAGATATTAGGGCTTACATCCATTGCAATATATAGGAGTTTGGACATCTAAAATTACTGGATTTATTTGACAACCACCTGAAGGATGACAATTATCAACTAAAACCAGAGTATGAAACCCTAGAGAGCAAACATTTCATATAAGTTATTAAATTTCTATCTTTTGATGAAAGCGAATGGGTTAGGTATGTATTGAGTCAAATACATGATGAATTTATTTGGCTATTTGAAGCCATTAAATATCACAAAAGATGTGATCCAAATTGTGACTGGACTGAATGCAACTGGTGGTTTACCTATGCTTAAGACTGTAAAAAATTAAATAGTTACCGATGCAACCGAAGCAAAATTCGATAGGAGGGCTATGACTATCAATGACACCACTAATCCAGATGTCAAGTTTGCTTTTATGGTAATTGGTTATAAGATTTACCACTCTAGCAGGGAGAATTTAGTTTCAAGAATAGCTATTTATGCTACATATTAGATGGTGAAACATTATGCAAATTATGACTTGTGTGGGTTGCTACAGAGCCAACTAATAGAAAATCTAAACAAAATAAAAAGGGACAAGAAAAACTCATTCAAATATGGCTCTTTGGTGATATGTATATTCCTATACTTCATGAATGAAGTACCTAGAGTTTCGAGTATAAATTGGACTTCCGACAGGCTAGTGGCATGGCAAATTAGGGATCATCTACTTAGTCTTGGTGACACCCAGACTCAAAAGTCTGCTATCTGGGGTTACTTCAAAAACTTCCAAAGTCTAATGCATGCAAGAGAAAGAATCCCTAAATCTATTGTAGAGAAGTATGAGAATGACATATATTTCATGGTTGATACTGACCAGTGTTAAATGGAAGAAGCAGATCCAAGGACAATGTGGATTATACCAATGGGATATGAAGTAGATGAAAGGGCTCTAGACATGTATGGTCAACATTTACTAAGTAAACCCAAAGACTCTTTAGTAGAAAGATTTGGAACCTACAAAGAGTTGAGTATCAAGATGCATGTGGAACTCAGTCAGCTGTAGAGAACAAGAAAAGTAATGAAGCAAGTTGAGTTGTTGGCAGAAAGCATGGGAATAACAAAGGAAGTAGTGAGAATGAATAAAGAAAGAATTGAAAAACTAAAGAAGAGTACTGAGTAGATATCAGAGGAAAGGGTAGAAGGTGAACAAGTAACTAATTTGGAAACTTCACAAAGATCTGCAAGAAAAACAAGAAGCTCTACGTCCCTCCCAAAGCAATCTAAACCTACTCCTGCTAAGAAACCAGAAGCCCATCTATCTGGTGAAGAAAATAAAAGAAAGAAAACCAAGGCAACAAGAACTCACAAGAGCTCACAAGATGATGAGAAGACAGAAATAGATAAAGAAGTGAAATAAATAAGATCCAAAAAGGTCAAAACTTCAAAGACTTCTGAAGATCAACCATCTAGAAGCATGAGGGCCAGTAAAATGCAAGTATCTGGTAAGGTTCCATGACTATTGATGAAATTGTAAAAACAATCATTGTTAATGGAAATTTAAAACCTATCAGAGTTTACTATGATAACCTTGATCAAGAAAATAACAAAATTTTAGAGGATGCCATTATCATATATCTGAATAAGTTCAATAGAGCTTTATTGGAAATATTGCAAGAACTTCCTAAAAATTTGAGGACAGTAATGGAAATGAGGAAAGAAGCAGCCAAAGAAAAAGATATAGAACTCAGAGAGTATGTTCTCTCCTCCTTATGCCCTATAATGACTAGAAAAGAAATAGATGAAATCCTTAGAGAAGTCAAAGATAAATTTAGAAGCCAAGTCTAGATGAACAAACTAATGCTTGGTGAGACTAAAGAAATTGCAAAGGAAACAAAGGAAATCATGAGAAAGGCCTTAGACAAAAACAAATACTACATTGTTTTAGAAAAGCAAGTTGAAGAAGACAATCCTTCTTCTCCAGAACAAAAGGCTCCAAAAGAAGAATCTAACAAAAGAATTAATGACCAAAGTATTACTCTAGATCCTCCAGAACTTGATTCATCAAATCTAAATATTGGAGAAGTTCAGGAAGAGGAACAAGTCAATCAAGAAGACATAGAAATGATAAATAGAATAATTGATGAAGTGATAACTCCTCCACCTGATCACTCTGAGAAGGAAAAGAATATTGCTACCACTCAGAGCCCTCTAAATCAAGAAGCAAGTGGTGAGCAAGCAAAAATGAGTCTCTAGAAGAGAATACAGTGAAGATTATTGTAGAGAAAGAGGAGGAAAAAGGAAAGAAAGACAAAGCAAAAGAAGATGGTACAAATGTTGAAGCACCTAAAGCAAATGTAGAAAAATCTGATGATCAAAAGAATGGTTCATAAAATGTAGCAAGAGACACTGTAGATGTAGTAAAAGGCCCTCTTGAAAAGGAAGTGATTGATCTTGATGAGTCCAAACTACTCCAAGGGCTAACCAATCTAGATGCACTCTCTCCATTTCAATTGATGAAAATAGCATCTTTCACCCAAGTGAAAGCCAGAGAAAAGTTGATAATATCCCACTTAGAGGACAATGAGCTACTGGGGCTAGCAACCAGAGTTCTAGAGAAATTAATGCCAACCTTTTAGAAGAATTAAAGTGATTCTCCGTCTGGTCATCTAAAATATCTTGTAAGTTTAGTAAACTCTCATTTTGAATCTTTTGAAAAGTCTACGGAGGCAAAGGTTTAGAAAGAGTTTTTGAATAAAAAATTCAGTCAAGTTAAGAATTTGATAAGGAGTGATAGAGTGGTACTGGGCATTAGCATAAAGAGCATTTAGAATTCTCTAAGTGATGGAAGAGATATATACAAGTTTTTCCTATCATGGACTAAAGTCAATAAGGATGTTGAGAAGCAGATAAAGGAACAAGAATAGAAAATATCAATTCTATCTCAAAATTTTGATCCTCTAAATGTCTCTCCTATAAGCTAGGACTGTCAAGTCATTTGCTTGACAGATGAAATAAAGAAACTTGAAAAGGGGAAAATCAATACTATGAAGAGGATGTGTGAACTTTGGGGATTGATTGCCCCTAAGTTGGAAGCCATGCATAATGCCTTATCTAAAGCCTAGAATGCACTTCAAATAAGTGATCCTCCAGATCTGGCAAAGGCAAAAGCTTATACATTTTTACTAAGTGGGCACATCTCACTCTTGGATGGAATGAAGAATACTTGGGCCTCTAAACTTGTGCAATTAAAAACCAATTTTGCAGACATTCTCAATTTCATGTAAGTAAAATTTAATTTACTGTACATATGCGGCAGTATAAACAAAACTCCTTTTTTGAGAATTTTGGCTTGTGGATCCCACCCTTTGCCATTGATGTCAAAGGGGGAGAGTGAAAAATGAGGCATTCATCTTAGGGGGAGCACTAGATTAAGTGAAGGATATGTATGCACAAACAAAGGGGGAGTAGCTCTAAGACACTTAGTCATTTTTCACTAAGTGTTGCCATCAATGCCAAAGGGGGAGATTGTTGGCAAGAGACACTATATGGCATTGATAGGATTTTTCATTGATGGCAACTAAGATTGTTCCACACATCTGCAGTGTAGTATCTGATCTTACCAGAAGTCAGAATGATAATGCATCTAAGTCTAGGAGCTTGAAACAGAGCATATAGCAGAGTCCAGCATTTTGGTCAGTAAATCTCTCTAGTTAATAATTATGTGATGTGGATTTGAGTAAGTGTAAATGGACACTAGGACAATCTAAATCCAATTTTTTAGCCTCCAGTGATAAAGGCATCAAAAGTTATGAGCATCTGAATACCGGATCCTACTATGACACAATAGTTCAGTGAAAAATAGGCAGACCTATGTTAATCCTTGTGTAGACCCAATAGAAGTGTTTTGATGAACTATGTATGAGATAGAATGTCATTTTCCAACATGTATGATGATCTACATGTGTTCTTTTTGGTACACATCATTATTGGTGTATGGATCTAGCTAACAGAACAGATATTTCTTAAAAAGTTTAAAGTGTTGTTGCTGACTGGCAAGTGATTGAAATTCAAGATAAGCATATATATAGCCAATGATTGTGAATATTTTGTGTGTGTAGAAGGTATATATGTGAAATAAGTAGAAATCTAATATTTGAATGAAGGCAGAATAGAGAGAAGAGTAGAATAAAGATAAAGTGTACAAAGTTAGTATTTGGACTCAATCGAAACTGATCTCTAGCATTGGTAGATGCATCTTACTAGTTCAAAATCTCTGTAAAACTCTTGTAATCTTTTCTGTAGGTAGTGAGCCTCCACTTGAGTAGTGAGCTTGGGGCAGTGATCCCGAATGCATGTGCATTCCCATTTGTAAAATATTTTTAACAGAGTATTAATTCTTGTGGTTAACTCCCACCGTGGCGTTTCCCTTAACTGGGTTTCCACATCAAAATCTTGGTGTCAAGTGTGCTATTTTTATTTCTTCTTATGTGATGTTCATTTTATTAATTTGATTGTAAATGGTAAAGACAGATTTAAGGAAGAAAAATTATAATATCCAGACCCATCCAACATGAAGGTGTGCTGACCAGGAGAAGGTTTGCAAAAGCAAGTGAGCAAGTGAATTTGTGTTTACTATCAAAGGTAGAGCCAAAAACCTTTGTTGATGCTAGAAAAGATGATGGCTGGATGAAGGAAATGGAAGAAGAATTGAATCAGATAGAAAAGAATTAGATATGGGAACTGGTTCCTAGACTGGAAAATAAGAATGTTATAGGAACAAAGTGGGTGTTCCAGAACAAATTGAATGAAGATGGGGGAGTTGTGAGGAACAAAGCAAGATTGGTGTGTAAGGGATATTATCAAGTTGAAGGTATTGATTTTGAGGAGACTTTTGCTCTAGTAGCCAGGATGGAGGCAATCAGGATGTTGATTTCCCTTATTGCTCACAAGAACTTCAAGGTCTATCAAATGGATGTCAAGTTAGCATTCTTGAATGGTGATTTAGAGGAAGACGTTTGCATTGAGAAACTAAATGGTTTCCAGCTATCAGAAGATCTAAACGTGGTACACAGACTCAAGAAATCTTTGTATGGACTCAAGCAAGCTCCTAGAGCTTGGTATACTTGGTTGGATAAGTATTTACTTCAACAAGGTTTCAAGAAAGGTAACACAAATAGCAATCTTTACATTAAGGAAGAGGTAGACATGATTTTGATAGTTGTACTATATAGTGATGACATTATCTTTGGTGTCTAGAGATGATAGTATCTGTAAGAGGTTTGCAGAAGAGATGCAGGAAGAGTTTGAGATGTCTATGATTGATAATATCTCCTTCTTCCTTGGGCTTCAAATTGTTCATCTAGATGATGGTATCTTTATTTCTCATGATAAGTATGTTAGAGAGATTTTGAAGAAATTTGGTATGGAGGAATCCAAACCAGTAAGTACTCCTATGGTTACTAGTTGTCACTTGAGCAAGGTAGATGAGTCACCTGAAGTTGATTAGACTCTTTACATATCTATGATTGGAGGATTATTGTACTTGACTGCTTCTAGACCTGATACTATGCATGTAGTATGTGTGGTTTCTAGATATCAAGCTAATCCTAAGCAAACTCATGATAAGGCAGTAAAAAAAATATTCATATATTTGAAGGGCACTCTAGATTATGGCTTATGGTATCCAAGAGGTAATGATTTTGATCTGAGTGCTTACACTGATGTTGATTGGTCTAGTTGTAATGATGATAGAAGAAGGACAAGTGGTGGTGCTTTATTTTTAGGAAGAAGATTGGTTTCATGGCATACTAAGAAACAAGATCTAGTATCTTTATCAACTGCAGAGGTAGAGTATATTGCTGCAACATCTTACTGCACACAAGTGTTGTAGATGAAGCAAACATTGAAGGATACCAAGGTACAATATGATGAGCCTATTTCTATCTTGTGTGATAATACTTGTGCTATCAATATTTCCAAGAACCTAGTGATGTATTCTAAAACCAAATATATATCAACTAGGTATTACTTTTTGAGAGAGAATGTTGCATATAAAGAAGTGAAGTTGGAATATGTTCCAACAAAGGATCAGATTATAGATATTTTCACAAAGGCTCTTGCAAAGGATACCTTTGAGTATCTCCAGCAGTATTTAGGGGTAATTGCCCCTCCTTCTTGCTAGATGCATAGTTGGTGCATCTATCTAGGGGGAGTAATTCATGCTATATCTTTTTCCTAGACTAATCATCTGGATACCTCTCAAGGGAAGCAAGTAGTGGCTGTTGATGACAGAGGGATAAGGTTGAAAAGAAGTGTTTGTACCCTAAAGAGGAGAAGTAGTTTCCCTTTGTCCTTGATGTCAAAGGGGGATAATGAGCCACGTGTCAAATCCCTTGGATAGTACCACCCTTACTTTTCTTGGGAATCTTTCTTGATGATGTAGTCCAACCTTGGCCATCTACATGAATCCACATAAACTATTGTACATTATTTCTAGAGCACCCCGTGATTAAATCTAGATTATCCACTATGATGTTGGCTTCCTAAAAGGTGTGGACAACCATGAAGTCACCAAGCTCACTTAGAATAGACTAGGTCATGTTCACCCAATTTTTGAGTTTCCAATTTAGCGTGTCCTTCCAGAGAATAGCTCTAATGCACAATTGTGAATCCCCTTCAATGTCTATATTTTTAAAACCATTCTTGTTACAATATTCAAGCCCCATGGCCATAGCCTCAAACTCAACTTCATTATCGGTGTTGAACCCAACCTTTTTTGATATTGCCCCTAGACATTCACCTCTATAGTCTCTAATGATACACCCAACACTAGCCAAGCCCAGGTTTCCCTTTGTGGCATTGTCAAAGTTTAGCTTAACTCTCCCAGGAGCTAGAGGAATCCATTTGACCTGTCTTCTTTCCCTTCTCTTGCCCCTAATTTCTCCAATGAGCCTTTTCAATTTTTTCCAATTGAGTTGTAATTACCCATCCCAACCTATAAAGATTGTCTTAGCTTTAATCTTGGATTTTGCGTTCATAGCTTCACAAATAATCTCCTCTATCATTCTACAAACCTCTTCAATGGACTTGTGTTTATCCTTGAAGAATCTCTTATTCCTCTCCTTTCATATCTGCCATACAATGAGAGATGGCAAGATAATCTAGACATTTGCCCATAGGGCGTTTCTTTTGATCTTGGGACAACTCTGCATGACTCCCATTAGATCTCTTTGTTGAGGTGCACACCAATTGAGATTCATTTATAACCAGTCCCAATATCTACTAGCAAAAGGGCATTCTAGGAGGAGGTGGTCAATTGATTCACCATTATTACAGCAAAATGGGTACCTCAAGGGACCATGAATCCCTATTACTACTAAACAATTGGCTGTTAGAATTCTTTTTATGAAGAGTAGTCCATAGAAATGCGCCAACTTTAGGAAGGACTAAGGAGTGCTAGTATAGATTTGAGGGCCAGTCTTTTATCGCTCAAATTTCTTACTAAATCACATATCCATTCTTTACTGAGTGTTCCCTTGACTTTGAACTACACTAGATAATTTTATTCTTTTGGTTATTCAAGAGTATTTTCCTTTGAGAGAGTTCAATTGGAAGCGCCTATTTGGTCCCTTCTGGAAATGGCAAGGTCTCAATATTGATCCATTCATATCTAACACCCACCTCATCAAAAACCTTGATGACATAGTCAACCACCTTCATACCAACCAAGGCTTGGATGTTGTCCACCTAGTCCACCATGCCACACAATTCCCTGAAGGGTAAATGATTGTTCCAAGATTCTGACCCAAAATCCACTAACTTGCCATCATTTATTTTCCACGTAAGATGGTTGGTGATGAGATTTCTACTTTTTGAAAGAAAATTCCAAATCTCTTTCCTTCTCTACTGCTTCCTCTTCCCACTTCTATTTCTTTGATTTAAATAATTGAGTTGCACACCTTATATAAAAATTTCAACGAAACCTAGTTCATAAAAATAAAGTTATTGGTGATGCAACAAACTATTTTTATCTCATGAAAAATTTAGTTTACCAAAAAAAATAGTCCGCTTGTTTTAATAACTAAAATCAAAATATAAAAGATAAAATTATAAAAATTGGAGATAAAGTCTACCCCCTAATTTAAAACCATATATCTAGACCTTTCTAACAATAGGGAAATAATATACAAATTTTGCATATTATATAAATTGATTTCAACCAAATTTAACACAAAAATAAATCATTTTCATAACTAGATGCATACTCAGAATTTATCTGATCATACTACTAGCCAATCTTCATAGAATTCCCAAGCTTCCGTCCATTTTTTACAAATCCTTCCTTTTGTTCTCATTACCCTTCTCGAAAGTTCATTCTTAAAATTTAAAACCACCCCACTCAAATAGTAAATCCATTAAGTTACCTCTCCCCCACATTTAATTTCCGTTTCTAATTATGTCCCCATTCCCTTTTTAAAACTGACATGTTAATTATTGTAAGATTCCTTCATGATTTTCATGCACGTAACAACAAT
Organism: Cunninghamia lanceolata; assembly: GCA_027924645.1. Classification (NCBI taxonomy): domain Eukaryota; kingdom Viridiplantae; phylum Streptophyta; class Pinopsida; order Cupressales; family Cupressaceae; genus Cunninghamia; species Cunninghamia lanceolata. The sequence continues at coordinate 10,978,859 of BSBN01000108.1, forward strand.
AAGAAATGATTCTAATAAAATCCAAGCAATAAAAGTATTTATCCTAATTAAATCCATAAAATTTTTATTTTCATAAAAACTTCAAGCAATTATCCTAAAACACACACATACACATACACTACATATGCAAATAAAAATATTATTATAATTTGTAACTGAGTGTGTATAGATTCCCTTCACATAAATTCACCTTCAGTTGGCTAGACACCCCCTCCTCGATGATACTCTCTCTCCATTGAGAGAGTGTCGTCCTACCAATTCACATTAAATCAATCAATTAATTTCCCAATAATATTATTTAATATCATAATAAAATACTATAAAATAAAAGGTTGTGACATCCTTTCCACCTTAAAGGAATCATCATCTTGATGATCAATCAACTTAACTTATGATAAAGTTTCGTACCTCTTTTAATCTAGTTTTACCTCAATGTTAAAATTAGCCCGTGACCTAACACAAATGTCATTTACTTCAAGCACGTGTTTATTCATAATAGAAAAAATTCCCATGTCTAACACTCATACACTTGCACACATCATTAGCTATCATGGCTTCATCAAATTCACTCTATTTCTACACTTTCAGACAAGTAAGACCCACATATCATAATATACCTCAACTAGAGAAAGCATACAAGCTAATTCATTTCTTTCATAAAATATTCTATAGCTTGATCAAATCTTTTCATATTCTAAGACATTTACATATAAGAAATTTCTACCCCACATTCTTACTCAAAGAAGAAAAACTACCTAGGACTAAATCACTCGAATTCACTCACATATAGAAAGCAAACAATATGTTCATTTTGTCATCATGCCTATTCACGTGAGACATCTGAATAATTGCCTTTATGATGAAAAACAAGCATCCCATACTACTTGTTATCATCATTGGAAAATCAACAACACTAAACAACAAGAAAAAGTCTAAACATATGTAAAATATTAAATAAATTACAACAAGGTCTTCAACATGATCAACAACATAAAATATAATAAGATCATCAAAGATCAACAAGTTATCAACACATAAAAAATCATCAATACTAAAATTAAAGGTTCAATTTTATTACAACACCAACCAAGAAGACTGGATGTCAAGAAGATCATCATGATCTCAATACTGATTCATAGAAGATCAGAGATTAAATAGTACTAAAAAGATGATCAAATTTTTCTTTACTAAGTCAGAAGGAATATTTCAACATAAGCAACAAGACTCTTAAGCCAAAGAGAATCAAATCTCAAGAGTATATGAAGTTACTTGATTGAAAATGGTCACAAGATAGACCTTGACATAAAATTTCACAGTTAATTAACTCGGTTGAAAAGATTGCAACACTAGTCCTCAAGATTAAAAAAAAAATGGAATTGACACTTCGTTGACAAGGTTTATCAATAGTCCAACTTAGTCAACAAAAGAGTTCATCAAACTAGTACTGAATTCAAATGAAAAGATCAATTGATCACAAGAGGTTATCAATTACCATCACCCAACCAAATAAAATGGTCAACAATAAGAATATTCACACAGCTAATATCTTCAAGAAGGGTTTGTCAAAGAATTTCATCAGCATTAAGAAAGGATGATAAAGAATCATCAATAACATAAGAAAGTCATCATAGTCTTGAAAAAAATTTATTCTATAATAACTAAATTGCCAGTAACATCCTTTCAAGTAAATCTCATATATAGAATCACATTGCATAGCATTAAGTGCCTAATTCATTTCAAATAATATGTACTACAATTCATCAAAATATTTTTCAATTCAAACTAGAAAATTTCCCACATATCTATCTGATAAGCATCCCTTATTCCTAATGCATTACTTGCTTACTCAAGTTATGAAGTAACATGTTATAACAAGAATTTTACAATATTTACACATTACATAAATATAACATTACTTGTTCATGAACATGCAACTTCACACAGTGCACATAGCATGAATAATTAACAAGTATGAACACATGAACCCTAGGTGCATAACTCACACGGGGTAAGAATACATAAATTACTCATAGTGCATCACATGCATCATTCATGAAAAGTGTACCACTCACACTAAAATCTATTACTTGTAGTGCATCATTCACACAAAATATGAAATATGTATTACATACAGTGAACGTTTCTCGTTCAATCATAATAAATATAATAAGTGCATCAAAGGTAACAATTATGCTATAATGTGAATATAATCACTTATATAGATGTATCATTCACACAAGGCATAAGAAGTGCATTATTCGCACACGTTCTTTACTTGCACAAGAAAATATCATTATCATTTAGTACTATTTATGAGTATATTCACTAATAACAATTAAGCATACAAGATTCATAAGATCTTTTCCAACATAACCTCAATCATTCCTGCCTTGTCTATAAGACAAATCAAGATGAAAACTCCTAATATTAGGACATCAGTGAAGACCCTAAAGGTATCTCAACTTTGCATTCTCCAAAGATCTCGTGGATTCTACTAGATCCATACTCACATCCTAAAAGAATAAGGCGTTTCTTAAAGATCAGCTTGCCCAAAGCCTAGTACTGTTACAAACATTCTTGCCTTAAAACATCTATCTTAGGTTTCCTTTTTCTAGAAAGGCTCAACCAATGTTTATCCATCATTATCAACTTTATTTACTTCATAGGTGATTTTCCTTCTTCCTCATATCAAAATTTTATCTTTTCTTCTTCCTTTGTATCTTATTAACTCATTCATTCTTTACGTCATCAGAGAGATCTCTCTTCTCAAATTATTTCTCTATTGATTCACTTTTATTTCCACATCATCATTCATGAGTTGTCACCATATCTTATCCATCTTGGCTCACTTCAAATGGTCACCAATCCTTGCTTTAACCAAGACATCACTCTTACTAGCGAGTCCTATGAAATGTGACTAAGTTGAAGAGGTCTCACATCTCTAGAGTTCTTTGAACGATTGAACTACACTACTACTTGGTTCCAATCTCAACCACCTAAGAATCAAGAAGATTCCAACTCATCTAAACAATCTTCAACCCATAACTAGGGTCCTCAAAATGCTCAACGTACTTATGACTTTAGGTCATCAACAAGTTCGTATTACTAAGCATAAAAGACTCGAGGTCGGAGTGCTGAATCTGGAATTCCCCGATACAACATGTAAGAATAACTCTAAATAACTAGAATAAAATAATAATATTCTCATAAAATAGTGTGGAAAAAGGGAAAGAATTAAAATTTTTCATAAACAACTATTCTTATGAAAGTAATTTTCATGAATATATTCAAATAAGATTCTATACATCAGCGAATCAAAAAGTATAATAAAATAGGACTATGCCTTTACAATATTTAGCCATGCAGGCTCATACCAAAGTACATCACATCATACAATATATTAATATTAATCCGCATATGCTCCACTAATCTTGGCGGAGAGAGAGAGCATCATCGAGACGATTTTCTGCTTAGCCATGAGGCTTACACCTCTCCAGTCTTCCTCCTAACGGGAGAAGCCTAACCCTTCATAAGGGATCTAGCAAATTGAAGCTTGCATACATGAAGAAATCTGATGCAACATGATTTATCTATCTTTCCAATAGCATGTATCAAATGCATATATTGAATCTAAATCATGATATGGTAGAGAGAAAAATAAAATGCTAAACAATTACTATTACAAGGTTTGACCGACAAGCTTTGGCTAAAGCATCTTTTAGCTATATGTAATAGATGGATTTCTAGTTGGAATCCACCCTTCTTTGTTGCTCTATATTTGGCACCCATCCATGCTCTTTTTCAACTCATCATATACAGAAGAATAAATAGTAGAGAAGCAACATACAAATATTGCATGATACATGCAACAATTAAAGATGCATCATGTAGTGACATACATAACCATACTTCATCTAATGTGTAATCACATATATAATGAAGACCAATCTCAACTAGTGATAAAATAGATAAACTTCATCTCGAATGCTATTTCATACAATTTAGACACTACCATAGAAATTAGATTTTCTATTTCACTCCAAACAAAATAGTGTTCAAAGCTAACATAATGTCATTCTTATCAATTTCAGCATTTTCATATAATATATGCTAGGGAGGATAATTTAGTTTAATATAGCTATTTCTAGAATCCCAAGTATTATATAATCATGATATGAGACTAGTCGAGTATTTCTCATATAGCGCAACAATAACTATGTTTCTTATATAACACAATAAATTTTGATAGAGATATTGATTCTGGTTCTTATTCAAGTCTAGAGTCAATTTATAACACAAAGTTGATGTAACTAAGGATGGATCTTCTAGTTTGGTCCAACATTAAAGTCAATAACCTCATTACCACTCTAAGTCAAAATCTAAAAACAACTGAGTCCTTCATTACTAGGTGGCAAAAATAAATACTTGGAGATCTAGGTATAAGACTAACTACCTTATAAGTACTCTTAAGGTCTCAACTAACTTACTAGCAATCTAATGAAATGCAAGTCTAAAATGCAAGCAATTAAAGTACTTCCTAATGAATGGTAACAACTATACTTACAATTCTATGCTCAATTAAACTCATCTCCCTAATGCACTTATAATGCCATACACATTCCACATAACTGAATATATATATATATATATATATATATATATAATGTCATCAAAGAGCATGAATTCAACTTTGATACCCTACTCTACACTTGTATGATGAGGTACATAATATGGCAATGTATCAATTTGACACTTATTGTTTATTTAACTACAAGATGAGTGGTGATTCCCTATTATTTCCCAATCAAACTATTTATTTAACATTTCATCACATTTTACAATGGCAATATGACAATAGAAATTCCTAACTATAACATTATGCTACAATTAATTATCTATAAATTTCACCATTATTTCCAATTAAAAGCCATTTATTTTATAAAGGCAATATAATAATATAATTTTCTAATTAATTACAATTATTTAATTATGGACTATATAAAAAGAAATTACATTTATCTTTTTGCTCATTATTCTATATCACTAGGAGATATTAATTATTCCCAAAATCCATTTTTAATTTTAAAAAATAAATTTCTATAATTTCTTCTATTCTCATGGTTATCAATTTGCAATTCTCTAAATTTAATTTTGAAGTAAAATAGAAAGTTTCCATAGCATAGGTTTCAGGAAATAAATGAAAAATAAAAATAAATGTTTTCTCTCCATAGCACAAGGTTGTACATCCTCCTAAAGGGATAATTTATTTATTCTTCTTTAAATTTCTATGCATGGATCTTTAAACTATTTAAACACTAATTTGTTGTATGCAAGGATAATCACAGGTAATTTGATATAGGAAGAATGGAAGACATGCAAGGAATGTACTTCAACATCACTATTAGCCATACAGCCTTTTGTAGGGGGTTTAAGAGATAGACAGTCACTAACTAATACATATCTCCAAATTGATAAATTGGGTAATAACTGAGTTGCACACTTTATATAAAAATTTTAGAGATACCCAATTCATAAAAATAAAGTGATTGGTGACGCAACAAACTATTTTTTTCTCATCACAGATTTAGTTTACCAAAAAAAGTAGTCCACTTGTTTTAATAACTAAAAACAAAATATAAAAGATAAAATTATAAATATATCTAGTCCTTTCTAACAATAAATCATTTTGATAACTAGGTGCTTGTTTAAATAACTAAAAACAAAAGATAAAAGATAAAATTATAAAAATTGGAGATAAAGTTTATCCTCTATCCAAAAAATAAGGAAGGAATATTACAAAAAATAATATTTTAAATATTACAGAAATTAATTTCAACCAAATTTAACACAAACAATAATTCATTTTCATAACTAGGTGCATACTTAGAGATCACTACTACTATCCAATCTTCACAGAATTCCCAAGCTAAATCTTTCCTTCTGTTCCCATTACCCTTCTTAGATGTTCATTCTTATAATTTAAAACCACCCCACTCAGAAAAGTAGCAAATTCATTAGTTTTCCTCTCCCCCACATTTAATTTCCTTTTCTAAATATCTCCATTCCCATTTTAAAATTGACATGTTAATTATTGTAATATTCCTTCATTATTTTCATGCATGTAACAACAATAAGAAATCACAAAAATAAAATCCAAGCAATAAAAGTATTTATCCTAATTAAGTCCATAAATTATTTCATTTCATAAAATCTTCAAGTAAGCAATTATCCTAAAAAACACACATACACATACACTACACATGCAAATAAAAATATTACTAGTATATTTATATTTAAAAAATATATCTATAATATGCTGAGAGATATCTTCCAATTTGTTGGCATTTATAAATTACTTGCATTTAGAATATTTGATATATTCACATGAGTTAATTTAAAGAAACTGTTGCGAGACTTTTCATATTCTTCAAATGTAATAAAGATTTCACTCCATAACTACCCAAGTTTTTCTATCCATTTGGCTTCCACAAATTTATTTATTTACACATTTTATAAATTTTGTTTATTTATTTACACATTTTATGAATTTTGTTTACTTGGGAATCTGAATCTTAATTGTTTACAAGAATCTGAATCTTTCAACCCTTGCTGTGAGTGTAGAACGCCTCTTGCATAATTATAATTTTTGAGTGAGTGTGTGTATAGATTCTCTTGACATCAATTCACCTTAAATTGGCTAGACACCCCCTCCTTGATGATACTCTCTCCGTGGAGAGAGTGTCATCCTACCAATTCACATTAAATCAATCAATTAATTTCCCAATAATATTTTAATATAGTAATTAAATATTAGAAAATAAAGGGTTGTGAAACAATACCACCAAAATGGCCAATAGAAACCTTTTTAACGGTTTCTATTTATAATATAAATAATGTTGGGTTTAGATATAGAGAAACCAACTAACCTAAGTAGTTCAATCTAAAAAAATCTTCCAAATTAATACGCTAAGAAATTTTTTTAAGAATTAATTATATAATATAATTATAATATGCTAAAATCTTCAAAAATATTAAAGACCAGTTTTCAACTCTATGTAATCAGGAATTACATGTGAGAGAATAAAATAAATGAAATTAATTTTACTGCTTAGATCAAATTTGTATGAAGTAATTCTTATTGAAATGAAACCCTAAATCAATGAGTTTAACAATACGGCATAACCAAGGAGGAAGCCATGGGGCAACGAAGGGACCATTGGGAGGGATTGACAGGGATATGGTGTAGAGAGGGAGGCGAATCCAAATAAAATAAAACAAGAGCCTTTTTTAAAAATTCATGTAAAGAACAACCTCCACTAAGAGAAGTCATTGTTATACATGATGTGTAGTAGTATTGATATCAATACATATACACAATGCAATAAAATGGACCAATCAATTTAGATCTAATGAATAACCCTGTTTTCAACATAATAACATACACCACAAAACAACATTAAACTAGCGATAAAAAATATAAAGTTACCATTCCAAATCACTCGTCCATATCCTTGAAAATGTCAGTGTGATCTCATTAATGGAGGAGGGGTTACAAATCATTAATGGCTTCAGATCTGTATTTGATTGTATTTGATTTGACCCTACATAGCCACAAAAGAATGTAATTGTCCAGCACATCAAATTCATATTAATAGATTGCAGTTACTTATCACTAGGAGTGGAGGGCCTATAACTATTGCATCTTCTTTTTCATGCACAAATAAATGCTCAGGCATGAAAGTGGAAGGAAGATGGTGGTGTTATAGCCAATTCATTTAGTTTTTTCATTTTTTTTTATATTGGAATTTTATTTTGTTTTCTTACTGGATGGTGTGAAGAAACCCAAGAGTTTTGTAATGAACACCATATTTTTTTTTAAATTCACCAAATCAATATTTGTAGTGATTGGCATGTATATTTTTTTATCAGAATCTTATAAAATTTCATCGAATCTAGAACCTTTAATGTTTATGAATCTTGTACCTCTTGTTTTGCATCCGTGTTGTGACTGTAGGAATGCCTCTCGACGTAATAAAAAGTTTTCTCACACTAATAAAAAAGTTGAAAACATATTTCTCATGTAATTCATGAGTAGAATGTGTTGGGTCCCAAACTGCAACTCCACTTCCTAGGACAGAATCACACTGACAAGGATAGGGTTTCTATCATTCAAGCATAATTAGTCCATCAACAAAATATGGAGGGTTAAAGGTCAACTCTACGAGAGTGGGTTTTATCCCTTGCACTTCGAGCTTAGCTAGGCTCTAGAGGGATACTCTAAGGGGTATACCTTAATAGGTATTGAGTTCAAACTAGATGAAAAACTAAAAACAAATAGACAACAAAACCTAACTCATTGTCTTGGCCCCAAAGACTATCAATGAACCAAGAACAACTGGTTGTCACAAAACCCCTATATATTTGATTCAACTGTGCGAATGTACATGCATAGGAAAGTAGATTTTCACCTAAACCACTGGTAAATATTTGTTTGTTTTAAATAGTGATCGATCCATCCCCAATATGGACTGGTTCCTACTCCATTGGGCAGCATAGTCATAGAATGCAAGGAGGAAAGAAAATATGCAGTAGATGATCAATAGAAATAAACATATATTCACATATATGGCTCTAATAGATTATTATGTGATGGACATACTTAATAATCCAAGAGAGAAATGCAATGACTCATATGCAACAAAAGAATGACAAATACAAAGCCTTGTATTAACTTGGATGTTGTCACACACCTCCAAACCTTGGTTACAATCATGCCAGAAAATGTGGCAAGGGAAAACATATAACTATGATTGTACATTTGCCAAAATCATTACAAACTCCTATAGAGACATTCTATTGCATTCATATATACTTTACACAACCTTCCTACACTACGCTGAATACAACCCTTCACTTGCAGACTAGACCAACATGATTTGATGCCCAAAAATATTCCTTACGTGCTTCTAGACTAGACAATTGATTAAGCAACCAACTTTGAAAATATCTTTTTCATATGTATATATAGTGATTTATCTCATTTTGTATTCAAAGCACTGCACCCCAATCATCATGTACAACCATGCTTCATTAAAATTAGGCCCATGGATTTGTCAAGAAATCTACAAGATTGGAAGCATGCCCACACCATGACAAGTCTGAATCTTGACAGAAGAATATTGCTCACACTCTTCGTGTACTTGGAGAAATAATGAGGGAAGGTTTGAGTCCTTTCCCTGACACTTGCAACATCTATTTCATACATTCTGTCCTCCATGTGTGCAAGCACATTTAAGATTTTCATTGTTTGAACAACCTGTACCACTTTGGCCTACAACTTATTTTAATGTTGAGTACCAATCTGCAAGTTTCATCCTACAATCATGGCACAAATTCAAGAAATTTCACCCCATTTAGTCTTTACAACACTTTAAGAGTGTTGTCCAATCTTCACTTATAGGCTCCCTTTTGAATTTTTTGTACCTGAGGAATTCAAAAATTCTACTAGGTTGATCATTTTCATCTTATTGAGCTAGTTGAAACCTGATTCTTATCCCTTACTGCACTGGACATCTTCTTTTCCACTTTGTCTACAAATCTAGTCTACAAACCACTTAGTCGACAAACTATCAGGTTTGAGAACTAACTTTCTTTCTCTTTGCCTTGTTTTTCCTCTTTTCTCCATTATCGATGATTTTATCTTTTCATGAACCATGGAAAAGTCCTTCATTTCCTTTATCTTCTCTATCTTCTTCTTCATTATTGGCAAATGATCCCTATCACAAACCTCCTTCTAGCCACTTCCTTCTTCCATTTTCTTCCTTGACGAATTGGGCTTCTATCGACAAACTATTTCCACAATAAACCACTTTGTTTATTTCTTTTATCCTTGCCTTGTTGGTAAAATTACCCCACTTTAAACCAAGTAGTCGGCAAACCTAAAGGTTTGTAAACCACCCATTTTGCCAATGAAGCCCTTTGCTTAACTTTCTTTACTTTTCCTTCATCCTTTGGCACTTCCTCTATCTTTTTTTCATTTACTTTTCCCTCCTTCTGTGAAATCTCCTATCACCAAACCTCCTTGTTCTTTTGTTTGATCTTTTCCCTTTATTGACATTCGCTCTGTCGGTGAATTATACCCTTGGCAAACCTAGTGGTTCACAAACCCATAGTTTTGCCAACAAAAGACACCAACCCTTTTCTTTCCTTCAAATTTCCTTTTTTTAAAACTCCCTTCCTCTTTTGATTTGTCTTCTATCTTTTCTTTCTTTGGCTGAGCTCCCCCTTTGTCTTGCTTTCTCACCCTCTAGTCGGCGAATTCACCAATCGCCGAACTAGCCGATCAATGAACTTTGAGTTCGTCAAACTCAATCTTTGTCGACTAAGGCAAACCTTTGCATTTCTTCCTTAGTTTCTTCGTTTCCCTTTCCGCCCTCTCAGAAAATTAGGGAATCAAGGAAAAGGCAAACCAACAAACCTTGTTGAAAAAATCAACAGTTCACGAACTTGCCGATTTTCTGACAAAAGCCCTAAATTTGACATTTAAAAAAAAAATCAAAGAAAGAAAACAAAACAACAAAAATGAGGGAAACTTTACTTAGTAATTTGAAAGAAAACCCCTATAAAATGTCTTAGATTGGATCTAAATAGTGGGTTTTGATTGTAAAGGCAATAGGTGGGAAATTTGATGGATTTTGGGGGCAAAAATATGCATGTTTGGGAGCTGATTTTTGAGGTCCCAAGAGAATTATATAGGTGCTCTTCTTGTATATTGGTATAAGGTTCCTTAAAATATATAGCATGATTTTTTACTACAACATTTCATGAGGAGATGATTAAAAAAATGGGGAAACCTCATCCCTTGGAACAGATGTGATCAATTTGATACCAATCAATATAAGTACATGTATAGAAAGAAGCATGGCTCCTATTTTGGACTTAGAGTGAGATAAACTTAGCTCCTCGTATGGTTGTTCCAGGCTTTGGAACATTTGAGGTGCTAAAAAGGGCACATCAGTGTTTCATCCACACTCATCATTGCATCAGCATTGTCAAACTCACCACAAATAATTTGGTGCTGAAAATATTCTAACAAGTTGTTTATCAAAAAAAAAAATCATAACCATCGAACCAATTAAAAAAAATCATAACCATCCTCCACCACCTGATGAGCTCAACCCCATGCATGCATATAAAGTATCTTCTTGTCTATGAATGTGACCGTGTTCACAAAAACTAAAAAAAGATCCCACATTTTTAAAAAAATTATAAAGTGTTTTAAATCTAAAATATAGCTGACATACTTTTATTAAATTAATACACATATTTTTTAAATGAAAGCACACACGTATTAAATTTAAAATATATAACCGCCATAGTTTTATTAAATTAATGGGCATAACAATAAAGCCCACACAAAGTAACAAATCTATATAAATAAAGTAATAGTCCAACATAAATCACAAAAATATGAAATGAAATAAGGTAGAGCAAAAAAATACTGAGAAGCAGGAGTTATTTGAAGGTAATTGTATTATATTTTATACATTTTCCTATGAAAGTTTCAATTTAGTTTTCTTTTCTTTTCTACTAAATGAAATCTACTTTATAGGTTTTTATTCAATACTGATTTATAAAAATTAACTGCCATTAAATAATATTTTATTTTATTCATACGTTTTATTACACTTTAAATTTGTAAGTTTAAGTTAAGGGTTTTTTTTGACATACATAAGATCAAGATATGAATAATACCATTATTTTATTTTATATTTAACTGAGAAGCCGATTAAAGCGGGTAGTCCCTAAGAGAATGGGTTGTCCTGAAGAGCAAGGCATTTACAAGGTGAGTGCTAATAAAAAAATGTTCTATAATGTTTTTTTTCAAAAGAATAAACCAATTTTGTAGATAAAAGACAAAACAATTGATAGCTATATTCAATTAGGGTGTCACTCCTTCACCAGCCTTTGTTTTTTTCCACTATTTTCAGTTTAAATGGTCATAGGGAATTAGTGGGTTGGAGTAGTATGAAGTTTGTTTTTAGGGTATAGGAACCTTAAAAGTGACATCTATGACTCTTTTACATAGATATATTTAAACAGTCATAGGAGTTAGTTGGTAGGGGCAGTATAGTGTTTGTTTTGGAGGGTATAGGCACCTTGAAAATGATGTTTTTAACTTTTTTTCATAAATATATTTAAATGGTCATGGGAATTAGTTGATTTGAGTAGTATGGTGTTTGTTTTTGAGGATATAGGCACCTTGAAAATGTTATCTTTGACTCTTTTACATTAGATATATTTTCAGCTTAAACCATAAGGTGTTTGTTTTAGAGGGTATAGACACCTTGAAAATGATATCTTCTAACTCTTTTACATAAATATATTTAAACCCTTATAGGAATTGATTAGTTGGAGAATGTTTGTTTCCGAGGGCATAGGCACATTGAAAATGATATCTTTGATTTACTCTTTTACATAGATATATTTAAACGGTTATATGCAATGATATCTTTAACTGTGTTACATAGATATATTTTCAGTTTAAATTGTTATTCGAAATTAATTGGTTGAAACAGTATGGTGATTGTTTTCCAGAGTATAGACAGATTGAAATGATATCTGACTCTTTTAGATAGATATATATTCACTAACATACATATATTCAGGGCAATATAAGCAAGTAGAGGAGGAGATTTATTTGTGCTTGTACATCCAACCGATTCTCCATTGTATTTCCTCAGAAGGATCTTATATACTGTCTACAGAAATTATAATGGACAGCGAGTGTATGGGCGTTATTGAGAATAAAGATGGAGGTATACAAAGATATGAATTAGTGTTGAATACAATGAAGGTGGAGGGAGAATGTATTGTAGGCAATGAGAGGAGTGATGAAGAATCAGTTTGGTCTGAATGCTCAGATTATATACTTGAAAAGCTGTTTTCGACCCTATTAGTGGAGTTCAGTGCTCGATTTCGCATTGTGTGTAAAGAATGGAATACGCTCTTATCTTCTAACAGATTTCTGTCTCTAATTCCAGATAGAGATCCGTGGATTCTCCTCTGCAGTGAAACGCATGCCATGGCCTACTGTTTTCTCACGCAATCATGGAAGACTATTTCCCTTTCTTTTTTGCCAGGCCCAGCAACTAATCTCTCAAACGACGAATCAAAAATTTGTACCAAATCAGGGGCAGGGCTGCTGCTAATCGAAATCACAGAGCCTCAAGAAATGTATGTGATATGTAATCCACTTACAAGCATGTACAGAGAAATTCCTGCAATCATAGCAAAGAATTCAAGTGCAGTGGGAATCATGGACAACGGAGGGTCCTACAAAATTGTGGGGCTACCAAAAGACGAAAATCCCAAGTGCATACGAATTTACCATTGTTTTGAAATGTCATGGCGGATTGAAGTTCAGTTGGGTTTGCCCGTAGATGATTTTAAGGTTTCAAACATTTATTGTGCCAAGGGTCTTATTATCTGTGGTTCAACCGATTTGGAATTTGTGATTTTCAATATGGAAGCTAAGCGAGCGCATATAGTGTCATTTCCAGACACGAATCTATCAATTATGGGGGATAGGATAAACGCATGGGCCGATGCACTGGTTTTATGTGGATCGTCAATACTGCTTGTGGTAATATATCTACGGTTCAACCCAAACGGATACATAGTGAGGAGTCACGTGATTGTGTGGGAATTGTTTCAGGAGGAGGGGAGCTCAGTTTGGGATTTGAATTGGAAAGAGATTACAAGAATGCCTGCTGGTATGTGCCGTAAATTTATACAGGCAGACTTTGGGTGGGAGCCCGTTAAAGAGTGCCACTTTATGGGTGTTGGGAATTTTCTGTGCTTAACAAGTGGGCACAGTAATACCAAGCTGTTTGTCTACAGTTTAAACGAAAGGCGCTGGAGCCGGATCAGGCTTCCTCAGTCTGTAAGATTTAATAGGTATAACACAATCTTTAACTTTCAACCCAAACCAGGTATGAAGGTGTAGATTCCATTTAAGAGATGGGAGAAATTTTTTTCATTTCATAAGTTGTGGATTGTTCATATTTATCCATTTGGATTAGGTTCTGTTGTTTTGTTTCCTAATTCAGAATATATGTTGGATTTATATGATTTTCTATATATTAGTTAGCATTTTTATCTTTAAAAAAATCAAACCCTGTCAAATATTATTTTTCACAAGTCTATCATTCTTATTTCAATCTCTGGTTTATTGTTTAATATTATTTCTCACAAGTATCACTCTTATTCCAATCTCTGATTTATTGCTTAATATTGACTATAAATATATGTAATAACTTGTTGGGTGTTTACATCTAATTTTATCATTTCTGGATTTAAATAGGAATTTGTACAATTGAATCTGCTATTACATTTCCATTGGAATTAGAATTAGTCTTCACTCCTACCATTAAAAATCTATGAATTAGAATAATACCATGATTAGAATAGAGATTCATATCAACCTGTAGATTCAGGATCTAAGGTTAGAGTTATCCTGCAAGAACGTCAAATGCAAATTCAATCTATAATAATAATCACATAATTCTCTAGGGGATTAAATCTTCAAATTTTATTGAAACAAAATAGATGCAAATACAAAGATTCTTAATGAAGAGCCTATGGGAGATATTTATCAAATTAATAACAATCATATGGGGGATGATTGTGCTGAGGTATGCTTCCAGCCTAGGTTGTGGTTACAGTATTTGAATGTTTGGATTTGTGATGATATGGTTGTACAATTTATTGTTGCTTTATTCTTTAAAACCACATAAGAGGTTGTTAAATTTGTTTTACATAATTAAATAATTAGAATTGTTAAGACACTGTCTGTTTAGTAGTTTGCAATGGTTGGTATTGATTTTGATTTTGGGATTTACTCTTGCCCATAGATGGTAAAAATAAGTTAATTTAATTTAAATTATGCCATCTATTAGAGAAGGCCAATATCAATTTTAATCTATTTTATTTTCTCAAAAATTATTTTATTTCATTTTTATTTAAAGATTTTTTTTGGGTTTGTGGACAACTGAGAAATGTATAAAAGGTTTGCTCACGCCAATAAAAAAGCTGAAAACAAATCTCTCATGCAATTCATGAGTAGAAGGCTACATGTGCTCTTCCTGTACATTGGTATAGGGTTCCTTAACATACACAGCACGATTTTTTACTGCAACATTTCATCGGGAGATGATAAAAAAAACATGGGGAAACCTTTTCCTTGGATCAGATGTGATCAGTTTAATACCAATCAATGTAAGTACATGTATAGAAAGAAGCATGGCACCCATGTAATTAGTTTTTAGTTTTACATTCAGTTTTTCTCTGTTTTGGCAGTTTAATCATTTCTGGTTATGTATAAATCAGATTGTAATTTTTTTTTCAATAAGATACCATTCTATTCTGCCATTACAATCTAGGCCTAACAGTGGTATCAGAATGATAATGAAAATGGGTTGTGAAATGGAGACGGGAAATTAGCCAAACTTCTTGTAACGAATCTTCTGTGAACATGTATAGAGGGCGCGCGTGAGTTGAATGCATTTTGTTGGTGAATGTTTATTGCACTATGTTCAATTAAAATTAGTGCTTTGAAGCCAAAAGAATGAAAGCGGAGCAGTCATTTGTTAAGGAGAATTGAACTGCTGTCTGGCGCGGAGCAGCAGACTACACTAGTTGAACTAAGTTTATTTTCATCTATGTCAAGCGTGGAAGTTTGAGGAAGCTTGCTAAGTGTTTGACCGTATCAAAGAATGAGACAGCGGCTCATGCAATGACTCTATGCCTTACCAGAATTTGAATGCAAGCACTCGCTGTTAAAGAAGTTAGGTCAATAGGAAGCAGGTTGCCCACAATCAAAGCTAGGGAGCGCTCATTCCTGTGCATAGGTAACTATCTCTACAACAGAATAAATATAGTCAGCAAGTTTTTGATCCAGGAAAGAAATGTTTTTCTGTCTGACTCCAAGTCATGTTTTTGAAGGCATGCAGTCATGCATTCACAACTACGGTGCTCCAGTCATCAATAATGCTAAGTCTAAATTGTGATGTTTACAGAAAACAATTTGGTTCCGACCGTGCCCTTTGCCTTCTCTTCAAACAGCAAAGCAGCCCTTGTTGAAGATTTTTAGAAGGTTTGAGTTTATTTTTAAAAAAAATTTAACATCAATGACTATAGGGGCTGTGACTGTATAGGCATTATCAGTGCAATTTTATATAGTTCGCATGAAATAATTGTGTGGAGAAGAAAAGGGTCTTGTAGAATATTTCATGTGTGATCAGGCATTCAAAATGTCTGTGTATCCTTGGAAGTGGTAAGGTTCAATGTTTACACACAGTCAGATTTGTTGTTGCAGTTTCAGATTAACTAACAGTTATTGTTACAAAATTTGCATATAAAGGACATTGTTTTTAACAGTTTTATGTAAAATTGGCAAATAAGGGTGGATGAAAAAATAAGGGGTAATTGTTGTTATAAGGTGTTTTTTGTGTGATAAGAAGAATTAAGTGTTTGTAAGGATTTTTTTGAGCATTATTGACTGAACTTACCTCATGAGATCTATTTTATATGAAGATGGAATTTTATCTTTATGAATTAAGGTTGCAAACTTAGAAGAAGCTACTCAAATATCTGAGTATTGAAGGCAATTTCAGCCTACCTTTATGCAGTTTTGTGCTCAATATATCTTGCTTCCACAAGAAATAGATCAGTTACAATATAATACGCCCATTGCTAAAGCACATAAGAAAGATGTAAAGGATGCACCTTCTTCTAGCACCTCAAAACAAGGAGCGTGCAAACCTAAAAGGTCCTTGAAGAAAGGTGTGGTGTCTCTTCTTGAGTCACAAAAGCAGAAACCCCTTGAGTATAACTTTGTTACTCCATCAAAACTCATTGTGAGAGATTGGGAATGCCAGAAAATACATATGGGTAAATGTGTTCTTGGTTATCAAGGTTTTGTTGGGTCTTATGTTCCATAATATTCAAAATCAATCAATTTTGTATCTAGAAGGCTTATGAATACATGTCAAGTTGACTCTTCCACTCCTAATGTCAAATTGGTTCAATCAAAAGTGTGTTCCTATTGTGGTCATCATGGTCATACATCAGTTTCTTGTATTGTTCTACACCCTTGTTCTTTATGTGGTCAACATATTCATGATTCTTCTCATTGTTTTCAAAAGAAATTACACAAACCTATATTATGTGTTTCAAATCCTTTGTTTGACCCAGTCCTAGGGGAGACATCAAATGCTTCTTTAAATACTGCAGTTGTGACTTTAAATACTGCAGTTGTAACACCTTTGACAGAGATTGAAATAGATATTCCAAATACAACTATGTTAAGTGTTGTTGAAACTTCTATTGGTGATGACACAACTTTTGGTGATGACAAAATTGATTATGCTCATCTTCATAGTGTTATGGATTGCCATTATGTTCAACATGTCTTTGATGATTTTTATAACAATAAAGATGACCTTTGTTCGTTATAATGTATTCTAACTACTTTCTTCTCCATCAAGGAGACCCAGTTCTTTTTATTTCCCTCTTTCATCTACTAAAGGCTGGGGAAACTTGTGTGTATGTAGTATTTGAGTGGAGAATTCAATTCAGATATTGTTGATATTATTGGTAATATGGACAAAAAAGTCTCAATTTGAAACCTGTCAAAGTAACAGGGTTAATTCATTAATTTAAGACATGTCAAAGCAACAGGCTCCATATTCCAGTTTGAATCTTGTCAAAGTAATAGTGTTAGTTCAAACAAATTTTAGATAAATTTGAACCATGTCAAGGTAATAGTGTTAATTAAAATAAATTTGAGACCTATCAAAGAAATAGGCCTTGTGTCAATTTAAGACCTATCATAGAAACAGGTTTTTCTTAAGATGCTTTAAATCAGTGAGCAGATATTCTCACCAAAGTGCTTGGCCCAGAGAAGTTTGAGCAGTTTAGTATACTGTTGCAGTTCAATATATTACTTGGTTCATGACATCCCTTCAGATTAAAGGGGGATGTTGATGTGAGGACTGTTTGGTTTAACCCTTTCATATTAAGGAGGGATGTTAATGTGTTAATCATCCGGGTTAACACAATGTAATTAGTTTTTAGTTTTACATTCAATTTTTCTGTTTTGACAGTTTAACCATTTCTAATTTCTAATTGCCTATAAATTTCTAATTGCCTATAAATTAGATTGTAGTCTTCTTTTATCAATAAGATAATTTTCCATTCTATTCTGCCACTACAATCTAGGCCTAGAATTTTTCTACTGGCTTAAGGATCTGGAAAGAGCACATCATTGTTTCATCCAAACTCATCATTGCACCAACATTGTTAAACTCACCACAATAATTTGGTGCTGAAAATATTGTAATAAGTTTCCTATCAGCAAAAAATTCATAACCATCCTCCACCAGCTGATGAGTTCGACTCCCATGCATGCATGCAAATTATCTTCTCGTCTAGAGTGTTGCAACCGGAAGGTAGGTCAAACAGTCAGTAAATATTTTCCATAATATCACATTGAAGCTGTGTTTGCATTCATCATAGGAGCCATATATACGATTGATTGAGGCACATTCATGATTGCCCCCTTAATAGGAAAATCTTTTCAGGGTATTTTATTTTGTATGCAAGGATCAGGCATATTGTTTCTAGGATTTTTTTCCCCATAATCTACATAGTCCCCTAAAAATAAGTAGTTTGCTTAAGGACGTAAGCCACCATATTCAAAAAGCCTTAAAAGATCATAATACTGTCCACAGATGTCACCGCAGATCTTGATGGGTGCCTCAAGCTCCAATAGGTTAGGTTGGCCTACGAAGATCTCTTTAGAATTAAGGCAAAGCTCACGAACCTCAGGCTCAAAGAGCTAAACTTGTTTTCAAGGCTTTGAACTTTTGACCTCCAAAAGCCTATTTATAATATCATCCAGAATAGCAGTGTCCATTCAAACCAATACAAAATCCCCGCCCCTTCTCAGCGAAAGGCCTCCAAATCAATTAATGAATATATACTTCAATGTGATGGAGTAATTTATATGCTTGATAATATGTACAATTAATCTATAAATATAAATATAATTTTTTATTATTTTTAAGTAAAGTTCTTTTTTAATAGTGTATGGGAATTTTGTGAAGAAAGAATATTATGTTCGTAATTCTCTCTATGGTGGTTGGTAATTATAGATCTTGTTGATGTCTTCCAAGAGATTCTTAGATTTCTTCGAATCCCTAACATTTTATTCCTATCGGATGCTACATGTAGACAAAAGGAAACGATGGAAATCAAAGGCCTCGCCTCATCAAATGAGAGGATCTTTAACTTTTCACATGTTTTTTTTCTTTTTTATGAATATTACCTATTGTCGATTAACAACCCTTTGAGTTTTGCAAGGCTTTGGAAGTCATATATATGATTGATAGTTCCATTTCCCTAGCACTTATGGGGTCCATATTGAAGGCAAATATACAAACAATGGTGATCTACTGATTACAAAACAATCCAACATACAAAAACCCCAAATTGTTGTTGAGAATAACGAGTGTCTCAACGTGTTTTCAGTGGGAGTTAACTATATTAACTTAAGTGCATGAGGAGGCTTTTTACATGCAATGCATTTGCATGTATGTAGATTTTCTGCATGAGCGCTGGTGTGATTTTCTCCACCAGTTGTTGTGCTGTTTAGAAATTGCATGAGCTTTGAACTTGTTGAATGTACAATGGTAGATCCTTCAATGGAGGTGTTTGCATTGGTTGAAACTGCCACTTGTTGAATGTGCGATGGCGGATCCCTTCAACGGAGAAGTTTGCATTAATTGTAACTACCGTCTATAATCAGTCAAGTCTATCTTTACCGTACATTTTCAGCTTGACTCACATTTTACTCTCTAAGTCTTTCTTCAAATCTTGCATGAGATGAAACCTTCTATTCATTTCTACTGTTATTATTATATATTCAATGCCTTAGTGTTTTGGGCTGAGAGAAAAGTTTGAGAATTTTTGAGACACCGCTATGCTGCCAAAATTATCCCAGAGTTTTGTTGAAGATTGGTGAACCCCTAGAGAAGCTTAGTGTTGATATTGTATTGTAATTGTTTGTTATTGATAATACAAAGGATTGTGCTTTTGGTGTGTGGGGTTTTTTACCTGGAAAGGTTTCCCCACGTAAATATGTGTTATGGTATTATTATTTTATGTGTGTATTTGAATGTGTTTCTTTCACTATAACAATTTAAGGATTTGTATGAATTTACACTATCTTCCCCACATAGATTAGTGTTGGAACCATTGTTCTACATCTTTGCTTCCTTTCAGTTGGTATCAGAGACTGGCCAGTTTTGGTCCCATTGTTGGGTAACGGGTTTTTTGTATTGATCTTTGTTTGAGTGGGAGTCTTTGCAGAAGTATTTCAAAATCTTGTTGTAGAAAAAATGATGGCAGGCACATCCAATAGAATCGAGATGGATAAGTTTAATGGTAGCAACTTCAAGTTATGGAAGTTGAAGATGGAGGATATGCTTGTGGATAGAGATCTTTGAGCTACAATATCTGAAACAAAACCAACAAATATGACTCAAGAAGAGTGGGATCTGAAGGATCAAAAAGCCAAGGGTTTGGTTAGACTCTGTTTGGCTGATTCGGTGCTCCTAATTGTCCATGAAGAGAAGACTACAAAATCTCTTTGGAAGAAGCTTAGAGATGTTTATTAGGCTAAATCCCTGGTAAACAAGTTATTCCTACAAAAGAAACTATATTCTATGAAGATGGAAGATGGAGGGTCTGTTGTAGATCACCTAAATGCATTTAAGATGTTGATTGCTTAGTTGGGTTCTATTGGTGACAATATTGAAGATGAGGATCATTGCATATTATGTTCTTTGCTAGACTCATGAGATCACCTAGTTATGGCTATTGGAAGTACCACCACCAGTTTCAAAATGGATGATGTGGTTGCATCACTATTGTCTAAAGAGATGAGGAGGAAATCTTCTAAGATGGCCAAGGAAGCCCTTGTTGTTCATGGAAGACCTAAAGAGAAAGGAAATAAAAAGGACAAGAAGTCAAGATCAAAATCTTTGAGGAGATCTAAGTCTCCTAGCAAGTCCAAGGTGAAATGTTGGAACTATGGTAAATCTGGTCATTTCCATAAAGATTATAAGGAGGAGAAGAAAAATAAAGGTAAAAAGAACTTCTCTGATTTTGAATCTAATAAATCCTCTTAGGATGATGCAGATGCTTTTGTCGCAACCTTGGCAACACATGCATTAGAAGATGTGTGGTTAATAGACTCGGGTGCTTCTTTCCACATGACCTCGCATAAAGGTTGGTTCTCAAAGTATGAAGAGTATGATGGTGGGAAGGTGTATCTAGGTGATGACTCTCATTTGAAGATTGTTGGACGTGGAAGAATCAAGATTAGATTCCCTGATGGTAGAGTGAAGGGGATTGATGGTGTGCTACATATCCCGAGTTTGGCATGAAACCTTCTTTCTGTGAGTAAGTTGATTGATGCGGGTGTGCAGGTTGTTTTCTTGAGTGGAGGATGTAAGATGACAAGAGGATCTATGGTGTTGGCTAAGGGTGTTTGGATTGGCACTATGTACAAGTTGGATGCAGGCACTATCCAGTGCAATAGTTCTTCTGATATGTTGAAGAAAAGGCCTTTGGATTCTTTATCCTCACTATCAGATCTAGTAGTTAAGAAGTCTATTGTTTGTACATTTGATAGTTGTGCTTTCTAGGTACCTAAGGGTGCAAATGCTTTGGAGACGAAGCTTCCAGCAGAGAAGATAATGTTATGGCACCATGATGCAGCACACAACATACACTTAATACAATTTTACCATTAATCACGTAAGAGCCAAAGATTTGAAGGATGGAACATAAAAAAACTTCTATTCATCAACTCTGCTGCTACAATGAGAGAAAACTCTCTTATATCCAAGAAAACAAAAAAAAGGAAAAAATTACCCTTTTTGGCAAATTTTGACAATTGTCAGATTTTGCCATTTTAGGTATTTTACAATCATATCTTGAGAATCTAGTTTTTTCCCAAAAGCTTCCTTAAACTAAGGTAGGACAAAATGCCAACTAATATTCTAAATTTGAAACATGAGTTTCGATTTATTACGAAAGCAACTTTTTAAAAATATAGAAAAAAACACTAATTTGCCATTTTGAGGGCCAAGATGAGAGTTTCAAGCCCCGAAAAAGTGCCAAGATGAGGTACAATTGACTAGGATGGTTGGGAAACCACTGGCCACCTCATAACGCATCCACCTGTAAAATTTTGTAGAAAACCCAAATCTGAGTCAAAAGAGATGACCTTTGGAAGTCCCTGCATCACACCAAAGACTCGGTCATATTGGTGAGAAGGGTCTTAGAGCCCTAAAAAATAAAAGCCTTGTTGAAGGCCTTGATGATTGTAATCTCGAGTTTGATTTTTGCAAAAATTGTGTATATGGTAAACAAAACCATGTTTCTTTTTATTTAATTCTCATAAGTCTTCTAGGGTTTTGGACTATATTCATGCAAATGTGTTTAGTCCTGTGAATGTTCATTCGTTAAGAAAATATTTATATTTTGTGTCATTCATAGATGATTATAGTAGAAGGACATTTGTTTATTTCCTTAGGAGTAAATCTTAAGTCTTTAATTGGTTTAAGGAGTTTAAGGCTTTGGTTGAAAATCAGACTGATAGAAAGATTAAATGTTTGAGGACTGACAATGGTGGTGAGTTTTCTTTGGCAGAATTTGATAGGTTCTGTAAGGAGCACAGGATTGAGAGACATAAGACAACTCCATACACCCCACAACACAATGGAGTTGTAGAGAGGATGAATAGGACTCTGATGGAGAGGGCTAGGAGTATGTTGAGTGGTGCTAGTCTTGAGTAGAAGTTTTGGGCTGAAGCTGTAGCCACTACATGTTATCTGATCAACAGATCTCCTACATTAGTTATTGCTGAAAAGACACCAATGGAGGAATGGTCTCATAAGAAGCCTTTGATGAGACATCTCAGAGTTTTTGGTTGCAAAGCTTATGCTCATGTTCTGAGTGTAAAGATGTCTAAGTTGGAGAACAAGGCAGTTAAGTGTATCTTCATTAGCTATGGTGTTAGTGTGAAGGGGTACAAGCTTTGGGATCTAGTGGCTGAGAAGGTTCTCCATAGCAAAAGTGTAATATTTTGGGAGATGAAACCTTCCACAGTTGAGCTGCAGCTAGAGAAAGAGGAGAAGCAGAAGAAGGAGGTAGTTCAGATTCCACTTACTCTGATGAAAGGTGAATTACGTACTCCTATTGGACCTGGTGATGAGGAGAGCCCTAGCAGTTCTGAAAGTTCTAAAGAAGAAGAACCTCAACCTCAGCAATTTAGGAGGCCTACACATATTAGTTGGCCACTAGAAAGGTTTGATTATTCACCAAAAAGATTTGGTTATTCATTGTTGGATTCCAGTTGTGTTTTTTCTTTGATTGCTAACACTGATGAGCCTAGGACTGT
Organism: Cunninghamia lanceolata; assembly: GCA_027924645.1. NCBI lineage: Eukaryota > Viridiplantae > Streptophyta > Pinopsida > Cupressales > Cupressaceae > Cunninghamia > Cunninghamia lanceolata. Next base: position 11,002,392 of record BSBN01000108.1, read on the forward strand.
TAGAGAGGCTATGGGTATGAGTGATGCAGATTCCTAGATGAAAGCCATGGATGAAGAAATGGTTGCTTTGAAGAAAAATAGTACATGGGATCTAGTACCTTTTCCTAAGGGAAAAAAACCTGATGGATGTAAATAGGTGTTCAAGAAGAAATGTGGTCCCGATGGCAGTGTTGAAAATCATAAGGCACAGTCTGTCACAAAGGGGTATTCTCAGGTGGAGGGAATTGACTATGCTGAGATATTCTCTCCTGTTGTGAAGCTAACATCTATTTGGTTCCTATTATCACTTGCAGTTGCGTATGATCTAGAAGTGGAACAGATGGATGTGAAGACATCATTCCTTCATGGTGATTTGGAGGAAGAGATCTATATGTCACAGCCAAAGCATTTCGTGGTAAAAGGTAAAGAAAATATGGTTTGCAAGTTGAAGAGGTCTTTATATGGTCTTAAGCAGTCTCTTAGAATGTGGTACCAGAAATTTGACACCTTTATGTTGTCTTTGGGATTTCTAAGATCTAAATCTGACCATTGTGTATATTACAAATTTGATAATGGTCGTATTCTCATAATTGCATTGTACATAGATGATATGTTGTTTTTTGGGAATGGTATGAGTTTGATTTTATATTTGAAGCCTCAATTGTCAGCACAGTTCAAGATGAAGGATCTAGGTGCAGCAAGGTATATTCTGCAGATGGAGATCAGAAGAGATAGAGCTAGCAGAAATCTTTGGGTAAGCCAGATAAACTATATGAATTCAGTGTTAGAGAGATTCAGCATGGCAGCTTGCAAGTAGTTAGTTGTTCCAATGATGCAGGGGACGAAGCTTTCTGTGGAGGATTGTCCAAAATCTCCTACTAAGTTGGAGGACATGACTAGAGTACCATATGCGAGTGCTTTTGGTAGTTTGATGTATGTGATGGTTTGTACAAGGCCAAACATTGCCCATGAAATGGGAGTTCTTAGTCAATATATGGCTAATCCTGGATAGGTACATTGAGATGCAGTAAAGAGAGTGTTCAGATATTTGCAAGGTACTTCTGAGTATTCCATTTGTTATCATGGTTGTCCTACTGGCTCTCAACATTCTGTAAGTATTCATGGATATGTGGATTCAGATTGGGCATGTGACATTGACACCAAAAGATCCACCAGTGGATATGTGTTCATGATGAATGGTGGTGCTATAAGTTGGATGAGTAAATGGCAAGTTGTGATCGCTTTGTCCATGATAGAAGCCTAGTACATGGCAGCTATTCATGCTTGCAAGGAAGCCATTTGTCTTAAGAGGTTATGTTTAGATATTAGTTTTGATGCAGGATAAATTACTATCTATTGCAACAGTCAAAGTGCCATTTTCTTAGCAAAGAATCCCACTTTCCATGCCAAAACAAAGTACATTGATGTTCAGTTTCTTTTTGTTCGTGATATGTTAGAATATGCAAAGGTGATATTGGAGAAGGTTGACACTTTGAGAAATGTTGTAGATGCACTAACAAAGCTAGTGAGCACAGATAAGTTTAGATGGTTTGTTGTTTCCACGGGCCTTCGGGCCCTGAGTAGTTGATTACAAGTGACTAAGGACTCATGACAGGTCTTCAACAAGTCAGAGGATGTTGAGAATTATAAGTGTCTCAACCTATTTTCAGTGGGAGTTAACTATATTAACTTGAGTGCATGAGGAGGCTTTTTACATGCAATGCATTTGCATGTATACAAATTTTCTGCATGAGCGGTGGTGTGATTTTCTCTGCCAGTTGCTACGTTGTTTAGAAATTGTATGAGCATTGGACTTGTTGAATGTACGATAATGGATCTTTCAATGGAGGTGTTTTCATTCATTGAAACTGCCACTTGTTGAATGTGCGATGGCGGATCCCTTCAACAGAGGAGTTTGCATCGATTGTAACTACTGTCTATAATCAGTCAAGTCTATCTTTACCATGCATTTTCAGCTTGACTCATATTTTATTCTCTGAGTCTTTCTTCAAATCTTGCATGGGATGAAGCCTTCTATTCATTGCTATTGTTATTATTATATATTCAATGCCTTAGTGTTTTGGGCTAAGAGAAATGTTTGAGAATTTTTTAGACACCGTTATGCTACCAAAATTATCCCAGAGTATTGTTGAAGATTGGTGAACACTTGGAGAAGCTTAGTGCTAATATTGTATTGTAATTATTTGTTACTGATAATACAAAGTACTGTACTTTTGGTGTGTGGGGTTTTTAACTTGGAAAGGTTTCCTAACGTAAATATGTGTGTTATGGTATTATTATTTTATGTATGTATTTGAATGCATTTCTTTCATTATAACAATTTAAGGATTTGTATGGGGTAAGTGCAAGAAGATGGGGGGCCAAAAAGTGGCCAAATTAATTTCAAAAAAAAAAAGGTCAAAACGCGAGCGCGTTATAACACGCTCGCGTTATTTGTTTCTTTGCATTTTTCCTTCTCCACAAAAGTTTGTGTTGTTTTTCATGTTTTAAATAACACGAGCGCGTTATGTTAAACTTAAATTTTTTTTATGTTTAAGGCTATTAATCATGTATGTATGTATGCCTATATGTATGTATGTATGTATGTATGTATGCCTATATGTATGTATGTATGTATGTATGTATGCCTATATGTATGTATGTATCTATGTATGCCTATATGTATGTATGTATAGTGTCGAGGGTAGAGGAGGGTAGAGATGGGAGTGAGCTAGATAGGGGAGGAGAGGGGTGGATAAGGATTGAGTGATTAAGGTTTAAGGTTAAGGGTTGAGCATTTAGGGATAGGATTTAGAGTTTAGGGATAAGGGATTAGAGTTTAGGACCTTGAGGGATTAGGGTTTAGGGTTGAGGCTTTAGGGATAGCGTTTAGGGTTAAGGGTCGAGGGATTAGGGTTAAGGTAGAGTGTTGAGGGTAGAGGGATTAGGGATAGGGTTTAGGGTTGAAAGTTTAGGGTTGAGGGATTAGGGTTTAAGGTATAGTTTAGTAGTTCTTGTGGATAGAGCCAGTAAACAATGGGAGATTATTTGCCTATTTCATAACAATATACCTCCCCCTTAAACCCTGAACCCTAATCCCTCAACCCTCAACCCTAATCCATCATCCCTCAACTCTAATCCCTCATCCCTAAACCCTAAATGCTATCCCTATTCCTAAACCCTCAACAGACTCGATACTATACCTTAAACCCTAATCCCTTATCCCTAAACCCTCCAACCCTATCCCTAATCCTTACACCCTCCACACTCTACTTTAACCCTAATCCCTTGAACCTCAACCCTATCCCTAAACCCTTGACCCTCAAACCTCAACCCTTAACCCTCGACATCAAACCCTAATCCCTCAACCCTTAACTCTGATCCCTCAACTCTCAACCCTAACCCTAAACCCTAAACACTAAACCCTCAACCCTCAACGTCAAATCCTAATCCCTCAACCCTTCACTCTAATCCCTCAACCCTAAACCCTATCCCTAAACCCTCAACACTATACCTTAAACCCTAATCCCTCAACCCTAACCCCAAACCTTGTCCCTAAACCCTAATCTGTCAACCCTCAACCCTAATCCATCATCCGTCATCCCTTGACTCTAATCCTTCATCCCTAAACCCTAAATGCTATCCCTATTCCTAGACCCTCAACAGGCTCGATACTATACCTTAAACCCTAACCCCTCTACCCTTGACACTCTTATTTAACCCTAATCCGTTGACCATTAACCCTATCCCTCAACCTCAACCCTCAACCCTCAACCCTCAACTCTCAACATTAAACCCTAATTCATCAACCCTAAACCCTAATCCCTCAAACCTAAACCCTATCCCTAAATCATCAACCCTCAACACTATACCTTAAACCCTAATCCCTATCCCTCAACCCTTAACCCTTAAAACTTAAACCCTATCCCTACACCCTCAACACTTGACACTATATCTTAAGCCTTAAACCCTCATCCTTAAAGCCTCAACCCTTAATCCTTAAACCTTCAACCCTAAACCCTATCCCTAATCCCTCTACCCTTGATACTCTAACCCTAACCTTGACATTAAATGCTAATTTTTCAACCCTAAACTCTAATCCTAAACCCTCAACCCTCAAAACTATACCTTAAACCCTAATCCCTCAACCCTCAACCCTAAACCTTATCCCTAAACCCTAATCCCTCAACCCTCAACCCTAATCCATCATCCCTCAACTCTAATACTCATCCCTAAACCCTAAATGCTATCCCTATTCCTAAACCCTCAAAAGACTCGATACTATACCTTAAACCCTAATCCCTTATCCCTAAACCCTCCAACCCTATCCCTAATCCTTACACCCTCCACACTCTACTTTAACCCTAATCCCTTGAACCTCAACCCTATCCCTAAACCCTTGACCCTCAACCCTCAACCCTCAACATCAAATCCTAATCCCTCAACCCTTCACTCTAATCTGTCAACCCTAAACCCTATCCCTAAACCCTCAACAATATACTTTAAACCCTAATCCCTCAACCTAAACCCTAAACCTTGTCCCTAAACCCTAATCCCTCAACCCTCAACCCTAATCTGTCATCCATCATCCCTCAACTCTAATCCCTCATCCCTAAACCCTAAATGCTATCCCTATTCCTAGACCCTCAACAAGCTCAATACTATACCTTAAACCCTAATCCCTCTACCCTCGACACTCTTATTTAACCCTAATCCCTTAACCATTAACCCTATCCCTCAACCTCAACCGTCAACCGTCAACCCTCAACCCTCAACACTCAACTCTAAACATTAAACCCTAATTCATCAACCGTAAACCCTAATCCCTCAAACCTAAACCCTATCCATAAATCATCAACCCTCAACACTATACCTTAAACCCTAATCCCTATCCCTTAACCCTTAAAACTTAAACCCTATCCCTATACCCTCAACACTTGACACTATATCTTAAGCCTTAAACCCTCATCCCTAAAGCCTCAACCCTCAATTCTTAAACCTTCAACCCTAAACCCTATCCCTAATCCCTCTACCCTCGACACTCTAACCCTAACCTTGACATTAAACACTAATATGTCAACCCTAAACCCTAATCTATCAACCCTAAACCCTCAACCCTCAACACTATACCTTAAACCCTAATCCATCAACCCTAAAACCTAATCCATCAACCCTCAACCCTAAACACTATTAATAAACCCTCAACCCTTGACACTATACCTTAAACCCTAATCCCTCAACCCTCAACCCTAATACCTCAACCCTCAACCCTAATCCCTCATCCCCAAACCCTAAACTCTATCCCTATTCCTAAACCCTCAACCCTCGATACTATACCTTAAACCCTAATCCCTTATCCCTAAACCCTAAACACTATCCCTCAACCCTTAACCCTTAAAAATTAAACCCTAAAACCTATCCATAAACCCTCGATGCTCAACACTATATTTTAAAACCCAATCCCTTAACCCTCAGCCATAAAGCCTCAACCCTCAATTGTTAAACCTTCAACCCTAAACCCTATACCTAATCCCTCTACCCTCAACATTCTACTTTAACCCTAATTCCTTGACCATCAACCCTATCCCTAAACCCTCAACCCTCAACTCTCAACATTAAACCCTAATCTGTCAACCCTAAACCCTAATCTGTCAACCCTAAACCCTAATCCCTCAACCCTAAATCCTATCCCTAAACCCTAAACCCTCAACACTATACCTTAAACCATAATCCCTCAACCCTAAACCCTAACCCTCATCCCTAAACCCTCAACCCTCAACATCAAATCCTAATCCCTCAACCCTTCACTCTAATCCCTCAACCCTAAACCCTATCCCTAAACCCTCAACACTATACCTTAAACCCTAATCCCTCAACCCAAACCCTAAACCTTGTCCCTAAACCCTAATCCCTCAACCCTCAACCCTAATCTGTCATCCGTCATCCCTCAACTCTAATCCCTCATCCCTAAACCCTAAATGCTATCCCTATTCCTAGACCCTCAACAGGCTCGATACTATACCTTAAACCCTAATCCCTCTACCCTCGACACTCTTATTTAACCCTAATCCCTTGACCATTAACCCTATCCCTCAACCTCAACCCTCAACTGTCAACCCTCAACCCTCAACACTCAACTCTAAACATTAAACCCTAATTCATCAACCGTAAACCCTAATCCCTCAAACCTAAACCCTATCCCTAAATCATCAACCCTCAACACTATACCTTAAACCCTAATCCCTATCCCTTAACCCTTAAAACTTAAACCCTATCCCTATACCCTCAACACTTGACACTATATCTTAAGCCTTAAACCCTCATCCCTAAAGCCTCAACCCTCAATTCTTAAACCTTCAACCCTAAACCCTATCCCTAATCCCTCTACCCTCGACACTCTAACCCTAACCTTGACATTAAACACTGATCTGTCAACCCTAAACCCTAATCTGTCAACCCTAAACCCTCAACCCTTAACACTATACCTTAAACTCTAATCCATCAACCCTAAAACCTAATCCATCAACCCTCAACCCTAAACACTATTAATAAACCCTCAACCCTTGACACTATACCTTAAACCCTAATCCCTCAACCCTCAACCCTAATACCTCAACCCTCAACCCTAATCCCTCATCCCCAAACCCTAAACTCTATCCTTATTCCTAAACCCTCAACCCTCGATACTATACCTTAAACCCTAATCCCTTATCCCTAAACCCTAAACACTATCCCTCAACCCTTAACCCTTAATAATTAAACCCTAAAACCTATCCATAAACCCTCGATGCTCAACCCTATATTTTAAACCCCAATCCCTTAACCCTCAGCCATAAAGCCTCAACCCTCAATCGTTAAACCTTCAACCCTAAACCCTATCCCTAATCCCTCTACCCTCAACACTCTACTTTAACCCTAATCCCTTGACCATCAACCCTATCCCTAAACCCTCAACCCTCAACCCTCAACTCTCAACATTAAACCCTAATCTGTCAACCCTAAACCCTAATCCGTCAACCCTAAACCCTAATCCGTCAACCCTAAATCCTATCCCTAAACCCTAAACCCTCAACACTATACATTAAACCATAATCCCTCAACCCTAAATCCTAAACCCTATCCCTAAACCCTCAACACTATACCTTAAACCCTAATCCCTCAACCCTAACCCTAAACCTTGTCCCTAAACCCTAATCCCTCAACCCTCAACCCTAATCCGTCATCCGTCATCCCTCAACTCTAATCCCTCATCCCTAAACCCTAAATGCTATCCCTATTCCTAGACCCTCAACAGGCTTGATACTATACCTTAAACCCTAATCCCTCTACCCTCGACACTCTTATTTAACCCTAATCCCTTGACCATTAACCCTATCCCTCAACCTCAACCCTCAACCGTCAACTGTCAACCCTCAACACTCAACTCTAAACATTAAACCCTAATTCATCAACCGTAAACCCTAATCACTCAAACCTAAACCCTATCCCTAAATCATCAACCCTCAACACTATACCTTAAACCCTAATCCCTATCCCTTGACCCTTAAAACTTAAACCCTATCCCTATACCCTCAACACTTGACACTATATCTTAAGCCTTAAACCCTCATCCCCAAAGCCTCAACCCTCAATTCTTAAACCTTCAACCCTAAACCCTATCCCTAATCCCTCTACCCTCGACACTCTAACCCTAACCTTGACATTAAACACTAATCTGTCAACCCTAAACCCTAATCTGTCAACCCCAAACCCTCAACCCTCAACACTATACCTTAAACCCTAATCCATCAACCCTAAAACCTAATCCATCAACCCTCAACCCTAAACACTATTAATAAACCCTCAACCCTTGACACTATACTTTAAACCCTAATCCCTCAACCCTCAACCCTAATACCTCAACCCTCAACCCTAATCCCTCATCCCTAAACCCTAAACTCTATCCCTATTCCTAAACCCTCAACCCTCGACACTATACCTTAAACCCTAATCCCTTATCCCTAAACCCTAAACACTATCCCTCAACCCTTAACCCTTAAAAATTAAACCCTAAAACCTATCCATAAACCCTTGACGCTCAACACTATATTTTAAACCCCAATCCCTTAACCCTCAGCCCTAAAGCCTCAACCCTCAATCATTAAACCTTCAACCCTAAACCCTATCCCTAATCCCTCTACCCTCAACACTCTACTTTAACCCTAATCCCTTAACCATCAACCCTATCCCTAAACCCTCAACCCTCAACCCTCAACTCTCAACATTAAACCCTAATCTGTCAACCCTAAACCCTAATCCGTCAACCCTAAACCCTAATCCCTCAACCCTAAATCCTATCCCTAAACCCTCAACCCTCAACACTATACCTTAAACCATAATCCCTCAACCCTAAACCCTAAACCCTCAACCCTAAACCCTATCCCTAAACCCTCAACACTATACCTTAAACCTTAATCCCTCAACCCTAACCCTAAACCTTGTCCCTAAACCCTAATCCCTCAACCCTCTACCCTAATCCGTCATCTGTCATCCCTCAACTTGAATCCCTCATCCCTAAACCCTAAACGCTATCCCTATTCCTAGACCCTCAATAGGCTCAATACTATACCTTAAACCCTAATCCCTCTACCCTCGAAACTCTTATTTAACCCTAATCCCTTGACCATTAACCCTATCCCTCAACCTCAACCTCAACCCTCAACCCTCAACCCTCAACACTCAACTCTAAACATTAAACCCTAATTCATCAACCGTAAACCCTAATCCCTCAAACCTAAACCCTATCCCTAAACCATCAACCCTCAACACTATACCTTAAACCCTAATCCCTATTCCTTAACCCTTAAAACTTAAACCCTATCCCTATACCCTCAACACTTGACACTATATCTTAAGCCTTAAACCCTCATCCCTAAAGCCTCAACCCTCAATTCTTAAACCTTCAACCCTAAACCCTATCCCTAATCCCTTTACCCTCGACACTCTAACCCTAACCTTTACATTAAACACTAATCCGCCAACCCTAAACCCTAATCTGTCAACCCTAAACCCTCAACACTCAACACTATACCTTGAACCCTAATCCATCAACCCTAAAACCTAATCCATCAACCCTCAACCCTAAACACTATTAATAAACCCTCAACCCTTGACACTATACTTTAAACCCTAATCCCTCAACCCTCAACCCTAATACCTCAACCCTCAACCCTAATCCCTCATCCCTAAACCCTAAACTCTATCCCTATTCCTAAACCCTCAACCCTCGACACTATACCTTAAACCCTAATCCCTTATCCCTAAACCCTAAACACTATCCCTCAACCCTTAACCCTTAAAAATTAAACCCTAAAACCTATCCATAAACCCTTGACGCTCAACACTATATTTTAAACCCCAATCCCTTAACCCTCAGCCCTAAAGCCTCAACCCTCAATCGTTAAACCTTCAACCCTAAACCCTATCCCTAATCCCTCTACCCTCAACACTCTACTTTAACCCTAATCCCTTGACCATCAACCCTATCCCTAAACCCTCAACCCTCAACCCTCAACTCTCAACATTAAACCCTAATCCGTCAACCCTAAACCCTAATCCGTCAACCCTAAACCCTAATCCCTCAACCCTAAATCATATCCCTAAACCCTCAACCCTCAACACTATACCTTAAACCATAATCCCTAAACCCTAAACCCTAAACCCTATCCCTAAACCCAACAAAACTACTTTGCCTTATGTTAGGTTGTTAAACCCATCATTTTTGACACTCTTCTCTTATAGATATTTGAGTTGCAAGAATATGTCAGAAAAATGGCTATGAACTTTTTTAATGTTAGTAATGTTATATGGCATGTTTTTCTGGCCCATTTGGGGTTCATTATGCCAATAGGTGTACACACTATGAGAAAAGCTTTGCATATGGTACATCCACAGTGAGTAATTAACAGTTGAAATCAGAAGGATGATCATTATGAGAAAAACTTTGCATTGGGGTACATCTATGTTTCTTGCTGTGCACCCCGCACTTAGGGGAGGTATATTGTTATGAAACAAGCAAATAATCTCCCATTGTTTACTGGCTCTATCCACAAGAACTACTAAACTATACCTTAAACCCTAATCCCTCAACCCTAAACTTTCAACCCTAAACCCTATCCCTAATCCCTCTACCCTCAACAGTCTACCTTAACTCTAATCCCTTGGCCCTTAACCCTAAATGCTATCCCTAAAGCCTCAACCCTAAACCCTAATCCCTCAAGGTCCTAAACTCTAATCCCTTATCCCTAAGCTCCAAATCCTATCCCTAAATGCTCAACCCTTAACCTTAAACCTTAATCACTCAATCCTTATCCACCCCTCTCCTCCCCTATCTGGCTCACTCCCATCTCTACCCTCCTCTACCGTCAACACTATACATACATACATATAGGCATACATAGATACATACATACATATAGGCATACATAGATACATACATACATATAGGCATACATACATATAGGCATACCTACATACATGATTAATAGCCTTAAACATAAAAAAATTTAAGTTTAACATAACGCGCTCGCGTTATTTAAAACATGAAAAACAGCACAAACTTTTGTTGTAAAGGAAAAATGCAAAGAAAATAATAACACGAGTGCGTTATAACGAGAGCGCATTATAACGCGCTCGCGTTATAACGCACTCGCATTATGTCTTGCTTTGGGAATCCCAAGCCTTGGGCTTGGGATTTGCTTTGGATTTCCAACCCAAAGGCTTGGAGTGCCTTATGAACAGTAACAGACGTGTTTTTCTATATTCTTCAAGATTTTAGATAATTTTCTTCGTGCTAACCCTCAGATTTGCACGTGTTTCAAGGTCAAACAAATCAAACACCTGGGTAATGTTAGGCTTTCTCTTAGCTATCTGACGATGTAATTTTTTTCACATTTTAACAATGTTAAGCCTTTCATCTTTAATTTTTTTGGTTTGTGTGTCCGTTTTTGGGCAAAAACCACTGTTTGGTCTTTTTTTCATTGTAAATTAACTATTCATTGAAATTTCAAAAAAATTACATATTTAGAAACTAGACTCCATTCTACAAATATTAAAAAAAGAAAAAAATGATTTTTGATTAGTTTTCAAAATTTATAGGGGTAGCACGGCCAAAATTCTATTTTTTAGGATGTGTCCACTTTGAAAATTAGTAAAAAATTAAATATTCATCAAATAATTATCAGAAAAATCGGGCATAAACTACATGCTATTAGCTAATTTCTCACTGAAGCGATTTTAAAAATACCAAAAAAAAGTTGACCTTTTGAGGGAGCCACAAAACATGCTATGTTATGTTTTTTTGACAGAAACAACACCAATTTCTGTGGCTCCCTCTTTTGAACCCCTTAATCTATGCCATTTTCAAAAAATAATAGTAGTTTAGAAAGTAGACTCGGAGCACTACGAACATTGTTTTGGTTGCATCTCCAAATTTTGAGTGTAACTATGCTCAATTTCTCATCCAAGGCCAGTATTTCCTGATTTCAGAAAAAAAGTGGCCACTTAAGACCCCTTTTTGGCCCCCCATCTTCCTGCACTTACCCTATGACTTTATACTATCTCCCCCACATAGATTAGTGTTGGAAGCATTGTTCTGTACCTTTGCTTCCTTTCAATTGCCTTAGTAGAAGAAAAGACAAGGCATCAATGTATAGATTTTTAGAAATACAAGTGACATTATGGCACACAACCATATTCACCAATAACCTAGCTACAATAGTAAATGCAAACAATAATGTCAAGAAATGCAACTACGATGTTTAATGATCCTAATAGGCATTTCAAAAATATCAAAAAAGACTTCTGCAAATGTTGAAGATTACTATTGACTGTTGCACATTGATAATTGCTATCATTCTCGCCATAATGACCATTGGGAAGAACTTGAAGTACATCTCTAAGTGTCTTGAACCTTTCATGAGCTAGAGGCATCATGAAGATATCTATTATCTAATCCTCTGAACTATAGTACATAATCTTGATTAATCCCTATTGAACCAACTATTTGATGAAATGATGTTGAATCTCAATATGTTTGATCTTGCCATGAAATATTAGATTCTTAGTCATTTGTATATCACTCTTGTTGTCACAACAGAACAAAATAGGCCCATTCTATATTTGGTGTAAATCCTCCAATAGCTATCTCAACCACACTATTTGGCATGCTACAAATGTTGTAGCTTTATACTCTACCTCTACAGTAGAAAGTGATACAGTTAGCTATGTTGGCACCTGCAAAATTTTGTTTCCATTGTGCCCATTTTTGTTAGAATTAAAGTGTCATCAACCTTATAAATCCTATGTAATTAATTACCCATAATATTGTTTGTAAATCATCCATAAGGGATGAGAGGTTTCACCAACAGCGGTCTTGTTTCAAGTACATGTTTATATCTTGTTCTCAATGCTCATTCATCTGCTATAGGGGGTTGAGGGGTGTTTATCATTGTAAATCTAGACCATTCATCATTACGCCACAGATTTGATGGTCGATATTATGTAAGTTTTCTTGCCCTAAAAGGTAACCCCCTTTTATAAGGATATTGTAGTACATTTTTATCAGAGTGTAGAGTAACAAGTGCCACTGGATTGAATACTAGAGAAGAGAGAGGAAGCACATATATTGTAATCTCATATATTTGAAGATAATACAACTTGAACCCTCTTTTGTTGGTGGAGTTTTTTACCTAAAGGGTTTTCTCCATGTTATATGTTGTGTTATGTGTTTAGTTCTTAGTGCATGTTATTTCTATATAGTGGACTTTAATTTCTGTTACAATCTCCATTGATTCTACATTGTTTAAAGCACATAAATAAGGTTTGAATCAATTTTTTTTGTGTGGTTTGCACCTTCATTTCTAACATTTGGTATCAAAGCCTAACTAGTTTTGATTCTTGGGTGGTAGTGTGAAGGGTTTTTAGCTATAGTGGGAGATTTGGTTGTTGTTTGTTTGTAGATCTTGTGTATATATCATGGTTTCATCTATTATTACTTCTACCTCTCGGTTGGACAGTGAAAAGTTTACTGGCATGGGGTACGAATTATGGAAGCTAAAAATGGAGGATTTTATAGAAGAAAGAAACCAGTGGTTGGTTGTTACGAAAGAGAAGAAACCCGATGATGTTGCTCCTAATGAGTGGGAAAGACTGGATAAAAAGGCATGAGGTACAATCTAGCTATATATTGCAGATTACGTTCTACTGAATGTTGCAAGTGAGAAGCCTGCACATAGCTTATGGAAGCGTCTAGGTGAGATATACCAAGCCAAGAGTATGGTAAATAAGATTTATTTAAAGTGTAAATTATTTTCCATAAAAATGAAAGAGGGTGAATCAGTTGCAGAGCATTTCAATTCATTTAATTTGTTGTTGAGTCAAATAGCATCTATATATGTTGAAGTGAATGAGGAAGATAAATGTATATTGCTTCTCTATTCTTTGCTTGAGTCATGGGAGAATGTTATTTTGGCTATCATTGCTAACCTCACTAATCCGAAGTTGGATTCTCTTGTTTTAGTTTTGCTATCACATGAATTAAAGAAGAAAAGTTCAGATAGTTCAGGGGATGCTCTTAGTGTCAGGGGAAGGTCTATGTAAAGAGGACAAAAAGGAGATTAAAATGGGTCTAAAGACAAGTCTAGGGGTCATTCCAAAACTCCTAGAAAGAAGAATAGAGTCAAGGGTTGGAATTGTAGAAAGAGATGATATGTGAAAAAGGAATGTAGAAACCCAAAGAAACAATGGGATTCTACTACTGATAAGTCTTCGAATGTAGATGATGAGGTTTTACTTTCTGCATGTAATGTTGTTTCTCATGATCATTGGTTGGTTGACTCAAGATGCTCATACCACGTGACCCCACATAAAGAATGGTTTTCCACATATGAAGAGTATGATGGAGGAAATGTGTACCTTGGGGACAACTCTTCATATCCTATCATTGGACGACGGAAGGTAATACTATGTTTCAGTGATGGGAGAATTAAATCCCTCCTTGGTGTTTTGCATGTTCCTGGATTGGTTACAAATTTGATTTCTATTTCAAAGTTTAATGATTTGGGAATGCATGTGACATTTGATAAGCATGGTTGTAGATTGGTGAGAGGAAAGTTGGTGGTAGCAAAGGGAAAAAGATTGGGAACTTTGTTTAAGCTAGTTCTAAGCCACTACTATTTGTAATGCCTCTTATGTATCTAAGGCTAATACTGAAAATAGATGTATGTTATGGCATCATAGATTGGGCCACATAAGTCAATCTGGTTTAAAGACTATCTTAAATAAAAAATTGTTAGATGGGTTATCCTATTCTGATGAGAGTTTCAAATTTTGTGAACATTGTGTGTTTGGAAGATAGATAGATCTCCATTTCCTTCTGGCACTAATAAATCTAATGATAAATTGGAACTTATTCATTTAGATGTTTTTGGTCTAGTGGATGTTGAATCAATTGGAAAATCTAGATATTTTGTTTCCTTCATTGATGATATCTCAAGGTTTACTTGGATTTATTTTATGTGTCACAAATCTAAAGTTTTCACTAAGTTTAAGGAATCTTTGAAAACAAATCAGATTATAAGATAAAGATTTTGAGATCTGACAATGGAGGGTAATATTGTTCTAAGGAATTTGATGAATTCTGTAAGCATGTAGGTAGTGTTAGATAGAAAACTACTCTGTATACTCCACAATAGAATGGAGTGGTAGAAAGGATGAATCAGACAATAATGGAAAGAGCTAAAATTATGTTGAGAGAATCACAATTGAATAAATGATTTTGGGCAAAAGTTGTGTATGACAAACTACTTGATTAACAAATCTTCATGTAAGGCTCTTGTTTCAAATCCTTATGAAATATGGACAGGTAAGAAACCTTCTGTTTCATATTTAAGGGTACTTGGCTATGAGGCTTATGTTCATGTGTCTTAAGAAAAATGAACTAAGTTAGATCCAAAAGCTAAAAAGTGTACTTTAATTGGATATGGTGATAATGTAAAAGGTTATAAGCTTTGGAATCTACAAACCCAAAAGATTATCTATTCTAGAGATGTTATTTTTAGGGAACTTAGTGTTATTTTAGAACCTGAACAGCCAAAGGAAAAAGAAGAAAAGGTAAAGAGAGTGCACTTTCATTTAGAGCAGCAAGATGCACCTCAGGAAGAGCACAATGATGGATTGGGGGTGAATACGAAGAAAAAGATTCAAGTAGTTCTGATGAAGATGAATCTATTGTTACAGAAGAAGTTGGTGCAGATGATCATACAAAAGAACAATTAGAGTCTCTTACTCCACCTTTGAGGAGATCCACAAGACAATGGAATCCAATTGACATGTATAGCCCACTAGATTTTTGTTGTGTATTTTCTTTATTGAGTACTAATGATGAGCCTAGATCCTACAGGGAAGTTATTCTTACATATGATAGTGAGTCTTAGCAGTTAGCCATGTAGGAGGAGATGATGGCTTTAGACTCTTGTCACACATAGGATCTTGTCTATTTGCCCAAATGAAGATAGGCTATAGGTTGTAAGTGGGTCTTCAAGAAGAAGTTTGGAGCAGACGAGTCATTGGAGAAGTACAAGGATAGACCGTAACCAAGGGCTACTCCCAGAGAGAGGGAGTTGATTTTGGTGAGATTTTCTCTCCTATTGCCAAATTGACTTCTATTAGATTTATCTTATCCATTGCTACAGCTCTTGATGGGGAAATAGAGCAAATGCATGTTAAGACTGCATTCTTGCATGGAGATCTTGAGGAAGAAATTTACATGCAACAACCTACATGTTTTGAGGTAAAAGAGAAAGAACATTGGGTTTGCAAATTGAAGAGGTCTCTTTATGGTATGAAATATCCCCTAGAATGTGGTACCAGAATTTTGATTCATTTATGTTGAAATTGGGTTTTGTTAGAAGTGAAGAGGATCACTGTGTTTACATTCATTGTGTTGATGATATGTTATTTTTCAGCAATACTAAGGGTATGATCAGTGAGTTAAAAGCCTAACTTTTAGGTGCATTCAAAATGAAGGATCTTGGAGCTGCCAGGTATATTTTGGGGATGGAGATCAAAAGGGATAGAGGTAACATAAAGCTTTGGTTGTCTCAAAGTATGTGAATACCATTTTGCAGAGATTTAGTATGCAGCACTGTAACCCAGTTAGACTTCCTTTACCCATTGGTACTAAGCCTTCATTAGATATGTGTCCAAAGAATGAGGATGATTTAGAGGATATGTCTAATGTGCCATATGCTAGTGTTGTAGGGAGTTTGATGTATGCAATGGTTTACACTAGACCAGATATTGCCCAAGCAATGGGAGTTTTGTGTGAGGCCAATTATTTTCACTTCCCTATTTTGATCATTTTACATTATAGTTGGTGACATTATCATACTTTTAGAGACTATTGTTCCATTATGCATATTAGATTATATCTCCTAACTTTTGGTTTGGCATTGATTAGACATGTGGTGATTCGATTTGATCATATTTTGATACTATGATGATGTTAGACATGCGAGATATATTAGATGATGATTATTGATGTGATTTCAAGTCATTATGTGGATTTATTGTTTGATGATGATTATGAGACATTAGATAGAAAATGCAATTTTAATCTTAAATTATGTTGTGAATGATTAATGTTGTGTGTAATGGCATATATTTAATTTTAGTTGCTTTAGCTATGATTATTCATGATGTGATTGACACTTGACCTAGTTGTGCAGGATTATATTCCCAGGCCATGGGAAATCAGAGGTAGTGTTCACACATATGTTATTCCCTATTAAGTTGATCCATTCGCAAGAGGGATGAGGATCACGTGTGATCGGATGTTGCTTGCGTGCATGCTTAATTTATTTATTTTGGCCTAGTGACCCCTTTTTTAATTGATTTATATCATGTGTTGTATATTTATATTTGTTTTACACCACTTGGTATTATTTTTATTTTTGGGTCATTTAAATTGATTTTATGCCTCCCTAGGTGTACCTTAGTGTCCCAAACTTAACCTAAGTGGTAACCCTTGGGTCTAGGGTCAATTTAGACTAACTAAACCTTAGGGTAACTCACTTTTGGTCACTCTAAACTGGGGTTTAGTCAAAGTGACGAATTTTTAAATGGCTAAGGGTGGGAGATGAGTCATGCTTTGGGAAAGACCCATCTCCCTTCCCAAAGTTTGGGGATCCCTTCACCAAGAAGACTTGGGAGGTCTTCAAGACTCCCAAGTGTGTGGGATCTCCCTCCAAGACTCTCACACATGTGTGAGAGCATCTTGAATGGAGATGGCTCTTGAAGAATAAGAGGATGCCATATGGTATCCCTTATCCTCATGGAGGCTACAAGGGAATTGCCACCTCACCACTTGGTCTCTCACACATGTGTGAGAGCACAAGTGGATAAGGTGAGGGTTTGAAGGGAATTGGAGGGTGACACTTTTCACCCTCAACTCCTTCTCCCTTGCAAGTGGCATGGGATGAGGAAGGAGAAGGTGACAAGTGTCACCTTCTCATTCCTCAAGGCCAAATTGGGAGGCCTATATTATCTTCTCTTGGAGAGGAGTGTGGGGTTCTTTTTTTAAAATTTTTTTCTATTTTTGGAGGTTTGAGGGTGTGAGATAAATTTGGAGAGTTGGACAAATTTGTGGGAAGCTCAGAGCTCTTCATCAAACGTGCTTCTATTTTAGGGCTTGTGAAGGTAAGCTCCATGGAAATGGTCATTACCCTTTTTGCTTATGTTTTCTTTTTGTGTATGTGGTTGAATATTATGTGGGTTGTTATTTTATTTTTGTGTGGGAAGGGTGTGGTGAGAGCACCTCCATTTTGGAGGAAAGGCTCAACTAGTTTGGGGTAGGGGAGAGTGAACCTCCTTGAGGTCATCTCCTTTGTGTTGCACTATTTATAGCCTTGAGGGCATCATATGGAGTTTGGGGAGTATTTTTTATTTTCGGCATGAGTGCCATAGTACTTCTTGAGCATGGTGGAAAAAATTGTTTGGCTTGAGGCCTTGGGATTTTTGTAATTTTTGGAGTTCTTGGGGTGGCCTCTTGAGTTTAGTGGTCAACTTCCCTACCCCCTCCAAACTCAATTTATTGAGTTTTATTTGTGTAAATCCATGGGAGTGAAGTTTTGAGTGTTTGGAAATTTCTTTTGTTGTGGTGTGTGTGTGCAAAACCGTGTGAATCCTATCTCCCCAACTCGGGGGTGACCCACTAGCGGTTCTATGGTAGGGAGGAGGGCATTCCATTGTGGCTTGGCTCCCTATTGGTGTGTTGTTTATTGCAGGTTCATAGTTGAAGAAATTGAAGTTTGGAGGAGCTCATTTTTTGCCTTATTTGTTTTATTTTAGTTGGTTGTTTAGAGCCATGGCCTTGGAGGCCTTATTGTATTTTGTGGTCAAGTTGGAACTCTCCATGTTTCCATGTGAAATGAAATCTTTCCCCATGTTGCAAATGTTTCCAACAATTTATTTATGAAGTTTAGTTGTTGTTGTCAATGAAGGAAAATAATTCCTGCTACCCTTAGGTGGAGATTTTCTTCTTGATATGTTCATGTGTTTCTTGGTATGGGAAAAGTATATTTTTTGTGAATACATTTATTTGTGTACAAATACAAATGTTATTGTCTAAATGTTAGAATAGAAGGGGAAATAAATCAGTTTTTATTTCACATGTTTCTTAGAAGCAAAAGAAGAATGTGTGTATTTTCTTATGTTATTTTTTTGTCTTCAAAAAAGAAAATTTATATTGAAACTGTTTTAATGTTCTTGCTATTAAAAAAAATAGTTCCCAAAAGCTCTCCTCAATGTTGATTTAAGTTAGTTAAAATTTATGCTATTGTGTAAAGTTATATATATATATATATATATATATATATATATATATATATATATATATATATATATATATATATATATATATAAAATTTTAATATTCTAAGCTTACTATTTATTTATTTATTTAAGTTTATGGTTGTGTATATATAATATAATATATACATATATATATGAAATATATATATGTCCATATATTATATGTATATATTACTAAAAACATATTTTCAAACTACTGTTATAATGGTGCAACACAGACTATATATATATATATATATATATATATATATATATATATTCATTTTAATACAAATAAACCAGATTTGAATGTAATAAAAATCAAATAGTGATATTGTATAGAATTTACATTTAATAGAAACTATCTTTTTAAAGGAAACTAAATTTATTGCTATGGCCAAACCCAGTCTTCGTAGGGTTTGAAGTACAGTTTTAAACAGAAAAAAAAAATTAGCTTGAATTTTTTTTTTGGGACGGCGGTCGCCCCCAATCCCCATCCCTCCTTTTACACCTCCCTTTGCATTGAAGCCACGGTGTGGCAAATAGAGCGACGACACTATAAGAAACCCCGCCGCCCCTCTGGCGACTCTGCCCCTTTTAATATCCATCGGCCCTTCATTGCAATCTGTATCATTTTAATATTTGCATATATATTTTGCTATTTCGTTGTCTCTATACTCTATAAAAATGCTAAAAATATATCTCTATTTTAGATTATACTAAATGTATATATTTATTTATATATATGTATTACACATGAATATGTATATATATATATATATATATATATATATATATATATATATATATATATATATATATATATCAAAACAAAAATGAAACCTTATTGTATATATATTGAGTATACCTTTGTATAAAAAAAATTCATGGCAGCCATTGTAGGGAAACCCAACCTGCAAAAAAAAAAGAGGAAACAAGAATGGAGGCAAACAAAATTGAGAGAAAAGAAATGAAGGAGAGGAGAGGAGAGAAGGAAGAAGAAATTCTGGACTCCATTCATGGCTGCCCACACATTTACCCTGCAAGGGAAAATAGAGAGAAAAGAAGAAGAGAGAAATGAGAAAAGAAAGAAAAGAAAATGAGAAGATGTAGGAGAGAACAAAATATAAAGGAAGAAGATGAGTTAGGGTTAGGGTAGAAGAGAGAGAAATGAGTTGAGAAAAAAAAAAAAAAAAAGAATTTAATTTTTTTATTTAATTTCCTTGTGCACACGAAAATTATTCCCTCTCATTCCTAATTATTTTTTTATTTTAGTGCCTTTTAATCCCTTGTTTTAAATTATTTGAGTGGGGTGTTTGAATGTTTGACTTTTAATTCTTATTAGAGATTTAATATTGTAATGAGGGGATTTTAGTGGGGATTTAATTATTAGCATGGAAAAAAAATTAGGTATTAGATTATTTTACTTTAATCATTTTAATGCTTTGACTATAGTATTGTGCTCATACGTGATGTAACTAGTTTTATTTATCCTTGAGTATGGTCGAAAATATGATTGTGGTAATAATTATTTTAATTTTCTATATTTAATTTTTAATTCATTTTAGTGGAATTTTTTTTGAAGGGGTTTTATAGGGAGAAATAATGTTTGGAGATTTATTTAATATAAATCATTTTATTTCCTTATTTAATTACTTTTCTTGATTTATAGTTTAAGTGGGAAATAATGTTAGGAAATTTATTTAACATAAATTATTTTATTTCCTTATTTAATTGCTTTTTGATTTATTAGCTTAGATGGAAAACTAATGTTAGGAAATTTATTTAATTTAAATCATTTCATTTCCTCATTTTAATGCTTTTTGATTTGTTGGGTTATGTGGGAAATAATGTTAGAAAAATTACTTGTTTTACTTTTTATTAATATGTGATTTTTGAGCTAGGGTTTAGCTTTAAGGAAAATTTTAATTTATTGGATATTGGTTAATCTTAGAGTGGGAATTTAATTTTATTAATGACTTTTGTGAAACTTTTTATTTGGTAGTGTATTAGGAATGTTAATGGGTTTAATTTTATGCCCTTGAGATGTTTAAGTGGGCGGGATTCAATTAATTTTAATCTTAGCCTTTAGATTTTTCTAGAGAGATTTAATTTAATTAGGGTGGGAAATCCCATTTTATATTTTATTATTGTTGATTAATTTTGTTGAGTTGGGTATAGTGTTTTAATTCTTTTTGGGAGGATTTTACCTTGAAGTTCAATTAAATTTAATTGTTGAAATTATTTTTTTAGTGGGCCTTATTTTTTGGGGGTTTTGTTATTTAATAATTTTTATTTATTTGATTTCGTTTAAGAAAGGGGTAAATTTTATAACATTACTTTGGTGAAGTTTTATTTTAATCTTTTATTTTAAATTTTTTTCTTAATTATGTTAGGGGGAAGACCCTTTTTAAAATAAATAATCCAAACGTTAAAAATGCATTATGCTGCCAAAAATTTTTGAGACATAGGACAGTTAAATTTAACTGAGATTTCTTAACACTAGATAACATTTATCTTACCTTGCGATTATTAGTTTTAAACGATGGTGAAAATTAATCTATTATGTGCTCTAGAATTAGGGTTAGATCTCGACTCTTATCGGGGTCATGTCACTCACTTAGGAAACTTAGGGTTCGGGTCCATTCAACCCTAACCCTAGTAGCGATGCTCCTCACATCGCATAACCCCCTAGTTGGCTATCATCATGCAAGGGATTGCGTATGTAAATACTCTTCCCCAAAATTGATTGACATATTTATGCCTTATGCGTATTGCCACCGAGCATGCTGATGCGTGTAAGGGGGTTTCTAGGAACATGTGGAAATTTTTTTGATATTTTGTGTCATGACCACATGACAAATGTGGACATGACACATGTGTTGCATGTCGTGACCGCATGGGAGATGTGGGCATGACATTTTGAGTAGATTTATGTCTAACCCTGGTAGACAACATTGGAATTATGTGAAGAGGGTGTTTAGATATCTTGCAAGCACTCCTAATTATTGTTTAGTTTATTCTGGTACTAACAATGTGGACAAAACTTTGGACATATAGGGATTTGTTGATCCAGATTGGGTAGGTGGCTTGGATAGTCGAAGGTCCACTAGTGGCTATGTGTTTGCTTTGTTTAGTGGAGCAGTGAGTTGGATGAGAAAAATGTAGCCCATGATTGCTTTGTCCACCACCGAAGCAGAGTATATGTCTACTACCCATGTCTCTAAGGAGGCAATTTGGTTGAGGAGATTGTGTACAGGTATTGGTTTTGATTGTAGGATTATTTAGATTGGTTGTGATAGCTAGATTGCTATTTGTTTGGCCAACAATCCTATGTATCATGCTCAGACTAAGCATGTTGATGTATAGTATCACTTTGTTCGATAAATTGTTGTAAATGGATAGATTGAGATGAAGAAGGTAGACACTCATGAGAATGTTGTAGATGCTTTGACCAAATGTGTGAGCACAGAGAAATTTGTTCGGTGCAGAGAGGCCATGGACCTTGCTTCTAGTGTCTGACTATTTTATGGTTTTCCTATGGGTTTTTACAATGTATGATGTCAAGTGGGAGAATGTTAGGAATAAGGTGCCATTAACCTTGTAAATCCTATGTAATTAATTACTCCTAATATTGTTTGTAAATCACCCATAAGGGATGAGAGGTTACACCAATAACAGTCTTGTTTCAGCTTCATATTTATATCCCATCCTCGATGCTCATTCATCTATGACGGGGGGTTGAGGTTGTTTATCATTGTAAATCTAGACCGTTCATCATTAAGTCACAGATTTGATGGTCAATATTATGTCAATTTTCTTGCCCTAGAAGGTAACCCCCTTTTATAAGGATATTGTAATATGTTTTTATCAGATTGAAGAGTAACAGACACTGCTGGATTGAAGACTAGAGAAGAGAGAGGAAGTGCATGTATTGTAATCATATATTTGAAGATAATACAACTTGGAGCCTCTTTTCTTGGTTGATTTTTTTTTCTAAAAGGGTTTTCTCCATGTTATATGATGTGTTATGTGTTCAATTCTTAGTGCATGTTATTTCTGTATAGTGGGTTTTAATTTGTATTGCAATATCCATTGATTCTACATTGTTTAAAGCACATAAATAAGGTTTGAATCATATTTCTGTTGTGTGGTTTGCACCTTCATTTCTAACATTTTTGCCCCCAAAAATCCAAATTTTCTATGCAAAGATCTTAGTCAAGGCCACCATTGGATAGAGAATTCAATTCTGAGTAACTTTGCCTTTTGAACCATCTCAAAATTCTGTGAAATGAAGACGTTATGCTGGTCTAAAGTTTGGTATTTTGTGTCTTGCCTTAGTCAAAAAATGGTTTCTCCCTTAGAAAATTTTAGCAAATTTGCCTTAGTCAGAAAATTAGTCTCTCTCTAAACTCTCTAACTTCTTAAAGAGTTCATATTTTGGTTGATTCTCTGATAAGGTGGTAAAGAGAAAAGGTCTTGAGTATGCGGCAAAGGGTTAAAGCAAATGAAGAGAAGAAGTTCGACAAAGTCATTTGGTTCTGAGTTCTTGAAGTTTGTCGATTGAGAGTTTGCCTGAGAGCTTTTTTGCAAATAGAGGAAGTGCCGATAAGGGCAATTCAAAAAGGTGATCAAGCAAAGTTTAGTATAGTGACTTTTTGCTGATGAGGCAAGTATGGGCAAAGATTGAGAAATTTTCTAAGGCAAGAAAGTAGAGTCTTTGTCAGGAAACCAGGCAAGTGCCGAACTTCTCAAAAGTTTGTGTTTCCCTTATTTCACTTACAAGGTGATAAGACATAGCCAAGGGAAGAAAAGCGAAGGTTTTGAAATGAACAAATTTCTCAACATAATGAAAAAAGGGTGCTACATGGATAAGGTTCAGCAAAAGAGGATTTTACTAACAAGGGGAAAAACATAAAGCAAAGGAAAGTTCTGAAAAGTGCAAAATCACCTATAAGGAAAAAAAGGAGATGGGTAGAGTTGCCAAATAGTCAAGTTTGCCAATAAGGCAAACACTAGTGCAAAAGTGGCTAAGGCAAATATAGAAGGCCAAAAGAAAGAGTTCAGAAAAATCAAAATCCACCGATAGAGTAGGAAATAGGATAACTGAAGAGAAAGCTTTGAAAGTTTGATAAGGAATAATTCTACCAACTAAAGGGTGAGGGAGGCTCAGTTCTGAAGAGGATAAGTTTGCCAATATGAGTGATAAGGAGAGAAAAGGAAAGTTTAGCAAAGATGTAAATTGGTCGATAAGGTAAAGAGGATAATGGAAAACAAAAATAAAAAATGGAGAGGATTGGCCAATAAATTGGGAGAATGCAGAAAGGTACAGTCAATGGTCAGATACTTCAAAATAGAAAATAAGGATGACACACTAGGAATGTTGTCAATATTTGAAGTAGATAATTCCCTGAATGCATGCCATGATTGCAGGGATGCATAAACTGATTTGTACCTAGAATGTATTGCATGTAGAATAGTGTTGTGTAGATGGGTGGCATAGTGAAATTATTCAATGCAAAGAGGACAAATCTGAGAAGTCAATATTGGAGGTGACAGGGAAGGATTAGAAGCTTCCCTCTTTATTTCTTAGAGTACATGTGGAGTGCAAACATTTTTTTCTGATTTTTTGCAGAGACAACAAGGCATGTGTCTCAACCCCAACATGAAAATCTACTAACTAATTTGGGATTGGACATTAATGCAATGTGGATATTATCCTTCAAAGGATGTGGCACATCAGAGATTGCGGTCAGTTTGAATTGAATCACCATATATGCAAGATTTTGATTTGTTTTTAGGGGTTGGTAAAATTTTGGCATTTTCTCAATAGGGTTGTGAGCTCCAACAGATAGATGAAAAAGGATATTAGCAAGATTTGCTTTTACATGAATCGTTCATGAAGTGTATGTAATATAATTCAAATCTTTGTATCATATTGTTGTTTTTCTCTAATGTTGTAGGTGTTTTTCTTAGTAAATTGTAATTGCGGCTATGGTTTTCTTTTGCCATATTTAGTGGTATGATTGTAAGCTCTGATTTGATGAATGTGATAGTTCTTAATTCATTCCCAAGATTTGTGAATTGTTAGTTTATTATTTAATAGGAAAGAACATGGTATAGTGTGGGATTGTTAAGTATTCTCAGTAATCTAGTATTGATTTCTTTGCACTTGATTCACCAAGCAGGTAGTTATACACTTTATATGATTATTTTGCTCTGTTTCACATTATTGTAGCCCAATAGATAAGCATCAGACTGAGTAGCCTTAGATCACCCATCTTCAAAACAAAAACTATACATCTTACCTTAAGAAGTAGAAGTAGTCTTTATGCAACCTTGTTGTGTAGGATTGCACTTATCAACTATATAGAGGTCATACAACAACCATCTTTTCTTAGTTCGATGACAGATTTGGGATTGAAAAAGATAATCTAGGCTTGGTTGTTAACATTTTAGTTGTTCATCTGGTTTTATTTAAATACCTATTTAGGTATAATACCCCTTCGAATATCCCTCTAGAGTTTAAGATGAGCTCAAAGAGTAGAGGATTTTACCCACTCCTTTAGTTTTCCAAAATCACCCAAAACTTGTTGATGAACCTCTTCCTTTCACCTTGACGACAATCTTTGGCCTAGGTGATTTCGGATAGTTTTAGAGTTTTGCATTGATGTTATTTTGGGAACCAACATTTTGGCATCATTGCAAGGGAGTATATCTTCATTAAAATTTTGAAGACCTTTGCAACATGCCTTTGGTAACAATCAGTTTGCAGTGGTGCAATTTATTGTTATGTGTATGTTGGCATCTCGTCAACTTATGCCAAAATTTTGACGCCATTGTTGGGAAGTAGTCATTTTTGTTTAAATTCCATATCCTTGGTAACGGTGAATCATTTTAGTTTTGGTTGCTAATATTTGAAATATAGTGTTTGTTTAAATTTTTCTTCCCAGTAGGGGAGTGGTGACTCTATTTGATAACCAAGAATTAATTTTAGTTTGAAAGAAGTTTCAAAATGCAGAGAGGAAGAAATCAGGAGCATCTTGGACATAAATAATTCTCTAGTAATGCTAGAAATAGGAGTAGGTATAGGGAAAAAAATCCAATGTGGTGCCTACAAGAAATGCCCAAGACAATATATTTGTCAACCTCAGAAGCTAGTACAACTACACTTCTGAGGATTTTGCCGATAACATGCTTCAAAAAAACATGAGACATAATAGAAATGAATATGATGTAAGAAGAAATGAGCATGTTATTGGCAGAGGAAATAAAAATAGATAGCATGATCTACATGTGATAACATTTGGGATACCCAATGATAATAAGGAGATATATCAAGATGCCAGGCATCTTGATTCTCCTGCAAGATCAGTTGGAAGTCAACAAGACACTGTCCCTAATGAGGATGATCAACAACAACCTGGAAATGATGAAGAAAGAGAAAGAAGGATCCAAGATGAGTTGGATCTGCTTGATCACCTCAAAAATAGACAGAGGGAGGTGCAAGCTTTACTTGAGCAACAAGACGCTCAATTAGCCCAGCAAACCCAACAAAATCAGAATGCTTAGTAGCAAGGCCTAAATCAAAATGATTATTTGTAGCATGCACAATAACATCATGCATAGTAGCAGCAACCTTAGCAACCACATAATCAGCAGAGATAGCAATGTCAAATGGGATAGCAAGGTGTAAACCAAATCCCTACTCACAATATCAATATGCAACCTCCATTGAATCAAGTGAATCAGTAGTATGGCAACATTTGGAACTTTAGGCATGCTCAGCGGAGGCAAGTACAAAGATTTATTGCATAGTGGTAGTTGTTGGGTGCTGAAAGATACAAACAACTTGATTTTATTGGTATTCCAAATTTTCTTAATCCCATTTCAAACAAGATTAGGGGAAAGATTCCAAGATTTCAGGGCAACAACACTATCACTGGTGAGGAACACCTAAGACATTTTATTAATGTCATAGATGAATATGAGATTGAAGACGAGGATGTAATGATGAAGTTGTTTGTGTACTCATTAGAAGAAAGTGTAAAAGAATTGTACAAGGCTCTCCCTGATAGCAATATTGATTATTAGGGGGAGTTCATGAGAGTCTTTAGATTGTAGTATGGGGATAGGATTGATCACAAATTTGATATCCATGAGCTCACAACCATCAAAAAGGCTATCAATGAGATAGTAGTTGATCTCAACAGCCCCTTCATCATGACTATGGGAAAGATACCTCCTCACATGAGACCTGCTGAATCAATGTGTTTGGTTTTATATTCTGGTGCATTTGATTCAAAGCTTAGTTCTTGTTTGAGGGATAAGAGTCCACAAACATTAAAAGAAGAATATGCCATGACTATAAATATAGAGAGTAACATGAGAGCTTCATGCAATCACATTAAAAGGGTTGATGTGAAATTATCCCAAGTAAACAAGGATGCTTTCACTAAACCCCTCACTACTGATGATAAGTTGGACAAACTTATGGGGGTAGTGAAGGATCTGACTTATAAGGTTGCCATGACTAATAAAGGGTTGCCACCTTAGGGTATTGCAACACATTTTAATGAAGGATAGAGGCTTCATAATAGGCCTTATAATATTGATTGGTCTAAAAGACCACAATAGAATGATAGGCAAGATGCTCCCAGGCATGTGATTTTCAAACAACCTAAAAGGGACACCCCTAATCCTTTGAGAAAGGATCAAGTTAATTTCCAAGATTAATCATTATGGTGTTAAGCATGTTTCCTTCCCCATAACCCAGCTAATTGTATGGTGGCTCATTCATTGAGTAGAGAGAAAGAGTTTCCAAATGAAGAAGGTGCAGCTGAGTACTACAAAGAAGAAATAAATCAGTTTGATGCAGATGAGTATGAATACATAGATTGGGATGCTGATGGTGATAACTATGACGAGGATGATCATATTTTTCAATATGATTATGATGAAGGTCTAAAAAAATATCAATTTCCAGCTCATTATTTTGGGCATTTAAAGGATCTTATGCAGAAAAAATATCAATAGTCCAAGCCATCAAAAGAGGATATGAAGGCATTAGCTAATGCTGCCATCTTGCAAGTCCAAGGAGGCTATTAGCTAAGGAACAAAACTTTACCTATTCAAAACGTCCCTGCCAAGGAATTGAAATAGCATAAATCTAATGAGAAAAGGGACAAAGGTAAAGGGAATGTGGAGCAAAAGAAGAATATCACTCCCAAGAAAAGCATTCCAAAAAAGAAAAAAATTTCAATGCCGCCACCTACTGCAAAGCAGAAATATATGCAAAAGAACCCAATGTCATCCTAGTAACCAGTCACTACGCCTATTTTGGGGGTCCATTACCCAAAGGGTGGTTATAAGCATGATCAGCCCCAAACACCAAAAGAGTCAGAAAAGGAGAAGACAAAGGAAGAAGGTAAGGATATTTCATCAAATCAAATCATAGCTTATATTCCTTCTGCAGATGATGTAATTGTTTCATGTGACACTCCCTTATCCAACTATCTCCTTATGTACATGGCACAATTTTTTAGCCAAATTAGAATTTTTGTGCCAATAGTGGAACTACTTAGGATCCTTGAACATAGGGATTGGGCAGAATCTCTTATTACTGTTGTGGAAGCACAAAAAAAACATGGTGTTGTTTCTAGTAGTAATGAGGAGGGTGTGGGTCATTATGAAACTATGGAAGTTTACTTAGGGTCTTCCATGGTTAATATCATGATGGGAGTAGATCCTTTTTACACCACTTTGATTATAAATGGATGGATGTTACACAACCATATGCTAGATTGTGGGGTATCCAGCAATGTCATGCCACTAGAAATTATGAATGAATTAGGATTGAAAGTATCTAAATCTTTTGGCATGTGCTTCACCATGGATTCTAGGAAAGTCAAAGTTATAGGTTTGGTCAAGGATATTGAAGTGAAACTCACTGGCTACCTAGACATATCTTTCCTCATGGATATAATTATTGTGGAATGCAAACCAATGGGGCATGTTGTTATCTAGGAAGTGGGCTACTTCCATGGGTGCTAGTATCCAAATGGACCTATCATATGCTACCATTCCTATCCACAGTGTGGAAGTGAAACTATATAGGGAGAAGAAGGTGGAAGATGAACACATAGATGATAGATACAAAACACAGGATGATCATGCAAATTTCTTTGATATTGAAATTGATCATTTTATGGGATATTGCAATTATGATGATCCTGTTGTAAACTTTTTACCTTCTGACCCTATTGTTGTTGTTCATGATATGTCTAATTTATGGATTTGCACTTTGATGGTGCATTTTCAAGATATGGTTCTGGTGTTGGGATTATTTTAACATCCCCAAAAGGTAAGCAATCATACATGTCTTTCATATTAGATTTTCAATACACAAATATTGTGGCAGAATATGAAGATCTATTGTTGGGTCTGAATGTAGCTCATAAACATGGCATCCAATTTCTAAGGATATATGGAGATTAAGAGATGATTGTACAAAAGATAAGAAAAACATTTGTTGCCAAAGACAAGAGGCTGAAAGCATATAGAAATGTTGTTTGGGATACCCTAGAATTTTTCAATAGAGAAAAAAATGAAGAACCAGATGCCTTGGCTGTAGCTATGTCCAAGTATAATCCTTAGTCTAATTTTCTTCATGACCATCAAGCTATTGAAGTGCTCACAAAGCCAACCGTTCCTTACAACATCTACAATTGGCAAGTGTTTAATGACATTTGTCAAATTTTTAGTTTTTTAAACTATATGGATGAATTTGAAAGTCAAATAATTGACTAGAAACTAATGGTTGAGATAGAAAATAGAAAAGAAACATTCCTTGGAATGAAGTGGTGCATTTAAAAACCAATACCATTCCTAAGGGACTAGTAGCATTGGAAAGAATGTTTGACAATGCTGACTGTTGGAAGAGCACTAGTAAACCAATTCAAGAAGATATTGTAGAAGCTGTTAACCTTGGAACAAAGGAGGTACCAAAGATGGTTTACATTGGGAAGAGGTTGAAGCCTCATGAGAAGCAGATGTTGATTGTTCTACTTAGAAAATTTAGAAAGCATTTTGCATGGTCATGTTGAAATACATCAGACAACTAAGAGGGGGGTGAATCAGTTGTCACAAAAACTTAGCTTCATATGAACATCAAACCATCAACAACTTAATTTCTTATAATCAGATTTAATCATGAAAGCATAAAACCATAAGCTTAATCATAAACATACATCCAACACAGTAGACACCAAATTTTTACATGGAAAACCCTACAAGGGAAAAACCACGATTGGTGTTAGCCCACAAAAATATATGAGTTATAACAGTATAGAAAAATAGAGGCTCACTGCCTATAGGGCTCACTACCTAAATTGCTCACTACACAGAATGGCTTACTGCCAGAGGGTGGCTCACTGCCAAAGAGGTGAACTGATTAAGTAGCATCTACTTCATGCCAGGATTCAATTCCATTGAAGCACAATATAACTTCTCTGCTCTACTCTTTAACACCTTCATACTTATCTCTTCATATTCACACACTCCCCACTTTTTCACAACTCTATTACATGCTTTTATACAATTCATCAACCTTGGAATGTACATCAAGGTCGGCATTACATTCATCAACCATTGGAACATTCTCCAAGGTCAGCATTAATCTAGGAATCAAATGCAATCACCCACGCCACAAGGTAAATAGTGAAAACAACCAAGTCGGCCAAGACTAGAGTTAACACTAGGTTTTCTAAGAACATTCTTCTTTAATGATTGACACTTCTCTTTGCAGACCAATCCAAAGGTAGGAACATGATTAGGAGACATCCACAAGCACATTGTAATCACCAGGAACAACCACACGATCTCTAACCATTTTGTCAAGATGATTCTTCTAACTGGAGCACAAGAAAAACACTGTCATCTATTGTCATAAAGAAAAGATAGTTTGCAGACCTCCAAATCATGAACCACCAAAGTTGAAGGCACTTAACATTATCTCTGACTTATCTCTAGAACCGCAGATCAAAATACTTCAATGCGGAGCATAACACTTTCTCCCTGTCTTTGCCAAACATACAGAAAAGGCTATTTGCACTCTAGTGAACATAACTCACTCAATTCTTCATACCTAAGGCTCAAATGTGGAACATAGCATCTTTAGATGGACTTCTAAATAAATTCCAATCCACAAACAAAGATATTCATTCTACAAAAAATGTGGAGCATTCTTTTGGACTATTCTTCTGTATGCAATACACTGTTTCCACTGCAACTCATTGTTTCTACCAGATAGGATAATTTTCTCAATATCCTCAGCATCAAGATTACTTAGATAAGTAAATACAAAGCACCTTACTCATTCAAAGTAGACAACAAGATAGGAGCACAGTTGACACCAATGACAACACATATATGTTGACATTAATGACAACACTGATTAGGCACATACTTGCAACCATCTCCCCCTTTGTCATTGATGGCGACATATGATGTGAAAAATTGTAGAGACCATCAAGACATGATTCTCCCCATTTCTCTTTACGCGTCTATACTTCTTTTCTACTTCTGAGTTTTTCATTTGATTTTTCTCCCCCTTTGACATCAATGGCATATGACACATACTTGCACTCTGCTGCTCTGATCCAACTAAACTTTTGTAACCAAGTCTTTTATCATCATTCAACTACTCCCCCTGAGAGGTGTCTCTTAGAACATCAATTCAGATCAAGAAATGAATCTTTGGGCACCATTGGAATGATGCATTCCTATACATCTTAGTTCAAAGCTGGAGGGGTAATGACCCCTAATTTTTCCCTGAGATACTCAAAAGTATCTTTAGGCAGAGGCTTAGTGAAAATATCTACAATCTGATTCTTTGTGGACACATATTCCAACTTAACTTCATTCTTTGTCACTTTTTCCCTCAAAAAGTGATACCTCATAGATATATGCTTTGTTTTTGAGTGCATCACTGGATTCTTGGAGATGTTTATGGTACTTGTATTGTTACACAAGATTGCAATTGGATCTTCATAAACAACTCTTATATCCTTTAAAGTCTACTTCATCCATAACACTTGAGTACAACAACATACTACTACAATATACTCTGCTCCTACATCTTGTTTCTTGCTCAGCCATGAAACCAATCTATTTCCCAAGAAGAAAGCACCTCCACTTGTACTTTTTCTGTCATCAACATCTCCTACCCAATCAACATCTATGTAAGCACTAAGAGTAAAATCATTATCCTTTGGATACCATGAGGCATGATCCAGAGTGCCTTTTAAATACATCAGGATTCTCTTTACTGACATCACATGTGATTCTCTTGGATCAGCTTGAAATATTTCAACAAGACAAACTATCAGGTCTAGTTTGAGTTACATAAAGTAATCCTCCAATCATGGATCTGTAATTTTTCTGATCATTTGTGGGTGATTCATTAGTTTTACTCAATTTACAGCTAGTCACCATGGGAGTACATATCAATTTAGAGTCTTCCATCCCAAACTTCTTTAACAACTCTTTCGCATACTTAGACTGAGATATGAAGATTCCTTTATCTAATTAATTGGTTTGCAGACCCAGAAATAAATTCATCTCACCAAACATAGACATCTCAAACTCTTTCTGCATTTCACTAGCAAATTTCATACAGATACCTTCATTTCCACCAAAGATGATATCATCAACAAAGACTTCAACAATCAAAATTTGATCACCATTAATCTTGAAATAAAGATTACTATCAACAGTTCCTTTATTGAATCCTAACTATAGTAAGTACTTATCCAATCTTGCATACCATGCCCTGGGAGCTTGCTTGAGTCCATATAATGCTTTCCTCAACCTGCATACCATATCACCTTGAATTGATAGTTGGAAAACTTCTGGTTGCTTAATGTAGACTTCCTCTTCTAATTCCCCATTCAGGAAAGCAGACTTCACATCCATCTAATACACTTTGAAATCTTTGTGAGCTATAAATTCTAGAAACATTCTAATTGCTTCAATCTGAACTACTAGAGCAAAAGTTTCTTCATAATCTATCCCTTCAATTTGAGAATATCCTCTGCACACAAGCCTTGCTTTATTCCTTACAACTTCTCCATTTTCATTCAACTTATTCCTGAAGACCCATTTGATTCCAATAACATTTTTCTAAACAAGTCTAGGAACTAATTCCCAAATTTCATTCTTTTCTATCTGTATTAGTTCTTCTTCCATTGCCTTAACACAATTCTCATCATTGCAGGATTCATTCATAGTTTTTAGTTCAACTATAAAGAGAAAATAATAATTCACTTGTTCTTTTGCGACTCTTTTCCTTGCCAGCATTCCTTTCTCTTTGTCTCCAATAATTTGATCTTCAGAGTGATTGATTCTTACATACCTGGGAGCCTTAGCAATTTCTGGAGCCTTTTCTTCTTTACTTTGATTGTCTTCTTGTTCAACCTTTTCTTCATAAGTTATATCAGCAGGTTCATCTAACTCATAACCACTCTGCCCTGATGTTTTTCTTTTGCCTTCATCCACCTTCACATTTGCACTCTCCACAATCTTTTTCAATCTTTTGTTGTAGCATTGGTAGGCCTTACTCTTGGTAGAGTATCCAAGAAAGATTCCTTCATCACATCTTCCATCAAATTTCCTAGGTCTTCATCTCTTCTAATATAACATTTGTTTCCAAATACTTTGAAGTGTCTTATTATTAGAATTCTTCCATACCATAATTCATAGGAGGTTTTAGTGCCATTACCTTTCACTTGAACTTTGTTTTGAATGTAGACAACAATATGTATGGCTTCTTTCCAGAAGACTTTCGGTAGGCCTCCTTCCTTCATCATTATTCTGGAAGCTTCTTGAACTATCATGTTCTTCCTTTCCACAACTCCATTTTGTTGAGGAGTTCTAGGTGTGGACAACTGTGTTTTTATTCCTTGCTCTTCACAGAAAATGTTGAATTCATTTGATGTGAACTCACCACCTCTATCAGACCTCAAGCATTTGATTTTCCATTCTATTTCATTTTCAACCATTTCTTTGAATGATTTGAACTTCTCCAAGGCTTCTAATTTGTCTCTTAGAAAAGTAACCCAAGTCATTCTAGAATAATCATCAATAAGCAACATGAAGTACTTGTCACCTTGAAGTCTTCTTATCCTTGTAGGACCACATAGATTTGTATGAACTAGATTCAACAAACCAGCAGATAATTGCTCTTTACTCTTGAAACTTGTTCTTGTCTTCTTCCCCAACTAACATTCCTTGTAAATAGTATTGGATGGTTTCACAAGTTTTGGTAGATCTCTTATAGTCTGTCCTGAAGTTATCTTTACTAGATTATCAAAATTTATATGACACAACCTTCTATGCCACAACCAACTTTCATTAGCTTGGGCTAATAAACAGTAATCATTAGTTCACCTTAATTGATAGATGTTACCTCTAGTCTTCTTACCAATAGCAATAATAGTTCCAGAGATTTCCATTATCTTGCATCCATTGTCTTTGAATATCAGATCATAACCTTTGTCACACATCTAACCAACACTCAAAAGATTATGCTTTAAACCCTTCACATAGAGAACATTGTCAGTGTTATGCTTTCCATCAAATGAAATAGACCATTTTCCACAAATCTTACCAGTTGCATTGTCTCCAAACCTAACCAGCTCTCCATCATATTTTACCAAACTTACAAACTTACTTTTATCATCAGTCATGTGATGTGAGCATCCACTATCAACAATCCATTCGTCCTTATCTTTCTCAACCTGAACAGCTAATGTACTTTCTTCCACTAGTTTTTATTCCTTCACATAGCTAGTAGGATTAGTAGACATAGGTTCTTCTTTAATAGAAATAAACAAGCATTCTTTTGTGCTAGTACTAGCATCATCAGATGCATCATCTGTCACACCTTCATCATCAAAATCTCTAACATAGTAGCATTTCTTTGGATCTCTAGGCATGTTCTCAAAACTTTTTCTATTCCTTTCAATTCTTTCAGGACATCTGGAAGCATAATGACCTACTTTACCACATGAGAAACATTTGAAAATTAGTTTTCCTTCAAACTTATCAGAACCTCTTTGCAATCTATCAACAAAGTTGGCTTCAATTTCATCAAGCTCATCATCAGGTTCTACCTTGTATTTTTCTGCTCTGGAGATCTTTTCTAAAGTACTATCTTTGAAAGTAGTTTCTACTTTTGGTAAAGCATCACCAAACTCCCTCATTTCAAAAGAAATAATCTTACCAAGCAACTAATCCTTATTGATCTTTTTCATAGTCATTATTTCTTCAATTGTCACTACCTCGTGTGCATAGGATTTAGGTAATGACCTAAGAATTTCCATCACAACTTCAGTTTCATCAACAGTTCCTCCCATACCTTTGATTCCAGTAACAAGTTCATCAACCGTTTGCATGAAGGATGTTATGTTTTTATCTTCTCCCATTTTAAGACCTTCATATTTGTCTTTCAGTCCCTGCAATTTGCCACTCTTTATAGAATCCTCTCCTTCATACAGATTACTCATCCTAGACTTCTTTAGCATACTCAAAATCCATGACCTTTATCAAATCAGAGTCAGTCAGTGCACTCAACAGAGCATCTCTAGCTTTTATATTTACCTCATATTCTTTGACTTCATCTTCAATTGTCAGACCATTCTCCGGCATGGCATATTCAGTCTGTGTTGATTGCCATACTTTATAACCAATGCAAAGTAGATGGATTTTCATGCGAATCTTCCAAATTGCATAATTCATCCCATCAAACTATGGAGCTTCCTTTTTGTAAGACATCCTGGATGTACCTCAAGCTGTTAAGCTTACCACTGAGGAACTTGGCTCTGATACCAATTGTTGAAATACACTAGACAACTGAGAGGGGGGGTGAATCAGTTGTCACAAAAACTTAGCTTCATATGAACATCAAATCATCAACAACTTAATTGCTTATAATCAAATTTAATCATGAAAGCATAAAACCATAAGATTAATCATTAACATACATCCAAAACAATAGACACTAGATTTTTACATGGAGAATCCTAAAAGGGAAAAACCACGGTGGGTGTTAGCCCATAGAAATATATGAGTTATAACAATACCAAAAAATAGAGGCTCAATGCCTACAGGGCTCACTACCTAAATTGCTCACTACAAAGAATGGCTCACTGCCAAAGGGTGGCTCATTGCCAAGGGGTGGCTTACTGCCAAAGAGGTGAATTGATTAAGTAGCATCTACTTCATGCTAGGATTCAGTTCCATTGAACCATAATATAACTTCTCTGCCCTGCTCTTTCACACCTTCACACTTATCTCTTCATATTCACACACTCCCCACTTTTTTGCAACTCTATTACATGCTTTTATATAATTCATCAACCTTGGAATGTACATCAAGGTTGATATTACATTCATCAACCATTGGAACATTCTCCAAGGTCGATATTATAAAACATACACAGAAATAGGTAAAGACCTATTACAAAATTTAGCTAAGGAAAGATGAAGATAAGTATGATGAACATGCCACACCTTAGCTAGGACTCAAACACAATCCTCTATGCCACAATATGCTTCTACAATCTTCAATGCATCTCCACAAATAGTGAAAACAACCAAGTTAGCCAAGACTAGAGTTAACACTAGGTTTTGTAAGAACATTCTTCTTTCACGATCCACACTTCTCTTTGCGGACCAATCCAAAGGTAGGAACATGATCAAGAGACATCTACAAGCACATTGTAATCACTAGGAACAACCACATGATCTCTAACCATTCTGTCAAGAAGATTCTTCTAACCAGAGCACAAGAACAACACTGTCAGCTACTGTCATAAAGAAAAGATAGCTTGTGGACTATCAAATCATGAACCATTGGAGTTGAAGGAACTTAACATTATCTCAGACTTATCTCTAGAACTGCAGATCAAAATACTTCGATGTGGAGGAATGTGGAGCATAACACTTTCTCCCTGTCTTTGCCAAATATACAGAAAGGTTGTTTTCACTCTGGTGAACATAACTCACTCAATTCTTCATACCAAAGGCTCAAAATTGAAACATAGCATCTTTAGATGGACTTCTAAGTAAATACCAATCTGTAGACAAAGCTATTCATTCTATAGAAAATCTGGAGCATTCCTCTAGATTGTTCTTTTGTATGCAATACACTATTTCCACTACAACTCATTGTTTCTACCGGAGAGGCTAATTTTCTCAATATCCTCAACATCAAGATTACTTAGATAAGTAAATACAAATCATGTTACTCATTACAAGAAGACAACAAGATAGGAGCATAGTTGACACCAATGACAACACAGATATGTTGGCATCAATGATAACACCGATCAGGCACATACTTGTAATAGGTCATATGATGATTTGAAAGCTTATAGGAAGGATTTGTTTCATCATACTACCCCCCTTCAACCTGATGCAAAACTATTTAGGCAGAAATAGAGGCCTATAAATCCTAGCATAGCTCCTAAGATGCAAAAAGAGTTACTAAAAATGAAAGAGGGAGGTATCATTAAGCCTATCAGACACTCTAAGTGGGTGTCTGATCTTGTCCCAGTTAGAAATAAAAATGGGGAGATTAGACTAAGTGTTGACTTTAGTTAAATCCCTCAAGGATAATTATCCTCTACCAAGCATGGATCATTTATTGCAGAGGGTGGTTAGTTCAGAACTAATGTCAATGATGGATGGATTTTTAGGGTATAACTAGGTGTTGGTCAAGGAGTCAGAATAGTACAAAACAACATTCACCACTCCTTTGGGTATGTATTTATATCTGAGAATGCCATTTGGTTTTTAAAATGTAGGATCTACATTTAAAATAGCAATAGATTCAACCTTTGTTGGGCCCATTAAGGAGATCATGGCTATTTATCAGGGTGATCTGATTGCATTTTCAAAGGATAGAAATGATCATTGCAAACATTTGCAATTAATTTTTGAAAGGTGTTTAGAGTATGGGATCTCTTTAAATCCCAAAAAATGTCAATTTGGAGTTGAAGAAGGAAAGTTACTGGGACACATTGTGTCAAAGGAGGGGGTTAGAATTAAGGCTATTGACCTTATCCCCCAGCCTAACACAATCAAAGGTATTCAGTTCTTCCTTGGTCAGATTAATTTTGTAATGAGATTCATCCCTAATTTTGTTGAAAAGACAAAAGCCATCTCTAAGATGCTTAAGAAGGGACAATCTATCACATGGGATAAGGAATTAGACGAATCTTTTCTTGATATAAAAGAGGCTCTAAAAAATGCAACAGTGTTGGTAATTCTGGACTATTCCAAATCTTTCTAGCTCTTTTCCTTCACTTCATTTTACATTGTTGTTGTTGTGTTACTACAGAAGAATGAAGATGGATATGAATAGCCCAGAGGATTTTTTAGTAAATCCGTACAGGTTGCTAAGTTGAGTTACTCCACTATGGAGAAGAATGCATATGCATTGGTCAAGGCTACAAAAAAATTTAGACACTATTTCACAAGAGCCAAGATTATTGCATATATACCACACATAGCAGTCAAAGATATATTCATGCAACAAGAAGCTTTAGGTAAAAGGTGTAGATGGATCAACAGGATCCAAGAATATGATGTGGACATACAAGTCACCAAATTGGTAAGAGGCCAAGGCTTAGCCAAGCTAATGGAAATTCAAATCTTGAAGCAATAGAGGTAAATAAAATTAAGGAAAATGATGTAGTTCCTCATTGTTCATTGGCTGACAATCCATGGTATAAATAGATTGTCTTTTACTTTGTTAACATGCATTTTCCTCTAGGCGTGAGTGTCACACACCAGAGGACCCTTAAACTTCAGTCCCTGAGGTATCTCTTAATTCAAGGAGTGCGGATGTGGAGAAACCATCAAGGGTTGTTGTTAAAGTGTTTGAACCAACAACAAGCAGAGGCTATTGTTGATGAATATCATCAAGGAATATGTGGTGGGCACTTTCATTCCAAAACCACAACACATAAAATCATCAGGGTAGGATTTTGGTGGCCAAGTCTTTTCAAGGATGTTGCCAAGAAAGCTAGAAAATGTGATGTCTACCAACATTTTTTAGGTAAGATGAAATTTGTTGGAGCATTACCCCTTCTACCAGTTGCAGTTGAAGAACCATTTCAACAATGGGGCATTGAATTTATAGGAGAAATCTAGGATAAATTCAATAATGGATTTAAGTGGATACTTGTGGCCATTAATTATTCCACCAAGTGGGTTGAGGTTGTCCCCACTCACAATGCCACATCCAAGGTGGTAATTGATTTTCTTATGAGAAATATAATAACCATATTTAGAGTGCTGTCAAGAATTGTTATAGACAATGCCATGTGTTTTAGATCTCAGGATATTTCTAATATGTGTTCCAAGTATGGACTTAAGTTGATTCATTCATCACCATATTAACCCCAGCGTAATGGACAAGTTGAGTCTAGTAATAAGAGTTTAATGAAGATCATACAGAGGATGCTGGATCATAATACGAAAAGATGGGATGATAAACTAAAATATGCTCTATGGGCTGACCAAGTAATATTTAATAAATCCATTGGAGGTAGCCCATTTGAGATGGTATATGGAGCAGAGGCAAAAATACCAATGTCATTGGAATTGCCTATATATCAGCTACTACAACAAATCAGTGAGGAAGGGGATGATGCTTTAACTCTAAGAATGCATGAGTTGGCTGAGTTGGCTGAGTTGGATGAGGCCAGAAGGCTGGCACATGATAAAAACCAATAGCAACAGTGAAAGGCCAATTTTTTGATCAACAAGAAAACAGTAAAGAGGAGTTTTCAGATTGGTGATTTGGTTCTCCTATGGAATGCAAAGGTAGAAGATAAGTGTAAGCATGGAAAGTTTGAGCCATTGTGGCTAGACCCTTACCAAATTGATGAAAAAGATGGACAAGATACTTACTACATCAAAAATATGGAGGGAGAATTTCTAGAGCTACCCATTCATGTACAACATCTGAAGCTTTACTTTTCATGAGTAAGTGCTTCCCCTAAATTTTGAATACAATCAATAATATTCTGTGCTCTAACATTTATGAGTGTATTTTGCCTTGTATTTATGTTGTGGCTGTAAATACATTTGTGTGTGTTGTTTCCCCTTTGTGTTTTTGTTGTGTTTTGTGTTTTTTTGGTCTACCTGGAGATCTGAATCCTCACTGTGACACTACTTATGACACATCTCCAACTAGAGCCAGTGTTGGCACCTGTAAAATCTTGTTCCCATTGTGCCCATTTTGCCCCCAAAAATTTAAATTTCCTATACAAATGTCTTAGTCAAGGCCACCATTAGATAGAGAATTCAATTCTAAGAAACTTTGCCTTTCAAACCATCTCAAATTTCTATGAAATGAGGAAGTTATGATGGTTCAAAGTTTGGTTTTTTGTGTCTTGCCATAGTCAAAAAATGGTTTCTCCTTTAGAAATATTTTGCAAATTTTCCTTAGTTGGCAAATCATACTTTCTCTAAACTCTCTAACTTCTCAAAGAGTTTGACTTTTGGCTAATTTTCCAATAAGGTGGTAAAGAGCAAAGATCTCAAGTGTGGGGCAAAGGGTTAAAATCAAATGAAGAGAAGGAGTTCAGAAAAGTCATTGGGTTCTAAGTTATTGAAGTTCACTGATTGGGAGTTTGCCCGATGGTTTTTTCACTAATAGAGGAAGCGTCAATAAGGGCAATTCAAAAAGGTGATCAAGCAAAGTTTGGAATAGTGACTTTCCGATGAGGCAAGTATGGGAAAAGATTGAGATAGTTTCTAAGGCAAGAAAGTAGTATCTTTGTCAGGAAACTGGGCAAGTGCTGAACTTCTCAAAAGTTTATGTTTTCCTTATTTCACTGGCAAGATGATAAGACATAGCCAAAGGAAGAAAAATGAAGTCTTTGAAATGAACAAATTTGTTGACATAATGAAAAAAGGGTGCTACATGGATAAGGTTTGGCAAAAGAGGATTTCGCTGACAAGGGGCAAAACATGAAGCAAAGGTAAGTTTTGAAAAGTAAAAAATCACTGATAAGGAGAAAAGGAAGGAGATGGGTAGAGTTAGAAAAAAGTCAAGTTTTCCAATAAGGCAAACACTCGTGCAAAAGTGGATAAGGCAAATATAGAAGGCCAAAAGAAAGAGTTTGACAAAATTAAAATTTGCTGACAAAGTAGGGAATAGGCTAAATGAAGAGAAAGCTTCCAAAATTTGAAAAGGAACAATTATGCTGACTAAAGGGCGAGGGAGGCTCAGTTCTGAAGAGGATAATTTTGCCAATAGGAGTGATAAGGAGAGAAAAGTAAAGTTCAACAA
This sequence comes from Cunninghamia lanceolata, assembly GCA_027924645.1. Classification (NCBI taxonomy): domain Eukaryota; kingdom Viridiplantae; phylum Streptophyta; class Pinopsida; order Cupressales; family Cupressaceae; genus Cunninghamia; species Cunninghamia lanceolata. The sequence goes on from BSBN01000108.1 coordinate 11,043,625, forward strand.
AGATGCAAATTGGTCAATTAGGCAAAGAGGATAATGAAAAACAGAAATAGAAAATGAAGAGGATTGGCCGATAAATTGGGAGAATGCAGAAAGGTATAGTCAATGGTCAAATGCTTCAATATAGAAAAGAAGCATGACACACTGGGAATGCTATCAATACTTGAAGTAGATAATTCCCTGAATGTATGCCATGATTGCACGGATGCACAAACTGAATTGCAACTAGAATTTATTGAGCATGTAGAACAATGTTGTGCAAATGGGTGGCACAATGAAATTATTCAATACAAAGAGGAGAAATCTGAGAAGTCAATATTGCAGGTGACAGGGAAGGATTAGAATCTTCCTTCTTTATTTCTCAAAGTACATTTGGAGTGCAAACAATCTTTTCAAATTGTTTGCAGAGGCAGCAGAGCATGGGTCTCAACCCCAACATGCAAATCTACTAACCAATTTGGGATTGGAATTTAATGCAACATGGGTGCAATCCTTCATAGGACGTGGCACTTATGAGATTGTGATTAGTTTGAATTGAATCCCTATATATGCAAGATTTTGATTTGTTTTTAGGGGTTGGTCATTTTGGCATTTTCTTAGCGGGGTTGTGAGCTCCAACAAGCAGATTCAAAAGGATATTTAGTAGGCTTTGCTTATACATGAAACAATCATGAAGTGTATGTAATATAATTCAAATCTTTGTATTAGATTTTTTTATCCAATGTAGTAGGTGTTTTTCTTAGTAAATTGTAATTACAGTTACAATTTTCTTTTGCCACATTTAGCAGTATGATTGTAAGCTTTGATTTGATGAATTTGACAGTTCTTAATTCATTCCCAAGCTTTTTGAATGATCATTTTAGTATTGCATAGGGAAGAACCTGGTATCATGTGGGATTGTTAGGTATTCTCAGTACTCTGGTATTGATTTCTTTGCACTTGATTCACAAGTAGGTAGTTATACACTTCCATATGATTGTTTTCCTCTGTTTCACATTAGACTCTACATCCCAATGGATAGGCACTAGTCTGAGTAGCCTTAGATCACCCATCTTCAAAACAAAAACTATACATCTTACCTTAAGAAGCATAAGTAGTCTTTATTCATCCTCGTTGTGTAGGATTGCACTTATCATCTATAAAGGGGTCATAGAACAACCAACTTTTCTTAGTTCAATGACAGATTTGGGATTGAAAAAAAAAACTAGGTTTGGTTGTTAACATTTTAGTTGTTCATCTAGTTTAATTTTAATACCTGTTCAAGTAAATACCCCTTGGAATATCCCTCCAGAGTTTAAGCTGAGATCGAAGAGTAGAGGAGTTTACCCACTCCTATAATTGGCCAAAATCACCCAAAACTTGTTGATGAACCTCCTTCTTTCACCTTGATGACAATCCCTAACATAGGTGATTCAAGAAAGTTTGAGAGTTTTGAGTTGATGTTATTTTGGCAACCAACAGACTGTTTCTTGGACTTCCAAGAGAATACTGCAGAACCAAGCCTAAAAGTATAACTAGATGTAGACTTTTGATCATCTATGAAACCTACTCAATTTGAATCTATATAGCCAATCAACTTACTATCCTCTGAAGGATGAAATCTAACACCATAACTCAATGTCCCTTTGACATATCTAAGAATCCTCTTAGATGCACTCCAATGTGTTTTCTTAGGTTTTGATATGAACCTAAGAGATACAACTTCTAGATACATCATATTTTCTCAACTAAACATACGAATCTCTTTTTATATATAACCTTGATGCACTCTTTAAACCCACTTGAAACCTTCAGATAGATACACCTACCCACTATTCTCTCCAATTCAGCTCCTCCCCTTCAATTTATATTCTAGACCTCCCTCCCACCACATTAGAGAGTATGATTAAAATCTTTGTATTTCATTTTTCATTTATCTCATTTTTTTGCTAACTAGTAGGAGGTTGCTCTACAGACACTATTTTAACAAGAATATGATAGAGGAAGAAAGTACTAAAATAGAACCTAAGACAAGAACAAGAAAAATATTGGCTACGAGAATGAGATGAACAAAGGACAAATTATTTGATTTGATGACATCATTTGTTGTTGTTCTAACAATCCAAGCTCCATACAATTGTATCTATAAATATGAGAATAAAAGAAGATAAAAAAGGTAGTGAATTATTCTATTGCTATAAGGGTGTTTCCTTTCTATTGAATATTTATGATAAAAGAAGGAATACTACATGATTTGAAGATCCTTATAGAACAATTTATGCTTGTCAACTAAAGTTATTACTTTGGAAATTGCTTTCCCAATTCACCTAGGTGAAGGAGACAAGTGTGTTTGAGAAGATGAGTTCAGAAAATGAGAAATTAACCTAGAGATTGTGCCTACCACCATTTGTAAATGTTGACCATATCTTGGCCATTGATGTAATGCTAAAAACTTAGTATGGAAGTGTTAATTTCTATATATAGAGAGAGCTAAAAGACATTGTAAGTGTTGGAAAAGTTCCTTTGTATTTCTATCATATGTACTTAAATATCATTTGAATGATGAATGTTAGTTACTCCATAAAGTTCAAGAATGGTATGATATGTCATCTTGACTTGTAATTCGAATGTTATCCTATCTTAATCTTGATTTGTAAAAGATTTCTAGTATATAACATGTGTGCGATCTTTATGTTTTGGGTTGGACCACCCTAGGAAACTATAAATTTTTAGATTTATAATCATTTATTCATGAAAATTATATGACTATTTTGAGATTTATGTATGAGATTACTTTACTCTATTGTACCAAGATGGACTAATTTATCTGTCTTATTCATGACACATATAGAATTCATCATTATGCCAAGGAAATGAGCAAAGACTCTAACACCAGAAGACCGTGAAGCTAAGAATGTGAAGAAAAGAGAAGGAATGAGGCAACTTCATGAAAGTAGGAAATTATCAACCATAGAAGAAGACATGCGGCCATTGCCAATTCAAGAGGAACATGAATAGTCTAATCAAGCTAAGAGAGATGGAATTGGCAACACAAAGGCAACGAATGCGAATCCTTCATTTAATGAGGAAATTGAATCTCAAAATTGGAGGCACTCCATCTTTTGCAGGTTAAGTTGAAGGTACATCATCATTCTCTTCTCAAGTTGGAGGCACTCCATATTTCATAGGTCAAGTTCAAGGTACATCATCATTCTCTCTCAAGTTGGAGACACACCAGCATTCACATGTCAAGTTGAAGGTACACCATATTCTCCATCTCAACTTCAAGGATTTTCATCTTTTCCATCTCCAATTGAAGGTACACCATCTATCCTATCTCAAGTCAATATTAAATAAGTTCCTAATATTGAGTCAACTTTACTATTGAAAACGCCTCCTAGAATTTTGCATAGAAAGCCTACGTTTCTAATTGATATTTATGAGAATGTTTTGAATCCCATACAAGATAAGATTCTCAAGCGTACTTGCCAAAGATATGCCAATAAGATATGGAAACTATTCTTTGAGAACTTAAATGAAACTAGAAGATACCAACTATTTGTTGAATTGATGATAAATCTAAAATTCAAGCCCATTATAAAGATTATTGGCCTAAGAATATCAAATGCTTCAAGTGAAAATCAATTGTACAGAATCTAGTGAGTGCATATGAGATTGTGGGTTCCACCTCATGCACCAAGGATAGTAATGTCACATGACATGTCATTACATCGACAATAGGAAGCCATCAAACAAATAAATCTCACCTCATTAGAAAGACAAGTGAAGCATTGAAAACAAGTAGAAAAACTCTAATGAGAGTCATTGAAAGGCATGAAAGAGTTGAGGACCCAAATACCAATGAATTGTGGGAATTCTCTAGGAGACTCCCACAGAAAGATAAATTTGTTATTGAAGCCTTGAGATCCCTAATTGAAGAATTTCAAAAAAATAACACAAGGGTATCTCCTAATGCAAGAGATGTTGTAAGAAGGAGAATTGGTTGTCAAAACCATGAGCCACATCCAAAGCATTTTTTTAATGTGACTCAAACACAGTTTTTCAAGAAATTTTAAGAGATGTATCCTCAAATCAAAATTAGTCAAAGGTATTTTTAAATGATAAACCCTTTTTACGTCTAAATAAATCACACATGCACAACTTGTTGGTGTAGAGTACATATTGAGTTTTCTAATCATTATGATGTTTATAGATATATGTGTGTAGATTTGCATACTAACGATGTTTTTCAGGAGTGTAATATAAAGTGTCCACCTAGATCTTCAAGAGATTTCATATTGAGCATCTTATGTCAAAGAGTGGATGGTCAATTATTCCACAAGAACTTATGCTTGGATGGCATGTGTGATCATTGTGGTGGGTTGCAATGTTTGCCAATTAGTGAACATATGAAGAACACACATGCAATTGGAAATGACCTAGCCAGTTTTGGAAAATATAATATAGTGGCATATAGTCTAAAAGATGGTAAAGAAGCAAAAAGGTGTGAATTGGTCATTCAAAAGATTCCAGTATATCAGTTTATCTTTATTTTCTGAGAGAATATACTTTACGAGTATGCAAGGCATACTCATAGAGCTCTATGGTTGGACTTGAAATTCAAGTTATGCAAGGACATGTTTGCACTTGGTACCATCATTTTAGTTGTTGACTTTGTAGAGAACTACACACTATAGCCACAGAATGAGGCACAATCATAGTATTACAACTCTACATAAGTTGCTATATTTTTGTTGGAATTAGGGTAGACAACTGAGAGGGGGGGTGAATCAGTTGTCTTAAATCTTTTAACATTTGCTGCAATTAATTCTTCTCTACCACTTAATTACAAATCATTATTATAATCATGAAAGTATGAATCAATAACACATGAGCAGAAACACAAATAACACACTTGACACCAAGATTTTTAATTTGGAAACCTAGTTAAGGGAAAAACCACAGTGGGGGATAACCCACAATGATTATACTCTGTTAAAAGTATTACAAAAGGAGAAGGCACATGCCTTCAGGCTCATTGCCTAGAGCTCACTATTCAAAAAAGGCTCACTACCTACAAGAGTGATTACAAAAAGATTAGAAATTGTTTGAACTGATGAGTAGCATCTGCCAATGCAAGAATTTAGTTTTGATTAAGCACAAAATATTGATCTTAGACACTTCATCTTTATTCTACCCTATTTTACTGTTCTCCCATAATTCAAGCCTTAGATCTCTTCTCTTTCACACTTTTATCTACCTTTTTCGTACTTACTCCATTATCACACCACACACTTTTTCCCAGAACACTCGAATCCATTAGTTATATATATCCGCATCAACAAATTCAATCAGCTATAGTTAGCTTCAATAAAACTTAGAACATTTATTAAGCACTCTGCTCTATTGACTGAATCCATGCACAAATATCAATGTGGACCAAAAACTTGTGTTTTCAGATCATTAATCATGTCGGCCAATACTGCTAATTATTATCAATTGCTTATCCAATAACTTTTCTACATCTGGATAAAGATCAAATACTAGGTTGCCCTGTTCTTCTTCTGACTGTACTAACTGACTAGAACCTGATACTCAAATCCTTATATCTTTTCAATCCTTCATTATCGAAGACTAAATCTCTAGATTTAGATAGTCCTGACAATCCTTATCACTCCCTCAGATCTGTAGCACACTATAAATTATCACCAGAGAGATCTGGACCAAGATACAGGACCCTATCACATGCTCTATTTCTAACTACCAGGACTTAACCAAATCTTCACTAGATAACTTCCAGTATGAATAGATTATGAAATGTAGATGTGCAAGGTAGACTTAGTTGCCATTAATGACAACACCTGTCATACATAGCAGTGTCTCTTGCCAACAATCTCCCCCTTTGGCATTGATGGCAACACTTAGTGAAAAATGACTAAGTGTTGGAACAACTTCCCCTTTCTATGTGCACTTATGCCTTTCACTGTTCTCCAATGCTCCCCCTTTTCTAGATTTCCTATTTTTCACTGCTCTTCACTCCCCCTTTGACATCAATGGCAAAAGGTGTGGTCCGTAATGAAAATTTTCACCAAAATTCTACATACTAGGCCGCATATGTACAAACAGTCTTTTAAGTCTTATTTACATAAACTTAAGTACATCACCAAAAATGTTCTTCAATTTTGCCAGCTCACTATCCCAGATCTTCTTCATAGTATTCAAAATTAATATGTTGCCACTGAATAGAAATGCTTGTGACTCTGCCATCTGTAGATCAATGGGATCACTTGACTGAGCTACAGTTTGAGCTTCAGTCAAAGCATTAAACATTGTTTCTAGTTTGAGGGAAATTAGTCCCCGGAGCTCACACATCCTTGTCACAATATTGTCTTTTTCTTTTATCAGTTTCTTTATTTTTTCAATCAGGCTAATTGTTTTACATTCTTGGCTCATCATTGATACTATCAGAGGATCAAAAGATTGGGATACACTTGACAATTTTTCTTTGAACTCCTTTATTTTTGTTTCAATGTCGTCTATAGCTTTAGGATAGGATAAACATAATTTATATACCTTCCTCCTATAAGAGCATTTTGAATACTCTTTACACCAGTATCCAGCACAATTCTATCAAGTGCAATCATCTCTTTCAAAGCATCAAATCTTTTATCATTGAATTCATTTTTAACCTTAACCTCTACAAATTTTTTAAGAGATTCAAAATGAGAACTTACAAAGTTTATTAAGTTCTTTAAATGTCTAAATGGGGATGCTAAACAATCCTTCTGAAAAGTGGGTATGATCTTCCCCAATATTCCAAATGTAAGACCAAGTAGCTCACTGTCTTCTATGTGAGACTTCAAAATATCTTCTCTGGCCTTAGCTTGAGCAATGGAAGCCAACTTTATCTTTTGCACTAGAGATAAGGTATCAAAATTTATTGGACCTTGTATAATGTCATGATCTTCCTCAATATGTTTGTCTCTTTTTAGAATTTCCTTCACTACTTCTCCAATGTCTCTTGCCCAAAATGATGATGTATCTTTTTTATCCTTTCCGGTACTATCAACCAGGTTGTCCTACTTGGGCTCACAATCAATCTTTTCTATCTCTTCCTCTTTTCCATTCTTCTCCTTGACATTTTTTGCTTCTTTGTCCTTAGCTTCTTCTAATTCATGTTGTATGTTCTTCAATGAATTATCTTCAATTTGATCATCACCTTCAACATTCATCTTTTTATCTTCTTTGGATTGATCCAGAGGAGTTTGAATACCTCCTGCATCATTAGTTTCATCTATCATCTTTTCATCTTCCTTGTTCATTGTTTCCTTTTCTGGAACAAAGGAGTTATCTAACTCAATTTGCTGCTCATTGATCTTTAATTCTTCAACATCCAGAATTGAGTCAATCCCATCATCAATCTCTTCTTCACTAATAGGAAGATTGTGTCTTTTCAATGCATTTAGGAGAATATCCTAAGTATCTTTGACTATTTCATCTATTTCACCAATCATGAGTTTATTCATTCTCTTCTTGCTCCTGAGGTCATCCTTCACTTCTTTAAATATCATGTTCATCTGATCTAGAGTAATCTGAGGGTACAAATTTATCAACACATGCTCCCTAATCTCAATGTCTTTACTTTTTGCATTTTCTTTTCTTAACTCCAGAATATCTACAAGACTTCTTCGAATTTCAAAAGTTATTTCAATCAAAGACTTGTTGTAGATGTTCAAATATTTGGCAGTTGCTTCCTCTAGGACCCTCTTATCAGCATCACTATAATAATCAAAGAATTCAATCATTGGCCTTAAGTTCCCATCTACAGTGACTAATTTGATGATGTCATCCACAGAGAGTAGGCTTTTCAACAAATATTTCATTCTTTTGCCTCTTGCTTGCCCTTTTTCTTCTTGAGGGCTTCTCCTTAGTTACCTTGGCTATATTTGTACCTGAGGCCTTCAACTCTTTGGTCTAAATATCAAAATCAGTTTCTTCTTCATCATTTTTCATGCTTTTATATGTCTGGGTGGCCTTAGTTTTCACTCTTTTCACTTCTTTTCTGGATGATTTGCCTTTTGGTCTCTCAGGATTGGTAGGTTTTGGGGGAACAGGGGCAGCAACAAAGCTTCTAGTAGTCCTTGATGTGGAGGAGGATTCTACTAGAGCACTTCCTTATTTCTTATCCTGCTTCTCCTTATTTGCCTTTTCAGTTCCTTCCCTGAATTGTCTTACAGCTTCCTTTGTGAGGCCTAGATTCTTGGCCAACTGCTCAACTTCTTTTCTTACTTTCCTATTGATTTCAGGTTTTCTAAGTTCAATATGTAGTTTTACACTTAGCTCATCATATGTCCCAAGTCTTTCAACTGTTGTGTCTTTTAGCTTGCTCAAAAGGTGTTGAGCATACACATTCAAGATTTTCTCATCTATCCCATACCCCATGGGCATGATCCAAATAGTTCTAGGTGCTACTGCTTTCATTAAGCACTAATCAGTGTCAACCATAAAACAAATTTAATTCTTGTACTTCTCAACAATGAATTTAAGGATTCTTTCTCTAGAATGCATCATATTCTAAAAATTCTTGAAGTATCCCCATATTGTAGTTTTCTGTGCTTTATAATCACCAATGTTGTGTAGATGATCTCTGATATCAATAGAAACTAGTTTGTCATTAGTCCAATACACACCCTTTACTCTAGGTACCTCATTCATAAAGTAGAAAAATAAACATAGAACCAATGTACCATATTTAAAGGTATTTTTCTTATCTTTCTTGATTTTGTTCAAGTTCTCAATTAGTTGGTTTTACAATAATTCATACAAGTCATAATCTACATTTTCCTTTAACATTTTGTATGCAGCATATATGGCTATTCTGGAGACAGAGTTCTCCCTATTGGAATGATAAATTTTGTACCCAATTACCATTGAAGCAAACTTGACATCCAGATCAATAATATCATTGATAGTCATTGCCCTTTTATCAAATTTAGCACCGATTGCATCAGTTACAGTCTGGTTCTTCACGAATTTTAGCATGGGTAAACCAGTGGTTGAATTCAACCCAGTCACAATCCTGATAGCATCCTTTGTAATTTTGAATGGTTTCAACAGCCATAAAAACTCATCATGCATTCAGCTTAAAACATACCAGACCCATTCATCTTCATTTAATGTGGGAAACCCCATAATCTGAATGAAATGTTTATCATGTAGTGCCTTATACTTGGGTTTAAGATCATGATTTTCATCCCTTAGATGATTCTCAAACAAATCTACAAACCTTGAATCCCCAAATTCATCTATGCTCGCATGAATATAGACCCTAATATCTTCAACACGCAACACACCATACAGAACACTTGAAAATGCACCTAATAGGTCAACTTCTATTGATTTGTGTGGGTGCTTCTTAAATTTGGGTTGAGGCCTTTTAGTAATATTAACAACCAAAGGTGTAGCCATTACAAGAGATTACAAGTTCAAAGGTTTATAGATATATACCTTTTTCATGAGAATAGGGTTGGCGGGCAAATTCATCTGTCACACTTCAAATCCTTGAAATCTCAACTCAGATGCTATTCTTCTTTCTCTATTTAAATGCAAAGTGATTTAAATCAAGAGCGAATGACCTTTTTATGCTCTACAAAACCTAATTTTCCTTTGTAATAAATGCTCTGCCCTAACACATCTGGTTACACTATTTCTGCATACATTCGACCTTCAATTGCTCTGGAAATCATCATATCCACTTCTTTTCTTCCAGAGATCCTTTCAAATGATCTGTAATAACCCAAATTATTTTCTTTCATCGTGCTAGATTCAAGCACCCACTTATTGGCTAGGGGAATTTGAGTTTTAATGCTTCTCCCCCTCAGCCAAAGCTCCTAATTCAATTTCTAGAGGAATTGTCAGCACCAGATTCTGGTGCAGACCCATTACTATTGTTCATAATATTTTTCTTGACCCAAGCCTTTTTTCATTTCATTCTGGATCTCATTCACATCAATTTTACCCTTGCCTTTGTCTTGTCTCTTCTCATCCAGTTTTCTGTTTACCGGACCTCTTCTTTCATTATTCCTGCTTCTGCAGAATCTTACGAAATAACCAGATCGATTACAGTTGAAGTACACAACATTTCTTTTCCCATTTGATTGGTCATGTGTCCAAATCCATTGCATGCAAAATAGTAGCCATTAAAGGAATTGCCATTTCCTCTATTGTTAGAGTTATTCATTATCATACTTTTGCATTCATTGGATCTATGACTATACCTATTACAATTGAAGCATTGACCAGAGAAGGATGGACTACTTTGATTCACTCTACTTCTGTATTGAGTGGTTTTATGACCAAATTTATTGCACTTGAAACAATTGCTATTGAAAGATGGATACCTTTGAGCATTGGGTTGTCTTACCAAAGGTCTTCTAGGATTCCTTCTTTGATTTTGTGTATCAAGATTTCTTTGACCAGATCCAGAGCTCTCACCTTTCTCAAATCCTAGACCATGTTTATCATCTACCTTCTTCTGACTATCAAGTAGTACTTCAAGTTTAGTTGAGCTTATCTTGAATTTCTTTTTATATTCATTAGCAACTTCTAGGTCATGTTTGAGAATGACAATTTGTCTTTCAAGTTCTCTTTTGTTGTCTCTGCTTTCATGTAGATTAGACTCTAGATGGCCAACAATTCTGTCTAATTTGTAGTATTCTTTTGTTCTTTCTTTCAGAGTTTGTTTCAGGTCTTCTTTCTTTCCTCAATTTCTTTGGTTAATCTCATCACCCCATATTCCATTTCATGTTTTAGAACAACAACTTCTTTTCCTAACTTCTCACATTCCTTTGTCTTCTCTTTCAAGGCATTATCCATGTCATTGTCCTCATTTTGTTTTCCTAGTTGAAGAAGTAGCTCCTTCCTCTTCCCATTGGATTTACTCAATTTTTCTTTTAAGATCTCAATGTAGTCTTCAGCATCTTTAAGATTTTCTTACAGTTCTTTGACTTCTGCTCCGGATTGGTCAAGATCATCTAAAGCAAGTCAAAGTTGTTCATCGAGGTTGTATGCATCCATTGTAATACCTTCCCAGATCTTCCCCAAGCTGTTAGGCTTCTTCCATGGAACCTTGCTCTGATACCAATTATTGGAATTAGGGTAGACAAATGAGAGGGGGGGTGAATTAGTTGTCTTAAAACTTTTAACACTTGCTATAATTAATTCTTCTCTACCACTTAATTACAGATCATTATTATAATCATGAAAGCATGAATCAATAACATATGAGTAGAAACACAAATAACACACTTGACACCAAGATTTTTAACTTGGAAACCCGGTTAAGGGAAAAACCACAGTGGGGCTTAACCCACAAAGATTATACTATGTTAAAAGTATTACAAAAGGAGAAGGAACATGCATTCAAGATTACTGCCTAGAGCTCACTGCTCAAAAGACGCTCACTGCCTACAAGAGTGATTACAAAAATATTACAGATTGTTTGAATTGATGAGTAGCATCTGCCAATGCAAGAATTCAATTCTGGTTAAGCACAGAATACTGATCTTACACACTTCATCTTTATTCTGCCCTATTTTACTATTCTCCCATAATTTGGGCCTTACATTTCTTCTCTTTCACACTTTAATCTACCTTTTTTGCACTTACTCCATTATCGCACCACACACTTTTTCCCAGAACACTCAAATCCATTGGCTATATATATCCGCATCAACAAATTCAATCAACTATAGTCAGCTTCAATAAAACGTAGAACATTTATTAAATACTCTGCTCTGTTGGCTAAATCCATGCACAAATATCAATGTGAAACAAAAACTTGTGTTTCTAGATCATCAATCATGTCGGCCAATACAACTGATTATCATCAATTACTTATCCAACAATTTTTTTGCATCCGGACAAAGATCAAATACTAGGTTGCCCTATTCTTCTTCTAACTGTACTGACTGACTGGAACCCGATACTCATATACTTATATTTTTTGAATCCTTCATTATTAGAGGCTAAATCTCTAGATTTAGAGTCCTGATAATCCTTATCACTCCCTTAGATCTGCAGCACACTGTGAATTATCACTAGAGAGATCCAGACCAAGATACCAGACCCTACCACATGCTCTATTTCTAACTACCTGGACTTAACCAAATCTTCACTTTGACTTTCGATATGAACAGATTATGAAATATGGATGTGCAAGGTAGATTTAGTTGCCATCAATGACAACACCTGTCATGCATAGTAGTGTCTCTTGCATATAGTTTGTGCATATAACATTCCTTCATGCAATGACAATATAAAGGATGACAGGAAGATCTTGAGGGAGTATCATTTTTATATCAATGATGATCGCACACATTCTACAGAGTCCGTGCAAGGATTCTTTCAGATGTTCTACCATGATTTGGCTAGTATGAGCATATCATTTGGTCAGATAATTGTGCATCACATTCAAGAACTTGCAGATGTTCTATTGGTTGAGAAGGATTCATAAGATGAATGGTGTTCAACATATGTGACATTTATTTGAGGTTAGTCAATGCAAAGTTGACAGATGTGAGATTTATTGTCAAATGGTGTAATGCTACAATGGGTCTAGGTAATGAAGGTAAGTCTACAATTCGTATATATTTTTGGTTGGTTGATGATACTAACATTGCAAAATATGAGGATTGTTGTACATTGACAGGATCGAGTGAGCTACACTCTTTTAGAATCTCTAATGCAGGTTCATGGAGTATTCATACATGGTAGATGGTATGCTTTTATTATTCATGTACAGATCAAGCTTGGTATAATTGTGTCAAAGGAGTGGGTTGATAAATAGTGTACAAGAAGCCTAAACCTGATTAACACATATCGATTCTCGACAACACTGTAACTCATAGAGATTGAATCTTCAATTGACTTTAACCATGTTTCAAATCTAGTTCAACCAGGTTTTATCAGCATTCAAATTCAATAAAATCTAATATTCCATTTTATTTTTTAGTTTTTTTGTATTGTTGACTATACTCATTGAACTAAATGCACATATCAATGTAGGGCATGTTTATGTAGTTACTGTAGATGAAGATAATGAAGAAGGAATAGATTATTATTTGTGTCATTGTGTTGAGGAAAAAAATAATTTAGATGCCCCTGTTATAGATGGAGAAAACATCAAGTACCCTATAAGATCATTGGTTGTCACTGGAACATGGCTTAGAAGGTACCCAATGAAGAAGGCTGATGTGTGGTTGTTCGAGGACTTTGACACACATAGGAAGATTCTTCATTATTCTAACCTTGTTGTGGCATCAAATGTTCATTTGATCAAATATGGGGGTAGACCATTGAACAAGATCTTGTGGAAGGTTCGTGAGTCTAACCACAAGGCAATACTTGACACAATAAAGAGTAGAGCAGAACTATAGGGTTCATTAGATTGAATCAATGGAATGATAGAACGGTATGTTATTTTCTTTGTTATCCTTATTTCACCTTCTATATTTTTGACACCTATCTTACCTTCTTATGTGCTCCTTGGTCCTGGGTGATTAGCTTCATTTCATTATAGAGGTTATTGGTGTGTTCATTTTATCTAAATAGTACAATTGCATTTACATGCAAGTTTGAGTATGATGGATGTAGGCATAATACTTATGAATTTGCTTTTGGAAGGAAAGTAAGGTAGGTTTTCATGATTATTTCATGATGATATGTCCTTGAATGATATGTCCTTGAATGATATGTCATAATGAGTTTTAATGCATTTTAATGATGTTACTATGAGTTTTAATGACAAAACATCATTTGTTTCTTTACATTTGGTGCTAACAATTGATAGTAGTGTTAAGGACATCCTTAATTAGTTCCCTGGAAAGTGAGAACACCTTTATAGTACTAAATTTTCATCTACTAGAAAGGTACTAGGACTGAATTTTTACATTCGGCATCTCCTAGGGCCAAATTAATGGTACCAACACATCGAGGTGGGTGGGTCAATGTTAGGGGAGGTCTCTTTTCAGTGGAAAAGCCTCCTTGTCATTATTAGCTACATCAAACATAGACAATCTCTCAAGAGCCCTAAGACAAAAAAGTATCAAACTTTGGACTAATTGTTTTGTCAAACCATGACACTTACGAATGTCTTCTTTGCATGAATAGTTTGATGTTAGCTCCACCTAAAAATACATACCTCATTTTTTTTAAAATCAATTTTGTTTTCCTATGGTGGCAAGGAATGCATTCTTTCAAAATGCTTCAGTTTCATGCAGTGGAAAGGTGCTAGGAGTGAAATTTTGTATTCCACATCCCATGGGGCCAAACTAACTTTGCCAACATGTCAAGCAAGGTAGGTAAATGCTAGGGGAGGTCTCGTTTCATGGGCCAGGTGTCCAATTTGTTCTTGGTTGTAGGCTACCGGCAAAGTCACTTAAGATCCCTAAGAGTAAAAAATTACCAAACTTTGATAGAGCAGTTCTCAGAATTCATGGCAATTGGGAATTCTTTATTGGGACCTATGTGTGCACATGGGATCTATCTACAATAACCTCTCCCAGTTTTGGTCAACTCCAATCCATTTGACCGTGCCAAAATGAAATGCATTCTTACAAAATGCTTCAATTCCATGCAATGGAAAGGTGCTAGGAGTGAAATTTTGCATTCCATAGCTCATTGAGCCAAACTGACTGTACCAACGTGTCAAGATGGGTGGGTAAATTCTAGCGGAGGTCTCTTTCATTCACCAAGTGTCGCAGCGGTTTTGGGCAGTAGGCTATTGGTAAAGTCACATAAGATCCCTAAGAGCAAAAAATGTCAAACTTGGACGAAGTAGTTCTCAGAATTTGTGGCAGCTAGGAATGTTTTGTTCATACCTACAAGTGCACGTGGGTTCGTTCATGATAACCTCTCTCAATTTTTGTCAACTCCAATCCATTTGACTGTGTCGAAATGAAACACATTCTTGCAAAATGCTTCAGTTTCATGCAACACAACCTTGCTAAGAGTCATATTTTCATTCTACTCGTCATGGGGCCAAACCAACTATGCCAAAATATTGAGGTGGGTGGGTAAATTCTAGGGGAGGTCTCTTTTTATGCGCCAAGTGTCTCATTCATTCTAGCCAGCAGGCTACCGACAAAGTCACTTAAGATCCCTAAGAGCAAAAATCTGCCAAACTTTGATAAAGAAGTTCTCTAAATTTGTGGGAGATGGGAATGTTCTATTATGACCTATAGGTGCATGTGGGATCCATCCACAATAACCTCTCCCAGTTTTGGTCAACTTGAATCCATTTGACCGTGCTAAAATGAAACACATTCTTGCAAAATACTTTAGTTTCAAGCAGTGGAAAGGTGGTAGGAGTGAAACTTTGCATTCCATGGCTCATGGGGCAACTGACTATGCCAACACATTGGGGTGGGTGGGTAAATTCTATGGGAGGTCTCATTTCATGCTCCAAGTGTCACAGTCATTGTGGGTAGCAAGCTATTGATAAAGTCTAAATGTGCTAGGAGTGAAATTTTGAATTCTATAGCTCATGGGGCCAAACTAACTGCACCAACGCATCAGGGTGGGTGGGTAAATGTTAGGGGAGGTCTCATTTCATGCACCAAGTGTCCTAGTCATTCCAGGTTGTAAGCTATCGATAAAGTTGAAAGGTGCTAGGAGTGAAATTTTGTATTCCACAGCTAGTGGGGCTGAACCAATTGCCCCAACGCATCAGGATGGGTGGGTAAATGCTAGGGGAGGTCTCATTTCATGTGCCAAGTGTCCCAGTCATTCTAGGATGTAAGCTACTAGTAAATTTGAAAAGTGCTAGAAGTGAAATTTGGCATTCCGCGACATGTGGGGCTGAACCGACTACGCCAATGTGTCAGGCTGGGCATGTAAATGCTAGGGGAGGTCTCATTTCATGGGCCAAGTGTCCTAATCATTTTAGGTTGTAGGCTACTGGAAAGCGTATGAAACGAGACCTCCCCTAGCATTTACCTGCCCACCCCGATGCATTGGCATAGTCACTTTGCCAATAGCCTACAACTCAAAATGACTGAGACACTTGGCACATGAAAGGAGACCTCCTCTATCATTTACCCACCCACCTCGATGTGTTGGTACAGTCAGTTTAGCCCCATGATGAGCAGAACAAAAAATATGGCTCCTGGCAAGGTTGTACTACATGAAATTGAAGCATTTTGCAAGAATGTGTTTCATTTTGGCACGGTCAAACAGATTGGAGTTGACCAAAATTGAGAGAGGTTATGGTGGATAGACCCCATGTACACCTATAGGTCTAAACAAGATATTCCTAGCTACCATAAATTCTAAGAATTGCTCTATCAAAATTTGGTAGCTTTTTGCTCTTAGGGATCTTAAGTGACTTTGTTGGTAGTTTTCTACTTGGAACAACTACAACACTTAGCATACAAAATTAGACCTCCCCTAGAATTTACCTACCCACCCTGACATGTTGGTATAGTTGGTTTGGCCCCATTAGCTATGGAATGCAAAATTTCACTCCTAGCACCATTCCAATGCATGAAACTGAAGCATTTTGCAAGAATGTGTTTAATTTTAGCACGGTCAAATGGATTGAAGTTGATAGAAAACTAGAGAGGTTATTGTGGACAAACCCCACGTACACCTATAGGTCCTAATCAAGCATTCCCAGTTGCCATGAATTTCAAGAACTGCTCTATCAAAGTTTTACAATTTTTTGCTCTTAGGGATCTTAAGTGACTTTGTCAGTAGCCTATAGCTCAGAACAATTGGGACACTTGGCCCATAAAAAGAGACCTCCCCTAGCATTTAGCTACCCACCCTGATGTGTTGGTACAATTTGTTTGGCCCTACGAGCTATGGAATGCAAAATTTCACTCCTAGCACCTTTCCACTACACAAAACTAAAGCATTTTGGAAGAATGCATTCCTTGCCACCATAGGCAAACAAAATTGATTTAAAGAAAAACATAGGCATTTGTAGGTGCACTTGACATCCACCTATACATGCAAATAAGATGTTCATAGGTTTCTTTGCTTGACAGAGCAGTTAGCCCAAAGTTTGACACCTTCTTTGTCTTAGGGCTCTTGAGAGATTATCTATGTTTAATGTAGCCAATAATGACCAAGAGGCTTCGTCACTGAAAGGACACCTCCCTTAGAATTCACCCACCCACCCAATGTGTTGGCATAGTTAATTCAACCCCACAAGGTATGAAATGAAAAATTTTATTTCTAGCACTTTTCTAGTAGATGAAACTAAACTAAAAGCTATGTTATAATCTTCATTTTTTAGGTCTTTTCTCTACTCTTCTTAGGTTGATATGGTGTTCTCACTTGATCCATATGTGAATCATGCCAAACATCTCTCTCTCTCTCTTGCTCTCTTCCTCATTTTGCAAGAGAAAGACAAATGCACAGTTAGCGTAGGTAATGAGAAATTTGCATAATATCTATAAGAGAGTTGTTATCACATGTATTTACATAATTTATTTTGTGAATTGTAGTTAACTTCACTCACTAACTGGTGAGTGTGAGGAAACAAGTCTACTTGAAGGTAATGAAGGACAAGAAGGTAAATTTTATGAGGCAATGTAACTTCAGCCCTCACATTTCTTGAAAATTGTACAAAGAACACATCCATTATCATTGATAGCAAACATGTACACATGCATTATCCATTATAAGATGAAAACATAGTTTATCCATTTGCATGAGAAAGTAATGGATATATAAACTTTAAAGAAAATGCAATTGGAAAGTGTAAAACCAAATTCCATAACCTTTGAAACTGTCATCTATGCCTGTGTCAAATTAGGATCTTTCAGACAGGGTATGGACAGCCATGAAAGAATAAAGGATAAAGGAATTTTGATAGATGTTTTAGTTGCAACTACCCTAGGATTCATATATGCAAAGTGTGGAAGCATAGACAAGGCACATGAATTATTTGACATAATTCCTCAAAGAAATTCTATCTCATGGAATGCAATGATTGCAAGATATATGCACAAAATGGATTTTTTCAAAAAGGCTTTAGAAACTTTCAAGGAAATGCAATTGGTGGGTGTAAAGCCAAATTCCACAACCTTATCCAACATCCTCCTTGTCTATTGCCATATGGGATCTTCAGAATAGGGTATGGACATCCATCAATGCATAAAGGATATGGGAATTTCATTAGATGTTGTAGTTACAACTATCCTATGAGACATGTATGCAAAGTGAGGAAGCATAGACAAGGTAGGTGAACTGTTTGACATGATGCCTCAAAGAAATGTTATTTCATGGAATTCAATGATTGCAAGATATATGCACAAAATGGATTTTTTCAAAAAGGATTTAGAAACTTTCAAGAAAATGCAATTGGTGGGTATAAAGCCAAATTCCACAACCTTAACTAGCATCCTCCTTGTCTATGCTCATATGGGATCTTTGGAATAGAGTATGGACATCCATCAAAGCATAAAGGATATGAGAATTTTGATAGACGTTGTAGTTGTAGCTGCCCTAGGAGACCTGTATACAAAGTATGGAAGATCATAGATAATGCACATGAACTATATGACATGATGCCTCAAATAAATGTTGTCTCATGGAATGCAATGATTGTAAGATTTGCACAAGATGGATTTTTTCAAGAAGGATTTAGAAACTTTCAAGAAAATGCAATTGGCGGGTGTAAAGCCAAATTCCACAACCTTAGCCATCATCCTCCTTGTCTATGCCCATATGGATCTTTGGAACAAGGTATGGACATCCATTAAAGCATAAAAGATATGGGAATTTTCACAGATGTTGTAGTTGCAGCTGCCCTAGGAGACATGTATGCAAAGTGTGGAAGCATGGACAAGGCACATGAACTATTTGACATGATGCCTCAAAGAAATGTTGTCTCGTGGAATGCAATGATTGCAAGATATACACAAAACAGATTTTTTTAAAAAGTCTTTAGAAACTTTCAAGCAAATGCACAAAACAAACTTTCAAGCAAATGCTCAATTGGCTAATGTAAATCCAAATTCCACAACTTATCCACCATCCTCCTTGCCTATGCCAAAATGGGATCTACAGAATAGGGTATAGACAACCATCAAAGCATAAAGGATATAGGAATTTTGGCACATGTTGTATTCTCAGTTTCCCTTGTAGACATGTATGCAAAGTGTGGAAGCATAGACAAGGCATGTGAATAGTTTGGCATGACACCTCAAAGAGATTTCATCTTATGGAATGCAATGATTGTACAATATGCATAAAATGGATTTTTTGAAAAGGATTTATAAACTTTCAAGAAAATGTAATTGGCACGTGTAAAACCAAATTCCATAACCTTTGCAAGCATCCTCCCTACTCATGCCAAAATAGGATCTCTAGAATATGATATGGACCATAGAAGCATATATCTTTAAAATATACCAATATATTTCGATATATCCTGATATATTTCAATATATTCTGATATTGTTATTGTGATTAGTGATAATCATTATTGCATTTGACAACAACAAACACTTATGTTATTATTTATGATTTATGGGCTAGTCATTACTAGACAAAACTATCAAATGATTATGCTATCCCTTAGCTTGTCAATATTATTGCATCACAGATGTTAGTGTTGTCATTTCTACTTATCAATGAATATTGTTGTCATTATTTCATTTGTAAAATAGTTGTATTATTGAGGTAATTGTTTGGCAATTTTCATAATTACATTGAAGTTGTGAATAATGTTGTATCAGTTGAGATGGTTGTCGTCAGCATTGTCTTTGGACATAACTATACTTTTGTGATTAGTAATCTTATGATCACTAATCAATAGCATTCTATCATTATTATGACATATACATTCTTGATCAGTATGGTGTTTAGTAACATCCTTATTAGTACCATGGTCAATTAATATGGGCATCAATACTACAATCAACATTATAGGAAATATTAATGATAAAAATGATTATTATGATTTACATTGCTGAGACAGGACATTGTTGTCCTAAAATGCTTGTTGCTACCGTAAAATTAAGAGGTATTTCAAGAGTTTAGGGAGATTTTTGTGAACTATACTTACTATTTGCTTCTATGGTATGGAAAGCTATGAAAGAATAAAGGATAAGAGAATTTTGATATATGTTGTAGTTGCAACTGCCCTAGGAGACATGTATGCAAAGTGTGGAAGCATAGATAAGGCACATGAACTATCTGAAATGATGCCTCAAAGAAATGTTGTCTCATGGAATGCAATGATTGCAAGATATGCACAAAATGGAATTTTTAAAAAAGTATTTAGAATCTTTCAAGCAAATGCTTAATTGGCTAATATAAATCCAAATTCCACAACCTTATCCACCATCCTCCTTGCCTATGCCAAAATGGGATCTACAGAATAGGGTATAGACAACCATAAAAGCATAAAGGATATAGGAATTAAATGGCACATGTTGTATTTGTAGTTTCCCTTGTAGACATGTATGCAAAGTGTGGAAGCATAGACAAGGCATGTGAATAGTTTGGCATGACACCTCAAAGAGATGCCATCTAATGGAATGCAATGATTGTGCAATATGCATAAAATGGATTTTTTGAAAAGGATTTATAAACTTTCAAGAAAATGTAATTGGCACATGTAAAACCAAATTCCATAACCTTTGCAAGCATCCTCCCTACTCGTGCCAAAATAGGATCTCTAGAATAGGGTATGGACCATAGAAGCATATATCATTAAAATATCCTAATATATTTCGATATATCCTGATATATTCTAATATATCCCAATATATTCTAATATTGTTATTGTGATTAGTGATAATCATTATTGCCTTTGACAACAACAAACACTTGAGATTAATTGGGTTTTCCTAGAAAACTTTATGGACTTTGCCCTAAGCTAGGTCTCCAGCTTTTCTCACCCTAGGATAAGGGAACTTTGGAGATAGATACCACCCCACCTTGGGTGGAGTTTGTGGAAGGAAAGAAATAACCGTATTTTTGGGATAAAAGCCGACCTACTAATGATGTATTTTACTCCTTGTGCAGAGATGTTGCCGAGAACATGTCCTATTGCACCCTACAAGTGGCTGAGAATCCCCCTACCCTTTTGGAAACTTAGATTGCCAAGAACTGGTGGCCGAAAGTTGATATGAAGAAGGTTGACAATTCTAAAAAGATGTCTAGACTTCAAACTTGATGGAAGCCCTCCTAGAGGGTGGACCAAGCTCAATTTTGATGGGGCAGAGTAAAAGAATACAAGTCTGGCTAGTGGTGGTGGGATCTTTTGAGATAGTGAGCGAACCTGCTTAGCTACCTATGCAGGTGTGATCGGTATCCAATCCAATAATGTTGCTGAGGGTTTAGCACTGTTAAAAGGCCTACAATTAGCACATGCTATGGGGATGGATGATAAGCTTCAGTTCAAAGGAGACTCCAAAATTATCATTGACATGACCCAAGGGAGGTCTACTAGTGGATGGAAAATGAAAAGCATAACAAAAGATATCATCTGCCTTCTATCTAGGTTCACTCACAAGGAGGTTGGACATGTTTGCAGGAAGGGAAATAAAGTGGCTGATGCGCTAGCCAACTTAGGTTAGGGTTTGGACACTTGGCGTTACTGGAGAAATGTGAAAAACCTCCCACAACAAATTCAAAATCTTATTATCAAAGACTCTAATCCTACCCCTAGTTACCCATGTATCTAAACCCTCACTACACTATGGCTAACTGGAACATGCAGTGGAGAGCTAGAATCCACTGCCAGCTGGATACTATTAGTAGAATTACGAAGGCACTGATGTGGCTCCTATTTTGTACTTGCTATCACCTGCAGATTGAAGATTGCACTAAAGTCATATGCTGAGTTGGAGGGGCCATGGAGACGTTCCACCTATCTAGGTACGTGAAGTCCCAAGATTGCTTGACGCCACATGGCACGAACAATAATGATGATCATTTATTGTTCCCCCATTATGAGAAGAAAGGTTTTGATAGTCCGCATAAGATGAATTATAGCAAGTACACCACCTCAGCCAATGGGAAGGCTATGAAAATCATTGCTACCATTTTTATCGGCATTTTTGGGAATGGGAACTGTAGAGACTTAATTGCTAAGTTTTTTCTCACTTCCTACTCTGCTAAGTCTATTATCTCCAAGGTTTTTTTGCTTAAGATTGCCGACTGTGTGATGGGGGGGATAGAACACGCACAGAGCCGGGGTCGTGCAAAGAATTTAAACAAAATGAGACTGTCTGGTATATTTGTCAAGAAGGGGGTGTTGCTTCCTATCTATAGTGCCTTCAAGGATACGATGAGAACCTCTTTGTTCAATTCATGCGTTCTTATGATAACAGAAAGGCTAAGGTGGGCAATGTAACTATCGACATCTTTGAGGAGGGGATTGGTATGGCTACCGGCATGCCCTTTGATGGCACCAAGAACCCTAGAAAAAGTAAAGTCTCTGATAATGAGGGAATGAAGACTTTTCTTTAGAAGGATGAGGTCATGTACAACCTTCAAGGGGGTTTTGACAGGCAAAAGCTTCCTCAACCTTGGGACGAGGTATGTTTCATGATTATGAAATACTTTACTCTAGAAGGAAGGTTTAGAAGGTTTTTTTCATTATCATTTCACACTCCTGAATCATTTTTGACGTAGTAAGATTAGCAGTTTCCCATTTTACCTCCTCTCCTCCCTTGAGTTATCTATAATCATGGCTAAGGAACAGTACGCTCTAGACTCTAGTAAACCTGAACTCCCTCTTCACTAGGGGCTCATAATGAGGCTGTATAAGTTCAACCATGCTCTTTGTCCTCCCAAAACCCTCACCCTAGCCAAACTCGAGTCGTGCCCTTCTCCCAAAGATGCCAAGGAAATTTACAATCTAGTGATCATTACTGAAATTACCCCAGATTCATATATTAAATCTGTTAAAAAGAAACCCTCTATGATTACTAGCCCTGAGACCTCCATTGAGGACCTGACCCCTAATTCCTCAGTGGCTACCCCTGCTAAGAGGAAAACTTGCATGCTTCTCCCACTCAGGTTACCCCCCTTAAGAAAATTCGCAGCGTCACAGTTGATGAAAGGGGCACTAGTAGTGGTACTAGGGTTTCTAAGCTCATGGTGGTGGAGGAAGTGAGTTTGGAGGAGGAAAGTGAGAATACTAACAGTGTGGATGAAGACTACACCATTATTGAAAGCAAACCTAGGATTCCATCAGGTAGAAGATCCTCCAAATTTTTTCTAAACCATCCCCCATGCCTCAATAGTTGTTGGCTTTGAAAAAGGAATCCACTGAAGCCTTGTTGATAGGGGACATGTAGAAGATTGAGTATAGTGAGCAGCAGGGGAAAGAACAGATTGAGGAAGTGAATAAGGAAGACTCGGGGGGCCAACAAGGTGAGGAAGAGTTAAAGAAAAAAAACCAAAGAATGTCGATTGAGCAACATGGCACTAGTTCTGAAGGAAATAACAAGGTTGACAATAAGGTGGCAGAGACTGAATTCTTGGGTGGTGAAATTTCTGTTAACAAAGAAATGAAAATTGATAAGATTGTGGTGGAAGATGAGGGACCCAGCAACTTCCCTAAACTTAATGTTCATGGTTTGGACTTGGTTAGTTCTGAGAAAGGGAAAAAAGGTAAAGGTAACCAGAAAAAAGGTACCAAAATCAGTAAGAACAAAGAAATTGAAGACCTGACGGTGAGAGTTAGTAAGCTGGAGCAAAAATATAGCACTCTAGCTAAATTCTCTGCTAAGGTGATGAATAGATCTGTCATGACCCTAGCGATTCTTCAGGAGGCAGAGCTGTATGACAAAGGAAAGAAAGGAAAGAAGCTGAAGGACTACCAGGACATTTTCTAGTTTTTGGATGATGACTAGAACAAAATGTTTAATTAGCCACTGGTGGCTTGTTTGTGTCTTCTATTAGTCTACTATCGAACTACTGGTTCTGTGGTTTTTGTTTGTTTAATCTTACTAGTCTTTTGCTTAAACTCTGATGGTTGTTAAACTGTTATAGTTATTGGTGCACCTTTTTTGGCTTTACTATTATGGGATCGGCACCCTCTTTTGCTGCTTATCTAATAAAAAACAAACACTTAAGTCATTATTTATGATTTATGGGCTAGTCATTACTAGACAAAACTATCAAATGATTATGTTATCCTTTGGCTTGTCAATATTATTGCATCACAGATGTTAGTGTTGTCATTTCTACTTATCAATGAATATTGTTGTCATTATTTCATTTGTAAAATAGTTGTATTATTGAGCTAATCGTTTGGCAATTTTCATAATTACATTGAAGTTGTTAATAATGTTGTATCAGTTGAGATGGTTTTCATCATCATTGTCTTTGGACATAACTATACTTTTGTGATTAGTAATCTTATTATCACTAATCAATAGCATTCTATCATTATTGTGACATATACATTCTTGATCAATATGGTGTTTAGTAACATCCTTATTAGTACTATGGTCAATTAATATGGGCATCAATACTGCAATCAACATTATAGGAAATATTAATGATAAAAATGATTAATATGATTTACATTGTTGAGACAGGACATTGTTGTCCTAAAATGCTTGTTGCTACTGTAAAATTGTTGGCCTCATTTCAAACTTGCCAAAATTTAAACTTTTATTTCAAAAATTTCTAGTGGCAACCACCAATAAAGCTTTTGAAAGTTACTTAGAATGTCGATGAAGAGCCCCTTTTGGATGTTTATCCTGTTTTACTTAGTTACATCAGATTTAAAACAAGTTAGATGAACTTCTAAAGAAGTTGATTAAAGGTTAATAAGGCAGTTATTGTAACTACCTGTATTACAAGTTTTATTGCAAAATGTTTCAAGGTTTATAATACAATCGACTCCCCTTCCTCCACCATCATTTCCTTGCAACATAAATGGATTATTGACCTCCATTAAAGCACAACGTAATGCAATTTTTGTCAGATTTTTTGGTATACATGCCTACAAATCTGGAAACTAGATAAAGCACATGAACAGTTTGGTAGAATGCCTTGAAGAACTATGATTTCATGGATTGGAATAATTACAAGCTGCTCTGGCATTAAAACCATACTTCTCAACCTTTTCCAGTATCCTTCTAGTTCATACCAAAATGGGAAGATCTGCAGTAGGGTATGGACATCGGCCAAAGCCAGTTGGATTTATTTCGAACAATTACAAAGCAAAACTATAAAAATGTTACAAAGGGTACCTGCAAATTTGGAGATCATTGCATCTTTGCACAAGGATATAAATGGAAGTCATAGATGAGGGTTTGAATGTCTGCACATTCTACCTACCACACATAAATCTTCAAAGATTGCAAACCTGCATTCACCAGATCGTTTTCCTAGCCCGAGCCAAAATAAACAATGTGCAAAGGGTTTTAGACACCCATAAAATGTAATAAAATGAAGGTATTTGTCAGATATTAGAGTTGGAAATGCTCTGAAGACTTCTACACAAATCATGAAGCACAGCCATGGCGAAAGATCTCAGATGTAGTGCCTCGAAGAAATGTGGTCTCCTAGGATGCTAAGGAAGATGGTTTTATAGTATGCCTTAAGGAAATGTGATAACTTGGACTGCCAAATCCTATGACCTTTCGCCAGTCTCCTCACTACCTGAGAAATCTGCAGCACAATATCAACACCAGTCAAAGTATAATAGAAGGTAGATTTTTGTTAGATATGGTGGTTACAAGCACCTCAGATGATATATCAAGGTATGTAAACTGTTTGATAAAATCCCTCAAATAAATATGGTCTCATGGAGTGCATAACCCTTACGCAAGTATCCTTTAGTTTGCACCATGGAAGCTTTCAACAAGCTATTGACATGCATTAAAGAATAATAAAATGAGGATTTTTACCTGATATTGTAATTGGAATTGCTCTGGTAAGACATGTATTTAGACCCCTTTTTTTGCAAAATGAGGATCATAGCCAAGGCACAGGAATTGTTTGATAGAATGCCACAAAGAAACATGTTTTCATGGATGTCCATATGCCGAGAATAGTCAAGAAAGGAGGCACTTGAACTCTTTGGACAAATGCAACAGTTCGGCGTGAAGCCAAAATACATCACCTACCTTTGTGCTTTGTCTACATGCAAGTATGGTTGATGAAGGAAGAAAGAATTTCAGTTATATACTTCAAGATTACTACCTCATTCCCAAAATGGAGCACTATGTGTGTATGGTCTACCTTCTTTACCTTACTGGCCACTTAGGAGAAGCACACAAGTTTATTACAAAAATGTCATTTGAAGCTGCCATTCATGTCTAGAGAGCTTTGCTATCTGCATGCGAACTTCACTGCAATATTAGTATTGGATAACATGTGGTAGAAAAAGCTTTTGAGATTAAAGTCTAAGGATTCCAGGTACTATGTATTGCTCTCATATATCTATGCTACAACTTGCAAGAGGGATATGCACAAAAATAATATGATGAGAGACTTTTGGAGTATGGGCATTCTCTAGAGTATGGTTGATAACAAATATTTATCAATATCTAGTAGTTGCTGGTAGAACGGAAGCATAGACAGTGGATATGAGTTGTTTGATAGCATGTCTCAAAGAAACATAGTCTTATGGACTGCAAATGTTGCAGGATATGTACATAAAGATTCGTTGAAGGCTTTAGATACTTTCAAGGAATGTTGCAGTTGCAATCGCTCCCATGGATAGATATAAAAATGTGAAAGCATACACAGCATGGTGAAGTATTAGTTGTGTTGGAAACACTCATCCTCAAATCCATATTTTTCACAAGAACCTCTTCCTGATAATCTCCTCGGTCAACTTCATTTTTGGGCACTCTTTCTCTATCTCATAATGATGCTAGAACTTTTAGAGATAAGAGAGAGAGAGAGAGAGATCATGGAAAAGTTGCATCGTGGATATAGTGTTATTTCTTGATTTCAACCAAAATAGTCACCTACTATTTCACCATATGCAACAAACAAGTTGGCCTATATTTGTAAGCATGTTCCTGTCTTATGACAACATGGAAGCTTTAAATGTGAATGCTCATCTTATGAATTACAAAGATCACGGTGTATGCATAAAAAGGATATAGGAATTTCTATACAAATGAAATCAACCATTGTAAGGATAAATTCCACAAACGTCCTGCAGCATCCTCTCAACATGTACCAATTCAGCAACTATTGGGAATGGCTAGAGTCATGTTTTTGGGTTGTTTTGTAAATGATTTTCATGATTGAGTTTTTCCTGTTCGAGTCTAGTTTTCTATCTTTAATTGTAAAGTTAGGTTCATCCTAACTCTTTCTTACAAAGTAGTTATTTTAAGTGCCTAAGTTAGGTAGTTACTCTAAGTGACTATCTTCACAAAAGAAAGTTAGTTATTCGAAGTTAGTGCACTTATGAGGGTAGTTATACCAAGTAGTTACAAAAAGTGGTTAAGGTAGTTACCTTAAGTGGTTACTAACCTCACCTATAAATACAACATTGTAATTCAATCAAAGGGGGTTCCACTTTTTCGCATGATAGTGTATGAAAGACTCGAATAGTGTTATTCAAGTTTGAAAGCAAAAAGAAACATTCGAATGTGTGTTCAACTCGATTTCATGTGTTGTTATTGGTAGTCGTATGTTTAGTCAATAATGATAATGTGCTTTCCTTTCAAAGTTGCATTTTGAGAAAGATATTTCGCATTAAGTTTTGGTATCTCTAGTTGGGTGCATGGAACTTAAATTCATAAGTTTAACTCTTATTTCATCATTAGTGTTTGTTATTTCTTTGTTTTTGTTCTTATAATTCCAAAAAATCCAAATACCCCTATCATACGAGGGAGCTGCCCCTCTTAAAAGCAGAGAGGAATCAACATAGACCTGTGATTCTTCATCTATTGTGAGTAGGTTGTTGCTAATCCAAGAGCAAACAGAGTTACTCAAGAAGATTATTTTAAAGCAACAAATCTGTTTACCAACAGATTTTTGGTGACTTTGCTGGGGACTAACAAGCTGAAGCATTGGTGCCATTTATTCCTCAAAAATATACAAGTATCTCCCCAGAAAAGAAGTTGGTGACTCTATCTAAAAGAAGAATCCTAAAAGATGGTTTGGTATCGAAGAACCCAAATGCATAACTTGTAGTTTCCTGAATCAGACAGTGACAATGATGATGAAGATTATCCTTTTCCTACATCCTCTGCTCAACAAAATCAAGTTCTCTATGATCATAAGCAAGTAGAGTTTTTGAAGAGTTTCTATGGTGGCATGCAATTTGTTTCTAGCCAGATTCATCCTTCTTTGGTTCAAACATTGCAGAAGATTGAAGAAAAAGATGGGAAAGAGACTCATTTTATTGCTTGTGATCATAAGCCCCTATCAAAGGAGATTCATGCACCAGGATGTAAAATAGATTATGCTGAGATATATCATTTGCACAATGAGGACAGCAATGAAGAGGTAAAAGTGTTTCCTGCAAATGAACCTATATTTAATGCAACATCTTCTGATCAAAGGGTTGAAAGAGGCTCATTGGAACATGCATGTACTAGAGAAGAAGAAGTTATTACATTTCCTCATAATAGGACATCTCCACTGAAGCAAGAAGAAAAAGAAGAAGTGATAGAGATAAAAGAAGAAGATTGTATGGAAACATGCAATGATGAAGTAGAAATCTATCTAGACGATGACATGTTCTCAGTTTCTTTGAAGAATGTCACTCCTCTTGTGACACCTTGCTCTGGTTCAACAACTATATCTTCCAAGGAAGGTTCCCATGACATGGTTGATGTTCAAGGGAATGCAGAAGAAATTTTGGACCAAAGTGTAAACAAAGAAGATGAAGATGAGTTGCAAAGTGTTTTTCTGACATGCATGCAACCTAAGGAAGAGGAGAATGATGATGAAATAATACCGCAAAATCATCTCAAGACTCCTGAAGATAATTTTCTTTGTAAAGAAGATTTTATTCTTTCTCCTTTATCATCTATTGTATAAGAATCCTCAACTACTAGAATCAAAGGTACTACTCAAGAAGAAGTGTTGAGTACTCCCACTCCAATTATGCAAGAAGATCATAAGGATACCAGGATTGATGAAGAGCTACACGTTTTAACTTTTCGTTCACTACTTCCAAGAGAGGAAAATATTATTTCTGCTTCACTGATGATACAAGAAGATTTTCAGGAGGATAAAGTGCATAATGTAGATTCATCACTTTCTCTTCCTCATGTGCAACCCTTTGATAAAGAAGATCTTGAGTTAGTAATGCTAAAAAAGGAGGAATTTTCCTTCGTAGCACATGATTCAATGATAAAGGAGGACATTACTCATAAGAAGAATCAGTCACAGAGTATTCAGTTTTCTTCATTTCTTACTTCACATGAAGGATGTCCGGTTCATGATTTAGTTTTCTTTGATTCAAGCGATCAAAAGAATATTCAGATAGAGAAAATTGTTATGCTCAACATGAAACTAGAAGATATTATAGGCAATACCAATTTGATTCAAAAAGATTCAGAAGTTTATGATGAGAAATGGTTGTTTGGTGTACAATTCAAGGAGTCCTCACATTTCATTATTTCATTTTTCTCATCATCATAAAATGTCTACTGAGTCTGCAAGTACCTCATCCATGCACATCTCTTTTTTGTATAGGTGCCTATTTTTCTCAGCTCATTAATGGTTTCACATGATTATCTTGAAGCAGTCTGAGGTAGGAATCGCCTACCATATACATAGGTTAATTAGGAGTTTTTGTTGTGTCTATCTTGTTTTAGTTTTTGTTGGTTTTTGTTGTTTGCCTCATCTCTGATTGTCTTTGTTGTTTGTCCTTTTGTCTCGTTGGAGTCTCCTAGTTCTCCTTGTACATTATGTTATCCCCTCACTCTATTTTCCCAATGGATAAGGCACTATTCATTTCCATAGATTCTAGGTTCATCTTGTGTCCACGAGGTCCTTGTCCCCAGTTAGAGCCAGCTGTTGGCCTCATTTCAAACTTGCCAAAATTTAAACTTTTATTTCAGAAATTTCTATTGGCAACCACTAATAAAGCTTTTGAAAGTTACTTGGAATGCTGATGAAGAGCCTCTTTCAGATGTTTATCCTATTTTACTTAGTTGCATCAGATTTAAAACAAGTTAGATGAACTTCTGAAGAAGCCAATTAAAGGTTAAAAAGGCAGTTATTGTAACTACCTGTATTACAGGTTTTATTGCAAAATGTTTCAAGGTTTATAATACAATCGACTCCCCTTCCTCCGCCATCATTTCCTTGCAACATAAATGGATTATTGACCTCCATTACAACACAACATAATGCAATTTTTGTCAAATTTTCTGGTATACATGCCTGCAAATCTAGAAACCAGACAAAGCACATGAATGGTTTGGCAGAATGCCTTGAAGAAATGTGATTTCATGGATTGGAATAATTATAGGCCGCTCTGGTGTTAAAACCAGACTTCTCTCAACCTTTTCTAGTATCCTTCTAGCTCGTACCAAAATGGGAAGATCTACAGTAGGGTATGGACATCCACCAAAGCCAGTTGGATTTATTTTGAACAATTACAAAGCAAAACTATGAAAATGTTATGAAGGGTACTTGCAAATTTGGAGATCACTGCATCTTTGCACAAGGATATAAATGGAAGTCGTAGATGAGGGTTTGAATGTTTGCACATTCTACCTACCGCACATAAATCTTCAAAGATTGCAAACCTGCGTTCACCAAATTGTTTTCCTGGCCTGAGCTAAAATAAACAATGTGCAAAGGGTTTTAGACACCCATAAAACGTAATAAAATGAAGGTATTTGTTAGATATTAGAGTTGGAAATGCTCTGAAGATTTCTACATGAATCATGAAGCATAGCCATGGTGAAAGATCTCAGATGCAGTGCCTTGAAGAAACGTGGTCTCCTAGCATGCTAAGGAATATGGTTTTATAGTATGCCTTAAGGAAATGTGATAACTTGGACTGCCAAATCCTATGACCTTTCACTAGTCTCCTCACTACCTGAGAAATTTGCCACACAATATCAACACCAATCAAAGTATAATAGAAGGTAGCTTTTTATTAGATATGGTAGTTACAAGCGCCTCAAATGATATATCAAGGTATGAAAAATGTTTGATAAAATCCCTCAAATAAATATGGTCTCATGAAGTGCATAACCCTTGCACAAGTATCCTTTATTTTGCACCATGGAAGCTTTCAACAAGCTATTGACATCCATTAAAGAATAATGAAATGAGGATTTTTACCTGATATTGTAATTGGAATTGCTCTGGTAAGACATGTATTTAGATGCCTTTTTTTGCAAAATGAGGAGCATAGTCAAGCCACAAGAATTGTTTGACAGAATGCCACAAAGAAACATGTTTTCATGGATGTCCATATGCCGAGAATAGTCAAGAAAGGAGGCACTTGAACTCTTTGGACAAATGTAACAGTCCGATGTGAAGCCAAAATACATCACCTACCTTTGTGTTTTGTCTACATGCAAGTATGGTTGATGAAGGAAGAAAATATTTTGGTTATATACTTCAAGATTACTACCTCATTTCCAAAATGGAGCACTATGTGTGTATGGTCTACCTTCTTTTCCTCACTGGTCACTTAGGAGAAGCACACAAGTTTATTACAAAAATGTCATTTGAAGCTGGCATTCATGTCTAGAGAGCTTTTCTATCTGCATGCAAACTTCAATGCAATATTAGTATTTGATAACATGTGGCAGAAAAAGTTTTTGAGCTTAAAGTCTGAGGATTCCAGGTACTATGTATTGCTCTCATATATCTATGCTACAACTTGCAAGAAGGATATGCACAAAACGAATATGATGAGAGACTTTCGGAGTATGGGCATTCTCTAGAGTATGGTTGATAACAAATATTTGTCAATATATAGTAGTTGGTGGTAGAACGGAAGCATAGACAGTGGATATGAGTTGTTTCATAACATGTCTCAAAGAAATGTTGTCTTATGGACTTCAAATGTTGTAGGATATGTACATAAAGGTTCGTTGAAGGCTTTAGATACTTTCAAGGAATGCTGCAGTTGCAACCGCTCCCGTGGATAGATATAAAAATGTGAAAGCATACACATAGCATGGTGAAGTATTAGTTGTGTTGGCAACACTCATCCTCAACTCCATATTTTTCACGAGAGCCTCGTCCTGATAATATCCTCAGTCAAATTCATTTTTGGGCACTCTTTCTCTATCTCATAATGATGCTAGAACTTTTAGAGATAAGAGAGAGAGAGAGAGAGGCCATGGAAAAGTTGCATCGCAAATATAGTGTTATTTCTTAATTTCAACCAAAACAGTCACATACTATTTCACCATATGCAACAAACAAGTTGGCCTATATTTGTAAGCATGTTCTCATCTTATGACAGCATGGAAGCTTTAAATGTGAATGCTCATCTTATGAAATACAAAGATCATGGGGTATTCATAAAAAGGATATAGGAATTTCTATACAAATGAAATCAACCGATGTAAGGATAAATTCCACAAACCTCCTGCAGTATCCTCTCAACATTTGCCAATTCAGCAGCTATTGGGAATGGCTAGAGTCATGTTTTTTGGGTTGTTTTGTAAATGATTTTCATGATTGAGTTTTTCCTATTCGAGTATAGTTTTCTATCTTTAATTGTAAAGTTAGGTTCAACCTAACTCTTTCTTACAAAGTAGTTATTTTAAGTGCCTAAGTTAAGTAGTTACTCTAAGTGACTATCTTCACAAAAGAAAGTTAGTTATTCGAAGTTAGTGCACTTATGAAGGTAGTTATAGCAAGTAGTTACAAAAAGTGGTTAAGGTAGTTACCTTAAGTGGTTACTAACCTCACCTATAAATACAACATTGTAATTCAATCAAAGGGGGTTTCACTTTTTCACATGATAGTGTATCAAAGACTCGAATAGTGTTATTCAAGTTTGAAAGAAATAAAGAAACGTTTGAATGTGTGTTCAACTCGATTTCATGTGTTGTTATTCATATTCGTATGTTTAGTCAATAATGATCATGTGCTTTCCTTTCAAAGTTGGATTGTGAGAAAGATATTTTGCATCAAGTTTTGGTATCTCTACTTGGATGCATGGAACTTAAACTCATAAGTTTAACTCTTATTTCATCATTAGTGTTTGTTAAATCTTTGTTTTTGTTCTTATAATTCTAGAAAATCTAAATACCCCTATCATGCGAGGGAGCTGCCCCTCTTAAAAGCAGAGAGGAATCGACATAGACCTACAATTCTTCAACTGTTGTGAGCAGGTTGTTGCTAATCCAAGGGTGAACGAAGTTACTCAAGAAGATTATTTTAAAGCAACAAATCTATTTACCAGCAAAAATTAAGAGGTATTTCAAGAGGTTAGGGAGATTGTTGTGAACTGTACTTACTATTTGCTTCTATGGCATGGAAAACCATGAAAGAGTAAAGGATAAAGGAATTTTGATATATGTTGTAGTTGCAACTGACCTAGGAGAAATGTGTGCAAAGTGTGGAAGCATAGACAAGGCACATGATGATGTCTCAAAGAAATGTTGTCTCATGGATTGCAATGATTGCAAGACATGCACAAAATGGATTTTTTAAAAAAGTCTTTAGAAACTTTCAAGCAAATGCACAAAACAAACTTTCAAGCAAATGCTCAATTGGCTAATGTAAATCCAAATTCCACAACCTTATCCACCATCCTCCTTGCCTATGCCAAATTGGGATCTACAGAATAGGGTATAGACAACCATCAAAGCATAAAGGATATAGGAATTTTGGCACATGTTGTATTTATAGTTTCCCTTGTAGACATGTATGCGAAGTGTGGAAGCATAGACAAGGCATGTGAATAGTTTGACACGACACCTCAAAGAGATTTCATCTCATGGAATGCATTGATTGTACAATATGCATTAAATGGATTTTTGAAAAGGCTTTATAAACTTTAAAGAAAATGTAATTGGCACATGTAAAACCAAATTCCATAACCTTTGCAAGCATCCTCCCCACTCATGCCAAAATAGGATCTCTAGAATAGGGTATGGACCATAGAAGCATATATCTTTAAAATATCCTAATATATTTTGATATATCCCAATATATTTTGATATATTCTGATATTGTTATTATGATTAGTGATAATCATTATTGCCTTTGACAACAACAAACACTAATGTCATTATTTATGATTTATGGACTAGTCATTACTAGACAAAACTATCAAATGATTATGCTATCCTTTGGCTTGTCAATATTATTGCATCATAGATGTTAGTGTTGTTATTTGTACTTATCAATGAATATTGTTGTCATTATTTCATTTGTAAAATATTTGTATTATTGAGGTAATTGTTTGGCAATTTTCATAATTGCATTGAACGTGTTAATAATGTTGTATCAGTTGAGATGGTTGTCATCATCATTGTCTTTGGACATAACTATACTTTTGTGATTAGTAATCTTATGATCACTAATCAATAGCATTCTATCATTATTGTGACATTGATGCAGAGGCATCCACACTAAAACCTTGACATACAGCATGTATGTCCGCAACCCTTCATCATCATCATCATATTTCCCTTAACACTGTCAGCATCATCATATTTTCTCTTGCCGACCGATATCCTCCTGCAGACAAACCTTCGACCTTTCGCCTGTTAGCAGCATCATCATATCTGGCTATTAGCAGCATCATCATATTCGGCAAGCGCAAACATCCTCCTGATGTTCACTGTTCATCTTACCGCCAACCTCTATCTGCAGCATCATGATGTTCAACATCATGTTCATCAGCAGGATATAAAATATCCAGTTCCCTCCATATATCCTGATGACGACAACTTCATGCACCTTTCCTTCGATGCTTACGTCACCCCGATATCCTGATGACGATTATCCTGATGACGATGACGTCACATGCAGCTCCTCCAATATCCTGCTGTCCCGATATCCTAATGACAATTATCCTGATGACGATGACGTCACATGCAGTTCCTTCAATATCCTGTTGTTGGCCAAACTTAACATTATCGGCCCACGATGGTTTTATCAACCTGATCTTCTACCTTATGCCGATACGCTCCTCCTCGGCAACACCTAATGATGATCACCCCGAAACGCATTCACCTTATGCAAACGATTGCATCATGCTCACCTCCATCTACTCGGATGACGCCCGAAGTAACTGCAGGATATACACAGAAATATCCTGATGATGCCATTGTGACGAATTTCCAACCTTAGCGAATTTCGATCCGCCAAACCTCCTGGGGTGACCCAATCTGCTTCCTGGACAACTTTCCAGACTCTAACAACCAGCACGACCTAGCACATAGCCATGCTAGGGTTCTCAACACCTCTCGACTGCGATCCTACAAACATGCACATGAACAAATAGAAAATGTAAACTAAATCCTAGACTACTGTACATAGCCATTCCACCGATTCGACGAATCAACCGGTGGAATGGATCAGCGAATCCATGAAACCACCAGAACAGCCACACGATTAAACAATGGAATTCAACAGAGAATGAACACAAACAGGATCTCTTTATTGATTTCAAAAGATGCAATTACAATACTCTGTCTCTCCTCTCTGTGTCTCACTCCCTGCAAAGTCTGATCGATGATGTGCAATGTTGCCTAAAACCAACCGATCCTAATGCATAAATAGGATCTCCTGTGAGTACTACCACTTGATTCCCAGCGGCTGGGAGCTTCCAAGCGGCTGGGAGGATCCAACCGAACTAACAACCTAAACAGCTGTCCAAACAAACTATCTAAAAATAGTAAAGTATGGTCAACATGACCTTATTACATGCATTGGTCTTATAAGACCTTCTTGGAAACATTAACTAGACCTATAACAAACTAACTGCCTCATGGAGGCCAGCTGTCAGGTAGGTGCTCCTGCACCATACTCCCCAACAGAAAAGAACTCATGTCCCATGAGTTAGGTTGTGGAAGTCCTCCACCTTTACACTTTGCCTTTGCAGTGTCTTGACCTGTTCCAGCTTTGTCCTCTGCTGGCTCTCGGCTGCTCCAAGATTTCTGAACTGTAACTTGTTTTCTTGCAAGTAAATCCTCATGCCTGTCAATGTAGGCCCTTCTCTCACATACCTTGTGTTTGTTAGGTTGTCTTACCAGAACCTTTGTCTGAACTGCCTCTTGAACTTCTGCAATGTTCAACTCTGTCTTTCTTTCAACCTTTATAGGACAAACAATAGTCCCAACTATGACAACATCCTTGTCATTCCTCTCAACTGGTTGCTATTTGCAAACCTGTTTCTGAACCTGCTGCTGACCTCTGTCAGTCACAACTGAAACTATCTTCAAACTGTTGTCCTTAACAACTCCTTTCCCTGCAGTGTCCGCAACTGCCTTTATGCCTGCTCCTATAGGCATCTGCACAAACTCCTTCTTTCCCACTAAAATGATTTTGGCTGCCTCCTGTGCTGCAGCATTTGCCTGCAATGGCATCAACATAATAGTCTTCCCATCTTTCTTGATGGTGTAGGTATTAGCATACCCATCATACAGTACCCTCCTATCAAATTGCCATGGTCTACCCAACAGTAGGTGACAACATTCCATGGGCAAAATGTCACACAAAACTCTATCCTGATATGCTCCAATCTGAAAATCCACATATGCCTGTTCATAGACAAAAAGTGATTGACTATCACTCACCCAAGATGCCTTGTAAGGGTGTTGGTGTGGAATCCTTTCCAAATTTAGTTTATTCACCATTTCTTGAGATACCATGTTGTCTGTTGAACCAGTATCAATGACAACCTTACATACTTTACCTTTGCTCTTGCATGTGGTCTTGAAAAGAGCTCTTCTTTGCATCATATCCTTTGATGTCTGCAAACTAGTTCTCCTTAGCATCAATGCTTCTCCCTCCTCAGGATATCCATAATTGTCAGGAACTCTATCTTGATAAGTGTTTAAACTTTGTACACATTCCTCTACTTTATCTTCTTGCACAAGTTGTACTCTCTTGTCATTCGTTCTATCATCTCTGGATGATGAACCTTTGCTTTCTGGACATTTGAAAAATGGATGACCAAACTCACCACAGGTGTAACACTTTCCTGAAAATGTAGTAGAACCTCTACCACTTCCAAATCTGCCTCTATTACCTTTCCATCCACCTCTGAAATCAGACTGTCCCTGTCCTTTACCAGTGTCTTCTTGACCCTCATTGGTTTGCCTTGTTGTAGGGGCTAATCCTCTTCCCCTCATATTGCTGCCTCTTCCTCTCATGGACTTATTTCGTCTTCTATTCATCTTTTCTTCAATCCTGATTGCCATTTGGTAACAATCTTCCACATTCTTAGGGTTAGCTAAAACTAACTCATCCTGTATGTTCAATCTCAAACCAGCCAAGTACCTAGCCACCTTTTCTACCTCATTCTCATGATGACCAGATCTCATACTCAACTTATAAAACTCCTCAGTATATGCCTTCACATCCATTTCCTTCTGCCTTAAAAATTGCAGCTTCTTAAACATCTGAATTTCATAATCCTTGGGCAAGAATTTACCTTTGATCCTTGCTACCATTTTATCCCATGAAGTGATCTTTGACCTTCCTTGTTTCCTTCTCTCGGATTGTACATAATCCCACCATACCAAAGCATGACCTCCTAACTTGGTCTTTGCAATCTTTACCTTCTGATCCTCAGCAACATCTTCACATTCAAAGTGATTATCAAGTGCAGCAATCCAATCCAGTAACTCATCTTCATTCAAACTTCCATTATACTTGGAAACATTAACCTTTACCTTAGGTTTACCACTCTGCACTGCCTTTAACAGTTTTGCAAATCTCTGGTCTTCAGCATCCAGATCTTCAGCTACCTCTTCATACTCTTCAACAGCATCTTCATCTTCTTCTGACTCACTGTCTTCCACTTCCCTCTTTTTGTTCTTTTCCAGGGCTACAAGCCTGGCTTGAAGTGCTTCAGCAAGCTCCTTCATCTTCCTCATCTCTCTGGCATGTTTTTCCTTCATCTCCTACAATTCCCTTGCAGTACCATTACCTTTCGGAGGCATTTTGTCAACCTCTCACTCCTCTACCTCTGTCTTTTCAGTGACAGAATCAACACACAATAGCCCAGACCTTTTGCTGAGCTCTGATACCACTATGACGCAGAGGCATCCACACTAAAACCTTGACATACAGCATGTATGTCTGCAA
Organism: Cunninghamia lanceolata; assembly: GCA_027924645.1. Classification (NCBI taxonomy): domain Eukaryota; kingdom Viridiplantae; phylum Streptophyta; class Pinopsida; order Cupressales; family Cupressaceae; genus Cunninghamia; species Cunninghamia lanceolata. The sequence continues at coordinate 11,081,806 of BSBN01000108.1, forward strand.
CCCTTCATCATCATCATCATATTTCCCTTAACACTGTCAGCATCATCATATTTTCTCTTGCCGACCGATATCCTCCTGTAGACAAACCTTCGACCTTTCGCCTGTCAACAGCATCATCATATCTGGCTATCGGCAGCATCATCATATTCGGCAAGCGCAAACATCCTCCTGATGTTCACTGTTCATCTTACCGCCAACCTCTATCTGCAGCATCATGATGTTCAACATCATGTTCATCAGCAGGATATAAAATATCTGGTTCCCTCCATATATCCTAATGACGACAACTTCATGCACCTTTCCTTCGATGCTTACGTCACCCCGATATCCTGATGACGATTATCCTGATGACGATGATGTCACATGCAGCTCCTCCAATATCCTGCTGTCCCGATATCCTGATGACGATTATCCTGATGACGATGATGTCACATGCAGTTCCTTCAATATCCTGTTGTCGGCCAAACTTAACATTATCGGCCCGCGATGGTTTTATCAACCCGATCTTCTACCTTATGCCGATACGCTCCTCCTCGACAACACCTGATGATGATCACCCCGAAACACATTCACCTTATGCAAACGATTGCATCATGCTCACCTCCATCTACTCGGATGACGCCCGAAGTAACTGCAGGATATACACAGAAATATCCTGATGATGCCGTTGTGACGAATTTCCAACCTTAGCGAATTTTGATCCGCCAAACCTCCTGGGGTGACCCGATCCGCTTCCTGGACAACTTTCCAGACTCTAACAACCAGCACGACCTAGCACATACCCATGCTAGGGTTCTCAACACCTCTCGACTACGATCCTGCAAACATGCACATGAACAAACAGAAAATGCAAACTAAATCCTAAACTACTGTACATAGCCATTCCACCGATTCGACGAATCAACTGGTGGAATGGATCAGTGAATCCATGAAACCACCAGAACAGCCACACGATTAAACAATGGAATTCAACAGAGAATGAACACAAACATGATCTCTTTATTGATTTCAAAAGATGCAATTACAATACTTTGTCTCTCCTCTCTCTGTCTCACTCCCTGCAAAGTCTGATCGATGATGTACAATGCTGCCTAAAACCAACTGATCCTAATGCATAAATAGGATCTCCTGCGAGTACTACCACTCGATTCCCAGCGGCTGGGAGCTTCCAAGCGGCTGGGAGGATCCAACCAAACTAACAACCTAAACAGCTGTCCAAACAAACTATCTAAAAATAGTAAAGTATGGTCAACATGACCTTATTACATGCATTGGTCTTATAAGACCTTCTTGGAAACATTAACCAAACCTATAACAAACTAACTGCCTCATGGAGGCCAGCTGTCAGGTAGGTGCTCCTGCACCAGACATATACATTCTTGATCAATATGGTGTTTAGTAACATCCTTATTAGTACTATGGTCAATTAATATGGGCATCAATACTGCAATCAACACTATAGGAAATATTAATGATAAAAATGATTAATATTATTTGCATTGTTGAGACAGGACATTGTTATCCTAAAATGCTTGTTGCTGCTATAAAATTAAGAGGTATTTCAAGAGGTTAGGGAGATTGTTGTGAATTGTACTTACTATTTGCTTCTATGGTATGGAAAGCCATGAAAGAATAAAGGATAAAGGAATTTTGATATATGTTGTAGTTGCAACTACCCTAGGAGACATGTATGCAAAGTGTGGAAGCATAGACAAGGCACATGAACTATTTAACATGATGACTCAAAGAAATGTTGTCTCATGGAATGCAATGATTGCAAGATATGCACAAAATGATTTTTTTCAAAAAGGTTTTAGAAACTTTCAAGCAAATGAAATTGGTAGGTGTAAAGCCAAATTCCACAACCTTAGCCAACATCCTCCTTGTCTATTCCCAAATTGGATCTTTAGAACAAGGTATGGGCATCCATCAAACCATAAAGGATATGGGAATTTTGACATATGTTGTAGTTACAACTTGCCTAGGAGACATATACACAAAGTGTGGAAGCATAGAAAAAGAACATGAACTATTTGAGCCTCAAAGAAATATTGTATCATGGAATGCAATGATTGCAAGATATGCACAAAATGGATTTTTTCAAAAGGGCTTTAGAAACTTTCAAGGAAATGCACAAACTAAACTTTCAAGAAAATGCAATTGGCACATGTAAAACAAAGTTCCACAACCTTATCCAACATCCTCCTTGCCTATGCCAAAATGGGATCTTCATAACAGGGTGTGGACAACCATCAAAGCATAAAGGATATAGGAATTTTGTCACATGTTGTATATGTAGTTGCCCTTATAGACATGTATGCAAAGTGTGGAAGCATAGACAAGGCATGTGAACTATTTGACATGATGCGTCAAAGAAATGTACAGCCTCATGGAATGCAATGATTGCAAGATATGCACAAAATGGATTTTTTGAAAAGGATTTATAAACATTCAAGAAAATGTAATTGGCACGTGTAAAACCAAATTCATGTAAACATAATTGATCATCATATTATATTTAATGTAAATTGTCATATATATAATGTCATGAACATAACATATAGTCTATATATAAAGCCATATATGGATGTACAAACAAAGCCATACAAGCATATACAAAGATATACATTGGTAACATACAAAAGTATGTATACAAAGCCATCTTGGCATATAAAAAATGTCCCAAAATAAAATTTCATATGAATTGATATCAAATAATCAGTGACCCTTGTTTGGCCATGAATATGGAGAGTCAATCAATGACTCATCCTCTCTCTCCCATTGACTAGACCTCCTCGACAAAGATTTTTGAAGCTCCACCTGTTAATACAATCAAACAATATGCACATTAATATAGAAAACATGAAATATATAACATTGCATATGTAATCAATCACTTATTGCTAAATGATGATCCCTCTCAATCATTTTTTCTCTCTCTTCATCCATAGCTAGATGGGTTGGAGTCGTGACCACCTGTGAGAAGCACCAAGAAGAAAAATTGAGTAAACATGAATATCATTTATGTACATCAAATGACATGATATAAAACAAGAAATACAAAATGTCATTTACATGTTGCTGGCTCATACCTCAGTCAAAGGATTTGCAGACAAAGTAGTTGCAGTAATTCCCACTTATGTTGACTAACAAAGATGAGGAGGAGTCTCCATATTCAATATCTGAAAATAGAGTTCAAGGTTATTTGACCAAAATAGATACATAACATTATTTAAATTCATAATAATTACAAATGGTTAAATTTACCTCCATGAAAGTGGTTATGCGTCCAGGGGACCAAGGAAATCATGGAGGTGGTGGTGAAGCTCCCTGTTAATTATTAAATTGTCACTAAATAAGATTACCATTGATATATGTACTATATTTATGATCATGTGATGAATTACATACCTATTGACTTGACCTCCTCTCATAACCCTATACTTAATGGCTAATAGATGCAGGATGAAGACTTTGACCCTAGAATTTCATAGTGCAGACAATTACATACATTAATTTTGACTTATAATATAGATATTCATATAATTAATTACAAATTTCAAATACAAATATATTATATCAAGATGAACCTTGTAAAAAATTACCTTAGAGTCAATACTAAACATATGCTATAAGAGGTCATCTGTGAGAACAATATCATCTAATACGCATTTGTCCATCATAGGCTGCTGCCCCTACATCGCAGCATCCTAGCAAGAGTCATGTGTCCCATAATCGCACGAGTTCCCACATGAAATGAAAAGATGTGGGAACAAACGATGCCTACTTCTCTCACCCTCATCGGCCTGGGTGAGAGAATTCAATGAATGCAGTGTCTCCACCTCAACAGTCTCCTTCAAAGTCGAAGGGAGGGAGACATGTGCTAGCCTCATGAGGGGTCTAGGTACATGGTTATGGTCTCAATGTGTCCCCTCTCTATATTGGGCAGAGCCACCACCTCTAACCTAGAACTCTCGAATGTCAAAGTAATTAGGAATCTCCTTGAGGACGAACTCACAATAGAGTTTACTCAAGAAATATTGCAGCACCTCATTGTATTACAAGGACTCTCACCAAAGACCATGTACCATCTATCCCAAAAGTTTTGGGATATATCTTGGTTCACACACTAATGAATTAGGAATTGTTTGCAAGTCTCTTTTAGTGTTTGGCCAGTTTTAGGATTGATAAAATGCAAACATAATGCAGATTTTGTAATTTTTTTGTCCTCCACTTGTTTGTAAGACAATTTATCAACATAGTATTGTTGACTCCTTTCCCTATAGTCATTCCATTCAATGATTTAGTTTGTCACCAATTCAATGTGAGAAACAATCACCTTTAATGACTTGGCAAGGGCTCTCCTATGATCGATGCTTGCACTTGGCCTATTTAATGTTTCAATTAAGGTTTCAAGATGTTTTTTGTTTTCTTCAATTTCCCCTAAATAGTTTTCTTGTGTCTCTTTCATGGTGAAGACATGAAGGTGGGAGGTTTTGATGGTTTTGAGGATTTTGGGGATTGTTTTGAGCCTCCTCTACTAGATTAGTGTTTGTGGTGCCTCATTAATTGAAAATTCAACATAAAAATCGAATCAAACATTGCAAAATTAAAAATTTCTTTTCAAATTCACAAAAATCAATCAAACCCTACCTTGTTCAGCTGCTACACCATCTACAATTCATTCATGATGTCCTTAGGAGCAAGATTGGTGAGGAGGCATGGTGAAAATATCGATTGCACTTAGAAATTGCTTGAACCCTTCTTCTTCTTCTAATGTGCTTGACCTATGAAAGCTAAAACTTACTTGCCAAAAAGGGGAAATGAGCCATCACCTAATGTAGACTTGGTTTTTATTTTAAATTTTTCTTTTGTAAAATACAAGTGCATTATAATACACTTGCATTATAAGACACTCACATTTTGGCTTGTATGGGACCAAAAAGTCATGTGGTGAGTTTTTGGTCCCTCATCTCTTTGCATTTACCCTAAGTAAACTTAAGCGTATGTGTGAATAGTTTGAACCTTCAAAGAGGAGATATCTAAACTAGTTAGATAATGACACTATTTACACTAACACCCCCCTTAAGTGCAACTTAGGGAGAATCAATACAAAGATGATGATGTTAGGCACCCATGTACAAATGAATTTCTCATAAAGTAGAGAAAAAAAGAAAACCTTGTGCGGAAAAACTTTCCTTCAGAAGAGAAATGATGCAAATAGAATTGTACAAGTTAAGAAGAAAGAAGAGAAGGAGGACTATACATGGCCCCCCAAGGACTAATTCTAACACTAATGAATAATAGATATCCCTCATAGGAGAGAAAAGATGAGAAGTTCAATGGGACCCCCCAGAAAATGTGAAGGAATGAACTCCATGAGAAGAGATGGATCATCCCAAAACTGAGATGAGAAGACTAACCATGTACCTCCCCTCAAAATACCTCATGTAGTGCTAGTAGATGCTCGAGACTGGATGTTGAAGACAATCCACAAATGTTGAACAACATTTCTCCCCTTAGGAAGAAATCAAACCATAGAAGTGTGGAAAGAATCTTCCCATTCCGGATAGCAACATGTATACAAGAAGAAGTATGAAGGTCTCTAAATTCTACACATGATTCAAAGATGTAGATGGCTCCTATGATGTCTTTGAAGGATGCTCAAGGATCACTAAGCCAATGTTGATGTGTGACAAATACTAAGATTTAGGTACAGGGACCATAGATGTATGGTGATATCTAGACCCAAAAGATTCTGATACTAATGCAGAGGATGTCAAAATACATGATGACAGAATCAAACATGTGGACTCATAATATCTACAGAATCTACCAGGATAGACACAGATTAGGTTAAGGAAGAGCAATCAAATATGAAGAAGACAAGGTAGATGCAACTTCACTGAAGCTATCATCGAATAGAAGACGAATGTCCTTAATGGTGTCTCTAAAATCTGTGATGCGGGACTTTATGAAAAGACATGAAATGTCAGGCAGATATGCATCCTAATGTGGCAGATCTGGAAAGATGATAACCATATTCTGGTGTAGAGAATCACTGGAATCCATGGAGATATCAACTTTGGAATCAGATGTAGCAACAGGTGATGATGGTGTAGATGGGATCTCAATGTAAGTCATCTGACTACCATGTACATACCCAATTGATGGTGTCTCACAAGCTAGTTTAATAAGATGATATTTTTTGCAATTTCTTTATTAAGAACAATACAAAATATGCATGAAAATTTTGTTGTTATAGTTCATCAATTTGGTGATGATGGCATTCTTCTGTTGTATGCCATTTTAGCCCACAATATCCACATTTGATCTTTCATTTGTTACACGGTTTATTGAGAATACTCAAATGAAAGGGATTATGTGTGAGAGACATGATCAAATTTTAAGCACTATCAAAGTAGAATTGAAAGTTCCTGTTGATGATTGTTTTTACACATTCATAACAAAAGTTAAAATTCACAAAATGAACCTAACTGTCTTGAAAGATATGAAGAAATCAATTAAGATCACTTAATCCCAATTTTCTACATGGTCAGGTCTTGACCTTGTGAATAATTCAGTAGGTTAATGTGAAGCTATAATATCCAAGGGGCCTTACTTGATTTAAGGTATTTTATGACTCACTGGACTCGAATTATGTAAAATATCACAATTATCAACATTTTCTTCATTCCTTTGCATAAATTTATTACTGTATCACAAAGCTTTATATGATTTATATTAACACAAGCTTTTCTTTTCAAATATTATGAAAATTGCCAAATATCAACTCAGTTGTTCATTTTTCCTTCAAATATCAGACAATCTCCTTTACATCTCTACATTTAAGCTAAGTATTTCAAATGTTTAAGAAAAATTAGAGAAATCTAAATTAAACTTCATTTTGCTATATGATCTAAATGTTCTGTTATGCATGTTGTAAGTAGTACAACAAACTTGATTAAATCCATAGACTAAACCTTTAAATGTAAGCCCTGAGTATTTTCATGAACATACATTCAAGATTGCAAGCTTTTGAAAGAGATAATATTTTAAATACAAATAAAAGCCAGAAAACACTCTTAAAGTAGATGTAGAATTCCAGAGATATTTGTATTCAAAATAAATAGTCATATATGGTTTACAATGTATGAATGACTCCTTGCTTCATTAATCAACTTACAAAAAACTTACAAAATGTCTTACAGATACAGTAAGGAAGCTAGATGTTCCACGCATTCCTTATTGTAGACACAGGCGACCTCCTATTCTAAACTAAAATGTTCTTCTATTCAAAATGCTAGGACAAATTACAATTTTCAGCTCTATTCTATAAATCCCTATGTAAGTCATTACAAAGTAAAGGGGCTCAACATATAGATTTGATTATCCCCAATACGATTACAAACCCTAGTCAATCAGCGGTCCATACCTCAAGTGCAACATCAATGGTGGAAAACAAATCCTGCCAAAAATCTCTGAGGAGCATACTCCATACTGAGCATAAGGATGCCCTTTGGAAACCCTAACAACCCCAAAATATTTCTTCTCATTGAAATCATTTACTCTCACTTCTTTTATGATCTGATCCGCCCTTTGTGATGTCATCGTCATTAAAGCTCCACCTTCCATATACCTGCACACCTGCCAACAAACATAAAAAATGGATTTTAAAATGCACGTCGCCTTCATCAATTTAATACCTCTTCTGAATGTTAGATGGACATTAATTACAACAATTAATGCGCCAAAAGTTTGGCCTTCTACCTCAGTTTTTGCTTTTTAAACCCTTTTTACCGTTAGTTTAATTTCGACATACATCCTATTTTCTTTGTATGTTCCTTTTGTATGTTCCCTTTGTATGTTTACATACAAACATATATTCAAACAACCATGACTAACATTCTTTCCCTTTTGTCCGTACTTGTACCTTTCATTTTGTATATCGCTCTTGTATATTTTCTTGTATGAGCGCATATACAAACAACCCTATGCAAACCTCCTTTCAATACCCTTTATCTCTTTCGATGTTTTTAATTCCTTTGTATATCAGGTAATGTATATTAAAAATTCAAAGATTTTTCTATATTGAACTTCCTTTTGACATCCGGCTTGTATCTTTTACTTGTATCTTTCGCTTTGCATATCGGCTTGTATATCACAGATATACATTGTTATTATACAAGCGCGATGTGCAAGCAATGGAGCCCACATTACTTTCTCCTTGTATCTCTGTGATACAACAATACTTGCATCAAAAGCCTTATATACAAGCATAGATACATACAAAATCCTTTGTATGTCCTCTTCGGACTTCAACTTTTATAAACCATAGTTTACTCATTTTTGGCACCGCGACATGTATAAAAGTGTCATGCATCTTTTGATATACTTTAAGTCATGATGCATCCTTTTAACCAGATTTTAATCTTTCTTGAGTTCCACATTGCATGTACCGCAATGTATGTCTCGAAACATACATACAAAGCCCGAAATATACAACAATAAAACTTTACTTCATAATCCTTTCGGTTCCGCACTATGTATATAGCTTTGTATATTTCGCTTTGTATGTCCTCCATTTGCCTAACATACAAACATAAAATGCATTCAACGGACTTAACCGATTATTCATTTAAACTTTGACTGTGTCAGACTCGACTTGTATGTAGGAATAAAATGTTATCAAAATGCATACAAGTACAAAGATTTAATAAACCTGACTGCTCCCTTATGTGACTCATATAATGATCCAATATACAAACAACTTTGTATATGAGCGACCCGACATACAAACGACTTTGTATATGCAACATGCAAACCCTCTTATTGTACATTTTACCAAAAACACATATATCTTGCAAAATATTTGAAATTTTAAAATGGTTCAAAAAGCAACCCTCACTCATTTTTGACAAGGAATTCACCCATATTCTGCTCTGGTACTTAATGTTATTTTTTCTTTATTTTCAACAAGGTTTGTAACTTTCACCTCCTTTTCCCTTTTACCACCAAACGGACCCACACACAAAAGCAAAAGCCACAGCCACAACAGGGGTCCTCATTTTGTTAATAAGTAAAATAGGGTGTGTTGTGAGCATCACAACAACTAGCAACCAAACAAAACAATTAAATTCAAAAACTATCAAAGAAAACTAAATGAAATAGATTCATAATTTCCAATTGTCTTTTTTGCAAAATCATCATCCAATTTGAGACATAATGTATTCAATAAGGTGCATGAATCTTCCTTTCAGTTTAAGTGGGTGCACGTGATTAATAATCCTCATCTTGATAATCAGTTGAACAAACCAATGACTGATATTAGCCTACATAGTTGATGTCATTCCCTCATAGCCAACCAGATAGAGCCTTGCTGCCAGCAGGCATAGCCTTGACAAGGCTATTGTTACAATTCTCCTAAGTAGAGCCCCACTGCCAGCAAACATCTATAGCCTTAATAGAGTTACTTAGATGACTTAATCTAGATTTTCAGTAAAATCCATTTTATTTATTTATTTTTATATTTTGTATTTGATAGATATTTCATAAGATATTACAGTTGTAACTTCATGATGCAAGGAATGATCACTTGCTAAAATTAAGCTAAAAATTGTAATGGTAGCAAGGGTGACCTCTAATTTTTCACCTAATATCTACACTGGTAGGTTCAACAAACCCAAGGATTTTAGGTGTGTCATTGTGAGAAACTTCCCTTGAATACTCAACCCACAGTTATTGAATACAAAATTTCACAAGTCAAACAACTTTCTACATTCATGACAGTCACAACAAGTTATGCATAGATTTCAAATAATTAACCTGAATGTTCTAAATTTTCTATTGTTTTTAGTGGTTGTCAGTCTACTCTTGCATACTCTAAATCAAAATAAAGACCCCAGCACGTAGGAAAACAACAAAACAAACAAAGCAAATGGACTGTACAAATAACTAACTACGAAAGGAAACAACACAAAGCAAGACAAGAAAACAAAGAAAAGAAAATAAAACAACCACCCCCCCACCCCCAAACTATACAAGACACCACTGGGCAAATAAAACCCAGGAAAATACCCAAAGACACCTATATTAGCATACTTCCTTAGATTGTGTAGGAGCATCAGGGCACTAGTTATGGTTCTGATCCTAGCAAATTCATCTTTGAATTCTGAAAAATGTTCTTATATTCTGAATTCATTGTGTTTAATAGAATAAATTCTGATAATTAGCAACTAGGGAAGCTCATCATGTTTATGACTAAACCACATGCATGTCTTATCCTTTGAATTTCCATAATCAAAATAGTATTCAACATTATTCACTATGGAAGGGAGAAATACAACCTGGTGTATCTCCGGTTCTGTTGGACATGCTTGTTCATTGACAGCTGGTCCTCCATTTAACTATGCACTTTCATTACTTAGCTCAATGTCTGGTCTCACTTTGAATTGAAGGATGTATGACTCTTGATGGATTATTTCTTCATCTTTATCCACATCTATCTCTTCATTCTGGATGTTCAGTTTATCCTCAAGTTCAGGAAACGTCTCAATGTTCTCTGCAATTCTCTGTACATTATCATCTAAATGAGTACCATCATAATCTGACATATCTAAATTTATCATTTCTAAATTACTTGGCTGTGAATGCAAAACAATGTTTGATTCATGAAAATACTTCCCTATTTCACTTTCAAATAATGCTAGAGTGATGCCTGATTATGCACAACAATAGCATAATCCTCCATATCTTCCATTTTCAAGAATTGTTCCTCAAATAATTTAGTCCTATCATTCAGCAAAGTACCTAGTTCCATTATCCTGCAACAATCTTGGATTTGGTCATTCAATTTAAAGCTATCAAATAATAAATCAAGATTTACTTCTTTTCATATGATTCCTTTATTTGCTGATATAGAAACTTCTTTAATTTTAGTGCACTTTAATTTTGTCAATGCTTGTTTACATTTCTTTGCCCAATCATTTTCGTTAAAACTTTTCAAATCAGATCCAGAGGTTTCTTCTTGATAAATATTACTTAGTATTTCAATATATTTATCAAATGTATCAAGATCAACTTCACTTTTCTTTTTCTTTTCATTAAATCCTCTTTGCTTACCATCTAGAAAATGAACATGAGTTGTGATTTCCTCCCTATTTTTTTAGGATATTTATACCTGTCATTAGCTTTATCCACATTTGAACCTTGACAAAAAAGTAGATTATTTTTCTTACCATCACATGATTCCAGAAAAGAGATTTTACTATCCTTTATTTCTAGCATTGGTTCAATCTTTGCATTCTTTGAACAATTAATGATTGCTGATATTGCATCCTCTTGCTGCTCCATAATCTCCTTATTTTCCTGCCAACCTTTATCCCTATACACATCTAAGAAAGAGATCAATCCTTTTAAAGACAAATCTAACCTTGTAAGAAAATTTAGACAATTAATTTCACCATGCTCTGTGGACTTATGTATCCTGCACCTTCCACATTAACCAAAGTTAGATAAATTTTTAGGATAAAGTTTCCTATTTAAAGTTTCTTGAAAGATAGGAATATTAACCCAGAAATTGTCCTCATATGAGTCCATTGAAAATGGTACTTTGTTTTCAACTTTTTAGTTTTTTGAAATTTTATGAGATCTAACATATCTCAGAATAAAACATTAAAACTCAAAAAAATAGAATAGTCCCTGAAGTTTGAGCAATACCTTTGCAAAAAAACATCCAAATTCTTTCAAACAAAACACTCAAATTTCCAAAAATGATCCTCCTGGCTAGCCTACACAAAATCAACCTTAAATCCTATCAGGCCCTCCTTCTAGCACCAAAAACTATTGTTGATTGTTTTTACACATTCTTAACAAAAGTTAAAATTCACAAAATGAACCTAACTGTCTTGAAAGATATGAAGAAATCATTTAAGATTACTTAATCCCAAGTTTCTATATGGTTAGGTCTTGACCTTGTGGATAATTCAGTAGGTTAATGTGAAGCTATAATATGCAAGGGGCCTTACTTGATTTAAGGTGTTTTATGACTCACTGGACTCAAATTATGCAAAATATCACAAATATCAAGATCTTCTTCATTCCTTTGCATAAATTTGTTACTGTATCACAAAGCTTTATATGATTTATATTAACACAAGCTTTTTTTTTCAAATATTATGAAAATTGCCAAATATCAACTCAGTTGTTCATGTTTCCTTCAAATATCAGACAATCTCCTTTAAATCTCTGCGTTTAAGCTAAGTATTTCAAATGTTTGGGAAAAGTTAGAGAAATCTAAATTAAACTTCATTCTGCTACAAGATCTAAATGTTCTGTTATGCATATTGTAAGCAGTACAACAAACTTGATTAAATCCACAGACTAAACCTTTAAATGTAAGCCTTGAGTATTTTCACAAACATACATTCAAGATTGCAAGCTTTTGAAAGAGATAATATTTTAAATACAAATAAGAGCCAGAAAACACTCTTAAAGTAGATGCAGAATTCCAGAGATATTTGTATTCAAAATAAACAATCATATATGGTTTACAATGTATGAATGACTCCTTGCTTCATTAATCAACTTACAGAAAACTTACAAAACATCTTATAGATACAGTAAGGAAGCTAGATGTTCCACGCATTCCTTATTGCAGACAAAAGTGACCTCCTTCTATTCTAAACTAAAATGTTCTTCTATTCAAAATACTAAGACAAATTACAATTTCCAGCTCTAATCTATAAATCCCTATGTAAGTCATTACAAAGTAAAGGGGCTCAATATATAGATTTGATTATCCCCAATATGGTTACAAACCCTAGTCAATCAGCAATCCATACCTCAATTGCAACATCAATGGTGGAAAACAAATCCCGCCAAAAATCTCTAAGATGCATACTCCATACTGAGTGTAAGGATGCCCTTTGGAAACCCTAACAACCCCAAAATATTTCTTGTCATTGAAATCCTTTACTCCTTTCGCTTCTTTTGTGATCCGATCCGCCTTTTGTGATGTCATCTCCATTAAAGCTCCACCTTCCATATACCTACACACCTGCCAATAGACAAAAAATGGATTTTAAAACTCATGTCGCCTTCGTCAATTTAATACCTCTTTTGAATGTTAGATGGGCATTAATTACAACAATTAATGCGCCAAAAGTTTGGCCTTCTACCTCAATTTTTGCTTTTTAAACCCTTTTTACCGTTAGTTTAATTTCAACATACATCTTATTTTCTTTGTATGTTCCTTTTGTATGTTCCCTTTGTATGTTTACATACAAACATATACGCAAACAACCACGACTAACATTCTTTCCCTTTTTGTCCGTACTTGTACCTTTCATTTTGTATAGCGCTCTTGTATATTTTCTTGTATGAGCGCATATACAAACAACCCTATGCAAACCTCCTTTCATTACCCATTATCTCTTTTGATGCTTTTAATTCCTTTGTATATCGGGTAATGTATATTATAACATAGAAACGTTTAAACATTCAAAGATTTTTCTATATTGAACTTCCTTTTGACATTCGACTTGTATCTTTCACTTTGCATATCGGCTTGTATATCGTAGATATACATTGTTATTATACAAGCCCGATGTGCAAGCGATGGAGCCCACATTACTTTCCCCTTGTATCTCCACGATACAACAATACTTGCATCAAAACCCTTATATACAAGCATAGATAGATACAAAATCTTTTGTATGTCCTCTTCGGACTTCAACTTTTATAAACCATAGTTTACTCATTTTCGGCTCCACGACATGTATAAAAATGCCATGCATCTTTTGATATACTTTAAGTCATGATGCATCCTTCTAACCATATTTTAATCTTTCTTGAGTTCCACATTGCATGTACTGCAATGTATGTCCCGAAACATACATACAAAGCCCAAAACATACAACAATAAAAATTTACTTCATAATCCTTTCGGTTCCGTGCTATGTATATAGCTTTGTATATTTTGCTTTGTATGTCCTCCCTTTGCCTAACATACAAACATAAAATGCATTCAACGGACTTAACCGATTATTCATTTAAACTTTGACTCTGTCGAACCCGACTTGTATATAGGAATAAAATGTTATCGAAATGCATACAAGTACAAAGATTTAATAAACCTGACTGCTCCCTTATGTGACTCATATAATGACCTGATATACAAACAACTTTGTATATGAGCGATCCGACATACAAACAACTTTGTATATGCAACATGCAAACCCTCTTATTGTACATTTTACCAAAAACACATATATCTTGCAAAATACTTGGAATTTTAAAATGGTTCAAAAAGCAACCCTCACTCATTTTTGACAAGGAATTCACCCATATTCTGCTCTGGCACTTAATGTTATTTTTTCTTTATTTTCAACAAGGTTTGTAACTTTCACCTCCTTTTCCCTTTTACCATCAAACAGAGCCACACACAAAAGAAAAAGCCAGAGCCACAGCAGGGGTCCTCATTTTGCTAACAAGTAAAATGGGGCATGTTGTGAGCATCACAATAGTTCCCCCCCAAACAATATGATTGGTTTAGAAGCCCCCTATAAAGATATGCAAGAAAAATTACAACTAGTGTTAAGATTGGATGCCAAATCAATTGTTTATAATGCATGGTTAATTTTAGAAAATGTGCTATCTAAATATTAAAATTACATATGTATTTAGATTCCTTGTGAATTTTGAGCAATTTCAAAAAAATTCACAAAATTTCGATGTCATGGGAAAAAGTTATGCCTTGTTGAAATTTGTGATTACAATGAACTTTGGGGATTAAAAGCTGATAAAAAAGGAAAAACAAATTAGTTTGACTTCACCAAAGTGAAGTGGCTACAAATACCTTTTCTTTGACTATAATTTTGCAAAAATTCGCTTCTATGGGTGAAAGTTGTTGCAAAATGAAAAAATCAGCCTCATTCGGCAACTTACAAGACCAAGAGGTTTGCCTGGCATAAAATGTCAAACTTTGACACTCAATAGAAAGTGTAAAAGGTAACAAAACACTAGTGGTTAGATTAGGTGCTAACAGTTTGGGTTATAACTAATGTTAACCAACATTTAAAGGTGGTTGTTACACATAGTGTTAACAATAACAGAAAATTCTAGCATTGATACAAATGTTATGTTGGACTCAAATCCTAAATCTTGTTCATGTTACTACTAGAAGTAAACTAGTATAGATATCTTAAATACATCTATCTAAAAAAATGCCAAGAGATATCAATTTGAAGTTATTTTATTTGCTTCACATTACAACCAAAATGCCCAGAGATATCAATTTGAAGTTATTTTATTTACTTCACATTACAACCATTTTATTTACTATATACATAATTTTGGTCAATTATTTAGATATTTTAGGTTTATATCTTGCCCATCAAATTTTCAACTAAATTAACAAATAAAAAAATATTTCAAATAGATTTATATCTTTCCCATCGAATTTTCAACTAAATTAACAAATAAAAAATATCTCAAATTAACAAATCAAATTTAAACCTTTTATTGATTACTATACTACTACATTTTTTAATATAAATTAATTAAGATTCAAACCTAAAACATGTATAAAATTTTGGTTGAAATTATTTCTACATTACACAAAAAAATTACAGTCCTTTTCTTTCATATAATATATACAAAGTAATGTCCCATTTTATAACATTTTTTGAGAAATTTACAACACTTTCATTTAATATAGACAAAGTATGTTTCATTTCTAACATTTTTTTGAGAAAATTACATCTCTTTCCTTTCATTTAAGATATACAAAGTAATGTTTCATTTTATAACATTTTTTTGAGTTTTATTCTCTTTCATGCTAGAAGCCATAGGCTTTACAAAATTGTAGAAAAAAGATTTATCCAAATATGATGGAGAAGTAACTTGAATCAAAGATGAGCAGAGGTTGCACTTTTGGCAGCTCTTGGATGACAGAAGTAGAGAAGCAGATCTCGCAGAAGGACATTCGTCTCAAAGAAGGGCATGAAGCATGGATGGATTGGAAGGGCAAGGAGGCCCCTCAGCTTGGTAGACACAA
This sequence comes from Cunninghamia lanceolata, assembly GCA_027924645.1. Taxonomy (NCBI): domain Eukaryota; kingdom Viridiplantae; phylum Streptophyta; class Pinopsida; order Cupressales; family Cupressaceae; genus Cunninghamia; species Cunninghamia lanceolata. The sequence goes on from BSBN01000108.1 coordinate 11,097,863, forward strand.
GAGAAAAACAAGGCTGTGAACCCTCCAGTGGGAAATGGTGGGCATCAGTTTACAAAGGCTTGGCACCCACAACCCTTTTTGACTAGTGCCAATTCTCTCCCGACTGGTAGGTGAAAGATGGAATCATGGGAGCAGAAGGAGAATCAAAAACTGGTGATGCACCAGCATAAGTGTCATCCAAAGAAAGAAAGAACAAAAGAAAAATAGGAAGATCTAGGGGACTGGTGAATCCAAGAATATTCAAACTAGCCCTTAGAAGTTAACATCTCCGAGGTAGTCGATGGAGATGTAAAGATGAATTAAAGGATGTGGCTCTCATTGGGAGAGTTATAGGACATAACCCTACTAGGCGTGATATTATAGATTGGATTTTACAAACCTAGTTTGTTGTTTCCACAATTACTTTCCTCCCAAAGGGTTTCTTCACAGTGGAACTCAAAAATCACCAAAGTAGGGCCGAGGTCCTATCTCATCCAATTGGACAATGGGAAGCCACTTGATTTACACAGAGAAGTGGACACCAAATTTTAATCCAAAGAACATGGCCCTCACCAAGGAGGAATACTGGATTCAACTTTATAATCTCCTAGTGGTGTACTGGATGGTTGATTGCCTTCGGAAGATTAGCTATGAACTTGGAGTTGTGATAGAACTAGATGCAGGGGGAGGAGATGTCGCCTTCTTTGTGTAGATGAAACTTATCTCCATCTGACCTCTAACTAGGACCTTGCACTTAAAGATGGGTCATGGTATCTGGGAACAACCAATTGAATTGGAACCTTAGAAGTATTTCTATCTGAAATGTGGTAGTAGGGAACATTTTGATCAAGCCTACCCTACCTGCCTTGAAAAAGTGGCAAATACATCTACGCAGACCCTACCACAAAGTGACTCAAGAAATAATTCTACAAATGACCATGTGGATGGTAGAGCTGCTGAAGGTGCCCTAAAGCAAGGGAAAGATCAAAACATAGTGGCCCTAATGCTAGTGGAGAGACAAATATTGAGTAATACTGCTAGCAAGAAAATGGATGAGAGGGAATTGAGGACACCTGTCTTGGTAGTGGATCATTACCATTTAAGGTTAAACCCCTCAAAGACCAGGCAAGATGCAACAAGGGATTCTGTTCAAGCTCTAAAAACACTAGAACTGGAGGAAGGGGAAATCCACGAAATAGGGAAAGATCTTCAACCCAGTGAAGGAGCCTTTGATGACCTAACTAGGCTTCTTGGCCAGAAGAATTAGGAAAATGCAAACGAAGGGGAACCAAAAAATGCCCTAATCCACAATGGCATAGAGGAGGGGCTGGACTCATCTACTAAATCAGTAGAGGGTAAAGAGCTAATTGATGATGGGATCAGAATCATTGAACCAAGGCACATTAGCCAATCTACCCTATAGGATCTTGGGACAAGCACTGGCAAGAAGGTTGGAAGAAAATCCTACAAGTAGAAGCAGGAGGAAGCGGCAAAGGGGCAAGGACTACCAAACATAAAGGAGTACTTATTAAGATCCAAGGGGGCCATCTCCTCCCTTGGGAAGAAATGAAGGCACCCATATGGAATGTCAGGGGCTTAAATGCCCCTGACAAACAATATTGGTTTCAACATCAACTGGAACTCCTGAAGACAGATATGTTGATGATTCAGGAAACAAAACTAGGTAGAAAAGAGGCTAAGGGACTCATCACCAGATGTAGAAGATGGCAAGGCATCTTTTCAAAGGTTGTTGGAAGATCTGGAGGCATGATGATACTATGGAACCCCATGGTGGCAAACATCATGTTGATTAGTCAACAACCAAACCTTATCCAATGCAAAGTAAGGATTCATAGTTCTAACCTATCTTTGTCTCTCTTTAATATATGTAGCCATATAAGAACATATGCCTAAGACAGACTTTAGGAAGTGATCTCGGCCCAGTTAGCAAGGATTTAGGATCAGAAAATCATCTTGGGTGGTGATTTTAATGCCATCCTTTCCTCAAATAGAAAAGGAGGTGGTGTAACTTATGAAACATAGACAATGAAGGATTTTCAAAGCTTTATGGCATAGAATGGCTTGGTGGATGTCGCTACCAAGATTGGATGGTTTACATGGTCGAATAAGAGGATGGGATTTACACATATCACTGAAAGATTGGATAGATTCCTAATGTCAGCAAATTGGCTTGCTTTGAGTACAGTATGGGAAGCCTTGGTTATACCCTTGTCAAGATTTGACCACTACCCTGTAACTTTGACACTCCAATCGGACAAACACCCAGCAAAATGTAGCTTCAAGTTTGAGAGAATGTGGCTCAAAAATGAGGAGCTCATACCAATGATAAAAAATTGGTGGTCATAGGAACCTCCAAGCCATGGGATGACAAGCTATCAGTTTGTCTCCAAACTCAGGATAATGAAGGAAAACCACAAACTCTAGAATAGGACTATTTTTGGGGGTATCTTTCAAAAGAAACTAGATCTAGAGGCAAAGCTAGAAATCATAAATCAAAGAGTGATTGACCAAGGCATGACAGACATAAAATATTAAGAGGAGAAGGCATTGATGACTGAACTCAACAAAATTCTTGCTAGAGAAGAGATCTTCTGGTGCTTCAAGTCCAGAGAGCTTTGGTTAATAGAAGGCAACTCCAATACCAACTTCTTCCATGACTCGTCTAAAGGAAGGAGGATAAAAAAATTCTTAGATAGCATTATGACTGGCGATGGCATCTCATTGACTAGTGAAGTAGACATCAAGGAGGAAGGGGTCCACCACTTCAAGCACCTACTAGCTCCAGAGGATGAACCTAAAACAATTGACATCTAAAAAATTCTTACAGTCATACCAAGCCTAGTTTTCAGAGACTGGCTAGTTTTGGTCACGTTGTTGGGTAGCGGGTTGTTTGTACTGATCTTTGTTTGAGTGGGAGTCTTTGCAGAAGTATTTCAAAATCTTGTTGCAAAAAAAATGATGGCAGGTACATCCAGTAGAATCAAGATGGATAAGTTTAATTTGTAGCAACTTAGAGTTATGGAAGTTGAAGATGGAGGATACACTCGTGGATAGAGATTTGTGAGCTACAATATCTAAAACAAAACCAACAAATATGACTCAAGAAGAGTGGGATCTGAAGGATCAAAAAGCCAAGGGTTTGGTTAGACTCTATTTGGTTGATTCGGTGCTCCTAAAAGTCCATGAAGAGAAGACTACAAAATCTCTTTGGAAGAAGCTTGGAGATGTTTATCAAGCTAAATCCCTAGTAAACAAGTTATTCCTACAAAAGAAACTATATTCTTTGAAGATGGAAGATGGAGGGTCTGTTGCAGATCACCTGAATGCATTTAACATGTTGATTGCTTAGTTGGGTTCTGTTGGTGACAAGATTGAAGATGAGGATCATTGTATGCTTCTGTTATGCTCTTTTCCAGACTCATGAGATCACCTGGTTATGGCTATTGGAAGTACCACCACCAGTTTCAAAATGGATGATGTGGTTGCATAGCTATTGTCTAAAGAGATGCAGAGGAAATCTTCTGAGATGGCCAAGGAAGCCCTTGTTGTTCATGGAAGACCTAAAGAGAAAGGCAATAAAAAGGACAAGAAGTCAAGATCAAAATCTTTGAGGAGATCTAAGTCTCCTGGCAAGTCCAAGCTAAAATGTTGGAACTATGGCAAATCTGATCATTTCCATAAAGATTGTAAGAAGGAGAAAAAAAGAAAGGTAAAAAGAACTTCTTTGATTCTGAATTTGATAAATACTCTCAGGATGATGTAGATGCTTTTGTCGCAGCCTTAGCAACACATGCATTAGAAGATGTGTGGTTAATAGACTTAGGTGCTTCTTTCCACATGACCTCGCATAAGGGTTGGTTCTCAAAGTATGAAGAGTAGGATGGTGGGAAGATGTATCTAGGTGATGACTCTCATCTCAATATTGTTGGATGTGGAAGAATCAAGATTAGATTCCCTGATGGTAGAGTGAAGGGGATTGATGGTGTGCTGTATATCCTAAGTTTGGCATGAAACCTTCTTTCTGTGAGTAAGTTGATTGATGCGGGTGTGCAGGTTGTTTTCTCAAGTGGAGAATGTAAGATGAAAAGAGGATCTATGGTGTTGGCTAAGGGTGTTCAGATTGGAACTATGTACAAGTTGGATGCATGCACTATCCAGTGAAATAGTTCTTCTGATATGCCAAAGAAAAGGCCTTTGGATTCTTCATCCTCACTATTAGATCTAACATTTAAGAAGTCTATTGTTTGTACATCTGATGGTTGTGCTTTCTAGGTACCTAAGGGTACAAATGCTTTGGAGATGAAGCTTCCAGTAGAGAAGACAATGTTATGTCACCAAAGACTTGGTTATATTGGTGAGAAGGGTCTTAGAGCCCTAAAAAACAAAATCCTTATTGAAGGCCTTGATGATTATAATCTCAAGTTTGACTTTTACAAACATTGTGTATATGGTAAACAAAAACGTGTTTCTTTTTATTCTAGTTCTCATAAGTCTTCTGAGGTTTTGGACTATATTCATGCAAATGTGTTTAGTCCTGTGAATGTTCATTAGTTAAGAAAATATTTATATTTTGTGTCATTCAAAGATGATTACAGTAAAAGGACATTTGTTTATTTCCTTAGGAGTAAATCTAAAGTCTTTAATTGGTTAAGGATTTTAAGGCTTTGGTTAAAAATTAGACTAATAGAAAGATTAAGTGTTTGAGGACTGACAATGGTGGTGAGTTTTCTTTGGCAAAATTTGATAGGTTATGTAAGGAGCACAAGATTGAGAGACATAAGACAACTCCATACACCCCACAACAAAATGGAGTTGTAGAGAGGATGAATAGGACACTGATGGAGAGGGCTAGGAGTATGCTGAGTGGTGCTAGTTTTGAGAAGAAGTTTTGGGCTGAAGCTGTAGCCCCTGCATGTTATATAATCAACAAATCTCCTACATCAACTCTTGTTGAAAAGACACCAATGGAGGAGTGGTTTGGTAATAAGCCTTTGATGAGACATCTCAAAGTTTTTGGTTGTAAAGCTTATGCTCATGTTCTAAGTGTAAAGATGTCTAAGCTGGAGAACAAGGCAGTTAAGTGTATCTTCATTAGCTATGGTGTCAGTGTGAAGGGGTACAAGCTTTGGGATCTAGTGGCTGAGAAGGTTCTCCACAACAAAAGTGTAATATTTCAGGAGATGAAACCTTCCACAGTTAAGCTGCAGCCAAAGAAAGAGGAGAAGCAGAAGAAGGAGGTAGTTTAGATTCCGCTTACTCTGATGAAAGGCGAACTACATACTCCTGTTGGACCTGGTGATGAGGAGAGCCCTAGTAGCTCTAAAAGTTTTAAAGAAGAAGAACCTCAACCTTAGCAATTTAGGAGGTCTATACGTGTTAGGTGGCCACCAGAAAGGTTTGATTATTCATGAGAAAGATTTGGTTATTCATTGTTGGATTCCAGTTGTGTTTTTGCTTCGATTTCTAACACTAATGAGCCTAGGAATGTTAGAGAGGCTATGGCTATGAGTGATGTAGATCCCTAGATGAAAGCCATGGATTAAGAAATGGCTACTTTGAAGAAAAATAGTACATGGGATCTAGTACCTTTGCCTAAGGGACAAAAACCTGATGGATATAAATGGGTGTTTAAGAAGAAATGTAGTCCTGATGGCAGTGTTGAAAATCATAAGGCATAGTTGGTTACAAAGGGGTATTATTAGGTGGAGGGAATTAACTATGGTGAGATATTCTCTCCTGGTACAAAGTTGGCATCTATTCAGTTCTTGTTATCACTTGCAGGGTGTGTGCAAGAAGTTGTGTCCACTTATTGGCCAAAAAGTGGAAGTGTTTTCCCTGATTTTCAGAATTTGTCACATTTGACCTAAAAATTTGAAGCACTTAACAGTGGAATCTTGAAAAAATTCACTAAATATGAAATGTAGTACTCGGAGTCTAGTTTCCAAATATGTAATTTTTTAAAATACCCAGATGATAGAAAGTGATTTTGAATAGGTGTTTCTAAAAATCACTATTTAAAAGTCACTTTTTTTTACTATACCATGTACATGTACGTCATCCATATTTTGACCTAAATAATCATATTTTTTAAAATCCTTTTGGGAAAGTATTTGTAACTCACTGAAGCACGTTTTCCATATTTTTTTGTAATTTTTTATTGAATATTTTTTTTTATTAATTTTTTATTGGCCATTTTTGGTTTTTTAAAAAATCATCGTGTACGTCACGCACAAGATGACCTAAACTTAACATTTTTTGAATTTTTTTTTTAAATTGAAAAGAATTGTCTAAAGTACGTTTTCCTACATTTTTTTTACAAAAAAAAATGTTAATAAAAAGTTATTAAAATACTAAAAAACCCTAATAATTCAAGTTTATCGACCTATTTCATCAGAAATTGATTAAAAAATAGAAAAATTAATCCAATTGTAAAAAAAATTACATATTTGGAATCTACACTGTCTCATCTATAATGGGTTTTAATTTCATCAAAATATTCTACAAAATAGACCTTCAGATATATGCCCAAAGTCACTATTTTGTTGTGACATTGACAGGACCTTCAAGTTGCAGGTCAAACCTGGTCCAGAGGTCAGGTTCGGGTCCCCAAAGCATTTCCCAAACCGGGTTACAAAGCAAAACCCGAGCTTAAAATTCAAATTTTAAATAACGGGATCCCGTTTTAAAACGGGATCCCGTTTCATAAAAGGTTAATATTTTAACCTTTATGAAACGGGATCCCGTTTTCAAAACGGGATCCCATTTCATAAAGGTTAAAATATTAAACTTTTATGGAACTCAAAACGGGATCCCGTTTCTTGAAAATGGGATCCCGCTTTTGGCTCGGGAACCCGAAGCAAAACGGGATCCCATTTCATAAAAAGCGGGATCCCATTTTGGTTAACCCGATTTCAGATTTTTTTCTAACTCCGAAACTTCCACCTTAAGTGGACACAACTTCTTGCATTTACCCTGCAACTACATATGATCTAGAAGTGGAACATATGGATGTGAAGACATCGTTCCTTCATGGTGATTTGGAGGAAGAGATCTATATGTCACAGCTAGAGCATTTTGTGGTAAAAGGTAAAGAAAATCTAGTTTGCAAGTTGAAGAAGTCTTTATATGGTCTTAAGCAATCTCTTAGAATGTGGTACTAGAAATTTGACACCTTTGTGTTGTCCTTGGGATTTATGAGATCTAAATCTGACCATTGTGTATATTACAAATTTGATAATGGTGGTATTCTCATAATTGCATTATGTGTAGATGATATGTTGTTTTTTGGGAATGGTATGAGTTTGATTTCAGATTTGAAGTCTCAGTTATTAGCACAGTTTAAGATGAAGGATCTAGGTGCAGCAAGGTATATTCTGGGGATGGAGATCAGAAGAGATAAAGCTAGCAGGAAGCTTTGGGTAAGCCAGAGAAACTATGTGAATTCAATGTTGGAGAGATTTAGCATGGCAACTTGTAGGTAGTTAGTTGTTCCATTGATGTAGGGGATGAAGCTTTTTGTGGAGGATTGTCCAAAATCTCCTACTAAGTTGGAGGACATGACTAGAGTACGATATACAAGTGCTTTTGGTCGTTTGATGTATGCGATGGTTTGTACGATGCCAAACATTGCCCAAGCAGTGGGAGTTCTTAGTCAATATATGGCTAATCCTGGACAGGTACATTGGGATGCGGTAAAGAGAGTGTTCAGATATTTACAGGGTACTTTTGAGTATTCCATTTGTTATCATGGTTATCCTACTAGCTCTTAGCATTCTATAAGTATTCATGGACATGTGGATTTAGATTGGGCACGTGACATTGATAGCAGAAGATCCACCAGTGGATATGTGTTCATGATGAATGGTCGTGCTATAAGTTGGATGAGTAAACGGCAAGTTGTAGTCTCTTTGTACATGATAGAAGCACAGTACATGGCAACTAATCATGCTTGCAAGGAAGCCATTTGTCTTAAGAGGTTGTGTTCAGATATTGGTTTTGATGTAGGACAAATTACTATCTGTTGCAATAGTCAAAGTACCATTTGCTTAGCAAAGAATCCCACTTTCCATGCCAGAACAAAGTACATTGATGTTCAGTTTCTTTTTGTTCGTGATATGTTAGATTATGGAAAGGTGATATTGGAGAAGGTTGACACTTTGAGAAATGTTACAGATGCACTGACAAAGCTAGTGAGCACAGATAAGTTTAGATGGTGTGTTGTTTCCATAGGCCTTGGGGCCCTGAGTAGTTGATTACAGATGACTCATGATAGGTCTTCGACAAGTGGGAGGATGTTGATAATAATGAGTGTCTCAACCTATTTTTAGTGGGAGTTAACTATATTAACTTGAGCACATGAGGAGGCTTTTTACATGCAATGCATTTGCATGTATGCAAATTTTCTACATGAGCGGTGGTGTGATTTTCTTCGCCAGTTGCTGCATTGTTTAGAAATTGCATGAGCATTAGACTTCTTCAATGTAAGATGGTGGATCCTTCAATGGAGGTGTTTTCATTTGTTGAAACTACCACTTGTTGAATGTGCGATGGTGGATCCCTTCAATGGAGGAGTTTGCATCAATTGTAACTACCATCTATAATCAGTCAAGTCTATCTTTACCATGCATTTTCAGCTTGACTTAGATTTTACTCTCTAAGTATTTCTTCAAATCTTGCATGAGATGAAGCCTTCTATTCATTGCTATTGTTATTAATATATATTCAATGCCTTAGTGTTTTGTGCTAAGAGAAAAGTTTGAGAATTTTTTAGACACCGTTATGCTGCCAAAATTATCCCAGAGTATTGTTGAAGATTGGTGAACACCTAGAGAAGCTTAGTGCTAATATTGTATTGTAATTGTTTGTTACTGATAATACAAAGTAATATGCTTTTGGTGTGTGGAGTTTCTTACCTGGAAAGGTTTCCCCACGTAAATATGTGTGTTATGGTATTATTATTTTATGTGTGTATTTGAATGTGTTTCTTTCACTATAACAATTTAAGGATTTGTATGAATTTGCACTATCTCCCCCACATAGATTAGTGTCAGAAGTGTTGTTCTGCACTTTTGCTTCCTTTCAATTACCTTATTCGAAGAAGAGACAAGGCATCAATGTATAGAGTTTTAGAAATACAAGTGACATTATGGCACACAGCCATATTCACCAATAACCTAGCTACAATAGTAAATGCAAACAATAATGTCAAAAATTGCAACTACGATGTTTAATGATCCCAATGGGCATTTCAAAAATATCAAAAAAGACTTCTGCACATGTTGAAGATTACTATTGACTGCTGCACATTGATAATTGATATCATTCTCCTCATAATGACCATTTGGAAGAACCTCAAGTACATCTCTAAGTGTCTTAAACCTTTCACGAGCTAGAGGCATCATGAAGATATCTATTATCTAATCCTCTGTATTATAGTACATAATATTGATCAATGCCTATTGAACCAACTCTTTGATGAAATGATGTTGAATCTCAATATGTTTGATCTTGCCATGAAATATTGGATTCTTAGTCATTTGTATATCACTCTTGTTGTCATAGTGGAACAAAGTAGGCCCATTCTATATTTGGTGCAGATCCTCCAATAGCTATCTCAACCACACCATTTGGCATGCTACAAATGTTGTAGCTTTACACTCTACCTCTACTATAGAAAGTGATACAGTTAGTTGTGTTGGCACCTACAAAATTTTGTTTCCATTGTGCCCATTTTTGTTAGAATTAAGGTGTCATCAACCTTATAAATCCTATGTAATTAATTACTCATAATATTGTTTGTGAATCACCCATAAGGGATGAGAGGTTTCACTAGCAGCGGTCTTATTTCAGCTACATGTTTATATCATGTCCTTGACACTCATTCATCTGCTATAGGGGGTCAAGGGGTGTTTATCATTGTAAATCTAGACCATTCATCATTACATCACAGATCTGACGGTCGATATTATGTCAGTTTTCTTTCCCTAGAAGGCAACCCCCTTTTATAAGGATATTGTAGTACATTTTTATCAGATTGTAGAGTAACAAGCACCACTGGATTGAAGACTAGAGAAGAGAGAGGAAACACATGTATTGTAATCTCATATATTTGAAGATAATACAACTTGGAGCCTCTTTTCTTGGTGGAGTTTTTTACCTGAAAGGGTTTTCTCCATGTTATATGTTGTGTTGTGTGTTCAGTTCTTAGTGCATGTTATTTCTATATAGTGGGTTTTAATTTATGTTACAATCTTCATTGATTCTACATTGTTTAAAGCACATAAATAAGGTTTGAATCAGATTTTTGTTGTGTGGTTTGCACCTTCATTTCTAACATTTGGTATCAAAACCTGACTAGTTTTGATTCTTGGGTGGTAGTGTGATGCATTTTTAGCTACAGTGAGAGATTTGGTTGTTGTTTGTTTGTAAATCTTGTGTAGATATCATGGTTTCATCCATTATTGATTCTACCTCTTGGTTGGACATTGAAAAGTTTAATGGCACAGGGTACAAATTATGGAAGCTAAAAATGGAGGATTTTCTAGAAGAAAGAAACCAGTGGTTGGTTGTTACAAAAGAGAAGAAACCCGATGATGTTGCTCCTGATGAGTGGGAAAGACTGGATAAAAAGGCATGAGGTACAATCTAGCTGTGTCCTGCAGATTCTATTCTACTAAACGTTGCTAGTGAAAAGTCCACACATAGCTTATGGAAGCATTTGGGTGAGATCTACCAAGCCAAGAGTATGGTAAATAAGATTTATTTAAAGTGTAAATTATTTTCCATGAAAATGAAAGAGGGCAAATTGGTTGCAGAGCATTTGAATTCGTTTAATTTGTTGTTGAGTCAAATAGCATCTATATATGTTGAAGTGAATGAGGAAGATAAATGTATATTACTTCACTATTCTTTGCTTGAGTCATGGGAGAATGTTATTTTGGTCATCACTACTAACCTCACTTATCCGAAGTTGGATGCTCTTGTTTTAGTTCTGCTGTCACATGAATTGAGGAAGAAAAGTTTAGATAGTTCAGGGGATGCTCTTAGGGTTAGGGGAAGGTCTATGTAAAGAGGACAAAAAGGAGATTAGAAGGGGTCTAAAGACAAGTCTAAGGGTCATTCCAAAACTCCTAGAAAGAAGAACAGAGTCAAGTGTTGGAATTGCAGAAAGAGACATGTGACAAAAGAATGTAGAAACCTAAAGAAACAATGGGATTCTGCTACTGATAAGTCTTCAAATGCAAATGATGAGGTTTCATTTTCTGCATGTAATGTTCTTTCTCATGATCATTGGTTGCTTGACTCAAGATGCTCGTACCACATGACCCCACATAAAGAATGGTTTTCCACATATGAAGAGTATGATGGAGGAAATGTGTACCTTGGGGATAACTCTTCATATCCTATTGTTGGACAAGGGAAGTTAACACTGTGTTTCAGTGATGGGAGAATTAAAACCCTCCCTGGTGTTTTGCATGTTCCTGGATTGGCTAGAAATTTGATTTCTATTTCAAAGTTTAATGATTTGGGAATGCATGTGACATTTGATAAGCATGGTTGTAGATTGGTGAGAGGAAAGTTGGTGGTAGCAAAGGAAAAAAGATTGGGAACTTTGTTTAAGCTAGTTCTAATCCACTCTTGTTTGTAATGCCTCTTATGTATCCGAGGCTAATACTGAAAATACATGTATGCTATGGCATTGTAGATTGGGCCACATAAGTCAGTCTGGTTTAAAGACTATCTTAAATAAAAAATTGTTAGATGGGTTTTCCTATTCTGATGAGAGTTTCAAATTTTGTGAACATTGTGTGTTTGGAAAATAGAATAGATCTCCATTTCCTTCTGGCACTAATAAATCTAATGATAAATTGGACCTTATTCATTTAGATGTTTTTGGTCTAGTGGATGTTGAATCAATTGAAAAATCTAGATATTTTGTTTCCTTCATTGATGATATCTCAAGGTTTACCTGGATTTATTTTATGCATCACAAATCTAAAGTTTTCACTAAATTTAAGGAATCTAAAGCCTTAGTTGAAAAGAAATTAGATTATAAGATAAAGGTTTTGAGATTTGACAATGGAGGGGAATATTGTTCTAAGGAATTTGATGAATTCTGTAAGCATGCGGGTATTGTTAGACAGAAAACTACTATGTATACTCCACAATATAATGGAGTGGTAGAAAGGATGAATCAGACAATAATGGAAAGAGCTAAAAGTATGTTGAGTGAATCACAATTGAATAAATGATTTTGGACAGAAGTTGTCTGTATGGCAAACTACTTGATTAACAGATCTTCATGTAAGGCTCTTGTTTCAACTCATTATAAAATGTGGACATGTAAGAAACCTTTTGTTTCACATTTAAGGGTATTTGGATGTGAGGCTTATGTTCATGTGCCTAAATAAAAACAAACTAAGTTGGATCCAAAAGCTGAAAAGTGTACTTTAATTGGATATGGCGATAATGTAAAAGGTTATAAGCTTTGGAATCCACAAACCTAAATAATTATCTATTCTAGAGATGTTACTTTTAGGGAACTTAGTATTATTTTAGAACTTGAATAGCCAAAGGATAAAGAAGAAAAGGTAAAGAGAGTGCACTTTGATTTAGAGTAGCAAGATGCACCTCAGGAAGAACACAATGATGGATTGGGGGGTGAATAAGAAGAAAAAGATTCAAGTAGTTCTGATGAAGATGAATCTATTGTTATAGAAGAAGTTGGTGTAGATGATCATACAAAAGAACAATTAGAGTCTCTTACTCCACCCTTGAGGAGATCCACAAGACAATGGAATCCAATTGACAGGTATAGTCCACCAGATTTCTATTGTGTATTTTCTTTATTGAGTACTAATGATGAGCCTAGATCCTATAGGGAAGCTATTCTTGCAGATGATAGTGAGTCTTGGCAGTTAGCCATGCAGGAGGAGATGATGGCTTTAGACTCTTGTAACACCTAGGATCTTGTTTGTTTACGCAAATGAAGAAAGGACATAGGTTGTAAGTGGGTCTTCAAGAAGAAGTTTGGAGCAGATGGGTCATTGGAGAAGTACAAGGCTAGACTAGTAGCCAAGGGCTACTCCTAGAGAGAGGGAGTTGATTTTGGTGAGATTTTCTCTCCTATTACCAAACTGACTTCTATTAGATTTCTCTTATCCATTGTTATTGCTCTTGATTGGGAAATAGAGCAAATGGATGTTAAGATTGCATTCTTGCATGGAGATCTGGAGGAAGAAATTTACATGCAACAACCTACAGGTTTTGAGGTAAAAGGGAAAGAACATTGGGTTTGCAAATTGAAGAGGTCTCTATATGGTCTGAAATAGTCCCCCAGAATGTGGTACTAGAAATTTGATTCATTTATACTGAAATTGGGTTTTGTTTAAAGTGAAGAGGATCACTGTGTTTACATTCATTGTGTTGATGATTCTATCCTAATCATTGCATTGTATGTTGATGATATGTTATTTTTCAGCAATACTAAGGGTATGATCAGTGAGTTAAAAGCCCCCAATTTTTAGGTGCATTCAAAATGAAGGATCTTGGAGCTGCCAGGTATATTTTGGGGATGGAGATCAAAAGGGATAGAGGTAATAGAAAGATTTGGTTGTCTCAAAGTATATGAATGCCATTTTGTAGAGATTTAGTATGCAAAACTGTAACCCAGTTAGAGTTCCTTTACCCATTCGTACTGAGCTTTCATTAGATATGTGTTCAAAGAATGAGTATGATTCAGAGGATATGTCTAATGTGCCATATGCTACTATTGTAGGGAGTTTGATATATGCAATGGTTTGCACTAGACCAGATATTGCCCAAGCAGTGGGAGTTTTGAGCAGATTTATGTCTAACCCTGGTAGACAACATTGGAATTATGTGAAGAGGGTGTTTAGATATCTTGCAAGCACTCCTAATTATGGTTTGGTTTATTTTGGTACTAACAATGTTGATAAAACTTTGGACATATAGGGATTTGTTGATCCAGATTGGGCAGGTGACTTGGATAGTCGAAGGTCCACTAGTGGCTATGTGTTTGCTTTGTATAGTGGAGCAGTGAGTTGGATAAGAAAAACACAGCCCACGATTGCTTTGTCCACCACTGAAGCAGAGTATATGGCTACTACCCATGTCTCTAAGGAGGCTATTTGGTTGAGGAGATTATGTATAGGTATTGGTTTTGATTGTAGGATCATTTGGATTGGTTGTGATAGCCAGATTGCTATTTGTTTGGCCAACAATCCTATGTATCATGCTCGGACTAAGCATGTTTATGTATAGTATCACTTTGTTTGAGAAATTGTTGTAAATGGACAGATTGACCTGAAGAAGGTAGACACTCATGAGAATGTTGTAGATGTTTTGACCAAGCCTATGAGCATTGAGAAATTTGTTTGGTGTAGAGAGGCCATGGACCTTGCTTCTAGTGCCTGATTATTTTATGGTTTTCCTATGAGTATTTACAATGTATGATGTCAAGTGGGAGAATGTTAGGAATAAGGTGCCATCAACCTTATAAATCCTATGTAATTAATTACTCCTAAAATTGTTTGTAAATCACCCATAAGGGATGAAAGGTTACACCAACAACAGTCTTGTTTCATCTATAGGTTTATATCCCATCCTTGATGCTCATTCGTCTATGAGGGGAGGTTGGGGTTGTTTATCATTGTAAATCTAGACCATTCATCATTAAGTCACAAATCTGACAGTCAATATTATGTCAATTTTCTTGCCCTAGAAGGCAACCCCCTTTTATAAGGATATTGTAATACATTTTTATCAGATTGAAGAGTAACAGGCACCGTTGGATTGAAGACTGGAGAAGAGAGAGGAAGTGCATGTATTGTAATCTCAAATATTTGAAGATAATACAACTTGGATCCTCTTTTCTTGTGGAGTTTTTTTTCTGAAAGGGTTTTCTCCATGTTATATGATGTGTTATGTGTTCAGTTCTTAGTGCATGTTATTTCTATATAGTGGGTTTTAATTTGTATTGCAATATCCATTGATTCTACATTGTTTAAAGCACATAAATAAGGTTTGAATCAAATTTTTGTTGTGTGGTTTGCACCTTCATTTCTAACAATTTTGCCCCCAAAAATCCAAATTTTCTATGCAAATATCTTAGTCAAGGCCACCATTGGATAAAGAATTCAATTCTGAGTAACTTTGCCTTTTGAACCATCTCAAAATTCTGTGAAATGAAGATGTTATGCTGGTCCAAAGTTTGGTATTTTATATGTCTTGCCTTAGTCAAAAAATGATTTCTTCCTTAATAAATTTTAGCAAATTTGCCCTAGTCAGAAAATTGGTCTCTCTCTAAACTCTCTAACTTCTCAAAGAGTTCATCTTTTGGTTGATTCTCTGATAAGGCAGTAAAGAGAAAAGGTCTTTAGTATGCGGAAAAGGGTTAAAAGAATATGAAGAGAAGAAGTTCGACAAAGTCATTTGGTTCTAAGTTCTTGAAGTTCACCAATTGGGAGTTTGCCCGACAGTTTTTTGGTGGACAGAGGAAGTATCAATAAGGGTAATTCAAAAATGTGATCAAGCAAAGTTTAGCATAGTGACTTTTTTCTGATGAGGCAAGTATGGGCAAAGATTGAAAAAAAATTTAAGGCAAGAAAGTAGAGTCTTTGTCGGGAAACCAGGCAAGTACAAAACTTCTCAAAAGTTTGTGTTTCCCTTATTTCACTGACAAGGTGATAAGACATAGCCAAAGGAAGAAAAGCGAAGATTTTGAAGTGAAGAAATTTGTCAACATAATGAAAAAAGGGCGCTACATGGATAAGGTTCAGCAAAAGAGGATTTTACCGAAAAGGGGAAAAACATAAAGCAAAGGAAAGTTCTAAAAAGTGCAAAATCACCTATAAGGCAAAAAAAAGTAGACGGGTAGAGTTGCCAAAAAGTCAAGTTTGCCAATAAGGAAAAAACTAGTGCAAAAGTGGCTAAGGCAAATATAGAAGACCAAAAGAAAGAGTTTGGAAAAATCAAAATCCACTGATAGAGTAGGAAATAGGATAGCTGAAGAGAAAGCTTTCAAAGTTTGATAAGGAACAATTCTACCAACTAAAGGGTGAGGGAGGCTCAGTTCTGAAGAGGATAAGTTTTCCAATATGAGTGATAAGGAGAGAAAAGTAAAGTTCAGCAAAGATGTAAATTGGTTGATAAGGCAAAGAGGATAATGGCAAACAAAAATTGAAAATGGAGAGGATTGGCCAATAAATTGGGAGAATGCCAAAAGGTACAGTCAATGGTCAGATGCTTCAAAATAGAAAATAAGGATGAAATGCTAGGAATGTTGTCAATATTTGAAGTAGATAATTCTCTAAATGCATGCCATGATTGTAGGGTTGCATAAACTGATTTATACCTAGAATGTATTGCATGTAGAATAGTGTTGTGTAGATGGGTGGCATAGTGAAATTCTTCAATGCAAAGAGGACAAATCTAATAAGTCAATATTGGAGGTGATAGGGAAGGATTAGAAGCTTCCCTCTTTATTTCTCAGAGTACATTTGGAGTGCAAACAATTTTTCCTATTTTTTTGTAGAGATAGTAGGGCATGCCTCTCAACCCCAACATGAAATTCTACTGACTAATTTGGGATTGGACTTTAATGCAATGCGGGTGTTGTCCTTCAAAGGATGTGCAACCTCAAAGATGGCGGTCAGTTTGAATTAAATCACCATATATGCAAGATTTTGATTTGTTTTTAGGGGTTGGTCAAATTTTGGCATTTTCTCAATAGGGTTGTGAGCTCCAGCAGGCAGATTAAAAAGGATATTTAGTAGGATTTGCTTATACATGAATCATTCATGAAGTGTATGTAATATAATTCAAATCTTTGTATCATATTGTTATTTTTCTCTAATGTTGTAGGTGTTTTTCATAGTAAATTGTAATCACAGTTACGGTTTTCTTTTGCCACATTTAGTGGTATGATTGTAAGCTCTGATTTGATGAATGTGACAGTTCATAATTCATTCCCAAGATTTGTGAATTGTCATTTTAGTATTGAATAGGAAAGAACATGGTATAGTGTAGGATTGTTAAGTATTCTTAGTAATCTGGTATTGATTTCTTTGCACTTGATTCACCAAGTAGGCAGTTATACACTTTATATGATTGTTTCCCTCTGTTTCACATTATTGTAGACCAATGGATAGGCATCAGTCTAAGTAGCCTTAGATCACCCATCTTCAAAACAAAAACTATACATCTTACTTTAAGAAATAGAAGTAGTCTTTATGGAACCTCATTGTGTAGGATTGCACTTATCAACTATATAGAGGTCATACAACAACCATCTTTTCTTAGTTCGATGATAGATTTGGGATTGAAAAAAACAATCTAGGTTTGGTTGTTAACATTTTAGTTGTTCATCTGGTTTTATTTAAATACCTATTTAGGTATAATACCCCTTGGAATATCCCTCCAGAGTTTAAGATGAGCTCAAAGAGTAGAGGAGTTTACCCACTCCTTTAGTTTGCCAAAATCACCCAAAACTTGTTGATGAACCTCTTCCTTTCACCTTGATGACAATCCTTGGCCTAGGTGATTTCAGATAGTTTTAGAGTTTTGCATTGATGTTATTTTGGGAACCAACATTTTTGCATCGTTACCAGGGAGTATATCTTGGTTAAAATTTTGAAGACCTTTGCAACATGCCTTTGGTAATAGTCAGTTTGCAGTGGTACAATTTGTTGTTGTGTGTATGTTGGCATCCTGTCAACTTATGCCAAAATTTAGATGCCATTGTTGGGAAGTAGTTATATTTTTTTAAATTCCATATCCTTAGTAACAGTGAATCATTTTAGTTTTGGTTGCTGATATTTGAAATATAGTGTTTGTTTAAATTTTTCTTCCCAGCAGGGGAGTGACGACTTTGTTTGATAACTTAGAATTAATTTTAGTTTGAAAGAAGTTTCAAAATGCAGAGAGGAAGAAATTAGGAGCATCTTGGACATAAATAATTCTCTAGTAATGCTAGAAATAGGAGTAGGTATAGGGAAAGAAGATCCAATGTGGTGCCTACAAGAAATGCCCAAGACAATATATTTGTCAACCTCAAAAGCTAGTACAACTACACTTCTGAGGATTTTGCTGATAACATGCTTCAAACAAACATGAGACATAATAGAAATGAATATGATGTAAGAAGAAATGAGCATGTTATTGGTAAAGGAAATAAAAATAGATAGCATGATCTACATGTGATAACATTTGGGATGCCCAATGATAATAAGGAGATATATCAAGATGCTAGGTATCTTGATTCTCCCACAAGATTAGTTGGAAGTCAGCAAGACACTATCCCTAATGAGGATGATCAACAGCAACAACCTAGAAATGATGAAGAAAGAGAAACAAGGATCCAAGATGAGTTGGATCTGCTTGATCACCTCAAAAATAGACAGAGGGAGGTGCAAGCTTTACTTGAGCAGCAAGAAGCTCAATTAGCCTAGTAGGCCCAACAAAACTAGAATGCTTAGTAGTAAGGCCTAAATCAAAATGATTATTAGTAGTGTACACAAGAGCACGGTGCACAGTAGCAGCAACGTCAGCAACCACATAATCAATAGAGATAGCAACGTCAAATGGGATAGCAGGGTGTAAACCAAATCCCTGCTCACAATATCAATATGCAACCTCCATTGAATCAAGTGAACCAGTAGTATGGCAACATTCAGAACTTTGGGCATGCTCAATGGAGGCATGTACAAAGATTTATTGCATAGAGGTAGTCGTTGGGTGCTGAAACATACAAACAACTTGATTTTATTGGTATTCCAAATTTTCTTAATCCCATTCCAAACAAGATTAGGGGAAAGATTCCAAGATTTCAGGGCAACAATGCTATCACTGGTGAGGAACACCTAAGACATTTTATTAATGTCACAGATGAATATGAGATTGAAGATGAGGACGTGATGATGAAGTTGTTTGTGCACTCATTAGAAGAAAGTGTAAAATAATTGTACAAGGCTCTCCTTGACAGCAATATTGATTCTTGGGAGGAGTTCACAAGAGTCTTCAGATTGCAGTATGGGGATATGATTGATCATAAATTTGATATCCATGAGCTCACAACCATCAAAAAGGCCATCAATGAGATAGTAGCTGATCTCAACAGCCCCTTCATCATGACTATGGGAAAGGTACCTCCTCACATGAGACCTAATGAATCAATGTGTTTGGTTTTATATTGTGGTGCATTTGATTCAAAGCTTGGTTATTGTTTGAGGGACAAGAGTCCACAAATATTAAGAGAAGAATATGCCATGACTATAAATATAGAGAGTAACATAAGAGCTTCAGGTAATCACATTAAAAGGGATGATGTGAAATTGTCCCAAGTAAACAAGGATGCTTTCACTAAACCCCTCACTACTGATGATAAGTTGGACAAACTTATGGGGGTAGTGAAGGATTTGACTTATAAGGTTGCCATGAATAATAAAGGGTTGCCACCTTAGGGTGCTGCAACACATTTTAATGAAGGATAGAGGCTTCATAACAAGCCTTATAATATTGATTGGTCTAAAAGACCACAACAGAATGATAGGCAAGATGCTCCCAGGCATGTGATTTTCAAACATCCTGAAAGGGACACACCTAATCCTTTGAGAAAGGATCAAGTTAATTTCCAAGATGAATCATTATGGCGTTAAGCATGTTTCCTTCCCCATGACCTAGCTAATTGTGTTGTGGCTCATTCATTGAGTAGAGAGGAAGAGTTTCCAAATGAAGAAGGTGCAACTAAGTACTACAAGGAAGAAATAAATCAGTTTGATGCAGATAAGTATGAACACATAGGTCAAGATGCTGATGGTGATAACTATGAAGAGGATAATCATATTTTTCAATATGATTATGATGAAGGTCTAAAAAAATATCAATTTCCAGCTCATTATTTTGGGCATTTAAAGGATCTTATGCTGAAAAAATATCAATAGTCCAAGCCATAGAAAGAGGATATGAAGGCATTAACTAATGCTTCCATCTTGTAAGTCCATGGAGGCTATTATCTAAGGAACAAAACTTTCCCTATTCAAAATGTCCCTCCCAAGGAATTGAAATAGCAGAAATCTAATGAGAAAAGGGACAACGGTTAAGGGAATGTGGAGCAGAAGAAGACCATCACTCCCAAGAAAAGTGTTCCAGAAAAGAAAAAGTTTTCAATGCCACCTCCTGCTGCAAAGTAGAAATATATGCAAAAGAACCCAACGTCATCCTAGTAACCAGTCAGTATGCCTATTTTGAGGGTCCATTACCCAAAGGGTGGTTATAAGCGTGATCAGCCCTAAACACCAAAAGAGTCAGAAAAGGAGAAGACAAAGGAAGAAGGTAAGGATATTTCATCAAATCAAATCATAACTTATATTCCTTCTGCAAATCATGTAACTATTTCATGTGACACTCCCTTACCCAACTATCTCCCTATGTACATGGCACAATTTTTTAGCCAAATTAGATTTTTTGTGTCAATAGTGGAACTACTTAGAATCCTTAAACATAGGGATTGGGTAAAATCTCTTATTACTATTGTGGAAGCATAAAAAAAACTTGTTATTTCTAGTAGTAATGAGGAGGGTGTGGGTCATGATGAAACTATGGAAGTTTACTTAGGATATTCCATGGTTAATATCAAGATGGGAGTAGATCCTTTTTACACCACTCTGATTATAAGTGGATGGATGTTACACAACCATATGCTCGATTGTGGGGCATCCAACATTGTCATGCCACAAGAAATTATGAATGAATTGGGATTGAAAGTATCTAAATCTTTTGGCAAGTGCTTCACCATGGATTCTAGGAAAGTCAAAGTTATAGGTCTAGTCAAGGATGTTGAGGTCAAACTCACTGCCTACCTAGACATATCTTTCCTCATGGACATAATTATTGTGGAATGCCAACCAGTGGGGTATGTTGTTATCTAGGAAGTGGGTTGCTTCAATGGGTGGTAGGATCCAAATGGACCTATCATAAACTACCATTCCTATCCATGACGTGGAAGTGAAACTATATAGGGAGAAGAAGGTGGAAGATGAACACATAGAGGATAGATACAAAACACAGGATGATCATGCAAATCTCTTTGATACTAAAATTGATCACTTTATGGCATATTGCAATGATGATGATCCTGATGTAAATTTTTTACCTTCTGACCCTATTGTTGTTGTTCATGATATGTTTAATTTATGGATGTTGCACTTTGATGGTGCATTTTCAAGATATGGTTTTGGTGTTGGGATTATTTTAATATCCCTAGAAGGTAAGCGGTCATGCATGTCTTTCAAATTAGATTTTCAATGCACAAATAATGTGGCAAAATATGAAGCACTATTGTTGGGTCTGAATCTGGCTCATAAACATGGCATCCAATGTTTGAGGATATATGGAGATTTAGAGATGATTGTAAAAAAGATAAGAAAAACATTTGTTGCCAAAGACAAGAGGCTGAAAGCATACAAAAATGTTGTTTGGGATACCTTAGAATTTTCAATGCCATTGGCATTGAGTGGATTGATAGAGAAAAAAATGAAGAACTAGATGCCTTGGTTGTAGATGTGTCCAAGTATAATCCTCAGTCTGATTTTCTTCATGACCATCAAGCTGTTGAAGTGCTCACAAGGCCAACCGTTCCTTACAACATATAAAATTGGCAAGTGTTTAATGACATCAGTCAAATTTTTAGTTTTTTAAACTATATGGATGAATTTGAAAGTCAAATAATTGACTAGAAACTAATGGTTGAGATGGAAAATGGCAAAGAAATGTTGTTTGGCAATGAAGTGGTGCATTTAAAAACTAATACCATTCCTAAGGGACTAGTAGCATTGGAAAGAATGTTTGATAGTGCTAACCGTTGGAAGAACACTAGTAAACCAATTCAAGAAGATAGTGTAGAAGGTGTTAACCTTGGAACAGAGGAGGCACCAAAGATGGTTTACATTGGGAAGAGGTTGAAGCCTCATGAGAAGTAGATGTTGATTGTTCTACTTAGAAAATTTAGAAAGTGTTTTGCATGGTCATGTTAAAATACACCGGACAACTAAGAGGGGGGTAAATCAGTTGTCACAAAAACTTAGCTTCATATGAACATCAAACCATCAACAACTTAATTTCTTATAATCAGATTTAATCATGAAAGCATAAAACCATAAGTTTAATCATAAACATACATCCAACACAGCAGACACCAAATTCTTACATGGAAAACCCTACAAGGGAAAAACTATGGTGTATGAGTTATAACAATACTAAAAAATAGAGGCTCAATGCCCAAATTGCTCACTACAAAGAATGACTCACTGCCAGAAGGTGGCTCACTGCCAAGTGGTGTCTCACTGCCAAAGAGGTGAACTGATTAAGTAGCATCTACTTCATGCCAGGATTCAGTTCCATTGAAGCACAATATAACTTCTCTACTCTGCTCTTTGACACCTTCATACTTATCTCTTCATATTCACACACTCCCCACTTTTTCACAACCCTATTACATGCTTTTATACAATTCATCAACCTTGGAATGTACATCAAGGTTGGCATTACATTCATCAACCATTGGAACATTCTCCAAGGTTGGTATTATAAAACATACACAGAAATAGATCTAGACCTATTACAAAATTTAGCTAAGGAAATATGAAGAGAAGTATGATGAACATGCCATGCCTTAGCTAGGACTCAAATCCAATCACCCATGCCACAACACGCTTCTACAATCTTCAATGCATCTCTGTAAATAGTGAAAACAACCAAGTCAGCCAAGACTGGAGTTAACACTAGGTTTTCTAAGAACATTCTTCTTCATGATCCACACTTCTCTTTGTAGACCAATCATAAGGTAGGAGCATGATCAGGAGACATCCACAAGCACATTGTAATCACCAGGAACAATCGTATAATCTCTAACCATTCTATCAAGATGATTCTTCTAACCGGAGCACAAGAACAACACTATCAGCTATTGTCATAAAGAAAAGATAGCTTGCATACTGCCAAATCATGAACCATTAAAGCTGAAGGCACTTAACATTATCTCAGACTTATCGCTAGAACCATAGATCAAAATACTTCAATACAGAGGAATACAGAGCATAACACTTTCTCCCTATCTTTGCCAAACATACAGAAAAGACTATTTTCACTCTAGTGAACATAACTCACTCAATTCTTCATACCGGAGGCTCAAACATGGAACATAGAATCTTTAGATGGACTTATAAATAAATTCCAATCCACAAAAAAATATATTCATTCTATAGAAAATGCAGAGCATTCTTCTGGACTGTTCTTCTGTATGCAATACACTATTTCCACTGCAACTCACTATTTCTACCAGATAGGCTAATTTTCTTAATATCCTGAACATCAAGATTACTTAGATAAGTAATTACAAAGCACCTTATTCATTAAAATTAGACAACAAGATAGGAGCATAGTTGACACCAATGACAACACAGATATGTTGACATCAATGACAACACCGATTAGGCATATACTTGTAACAATCTCCCCCTTTGTCATTAATGGAAACATATGATGTGAAAAATTGTAGAGACCATCAAGACATGATTCTCCCCATTTCTCTTTATGTGTCTATACTTATTTTCTACTTCTAAGTTTTTCACATGATTTCTCTCCCCCTTTGACATTAATGGCAAATGACACATACTTGTACTCTGCTACTCTGATCCAACTAAACTTTTGTAACCAACTCTTTTATCATCATTCAACTACTCCCCCTGAGAGGTATCTCTCATAACATCAATTCAAATCAAGAAATGAATCTTCGGGCACCACTGGAATGATGCATTCCTTTGCATCTTAATTTAGAGATGGAGGGTTAATGACCCCTAATTTTTCCCTGAGATACTCAAAAGTATCTTTAGCCAAAGGCTTAGTGAAAATATCTACAATCTGATCCTTTGTGGACACATATTCCAACTTAACTTCATTCTCTATCACTTTTTCCCTCAAAAAGTGATACCTTATAGATTTATTCTTTGTTCTTGAGTACATCACTAGATTCTTGGAGATGTTTATGGCACTTGTATTGTCACACAAGATTGCAGTTGGATCTTCATAAACAACTCTTATATCCTTTAAAGTCTGCTTCATCCATAACAGTTGAGTACAACAACATAGTGCTGTAATATACCTTGCTTCTACAGTTGACAATGAGATTGAATCTTGTTTCTTGCTCAGCCATGAAACCAATCTATTTCCCAAGAAGAAAGCACCTCCACTTGTACTTTTTCTATCATCAACATCTCCTACCCAATCAACATCTATGTAAGCACTGAGAGTAAAATCATTATCCTTTGGATGCCATAAGCCATGATCTGAATGCCTTTTAAATACCTCAGGATTCTCTTTACTGCCATCACATGTGATTCTCTTGGATCAGCTTAAAATCTTTCAACAAGACAAACTGTGAGCATAATATCATGTCTGGTTTGAGTTACATAAAGTAATCCTCTAATCATGGATCTATACTTTTTTTTATCATTCTTGGGTGATTCATTAGTTTTACTCAATTTGCAACTAGTCACCATGGGAGTACATACCAGTTTAGAGTCTTCCATCCCAAACTTCTTTAACAACTCTTTCACATACTTAGACTGAGATATGAAGATTCCTTTATCTAATTGATTGGTTTGCAGACCCAGAAATAAATTCATCTCACCAAACATAGATATCTCAAACTCTTTCTACATTTCACTAGGAAATTTCATACACATACCTTCATTTCCACCAAAGATGATATCATCAAGGACTTCAACAATCAAAATTTGATCACCATTAATATTGAAATAAAGGTTACTATCAGTAGTTCCTTTACTGAATCCTAACTATAATAAGTACTTATCTAATCTTGCATACCATGCCCTGGGAGCTTGCTTGAGTCCATATAATGCTTTCTTCAACCTGCATAACATATCACCTTGATTTGATAGTTGGAAAACTTCCAGTTGCTTAATGTAGACTTCCTCTTCTAATTCCCCATTTAGGAAAGCAGACTTCACATCCATCTGATACACTTTGAAATCTTTGTGAGCTACAAATGCCAAAAACATTCTAATTGATTCAATCTGAGCTACTGGAGGAAAAGTTTCTTCAAAATCTATCCCTTCAATTTGAGAATATCCTTTACACACAAGCCTTGCTTTATTCCTTACAACTTCTCTATTTTCATTCAACTTATTCCTAAAGACCCATTTGGTTCCAATAACATTTTTGTTAGTAGGTCTAGGAACTAGTTCCCAAATTTCATTATTTTCTATCTGTATTAGTTCTTCTTTCATTGCCTTAACCCAATTCTCATCATTGCAGGCTTCATTCATAGTTTTTGGTTCAGCTATAAAGAGCAAATAATAATTCACTTGTTCTTCTACAGCTCTTTTCCTTGTCAGTATTCCTCTCTCTTTGTCTCCAATAATTTGATCTTCAGAGTGATTTATTCTTACATACCTGGGAGTCTTAGCAATTTTTGGAGCCTTTTCTTCTTTACTTTGATTATCTTCTTGTTCAACCTTTTCTTCATACGTTATATCAGCAGGTTCATCTAACTCATAGCCACTCTGACTTAATGTTTTTCCTTTGCCTTCATCCACCTTCACATTTGCACTCTCCACAATCTTTTTCTATCTTTTGTTGTAGCACTGGTAGGCCTTATTCTTGGTAGAGTATCCAAGAAAGATTCCTTCGTCACATCTTGCATCAAATTTCCCTAGGTCTTCATCTCTTCTGATATAACATTTTCTTCCGAAGACTTTGAAGTATCTTACTGTTGGAATTCATCTATACCATAATTCATAGGAGATTTTTGTGCCATTACCTTTCACGTGAACTTTGTTTTGAATGTAGACAACAATATGTATGGCTTCTTTCCAGAAGACTTCTGGTAGGCCTCCTTTCTTCATCATTGTTCGGGTAGCTTCTTGAATTGTCATGTTCTTCCTTTCAACAACTCCATTTTGCTAAGGAGTTCTAGGTGTAGACAGCTATCTTTTTATTCCTTGCTCTTCACAAAAAATGTTAAATTCATTTGATGTGAACTCACCACCTCTATCAGACCTCAAGCATTTGATTTTTTGTTCTATTTCATTTTCAACCATTGCTTTGACTGATTTGAACTTCTCTAGGGCTTCTGATTTGTCTTTTAGAAAAGCAATCCAAGTCATTCTAGAATAATCATTAATAAGCAACATGAAGTACTTGTCACCTTGCAGACTTCTTATCCTTGTAGGACCACATAGATCTGTATGAACTAGAACTAGCAAACCAACAAAGAATTGCTCTTTACTCTTGAAACATGTTCCTATCTTCTTCCCCAACTGACATTCCTTGTAAATATGTATTGGATGGTTTCACAAGTTTTCATAGATCTCTTATAGTCTATCCTGAACTTATCTTTACCAGATTATCAAAATTTATATGACACAACCTTCTATGTGACAACCAACTTTCATTAGCTTGGGCTAATAAACAATAATCATTAGTTCTATTCTTCTTTCCAGTAGCAATCATAGTTCCAGAGATTTCCATTATCTTGCATCCATTATCTTTGAATCTCATATCATAACCTTTGTCACACATCTGGCCAACACTCAAAAGATTATGCTTTAAACCCTTCACATAGAGAACATTGTCAGTGTTATGCTTTCCATCAAATGAAATAGACCCTTTTCCACAAATCTTACCAGTTGCATTGTCTCCAAACCTAACCAGTCCTCCATCATATTTTTCCAAACTTACAAACTTACTTTTGTCACCTGTCATGTGATGTGAGCATCCACTATCAATAATCCATTCGTCCTTATCTTTCTCAACTTGAACAACTAATGCACTTTCTTCCACTAGTTTTTATTCCTTCACACAACTAGTAGGATTAGTAGACATAGGTTCTTCTTTAATAGAAATAAACAAGTATTCTTTTGTGCTAGTACTAGCATCATCAGATGCATCATCTGTCACACCTTCATCATCAAAATCTCTAACATAGTAGCATTTCTTTGGAGCTCTAGGCCTATTCTCAAATCGTTTTCTATTCCTTTCAATTCTTTTAGGACATCTAGAAGCATAATGACCTACTTTACCACATGAGAAACATTTGAAAGGTAATTTGCCTTTGAACTTATCAGAACCTCTTTGCAGTCTATCAACAAAGTTGGCTTCAATTTCATCAATCTCATCATTAGGTTCTACCTTATATTTTTCTGCTCTGGAGATCTTTTCTAAAGTACTAACTTTGAAAGAAATTTCTACTTTTGGCAGAGCATCACCAAACTCTCTCATTTCAAAAGCATTAATCTTACCAAGTAACTAATCCTTATTGATCTTTTTCATAGTCATTATTTCTTCAATTGCAGCTACCTTGTGTGCATAGGATTTAGGTAATGACCTAAGAATTTTCATCACAACTTTAGTTTCATCAACAGTTCCTCCCATACCTTTGATTCCAGTAACAAGTTCATCAACCTTTTACATGAAGGATGTTATGTTTTCATCTTCTCCCATTTTAAGACCTTCATATTTGGCTTTCAGTCCTTGCAATTTGACACTCTTTACAGAATCATCTCCTTCATACAAATTACTCAACTTATCCCAAACTTCTTTAGCATACTCAAAATCCATGACTTTTATCAAATCAGAGTCAGTTAGTGCACTCAACAGAGCATCTCTAGATTTTATATTTACCTCATATTCTTTGACTTTGTCTTCAATTGCCAAACCATTCTTCGGCATGGCATATTCAGTATGTGTTGCTTGCCATACTTTATAACCAATGCAAAGCAGATGGATTTTGATTCAAATTTTCCAAATTGCATAACTCATCCCATCAAACTATGGAGCTTCCTTTTTGTAAGACATCCTAGATGTACCTCAAGCTATTAAGCTTACCACTAAGGAACTTGGCTCTGATACCAATTGTTGAAATACACTAGACAATTGAGAGGGGGGGTGAATCAATTGTCACAAAAACTTATCTTCATATGAACATCAAACCATCAACAACTTAATTTCTTATAATCAAATTTAATCATGAAAGCATAAAACCATAAGATTAATCATTAACATACATCCAAGATAGCAGACAACAGATTTTTATGTGGAGAATCCTAAAAGGGAAAAACCACAGTGGGTGTTAGCTCACAAAAATATATGAGTTATAACAATACTAAAAAATAGAGGCTCAATGCCTACAGGGCTCATTGCCTAAATTGCTCACTGCAGAGAATGGCTCACTGCCAAAGGGTGGCTCATTGCCAAGGGGTGGCTTACTACCAAAGAGGTGAATTGATTAAGTAGCATCTACTTCATGCTAGGATTTAGTTCCATTAAAGCACAATATAACTTCTCTGCTCTACTCTTTCAGACCTTCACACTTATCTCTTCATATTCACACACTCCCCACTTTTTCACAACTCTATTACATGCTTTTATACAATTCATCAACCTTGGAATGTATATCAAGGTTGACATTACATTCATCAACCATTGGAACATTCTTCAAGGTTGACATTATAAAACATACACAGAAATAGGTGTAGACCTATTACAAAATTTAGCTAAGGAAAGATGATGAGAAGTATGATGAACACGCCACACCTTAGCTAGGACTCAAATGCAATCCTCCATGCTACAACACGCTTCTACATTCTTCAATGCATCTCCACAAATAGTGAAAACAACCAAGTCGACCAAGACTGGAGTTAACACTAGGTTTTTTAAGAACATTCTTCTTTCACGATCCACACTTCTCTTTGCAGATCAATCCAAAGGTAGGAACATGATCAAGAGACATCCACAAGCACATTGTAATCACCAGGAACAACTACATGATCTCTAACCATTTTGTCAAGAAGATTCTTCTAACCGGAGCACAAGAACAACACTGTCAGCTACTGTCATAAAGAAAAGATATCTTGCAGATTGTCAAATCACGAACCATCAAAGTTGAAGGAACTTAACATTATCTTTGACTTTTCTCTAGAACTACAGATCAAAATACTTCAATGCGGAGGAATGTGGAGCGTAACACTTTCTCCCTATCTTTGCCAAACATACAGAAAGGCTGTTTTCACTCTGGTGAACATAACTCACTCAATTCTTCATACCAGAGGCTCAAAATCAAAACATAGCATCTTTAGATGGACTTATATATAAATTCCAATCCGTAGACAAATATATTCATTCTACAGAAAATCTAGAGCATTCTTCTAGATTGTTCTTCTATATGCAATACACTGTTTCCACTGCAACTCATCGTTTCTACTAGAGAGGCTAATTTTCTCAATATCCTCAACATCAAGATTACTTAGATAAGTAAATCTAAAGCATCTTACTCATTACAAGAAGACAACAAGATAGGAGCATAGTTGATACCAATGACAACACAGATATGTTGGCATCAATGATAACACCGATTAGGGACATACTTGCAACAGGTCATATAATGATTTGAAAGCTTATAGGAAGGATTTGTTTCATCATACTACCCCCCTTCAACCTGATGTAAAACTATTTAGGTAGAAACAAAGGCCTATAAATCCTAGCATAGCTCCCAAGATGCAAAAAGAGTTACTAAAAATGAAAGAGGGAGGTATTATTAAGCCTATCAGACACTCTAAGTGGGTGTCTGATCTTGTCCCAGTCATAAAGAAAAATGGGAAGATTAGACTAAGTGTTGACTTTAGTTAAATCCCTCAAGGATAATTATCCTCTACCAAGCATGGATCATTTATTGCAGAGGGTGGTCAGTTTAGAACTAATGTCAATGATGGATGGATTTTTAGGGTATAACTAGGTGTTGGTTAAGGAGTCAGAATAGTACAAAACAACATTCACCACTCCTTGGGGTATGTATGTATATCTAAGAATGTCATTTGGTTTTAAAAATGTAGGATCTTCATTTCAAATAGCAATAGATGTGGCCTTTGTTGGCCTCATTAAGGAGATCATGGCTATTTATCAGGTTGATCTGATTGCAATTAATTTTTGAAAGGTGTTTAGAGTATGGGAACTCTTTAAATCCCAAAAAATGTCAATTTGGAGTTGAAGAAGGAAAGTTGCTAGGACACATTGTGTCAAAGGAGGGGGTTAGAATTGATCTAGACAGAGTTAAAGTTGTTGAACTTGTCCCCTAGCCTAACACAATCAAAGGTATTTAGTTCTTCCTTGGTCAAATTAATTTTGTAAGGAGATTCACCCCTAATTTTGTTGAAAAGACAAAATCCATCTCCAAGATGCTTAAGAAGGGACAATCTATCACATGAGATAAGGAATCAAATGAATCTTTTCTTGATATAAAGGAGGCTCTGAAAAATACACCATTGTTGGTAATTCTGGACTATTCCAAGTCTTTCCACTCTTTTCCTTAGCTTCATTTTACAATGTTGTTGTTGTGTTACTACAGAAGAATGAAGATGGATATGAATAGCCCATAGGATTTTTTAGTAAATCCCTACAGGTTGCTAAGTTGAGTTACTCCATTATGGAGAAGAATGCATATGCATTGGTCAAGGCTACAAAAAAATTTAGACCCTATTTCATAGGAGCCAAGATTATTGCATATATACCACACACAACAGTGAAAAATATATTCATACAATAAGAAGCTTTAGGTAAAAGGTGTAGATAGATCAACAGGATCCAAGAATATGATGTGGACATACAAGTCACCAAATTGGTAAGAGGCCAAGTCTTAGACAAGCTAATGGAAAACTCAAATCTTGAAGCAGTAGAGGTAAATAAAATTAAGGAAAATGATGTAGTTCCTCATTGTTCATTGGCTGACAATCCATGGTATAACTAGATTGTTTTTTACCTTATTAACACATGTTTTCCTCTAGGCATGAGTGTCACACATCAGAGGACCCTTAAACTTTAGTCCCAGAGGTATCTCTTAATTCAGGAGTGCAGATGTGGAGAAACCATGAGGGGTTGTTGTTAAAGTGTTTGAACCAGCAACAAGTAGACGCTGTTGTTGATGAATATCATCAAGGAATATGTGGTGGGAACTTCCATTCCAATACCACAGCACATAAAATCATTAGGGTAGGATTTTGGTGGCTAAGTCTTTTCAATGATGTTGCCAAGAAAGCTAGAAAATGTGATGTCTACCAACATTTTTTAGGTAAGATGAAATTCGTTGGAGCATTACCCCTTCTACCAGTTGTAGTTGAAGCACCATTTCAGAAATGGGGCATTGAATTTATAGGAGAAATCTAGGATAAATCCAACAATGGATTTAAGTGGATACTTGTGGCCACTGATTATTTCACCAAGTGGGTTGAGGTTGTCCCCACTCGCAATGCCACATCCAAGGTGGTAATTTATTTTCTTATGAGCAATATAATAACTAGATTTAGAGTGCCATCAAGAATTGTTATAGACAATGCCATGTGTTTCAGATCTCAGGATATTTTTGATATGTGTTCCAAGTATGGACTTAAGTTGATTCATTCATCACCATATCATCCCCAGAGTAATGGACAAGTTGAGTCTAGTAATAAGAGTTTGATGAAGATCATACAGAGGATGCTGGATCATAATACGAAAAGATGGGATGATAAACTAAAATATGCTCTATGGGCTGACCAAGTAATATTCAATAAATCCATTGGAGGTAGCCCATTTGAGATGGTATATGGAGCAGAGGAAAAAATACCAATGTCATTGGAATTGCCTATATATCAGCTACTACAACAAATCAGTGAGGAAGGGGATGATGCTTTAACTCTGAGAATGCATGAGTTGGCTAAGTTGGATGAGGCCAGAAGGCTGGCATATGATAAAAACCAATAGAAACAGTGAAAGGCAAAATTTTTGTTCAACAAGAAAATAATAAAGAGGAGTTTTCAGATTGGTGATTTGGTTCTCCTATGGAATGCAAAGGCAGAAGATAAGGGTAAGCATGGAAAGTTTGAGCCATCATGGCTACGCCCTTACCAAATTGATGAAAAAGCTGGACAAGATACTTACTACATCAAAAATATCTAGGGAGAATTTCTAGAGCTGTCCATTCATGGATGAGATCTAAATCTTTACTTTTCATGAGTAAGTGCTTCCCCTAAATTTTGAATACAGTCAATAATATTCTATGCTCTAATGTTTATGAGTGTATTTTGCCTTGTATATATGTTGTGGTTGTAAATAAATTTGTGTGTGTTGTTTCCCCTTTGTGTTTTTGTTGTGTTTTGTGTTTTTGTTGTGTTTTGTGTTTTTTTGGTCTACCTGGAGATTTGAATCCTCGTTGTGACACTGCCTATCACACATCTCCAACTAGAGCCAGTGTTGGCACCTTTAAAATTTTGTTCCCATTGTGCCCATTTTGCCCCCAAAAATTTAAATTTCCTATGTAAATGTCTTAGTCAAGGCCACCATTGGATAGAGAATTCAATTCTAAGCAACTTTGCCTTTAGAACCATCTCAAAATTCTATGAAATGAGGAAGTTACGATGGTTCAAAGTTTGGTTTTTTATGTGCCTTGCCATAGTCAAAAAATGGTTTCTCCTTTAGAAAATTTTAGCAAATTTTCCTTAGCTGGCAAATCAGACTTTCTCTAAACTCTCTAGCTTCTCAAAGAGTTTGACTTTTGGATGATTTGCTAATAAGGTGGTAAAGGGAAAAGATCTCGAGTGTGGGGCAAAGGGTTAAAATCAAATGAAGAGAAGGAGTTCAGAAAAGTCATTGGGTTCTAAGTTATTGAAGTTCACTTATTGGGAGTTTGCTTGACAGCTTTTTCACTGATAGAGGAAGCATCGATAAGGGAAATTCAAAAAGGTGATCAAGCAAAGTTTGGCATAGTGACTTTTTGCCGATGAGGCAAGTATGGGCAAAGATTGAGATAGTTTCTAAGGCAAGAAAGTAGTATCTTTGTCAGGAAACTGGGCAAGTGTTGAACTTCTCAAAAGTTTATGTTTTCCTTATTTCACTGACAATGTGATAAGACATAGCCAAAGGAAGAAAAATGAAGTCTTTGAAATGAACAAATTTTCTTAGATAATGAAAAAAGGGTGCTAGATGGATAAGGTTTGGCAAAAGAGGATTTCGCTGACAAGGGGCAAAACATGAAGCAAAGGTAAGTTTTGAAAAGTAAAAAATTACTGATAAGGCGAAAAGGAAGGAGATGGGTAGAGTTAGCAAAAAGTCAAGTTTTCCAATAAGGCAAACACTTGTGCAAAAGTGGATAAAGTAAATATAGAAGGCCAAAAGAAAGAGTTTGACAAAATCAATATTCACCGACAGAGTAGGAAATAGGCTAAATGAAGAGAAAGCTTCCAAAATTTGAAAAGGAACAATTATGTTGACTAAAGGGTGAGGGAGGCTTAGTTCTAAAGAGGATAAGTTTACCAATAGGAGTGATAAGGAGAGAAAAGTAAAGTTCAACAAAGATGCAAATTGGTCAATAAGGCAAAGAGGATAATGGTAAATAGAAATAGAAAATGAAGAGGATTAGCTAATAGATTGGGAGAATGCAAAAAGGTATAATCAATGGTCAAATGCTTCAAAATAGAAAAGAAGCATGACACACTGGGAATGCTATCAATACTTGAAGTAGATATTTCCCTAAATGTATGCCATGATTGCATGGATGCACAAATTGAATTGTACCTAGAATTTATTGAGTACGTAGAACAATGTTGTGCAAATGGGTGGCACAATGAAATTCTTCAATACAAAGAGGAAAAATATGAGAAGTCAATATTGCAGGTGACAGGGAAGGATTAGAATCTTCCTTCTTTATTTCTCAAAGTACATTTGGAGTGCAAACAATCTTTTCTGATTGTTTGTAGACGTAGTAGAGCATGGGTCTCAACCCCAATGTGCAAATCTACTAACCAATTCAGGATTGGACTTTAATGCAACATTGGTGTAGTCCTTCATAGGATGTGGTGCTTATGAGATTGTGATTAGTTTGAACTGAATCCCTATATATGTAGGATTTTGATTTGTTTTTAGGGGTTGGTCGTTTTGGCATTTTCTCAGCAGGGTTGTGAGCTGCAACAAGCAAATTCAAAAGGATATTTAGCAGGTTTTTCTTATACATGAATCGATCATGAAGTGTATGTAATATAATTCAAATCTTTGTATCATATTTTTTTATCCAATGTTATAGGTGTTTTTCTTAGTAAATTGTAATTGCAGTTACAATTTTCTTTTGCCACATTTAGCAGTATGATTGTAAGCTTTGATTTGATAAATTTGACAGCACTTAATTCATTCCCAAGCTTTGTGAATGATCATTTTAGTATTACATAGGGAAGAACATGGTATCATGTGGGATTGTTAGGTATTCTCAGTACTCTGGTATTGATTTCTTTGCACTTGATTCACTCAGTAGGCAGTTATACACTTCTATATGATTGTTTTCCTTTGTTTCACATTAGACTCTACATCCCAATGGATAGGCACTAGTCTAAGTAGCCTTAGATCACCCATCTTAAAAAAAAAAACTATACATCTTACATTAAGAAGTATAAGTAGTCTTTATGCATCCTCGTTGTGTAGGATTGCACTTATCAGCTATATAGGGGTCATACAACAACCATCTTTTCTTAGTTTAATGACAGATTTGGGATTGAAAAAAATAATTTGGGTTTAGTTGTTAACATTTTAGTTGTTCATCTAGTTTTATTTTAATACCTATTCAAGTAAATACCCCTTGGAATATCCCTCCAGAGTTTAAGCTGAGATCAAAGAGTAGAGGAGTTTGCTCACTCCTATAGTTGGGCAAAATCACCCAAAACTTGTTGATGAACCTCCTCCTTTCACCTTGATGACAATCCCTGACCTAGGTGATTTAAGAAAGTTTGAGAGTTTTGAGTTGATATTATTTTGGAAACCAACAAACTATTTCTTAGACTTCCAAGAGAATACTACAAAACCAAACCTAAAAGTATAACCAGATATAGACTTCTGATCATCTATGGAACCTACCCAATTTGAATCCATATAGCCAATCAACTTACTATCCTCTGAAGGATGAATATAACACCATAACTCAATGTACCTTTGACATATCTAAGAATCCTCTTAGATGCACGCCAATGTGTTTTCTTAGGTTTTGACATGAACCTAAGAGATACAACTTCTAGATACATCACATGTTCTCAACTAAACATACGAGTCTCTTTTTATATATAACCTTGATACACTCTTTAAACCCACTTGACACCTTGAGATAGATACACCTACCCACTATTCTCTACAATTCAGCTCCTCCCCTTCAATTTATGTTCTAGACCTCTCTCCCACCACATTATAGAGTATGATTAAAATATTTGTTTTTCATTTTTCATTTATCTCACTTTTTTGCTAACTAGTAGGAGGTTGCTCTACATACACCTATTTAACAAGAATATGATAGAGGAAGAAAGTACTAAAATAGAACCTAAGACAAGAACAAGAAAAATATTGGTTACGATAATGAGATGAACAAAGGACAAATTATTTTATTTGATGACCTCATTTGTTGTTGTTCTAAAAAACCAAGCTCCATACAATTGTATCTATAAATATGAGAATAAAAGAAGGTAAAAAAATAAGCTCCATAAAAGAAACAAAAGTAGTCTTTATGCATCCTCGTTGTGTAGGATTGCACTTATCAACTATATAGGGGTCATACAGCAACCAGCTTTTCTTAGTTCAATGACAGATTTCGGATTGAAAAAAACAATCTGGGTTTGGTTGTTAACATTTTAGTTGTTCTTCTGGTTTTATTTTAATACCTATTCAAGTAAATACCCCTTGGAATATCCCTCCAGAGTTTAAGCTGAAATCAAAGAGTAGAGGAGTTTACCCACTCCTATAGTTGGCCAAAATCACCCAAAACTTGTTGATGAACCTCCTCCTTTCACCTTGATGACAATCCCTGACCTAGGTGATTTAAGAAAGTTTGAGAGTTTTGATTTGATGTTATTTTAGAAACCAATAGATTGTTTCTTGGACTTCCAAGAGAATACTGTAGAACCAAGACTAAAAGTACAACCAGATGTAGACTTCTGATCATCTATGGAACCTACCCAATTTGAATCTATATAGCCAATCAACTTACTATCCTCTGAAACCTAAGAGATACAACTTTCAGATACATCACATGTTCTCAACTAAACATACAAGTCTCTTTTTATATATAACCTTGATACACTCTTTAAACCCACTTGAAAGCTTGAGATAGATACACCTACCCACTATTCTCTCCAATTCAGCTCCTCCCCTTCAATTTATATTCTAAACCTCTCTCCCTCCACCTTATAGAGTATGATTAAATCTTTGTATTTCATTTTTCATTTATCTCATTTTTTTTCTAACTAGTAGGAGGTTGCTCTACATAAACTATTTTAAACAGAATATGATAGAGGAAGAAAGTACTAAAATAAAACCTAAGACAAGAACAAGAAAAATATTGGCTACAAGAAAGAGATGAACAAAGGACAAATTATTTGATTTGATGACCTCATTTGTTGTTGTTCCAAAAAACCAAGCTCCATATAACTGTATCTATAAATATGAGAATAAAAGAAGGTAAAAATAGGTAGTGAATTATTCTATTGCTATAAGGGTGTTTCCTTTCGATTGAATATTTATGATAAAAGAAGGAATACTGCATGATTTGAAGATCCTTATAGAATAATTTATGCTTGTCAACTGAAGTTATTACCTTGGAAATTGCATTCCCAATTCACCTAGGTGAAGGAGATAAGTGTGTTTGAGAAGATGAGTTAAGAAAATGAGAAATTAACCTAGAGATTGTGTCTACCACCATTTGTAAATGTTGACCATATCTTGGCCATTAATGTAATGATAAAAAATTAGTATGGAAGAGTTGATTTCTATATATAGAGAGAGCTAATTGACATTGTAAGTGTTGGAAAAGTTCCTTTGTATTGCTATGATATGTTCTTAAATATCAGTTCAATGATGAATCTTAGTTACTCCATGAACTTCAAGAATGGTATGATATGTCATCTTGACTTGTAATTTGAATGTTATCTGTAGAGTACAAGACTCTACATTTTGTTTTCAATTGCAACGCATCCGCGGGTTTCAGTTTTGTGTCTGTAAATGTTTCTAAGAGTGGCTGCAAGGGTTTCTAATTGCTAGAGCTGCGGGAGCTGCCAAGTGTCGAGCCTTAGTTCAAGCTGCACTTTTGTTTCTACATTATAACTTAAGCAGAGCATGCCACGTAGTTGAAATGTTTCAATATAGTTTTAAGTTTCAACACTATGGAAGGCGCCACATGTCATCAGTGGAGGCACTCCCCAAATGTTTCAAAGTGAGCACGGAAGAAGCCATGTGTCTTTTGTGATAGCTATGGAGCTTGCCAAGTGTCAGCTTCTGCATGTTTGTTTCTATATCTTTCGATGCTAAGTAAAGGATGGAGGTGCGCCACAGTGTAGAGTATCAGTGCTGCAGAATGTGCCATGTGGTGGATACGGTGTCAAAGTAAAATATTTCTAACCTTTTCTCCAATGATATGAAATGTTTCTCAAATGATGTAGAGACAGACATGTGTCAACCTCCACGTGAGTCTCAAAAGGTTTCTAATGTTTCAAGAAGTAGTGTGGAAGCTGCCACGTACTAGTTAGTTGTTGCTGCAGAAGCTGACACCTGTCCCTTTTGAAAGTTACTGAGTGGGAGGTTGTGGGTCCCATTTCTAATGTGATTTAAAGCTTTAGAGCTACAAATCGTGATAGTTGTCACTTGCGGGCTTCTCTCGAGCATAAAAGACATAGTTAAGTAAAGTGGCGCGGAGCAAGACACGTATCTGTTTCTAGTTGCAGTGGAATTCGTCGAGTGTTGGTTTCCTATTTCTTCCCAAGGGACGAAGGAGTTTCAAGTTATGCGCATGAACGCTATCATCTATCACAGAGTTTATTGTTTCTAAGAAGTGCAGAAGTCACCAAGTGTCTGTTCCTTATAAGGAGAGGTATGCCACATATGTTTTGTCACAGCCAATGGGCTTGCACGAAGGAGTAACTATTGCAAATTTGAAAGATCTTTAACTGTCAGAAACTTCCAGTTACCTCCAGTTCAGTTGGGCCATTGGGATTTGATTGTTGAAGACAATCTAGAGTCAATATTGTGCTATAAATATGTGACATTTGTAATGAATAGGGATAGACTTTGGAAGTTCTTTCAAAGTTAGAATTCTAGTTTTGCTAGAGATAGTTTTCTATTAGAGATTTAAGAGAGAAGTTTGAGACTTTTTGCCATGACTAGTGAATATCATTTGCCTTTATTTTGTTATTCTTGATTCAAAAAGTAAATGTAACTGTGCATATATCTGTGCCTCTTATGTTGCTGGAAAATTAATGAGAAAGACTGAGTTCTGTGCCTTGGTTGATATTTCTTATGTCAGAGCAAATTGTCTGGTTGTGAGCCTTTGATTTTATTCATTTTATCTGTTTATGTTAATCATGCAGTATCTTCTCTTTAATGTGACTAAATCTTGAGGATAGCTTCACTGTGCTTAGTTGAGAGAAACACTTTATTCAGGTGCATCGCCCTAGATAGATTTGTTTTCATTGTATCTGTAATTCTATTTACTTCTTCCCCTTTTCCCAAAACCCATTTGAGATAGAGAAGAGCTAGCTTCTTTAAAATCTAGAGGTTGTTTCAGGTAACAAGTCCCACATTTCTGAAACTTCCCATGTTGGTGTTGGAACCCGCACAATTTTACACATCAACAATTTTTGGCACGCCCGGTGGGACCATTTCTTGAAGTTTCTGTCAAGATTGTATGAGCCAAGAAGCTACAAGAAGTCAGAGCTATGTACCTACAACAAGAGCTCAATCTACTGCTAGACCAGGTATTCTTTTGCCACCACTGATAGCTAATCCAAGGAGAAGAGTGAATTAGTTTGCAACAGCACCAAGAGCAAATATGGGAGCACATGTAGCCCCAAGAAATTATGTAAATTGGAACACTGGTAGTCCTTTGATTCTCCCAATACCACCAACCATTGGGATGCTATTCCTGCTAATGCTCTAAAATCTCTACCCAAGTTT
Organism: Cunninghamia lanceolata; assembly: GCA_027924645.1. Taxonomy (NCBI): domain Eukaryota; kingdom Viridiplantae; phylum Streptophyta; class Pinopsida; order Cupressales; family Cupressaceae; genus Cunninghamia; species Cunninghamia lanceolata. The sequence continues at coordinate 11,136,902 of BSBN01000108.1, forward strand.
AGTGGAGAAGATTTCAAGACACCTAAAGAGCATCTGCAAGATATATCTGATGTGTGTGCAGTACATGTTATCACTCAACAGAATGTGGCTATAAGACTATTAGCAGCTTCTTTCAAGGGAAAGGCTCTGGACTAGTATAGATCTCTAACCCCAAACACAATATCCACATGGGATCAGCTTGGTGATGCTTTCTTTGAAAGATTTAAAGAAAAGGGTGATAAATCTTCTTTGCTGCAACAATTGATCACTATCAAAAGGGCACCACAAGAAGTTATGACTGATTTCAATTCAAGATTTCAAAAGACTTGGGAGAGAATTCCTGCTACAATGAGACCATTACCAAGTATAACTATTGTGTTTTACCTTAAAGTTTTAAACTCAGATATATCAGTGATGATCCAGTCCCTTGGAGGTCAAACACTACCAGAAGCTTATGAGTTGATAGTCAAGGCTGAAAATAACTTAATAGATGCTGGAAAGTTTCCCCCAAGGCCTCCTATGCCCATGTTCCTAGAGATTATCTTACCTTTGCCTCAAGAAGTTCCTAATCCTACAACCCCACCTGTGTCTATGTATGCATTCCCTTAATAGCATGCTAAAACAGCCATACCTGTTCAATCATCTGAAATGGATGATGTCAAGAACATTTTAAGGACCTTCTCAAACGAGATAATTAATCTAAAGAGGCAAAAAAATCCTTATCCAAAGCCCCCTTATCAAGGTTACCAGGGAAATAGACCTCCCTTTCAACCAAATCAATATCAAGGCCCTCAAAGGCAAGCTAATCCTCAGCCCTAAAACCAATTAGTCATAGTCCCTACACCTCTACAGACTATTCCTCCTAATCCCAATAGGGAAATTGTTCCAGGGCAAAATAATTTTGCAGATGGCACAAATGCTTGGTGTTTTCCTTGCAACAATGCCCATATGCCCAGAGATTGCCCCAGAGGAAATTTATAGCGAAAGATAGCATAACAGAGAGGATTAGAAGGACAATTTGTAACTTCTAACACTCCACAATATCAATCTCCTGGTGTACAAAATGCAGTCCTGGTGGCCCAGATGCAAGGAATGTCCTTACAACAGGAAGAGGAAATAGCCCATGAGCATGCTTTATTTTCATGGATTGAAGATGAAGAGTCAGTGTTTTTGAATGAAGCATCTACTTCCAAGAAGCCATTGGTACAATCAGATTACTATACCAGAGCAAAGAGGAGAATGATGGAATAGCCTGAAGTCACTAATAATGAGATCATGGGAGCTCCTCCATTTCAGAGTCATCAGAGCACAGTTTCTAGACAAGAAATGTCCTAGCCTATGCAGAATCAAGTAGCTTCAAGACAAGTTCTAGAAAAGTCAAGGTACCCTTATTATCTAAAGACCTAGGTATTAGGACCTGTGAATGTGGTGGATTAGTTAAAAAGAACTCCAGCGCATGTATCAATCTGGGACATGTTAGCTATTCCTAAGCAAAAGACACTATAGCAAGAGGCTCTGCAAGGCCAAGAAGTTCCTAAACAGACTAGTGCTAAAGGAGGATCTACTAATAAAGAAAAGTTGCAGCTCAAAGATACTGTACCTTTGCAGACAACAGCGCTATTGAATAATGCACCTAAGGTAGGTAAACCTAAACCAGATTCCTTTTACTTAACTCTAATAGTTGGGAAGAAATTATTACATAATGCAATGATAGACTCTGGGGCTAGTACTACAGTAATGCCAAAGCAAATAGCAGATGCTTTGAAGATAAAATATGAGCCACTTACAAGAGGGGTTATGTAGTTTGATGGGAAATTTGTGCAAACAATAGGGAAAATTAAACAACTCCCATTTCAATTATATACTTGCCCCAATATAATTGTAAATCAGGATGTGGTAGTCATAAATATTCCCCCTATATTTGGTCTATGTTTATCCATAGATTTCATAGCCAAGATAGGAGGTTACATGTCACTAGATTGGTCACACCTCATTCTGAGAACCAAATATGGGACAAAGATGAAAATACTATCTGAGCCATTATCAAAAGACCATATCACAAATAAACCAACCCCAAAATTAGAAGTAGCCCATGCTATGCTAAATAAAAAGGAGAGAATCTCTGTTGAAGAGTTAGGTGACTGGACTGAGCATGACCAACAGGAAGAAGAGAATAATTAGTTGTTGACTATGATGCAAAGTGATCCCTATGGAAATTACGAATCTATAGGTCGAGGCACTTATGTCATATTTGAAGAAGACCAAGAGATCCCTAATGTTTTAAGGGAAGAGCCTAATCAAACTCAAAAATCTGAAAAAGACTTAGAAATCTAGACTCTAAATTTTGATGGGGCTAGAAGTAAAAATGGAGCTAGTGCATGAGTTTGCCTTACTGCCCCAAATGGTGAAAAAAATTTAAGAGCCATTCGCTTTCAATTTGCTTGTACCAATAATGATGCTGAGTATGAATCCTTGGTGCATGGACTCATGTTGGCAAATAAAAAGGGAGTTAAGAATCTGATAGTAAGAGAAGATTCAGAACTAGTGGTAAAGCAAATTAGAGAAAAGGCAGTAGCCAAAAATGTAAGAATGAGATCCTATAGGCACAGAATTTGGGACCTAATAGATGGTTTTGAAGATTTCAATATTGAAGTAGTTCCTAGAGCCCAAAATTCTGAGGCAGATAGAATGACACAGATTGGTTCACAATTTGATCCAGCAACTGATCTACTAGTCAACAATGAATCAGTCAAAGTTATAGTGAGGCCAACTATCCCAGACAATGACCAAACTTGCCAAGTTTTTGAAAATGATTTTCAAGTACTTTCATTTTTGCAATAGTCGGGAGAATTTGATGATTAGTTGCAACCTAAAATTGAAGAAGCATATGGTGACCAAATTATTCAAATGAAGTCAAATAAGCTCCCTAAAGGACTGATTACCTTAGAAAACCTATTTGACCCAGAAGATGTAAGCCTAGAGAAGAAGAGGTTTCAAACAAATAAAGAAGATTATTCTGAAATCCAAGTTAGTGAAGGAAGAAAATTGAAGATTGGCAATTCTACAACCCAGCAAGAAAGGGAAAGGTTGATTGATTTGTGTGAAAGATATGATAGGGTGATTGCCTGGACCTATGAAGACCTCCATGGCTACAATAGAGATATCATTCAGCACACCATAGAGCTGATTGAAGGATCTAAATCAGTCAAATAGAAGCAAAGTCCAGTGAATCCTAGAATTGAATCTCTAATGGTGGATGAGTTGCAAAAGCTCTTAGAATCAAAGATTATTTTTCCAATTAAGTATTCAACCTGGGTATCAAACCTAGTGCCAGTAAGAAAAAAGAATGGTGACATAAGACTCTATGTAGATTTTAGGGATCTGAATAGAGCATCTTTGAAAGATCATTATCCCCTGCCCTCTATGGAACAAATTTTACAAACTGTGGCTGGATCAGAGAGATTTTCCTTGCTAGATGGCTTCTTTGGATACAATCAAATTTGGTTGGCTGATGAAGACCAGCATAAGACTGCATTTACTACAAAATGGGGAACATTTGCATATGCTAAAATGCCTTTTGGTCTTTCAAATGCTGGAGGTACTTTTCAGAGAGCCATGGATGTAGCATTTGGGGAACTTATAAACAAAATCATCTTGATTTATATAGATGACCTCACTATTTTCTATAAAAAAGTTGTAGATCATTTTGACCGTTTAGAGGCTATTTTTAAGAAATGCCAAGAGTTTGGAATATCCCTGAATCCCAAGAAGTGTATCTTTGCAGTACCTCAGGGTAAATTGTTAGGGCATATAGTGTCAAAGGAAGGAGTCTCTATTGATCCAGAATGAGTCACTGCCATAATGAATCTATCTCTACCAGTCAATAAGAAAGCAGTTTAATCCTTCTTGGGGAAGATCAACTTTGTCAGCCGGTTCATATCTGACTTTGCGGGTCTAATTAGACCAATGACACTGTTGCTAAAGAAAGACCTAGTTTTCAAATGGACTGTAGAGGGAAGGCAAGCTTTTGAAGAAATCAAAAGAGCTATTTCAATAGCCCCAGTACTCAGAAATCCAGACTTTTCTAAGTCTTTCATAATGTATGTGTATGGAGGAGACTTCAGTGTTGTTGTTTTAACTTAGAAAGATGATCAGCAAGAAGGAGAACACCCAATAGCTTTTTTCTCTAGGACTCTCAGGGAATATGAGGCTAGATACAATTTTGTGGAGAAATAGGCATATGCCATGGTAAAAGCCATTAAGAAATTCAGACATATGGTAACAGGGAATAAGATTCTAATATTAGTGGCTCATCCTAGTGTAAGAGAATATATCATGGAGGGTGAGATCATTGAGAAAAGAGCCAACTGGATAACAAAGATCCTTGAATATGATATGGAGGTCAGACACACTAAGTTAGTAAGGGGCAAAGGATTGTGCCAATATATGGCTCAAGACATGAAAAAAATGATGACTCAAGAAACAGAAAGTAAAAATGTATTAAAAATACAAGAGGATGATCAAGATTCTTGGGTCACAAATAGAATACAATTCATGAAGCATGGGATTTTCCCAAATGAGCTCTCCCATGACAAGAGAAGGTATTATAGGCAGCAAGGGACTCACTTTGTACTAATTGACCATATTCTGTTCAGAAGAAATGTTGATGGCATACTTTTGAGATGTATAGAGAAAGATGAAGCTCAAAGAATTCTACATGAGTTACACCATGGAACCTCAGGTGGACTCTTTTTAGCAAGGACCACAGTAATCAAAGTGACTCAAGCAGGATACTTCTGGCCCAATCTATTCACAAATTGCTATCAACTGGTTAAAGAATGCCAGGCCTATCAGTTTTATACAGGAAAAAGAAGAAATGCAACAATGCCTCTAAGCCCCATAATTGTGGATGAACCCTTTACCCAATGGGGTCTTGATTTTATTGGTATGATAAATCCAGTGTCAAGTATGGGACACAAATGGATTCTTATAGCCACAGATTACTTTACTAGATGAAGTGAAGCAATACCACTCAAGGAAGCAACAGAAAAGGTAATATTAGACTTTCTGGAAGGTATTATTGCTCAGTTTGGTCCTCCTTGTACCATAATATCAGATAATGCTAAGGTATTTTTGGGAACAAAAATATATGAGTTTGTATTAAGGAATGGAATTTATTTGAAGAGTTCTTCAAATTATTACCCTCAGGGTAATGGTCTGGCAGAGTCTAATAACAAGAACCTAATCAGACTCATTAAGAGGATAGGGATAAATTATCACAAAGAGTGGCACAAACTGCTTAATACAGCACTGTGGGCTGACAGGATCACACCTAAGCAAGTGACAAAAATGTCTCCATATGAATTAGTTTATGGTAAACCAGTAGTAATGCCACTGAGCTTAGAGATCCCTACTTTGCAATTATTGAAATAAATAGAGATTGAATAGAATGGCCCCATGCAAGTCAGACTTGCTAAACTACTGGAAGTACAAGAGAAAAGGGAAAAAGCACATGAGTCACTGATGAAACACTAGAAAATAGTCAAGGACTATTTTGATAAGAAGACTTCAAATCCCCTTTTTGAAGTTGGCTCAATAGTGTTGAAATGGGATGAAAGAGCTGCAAAGCTAGGTCGACACACTAGATTTGAATCATTGTGAATTGGTCCTTACAAGATTCATTCCTATAAGCAACAAAACTCTTTTGAACTGGAGACCATCGATGGTGAGCCTAAAGAAATTCATGTTAACGGGATCTATTTGAAACATTTCAATTAGGCAATGGCTCTTAATGTATCATAGTTAGTTAGTTTCCCTTTCTTGCTTTCCTATTTTCCTACTTTCTTTTCCCACTTTCCCTTTTAATAAGTGTTCTGTGAATACGTGTCATCAACACAAGCCCCTTCTCTTTTTGAAAATCTTGCATTCATTAAGGTTGTCTACAATTCCCAAAATCCCTGAAAGTACACACTTTTGTAGCCACTCTCATAATGTTTCTGACACTCCTTTCCACGCGAAGTTGGAAAGATACACTAATGGTTTCTTGGCATTAATGCCATTTATAAGACAGGATGTGTCATTAAAGCCTCATTAAATTAGAGTTAAACCTTAACTGTGGCTCTCATTTGCTTCCATCTCTCTATTGTGAATCATTGTTGCCTCCAATCCAATCCCTAGCAAGCGCTTCCTAGCCAAGTGTCACTTCTGTTACACAGTTTCTGTCTTTGCTGTGTCAAAGCTTCTCACATTCTCCCCACAGATACAGATATGGCCAGAGCACAGTCTTCTCAAGAGGGACTCAGAATTTACGAATCAATCGATAGGCTTCTAGGCAGTAAATCATATGCCTCAGCACCCGCACAGCCCAAGAGAACCTATCCAAGAACAAGGGTTCCTAAAATAGGGTATTCCGTCGACCTAGAGAAGATAAAAGATTTTGCAGATGGCATCTTTGACCCAGCCCTTCAAAAATCTACCAGGACTCTCTATGAAGGGGCACACCAGAGATGCATTCAAAAGGCAAAGAGTGGATAATCTAAAACTTTCAGAATGAGGATTTGGACCTCATAGTTGGTACAGTTCATGGTTCCAAATGTGCACCTATGTCCTGACCTAATTGATATATGCGTGGAGCTATTTCATGCACCGTCAAGCACCATACAATAGGGTCCCTTTATAGTGCAAATTACACCCAAAGCCATAAGAGACATGTTGGCCCTGTATCATGATCGAATGACCACATTTCCCACTATTGCTAAAATGCAAAAGACATGGTCAAATGTCAATAACCAGATTAGGTTCCTTAACTAAGATTTGCAGTTAGGAGATGAGAACACCTAGATGCCCACATTACCTACAGGAAGGACACAATTCAATCAAGCCAGTCAAGAGGCACTGTCAATGATGGCTTTCATTTTTGGGATGAAGGAAGATAACATAGTCTATGACTGGAAAATTGCCATCCTTTTCAGATTGAAGATTGTTGACAAGTCACAGAAATACCAGTTGGACTTTTCAGAACAAATTGCCTACTCCATGGTCGATCAACTTGTCAATTTCAAATCCAAGGGAGTTTTTAGGTATTCTGCTTATCTATTTCATTTAATGTTATATCAGAACCACAGTATTTTTGCACAAAATATGCAATTGAACATGTATGACCCAGATTTTGGGCAAAATAGAACTGTTCCTATGTCTGCATGGACACATGTGCTATCTGAGGCATCAAACCCTTATGAGTTATGGGAACTCTTTGTTGCCCCTACCTTTTTCCATTTGAGCCCTGAGCCTGTAGAACATAGGTTGACACAGAGCATTAGGGGTTTCATGACCAATTACCCAATCCCATGTGATTATTTCTTTAGGGCCCAAAATACTATCATTAGGGTCCATGGCTTCAATGGGGAACCTATGCTACTACCTAAAGTTTTGACCCCTAGGGTGGTGTTTCTAGAAGTAGCCTGGTAGGTGTCCGTGGTTGACAATGAGTTTGGCACTAAGAGGAAGAAGAAGAAAATGTATGATATCCCATGGGTTAGAAAGAACATGGCCTTAGAAGTCAGAGATACTGAACACCTATTGCTACAAAAGTTAACTATCTTGGGATTCTTCATCATTAAAGACAAATGGAGGTACGACCCAAATAGTTTTATAGCCTCCTGGGTTAGAAGCAATAAGGTCGAAGCTAAAATAGTACATGAAGGTTGGCCCTTTTGGGAGGATAGAAGAAACCCTAAGGAAGATACCCCTGACCTATATGTGGAACTGGCAGATTTGCCTTATGAGGGGCCCGGGCCATGGGAGACCTTTTATGTTAAACAAAAGGCCTTTGACCCTAAGATCAGAATGGGTTCTGGTTTAAAGAAAGCTTTGAAGGTCCAAGAATGGAAGCTAGAGAAAATTGAGGCCTATTGGAAATATAGGCAGGAAATTTCTGAAATGACACACTCTTTTGGGAAGATTGACACTGATGAGAAATGGGAGTCAATCTGGGATGAGTGACACCCATCCCCAGTCTCTAGCCCTGATACAAGAAGAATCCAGAAGAGGGGTGAACAAGAAGTAGAGGAAGCTGAGTCAATCCATACACTGTAAGAAACAGGACAGGCCTCTTCTGCTGTACTTGTATCTTCCTAGCCCCAATCTCTCAGTGCTTTAGAGAAACAAAAGGGTGTGGTGTCATCACCAACCAGAGGGACTCCATCAGTTTTAGCTACCGGGGCTTCCAGTTTTGTACCCTTGCCACCATCAGTAGTGGTAAATGTTGTAGAAAAGGAATCAGAGGAGCAAGAAGGAGAAAGGCCAAGGAAGCATAGGAGACTACACCTGTAAGAAGAGTTAGAAGAAGAAACAAAACCATTGCTACAGCAACAACCAGTCACATCTGCTGCTCTTCAGGTAAGTGTTTCTTCTCTTTTTTCTTCTATGTCTCTTTCTTCTACCTTAGGGGTGGCAATCCCAATTGGCCAAACATTAGTATCCCCTGCCACCTCTGCTATGCCTATATCACTACTTGCCCCAACTGCTAGTCCTTAGGTGACCTCGTTGCCACTTTTTTCCCCTTCTATTCCAAAAAGAGCCCCTCCCCAAATTTCCCCTAGCCAACAATCATTGGCTATACCTTATGGCCTACCTCAAGGTCATCCCTTTGCTGGGGGATTCATTGCTTCTCCTCCCACTTTCCAAGCTCAAGCAGATACTACTAAAAAGGCTAGAGAAGCTAGAATGGACAAAAAGAGAAAGAAAGAAAATAAAAGCCTGGTGGTACCACACATGAGGTCACTTTTTGACCCTATTCAATAGCAACTGACAGTCACACATTTGTCCCCAAATGTGCTGAAGCCCAATGAGCAAATGTAGCCTCAGGACTTTGCAATGAATGCAGTAGCCATGGACATGTCTCTTTTTAGACCACAAGATAGGGTTGAGCTACTCAATGAAACCACTTCTGCTGTTGCAAATGACTATTTGAAAGTGTCTAGGAAATTCCTTAAAGTTGAAAATGAATTAGCACAGGAGAAGACACATAGTGGCAACCTTGCTAAGGAGTTGCAATCAAAGAAAGATGAAATAGAGAATCTGAATAAACAGTTGCAAAATACTATTTCTTGTCAGATCCATCAAGCAACACAGGCACAAAATCCTTCTCTAAAGGTTGAGCTAGCTCAGGAAAAAGCTACAGTAAATGTTTTGAGGCAAGAGAAGGCCACCTTAGAGAAGAAATATCAAGAAAAATTGCAAGAAGCTACATAGTTTCAGCAGAAGTTACTGAGTGAGCAAAATGCTGCTGCTACAATACAGGCACAACTCCTAGCTAAGCAACAAACAACAAAATAGCTAACACTTGAGTTAGCTAACAGGCCACAGAATGCTTGAGTTCTGAATCTGGTCAAAGAGTTATATGTTTTAGTTTGGAAATGAATCTCAGAGGAGATTGTCTAGCTAAGGCCATCATTAACATTCCTATTAAATGCACAACAGTTGTGTGAGAAGGTGGAAGCTTCAGTTTAGGCCACTCTATCTACTGTTTCTTTGAAAGTTTCTGACTCTCAACTGTTGCTAAAGAAACTATATGACACAAGTGATGAAATTTTGTCAGCAGCAGGGATCAATGACAGAATGATAGCTGCAAAGAAGGTAAATGAAGTTCGAAGTTGCAACTTAGCTGCCACAAATTGCCAAGAGCTCCTTGATACTGTCAAGGAAGGGGTCAAGCACATGAAGAGACACATAGAGGATTTGGTGCAGTTGGGTCTTCCATCACCATTTCCAGATAATAACACTGTACTGATGATTGATGATATCAAGGCCCTGCTTTTAACAAGGCAAAATAATCAATCAATTTTTCAAGGCTTAAGTGATTCTTCATCAATACAGGAAGTGGAAGCTATCTTGATGCCCATGGCCCAGTTGGAGTTTCAATTAAAGTCCACGGTCCAAATTTTGTAGACATTCTCTCACAAGGACATAATAAATCTTGATTTTTCCTTTCAAGATTTACAGAGTAAGCAGGGACTCTCTGACTCAGAATGGTCTGTTTACCAGATAGCTTTGTAGAATCTATGACCCTGGTTGTATTTTAAATACACATATTTTTGCCACAGTTTTGGGTTCTTTTTGAGCAGGCTCAAAAGTCCTAGGGGTTGCCAAGAACTATAGAGTATAAGACTCTACATTTTGTTTAGAGTTCCAATGCATCCGCGGGTTTTGGTTTTGTGTCTGTAAATGTTTCTAAGAGTGGCTGCAAAGGTTTCTAATTGCCAGATCCGCGAGAGCCACCAAGTGTCAAGCCTCAGTTCAAGCCACACTTTTGTTTCTAAGTTATAACTTAAGCGGAGAGTGCCGCATAGTTGAAATGTTTCAATATAGTTTTAAGTTTCAACACTGCGGAAGGCACCACGTGTCATCAGCGGAGGCACTCCCCAAATGTTTCAAAGTGAGCGCAGAAGAAGTCGTGTGTCTTTTGTGATAACTGCGGAGCTTGCCAAGTGTTAGCTTTCACATGTTTGTTTCTATATCTTTCAATGCTAAGTAAAGGATGGAGGTGGGCCACAGTGTAGAGTATTAGTGCTGCAGAATGTGCCACGTGGTGGATGCGGTGTCAAAGTAAAAGCTTTCTGACCTTTTCTCTGATGATATTAAATGTTTCTCAAATGATACAGAGCTTGACATGTGTCAACCTCTGCGTGAGTCTCAAAAGATCTCTTATGTTTCAAGAAGTAGTGCGGAAGCCGCCACGTACCAGTTAGTTGTTGTTGCGGAAGCTGACACCTGTCCCTTTTGAAAGTTACTGAGTGGGAGGTTGTGGGTCCCATTTCTAATGTGATTTAAAGCTTCATAGCTATGGATCGCAACAGCTGTCACTTGTAGGTTTCTCCCAAGCATAAAAGACACAGTTAAGTAAAGTGGTATGGAGCAAGACACATATCTATTTCTAGTTGTTGTAAAATTTGCCAAATGTCAGTTTCTTGTTTCTTCCTGAGGGGACGAAGGAGTTTCAAGTTATGCATGCATATGCTGCCATCTGTCACAGAGTTTATTGTTTCTAAGAAGTGCAGAAGCTGCCAAGTGTCTGTTCCTTATAAGGAGAGGTATGCCGTATGTTTTGTCACAGCCAATGGGCTTGCACGAAGGAGTAACTGTCACAGATTCAAAAGATCTTTAACTGTCAGAAACTTTCAGTTACTTGCAGTTCGGTTGGGCCGTTGGGATTCAATTGTTGAAGACAATCTAAAGTCGATCTTGTGCTATAAATATGTGACATTTGTAATGAATAGGGATGGACTTTGGAAGTTCTTTCAAAGTTAGAATTCTAGTTTTGCTAGAGATAGTTTTCTGTCAGAGATTTAAGAGAGAAGTTTGAGACTTTTTGCTGTGACTAGTGAATATCATTTGCCTTTATTTTGTTATTCTTGATTCAGAAAGTAAATGTAACTATGCATGTATCTGTGCCTCTTATGTTGCTAGAAAATTAATGAGAAAGACTGAGTTCTGTGCCTTGGTTGATATTTCTTGTGTCATAGCACATTGTTTGGTTGTGAGCCTTTGATTTTATTCATTTTATCTATTTATGTTAATCATGTAGTATCTGCTCTTTAATGTGACTGAATCTTGAGGATAGCTTCACTATGCTTAGTTGAGAGAAACACTTTATTCAGGCGCATCGCCCTAGATAGATTTGTTTTCATTATATCTGTAATTTTGTTTACTTCTTCCCCTTTTCCCAAAACCCATTTGAGATAGAGAAGAGCCATCTTCTTTAGAATTTGGAGGTTGTTTCAGGTAGCAAGTCCCACATTCCTGAAACTTCCCATGTTGGTGTTGGGTCGAGGCCTTTCAATAACATCAACAACCAAAGGTGTAGCCATTGCAAGAGATTACAAGTTCAAAGCTTCACAGATATAGACCTTTTTCACGAGATTAGGGTTGGCAGGCAAATTCATTGGTCGCACTTCAAATCCTTGAAATCTTAGCTCAAACGCTATTCTTCTTGGTTTCTTTGAATGCAAAGTGATTCAAATGAAGAGTGAATGACCTTTTTATGCTTCGCAAAACCTAATTTACCTTTGTAATAAATGCTTTGCCCTAACACATCTAGTTACACTATTTATGCATACAGTTGACCTTCAATTGCTCCACAAATCATCATATCCACTTCTTTTCTTCTAGAGATCCTTTCAAATGATCTGTAATAACCCAAATTATTTTCTCTCATCGTGCCAGATTCAGGCACCCACTTACTGGCTGGGGGAATTTGATTTTTAATGCTTTCCCCCCTCAACCAAGGCTCCTAATTCAATTTCTGGAGGAATTGTCAACACTAGATTCCGGTACGGACCCATTACTATTGTTCATAATATTTTTCTTGACCCAAGTCTTGCTCATTTCATTCTGAATCTCATTCACATCAATTTTACCCTTGCCTTTGTCTTGTCTCTGCTCATCCAGTTTTCTATTTACCAGACCTCTTCTTTCATTATTCCTGCTTCTGCAGATTCTTGCAAAATGACCAGATCAATTATAGTTGAAGCACAAAACATTTTTTTTGCCATTTGATTGATTTCCTTTTGGTCTGCACTGATTGGCCATGTGTCCAAATCCATTGCATGCAAAACAGTAGCCATTAAAGGAATTGTCATTTTCTCTATTGTTAGAGTTATTCATTATCATACTTCTGGATTCATTGGATCTATGACCATACCTCTTATAATTGAAGCATTGACCATAGAAGGATGGACTACTTTGATTCACTCTACTTCTGCATTGAGTGGCTTTATGACCAAATTTATTGCACTTGAAACAATTGCCATTGGAAGATGGATACCTTTGAGCATTGGGTTGTCTTACCGGAGGTCTTCTAGGATTCCTTCTTTGATTTCTTGTATCAGGATTTCTTTGACTGGATCGAGAGCTCTCACCTTTCTAAAATCCTAGACCATGCTTATCATCTACCTTCTTCTAACTGTCAAGTAGTACTTCAAGTTTAGCTGATCTTATCTTGAATTTCTCTTTATATTCATTAGCAACTTCTAGGTCATGTTTGAGAATGACAATTTGCCTTTCAAGTTCTCTTTCATTGTCTTTGCTTTCATGTAGATCAGACTCTAGATGGCTGGCAATTCTGTCGAATTTGTAGTATTCTTCTGTTCTTTCTTTTAGAGTTTGTTTTAGGTCTTCTTTAGTCTTCTTTCTTTCCTCAATTTCTTTGGTTAACCTCATCACCCCAAATTACATTTCATGTTTTAGAACAACAACTTCTCTTACTAACTTCTCACATTCCTTTGTCTTCTCTTTTAGGGCCTTATCCATGTCATTGTCCTCATTTTATTTTCCTAGTTGAAGAAGTAGCTCCTTCCTCTTCCCATTAGATTTACTCAATTTTTCTTTTAAGATCTTAATGCAGTCTTCAGCATCTTTAAGATTTTCTTGCAGTTCTTTGACTTCTGCTCTGGATTGGTCAAGATCATCTAAAGCAAGTCAAAGTTGTTCATTGAGGTTGTATGCATCCATTATAATACCTTCCCAGATCTTCCCCAACCTGTTAGGCTTCTTCCAAGGAACCTTTCTCTGATACCAATTGTTGGAAGTAGGGTAGATAACTGAGAGGGGGGGTGAATTAGTTGTCTTAAAACTTTTAACACTTGTTGTAATTAATCTTTTCACCACTTAATTATAGATCATTATTATAATCATGAAAGCATGAATCAATCACACATGAGTAGAAACACAAATAACACACTTGACACAAGATTTTTAACATGGAAACCCGGTTAAGGGAAAAACCACAGTGGGGATTAATCCACAATGATTATACTCTATTAAAAGTATTACAAAAGGAGAAGGCACATGCCTTCAGGATCAGTGCCCAGAGCTTACTACTCAAAAGAGGCTCACTACTTGCAAGAGTGATAACAAAAAGATTACAGATTGTTTGAATTGATGAGTAGCATCTACCAATGCAAGAATTTAGTTTCGGTTAAGCACAAAATATTGATCTTACACACTTCATCTTTATTCTAACCTATTTTACTATTCTCCCATAATCCAGGCCTTAGATCTCTTCTCTTTTGCACTTTAATCTACCTTTTTTACACTTACTCCATTATTGCACCACACACTTTTTCCCAAAACACTTGAAACCATCAGCTATATATATCCACATCAACAAATTCAATCAACTGTAGTCGGCTTCAATAAAACTTAGAACATTTATTAAACACTCTACTCTGTTAGCTAAATCCATGCACAAATATCAACGTGGACCAAAAACTTGTGTTTCCAGATCATCAATCATGTCATCCAATACCATTGATTATCATCAATTGCTTATCCAACAACTTTTCTGCATCCGAACAACGATCAAATACTAGGTTGCCCTATTCTTCTTCTGACTGTACTGACTTATTGGAACCTGATACTCAGATACTTATATTTTTTGAATCCTTCATTATCATAGGCTAAATCTCTAGATTTAGATAGTCCTGCTAATCCTTATCACTCCCTCAGATCCACAGCACACTGTGAATTATCACTAGAGAGATCTAGACCAAGATACCAGACCCTATCACATGCTCTATTTCTAACTACCCAAACTTAACCAAATCTTCACTCTGACTTCCAATATGAACAGATTATGAAATGTGGATGTGCAAGGTAGACTTAGTTGCCATCAATTACAATACCTGTCATGTGTAGTAGTGTCTCTTGCTAATAATTTGTGCGTATAACATTCCTTCATGCAGATGACAATATAAAGGATGACAGGAAGATCTTGATGGAATATCAATTTTATATCAATGATGATCGCACACATTCTACAGAGTTTAAGGCTACGTTCAGACGTTCTATCATGATTTGGCTAGTATGAGCATATCATTTGGTTAGCATATTATTTGGTTAGATAATTGTGCATCACATTCAAGAAATCGTAGATGTTCTATTGTTTGAGTAGGATGCATAAGATGAATGGTGTTCAACATATGTGGATTTTCTCTAAGGTTAGGCATGGAAAGGGGGAGCATGATGGTGCATGAGCACATATCAAAAGAGCATTAGCATGAGAAGAGTTGAAGTACAAAGACAATGCAAAGTTGACAGATGTGAGATTTATTGTTGAATGGTGTAATGCTCAAATGGTTCTAGGTAATGAAGGTAAGTCTACAATTCATAAATATTTTTGGTTGGTTGATGATACTAACATTGAAAAATATGAGGATTATTGTACATTGACAGGATTGAGTGAGCTACATTCTTTTAGAATCTCTAATGTAGGTTCATTGAGTATTCATACGCGGTAGATGACATGTTTTTATTATTCATGTACAGATCAAGCTTGGTATAATTGTGTCAAAGGAGTGGGTCGATAAATAGTGTACAAGAAGCCTAAACCCGATTAACACATATCAACTCCCGACAACACTACAACTCATAGAGATTGAATCATCAATTGACTTTGACCATGTTTCAAATCTAGTTCAACCAGGTATTATCAGCATTCTAATATAATAAAATCTATTATTCCATCTTATTTTTTAGTTTTTTTGTATTGTTGACTATACTCATTGAACTAAATGCATATATCAATGTAGGGCATGTTTATGCAGTTATTACAGCTGAAGATAATGAAGAAGGAATATATTATTATTTGTGTCATTGTGTTGAGGAAAAAAAGAATTTAGATGCCCCTATTATAGATGGAGAAAACATCAAGTACCCTATAAGATCATTGGTTGTCACTAGAACATGGCTTAGAAGGTACCCAATGAAGAAGGCTGATGTGTGGTTGTTCGAGGACTTTGACACACATAGGAAGATTCTTCATTATTCTAACCTTGTTGTGGCATCAAATGTTCATTTGATCAGATATGGGGGTAGACCATTGAACAAGACCTTGTGGAAGGTTCATGAGTTTGACACGAGGCAATACTTGACACAATAAAGAGTAGAGCAGACTCATAGGGTTCATTAGATTGAATCAGTGGAATGACAAGATGGTATGTTATTTTCTTTGCTATCCTTATTCCACATTCTATATTTTTGACACGTATCTTACCTTCTTATGTGTTCCTTGGTCTTGGGTGATTAGCTTCATTTCATTATAAAGGTTATTGGTGTGCTCATTTTAGCTAAATAGTACAATTGAATTTGCATGAAAGTTTGAGTATGATGGAGGTAGGCATAATACTTATGAAGTTGCTTTTGGAAGGAAAGCAAGGTAGGTTTTCATGATTATTTCATGATGATATGTCCTTCAATGATATTTCATAATGAGTTTTAATGTGTTTTAATGATGTTACTATGAGTTTTAATGACAAAACCTCATTTGTTTCTTTAAATTTGGTGCTAATAATTGATAGTAGTGTTAAGGGCATCCTTAATTGGTTCCCTAGAAAGTGAGAACGCCTTTATAGTACTAAATTCTCATCTACTAGAAAGGTACTAGGACTGAACATTTACTTTTGGCATCTCCTGGGGCCAAATTGATGGCACCAACAAATCGAGGTGGGAGCGTAAATGTCAGGGGAGGTGTCTTTTTAGTGGAAAAGCCTCCTTGTCATTGCGGCTACATCGAATGCAGACAATCTCTCAAGAGCCCTAAGAAAAAAAAGTATCAAACTTTGGACTGACTATTTTGTCAAACCATGACACCTACGAACGTCTTCTTTACATGTATAGTTTGATATTAGGTCCACCTAAAAATACATACCTTAGTTTTTTTAAAATCAATTTTGTTTTCCTATGGTGGCAAGGAATGCATTCTTTCAAAATGCTTCAGTTTCATGCAGTGGAAAGGTGCTAGGAGTGAAATTTTGTATTCCACATCCCATGAGGTTGAACTAACTGTGCCAACATGTCAAGCTAGGTAGGTAAATGCTAGGGGAGGTCATGTTTCATGGGCCAAGTGTCCCATTCGTTCTTGGTTGTAGGCTACCGGCAAAGTCACTTAAGATCCCTAAGAGTAAAAAACTGCCAAACTTTGATAGAGCAGTTCTCAGAATTCATGGCAGTTGGGAATTCTTTGTTGGGACCTATATGTGCACATGGGATCTATCCACAATAACCTCTCCCAATTTTGGTCAACTCCAATCCATTTGATCGTGCCAAAATAAACTACATTCTTGCAAAATACTTCAGTTTCATGCAATGGAAAGGTGCTAGGAGTGAAATTTTTCATTCCATAGCTCATGGAGCCAAACTGACTACACCAATGTGTCAAGATGGGTGAGTAAATTCTAGGAGGGGTCTCTTTTCATTCACCAAGTATCGCAGTCATTCTGGGCAGTAGGCTATTGGTAAAGTCACATAAGATCCCTAAGAGCAAAAAATATCAAACTTTGATGAAGTAGTTCTCAGAATTTGTGGCATCTAGGAATGTTTTATTCATACCTACAAGTGCATGTGGGGTCCATTCATGATAACCTCTCTCAATTTTTGTCAACTCCAATCCGTTTGACTATGTTGAAATAAAACACATTCTTGCAAAATGCTTCAGTTTCATGGAACACAACCTTGCCAAGAGGCATATTTTTCATTCTACTTGTCATGGGGCCAAACCAACTATGCCAAAACATTGAGGTAGGTGGGTAAATTCTAGGGGAGGTCTCTTTTTATGCACCAATTGTCTCATTCATTCCAGCCAGTAGGCTACCGACAAAGTCACTTAAAATCCCTAAGAGCAAAAAACTGTCAAACTTTGATAGAGAAGTTCTCTGAATTTGTGGTAGATGGGAATGTTCTATTATGACCTACAGGTGCATGTGGGATCCATCCATAATAACCTCTCCCAGTTTTGGTCAACTCCAATCCATTTGACCATGCTGAAATGAAACACATTCTTGCAAAATACTTTAGTTTCATGCAGTGGAAAAGTGTTAGGAGTGAAACTTTGCATTCCACAGCTCATGGGGCTAACTGACTATGCCAACACATTGGGGTGGGTGGGTAAATTCTATGGGAGGTCTCATTTCATGCTCTAAGTGTCACAGTCATTCTGGGTAGCAAGCTACTGATAAAGTCTAAATCTGCTAGGAGTGAAATTTTGAATTCCATAGCTCATGGGCCCAAACTGACTACACCAATGCATTGGGGTGGGTGGGTAAATGTTATGGGAGGTCTCATTTCGTGCACCAAGTGTCCCAGTCATTTCGGGTTGTAAGCTATGCAAAGTCAAAAGGTGCTAGGAGTGAAATTTTGTATTCCACAGCTAGTGGGGCTAAACCGATTGCCCCAACACATTAGGGTGGGTGGGTAAATGCTAGGGGAAGTCTCATTTCATCTTCCAAGTGTCCTAGTCATTCTAGGCTACAAGCTACCAGTAAAGTTGAAAGGTGTTAGGAGATAAATTTGGCATTCTGCGGCATGTGGGGCTAAACTGACTACGCCAATGCATCAGGGTGGGTAGGTAAATGTTAGGGGAGGTCTCATTTCATGGGCCAAGTGTCCCAATCATTTTGAATTGTAGGCTACTAGAAAGTGCACAAAACGGGACCTCCCCTAGCATTTACCTGCCCACCCTGATGCATTGGCACAGTCACTTTGCCAATAACCTACAACTCGAAATGATTGGGACACTTGGCACATGAAAGGAGACCTCCTCTAGCATTTACCCACCCATCCCAATGCATTGGCATAGTCAGTTTGGCCCCATGATGAGAAAAATAAAAAATATGGCTCCTGGCAAGGTTGTACTACATGAAATTGAAGCATTTTGCAAGAATGTGTTTCATTTCGGCACAGTCAAATAGATTGGAGTTGTCATGATATAGGGTGGGGTCAAGGGGTAGCACCCTCGCAGGGGCTTAGGGCTAGCACCCCTGAAACTTCACATGGTTTTTTATTATTTTATAAAGGCACCGGGAGTTATTTTTAATGACCGACATAAAAAAACCCTATTTTGTAACCGACAAAAAAAGCTTGATAAAAAGTGGCTAAGGGTTAGGGTTTTGATATATATTATATTGTAGCATTTGCAGCGGTATTGAGTTGTAGAGATTGTTGGTTGTAATCAGTTTGATTTACTGGAGAATAATATTGGACTCTCTGTTTGGTGGATGTAGCTCGAGTTTGGGTAAACCACGTTAAAACTTGTCTCTCGTTGTTATTATTTCTGTGTATTTCCATTCCTCTGTTTAATTTTTATTTGCATTTAATTGATATCTTATGCCGGCTAACCCTAACATATGCCCATATGGATCTTCGAAATAGGGTATCCATCCATTAAAGCATAAAAGATATGGGAATTTTGATAGATGTTGTAGTTGGAGCTACCCTAGGAGACATGTATGCAAAGTGTGGAAGCATGGACAAGGCACATGAACTATTTGACATGATGCCTCAAAGAAATGTTGTCTCATGGAATGCAATGATTGCAAGATATGCACAAAATGGATTATTTTAAAAAGTCTTTAGAAACTTTCAAGACAATGCACAAAACAAACTTTCAAGCAAATGCTCAATTGGCTAATGGAAATCCAAATTCCACAATCTTATCCACCATCCTCCTTTCCTATGCCAAAATGGGATCTATAGAATAGGGTATAAACAACAATCAAATCATAAAGGATATAGGAATTTTGGCACATGTTGTATTTGCAGTTTCCTTTGTAGACATGTATGCAAAGTGTGGAAGCATAGACAAGGCATGTCAATAGTTTGGCATGACACCTCAAAGAGATGCCATCTCATGGAATGCAATGATTGTATAATACGCATAAAATGGATTTTTGAAAAGGCTTTATAAACTTTCAATAAAATGTAATTGGCACATGTAAAACCAAATTCCATAACCTTTGCAAGCATCCTCCCTACTCGTGCCAAAATAGGATCTCTAGAATAGGGTATGGACCATAGAAGCATATATCTTTAAAATATCCTAATATATTTTAATATATCCTAATATATTCTGATATATCTTGATATATTTTGATAATTCTGATATTGTTATTGTGATTAGTGATAATAATTATTAACTTTGACAACAACAAACACTTATGTCATTATTTATGATTTATGGGCTAGTCATTACTAGACAAAACTATCAAATGATTATGCTATCCTTTGCCTTGTCAATATTATCGCATCACAGATGTTAGTGTTGTTATTTGTACTTATCACTAAATATTGTTGTCATTATTTCATTTGTAAAATAGTTGTATTATTGAGGTAATTGTTTGGCAATTTTCATAATTGCATTGAAGTTGTTAATAATGTTGTATCAGTTGAGATGGTTGTTGTCATCATTGTCTTTGGACATAACTATACTTTTGTGATTAGTAATCTTATGATCACTAATCAATAGCATTCTATCATTATTATGACATATACATTCTTGATCAATATGGTGTTTAGTAACATCCTTATTAGTACTGTGGTCAATTAATATGGGCATCAATACTGCAATCAACATTATAGGAAATATTAATGATAAAAATGATTAATATGATTTACATTATTGAGACAGGACATTCTTGTCATAAAATGCTTGTTGCTGCTATAAAATTAAGAGGTATTTCAAGAGGTTAGGGAGATTGTTGTGAACTGTACTTACTATTTGCTTCTATGGTATGGAAAGCCATGAAAGAATAAAGGATAAAGGAAATTTGATATATGTTGTAGTTGCAACTGCCCTAGGAGACATGTATGCAAAGTGTGGAAGCATAGACAAGCCACATGAACTATTTAACATGATGCCTCAAAGAAATGTTGTCTCATGGAATGCAATGATTGCAAGATATGCACAAAATGATTTTTTTCAAAAAGTCTTTAGAAACTTTCAAGCAAATGAAATTGGCAAGTGTAAAGTGAAATTCCACAACCTTAGCCAACAATCTCCTTGTCTATGCCCAAATGGGATCTTCAAAACAAGGTATGGGCATCCATCAAAGCATAAAGGATATGGGAATTTTGACATATGTTGTAGTTGCAACTGCCCTAGCAGACATGTATGCAAAGTGTGGAAGCATAGACAAGGCACATGAACTATTTGACATGATGTGTCAAAGAAATATTGTATCATGGAATGCAATGATCGCAATATATGCACAAAATGGATTTTTTCAAAAGGTCTTTAGAAAATTTCAAGGAAATGCACCAAAGAAACTTTCAAGAAAATGTAATTGGCACATATAAAACAAAGTTCCACAACCTTATCCAACATCCTCCTTGCCTATACCAAAATGGGATCTTCAGAATAGGGTGTGGACAACCATCAAAGCATAAAGGATATAGGAATTTTGTCACATGTTGTATATGTAGTTGCCCTTATAGACATGTATGCAAAGTGTGGAAGCATAGAGAAGGCATGTGAACTATTTCACATGATGCCTCAAAGAAATGTACAGTCTCATGGAATGCAATGATTACAAGATATGCACAAAATGGATTTTTTGAAAAGGATTTATAAACCTTCAAGCAAATGCAATTGGCACGTGTAACACCAAATTCATGTAACCATAATTGATCATCATATTATATTTAATGTAAATTGTCATATACATAATGTCATGAACATAAAATCTAGTCTATATATAAAGCCATATATGCATGTACAAACAAAGCCATACAGGCATATACAAAGATATACATTGGTAACATACAAAAGTATGTATACAAAGCCATCTTGGCATATAAAAAATGTCCCAAAATCAAATTTCATATGAACTGATATCAAATAATTAGTGACCCTTTTTTGGCCATGAATATGGAGAGTCAATCATTGACTCATCCTCTCTCCCCTATTGACTAGACCTCCTTGACAAAGATTTTTGAAGCTCCACCTGTTAATACAATCAAACAATATGCACATTAATATAGAAAACATGAAATATATAACATTGCATATGTAATCATTCACTTATTGCTAAATGATGATCCCTCTCAATCATTTTTTCTCTCTCTTCACCCATAGCTAGATGGGTTGGAGTCGTGACCACCTGTGAGAAGCACCAAGAAGAAAAATTGAGTAAACATGAATATCATTTATGTACATCAAATGACATGAGATAAAACAAGAAATACAAAAGGTCATTTACATGTTACTAGCTCATACCTTGGTCAAAGGATTTGCAGACAAAGTAGTTGTAGTAATGCCCACTTATGCTGACCAATGAAGATAAGGAGAAGGCTCCATATTCAATATCTGAAAATAGAGTTCAAGGTTATTTGACCAAAATAAATACATAACATTATTTAAATTTGTAATGATTACAAATGGTTAAATTTACCTCCATGAAAGTGGTTTTGTGTCCAGGGGACCAAGGAAACCATGGAGGTGGTGTTGAAGCTCATTGTTAATTATAAAATTGTCACTAAATAAGATTACCATTGATATATGTACTATATTTATGATCATGTGATGAATTACATACCTGTTGACTTGACCTCCTCTCATAACCCTACACTGGATGGCTAATAGATGCAAGATGAAGACTTTGACCCTAGAATTTCATAGTGCAGACAATTACATAGATTAATTTTGATTTATAATCTAGATATTCGTATAATTAACTACAAATTTTAAATACAAATATATTAAATCAAGGTGAACGTTGTAAAAAATTACCTTGGAGTCAATACCAAACATATGCTATAAGAGGTCATTTGTGAGAACAATATCATCTAATATAGATTTGTCCATCACTGGCTGCTACCCCTACATCGCAGCATCCTAGTGAGAGTCATGTGTCCCATAATTGCACAAGTTCCCACATGAAATGCAAAGATGTGGGAACAAACCTACTTCTCTCACCCTCATTGGCTTGGGTGAGATCATTTCCATGTTGTGGTAGAGACTGGGTGAGAGAACTCAATGAATGCGGCGTCTCCACCTCAACACTCTCCTTCAAAGTCGAAGCAAGTGAGACATGTGTTGGCCTCATGAGGGGTCTAGGCACATGGTTATGGTCTCAATGTGTCCCCTCTCTATCTTGGGAAAAGCCACCACCTCTACCCTAGAACTCTCAAATGTCAAAGTAATTAGGAATCTCCTTGAGGATGAACTCACAATAGAGTTTCCTCAAGAAATATTGCAGCACCTCATTGTATTACAAGGACGCTCATCAAAGACCATGTACCATCTATCCCAAAAGTTTTGGGATATATCTTCGTTCACACACCAGTGAATCAGGAACACTTTTGCAAGTCTCTTTTAGTGTTTGGCCAGTTTTAGGATTGATAAAATGTAAACATAATGCAGATTTTGT
Organism: Cunninghamia lanceolata; assembly: GCA_027924645.1. Lineage (NCBI taxonomy): Eukaryota > Viridiplantae > Streptophyta > Pinopsida > Cupressales > Cupressaceae > Cunninghamia > Cunninghamia lanceolata. The sequence continues at coordinate 11,160,079 of BSBN01000108.1, forward strand.
AATTTTTTTGTCCTTCACTTGTTTGTAAGACAATTTATCAACATAGTATTGTTGACTCCTCTCCCTATAGTCATTCCATTCAGTGATTTAGTTTGTCACCAATTCAATGTGAGAAACAATCACCTTTAATGACTTGACAAGGGCTCTCCTATGATCGATGCTTGCACTTGGCCTATTTAACATTTCAATTAGGGTTTCAAGATGTTTTTTGTTTTCTTCAATTTTCTCTAAATAGTTTTCTTGTGTCTCTTTCATGGTGAAGATGTGAAGGTGGGAGATTTTGATGGTTTTGAGGATTTTAGGGGTTGTTTTGAGCCTCCTCTACTAGATTAGTGTTTTGTGGTGCCTCATTGATTGAAAATTCAACATAAAAATCCAATCAAACATTGCAAAATTAAAAATTTCTTTTCAAATTCACAAAAAGCAATCAAACCCTACCTTGTTCAGCTGCTACACCCTCTACACTTCATTCATGATGTCTTCGAGAGTAGGATTGGTGAGGAGGTATGGTGAAAATATCGATTGCACTTAGAAATTGCTTGAACGCTTCTTCTTCTAATGCACTTGCACTGTGAAAGCTAAAACTTGCTTGCCAAAAAGGGGAAATGAGCCATGACTTGATGTAAATTTGGTTTTTATTTTGAGTTTTTCTTTTGAGTTTTTCTTTTGTAAAACACAAGTGCATTATCATACACTTGCATTATAACGCACTTGCATTTTGACTTGTATGGGACCAAAAAGTCATGTGGTGAGTTTTTGGTCCCTCATCTCTTTTCATATACCCTAAGTAAACTTAAGCCTATGTGTGAATAGTTTGAACCTTCAAAGAGGAGATATCTAAACTAGTTAGATAATAACACTATTTACACTAACACCCCCCTTAAGTGCAAATTAGGGAGAAATAATACAAAGATGATGATGTTAGGTACCAATGTACAAATGAATTTCTCATAAAGTGGAGAAAAAAAGAAAACCTTGTGGGAAAAAACTTTCCTCCAAAAGAGAAATGATACAAATAGAATTGTACAAGTGAAGAAGAAAGAAGAGGAGGACTATACAGGCCCCCCCAAGGACTACTTCTAACACTAATGAATAATAGATATCCCTCATAGGAGAGAAAAGATGAGAAGGTCAATGGGACCGCCAGAAAATGTGAAGGAATGAACTACATGAGAAGAGATGGATCATCCCAAAACTGAGATGAGAAGACTAACCATGTAGCCTCCCCTCAAAATACCTCATGTAGTGATGGTAGATGCTCGAGACTAGATGCTGAAGATAATCCACAAATGTTGAACAACATTTCTCCCCTTAGGAAGAAATCAAACCATAGAAGTGTGCAAAGAATCTTCTCATTCTGGATAGCAACATGTATACAAGAAGAAGTATGAAGGTCTCTGAATTCTACACATGATTCAAAGATGCAGATGGCTCCTATGATGTCTTCGAAGGATCCTCAAGGATCACTGAGCCAATGCTGATGTGTGACAAATACTGAGATTTAGGTATAGGGACCATAGATGTATGGTGATAGCTGGACCTAAAAGATTCTGATACTATTGCAGAGGATGTCAAAATACATGATGACGGAGTTGAACATGTGGACTCATAATATCTACAGAATCTACCATGATAGATGTAGATTAGGTGAAGGAAGAGCAATCAAATACTAAGAAGACAAGGTAGATGCAACTTCACCGAAGCTATCATCGAATAGAAGATGAATATCCTTAATGGTGTCTCCCAAATCTATGATGTGGGACTCTATGAAAAGACATGAAATGTCAAGCAGATATGCATCCCAATGTGGCAGATCTGGAAAGATGATAACCTTATCTTGTCGTAGATAATCACTGGAATCCATGGAGATACCAACTTTGGATGCAGATGTAGCAATAGGTGATGATGGTGTAGATGGTATCTCAATGTAAGTCATCTGACTACCATGTACATACCCAATTGATGGTGTCTCACAAGCTAGCTTAATGAGATGATATTTTTTTCAAGTTCTTTATTAAGATCAATACAAAATATGCATGAAAATTTTGTTGTTATAATTCATCAATTTTGTGATGATGGCATTCTTTTGTTGGATGCCATTTTAGCCCATAATATCCACATTTGATCTTTCATTTGTTACGAGGTTTATTGAAAATACTCAAATGGAAGAGATTATGTGTGAGAGACATGATCAAATTTTAAGCACTATCAAAGTAGAATTGAAAGTTTGCCCCCACCCCCTCCCCAAACAGTATGACTAGTTTAGAAGCCCCCTAGAAAGATATGCAAGAAAAATTACAACTTGTGTTAAGATTGGATGCCAAATCAACTGTTTATAATGCATGGTTAATTTTACAAAATGTGCTATCTAAATCTTAAAATTACATATGTATTTAGATTCCTTGTGAAATTCTAAGCAATTTAAAAAAAAAATCACAAAATTTTGATGTCATGGGAAAAAGTTATGCCCTGTCAAAATTTGCGATTACAATGAACTTTGGGGATTAAAACTGAATAAAAAAGGTAAAAAATTTTTAGTTTGACTTCACCAAAGTGAAGTGGATACAAATACCTTTTCTTTGACTATAATTTTGTAAAAATTCACCTCCGTGGGTGAAAGTTGTCGCAAAATGAAAAAATCAGCCTCCTTCAACAACTTACAAGACCAAGAGGTTTCCCTTACATAAAATGTCAAGCTTTGATAGTTAGTAGAAAATGTAAAAGGTTACAAAACACTAGTGGTTAGATTAGGTGCTAATAGTTTGAGTTATAACTAATGTTAACTATGACATTTAAAGGTGGTTGCTACACATAGTGTTAACAACAACAGAAAATTCTAGCATTGATACAAATGTTATGTTGGACTCGAATCCCAAATCTTGTTCATGTTACTACTAGAAGTAAACTAGTGTAGATATCTTAAATACATCTATCTAAAAAAGTACCAAGAGATATCAATTTGAAAAGTTATTTTATTTACTTCACATTACAACCATTTTATTTCCTATATACATAATTTTGGTTAATTATTTAATTATTTTAGATTTATATATTGCCCATCTAATTTTCAACTAAATTAACAAATAAAAAAATATTTCAAATAGATCTATATCTTTCCCATCAAATTTTCAACTAAATTAACAAATAAAAAATATCTCAAATTAACAAATCAAATTTAAACCTTTTAATGATTACTATACTACTACATTTTTAAATATAAATTAATTAAGATTCAAACCTAAAACATGTATAAAATTTTGGTTGAAATTATTTCTACATTACACAAAAAAGTTACAGCCCTTTTCTTTCATATAATATATACAAAGTAATGTTCCATTTTATAACATTTTTTGAGAAATTTATAACACTTTCATTTAATATAGACAAAGTAATATTTAATTTCTAACATTTTTTTTGAGAAAATTACATCTCTTTCCTTTCATTTAATATATACAAAGTAATGTTTCATTTTATAACATTTTTTTGAGTTTTATTTTCTTTCATGCTAGAGGCCATAGACTTTACAAAATTGTAGAAAAAAGATTTATCCAAATATGATGGAGAAGTAACTGGTATCGAAGATGAGCAGAGGTTGCACTTTCGGTAGCTCTTGGGTGATGGAAGTAGAGAAGCAGATCTCACAGAAGGATATTCGGCTCAAAGAAGAGCATGAAGCATGGATGGATCAGAAGAGCAAGGAGGCTCCTTGGCTTGGTAGACACAAGTGAAAAACAAGGTTGTGAACCCTCCGGTGGGAAATGGTGGGCATCGGTTTACAAAGGCTTGGCACCCACAACCCTTTCCGACTAGTGCCAATGCTCTCCTGACTGGTAGGTGAAAGATGGAATCATAGGAGCAGAAGGAGAATCAAAAACTAGTGATGCACCAGCATAAGCGTCGTCCAAAGAAAGAAAGAACAAAAGAAAAATGGGAAGATCCAGGGGATTGGCGAATCCCAGAATATTCAAACCAACCCTTAGAAGTTAACATCTCCAAGGTAGTCAATGGAGATGTAAAGATGAACTGGAGGATGTGACTCTCATTGGGAGAGTTATAGGGCATAACCCTACTAGGTGCAATATTATGGATTGGATTTTACAGACTTGGTTTGTTGTTTCCACAATTACTTTCCTCTCGAAGGGTTTCTTCACGGTGGAATTCAAAAATCACCAAAGTAGGGCCAAGGTCCTATCTCACCCGATTTGGAGAATAGGAAGCCACTTGATTTACACAGAGCAGTGGACACCAAATTTTAACCCAAAGAACATGGTCCCCGCCAAGGAGGAATATTGGATTTGGCTTTATAATCTCCCAATGGAGTACTGGATGGTTGATTGCCTTCGTAAGATTGGCTCTGAACTTGGAGTTGTGCTAGAACTAGATGCGGGGGAAAGTGATGTCGCCTTCTTTGTGCGGATGAAACTTATCTCCATCTGACCTCTACTTCGGACCCTGCACTTAAAGATGGGTCATGGTATCTGGGAACAACAAATTGAATTGGAACAATAGAAGTATTTCTGTCTGAAATGCGGCAGTAGGGAACATTTTGATCGAGCCTTCCCTACCTGCCCTAAAAAGGTGGCAAATGCATCTATGCAAACCCTACCATAGAGTGACTCAAGCAGTGATTCTACAAATGACCATGTGGATGGTAGAGCTGCGGAAGGTGCCTTAAAGCAAGGGAAAGATCAAAACATAGTGGCCCTAATGCTAGTGGAGAGACAAATATTGAGTAATATTACTAGCAGGAAAATGGATGAGAGGGAATTGAGGACACGTGTCCTGGCAGTGGATCATTACCAGTTAAGGTTAAACCCCTCGGAGACCAGGAAAGATGCAACAAGGGATCCTGCCCAAGCTTTGAAAACACTGGAACTAGAGGAAGGGGAAATCAATGAAATAGGGGAAGATCTTCAACCCAGTGAAGGAGCCTTTGATGCCCTGACCAGGCTTCTTGGCCAGAAGAATGAGGAAAGTGCAAACAAAGGGGAACTGGAAAACGTCCTGATCCACAATGACACAGAGGAGGGGCTGGACTCATCTGCTGAATCAGTAGAGGGAAAAGAGCCAATTGGTGATGCGATCAGAATCATTGAACCAAGGCACATTAGCCAATCTACCCTATAGGATCTTGGGACAAGCACTGGCAAGAAGGTTGGAAGAAAATCCTGCAAGCAGAAGCGGGAGGAAGCGGAAAAGGAGCAAGGACTACCAAACATAAAAGAATACTTATTAAGATCCAAGGCGGGCATCTCCTCCCTTGGGGAGAAATGAAGGCAACCATATGGAATGTTAGGGGCTTAAACGGCCCTGACAAATGATGTTGGTTTCAGCGTCAACCGGAACTCCTGAAGACAGACATGCTGATGATTTAGGAAACAAAACTAGGTAGAAAAGAGGCTGAGGGACTCATCACCAGATGAAGAAGATGCCAAGGCATCTTTTCAAAGGTTATTGGAAGCTCTGGAGGCCTGATGATACTATGGAACCCCATGGTGGCAGACATCATGTTGATTTGTCAAGAACCAAACCTTATCCAATGCAAAGTAAGGATTCATAGTTCTAACCTCTCTTTGTCTCTCTTTAATATATATGGCCATATAAGAACAGATGCCAAAGCCAGACTTTAGGAAGTGATCTCAGCCCAGTTAGCAAGGATTCAGGATCAGAAAATCATCTTGGGTGGTGATTTTAACACCATCCTTTCCTCAAATGAAAAAGGAGGTGGCGTAACTTATGAAACACAAACAATGAAGGATTTTCAAAGCTTCATGGCATAGAATGGCTGGGTGGATGTCGCTACCAAGATTGGATGGTTTACATGGTTGAACAGGGGGATGGGCTTTGCACATATCACTGAAAGATTGGATAGATTCCTAATGTCAGCAAATTGGCTTGCTTCTAATATAGTATGGGAAGCCTCGGTTATACCCTTGTCAAGCTCTGACCACTACCTTGTAACTTTGACACTCCAATCGGACAAATGCCCAACAAAATGCAACTTCAAGTTTGAGAGAATGTGGCTCAGAAATGAGGAGCTCATACCAGTGATAAAAGATTGGTGGTCACAGGAACCTCCAAGCCATGGGATAAAGAGCTATCAGTTTGTCTCCAAACTCAGGATAATGAAGGAAAACCTCAAACTCTGGAATAGGACCATTTTTGGGGGTATCTTTCAAAAGAAACTGGATCTAGAGGCAAAGCTGGAAATCATAAATCAAAGAGTGATTGACCAAGGCATGACAAATATAGAATATCAGGAGGAGAAGGCATTGATGACTGAACTCAAAGAAATTCTTGCTAGAGAAGAGATCTTCTGGCGCTCCAAGTCTAGAGAGCTTTGCTTAATAGAAGGTGGCTCCAATACCAACTTCTTCCATAACTCGGCTAAAGGCAAGAGGATAAAAAAATGCTTAGCTAGCATTATCACTAGCGATGGCATCTCATTGACTAGTGAAGCAGACATCAAGGAGGAAGGGGTCCGCTACTTTGAGCACCTACTGTCTGTAGAGGATGAACCTAAAACAATTGACATCTCAAAAATTCTTGCAGTCATACCAAGCCTAGTTACAAGAGACATGAACAAGTTTCTAATGGCACCATTTACGAAAGAAGAGGTGTGAAAGGAAGTCTTTGAAATGCATCCAGATAAGTCACCATGCCCTAATGGTTTTCTAGTACTCTTCTACCGGTGTTGTTGGGATTTTATCGGTGACGAGGTTTTTGGGGTGGTAGAAGATTACAGGAAGAAGAAATGAATGTTAAAACAACTAAACAACACCCACATCACATTAATAAGAAAAAAAGATACAGTGAAAACCTTTGCCAATTTTTGTCCTATCGCGCTATGCAATACAATATACAAGGTAATCTTGAAAACAATGGTCAATAGGCTCAAGATCATCCTGGGCAAGCTGATTTCCCAAGAGAAAACAGGCTTTGTCCCTGGGAGAGAGATTGCTGAAGGAATCATTATTGCAAATGAGGTGATTCACTATGCACAAACGCGAAGAAGTAAGGCAACGATGCTAAAATTAGATATTAGAAAGGCCTATGACAGGGTAAGTTGGTGCTTCTTGATGAAAATTTTGCATGCATAGGGGTTTGCAAATGATTAGCTCGACTGGATATTTGGATGCATTTCTGCAGTAAGATATTCCGTATTAATCAACAGCTCTCAATGTGGGCACTTTGAGAGTTCATGTGGACTAAGGCAAGGCGACCCACTTTCACCTTTTCTCTTCATCCTAATGGCGGACGCACTAAGTCACTTAATAAGTCAGAGCATAGCCCTTAACAAATGGAAATGCATCAACATTACAAAGAATTTCACCCCCCTAACTCACCAACTATTTGTGGACAACACCATGTTGTTTGGCGAAGCAAGTGTGGAAGAAGCAAGGGAAATCAAGAGGACTTTATCGCTCTACACCTCCAAGTCGGCTCAGCAGATTAACAATGACAAGTCCAAAATTATCTTCTTTAACACCTCTAGACAAGTCCAACACCGCATCTCCAATTTGCTTGGCTATTGTACAAGTGAGTTTCCATGCACCTACTTAGGAGTACCAATCTTTCATGGGGCCACGAAGGCAGAACATTGGAAAAGTGTAATTGAATCCTGCCAGAAGAAGGCTACAAGCCGGAAGGGCAAGTGGCTAATGCTAAAGGCCATCCTTGTGGCGATTCCAATCTACACAATGTCTACGCTGCAACTCAACAAGTCTGCAGAGATGAGCCTAAATAAGATCATGAAACATTTTATGTGTGAAGGCTCTAATGAGTCCCACCGGGTTCCCTTGTTGAACTGGGAAAAAGTTAAAGAGAAAAATTGAATGGAGGAACTGCTATTAAAAACATTGACCTGCAGAGTACTGCTCTAGGAGAAAAGCTAGTCTAGAAACTCTACACCTCCCACAACGCACTATGGTGTCGACTCCTAAGAGAAAAATACTTAGACTCGAACGAGCCTAATAGGATTTTGATAGTGGAAAACACTCGACCAGGCTCACATGTTTGGAAGTTCATCTGGTCGTGCCAGCCAGTTATCACTGATCACTTAACTTGGAGAATTGGCAATGGAGCTTCGGCCAAGTTTTGGTTAGACTCCTAGGAAGGGTATCGCCCATTGGCAGAAATTGAAATGTCAATAGAGCTTAATAACCACAGACCCGGTTTATCAAATTGGGTCATCTTAGATGTTGTTATCAAACTTCCAAATGGTGATTACAGTTGGAACTGGCCAATGCTAGAAGACATGAATGTCAGTAGGGACGCCAACATGACCTTGAGGACAGAATTGGAAAATAGGAAGATCCAAATCTCCCAGATAGTGAATAAAATTATATGGTGCAGGGCAAGATCGGGCTCATACTCAGTCAAGGTTGGGTATTAGCTCCTTAAAGAATGAAGGGAAAGCAATGACTGACCAATTAAGCTATGTTGGGATAAAGCTATCCTCCCTAAGCCAGAGCATTTACATGGACAGCCTTGCACAAACGAATCCTCACTGGAGATCGTCTTCATGTGGTCGGGGTTATTGGTCCAAGAAGATGCCCCATGTGTAAAGCAAATGAAGAGTGTGCAAATCATCTACTTCTCAATTGCCCGGTTGCTTCTCACTAATGGGAATGGCTAATGGGGAAACTTGGTTGGCAAAGCGCCAGGTAAGAGGATATACTATCTTTTTTCAAAAGTTGGTCGTGCCTGACAATAAACTCATATTGGAAAGATATCTGGGTCGTTGCACCTTCGATGGTCCTCTAGCAGAATTGGAAGGAACGCAACAGACACATCTTCTAAGGGATTGAATGGTCCACAGAAGAGTTGATGAATACGATTGAACAAGGGATAACGGAGGTACTCAATGCTAAGGCCCTGCTACGACCCAATGATCCATATACATGCTAGGATTATGCCATAATGAGATCATGGAATGGACTAAAAATGCCTAACCATTATGTGAATCCCGTCATAAGGAGCAAGGACAAGCGCGTAGAGGCAAGGTGGCTCTGTCCCCCAACTGGCCGCCTGAAACTGAACTTTGATGGTGTGAGCTGAGGAAATCCAGGGAAGTCTGGCATTGGATGCATAATTAGGGACTTTGAAGGCAATTTGGTGTGGGGTTTTTCCAAGAAGCTACAGGAGGGCTCAAATAACGAAGCAAAATTTGTGGCCATTGAAGCAAGTCTCAGAATGTGTTTAACAAAGAATTGTTTGGAAGTGGAGATTGAGGGCGACTCACTAATCTATGTTAATGCCATCAAAACCAAATCGGTGTATTTCTAGAAACTAGAGTGTTGGCTCTCATTAATATGGCAACACCTTGAATGGTTGACCTTCTTCTCAATCAAGCATGTCTATCGTGAAGCCAGTATTATTGCGGACTACTTGGCAAATGTTTCCATCGATGGGTTAGAAAAAGAAATACTCTCGGATAAGGCATCTTCTTGGGAGGCTCTGGACAGAATGATACAACAGGATATGACCAGGTTTCAAAGTGTAAATGTTGAATCACTGTAACTTTGGATTTTATCGATAAAATGGGAACTGCCCCCATCGCAGCGCTTTTTGATTATATATATATATGATGGAGAAGTGAACAATGTTGGTGTTGATGATGGCATATCTTTGTTTTATCTTCTTATTTTGGAAATATTATGTTTATTATTAAATATTAATATTAAATGTCAAGAGATATTAATTTAAAATTATTTTATTTACTTTAAGTTATTTTATTTTTTTACTTTGAAGAATGATGATTATCCAAAGTTGTCTATTGATGAGAACATATCTTTATTTTTAGAGGATTTATATTATATTTATTATTAAATATTAATAATTTGACATGTAAATGGCTGTCAATTTTAAAGTAAAAAGTAAGCTTTTTTAAACACACTCACATTATTATACTCCACCCTTTGTTGCCATGGTAAAATGTCTCTAGGCATTATTAACTATTATAGATATCTTAAATACATCTCTATAAAAAAAATGCCGAGAGATATCAATTTGAAGCTATCAATTTAAATCTATTTTATCTTTCATTTAATATTTCATTTTCTATTTTTTTGTCTTTAATTTTCTTTCATGCTAGAGGTCATAGGCTTTGTAGAAGGGCTTTACAAAATTGTAGAAAAAAAAGGATATATTCAAACATGATGGAGAAGTGAACAATGTTGATGATGGCATATCTTTGTTTTACCTCCTTATTTTGGAAATATCTTGTTCATTATTAAATATTAATATTAAAGATATTAATTTTAAGTTATTTTATTTTACTTCATTTTACTTCAAATTGATATCTCTGCACATTTTTTCTTTCACTCAACCCTATGTCCATCAGTTTCTCAACTATAATTAACAAATTAAAAAAATCTCAAATTAAGAAATCAAAATATTTTCTTTCTTAATGCATAAATTTAAAGTTTTGATGATTATCCAAAGTTGTTGATTGATGAGAACATATTTGGGTTTATATTATATTTATTATTAAATATTAATAATTTGACATGTAAATGACTTAATAGAGTGCTTCTGGATTAAACTGTGTATGTTTTTACATCAACGTTTCGGATCATGCTCAATCATTGAGCATGATCCGAAACGTTGATGTAAAAACATACACAGTTTAATCCAGAAGCACTCTACTTAATTCATGGACTGTGGAAAACTCATGCCCCCATGTAAATGACTTTCAATTTTAAAATAAAAAGTAAGTGTTTTTTTTTAACACACTCAGGTCATTACACTCCACCCCTTACTACCATTGTAGAATGCCACTCGACATTAACAAGTTATTCTCAAACACAACCAAATGTTAACAACTAACATTAAAAACTGCAACCGAAGAGACTGTTGGTGTATAGGCTGATTTGAGTGCCGACTTAAATGAGGACTCGGGCGGAATGGGCCGATTCAGGCCGACAGGGCCTATGGAGGCAAGAGAAGAGTCCAGAACAAGACTCTAAGGATGAAAATGGTGGGTAGGCTTCAGCACGCTGCTCTCCTCGCCAAAGATTGTTTTGAGCTATGGAAGGTGATCTGAAACAGTGATCAACAAATGCAATGGTGTGTGTTTAGGGCTTCAACCATAGCTTTGCAATGGCGACCGCTGGAAGCATAAACCATGAGCTACAATTGACGAAGTCGACCAACATATCAATAGTGACCATTGTGTATAATTTTGATGCTGCAGAGAGAGAAACAACATCAACCAAAAAAACTTCAAATAGTGATTTCAACGGATTCAGAGCTTTGACCTATGCTCAGTCTTGGAGCTTCAAAGCAGTGACTCTTGTTAAAACTGCTACAAATGATGAAATGTGACCACAGAAGAAACTTCACGACTGTGGTGGATGCAACAACGAGCACATAAACTGTGACGAAGATTTACTTTGAAGACCTCAGCCTCCTTCAATGGAGACATGCAACCGTGAATGGATATGAATGCAGACACTTTAAACAAACTGCAAACAGGCTAGATGGATGGTGACTGTAGATAGCTCCCATGACAAATAGGAGAATAGATCATTCTTGAATGTAACCACAAGATGATTATAGCAGATGCTTGAAATAGCGAATAAAAGCAAGAGCTAAGGAAATACAACCGTGCAAAAACCAGCTTCCTCCAAATAATAGTGGAAAATGCTGGCGACGAGGAGTCGACTAGAGGAGGTCATGAGACCGGAGAAAAGGTTGGCAAAATAAAACTTCAGAGGAGAATGTAGATTTATCCTCCAAACAATGACAAAAGCTTCGATCAAACTTTTTCAATAGCAAAGAGAGGCCGAATTGCCACCAAACGGGCCTGAGTGTTGTGTTGTATCTGCCATTCAATGGTGAGGCCAGAGGAACAATAGATAGTCTTAAGTGAGCCAAATAATTAAACAAATGGCATGTGAGCAGACCCCAATGGCCACAAATGAGGCCGAGGAGTCTTTGCAAAGAGGCCACAATCCTGCAAAAAGAACCCTGCATAGACCCAAAATCGACAATGGTGACTAGTGGCAAATGGCCAAAGTGCCCTATGCTAAAAACAATTTTAAATTTTTTAGAAAATTCTATTCAAAAACAATTTTTGACCAGTTGCAAGGGAAAAATTGCCCTCTGCAAAAAGAATTTCTATTTTTGGCAAAAATCCGTACGGTACGAATTTGGAGGCCTTACAAACCCTTGGGGTTAAAAATTTTCAAAAAATTTGACTTTACCAAAAATTGTTGTTTGAAGGTTTACCTTGACTATCTCAGGCCTTCTGAACTCAACGACATGGTCCATTTGGCTCCACGACGCTCCAATGATAGGGCTAAGTGTTGGAGTCATCAATTTGAGAAGGAACATGCAAGCATGGCTTTGATACCATGTTGGAGCAGCCAAGATCAATAAGCACAATTGAATAACCTTCCACAAGGGAAAAATGGAGCACAAGAGCATATCTATCATATACAATGAGAGTGTGTAAAATGCAATGAGAAGCCTTGCATAAATAGGCAAGGAGAAGGAGGTAGGATTGAACTACTCACTACCCCTACAAGTATGTAACACTTTTCTAACTCACATGACATGTGTGAGAGCAAGTGGCAAGCTAAAATGAAATAAGTGTCTCACATGTGTGAGTACACATGTCAAAATGAGACAAACTCCTAAAAGACTAAGTAAACTTAAGCCTATGTGTGAATAGGTCAAACCTTCAAAGAGGAGATATCTAAACTAGTTGGATAATGACACTATTTACACTAACAGTGGCCACTACTCTATAATGGGGAGGCATCCTCATCCCCTACTATAGATAGGGCCCCTCGATTTATCAATCAAGTGCTTCTTGGCTATATCTATCATCTTACATATATAATGCATCTTAGTTGTAGTTTACTTAGCACTTGTTTAGTCATATACTTGTATCAATACAACTACTTTGTTATATTTCATCAATACCTATGTAACTACTTGGTTGTATTCTTTCATTTCATTTCAAATAGGTAGAATTCATTGTTTCACAAACCAACCAAGAATTCTTTCATTTGAATAGGTATTCTCAAGCTTAGGTATTATTCTCTCTTTTACCTTTCTAGATGGAAAAGTATTATTGTGAACATAGGACCTATGGGCATCCTACTATCTATAAGGCATCAATAAGGACTCATTCTCAAAACTAGACCCTAACTAGATAGTAGGGATTTCTAGATAAGCCCTACATGTAGTTTACTATCTCAAGGATACTAGAATGATTCATGAATTTTTTTAAATACTATACCTCATGTATTGGAGGAGCTATTTAGACTCAACCTCTTGTTTCAATATTATACCTCAAGTATTGTAGAGGAGGTATTGAGGCTCATTCTTCTATCTAGCTATTATACCTTAGGTATTGGAGATGAGGTATATAAACTCATTCTTTTGTCTAGATACTATAATTTAGATCTTGGTAATGAGGTATTGTATTCTCACCTCCATCAAGTATTTCCTTATAGTTTCAAGCCTATCTACTCTAAAGTATAGCTATAATTCCTAGCTAATCCCCCCATCCAAGAATTAAGGTGGGGTGCTGAATGAAATATTTTTTGTTATTTGTAAGGATGATCAATTTATTCCTATACAAACTCAAACAAGTATCAAATTCATAATAATCACACATTGATAAGGGAAGCCCACATTGATAAGGGAATGAAAGTAGGTCACCACACATGGGCTAGTAATAGGGTATACTTTAAGAAATGACCTCTTGAAAATTCTATAGAATCCCTGGTGGATCCACTACAAAGAAGCATAATATCTTGTGTGATTTTATTTTATATTGGAAATTCATTATTATAGTGGATGGTATTTTTTCTCCTTGTACAATTTATTTAGAATTCTATAAGTAAAATTTTCTATTAATATATGACTTTTATAGTGATTCAATGTCTAACTTTTCTATCAATATATGAATTCTAAACAAAGATGTTGAAATGGTGTGATTATAGACAATAAAAAATAGGGTCCTAATTTTTATATATAATAATGTGTTATGTGTCTATCCTAAAGAGTTAAGTTTATAACAGGAGGCAATTTTATTTTAAGACCAAGGAAAATCTATCGAATATGAGTGAATTGGACACTTGTGAAGAACCTAAAATTAGCTAAATTTGGGAGATATAAATGGAAAAAAAAAATCCAAATGGTGACATATGGCCACTAAGAAATTCCTTGGTTGGTAACCCTAGATAAATAAGAAGAGGAATATATGGAGAAGAATATGTGATCTAGTAACCCTAGATGGACATGGGAGGATGAAAGGTTAAGGATACGTGCTAATATGGACTAGGTCAAGGAACTAGGGAAACCTTTCTCCATTTTTTATAACTCAGATGGAGAATTGGAACTCAACACAACCTACTCTAGTTGGGAGAGGGACTAGTGGCTAGAATCCATCTAGCTAGTGCTCTTCATGTTATAACTAAAAAATAAGGAAGAGCTTAGATTGATTGGTTTCCTATGCATCCAAACATCCCATTTGTTATTCCCCTTTCAATTAGTGATTCTCTCTCCCTAATCTATCCTTTGTATCTAGGTTAACCCCTATTTCTCTATTTCTATCCATCTATGATTAGCGTCTCCTTCCCATTAGTGCCTATCCATTCATGATAGTGCTCTTGATATGGAATACATGTTGTTTTGATTTATTAATTGGTGGTTAATTACATTATCTAGTGGCTCTTCATCCTATATGTGGATTCCCTTTCATGGGCATTCACCCCATCTTCGATGATATGTTGACTCTCTATTAGGGCATATATGCAACCAATTTGTGTTGGTATTTGTAGTTGAGAGTGGGATCACCAATTCATCCTAGATTATTTTCCCTAGTATATTACATTTGGGATCTACTAGATGAAGGGAGTATGAGGGTTGGGTTGTGTCCATGGCTAAGGCTTCCCTAAGTATTGCACAAAAGATTTGATCTTTGCATTATGGTCAAGCATGAGGGGAATGGTAACATTATGTGTCATAAATAATATGATAGATACTTATGCTACTCAATTGCGACTACTCAATTATATCCATCTTGTGATCTTTTTTTTAGATAAAAGGCATAAAAGCCTGAAATATATTATATTATATAGAAAATCATAGATTACGTCAGCTAGAGAAAGAGACCTGATTCTAAAGAAACATTTTCACTTCCAGGATCATATAAAAAAGAGGAGGATCGCATATAGTTAATGTAATTTTAAAAGTGTCAAATAGCTATAAGCATATACATATATAGAGATAGAACCATTACATATAATGGTTAAATAGCATTGACTACATGTTCATTAGCCTAATTGAGGTAACCATCACATCCTCCTGAGCACCATTAAGATCTAGAACTTCACCTCTTGGGTCTATGGGTGGGTAAGGCTCATGAGTCAAAAGCAGCCTCATAGCTTGGAAATAGTCATGAACTTCCTCTACAAGCTAAGAACCAAGTTTGTGCTAATGTGCATGGAGGGCATTATCAATAGTAAATTCACACTAGAATTGTAGAACATGTTTTACAGCATTAAGAGTGTAAATGATGGCCGAATTTCTTTGCAATTATTTATGAGGAAAAAGACCCCTAATCAATGCCTTCCCCATTAAATAAATCATAATCTCTTAGAGCTTTATTGAGAATTTTCTTAGAGATGAAATGATCTTGGATGAAATATGAAGTGATTTTCTATAGAAGACCTTGATTTTGTAACTGTTACTAATTTTTTGTTCACACTTAATATTAGTTTGGCCTAAGTGTAATTTTTCAGAAGGAATAAAAGAAAACTTTAAAGTTATGCATTTATTGAACAAGTTGATATCTTGACAGAGCAGAAAGGAGATTTAGTTGACAGGGTAGCCCATCAGTCTAATCAAGACTGATGAGTCATCATGACAAGAGAATAGGATTGCCAAGGTACCAATCATTCAAGAAATACAGTAGTTTTGCATCACGTTATCTTTCAGGAGTTATAAGTTAGATTGATTATTCAGTTAATCAGTTTTGAATAAAAGAAAGAAAGATATTTGTATTGAGCTATTATTTCATGTCATATTTTGAACATACATTCAATATCTATTACTTAATCTTATGCATTGATTAAAAAGGAAATACATATACATCATATGCATAAGAGAAATTAACTGATCATGTTTAAAAGAAGTGTTCAAATGTGTCCCACACAAGCCATGGGAGTAACTAGATTGAGCAATTGCAGACATGCAAGCTATATATCTATTTGATAAAAGAAAGGAAATGAACACATGATAAAATGAAACATCCATCATTGCCTGAGCAAGAAGGTTGTTTTGTCGATGCTGGTTTTCAGTATTCAGTCTTCAGTCTTTACTTTCAACTCCCATCATCAGTTGAACCTGTAAAATTTTGGGGATAGCCTTGTTAGCACTCTAGATGTTTAAAGTTATCACATGCTTTTATCAAGCAGATCTATCTACTTATCACATCTTGCATTGCATATGAAAGATCAGATTAGATAAGTGCTACAGATCAGAAAAAATCATGAAGAGGATCAATCAATACCATTAGGTATATTTTTATGCTAACTTGTTTGTTCAGTGTGTAGGTATAGAACAAGTATTGTTGCTGATTTGAAGACAAATAAACATGTGGATTAAATGTGGCTCCCACAAGGGTTTGAGCCCAGCATGTTTTCTTTTCATTTGAAAAAGAGTATCAGAAAGGACAGGATGCATCATTCCAAGCTACACTATGCATCATCTAATCAACTTGCAGAAAAGTTATGTCATCATTGTTGCAAGTATGGGCCTAACCGGTGTTGTCATTGATGTCAACATACTCATGTTGCATTAATGAGAAGGATTAGATGAGCTATGTGCTAAGGATATTGAGAAAATTAGTCTCAATTAGGAATAGTGAAGAACAATGATGACAAGAAGGTAAAAGTCCTCAATAGGTTGAGGATCAGAGGATGCTGTTTAAAGGGTTTGTAGCTATAAGTCTTGAGATGCTCCAGTCAAGTTTTCAGAGGTCCGCATGACGATCTGAAGAAGTTATGGTCACTCAAGTAGAACCGGTTCTGGCAGGTGTTCAGAGGTGACAGAGTGTCACAGATAGGTCCGGTGAGATCTAGAAATTCATTATCCTGTTCTGCAGATTTGAGGGAGTGTTGAGGACATCCTTGTGAAGTATCAACTAGATTGGTTCGTGGTTTGAAGGTCCGAAAGAGCCTATTAATTTGTGACAGTGATGACAGACTGTGTTTTTGATGCTCCAGATGAAGGAGAGAAGAATTCTAGTAGGATGATGAAGTGCAGATGTTCTTGGTGATTCAGGGAAGGTTATGATGATCGTTGGATCATGTCCAGTTCATGTTGGTGGTCCGCATTGAAGTTAGAATTTGCATTTGAAGAATAACCACTGGATATTGGTGTTCTTCTTGAGACTAACCAACCGGATGTATTACACATCTTGTGGATGTTCTTGTAGGTGTTTTCTGACTTAGATGATTGTTCCTAAGTCGATGCCTTGTATAAATAATGGATTGTGAAGTCATTTTCAAATGTGTCTTGTGGTGATGAGTGTGTGGTAGCAAGGAGAAGTGCAAAAGGCAGAGCAGAAGTATTGGGCTTAAATGGAACTGATTCAAGCATGGTGAAGATGCTATTCTCCAAATCATGAAGGTGATACTTATTTCTTTGTAGACAATGTCTCTCTTGTAGGCAGTGAGCCCTAATTGGCATGTGCCATTTTATTCTTTCTATTCTTCTAACAGAGAATACATCCTTGGGTTAATCACCCCATAGTTTTTTCCCTTAACCAGGTTTTCCATGTCAAAATCTTGGTGTCTTATGTGTTGATATGTTTCTGCTTTTGATTTGAATGCATTATGGTTCATGATTAATATTCTGCTAATCACTAAAGAAGATTTAAGTGTTTAATTTGAGAAAGTTTCGCACAACTGATTCACTCCCCCTCTCAATTGTGTGCCCTAAGTCTAACAATTGGTATCAGAGCTAAGTTCCACTCAAAGGGCTTAACCGCTTGAGGAGATCCAGGATGTCATCATACAAGAAGGATAGTCCGAAGTTTGATGGAACCAACTTTGCTCTTTGGAAAGGTAATATGAAATGTCACTTGCAGTGTATGGGAATGGCGTACTAGTCCATGGTCACAAAAGCGTATGTACCTCCACAGGGTGGTCCAACAACCCTAAATGAAATCACAGATGCTGAAAACAATCTGCAGACCAAAGAGGCTCTTTTAAGCACATTAACTGACTCAGAACTCTCAAATGTTATTGACCTACCAACTACCTATGAGATCTAGATTAAATTAGAACTTTTACATGAAGGAGACCAGTATGTTAAATGTGAAAGGTTATAAAGTCTAAAAGAGAAATTTGAAAAACTGAAGATGAGAGATGATGAAAATATTACCACTTTTATGCCAAGAGTGAATGAGCTGGTTTGTGGAATTAGAAATTCTGGTGGAGTCTTGGATGAAAATGAGATTATTGGTAAAATTCTCAAATCCCTTCCTGCCCCTTACAAAATCAAGGTTGCTGCCATTGATGAATTCAGAGCCCATACAACTGTCACAAGAGACCAATTGGCTGGCAAACTGGCTGCTTTTGGAATGACCGAGTTTGGAGATGATCCCCCCAAGACTGAATTTGCATTCAAAGCTAGTGCCTCTGTGAAAAGTAAACAAGGATTTGATCCGGGAGAGAACTCATCAAGGAAACTATCATGGTATGAAAAAGCAAGAAAAGACCTGGAAGAAGAAGAAGTAGAAACTGCTCAACTTGAAGCCCTCATTGCAAAGAGACTGCCAAGAGGATCTGGTAAGTATGAAGGAAAATTGCCTTTTAAGTGTTTTAACTACTATAAGATTGGTCATTTTGCCTCAAGATGTCCAGAAAGATTTTCAAAGCCAAATCCTAACAGATCAAGGTTCCAAAAGAATTGTTACTATGTTCATGAAGAAGATGATAATGAAGGAGTAACAGATGATGAATCAGAGACAGGAAACAAATTTGGAAGTGAATTGGTGTTTATTGCCATCAAGGAAGAAGAACCAATATCCTTTGTATCTATCAATCATAAAGTTGTAGAAAGAGCTCTGGCTACCCAAGTTGAAGAAAAGAATGATTGGGTCATTGATAGTGGTTGCTCTCACCACATGACAGGTGACAAAAATAAGTTCATAGACTTGGAAAGGTATGAAGGAGGAGTGGTGAAGTTTGGTGATAATTTTGCTAGTAGAATCAGAGGAAGAGGAACTATTTCTTTTGATGGAAGAAACAAAACTGGTAATGTACCAGATGTTGAAGGTTTGAAGCACAATCTTCTTAGTGTTGGACAGTTGGTGGACAAAGGCTATGATCTCTGATTCAAGGATGGAAAATGCAAAATCTTTGAAAGATCTGGAACAGAGATTGCATTCGGTGCTCAAACTAAAGGTAATATCTTCCACTTGGTTGGTACTGGTAAAAGTTGCTTATTTGTTCAAGTTGATCAGAGTTGGTTATGGCATAGAAGGATGTGTTATGTGAATTTTGATAATATCATCAAGATAAGCAATACTCAGGTTGTAAGAGATCTTCCAAAATTGGTGAAACCTACTAACAACTTGTGCAAGGAATGTCAGTTGGGTAAGCTGAGCAGAGTCACATTCAAAAGCAAGGAACTGTCTTCTACTGGATTATTGGACTTAGTTCACACTGATCTTTGTGGTCTGGCAAGAACCAGAAGTATTCAAGGTGATAGATACTTCATGCTGCTAATAGATGACTATTCCTGGATGATGTGGGTAACCTTTCTAAAGGAGAAATTAGAAGCTCTTGAGAAATTCAAAATATTCAAGGCTATGGTCGAGAATGAAACAAAAATAAAGTTGAAATGTCTGAGGTCTAATAGAGGTGGAGAATTCACATCCAGTGAGTTCATAGAATTCTATGAGAAACATGGAATTAAGAGACAGTTGTCTGCTCCGAGGACTCCACAGTAGAATGGAGTAGTGGAAAGAAAGAACCAGACCATCCAGGAAGCATCTAGGACCATGATGATGGAAGCAAATGTTCCTCAGATCTATTGGAGAGAAGCTGTCAGCACTCCACTCTATCCTCTTAATCGAGTTCAAATCAGAAGCAATACCGGTAAGACCCCTTATGAACTCTGGTTTGGCATTACTCCTACTGTAAGATATTTTAGAGTCTTTGGTAGCAAATGTTACATCAAAAGAGATGAAGATTTAGGCAAGTTTGATGCCAGAAGTGATGAAGGAATATTCTTGAGTTACTCTACTCAAAGCAAAGCATACCGGTGTTATAATAAGAGACTAAGAAAGATGATAGAAAGTACAAATGTGAAGTTTGATGAGGGAATAGAGAAACCATCAAGGTTTTATGAATATGATGAAGATGATTAGAATGGTGTTCTGGTTCAAGGAGCTCAATCCTCTTCTGAAAGTTAGATTCAGACTGATCCGGTAAATCAAGAAGAAGAGATAGGTTTGAATGAGCCTGATCAAGAAGCAGAAGTGCAAGAAACTCCCAAAGTTCCAAGGTATGTAAGATTGAACCACTCTGAAGATCAGATCATAGGTGACAAAAGCAAAGATGTGCAAACTAGAAGGAAAATTGCTCAAAATTTAGATGAATATTGTCTGATTTCAAAGATTGAACCTAAGACAATAAATGAAGCCTGCAATGATGAAAACTGGACCAAAGCAATGGAGGAAGAGTTGATGCAAATTGAGAAAAATCACACTTGGGATCTTGTTCCCAGACCTAGAAACAAGAATGTGATTGGAACCAAATGGGTCTTCCGGAACAAACTAAATGAAATTGGTGAAGTAATTAGAAATAAAGCCAGATTGGTCTACAAAGGCTACTCTCAAATAGAAGGAATTGATTTTGAAGAAACCTTTGCTCCGGTGGCAAGAATTGAAGCAGTCAGATTATTTCTTGCATTTGCTGCCTTCAAGGATTTAAAGGTGTATCAGATGGATGTCAAATCTGCCTTCCTGAATGGTGACTTAGAAGAAGTGTACATTGAACAACTAGATGGATTTCAATTATCTAAGCATAGTGATATGGTCGCAAATTAAAGAAGGCACTATATGGACAATACAAGCCCCAAGAGCATGGTATGAAAGATTGGACAAACATCTTTTAAAGATTGGTTTCAACAAAGGTACTGCTAACAGTAACTTATATTTCAAAATTGACCATGAAAACATCTTGATTGTTGAAGTATTTGTTGATGCTATCGTCTTTGGAGGAAGAGACAGTACGTGTAAAACCTTTGCAAATCAAATGAAAAGTGAGTTTGAGATGTCAATGCTCGGTGAAATAAATTTCTTCTTGGGTCTGCAAATTACTCAGACAAAGAAAGGAATCTTTATTTCTTAGACCAAATATGTGAAAGAATTGTTGAGGAAATTTGGAATGGAAGATTCAAAGCCAATGAACACTCCCATGGCAACTAGATGTAAGTTGAGCAAAGATGATGACTCCCCTAAGGAAGATCAGACAAAGTACAGATCAATGATTGGAGAATTATTATATCTCACTCAAACTAGACCAGATATAATGCAGGCTATTGGTCTTGTTGCGAGATTCCAGGATGATCCCAGAGAATCTCATGTCATGGCAATCAAAAGGATTTTTAGGTACCTAAAAGGAACAATTGAGTATGGTCTGTGGTATCCTAGAGATCATATTTTTTCTCTTCATGCATATACAGATGCAGATTGGGCAGGAGATGTGGATGACAGGAAGAGTACCAGTGGTGGAGCATTCTTTTTGGGAAAAAGATTGGTTTCTTAGCTAAGCAAGAAACAAGAGGCAATATCCTTGTCTACAACTGAAGTAGAATACATTGTAGCAGCAGGTAGTTGCACTCAAGTTTTGCGAATGAAGCAGATGCTAAGAGATATTAAAATAGAATATGAGGAGCCTATCACAATTTTATGTGATAATTCAAGTGCAATAAATATTTCTAAGAATCCAGCGTTGCATTCTAAGACTAAGCATATATCTATCAAGTTTCACTTTCTAAGAGAGCAAGTGAACAAGGATGAAGTCAGATTGGAGTATGTGCTCTCCAAGGATCAGATTGTAGATATTTTTACTAAACCTCTTCCCAAGGACTCTTTTGAGTATCTCAGGGAGAAGTTAGGGGTTATTGCCCCTCTGGTGATGAACTAGGATGCACTGATGTGCATCAATCCAGTGGATATCATAGTCATATCTTGTGATCTGGATTGATGATAGGGAGCTGCTACTCAGGGGGAGCAACTGGTATGTTATGAAGTAATGAAGTTGCAAGTATGAGCCCTTTACCATTGATGTCAAAGGGGGAGAGAAGACATGTGAAAAACAAGTGGTTGCTGATTAAAGGGGGAGCAATAAAGGAAGAGAAGACATGTGAATAGTTGTTGCTGGTAGGGGGAGTTGTGACAGCAAGGAGAAGTTCTTGTCTTGATGGTTTTTCACATCATATGTTCCCATCAATGACAAAGGGGGAAATTGTTGCAAGTATGGACCTAACCGGTGTTGTCATTGATGTCAACATACTCATGTTGTATTAATGAGAAGGATTAGATGAGCTGTGTGCTGAGGATATTGAGAAAATTAGTCTCAATCAAAAACAGTGAAGAACAGTGATGACAAGAAGGTAAAAGTCCTCAATAGGTTGAGGATCAAAGGATGTAGTTTAAAGGGTTTGTAGATATAAGTCTTGAGATGCTTCAGTCAAGTTTTGAGAGGTGCGCATGAAGATCTGAAGAAGTTATGGTTGCTCAAGTAGAATCGGTTCTAGCAGGTGTTCAGAGGTGACAGAGTGTCACAGATAGGTCCAGTGAGATCCAGAAATTCATTATCCCATTATGTGGATTTGAGGGAGTGTTGAGGACATCTTTGTGAAGTATCAACTAGATTGGTTCATGGTTTGAAGATCTGAAAGAGCCTATTCATTTGTGACAGTGAGGACAGACTGTGTTTTTGATGCTCTAGATGAAGGAGAGAAGAATTCCAGTAGGATGATGAAGTGTGGATGTTCTTGGTGATTCAGGGAAGGTTATGATGATCGTTGGATCATGTCCAGTTCATGTCGGTGGTCCACATTGAATTTAGAATTTGCATTTGAAGAATAACCACCGGATATTGGTGTTCTTCTTGAGACTGGCCGACCGGATGTATTACACGTCTTGCGGATGTTCTTGTAGGTGTTTGCTGACTTAGATGATTGTTCCCAAGTTGATGCCTTGTATAAATAAGGGATTGTGAAGTCATTTTCAAATGTGTCTTGCAGTGATGAGTGTGTGGTAGCAAGGAGAAGTATGAAAGGCAGAGCAGAAGTATTGGGCTTAAATGGAACTGATTCAAGCATGGTGAAGATGCTATTCTCCAGTTCATGAAGGTGATACTTATTTCTTTGTAGACAGTGTGTCTCTTATAAGCAGTGAGCCTCTTGTGAGAAGTGTGCTCGGGCAGTGAGCCCTAATTGGCATGTGCCATTTTGTTCTTTCTATTCTTCTAATAGAGAATACATCCTTGGGTTAATCACCCCGTGGTTTTTTCCCTTAATCAGGTTTTCCACGTCAAAATCTTGGTGTCTTATGTGTTGATATGTTTCTACCTTTGATTTGAATGCATTATGGTTCATGATTAATATTCTGCTAATCACTAAAGAAAATTTAAGTGTTTAATTTGAGAAAGTTTCGCACAACTGATTCACCCTCCCCCTCTCAGTTGTGTGCCCTAAGTCTAACAATCATGACATTCATTGCAGTTGATTGGAGCAAATCAAATTAACTTAAAATACCTGAATCAAGTTGACAAGTGCAGAAACCAAAGTTGTAGCCATAGAAGGAAAACATACTCATGCACATGGGTTACAGTATGCACTAAGAAGCTCAACTGATCATGTGCATTAAACAACAAACAAATATCATGTTATAGTTTTGACAAGTGATGCAAGTCTTGCTTTATAAGGATATTATCTACAAGTTCATCATGAGAAGCATCTAACAAGTGTAACTGAAAAAGACACATTAAATGAAGATCAAATGACTGATACAGTTTTAGTTTAGAAAAATATCTACAGATATCTGATACACAAGGAAGATCAAATAGCAAGACATCAATACCTCTGCCTAGTGACAGTCAAGTATTCCTCATGCATACTTTATAGCTACTAACTGTTACAGTGATGGAGAATAAATAGTAGAGGACTCAGGATATGCTAAATGCCATAGTGATAATGTTGACAAAGGCACATGATAGACATTCATTATTTTATATTCCATTATTCCTGCTGACACAGCTATGACACGCATATGCCATAATGAAGGGTAGAAAAGAACTAAGTGACGTAATGAACATGATACAGAAGTAGAGATGCATTTGCAGGATGTAAAGCAATAATGACCCATGACATGCCTCATATATTCTATAGAATGACTGCTGAAAGAAGTACAAACTTTCATCAAAAAGAGGACAAAAATGAACAATACAAATTACAAGTCTTTGGAAAAGTATTCTACAGAGAAAAAGATGCCATCAAAACTTATACATTTTCTTCTATAGAAATGAATACATATGCTGCTCAATGCTACAGGAAAAGAGAGTTATCATCATCAAGAAGTGTTCAAGAGACAAATAGACAGCATACAGAATTCATAAAGATATAAATTGCTACAGGAGGATTTGAAACCTTAACACATTTCATACATACAGTAGAAAGAAAACAACTACAATGTATTTGTTTGCATATGGCCATGACTAGAAGTGAAGGTGAAAGTTACAAAAAGGTGGTTATACACCATGGTCGTGCCTGAAGGGTATTTTTTCTGAGACACCCATAAGGGTTTTTTGCAAAACCCTAACATAATTCATACAATTTCAAAGAGAAATGGTGTTACAGTTGGCCATGCCTGAAAATGGCAAGAAGAGTATAAAAGTTATAAAGAAACCCTTGGCAGGTTTTGAAACCTTTCTTCTTTCATAGATACAGTCAAGCGGAGTATATATGTAATGCAATCATGACTGTGGCTAGAAGAATAGTTTACTTTAGGAAAATAACAAACCCATATAGAGATTTTGTCCAAAACTTCTTTTGCATTTCTAGAAGATACAGAAATAGGAAAAGCCCTTAGTTGTCTTAACACAAACTACATGAAGAAAATAACCTAGATCTAAGACAAAAAATTCTGTATACAGTGGTCAAAACCATAAATAGATGTGACAGAGAAAAGCATTTTTTTCTTTAAAAGTTAAAACCCTCATTGTGAAAAAAAATGAAACCCTTATTCTTTTCCTTCCATACAATGTCAAAGAAGGTATATAGGAAGCAAGAAATGCTATCACCATACCTATATAGGTATTATGTGTAAAGAAATGTTAAAAGCCATCTCAACCTTTTTGAAACCTTCATTTCAAATCTTGCTACAGCCAAAAAAAGAATAGATACACGAAAGTGGAACATTACCTGATGCTCTTGCAAGGAAAAGAACCTACAGGCTGCGGGTTTCTTCACTTTGAGAAGCTTTTGAAAATGTATGAGAATAGTAACCTCAAAAGACACAAGAGAGTGTGCACAGAAAAAGAAAAGAACACATCAAATATGCTCAGTAATATCTCAAGAGTCGCGGCCTCTAGGCCATTTTTATATAGGAGAAAGTTAAAAAGGTGCTTTAGACTTAAGAAAATCAAGATTACCTTCCATTCCTAGTTGAAGCACATAGAAGATACATCAAAAGAGCCTCAGAATACATAAAAACCAATGAAGAAGCTTCAAACCCTAAGCAGGCAGTATGGTAGCTAAGGTAGAGCCATGAAAGAGGAAGAGTAAAATGATTTTTTTTAGGGTTGCAAGTGTTTTTTGCTCGAAGGTCAACACCGTTCTTTCCACATTGATTTTCTTTTTTGACTTCAGCAAGAAAAACAAAATCATTACCTTCTAAATCACATCGACATCAAGACTTGAAAGTCTTGGATGCCTAATGATAATACAAAAGGGGCCTGTGAGGGTAGATTTCATTATGACCTTGAAATTCTTTTCACAAAGGTCAAGAATACCAATCATGCAAAGGTAAGAATAGAAAGTGTAAGTGATATAAGGTATTGTATCATATTGATCTAATTTATGCATTAAAGCAGACAAGGAGTTGTCAAGGTGGCACTGATAACAAGTTATGACTTTTTACATGATGCATGTGTGGCAAAAAGGTATTTTGCATGGTGACAGTACATATGGAGTGATAAGTGTTTTGTAATGCATTTTTATCCTTGACATTGTAAATGGAATGATAAGGATATGTTTTGTCTTAATGCATGGCAAGGATGTGAAATCAAAGGGAGACATAAGGTTTTGACTTATGCTATTATTAGCAAATATATTATAGTTTATTTAAGATATTATTAGGACAATTACACTAATTGTTACTAATAATAGCTTAAATAAACTATTTTAAATATAAATCATACATAGCACACGAGAGGACTTGATAGAATATTCATTTATTGAATATTATTTACTAGCCATTGCATTGCATGGAGTGATTAGGGGAACTGAGTTGTCAGTTCAATCTTTCAGTTTGAGGAGCAAATTGAGGAGTTATATGAGCAGTTCACCTTGAGTCAAGCACTTCATTTCATTGGTGCATGGATCAAAGACAGTTTTGACACCTTATATCTATTTTTCCATCAATTTGGAGGTGTCTTTTACATGATTTTAGAGCTTGCACGGGAATCAATTATCATTTATACATGTGCTTTTTTTAGATAACAAAGATTCAAATTCCAGTTGTCTATAGGTCAATTTTTTGACCTATCTTTTCTATATATTGTAAAACTTCATTCATGATGAAGTTAGTTCTTGATTCTCATTCTGATTCAGACAGATTAGAGAATTTTTGCAGCTCATTTTTATAGTTTTATTGGGAGATTGGCAGGTTACAGGTTCTATTTTTGTCTCCTTTGCAGTATTTCCTTTTTTCCTTTGAGATCAAAAAGTTACCTTTCCATTTAGTGCTAATTATTTGAAGTGATTTGATGAAATTTTGTTGTGTTTAACCATTAAACCTTGAAAATTATTGTCTCACTTTCTTGCTTGCAACATTAAGCATATAATCATCCAAGGTCTTAGGTTGTGTTAACCGAAAATTATTTTTTGTCTTGTGAAAAACCATTTCCTTCATAGAAAGCCTATTTTCAAGCCTCCCTTATAATCATTTTTTTGTGATATTTATGCCAAGATTGGATTGTGTGAAAGTCATATTTCTGAGTTATATTGTGAACTAGATTGCATATTTTTTATCTAAATTAGGTGCATAACTAAATTTTACAATTTTCATTTCATATAGTTTCTTTCTTTCCTTTTCCAAAATAGAAAAAGCATACATTCCAATAGAACATTTAAAGGGAACCAGCCCATAATCTGGAGGTCTAATTTCATTATAGGGCACCCACAACCTAAAATTAGTGTCATGTTACACGAAATTATAGAGCTTTACTAGCCTTGGACTACAGGTGCAATTCTCAATGATAATAGTGGGACTTTGAACTGATTTTCAGTTCAAAAGAATTTATTTCTTTTGTTTTTTTTATATGAACAATAGAATTTCAGCCTTTTAGAGGTTCATTGTCAAGTACCTGGCGACTCTAATACTTTGGTTTGACAAATCAGATCTTGCAACTTATGAAAAAATATCAAACAAGATACAGTAAAGATTTTGAGAAGAGGCATAATCAGTTATCTCCACCAAAGAGGAGAATAAAAGAAGATAAAGTGATCAACACAACAAATTTATCAGTTGTTTCAGATTTGCCAAGTACACGTCCAGAGTTTGCTTCACACCAGAATCTGTTATTTGCAATTTCATCATCAGAATTTCATAGTTCTCCACCAGCAAGCCCAAGAGAGCAAATTCATGTTTTCCAAGAGGAACCTCTTCTTCTTAAGTTTGTAGAGGAAGAACCTATGTTACAAGAAATTTTGCAAGTAGTTTTAGTCCAAGTACCAACTCAAATACCATCTACTCCAATGGCTCTACTCAGAGGAGGTGGAGGTGGAGGACCAATACCACCTCTTGGAGGAGTTGGAGGAGGAGTACCACATCCTGGAGGTGGAGGAGGTGGAATAAATCCACCACCACCTTGAAATCAACCTTTTGTTTCATTCAATGGAGGCAGCCCTTTGAATTTGAATCAGCATGGTGACATACCAATGGCTGCACTGAAGAGTTTACCAAGTTTCACAGGAGAAGATGGGACTACACCCATTGAACATATCAGAGATGTGGCATCTTTGTGTTATGTTCATCACATTACCAAGGAGAACATAGCAATAAAGTTATTGTCAGCATCACTAAAAGGTAAAGCTCTTCAATGGTTTAGAGGCTTAAGAGTTAATTCAATTAGATCTTGGGATGAGTTAGGTGTTGCTTTGAATAGCCAATTTTAGGATAAATCTAACCATTTATCATTAGTTGAACAAATGACTACTATTAAGAGAGCTCCATAAGAGCAAATGATAGATTTTAATTTCAGATTTCAAGAAACATGGAATGGAATCCCTAAAACAGTAAAACCCTCACCAAAACATGTTTTTTGTATTATTTGAGGGCATTAAATTTTGATATTGCTGTTATGATACCATCTATGGGAGGGGTAACTTCACCAGCTACTTTTGATATTGTAATAAGAGAAGAAAACACTTTAATATAGGCTAGTAAAATAGCACCTAGGCCTCCAATGCTGATTTTTCTAAATATACAGCCTTTAATTCCAATTTTAGCCCCACATATTTCATCAATACCATCTTTTGGTTATCAAGCAAATCTAAAAAATAGTACAGATCCCATCCATTCTGAGTTTCAGGAACTGAAAGAAAACCAGCAAAGTATAGCAAAAATACTGCAGACTGTGAGCAATGATTTAGTAACACTAAAAATTCAAGCAAACCAAAATAGCAGACCTTACCAAGCAAATAGACTTGGTTATCAGGCAGATTATCAGGGTCAAAGGAGAAATTACAACAATAGGTTAAACAAGCAATATAATCCAAATGTCGTTAGTACATCAAAAGAGATAGTGCCTATACACAATAACATGGTTCAGGAGTATGCATGGTGTTACCCATGTAATCAGCCTCATAACCAGGCCACTTGCCCAAATGGGATAGTAAGTCAAGTTTAATGGTACAGAATAACTATGTTGCTACTAAAAATTTAGTAGGTGATGTAAATAACTAGTTGGATACTCAGACTCAGTATGTTAATCCTAATGTGGCTTTGATAAATTGGTAGGCTAATGAATTTTGTGGTGTAAATCAGTTGCCAGGTCAAAAGCAATCTTTTATTAATATTACAGTAAACACAATATAAAAAGAGAGAGTTGTTAACTTGCAACAAGTTAGAAATGTACAACAACAAGATGATAAAGGTAAAAGTACAGTTTCTACAACTCAGAATGAACAGAATCAAGCTTCTACATCAAAGGACCTACACATTTTGTCAAGGCAGCCAAATGTAGAAAAAGGATAGTCAGAAACCAATAAGCAGCCAGCTAAAGACCAACCAGCTGTTGCTATCCCAAAAGTACAGCAAAAGTTTAGTGGTCTTGCTTTCAATATTTTGGATCATATAAAAAAGGCAATAGTAAGCATGACTATTTTAGATGCTTTGCATATTCTAGAACAAAAGGATTTATTACAGAATGCATTATCTTAGTTACCTTTGTCAAATGAAGTGCAAAAAACACATCAACCTCAAGTTACTCTTGCAAATGAGGTAGAAAAAAGAGTAGAACAGCCTAAATGAGTAAGCAAACCTCCACCATTCTATGTCACCTTGATTGTACATGACTATCTAGTACATAATTGCATGATAGATTAAGGAGCCAACAGCTCAGTTATGCCAAAACAACTAGTTGATAAGTTAGCTCTGAAATATGAACCTATTGTTAGAGGTGTTGTACAAATGGATGGAACTAAGGTTAGTACAGTTGGAATGTTCAAAAATTTAGGCCTTACTTTGCATGCCTGTCCAAACCTTGTTATATATCGGGACATTTATGTCATTGGTCTACCACCTACCTTTGCTATTTGCTTATCCAGAGATTTTACAGCAAGGCTAGGAGGATATTTATCATCTAATTGGACACATTTATTCTTTAGAACTAGATATGGAACCAATGTTACAATTAAATCTAAGCCATTAGCCAAAGATCACCTAGAACCTTACACACCCAGTTCCATAAATGCCAACCTTTCCATTTTTGATCAAGAAGATCTGATTCTTGTTCAAGACCCAAGTACACCTTTTGAGGGAATTCCAGATTTGGTTTTAGATCAGTGGGCAGCAGAGAACCATGAAATAGATCATTTTGAGCAAATAGATGAGATAGGCCTTGGTGTGTATATGATACAGGAGAAAAATACAATCATTCCAAATCTGATTAAAGAAGAAATACAACAAACTATTGAATCTAAAAATGATGTTTGGGAGCTTTATTTTGATGGTTCTAGAAGTAAAATTGGTGCTGGAGGAGGGGTTGTTTTAGTTTCTCCCACAGGTGAGAAATACTTTTCATCTTTCAGATGTTCTAATAACATAGCTAAATATGAAGCTTTAGTTCATGGACTTGAATGGGCAAGAAAGAAAAAAATCAAATGTTTAAAGGTTTTTGGAGATAGTGAGCTAGTTGTTAAACAAGTCAAAAACCTTGCTGCAACAAAAAATGACTTGTTAAAATTATATAAGCATAGAGTTTGGGACATGATAGATGAATTTGATGCATTCAATCTGATATCTATACCTATAACTGATAACAAGCAAGCTAAAAAATTAGCTGCCATAGGAGTTGAATATGATATTCCTGCTGAAATGAAAAATGTTCACTCTCCCTTATATGCCAAAATTGGTGTTAGACCATCAGTCCCAAATAATAATATCAGCTGGCAAGTGTTTGATAGTGATGAACAGATTGTAAATTTCTTAATGGAAGAGGCTAAATTTTTTGCAGGTAATCAACAGAAATTTATGCAGTAATATGATGATCAAATACTTCAGTTAAGATCAAACAAGCTACCCAAGGGCTTAGTGACCTTGGAATCTATCTTTAATACCAATGATCAGGTAAGAAAAGATAAGGACAGCTTGTCAGTGAAGCAAGAACACTATGAACCTATTGAGATCTTTAAAGGGAAGTTACTCAAGCTGGGAAAGATATGTACAAAGGATAAACAACAAGCATTCATCCAGCTTTGTTAAGAGTTTAGTGACATATTTACATGGGAATATGGAGATCTGAAAGGTTTCAACCTAGAGTTAGCTCAGAATACCATAGAACTTGAATCCAAGGCAAAACCAGTCAGACAGAAGCAAAGGCCACTAAATCCTAAGATGGAAGTGCTTATGAAGATAGAACTCAATAAACTCATTGAAGGTAATAACATTTTTACTATCAAGCATACTTCATGGGTTTCTATCTTATTTCCTGTCAGGAAAAAGAATGGAGAAATTAGATTATGTGTTGATTTCCATGATTTAAACAGAGCATCTTTAAAGGATCATTATCCTTTACCATCTATGGAGCAAATATTGTAGGTTGTTTCTTGATCAGAAAGACTCTCTTTATTGGATGGTTATTCAGGTTATAACCAAATTCTTGTAAAAGAAGAAGATCAGTACAAGACAACTTTTACTACAAAATGGGGCACACTAGCATACAGAAAGATGCCATTTGGCTTGTCAAATGCAGGTGTAACGTTTCAGAGAGCAATGGACATGCCCTTTCAAGGTCTGATCAATAAATTTGTGCTTGTATACTTAGATGGTGTGACTATTTTTTTCTAAAAAAGTTGAAGACCATTTTCATCATTTAAGACTAATCTTTGAAAGATGTAGAGAATTTGGGGTATCACTAAACCCAAAGAAGAGTATTTATTCTGTTCATGAAGGTAAACTGTTAGGACACATAGTGTCTAAAGATGGAATATCTATTGATCCTAAAGGAATCACTCCAATTTTGGCATTACCTCTTCCCACACACAGGAAAGGCATACAAATCTTTTTGGGAAGAATTAACTTTGTCAGAAGGTTTATTCCTAACATTGCAGCACTTTTACAACCTCTTACAGCAATGCTGAAGAAGAACATTCCTTTTAGCTGGACCAAGGAAGCAAAGTAGAGCTTTGAAGAAATAAAGGAGGCACTTGTTGCTACTCTAACTCTGATAAATCCAAATTTTGATAAAGACTTTGTTTTATATGCATTTGGCAATGTGGATACTATATCAGCTATGCTTTGTCAGCAGAACAATGAAGGATTGGAACAACCTGTGGCATTTTTTAGCCAAGTTCTGCATGACTATGAGGTAAGATATTCTTTTGTTGAAAAGCATGTATTGGCTATTATTAGGAGCCTAAAGAAGTTCAAACATATGCTTTCAAATAATAGAATTTAGTTAATGGTTGCTCACCCTATAGTGAAAGAATTTTTGCTCAGTAAAGATTTAAGTGATAAGAGAGCAGGGTGGATAACAAAGGTCATGGAATATGGCATCCAAATAAAAGTCACCAACCTAGTCCGAGGCAAAGGACTGTGTGAACAACTTGCAGAAAATGAAAAATATAGTAAGGAACTTGAAGGAGAAGCTGAGACAGTGCTTAAAAATAATGAAACAACTGTTGTCCCAGACCCCCCTACAAGTTGGGTGTATGATATGATCCATTATCTGCACACTGGTGATTGTCCACAAGGCCTGGACATATCTAAAAGAAGATATTACAGATTACAAGCAATTCCTTATGCTGTAATTGATGGGATTCTGTAAAAAGAGATTTTAACAATGTTTTTCTTAGATGTGTACAGCCAGATCAAACTCAAAAGATTCTAGAAGAATTTCATGATGGCCCTTCTAGAGGTCATTTTGCAGCTAGAACAGGAGCTCTAAAAATTATGAGAGTTGGTTACTATTGGCCTAACATGTTCAAGGATGCTCATGAATGGGTAAAGAAATGTCTAAAGTGTTCAGTTTTTGTAGGTAAACAAAGACTAGCAATAATGCCCTTCCATCCAATTCAAGTGGAGCAGTCATTTGGCAAGTGGGGATTGGACTTCATTGGTCCTATTAATCCACCTTCAAGCTAAGGACATGAGTGGATTTTAACTGCTACTAATTATTTCACTAAATGGACTAAAGCAGTTGCTTTGAAGGATGCTAACGAAACATCAGTCCTGAATTTTTATCAAGATCTAGTGTGCAGGTTTGGAACTCCTAACTCTATTATTTTAGACAATGCTTTAGCATTTATTGGATCAAGAGTATCTGATTGGTCTGTCAAAAATAGCATATTTTTGTTCATACTTCATCAAATTATTACCCCCAAGGTAATGGACAGGCCGAATCAATTAATAAAAATCTGATTAAATAGTTGATGAAAATCTGAGGTCTTGGCATGATAAGTTAAAGTTAGCATTATGGGCTAATAGGATTACACCTAAATGATCAATAGCTAATTCACCCTATGTGCTTACATATGGAAAGGAAGCCAAGTTACCAATAATAGTGGAGTTGCCAACACTTAGTTACATAAAAGAGCTAGAGTTACTTGAAGAACAACTAATGGAAATCAGGCTTGCACAGCTGATTGAACTTGAAGAAATCAGGAAAGAGGCCTTGAAACATTGGAAGTACACCAGGCCCAAATGAAGAGAACATTTGATAAGAGAGCAGTACCAAGAATTTATAAAGAAGGAGATCTAGTTTTCAAGTGGAATGAGTTGAAGATAAGACCAGAACAACATACAAAATTTGATGCAATGTGGGATGGACCATATATAATGACAGAATGCTAGTAACACAATGCATTCTAGCTTGCTAAGTTAGATGGTGAGGTTTTGCCAATCCCAATTAATGGGATTCACCTCAAGTTATGCTATTAGTGAGGCAGCCTTATGCTGCAAATAAGTTCTTCTGCACATTTAGTTTCAGTTATTGTTTTGGTTTCCAAGAAGTGCTTTTGCACATGTTGTTGATTTTTCTTTAAGAAAATTAGTTTAGTTTCAATTTTTTTAGTTTGTTGCTGCTATTGTGTTCAGTTAGTGTGAGTTGCAGAAACTCTCTAAGTTCAGGGCAGAAAAGACTCTATGCCCAATGGAGTTGCAAAGGCTACTAGTTCTAAGTTGTTTAGTAGGCAAACACCCCTGAGAGGTCGCTAGAAATGTTGCTAATTTTTTGTTCACACTTAAAATTAGTTTGAACTAAGTGTAATTGTTCAAAAGGAATAAAAGAAAATTTCAAAGTTATGCATTTATTGAACAAGTTGATATCTTAACAGCACAGAAAGGAGATTTAGTTGAAAGGATAGCCCATTAGTCTAATCAAGACTAATGAGTCATCATGACAAGAGAATAGGATTGCCAAGGTACCAATCATTCAAGAAATACAGTAATTTTGCATCATGTTATCATTCAAGAGTTATAAGTTTGATTATTCAGTTAACCAGTTTTGAATAAAAGAAAGAAAGATATTTGTATTGAATTGTTATTTCATGTCATATTTTGAACATTCATTCAATATCTATTACTTTATCTTATGCATTGATTAGAAAGGAAACATAGACATCATATGCATAAGATAAATTAATTGATCATGTTTAAAAGAAGTGTTCAAATGTGTCCCACACAAGCCGTGGGAGTAACTAGACTGAGCAATTGCAAACATGCAAGCTATATATCTATTTGATAAAAGAAAGGAAATAAACACATGATAAAATGAAACATCCATCATTGCCTAAGCAAGAAGGTTATTTTGTCGATGCCGGTCTTTAGTCTTTAGTCTTTACTTTCAGCTCCCGTCATCAGTTGAACTTGCAAAATTTTGGAGACAACCTTGTTAGCACTCTAGATGTTTAAAGTTATCACATACTTTTATCAAGCAGATCTATCTACTTATGACATCTTGCATTGCATATGAAAGATCAGATTAGATAAGTGCTACAAATAAGAAAAAATCATGAAGAGGATCAATCAATACCATCAGGTATATTTTTATGCTAACTTGTTTGTTTAGTGTGTAGGTATAGAACAAGTATTATTGTTAATTTGAAGACAAATAAACATGTGGATTAAATGTGGCTCCCACAAGGGTTTGAGCCCAGAATGTTTTCTTTTCATTTGAAAAAGAGTATCAGAAAGGATAGGATGCATCATTCCAAGCTACACTATGCATCATCTAATCAACTTGCAAAAAAGTTATGTCATCATGGCATTCATTGCAGCTGATTGGAGTAAATCAGATTAACTTAAAATGCCTGAATCAAGTTGACAAGTGCAAAAACCAAAGTTGTAGCCATAGAAGGAAAACATACTCATGCACATGGGTTACAGTATGCACTAATAAGCTCAACTGATCATGTGCATTGAACAAAAAACAAATATCATGTTACAGTTTTGACAAGTGATGTAAGTATTGCCTTTAGAAGGATATTATCTGCAAGTTCATCATGAGAAGCATCTGACAAGTGTGACTAAAGAAGAAACATCAAATGAAGATCAAATGACTGATACAATTTTAGTTTAGAAAAATATCTATAGATATCTGATACACAAGGAAGATCAAATAGCAAGGCATCAATACCTCTGCCTGGTGACAGTCAAGTAATCCTCATGCATACTTTGTAGCTACTAACTATTACAGTGATGGAGAAGAAATAGTAGAGGACTCAGGATATGCTAAATGACATAGTGATAATGCTGACAGAGGCACATGACAGGCATTCATTATTTTATATGCCATTATTCCTGACTGACATAGCTATGACAGGCATATACTATAATGAAGCTCAAAAAAGAACTAAGTGACATAATGAACATGATACAGAAGTAGAGATGCATTTGCAGAGGTAAAGAAATAATGACCCATGACATGCCTCATATATTCTACATAATGACTACTGAAAGAAGTACAAACTTTCATCAAAAAGAGGATAGAAATGAACAATACAAATTACAAGTCTTTGGAAAAGTATGCTACAAAGAAAGAGATTCCATCAAAAATTATACATTTTATTCTACAAAAATGAATACATATGGTGCTCAGTGCTACAGGAAAAGAGACTTATCATCATCAAGATGTGTTCAAGAGACAAATAGACAACATACAAAATTCATAAAGATATAAATTGCTACAAGAGGATTTGAAACCCTAACACATTTCATACATATAGTAGAAAGAAAACAACTACAATATATTTGTTTGCATATGGCCATGACCAGAAGTGAAGGTGAAAGTTAAAAAAAGGTGGTTCTGCACCATGGTCGTGCTTGAAGGGTATTTTTTTGAGACACCCATAAGGGTTTTTTGCAAAACCCTAACATAATTAATACAGTTTCAAAGAGCAATGGTGTTACAGTTGACTGTGCCTGAAAATGGCAAGAAGAGTATACAAGTTATAAAGAAACCCTTGGTAGGTTTTGAAACCTTTCTTCTTTCACAGATACAGGAAAGTGGAGTATATATGTAATACAATCATGACCATGACTAGAAGAATATTTTTCTTCAGGAAAATAACAAACCCATATAGAGATTTTGTCCAAAACTTCTTTTGCATTTCTAGAAGATACAGAAATAGGAAAAACCATCAGTTGTCTTAACACAAACTACATGAGGAAAATAACCCAGATTTAAGAAAAAAAATTCTATATATAGTGGTCAAGGTCGTAAATAGAAGTGACAGAGAAAAGCATTTTTTGCTTTAAAAGTTAAAACCCTCATTATAAAAAAAAATGAAATCCTTATTCTTTTCCTTTCATACAGTGTAAAAGAAGGTCTATAGGAAGCAAGAAATTCTATGGCCATGCCTATATAGGTATTCTGTGTAAAGAAATGTTAAAACCTATCTCAAACTTTTGAAACCTTCATTTCAAATCTTGCTACAGCCAAAAGAAGAATAGATACAAGAAAGTGGAACATTAATTGATGCTCTTGCAAGGAAAAGAACCTACAGGTCACGAATTTCTTCATTTGGAGAAGCTTTTGAAAATGTATGAGAACAGTAACCTCAAAAGACATAGGAGAGAGTGCATAGAAAAAGAAAGAACACATCAGATATGCTCAGTAATATCTTAGGAGCCACGGCCTTTAGGCCATTTTTATATAGGAGAAAGTTAAAAAGGTGCTTCAGACTTAAGAAAATCAAGATTACCTTCCATTCCCGGTTGAAGCACATAGAAGATACATCGAAAGAGCCTCAAAATACACAAAAACTAGTGAAGAAGCTTCAAACCCTAAGCAGACAGTATGGCGGCTCAGGCAGAGCCATGAAAGAGGAAGAGTAAAATGAATTTTTTTTAGGGTTGCAAGTGTTTTTTACTTGAAGGTCAACACCATTCTTTCCACATTGATTTTCTTTTTTGATTTCAGCAATAAAAACAAAATCGTTACCTTCTAAATCACATCAAGGTCAAGTCTTGAAAGTCTTGGATGCCTAATGATAATGCAAAAGGGGCCCGTGAGGGTAGATTTCATTATGACCTTGAAATTCTTTTCACAAAGGTCAAGAATACCAATTATGCAAAGGTAAGAATATAAAGTGTAAGTGATATAAGGTATTGTATCATATTGATCTAATTTATGCATTAAGGCAGACAAGGAGTTGTCAAGGTGGCACTGATAACAAGTTATGACTTTTGGCATGATGCATATGTGTGGCAAAAAGGTATTTTGCATGGTGACAATACATATGGGGTGATAAGTATTTTGTAATGCATTTTTATCGTTGACATTGTAAATGGAGTGATAGGGATATTTTTTGCCTTAATGCATGGCAAGGATGTGAAGTCAAAGGGAGACATAAGGTTTTGACTTATGCTATGATTAGCAAATATATTATAGTTTATTTAAGATATTATTAGGACAATTACACTAATTGTTACTAATAATAACTTAAATAAACTATTTTAAATATAAGTCATATATAGCACATGAGAGGACTTGATAGAATATTCATTTATTGAATATTATTTACTAGCCATTGCATTGCATGGAGTGATGAGGGGAACTGAGTCATCAGTTCAATCTTTCAATTTGAGGAGAAGATTGATGAGTTATATGAGTAGTTCACCTTGAGTTGAGGATTTCATTGCATTGGTGCATGGATCAGAGATAGTTTTGACACCTTATATCTATTTTTCCATCAGTTTGGAGGTGTCTTTTGTGTTATTTCAGATCTTGCACATGAATCAATTATCATTTATACATGTGTTATTTTGAGATAACAGAGATTCAAATTCTAGTTGTCTATAGGTCAATTTTTTGACCTATCTTTTCTATATATTGTAAAACTTCATTCATGATGAAGTTAGTTCTTGATTCTCATTCTGATTCAGATAGATTAGATAATTTTTGTAGCTCATTTTTATAGTTTTATTGAGAGATCAACAGGTTGTAGGTTTTATTTTTGTCTCCTTTGCAATATTTCCTTTGTTCCTTTGAGATCAAATAGTTACCTTTCTATTTAGTGCTAATTATTTGAAGTGATTTGATAAAATTTTGTTGTGTTTAACCATTAAACCTTGAAAATTATTGTCTCACTTTCTTTCTTGTAGCATTAAGCATATAATCATCATAGGTCTTAGGTTGTGTTAACCGAAAATAATCTTTTTGTGTTGTGAAAAACTATCTCCTTCATAGAAACCCTGTTTTCAAGCCTCCCTTAGAATCACTTTTTGTGATACTTATGCTAAGATTGAATTGTGTGAAAGTCAGATTTGTGAGTTATATTGCGGACCAAATTGCATATTTTTTATCCAAATTAGGTGCATCACCGAATTTTACAATTTTCATTTCATATAGTTTCTTTCTTCCCTTTTCCAAAATAGAAAAAACATACATTCCAATAGAACATTTGAAGGGAACCAACCCACAATCTAGAGGTCTAATTTCATTATAGGGCACCCACAACCTGAAATTAGTCTGATGTTACACAGAATTGCAGAGCTTTACTAGCCTTGCACTACGGGTGCAATTCCTAATGATAACAGTTTTTGGCACGCCCAGTGGGACTTTGAACTGATTTTTAGTTCAAAAGAACTTATTTATTTTATTGTTTTTGGTATGAATAACAGAATTTCAGCCTTTTAGAGGTTCATTATCAAGTACCTAGTGACTCTAATACTTTGGTTTGATAGATCAGATCTTGCAGCTTATGAAAAAATATCAAACAAGATCAAGTATAGATTCTGAGAAGAGGCATAATCAGTTATCTCCACCAAAGAGAAGAATAAAAGCAGATAAAGTGATCAACACAATAGATTTATTTATTGTTTCAGATCTGCCAAGTACACATCCAGAGTTTGCTTCACACTAGCATCTGTTATTTGCAAGTGCATCATCAAAATTTCATAGTTCTCCACTAGCAAGTCCAAGAGAGCAGATTCCTATTTTCCAAGAGGAACCTCTTCTTCTTAAGTTTGTAGAGGAAGAACCTGTGTTACAAGAAATTTTGTAAGTAGTTTCAGTCCAAGTACCAACTCAAATACAATCTACTCCAATGGCTCTACTCGGAGGAGGTGGAGGTGGAGGACCAATACCACCTCTTGGAGGAGTTGGAGGAGGAGTACCACCTCCTAGAGGTGGAGGAGGTGGAGGAGGTGGAAGAAATCCACCACCACCTTGAAATCAACCTTTTGTTTCATTCAATGGAGGCAGTCCTTTGAATCTGAATCAGCATGATGACATACCAATGGTTGCATTGAAGAGTTTACCAAGTTTCACAGGAGAATATGGGACTACACCCATTGAACATATCAAAGATGTGGCATCTTTGTGTTTTGTTCATCACATTACCAAGGAGAACATAGCAATCAAGTTATTGGTAGCATCACTAAAAGGTAAAGCTCTTCAATGGCTTAGAGGCTTAAGAGTTAATTCAATTAGAATAGGCAATTTCAGAATAAATCTAACCATTTATCATTAGTTGAACAAATGACTTCTATTAAGAGAGCTCCATAAGAGCAAATGACAGATTTTAATTTCAGATTTTAGAAAAAATGGAATAGAATCCGTGAAACAGTAAAACCCTCACCAAAACATGCTTTTTTGTATTATTTGATGGCATTAAATTCTGATATTGTTGTTATGATACAATCTATGGGAGGGGTAACTTTACCAATTGCTTTTAATATTGCAATAAGAGTAGAAAACAATTTAATACAGGCTGGTAAAAATAGTACCTAGGCCTCCAATGCTAATTTTTCCATATATATAGCCTTTAATTCCAATTTTAGCCCCACATATTTCATCAATACCATCTTTTGGTTATCAAGCAAATTCAAAAAATAGTACAGATCCCATCCATTTTGAGTTTCAGGAACTAAAAGAAAACCAACAAAGTATAGAAAAAATACTATAGATTGTGATCAATGATTTAGTAAGTCTAAAAATTTAAGCAAACTAAAATAGCAGACCTTACCAAGTAGCCCCTTACCAAGCAAATAGACCTGGTTAGCAGGCAGATTATCAGGGTTAAAGAAGAAATTACAACAATAGGCCAAATCAGCAATATAATCCAAATGTTGTTAGTACATCAAAAGAAATAGTGCCTATATAGAATAACATGGTTTAGGATTATGCATCATGCTACCCATGTAATCAGCCTCATAACCAAGCCACTTGCCCAAATGGGATAGTAAGTCAAGCTTTAATGGTACAGAATAACTATGTTGTTGTTGAAAATTCAACAGGTGTTGTAAATAACCAACTGGATACTCAGACTCAATATGTTAATCATGATGTGGCTTTGATGAATTGGTAGGCTAATGAATTTTGTGGTGTAAATCAGTTGCCAAGTCAAAAGCAATCTTTTACTAATATTGCAACAAACATAAGATCAAAAAAGAGAGCTGTTGACTTGCAACAACAAGATGATAAAGGTAAAAGTATGGTTTCTACAACTTAAAATGAACAGAATCAAGCTTCTACATCAAAGGACCTACACATTTTGTCAAGGTAGCCAAATGTAGTAAAAGGACAGCCAGAAACCAATAAGCACCTAGCTAAAGACCAACCAGAAGTTGCTATCCCAAAAGTATAGTAAAATATTAGTGGTCTTGCTTTCAATATTTTGGATCATATGAAAAAGGCAACAGTAAGCATGTCTATTTTAGATGCTTTGCATATTCTAGGACAAAAGAATTTGTTACAGAATGCATTATCTTAGTTACCTTTGTCAAATGAAGTGCAAAAAACACATCAACCTCAAGTTATACTTACAAATGAGGTAGAAGAAAGAGTAGAACAGCCTAAACCAGTAAGCAAACCTCCACCATTCTATCACCCTGATTGTAGGTGACTATCTAGTACATAATTACATGATAGATTCCGGAGCCAGCAACTCAGTTATGCCAAAACAGTGAGTTGATAAGTTAGGTCTGAAATATGAACCATTTGTTAGAGGTGTTGTACAAATGGATGGAACTGAGGTTAGTATAGTTGGAATGTTCAAAAATTTAGGCCTTACTTTGCATGCCTGTCCAAACTTTGTTATATATCAAGACATTTATGTCATTTATCTGCCACCTACCTTTACTATTTGCTTATCTAGAGATTTTACAACAAGGTTAGGAGGATATTTATCATCTAATTGGACACGTTTATTCTTCAGAACTAGATATGGAACCAAGGTTACAATCAAATCTGAGCCATTAGCCAAAGATCACCTGGAACCTTACACACCTAGTTCCATAAATGCTAACCTTTCCATTTTTTATCAACAAGATCTGATTCTTGTTCAAGACCCAAGTACACCCTTAGAGGGAATTCTAGATTTGGTTTTAGATCAATGGGCAGTAAAGAACCATGAAACATATCCTTTTGAACAAATGGATGAGATAGTCCTTGGTGTGTATATGATACAAGAAAAAAATATAATCATTCCAAATCTGATTAAAGGAGAAAAATAGCAAACTATTGAATCTAAAAATGAAGTTTGGGAACTTTATTTTGATGGTTCTAGAAGTAAAATTGGTGTTGGAGGAGGGGATGTTTTAGTTTCTCCCATAGTTGAGAAATTCTTTTCATCTTTTAGATTTACTTTTAGCTGTTCTAATAACGCAGCTGAATATGAAGCTTTAGTTCATGGACTTGAATGGGCAAGAAAGAGAAAAATCAAATGTTTAAAGGTTTTTGGAGACAGTGAGCTAGTTGTTAAACAAATCAGAAACCTTGTTGCACCAAAAAATGACTTGTTGAAATTATATAAGCATAGAGTTTGGGACATGATAGAAGAATTTGATGCATTCAATCTGATATCTATACCTAGAATTGATAACAAGCAAGCTGACAAATTAGCTACCATAGGAGTTGAATATGATATTCTTGCTAAAATGAAAAATGTTCACTCTCCCTCATATTTCAAAATTGTTGTTAGACCATCAGTTCCAGATAATAATATTAGCTGGCAAGTGTTTGATAGTGATGAATAGATTGTAAATTTCCTAATGGAAGAGGCTGAATTTTTTGTGGGTAATTAGCAGAAATTTGTGCAACAATATGATGATCAAATACTTCAATTAAGATCAAACAAGCTACCCAAGGGCTTAGTGACCTTGGAATCTATCTTTAATATCGATGATCTGGTAAGATAAGATAAGGCCATCTTGTGAGTGAAGCAAGAACACTATGAACCTATTGAGATCTTTAAAGGGAAATTACTCAAGCTGGGAAAGATATCTACAAAGGAGGAACAACAAGCATTCATCGAACTTTGTCAAGAGTTTAGTGACATATTTGCATGGGAATATGGAGATCTGAAAAGTTTCAACCTAGAGTTAGATCAGCATACCATAGAACTTGAACCCAAGGCAAAACCAATCAGACAGAAGCAAAGGCCACTAAATCCTAAGCTAGAAGTGCTTATGAAGACAGAACTCAATAAACTCATTGAAGGTAATATCATTTTTCCTATCAAGCATACTTCATGGGTTTCTAACTTAGTTCCTATTTAGAAAAAGAATGGAGAAATTAGATTATGTGTTGATTTCTGTGATTTAAAAAAAGCATCTTTAAAGGATCATTATCCTTTACCATCTATGGAGCAGATATTGTTGGTTGTTTCTAGATCAGAAAGATTTTCTTTATTGGATGGTTATTCAGGTTATAACCAAATTCTTGTAAAAGAAGAAGATCAGTACTAGATAACTTTTACTACAAAATGGGGCACACTAGCATACAGAAAGATGCCATTTGGCTTGTCAAATGCATGTGCAACGTTTGAGAGAGCAATGGACATGGCCTTTCGAGGTTTGATCAATAAATTTATGCTTGTATACTTAGATGATGTGATTGTTTTTTCTAAAATAGTTGTAGAGCATTTTCATCATTTAAGATTAATCTTTGAAAGATGTAGAGAATTTGGGGTATCACTAAACCTAAAGAAGAGTATTTTTTCTATTCATGAAGGTAAATTGTTAGTACACAGTCTCTAAAGATGGAATATCTACTGATCCTGAAAGAATCACTACAATATTGGCATTACCTCTTTCCACACACATGAAAGGCTTATAGAGCTTTCTGGGAAGAATTAACTTTGTAAGAAGGTTTATTCCCAACATTGCAACACTTCTACAACCTCTTACAGCAATGCTGAAGAAGAATATTCCTTTTAGCTAGACCAAGGAAGGAAAGCAGAGCTTTGAAGAAATAAAGGAGGCACTTGCTACTGCTCCCACTCTGATAAATCCAAATTTTGATAAAGACTTTATTTTATATGCATTTTTCAATGTGGATACTATATCAGCTATGCTTTGTCAGCAAAATAATGAAGGATTGGAACAGCCTGTGGCATTTTTTAGCCAAGTTTTGCATGACTATGATGTAAGATATTCTTTTGGTGAAAAGCATGTATTGGCTATTATCAAGAGCCTAAAGAAGTTCAAACATATGCTTTCAAATAATAGAATTCAGTTAATGGTTGCTCACCCTACAGTGAAAGATTTTTTGCTCAGTAAAGATTTAAGTGATAAGAGAGTAGGGTGGATAACAAAGGTCATGGAATATGACATCTAAATAAAAGTCACCAAGCTGGTCCAAGGCAAAGGACTATGGAAACAACTTTCAAAAAATGAAAAATACAGCAAGGAATTTGAAGGAGAAGCTGAGACAGTGCTTCAAAACAATGAAACAGTCACTGTCCCAGACCCCCCTACAAGTTGGGTGCATGATATGATCCATTATTTGTACACTCGTGATTGTCCACAAGGCTTGAACAGATCTAAAGGAAGATATTACAGATTACAAGCAATTCCTTATGTTGTAATTGATGGGATTCTGTACAAAAGAGATTTTAACAATTTTTTTTCTGAGATGTGTACAACCAGATCAAACTCAAAAGATTCTAGAAGAATTTCATGATGGGCCTTCTGGAGGTCATCTTGCAGCTACAACAACAACTGTAAAAATTATGAGAGTTGGTTACTATTGGCCTAACATGTTCAAGGATGCTCATGAATGGGTAAAGAAATGTCTAAAGTGTTCAACTTTTACAGGTAAACAAAGACTGGAAGTAATGCCCTTGCATCCAATTCAAGTGGAGCAACCATTTGGCAAGTGGGGATTGGACTTCATTGGTCCTATTAATCCACCTTCAAGCTAAGGAGGCAAGTGGATTTTGACTGCTACTGATTATTTCACTAAATGGACTGAAGAAGTTGCTTTGAAGGATGCTAACAAAACTTCAGTCCTGAATTTTTATGAAGATCTAGTGTCCAAGTTTAGAACTCTTGACTCTATTATTTCAGACAATGCTTTAGCATTTATTAGATTAAGAGTTTCTGATTGGTCTGTCAAAAATAACATATTTCTATTCATACTTCATCAAATTATTACCCTCAAGGTAATGGACAGGTCGA
This sequence comes from Cunninghamia lanceolata, assembly GCA_027924645.1. Lineage (NCBI taxonomy): Eukaryota > Viridiplantae > Streptophyta > Pinopsida > Cupressales > Cupressaceae > Cunninghamia > Cunninghamia lanceolata. Next base: position 11,204,975 of record BSBN01000108.1, read on the forward strand.
ATCAACTAATAAAAATCTGATTAAAATCATAAAGAAAATAGTTGATAAAAATTAGAGGTCTTTGCATGATAAGTCAAAGTTAGCATTATGGGCTGATAGGATTACACCTAAAATATCAACAGGTAATTCACCCTATGTGCTTACATATGGAAAGGAAGCCAAGTTACCAATAACAGTGGAGCTGCCAACACTTAGTTACATAAAAGAGCTGGAGTTGTACTTGAAGAACAACCAATGGAAATCAGGCTTGCACAACTGATTGAACTTGAAGAAATTAGGAAAGAGGCCTTGAAAACATCTGAAGTACACCAGGCCCAAATGAAGAGAACATTTGATAAGAGAGCAGTACTAAGAATTTATAAAGAAGGAGATCTAGTTTTCAAGTGGAATGAGTTGAAGAGTAGACTAGGACAGCATACAAAATTTGATGCAATGTGGGATGGACCATATATAATGACAAAATGCAAGCAACACAATGCATTCCAGCTTACTAAGTTAGATGGTGAGGTGTTGCCAATCCCAGTTAATGGGATTCACCTCAAGTTATGCTATTAGTGAGGCAGCCTTATGCTGCAAATAAGTGCTTCTGCACATTTAGTTTCAGTTATTGTTTTGGTTTCCAAGAAGTGCTTTTGCACATGTTGCTGATTTTGCTTTAAGCAAATCAGTTTAGTTTCAGTTTTTTTAGTTTGTTGCTACTATTGTGTTCATTTAGTGTGAGTTGCAGAAACTCTCTAAGTTCAGGGCGGAAAAGACTCTATGCCCAATGGAGTTACAAAGGCTACTGGTTCTAAGCTTTTTAGCAAGCAAACACCCCTGAGAGGTCTCTAGAAATGTTACTAATTTTTTGTTCACAATTAAAATTAGTTTGACCTAAGTGTAATTGTTCAGAAGGAATAAAAGAAAACATCAAAGTTATGCATTTATTGAACAAGTTGATATCTTGATAGCATAGAAAGGAGATTCAGTTGAAAGGATAGCCCATCAGTCTAATCAAGACTGATGAGTCATCATGACAAGAGAATAGGATTGCCAAGGTTACAATCATTCAAGAAATACAGTAGTTTTGCATCATGTTATCTTTTAGGAGTTATAAATTAGATTGATTATTCAGTTAATCAGTTTTGAATAAAAGAAAGAAAGATATTTGTATTGAACTATTATTTTATGTCATATTTTGAACATACATTCAATATCTGTTACTTTATCTTATGCATTGATTAAAAAGGAAATACATATACATCATATGCATAAGAGAAATTAATTGATCATGTTTAAAAGAAATGTTCAAATGTGTCCCACACAAGCCATGGGAGTAACTAGACTGAGCAATTACAGACATGCAAGCTATATATCTGTTTGATAAAAGAAAGGAAATGAACACATGCTAAAATGAAACATCCATCATTGCCTGAGCAAGAAGGTTGTTTTGTCGATGCAGGTCTTCAGTCTTCATTCTTTACTTTCAACTCCCTTCATTAGTTGAACCTGCAAAATTTTGGGGACAACCCTGTTAGCACTCCAGATGTTTAAAGTTATCACATGCTTTTATCAAGCAGATCTATCTACTTATCACATCTTGCATTACATATGAAAGATCAGAGCATATAAGTGCTATAAATTAGAAAAAATCATGAAGAGGATCAATCAATACCATCAAGTATGTTTTTATGCTAACTTGTTTGTTCAGTGTGTAGGTATAGAACAAGTATTGTTGTTGATTTGAAGACAAATAAACATGTGGATTAAATTTGGCTCCCACAAGAGTTTGAGCCCAACATGTTTTCTTTTCATTTGAAAAAGACTATCAGAAATGACAGGATGCATCATTCCAAGCTACAATATGCATCATCTAATCAACTTGCAGAAAAGTTATGTCATCATGGCATTCATTGCAGCTGATTGGAGAAAATCAGATTAACTTAAAGGGTAAATGCAAGGAGATGGGGGACCAAAAATTTGCCACCATCTCAAAAATTAAAGGAAAATGTGAGCGCATTATAATGCACTCACATTTTTCTTTTAATACAAGAAAAAAAAGATAGTGTTTTCTGCACATTCACCCATGCCTAGGTTATTGAAAGCACCAAAGAAAGAAAGCAAAACATGCTCGCATTGATAAAAAGGAGATTTGAACAAGTGCAAGTGAGAAAACAGGAATTTCACAATGCCACCTCACTACCAAAGACATCGTCGTGCAAATTTGGAGGCTCCAGCATTGGAAGAAGGTAGGGTTTGTCTAAATTTGTTAGTTTTAGATCAATTTTTTTAGTTTTGCAATGTTTGATTTAGGTTTATATTGCATTTACAGTTATTAGAGAAGCAGAAAATCTAAATCCAGTTGAGGAGAGTGAAAATAATCCCCAAAACAAACCCACCTTCACCTCCTTTTAATGTAAGGGATAAACAAGAACATTACCTGGGGATAATAGAAGAAAACAAGAAATATCTTCAGACTATTATTGAAACCCTAAACAATCCAAGTGGAACCATTGATCGTAGGAGGACACATGCAAAATCACTAGAGGAGATTGTTGCTCACATGGATTCAGTGACAAAACAAATCATCGAATTCCAAGACTATAGGGAGAGGTGTCAACAATTTTATGCCGATGGCTTATCATATGAACAAGTCAAGAATGAAAAAATTACAAAATCTAAATTATGAGAACACTTTAGCAATCCCAAAACTGGTCAAAGATTAGAAGAAAGTTGCAAACGGTTTCCTATACATTGGTGTAGGAATGAAGAAATATCCCAACACTTTTGGGATAGATAGTACATGGTCTTCGATGAGCGCCCATGCAATAATGATGAGGTACCACAATATTTCCTGGGGAAACTCTATTGCAAGTTCGTCCTCAACAAGATTCTGAATTATTTTGACATTCGTGATTTCTAGGGTAGAGGTGGTGGCTCTACCCAAGATAGACCTGGGGATCAGCGAGATCAAAACCGTGTGCCTATACCCCGAGCGAGGCCAAATCGTAGGTCACTCTCTTTGTCTTTGAAGGAGAGTGTTGAGGTGGAGACATTACATTCACTGACTACTCTCACCCAAACTCTATCATAGCATGCCGATGATTTTACCCAGGCTGATGAGGGTGTGAGTAGTAGGCATCATGTGTCTGCACATTTGTGCAGTACATGTGGGAACCTATGTGATTATGGGACATAGGGTGCACGACAGGACTCTTCGTAGGATGCTGCAATGGAGGGGCAGGATGATGCGACACAGGGGCAGGATGATGTGATGCAGGGGCAGCATCCATTGATGGGGGCATCCATATTGGATGATCTTGTTCTCAGTGATGATCTCTTATAGCATACAGTTGGCATTAACTCTAAGGTAATTTGTTACAAGATTCATTATGATTTAATATATTGTTATTTGAAATTTGTAATTATTTTTATATGATTATCTATATTATAAGTCAAATGTATGTAATTGTCTACGTAATGAATTTCCAGGGTTAGAGTCTTCATCCTACCTCCGTTAGCCATCCATTGGTAGGTTATGAGAGGAGGTCAAGACAATATGTATGTAATTTATCACATGATCGTAATTATTGTAGATATGTCAATGGTAATATTATTTTGTGACAATTTGATGATTTCAACAGTCACCAACAACTACACTGTATCCTTGGTCCCCTAGACACCAACCCACTAGTTATATGGAGGTAAATTTGACCATTTCTAATCATTATGCATTTTAAACTAATGTTATGTATTTATTTTGTCGATTAATCTTGAATTTGATTTTCAGATGCTGAATCTGGAGACTCCTCCTGATGTTTGTGATTCAGCGCAAAGAGGCATTGATGCAGCCATAATGTCTGCAAATGCTTTGACTGAGGTATAAGCCAATAACATGAAAATGTCATAATTTTGTATTTCTTGTTTTATCTCATGTCATTTGATGTACATAAATGATATTTATGTTTAGTCAATTTTGCTTCTTGATTCTTCTTACAGCAGGTCACAACTCCAATCTGTCCAACTACGGATGAAGAAGCTAGAGAAAAGATGACAGAGAGTGATCATGGGTTGGTAGTAAGTGATCAATTACATATGTTCATTGTTTTATATTTGATACATTTTCTATACTAATGTGCATATTGTTTTTTTGTATTAACAAGTGCACCTAGATGAACTTTATTCGAAGAGGTCTACTCGATGACATAGAGAGGATGAGTCACGAACTGGCTTTCCATCTTCATAGTCAAAGAAGGGCCACCAATTATTTCATAAAAGTCCATAGGAAACTAGTTTTTGGGACATTTTTTGTATGCCTAGATGGCTTTATATACATACTATTATATGTTAATCCAATGTATATTTTTGTATATTTGCCCATATGGCTTTGTTTGGACATACCTATATGGCTTTTTATATAAACTAGATGTTATGTTCATGACATTATGTATATGACAGTTTATATTAAATATTTAATATGATAATCAATTATTATTACAGGAATTTGGTTTTACACATGCCAATTGTATTTGCTTGAAAGTTCATAAATTGTTTTCAAATAATCCATTTTGTGCATATCTTGCAATCATTGAATTATGTGGGAGTGTGCATTTCTTTGAGGCATCATTTCAAATAGTTCATGTGCCTTGTCTATGCTTCCATACTTTCCATACATGTCTACAAGGGCAACTTTGCAAATACAATACATGTGACAAAATTCCTATATCATTTATGCTTTGATGGTTGTCCACACCATGTTCTCTAGATCTTATTATAGCATAGGCAAGGAGGATACTAGCTAAGGTTGTGGAATTTTTCTTTACTCCTAGAAATCACATTTTCTTGAAAGTTACTAATGCCTTATCAAAAAATCCATTTTGTTCATATCTTGCAATCATTGCATTCAATGAGGTGACATTTCTTTGGGGTATCATGCCAAATAGTTTGCGTGCCTTGTCTATGCTTCCACACTTTGCATACATGTCTCTGAGGGTAGTTGCAACTACAACATCTGATAGAATTCCCATATCCTTCATTCTTTGATGGATGTCCATACCATGTTCCAAAGATCCCATTTTGGTATAGGTAGGGAGGATGATGGCAAAGGTTGTGGAATATGGCTTTACACCTACCAACTATATTTTCTTTAAAGTGTCTAAATCCTTTTCAACAAATCCATTTTGTGCATATCCTACAATCAAGGCATTCCATTAGATGGCATCTCTGTGAGGTGTTTTGATGAATAGTTCATGTGCCTTGTCTATGATTCCACATTTTGCATACATGTCTCTCAATGCAATTGCAACTACAACATCTGATAGAATTCCCAAATCCTTCATGCTTTGATGGATGTCCATACCCTGTTCCAATGACCTAATTTTGGCACATGCAAGGAGGATGCTAGCAAAGGTTGTGGAATTTAGATTTGCACCTGTCAATTGCATTTTCTTGAAAGTGTCTAAACCCTTTTCAAAAAATTCATTGCATGCATATCCTACAATCATGGAATTTCATGAGATGACATTTATTTGAGGTGTTATGTCAAACAGTTTATATTCCTTATCTATGCTTCCACATTTTGCATAAATGTCTCTAAGGGCAGTTGTAACTACAACATCTAACAAAATTCCCATATGTTTTATCCTTTTGATGGATGTCTATTTTGGCATAGGCAAGGAGGATACTGGCTAAGGTTGTGGAATTTTGCTTTACACCTTCCAATCACATTTGCTTGAAAGTTTCTAATGCCTTATCAAAAAATCCATTTTGTTCATATCTTGCAATCATTGTATTCAATGAGGTGACATTTCTTTGGGGCATCATGCCAAATAGTTCGCATGCCTTGTCTATGATTGCACACTTTTCATACATGTCTCTAAGGGCAGTTGCAACTACAACATCTAATAGAATTCCCATATCCTTCATGCTTTGATGGATGTCCATACCATGTTCCAAAGATCCCATTTTGGCACAGGTAGGGAGGATGCTGGTGAAGGTTGTGGAATATGGCTTTACACCTAACAATTATATTTTCTTTAAAGTGTCTAAATCCTTTTCAACAAATCCATTTTGTGCATATCCTACAATCAAGGCATTCCATTAGATGGCACCTCTGTGAGGTGTTCTGTCGAATAGTTCATGTGCCTTGTCTATGATTCCACATTTTGCATACATGTCTCTCAATGCAGTTGCAACTAGAACATCTAATAGAATTCCCATATCCTTCATGCTTTGATGGATGTCCATACCCTGTTCCAATAACCTGATTTTTGGCACATGCAAGGAGGATGCTGGCAAAGGTTGTGGAATTTGGATTTACACCTACCAATTGCATTTTCTTGAAAGTGTCTAAAACCTTTTCAAAAAATCCATTGTATGCATATCCTACAACCATGGAATTCCATGAGACGACATTTATTTGAGGTGTTATGTCAAACAGTTCATGTTCCTTGTTCATGCTTCCACATTTTGCATACATGTCTCACAGGATAGTTGCAACTACAACATTATCAATGGGTTTCATAAATTTCCATACATGTCTCACAGGGCAATTACATAAATGGGTTTGTACCACAAACTTCATTATCAATTCCCATTATAAAGTGGTAAATTCTATTGTAAAGTTTGATAGATCAAGTTCATATTATGAACTTCACAATGAATATCCTTCCTATCAGCTATAATAAGACTATTATAATAGTTGGAACAATAATTTAGAACTCCCCTGCCTTACTCAAAATCATCAAGAGGTATAGTCAAAATCATGTCAAATGTGTCATAAAAGTCTTTCTCCATCCTCATTGGTGCAGGAGCACCTTCACAATGTTGGTCAAATGTTGTAAATAAGAGTCTTTAGTGAGTTTTGTATGTCCAAGTCATATTTTTTTTGGTGCTATAAGGTCTAACTGAGTCCATATTGGGTGTATTTATGCCATATAGTGGTCTAGGTGTGAAATTTTGTCATGGACACTTCATAATCTAGGAAAGAACATTCTCTCATCATACTAAAAACTCCATGAAACCATGATGAAACAATGAAGCACCATGTCGAAGGTTCATGGCTGTTGTAGGTTTGATAAAACTCATTTTTATGATGCCCAGGTTGTCCTAGACATGCATAACTTTCATAACTTTTGAAAAATCAATTTGTAGTTCATTTTATTGACCCATGGTAAAAGTTATAACCACTATCCCAAAGTCTAGACAATTATGTAGTAACAAAGGATAATTAGCAAAGGTGGTAGGAGTGACATTTTTCATTCCATAGCTCATGGGACCAAATGGACTTCGCCAACGCATTGGGGTGGGCAGGTAAATACCAGGGGAGGTCTCGTATTGTGTGCCAAGCGCTGCAGTCATTCAGGTCAGCAGGCTACCGACAAATTCCCTTAAGCTCCCTAAGACTAAAAAACTGCCAAACTTTGACGAGGCAATTCTCAAAATTTATGGTAGCTGGGAACCTTCCATTTGGACCTACACGTGCATGTGGAGTCCATCCACAATAACCTCTCTTGGTTTTGTTCAACTCTAGTCTGTTTGACCGTGTCGGAATCAAACACATTCTTCTAAAATGCTTCAGTTTCATGTAGTGGAAAGGTGGTAGGAGTGACATTTTGCATTCCATAGCTCATGGGGGTGAACAGATTGCACCAACGTGGCGGGGTGGGTAGGAAAATGCCAAGGGATGTCTTGTTTCATGTGCCAAGCGCCACAGTCGTTCGAGACAGCAGGCTACCAACAAAGTCCCTTAAGATCCCTAAGACGAGAAAACTACCAAACTTTGATGGGGTAGTTCTTGGAATTCATGGTACTTGTGAACCTTCTACTTGGACCTACAGGTGCATGTGGAGTCCATCCACAATAACCTCTCTCAATTTTGTTCAACTCCAGTCTGTTTGACCGTGCCAGAATCAAATGCATTCTTGCAAAATGCTTCAGTTTCATGTAGTGGAAAGGTTACCAGGTGCCATATTTGTTGTTCTACTCATTGTGGGGCCAAACGGACTACGCCAACATGTTGGGGTGGGTGGGTAAATGGTAGCGAAGGTCTCGTTTTGTGCACCAAGGTCCCAGTCATTCGGGGCTATAAGCTACTGACAAAGTAGAAAGTTGCTAACACTAAAATTTTGCATTCCATAGGTCTTGGGGGCGAATAGACTCTACCAACACATCTAGGTGGGTGAGTAAATGCTAGGGGAGGTCTCATTTCATGTGCCAAGCACCACAGTCATTCGAGACAATAAGCTACCGACAAAGTCCCTTAAGATCCCTAAGACGAGAAAACTACCAAACTTTGGCAGGGTAGTTCTCAGAACTCATGGTAGCTAGGAACCTTCTGTTTGGACCTACAGGTGCATGTGGAGTCCATTCACAATAACCTCTCTTAGTTTTATTCAACTCCAGTTCATTTGACCGTGCTGAAATCAAATGCATTCTTGCAAAATGCTTCAGTTTCATGCAGTGGAAAGGTTGCCAGGTGCCATATTTTTTGTTCTGCTCATCATGGGGCTGAACTGACTATACTGACACATTGGGGTGGGTGGGTAAATACTATGAGAGGTCTCATTTCATGCACCAAGCATCCCAGTCATTCAGGGTTGTAAGCTATCGACAAAGTAGAAAGTTGCTAACACTAAAATTTTGCATTCCATAGCTCGTGGGGGCGAATGGACTTCGCCAATGCATCGAAATGAGTAGGGAAATGACAGGGGAGGTCTCCTTTTGTGTCTCAAGCACTGCAGTCATTCGAGACAACAGGCTACCGACAAAGTCCCTTAAGATCCCTAAGATGAGAAAACTGCCAAACTTTGGCAGGGCAATTCTCAGAATTCATGGTAGCTGGGAACCTTCCGTTTGAACCTACAGTTGCACGTGAAGTCCATCCACAATAACCTCTCTTGGTTTTGTTCAACTCTAGTCTATTTGACCGTGCCGAAATCAAATGCATTCTTGTAAAATGCTCCAGTTTCATGTTGTGGAAAGGTTGCCAAGTGCCATATTTTTTGTTTTTCTCATCGTGGGGCCAAATGGATTGTGCCAACATGTCGAGGTGGGTGAGTAAACACTAGGGGAGGTCTTGTTTTGTGCACCAAGCGTCCCAGTCATTCTGGCCTGCAAGCTACTGACAACTAGCAACTTTTGAGTTTGCTAGTAGCTTGCAGTCTGAAATGATTGAGACACTTGGACCTACAAACAAGACCTCTCCTAGCATTTACCCACCCACCTTGATGCATTGGTGAAGTCTGTTCAACCCCAAGACCTGTGGAATGCAAAATTTTAGTGTTAGCAACTTTCTACTTTGTCAGTAGCTTACAACCCTGAATGACTAGGATGCTTCGAGCATGAAACAAGACCTTACCTACAATTTACCCACCCACCTCAATGTGTCGATGTAGCCAGTTTGGCCCCACGATGAGTAGAATAAAAAATATGGCACCTGGCAACCTTTCCACTACATGAAACTGAAGCATTTTGTAAGAATGCGTTTGATTCTGGCATAGTCAAATGGACTAGAGTTGAACAAAACTGAGAGAGGTTATTATGGATGGACTCCACATGCACTTATAGGTCCAAACAGAAGGTTCCCAGCTACCATGAATTCTGAGAACTACCTTGTCAAAGTTTGGTAGTTTTCTCATCTTAGGGATCTTAAGGGGCTTTGTCGGTAGCCTGCTATCTCGAATGACTACAACACTTAGTGAATGAAATGAGACCTCCCCTAGAATTTACCCACCCACTTAGACATGTTGGTGCAATCTTTTTGCCACCAAGACCTATGGAATGCAAAATTTCAGTGTTAGCAACTTTCTACTTTGTCGGTAGCTTATAGCCCTGAATGACTGGGACACTTGGCACACGAAACGGGACTTTCCCTACCATTTACCTACCCACCCCAACATGTTGGCATAGTCCATTCAGCCCCACAATGAGCATAACAAAAAATATGGCACCTAGCAGCCTTTCCACTACATGAAACTGAAGCATTTTGCAAGAATGTGTTTGATTATGGTACGGTCAAATAGACTGGAGTTGAACAAAACTGAGAGAGGTTATTATGGATGGACTCCACATACACCTATAGGTCCAAGCAGAAGGTTCACAGCTACCATGAATTCTGAGAACTGCCCTGCCAAAGTTTGGCAATTTTCTCGTCTTAGGGATCTTAAAGGACTTTGTCAGTAGCCTACTATCTCGAATGACTGTGGCGCTTGGCCCACTAAATGAGACCCCCCCTAGAATTTACCAGCCCATCCCAATGTGTTAACAAAGTTCATTCACCCCCACGAGCTATGGAATGCAAAATGTCTCCTACCACCTTTCCACTGCATGAAACTGAAGCATTTTGGAAGAATGTGTTTGATTCCGACATGGTCAAACAGACTAGAGTTGAATGAAACTGAGAGAGGTTATTGTGGATGGATGCCACATGCACTTGTAGGTCCAAATGGAAGGTTCCTAGCTACCACAAATTCTAAGAATTGTCCCATCAAAGTTTGGTAGTGTTCTTGTCTTAGGGATCTTAAGGGACTTTGTCGGTAGCCTGCTGTCTCGAATGACTGCGTGTTGTTCTCAAAATCAGCTACGCTCATTTTGTAGACAACCCCACGAAACTTGTCCGTTTCGTGAATCTACACTCTAAGCTCGCAAATCGAGAAAAGATTTTCTTGTTCTCGTGCGAGGTCAGTTGACATTTTAAAACTCGTTTGCGACGTTTCCTTGAATTAATTTCTCGATATTTGCGAGGAAAATCCAAGTCGTAAATTGGTTAGGATGTTAATTTTAGTCATTTTTTAAGTTTGTAAATTTTTTACTCTTGATATGCAAGAGCGGCAAAATTTGCCGCTCTTACATATTACTTAAGTTTTGTTTTTGATGCGATGGCGGCAAAATTGGCCGCTATTACATCGCTTTGAGTGAAATGTGCGAGAGCGGCAAAATTCGCCGCCATCGCATATGTCTCATCGTTGGTTCATGTAACGATGGCAATTTTTGCCGACTTTGCATATTGGTTGATTCCATTGTCGTAGCGGCCGAAATTGCCGCCCGAACGAGATCTTCGGGATTCTACCGTCGAGTGCCATTAATGGCCACTCGTGCCAGGCGCTTCAACTCCAGTTTTAGCCTTTTAAAAGCTTTTTCCCCTTGCCACTCGTCATTCCTTATCCACAAGTCTTCTGCGCGACTCACTCGACGCTTGCTTGATCACACCGTTCCGATTCACCGACGGATCTATCCTTAGGGTTTCCACTTCAAGCACGGGTAAGTCTCACCTTTCACTCGTCGTTCAACTTTTCCTTTAAAGTTTATCATAGGTTTTTGTGTTTGATGTTTGTTTTTAGTTTTTATTTACGTTTCATTTTTTTTGTTTGTTTAGAGTTTGTTGTTTTTGTTTTGTGTTGTCGACCCGGTGAAAACCTTAGATTCTACCCCAAAAACCCTTGGGATCGCGTGCCCTAGATTTCCCAAACCCTTGTTGCAGTTATCAAATACAACATCGGCAGATTTTGCCGAGCTTACAGTCTTTGGTTACCTCTGCCGAGTGGCAAACATCCCGTTCCCTGCATTCAAACTTGCAGATGTTATCAAATGTAATGTCGGCGAAATTCACCACTCGTACACATATGGAACCCCCCATGTGGTGTCGGCAAAAATCGCCGACAGAACATCGAAAAGAAATGAAGTTACAACTGGTTATCAAATGCAGCGTCGGCGAAAATTGCCGCTCATACTCCAATACACCTTCTTCCTGCATGAACGGTAAATTTTGCCGCTCTTACCAAACAAACCTCCGCTTTCCTATTTCCTGCATCGACGGCGAAAATTGCCGCTCCAACCATCTCACTCTTCTCTCAAACTGTATAGGCGGCAAAATTCACCGCCGATGCAAATAGACCAAAACCCTCATATGCAAGGGCGGCGAAAATTGCCGCCCGTGCAAAAATATCTCAAATTTTCCTAACACTGGAAAATTTCCAATTTCATTTTCCCGAGCCCGCTTCTCCTCTGATTCTTGGCCAGCTCGCACTATAGCCCTTTTTCAAGCGCACTCCCATAGTCGTGATCGTCAACATGCAATTTTCCCAGATTGCCCATATTTTCCCTGATTGCATGATCATGATTTCTGTTGCAGTTTCTTCTGCGGAGCTCCTTTCGACGTCAAACTTCTTCACGGTGAAAGTTCGTCCAAATGACTGACTTGTCCCCGAAGAAGGCAAAAGCTATGAAGTACAAATACCAAGGTGTTTTCCCAATCACCTCAGTCCACTCTAATGTTGAAGATATTAGAGATACAGAGATTGGCCATGTTGATATGGCTGAGTTTGTAGAGGGAACCAAGTCGAGCAACCCCAGTGCTATGATGAGGAAAATAGTGGAAAGTAATATTCATCTGGTATCCTCCTTCCCAGTGGCGGCTCACAATACAGAATTTGTTCTTCAGTGCGCCCATTACTACAACAAAGATATCAGAGCTGTGGTGGACGCCAGTGGTAATGTAATAATCAGGTTGGATCCTGAGTTCATTGACAAGGTGTTCATGTGTCCTCCTGCAACAGAGGTGTTGAAGCTTGATTTCATCGAAGCTCAAAAGGAATACGACAAGAATCCAGAGAAGGCGAAGAAAGTAATCAACAACAAATGGTTGAAGATTGTGAGGTCAAGTTTGTCTAGATGGCCACGCAGCTTCCCTCGAAGTGATTTCGTGGAAGAAGTTGGTGACTTGATTACCCTCCTCAGCAGGATAAGAGGTTTATCTTCCTCTTCACAATTTCAGGAATGGATGTATCCCTTCATTAAGGTCATACTCCAAGGCAAGTAGGTTATTTTCTGGGGAGAGCAAATCAGTAACGCTTTGCATGATCAGTTGACGAAGGTATCCACTACCTCCAAGTTCTTCATGACTTCCTATCTGGTATACATTGCAGCCTCCATGAGGATTTTTCCAGGATTGTCGTCAGAAGGGGATAGGAGAGTGGTCCCAGTATACCAGTACTATTCTCAGCTAACATTGAAAGGCTCAATTCACCATTTCAGGAGAGTGAATGATGCATTCTTTGCTGTATTCTTGTGTCTTTTCAATCCCCAACTAGAGCAGAGAAGAATCTCAGATGAGGCATGGACAGTGGTTAATGGTTTTGGTTGTATGTTTTTGCAATTTCCATCTTTCTCCTACCTGAGGGTTGGCTTTTTCCAAGGCTACCCTTATATGCTTCCAAGGTTTCCTTCAGATAGATTGGTCTTGATGGAGTTGTGCAGGCAAATGATTGTCGTGCATAACAAACAGATGGAACTCAAGAAGCCCGGATTCAGATTTCTCGTGGAAATCGGCAGATACTCAGTATTGACTGCCGCAAAGGCAAGAGCTATGGAGACAGAGATGCAGATGGTCACCATGAAGCAATTCAAGAGGAGACCAAAGTTTGATTACCGGGGTGTAAAGGATAAAATCAAGAGGAAAACACAGTTCCATGAACCCATGGTGGAAGATGTCTGGATAGATTTGAGAACAGAGGAAGACATCAGGAAACTGGACTATAGCAGGCTGTCTCTAGAGCAAATTGAATACCTAGGACTTGCTGATATCCCAGAGGACCTTGTGGATGATGGCAAATTGGTTGATGCCAAGTATGAAGCAGAACAGATAGCTGGTACTCCTCTACCGCCAATCCAATGGTCCCAAAAGGAGCTGACTTCCCTAAGGAAGAGATTTGAACCCATATTGGCCAACACCAATAAGTGGCTGGAAGATAAAGGAATTACGCTGAAGGAATTCCTCACTGGTTCAGAAACTGAAGTTCAAGAGCAAACTGGTAAGAAGGTTGAAAATAGAATGAAGAATAAGAGTGATGCTCCATCATCCTCTAAAACACATAAACCTAAAATCAGATTTGTGACAAAGAAAGCAAAGGTTGTTGAGAAGGAACCTGAAGCGAAAGATATGGAAGTTGAGGAGCCAGCGGCCGAGGATCCAGCAACTGAAGAGCCAGCTATAGAAGAGATGGATGTCGAAGACAAGGGGTCAGAGCAACAAGATAAAGAGGCTTTGTCTCCACAAGACAATACACCTGTTGCACCTCCTGTGCCTGCTTCCCCCATTATCATTCCTTCCTCTGAATCCCCCTCTCCTCCTAAAATAATTTTTGATAATCCCCGGGGCACTTTTGAAAATATTCTCCATTCTTCTAATTCAATTCCTAGTTTGTCTTCTTCGTCATTTGATATAGGAGATACTTCTATGTTTGATCATTTTGTGATGAGTACTGAGCAGGTTTCAAGTGCCAATGTAACAGGTGCGGTTTTTACCACCACCCCGCCTATTGTTTCTACCACCAGCACAAGTACAGTCCCAGTAACACCAGTGGTAGGAATGGATTCCAATGTGAATACTTCTCTGCTGCCACCTTGGTTGTCAGCTTACACGCCAAAGAGGAAAAAACAAGTCATCTCTCCAGATGATTTTGATTTCACTAAGCTGGCACCTGCAAAACCTAAGGCTCCGAAGAAACCAAAGATCCTTTCAAGGGTACTTGAAGATAAGGGGCATAAAATTTTGGAGATAGCAAAACCCCCACAGGATGCAACTGTTGAAAATTTTGACATGAATGACTACTCAATTTCTAGGGTTGAATTGGGCAAAATCACCCATGAAAGCGCTAAAAATGATATGCAGTCAGCCATGGACATCCTGATCTAGAAATTCGACAGGGAAAAAGAAATGAAAGACTACTACAAGGCAAAAGCAGAACAGCTGACTGCAGTGGTAAGAAAGATCACGTTGAATTCAGAAGCAGTTACTCCAGAGGCCGTGTCTGTAGAAGACCCCGTCATCCTGAAAGCAGAAAAGACTCACCTCCGAGGGAAAGTACTTGAAGAATACTTGGACAGGATGCGAGCCCAGGGAATCTCTTTGCTCAAGGAGGTATTTGAGAAAACGGATAAGATGAGGAAAGTAAGAGCAGAACTCAACGATCTCATTGATGCCATCTCTCATGGTATTGAACACACAGAGGATACTCATGATAAGTGGGTTGAAATGAGGAAGCTAAAAATGAGCACTTTAATATCCATTGGCGCCATTTCCAACAGGGATTCATATATAGAGACAAAGGAAGCTCTAATGTACAGGAGCAATGTGCTAAGAAATTTGATCAAGGATCTCGAAGCTGCAAAGGAAACCAGTGAAGAAAATGATGTTAACATTTTGCATAAGCTGGAGGAGTTGCCTTGCAAATTGGTATCACAGGATAACTAGTTTCTTTTTGCAGAAGAAATGGTTAAGGAATTTGAGGACATGTTTCAGCAGGAATTTGAAGACAAGGTATTTTCAATAACTTCTGTGGACAGCATTTTAGACAACCAGTTAACCTTGGACAATTTGAAAACCAGGTTAACCAATCATGCCAAGTCAATCACTACAGTAAGGGATGCCATAGTGAGGGCCAGGATGATCTTCAAAAACACATTCAAACCAGATAGCATTGAAATGCAGGCGACCTTCACTATGTATGATGACCACGTGAGAAAAGGTGGTGACACAAGTTGAAGCAGCTGGTTTTTCCCTTAGTTTATTTTCTGATTTCCATATGTACTTTCAAAATAGTTTTGGACATTTTTACATGTACATTTTTGATATGCAATTACATGTAAAAAAATAGGAAGTCCTAAGTCAATAAGGACTCCTATTTTTGAATAAGTCAAAGTAGTTGTAGATTTCCTAGATTTTCTCAAGGTCTTTCCCTATAAATAAAGGGGACCTCTTTTGTAAATATTATCTTTTTTCTATTGCAAGAAAACTCTGGTGAATTGAAAAGCAAATCAAGACTTTGTGCTTATTGTGAAAATCAATATTCAAATATTCATCAATACAAGAAAGCAAGTTCAATTCCAATCTTTGTCTTGGGATTATTTGTGTTGTGATAGTTTTGTTCTTATGTCTTGCTATCATAATCTTAATTGATAATAATTGAACGGTGGAGTTTGTTTCAAGTGATTGAAGAGCGCTCTAAATTTGATTCTGATAAACTTTGTGTTATCAAATCGGTTGTGGGTTATATGTTCATGTTTGTGAAAATACAACAGTTTGGGGACTTTGTGCTGCAAGTTGTTATATTTGAATTATTTTTATCATATTGAAGAAGAGTGAAGACTTTGGGCTGCATTTTGCTTCAAAAAGTTCTGGTTACAAGTAGTGAGTGAGGTAACAGAAAAATTTGTGTTTCTGTGATATTGTGATAATTTATAAGTTTTATATCAAGAGTTTGAAATATAAACATCTATTCTGAAAAAAGAGAATGAGATGAGATGGAACCACCCCAAACATAGTTTTTAGTGTACATAAATTTGATAAGTGTTTGATTTACAAAAGTTAAGTAATTAGAGGGAACCTCCCCTTGCTGAGAGGAGAGACTTTGTCTCATCATAGCTGTGGCTGATATACCCATTTTGCCGTTAGCGAGTTAACGACAAAATATTCACCCAACAGTTTTTTGGCGACTCCACTGGGGAAGGAACGCGCAACTTGAAGCCTCACGCTTCGAGTTGAAGCATTTTTCAGTTCTTTTCCATTTTTTTTGCAAATATTGTGGTTAGTATAATACAGTCTGGCAGATTCCCGGTACACCAGAAGTAAGAGGGCTCAGGGTATTATTGATCCTGCATTTGAATTAATGCGGCAGAATAATTTTGGATTCTTAACTCCACGACCTCGTCTTCAGCGCACCAGGAGTTTTCCCCCTACAAACACCAGGTCTCCAATACCAGGTGAAGTTTCTATTGCCAGTACTAATAGAGTTTTGGCTGTTCATACACCACCAAGGTTTGCTATACCACCTTTCAACCGGCGTATCATGGCAGCCCAAGGCCCTTGGGGTAATACCTTTGGTCCTCTAAACTTGACCCCACCATTACATGAACTACCTCGTAGTTCAAGAAAGAATTTCCCCAAATTCTATGGTGACGGAAAAGTTCATCCTGATGAGCACATTGCGGCTTTCTGTATAGCCTGCGGTGTAATAGGTGTCGAGCACGAAGACGTGGCTATACGACTCTTTGTAGAAACACTACAAGGCGCTGCTGCAGACTGGTTCTATCACCTCCAAGCCCAAACCATAACAAACTAGGCTACTCTCAAAACTAAGTTCGAGGCCAGGTTCAAACCTGCGGAAGATGCTCATGCGTTGTTAGCACAACTGACACAGATGAAAAAGGAACCTCAGGAACCAATGCGAGATTTCATCGCTAAGTTCAACAAATTGAGGAATAGGATTCCCGCTACCGCTGAGCCCACAGCGGAGAATCTCAAATGTTTCTTTATTAATACACAGCTTCCAGAGGTAAGTTTCCTATTGAGGCGAGCTGCTCCTACTGATCTTGCTGCGGCTCAGATTCTGGCAACAGAAGTAGAAGATGATCTTATCCTGGCGGGTAAGATAAGAAGGGATGCTAATAGAAACAAAAGCCCCTCTTCTACTGAAAACCATTCCACAAGCACCACGGATCCCATGGTGCAAAAGCTAGCAAATGAATTGCTGGCTCTCAAGAGACAAATGTCCCAAGGTGTATCTGCATCTCCTTCTTACCGAGATATACCCAGGAGGACATTCCCAAACAATTCATATCAAGGCGCTGCTGCTAGGAATCAAGGACAGCAAAACCGTCTTCCTCCTACTCAGGGGAAGCTTGCTATTGAGGCAGCGCCGGTCAACTCTGCTGTTGGCTACTATGAAGCCGAGAATGAACTCTCTTTCCAACCTGAGTTGGAATATGAAAACGGTGCTAATCTCTTCACAGAAGGAGAAGAAGAGTTAGCTGGCGACTCTACCATCAGCTTTCTGAACTACCAGGATGAAGCTGAAAAGGGAGAAGTGAGTGAAGGAGCATATGCTATTTTCACTAGGTCTCAAAATTAGTCAGCTCCTCAAGCTGATAAAGGGAAGGTGAGAGAAGAATTTCAGCCAGTGATTTTGATCGCTAAACGGGGGACTCCACTACCTTTCCAGTCAAAAGACCCAGTGGTTAATAAACAGGTAAGTGTTTCTAATGAATTTGCACCTTCCACTTCTAATCCTCAGACTAGTGCTGTTTCAACCAAAAATCAAAATGATGGTTTTTCTTCCTCCGTATCTAATTCTTTTCAGCAGTTCGACATAATAGACCATGCTAGGAGAACTAAGATACAAATGTCTGAAGTTGAATATTTACAGGCTAATCCTGAACAGTTTGATAGATTAGCCAAATATGTCAAAAATAAGACCGTCCCTGCAGGACAAGAGTTTCCCAAAGCTACTCATGACTCCTCTAAAAGTAAACCTACCCAAAACAATCTTGTTACTACTCCCCCTGAGGTTTTTGGAAAAATTGAACCCTTCTATGTTTCCCTATTAGTAAATGGCCATAAATTGAGCAATTGCGTAATAGATTCTGGAGCCTCAGACAATGTAATGCCTGCTAAGGTAGCAAATGCCCTTGGCCTCACCTTAACCAAAACTTTTGGAAGGTGTTTCTCTATGGAGAATAAGCAAGTTCCACTTTTGGGTCAAATCAAAGACGCCCAATTTGCATTTGCGGCTTTTCCGGATAAGAGAATCAAGATGACAGTCTTGGTAGCTGATGTTCCAGCTTCATACGGCATTCTCCTTGGACGTAATTTCTGCAAAGATGTGGGTGGTGAATTGAACATGGATTTGTCTGAAGCTAGGATACCCGTTAAAGGTGTCATGCAGAAATTGCTTCCTGAGAAGGAAGCGAAATATATTGTTACTCAAACATCAAACCCCAAAGCTCAAATTTTGTTTGAATCCTCGGGAATGGGTAACTATTTTCTATCTACTGAAGATTGTTCTGATTCATCAGATGAGGCTACATCAGGTGATAGCTCCGATATGTCAGATGGAGACTCAGAGGAGTTTTCAGACGAAAGTTCAGGTAAAGATATAGCAATTCCAGATTCTTCCCTCACCGATGAAGAGGAGTCTTCTGATCAGAGGAAGTCCAAGAAATCAAATTCTGATGGAGTCTAGATTTTAGAATTTGATGGCAGCTGTTCTTCTACTGGTTCTGGAGCCGGAGTGGTTTTGATATCGCCACAAGGTGATATTTTGCCTTTTTCATACAAGCTACAATTTGACAATACCAATAACACCGCCGAATACGAGTCCTTGTTGCTCGGATTGGAAGCGGCGCGTGCCAGAGGTGTTAAGATCCTTCATGCTCAAGGGGACGCCGAATTGGTGGTTTGTCAAGTAAGAAATTTGTACCAAACAAAAAATGAAAGGTTGAGACACTATCGCAATCGCGTATGGGATTGCATTGAAGATTTCGATGCTTTCAATATTTCAGCTGTGCCAAGAGAGTTCAATGACCGTGTAGATTCATTGGCTATTTCTGCCACTCTCATGGTGCCTCACAAAGATTTCAAAGGAAATAAGTACACTATTGAACTGGTCTTCCGACCAAGTGTACCTGATAATGCTGACCATTGGCAGGGGTTCAATGGTGACAATCAGATCATTGCTTTCCTGGAAAAGATGGATAGTTTTGATGAGCTTTACTTTGAAGGAAGTGAATCACCACCTCGTGAATATGTTTCTGAGGTAGATTCGCAGACTGGCGAAGAATTTCTACAGTTGAAAGGAAATAAAATCCCAAAAGGATTGGTTTCCCTTGAGAGGCTCTTTGATAAACACGACAGGTATATCAAGCAGCGGCAACAACAGCAGGATTTGAATTCCTCCATGGAATTTGAACAGGTCAATGTGGGTACAGAAACAGATCCTAAGATGGTCAACATCAGAAAATGCTGCACTGCTGATGAAAGATTCAAATTCATTACCCTCCTCCGCCATTACATTGATGTTTTGGCTTACTCCTATGATGATCTGAAGTCTTTCAGGCCTAAGGAGGTTCGACACGAAATTCCCCTCAAAGCTGGATCGTTGCCTTACAAACAGAAGCAGAGGCAATACAATCCAAAGATATCAGGTACGATTCTTTCTAAAATTCAGAAGATGCTGAATGCAAGGATTATCTTTCCAATTCATCATTCCACATGCATTTCAAACATAGTACCTGTAAGGAAGAAGAACGGAGAAATCCGTATCTGTGTTGATTTCAGAAATCTCAACCAGTCTTCTTTGAAAGATAACTACCCTTTGCCCATCATGGACCAAGTATTGCAAACAGTGACAGGTTCAGAAATGCTATCTATGTTAGATGGTTTTTCAGGGTACAATCAAGTGGAGGTAAATGAAGCTGATCAGTTCAAGACCGCCTTCACCACACCGCGGGGCACATTTGCATATCACAGAATGCCTTTTGGTCTGATCAATGCTAGCGCAACATTTCAGAGAGCGATGGATCTTGCTTTCAGAGATGAAATGGGTAAGTTCATCGTGGTGTATCTCGATGACTTGACTGTGTTCTCCAAAAACCGTCATGATCATGCACATCATTTGCGACGAGTGCTGGAGCGCTGTCGGCAAAATGGTATTTCACTCAATCCCAAGAAGTCAGTTTTTGGGGTAACGGAAGGCAAGCTTCTCGGACACATTGTATCCCGAGAAGGTACTAAGATCGACCCAGAGAGGGTCAAATCTATTCAAAGTCTCACTCTGCCAGCAAGTAAGACTGTTGTTCATTCTTTCTTTGGAAAGGTGAATTTTCTGCGAAGGTTCATTCCTGAGTTTGCAGAAAAAACCCGTCACATTATTAATATGATGAAGGTAAAGCCACTTTCCGCTGGACTGCGGAAGGTAAGGAAGCATTCGAGGATATCAAGAGAGCTATTGCTCATGCTCCGGTTCTTGTTTGTCTTGACTACACTAAGGATTTCCTAGTCTATAGTTACGCTTCAGAACACACACTTTCAGCTATTCTGGTTCAGCAGAATGAGGAAGGCATTGAATCCCCCATATCATTTATGAGTTGTCCTCTCAAAGCTCATGAATTGAAGTATTCGAATATGGAGAAGCATGCCTACGCCGTAGTCAAAGCGGTTAAGCATTTCAGGTTCTATATTCTAAATTCACACACTGTTGTCATGGTGCCTGATACAACAGTCAAATCCATCCTAACTCAACAAGAGTTCAGAACGAAGAGAGGTAACTGGATCACTAAAATTCAAGAATTCGATCTGGATATCAAGCCTACCAAGCTTGTGCGGGGTAAAGGCTTGTGTCAATTGATCGCAGACAACGTTCCAAAAGAGACAGGGGACGAAGAAGAAGAAGTTGTGGACACGCCAACTGTTCTTTTTGTTACTACAACTGACGAGTGGTATTCCAATATCGCTCATTTCCTTACCTATGGTGAGTGCCCTTCTCACTTGTCTTATAAGGAAAGGAGAACTGTCAAGTTAAAAGCTGCTAACTACGTCCTTTGGGACAATGGTTTGTACAAGAGAAGTCTTGACGGTGTATTTTTACGTTGCGTGGATAAAGCGCAACAAGGTAAACTTTTGGAGTCTTTCCACAATTTGGCTTGTGGTGGACATTTTTCAGCACCTGTAACGGCTCACAAGATTTTGCGAGCTCGATACTATTGGCCCACACTATTCCAAGATGCGTATAATTGGGTACGCAGGTGTGAGTTATGCCAGCAGTTTGTTGGGAAACCAAAATTGGCAGCCTTACCTCTCAAACCAGTGGTGATTGAGGAGCCTTTTCAGCAATGGGGTATTGACTTCATTGGCGCAGTGAACCCATCATCAAGTGCCGGACACAACTATGTCCTCACAGCAACAGACTATTTTACTAAATGGGTGGAAGCTATTCCAGTCAAACACGCCACTTCAGAGGTGGTATGCAGTTTTCTTAAAGAAAACATTATTTCCAGGTTTGGAATCCCAAACAAGATTGTAGCAGACAATGCTACTTGTTTTTCCTCTTATGAGATCACTGAGTTTTGCTACGAGCATGGGATCACTCTTTCCCATTCTTCAGACTATTATCCGCAAGGGAATGGTTAGGCAGAATCAAGCAATAAGAATCTGGTCACTATCATCAGGAAGCTAGTTGATGAGAATCAAAAAACTTGGCATAAGGCATTGTTCGATGCTTTATGGGCAGATAGAATTACACCCAAAAGAGCAATAGGCATGTCGCCATTTCAGCTTCTATATGGTCTGAATGCGGAGATACCGATCACCTTGGAATTGCCAGCATTGAAGTTGGTAAAGGCATTGGAAGATAGAACTTTTGATAGTTCTATTGATAAAAGGATCATGTATTTGACCGAACTTGAGGAGCAGCGCACTGTTGTGGTGGACCGTATTGCTGAGCACCAAAATCAAGTAAAGAGACTCTTTGACAAGAAGGCAAAGGCTCGTGAGTTTCGGGTTGGAGATCAAGTCTTGTTGTGGGACAAGAGGAGAGAACCAAAAGGAATGCACGGAAAGTTTGATTCCTTGTGGAGAGGTCCATTCACCATTCATCAGTTCTGTGGTGAAAACAGTTTCTTGCTGGAGTATAAAGATGGAACACCATTCTTGTTGCCTCACAGTGGACAACATCTGAAGCATTTCAATCCTTGAAGTTTCAGATAAGTTAAATTGTACATTCGTATAGTTTTGTGTTTTATTTTTGTGTGTTTTCGTTTAGTCTTTGTGTCTTTTTCTTTTTAGCTTGACTCTATAGCCCAATGGCATGGATGAAGGCACTTAGAGACTGGATTCTACTCCCCTCAATCGTTTCAAAGTTTTATTGAAGGAAGTTCCCCAGTTAGAGCCAGCTGTTGTTCTCAAAATCAGCTACGCTCATTTTGTAGACAACCCCATGAAACTTGTCCGTTTCGTGAATCTACACTCTAAGCTCGCAAATCAAGAAAAGATTTTCTTGTTCTCGTGCGAGGTCAGTTGACATTTTAAAACTCGTTTGCGACGTTTCCTTGAATTAATTTCTCGATATTTGCGAGGAAAATCCAAGTCGTAAATTGGTTAGGATGTTAATTTTAGTCGTTTTTTAAGTTTGTAAATTTTTTACTCTTGATATGCAAGAGCGGCAAAATTTGCCGCTCTTACATATTACTTAAGTTTTGTTTTTGATGCGATGGCGGCAAAATTGGCCGCTATTACATCGCTTTGAGTGAAATGTGCGAGAGCGGCAAAATTCGCCGCCATCGCGTATGTCTCATCGTTGGTTCATGTAACGACGACAATTTTCACCGACTTTGCATATTGGTTGATTCCATTGTCGTAGCGGCCGAAATTGCCGCTCGAACGAGATCTTCAGGATTCTGCCATCGAGTGCCATTAATGGCCACTCGTGCCAGGCGCTTCAACTCCAGTTTTAGCCTTTTAAAAGCTTTTTCCCCTTGCCACTCGTCATTCCTTATCCACAAGTCTTCTGCGTGACTCACTCGACGCTTGCTTGATCACACCGTTCCGATTCACCGACGGATCTATCCTTAGGGTTTCCACTTCAAGCACGGGTAAGTCTCACCTTTCACTTGTCGTTCAACTTTTCCTTTAAAGTTTATCATAGGTTTTTGTGTTTGATGTTTCTTTTTAGTTTTTATTTACGTTTCATTTTTTTTGTTTGTTTAGAGTTTGTTGTTTTCGTTTTGTGTTGTCGACCCGGTGAAAACCTTAGATTCTACCCCAAAAACCCTTGGGATCGCGTGCCCTAGATTTCCCAAACCCTTGTTGCAGTTATCAAATACAACATCGGTGGATTTTGCTGAGCTTACAGTCTTTGGTTACCTCTGCCGAGTGGCAAACATCCCGTTCCCTGCATTCAAACTTGCAGATGTTATCAAATGTAATTTCGGTGAAATTCGCCGCTCGTACACATATGGAACCCCCCATGTGGTGTCGGCAAAAATCACCGACGGAACATCGAAAAGAAATGAAGTTACAACTGGTTATCAAATGCAGCATCGGCGAAAATTGCCACTCATACTCCAATACACCTTCTTCCTGCATGAACGGTAAATTTTGCCGCTCTTACCAAACAAACCTCCACTTTCCTATTTCCTGCATCGACGGCGAAAATTGCCGCTCCAACCATCTCACTCTTCTCTCAAACTGCATAGGCAGCAAAATTCGCCGCCGATGCAAATAGACCAAAACCATCATATGCAAGGGCGGCGAAAATTGCCACCCGTGCAAAAATATCTCAAATTTTCCTAACACTGGAAAATTTCCAATTTCATTTTCCCGAGGCCGCTTCTCCTCTGATTCTTGACCAGCTCGCACTATAGCCCTTTTTCAAGCGCACTCCCATAGTCGTGATCGTCAACATGCAATTTTCCCAGATTGCCCATATTTTCCCTGATTGCATGATCATGATTTCTGTTGCAGTTTCTTCTGCGGAGCTCCTTTCGACGTCAAACTTCTTCACGGTGAAAGTTCGTCCAAATGACTGACTTGTCCCCGAAGAAGGCAAAAGCTATGAAGTACAAATATCAAGGTGTTTTCCCAATCACCTCAGTCCACTCTAATGTTGAAGATATTAGAGATACAGAGATTGGCCATGTTGATATGGCTGAGTTTGTAGAGGGAACCAAGTCGAGCAACCCCAGTGCTATGATGAGGAAAATAGTGGAAAGTAATATTCATCTGGTATCCTCCTTCCCAGTGGCGGCTCACAATACAGAATTTGTTCTTCAGTGCACCCATTACTACAACAAAGATATCAGAGCTGTGGTGGACGCCAGTGGTAATGTAATAATCAGGTTGGATCCTGAGTTCATTGACAAGGTGTTCATGTGTCCTCCTGCAACAGAGGTGTTGAAGCTTGATTTCATCGAAGCTCAAAAGGAATACGACAAGAATCCAGAGAAGGCGAAGAAAGTAATCAACAACAAATGGTTGAAGATTGCGAGGTCAAGTTTGTCTAGATGGCCACGCAGCTTCCCTCGAAGTGATTTCGTGGAAGAAGTTGGTGACTTGATTACCCTCCTCAGCAGGATAAGAGGTTTATCTTCCTCTTCACAATTTCAGGAATGGATGTATCCCTTCATTAAGGTCATACTCCAAGGCAAGCAGGTTATTTTCTGGGGAGAGCAAATCAGTAACGCTTTGCATGATCAGTTGACGAAGGTATCCACTACCTCCAAGTTCTTCATGACTTCTTATCTGGTATACATTGCAGCCTCCATGAGGATTTTTCCAGGATTGTCGTCAGAAGGGGATAGGAGAGTGGTCCCAGTATACCAGTACTATTCTCAGCTAACATTGAAAGGCTCAATTCACCATTTCAGGAGAGTGAATGATGCATTCTTTGCTGTATTCTTGTGTCTTTTCAATCCCCAACTGGAGCAGAGAAGAATCTCAGATGAGGCATGGACAGTGGTTAATGGTTTTGGTTGTATGTTTTTGCAATTTCCATCTTTCTCCTACCTGAGGGTTGGCTTTTTCCAAGGCTACCCTTATATGCTTCCAAGGTTTCCTTCAGATAGATTGGTCTTGATGGAGTTGTGCAGGCAAATGATTGTCGTGCATAACAAACAGATGGAACTCAAGAAGCCCGGATTCAGATTTCCTGTGGAAATCGGCAGATACTCAGTATTGACTGCCGCAAAGGCAAGAGCTATGGAGACAGAGATGCAGATGGTCACCATGAAGCAATTCAAGAGGAGACCAAAGTTTGATTACCGGGGTGTAAAGGATAAAATCAAGAGGAAAACACAGTTCCATGAACCCATGGTGGAAGATGTCTGGATAGATTTGAGAACAGAGGAAGACATCAGGAAACTAGACTATAGCAGGATGTCTCTAGAGCAAATTGAATACCTAGGACTTGCTGATATCCCAGAGGACCTTGTGGATGATGGCGAATTGGTTGATGCCAAGTATGAAGCAGAACAGATAGCTGGTACTCCTCTACCGCCAATCCAATGGTCCCAAAAGGAGCTGACTTCCCTAAGGAAGAGATTTGAACCCATATTGGCCAACACCAATAAGTGGCTGGAAGATAAAGGAATTACGCTGAAGGAATTCCTCACTGGTTCAGAAACTGAAGTTCAAGAGCAAACTGGTAAGAAGGTTGAAAATAGAACGAAGAATAAGAGTGATGCTCCATCATCCTCTAAAACACATAAACTTAAAATCAGATTTGTGACAAAGAAAGCAAAGGTTGTTGAGAAGGAACCTGAAGCGAAAGATATGGAAGTTGAGGAGCCAGCGGCCGAGGATCCAGCAACTGAAGAGCCAGCTACAGAAGAGATGGATGTCGAAGACAAGGGGTCAGAGCAACAAGATAAAGAGGCTTTGTCTCCACAAGACAATACACCTGTTGCACCTCCTGTGCCTGCTTCCCCCATTATCATTCCTTCCTCTGAATCCCCCTCTCCTCCTAAAATAATTTTTGATAATCCCCGGGGCACTTTTGAAAATATTCTCCATTCTTCTGATTCAATTCCTAGTTTGTCTTCTTCATCATTTGATATAGGAGATACTTCTATGTTTGATCATTTTGTGATGAGTACTGAGCAGGTTTCAAGTGCCAATGTAACAGGTGCGGTTTTTACCAACACCCCGCCTATTGTTTCTACCACCAGCACAAGTACAGTCCCAGTAACACCAGTGGTAGGAATGGATTCCAATGTGAATACTTCTCTGCTGCCACCTTGGTTGTCAGCTTACACGCCAAAGAGGAAAAAACAAGTCATCTCTCCAGATGATTTTGATTTCACTAAGCTGGCACCTACAAAACCTAAGGCTCCGAAGAAACCAAAGATCCTTTCAAGGGTACTTGAAGATAAGGGGCATAAAATTTTGGAGATAGCAAAACCCCCACAGGATGCAACTATTGAAAATTTTGACATGAATGACTACTCAATTTCTAGGGTTGAATTGGGCAAAATCACCCATGAAAGCGCTAAAAATGATATGCAGTCAGCCATGGACATCCTGATCTAGAAATTCGACAGGGAAAAAGAAATGAAAGACTACTACAAGGCAAAAGCAGAACAGCTGACTGCAGTGGTAAGAAAGATCACGTTGAATTCAGAAGCAGTTACTCCAGAGGCCGTGTCTGTAGAAGACCCCGTCATCCTGAAAGCGGAAAAGACTCACCTCCGAGGGAAAGTACTTGAAGAATACTTGGACAGGATGCGAGCCCAGGGAATCTCTTTGCTCAAGGAGGTATTTGAGAAAACGGATAAGATGAGGAAAGTAAGAGCAGAACTCAACGATCTCATTGATGCCATCTCTCATGATATTGAACACACAGAGGATACTCATGATAAGTGGGTTGAAATGAGGAAGCTGAAAATGAGCACTTTAATATCCATTGGCGCCATTTCCAACAGGGATTCATATATAGAGACAAAGGAAGCTCTAATGTACAGGAGCAATGTGCTAAGAAATTTGATCAAGGATCTCGAAGCTGCAAAGGAAACCAGTGAAGAAAATGATGTTAACATTTTTCATAAGCTGGAGGAGTTGCCTTGCAAATTGGTATCACAGGATAACCAGTTTCTTTCTGCAGAAGAAATGGTTAAGGAATTTGAGGACATGTTTCAGCAGGAATTTGAAGACAAGGTATTTTCAACAACTTCTTTGGACAGCATTTTAGACAACCAGTTAACCTTGGACAATTTGAAAACCAGGTTAACCAATCATGCCAAGTCAATCACTACAGTAAGGGATGCCATAGTGAGGGCCAGGATGATCTTCAAAAACACATTCAAACCAGATAGCATTGAAATGCAGGCGACCTTCACTATGTATGATGACCACGTGAGAAAAGGTGGTGACACAAGTTGAAGCAGCTGGTTTTTCCCTTAGTTTATTTTCTGATTTCCATATGTACTTTCAAAATAGTTTTGGACATTTTTACATGTACATTTTTGATATGCAATTACATGTAAAAAAATAGGAAGTCCCAAGTCAATAAGGACTCCTATTTTTGAATAAGTCAAAGTAGTTGTAGATTTCCTAGATTTTCTCAAGGTCTTTCCCTATAAATAAAGGGGACCTCTTTTGTAAATATTATCTTTTTTCTATTGCAAGAAAACTCTGGCGAATTGAAAAGCAAATCAAGACTTTG
Organism: Cunninghamia lanceolata; assembly: GCA_027924645.1. Lineage (NCBI taxonomy): Eukaryota > Viridiplantae > Streptophyta > Pinopsida > Cupressales > Cupressaceae > Cunninghamia > Cunninghamia lanceolata. The sequence goes on from BSBN01000108.1 coordinate 11,232,940, forward strand.
TGCTTATTGTGAAAATCAATATTCAAATATTCATCAATACAAGAAAGCAAGTTCAATTCCAATCTTTGTCTTGGGATTATTTGTGTTGTGATAGTTTTGTTCTTATGTCTTGCTATCATAATCTTAATTGATAATAATTGAACGGTGGAGTTTGTTTCAAGTAATTGAAGAGCGCTCTAAATTTGATTCTGATAAACTTTGTGTTATCAAATCGGTTGCGGGTTATATGTTCATGTTTGTGAAAATACAACAGTTTGGGGACTTTGTGCTGCAAGTTGTTATATTTGAATTTTTTTTATCATATTGAAGAAGAGTGAAGACTTTGGGCTGCATTTTGCTTCAAAAAGTTCTGGTTACAAGTAGTGAGTGAGGTAACAGAAAAATTTGTGTTTCTGTGATATTGTGATAATTTATAAGTTTTATATCAAGAGTTTGAAATATAAACATCTATTCTGAAAAAAGAGAATGAGATGAGATGGAACCACCCCAAACATAGTTTTTAGTGTACATAAATTTGATAAGTGTTTGATTTACAAAAGTTAAGTAATTAGAGGGAACCTCCCCTTGCTGAGAGGAGAGACTTTGTCTCATCATAGCTGTGGCTGATATACCCATTTTGCCGTTAGCGAGTTAACGACAAAATATTCACCCAACACTGCGGCGCTTGGTGCATGAAATGAGACCTCCCCTAGCATTTACCCACCCACCCCAATGTGTTGGTGAATTCTGTTCATCCCCATGAGCTATGGAATGCAAAATGTGACTCCTACCACCTTTCCACTGCATGAAACTGAAGCATTTTGCAAGAATGCGTTTGATTTCGACACGGTCAAATGGACTGGAGTTGAATGAAACTGAGAGAGGTTATTGTGGATGGACTCCACATGCACATGTAGGTCCAAATGGAAGGTTCCCATCTACCATGAATTCTGAGAACTGCCCCGTCAAAGTTTGGTAGTTTTTTCGTCTTAGGGATCTTACGAGACTTTGCCAGTAGCCTACTAACCCAAATGATTGCGGTACTTGGCACATGAAATGATACCTCCCTTGGCATTTCCCTGCCCACCCTGATGTATTGGCAAAGTCTATTCAATTTCAAGATATGTTTGATGAAGAATTGTGGAAGATATGTTGAAAAAACCACTAAAATAGGGCTATAAGATATGAGAAGGCTAAAGAAGGAACACCTCTAATCCTAGGGTCTTAAGTTTTCCTATTAAGAATTTGAGCTACCCTTAGCTTCAAGAAATATAAATATTCTATACTAACACGGCCAACCACATGAAGGTGGAAACTCATGTGGCCTCACCTAAGACCTAAGACACATGTATTCTAGTGGACACCTTTATTTTATACATTACCTAGATTAATCCAACCTAAAAGGCAAACCTATGTAAACTTACAAATTAATGTGCATACTTACAACTCAATGTAACATGACTTTACAAAATCAATGAAAATACTTACAAATTAATCCAACAAACCATCTAGGTCTTCTCTACTCTTTATTGTGTCAAGTATTTCCTCATGCTCAAAGTCACTCACCTTCCACAAGGTCTTGTTCAAAGGTCTACCTCAATATTGTATCAAATGAACATTGGTTGCCATGACAAGGTTGGAGTAATGAAGAATCTTTTGATGTGTCTCAAAGTCCTCAAATAGCCAAACATTAACACTCTTATGTGGGTACCTTCTAAGCCATGTTCCAATAACAACCACTAAGCTTGTATGGTATTCGATGTTTTCTCCATCTATAACTAGGGCCTCCAATTTCTTTTTTGCCTCAACACAATGACACAAGTAATAATCTGTTCCCTCATCATTATCTTCATTTGTAATAATGACATATACATGCCCTAAAATGATATGTGCAGTAAATTAGATGAAATTAATCAACATTACAAAAATACTACAAAGTTTAAGATAACATTAGGAATTTCAAATTTAACTATGTAAGTAGATATATTACCTAGTTGAACTAGATCTAATATGTGGTCAAAGTCAACTAACGATTCCATATCTTTCAATCCCAATGTCATCGAGGGTCGATATGTGTCAAGTGGGCAAAGATAACTGAACTGCCATTCGTCAACCCACTCCCTTGAGTCGCACTCATTCCAGGCTTGAATTGTACATGCAGAACAAAAGCACGCCATCTTCCACATATGTGTACTCCATGAACCTACAATTGAGCTTCTGATAGAGTGTAGCTCACTTGATCCTGTCAGTGTACAACAATCCTCATATGGTACAATGTTAGTATCATCTATCAACCAAAAAAATCTATGAACTGAAGACTTACCTTCATTACCTGGACCCATTGAAGCATTACACCACTGGACGATTGATTTTGCATCTGTCATCTTTGCATTATCTTTATACTTTAATTGTTCTCGTGCTATGGCTCTTTTGATACATGCTCCTATACCATCATGCTCCCCCTTTCCATGCCCGGCCTCACAAAAGTTTCACATATGTTGAACACCTGTAATATTATGCCTCCTGCTCAGCCAATAGAAATTCCACAAGTTCTTGAATTGTGATGCACAGTTATCCAACCATATGATATGCTGACTGAATGATATGTCCCTTCTAACCAGATCATTTTAGAACACCTAAAAACAACCTTGCACAAACTCTGCGGAATATGTGCGATCATCACTTATATAAAAATGATACTCCCTTATGATCTTTCTATCATCCTCTGTACTATCATTCGCATGAATGAATGTGATGTGCACAAATGTAGAAATCTATGTCAAGTTATAATATTGGGATTACACCTCACACTGTGGCTATAGACTGTAGTTCTCTACAAAGTTGACAACTAAAACAATGCTACTAACTGGAAATGTGTCCTTGCATAACTTGAATTGCAAGTCCAACCATTGAGCTCTATGGGCATGTCTTACATACTCATACACTATGTTGTCATGAAATATAGGCATAAACTAATACACTAGAATCTTCTGAATAACATATTCACACCTCTTTGCTTTGTTACCATCTCTTGTATTGTATGCCACTATTTTATACTTGCTGAACTCTACTAGTTCGTTTCCAACCGCATGTGTTATTTCCATATGTTCACATATTGGAATATGTTGCAAGACACCGCAATGCTGACATGTGCCATCCAAGCATAATTTCCTATAGAATAATTGACCTTCCTCTCTATCACATAAAATCATTGATATGAAGTCTCTTGAGGTAGTTGGTGGGGCACGTATGCCACAATCTTGCAAAACATTGTTAGTATGCAAATCTAAACATATAGACCGATAAACATCAAAATGGTTAGAAAATTCAAATGTAATCTACAACAACAAGTAGTGCGTGTGTGATTTATTTTGACAAAGAAAGGTTTTAGCATTTCAAAATATCTTTGAGAAATTTTAATTTGAGGATACTTCTCTAGAAATTTACCAAAAAACTTTGTTTGATTCATATCCAAAAAATGCTTTGGATGTGGCTCATAGTTTCGACTACCGGTTCTCCTTCTTACCACATCCTTTTGATTTGGAGATACCCTTGTGTAATTCTTCCAAAAGCCTTCAATTAGTGATTCAAAACTTCAACAACAACTTTGTCTTTCTGTGGGAATCTCCCAGAGGATACCCACAATTCATTAGTGTTTGGATCCTGAACTCTTTGATCTCTTCGAACGGCTCTCATTAGAGTTTTTCTATTTATTTTTATTTGTTGACTTGTCTTTCTAATGAGGCAAGTTTTTTTTTTGTTGTCTTACAATTGTCAATGTAATGACACGTCATGTGACATTACTATCCTTGGTGCATGAGGTGGAACCCACACTCTCATACGCACTCATTAGATTCTTGACAATTGATTTTTCACTTGATGCATTCGATGTTCTTAGGCCAAGAATCTTCATAGTGAGCCTAAATTTCAGATTTCTCATCAGTTCAATAAAGAGTTGACATCTTCTAGTTTCATTTAAATTCTCAAAGAATAATTTCCATATCTTATTTGCACATCTTTAGCAAGTGCACATGGGAATCTTATCCTGCATGGGCTCTAATACATTCTCATCAATATCAATTAGAAACTTAGGTCTCCTATGCAAAATTCTAGGAGGCGTTTTATAAGGTAAAGTAGACTAAACATTGGGAATTTCTTCAATATTTACTTGAGATGGGATAGATTACGTACCTTCAATTAGAGGTGAAAAGGTTTAAAATGATGTACCTTCAACTTGAGGTGTGAATGATGGCGTGTGACCAACTTGAGAAGAAAATGTAGATGTGCCTTCTACTTCACTTGTGAAAGATGAAGTGTCTCCAATTCAAGAAGATAATGATGGTGTTCCTTCAACTTGACCTATGGATGATGAAGTGCCTCCAACTTGGAGATTCACTTTCCTCATTGCATGGAGGTTTTGCATTCATTCCCTTTGTACCACCAATTCCATCTCTTTCTTAGCTTCGTTAGATGTGTCACATTCCTCTTCAATTGGCAATGGTGGAATATCTTCTTGTATGTTTGACAATTTCCTACTTTCTTGAATTCACCTCATTCTTTCTCTTTTCCTCTCATTCTTAGCTTCATGCTCTTCTGGTGTTAGAGTCTTTTCTCGTTTCCTTAGCATGATGATGATTTCTACAAGCATGAAGAATAAGACAATGATAATTAGAAATTTTATAATGACAATGAATAGCACAGTCAGAATGAATAACAAGGTTTTACAAACTTCTAAATAAGACACCTCATATCAATACTCCTTGAACATACATAAGTCATGGAGTATGCATTTGAACACACATATACACTTGAATATAGTTTGAATAGAAGAGAGGAGGACAAACTTGGAGGAAGAAATAAGAATGGATATGAGATTTTCATTAAAACCCCCTTATTTGTGAAGAAATGAAGAGTTTTCTAGTTTGCACCCTAGATGAGCATAGCTATACTAACCAATGGTGGAATTTGAAGTTTTGTGACATATAGATTTGTTGTTGGTACACTAAAACATCAAATTCAAAGAGAGAACAGCTCTCACATGAGTCTACATCAACATTCAATGATATTAGTATGTAATGATACTTGGATAGAGTATTTACTTGATTTGCAAAGGAGATAAGTGTGAGTTGCTTTCATTTGTAGGGGCATTTGATTAGCACTCCATGGTTTTCCTATGGATTGAGTTGCGTTCAAGTTTTTCACTTGTAGAGCAAGCAAGTAGTAAGTTTCACTCACTATGGGTGAGTATGAGAAGTATGGCCACTTGGAGGTCAAGAAAGGATGTAAGGAAAATAGAGAATGTAAGAGCTAGCACGATGACATGTTTTGGGTGTTGTAAGCATGCACATTTGTGTTCCATAGTAACATAAATGTTGTAGCATGTAACATAGATGAATTGTAGCATGTTGTAGCATTTAACAGTGATGGTTTTCATTATTGTAATGTGCACAAACTCTTATCTTAGACATAGCATGTGCATAGTTGTAGGAAGAGAACTCTTTACACATTGATTGTAAATAGTGTGTAAATGTATGAATTTAATTGTACATAGATGCAATAAGAAGGACCAATTTGTAATAAATTATAACTTTCATAGCATTGTAAAATAACCTTCAAATGCAAGGAGGATCATACATGGCAGTAGGGTTATATATAGACTACATGATAGTGGATTGTTATATAGACTTACATGACTGTCCTACACTCATGGAAACCTCCTTTTTAGTGTTTTATCTCCTTGTAACTCCCTTTGTATCATCTTATGTCATCCTAGGGCAAAAATTAAGAGCCTTCCAAAATCAATTTTGGCTCCATGTATACACTTGAATATGAGTATGAAAAAAAATTGTTCACTAAAATTATTTTATGAAGTATTTGATAATGTTTTTCTCTTGTATAGCTGAAAATAGGTGAAATAAAGGCATGAAGGGCCGAAACAAGGTGGAAAAATAAAGAATTTGGAGTCTCTTTGACTAAACTAACTAATATACCTAGACACATATATGTCAAGAAGAACATAAAAAACATAAAGACATAAAGACATTTAAAGACATAAAGAACATGAGAACATATATATATGTGAATTAAAATTGAACATACCTTAGAATTTGATATTGCAGTTGACCAATTCTCTAAAAGATGGCTTCAAAATCCTCAAATTCTTGTTTTTCTCAAGTTTGATTATGAATTCTATATAATTATAGAATAGGATTAGTAAAATTTGTGTAAAAAACAAACATATATCATCAAATTCAATCTATATATCAATGGTAATTAGCTTTGAAACAAAATCACACATGAAACATGAAACTTTCAGTTAAATAATCAAATTTTCTCTAAAAACATGAAAAATCACTTCTTCTATGTTGAAAAAACAAAAAAAGGTGGTGGATTCATATAAAAATGATTCTCAATTAGTCCACCAACATGAAAAACATCTTTTTGTATGATATACTCATGAAAAGCAGGAATAACAGGCATGTGGGGTCTGAAACATGGATCCCACATGCTTTTTTACCATTTTACATGCTTCCCATAATGCACTCGCGTTATAACATGAGCACGTTATGGGAAGCATGATAACATAAAGGTAACCTTCTATCTACATGAGAGAGTCTCTCTCTCTCTCTCTTCATTTCTCTATCCTATATATAAAGAGGGATCAGGAGACATGGAGAGATAGAGGGACATGGAGATAGAGAGGATAGGTGGAGATAGAGATGGGGAAAATGAGAGACAGGGATCGAGATAGAGAAAGGAGTCTATAGAGGGAGAAAGATAGAGATATATATATATAGAGAGGGAAGATATAGGGAGATAGATCTAGCAAGGGAGAGATAGATAGGGAAATACAGAGAGAATGGTAGAGAGGGGTATATTAAGAGATGGGGTTGTGAGGATAGATAGCTCGATAGGGAAAGAGATCAAGAGATGTCTAGAGACATAGGGATAGATATTTCAAGAGGTAGAAGGATGGGGAGAGAGATAAAGAGGAGGAGAGAGAGGTAGCGAGGGATAGATTAAGAGATAGGGATACATATGTCTAGAGAGATAGAGATAGGGATCCCTATTCTTCCCTCTACCTAAACCTCTAAACCATAAACCATAAACCCTTAATAATTCCCCTAACCCCTAACCCTAAACCCTAAAATCTAGCAACCCTAAACCCCTAAACCCCTAAGGTCCCTAAACCATAAAACCTGGAAGCAAAGGTAAGTATAGTTAGAGAGAGGGATAGAGGAGATAGAGATATCTCTCCTAGGCTTGGTCTCCTCTGTATCTCCCTATTTGCCTCTCTACCTAAACCATAAACCTAAACCTCTAAACCTTAACCCCTAAACCATAAACCCTAAACCATAAATAATTCCCCTAAACCCTAACCCCTAACCCCTAAACCATAAAAATGAGCAAACCTAAACCCCTAAACCATAAAACCTGGAAGGAAACCTAAACCTCCATCTCCCTATCTCTCCTAATCTCTATAATGTGAAAACATGAAAACATTAAGCTTTCGTTCCAACCAAATTCATTCCTAATCAATCCCAAATCATCCCTAATCCATTCAATTTCATCTCTACTCATCCCTAAACCACTTCTACTCAGCCCTAAACCACTTCACACCATCCCAAATCACATCCAAATCAATTTAACTTCATCCCTAATTATTTTCCAATCAACCTAGATTTCATCTCAAATACCATCCCTAAACTATTCCTAAATCATTCTAATCATTTCCTAATCAGCACTAAACCACTTCAGACCATCCCTAAAACCATTTTAATCATTCCCAAATCATTCCTAATCTAGTCCTTTTTCCCTCTATCTCCCTCTATCTCTCCCTCTCTAAACTCCTAACCCGTAAACTCTAAACCCGATCAACCCTAAACCCCTATCTCCTTGTCTCTATCATCTCTCTAGCTTTCAATCTCTCTGTCTATGTCTTTGGCCATGTCCCTCACCCTCTATCTCCATATATCTCCCTCTCTAAACTCCTAACCCCTAAACCCTAAATCCTATCTCCTTACTCTCAATCTCTCTGCCTATGTCTCTAGCCATGTCCCTCACCTTCTATCTCCCTATGTCTCGCCTCAGTCTCCTCAATATCTCGGGCTATCAGTCCTCTCTCTCTAAACCCTAACCTCGTAAACCTCTAAACCTTAACCCCTAACCCCTAAAACATAAACCTTAAGTTACTCTAAATAATGCCCCTAAACCCTAAACCCTAAACCCTAAAACTAAGCAACCTTAAACCCCAAACCTCTAAACCATAAGCCCTAGAAGCAACTCTAAACCTCTATCTCCCTAGATCTCTCCCAATATCTATCAATCCCTCACACACACTCTCTCTATTTATCCTAAACCTGAGCAACCCTAAATCCCTAACACCTAAACCCTAACCCCTAAACCCTAAACCCTAAACCTAAGCAACCGTAAACCCCTAAACCCTAACCCAAAACCCTAAACCCTAAATTTGAGTAACCCTAAACTCATAAACTATAAATAATTCCCCTAAAGATCTAAGCAACCCTAATCTCATAAACCCTAACTAATGACCCTAAACCTAAGCAACTCTAAACCTCTCTCTCTCTCTCTCTCTCTCTCTCTCTCTCTCTCTCTCTCTCTCTCTCTCTCTCTCTCTCTCTCTCTCCCAAAACCCCAAAACCCTAAATAATGCCCCTAAATCCTAACCCTTAAACCATAAACCATAAACCTAAGTAGCCCTAAACCTCTAAATCCTAAATGATTCCCCTAAACCCTAAACTTAAGCAATCCTAAACTCATAAACCCGACCCACCCTCTCTCTCTCTCCAAAACAAGAAAACTAGGACTCTCTATATATCTCTCTCTCTCTCCCTATCACCAGGTATCTCTCCCAAGTTTATCTCCCCTCCATCTCCATCCTCTCTCCCTTTTCCTCCCTCTTGCTCTCCCTTGTCGACAAAGAACATGGAAATGTAAGAAAAATAGGACATGTAAAGATGGATGATGATATAAATTGGGATTTAATGAAATGGAAACAAGATAATTTATGAAATTGCTTTGGATGGGAAGAATGAGGAGGAGAGGTAGAGAGGGGAGGGAAGTAGAGAGTGAGAGAGAGGATAGGAGGTAGAGACAGGATGGAAGTAGAGACTAGGAGAGGACTGTAGGAGGTAAATAGGGCAAGGAAGAAGAGAGAGAGGGTAGGAGGTAGACATGGGAGGGAAGTAGAAAGTGGGAGAGAGGGTAAGAGGTAGAGAGGGAGGGGGAGAAGAGAGTGAGAGAGAAGGTGGGAGGTAGAGAGGCGAGGGAAGCAAAGACTCAGGAAGAGGGTAGTAGGTAGATAGGAGAGGGAAGTAGAGAGCGAGAGAGATAGTAGAAGGTAGATAGGTGAGGGAAGAAGAGAGTGAGAGAGAATGTGGGAGGTAGAGAGGGAAGGGAAGTAGAGACTCAGAGAAAGGGTAGGATGTAGAGAGGGGAGAGAAATAGAGAAAGAGATGATAGGAAGTGCAACTGCCCTTGTAGACATGTATGTAAAGTGTGGAAGCATAGACAAGGCATGTCAATTGTAAGACGCAACACCTCAAAGAGATGTTCTATAATGGAATGCAATGATTACAAGATATGCAAAAAATAGATTTGTTGAAAAGACTTAAGAAACTTTTAAGCAAATGCAATTGGTATGTGAATTGCCAGTTATGTTCATCATAACACGAGCACGTTATAACGTGCTCGCATTATGTGATTTCACATAACGCAAGCATGTTATAACGTGCTCACGTTATTGATTTCACATAACATGAGCACGTTATAACGTGCTCGTATTATGATGAACTTTGTTTGATGTGTTTTAATCAGTTTTTAGTAAAATCTAGAGATAATCTGGAGCATGCTCCCTGTCAGGATGGCACTTTTTTCAATGAAAACTCAAAAAAATACCACCATCATCTTAAGCTCTCTATTATCTATCTAACCATATAATTTTTTTCACATTTTGAATACATTTAGTGTTTCATCTTGAATTTCTTTTGTAAGTGTGTCCAATTTTTGTCAAAAACCAGTGTCTAGTATTTTTAACCGTTCACCAAAAATTGAAATAAGTTATATTTTTAGAAACTAGACTCCATTCTACACAAATTCAAAAAAAAATCAATTTTTGATTAGTTTTCAAACATTTTAGGGGGGAGCACACTCAAATTTCCATTTTTTTAGGATGTGTCCACTTTAAAAATTACTAAAAAATCAATTATTCATTAAAAGATTATTAGAAAAATCAAGGATAAACTACATGGTGTTACCTAATTTCTCACCAGAGCGATTATTGAAGTACTAAAAAAAAATTAACATTTTAAGGGGAGCACACCAGATGCTATGTTATGTTTTTTTAAGAAAAATAGGACCAATTTGTGTGCTCCCCCTTTTTGAACCCCTTAATCTCAACCATTTTTGGAAAAAATTAGTAGTTTAGAAACTAGATTCGGAGCACTGCAACTCTTGTTTTCATTCCATCTTCAAATTTTGAGTGTAGCTATCTTCAAATTCTCATCCAACACCAATGTTTCCTGATTTCAAAAAAAAAAAACAAGTGGCAACTTAAGACCCCATTTTGGTCCCTCATCTTTGTGCACTTACCTAAAATGCTTGAATCAAGTTGACATGTGTAGAAACCAAAGTTGCAGCCATAGAACGAAAACATACTCATGCAACATGGGTTACAGTATGCACTAAGAAGCTCAACTGATCATGTGCATTGAACAACAAACAAATATCATGTTACAGTTTTGACAAGTGATGCAAGTCTTGCCTTTAGAAGGATATTATCTACAAGTTCATCATGAGAAGCATCTAACAAGTGTAACTGAAGAAGACACATCAAAGGAAGATCAAATGACTGATATAGTTTTAGTTTAGAAAAATATCTACAAATATCTGATACACAAGGAAGATCAAACAGCAAGGCATCCATACCTCTGCTGATGACAGTCAAGTATTCCTCATGCATACTTTGTAGCTGCTAACTGTTATAGTGATGGAGAAGAAACAGTAGAGGACTTAGGATATGCTAAATGCCATAGTGATAATGCTGAAAGAGGCACATGATAGGCATTCATTATTTTATATGCCATTATTCCTGACTGACACAGCTATGACAGGCATAAGCCATAATGAAGGGCAGAAAAGAACTAAGTGACATAATGAACATGATACAGAAGTCGAGATGCATTTGCAAGTGGTAAAGCAATAATGACCCATGACATGCCTCATATATTCTACAGAATGACTACTAAAAGAAGTACAAACTTTCGTCAAAAAGAGGACAAAAATGAACAATACAAATTACAAGTCTTTGGAAAAGTATGCTACAGAGAAAGAGATGCCATCAAAACGTATACATTTTATTCTATAGAAATGAATACATATGCTGCTTAGTGCTATAGGAAAAGAGACTTATCATCATCAAGAAGTGTTCAAGAGACAAATAGACAGCATACAGAATTCATAAAGATATAAATTGCTACAGGAGGATTTGAAACCCTAACACATTTCATACATACAGTAGAAAGAAAACAACTACAATGTATTTGTTTGCATATGGCCATGACCGGAAGTGAAGGTGAAAGTTACAAAAAGGTGGTTTTGCACCATGGCTATGCCTGAAGGGTATTTTTTCTGAGACACCCATAAGGATTTTTGTAAAACCCTAACATAATTCATACAGTTTCAAAGAGCAATGGTGTTACACTTGGCTATGCCTGAAAATGGTAAGAAGAGTATAAAAGTTATAAAGAAACCCTTGGCAGGTTTTGAAACCTTTCTTCCTTCACAGATATAGTCAAGCAGAGTATATATGTAATGCAATCATGACCGTGGCTAGAAGAATAGTTTTCTTCAGGAAAATAACAAACCCATATAGAGATTTTGTCCAAAACTTCTTTTGCATTTCTAGAAGATATAGAAATAGGAAAAGCCCTCAATTGTCTTTACACAAACTACATGAAGAAAATAACCCAGAACTAAGACAAAAAATTCTATATACAGTGGTCAAGGCCGTAAATAGAAGTGACAGAGAAAAGTATTTTTTGCTTCAAAAGTTAAAACCCTCATTGTAAAAAAAATGAAACCTTTATTCTTTTCCTTTCATATAGTGTAAAAGAAGGTATATAGGAAGCAATAAATGCTATGGCCATGCCTCTATAGGTATTCTATGTAAAGAAATGTCAAAACCCATCTCAAACTTTTGAAACCTTCATTTCAAATCTTGCTATAGCCAAAAGAAGAATAGATACAAGAAAGTGGAACATTACCTGATGCTCTTGCAAGGAAAAGAACCTATAGGCCGTGGGTTTCTTCACTTGGAGAAGCTTTTGAAAATGTATGAGAATAGTAACCTCAAAAGACATAGGAGATAGTGCACAGAAAAAGCAAAGAACACATTAGATATGCTCAGTAATATCTCAAGAGCCGCGGCCTATAGGCCATTTTTATACAAGAGAAAGTTAAAAAGGTGCTTCAGACTTAAGAAAATCAAGATTACCTTCCATTCCTGGTTGAAGCACATAGAAGATACATTGAAAGAGCCTCAAAATACACAAAAACTAGTGAAGAAGCTTCAAACCCTAAGCAGGCAGTATGGCAGCTTAGGCAGAGCCATGAAAGAGGAATAGTAAAATAATTTTTTTTTTAGGGTTGCAAGTGTTTTTTTCTTGAAGGTCAACACTGGTCTTTCCACATTGATTTTCTTTTTTGACTTCAGCAAGAAAAACAAAATCATTACCTTCTAAATCACATCGAGGTCAAGACTTGAAAGTCTTGGATGCTTAATGATAATGCAAAAGGGGCTTGTGAGGGTAGATTTCATTATGACCTTGAAATTCTTTTCACAAAGGTCAAGAATAACAATCATGCAAAGGTAAGAATATAAAGTGTAAGTAATATAAGGTATTGTATCATATTAATCTAATTTATGCATTAGGCAGACAAGGAGTTGTCAAGGTGGCACTAATAACAAGTTATGACTTTTTGCATGATGCATATGTGTGGCAAAAAGGTATTTTGCATGGTGACAGTACATGTGGAGTGATAAGGATATTTTTTGCCTTAATGCATGGAAAGGATGTGAAGTCAAAGGGAGACATAAGGTTTTGACTTATGCTATGATTAGCAAATATATTATAGTTTATTTAAGATATTATTAGGACAATTACACTAATTGTTACTAATAATAGATTAAATAAACTATTTTAAATATAAGTCATATATAGCACACAAGAGGACTTGATTGAATATTCATTTATTGAATATTATTTACTAGCCATTGCATTGTATGGAGTGATGAGGGGAACTAAGTCGTCAGTTCAATCTTTCAGTTTGAGGAGTAGATTGAGGAGTTATATGAGCAATTCACCTTGAGTCGAGCACTTTATTTCATTGGTACATGAATCAGAGACAGTTTTGACACCTTATATCTATTTTTCCTTCAGTTTGGAGGTGTCTTTTGTATGATTTCAGAGATTGCACGGGAATCAATTATCATTTATACATGTGCTTTTTTGAGATAACGGAGATTCAAATTCTAGTTGTCTATAGGTCAATTTTTTGACCTATCTTTTCTATATATTGTAAAACTTCATTCATGATGAAGTTAATTCTTGATTCTCATTCTGATTCAAATAAATTAGAGAATTTTTGTAGCTCATTTTTACAGTTTTATTAAGAGATCGGTAGGTTACAGGTTCTTTTTTTGTCTCCTTTGCAGTATTTCTTTTGTTCCTTTGAGATCAAATAGTTACCTTTCCATTTAGTGCTAATTATTTGAAGTGATTTGATGAAATTTTGTTGTGTTTAACCATTAAACCTTTAAAATTATTGTCTCACTTTCTTGCTTGCAGCATTAAGCATATAATCATCATAGGTCTTAGGTTGTGTTAACCAAAAAAATCTTTTTGTGTTGTGAAAAACCATTTCCTTCATAGAAAGCATGTTTTCAAGCCTCCATTAGAATCACTTTTTGTGATATTTATGCCAAGATTGGGTTGTGTGAAATTTAGATTTCTTAGTTATATTGTGGACCAGATTGCATATTTTTTATCCAAATTAGGTGCGTCACCAAATTTTACAATTTTCATTTCATATAGTTTCTTTCTTCCTTTTCCAAAATAGAAAAAAAAATACATTCAAATAGAACATTTGAAGGGAACCAACCAACAATCTGGAGGTCTAATTTCATTATAGGGCACCCACAACCTGAAATTAGTCCCATGTTACATGGAATTGCAGAGCTTTACTAGCCTTGCACTACGGGTGCAATTCCTAGTGATAACAATAACAAATCCATACTATTTGAGAGGAATAAAGATATTAACTAGTAAGGGTAGAGAATTCTTAGTGAATTATAAATAACTTCGCTCCCCATTAAAAGTTGAATCACCTCTTCTACCATTGGGTAGTTGAATTTAAAAATTGTTTCTAGCATCTTTGAAGTAAAACTCCTTACTCAAGAATTTCCCACTTTTGAACAAGAATATGTTTCTTGGAAGATTTTCCATTTGTGTAAGATAATGAAAATGAGAACAAACAAGGATATTAATAGAAAAAAATCCTCTAGTGTTTAATGAAACTCAAAGAATTGATTATCAATGTACATCATCCACACTTCGATTGTTTGGTGGAGTGAGTGAAAATAACTTCACACACTTTGGTGGAAGGCTAATCTCTGAATAATGATGATATACTCCTATCTTGTGATCTTATTTTGATTTATGTGGCTAGTAATTGGTGCACCATATTTATGCCCAAGGCATTCCCCGTATGAGGTGAACCCACCTGGTGAGAGAAATCAACAGTTGATGCTCCTCGTCATGCAGTGCAAGATGATGAAAAGGATCTTGGATGTTCATTTTATTTCCCTATCTTTTATCTTGTTTCCATCTTTTTTTCACCATTCTCTTTTCCCGTTGACGTCAGTCGTTAATGAGCATCTACTTTCATTTGCAAGATGATGAAAAGGAAGAGAAATATTGTAGATAGTATTTCAATATTTAACTGTGTGTGTTTTTTCCTCAACGTTTCAGAACATACTCCATGATCCATCATCAGGAGAAATTAAAGCAAGAGAAGATAAAAAATTGAGGTAATTTGCAGACTTACCAAGCTAAAAAAGAGGAGGGGTTAGCACAGGAATTGAAAGACAAAAAGGAGGAAAAAGTAAAATAAATAAAATAGAAAAGACAACCCCTATCCCTACAAAAGGGAACAAAGCAACAATAATTCTCATCAAAAGACACAAAAAATGGAAGTGAGGACAAAACAAACAAAGGAACATGAAATCAAATGGAGAAAGAAGAAAAATATGAAACAAAAGAATGAGTTGAATAACAACAGGGGGAAGAAAGAAGCTAAAAGTGTGGAAGTAAGAACAAAAACAAGAGTACGGGAACTAGTCACCAAAGAGAGAAGAGAAAAATGAAGTAATAATCTAATATATAACGGAATATGAATAAGACATGAATAAGACCAAGAAATAAATGAAAGTGAATATGTATAAATACAACAAAATAACATGAAATGATAACCAAATGAATACCTAAAAATAAATATAACAATAAAAAGAAAATTAAGCAAACTAAGAAGAACGAAAGAGATAAATTAAACCTATATATATAACTAAAAGAAAAATATGTGTGTGTGTGTGTGTGTGTGTGTATGAATTATAAAAAACAATAATATATATATATATATATATATATATATATATATATATATATATATATATATGAATTATAAAAAACAATAATATTTATTTATATATATATATATAATGTTTATTTGGGTATGTATATATATATGAATAATATTAATATAAGAAAATATATAAAAATTGAAACAAACCAAAACCAAAAGTAAAGGCCATCAAGTAAACATGAACCCAAAGAGAGATAGTAAGTAAAAATAACCAAGAAAGCATAAATGAAGAGAAGTAAGGAAGAGAACAATAGCGATAAAAGAGGACTAAAAAAAGAGAAATAGAGAAAGAGAGATATAGTAGGAGAGAAAGATAGAAATAAGATATATAGAGGGAAAGAGAGAGATGGGTATAGGGATAAAGAGGTATATAGATAGAGAGGGATAGAGAGATGGTGAGAGAGAAAGAGAGGGACAAAGAGAGTAATAAAAATCTAGAGAAGACAGAATAATAAAGAGGGAGATTGATGTATACATGGGAAGATAGGAAGAGAGGAAGAGTGATAGAGAAGAGAAAGAGAGCGATACAAAAAGAGACAAAGAGCTCAGATGGAGAGGAGGAGAAAGAGATCAAGAGGAAGACAGAGAAACATAGAGATATAGAAAGAGACACAGAGAGGAGACAAAGAGATATAGAGAGAGGTATAGTGATACAGAGATAAAGAGGGGGAGAGAAAGAGGCAGAAAGGTGAGAAGAGATAGAAAGGAGACAAAGAGACATAAAGAGTGGTAGAGTGATACAGAGATAAAGAGGGAGAAATAGTGAGAGGGAGAGATAGAGATATAAAGAGAGGGGTATTGGTAGATATAGGAATAGAGAAAGAGAGATAGGGATAAGAGATAAAAGGGGGGAGATAAACAAGGAGAGACATAGAGAGAGCGAGATTGATGGAGAGGGAATAGAGATAAGTGATATAGATGGAAAGAGTGACATATATATATCTATATATATATATATATATATAGAGAGAGAGAGAGAGAGAGATGAGTATAGGGATAGAGAGGGAGAGAAAGGTATAGAGATGGTGAGAGAGAAAGAGAGGGATAAAGAGAGAGAGGGAGAAAAACCTAGAAAAGAGAGATAAAGTGATGGAGGAAGAGAGAATAATAGAGAGGAAGAGAGATAGAGAAGAGAAATAGAGAGATAGAGATAGAGATCTCAGATGGAGAGGAGGACAAAAAGAGAAAGAAGAAGAGGTAGATAGAGAAACATAGAGATATACAAAGAGGTAGAGTGATGGAAAATTTTTATAAATATAACCCTTGGCATAGTATTTTGATATCATTTGGATTGTATTGTATGGATTTGTAAGCTTTTAGTTTAGGTCTAAGTATCAACATGCAACTAAAGTGTTAACACATGGGCTAAAACATTAGTGGAGTTTCCCAATCTATTGTAAGCTTATTTTGAAGGAATATATTAAGGTTTACTTTTGGTAATGGGTTTCTTAATTAAAGGGGTTTTCCCAAGTATATATGTCATCTTATCGTCTCTATTCCCTTCACTTATTCTTCTATGTTTAGTTAAGGTTACATGTGTTTTAGATAAATAAATTTTACTATAGAGATAAGGTCTATGCAGTCCAAATATGCCATGATTCGATAATGACTATGTGGCATTGTAATGAATTAATAAAAAAGGAACCAATTGATATCTTAAATGTGAGCATAACTTATAACCTTTATACATCTGAGACAATATAGTTGCCTTTAAAGAAAGTTTTGATTTTTTCCTATATAATTTTAGAAGGATGTTTTGCATCCACATAAAAAGATAGTGACATCTTATGCTCAATATAATTAATTAACTCACTTCACTGGTCTTCTAAATCATTTAAATAATATTATCTACAATGAATACATTATATGTTTTACAACGTTTACATGAATTAGATGTTGTAATGGACATAGAATTAGTACAACATGAGAGTAGGTTTTATATGGATAAATAAATTGAAATCTATTTTCTTAATAGAATTAATGTATTACAATAATTAATAGTTATAATTCAATAGTATAACTTTTAAACTTTATAGTTAATATATAAATCCATATCATTAGAAAAGAATGAATACATGAATCCATATCATTAAGAAATAGAATGTATAGTGAAAGTTATAATCATGAAATGTGTGCGATGTAAATAAAATAGAAATTATATAAAAAAATTATGACTAATGTAGAGTCGTGCATTGGTAGTGGTACAAAGCATACATCTAGGAAAGATGACATGCGTACCCATTGCACAATAAAGTGTAGCTATCTCTAATAGTAGCAATATTATGTCTCCAAGTTTCATTGATTCATACATGGCATGACCAATACAATGGGAAAAAAATGTAACTTATTGAAGTGGCTCAAAAATGGACATTTGCAGCATCTCGAAAGTCCAACAAATGGAAAGTATGCTACATCTCCAAATAGAGAGAGAAAAGAGATAGGGAGGTACAAAGATAGAGAAGAAGAGAGAGAGAAGAGAGAGAGAGAGAGAGAGAGAGAGAGAGAGAGAGAGAGAGAGAGAGAGAGAGAGAGAGAGAGAGAGAGAGAGAGAGAGAGAGAGAGAGAGAGAGAGAGAGAGAGAGAGAGAGAGAGAGAGAGAGAGAGAGAGATAGATAGGTAAAAAGTTAGACAAGGATAGAGAAAGATTTGGATAGAGGGATAGAGAGAGAGGTAAATAGATAAAAAGGGAGAGAGATAGAGATAGAGAGAAAGAGAGTAAAAATAGAGAAATACAAAAAGAGACAAAAAGAGATAGAGGAAGAAAAAGAGATAATCAGGGAGAGAGATATAGATAGAGTGATAGAGAGAGAGGTAAAGGGGTAAAGGGGGTAGAGATAGAGGTACAAAGATAGAGAAGGATAGAGAGAGATATAGATAGAGGGATAGAGAGAGAGAGAGGTAAAGAGATAAAGAGGGAGAGAGATAGATATAGAGAGTTGAAATAGTGAAAGACAAAAATAGATAAAGGAAGAGAGAGAAGTCCAAAGATACAGAAAAATAGAGAGAAATGGATAGAGAAAAAGAGGGAGAGGTAAAGAATAAAGAGGGAGAGAGATAGAGATAGAGAGGTACAAATATAGAGAATGATAAAGAGAGATATAGATAGAGGGATAGAGAGAGGTAAATAGATAAACATGGAGAGAGATAGAGATAGAGTGAATTCATCTAGAGAAAGACAAAAAGAGATAAGAGGAAGAGAGAGGACAAAGATAGAGAAGGATATAGAGATATAGATAAAGGGATAGAGAGAGAGAGAGGTAAAGGGATAAGGAGGGAGAGAGAGTGAAAATAGAGAAAGACAAAAAAATATAGAGAGAGAAAGAGAGATAGAGAGGAAGAGAGAAGATCGGAGAGGAAGAGAGAAGATTGGAGATGGAGAGAGATGAAGTGAAAAAGAGAAATAAAGTAGGAGAGAGAGATAGAGAAGAGAGAGGAAGAGAGATAGGTACAAAGATAGAGGAGAGAAAGGGGAGGGAGGGAGAAGGAGATAGAGAAAAAGACAAAGGAAGAGAGAAATAGATAGAGAAAAGAAGAGAGGTAGAGAGATAGGATGAGACAAAGAGATAGAGAAAAAAGAGAGGTAGAGTGAGAAATCTCAGAGGGAGGAGAGAGAGAAACACATGAAGAGAAAAATATCAGAGAAAAGAAGTGTGTGAGAGAGAGAAGGGGGAAGGAAATAGAGATAGAGAGATAAAAATAAATAGAGAACTAGAGAGGAAGACAATGATATATAGAGACCTAGAGAGATAAATAGGGAGAGAGAGAGAGAGTACCTTTCAATTTCAAATAGAGAACATGGCTACATTCATAACCTTCCTATGAATAATTATTTCCAAATTTTACCTTTACCGCCCATCATAATTGAAGACACATTTCCTAGAACACAAAATCATTATGCATCATGGGATTATAAAACTAAGATTAACTACATAAACATAGTGACAAAAAGTGTTATGTTCTATGATAGACTTGAGGTTACAGTCAAGCATTCCAATGGAAAATCCTACATTAAAGATTAAACTATGGTACTTTTACAATGTGAAAAGTGGAGCTTGGTATGTGTTGGTTCAAATCATCTACTTAAACTTTACTTACCACTATAGAACAACACACATCATTACATTGTTTTAATGTTTAAATGATGGCCATGATTCAACAAATCAAAATATACCCAAAAAAAATACAAATATTCTATATACCCTCTTTTTGAGAATATTAATATTACAAACAAATAAAAAATTCCTCTTTTCTACTCTTACAAATATGCCCCCTTATTTATTGCTCTTACTGACTCAATTTTACAAACTATGTATACTTTAAGTTTCGCATATGCAAAATAATGTTTTCTTTTATCCACACATAACTCCTTTCCACATCCATTTTGGACGTACCTATTTCACACTAAGGTGCAATTTCTAGTGATAGGTACAATGAGAATGAGTAATGTAAATTACTTGTTTATAAGTGTCTCAAATGGTATGAATACCATATCCATATATCCTTGTCAAAATATTATGTACATGTTGTTCTCTCATTCTTTTTGTTCCTAGGCCCTATTTATATCCATTATAAAGGGGTGACGGTGTCAATAGGTGTTTCAAAATTATAGATTCTTCTTTTCTAGATACATTATCTTTGTTAGATTCTATGAGAAGCAAGAATTTTAACCATGAATTGTTGTCAGTTCTAGATCACACACACTCTGGTTGATAGATGATCAAATATCAAAATAGGAGAATGGATAGATTATCCTAAAAGAGAGAATTCAAGAGATAATACTACAAGATAATTTAAGAAATTCTCACATTAATCTCACTGACTAGAAGAAGTGAGAGGTGAGGCCTATATATATAGAAAAATAGATACATATACAGCCAAAAGGTATAATAACTCCAACAACCAAAAATAGGTAGGAGTTTTACTTACTTGGTAAATGTTAAAATACATGGTTGCACCTACTTATATAAAATTAAATAAATGGTTATGAGAATTGCCTAATAAATCTAAAAGAGGGTGTGAGACTCAACTACCAAAAGTGGGTGAGAGAAATACATGTAACTAATAGATTATGTCACCTGTTCTCACAATAACCCTACCTAAATAACCTACATGAGCTTAATAATATGTGTAGGAAAAAGAAATATCCCCTAAAATATGGAAAATAAGAAACCTACACTAACACCCCCCTTAAGTATTACTTCTAAGGTGGGTGAAAAGATTATTGTAGGATTTTTGAATGGGATGCAAAACTTGGTGAGAATACTCTAAAGTTAGATGGCCTCAATGGTAGCATTAACTATCGCTCGATACTCAACCTCTATAGATGAAAGAGTAATTACAAACTCCTTTCTTGATCAACAAACTGGACCAAAATCAAGTGAGAAGCAATACCCTAAAGTATACTTGTGATCATAGTAATCACCTGTCCAATATGAATTAGTGTGTACCACGAAGTCAATATCCATTCCTATTGTATACTAAATTCATAGCTATGATTTCCCTACGCATAATGAAGTATCCACTTGGTTTATTTCCAATGCAACTTATGGGGCTCCTGTATGAAACGAGAGACCACGCCCATGACATACAAAATGTCAAACCTCATGGGAATCAAGTATATGCAACTCCCAACTAATTGGAAGTACAAAGTAGCATCCACCAATGGTGAATAACAATGATCCTCAAGTTTGACCCTTAACAAAAATAAAGTTGGTGTAGGCTTAAAATATGCAAATGCAATTTTTCTATGGAAATTCTAGCTCAAAAGCATGACAAAGGTAGAAAATGCCTCATACAAGTGTACCAAACAAGAGAGGAGGTTTTAATTTGTAAGAGAATAGCACTAAAGTTTTGGTCCAACATGTTATAAAAAGTGGCAAACATGTTAGTCATCCATGACAATGTAAAGAAAGATCAAACTCAAGTTAATGTTGCACACCTTCAGTAGCTTAGCCAAGGGAAAAATGCAACAAAGGTGGCAAAGCCAAGTTAATTTAGGACAAGTATGGTTAGGTCATTATGTGTTAAAATTTCAATCATGATGATAAATTTCCTAATGCTGCAATAACATTGAATTAATCATACAAAATATTGAAATTCAAACAATGGAAATAATAAACAAAGTCAAAAATATTTTACATCTTTCAATTTGCTTCACATTCCTTCATAAACTTAAAAGGAAACCTCCAAAACTAATACAACTCACAACTACATGAAAATATTACACTACTCTAAGTTTGATTCAGTTTTCCAGTCCTTCAGAAAACTTAGTCTTCCAGTCCTTCAAAAGACAATTTGAATAATGAACTTCTATCTTGCATCTATCTTTATACTATTCAGCTAAATATCTAATGTTCCAATAAAGTGATCTCATCTCTCAAAAAGAAACAAATCTTATCTTATGTAGGAGATGACTTGGAAGATAAGTCTAAATCATTAGTTCTTTCACACTTTGTTAGACCTAATTAACTAAATAAAACATGTCATTTTAATCACTAAAGTGAATTTACAAAATAGAAATAACTCAAACTACCTCCATGTTCACATTGAACCTATGTAGAAGTTGTGAACTAAGATAAAACTCAACATTATGAAACTATGACAAGAATAAATCACACTTATCAAATGGTTGTCATCTAAAAATTGCAACAATGAAGAGGTAAAGAGATGAAGAAACTACAATAATGAGGAAGATGAATTAAACTAAATTGAAATGCCACACTTTTTGAGTGGTATTGCCAATACAAAAGCAAAAAAACATTTAAAAGGAAATAAACATAAATATGATCACACTTTTTGGATGGAATTTCCATCTAAAACTTCTTACAATCACATTGTTGTTTGGAATTGCCACCCAAAAGTTACTATAATCACATATTTCATCTAGCCTTTCCATGACAAAACTCCTCCAAATGCAGGGAAATCCAAATTTGAGTGTAGCACATAATTTGATCATGAAGGTTTTAGTGTTTAGTGGAAAAGTTGTCTATTTTTAGAAAATACTATTTTTAGTATGTTTTTTTGAGGAGAAGATAGAGAGAAAAAAAATCGAACTTTTTTATATTTAAAAAGTTGCTATTTTTAGAAAGTTTATTTTTCAATGGTAGTCATTAATTTCATAACCATGGATAGGATTTTGATAGTTTTTGTAGATAGTAGAAAAAGTTCATCATAATTTAGAGACTTCAAAAGATTTGACAAAGTTGCAAGTCAAAGTCATCTCAGATTTTTGAAAATGACATGTGATAAAAGTTTCTATTTTCTAAAGGAGAAAGAGATTTGCCTATTTTTACGCCTCTATATTTAAGTATTTGTTTGAGGACTAGATTGCTTTAAATTTTGTTTTATTTCTTTTTTTAGAAGATAGGTGTAGGATTGTTTTGAAGTAGTGCTTTTATGAGAATGTTATATTATGATTTTATCCCTAAAAGCTTCTTCTTGTAAGCTTATAAATAAGTGCCTTGAGCATATTTTTTGGAATGACATGGGAGCACAAACTTATGTTACAGGAATTGTCAATCAAGTGGTATTTCCACCTTCAATTTAATGAATGTTGGTGGAATTCATGCTTATGTTGTAGAAGCCATTTTTCAATAAAGTGATTGTGTAATCATGATTGCATGTTTGTACTCTAATAAATTAAATTGACAAATGATTGTATTTTCTCAAGCTCTATATTGGAAAAGTCCATATTTCTAAATTGTAAGCTTTGTATGCAAGTTAGTTATTTATCTCATGAAATCATGTGGTGCTAAGTTTCTTAGTTCTTTTTTCTTGATGTAATTCTATTGGACTCTAATTTATCTAATGGTGTCCATATCTATTGGTGTTATTTAGTTAAAACTTTTTTGATAGAAAACTACTGGTCTCTATTTTAATGAGTCAGAGGTTGTTCTTGTTCATTCTTGAATTATTTGTCCTCCTTAATTTGAGAATCTTACAATATTTGAATACTAATAGTAGATAGTGTTGCATCTGGAGGAAAAACATAGTTAGTTAGATATTTAGATTTAATGCAAAACTCCCATTTATATCTTGTATAGTGTACATGTTTGTAAATTTTATTAGTTTTAGGTTTATTTATATCTCAAGGAGATTTTACTGATAGTTTCAAGAATGGTTCTATTGTACACGTTGTTCTATTTGGTTTTTTTAAAAGGACAAATTAAAATTCCAATAGTTAATGGTGATCATTGTGATCTATGAGAACAAAATGAAGATGAAATATAAATCAAATGCAAAAACAAATGATTATACCTTCACTTAACCCACAAATCCAAGGGTGGAAGGAGTTGCACCCGATAGCTCCTCAGATTTTACCCAATTTGATGTAGATGTGGATTGCTCAAATGCATTCAACACAATGTAGATGAGATGGGGATTGATAGATTGAGAGATTAGATGGAATGGCTAGAGTGATTTGGGCATTATGATGGTATGATAAGAGGATTTTGGAGAGATTTTGGCAGAGGTTCGATGCATGAAGAAGTTCCCTCTAATGGCTTAGAGAAGGGTCTCATTTATAGAGTTTTGGAAATGAGGATGGAGGGTGAGGATCATAAGTTGAGATCAAGGGTTAGAAATGAATGAGAGTTAGGGTTAGGATTGGGTTCATAGCCTTGTGACAAGTGTCACAAGGAGAGTGGATGAGGGAGATCAAGGGTTGAAGCTTGGTCAATGGGATTGGAGGGCTCTAATTATTTGTGAATTTTAAATTCACATGGGGAAAGGTGTGGAGGGCAAAAATGAATTAAAGATTCATTTTTGGGAAGAGTGGACATGACAAGTGAATTTTTAATTCAACTCATGGGGGAGTGTGAATTAAAAATTTACCTTTATGTGGAGATGTGAAGATGTACTCTTACATGTGTAAGAGAGTGATAAATGAGATGTAAGGGGGATTTGACCCTTTGAATAAAAGATTGATTTTTATTCAAAGGTGTGTGGAAGGATGGGCTAAGCAAGGTTGATTAAGTGTTTAGCTTAATTAACCTAGATCCAGGGGATAGGTAGGCTAGGGTAGATTGATCAGTAGGATAGATTAATTAGATAAGAATGATTTATCTAATTAATAGGGATTAGGGAGATGGACAAAATAAATATTAGAAATATTTATTTAATTAATGAGGATAGTGTTGTAAGGTCTAGTGATAAATTAAGTGAATTAATTGATCACAAGGGATAGACAGATGGTTACAGATAGATTAATTAAATAACATGAATTTATTTAATTAATAGGAGGGATAAATTAGTGTAAAGGTATAGGAAATTGGTTTACAGAGCAAGCCAATTTTAGGTGTCTACATTTGCCCCTCTTTGAGATAATGTTGCAGCTAAGTAACATCATTTCAAAGAAGTTAAAACATAGAGTTGGATTGGATAGAAAAAAGATTTTGGCTTAGAAGAATAAGGTAAGGTTTGGGGATAAATGGTAAAGGTGATGCCCCCTTGAGAGGATAGGCAGGTTGCAAGAACACAGTTGTGCTCTTGAAATGGATGGAAGAGATTGGTAGAAGTGGTTGGAGGATAAGGGGTGAGATGAAAGTGTGATAATGTTGGGAGATTGATTGGTGGATGATCATTGTGCTAAAAATGATTTAGAGCAATCTGAGGTTTGATATAGCAAAGTGGATATTTTCACCAAGGTATAGAAGACCAGGGTGATGATGTTTATCCAACATTTGCATGGACTAGACACACAGACAAAGGGATGATCTCATGCATGCCCAAGATAGTACAACCTTGTCTAGATGAGGGAAGGGGACTCATAGCATAAGTCCTTAGTGCACAAAAGGTATGATGAACCTTAGATGCATAAGGAGATCAATATGTTAGAACTGACCCTACGATCTACAAGATATGAATACTAGCTTGGTGTAATGAAACCAACCCACAAGCACAGCATACGAAAGCAAGACTATGCCCCATTCTAGATGTTTTCGCCACATACGATGATATAGTAAGATCAAGCTAGCTTTGATGTGATCTTCAAATAGGACAAAAGATAAAAAATTAAAAATGAAAAGACCAACGAACCAAACAAGTAGCCATTGTATCTCTTGCCAAGATGGATAATGATTTGATACATTCTACCTATCGTAGGAATGATATATCCTAAGGCAGGAATCGATAGATGATTGGATCATGCTTAGTTGATGTTGTAAGATTGGCTCAAGCTATGATGGTGACAAGTTGTGGTTGATGTTGATTTGATAGTTGATGATTTTTTATTAAGGGACAATGCTTTGATAGGTGATGCGATGCTTGGATCTAGTGTAAGCTCAGCAGGTTGGATGGGTGCATCTTAGGTACCTGAGTACTAGAAACTTCCTACGTATTCTAGACTGCCTACATACCATGTATCCACGGGATCAAGGCACATTAAGATGTAGGTGGTGATGATATGTAGTTCTGATTTGTGATGATGATGTGGGATGATTGAGCATAAATGTGATGATGTTGGAAGCTGAAATGTGTTGGATGATTTGGGTGATTGTGACAATAATTGTTTTTGGGATTTTGTGGATATTTTGATTTTTTTGGATTTTTAGATTTTGTATTGTTTTTGGATTTTTTTTTATTTTTTTATTTTTTGGTTTTTTTCTGATTTTTTGATGTTTTTAGATTTCTGATTTTTTTTATTTTTTAGATTTTCATGATTTTGGGAAAGGAATGGTTTATTATGAGATGCTTGCATTGGATTTTGTTTGTATAGCCTTTATGCTAAATACCAATGACAAGGGAATGCCAAGTCTAGAGGTGAAGGTGATGGGGTTGGATTGGGTGATTGGTGATGAAAGGATAATGGATAGGAGATTTTGATAAATGGATAGATACATGCGGATAAGGGGTAGGATGGGGGATAAAGGATCGGGTAGGGATTCATGATAGATGGATGGGGAGTTTTAGGACTTTCTCCAAGGGCTAGGTTGCAAGGAATCATATGCCCCAATGCTTAGAATTTTGCATGATGGATTCATGTTTGAATGGATCTACTTACAAAGGGAGTATGCCAAGAGGCCACCAAAGCATGTTGTTGATATTTTTCCCCTTGTCTTTATCAAGATCTAAGGAGGGGGATATAGTGGATGGAATGGATGGGGAATGATAGGATAAATAGGGGATGGTGGATAGGAATATGATAGGATAAGGATAAGATAGTGGATAAGATGTGCAAAGGATATTATGGATGTGGATGATTAGATGGTTTTGCCCCTAAGTCTAGGGATACAAAATGGATGGAGAAGGGATTACGCATGACACCCACAAGGGGTTTTCATCATGGTACTTGCCCAAGGTGCCACAAGGAGTGGTTTTCACCATTGGATGGATTTATTTTCTTTACTATTTTCTTGATTTTTTTTATTTTTTTCTTTTTTTATGGAATGGGGACTCTAGCGTCTATTTCCATAGCACGAAGAAGATGGTCCCATGTTGGATAGCATTTTGGATGATGATTGCATGGATGTTGGTAGATAGGAGAAGATGGAATGTATGGTGGGTAGTGGATTGTGTGGATTATGCGGATTATGATGTGGATTATGCAAAAGCATGGACCATAGGAATGTGATGGGGAGGATATGTAGGATAGTGAATGAAAGATGAAGAGATGGGGGTATGTGGGAATGCCAAGTGGTAGAGGGGAACCAAGACCAATGGTTGCACACACCGTGATGTATTTGGAAGCTTGTATTTTGCATGTGGAGTTGGGAGTAATGGGGATCGGGATGGGGGATTTTTGGATGGTCGATTTGGGGTTTTAGGGACCCAAATAGACTTAGAATTTGGGGGATTTTTAGATAGGGAGCAGGATGTTTGGGATTTTGGGGTGGATTGGGATGTGGATGCCTCATTAGAGTTTGGTGCTTTTTGTTTAGGGACCCACACCATTTTTATTTTTGCTTTTTCTTGTGATGGTGTGGGCTTTGATAGCCTTTTGGATTTTTGATTTTGCTTGGAAGGGATAACATCTTTAGGCTTTTGTGCTTTATGCATTAAGGCATTCAAATTATTACTTTTGAATCCCATGGATTTGGGGGAAGCTTCATGTTTGAAAGATGTGTTCTTTTGTTGGTCTTGATTGGGAAATTTAGGGGGTTTATGGGTGGGGGTAAAAAGTGGATTTTTGGATAAGTGGATGAGGGGATTTGATGATGGGGATGTTAGGAGTTGGGAGGATGGGAGGATAAGAGGATTTGTGGATAGGGATGTTTGGTGTTGGTAGGATAGGAGGTAGAGTGGATTTAATAGGAATATTTAGAGTTGGAAGTAGTGGAGGTAAATTTGATGGAGGAAGATGAATGGTCACATGCTTTTGCAAATGATAAGATGATGGAGGAGGGCTGGCGACATATGATTTGGTAGTGTGATGAGATGCACCATGTTTGGGATTGGATGAATGGATTTTGGAAGGTGGGTGGATGGTATCAACATGTTTAGATTGTTTTTCTTGGGGTGTATAGCCAAGGCCATGCGAGGATGAATGGAATGTGGTGTAGATGGGCTCTAAGATGCCTTGTTCATGAAGGCCTAAGCCTTTGCCTTGATAGTTCATATGTTGGAGCATGTGACATGCAATGGGATGTTTGGTGCTTTGGAAACAAGACGCGAGTCCATTATTTGTTGGAGAAAGATAGGTGATGGAAGGAAGTTGTTCACCTCCTACAAGGGAGTCACCATGGATGAAAGTGCTTTGTCCAAGTGAATAGGAGGATGGATTTGGGATGGGATTGGTAGATGGAGGTAAAGGATTCATGGGGGATGGTAAAGGGGTGGTAGAAGATGGTGTGAGATCAATAAGTTGATCAATAGATGGGAGGGAATCAGGGATGGGATTAGATGGGATGGTTAGATCTTGATTAAGAGAAGAGGTTGATGTTTCAACATGCTTTGGATTTGATTCTTGACATAGCTCATGTGGTTGGATAGAAGTTTGAGTGACTTGGATAGATGTGGTAGGTGCTTGGATGGATGTGATAGGTGCTTGACTTATGGGCTCTTGAACATGGCTACATGATGGTTCTTGAGTTATGATAGGAGATTGTTCAAGAGGTTTGGTGGATGTTGGATTGCATGAGGGTGTTTGATTCCTTTCTAATAGCCAATAGATGGCATCCTTCATGAATGTATGGGTTGAAGAACAATATAATGGATGGATAATGATGGTGGATGGTGTAGGATTAGGGTTGGAATTGGATAGGCGGGTGATGGGATTAGGTTGTGATGATTCGTGGATGGGTTCAAGGATAGTTGTTGGACTAGATGGTAGTGTTGGAGGGGTAGAGGATTTGGGGGATTCCATTGCTTTTCTTGGTGATGTTCTTTGGAGGAAATCCCACAAGGATTCTTTGGATGTCGTGGTGTTAGGATTTGGAAGATTTGATGGTGGATTAGATGGTGTATGGGTGATGGGGGTTGGTGGATTGGGAGATACATAGGGTGATGGATTAAGATTAGAGGAACATTGTGTTGGGGGGGTTGGGATTGATGGATTGTAAGGTAGGTAGGGTGATGGGTTAAGGTTGATAAGGTTGGGGGCATATTGTGATGGGAGAGTTGGAGGATGGGGATTGGGGGATTGGGGATTTGCTTGGGGAAATGGTTGTTGATATAAGCTTTGGATTTCGGAGATAAGGTGTGATAGATTGGTGTTCCCTTGGTCAAAGTAAGCATGACAAAGGTTGGGGGATGGATGAGTTAGAGGTATTGATTGGTTGAATAGGTATGGTGTTATGGATGTGTAAGGGGATGGGGACTGATATGAGGGTAAAGGTTGATATGATGGAAGTTAGTATGAGGTTGAATGTTGATTGAGGTTGAAGGTTGATAGGAGGTTGATGGTGTGGATATGTAAGATGTAGGTTGGTATGAAGGTTGAAAGAATGAGGATTGATATGATGTGGATGGGGATGATATGTAGGATGTTTGTTGATATGATGGAGGTTGGTATGAGGTCAATGGTGTGGATATGTAGGATGTTGAAGGTTGATATGATAAGGGTTGATATGATGAAGATGGGGTAGGGGTTTGGGATTCTCCAATGATGAGGTGTGCTAAGGGTATATCCTTAATGTCATTTTTGCATTTTTCCTTAGCATTAGGATCCATGTTCTTATAGATTTTTCTAAGTCTTTGTAATTGTTGCATTGCTTCATAAGGATCCATTTTGTGGGAGATGATATGGGATGGAATGACGATTGTGATGTTGGGGATCAAAATTTCAAGACCTTAGGGTGATTCAATTTGCTTCAAAGGATGGATGATTGTCTATACTTAAGGTGGACTAATGACACTTAAGTAATAGAATTGATTTGGTTGATTTGATTGGATGATCAATAAAGGTCTTGATTTTTGATTGGGTTGATTTAGATTTGGAGTTTGATAGCCATGTTGGGGGACTTGGATGTTGATTGGGATTGATGTTGATATGATGTGATGATGACTTGGATATGATTAGGGTTTGATATGGAATGATTAGGGATGATTAGGATGATGTTGATAGGATGAGGATGAAGGTTGAAGATGTGACTAGGATGTGCTTAGGGATGATTGGGATTGAGGTTGATTTGACAAGAATGGAGATAATGATGATGTGTAATGATTAGAATGATGTTGTTTGGATAATGATTTAGATAGAATGATGATGATTTGATGATGTAGAGTGACAAGGATGTGATTAGGATTGATTTAGGATGACTTAGATGTGATTAGGAATGAAGTGGCTAAAAATGAGTGATTAGGATGAATGTGAGTGGATTTTAATGTATTGGAAGAATGAGTTGAATGATTTATCTTATGTGTTTTATGTTTAGCTTGATTTGGCAATGTTTAATCAAATGATCACACATGTGCAAACATGATTCACTCACACAAGACACATAAGCAATTTTGGATTTTGAAAATGAAATGTAATGATGATTGAACAAGCACATGTGGAAGACACATCAACAAGTTCTAATGCCTAGTTTGAAATAGGGTATGGCCAATTAGGTCTTGGGTAATGTTTACATGAGGTTGACTAGGAATTGAAGGTGAAATCCTATCACACAGCCAGGAGAAGGGGGTAACCCACCCTTCACCTTCACTTCCCAAAGGTAGAAAGTTCTTTGGGGCTTAGCCAAGAGTGACAAGATTCTGCTTTCAATAAGGGTGTCTTTCGATTTAGCCTCGAATGAGGTCGTCCCTAGGGGTGATGAAATCCCCTAGTAGGCCTCCTAGGAAAGGGTAAACAAAAGAGAATCAAGTGAGGTGTTTTTGATCTCCAAGATCACCTTGCAGTGCGAGGAGAGAGCATACACACACACACTTGATTTGCACTTGCACTTGTAAATTATCCCTTAGGAATTGAAATGTGAGAAAGACACGTCAAGCAATGATTCTTTTTAGCCTAATTTCAAGATGTGATTGAAGACACTGGTTGATTTTATGCCCAATTTCAATGATGTGTGATCAAACAATGTTCGTTTTAGAAGCTGAAATTGAAATCTGTATGCAAATAATGATTCATTTTATGTCCCAAATTGAAATGTGTGATGAAAACAAGATTGAAGATGAAAGATTAAAATGGATGTACCTGGATTGTTTTCACTATCCAAGCTACTATATATGTTGTTCCTGATGTTGTTCTAGCCTCGTATAATCACCTGCAAGTCACAAAAATTGAAAATGAAGCGAGTAGACTAGCATAGGAGATCGTTATGCGGAAATTGATAATCTAATAAAATCTGATGAAAAATGAACTGATATAGGAAAATGAAGTGCATAAACAGATTCTTTAGGAAATTGTATGTGGTTTAAAAAAATATTTTGCTGAAAAAGGATCAAATTTGCAATAGATATGAGCATTTGAAGTTTTGAAGCATCATTGACTTTGACTGCAAAAAAAGGCTGGAAAAAGGTATAGTCACCTAAAAATTTCCTCACAACTATGTAGTTCATCCTTCCATCTTTCCGACGCCACCAATTTTGTGTGATTTTGATACCGTATGCAAAAGTTGTGAAAATTTGAAAAAAACAGCCTCCTTCGGCATGTATGAGGCACAAGAGGTCAAGCTGACAGTTAATGTTATCATTTTAACCACTTGCAGTTTACAGGTTCTGGTCACATGGTATGTGTTTTCTTCTGGCAGTCAGGGTTAAAGTTGGTGGTTTGGGCTGTTAAGGCCTCTGGTCCCCCATGTGACCAGGGCTTGAGTCAATGCAAAAAATAAAAGAACAAGAGAGGGCCGATGGATGTAGCCCCCCTCTAACCAGTGTGACCAAGAGCTAAAGGGGCTAACTGCCTGCTGCCCACGTGGATCTTGGGTGTTGGGAAGGGCTTAAATCCCTAAAAGAAAAGCACAGGCTGGTGGCTGTGGTGCTTAGATCACCACTGGTGGCAATAGGGATTTCGTCGACCGGAGAGAGGATGGTTGCTACTGGTGGCGATGGGGATTTCGTGGACCGAAGAGAGGATGGTGGCTATGGCGAGTGGAGTTTAGGGTTCTGCGTGGGCTTGAAGAAGGTGGTAGACGTAGGTGGTGGTGTTTGGGTAGGTAGTAGGCTACAATGGAGGTCGAGAGGAGAGGCTAAGTGTTTGGATGCAAGCAGCGGAGAAAGTTTTGAGCGGGAGGAGTATAGGAAGCGGTGACAGAGGAGTATATGCAGAGAGTAGTGGGAGGTTTTGGATGGAGCGGTGGGAATAGGGGGAGAGTGGTGGAGGCCACTCAAATCGAAGGAGGAAAGTGGTGGTGGTGATAGGAGTGTTAAATACCGGTAGGGGAGTTTAGCAGGGTTCAAAAACTATTAGGGTTTTGGAGCGTTGAACCAGATCAGAAGCAAAATCTTTAACCTTGCCATGAAAAACACCTTGAATCTACACTAGAGATTATTAACCAAATACATTTTTTAAAAAGAAAACCCTGCAACACAATGGATGTTAGACAAGAAAAACCAATGATTTTGACAGAAACACCTGCGCAGTGGATGGTACGGTATGTCCGTACCATACGGATCCATATGGTATGGACTGCCGTACTAAAAAAAATTCTATCAAAAACAAAAAATATCACAGTCGCGAAAGATAGGCAAATTTATAGTCAAAAAACTCAAAAACAACGTTCTGATCGCAACAGTGGTGTCCGTTTCTACATAGGATGCAACCTGCAATAGTTCACTCCCAAAACTTGCAAAACTTGCCAAAATGAGAGTTAGAAAATGAAGATTTTGACAACAAAACCTGCACAAACTGACGATTAGATCCAAGACCGGGTGTGCCAATGTGATCTATGAGAACAAAATGAAGATGAAATATAAATCAAATGCAAAAACAAATGATTATACCTTCACTTAACCCACAAATCCAAGGGTGGAAGGAGTTGCACCCGATAGCTCCTTAGATTTTACCCAATTTGATGTAGATGTGGATTGCTCAAATGCATTCAACACAATGTAGATGAGATGGGGATTGATAGATTGACAGATTACATGGAATGGCTAGAGTGATTTGGGCATTATGATGGTATGATAAGAGGATTTTGGAGAGATTTTGGTAGATGTTTGATGCATGCAGAAGTTCCCCCTAATGGCTTAGAGAAGGGTCCCATTTATAGAGTTTTGGAAATGAGGATGGAGGGTGAGGATCATAAGTTGAGATCAAGGGCTAGAAATGAATGAGAGTTAGGGTTAGGATTGGGTTCATAGCCTTGTGACAAGTGTCACAAGGAGAGTGGATGAGGGAGATCAAGGGTTGAAGCTTGGTCAATGGGATTGGAGGGCTCTCATTATTTGTGAATTTTAAATTCACATGGGGAAAGGTGTGGAGGACAAAAATGAATTAAAGATTCATTTTTGGGAAGAGTGGACATGACAAGTGAATTTTTAATTCAACTCATGGGGGAATGTGAATTAAAAATTCACCTTTATGTGGAGATGTGAAGATGTACTCTTACATGTGTAAGAGAGTGATAAATGAGATGTAAGGGGGATTTGACCCTTTGAATAAAAGATTGATTTTTATTCAAAGGTGTGTGGAAGGATGGGCTAAGCAAGGTTGATTAAGTGTTTAGCTTAATTAACCTAGGTCTAGGGGATAGGTAGGCTAGGGTAGATTGATCAGTAGGATAGATTAATTAGATAAGAATGATTTATCTAATTAATAGGGATTAGGGAGAGGGACAAAATAAATATTAGAAATATTTATTTAATTGATGAGGATAGTGTTGTAAGGTCTAGTGATAAATTAAGTGAATTAATTGATCACAAGGGATAGATAGATGGTTACGGATAGATTAATTAAATAAGATGAATTTATTTAATTAATAGGAGGGATAAATTAGTGTAAAGGTACAGGAAACTGGTTTGTAGAGAAAGCCAATTTTAGGTGTCTACAATCGTATTAAGGAATGAGAAACAACAAGATATGCTTGCAAGAAAAAAAATCTTATCAGCTCCACTTGCAGACTTTTCATCCTAGTTGATAAGGTTTACATTAGATCACAAAAGAAGACATGGATTCCTAATCTTTCTTTTCAAATGCCTCCTCAAGCACATTCAAGCAAAGGTTCACCTTCACGAACGATTCAAGAAATCGTTAATATTTTGAAACAATTCCAAATCCAAATAAAATACCACTTCAAGCAATGTGTGATAATGCCCATGACATGATCCTCCAACACTTCCCTTGATATGGTAAGGCTTGTCATAGAGACAATGAGTGACATTAGGTAGAGCAAAGATCATGATGTGAAGCCGAACATGAATAGTGAAGGCGGAGAGGAAGGGGATATGGAAGGAAAGACATAATTAGATGGTGAAGATGACGCATGTGCAATTGGTAACCTACTTTTGGAGGTGAAGGAGGAACTTAATAGAGAAGCATGTAGGGATAGGTGGATGTCAATAGAGAATGTCAATCTAGATATATCAAATGAAATCCCTAGGGTTTGTATTCTGGAGGAATTTCTCAATTCCAAGGTTGAAAAATTCAAGAAGAATGTTGTGATAGCCAAATTTATTGGGATATGGCCTATAATGGAGAGAATCAAGACTTGGATAGGACATAAATAGATGGGGCTTAACCCAGAGGTGAGCTTTTTCTCCTTAGGATTTATCCAAAAAAATTAGTTAGAATTTGAGAGTGACAATGTGCTTAAGGGAGGCCCCTGGTTCATAGGAAATGTGGAGTTATATATCTGGGCATGGACACTAGGGTTTGATCCACATAAGAAATTGATTAAGGAGGCCCATATTTGGATTCAGATGTATAAATTACCAGAAGAATTATGGACAAAGGAGATTTTTAAGATGATAGGACAATCTTTGGGGGATTTCATGTGTTTCTCTCATTCTACACAAGGAGGCAGATTAGCGACCTATGCTAGAATCTATGTGAAAATTGATTTAAGCAAGCCAATAAGGCATTCTATCAAGCTATCATCCATCTTGGGGGAATGGATGTAAGAGTTGGAGTACAAATTCCTCACCATTAGATGCTTTAATTGCTAGAAGGTAGGACATATAGCCAAAAGGTGCACTTCTAGAGATGGGGAAGCAAGGTAGGATAAGGTAGAATATTAAGGGAATAAGGATAACCCTAAGGATAATAGAGCACAAAATTCACCTAATGTGGGCTCCTTAGATAGTAGAGGTGTTGGGTTGCAGACTAGAAATCAAGTTGACTTAGGTCTAATCATAGAACAAGTAGTATATTTATGTAAGGAGTCTGGAAAGGAATAAAATATGCCCTCCCACAAGGGCATAGGAGCGGGGAAAGAGCAATAGATGAAAGGAGTGGAAATAGTAATTTCTCCCCCAAAAATTAGAAGTATAGATCTATCAGAGGAAGTTCCCTCAAGGACACTTAAGGCAATTAATAATAGAGGTCCACACCCTAAGACACACAAGGAAGATATCCATTAACAAAGTAAAGGGAGGGAAGTGAGTTTAGGTCGAGACAGAGATCCTGAGAGGGAGGAGGATGAGGAGGACAAGGAAAACACTTGGAAGATGGTAACTAGGAGTGGTAGGAAAGGGAGGAGGTACAATATTGTAATGGATGTGGGAGGATCTAATCCTAAGGGCAGGAAGATGGAGGTGAGTAAATCCAAGTAGAGTGCATTGGTTGAGATAGGGAAAGGCATGGAGGAATCAATAAATAAGTATGTCCAAAAAGGATGTGAGCACCTCCCAAGATCATAAAAGAAATGAAAATAGTCAGTTGGAATGTATGAGGCCTTAATATCCAAGAGAAACACCACTTGGTCAAGTGGTTGGTGCTGTGCCTTGCACACACGCACCATTTTGCCAAATGGAGACCCCCTCTTTTGCTTTGGCTTGAAGTCTCAACCTTTTTTGCCTTATGATGATGAGAAAGTGAATTTGTGCTTAGAGTGCATGATTTGTTCCATATTTGAGTATTTTGCATGCTTGGAGTCATTTGATGTGATGCATGATTGATTTGGAAGTGTATTGAGTGGTCTTGTGCTTGAAAGATAGCCATTTGTTACCTTTTGCAATGAAATTAGGTGTTACTACATTTTGTTCCAAAATCCTATGTCACTAGATATTGCCCTTGAAATTGCTACTGCAAGATGTGTCAAGTTGAAATTCCTAGTTTCCAGGTCTTAGAGTTGCAAAATTGTGTCAAATTCTACTAGATTTCACTAAGGGTTCTATTTGTCTTCACCCTAATACATGTTCCTGAAGCCTTGATTTGGCTAAGTTTGAAACCCTGAAAAATCCTTAAAAAATGGCTAAGTCTGAAATCTAGTGGAACCTCAAAATTCTAGAATCTGTATACGAAATCCTATGGATCTAGAACCCATTTCAAACATCTTGAAAGTATATTTAAAAATATTTATACTTAAATGTATTTTTAAATATACTTTCACCATGAGAAGTTCAAAATCTAGCACTAAAAATGACCCCAACTGCACTTTGCACCAAAAACAACCTCTACCGACCTTAGCGCTAAAAATTGAATCCACTGACTTTGTGCCAAAAATAGCTACTCCCGACTTTTGGCACTAAAAACCTCACTCACAGGCTTTTACGTGAAAATCATCTTCCTCTAACCTTAACGCTAAAATCACCCCTGACTGACTTCATTCAAACTACTATTAAGTCAGTCGGAACCAAAATCCCCACCGGAGGCATCTATCAAAGCTAGCGCTAAAATCATGGTCAACCGACTTGCGCTGAAAATGACCTTCACTGACTTTAATTAGATGGAGCCAAAATCTCCACAAGGTTAGACAACCCCAAAATCCTTGCAAGGTCAGATAACCCCAAAATCCCTGCTAGGTCAGTTGGAGGTGAAATCCCCACTAAGTCAGTGAGCCCCAAAATCAATATTTTTTGGTATTTTGGGCCAAAAATTGAGTTTTTCAAGGAGCAAATTGGATTTTATTGATGGATTTTAATTGCATATCTATTTGTCACATCATGATGAACATTTTATCAAGTTTGTGTGGATATTGGCATGTTTTTACGATAATTACTGCTACTACACATGAAAAGTCCGTGACCCCAAAAATCTTGTTTTTTGCAAAAAAAGGCTAGAAAAACATGAAATCAAAGTCTGTAAATGGATCCTAATGACTACAAAAACTTTTCTAATCATCACATTGGCCAAATGGGTACTTGAAAATGGTAAAAAATGTAGAAAATCATATAAAATCACTAGATTTAAGAGGTTGTTCATAGAGAAAGTGACATTGACAATGGGCTATTTTTGAGTGATCCATGGCTGCAAATGGACATGTTTTGATCCAAATTGATAGAAAATGACTTGTTTATGATAAAATTGATGCTTGGTCTTGTTTATTGTAGGTCTAAGGGCACAAAGGAGCTTGTTGGAGCTAATTGGAGTTGTCTTGGAAGGATGAACACACAGAGGTACCTTGCTGACCCAGAAATGCAGAAACTTTATTTTATCAACCAAATTGCTACTGCACTTGCAAGAGGATGTTAGTATGATGTCTAGAATGATGGAAATAAGTCCGTGGAGCTTGAAGACACTGAAGATCATGCCTACATCATTGTTGTTCCTACAGATCCAGTCCAATGTCCTAGTGATCCAGTCTGGGGGTCATAACTCCTAGCTATTTTATCATAATTTAAACTTCTTGGACTCGTTGGAAAGATAAACTAATTATCTAGGAAGTTTCAAGGCCCCATTCTACTCTAAAGGCCTCTGAAAATGCAATTTACTATGATGTAGAAAATACCAAAAATTATATTTTTGATATTTTTCCAAAAATACCACTCAAATGACCTTGGATTAGATCACCAAGACACGCATACAGTTGTCCTAGTAGTCAAGTCATCAAGAATTAGTCTAGCAAGCATCTAGTTGCATATACCTTCACCAAAATACTTATTTTTTATCTAGTCAGCACTTGGAATCTCATGAATTCTCATTACCTCAAGTTTTCAAGCGTCATGTGACTCTATTTTGGCATCATTAGGCCTTGAAAATTAACTTTTCATCATGTACAACCAAATGGGTATCCATTTTGTCTAGATTCAATGTATTTGCAAGCTGTATTTTATCTTTTTCCTAGAAGACAAAAGCAAATCTGAAAAAGTAACTAACTGTTGTGTCTCATTAAATGCCATGTAATTTGGACAGTTGGTGTTGAGTTAATCTCCACCATCCATTGAAAAACTCAATATGGTGCCTTGTCTATAAAAGGGCAATCCTTTTCTCTCATTTGTAAGTAAGATCTGATACTGAATTGCTGAGACTCTGCCAAAATACAGTCAATATAAAGCAAGTTTTGCAGGTTGCTGGGAATTTGTGTTTATGTGTTGTCTCATTTTAATTTTCATGGTTCATATCAATTTGAATTTAATTAGTTGTGCTTTTGCAATGATGGGTAAATGTTAAGATATCTGATGAATGCTTTGGTCCATACTATTAGTGCTTGCTGATGGTAAGTTGTTGTGTATAGTTAGCCTGGGCCCTATCATTGGAAATAGTTCGGTTGCATTCCACTAGTTAAGTTGCGCCATTGTCCGGGTGCTTAATGAGTGAATGCAATTTGAAAATCAGTAGGATCCTTTGAAGATTGCATCATTTCTTCCAATATTGTGGGTTTCCTATCCTGGTGAAACAAGGAAAGATTTATTGAAAGTATTTGTCTATCTATAGTATTTTACCCCATTGTGACTGTCACTTAGGATCTCTTATCCCTTCTCTCTCTCCTTTTCCTTTTGCATTTTATTTATATCAAGTTTATTAGGTTAGATTATAAGCAGCATCTACATGACAAATCTACTGAAATTATCATAGGGTTTCTGCATATATATTGCTGCCATCTTTTATAAACCCTACATTTTATGTAAGACCCCTTGTTGGCACAGCTAGACATACCACTGAGTCCTTCCAAGCAAGCTAAGACCTAGCTGTATTATCTTTGGGGCAGTCCTATCTTGGGCAGGATACCTTTTTCAAGAGAGCTCTAATACCAGCAATCATATGTGCGTTGCTGCATGCTAAAACCACCATCAACCAAATTGGCACTAGAAGGAGGGCTGGACAAAGATTTTTATGTAGGCTATCAGTTTTTCATTGCACATGCTAATATGAATTGACTATTCAAGAGAGTCAGTTCCAATGGGTATACAGAAGGGTTTCAGTCATGAGATTTCTTTGTTCTTCAAAACACTATCATAGTAGTCATATCATGAAGAGAACTTCCAAGTGAACATCCCACTTTTCAAAGAAATATTGGATAATAAGATCAGGGTGAAGTATTCTCCTCTAATATTGTTCAATTTTAGTTCACCTCAAATCTGCACTATACATCCTAGAGAATTGCATGACAAGATTGATTGTTTGACTTACCTCCAAAGATTGGATGTGCATTTGAAGGGTTGCTTCCTATTTTTGAAGTTTACAAGCCTAAAGCAGGATATGGATATAACAGACATATACATAGCAAGACCTTGCAAGGAGCTACAAATCTTCCATTCATAAATGATCATGGTCAACAGGGCAATTTGCACGTTGGAGAAATTGAAGTCCTTTAAGTTGTTCATCAAAATACATGTTGAGATGATGAGAGAAGGCAATGCATGTGGTCTACAGGTCACCCAACTAATGAAGATGAGGTCCCTGCCTATATAAAGCTTTGTTTTCAACCACTAGATCTCGACTATTCAGTCACAGAATATGCTGTCCCAGCATGGCAAAAATCTAATTTTCAGTCACAAGACAATGAACAGAACAATGTACAGGGTCAATTTTCCACCGCTAAGGAAGTGGATGAGGTAGATGATAAATCAGATTTGATATGCAGTCATATTAAAGATATAGATCCGCAATCAAATACTTCCTAGATAACAAATTATGAACTTGAACATGCTATAGCAGAGATGTAGAACAACATTTCATTTCTGATTGTTGATAATTCTAGTTGGAATAGTAGTTAAATCAGTTTGAACAACAGCAACAACAAGAATAAATCTGTCATTTTGATGAAGAACAGTCATGGACAACAACACAGGTAGTCGTTCTAGTTGACATATTTGAGCCACAATCATATTATCCAAAGAAAAGTGATCAAGTTCTTGACTGTATCAGCCCAGTAAATCATCATGATCAGCCATATTAGGTTGATATAATTGCTGTAGAAGGGTCTCTACTTGAGTTAGATGAACAAAATCAGGATAGTACACCACTTCAAAGAAACATTAACACCAATAATCTACCTATAGAGGAAAAAGAAGACCATGTTGTTGCTGTAGACAATGAATTTTCAATTTCATATCATTCAACTACTAAAATACAAGGATTGTTGATCATTGTAGAGGGAGTTGCTTCGGAGCATATGACAGATTTTGGTGAAATTGATTCAAGTATATCATATGTTCATCATATTGATTCTATTCATACTTGCATAAAGGAAGAGCTCCACATGGTTGATGCTGACCTACTGATGACAACTGAAAGTAGAAATCTGCAATCTAAGAATAAAAATCAAACTGTCCTGCAAAGTGATGGCTTGGAAGTTTTTTCATGTCAATCACTTGATCACATCATTGAGTTGATATCAACAATGAGCAAGGATATGTTGCTACATGGAAATTCACCACATGTCAGATCTTGCTTTAGCCACTTTATGCAGAGTTCATCCAGATGATCCACATTCTAAAGAAGGTTGTCCAGACTTTCTGTTTGCTTGGGAAGTTGCTGCAGCATTTAGTGCTCCAGAATAGGATATGGCTAACCACAAACTAAAACCCCCTAAAGATGAGAAGATATTTGGTTGCATGATGCAACAGGGTGATGAACTCACATCTCTAACTGATGGAACTGCAAATCAGGTTATATCTTCCCTCTTCTAGCTTGGTTTTAAAAGTTATCAATTTGATTATGGTGATTTGGGTAAGACAACTTACATATGGATTGATCATGGCCCTAATGCATTGCCCCAACTGGTGATCCTACATGAGTTGTACCCTGAACATGAACCTAGCATGCCTCTACCTCACTTTTCAGAGTACAAAGATGAATTTTTTAGACTTAGGACATTGACATGCACCCTGTTACTCCTACATGTCCTGAGAAATAAGTCATGAGGGAGTGTTAATACTTGTCTAAAGCTTTTGTACATAGTTCTGCTTGTTAGTTTTTAGTTAGTTGTTATTTGTTTCAGTTTAATTTCTATTTTTTGTTTTTCCTTAGTTTCTTAGCTGTTGGCAGTTGTTAGTTTTTAGTTGTTCTTTTTGTTTTCTATTTGCTTTGGTTAGTTGCTTGTTTGCCTTGCTTTTCACTTCTGTGCTTG
Organism: Cunninghamia lanceolata; assembly: GCA_027924645.1. NCBI lineage: Eukaryota > Viridiplantae > Streptophyta > Pinopsida > Cupressales > Cupressaceae > Cunninghamia > Cunninghamia lanceolata. The sequence continues at coordinate 11,274,408 of BSBN01000108.1, forward strand.
CTTTGCTTGGATTCTCTATTTCTCAAATGTGGTGGCAGTTGTGCAAACCTGCAAGTGATTCTTTTTGGGTAAGTAATTTAGAATATTTCTTTGAGAAGCCAAGGTTTCTGCTTAGGTCTTGTTGTGGGTTCTGCTGTTATATTAGGGAATATGATGTCTGTTCATTGGAAAGGAGTCATTAGTTGGTGCACTTGAAGTATTTTCTAACCATATATCTCTCACACTTTAAACAATCTTGAGGTAGCTAAGTGAGTCTGGGTGATCTTGTGTTAAGTGAATAAGTTTGGATTCCCATTTTACCACCCACACTAGTACTATGGATCCAGCTGAGAGTGGCAGAAGGTACTAAGTACTGCTAGCCTATTGGGTAAAAATAAAAGGTATTTTTCAACACTAGACCCACTACAAAGTATCAATATGAAGATTATCATTTGAAGACTTTCACATGAAGACTGTTATCTAAAGATTATTAGCATCAAAGATCATCAAAAGCATTATCAACAAAGAATATCATTGCAAAAGAGTTGTTACTGGAAGAATCATTATTCGCTTCTATCAAGGCTCATCACATCTCAGCATCCAAACATCCTCCTAGTGGTAAAATCATCCCAACTTCATAGCTTAGCATGAAGGATCTTGGGTGAACTTAGTTGCCAAAGGGTGGGAATGAATGCAATTGTACACACTCAGGTTTTCAGGATATGGATGGTTGCACTGTTTAGTGGTCTTTGATTCTTTGATAAGATATCATGCTTTCTTGTCTAATGTGTGGGAAACACAGAGATTCTAGGTTTGAACTAAAAGTTTATCTTTGAAATGCTCCAGAGTATTTCCCAACAAAGTTGCCATTTGTTGTGCCTTGTACACATGCCCCATTTTGCCAAATGGAGACCCCCTCTTTTGTTTTGGCTTGAAGTCTCAACCTTTTATGCCTTATGATGATGAGAAAGTGAATTTGTTCTTAGAGTGCAAGATTTGTTCCATATTTGAGTATTTTGTATGCTTGGAGTCATTTGATGTGATGCATGATTTATTTGGAAGTGTATTGACCTTAGCACTAAAAATTGAATCCACTGACTTTGCGCCAAAAATAGCTGCTTCTGACTTTCGGCACTAAAAACCTCACTCACAGACTTCTACACTAAAATCATCTTCCTCTAACCTTAGTGCTGTAATCACCCCTGACTAACTTCCTTCAAACTACTATTAAGTCGATCGGCACCAAAATCCCTGTCGGAGGCATCTATCAAAGCTAGCGCTAAAATCATGGTCAACCGACTTGCGTTGAAAATGACCTTCACTGGCTTTAGTCAGATGGAGTCAAAATCCCCACAAGGTCGAACAACCCCAAAATCCCTGCAAGGTTAGACAACCCTAAAATCCCCGGTAGGTCAGTTGGAGGTGAAATCCCCGCTAAGTCAATGACCCCCAAAATCAGCGCTTTTTGGTATTTTGGGCCAAAAATTGAATTTTTCAAGGAGCAAATTAGATTTTCTTGATGCATTTAAATTGCATATCTATTTGTCACATCATGATGAACAATTTACAAAGTTTGTGTGGATTTTTGGCATGTTTTACGATAATTAATTCTACTACACATGAAAAGTCCATGATCCCCAAAAATCCCACTTTTTGTAAAAAAGGCTAGAAAAATATGAAATTAAGGTCTGCAAATGGATCCTAATGACTACAAAAACTTCTCTAATCATCATATTGACCAAATGGGTACTTGAAAATGGTAAAAAATGCAAAAAAATCATGCAAAAATCACTAGATTTAAGAGGTTGTTCATAGAGAAAGTGACATTGACAATGGGCTGTTTTTGACTGATCCATGACTGCAAATGGACACATGTTTTGATCCAAATTGATGGAAAATGACTTGTTTATGATGAAATTGATGCTTGGCCTTGTTTATAGTAGGACTAAGGGCACAAAGGAGCTTGTTGGAGCTAATTGGAGTTGTCTTGGAAGGATGAACACACAGAGGTACTTTGCTGACCCAGAAATGCAGAAACTTTATTTTATCAACCAAATTGCTGCTGCACCTACAAGAAGATGTTAGTACGATGTCCAAGATGATGGAAATAAGTCCCTGGGGATTGAAGACACTAAAGATCATACCTATATCACTGTTGTTCCTATAGATCTAGTCCAATGTCCTAGTGATCCAGTCCGGGGGTCATAACTCCTAGCTATTTTATCATAATTTAAACTTCTTGGACTCGTTGGAAAGATAAACTAATTATCTAGTTTGAGATGCTAAACTGCTAAGGCTTAACAACAAGCAATTGATGAAAGTTTCGAGCCCCCATTCTGCTCCGAAGGCCTTTGAAAATGCAATTTACTACAATGTAGAAAATACCAAATTATATTTTTGATATTTTCCCAAAAATACCACTCAAATGACCTTGGATTGGATCACCAAGACATGCATACAACTGTCCTAGTAGTCCAGTCATCAAGAATCAGTCCAGCAAGCATCTAGTTGCATATACTTTCACCAAAATACTCCTTTTTGATCCAATCAGCACTTAGAATCTCGTGAATCCTCATTAGCTTAAGTTTTCAAGCATCATGTGACTCTATTTTGGCTTCATTAGGCCTTGAAAATTAAATTTTCATCATGTACAACCAAATAGGTATCTATTTTGTCTAGATTCAATGTATTTGCAAGCTATATTTTATCTTTTTCCTAGAGGACAAAAGCAAATCCGAAAATGTAACTAACTATTTTATCTCATTAAATGCCATGTAATCTGGACCGTTGGTGTCGAGTTAATCTCCACCATCTATTGAAAAACTCGGTATGGTGCCTTGTCTATAAAAGGGCCATCATTTTCTCTCATTTCTAAGTAAGATTTAATATTGAATTGCTAAGACTCTGCCAAAATACAGTCAATACAAAACAAGTTTTGCAAGTTGCTGGGAATTTGTGTTTATGTGTTGTCTCATTTTAGTTTTCATGGTTCATATCAATCTGAATTTAATTAGTTGTGCTTTTGAAATGATGGGTAAATGTTAAGCTATCTGATGAATATTTTGGTCCATACTAATAGTGCTTGATGATGGTAAGTTATAGTGTATAGTTAGCCTGGGCCCTATCATTGAATATAGTTCGGTTGCATTCCACTAGTTAAGCTGTACGATTGTCTGAATGTTTAATAAGTGAATGCAATTTGAAAATCAGTAGGATCCTTTGAAGATTGCATCATTTCTTGCAACATTGTGGGTTTCCTATCCTGCTAAAACAGGGAATGATTTATTGAAAGTATTTGTCTATCTACAATATTTTACCCTGTTGTGACTATCACTTAGGGTCTCTTATCCCTTCTCTCTCTCCTTTTCCTTTTGCATTTTATTTATATCAAGTTTATTAGGTTAGTTATAAGCAACATCTACATTACAAATCTGTTGAAAGTATCATAGGGTTTCTGCAAACATATTGCTACCATCTTTTATAAACCCTGCATTTTATGTAAGACCCCTTGTTGGCACAGCTAGACATACCACTGAGTCCTTCCAAGCAAGCTAAGACCTAGCTGTATTATCTTTGGGACAGTCCTATTTTGGGTAGGATACCTTTTTCAAGAGAAGTGTGATACCAACAATCATACCTACGTTGTTGTGTGCCAAACCCACCATAAATATAATTGGCGCTAGAAGGGGGGCTGGACAAAGATTTTTATGCAGGCTATCAATTTTTTATTGCACATGCTAAAATGAATTAACTATTCAAGAGAGTCAGTTCCAATGGGTTGACAGAAGGGTTTCAGTAATGAGACTCCTTCGTTCTTCATAACACTATCACAACAGTCATATCATGAAGAGAACTTCCAAGTGAACATCCCACTTTTCAAAGAAGTATTAGATAATCAGATTAGGGTGAAGTATCCTCCTCTAACATTGTTCAATTTTAGTTCACCTCAAGTCTGCACTATACATCCTGGATAATTGAATGACAAGATTGATTGTTTGACTTTTTTCCAAAGATTGGATTTGCATTTGAAGGGATTGCTTCCTATTTTTGAAGTTTATAAGCCTGAAGTAGGATATGGATATAACAGACATATACATAGCAAGACCTTTCAAGGAGATGCAAATCTTCCATTCATAAATGATCACAGTCAACAGGGCAATCTGCACATTGGAGAAATTGAAGTCCCTTAAGTTGTTCATCAAAATACATGTCGAGATGATGAGAGCAGGTAATGCATGTGGTCTGTAGGTCACCCAAATAATGAAGATGAGGAACCTACCTGGATAAAGCTTTGTTTTCAACCATGGGATCCTGACTATTCAGTCACAGAATATGCTATCCCAGCATGGCAAAAATTTGATTTTCAGTCACACGACAACGAACAAAATAATGTATAGGGTCAATTTTCTGCTGCTAAGGAAGTGGATGAGGTAGATGATAAATCAGATTTGATATGCAGTCATATTAAAGATACAGATTAGCAATCAAATACTTCCCAGATAATAAATTATGAACTTGAATTTGCTATAGCAGAGATGCAGAACAACAATTCATTTCAGACTGCTGATAATTCTAAGTTGGAACAATAGTTAAATCAATTTGAACAATAGCAACAACAAGAAGAAATCTATCATTCTGATGAAGAACAGTCATGGACAACAATGCAGGAAGTTGTTCCAATTGACATATTTGAGCCACAATCATATTATCCAAAGAAAAGTGATCAAGTTCTTGACTGTATCAGCCCAGTAAATCATTATGATCAACCATATCAGGTTGATATAATTGCTACAGAAGGGTCTCTAGCTGAGTTAGATGAACAAAATTAGAATAGTACACCACTTCAAAGAAACATTGACACCAAGAATATACCTATAGAGGAAAAAGGAGACCATGTTGCTACTGTACACAATGAATTTTCAATTTCATATCAGCCAACAACTGAAATACAAGGATTGATGATCATTTCAAAGGGAGTTTCTTCGGAGCATATGACTGATTTTGGTGAAATGGATTCAAGTATATCATATGTTCATCAGACTGATTCTATTCATACTTACATAAATGAAGAACTCCATATGGTTGATGCTGACCTACTGATGACAACTAAAAGTAGAAATTTGCAATCTAAGAATAAAAATCAAACTGTCCTGCAAAGTGATGGCTTGGAAGCTTTTTCATGTCAAACACTTTATCACATCATTGAGTTGATATCAACAATGAGCAAGGATATGCTGCTACATGGGAATTCACCACACATGTCAGATTTTGCTTTAGCCACTTTATGCAAAGTTCATCCAGATGATCCACATTCTGAAGAAGCTTGCCTAGACTTTCTATTTTCTTGGGAAGTTGCTACAGCATTCAGTGCTCCAGAACAAGATATGGCTAACCACAAGCTAAAACCCCTTGAAGATGAGAAGATATTTGGTGGCACGATGCAACAGGGTGATGAACTCAAATCTCTAACTGATGGAACTGCAAATCAGGTTATATCTTCCCTCTTCTTGCTTGGTTTTAAAAGTTATCAATTTGATTATGGTGACTTGGGTAAGACAACTTGCATATGGATTGATCATGGCCCTAATGGATTGCCCCAATTGTTGATCCTACATGACCTGTACCCTGAACATGAACCTAGCATGCCTCTTCCTCACTTTTTAGAGTATAAAGATGAATTTACCAGATTTAGGACATTGACCTGCACCCTGTTACTCCTGCATGTCCTAAGAAATAAGTCACGAGGGAGTATTAATACTTTCTATCCAAAGCTTCTGTACATAGTTCTGCTTGTTAGTTTTTAGTTAGTTGTTAGTTGTTTCAGTTTAATTTCTACTTTCTATTTTTCCTTAGTTGTTAGCTGTTGGTAGTTGTTAGTTGTTCTTTCTATTTTCTATTTTCTTTGGTTAGTTGCTTGTATGCTTTGCTTTTCGCTTCTGCGCTTGCTTTGCTTGGATTCTCCATTTCTCGAATGTGGTGGCAGTTGTACAAACCTACAAGTGTTTCTTTGTTGGGTAAGTAATTTGGAATATTTCTTTGAGAAGCCAAGGTTTCCGCTTAGGTCTTGCTGTGGGTTCTGATGTTATATCAGGGAATATGATGTATGTTCATTAGAAAAGAGTTGTTAGTTGGTGCACTTGAAGTATTTTCTAACCATATATCTCTCACACTTTAAACAATCTTGAGGTAGCTAAGTGAGTCTGGGTAATCTTGTGTTAAGTGAAAAAGTTTGGATTCCCATTTTACCACCCACACCAATACTATGGATCTAAATGAGAGTGACAGAAGGTACTAAGTACTACTAGCCTATTAGGTAAAAATAAAAGGTGTTTTTCAACACCAAACCCACTACAAAGTATCAATATGAAGATTATCATTTGAAGACTCTCACATGAAGACTGTTATCTGAAGATTATTAGTATCAGAGATCATCAAAGGCTATATCAAGAAAGAATATCATTGTAGAAGAGTTGTTACTTGAAGAATCATCATTCGCTTCTATCAAGGCTCATCACATCTCAGCATCCAAGCATCCTCCTAGTGGTAAAATGATCCTAACTTCATAGCTTAGCATGATGGATCTTGGGTGAACTTAGGTGCCAAAGGGTGGGAATGAATGCAATTGCACACTCAGGTTTTTAGGATATGGATGGTTGCACTAGTTAGTATTGTTTGATTCTTTGATAAGATATCATGCTTTCTTGTCTAATGTGTGGGAAACACAGAGATTCTGGGTTTGAACTAAAAGTTTATCTTTGAAATACTCTGGAGTATTTCCCAACAAAGTCACCATTTGTTGTGCCTTGCACACATGCCCCATTTTTCCAAATGGAGATCCCCTCTTTTTTTTAGCTTGAAGTCTCAACCTTTTTTGCCTTATGATGATGAGTAAGTAAATTTGTGCTTAGAGTGAAGGATTTGTTCCATATTTGAGTATTTTGCATGCTTGGAGTCATTTGATGTGATGCATGATTGGTTTGGAAGTGTACTGAGTGGTCTTGTGCTTCAAATATAGCCATTTGTTGCCTTTTGCAATGAAATTAGGTGTTACTACATTTTATTCCAAAATCCTATCACTGGATATTGCCCTTGAAATTGCTACTGTAGGATGTGTCAAGTTGAAATTCCTAGTTTCCAAGTCTTAGAGTTGCAAAATTGTGTCAAATTCCACCAAATTTCACTAAGGGGTCCATGTGCCTTCACCCTAATACATGTTCCTAAAGCGTTGATTTGGCTAAGTCTGAAATGTAGTGGAACCTCAAAATTCTAGAATCTGCATATGAAATCCTATGGATCTGGAACCCATCTCAAACATCCTGAAAGTATATTTATAAATATTTAAAGTATAAGAAATTCAATAGCTAAACTTATAATTAAATGTTATTTTAAATATACTTTCACCTTGAGAAGTTCAAAATCTGGCGCTAAAAATGACCCCAACTGCACTTTGCACCAAAAACAGCCTCTACCAACCTTAGCGCTAAAAATTTAATCCAATGACTTTGCGCCAAAAATAGCCACTATCGACTTTCAGCGCTAAAAACCTCACTCATAGACTTCTGTGCAAAAATCATCTTCCTCTGATCTTAGCACTAAAATCACCCCCGACTAACTTCCTTCAAACTACTATTAAGTTGGTCGGCACCAAAATCCCCGCCGGAGGCATCTATTAAAGCTATTGCTAAAATCATAGTCAACCGACTTACGCTGAAAATGACCTTCACTGACTTTAGTCAGATGGAGCCAAAATCCCTACAAGGTCGAATAACCCCAAAATCCCCGCAAGGTCAGACAACCCCAAAATCCTGTCTAGGTCAGTTGGAGGTGAAATCCCCGCTAAGTCAGTGACCCCCCCCAAAATCAGTGCTTTTTGGTATTTTGGGCCAAAAATTGAGATTTTCAAGGAGCAAATTAGATTTTATTGATGTATTTGAATTGCATATCGATTTGTCACATCATGATGAACATTTTACCAAGTTTTGTGGATTTTTAGCACGTTTTACAACAATTAATGCTACTGTACATGAAAAGTCCATCACCCCCAAAAATCCTATTTTTTTACAAAAAGGGCTAGAAAAACATGAAATTAAAGTCTGCAAATGGATTCTAATGACTGAAAAAACTTCCCTAATCATCATTTTGGCCAAATGGGTACTTGAAAATGGTAACAAATGCAGACAGTCATGCAAAAATCACTGGATTTAAGAGGTTAATCATAGAGAAAGTGACAGTGACAACGCGTTGTTTTTGACTAATCCATGACTTCAAATGGACATGTTTTGATCCAAATTGATGGAAAATGACTTTTTTATGATGAAATTAATGCTTGGTATTGTTTATTGTAGGTCTAAGGGCACAAAGGAGTTTGTTGGAGCTAATTGGAGCCGTCTTGGAAGGATGAACACACAGAGGTACCTTGTTGACCTAGAAATGCAGAAACTTCATTTTATCAACCAATTTACTGTTGCACCTACAAGAGGATGTTAGTATGATGTCTGGGATGATGAAAATAAGTCCCCAGAGCTTGAAGACACTGAAGATCATGCCTACATCACTGTTGTTCCTATAGATCCAGTCCAATGTCCTAGTGATCCAGTTTGGGGGTCATAACTCCTAGCTATTTTATGAGAATTTAAACTTCTTGGACTCGTTGGAAAGATAAACTAATTATCTAGTTTAAGCTGCTCAGTTGTTAAGGCTTAATTCCAAGCAACTGATAGAAGTTTCAAGCCCCCATTCCACTCCGTAGGCCTCCGAAAATGCAATTTACTATGATGTAGAAAATACCAAAAATTATATTTTTGATATTTTTCCAAAAATACCACTCAAATGACCTTGGATTGGATTACCAAGACATGCATACAGCTGTCCCAGTAGTCCAGTCATCAAGAATCAGTCCAGCAAGCATCTAGTTGCATATACCTTCACCAAAATACTCCTTTTTGATCCAGTCAGCACTTGGAATCTCGTGAATCCTCATTAGCTCAAGTTTTCAAGCATCATGTGACTCTAGTTTGGCTTCATTAGGCCTTAAAAATTAACTTTTCATCATGTACAACCAAATGGGTATCCATTTTGTCTAGATTCAATGTATTTGCAAGCTGTATTTTGTCTTTTTCCTAGAGAACAAAAGTAAATCCAAAAATGAAACTAATTGTTGTATCTCATTAAATGCCATGTAATCTGGAACGTTGGTGTTAAGTTAATCTCCACCGTCCATTGAAAAACTTGGTATGGTGTCTTGTCTATAAAAGGGTCATCCTTTTCTCTCATTTGTAAGTAAGATTTGATACTAAATTGCTGAGACTTTGCCAAAATACAGTCAATACAAAGCAAGTTTTGTAGGTTGCTGGGAATTTGTGTTTATGTGTTGTCTCATTTTAGTTTTCATGGTTCATATCAATCTGAATTTAATTAGTTGTGCTTTTACAATGATGGGTAAATGTTAAGATATCTGATGAATGCTTTGGTCCATACTGTTAGTGCTTGATCATGGTAAGTTGTTGTGTATAGTTAGCCTGGGCCCTATCATTGAATATAGTTTGGTTGCATTCCACTAGTTAAGCAGGATCATTGTCCAGATGTTTAATGAGTGAATACAATTTGAAAATTAGTAGGATCCTTTGAAGATTGCATCATTTCTTGCAACATTGTGGGTTTCCTCTCCTAGTGAAACAAGAAATGATTTATTGAAAGTATTTGTCTATCTGCAGCATTTTACCCCATTGTGACTGTCACTTAGGATCTATTATCCCTTCTCTCTCTCCTTTTCCTTTTGCATTTTATTTATATCAAGTTTATTAGGTTAGGTTATAAGCAACATCTACATTACAAATCTGTTGAAAGTATCATAGGGTTTCTCAATACATATTGCTGCCATCTTTTATAAACCCTGCATTTTATGTAAGACGCCTTGTTGGCATAGCTAGACATACCACTGAGTCCTTCCAAGTAAGCTAAGACCTAGCTGTATTATCCTTGGGGTAGTCCTATCTTGGGTAGGATACCTTTTTCAAGAGAGGTGTGATACCAGCAATCATACCTGTGTTGTTGCGTGCTAAACCCACCATCAACAGTTGGTAGAGATAGTAAGTCTTGATGTACTTCTATTGTACGAAACAAAGGTGGAGTGTGCTTCTCTACTGGAAATGATTCCTAGGTTTTGGTATAATGGTAAAGGTGTAGTAGTGGATGCAAAAGGTATGGTAGGAGCATTAGCCATTAAATGTAATAAGTATAGGTACTCATGTAATTTTCTATACAAAACATTAATTTTTTTGTTAGTTAGACTCAAATACATTTAAGGGAATAGCATTGTAGTCATTTCTAATGTTCATGGACCAAACCTTGAGAGGGATAGAGAAAAATGTTGGGATGGCCTGAAGACTTTTAGGGACTCTATCCTGGATACCAATTGGGTGGTTGGGGGATATTTTAATGCTACCCTATGTCCTGAGGAGAAGAAAGGAGGGAGATATATTGGCAATTTATGCTCTATTGTCTTTAGGAAATTCTATGATGATCTAACGATGGTTGACATAGCCCCAAAGGTTGGTTGGTTCACCTAGAGTAACAAGAGGGTGGAGGAGGAAAATATACTTTGTAGGTTGGACTAATTCCTTGTTAATTCAAACTATCTACTTTCCCTTGTTAGCTTCATCTCTGAAGTCATGCAATTTGAGGGCTCTAATCATTGGCTGATCCTCCTATATATTAACTTGAGTCAGGAACCGTGACGTATTCCTTTCAAAATGGAAGATTTTTGGTATAAACACCCAAAATTTTAGGGGGGACTAGAGATCTAGTGGAGAATGGAGGTTAAAAGAAACAAGAGGTTTGTGGTATTTAAGAAATTAGGCAAAATAAAAAATTTGGCAAGGGCTTGGAATAAAGGAGTCATGGGTAATGTATTTGAGAATAAATAAAGGTGGAAGAAGAGATAAGTTTTATTGAGAAAGAAATTGCTTTGAAGGACATGTCTCTAGAGCTTAGAGGGAAGGAAAAGGATAAATTAGAGGAACAAAGTAGGATACTCAGGATGGAGGATATCTTCTAGCAGTAGAAGTCAAGAATTAAGTGGTTAAAGGAAGGGGACAATAACACTAAGTTCTTTCATTTAGCAACTAATGTTAGAGGACAATTCAACAAGATCCTAACTATCTAGCTTTCTAATGGCACAATGGTGGAAGATATAGGAGTAATAAAAAAGGAGAGTACAAAGTACTTCAAGGAATTATTAGGTGTTGAACTGATATAAACCAACAGGCATAGGATGACATGTTGAGAAACATTCCTACTTTGGTCGATGAGGTAATGAACAAGGAGTTAATGGATCCTTTTACATTGGATGAAATCAAGACTACAACATTCTTACTGGGGGTTAAGAAAGCCCCAGGACCTGATGGTTTCTAGGCTAGCTTCTTTCAGAGATATTGGGAAATAGTTGGAGAAGATATTTGGAGAGTGGTGGAAGAATGTAGAAGTAAGAAAGCAATGATGAAAGCTTGGAATTCCACCTATTTGGCTGTGGTCCCAAAGACTAAAAACCCTAGATATTTTAATGAATATAGGCCAATCGTGATATGTAATGTGATATATAAGGTAGTCACAAAGGCTACCAGTACTAGGCTAAAGAAATGCTTGGAGAGCATTATCTTAGAAGAACAAAGTAGGTTCTTGAAAGGGAGACAAATCATTGATGGTATAGTTTTGGCTCACGAAACTATACATTCAATCAAGAAGAGGAAAAAGGAAGGAATGATCCTAAAGATCGACATGAATAAAGCCTATGATAGAATCTCTTGGGAGTTTCTAATTAGAGTAATGAGGAAGTTTGGTTTCAATTAGGAGTGGTGTAGTTGGGTGTATATTTGTATCTCTACAACATCTTTTGCGGTATTGATCAATGGGGTGGCCATGAACTTCTTCCCTAATGGAAGGGGTTTCAGGCAAGGAGATATGTTGTCCTTATTCCTTTTTTAAATTGTAGTAGAGGTTCTAGGTAGAGCAATAAGGAGAGAAGTGGATGGGATGTAGATTAGAGGGCTATAGGTCTTAGGTGGAGTTCTAAACATGACGCACCTATAGTTTTTGGATGATACACTTTTCTTTGAGGAAGCAACTACTCAGGAAGCTAGAAGGTTCAAAAGAGTTCTACATAATTATGATCTTTCTATGGGTCACAAGATCTACATAAGTAAGTCCTGAATCTTCTTTTTAAAAGATTTTTGTGTTGAGTCTCTAGATATTCAAAGGATCGTTGGGTTTGAGGTAGATTTCTTACCCAATAACTACCTGGGGATGTCCCTGGTAGACAAAAGAACATCTAAAATAGAATGGAAAAATTTTGTTGATAGAATTCATAACACGTTGGCCTCTTGGAAAGGGTGATAACTCTCTATGGTAGGAAGAATAACACTCATAAAATCTTCCCTTGCAATGGTTCCTATATATACTATGTGGCTAGGATGTTGGAGGACACACAAAAAAAACATTTTGTGGAGAGGATTGGAAGAAGTCTTCAAATATAACCTAATCAAGTGGGACAAAGTGTGTATGCCCAAAGATTTAGGAGGCATGGGAATTAGAAGCCTAAGGAAAATGAATAAGGTGCTAGGTGTGAAACTCTCTTGGAAAATTTATGAGGAGAAGGAGATTATGGAGTAAGATTTTGTAAGCCAAGTATTTACAAAATAACCCTGACAACTTTCTTAAGACCTCCTTAGTCCTCCCTATGGTGTCAGGTATTTGGAATTTTTTGAGAATATGTTGTGAACAAATTAGACCTAATAATATATGGAGACTGGGAAGAGGGGATAATATTAAGTTTTAGAGGGATGGTTGGATTGAGGAGCAATCCCAGAGGAATCATCAACACTTGAGGCCATTGGCTAACATTTTGGAACCAAGGATTGGGATTTTGGTTAAGGATTATATCATAGGGCAATCAGGCTAGTTGCAATGGATCAATCCTGAATTCCAAGAGAAAGAGTTGACAAAAAAGTGGAGGGAGGTTCAGGGAAAATTGAATAGGTTACCTATATTCAGTATGGAGGATAAAATGATGTGGAAAGGTAATGATGTTGGTAGGGTCACAGTTGGCTCTGCATACACACATTTTTTTGCTCGTAGCTCTACCCTCAATAGTGCTATGACTAGGAGAATATGGAATAAGATGGGACTCCCGAAGGCCAACTCATTCTTGTGGATTTCTTATAAAAGGAGACCATTGACTTGGTACAGAATCTAGATGATGGGATGTAAAGGCCCATCCTGGTGTGTCATGTGTAAATCATGGGGTGAGGACAGTGATCACCTATTCATCCACTACACGGTGGTGGGAGAGATTGGAAGCAAGTTCTTGAAAAAGGGGGGGATAACTTGGGCTAGTCCATAGAATGTGCCAAGATTGCTGGAAAGTTGGAAGTTCAAGATCAAAATTCCTAGGTTGAAATTTATCTGGAATACCGCTCCAACAATTATAGTATGGAACCTTTGGGTGGAGTGTAATAGAAGGATTTTTCAAGAGTAGGAAAGGGGAGTGGATAGAATTTGGGATGAGGTGGAAAATATTCTTTCTAAACTAGGGGATGTTCATAAGAAAGAGGAATGTGTAAGGAAATAAGAGCATCCAAGAACGTACATTCAGGATCAATAGTGTCTTCGGTAACTTTAAATTTTATTGGGTTACCTCAAAAACACTATCTACTATGTCACAAGGTGGAAACAGACAGTTTATTTCTCCATCATTGAAACTTCAGAGAAAAGACTGATGCATCTTTACAGTTTCAACAACAGACAACAAATTCAACTTACAGAATCACAACCATGAAAGAATAATAAATAAGAACACATAGATTTACATGGGGAAAACCCTTTCGAGTAAAAGACCCCACACTCCAAAAGCCAGAGATCATTTTATTAATCAGAAACAAAAATACATAGTTACAATACAATATCAGACTCTCAAGCCTTTCATGGAGATTTACATCTTGTTCTTCGTCTGGAGAAGCTCAATAGCAACATGGCAAGATTAGGCTCGCTCTCTCTCAACATTTGTTTCTCCTTTTCTCAGTTCAGTCCCTTCACATACTGTTATCATGCTGCGTACAACATACAACATAGGACTTCCCCAAAGTAGAATATAGAGCTAACTAGATTAAACTCACAATCAGACTCTATCAATCCAAGACTATCTCTCTCCAAACTTGTCTAACTATCTGAGAAACCAATCGCTTCAGTTATGCTCAGCCCAACCATCCAAACTGCCATCTGACTATTCGCATTCGTGAGAACTCATTAGTCACATGTGCACCAGACATCAGTCATAGCCATAGTATATATACACGACCACGTGGAAAGTCTATCGTCGATGCTTTTGCCGCCAACAACCCCAACCGATCAATCATCAACAGACCATCGGAGAGACCAAGACCTTCGGTGTGACTTCATCCTACTTTGTCAACATAGTTCCTCCTGTTGATGCCAAACACCATTAGATAGACCAGGTCACCGGAGTGACATCTCAACACTACACCGATTGAAAAGACCTTGCCGACACCAACCTTCATCAGAGAACACTTACCATCGGAAGCATTTCCAAAAATCAGACCGACAATGCTTCTCACACCGATGTCAAGACCTTTGTCGGTGTAACACGAAGTATCAGAGAGACATCTTCCAACCACGTCGATGTCACTTATCACGTTGATCGCCCACCACAGGAGTGAACCACCATTGAAGTGACCTAACACATCGGAAGGAGATATCCACAACATGCCAATAAGGTTGGTCACGCTGATGTCCAACTATTGGAGTAACACAACACCATTTGTAATAGTCTCTCAGATCACACCGATAGTTCAACATTTTTCTGATGCCTGTAATCTGAGTTACAAGTACTCAACATTCTCCCACTTGACGAAGGAATTACAGGAAACCATCAACGCTTAGAACCAAAGTTAATACTACCTTCACTTCACTGTGCTCATAAGATACATAGAAGCTCTAACAAAACCAACTTCAAAGCTTTCAGAACACAGCCATGAAACCATCCTCCAGAAACAAGATAGAACATTAGCTAGAACAACAATCAGAAAACTGACTACACCCATCCAACTGAACAAAAAACCCACTTGACTAAAAATAGCACACACAGCTAATGCTAAAACATCCAATCACTCATACATTGAAGGTATTAACATTAGTAGACTCATGCCACCTACATATACACCCATCAACTGGAAATACAAGCCCCATGTGTTAACCAGTCAAAGAAGACCAAACACATCCAAGAACTCCCACTACAAGGGTAATGCAGATCTGAAAAAGATCAAGGCATACTAAGTCCACCAGTAGCATCACATAGAAAGTGTAAACATCATGTAGTGCCAAGGAAACATCCACTATGATATGCAAAATCTATAAATTAGATAACAACTCCTCATCACCAGTCTAGAACTCTCCCAAGTTCTCCACACCAACAAAAGAAAAGAGATAACAAAACCTCCATGTCATCACCTAAAAAACATAAGTGAAAACATATGACCACAAACTAGTGATCACCTCAGCTCCAAACAAACCTCAAACCAATGTAGTACGAAACAAACCATCCAAGAAGATTACCAGGACCATAGAGAGTAACTTTGCACATCATATACCTGTAGACAATCCTTCTACATACACCTCTAAATGCCAACTGTGTCAAGTATGATCTCCTTCAAAACACCCCAAAGAGAACATCATAACAACACCCAACAAACATTCAATCTCAAGAGATCACATAAGAAATCAACATGGATTTAAGCTTCTCAATCCAAAGAAGATCAAACTAATCCATTTCCTATTTCAGGAAATCAGCCCATAAAACCATCTCCTAACAATTCTCATCAATGAATGATATCTTTAAACTCAAATGCACAAGGAGATTAATCATGCTATCTATCTCTCACAATGAATCCTCCAAAATGATATATCAATAGTTCAAGATCCATATCTATGAAAGAAAGTATAAAACACCTGAGAGAAACAATGGGCAATACCTCTCAAGTGATAAACTACTGAGTAGACCATGAGCGGGGATAAGAATGCTCCTCCAAGATATATAAGCCATTATGACTCTTGCAAGAGCAATCTCCTCATAGGTCTTTGTTGAACTCACGTCCAACCAAGGTGTAGGCTTCTCAGACTTTCTGCTGAAATCTTCATCAAGAGTAACCATCAACAACACTTCTCTCATCTTAAGAGAATTACAGCCTCACCTTATTCTCCATGTACCCATGGGCATCTGCAAATAATCATATCATGCTAAACTCCAAATGCATCACTGCAACAACATGAAGTAATCAAGCAAAAGATCAATGCATCCAACACATAGAGAATCACCAGACCACTGTCAAAGCTCCAATCATCTGAATCAGGAACTTATCATGACATCATGATCTTACTATCTCCCTTAGGAGATTCCATGCTTCAGGTGAACATAACCATGGTCTCAAGAGCAATGTATCATGCCAAAACTCAAAAGTAGAATTCAAGAAAACACCATGACATGAAACAAACCAAACTCTAAACCAACATCACCTATCAAGCACCACCAACACCTCAGCCAAGGATTTCATGAATCCTTCATGACTCCAAGATGTTACACATCCTCAAATAGTGCCCCTACAAATGCGAAAGAACCCTTCTGCAGCAACAGGATCTAAGAGCTCCTCCAAGTAACATCTGCAACACTAAAGAAGATCATCCACCACTAAGTGATGAACACACAGTCAATGCTAAAGCTCCCACTGAATTGTAGCAACCAAGCTTTCCAAGCAACATGACCAAACATCTTCTCATCTGAAAATCTTCCAGGTCCACATATTATCACATCAATAAAAAACAAATGGCACCAAGATCTCTAAACCAAGAAAATACATCACTGTCAATAGCTTACACAAACCTGTGTATCCAAGCTATTCATGACATCATGATACACATACTTACAGGTCTCCATAACTGACTATTCAGGTACTCAACAACATCCATCCTCTCATCCCGAAGTAGTCACACCAATGCACAAGTGACCAAAGACAAGGCCAGCTAACAAATTTGCATGAACACTGAAATAATCTTGTGGATAAAGACAGTCCACATCCAAGTCATCTCACTATAGCTTAATAGGTGATCAGCGCACAAAACTACATAACTCGTAGATCCAACCAATGTACCTTGCAAACTCACTATCACACTGGAAACTACAAAACTAAGATCTCAAGGAATAGATAACAATGTAGACAACATGACTCAAGCATCAGATTACTTACAAATCTGATTCGCCAAACATGTCCACAACCTGAGCACCATAGTATAGAAAACCAACAAGCATTTCCACAGAAATATTGAATGACATATCACATTCCAACATTCCTATGTAGAGAAAGCATTTCACCTCCTCACACCATGCACAGAGCATGCATGAAAAACTATAACTATATCATCCAGCAACACCCCAAATGCCAGGGTCTAGAAATAGCTTAACTGCAGCTTCACAAAACCACAAGTTTTTCTCTTGACCATGTAAAACCTGCAAAACCACTGTGTTTGAAAAACACCCATGCACATCCATACCCACTTCACATCTAGAAGACCAATAATATGAATCAAGAAACACCATAAAGATTAAACCAGAAAAATGGATCATCATGAATATGCATAACCATAGATTTTAGGGAAAAACTATGAAACCCCTCAAAACTAAGGAACATGATTCTGAGACATGCAAGTACAAAGCATCCACTAAAGGAAATAGTAGTTCAGTAACTTCAGGGCCACTTGTAGGCCAACTCCACAACCACCAATCTGCACATGCATCCGAGAGAGATAGGCTATTATAGAAGCTCTCAAACCATCCAATGATTAACTCCATAGCCTACATGCAATCAGGGTAACAAAAAAGTTATGCCTTCCAATACTAGGACAAAACACCCAGAACAAAGTACATTTCTCCATAGCTAAAAAAGAACCCAAGATTCTCCATATCATTAGGGAGCCTCTCACACAGACACCTAATACAGAGATTTGCTGCATCTCAACCATAGAGTGAAGTATTCCACCCCAAGCATCAAGATTATACCACTGCCAACTAGGAGCCTCAGATCACATCATTTCAATATGACCAGCTCCAGATTCTCCATCTTCACCATCCTTCAAGTGCCTGCTATAACATGAAAATAAGATCAACTGCCAGGCTTCACTCAAACAAGGATCAATAATCAGATGATTCCTTTAGATTTTCTCAAGCCTGTCACACTAAGAAATCATCACAGAAGGAATACCCAAACCTTATACACCAGGAACTCTTACATGCATACACATCCAGCACACAAATGCACATATGTGAACAACAAAGTAGATCCTAGAAGAAGGCTCTGATACCACTTGTAAGGAAATAAGAGCATCCAAGAACGTACATTCAAGATTAATAATGTCTTCGGTAACTTTAAATTTTATTGGGTTACCTCAAAAACACTATCTACTATGTCACAAGGTGGAAGTAGACATAGTTTATTTCCCCATCATTGAACCTTCAGAGAAAAGACTGATGCATCTTTACAGTTTCAACAATAGACAACAGATTCAACTTACAGAATCACAACCATGAAAGAACAATAAATAAGAACACATAGATTTATGTGGGGAAAACCATTTCGGGTAAAAAACCCCACACTTCAAAAGCCAGAGATCATTGTATTAATCAACAACAAAAATACATAGTTACAATACAATATCAGACTCTCAAGCCTTTCATGGAGATTTACATCTTGCTCTTCATCTGGAGAATCTCAACAGCAACATGGCAAGATCAGGCTCACTCTCTCTTGACCTCTATTTCTCCTTTTCTTGGTTCAATCCCTTCACATATTGTTATCATGCTGCGTACAACATACAACATAGGACTTCCCCGAAGAAGAATACAGAGTTAACCAGATTGAACTCACAATCAGACTCTATCGATCCAAGACTATCTCTCTCCAAACTTGTCTAACCGTCCAAGCAACCAATCGATTTAGTTACGCTCAGCCCAACCATCCAAACCACCGTCTGACTATTTGCATTCATGAGAACTCATTAGTCCCACATGCACCAGACATCGGTCATAGCCGTAGTATATATACACGACCACGCGGAAAGTCTATCGTCGACGCTTTTGCCGCTGATGACCCCAGCTGGTCAATCATCAACAGACCATCGGAGAGACCAAGACCTTCGGTGTGACTTCATCCTACTTCACCAACACAATTCCTCTTGCTGATGCCAAACACCATTAGATATACTAGGCTCATCGGAGTGACATCTCAACACTGCACCGATTGAAAAGAGCTTGCCGACACCAACCTTCATCGGAGAAACACTTACCATCAGAAGGATTTCCAAAACTCAGACTGACAATGCTTCTCACACTGATGTCAAGACCTTCGTCGGTGTAACATGAAGTACCAGACAGACATCTTCCAACCATGCTGATGTCACTTATCATGCCGATCGCCCACTGTAGGAGCAAACCACCATCGGAGTGACCCAACACATTAGAAGGAGATATCCACAGCACACTGATAAGGTTGGTCACACTGATGTCCAACTGTTGGAGTAACACAACACCATTGGTAATAGTCTCTCATATCACACTGATAGTTCAATGTTTTGCCGATGCCTATAATATGAGTCACAAGTACTCAACAGAATGAAGGGTGGTGGAGGAGTAGTATGAGTGGGCCAATGAATGGCCTAGATTTAGGTGGTTGGATGGTAAGGGGAGGAGGGGCAACAAAAATAATAATGAGAATGGGTAAAGCATATGGTCCTACCCTGAGTAAGAGAGGATAAAACTCAATTTTGATGGGGCTACCAGGTTACCCTAGCGAGGTAGGTGGAGGTGGAGTGTTTAGGGATCACATTGGTCAACCTCTGGGTATCTATGTGAATGATTTTGGGATAGAGCCCAATAACATTGTTGAAGCTAGGGCCTTATGGAAAGGATTACTGATTTCTTGGAGGAAGGATTGGGGGAACTAATGGGTGGAAGGTGATTCTAAAATAGTGATTAACATCATGAATGGTTGCTCCTCTAAGATGTAGAAATTGGAAATGATAATGGAAGAAGCCAAACATCTCGCTTAGGAATTCAGAAGAATCAAATTCTCCCATATTGGGAGAAATGGCAATAGAATGGTAGACTGGGTGACGAATCAAGGGATTAGCTTGGGTGACATAGGAGATAACATGGAATCCATGTGGTGGGATGAGTTTCTCAAGTTGGTTCTGAGTCTGATCCAAGATGACATCAAGGAGCATTTTCTTGATAAGGGGACAGACAAATAGTGATCTCAAGGAGATAAATAGGTGTACAAGTTTAGTTCAAGTTGATGTTTGAGATGACAGGGCTAGCAGGGGCATTATTAGAAGGTCTGTTGGCAGTGGTGATGGAGCTAGTGATGTGATTGCTAGAAACTTGGGAGGATTAATTGATATCTATCATCATTTTGAGACCCTGTATTGTTTTATTATTGATATCTAGCTCTGCAAGTTTAATGGTGTCATGTGGAGATAAGGTAGGGGCTAGAGGGATGAATGGTGATAAGATATAGGGGTGGGGAAGGAATGTTCACCTAGGAGGCCTAACGAGACAATTGGTGAGGAGATTTGTGAGCAGTTAGGTGGGGGGAAAGAGGGTGGTAGAGGAGGAGTTGCATGTTGGAGAAAAAGGGAAATGAGGCAGGAAGTAGAGAATTTTTGGGGTGGTGTCTATGTATATCTTTATTAATTGTGTGGACAGAGAAATTAGAAATCCCTCACTATGAATCTGGTTGACTAGGATTATGGAGATTTCCAAGAAGATAGATGGTGAGCCTATGGTCAACATTCGTTCCTCCATGGCTAACTTGTTGTTAGACCTGAGACACACAAGGGAAAGGTGGAACTTTTTGGGGCTGCACAAATGATCTCGGTGGCATTGATGCTATCTATGGTGGCTAGTTATATTCTTCTCCATGATGACTTGGTTGATAATTCAAAGCATGCAGAGATGAACCTGTATTTTTTTATGGGTCATCTGCATGATATCCAAGGGAGGAAATTTGACATTTTGATGACTCTGGATAGAATTGTTGAGAAGGTGGGTGTGGTGTGATGTACTAACTCTAACTTTGCAATTAGTCATATTAATTTACTTTAATTAAATTATTTAATTAATTAGTTATTTAAAATATTTTTGTTAGTAGCTAGGCAATTATTTTATTTAGTGCTTAGAACTGTAAAATTTTGTATATGAATAATGTATTGTTGTGTAGATAGAACAATCTTTTTTCTCAAAAATAGAATAAATAATTTTAATAAACTATGTTATTCTAGAAACATCTTATTTAAAATATCTTTCTAATTTTTCATTATGGCAACTCAATTTTTCAAAAAGGACTACAAGATAGAGTGGTAGGTTATGGGCTAAAAATGGGGAAATGGATTTTTACTACGTTTAATATCTCTATCCTTATCTTCTTACAGATTTTTCTATTTTTTAACTTTTAGTTTTTTTCCCTTCCTTTCTTACTTAATTTAATTAATTATCAATAATATTGGGGAAGAAACTAATGACTACATTTTAGAAAAAACTATTTCATGGCCTTTAATTAAAGGTGTAACTAGATATCAAAAGGGGGATCTCTCTCTCTCTCTCTCTCTCTCTCTCTCTCTCTCTCTCTCTCTCTCTCTCTCTCTCTCTCTCTCTCTCTCTCTCTCTCTCTCTCTCTCTCTCTCTCTCTCTCTCTCTCTCTCTCTCTCTCTCTCTCTCTCTCTCTCTCTCTTCCATGGAGCTTGGATTAGTTAAGTGGTTGCACATCATGAGAGTACTTTTCTTTGAGGTATTATATCAGTATTCTAGAATTTTTACTCTAGAGCATGATTCTTGAGGTATGTAACAAAACCATTACAATTGTTAAAAGGCTTGCTAAGAAGGGAAATCTAGTTATTTTTCACTCACAACATTTAGTTTTCATCCCGTAATAATTCATTATGGACCTTGGCACAATCTATGAGAGTTGAACTAGGATCACTTCTAAAACCATATTTACCTTCCACAAGAGAAAAAAGCAAAGAGGAATAATTTGCACAATAAGGATGCAATTAATGAAATGGATTAATGAATTACATGTGAGAACTAGCTTTTATATTTGCAAGTTAGAGAAACCCCTAATATGACTTAAGAATAACCTAAGACTAAAATTAGCCCTAAGTCAACTTAATAAAGTGTAATTAAATATTTAATTTCACCAACACCCCCTTCAAGTGCAACTTAGGGAGAAATGAAAAACATGCAACTAATGCAAAAATGGGTCCCAGCTACAAGGCCATGTTAGGTACCCACGAACAACAAGAATCTCTCATAAAGTGGAGAAAAGGAGAAAAACCCAGTGGGAGAAAACTCCTCTCCAAAAGAGAGAAAATTTCAAGTACATGAACATGTGATGGAAGAAGGACTAATAATAAGACCCCTCAAGAACTGAATTCATCACAAAAGTACAATCATGAATGCCCCCCCATAAGAGAGGAAGAAGAGAGAAGGTCTGGTGACCCCCCCAGAAAGGAGAATGATGAAACCCCATGCGAGGAAATGAACCCTTCCAAAATAGAGATGAGAAGAGAGACCATGCAGCCACTCCTCAAGATGACTCCTGCAGTGCTAGAACATGCTCGACATAGAATAAAGATGAAGACCCATGAACGTTGAACAACATTCCTCCCCTTGGGAAGAAATAGAACTGCAAATGTGTGCATAATGTTTTCTCATTCAAGAAAATATAGGAAGAAGGATAAATGTCTCTGAACTCCGCACATGATCTAAAGACAATAATGATGCTCTGGAAAACTACTCAAATGTCTCCAATCCACTGTCAAACTGTGACTGAAGAAGAGGAGGATGAAGAACAATATCTGAAGCAGATGATGGTGATGCAACTCCATCGAAGCCGTCATCAAATAGAAGACAAATGTCCTCAATGTGATCCTCCAAATCTGCAAGGTGGGACTCTATAAACAACAATGATATATCTAGTAGATATATGTCCCAATGAGCTATCTCTAGAAGACTAATAATGTCCTACTACAAAGAATTTGATGTAGCAATAGGTAATAAAGATGTGATCTCTATAAGAGGAGAAGGAGAAGCAAGTGAAGTCTCTGTGTCATCTAAACTAGCAAAACCTGTCAAATATTCAAGCTCCTCAACTGTATGATCACCAAAAGGAATGCAATCTGCATCATCAAGGGGCGTGTGGCAATCCATAGCAAGATCATTTTGAAATGGAGAGATATGTGGTTTGCCATAGATCTCGCAAATGCTAGTCCAAAGAGTGCGTGGGCACTCAATATGTGAGATAGAACACATAGTGTCATAATCATCACTAGAACCAATCAATCCTACAATATGATCAATATAATTTCCCCATGCAGATTTCCTCCCAGGTGTATCTGGTTTAGGTATGAGTCCATAAAGATAAGGCAAAAGATTAAGCCACCTGACATGTGTCAAGATGCCCTTTCGCCAAGACTCATAATTAGCCTTACCCAATGTTACCACAGAAGGATGAATAGAAAAACCCATGATATCTCTTCAAATAAATTATATCATAGATCAACAATCTGAATATGTATTAATACTGATAAATGAAACACAACAAAACAAACAAAACTTCTCCAAGTGCCAAAATGTCTAGAATATCAAACAAAAACCATAAAAATGACAAACTGAATAAAGAATACCTGAGGCTAAATCTAAAAAAAGTGCACAAATGGTTGTGTAGAACTCCTCAATACCTTTCCAACGCCGTAAGAATCGCAAAAATTAGAGATCACAGAAAAAACATATGAGCTCGAATACCAAAAATAGTATCTGGACTTCAAATAGTAATAAATATCACCAACATCAAAATCTGAAAAAACTACCTAAACCACTAGATTGTTCTTAGAACCAGCTTTCAGACACCTATTTGTTTGTGAAAATCTGACTTCATTTGCTCACGATATGACAAAAACAAGAAGACCCCCTGAAACACAAATTTGAGCAAAAAATAGCCCCCTAGTGCTAAAGTTGGCGGACTGTCACCAAGGTTGGAAAAAGTGCCATATTTGGCAGATTTACTAAAATTTTCACTAAACATGATGCAGTCGTGGGAGAGATTTGTTTTTTTTTTTGAAAAAAAGATTTTAAAATATATGAATGGATATATTTTATTTTTGTTTGTTTTGAAAAACTTTTTTTTAAAACAAGCAGAACCCATTAAGTGGTCCACTACCCAAAGCAAAAGGGCATGGCCTACAAGGGGACACAGGGCCCTATGTCACCCGCAGTACCCCTGTGGTACAGGGTACAGGCCTACGCGTTGCGCTGGTTACCAAATTTTCCTTTGATTTTTTCAAACTTCTAATAATGAAAAAAAAAAACTTGCTTTTTTTAAAATTGATTTTATTTTTTAAAACAAGTAAATAAATTTAAAAAAATTCTGAAAATTTCACCTCGTACTGCGTGCTAGGCAGGCCGTATGGCTTGCCTAGAAAACAATTTCCCCAAATGATCTTGAGGCAGATTTTGATGATTTGATAGTCAATTTTAAGGTTTTTGGGCCTTCTAAGCGCAATGGTAGGATCGGATTTGGCCCAAAATGCTTTTAAAATTAGCTTTCCTTCAGATTTTGAAAAAAAGCACCTGCTAAAACCATTGCAAATCTGGCCTATGAAGCTTAAATCAAGCCAAATAAAAGGCTAATCTAACTATTTTGACTACTCTGAATCTAATGGAATATTTTGTTTTACATAGAAACACACCCAAGAAATGGATCTTGCTTGAATTTTTCTCCAAATTTGAGAAGGGGCTTGAAGATCTGGAGCTTTGATACCATGTGAGAGTTGATGATTAACTCAAAACACCAAGATCACTTGCAAAACCTAAGATTTACCTTCCACGAGAGAAAAAAGCAAAGAGGAATCATTTACACAATAAGGATGCAATTAATGAAATGGATTAATGAATTACATGTGAGAACTTGCTTTTATATTTGCAAGTTAAAGAAAACCCTAATATGACTTAAGAATAACCTAAGACTAAAATTAGCCCTAAGTCAACTTAATAAAGTGTAATTAAATATTTAATTACACCAACACAATCTTCCATTATATTATACTGTAGACACCCAAAAATATCCACCTTGTCACAACATTGCATCAGTTAGGCATCTTGTAGCATGTTTGCCCTAGGTACCCCATGTTGCCATCATAACCCCTTCGCCATCCTAACATTTCCTCTAATAAATTAAATAAATATAATATTTATTTAATATTATCCCATCCCTTTTGCATTATTAAATAAATAAATTTTATTTATTTATTTAAATCCTCTTTCCTCTTAAATTAAATTAAATAAATATTTTATTTTATTTAATTTATCACTTTTATCTCCACATGCCTCATAATTTAAATAATTTTTAAAATTATTTATGACTCACTAACCTACCATTTCTATCTCTCAACATGACACCAATCTTCTCAAGTTAACTCAATCACTTTCTAATTCTCTCTCGAGTTAACTTGGCCCACCTTCCATTTCCAACTCTAATTATTTCTCAAATCCTCTCTAGTTAACTTGATTCACTTTCCAATTCCATCTCCCAAATCACTCACCTACCTTCCATTTTTTTCTCCCAAGTTGCACAAGCAACTTTCCAATTCAATTATCACTCACAAAATGGAAGGTTTATCCTTCCATTCTCTCATATTTTCCTATAAATTAGCTCATTTCCATGCCATTTGTATGAATGAATCTTCTAAGCACTGTTACTCTACCAAAATTCTGCCTCATCCATCACCTACCTATCTTCTTCATTTCATTAATCTCAATCCTATCATCTCAAATCAAATCGTTAAGTTGCAAAACGTGAGCAATCAACAATCAAATCAGCTTTATTGATCAAACATGCATGCATCAATCGTTTCCAGGTATCGAGTATTCAGAAGATTTGGGTAAACATGTATAACATTTGATTTTTTTATCTTCTTTCTTTTGTCCAAATTTCACCGTCTACAAAATGGCACGCCCGGTGGGACCCACTTCGCTTGATCATTTTTACAGGATTTTGTTGTGAAATTTTGCATGTTTTCTAACCCTCTTTTGTCAATTTTGTCAAGTTTTGTGATTTAATTGTTACAGATGGCTTCTTGGGCAAAAATCAACTGCACCATTGCATCCAAGAGGCTGATTGCATGAAAATCGACTAAAAATTTAACTATATTTCATCGCTACAAAATTTCTTGTAAAATTTTGAAAATTATTTTAACTTCATAGCCGTATTGTATGGATCTATATGGTTCCATACAGCACTGGTCTGTCGTGGGGTCTCTGTGAAATGGTTGAGGTGTTCGGGGTAATGAATTTGTGCATCTTGTAAGGTTTTTCTCAAGTTTTTATTTGCTATCTGCAACATTGCATTCTAGTCAACCTTCTGCAGACAACCCTTGTCAACTGATTACAAAAAACCTCATCCACCCTCTTTCCCTTTGTCAATCATTGATTGCAAAAACCACCATCTACATAGTTGACCACCATCTGCTTACTCCCCTTGTCTGAGTCAGTCATTGCTTAGCAGGAGAAAATATTCGTTTGAAAGTCTAGAAACCCTTATTAGTCCTTTGTCCTGACCAAAATCCCCATTGGTTATAATCTTTAGTCATCACTTTCGCAATTGTTGACCACCCCTTTGAAATCTTAAAGTTGTCACCACTCATCAAAGCTCATCAAAGTTGTGGCCATCTCTGTCACTGATCAAAGCATGTCATAATCCTAACTCCACTGCTAAATATCAGTCGACGTCAAATCTTTACTCTGTCGCCTTCTTAAAACCCTTTAATTCGTAGGCATTTAAGCTTCGACTTACCTATCGAATTGTCCTTTTCCTATTGCCATAGTCATTGGCAGTTTGGTCAACTTATATGCTGACTGTCTAATCTTAAATCTCAACCTGCAACCCTCCTAAAACCTCGACCACTGTTGTTAACTATCTGACCACTTCCCATTACACTTCAAAAGCTAACTTTGACTCCTCACATCCTCAACTCTCCCATTGACCTCTTTGACCCTATATCAACATGAAGCCACTTTTGGCATAGCATTTAGGTCAAGTTTCAACTTTAGATTTTAAGTTAGCATTTAGGTTTTTTTATATGCTATAGTTAGCATTATAGATTAGTTGTGGGCTTTTGAGTCTTAAAAATCTTAAGGGGCGTGGGGTCCATTTTCAAGCTTCCAACTTAAATGAGTATGTGTCACAAGAAGCAAAAACATCAAAACAATTAAAAAAGTCAACCTGTCATCTCAAGCTTGCCATAGGAGGGGTATATTTTTCTTTTTGCCATAACAGGAGCATATGGAGGCTAAATCACGCAAATGGATACTCTTCGGAAAGGTAATTCTATGAAATTCACAATGGAGTATGTTTGATCAGGTAATTACATCATTTTATTATCTCTTTTATAGTCAAATTTTAGGTTTTTTTGAGCTTTAATCTATGGTTTTTTTTCTTGAAAACTAATAATTTATCAGTGCAGCTTGTCAAAGAATGGAGAAAACAAACTACTAATCTATCTTCTACAGGTACGAGTGGTCAAAGAACAATCATTTCTCACTAAAGTAGGCACACTTCATTTTGGTGCTTTAAAATGAACAATCTATTTTCATTGTGTCTACTTTTCATTTCTTTGCTTGCTTGCTGAGTCTGTTTGTAACCTAATTTAGCAATAGAAGTATCCTCTCCCCGTGCCTATCCAACAAATCTGAGGTGCATGAGAAACTGTTGCTAACTCTAGAGGGCCTACCTTCCCATTGTGAGAATGGGTATGACCCAAGTGAAAATAGGTCAAACCCAGACCATTCCAAGCTGCTATATAAATAATGTGTTTATGTCGAAAGTCACAAATGACAGGTGTTGTTCTGCTATACTGATGAATGTTTCTCCCAAAACCTGCAGAGCCTAACCTCTGTAAGCTAGGAAGCCTCCTTAACCAAGTGAATCGCTGCATGTATAGCCACCCGAACAGAAACCCTAACTAAAAACCTCCATGTAGAAGCTAAAAACTATTAGATGTTGGTACAAGAGGACAAATGATTAGGCCTCTAATAGATGTCCCACATTTTTGTGGCTTATGGCAGATATAGCAAGGTAACTCAAGATCTACATGTCTTGAGGACCTAGAACTTGGTGTGCTTGAGAAGTGAGTGAACTATAAGGGGGAGCTTGTGCCCTAGTTCCTAGAGCTATACACCATAAGTAGACACGGCTGGGTAAAACTAAGTGGGAACCCAACAGATACTATCCTTGCTTAGCCTAGGGTGTACACATTGATCATTGTATTTGGTGTGCATGCATGTTCATGTGAGATCTTGTGTTTGATATTGCCATATCATCCTTAACCTACTTGTCATAATACATTTTCTAATCATTACACTTCATCCAATCACATCATCCCATCATCCTATCAATCTGATCAATCCACCCCAAGCAATCACATCCCAATCATTCAAAGTATTCATCATAACCCTAATCAAACATCTACCAAGAGTTACACCATGCCAACCTTAGAGGACATAGTGCAAGAGATCATTCACATCCTTCACCAGGCACCAAAACCTCTAAGCCAACAAATGATTCAAAGGGTCCATCGCATAATTCAGCAACTTCAACTTCAAGCAGGCCAATCACCTCACATGCAACATCTCATAGCCATTTGCCAATCACAGACCCAACAAGTACATCATCATCCCTTATCCATTTAACACCAACCAATTCCACCTCATTCCTATGTGGAATCCCCTTCCATTTCATACCAACCCAATCCGTCCATATATTATAACAATTCCACATCACCTTGTCTTATTCCTTATCAATCTAATCCCTCTGCCTTTCAAATCACTTCCACATCACATTATCCTACACTTTCCCATAACAATGTCACATCACCTTATCCTACATTTTCCCATAACAATGCCACATCACCATACCCTACTTCTTCCAATATCTACCATTATCCACAACAACCCATACCCCAAAATCTTTTACCTACACATCCTACCATTTCATCTCTTCATCAAACCCATTCACAAGACTATTAGTGGCCCCCACAACATGAACATGCAAATTCAAATACCCCTTTGTCTATAAGCCAAGTCAACCCAAGTCCACTTTTGCAACAAGACCTAATAGACTTAAGTCCACCTATGCAACAAGACCTAATAACCTTTGACTCAAGTCTAAGTGACCCTTTGTACATAAACCAAGTATCCTTAAGTCTGCCTGTGTTGGAAGACTTAATAGCCTTTGATGAGGGAGACACCAACCTAGAGCAAGCATCCTATAAACACCTCCCATCACCATCTGATTGCATGCCAACACATGAGCCTACTAGTCTTATCTTAGCATCACCATGTTATCCTACTCCTAGTTCTACCCCATCTACTCCCATTACCCCTTCATCCAATCCAAATCCCAATCCATCTAACCACATTATCCCTCCCTCCAATCCTATTCCTACTCCTGAGCCTCTAACACCATCTACTCTTATTATCCATCCCCTATATTGTCCCTTCACACAGACCCTAAAGAAGGATGTGATCCATTGGCTACTAGCTAGGAACAACTTGTCGCCATGTCAAACACCTATCTTAGCACCGAGCAAAGAGTCTTCTAATGACATGCCTAGACCTTCAAGCCTATCATGTGACCCACAAGCTATTGAGCCTATTCAAGAGCCTTCTATCATGAGCCTAATTCAAAGTCCATCATATTCCCTCATGAATGAATATCAAGAACCCATCAAACTTAGCCAAGAGTCATCCCCTTCTACTCAAGTAACCCAAGAGGTATGTCGAGAACATTATCCTAAGCATGTGGAAACATCGAGTCTTCATTCAAATCAAGATCAAATCCTCCTAGTCACCCCATTCATAACATTTACCTCTTCCATGATCAAGATGAACTTACCCATGAAGAAGCTATCCATGAGCACCTTGATCTTATTCATAATCCTATACCCATCCCTAAGAAAGATATCCAACTTGCTCCTATCCATCCTCCATCTAACCCTAATGAGACAACGTCTGCCTCCCAAGAACACATAAACATAGAAGATCAAATCAATACCTTGGATCATAATGAGCAAAACCAAGATCCTAATGATCCTCCATCACCTACTATCGACCCTATTGCAACACCACCATCATGTCCTATTAGTCTATCTACCTTTATCCATGAGTGTTCCTCCTTAGAACACGAACAACCTTTATCCACTTCACCTTCTCCATCTAATAAGGAACTCATGTCTAGTGTCCCACCTACAGCTAGTCCCATTGTCGATCACATGCTTCAAAACATGAACTACCAAGGTAAGGGTTTAGGCCCTCTTGAACAAGGTATTTTGGAGCCCATCCATGTCAAAGTCCCTTCGCGCTCATTTGGCCTTTGATACACACCTTAGGGTCAATAATCTAATGATGTTGGTAGTCCCTCCATCCATCCTAAGTCCACCACTTCCTACATTAAATCCCATCACATACCCAAAACATATGTCACTATTCCACCTCCATCATCCTATAAATGTCAAAAGCATGTGACTGTTCACCTTCCACCATCCAATTTACCTCCATTGCTTCCAAGTCCTAACATCCCTCCATCCAATTTACCACCACTACTTCCAACACCTAACGTTCCTGTCATCCATAAATACTCTAAAAATCCCAATCATGACCAACAAATGTACATATTGTCTAAACAAGGAGCTTCCACCAACCCCACTTCCACCATACCTATGGGATTCAAAAGAAAAAATTTGGATGCATCTACCAAAGAATCAAAGAAAAATCCATCTCAAAAGTTGCATACACCCACACACCTCCAAGCAAAATTGAAAAAGGTGTGGGTCCCCAAGCAACAAGCAATTACCTCAAAAGATGCACAAAAGCCGCATATATCCCAACCTATACCTCCACAAGCAAAGTCAAAAACTAAAATGGTATGGGTCCCTAAGCAACAAGCCATCAAGTCAAATGAGGCATGCACCTCTCATGAATCCCAACCATCTCCTTCCATCCATTCCATCCAAAAGCAACAAAATCCTCCATCCCACATGCAAAGAAAAAATCATTAAAATATTGAGTCTATGTGGGTCCCTAAATGCTTACATCATCCATCTCCTAAACAAACATCCCCATTGCTTCCTACACCACCATCTAACCAAAAGCTTCAATGTTTATCTCATGGTGTGTGCAACCGTTGGTCATGATTCCTTTCCATCCTGCAACACTTCCACATACCTCCATCTCCCCACCTTTCATTTATTATCCTACATATCTTCCACATCACCTTTCTATGGTCCATGCTTTTGCACAAGCCCTCCATCCATAAGTCCTACATGATCCATAATCCACTATTTCCCTTCATAATCCACATCATAATCCATTATCTTCCCTACATAATCCACATCATAATCCACTATCGCACCTTTCATAATCCACCATCAACCTAATCTATCTTTCATGAAATCCCCTACCAACATCTCTGAGCACACTTGACATGGTCCATGCAACGACATCTTTCTAGGGGGACTATCACTTTTCATGGAGCTAGACACTTGAGCCCCTTTCATCGATATCCACCTATCCTATTCAAAAAAGTCAAAAAAGTAAAAAAAAATAAAAAAAAGTAAAGAGAAATCCCTTCATCCAACGGTGAAAACCTGGCAAATAGGCACCCTGGATAAGTACCATGATGAAAACCTAGCAAATAGGCATCATGTGTAAGTTGATCTTCTAAGTCACCTATACTTGGGGGCACCTTGTCTCATCCTACCTATCATTTCCCATCCTATCGTATCCTACCATACCATTTCCTACCATCCTTATCCATTACATTTATACACCTACCATACTGAGTCCATTAATCTTTCCTCTTCTTGATCTTGATAAAGATTGGGGGAAAAAATGTTGAAACATGCTTAGAAAAAATTCTTGATGTACCTTATCCCTTCCAATCCATCCTGTCATCCTATCACAATCCCATTGTCATCAGCTCAATCCTATCACTATCCTATCATCCTGAGCCTTGTCATGAAAAATCCCAAGCATACTATCTAGAATGGGGCATGTTATTTCCTATGCGACACAGTCTCTGAGATCACATCCTAGCTCTCTTATGCATACATATAATGTCCCCTATTCTTTTATCTAATCATTTATCATGAGTCTTCCTTTCCATCCCTTACCGCCCATCCTTTTATCCATTCATCCTAATCCATCCTATATCCTTTCTTGCACCTAGATTTGGTTTTCTCCCTTGTCATTGGCATTTCGCATAAAGGTTGTACAAATTGTAAATCCATTGACATCCCAAAACATTTAAAAATCCAAAAAAAATCAAAATATTATCAAAAAAATCCATAAAAATTAGAAAAAACCCATAAAAATTACAAAAAGCCTTGAAAAAAAATCCATAAAAATTAGAAAAAGCCCTGAAAAAAATCCATAAAATTATAAAAAGACTTGAAAAAAATACAAAAAATATTAGAAAAAGCCCTAAAAAAAATCATCATACTATCCTAAAAAAATCCAAAAAATCATCCCAAATATCTCAAAAAATCCAAAAAAATCATATAATGTCCTAAAAAAATCCAAAAAAATCATAAAATGTCCTAAAAAAATACAAAAAAAAAAATCCCAAAATACAAAAAAATCATAAAATCCAACAAAAATCCAAACAATTATCAAGGTCAGTCATCAAAATCAATCAAATCATTCAATCACCAAATCCAATTCAATCAATCAAATCATCCAAATCAAATCGAATCAGGTCAATCAATCAATCCATCGAATCAATTCTTCTAATCAAATCATCAAATCAATCATCAAACTCTGATCAAATCAAAATCACTTCCTCGAATCATCAATCCATCACATTAAATCTAATCAAATCATCAAATCAAATCAAGCCAAACTTTTAATCAAATCAGCAACCAAATCAAATCAGGAATCAAATCATCAATCAAATCATTAATCCAATCATTAGTCCAATCATCAAATTTAAGATTCATCAAAATCAAATCATCAAATCAAGCCAATCTCTCAAATAAACAAAATCACATCAACATCATATATCAATCAATTAATCAATCAATCCAATCAATCAACGAAAATCAAATCAATCATCATCACCATCAATAAAACACCAATCAGAACTACATATCATCTCTATCATTAAGTGCCTTGATCCTGTGGATACGGGTATGTAGGCAGTCTGGAGTACAAAGGAAGTGCCTAGATTCAGGCACAGACAATATTCCTCTTTCTTCCATCTCTCATCTTCTTCTATCAGCAATCTTCATTAATTCATCTATCCTTCAAATAAATTCTTCCAATTAAATCATTTCTTCAAATCTCCAATTCATCACTTTTTCCAATCAATCTCATTATCAATAAACTCAAATGCAAGTCATCCTCTATCCATATTAGTCAAGTCAATCAAGCTTGTCAAATTATCTAATCACAATCCTTGGTCTTGATCCTAATCTTGTTGTAAACCCATTCAATTAATCAATCAATCAATCATCAATCATCCTTATGTTGATCTAGGGATATATCGTTCCCCGCCATGACAACACTATCATCATCAATCAATCAACAATCAATCATTGGTTTATAGCTTGACAAGGGCAATACCTTGTTTGTTTTTGTATCATTTGTGCATGCTTGCTTGCTTGCTTGTGTGTGTTATCATTTTTGCATTTGCATCTATATCCAACTCAGCTAATATTCATATCTTGTACCTAGACAAGGTTGTATTACGCTGGGGCATGGGACACATTATCACCTTGGTCCTTATACCCTGGTTCATAACGTTTGTGCTAAATCAAACATATGGTTGCTCACTTTCATTGCAGTATAACACATCCTTCCTTTTCTTCTATCCATTTCCTTATCTTTCTTCCCTAACCAATCCATTTCATTTCGAGAGCCTACCTGTGTTTGTTCAACCCACCTATCCTCTTGAGGAGGCATCATCATCCTATCATTCCATCATTATCCTATCTTTCCATCATCCTTCTTTCTCTATCCATACCTTAGCTTCTTTGAAATGATGTTACTCGACATAGATTTCATCATCTAGAACATCATCTCAAAGAGGGGCAAAATGTAGACACCCAAAAATGTCCACCTTGTCACAACATTGCATCAGTTAGGCATCTTGTAGCATATTTGCCCTAGGTACCCCATGTTGCCATCATAACCCCTTCGCCATCCTAACATTTCCTCTAATAAATTAAATAAATATAACATTTATTTAATATTATCCCATCCCTTTTGCATTATTAAATAAATAAATTTTATTTATTTATTTAAATCCCCTTTCCTCTTAAATTAAATTAAATAAATATCTTATTTTATTTTATTTACCATTTTTATCTCCACATGCCTCATAATTTAAATAATTTTTTAAATTATTTGACTCGCTAACCTACCATTTCTATCTCTCAACATGACTCCAATCTTCTCAAGTTAACTCAATCACTTTCTAATTCTCTCTCTCGAGTTAACTTGGCCCACCTTCCATTTCCAACTCTAATTATCTCTCAAATCTTCTCTAGTTAACTTGATTCACTTTTCAATTTCATCTCCCAAATCACTCACCTACCTTCCATTTTTCTCTCCCAAGTTGCACAAGCAACTTTCCAATTCAATTATCACTCACAAAATGGAACGTTTATCCTTCCATTCTCTCATATTTTCCTATAAATTAGCCCATTTCCATGCCATTTGTATGGATGAATCTTCTAAGCACTGTTACTCTACCAAAATTCTACCTCATCCATCACCTACCTATCTTCTTTATTTTATCAATCTCAATCTTATTGTCTCAAATCAAACCATCAAGCTGCAAAACGTGAGCAATCAACAATCAAATCAGCTTCATTGATCAAACATGCATGCATCAATTGTTTCAAGGTATCAAGTATTTAGAAGATTTGGGTAAACAAGTATAACATTTGATTTATTTTATCTTCTTTCTTTTGTCCAAATTTCACCGTCTACATATACAAATCTTCATCGTTTATCTGGTGATGTCTATATCTCCCTTGGAAACAATATGACTTTCACTTTAGCTAAATGCAATTGTTTATTCCTAAATGTTTTAGTTAATTCAGAATCAATAAATGGGAATCATTCTTTGCTTAAATCAATTTTTTTGTGTTTACTCTACATTTATGTTCTTAAACTAGCATTCTAGCCATGCTCTTATAGCTTGGATAATATCCTTGAATGTTTTTTTTTTAAATATTAAAACATTTTTTTATCCTTGGGCACCTTGGATGCACCTAAATAGTCTGCTAGGTAAGAAGATCAAATATTTCCCTTTTGAGCATTCCAGTGAGCTCTATTTATGGAGGTTGACTTAAAACTTTCTAAACTTATGTATGGGTTTCTTTTGGAACTTGCAAATCATACATGAATATAGGCTTAGTAGTATTTTAACATCACTGTTTTTCTAGGTTGGATCCCAAGTGACCACATTTCTTGAGGCATTCTGCCAAAAAAAATAGTTCTTTTCCTTTATTGATGGGGCTAAAGTTTGGACCTAAGGCTTGGAATGATTTGACTTCAACTAGCACTATTTGTGCATGTAGGGAAGAAAGTAATCTATGATAACTTTTAACTATAGTTCAGCTCATGAACCATATATTTTTTTACCTGATATGGTGAAGAACCATATATTTTTTTACCTGATATGCTTCACCAGTTGCAACTTGTCATGTTTTTCCATAGTCATATTCATGGTATATTATGTGTTTAAAATCTAGAAGCTGAGACCCAAATTGGCACCTATAATGTTAAGTTATAACTCTTGCAACTACAACATCTGACAAAAAAAAATTCCCTTTGTTAGGCTTTGATGACATCCCTTCATCACTGTTGATCAGGCACTGCACATCCTTTATAGCATAAGCCTTTTTTCAGATTATGGTATTTAGTACCATCAAATTATCTTTTCCAAATTTCCATCATGCAGAGGAGAAGTCTAGATTTAAAGCAATTCTTGCCTCAATATTTTGCCTTGCATCAGTTAGTAAACAATTAGTTAAAACAAGATTTAATCACATTCCATCTTGGCATATTAACATCTAATAAATTATTTTCTAGAAAGATAATTATTGAATTGTTTTTATATAAAATGTTCTATTTCCTGTGGAGATGTTACTCCTTTTAAATCATAGGAAATGCTCTTTTTTCATATTAGTTAATAGAACATTATTTCTTTTGAAGGGTTCTAAGT
Organism: Cunninghamia lanceolata; assembly: GCA_027924645.1. Lineage (NCBI taxonomy): Eukaryota > Viridiplantae > Streptophyta > Pinopsida > Cupressales > Cupressaceae > Cunninghamia > Cunninghamia lanceolata. Next base: position 11,310,782 of record BSBN01000108.1, read on the forward strand.
TTAAATTCTCTTCCATTTAATTATTTCTATCCTTTTGTTATCAATTGAAATACCTGATATTATAGTCATGCTTGGCAAAACAATTAATTTCTAGTTTCTTGTACTCCTAGAATCAAGGGTCGATTTCATAATTTGGTTACTTTCCTATATAATTGTTTTAGCAACCTTCTCAAAACTTGAAGGGAACTCATAGTTGTTTTCTTTGCATTAATGTCATGTTCAATAGGGTTACAATGTTGTTTACTTTCTAATATTGAATTAGATCTTGGCAAATTTTTTCCATACATCAAGTAACTCAATACCTTGCTTCTACCAAATTAATAATTTGAGGATTGCCTACCCAATTTTAGTAAGATCGTGTTATTATGTTCATACATGGTCATATTTTTCTTGGTGGGAGTATTAATGATGTGATCATAGAGGTTGTCAAGTTAGTTAAGTCCTTTTGATAGTCATACTTCGTTTTGCATGGGATCTCTTCCACCTAGGAGATTTGGGGTGTTCATCTTGAACTACATTAGTTTAGGAATATCACTGTGTTCTTGTATTCAGTTGAAATTACCAAGAATTGTAGTATAGTGAATATCATCACCAGTTCTTAAGAGATCCACTACATTATTGATAATATTGTTTTGGTATCATTCAATGGGTGTTGAGCATAGAAGGAAGCTTTGATGCCATTTGTAAAGATATCAAAGTATGAGACTTATATTTTTACATCAAATAGGATCAGTGGACGATGATCATATGTTGACTTATCTTATGCATTGTTTGAAGGAATCATTATTGAATACCCCCATTATGCTTTGTGATTCATCAATTGATAATATAGTGTATGTCAAGTAACTTGACTAAATAAATTCTTTGGACCAATGGGGTCAATTTTTTATCCAAGAACACTTACTGTCGTATGCTCTCACCTCACCTTTGAGGATCTTGGTGATTAGAAAATAGTAAGTGTTCTATAAAAAAAACCCACCTGTTAAGTCCAAGCAAACAGGAAAACTTCCTTAGACCAAAAAACATTAGGTAAAATTTATCATTATAAAAATACAAGACTTAACATCAAACACCCCTCATAGGTGTTTGCTTTTCTATCTTACTAACTTTGTCCCTATTTCACCTGAGTAGGTGGTAGCTGAAAAAGAACTATCTGGGGAAACTGAACCATAGAAAGGGTTGTGTACCCACTCATACAGTTACATAAACATAGAACAACTAGAACTACATATACTTATGCATACTAATCCTTGAGTAGCTTGATCCTGTGGATACAAGGTATGTAAGCAGTCTGGGAAACGAATGATGTTCCCAACTTATGCAGGTACCTAGATTATGTGAGGAGTAAAACTTATCGTGTTAGAATAGAATTGGTTATTTCTAAACTGGTAGCAATATAAAAATAAATGTTCTCTTCTGTTTTAAGTACTTTTTTGGGTTAGGATCCAAGAGGGTCCTTACAGAAGGTCATGATATCTTGTGGATGTGACTCAGAGGATGATGTTGTTTGGGAAGCTATGGACCGAAATGCTAAGGTAGGTGAAATTAATTGTAATAATATTTCTCACGGGGATGGATCTGTGTAATTTGCCCACCCTTGCATAGATTGTCCAACAATGTTTTAGTCAGGTGGGATTGTTGGGTTAGCTCTTTTTACAGATAGACTTGGGTGATAGATTTGAATCTCTACTGGTTTAAGACAATATACTTTTCTTATGTGTTAAATCATATGGATTCTAGGTGCACACCCAATTTTGGCAAGTTCCTGTCCACTTATAACTAGGTTATATATCAAAAAGAGTAAAATGAAAAGAAAATATTATAATAATAGGTGCTTAAGTAAAGAGTTGCACATGAAAAGGTGAGTTATTTTAATTAGATTTCTATTGATAGGTAAAAAATAATTTTAATATCTTTCTTTTTAAGTTTTCTAATTTGAGTTTTTGGAAACATGAAAAAGAATGTGTTATGCCTTACATACATGCCCCGTATTTTTCTTGAGTGACCTGGGGACCCCCTTCTTTCTTTCTTCTCTTTCTTTCTTGGTTTTGGTTTTTCTTGAGTGTTTTGCATCTTTTATCCATTTTTGGGTTTTTAACTTTTCCTTGGGTTTGTGTTTTGACCTTCTTCTTTAAGATTTTGGCCCTTTTTATTTAGGCGTCAGGGTTTTCCAAAATCCTGAGATCCCGGGTCCAGGATCTGTTCCTAACCTGGCCCTTTTCACTTTTAGTGCTGAAGTTCCAGTTCTTCCTAAACTCCTGACCTCATCATTTTGTGTTGTGTGTTTTTGGACTTTTAGGATTCTGGGGAACTTTGGAACCCCAGAACCAAGTTTCAAAGTCTGAGTTCTTCCTAGATTCCCGCTCTTGTGTTACCTGGCACACGATTCAAATTTAATTTTAATGTATTTAAATTGATTTTCTCTCCATTTTGCATTCAAAATATTAGATTTTTTCAAGCAATTTGAGCTTTAGCACCCCTACATTTAGTTACTTGGAATTTACAAGGGAGATTGTTGATTTGGAGGAGAATTCAGAGCTTGAGAGTGTCGATTGTCACAAGATTTTTTCTCTGTTCTTCTATGTCTCATCATTTTCCATTTCTAGGTTGGTCCTACTTTGTCTTCTTTGTTTCCTATTTGTTTTGGTTTGTTGTGTTCCTTTTCTTCTTTGTTTTTGTGTGTTTCATTTGTGGCTTTGTCTCATTTTGGAGCAAGGTTTTCATCCTTTCCCTACTCAGGAGGGGTTTCCTCCCGTTTAATTTGCTATTTTTTATTTTTTGTTTGTGCCTTTAGATTTTCATGTTTTCTTAGAGTTTGGTTTTAGGTTCATTTTTATCTTAGTTTTAGTTTTTGCAAATATGGGCCAGGTTCAGAGGCTTCTTTCTTCGCAAACCTTGTATAGTTTGAGTAGAGAAAATCCTACAATTTTTTGGACTTTGTTAAAAGTAAAAGGGGTTCCTTCAGGATTTTGAATCCCAAAGGACATTTAGAACATTGTCCTTGCATATTGAGTTCTCTCAGGGTTTCACCACCTGATAGTACATTATATTATAGGTAGGTTCTTTCTTAACTTTGGGTTCTGATGGAACCTCTTCACCAACTGCCTAAATCCTTATTTCCCTCAGGTTTTTTAATCCTCACCATCATTGTTGAATCTAGTCAAAATTCTTCATTTAAAATGGTTTCCTTCAAGATTTCATATCCCAAAGGACTTTTAGAACTTATGCTTAAGTCCTAAGTTCTCCTGGAGTTTTGTCGTTTGATGTCATAGTTAAAAGCTAAGTTCCTCTGGAACTTTGGGTTCTGATGGAACCTTTCCACCAAGTTTTGGATCCCTTCATAAACTTGATTCCTGCAATGCAAGAAAGAAAAGTCCCTGTGGAGCTTTGGAACCCACAATAACTTTTACTCTAGGTTTCTAGGTGCCAAGTGTGCTTGAGAACTTGATCCCCACCAAACTTAAATAGCTCTTCATTTGAAATGTTTAGTCCAGATGAAAGCCCCAACCCAAACCTTTGGTTCCTGATTCGCCTATCCCCTCAAGACCAAAACTCCTGCCAAAGCTGAAAACACTTGTAATTTGAAGGATTTAAATGATTTTCATGTTATGCCAATGCTTATGGTGGATTTTATTTATTTCCTAGGTACTTAAATGTCTAAAGAAGTGGATAAAAAGGGAAAAAATAATCAAGAAAAGAAGATTAAGAAGCTACCTCTCACCATGAAGTATAAGTTTCAGGTAGTGCCTAAGGCCTCTAAATTCACATTTGATCTAGCCAACATCACTGATATAGAGCTAGACCACATAGATCTAGATATATTTAGACAAGATACATTTAGTGAGGATGCTACTCTTAGGTCTAGAAAGATAGCCAACTCAAGATTGGCCCATGTAACTTGTTTCCCAATTTTAGTACAATGCCCTAAACTGATTTTGGTAGTTACATAACATTACCACACTGGAGACAGGAAGTGCTATGATCCTTATGGCACTGTGATCCTAAACTTGATCTCTACCATGATTAGGACAACTTTTGACTTGCCTCCCTATGGACAGTTAGGTCAATTATTAGAGGAACAAGCTAGAACAACATTTGAGACCAATTCTATAGATCATCTTAAGCATTTAAATAGACATTGGTCAAAGGTGGATAGGAAATTAGTAACCAAGATTCCATGGAAACTAATAAGGACTAAATTTCAGGTAGAAATTGGTGACATAATCACTCTTTTGAATAGAATATTGAGCAAAGAAGATAGCAGGTCAAGATGAAACCTGGATGTTCCAATACATTAATGTCATATTGAAGGGTGATACTTTCTTAGACTGGGGACAAATTATTTCTGAAAAATTTCATGCTTAATTAATCATAGTAGTAACAACAAATAAATTTTGCATGACATCTTATATTGTTTAACTAGCTACCAACATGGGAAATTCCCCCGAACTAACAACTCAAAGCAAAATTTGGGAATTCTATCCTCATTTAAAATTGAAACAAGCTGAGAAGCACTTAAAACGATTAAATGATGCTTTTCTTTATGCTATTATCACTCAAGTGACAAGGGATATTGGTTTTAGAATGTCACATGAGGCTATGGAGCTAGTAAGAGGATGGGGGTAGTGGTTTATTCAATTCCCTAGGTCTACATACATCAAAATTTTTGGGTTTGAGAATGCTCTATTCCTCCTACCAAGTTATTATAATGACAAATTGACTTTGATGGAATTTTGAAGGAAAATAAGTAAATTACATCTTAAGTTGTTAGGAAAGCAAAAGGCATGTGTGAAATATCCATTCAATTTGAGATTTTACTCTTGTCCTACCATTCAAGTTGTAAAGATAGCAACAGAGGAATTAGAGGCCCTCAATCTTAAAACGTATGTGCCTAGAAAGGATTTTGACCCTAGTGGTAGACTTAAAAAATTATTCCCCACCATTCCATTCTATTGTGACCATGCTCTGGAAGACTTTTGGGCCAATTTGAAGGATGATTTTGAAGTTAGGAAAAGAAGTTATTGTAGATTAACTACCTTTCAATTGAAAGAATTTGGTATAAGAGAGGATGTTCCTGAAAAATTGTCTAATGATGGATGGATTTTAAACCCAACATATGATTTAAATAAGGTTAATAATGATCCCTTACCTGATATAGACTAGTCCTCAAGGAAAGATGTCTCTTTGAATTTTGTTAGCTAGAAAGTTTTGGATTTCAGTAACTCATGGTTAGATGCAATGATTGTATAGTTTGGAAAAGAAAAAGGAAAGGCTAAAAGAAAAGAGAGACCTACCACAAGTGAGTCTACTTCTTCTAATCCTAAAATATATAAAAGGAAAAAAAGATTAGGAAGCACAAAATGAGGGGGAAAGTAGAGACTGTTACTCTAAAATAAATGGTTGGTATGATTGGAGAAGCCTTCAAGGAAGTAGCATTTACATACAAGGCTGGAGAGGTAGGAATAAGAATTGGATTGGTAGTCAAGACCATGGCTCAAGTTATCCCCACCATGCCAAAATTAGGTCAGTTTCTAGGAGAAGGGGAAGATCTAAGGCAACAGATGCCACAAGAACATGAATGAGAAACTATACAATCTTCAGTGAAACCCCTTTGTTAGGATTAAGATGCCATCAACCTTGTAAATCCTATGTAATTAATTACTCCTAATATTGTTTGTAAATCACCCATAAGGGATGAAAGCTTTCACCAATAGCGATCATGTTTCAACCGCATGTTTATATCTAGTCCCTAACACTAATCTGTCCACGACTGGGGGTCGCAAGGGGGTTTCCCCCCTGCGACAGGTCTGGGGGGATCATCCCCCTGACGGGGGCTCCGGGGGCCACGTACCCTGGTAAGGGCTTGGGGGAAGTGCCCCTGTAGCCAAATTTTATCATTGTAAATCTGAACTATTTATCATTAGGTCATAGATCTAACAGTCGATATTATGTCGATTCTCTTGCGCTAGAAGGCAACCCCTTTTTTTAAGGATATTTGTACTAGATTTTATATTAGAGTTAGGAGTAACAGGCGCCACTGGATTGAAGACTGAAGAAGAAGAGGAAGTTCATGTATTGTAATCTCATATTTGAAGATAATACAACTTGGAGCCTCTTTTCTTGGTGGAGTTTTTTCCCTGAAAGGGTTTTCTCCACGTTACATATTGTGTTATGTGTTTAGTTCTTAATGCATGTTATTTCTATGTAGTAGGTTTTATTTTTGTTGTAATCTCCATTGATTCTACATTATTTAAAGGATATTAATAAGGTTTGAATTAGATTTCCATTGTGTGGTTTGCACCTTCATTTCTAACACCCTTTTCTTATTTCATCAATACAACAAGAAGGTATTTCATTAGAGATATGCATACAACTGACCCTCCTCCCTCTATATAGAGAACAAAGGTGTCACAAGCAAGAAAACCTAGGGAGATAGTTAATAAAGAAGTTCATGATGAAGAACTTCCATCCCATGGTCATGTAATTGATGTCCCTAAAGATTCTCTAGAAAAGGACACTCCTTCACCTGCAAAGTAAGAGCAAGAAGGGGAGACATCCAAAGAAGAAAAAGAAGAGGAGAAACTATTGCAAGTTTGAGTAGTAAGTGTTGTCATTGATCTCAACACCTAAGGACAACATCTAAGGAAGTTATTTATGGAAATAGTTCAAGTGCATAATTGTTTTATCTTCCAGAATAGTGCAGTGTTTTGCTCCGCATATTCTATAGATTGAATATCTTTGTTTGTGGATTGGAAGTTAGCTAGAGACTTGTCTGAAGTTGCTATGTTCCAAGTTTGAGCCTCCGGTATGAAGATTTAAGTGAGTTATGTTCATCAGAATGAAAACCACTTCTTCTGTGTATTTAGTGGAGATAGGGAGAAAGTATTTTGCTCCGCATTTCCTTAGCATTGAAGACCAGAGTGTGAGATTGGAATATGATTTAGAGAAGTGTCTGAAGATGTTAAATTGAGTTTGGTGGTCTGAAACGCTGCACAACAAAAGATCTATTCACCAGTTTGAAGACTGTGTCTGGCAATGTGTGTAGAGTGACAGGGAGAAAATGTTCTTCTCTGCATTCCTCTGCATTAAAGTGTTTTGTTTTGAGGTTCTAGAGGGAAGTCTAGGATGATTATAAGTGCCTACAATTGTAGTGGTTCATGTTTTGGTGGTCTGCAAGCTATCTTTCTTTTATGACTGTCGAAGACAGTGAAGTTCATGTGTTCCGGTGAGAAGATTCCTATGGCTAAAGTGGTTAAGGTTCATGCAGTTTCTCTTGATGATTATAACATGCTTGTGGATGTCTCCTAATCATGTTCCTATCTTGAAATTTGTCTGCGTTAAAGAATTGAGATCGTGTTTGAAAATTGTTCCCAGGTAATGTAGCGTGTAACCAGTCTTAGCCTACTTGGTTAATTCCAGTAATTGTGGAGATTCCTTGAAGATTGTGGAAGCGTGTTGTGGAATTGAAGATCGTGTTTGAGTCCCAGCTAAGGCATGGTGTAATCTGCATACATCTATGCTACAATTCCTTAGCATATTTTTGTATTAGGTCAAGACCTATTTTGTAAATGTTTGTAATGCCAACCTTGGAGAGTGTTCCAATGGTTGATGATTGTAATACTGACCTTGATGATCATTCCAAGGTTGATGAAGTGTATAAATACTTGTAATTGAGTCATGGAAAAGTTTTCATTGTGCAAAAATGGGAAGATAAGGAAAAATGGCGAGTAGAGAAGGCAGAGCAAAGCAGAGTAGGGCAGAGCAGGAAAGAGGAACTATTGTACTTCAATGTATTAATCTTAGACATGAAGAAGATGGTGACTTTGGTACTGAGCCTAGCAGTGAGCTACCAGTAGGGTTTAACAACCCTCAAGGTTTAACACCCCTCAGGGTTTAACAACCCTTATTGTAATCTTTCTAGGTTTAGGGTTGAGGCAATGAGCCTACTAGACCTAGCTATACTTCATGGCAGTGAGCCAGTATGTTCTGGACCCATGGAGTAACCAAGCCTGAACATCATTTTTCAAAGATTGCAATATATTTTGAGAGCTAATCCTTTCTGTGGTTTTTCCCCACCTTGGGGTTTTCCACATAAAAATCTGGTGTCTCTTGTGTTTAATGTTGCATCTATGTTTAAGCTTCTGATTTCATGCATTCATTGATAAGTCATAATAATTGTGGATAAGTGATTAATGTTTAAGTGCAGAAGTGTTTGATTTTTTGGGACAACTGATTCACCCCCCCTCTCAGTTATCTGGTGCATTTCAACAAAAATATAGTCCTCAAACAAATCTACCAAAGGTAGGTGCACAACAAGATGACACTCAGAAGATTGAGGAACAAATTGGACAAGGAAGGGAGATAATCCTCCAGCATATCTACAAAGTGACTAGAGGGTATAGGACACAAAACCCACTATTCCTCAGAAGGAACTATACAAAGAACAAATTCCTAATAAGCAAAGTGATTAGGTGCATCCAGATCAAAAGAATCAGGAAGACACCTCCCTGTTACAAGAGCATGTTCAAGGGGAAGATACTATAGAAGATGTACATGATAGAGAGGGCAACTCTAAGAGAGAAGATATACAAGATCCAAAGGATCAAGATGAGCTTTCATATGATACAACAAAAGATATTTTTATGGAGCAGTCACAAGCACATCAAGAACAATTAGGTGAAGAACATGAAGAAGAACAAGTGTTAACCTATGAGGATTGATAGGAGTTAATTAACACCATTAAAAATCAAACTAAAGTTGTTGATACTTCCTTACCCAAGGTTCTCCCTAAGGAAGAGAAAAGTAAAGAAGAGGCTCCACACAAAGAAGTTACTACCAGAGGGGAGCAAGAAAGAACAGATCAAGAAATACTTGATCATGATAAACAAGATGAAAAGCTACAAAATGATCAAGAGTTATAAAAATATTCCATTATCCCTACATGAATAAAGATCAAATTGGAGAAGAGGCAACATGTAACAGTCAAGCCATTAAGTTTACAAGATATGGCTATACAGGTAGAGAAACAAAACCCAAGGAAGAAACCTAGAACTCTCTTTGCCATTAGAAAAAAATAAGTTGGGAGAGAGAATTGTTGAGATTACTACACATGTGATGGACAAAGATGACATAGATCTTTTAATATCTAATTACTATGTGTCTAGAGTGTTGAAATTAAGGAATACTGAGAGGGCGGGTGAATCAATGTTCTACAAAACTTATTATTATATTCTTTTATTAATTTACCACATACATTCGAAAGAAAGAAACATGAACTCAAGAACAATAGAAACAAGATCATTACACATGAACACTAGGATTTTTACATGGAAACCCGGTTAAGGGAAACACCATGGTGGGGGTTAAACCACAAGATTTTATACTCTATTAAAAGTATTACAAATGAGAAGACACATGCCTTTGGGCACACTGCCTAGAGCTCACTACTCAAAGGAGGCTCATTGCCTACAAGATTGATTACAAAGAGTTCACAAGAATACTTGAATTGAAGAATAGCATCTAACAATGCAAGATTACAGTTTTGGTTAGGATCAATATACCGACTTCACACACTTCATCTCTTACTACCCTGTTTTACTGTTCTGCCATAATCCGAGCATCAGATCTCTACTTCACACTTGATACTACCTTACTTCACACCTCTTATCTCATATTCACACAACCATATTCCAATATGCTCGCATCCATCGATTATATATATCCGCTATATGAAATTTCATCAACTGTAGTCGGCCTCAAGAAAACATAGAGGCATTTTCAAGAACACTATTTTGTCGGCTGAATCCATGCACAAATATCAATGCAGACCACATCTTATGAATTCAAGTCACCACACATGTCAACTAATACCATTGGATCTCATAAGTCACTCAACCAACCACTTCTCTTAATCCACACAAGGATCAAACACCAAGTTGGCCTGTTCTTCACCGGACTGGATTGTCTTACCAAAACCTGATACTCATATGCTTGTAACTTTCAATCCCTTCATCACCGGAGGATAAAACTCTAGATTTAGGTAGCCCTGACATCCCTTAACATTCCCTCAAATCTGCAGCACAATATGATTACCTATAGAGAAATACGGACCAAGATGTTGAACCCTGTCATATGCTCTATTTTTGTCTATCCAGACTTGGAAAAATCTATAATCTGACTTCTAGTATGATCAAATGATACAATGTGGATGTGTAATATAGATTCAATTGCCATCAATGATAACACCTGACATGCCTAGCACTATCTCTTGCCAACAATCTCCCCCTTTGGCATTGATGGAAACACTTAGTGAAAAATGACGAAGTGTTAGAATAACTCCCCCTTATTGTACATCTGTGATTTCCAATTCTCCCCCTTAGATGGATTCCTCATTTTTCATAGATTTCCACTCCCCCTTTAACATCAATGCTAAAGGCTGGGATCCACATATCAAAATTCATGCAAAAATTCTATGTACATGGGCACATATATACAAACAATCCTTATGTCTTGTCTACATAAACTTAAACACATCACCAAAAATATTTTTTAACAATGCCAATTCATTGTCCCAACTTTTCTTCATGCCATCCAAAATTGAAATATGACTATTGAATAAGAATGTCTATGACTCTACCTTTTGTAGATCAGTGGGATCACTTGTCAAAGAAACAACGTGAGCTTCTGTCAATGCATTGAACATTGTTTCTAACTTAGGGAGAATTAGTCCCCGGAGTTCACACATCCTTGCCACAATGTTTTCTTTCTCTTTCACAAATTTCTTTATTTCATTAATCAAGTTAACTACTTGACATTCTTGAATTGCTGTAGATATTGTCAAAGGATTAAAAGAATGAGATACATTTGACAATTTTTGCTCAGACTCCTTTATTTTCTTCTCAATGTCCTCTGTAATTTTTGACCAAGATAGACAAAATTTTTACACATCTCCTCCTTCACTGGGGCATTTTGAATACTCTTTACACTACTATCCAACATAATTCTATCATTGACAATTATTCTTTTCAATTCACTAAATCTTTTATCATTAAATTCATTCTAGACTTTGACTTCTGTTGATGTTTTAAAAGACTCAAAGTGAGCACTTATAGAGTTTATTAGACTCTTCAATTGATTAGAGGGGGATGCTGATGAATCCTTCTGAAATGTAGGCATGATTTTCTCCAGAATGCTAGATGCAAGACCAAGCAACTCACTGTCTTCAATATGGAACTTCAAAATTTCCTCTTTGGCCTTAGCTTGAGAAAAAGAGGCCAACTTCATCTTCTGTACTAGAGAAAGAGTATCAAAATTGATTAGACCTTGTATTATATCTAAATCTTCTGCAACTTGTTGGTCTTTCTCCAAAATTTCTTTCACTACTTATGCAATGTTTCTTTCCCAATATGATGTTTCAGCTTTAGGGCCTACATTTATTCCCTTTTTGAAGTCAACTACATTGTCTTATCATTTTCATTCTTTTTCTCTGAATCATCAGTGATGTCTTCTGCATTCTTTTCTGGAGGATTTTGTGTATCCTCAATAGCAACATTATCATCATTTTTATCAAATTTCTCAACTTCCGAAGTGGAGGAATCAACTCCATCATCAATTTATTTTTCTTGATCTTCCTTGTTCTTAACTCCTGCTTTCTGCTCTTTATTCTTCTCAAAATCACCTTCAGTAGGATCATTTATTTCCATATTCATTTCTACAATTGCCTCACCAGATTGGCCCAAAGAAATTTGAGTATCTTCTACATCATCAAGATTATCTTCCTTTACCATATCTTCATTTCCTTTATTTGATATTCCAAGAACAGAGAGGTCATCTAACTCAACTTGCTACTCATTTTCCTTCAACTCTTCTTCATTTGGAAGGGATGTATCATCAGCATTAGGTTCCTTAGTGACCACATAAAACTTATTCTTGTCTAGGGCTTTTCTCAAATTTTTCTCTGTTTCTCTGACCACTTCATCAATGTCTCCAATCATTAGCTTATTCATCCTTTTCTTGTTTCTGAATTGATCTTTAACTTCTTTGAAATTTTTATTTGCTTCCTTACTAGAGATGACCGGACACAGACTAGACAACACATGTTCCCTTAACTTCAAATCCTTTGCTTTAGTAGCTTCTTTTCTCATCTCCAAGATGTCACTTAGACTCTTAGGGATTTCAGATAAAATTTCCACAAGTGCTCTATTGAATGTATTCAAGTACTTAACAGTAGCATCCTCCAAGATTCTCTTGTTGGCTTTATCAAATCTGTCATAATATTTTGTTATGGGCTTCAATTTCCCGTGAACAGTTACTACATTCACAATGTCTTCAACTGACATGGTTGATCTTTCAACATGGGTCTTAATCTTTTATCTTTTGCTTACCCTAATACTTCTAGAGGGCTTGTCTTTAGTAACCCTTGATGCTTCTTCTTTCTCTAATTTTAAGCTTCCAAAGGGCTTCTCTTTAGATACTTTGGCAGCCTTAGTGCCTGAGGCCTTCAACTCTTTAACCTTACCATCTGACTCAATCTCTTCTTCATCTTCCTTCCCCACACTGACATATGACCTTTTGGCCATTACTTTTGTCCTTTTTTCTTCCTTACTGGTAGATTTTTCTTTGAATTTCTCTGCAATAGGAGAGGGTGATGCACTGGAGGTTGTACCAGAACTCCTAGTAGTCCTTGATTTGGGAGAGGATTCCACCAGAGCACTTCCCTATTCCCTATCATGCTTCTCTTTCTCAGCTTTCTCTATCCTTTCCCTATTTTGTCTCATAGCTTCTTTTGTTATACCAATACTTTCTACATACATTTCAACTTGCCTTTGGATCTTTCTCTTAGATTCAAGTTTTTAGAGCTCAACATGTAGTTTCACACTGAGTTCACTATATGTACTGAATCTCTCAATTGAGGTATCTTTTGGTTTTCTCAGAAGATGTTGAGCATACATCTCCAGTATTCATCCATCAACTTCATACCCCATGGGCATGATCCATACAGTCCTTGGTTCAACTGCTTCCATCAAGCACTAATCTATTTCCACCATGAAACAAATTGCATCCTTGTATTTTTCTACCACAAAAGTAGGGATTATTTCCCTTGATTGCATCATGTTCTAAAAATTCTTAAAATATCCCCAAAGAGTAGTCCTTTGGGCATTGGAGTCACCAATATTGTGCAAGTGCTCTCTGATTTTTATGGCAACAAGCTTATCATTGGTCCAACACAGGCTCTTCTTCCCAGGTAACTCATTCATGAAATAGAAGAATAAACACAATACCAACGTACCATACTTGAATGTATTCTTCTTGTCCTTCTTGATCTTGTTGAGATTCTCCATTAACTGATTTTGTAGCAGTTCACATAGGTCATAGTCAGCATTTTCTCTTAACATCTGATAGGCAACATAAATGGCTATACTAGATATAGAGTTTTCCCTACTGGAGTGATATATCTTATATCCAATCACCATAGATGCAAATTTGACATCCAGATTAGTTATATCATTTATTGTCATTGCCCTCTTATCAAATTTTGATCTAGTGGCTTCAGTTACAATCTAATTCTTCACTGATTTTAGCATTGGCAGTCCACTGGATGAGCTCAATCCTATTACGACCTTGATGGCATCCTTGGTGATCTTGAAGGGTTTCATCAACCACATGAATTCAATATGCATCTGACTCAGTACATACTAGACCCGCTCATTTTCACCAAAGGACGGGAACCCAATAACCTGAATGAGATGTTTGACTTGTAGCACCTTATACTCAGGTTTAAGACCATGAATCTCATCCCTCAGATGATTCTTGAACAAATCTACTAAGTTTAAATCCCCAAACTCATCTATGATTGCATGAATATAAGCCCTAATATCTTCAACATGCAACACACCATACAGAACATTTGAAAAGGCACCTAATGGATTGACCTCCATAGATTTGTGTGGATTCTTTTTGAATTTAGGCTGGGTCCTTTAATAATGTCAATAACCAACAGAGTATCCATATCCAGAGATTGCAAATTTAGAGAGTTTCACAGAGAATACCTTGTTTCGCCAGTTAGGGTTAGCTGTCGAATTTACTTTTCGTACTTCAAATCTTTGAAATCTTAGCTCGGGTGCTCTTCTCCTTGTTCTCTTCAAATACAAAGTGATTCAAATGTTGAGTAAATGACCTTTGATGCTCTGCAAAACCTAATTCACCATTGTAATAAATGCTTTGCCCTAATACATCTGGTTACATTGTTTCTTCACACAGTCAATCTTTAATTGCTTCGCAATCAATTGCATTAGCTTCTTTTCTTCCAGAATTGGCTTCAATAGATATGTAATAGGCTTCTTTATCCTCATTCATCGTGCCATATTTAGGCACCAACTTACTGGCAGGGGGAATTAGATTTTCAATGCAGCTCCCCCTCAGCTAGAGCTCTTGTTTCAATTCCCAGAGGAATTATCAACACCAGATTTTGGTGCGGACCCATCACCATCATTCATTTCACCTTTCTTAACCCATGTTTTGTTCATTTCATTATAGATCTCATTCACATTTACTTTACCCTTGCCTTTATCTTGTCTCTACATATTTTGGTTTCTATTTACCAAACCTTTTCTATCATCATTCTTTCTTCTGCAAAATCTTACAATATGACCGGATCTGTTGCAATTGAAGCACATAACATTTCTTTGCTCATTTACTAGATTTCCTCTTGATTTGCACTGATTAGCCATGTGTCCAAATCTATTGCATGCAAATTGAAAGAATTGACATTTCTTCTATTGTTAGAGTAGTTCATTATCATACTTTTGCATTCATTGGATCTATGACCCTACATTTTACAATTGAAGTATTGACCAAAGAAAGATGGACCACTTTGATTCACTCTACTTGTGCACTGAGTAGCTCTATGACCAAATTTATTGCAATTGAAACAATTTCCATTGAAAGATGGATACCTTTGAGCATTAGGTTGTCTTACCTGAGGTCTTCTAGGTCTATTTCTCTAATTCCTTGATTTAGGATTTCTTTGACCGGATCCAGAGCTTTCACCTTTCTCATATCCCAAACCATGCTTATCAACTACCATCTTCTGACTATCAAGCAACACTTCAAGTTTAGCTGATCTTATCTTGAACTTCTCTTTATATTCATTTGCAGCTTCTAGGTCATGTTTGAGAATAATAATTTGCCTTTCAAGTTGTTCCTCATTATACCTAGTTTCTTGAAGATCAGACTCTAGATGGATAATTATTCTGTCCAATTTGTAGCACTCTTCTATTCTTTCTTTCAGAGACTGACTCATGTTTTCTTTAGTCTTCTTCCTTTCCTCAATTTCCTTTGTTAGCCTCATCACCCTGGATTCCATCTCATGTTTTAGGACAACAACTTCTTTTTTCATCTTCTCACATTCCTTTGTCTTCTCCTTTAGAGCCCCATTCATTCCATTGTCTTCCTGTTGATTTGCTAACTGTTGAAGTAGCTCCTTCTTGTTTTACATAAATTTGCTTAGTTTCCCTTTTAAAGTCTCAATGAAATCCTCAGCATCTTTAAGGTTCTCTTGTAGTTCTTTGACTTCTACTCTGGATTCATCAAGATCTTCTAAAGCAACTTGAAGTTGTTCAGTGATGCCATCAGAATACCTGGATGAACCCATTAAAACACCTTCCCAAATCTTCCTCAAGCTATTAGACTTCTTCCAAGGAACCTCGCTCTAATACCAATTGTTGAAATTAAGGAACACTGAGAGGGGGGGTGAATCGGTGTTCTGTAAAACTTATTATTATGTTCCTTTATTAATTTACCACATACATTCGAAAGAAAGAAACATGAACTCAAGAATAGAAGCAACAAGATCATTACACATGAACACCGGGATTTTTAAGTGGAAACCTAGTTAAGGGAAAAACCACGGTGGGGGTTAACCCACAAGATTTTATACTATGTTAAAAGTATTACAAATGGGAAGGCACATGCCTTTGGTGACACCACCCAGAGCTCACTACTCAAAGGAGGCTCACTGCCTACAAGATTGATTACAAAGAGTTCACAGGAATACCTGAACTAAAGAATAGCATCTAACAATGCAAGATTACAGTTTCGGTTAGGATCAATATACCAACTTCACACACTTCATCTCTTACTACCCTATTTTATTGTTCTGCTATAATCTGAGCCTCAGATCTCTACTTCGCACTTGATACTACCTTACTTCGCACCTCTTATCTCATATTTACACAACCATATTCCAAAATACTTGCATCCATCGATTATATATATCCACTATATGAAATTTCATCAACTATAGTCGGTCTGAAGAAAACATAGAGGCATTTTCAAGAACACTATTCTGTCGGTTGAATCCATGCACAAATATTAATGTGGACCACAACTTATGAGTTCAAGTCACCACACATGTCAACCAATACCATTGGATCTAATAAATCACTCAACCAACCACTTCTCTTAATCCACACCAGGATCAAACACCAAGTCATCTTGTTCTTCACCGGATTGGACTATCTAACCAAAACCCGATACCCATATGCTTGTAACTTTCAATCCCTTCATCATTGGAGACTAAAACTCTAGATTTAGGTAGCCCTGACATCCCTTAACATTCCCTTATATCTACAGTACAATATGATTACCTGTAGAGAAATGCGGACCAAGATGTTGAACCCTGTCATATGCTATGTTTCTGTCTATCCAGACTTAGACAAATCTGTAATCTGACTTCCAGTATGATCAAATGTTACAATGTGGATGTGTAAGATAGATTCAGTTGCCATCAATGACAACACCTAACATGCCTAGCAGTGTCTCTTGCCAACACAAAGTCTATTTGGGAAAGAAAACTAGAGTTGAATAGATAATATCCTCAGGATTAGTAGTTGACATAGTGGTCTCAAGGATGCAAAAGGACAAACAGACAAAGGATGAGCTAAAATTGCAGTTGGGAAAAATGAAAATATTTATAAAATAATTTCTCATTCCTATCCCCCAACAGGATCTACCTTCAGAGACCCCAATTTTAATGACCAAACAAGTAGATTCTTTACAGGTAATGAAGGAAAAAGAAAACATACTAGATAACTGGGTTTCCAAGTTTTTGAATGAAGCACATGAAATTTTAGTAACAATCTACAAATATTATGAAGAGGCTTATAAATTAGAGAAGAAAATAGATTCTTTCATGGATAATCTCATGGATGAATAAAAGAGATATAAGGAAGATTTGAAGCTTCTCAAGGAATTGGGAAAAATAAGCCCAGATGACCTAAAGGGAGCCAATATTTTATAGGATGAGGAATCTGATTTTGTGGATAAATGTATAAGTATTTTGACTTTCAAAGTTGAATTGATGGTGGAGTATAGGTTGAACATTTTAAATTTGCATAAGGAATTGTATGATAATTCGTCTAATTTTGAAATCTTTGTGACAAAGGTGTAGATTCTGACCTCTTCTTGAAAGATAAGCATAGGCTGGACACTTTGGATGTGACCATTTAGAAGCCTTAAAGTAGAAAATAGAGGGAGAGTTGAGTATATCTTCCAGTGCTGATGATGATATCTTAGGTAGATATATGGATACTAAGTCTAACTTCAAGCTTATAAGGAATGATATACAAAAGCTTAAAAGGTTAACTAATTTTGTGTCTAAGAGTTTTGAGAAGACAAAGTTCAGATTAGATTGGGTTGATGGTCTAGATGAAGACCGAGTCAACCAATGTTTGGCCAATTTTTCAAAGTACAAATAGGAGTATAGATCCATGGGCACTACCAACTGAACTTCCTATTTTTAGAATAGGGAATATCCTCTCAAAATATTCTTTTATTCTTTATGAATGTAAAAAGGGATTCGCTACAATTATAAAAGTGGTCCCTACCTTTTGCATGTATCTTTTGCATGGATATTTTTGCATGAGTTTTTTTAGTGCTGATGATATGTATGCTTTCAAAACTAAAAATAGGAAAATCTTTTTGGAGCACTTGCATAAGGATAAGTGTTGCATGTGCTTTCTTTGAAAATAGTTTTGCTTTCTTGTGACTCTATTTAAAGGGAACTCTTGTCTCATTGAAAGGGTCCTTAGGTTGAAGAATTAGGCCTTTGGTCCAATACTTAGAAGTTTTATAGTATTTCAATTTTAGTTTCTTCTGCATTTAATTTTACAACATTAATAGAGTAGAAGGAGATAGCTTTGGAAAATAGAACCTAAGATTCCATTGTAGCAATTTGGTAGCCTTGTACCTACATGAAAATGAAACTTAATACAAATATGGTTCATGTTTCTCTATAAGATTTGTCTTCTTGCATGTGGTGTAGTGCTCAATCTTAATCTCTATTTACTTATTTCTTGAGAAACATTATGCTTAATTTAAAATTGTGAAGTTATTTTTTATTTACGTATGGAATACAGTAATTGGAAATCATATTCACTTTATTATTAAAATAGAGTTAAATATTGATCTCAATACTACAATTAATAGATTTCTCATGTTATTAATTGAATAAAGATTGAAATAAATCACCACATCACCTTCTTGCGTTACCAAAGTCTTTTGATCTTTTTTAACCATTGAGTAGAGTATCTTTTAGAATAAAACATGGTTCAATTTGATTTGAATACAAAACCATAGGCCCCTTGCATAAATAGTCCACATTAACCACTTATCCTTAAACCCTAAAACCCCATATAATTTCCTTGCTCTCTGGCCTAAAACCCTTACAATTGGCTAAGTCTGAGTGTAACAAGCCTTAAACCCTAAACCCTTAGCCTTTTATGTAAGCCTACGTTATGATTTTGAGTTGACTTGTAATAGGAAATCATCCTGAACTTACGTTATAACCTTATATCTTAGCTCTCATTCGAAATTGGCCCCTTGAGCCTAGTCACCGGCTTCCCTTGTGCACACAAATATTTCCTAAGTTTGACTCTAAAGTCCCAGAAGAAACATCAATGGTTGACAGAACATCTCAGGCTCCATATCTGTTAGAGCCGCATTGATGCACTAGCCATAGATCTCCAAGTAGGTGGGTCCAAAGTCTCATTGACCAAGTTCCTCACTATGTGCTCACTCCCCAATGGATCACATGAGCGCGCAACAAAAATATATCATTCAGACTATGCTTTGTGTTGCTATGATGGAATGACAAGTGTCAACTGGATGCCATCCGGTCCAAGCAAGCTGAAGCTAGTGCTTGTCGCGCAAGCACAAGGGTGGTGGTGTGAGTCCCTCCTAGGCCTATGCTACTGCGATGAGTTAACACATGGATTTGAAATGAAAAGACTTTGCTGAGATGGCTAATTTTGATTGGTTGACACCACTTCAAGTATGTAAGCTACCTTTCATTGATGTTATTTTCAAATTTGAACCATAGATTCTCCCGCAGACTAATCAGATTGATAGTGGAGATTCAAACACAAAGAATGGCTAGTTCCCAACTTGTTGTCTAATGTACGCTTGTAGTAATGGAAATTTGATGGGAAATCCTCCAAAATCTTGTTTGATTGATGAAGTAAATATATCAATTTGATCATTGCAATGAGTACAATCATTTGCAATCATACTTCTAGTGAGAATTGAGCAACCCATCACAATAATTGAAGAAGTAGGGTTTCCAACTATGAAGAACAAGTAAGTGAAAACTGCTAATATCTCAGTCAATTTTCTTGCAAATCTCATCATTTTTTCTCACATTGATCATAGAAGTTGAATTCATAAACATACTAGGGTGAATTGTTGAGTATTTTTGAATTTTGAGAAACCATAGTATGAAGTTAAACCCTGCACATATGTAAACATGGTTGGTCCTTCAGAAATAAAAGAGGGGTTTTGAACAAGACTTGCTTGCTCAGTTCCCTAGCTCATCTAAGAAGGCTATAAGTCTTATGGGGAGGAATAAGGTTGACAAATTTGTAGATAGTCTTGGTGGAATCAAAGATGCAATCATTCCTATGATTAGATGGTCATTATTTGAATGATGGTATAGGAAAAGGAGTGTCAGGGGTTGCTTGAAGAATGGATGGAATCTAGACATGGAAAAGGTTGCGGTCCCAAATGTGTTTGTGGATGCAGATTTTGTCTAACTTGTTGCAAGCAGGTATGATGCTAGCACAAAGAGGGTATTAGCAGCAAATGGAGATACTATCATTGCATTCACTAGGTCGTACATTACTGAGGTTTTTTATTTGAATCAGGCTACAAACAAAGCTATAGATTTTGATACTTTTAGAAGGATTTATGAGACACACAAAGCATTGTATAGGTCTGTCAAAATCCCTAGGCACATAATTAAGATTTCTGGTGGAAGAGGATTGGAACTCTTTGAAACGAAGCCACTCAGCATAAAGGGTTTTGAATATTATTTCATAAATACTTACTTCTCACTGTCTCAAATAACCAGTGAATATGCAGAAGAGAAGATGCATGTGCACCTGATGTTCATGGCCATTAACATTTAGGATGACATTGTGAATGTGGAATTTGACTTTGCTTCTTTATTAGAAGACAAGATGCATAGACAGATGGTAGCCCTGAAGGCTAATCGAACATATAAGTTCAAATGGTATTCTCACATGTGCCATATGTTTTTATATGCTGGAAAAAAGGTGTGGAACTAGACTTTAAGGGTAAGATAGTTTAATTATAAGGAGAATCCCTTGCCAATACAGTGCTAGACCTATTTTGGGATAAGGACTATGACACTTTAGATTTTATTATTTTTTAAGATTTCTTTGTAAGAAAGTAGATTTCATATATGGGAGAACATGTGGAAATAATACCACAAGAAATAAAGGATTTTCTTAGGCCAAATGAGAAAACTCCTAGGTTATGAGTAAAGCACAATTGGGGAGGTTGGTTTTTGACTAAATATTCTACATTCTTCAGGGTTTATGGTTTCACTATGGCAGCTTATTTGTTGCCTGTGTATGTGCCTAAGAGATTGGCCTATTTGTAGATTATTTGGCAATTGAATGAAGTAGACAAAATCCATCCCCGGGGCCAAAAGAAAGGTTCATTTTTTCCTACTACTGTGAAATGGTTAGACTTCCAAGTAATGAATAAGGAGGGCCTAGATCAAATATATCATATGTTAACTAGTTATAGATTGAAGTATGCTACTGTCAGAGCTCAATTTGGTCTAGAGGAGTTCATAAATTTAGTTAGATTGAGTGTGAAGAGGTCTTCCTTTCCACATCAAATCAATTTTGGTGAAGATGTGGTAAGAAATTCCTTATCATTTGCAGAAGTTGAAGAGAAGACTGAGATATGGAAAAGGATTGTGAATGCGGAGAATGAAATAAAAAAGAAGGATCCTAAGTTTCCTGGTTCATATCCTGAGGAAAAGAATTTGATCATCAAAATCAGAAAAAGGATGGAAAATATAGAGAAGCTCATTGCTCCTAAGGAACAGAGACCTCCTAAGGTACAAAGGGATCCTAGTGTAAGGATAAAGCCTTATGTTAGACCAAGAAGAGGATACAGAGGAGAGAGCCTCTCAAAATACTGAGGATGTAGATAGCCAACAGACTAAGAGGTAGAAAACCTCAAAGGACAAAGAAGAGGAAAGTTAGAAGACCTCCAAGGACAAAATATCCTCTCCAGACAAAGGAAAAGCTCCCATGGAAATTGTAGATATTGAAGATAATCCAGAGGAGGTAGGAGTTTTTGAAGAACAAATAGGTATGACTATACCTCCCATGCCACACAACAAGAGTATTAATTATTTGAAAATTGCCAATGATGAGACTAGAGATGTGAGGGCATTAGCTTGCCAACAATTTTTATCAGATGACCAATTCATCAAGACTCAAGAATTTAAATATTTTTATGTTGAGAAGAAACCAAGTTGCATACCAAATAAGGCTTGAGGAAGACAAAATAAAAGTTTCCATCAGAGAAAAAAGATTTGGCTACTAAGGTTTTGGTAGAATTTGATCTAAAGTTGGACAACATCACTCCTAAACAAGGAATGTAGATGGTAATGGAGAGTGGCATGTTGTTATTGGCAAATTGGAATATGGTGAATGCCTTAGCATTTGAAACTATTAGAAAGCAAAATGAAGTAGTCTTCTCTACTGAGGAGCAAGTAGAGAAAGTGTTTGGATGTGGTTTTAGTCCATCATTTGAGACATTGGCTATATAGGCCCGATGCTCAACACAAGAAAACCAGATGTGGTTGAGAGCATTGATCAATTGAGGGGTAATTTGATTGTGAAAAGAGTTGTTGACACTCCAACACCAGATGCAGTAGCCTTGGCGGTTCATACTACAATGTTCAGTCAAGCTACAATTTTGAAGTTACAAAAGGACTTCAATGATCTGTAGAAGAGATATACATATGATTTAGTGAAATTAAGGTCTCTAGAGGAGAAGGAGTTAGCATATTCTAGTGGCCCTATACCTATTATTTCAAGCTCATCAGGTGAATATTTTCCATCTGATAGAGATGCCCTGCTTGCTGAGATTATAGATTTGAAAGGATCAATTGAGACCTTGAAGGGAGTTAGGATGCAAGCATATAGCAAAGTTGTGTCAAACATAGTTAACCATTGGTTAACTAAGATAAATGGAAAAGTAGATGATGCATACAAAGGGATTGCAGATCTGAATCAGGGTCTAGTCAAGCATAAGCAAAATTCATCTATTTTATAGGAAATCATGAATAAGTGGATGCCAAGGAATGGCACATAGAGTAGATGGTCAAGACAACTAGGTTTGATCTGAATAGGCCCCCTAGACTACAAAGTGTATCAAAAGTTATGGAAATTCTATATGATGTTGCCTCTTATATGATAAACTAGAGAAGCGGCTTAAGGAGAAGGTAACATCCATTGATTAGATAAAGATGAAGGTATTGCCCAATTTCAAAGATGATCAGGATTAGACCAAAACATTGGATCAGTGAAAGTAGAGTTCAATGTTGTGGGGTCTAAGGTGATTGTTTTGGTTTGTGTGGATGGTGACCAGCAAACAAGTCCCCTTAATTTGGTGTTGGATGAGCTTATTCCACTAGAAAAGATCTGTGACAGTATTGGTAAGGAGTCAAAGGCAATTTCAGATGTCCAGTATGCTGGTCATAATGACAAGGTTAAAGTTTTGGACTTCTAATGGCTAGAGGATAAAGAGTTTGGAGCTTGGGAGGAGAAGTATGAAGTTGATTGATGCTTGAGTTAGCTTTCAATCGGTCATCAATTTTCAAGGATGGCCTATTTTGGTAGTTTCTAAGTGGTACTATGTTTTTGGCCTATGCAAATGGATCAAGAACCATCATTGGAGGATTATGTTGGCACTCATGTGATTGTAATTGAATTGTAATTTAAAACATTGTAATAAGAACATGCTCCAAAACTATCTTGTGATGTAGTTGCCAATTTTTCTAAAAAAAGTTATTTTAGGAAGTTAGTCGACATACCTTTGTATCTCTTCAATATAAGGGGAAATTTGTACTATGTTCTGTATCTAGGAATAGCATCAACAAGGAGATTGTAACTCTTTGAAACATATTGTAAAGCCTTGTGATTTTGATAGATTCCAATAAGAAAGGAGTACTTTTGGGTTGTAGGTCATATATATTTGTATGTGAGATTACTTGTTTTTACATGGCAATTATCTATTTAGATTGAATTATATGAGAAACATTATATGTGTGTGTTATTTTTGATTGTCTCTTTGGTTATGAATATTTTTCTTTTGAATAAGTTGCTAAGGGTTACTAATCTCATCAATATACATTTGCTATATTGTATGTCTAATTTGTTGCATCTGTTCAAGGAATAGATTAAACTACTTTAGATCAAATATAGGGGAAGTGTGTTGTATCAAGGGATTAGTGAAGAAGAATTAGAAATAGTACTTTTTCTTTGGCTCATTGTTGTAAAGCAATAGTGATTTACTTGACCCTTTGAGTATGAATTTTTGTTGTCATGAAAGGAACATTTGCATGTAGGGTTTTCACTCTCTTACCCTAAATAGGTACTGATCTGAGGATATCTTTCAAATCCAAGCACATAAAACTCTAAAAATCAAAAAACACAAAACCTTTTCTTTTGTTTTGAATAAGTCTTCAAGTTGTTTCGTGTTCTAGGAGTTCTAAAATAGATACATATTAAGGACTTAGCTAATCTAAAATAGGATCTTTTAGACCTTAATACAATAAGTGAGAATAATCTACCTAAATAATATCTCATTATACTGAGGAGAAGTTGTCATATATTGTAATAAGAGAACACCCCCTAGGTCTAGCAGAGCTTGAAGTGCATAGGAGAACAAGAAATTGTCTCATGTTCATTGGCCACTAACATGAGAGTCCTAAGCATTAAGGATAGCTACCTTATAGGGGTAATCAAACAATTAGTTGGGAACACCAACAGATTGGTGACTCTACTGGGGAGTTGTCAATAGAAGAACTTAGAACTTATCCCAGAGCTATCAAATTGAATCCCACTTTGTTAGGTGGCAACTCTAAATCAATCTCCTAACTGGTGAATCACTATTTTATGCACGAAAGAAGATCCCAAAATAATCCCTTAGTTCCAGAGCTATTAGGAAGAATGTAGACAAAAGGGGGACAAAACAAATCTTCTAATAATCAAAGTAACCATAATGATCCTCTGTTATCCTAGAATAATGATAATAGTCAAAATGGTAATCATGAGGCTAGGTTTCTTGAACATCATTCACAAATACAGAAGCTAATATTCATGAAGCCTATCAAAAGAAGGAAGCAGAAAGATAAAGAGTGAGATTTGATATTACTCATAGGAGTCCAAGTAGTAATCCATTTGACAATGCCATAAATGGAGAATCTCCAAAGAGTACAGATAATTAGGATATTAATGTACCATATTCATCAATGCCTAGTGAAAATGAATTGTTGGATGAGGTTAGGAATCTCAAAGCTAAAATTGAGTATCTAGAAGCAATCAAAATAAGAGATGAAATGAGATTAAGGGTTGAGGCATTGAGAATTGATTATCATAATACAATTCTTGTAGTTCAAAATGCAAATAACCAAGATAATCATAATGTATTCAATCCAAATAATCAAAACGTAATGGGTAATCCATGGGGAAGGGTTAACCAAAATACAAATCAAAATTTGCATGCTAATCAACATCAGAATGTGAACCAAAATAGGGTAAGTTAGAACCCTCTAGGAAATCAGAATGTCAATGCTCAAGGTAATGTAAATCAGAATATGTTGGGTAGAAGACCTATGCAGGTAGATAGATACAGACAATTAAATTTTACTGGTATCCCTAGTTACCCTGATCCAATTGACAATGATATTAGGATTGCATTAACCAAGTTTTTAGGTTACAATGCACTATCTGGTGAAGAACATTTGAAAGATTTCCTGAACTTAATGGATTATATTGAGGTTGAACATGAGGATGTTGTTATGAAACTATTTATGCAATCTTTAGTTTATGAAGCTAGAGAATGGTATAGGAGATTGCCTAATCAAAGTATTGCATCAAGGGATGAATTCAAAAGGATTTTTGGAGAATAGTATGGGGATAAGACTAATCCAAGGTTCATTATAAATGAATTCACTAGCATAACTAAAGGGTCAAATGAATCAGTGACTGATTTCAATGCAAGATTCACTAAAATTCTGAATAAGGTCCCACCTCACATGAGACCAAATGAACCAATGTGTGTGGTCTTATACACAAATGCTTTTGATGCAAAAATGGGGTATGGATTGAGGGATAAGAACCTAGCTAGTGTAAGGGATGCTTTTAGGATTGCAACCAATATTGAAAATAATAAGAAAGCATCCAGAAATTGGGGTAGGAGAGATGAAGTGAAAATCCTACAAAACCCAAATAATAAAATCCAATAGAATACAACCTCCACATCTAAGATAAGTTGAATAAAGTAATGAATTCCTTGAAATATCTTAGCTACAAGGTGGCAAGGGTAGAAAAGGGACTAGGAATTGATAAATAAAACTATCAAAAGCTAGAGAAAAGACCACAATTGCATGACATTCCATACAAATACAAACTAGCATAATAGAAAACCTATTACAAATAATAATAGTAACCAAAAAGGTTAGAATAGTAGAGATACACCTGATCCACTAAAGAAAAACATTAGTATGGTAGAAGACACTCCATGGTGTATGGTTTGTCAAATGTCTCATTCACCATTACAATGTATGGTTGCTCAATCTTTTCACAATGATGGTAGTGCCTGTGATGAGTGTAATGAGCCACATTATAATGAAGATGATAATATTAATATGTTGTTCACTAGTGGTGATTATTCTTCTTCAAATGAACATGATGATGAAATTAATGTGTTTGAAAGAAGATTTTAGAAGGAACAAGTTTGTTAGCAAGTCTTCTTAGATGATGAAAATGAAGATCATTATGTATATGGACTTGACTCATGTATTCCTGATAATGGATTGAGGAGAGATTCTAATGAGGAAATTAGGGCTCTCACAACTATTATAGTTTCTCTGGTAAAGAGTAACTACAATCTTAGGAGTAAGGTTCAAACCGATGATTCTAGAAAACCAAGAAGCTTGTTTATGAAGCAATTTTAGAACAATGTCAAAGGTTCAGTTGTAGAGACTCCAAAAAAGCACAAAAATGATAACAAGGAATCCAAAGACAAACCAAGTGTTAACACCAAGAATTTAGGAGGTACTTGTTAGATTTAGGGCACACAACTGAGAGGGGGGTGAATCAGTTGTACAAAACTTGCTTTAATTCAAACACTTAAACCCTCTTTGTTATTTAATAGCATATCAATTAATCACTCATGAAATCATAAAGCATAAACACTAGAGTAGATACACATCAACACATGAGACACCAAGATTTTCACGTGGAAAACCCGGTCAAGGGAAAAACCACAGGGTGATTAACCCAAGGATTATTCTCTATTAGAAGAATAAGAAAAATAGATGGCACATGCCAATTAGGGCTCACTGCCCGAGCACACTACTCACAAGAGGCACATTGCCTATAAGAGACACACTATCTACAAAGTAACAAGTATCACAAACTTGAACTGGAGATTGACATCTTTGCCATGCCTGGATCAGTTCCATTTAAGCCCAAAAACTCTTGCTCTGCCTTTCGCTCTTCTTCTTCGCTATGCCACACTCATCCGCACCAAGACACACTTCAAAATGAATTCACAATCCCTTATTTATACAAGGCATCGACTTAGAAACAATCATCTAAGTTGGCAAACACCTACAAGATCATTCGCAAGACATGTAATACATCTGGTCAGCCAGTCTCAAGAAGAACACCAATATCCGTGGTTATTTTTCAAATGCAAACTCTAACTTTAATGCAGACCACCAATAAGAATTGTACATGATCCAAAGATCACCAAAACCTTTCCTAAGTCATCAATAACATCTGCACTTTATCAGCTTACCGGAATCCTTCTCTTCTTCATCCAGAACTTCAAGAACATAGTCTATCATCACTGTCATAATGAAAAAGGTGCTTCCAGACCTCCAAACCATGAACAAATCTAGTTTTCACTTTACACAGACTTCTTCAACACTCCCTTTAATCCACAGAATGAGATAATGCAATTCCGGAGCTCACCGGACCAATCTGTGACACTCTGTCACCACTAAACATCTGTCAGAACCGGTTCTACTTGAGCGATCATAACTTCTTCAGATCTTCATGTGGAACTCTAAAATCTTGACTAAAACATCTCAAGACTCATATCTACAAACCCTTTAAACCGTATCCTCTGAACCTCAATCTATTGAGAACTTTTGCCTTCTTGTCATCACTATTCTTCACTGTTCCTGATTGAGACAAATTCTCTCAATACCCTCAGCACACAGCTCATCTAATCCTTCTCATTAATGCAACATGAGTATGTTGACATCAATGCCAACACCAGTTATCCTCATACTTGGAACAATCTCCCCCTTTGTCATTGATGGCAACATATGATGTGAAAAACCATCAAGACAAGAACTTCTCCTTTCTGTCACAACTCCCCCTATGATCATCAACCACTTGTTTTTCACATGTCATCTCTCCCCCTTTGACATCAATGGCAAAGGGCTCATACTTGCAACTTTTAACACATCAGAATCATACCAACGGCTCCCCATCACCAATCCGCATCACAAGATATGACTATGATATCCACCGGACTGATGCACATTAGTGCATCCTAGTTCATCACCAGAGGGGCAATAACCCCTAACTTCTCCCTGAGATACTCAAAAGAGTCCTTGGGAAGAGGTTTAGTAAAAATATCTACAAGCTGATCCTTGGAGGGCACATACTCCAATCTGACTTCACCCTTGTTCACTTGCTCTCTCAGAAAGTGAAATTTGATAGATATATGCTTGGTCTTAGAATGCAACACTGGATTCTTAGAAATATTTATTGCACTTGAATTATCACAGAAAATTGTGATAGGCTCCTCATATTATACTTGAATATCTCTTAGCATCTGCTTCATCCACAAAAGTTGAGTGCAACTTCTTGCTGCTGCAATGTATTTTGCTTCAGTTGTAGACAGGGATATTGCTTCTTGTTTCTTGCTTAGCCAAGAAACCAACCTTTTTCCCAAAAAGAATGCTCCTCCACTTGTACTCTTCCTGTCATCCACATCTCCTGCCAATCTACATCTGTATATGTATGAAGAGAAAAATTATGATCTCTAAGATACCATAGACCATACTCAACTGTTCCTTTTAAGTACCTAAAAATTCTTTTGATTTCCATGACATGAGATTCTCTGGAATTAGCCTGGAATCTCGCCACAAGACCAACAACCTGCATTATATCTGGTCTAGTCTGAGTGAGATACAATAATCCTCCAATCATTAATCTGTACTTTGTCTGATCTGTCTTAGGAGAGTAATCATCTTTGCTCAACTTACATCCAGTAGCCATGGGAGTGTTCATTGGCTTTGAATCTTCCATTCCAAATTTCCTCAATAATTCTTTCACATATTTGGTCTAAGAGATAAAGATTCCTTTCTTTGTCTGAGTAATTTGCAGACCCAAGAAGAAATTCATTTCACCAAGCATTGACATTTCAAACTCACTTTTCATTTGATTTGCAAAGGTTTTACACATACTGTCTATTCCTCCAAAGATGATATCATCAACAAATACTTCAACAATCAAGATGTTTTCATGATCAATTTTGAAATATAGGTTACTATCAGTAGTACCTTTGTTGAAACCAATCTTCAAAAGATGTTTGTCCAACCTTTCATACCATGCTCTTGGAGCTTGCTTTAGACCATATAGTGCCTTCTTTAATTTGTAGACCATATCACCATGCTTAGATAACTGAAATCCATCCGATTGTTCAATGTACACCTCTTCTTCTAAGTCACCATTCAGGAAAGTAGATTTGACATCCATTTGATATACTTTGAAATCTTTGAAGGCAGCAAATGCAATAAATAGTCTAACTGCTTCAATTCTTGCCACCGGAGCAAAGATTTCCTCAAAATCAATTCCTTCTATTTGAGAGTAGCCTTTGCAGACTAATCTAGCTTTATTTCTGATTACTTCACCAACTTCATTTAGTTTGTTCCAGAAGACCCATTTGGTTCCAATCACATTCTTGTTTCTAGGTCTAGAAACAAGATCCCAAGTGTGATTTTTCTCAATTTGCATCAACTCTTCCTCCATTGCTTTGGTCCAATTTTCATCATTGCAGGCTTCATTTATTGTCTTACGTTCAATCTATGAAATCAGACAACATTCATCTAAATTTTGAGTAATTTTCCTTCTAGTTTGCACACCTTTTCTTTTGTCACCTATGATCTGATCTTCAGAGTGATTCAGTCTTACATACCTTGGAACTTTGGGAGTTTCTTGTACTTTTGTTTCTTGATCAGGCTCATTCAGACCTATCTCTTCTTCTTGATTTACTGGATCAGTCTGAATCTGACTTTCAGAAGAGGATTGAGCTCCTTGAACCAGAAAACCATTCTGATCATCTTCATCATATTCATAAAACATTGAGGGCTTCTCAATTCCTTCATCAACCTTCACATTTGTACTTTCTATCATCTTTCTCAGTCTCTTATTGTAACACCGGTATGCTTTGCTTTGAGTGGAGTAACCCAAGAAAATTCCTTCATCACTTCTAGCATCAAAATTTCCTAGATCTTCATCTCTTTTAATGTAACATTTGCTACCAAATACTCTAAAATATTTCATAGTAGGAGTGATGCCAAACCAAAGTTCATAAGGAGTCTTACCAGTATTGCTTCTAATTTGAACTCGATTGAGAGTATAGACTGCAGTGCTGACAGCTTCTCTCCAAAACATCTAGGGAACATTTGCTTCCATCATCATTGTCCTAGATGCTTCCTAGATGGTCTGGTTCTTTCTCTCTACTACTCCATTCTGCTGTGGAGTCCTAGGAGCAGATATTCTTTATACCATGCTTCTCACAAAAATCTATGAATTCACTGGATGTGAATTCACCACCTCTATCAGACCTCAGGCATTTCAGTTTTAATCCAGTTTGATTCTCTACCATAGCCTTGAAGATTTTGAACTTCTCAAAAGCTTCTGATTTCTCTTTCAAAAAGGTAACCCACATCATCTGGGAATGGTCATCAATTAGTAACATGAAATATCTATCACCTTGCATACTCTTGATTCTTGTTGGACCACATAGATCAGTATGAACTAATTCCAATAATTTGGTAGAGGACTGATCCTTGCTTTTGAATGAGACTCTGCTTTGTTTATCCTACTGACATTCTTTGCACAAACTATTTGTAGGTTTTACCAATTTTGGAAGATCTCTTACAGCCTGAGTATTGCTTATCTTGATGATGTTATCAAAATTTACATGACACATCCTTCTATGCCATAACCAACTCTGATCAACTTGAACAAACAGACAACTTTTATTAGTACCAACTAGATGGAAGATATTAAATTTTGTTTGAGTACCAGATGCAATCTCAATTCTGGAGCTTTCAAAGATCCTGTATCTTGCATTCTTGAACCGAAGATCATAACCTTTGTCCACTAACTGTCCAACATTGAGAAGATTGTGCTTCAATCCTTCAACATATAGTACATTACCGGTTTTGCTCTTTCCATCAAAAGAAATAGTTCCCCTACCTTTGATTCTACCAGCAAAATTATCACCAAACTTTACCATTCCTCCTTCATACCTTTCTAAATCTAAGAACTTGTTCTTGTCACCCGTCATATGGTGAGAGCATCCACTGTCAATAACCAAATCATCCTTTTCTTCAACTTGGGTAGCCAAAGCTCTTTCTACAACCTTATGATTGACAGATTCAGAGGATATTGGATCTTCTTCCTTGATGGCAATAAACACCCATTCATTTCTGAATTTGTTTCCTATCTCTGGTTCATCATCTGTTACTCCATCATCATCTTCTTCATGAACATAATAACAATTCTTTTGGAACCTTTGTTTGTTAGAGTTTGGCCTTGTAGATCTTTCCAGACATCTTGAGGCAAAATGACCAATCTTATTTCAGTTGAAGCACTTAAAGGGTAGTTTTCCTTCATACTTACTGGATCCTCTTAGCAGTCTCTTTGCAATGACGGCTTCAAGTTGAGCTATTTCTGCTTCTTCCACTTCCATGTATCTTCTTGCGTGATCATACCATGATAGCTTCCTTGAAGAGTTTTCTCTTGGATCAAATCTTTGTTTACCTTTCACAGAGGCACTGGCTTTGAATGCAGATTCAGTCTTGGGGGGATCATCTCCAAACTCGGTCATTTCAAATGCAGCTAGTTTGCTAGCCAATTGGTCTCTTGTGACAGTTGTTTAGGCTCTCAATTCATCAATGGCAACAACCTTGATTTTGTAGGCAGTAGGAAGGGATCTGAGAATTTTGCCAACAATCTCATTTTCATCCAAAACTCCACCAGCATTCCTAATTCCACACACTAGCTTATTTACTCTTGGCATAAAGGTAGTAATATTTTCATCATCTCTCATTTTCAGTCTTTCAAATTTCCCTTTGAGACTCTGCAACCTTGCACTCTTAACATACTCATCTCCTTCATGCAGAAGTTCCAGTTTAATCCAAATCTCATAGGTAGTTGGTAGGTCAATAACATTTGAGAGCTCTGAGTCAGTTAATGCACTTAGAAGAGCCTCTTTGGTCTGCAGATTGTTTTCAGCATCTGTGATTTCATTTAGAGTTGTCGGACCACCCTGTAGAGGTATATAAGCTTTTGTGACCATGGACCAGTATGCCTTTCCCATACACTACAAGTGACATTTCATGCGACCTTTCCAAAGAGAGAAGTTGGTTCCATCAAACTTTGGACTATCCTTCTTGTATGATGACATCCTGGATCTCCTCAAGCGATTAAGCTCCTTTTAGAGGAACTTGGCTCTGATACCAATTGTTAGATTTAGGGCACACAACTGAGAGGGGGGTGAATCAATTGTATAAAACTTGCTTTAATTCAAACATTTAAACCCTCTTTGTTATTTAATAGAATATCAATTAATCACTCATGAAAGCATAAAGCATAAACACCAGAGCAGATACACATCAACAAATGAAACACCAAGATTTTGACGTGGAAAACCCAATCAAGGGAAAAACCATGGGGTGATTAACCCAAAGATTATTCTCTGTTAGAAGAATAAGAAAAATAGATGGCACATGCCAATTAGGGCTCACTACCCGAGCACACTGCTCACAAGAGGCATACTGCCTACAAGAGACACACTGTCTACAAAGTAACAAGTATCACAAACTTGAACTAGAGATTGACATCTTTGCCATGCCTGGATCAGTTCCATTTAAGCCCAAAAACTCCTGCTCTACCTTTTGCTCTTCTTCTTCGCTATGCCACACTCATCCACACCAAGACACACTTCAAAATGAATTCACAATCCCTTATTTATACAAGGCATCAACTTAGGAACAATCATCTAAGTCGGCAAACACCTACAAGATCATTCGCAAGACGTGTAATACATCCAGTCGGCCAGTCTCAAGAAGAACACCAATATTTGTGGTTATTCTTCAAATGCAAACTCTAAATTTAATGTGGACCGCCAATAAGAATTGTACACGATCCAAAGATCACCAAAACCTTTCCTGAGTCATCAATAACATCCGCACTTTATCAACTTACTGGAATCCTTCTCTTCTTCATCCGAAACTTCAAGAACATAGTCTGTCATCACTGTCATAATGAAAAAGGTGCTTCCAGACCTCCAAACCATGAACAAATCTAGTTGTCACTTTACACAGACTTCTTCAACACTCCCTCTAATCCGCAGAATGAGATAATGCAATTTTGGAGCTCACCGGACCAATCTGTGACACTCTGTCACCACTGAACATCTGTCGAAACTGGTTCTACTTGAGTGATCATAACTTCTTCAGATCTTCATGTGGACCTCTAAAATCTTGACTAAAACATCTCAAGACTCATATCTACAAACCCTTTAAACCGCATCCTCTGAACCTTAATCTATTGAGAACTTTTTCCTTCTTGTCATCACTGTTCTTCACTGTTCCTGATTGAGACTAATTCTCTTAATACCCTCAGCACACAGCTCATCTAATCCTTCTCATTAATGTAACATGAGTATGTTGACATCAATGACAACACCAGTTATCCTCATACTTGCAACAGTACTAAGGCTGCTCAGATTGATGACAAAGGTAAAAATCATAGTACACCAGGTATGAGTCAAAATACGACCCATATACATAATTTTATTCCATTTGACATGACTAAAGCACTGTCACAAATGAAATTCTCTATCCCATTGCTTGAGATGATGAAAATTGAAGAACACGTGAATAAAGCATTAGCTTTAATTTCTTGCATTGCTAATCAGACAGATCAAGGTTACAAACATCAGAAAGGGGACCAAGTGAATGATGTTGGAGAAGAATAGATTCCAGAAGTATATTTGGGAGCTACTCTCACAAAGTGCCCTTCTCATATAAAGCCTTTTTATGTTTCTTTGATCATAAATAGTAAATGGTCAGGAATTATATGCTTGATTCAAAAGCATCTACTAATATCATGCCTTTAGCTATTATGGAAGAGATAGGAATGGAGATAGACAAGGCATGTGGTAAGTGTTTCACTATGGATAATAGGGAGGTACTTGTTATTGGAATAATGAAAATTGTTGATTTCATGCTTGCATCCTACCCTGAGAAGAAGTATACAATGAATGTCATTGTGGTGAATATAAAGCCTCAATATGGGATGTTGTTGTCCAGGAGGTGAGTAGCACTAATTAGAGGTAACATGCAGGTAGATCTGTCTTGCCATGATTCCCATAAATGGCAGAGATGTCAAATTGGAAAGAGAAGAAAGAGTACCTAACCTAGTTGAAGAAGAAGAGCCTATTAATTGAGTGTTCTTTATTGATCACATGGATTGTGACAATTTCAAGGTAGTATCATCTAATGTTGACACTGAGAAGAAAAGACCAATTGACTTTGAGAAAGAGAAATCAAAGGGTGGAAATGAATTGTGGCCCAAGTATTTTGATGGTGCCTATTCAAAAGAAGGTTCAGGTGCAGGAGTAGTTTTTTTTTCTCCTAGTGGTAACACTTTTAATTTTTCATTCCTTTTGAAGTTCAATTGCACTAATAATATTGCAGAATATGGGGAAGTCTTGCTTGGATTGAATATAGCTATGAAAAATGGAATTAAAGTACTTAAAGTTTCAGGTGATTAAGAGCTTATTGTTTCACAAATTAGGAGTAAGTATGCATCAAAGAATAAAAGGTTAAAACATTATAAACATGTAGTGTGGGATGTTATAGAATTATTTGATACATTTTTTATTAATTAGGTTGAAAGATCAAGGAATATCATGGTAGATTTCTTGTAAAATGTTGCAATCAAACCAGATGGCATTACCTTAGCTGACATTGCACATGTGGAGATAAAGGTAAGACCTATTGTCCCTAATAATATTTCTAGTTGGCAGGTATTTAACGATGATAAGGATTTGATCAAATTTTTGCATTACATTGATGAATATGAGAACCCAGAAATAGATTTCCAAAATTTTTTGGAGACTATTGATGGAAAAGAAACATTGTTTGGTAATGAGGTTATACAGCTTAAAACAAACAATATCCAAAAAGGATTAGTTGCCTTAGAAAGAGCATTTTATAGTAATGATCAATTTGTTGCCAAGTCCATTCCAACTAATAAACAAGATCAAGAAGAGGTAAATTTGGGAATAGACAATGCTCCTAAGAAGGCATATACTAGTAAACAATCGACTCCACACATTAGAACAATGTTGATTGCTTTGCTCAAAAAATATAAGCATGTCTTTGGATGGTCTTATGATGATTTGAAAGCCTATAGAGAAGACCTATTTTAGCATGAGATTCCACTAAATCCAGATGTTAAACCATTCAAGCAGAAGCAAAGGTCTATTAATCCAACCTTAGCTCCAAAGATGCAAGAACTAATCAACCTTAGGGATGGAGGAATCATCAAACCTATTAGGCATTTTACTCAAGTTTCTAATTTAGTGCCAGTCATAAAAAGAATGGAGATATCATATAGTGCGTTAACTTTAGGAACTTGAATGTATCATCCTTGAAAGATAACTACCCACTGCTTAATATGGAATCCATGCTGCAAAAGGCCATGGGTTGTGAGATTTTTATCCATGATGGATGGATTCTTAGGTTACAATCAGGTGAAGGTGAAAGAATTTGAATAGTACAAGACTACATTCACTACAACTTGGGGCACATATGTGTATGTAAGAATGTCATCTGGACTAACAAATGAAGGAGTGACATTTCAAAGAGCAATGGATGTTGTGTTTGTAGGCCTTATAGACTCCATACTAGTAGTATATCAGGATTATTTGACTACACATTCTAAAAATGCAGAAGATCATTGTATGCATTTAGAGAAAATTTTCATTAGAGCATTGGAGTATGGCATATAACTAAATCCCAAGAAGTGTGTTTTTGGAGTAACTGAGGGTAAGTTGTTGGGGCATATTATATCTAAAGAAGGAGTGAGAATTGATCCTGATAGAGTTGAAGCCATTGATAAAATTCCAATGCCTAAGACAATTAAGGTAATTCAGTCATTGTTTGGACAAATCAACTTTGTGAGAAGGTTTGTTACCAACTTTACAAAAACAACCAAGGCTATAACCAAAATGATGAAGAAAGGTGAAACAATAACATGGGGAGATGAAGCAATTTAGGCATTTCAAAATATAAAGGAAGCCATTAAAACAATCCCTATGTTCAAATCTCTTGATTTTTCAAGGCCTTTCCAATTGTTCTCCTTCGCCTCTTTCCATACAATTGCTAGTCTTATTACAAAATAATAATGAAGGATATGAGAAACCAATTACATTTTTCAATAAGTCATTGCAAGCTACAAAGCTAAAGTATGGCATAATGGAAAAGCAGGATTATGCCTTGGTTAGAATAGTGAAGAATTTCAGGCCCTATTTGGTAGGTGCTCAGATCATAGCTTATGTCCCTCACTCTGTAGTAAAGGATATTTTTACACAGCAATAACTAACATGAAGATGCTGCAGATGGATAAGTAAGATACAAGAGTTTAATATTGATATTCAGATTACTAAATTAGTGAGAGGACAAGGCTTAGCAAAGTTGATGACTGAATCAAATCTTGTAGCTTGTCAAGTGAATGTGGTTGAGAATGTTGTGCAAGATAAAGTATGTAATATACAAAATTTAGAATGGTATAAGGATATTGTCTAATAGTTGTAGGATATGGCATGTCCAACTCACTTAAGTGATAATCAGAAGAGGACGTTGAAACTACAAGCAATAAAATATGTCATTTTGCAAGGAGAGTTGTAATGGAAGAATCCTGAGGGTGTTTTGCTCAAATGTGTGGATGAAGATTGGGCTGCTAAATTTTTAATTGAAATGCACAGTGGAGTGTGTGGAGGACACTATATTACCAAGACCACTGCACATAAGATCTTGAGATCAGGCTATTGGTGGCCTACATTATTTTCTAATGTACACAAGATGGTGAGGAGATGTGAAGCCTGCCAAGGATTTTCAAGAAAGATGAAATATGTCATTGTAGTACCACTCAGAACCATAATAGTTGAAGCTCCCTTTCAATAATGGGGAATTGATTTTATTGGTGAATTTTCAAAGAAATCGAGTGGCGGACACAGTTGGATACTGGTTGCTATGGTTGCTACTAATTATTTTACTAAGTGGATTGAAGTAATTCCAACTAGGAAGGCTACAAGCAAGATCATTGCAAATTTTGTTTTGGAACACATAATAATCAGATTTGGAGTGCCTACAAAATTGGTTACAAATAATGCAATGTGCTTTAGGTTTGGTGAGTTTGTGGATTTCTACAATGATTATGGTATCACTTTGTCATACTCCTTACCCTATCACTCTCAAGGCAATGGTCAAGCTAAATCCAATAACAATAGCTTAATGAAGATAATCAAAAGGATACTTGGGAAGAACAAGAAGGCATGGGATTCCAAGATCAAATTGTCATTATGGGATGATAGAGTGACTATCAAGAAAGCAACAAGAAAGTCTTCTTTTGAATTAGTCTATGGAGTAGATGCAAAGATGCTTGTGAACAATCTATTACCAATATAGAGGTTCATACAAGAAAATGATGATGATACACAAGATGTAATGGCAAAAAGTGTCAACTAATTGGTTGCATTAGATGAGACTAGAAGAGAAGCACAAAATACCAATATGAAGAAGCAATAGAAAGTGAAATATGTGTTTGATAACAAGGCTTCAGTAAGGAAGTTTCAGATTGATTATCTAGTTGTCATGTGGAATGCCAGGTATCAAGATAAGGGTAAACATGGAAAGTTTGATCCTCTTTGAATAGGCCCATATCTAATCAATAATACACATTGAGAAGATTCATATTTTCTTCAAAGCATTGATGGTGAATTTCAAGAATTGTCAATGCATGGACAATTTTTGAAACCCTTCTTTTCTTAAAGAAGGATCTTTTCCATGCACACTGTATATAGTTAGTTAGGCTATTTGTTTTTCCTGCTTTTTGTTTTGTTGTATGTTTTAGTTTTACAATTTTTATTCTATTTGGCCTTCTTCCTGGAGTTCTATCATCCTCATCATGACTGAGTCAGCCATGCATACCCAACTAGAGCCACTATTGCAATCCCCCTATAATTTCCTTGCTCTTTGGTGTAAAACCCTTGCAATTGGCTAAGTCTGAGTGTAAAAAGCCTTAAACCCTAAACCCTTAGCCTTTCGTGTAAGCCTACATTATGATTTTGAGTTGACTTGTAACAGGTAGTCATCCCGAAGTTAAGTTATAACCTTATGTCTTAGCTCCCATTTGAAACTAGCCCCTTAAGCCTTGTCACTGGCATCCCCCATACATGCAAATATTTCCTAAGTCTTAGTCTAAATCCCTTGAAGACAAATCGACAGTTGTCATGGCATCGTGGCCTCTAAATCTTTTAGATTTGTCAGAGCCATGCTAATGCACTAGCCATAGATCTCCAAGAAGGTGGGTCCAAAGTCTCATTGACCAAGTTCCTCGCTACATGCTCACTCCCTAGTGGATTGCATGAGCTCACAAAAAAAAGATACCAAAGATTATACTTTGCATTGTTGTGATGGAGTGACAAGTGTCAAGTGGGTCCCACCCAATCCAAGCAAGCTAGAGCTAGTGCTTGTCATGTCTCAATCCTTTGGACTAACTTTACAACTCAAACTATTAATTGTTATCTTTAATTTTTTACTGCATGGTTAATTACGTAAACATGACTGGTGAATTATCGTAATGGATAGATATTATGATGGATTTAAAATGTGTATGATGGATTTATTTTTTTCTTCGGCTATGATTTTGAACTAACCTACTGATGGGTAATCAAGTGCGACTAAAAGCAAGAATGTCAAGGGTGAGAACATAGTTGAGGTAGAGACGTTCTAACTACTAAAAATAGTTGTTAGAGGGAACCCCAATACCTACACACACACATAGATCATATCACATCATGTCATTATTGCATTCTTTATTTGGTTTCATAGAGTTTCTATGGCATAATCTGTGTGAGCATTGAGTGTCATGTTTGACTTGTGTGGTTAGATAAAATATTTGATCTAGTCGCTTTAGTAGGTTGTTCCTAATGTATAATATCATTAGTTATTCATATTTCTTCTATCACCTTTTATGAAATTGTATAGAGTGAGTTTGAATAAGTTTTTCAAATAATTTAATTATAAATGTTCTATTACATTAAATCAGGTGTTAATTGAATATATATATATATATATATTTATTTATATTTATATATATGTGTGTGTGTGCGCGCTATACTTTTAGGATATTATGAATAAATGTGTAAATATATTATAGTTATATACAATAAATTTATATATATAACTATATGATATATTGTACTTGAACTTGTAGTTCAAACCTCAAATAACAAAGCCTTTATTTGTTTATAAATATAATACACGTATTAGTTTTAATGGGACAAAAATATATCTTGTACATGGTTTTTATATAGAATATATACATAAATATAAATATTAAATCAAGGGGAAAAGCATGCAAAAGTAGACAAAGCGCATGCTCCCTTTCATCTGAAAAAGTGAAGTTAACTCATATAGAAGGGAAGTTCTAATTTTAGGATGCCAATCTTATAGGTGTGAGAGAAGATAAAATTGGGTAGCATGATTGGTAAAAGGTACACACACACAACACACGGGGGAAAAGGAAATAAAAGAAGAAGAAAAGGCTCAATGCTAGAGAGGGGACATAGGTCAGAGAAAGAAAGTTTTCTTCAGCTCGGAGCAGCAAAAGGAGAAGAGGGTAATGGGTAGAATCAGATACAATTCTCTAAAACTCTTTGTCAATTTCTAAAAGTGGTGGTAATCTCCCATTCTTGCATTCTTCACACCTTGAAGCTATTCATTTTCTTTTACTTTATAGATAGCCTTGAATAAACTATTACTTCAAACCTTTTAAAACTATTCTCCGACCTATTTCACTCTTGGATCGACCTTATGTTGGATCAGTCTCTTAAACTTGAATAGCTTGACTTTGTATTAAAACAACATGCAAATCTCTTACTTTCAACCTACTCTCTCCTTTGAGCAGCTTTCTCGTCTCTTAGCCTTTCGTTGAATTGGTTGGCTTTTTCCTATGCTTTGATCAACTTTGCTTTTGCAAAACAGTAGCCACCAATAAATCTTAATCAATCTATTTTATGTTAGCAACTCTTAAACCTTCAAATCGACCCCCTCTATATATGTATCACTTGTCTACAATTTCTAATTCCATCTCTTGTGTTTTAATGCCTTCCCTATATCTTTAAATAACCTTCTCCTTTTCTTTTAGAATAACTTGTATATACTTTAAGTGGCATGTTTACATTTGAAAGTAGACAGTAGTTTATGTTAGGCAACCTCTATTTGAGTCGGCCTACCTTTCTTTTTAAACACTATACCTTGAATTATTTGATTGAACTGCATAACTTTTCAAAGGCATGTGTACTAAAATTGAATCGGTCAGCATAAGAAATTATTCAATGGTTTCCCTATTATGAATGGATTCTCCTTATATTCAATGGCTTCCATATATTAAATGGCTTCTCCTTATTTTAATTAGCTTCTCTTATATTAGCCTATCCTCAAATGGCAGAGTGGTATTCATCTCCTCTATTAATGTTTTCTTCAATCTTCTAATCTTTGGTTTTTGCTAATTTAACTACCTTGTAAGGCCTCAATAATAGATCTCGGCATAATTTAGTATAGAAATGTCTATTGAAGTTAACGTCTTTTTACCATGCTTGTCAGCTAGTTGTTGATAGGGCTTCTTATTTATTTATCTTTGGTATTTTGACTCATTTAATTAAACATCTACCTTATTAAAGTCTTTAGCTCTTTTCTTTAGGCCTCCTTAGTTTTGATTTCGGTATGAGTGGTTAGAACAGGTAGGATTTAATATAAATGTTAGTTTTGTTGTAAAAATATGCATCCCTTTTGAATCTAGATAAATTGTGTTACATTCTAGAGGATATATATACTTAATTTGGATGTTTATGAATGTGAGCATTGTAAGTAAACTGATCTTTATGCTTTAAGATATGTAGATACAAACCATATATAATGACACACACTCCTTTACATAGACATTATGTGTTTCTTTCTTTTATTTTAATGGCAAAGATTTATATATATCACCTACTTGATTACGTGGTTTTTTTGATCAAAACATAGACAACTTTTCATGGTGCTCAATAGAGAAGTATAATCATCTAATTACTTGCAAAGAATTTAACTTATGTTAACTTTTGAGGTTTTTGATAGTGGATAAATTGGGGTAGTTTTTATTCTTGCTCTATATGTGTTAGGTTACTTTTGGGTTAGGATGTCGAATGTGGGCAATCAAAGAAGGCTTTTCCTCTTTTTTAGGATTTGACCGTAACTATTTTAAGTGCTTGGGCCAAGCCATGTTCATTGAAATAGATGAAAGATTGTCTAGCAAAATGTTATTTATATATTTCTCTACCACATCCTGTTGTGATATATTGCACATCATCATTTAGATCTAAATTTAGACATTAGGTTGCTATTATCCTATTTTCCCCCATCACCAAATAGTCTAAGATCCATGAGATCCTAGTGTTTCAGCTTCTGAGGATGCAAGGAAAAACATTATAAAATGGTTAAATCCCAAAAAATTCATAGTTTTCCTTGTGTTTTT
Organism: Cunninghamia lanceolata; assembly: GCA_027924645.1. Taxonomy (NCBI): domain Eukaryota; kingdom Viridiplantae; phylum Streptophyta; class Pinopsida; order Cupressales; family Cupressaceae; genus Cunninghamia; species Cunninghamia lanceolata. The sequence continues at coordinate 11,352,514 of BSBN01000108.1, forward strand.
CTACCTTGTTGGGATGTCAGAGTTTGGGCTTCACCTCTTCACTATTGTCAAGCTCAAAGTCCTGAACTCCACCCCTTTCCTTTGAAAAAATATTCTAAGTGTTTCGACACTGGAGTTCAAAGCTCTCCTCTTCTCCCTTCTTCCTTGGAGGGTGGAAGGGTCGGGGTCCGAGCTCCAACTCTTCCCTTGCAAATTAAGCTAAGTATTGAAGGCTCTGCAAGATGTCAGGGATTGGGGTTCTACCCTTTCACATTCTTCCTTATAGGGTAGAAGGTCCAAGACCTGTGCTCTGACCTTTTCTTTTGAAAATTGGCTAAGTGTGGAGAAGTCGTCAGACTTTAGAGTTCCATTCTTCTACCCTCTCTTCTGTAAGGCAAAATACAGAGGCCCCAAGGCTCGAAGCCTGACAAGGTAAGTGCTCTAAGTGTAAATAAGTTTTCAGAGGTTAGTCTTTTCTTCTTCATCCTTCTACTTCAAAATGCTAAAAGCTTGAAGGCCAAAGTCTGCAAGGTGAATAATATGTTAAGTGTTTTGCTATCGGACTTCAGAGTTTTGCACTTCTATCTTCCCTCTTGGAAGGTTGATTGTTGAAACTCTGAAGCCCACTGATGGACATGTGGTGGCATTATACCATTCCACCATGCTCTTTCAGTGGGCCCCTCACCCATTCACATAATGGTGGAATGCTACCACATGGTGATGACGTCATGGCAAAAGGCCGAACATTGAATGTCCGAAGCCTGATCTCTGCTAAGGTAAAATCTTCTAAGTGTTATGTCCAAGTTTAGAGTTTTCACCATGCACCTTCTCTCTTCAATGCAGTAGGGCAGAGGGTTGGAGGCCTAAACTTTGAAACTCCGACAGCTTCCTTCTTCATGGTGAAAATGCAATTGACTGGCCAGTGACCCTCTTGGTGGCTATTAATGCTCCATTAGAGCTTATTTTCATGTAGCAGATGGTTTTCTCGCCTCCCCATGCCAATGTGACTCCATTTTAATCAATTTTTGTACCTTTGGGCATGGGCAAGCACACCTTTAGTAGTAGATTTTGCAGATATAAGCTAGGGCATGTTTCAAAGGACACTAATTTGAGTTAGTGCAGCATGGTCGATGTCCATTCTTGTTGACTTCTCCTTTTTCACGTCATGGCTACTACAGTGAGGATGAAATGTTATATATTCATGTAAAAAAGATGTAAAAGGAGTTGTTAGTTGTTTTCTAGGCTATTACACTAGGCAAATTCCTCTGTTACTTTGGAACCTTGTAATGCACTTACAAAATAACTAGATTTGATGTATTGTGCTCATTCTTGAGCCTTTGATGTCTCTGGTTCATTGTTCAACTTTGAATGTATGTGATTATTTTTTGTCTATTTCTCTGTAACAGGTTATTTACTCTTTGTAATTATCATTTGACCTTCATGATCAATATATCTTTGATATTTCACCTCTCCTGCACTTTGTCTTTGTGTTTCACTTGAAGTTGTAATCTATTCTGTGAGTAAATGACTCCTTCATAGGTTAATGTCTTCTATTTGAATCCTTTTGTTAGGAACCTGTGTTTAACCCTTCTCTTTACTTTGTTATTATATTGTTGTTGGACGCATATGCTTTGTAAGTCATCCCATGAGTATATTGTATTATCCCACATTCATGGGAAGTAATAGTTGTTTAGATTAGACTTAGTATATAAGTACGTGTTGAGGCCAATGAAGGCATCCACGAATTTATTGTATTGAGCTTGCTCAAAGGAGGTTACCCCCTTGAAGTGGCCTGCGATCAATAAATTCCTTCTATGTTTCTGCTATTTATGTTATTTCATGCATTTTTCATTAAATTGTTGCAGGAGGTTCCTCTCATCTAGTATCAGACCGCTTTCTTGGGCTTGCTGGGTGGAATTTTTGCCAAATTTGTTTTCGCAGTGGCCTTTAGGCACTGTGATTATTGCAGTAGTTCTTTTTTTGCATCTGTATTGTTGATTTCAATTGCAGGTTCAGATCAAGGAATAATCCCTATCCACTTAACTGTGGGAAGTGCCTGGGCATAGCCCTAAAACTCATTGTGAGGTGTACCACAGGAACCCTAAAGTAGCTGGCCCATTAAGAGGAACTGCCAGTGAAAAGGGAAACGGCCCCTACCTGATTGACTAGTTCCCATCTGTGAGGCAAACCAAGATCTATCATTTGTGGCAAAGTGGTTATCAGTTTTACCTAAGCTGTGGAGTGAAGGGTACTGCCACAATACGTAAGTCATTAGACAGCATTGGTGGCTGAGTGACTCCCCTAACCCTTTAGGCAGCCGAACATACCTGGCGCCCATATCTATTGACAGCTGGTAAATCACATATTGAATCTGTCCAAAGCCATTTGTAGATCCTGTTGCAGATTGTCTCCAGAAAAAAAAATCTATTTTTTCACCATATCTTCCTTGCTTTAGCCCTGTTTCCTCTCAAAATTCACTGGAACCCCTAAAATTTCATTCTACATATTTCCTTCCTTGAGGACCCTATCCCAAATTCCACTTATCAAAGCCAAAAATCCCACATTTGTCTATTTTTAGGGTTTACCATAACTTCTTCGATTCTCACCCAATAGCCTTCAAATTTTGCCATAGTGTTCATTTCCTATTCCTACTCCTTTGTCCCTCTTGGACAAATTTTCCCATTCTTTCACCCCACTTTTGAAATCCCCATTTTCTGCTTCCCTATCCCTCAAAAAGTGTCCAAAACCTAGTCAAACCCCAATTACCCACCAGAGTTTTTCCCAAATCCAAATTTTCCTTTCCTAAATAAGTTTTCATTTTTGTTTTTCTACCCATTCCCAAAAAAAACAAAAAAAAAATCTCCTGGCTATGGTTGTCACCCTCATAGGAGCAAAAAACATGGAGGATGAACTTGTAGGCCTCAAGACCAAACTCCAAGATCTGGATGAAAAAGTTCTCAGCCTTAATCTTTAGGTTTCAGCCATGAACAATAGACAGCAGCTAGAGTCTTCTGCAGACACTAGGTTCTCTTCTTCTGGCAATTTCTGTGGGTCGAAGCTTGATTTTCCTCACTTCAATGGTGATGATCTGACTGAATGGATATACTAGGAAGAACAATATTTCAGTCTACATAATACTTTTTATGCCAACAAATTCCCAGTTGCATCCTTTCATTTGGAACATGAATCCCTTCAATGGTTCCGTTGGTAAATCAAGGCTCATGAAGAGCCAAAATGGATAGATTTTTGGAAACTCATTTTGCAATGATTTGGCTCTAGTGCTTTTGATGACTTCACAAGAGCACTCACTAAACTTTACCAAACTGGGTGCTATGAGAGAATATCAAATAGAATTTGAGAAACTAGCCAATCACATAGAGGGATTGTCTAATGAATTCTTTAGGAGTTGTTTTGTCAATGGTCTAAAGGATGCAATCTGATCTAAGGTTAAAATGTTCCATCCCAGCACAATGATGGAAGCCTTAGGGTTGGCTAAGTTGGCATAGGACAAGATCACAACTCAACAACGCTCCAAATCCAATTTTGTTCCATTCAAAAATATGGTTTCCCAAAGACCTCCAATCACACCAGCTCCTAGAAGAACTCCTATCAAGCATTTGACTGAAGCAGAGATGTGGGCATGTAGAGAAAAAGGGCTTTGTTATAATTGTGATGAGAAATTCACTTGGGTACATAGATGTGTTAAGAAAAAGCTCTATCTCTTGGATGTTGATTCTCCACCTACAACTGAAATTTATGAAGATGCTCAGGATACAGTAGATGATCAGGTCAAAACTTAGTAGTCGTCTGTTGACCCTACTTCTCTGGAAGACCACCCAGAGATCTCTCTCCATGCTCTAGTAGGACTCACCATCCCACAAACCATGCGGGTCAAGGGTTACTTCAAGAAACTCCCTCTTACAATACTTAGTGATTCTGGTAGCACTCATAACTTCATTGACCCTCAGATTGCCAAACAGGTTGATTGTTTTGTCCATCCTTGCTCCAGCTTTGAAGTCATGATTGCCAATGGGGGCACATTACCTTGCAAAGGGAAGTGTTGCAGTGTGCATATCTCTATTGGAGATTATAACCTATGCTCCAACATGTTTTCCTTGCCCTTAGGTGGATGTGATGTGGTTTTGGGTGCTCAATGGTTATGCACACTTGGACCAATCTTATGGGATTTTGCTGAACTTTGGATGCAGTTTTCAGACAATGGGCAAAAACACACATTGAAGAGCTTACAACCAGGGTCTCTTAGCATCATTAGTTCACATCACATGGAAAAGCTTCTTAAGAAGAATTTACATGGTATCATCGCTCAGCTCCATTCCATTCAGATGCAACCATTAGTGATCTCCACTACTCCTTCAGATCTACAACAAATTTTGGATAGATATGCATGTATATTTGTCAAACCAGTGGGATTTCCACCTTCACGACAAGAGGACCACTGTATTCAGCTCCTTCCTGGAAGTGTTCCTCCCAACATTAGGCCCTACCGCTACCCATTTCACCAAAAGACAGAGATTAAGATGCTTGTTCAGGATTTACTGAAGCAAGGTATTATTCACCCTAGTACCAATTCCTTTTCTTCACTAGTTCTTCTTGTCTAGAAAAAAATGGGTCATGGTGCCTTTGCATTGACTTCTGAGCACTTAATCACATCACAATCAATGATAAGTTTATGATTCCTATTGTTGATGAGCTTCATGGCGCTCATTTTTTCTCCAAGTTGGATCTTCATTCTAAGTATCACCAAATTCAAGTTCAAGAGGATGATATCCCTAAAACAGTGTTCCACACACATGATGGCCACTATGAGTTTTTGGTCATGCCCTTTGGCCTCACTGATGCTCCTTCAACATTCCAGGCATTGATGAAAAAAATATTCCAGCACTACTTGCGGAAATTCATTTTGGTCTTCTTTGATGATATCCTCATCTATAGTAAAACATGGGTTGAGCATAAAAATAAGACAAAGTTCATTCTCCAACTCTAACTTGCTATAAAAATTTAAATATTTTAATTATATTTAAATAATATTTAACTCACATTTAACCCAACTTTTTCCATAAACTTGCAAGGTTGCTAAAATGAATTATTTTTTAGAAAATAAAAGAAAGAATCTTTTGATAAAAAGAAAGAATCTTTTGATAAAAAGAAAGTATCTTTTGACAAAATGAAAGCATCTTTTGACAAAATGAAAGCATCTTTTGACAAAATAAAGAATATTTTTTTTAAAAAAATAGATTAAATATTTAATCATTAGGACAGCTCAATGAAGGGGATATAATCTTATGAACCCAGCAGGGTATGAGGATGAATAATCATGAGCAGAAGATCAGAGTGAACCGTGGAGGGCAAAATCAAAATGAAAACTAGAATAAAGGAAATGCAAACTAGAATCAAGGCAATGAGAACCAGAGGGAAGAGGTACAAATTCATGAGATTGAAGGGAATGCGAACAATCATGGTAGGATTGTGGAGGAGTTGGGCAAAGATCCCAAGAAGGTCTCACCACCCAAGTTTGATGGTAGGACCATCGACAATGGAGCTCAAGCATGGATTATCAAAATGGAAAATTACTTCAAGCTCCATAATCTTTCTTATGAGACGAAGGCAATGTGGGGTTCATATCATCTTACTGGAGAATCAACTACATGGTGGGATAATGAGAAGGTGGATAAAAGATTGTTGCCAGGTGAAATCACTTGGGAACTTTTCCTGCAACTCTTCAGGAAAAGATGGTTACCATAGATCTTCTTTTATAAGAAGATGACAGAGTTCCAAAATTTGACACAAGGAGGAATGTCGGTAACCCAATATTGGGAAAGGTTCTCACACATACTCAAGTATGTTCTGTAATATTAGATGGGTGAGAGATTTAGAATCAGGAAGTTTATTATGGACTTAAGGCCTCAAATTGGAGCGGATGTGGACATCCACAATCCATTGACTATGGATGCAGTTTTTGAAAAATCTATTGAGCAACAGTAGAATCTATAGCAAGCAACTAGTTATTGTAAGTTTAGAGATGCAAAGTTTACAAAAAAGAGATCCTAGAACAATAACCACAACAATCAGAACAATAATCAGAATAACAACAATAAGAGCAATAATAGTCAACAGATTAGAAACTTGAAGAGAGGTAACAACTCTCAAGATAGGAATGGTAGAAATCAAAACAAAGGTAACAAAAGAGGTAACTACAACAATAATAAAAACAACCACAACAATAACCAAAGAGATAAGTCAAAGGGACCAAGGGCACCTTATGGTGGATGCTATGTGTATAGAGGTGAGCACTATGCCAACTCTTGTCTTTAGAGATCAGTAGGATGAAGAGACGGGAACTAGTAGGGACCACCTTAGCACTAGATTCATGCAGCCATGGATAATCGGCAAGCTAACTTTCAAGAAGCACCTATTCAAGTTTCATGTAAGCTCTATGCACTACCTACTTCTAGTTTGATTGATACTGGAGCAACTGAATGCTTTGTAGATCCAAGAGTATTTTCAAAGGTATCTATTAGACCTAGACATATGGCAAACTCATGGATGGTTTAGTATGGCAATAGGGCTAGATAAGAGAGTAGACTCATGTCTTACATGCAATGAGTTAGAGTTTTCAAGTTTTCAAATACAAGTTAATCATTATGTAGCACCCTTAGGGTCTTATGATGTGATATTGGGAATCAACTCATTAGCTGAACATAAGTCAATTGTAAACTATGAAGACAAGGTTGTTAGATGTTTGGATGGCCTAGGGAATCAGGTGGAGATTAATGGATCTAAGAGACCCTTGGAACATAGGCAAGTCTCGACTATGTAGTTAAATAAATCCAAAAGAAAAGGATGCTCTTTATATGCATTCCAAGTAAAAGACCTTGACAATGTGGAACTAGCATTTAATGACTACCCAATCCTTATGGAATTCAAAGATGTATTTCCTATAGAGTTAACAGAGTTACCACCAAAGAGAGAATTTGGCTTCTCAATTGATTTGTTACCAGGGACTGAGCCTCAATCTAAGGCACCCTATAGGATGACTACTACATAATTGTATGAGCTTAAAGCACAATTGTAGGAGTTGTTGAACCAAGGGTTCATAAGACCTAGCATGTTTCTATGGGGCAAACCAGTCATCTTTGTAAAGAAGAAGGATGGTTCATCGCATTTATGTATTGATTATAGGATTCTTAACAAGGCTACTATAAAGAACAAGTACACACTCCTGAGAATAGATGAGCTCTTCGATTAGATAAAGGGAGCTACTGTGTTCTCAAAGATAGACCTTAGATTTGGCTATCACTAGTTACAGATTAAGGATGAGGATATCTCAAAGACAACTTTTATAACTTGCTATGGTCACTACGAGCTCATAGTGGTGCCATTTGGGTTGACTAATGCTTCAGTAGCCTCCATGAATTTAATGAATATCATATTCAATGATTGCTTGGATGATTTTATGTTGATCTTTCTTGATGATATATTGATATACTCTAAATCAGTGGAAGAGCACAAAAAACATTTAAGGATAGTATTGCAGTGCCTAAGTGAACAAAAACTCTATGGTAAGCTATCCAAGTGTACATTCTATCAATAAAAAGTGCACTATCTTAGTTAGGTGATCTCAATTGAAGGGATTATAGTAGACCCTAAGAAGATTAAGGTGATAATGGAATGGCATGCACCTCAGAATGTGATAGAAGTTAGAAGTTTTATGGGACTTGTAGGAGATTATAGAAATTTTTTGGAAGGATTCTCAACAATAACAACACCAATTACCTCACTTTAGAAGAAAGGTAAAAAGTTTGAATGGATAGAAAGGTGTGAGAAAACTTTCCAAGTGTTAAAGGAAAATCTCACAACTCCTATATTGTCTATACCTAATCCTAATGGTCATTTCATAGTTATAACTGATGCTTCAAGAGAAGGTGTAGGAGTTTTGATGCATAATGAGCAAGTGGTTGCATATGAGTTAGGAAGTTGAACCAATATGAGTTAAGCTATGCACCACATGACCATGAGTTAGCAGCCATAGTTCATGCACTTCAGATGTGGAGGCATTATCTCTTGAGGAAGCCCTTTGAGTTGAAGACAGATCATTTAGGTCTCAAGTACATTTTTACACAACCTAATCTTAATGCACACCAGAGAAGATGGCTAGATTTTCTTAGTGAGTATGACTTTGGGATTAAGTACATAAAAGGAAAGGAGAATAGAGTGGCAGATGCTCTTAGTAGAAGAAGACATCTGGCTACCATGGTTACCACAAGATCCAATTTGAGATAGAAAGTAATTTAGAATTTGCAAGGGGATGAACATTATGACAGAGTAAAACAAGATTTAGAAGAAGACCCCTTAGATCATTGGTTTGATGGATATTTGATTGAGTCAGATGGACTTTTGTGATACCAAGGAAGGATGTATATTCCCGACTCAAGGGAGTTGAAAAAGTTAGTTCTCAAGGAGATCCATAACACACCGTATTCAGGGCACCCTGGAGTGACAAAGATGATTGAAGGTTTGAGACCTTTATATTTTTGGCCTAGACTTAAGAAAGATGTAACAAAATTTGTGGCTTGATGCTTGGAGTTCCAATGAGTCAACATTGAGAATGTGCATCCAACAGGATTGTTGTAACCACACAGTGTTCCAAAACATAAGTGGCAAGTGATAAGTATGGATTTTATTTAGGGGTTGCCCATGTCCAAGAATCAACGTGATGTCATCGTAGTAGTTGTGGACAAGTTGATTATGTTGGCAAGAGACACTGCATAGCATTGATAGGTGTTGTCATTGATGGCAACTAAGATTGTTCTCCACATCCACAGTACAGTATCTAATCATACCGAAAGTTAGAATGATAATCTATCTAAGTCTGGGAGTCTGAAATAGAGCATATAGTAGAGTTCAGATCTCTCTGGTGGAAAGGCATGGAATGTTGCGGATCCAAGGTTGTTGACAGCATTGCAAATACACTCCAAATCTAGAATTTTGTCATCTAGTGATGAAGGAATCAAATGTTATTAGCATCTGTGTATCAGGTTCCAATCTGACAAAGCAGACAAAAGAAAAATAGGTAAACCTTGTAGAAGATCTTGTTTCCAGATGAATGGAAGTTGCTTGTTGGACAAATGGTGGCATTCAACAACTATGGCTGACATGAGTAACAATTTGCAAGAATAAGTTTTGGTTCGTACTCCAAGTTATGCATAAATCTAGCCAACAGGGCTAAGCATTCTTAGGTGTTCTAAGTATAATTGAAGCCAACTAGTAGAATGATTATAGATCTTGTTGTGGATATATATAGTCAATGAATTCGATCATTTAAGTGTGTAAGTGTGCGAAGAAAAGTGGATGTGAATAGAGCTGAAATCTAAGGTGTGAATAAGAGCAGAACAATGAGAAGAACAAAGCTAGGATGAAGTGTGTAAGATCAGATTTTGTACTCAATTGGAACTAAACTTTCTGCATAAGTAGATGCTATCATCAGTTCATATCTCTGTCTTTCATTTGTAATATTGTCTTAGGCAATGAGCCTTCATTTGAGCAGTGATCTCTAGGCATTAAGCCCGAATGCATGTGCATTCCCTTTTTGTATCAATACTTTTAACAGGGTATTAAGTTCTTGTGGGTTAACCCCACTGTAGTTTTTCCCTTAACTGGGTTCCACATCAAAAATCTTGGTGTCAAATGTGTTATTTCATTTCTGCTTATGTGATGACTAAAATGTTTAATTCATTAACAACTTTTAAGTTGTAAAAGAAATAAAAGATCAAGAATGTGTGACAACTGATTCACCCCCCCTCTCAGTTGTCTAGACCTAATCCAATAGATTAAAGTAGCACATTTTATCCCAGGGAATCTTTCAGATGGTTCATTGGTTTTAGCAAAGAAGTTTGTCCAGGAAATCTTTCGATTGCATGGAGTCCTGGAGACAATCATTTTAGATTGAGACACTCACATGACTTCCAGGTTTTGGACAACATTGAATGCAACTTTGAGATTAAATTGAATTTTAGTTTATCTTATCATCCTCAAATGGATGGTCATATAGAGAGAGTTAATCAAGTAGTTGAAGACCTTCTTAGGATGTATTGTATGGATTAACAGTATAAATGGGAGGAGTATCTTACATTGGTGGAGTTCACTTACAATAATTCATACCATGCATCTTTGGCGATGGCACCTTTCGAAGCTCTTTATGGGCATAGGTGTCGAATACCCATTAGTTGGGACAAGGTGGAAGATAGAATTGTAATTGGTCCTAATATGCTTAGGGAAATGGATGATCAGATGAGGTTGTTCAAAGAGAAATTGAAGCAATCTTCATGTCATCAAAAGAGTTATGTAGATAGAAATAGGACACCCAACAAGTTTTTAGTAGGTGACAAAGTCTTTTTGAGGGTCAAGCCTCAGAGGATTTTAGTTTCATTTGACAAAGTGTCCAAACTTACTCCTAGATATGTAGAACCATTTGATGTGCTGGAAGTGATTAATCTTGTCTCTTATAGACTTGCTCTACCACCTGCTCTTGCTAGAATCCATAATGTTTTTCACATGTCTTTACTTAAGCCTTATCATCCTGATGCTTCACACATTCTTGATTGGCATGCTTTTTACGTACAGGATTTAGGAGTGGTGCTCGTGGAGCCCACTCGATTTTGGAGAGATGCAATGTTAAGCTGCATAACAAGGATATTTTGTAGTACAAGGTCTAGTGGGACAAATATTATATGGATAGTACTAGATGGGAGGATGCTGAGGAGATAGATAGATCTTTTCCTCATTCAAGAGGATTTAGCATAGTTTCTTTTATTCATGCATAGTTGATGACATTTTGAGACACTATTTTTTTTATGATACGTTGATACATTGATAGTAGTAGACAGAAACATTATTATTTTAGTTTGTCTAATAAGACATCAAGATGATGTCTCTTCCTAGTGGGGAAGGATGTCACATCTTGATCTTTTGCACTATCTTTACAACTTGAACTATTGATTGTTATCTTAAATGTTTTATTGCATGGTTAATTACGTATGTATAACTGGTGAATTATCATAATGGATAGATATTATGTTGAATTTAAAATGTGTATGATGGATTTATGTTTTTCTTTGGCTATGATTTTGGACTAACCTACTAATGGGGAATGGAGTGCGACTGAATGCAAGAATGTTGAGGATGAGAACATGGCTGAGGTAGAGACATTCAAGCTGCCAGAAATAGTTGTTTGGATCGAACCTTGATACCTGCACACACATATAGATCATATCACACCATGCCATTATTGCATTCTTTATTTGGTTTCATAGAGTTCCTAAAGCATAATCTGTGTGAGCATTGAGTGACATGTTTAACGTGTGCGGTTATATAAAATATTTGATCTAGTTGCTTTACTAGGTTGTTCCTAATGTATAAAATCATCAATTATTCATAATTCTTCTATCACCTTTTATGAAATTGTATAGAGTGAGTTTGAATAAGTTTTTCAAATAATTTAATTATAAATGTTCTATTACATTAAATCAGGTGTTAATTGAATATATATATATATATATATATATATATATATATATTTGTGTAAACCAATATATATATGTGTGTGCTATACTTTTAGGATATTATGAATAAATGTGTAAAGATATTATAGTTATACAATAGATTTATATATAATTATATGATATATTTTACTTAAGCTTGTAGTTCAAACCCTAAATAACAAAGCCTTTATTTGTTTATAAATATAATACACATGTACTAGTTTTAATGGGACAAGAATATATCTTGTATATGTTTTTTATATAGAATATATACATAGATATAAATATTAAACGAAGGGGAAAATCTTGCAAAAGTAGACAAAGCACATGCTCCCTTTCATCTGAAAAAGTGAAGTTAACTCATACAAAAGGGAGGTTCTAATTTTAGGATGCCAATCTTAGAGGCGTGAGAGAAGAAAAAATTTGGTAGCATGATTGGTAAAAGGTACACACACATAGCACACGGGGGAAAAGGAAAAAAAGAAGAAGAAAGGGATTAGCACTAGAGAGGGGATGCGGGTCAGAGAAAGAAAGTTTTCTCCATCTTGGAGTAGAAAAAAGAGAAGAGGGTAATGGGTAGAATTGGGTACAATTATCTAAAACTCTCTATCAATTACTAAAAGTGGTGGTAATCTCCCATTCTTGTGTTCTTCACACCTTGAATCTATTCATTTTCTTTTTCTTTATAGACGACCTTGAAAAAATTGTTAATTCAAACCTTTTAAAACAATTCTCTGGGTTGTTTCACTCTTGGATCGACCTTATGTTGGATCCGTATCTTAAACTTGAACAGCTTGACTTTGTATTAAAATGACGTACAAATCTTTTACTTTCGGCCTGCTCTCTCCTTCTTTGAGCAGCCTACTCGTCTCTCAGCCTTTCCTTGAATTGGTCGGCTTTTTCCTATGCTCTGATCAACTTTGCTTCCACACAACAACATCGACCAATAAATCTTAATTGATCCATTTTATGTCATTAACTCTTAAACCTTCAAATCAACCCCCCTGTATATGTATCACCTATCTGCAGTTTCCAACGCTATCTCTTGCGACCTTCTCCTTTTTTTTAGAATGACCTGTATATAGTTTAAGTGGCCTATTTATATTTGAAAGTGGCCAGTAGTTTATGGCAGTCAACCTCTATCATTGAGTCAACCTGCCTTTTCTTTTTAAACATTATACCTTGAATTGTTTGATCGGCCTACGTAACTTTTCAAAGGCCTATGTAATGAAATTGAATTGGCCAGCATAATAAATTATTTAACATCTTCCCTATTTTAAACAAATTCTCCTTATATTCAATGGCTTCCTTATATTAAACGGCTTCTCCTTATTTTAAACAACTTCTCTTATATTAAACGGTTTTCTCTTTAATTAAAATGGCATGTGTAATATATTAGCGGATTGTATCTATAATAAATGGCCTACCTAGAAACTTAAACTACCTTCTTAGTGTTATAAATCGGCTTGCATAATTATGTGTATCAGCCTCCTGTTATTGTTAGCTACTCTGGTTTTTATAGCTATCTGTGTAGATAGTTCAGCTATGTGAAGATGGAGCAGCTTTTTTTTTAGGTTTCCCTCAACCTTTAATGGAGCCATTAGCCTATCCTCAAACAACAAAGTGGTATTTGCCTCCTCTATTAATGTTTTCTTTGGTCTTCTAATCTTTGTTTTCTGCTAATTTAACTACCTTGTAAGGCCTCAATAATAGAAATCAACATAATTTAGTATAGCATTTTCTATCAAAGTTAACAACTTTTTACCATGCTTGTCGGTTGGTTGCTAATATGGTTTCTTATTTATTTATCTTTGGTATTTTGACTCATTTAATTAAACACCAATCTTATTAAAGTCTTTAGTACTTTTCTTCAGGCCTCCTTAGTTTTGATTCCAGTATGAGTGGTTAGAATAGGTAGGGTTTAATATAAATGTTAGTTTTGTTGTAAAAATATGAATCCCTTTTGAATCTAGATAAATTGTGTTACAATCTAGAGGATATATATACTTAACTTAATTTGGATGTTTATGAATGTGAGCATTATAAGTAAACTGATCTTTATGCTTTAAGATATGTAAATATGAACCATACATAGTGACACACACTCCTTTACATAGACATTATGTGTTTCTTTCTTTTATTTTAATGGCAAAGATTTATATATATCACCTACAAGATTACATGGTTTTTTTAATCAAAACATAGACAACTTTTCATAGTGCTCAATAGAGAAGTATAATCGTCTAAATACTTGTGAAGAACTTAACTTATGTTAACTTTTGAGGTTTCTGATGGTGGATAAATTGGGGTAGTTGTTATTCTTGCTCTATATGTGTTGGGTTACTTTTGGGCTAGGATGTCGAATGTGGGAAATCAAAGAAGGATTTTCCTCTTTTTCAAGATTTTACCATAACTATTTTAAGTGCTTGGGCCAAGCCATGTTCATTGAAATAGATGAAAGATTGTCTAGCAAAACTTTATTTATATATTTCTCTACCACATCTTGTTGTGAGATAGTGCACATCATCATTTAGATCTGCATTTAGACATCAAGTTCCATTGGGTGTTCCCTCCTTCTAGTTGTTTCTAGGTTGCTAGGTGTTTCGTGTAGGGCTAGATTTCCTTCATGTCCTGAAGGAATTCTGGGAAGTGTAATTGCTTCATGGTTGGGCAGAAAAGTACCTAAGCCATGTTCCCATCTCTCAGCTTGTGGATGACCATGTGGCTTAGTGGCAGTTGGAGATAGTGATTCAGTTCTTACTCATTCTTGTACCAAATTATTGTACATTACTATTCATTATGATAACTTATGGCATGTGAGCCAAGATGGACATTGTATATTCTTTTATAGTGCTAACACATGGTTAAAGCACATGGATTTGTAAGATGTAACGTGATTATTGTTGATATATTTAGAGAGCTATCTTTTTACTTGAGTTGATGTAATTAAGTGGATTATTTACTTCAGTAACTTTTGTTATGGAATGCGTACTTTGCATTTGGTATCAGAGCTCTAGGTTTGATACTAGGGCCTTTTTGGACTATTAAGCGAAGATGCAACATTGATGCAGATTAATTAATCATCATGAATACAAGAAACACCAACCATAATGGAGGATCAAACAATTATCAAAATGGAAGAAATTGTGGTGAAGCAAACAATGAACAAGATGGAAGGTTAGATCAAATCCTTGCTCTCCTAACCCAGCAGGGTATGAAGATGGATAAACTTGAGCAGGAGATCAGAGTGAACCATGGAGGACAAAATCAAAACAAAAACCAAAATCAATGAAATGCAAACCAGAATCAAGGCAATAAGAACCACAGGGAAGAGGTGTGAATCCCAGAGATTGAAGGGAATGTGAACAATCATGGTAGGATTGCAAAGGAGTAGGGGAAATATCTCAAGAAGGTCTCACAACCCAAGTTTGATGGTAGGACCAATGTCATTGGAGTTGAAGTGTGGATTATTGAAATGGAAAAGTGCTTCGAGCTCTATAATCTTTTTGATGAGACAAAGGCAATGTGGGGTTCATATCAGCATACTGGAGAAGTGGCTACATGGTGGGATAATGAGAATGCAGATAAAATATTGTTGCCAAGATATATTACTTGGGAACCTTTCTTGCAACTCTTTAGGAAAAGGTTGTTACCATAGCTCTTTTTTGATAAGAAGATGACGGAGTTCCAAAAATTGACACAAGGATGAATGTCAGTAACCCAATATTGGGAAAGGTTCTCACACTTACTCAAGTATGTTCTACAATATCAGATGGATAAGAGATTTATAATTAGGATGTTTATTATGGGATTAAGGCCTCATATTGGAGTGGATGTGAACATCCACAATCCATTGACTATGGATGCTTTTTTTGAAAAAGCTATTAAGAAGGAGCATAAGCTTCAACAAGCAGCCAATTATCATAAGTTTAGAGATGTAAAATTTATGAACAAGAGAACTCAGAATAATAACCACAACAATTAGAACAATAATAAAAATAACAACAATCAGCGCAATAACAGTTGATAGATTAGAAACTTGAAGAGAGGTAACAACTCTCAAGATAGGAATGGTGGAAATTAGAATGAAGGTAACAAAAGAGGTAACTACAACAATAAAAATAACTACAACATTAACTAAAGAGATAGGTCAGAGGGACCAAGGGCACCTCATGGTAGATGCTATGTGTGTAGAGGTGAGCACTACACGAACTCTTTTCCTCAGAGATTAGCATGATGAAGAGATAGGAACCAACAATGAGCACCTTGGCACTAGATTCATGCAGCCATGGATAATCGGAAAGCTAACTTTCAGGCAATACCTATTTAGTTTTCAGGTAAGATATATGGACTACCTATTTCTATTTTGATTGATATTGGAGCAACTGAATTCTTTATAGATCCAAGAGTAGTTTCAAAGTTATCTATTAGACCTGGACATATCACAAACTCATGGATGGTTTAGTATGGAAATAAGGCAGAGAAGAGAGTAGATCCATGTCTTGCATGTAGTAAGTTAGAGATTCTACGTTTTTAAATGCAAGTTAATTTGTATGTAGCACCCTTAAGGTCTTATGATGTGATATTAGGAATCAACTAGTTAGTTGAACAAAAGTCAGATGTAAACTATGAAGACAAGGTTGTTAGATGTTTGGATGACCTAGGGAATCAGGTGGAGATTAATGGATCTAAGAGACCATTGGAACTTAGACAAATATTGCCTATGCAATTAAAGAAAGACAAAAGAAAAGGATGTTCTTTATATGCTATCTAAGTAAAGACCTTGATAATGTGGAAGGTTAGCATTTAATGACTACCCAATCCTTAGGGAATTCAAAGATGTATTTTCTGTGGAGTTAACAGAGTTACCACTGAAGAGAGAATTTGACTTCTCAATTGATTTTCTTCTAGGGACTAAGCCTCAATCTAAGGCATCCTATAGGATGACTACTATAGATTTGTATGAGTTTAAAGCACATTTGCAGGAGTTGTTGAACCAAGGGTTCATAAGACCTAGCGTGTTGCCATGGGGTGCATCGGTCATCTTTGTAAAGAAGAAGGATGGGACTTTGCATTTATGCATTGATTATAGGATGCTTAACAAGGCTACTATAAAGAATATGTACCCACTCCAGAGAATAGATGAGCTCTTTGATCAGATGAAGGGAGCTACCGTGTTCTCAAAGATAGACCTTAGATTCGGCTATCACCAATTGCGGATTAAGGATGAGGACATCTCAAAGACAAATTTTAGAACTCGCTATGGTCACTATGAGTTCATAGTGGTGCTGTATACACCTAAAAATTACATGACTCTACTTAAATAAATATTTTAAATATTTATTTTCATCTTCACATTCCTCTATCAATAAATAAATAAATTCATTTATTTATTTGATTCACTTCCTCTCATTTAATTAAATAAACACATTTATTTAATTAATTAAATTCACCTAAATCAACTTCATTCTTCTAAATAATTAAATAATCTTAATTATTTAATTAAAATCTTTTATTCTTCCTAAATTAAATAAAATGCAATTTTATTTAATTAAAATCTTAAACATCCACTAAATAAAATATACTTTTATATTTTATTTTATTCTTCAAAAATCTCCACAAAATAAAATATATTTCTATATTTTATTTATTCCTCTCATTTATCTACAAAATAATTAAATAAATCTTTGTATTTTGCTTTCTTATCTTCAAAAATCATTCTTATCTTCTAAAAATACTTTCCTCTTGTCATACAAAAAGCAAAAGCAGTTTTAAAGCATCGTTAAAGCAAACTTTCTCTTAAATTAGAAAAATAAATTCTAATTTAAGAAAATCATATCTCATTCTCATCAAGAGAGGAGTTAACTCCACAAAGCTATTTTTTGAATGACACATGTCTTTCTTCCATTTGTTGCACATTCTTCAACAATCCTCCTCTATTGATCTTCCCTTTTATCCTCAACCATTGATCTTTTTCTACACATCTCTATAAATACAACCCTCTATCTCTTCATTCCATCATCCATCATTTGAGTGCACTTATGCCGCAGAAACACAGGCGCGCCTTTGGCACCCCCATCCTCATAAGCATTTCATATCCTTCATTGTTAGTGTGTTGAAGCCCATCTTCAATCACATGAGTATCCTAGCCATTCCATTCTTTTCACCTTCAACAAGCAAGGGAGCATTCGCTATGAGGGCTTCATCATCATCAAGGTCAAGAAGAGATAGGCGAACTATGGAAGACAAAAGGTAAAAGGTGTGAGTATCATTTCATTTGTTATTTTAATCTCCTTTTACTTTCACATTTCATAGATGTATTGGGTTTATTATTCTTAATAGATTAATCTGTTTTCCCCTTCACATTTTGGCACCCACTATGGGGCCCTTGCCCCTCTAACTAATCAAAAACTGAGTTTTTCTAAGTGACAGATCTGTATAGGGGACAAAACAGGGTTCTGACAGAGGCTTCTGGCGTATCTAACCTCTAAAACGGTGCTTCTATCCTTTGTTTCAACACCTGTGGTCATCTAGCACATATACACTCTGTTTCAGTGCATCTAACCTCTGAAACAACGCATATACACTCTGTTTTGGCACATCTGACCTCTGAAATGACGCTTTTGTCCTCTGTTTCAACACCTGCGGTCATCCGGTGCATATACACTTTATTTCAATGCATCTGACCTCTGAAATGGTGCATATACACTATTTTGGCGCATATGACCTCTGAAATGGTGCATATGTTACATCCTGCAGCCATCTATTTTGTAGTGAATTTCTAGAACATTGTTTTCTTCGCCAAATGCTCTATTTTTCATAAAATCTAGGCAAATTTGTACTCAAAATTTATGGAAATGCCCCCTCGGATGCAATGGTGAGGTTATATTTGAGCTAAGAGATCAACTTACCTTCCTTTATGACGCTTTTATTCTTCTTGACGACACTTTTGTCAGTTTAACGCATATGTCTCTTCTTATAGCACTTTTGACACCTGTCTTAGCACATATGTAAAATGATGCATGCTAGCTCTGTTTCTGCACATTCAGACTGCATAGCGGCACTTCTATCCTACATTATGGTTTTGGGGTTTTCATCTAATTTTCTGTTTGAGCTAACTTTTGTTTTGTAGGAATAGAGGCTGGAATAGGTCATTTAGATGCTTTGCCTAGTTCATTTAGACTAATTAGGGGAAAAGTAAACAAGTGCATTGCATGTAAATTCCACATAGTCTCTAACTAGGATGGAAACTAATTGAACCCATTGCTATCTTTGCATTGCTAATTTCTTTTACTAGTTAGATCACTACTATCTTACAAATGGGAAAATGAACATTGCTATGTCTTAACCACTTCCAAGTTAACAACCATGTGAGTGCACAAGTAGAATAGCCCATTTAATTTTTCTACTTTTAACTAGGTTAGATTAACCAGTGTATTCTATGATTGTGAATGACAATAGGCTTATGCTCTCCCCTTAACTAGGTGACCAAAGTGCTAGACTTGTCATTCCATTTGTTTAACCTTTAGGGGGGCCTACCCTTGGATGCATGCCTGTCCAAGTGGGAATGGCCCTGAGTGATAATAGGCTAAAGCCAAGCCCTACCAAGCCACTTAAAATAAATTGTGCTTGAGGTGAAAACCTCTTGCAATGAGTGCTGTTGTGTTACACTAACGGCCAACCTCCCCCAAAACCCTCAAAGGCGTAACCCTTTGAGGCTGGGAGACTCCATAACGGAGAGTAGTGCCACCGCACGTGTAACCACCTGAACGGTTGCCCTGACTAAGAACCAATTGTTTAGCAAGCCAAAATTCCCTATTTGTTGATGCAAAGGGCAGAAATCTTGAAGCGGCCTCGATTCATGTGACTCTTAGTAGAGGTAGCAGGGACAATCCTAAGGTTCGGTGGGGGTACGAGCCTAAGGAAACTTGGATCTGGTATGCGTGAGAAGTGAGTGTCGTGGAGGGGAGCTAGTGCTACCAGATCCTAAAGCTACACGCTTTGAGTATGCACAGTTAGAGGATTCAACAAATACTATCTTATCCAGCCTAGGGTGTACTTATTTTTGAGTCAAAACAGTCCAAAAATACAATAAAAATAACAAAAGATAAAAATCATGAAAACTTCTATGTGTTTGCTATGTCTTTGCCATAATTAAACATCTAAATTCTCAAAAACACTAAGTTTCAAACCAAAAAAAAAAGAAAAATCTCAAAAAACGTTCAAAAATTCTACAAATTCAAACCAAAAGCTAGAATTACACATTTGTCACGACCTGTAGCGCATTTGATCCAACTTTTAGTGCATATAAACTTTGTTGCAGCACTTTTGGAAAATACCAGACTAGCGCATTTGATCTGACTTATAGAGCTTTTATCCTTTGTTTCCACGCATTTGTTGCTGCGCATCTAAACCAGTAAGCTTTTCTAGTCTTGTGTCAATGGCAAACAAATTAGAATAAATTGGTCAAAAACTCCAATATCTGCAATTGCAAATAAACTTAGGTCCCTCGCCCCAAGATTGTGTAGCAATTTCTCAACAAATCCAAGTCTTACAACAAGAAATGGCAATCTTACAAGCTAAACATGCTAGTACTAGCTATGCCTCATCCCAAAATCATACCTTCTTTTCCTGTCTTAATGATACTACTGACAAGGAAACCACCACCTCAAGGGGAAAATCATATACTAATCTGTCTACTAGTCCTCCTTCACTATCTTCTAAGACACATATTCCAAAACATACCAGTTCTACACTAAGACCAACCTCAAGTTCCCCACCGTCTAAACTGACAAGCAAAACATTCTCGGATAATTTTTGGGAAAGATATGCAACATATGTAAAGCTATGGAGAATTCCAAAATCCACTCATCCATCACCTCATTCACCTATCCATACACCTACCAATGATGTGATCCAAGGGCTACTAGCAGAGAGTCAACCATGTCCCCAAATTCTGGTCCTTGACCTTACCAAAGATTCTTCCAATGCCATGTCAAATCCTACAACCCCTTCATGTCATCTGCAACCCCTTGACCTTATCGAAAAACCTCCTACTATGAACCAAAGTTAAGGTCCATCAAACATCCATGTTGTTAACCAAGAAGCTATCCAAGAGCTATCCACTTCCATTCAAGAAGACCAAGAGCTATGTCAAGAGCACACATTAGAGAATGTGGAAACATTAAGCCTTAGTCTAAGTCAAGATCAAATCACTTTCATGCAACCTATCAATAACATGTATCTTTTCCATGATCAAGATGATATCCATAAAAATGAACCTCTCCATGAGCCACTTGATCCTATCCATCTCCCAACAACTATACAAGAGCAAGAGATTGAATTCCAACCCATACATAACCTTTATCTTTTTTATGATCAAGATACTATCTTTGATGAAGAAGCTATCCATGAACAACTTGATCCTATACATGGGAAAGAGATCCAATTCCAACCTGTTCATAATCTATACCTTCTCTATGATCTAGCTACTACCTTTTATGAAGAAGATGTCCATGAACAACTTGATCCCATACCCCTTCATGAGCAAGAAACCTCCATTACTCCTATCCATCTTCCATCTAGTCCTATCCATGATCCAACAACTTCCACTTCCTCTGATGACACACTTGCCTCCCAAGTGCACATGAATGATCAACCTAATAACTTAGATCCTAAAGAGCATAATGATGATCAAGATTCTAGTGATCCTTCACCATCCATTATTGACCAAGTTACAAATCCCCCACCATATATCCTTGGTCTCACTACCTTCATGCATGAATGTTCTTCCTTAGAACACAAAGAACCATTATCCTCTATCTCATCTTCTCCATCCAATAAAGAACTTGTGTCTAGTGTTCCACTACATATAATCCTATTGTCCACCGCCTACTCCAACATATGAACTCTCAAGGTAAAGGCTTAGGCCTTCATGAATAAGGTATTTTGGAGCTCGTCCATGTCAATGTTCCTCCTCCTTCATATGGCCTTGGATACACACCCCAAGGTGAACAATCTCGAGATGTTGGTACTTCCTCCACTCCTCCAAAGTCCACGACTTTCCATCGCAAACCCTATCATATCCCCAAAACATATGTTGCTATTCCACCTCCATCATCCTATAATCATCAAAAACATGTGACCATACACCTTCCACCATCCAATCTACCTCCACTACTTCCAACTCCTAATATCCCTCCATGTATTTTACCAACACTTCTTCCAACATCTTATCCATCCATCTATAAATCCTCTAAATATCCCAATCATGGCCAACAAATGCACATATTGTCTAAACAAGGAGCTTTCACCAACCTCACTTCCACCATCCCACGGGGATTCAATGACAAATATGTGGATGCCTCTACCTATAAAGTCAAAAATCCTAAGAGTCCTCATGACCTAGGATATAAAAGCCAAGAATCAAAGAAAAACCCATCTCAGAAGTTGCATACACCCACACACCTCAATGGCAAACTGAAAAAGGTGTGGGTCCCCAAGCAATAAATAATTATCTCAGAAGCTACAAAAAAGCTGCATATACCCAAGCCCATACCTTCACAGGTACAATCTACAAGCAAAAAGCGATCAAGTCAAATGAGGCATCCACCTCTAAAGCATCCCAACCATCCACTTTCTCCCATGCCATCCACAAGTATCAAATCCTTCCATCCCACATGATAAACAAAAATTAGAAGTATACTAAGTCTATGTGGGTCCCTAAATTCATAAATCATTCATCCACCAAGCAAAACTCTCCATTGCTTCCCACACCAACTGCCTATCATAAGCTTCAATGTTAATCACAGTATGTGCAACCGTTGGTCATGGTTCCCTTTCATTCCACAACACTTCCATACAACTCCATCTCCCCTCCCTTCCACTACTATCCTACATATCTTCCTCATCCTATGGTCCATGCTTTCGCATAAACCTTCCTTCCATCCTTACATAAGTCCTGTATTTTGCATCATCATCCACTATCGATAATCTGCTATCTACATACTCCATCTCACTTTCATGCAATCTCCTACCAACATCTATGAGAACACTTGACTTGGTCCATGTGATGACATCCATTGAGACTATCACCTTTCAAGGAACTAGATGCTCAAGTCCTTCCATATCCACCTTCTTCCATCAAAATATTCAAAAAAAAAAAAAGTAAAGTAAAGAGAAATCCCTTCGTCAAATGGTGAAAACTTGGCAAACAGGCACCTTGGATAAGTACCATGATGAAAACCTGGCAAATAGGCGTCATGTGTAAGTTGATCTTCTACGTCACCTACACTTGGGGGCACCTTGTCTCATTAGCATATCACCCTTCTCCTATCAGTTTCCTTCCGTACCATTTCCTATCCTATTCCTCTATCCATTACATACCTATATTGTCTAGTCTATCCATCCTGATCTTCCATTCCTCTATTTCTTTGATCTTGATAAAGATTGGGGGCACAATGTTGACAAATGTTTTAGATGTTTCTTGACATACCTTATCCCTCCGAACCACGTAAATCCTTCATTATCCTCTCATCCTCTTCCTTCGTCTTACACACTGTCATGAGAAATCCTAAGTACTCTACCTACAATGGGGCATGTTGTTCCTATGCGACATAGTCCTTCGTGATCACATCCTTGATTCGTTCTACCTACCCATTCCATTCCTTATCACCCTTCCATCTCCCTTTTCATGGTGTTTTTCCTTGTCATCAATATCATCTGATCCATATCCGGCCCATATCTGTTCCATACCTAATCAATATTTGTTCCCTATCATGTCTCATCCGGTCCATATCTCAGTATCATAGGTTCACCCCAAACTACATTGCCTCTGCGTCATCACATAGGCAAGGCCATTATCAATGCGCCCCCAAGGCTTTGCTTCCCGTCCATCCCATGTCTTGTTGTCTGTCCCTCTATCTGTCTGTGTCCACACCCTTTCACTAGGCATGCACGCGCAACAAAGCAAGCTTCCCAAAAACAAAAATCTTGGCACAAAAACATCAACCTGTCCTAAGCAAAGCAGAGCACCATACCACAACACTTCAACCAATTCTATATCAATTATGGCAAAAAGGCACATCTAATGCAAGAATGCTTTTGTGAACAAGTTAACTTAACAAAGTCTTCAATTTTTGTCATTATGTCTTCCTATGCTACTCAAGGATGCCAAAAGCTAGAGATGCTATGATGGGGGCATAATCTTTTTCTTTGTCTGTTGCTTGTGGATTAAACTTTAGTAATGTGACGACTTTCTTTCTAACGACATGATCACCAAAAGATCATCGAGGATTCTGAGGTCTGAACATGAAAAGGGGCAATCCTTGTCTGTTGAAATGCAAGAAGTACTCAGGTCATCTAGATTCAAGTTTGACTAGATGCTTGTATCAACTTGCTATATCAAAATCCATGTAAGGAATACTCAAGTCATCTCGGTTTAATTATACCTAGATGCTTGTATTTTCTTACAACATAATAAAGCCCAATGATGAAATAAGCACTTCAAAATACTTGCTATATCAAGGTGACAAATATCCATATCCATATCCATAACGTATCCAATTGCGTCTCATATCCGTATCCATATCCAATTGCATTTCTCCATATCCCATCCAATAAAGATCCAAAATGTAGCGAATCAATGTTTACAAAAGCTTGTGATTTCTTCTATCGATCAAATTTCTATTTGTCTTCATATCTCTCATCAATAGTTCTAGCTGTCAATCTGAGCAGTGATCAAAATGCAAGTTTATTCTTAATCCATACCAATCGAGTCAAGCCAATCTTGTTGAATTATCTAATCGCAATCAGCGGTCTTGATCTTATCTTGTCGTAAACCATATCAATCAATCATAACTATCCTTCGTGTTGCTCTAGGGATATATCATTCCCCGCAATGACAACACTGTTGTATATTGTTATCATATCAAATGTCTTAGATAGGATGTTGCATCGTCGAAACTAGACCTAGAGTCTTATATGACATGTTTCATTCCTGAAACCAGACATCATTGATTTATATCCTTGGTTTACTGCTTGACAGGGGCAATACCTTGTTTGTTCTTGTATCATTTGTGCATACTTGCTTCTTGCTTGTGTGTGTTATCTTTTTATCTTGCATCCCATATCATTTACCTCTTTCTTCTGCATTCAACCATTTCTTCTCCTGTCCACCTATCTCATCATGAGATTGTCCATCTCACGCCTTCTACCTTCTCCCCGTCCAGTCTCCCGAGGGGGCATCCTGTCGTTAAACATGTACCAGGGGCAAACTGGGGCATGTATCATTTTCAGACAATCTTATTCTTTGAAACAACGTGATAAAACACATTGCATCAAAGAGGGGCAAAATGTATACACCTAAAAATGACATGACCCTACTTAAATAAATATTTTAAATATTTATTTTCATCTTCACATTCCTCTATCAATAAATAAATAAATTCATTTATTTATTTGATTCACTTCCTCTCATTTAATTAAATAAACACATTTATTTAATTAATTAAATTCACGTACATCAACTTCATTCTTCTAAATAATTAAATAATCTTAATTATTTAATTAAAATCTTTTATTCTTCCTAAATTAAATAAAATGCAATTTTACTTAATTAAAATCTTAAACATCCACTAAATAAAATATACTTTTATATTTTATTTTATTCTTCAAAAATCTCCACAAAATAAAATATATTTCTATATTTTATTTATTCCTCTCATTTATCTACAAAATAATTAAATAAATCTTTTTATTTTGCTTTCTTATCTTCAAAAATCATTCTTATCTTCTAAAAATACTTTCCTCTTGTCATACAAAAAGAAACAACAGTTTTAAAGCATCATTAAAGCAAACTTTCTCTTAAATTAGAAAAATAAATTCTAATTTAAGAAAATCAAATCTCATCTTCATCAAGAGAGGAGTTAACTCCACAAAGCTGCTTTTTGAATGACATGTCTTTCTTCCATTTGTTGCACGTTCCTCAACAATCCTCCTCCGTTGATCTTCCCTTTTATCCTCAACCATTGATCTTCTTCTACACATCTCTATAAATACAACCCTCTATCTCTTCATTCCATCATCCATCGTTTGAGCGAACTTATGCTACAGAAACACAGGGGCGCCTTTGGCACCCCCATGCTCATAAGCATTTCATATCCTTCATTGTTAGTGTGTTGAAGCCCATCTTCAATCACACGAGTATCCTAGCCATTCCATTCTTGTCACCTTTAACAAGAAAGGGAGCATTCGCTTCTGAGGGCTTCATCATCATCAAGGTCAAGAAGAGATAGGCGAACTATGGAAGACAAAAGGTAAAAGGTGTGAGTATCATTTCATTTGTTATTTTAATCTCCTTTTACTTTCACATTTCATAGATGTATTGGGTTTATTATTCTTAATAGATTAATCTGTTTTCCCCTTCATAGGTGCTATTTGGGTTGACTAATGCTCCAACCATCTTCATGAATTTAATGAATAGCATATTCAGTGATTGCTTGGATGATTTTGTGTTGATCTTTCTTGATGATATATTGATATACTCTAAATTAGTTGAAGAGCACAAAAAATATTTAAGGATAGTATTGCAGTGCCTAAGAGAGTGAAAACTCTATGGTAAGCTATCCAAGTGTACATTCTATCAGGAAAAGTGCACTATCTTGGTCATGTGATTTCAGATGAAGGGATTGCAGTAGACCCTGAGAAGATTAAGGTGATAATGGAATGGCCTACACCTCAAAATGTGACAGAAGTCAAAATTTTATGGGACTTGCAGGATATTATAGAAAGTTTGTGGAAGGATTCTCAACAATAGCAACACCAATTACCTCACTTCAAAATAAAGGTAAAAATGTTGAATGGACAGAAAGGTGTGAGTAAGCTTTCCAAGTGGTAAAGGAAAATCTCACAATAGCTCCTATCTTGACTATACTTGATCCTAATGGCCATTTCATAGTTATAACTAATGCTTCAGGAGAAGGTGTAGGAGGATTGTTGATGCAGAATGAGCAAGTGGTTTCATATGAGTCAAGGAAGTTGAAGCAATATGAGGTAAACTATTTGCCACATGACCTTGAGTTAGCTTCCATAGTTCATGCACTTTAGATGTGGAGGCATTATCTCTTAAGGAATCCCTTTGAGTTGAAGACAGATCATTTAGGGCTCAACTACATTTTTACAAAACCTAATCTTAATGCATGCCAGAGAAGATGGCTAGAGTTTCTTAGTGAGTACGAGTTTGGGATTGAGTACATAAAAGGAAAGGATAATAGAGTGGTAGATGCTCTTTGTAGAAGAAGACATCTGGCTGCCATGGTTATTACAAGATTTAATTTGAAATAGAAAGTAATTTAGAATTTGAAAGGTGATGAACATTATGATAGAGTAAAACAAGATTTAGAAGAAGACCCCTTAGATCATCGGTTTGATGGATATGTGATTGAGTTGGATGCACTTTTGCTATATCAAGGAAGGATGTATAAGGAGGGCCTGGATCAAATATATCCTATGTCAAATAGTTATTGATTGAACTATGCTATTATTTGTAGACACTTAACTTTGTCCATGGCTTGCAACACCTTGTCAACACATTACTTAGGCATCATATGACATTTTGTCCTAATCCCACTCCTAATCCCATTTATCCCACTTGACAATTAATTAAATAAATTTTATTTATTTAATTAATCCCCTCTCCCATTTTCCAACTAATTCAAATAAAATATTTGATTTAATCCTCACAACTAACCTCATTGCAACACATGTCACATAGTACATTTTTCCTTTAAATCACTTCACATGTCCAACTAATTTAAATAAAACATTATTTAAATTAGTTCTACTCTATACTTGTCACATGACTACAACTCCTCATGGAGTGGGAAACCCTATTCAATCCTAGCCGTCCACATCGTTCAAATCAGCTTTCAATCATAGCACTTCATTCAAATAACTCATCTTGTATAAATCAACCCTCTCCCAAGCCATTTGGGGGAATCCATTTGCAAGTAGCCTCATGCTATTGAATTTCCTCTAGGATCATTCTCATTCATCTTCTTCTTAATGTTATGTTGCTGAAATAGTGAGCAATCAACATTCATCCTTTGATATCATGCATTCCTATGCAAGATTGAGAAGAGCAATGGAGGAAAACCAAGTTTGACATAGGAATACAGATTAGTTTGTTATTTATTGCATTCGATTTCTATGTTCATTTTGTACTCCATTGTGCTGTTAGGGTTTTATGCTTCATGTTTATGATTTAGCTCTAATTTTCCCTTAACACATTTGGTAAACCCGATGTGAATCTAACATTTTTTTTTAATTTTGGGAAGTCAACATTTGTAGGTGATCTCTTGGCCTGAAACGGACCTCTCTATTGCTTGTAGGCCTCACAGGCAAAAATGACATAAAATTTTCCCTATTTCGCTTTTGAAATTGTTTTGCAATTTTTTGAAAAAAAATTAGGTTTGTAAATCTGTAGAGTATGGATCCATATCGTACGGATCAGTAGACCCCTCTATCAATACTAATTTTGGTTTATGTCTCATGTTGCATGCAGGGTTGACTGTCATTAGTCAGGTGTTGGGTGTGTATTTTACATTGACGAGAGGATATTTTTGTTTTTAAAAATTATGGCTGACTATTAATTTTTCCCCTGTGGTTCAAACCCTAAACACCAGTCATCTTCCACTAACTTCCATCCAAACCCTAACCCTACCTTTCCTAGTTGCAGGCTACTGCATATTTAGTTGACACCTCTAAAGACCCCTTCCCGTCGACTTCCTAGTACTCTGTGAAACCCTAGCACCACCCTAAGGTTTTCCCTGTCGCCGCTGCAGGATCCGGTCACCACTAGCATTTCTGCCCCCTCTCAACCTTTCTTATGCCTTAGACCCTTTGTATCCCCTTTCAACCTACTCTTGACCAACACTTCCACCTTGTAGTCACCTCCAACCCACTTCGACCAACACTTCCTCATCGGCACTTACCATCATAGACACCTTAAACCCTAACTACCTGATGTAGAGGCTCTAGATGAATGGAAGGCTCATCATTAGGGTTCTTAAATCGTGAAACATGGAGGGTTCTCACTACATCAAAAACCAGTCTTTCTAGGCTTTTCAAATCCTAAGCCAAGAGGCTCACTATAGGATATGATACAAAATGGATGATTTCCTCAAGGGCAAGCATTTTAAGAGTTTCAAGTCAACTTATACAACCTTTCCAACCTAACAGTTAGGGGCTTGTATGTAGAGAAGGGTGACTTGCTTCATAAACACACTATACTCCTAGTAGCCCTGTTTTAGGGAACAGTGGCACATAACTTTTTACAGATGGCTTCTTTTCACAAACCCAAATCATTTAAAGATACCCTTTTGGAAGATGCATAACATATGTCAAAATGACTATAGTGTCTTTTGGAACACGTGCCCCAAATTTGGACTGGTATTTCTGACCAGAGCCCTAGTTAGACCTATTTTACAAAGAGGCTACCCTCAAATGGCTTCACAAAACTGCCACAACCATTTGGACACGTGTAACATATGACAAAACAACAAATTTAACAGGTTTAGGGCTCCCTAAATTGACTGTACAGTTTTTTATCAATGTTGTTCCATTCCTAAGGCTTAACACATGGGTTTGTTAAGCCTAACTCAGTCAAATGCTACACCAACACCACTATCTACATAAGATGATAAACAAACAATGAAAACATACCTTCTACTTGCCATTCCACTAGTTCTATGGATCTAACAATAGTGGAATGACTTAAAACTAAACATCATTTCCTTCAAAACCCTAGTTCATGGTTTAATGAATAGTTCCCAGAAAAAGACTTATAACTCCCTTAAAAGTTAATGAAAATACTCCAAACAAGGCTCAAATGATAGACAATTCAATGCTCGTTCATATTTGATAGGTTTCAGATCTTGACTATTCCGTACATAGGAGTATATAGCCTGTAAACTCAGAAAAAATAGGGAATAAGTGCAGAAAATGGAGTTTTTGTTATTGTATTCTTCAATTATTGCCTTACCTCGACCATGATGAGGCATATAAAGCCTTCTACCATCCTCCCAACTGATCCTAACTGACTTTTGAATTAGTTGAACATTGGAAACTAATTACAACACTTGCAGTTTGTTTACAATTTGAATGATTTCTTCTCAAGACTACACAAGACCACTCCAAGCCCTACTACAACAATGCTTACATGCCATGAATGGTTTCGAAATATGAATGACATGAATTCCTCTCCATCTTCACACTTGTGGAGGATTTGACCATAGTTGACCAACTAGGTCTTGACTATCTACATGCAAACAATTGGCACCAAGGCCTTACAAAGTGATGTCAAATGACTTCAACATGTTTCAAGGTGGTCCACAAGACCTTATTAAATTTCAACAAGATGGTCTTCAAGACCTTATTCATAACAAGAAAAGACTCTTGATAGTCCTCTTGGACCTATAGGTGCCCCTGCACCACTACCTCCCTTTGATCATCGATCATGTGCCGCTACTGTGGTTGTTGTCAGGTTTGTCACCTCCAGTTTGATTATCGATCACCAGGCTTTAAGACTTAGTTACTACATTTTCTACTGGGTTATAAGCCCCTCTGGCATTAAGCTTCAATCACTTCAGTGACCGCTAAAACTATGCTTAGCCCCCTTCATTTCATTTTATCTTTTTTATTTTTTTGTCCAACTTCTGCCCCTCGTCATATGGATGACCAGGGGCACAGCTTAACCATAACCGCCAAATAGAGACTTAACCGCCAGGAGTTAGCCATGACATGTGACCACTCAACAAGCTTAACTGCTAGCAATTAAGTTTGGCAGTCAAGTTTGCCCTTTTCTTTCCTCATGCCCTAACTAGGCCTTTTTTTCTTTTGATCATAACTTTGAGCTAGTTTTTCACAAAATTTATGGAATTGGAGAGCTGACTCGCCTAGCTACATAGTGGTGAAGGTTTCATTAGGTGACTGTATCATTTTTAGCAAGATTTTGTAAGTCAAAGTCAACCCTAGTTTTGAACTTCAAATGTTTTTATCTTTTGCAAATTTCATCCAATTTTCATGAATTGTTTTTTCAAACTGCATGGAATTTCATCTACAATCTATTCATGCTATCCATTATGTTGTATTTGTTTATCTTAATCAGATTTCATCAGATTTCCTCTTTTTCACATAACACATTTGCATTGCAAGTTTCTTGTCTTCTTATTTTTGTGGCTTTTAGGTGATCTTAAGGGGCTGTAGCAACACCCTACATCAGTCACAATAGAAAATTAGAAAGTGAATTTATTAAGTGCACTCATTCTATTCTTTCATCTTTCATTCAATCAATCAATCATTGCTTGCCTTCACACTTCAATTTGGGAATTAAAAAGAACATATTGTTTTCTCTCACATTTGGATTTGGACTCTAAAACAAATTCTTGTCTTCATTCACAGATTCAAATTAGGCTTAAAATGAACCATTGTCTTCCATCACACATTTGAATTTGGATTAAAGTGAACAATTTCTTTCATTTCTTGGTAAACTTGAGTGTGGTTAAAGGTGTGTATGCTCTTCTCATGTGCTTCCTATGATCTTGAGAATCAAAAACACCTTTCATCCATTCACTTTCACACCACATATTTCATTTCTAAGGGGAATTTACATTGCGAGTATGAATCTAGTGTGCATGTGTATGCTCTCTCCTCGCACCGCAAGATGATCTTGGAGATCAAAAGAACCCACTAGATTTTCTTTTGTTATCCGTCCTAGGAGGCCTGCTTGGAGACACACCACTCCAAGGGATGACCTAAACTCTAGTGCCTTGGTGGAGTCTAAATAGTGAGGTGTGAAACCTAATGAAACCTTCACTTCCATCAGGTGACTATTAGACATTATTTCACCAGGTGACTAATAGTGAAGGTGAAGGGTGGGTTATCCATTTCTCCTAGCTATTTGGCATTATTTCACTTCCATTTCATAGAATTGGGCACCCCGTACCTTGAGTATATTGGGGGCATCCTTAATAAAACTTGTGCATCCTAGATTAAGACCTATTTGGCCACACCTACTTGACTAATCTTAGGATTGTTGATGTGTCTTCAAGTGCTTTCTTAATAATCACATTCAAATCTCAAAGTCAAACTTGCTTATGTGTCTTGTGTGTGTGATTCATGTGTGTACATGTGAAATCATTTGTTTGCAAATTGCTAAATCAAGCCATCCACATAAACACATAAACACATCATCCTAAACATTCTTTCCATCACATTCATTCTAATATAGGTCATCCTAATCAAAACCCTAATCATCCTTGTCCTTCCATATCATCCAATCACATCATTCCTAATCATTCCAAATCATCATCCTAATCATTCCAAATCATCATCCTAGTCCTAGTCAAACACTAATCAAAATGGTCCTAATCCTTAGCAAGCCTATGCCCAATCCAAAACCCAAGTTCATACTTTGAGGAGGCCATCTCTTTAGTCTTAATGATGAGAACAATCCTAAGCCAAAACTCTATTAGATTTAGGACAGACAATTGAGAGGGGGGGTGAATCAGTTGTTACCAAAAACCTGTTCTTTATTTACTTTAAGCCTTCTTATATTTCAACAGCATATCAAAGATTCAATCATGGAAGCATAATGCAATAATTCATGAGTAAAAACAAGATCAACACATATAACACCAAGATTTTGACATGGAAAACCTGGTTAAGGGAAAAACCATGGGGTGACTAACCCAAGATTGTATTCTCTGTTAGAAGAATAAAGATGAAAAAAATGGCACTTTCTAGTTAGGTCTCACTGCCCAAGCACACTGGTCACAAGAGGCCCACTACCTACAAGAGATACACTGTCTACAAAAGAATATAAGTATTACATACTTGAACTAGAGATAAGCATCTTTACTATGCTTTAGTTAGTTCCATTTAAGCTCAACACCTCTGCTCTGCTTCTCACTCCTCTTCACAACTATCTTCTCATTATCACCACAAGGATACATTTGAATGACTTCGCAACTCTTATTTATACATGACATCAACTTTGGAATGATCATCAAAGTCAGCACAACATACACTTATTTTATTATAGAGCAATTACAAAAATACAACTTGACTTATTACACAAACTTCATGCGCATTACTACACTATCGACCACACATAGTTGGGACTTCAATCTTCTTAAAGGAACATGCCCTGCTTCGTAAAACATCTTCAAGATCATCCGCAACATGTATAAATCATCTGGTCAGCTAAGACTAGGAGGAACACCATCACTCAAAGGTAAGTCTTCAATTATGAGCTCAATCTTAAATGCGGACTGCCAACATGAACTAGACACAATCTAGAGACACCCACAAGCTTGCTTGAATCACCAAGAACATCCGCACCACTTCTGCTTACTGTAGTCATTTGCATCTTCATCCAGAACCTCAAGAACACAATCGCCCATCACTATCACCTTAGAAGGATTGCTTGTGGACCTCCAAACCATAAACCAATTGAGTTGTCAATTCACATTAGCCTCCCAAATAGGCCACCAGATCCGTAGAACATGATATTGTATTTTCAGATCTTATTAGACCTATTTGTGTCACTCTGTCACCTCTGAACAGTTGCCAAAACTGGTTTTACTCTCATGGCCATAACTCCTCCATATTTTCATGCGAACCTCTCAAATCTTGACGGGATCATCCTCAAACACATATCTACAAACCCTTTGGTGTGCATTCTGTGATCTTCATCTAGCTAGGATCTTCACTTCATAGAGCTTCACTGTCTTCATTGATCTTCTTTTTTTCTGATAGGACTAATTTTCTCAATATCCTCAACACACAACTTATCCAATCCTTGACATCAATGCAATAGGAGTATGTTGACATCAATGACAACACCGGTTAGGCCCATACTTGCAACAATCTCCCCCTTTGTCATTGATGGCAACATATAATGTGAAAAATTATTTTAACCATCACGACAAGAACTTCTCCTCACTGACAGACATAGCTCCCCCTATCAACAAAAACCATTCACATGTCTTCTTTTATTTTACTGCTCCCCCTTTGATCAACAACTACTTTGCATTTTTCACATGTCTTCTCTTCCCCTTTGACATCAATGGAAAAGGGCACATACTTGCAACTACTTCTCATGCTTCAGAATCATACAGACTACTCCCCCTAAGTAGCAGCCCCCTAACATCAATCCAGATCACAAGATATGATTGTGGGATCCACCAGACTGATGCACATCAGTGCACCTTAATTCAGAACTAGAGGGGTAATAACCCCTAACTTCTCCCTGAGATACTCAAAAGAGTCCTTAGGTAGAGGTTTAGTAAAAATGTCTACAATTTGATCCTTTGAGGACACAAACTCTAATCTAACTTCATTCTTGTTCACCTGCTCTCTCAAAAAGTGGAACTTGATGGATATATGGTTTGTCTTTGAATGCAACACCGGATTTTTTTATATGTTTATTGCACTTGAATTATCACAGAAGATTGTGATAGGTTCATGATACTCTACTCTGATATCTCTTAGCATTTGCTTCATCCACAATACTTGAGTGCAACTGCCTACTATTGCAATATACTATGCTTCTATAGTGGACATAGATATTGCCTCTTGTTTCTTGCTTAGCCAAGAAACCAACCTTTTTCCTAAAAAGAATGCACCACCACTAGTACTCTTCCGATTATCCACATCTCCTACCCAATCAGGATCTGATCCTTAGGATACCATAATCCATACTCAATTGTTCCCTTTAGATATCTGAGAATTCTCTTGATTGCCATGACATGAGACTCTCTACGATCAGCTTGGAATCTGGCAACACGACAAACAACATTCATAATATCAGGTCTAGTTTTATTAAGGTAGAGCAGCCCTCCAATCATTGACCTATACTTTTTATGATCAACCTTAGGGGATTCATCATTTTTACTCAGCTTACATCCGGTTACTATGGGAGTATTCATTGCCTTTGAATCTTCCATCCCAAATTTCTTCAACAATTCTTTCACATATTTGGTCTATGATATGAAGATTCCTTTATTTGTTTGAGTGATTTGCAGACCCAAGAAGAAATTCATTTCCCCAAACATAGACATTTCAAATTCACTTTGCATTTGATTTGCAAAAGTCTTGCACATACTATCTTTCCCTCCAAATATCATATCATCAACAAATACTTCCACAATCAAGATATTTTTATGATCAATCTTAAAATATAGATTACTGTCAGCAGTACCTTTGTTGAAGCCAATCTTCAAAATATGTTTGTCCAATCTTTCATACTAGGCTCTTGGGGCTTGTTTGAGTCCATATAATGCCTTCTTCAACTTGCAGACCATATCTCCATGATCAGATAATTGAAATCCATCTAGTTGCTCAATGTATACCTCTTCTTTCAAATCTCCATTTAGGAAAGTAGACTTGACATCCATCTGATATACCTTGAAATCCTTGAAGGCAACAAAGGCAAGAAATAATCTAACTAATTCAATTCTTGCCACTGGAGCAAAAGTTTCTTCAAAGTCAATTCCTTCTACTTGAGAATAACCCTTACAGACCAATCTGGCTTTGTTTCTTACTACTTCACCTTCTTCATTTAGTTTTTTCTGGAAGACCCACTTAGTCCCAATCACATTTTTGTTCTTAGGTCTAGGAACAAGATCCCAAGTGTGATTCTTTTCAATCTGAATCAATTCTTCCTCCATTGCCTTAGCCCAACTTTCATCATTGCAAGCTTCACTTATTGATTTTGGTTCAATTTTTGAAATCAAACAGTACTTCACTAAATCTTGAGAAATTTTTCTTCTTGTTTGAATACCTTTGCTTCTATCTCCTATAATCTGATCTTTAGAATGATTCAGTCTTACATACCTAGGAGTTTTGGAGATTTCTTGCACTTCTAATTCTTGGATAGGTTCATCCAAACTTGTCTCTTCTTCCTAGATTTCAGGATTCTCTGGATTAGTCTGAATCTAAACTATAGTTGGGGCTTGTTCTCCTTGGTCTGAGACATCATTCTAATCATCTATTTCATACTCATAAAACCTTGAGGGATTTTCCATGCCTTCATCAACCTTCACATTTTTACTTTCTACAATCTTTCTCAATCTCTTGTTATAACACCGGTATGCTTTGCTTTGAGTGGAATATCCCAAGAATATTCCTTCATCACTTCTAGCA
Organism: Cunninghamia lanceolata; assembly: GCA_027924645.1. Lineage (NCBI taxonomy): Eukaryota > Viridiplantae > Streptophyta > Pinopsida > Cupressales > Cupressaceae > Cunninghamia > Cunninghamia lanceolata. The sequence goes on from BSBN01000108.1 coordinate 11,388,255, forward strand.
TCAAACTTGCCAAGGTCTTCATCTCTTTTGATGTAGTATTTACTACCAAAGACTCTAAAATACTTCATAGTAGGAGTGATACCAAACCAAATTTCATAAGGAGTCTTACCAATATTGCCTCTGATTTGTACCTGATTAAGAGTGTAGACAACAGTGCTCACAACTTCTCTCCAATAGATCCAAGGAACATTTGCTTCCATCAACATGGTCCTAGATAGTCTGGTTCTTTCTCTCCACAACTCCATTCTGCTGTGGAGTCCTTGGAGAAGATAACTATCTCTTTATCCCATGTTTCTCACAAAATGTTATGAACTCAGCAGATGTGAATTCTCCACCTCTATCAAACCTGAGGCACTTTATGTTTATGCCAGTTTCATTTTCTACCATAGCCTTGAATATTTTGAATTTCTCAAGAGCTTTAGATTTTTCTTTTAAGAAAGTTACCCACATCATCCGGGAGTGGTCATCAATTAGCAACATGAAATACCTATCTCCCTACAGACTCCTGACTCTTGCCAGACCACAGAGATCAGTGTGCACCAAGTCTAACAATCCAGTTGAAGATTGTTCCTTACTTTTGAATGAGACTCTTCTTTGTTTACCTAACTCACATTCTTTGCACAAACTATTAGTAGGTTTCATCATTCTTGGAAGATCTCTTACAGCCTGAGTGTTGCTTATCTTGATGATATTATCAAAATTCACATGACACATTCTCCTATGCCACAACCAACTCTGATCAATTTGAACAAATAAGAAACTTTTTCTAGTACCAAGCAATTCGAAGATGTTACCTTTTGTCTGTGTACTAGATGCAATCTCAGTTCTAGAGCTCTCAAAGATCTTGCATTTTCTATTTTTGAAACGGAGATCATAGCCTTTGTCCACCAACTATCCAACACTGAGAAGATTATGCTTCAGACCTTCAACATATAGGACATCACTGGTTTTGTTCTTTCCATCAAAAGAGATGGTTCCTTTGCCTCTAATTCTACCAGTAGAATTATCTCCAAACTTTACAACTCCACCTTCATATCTTTCCAATCTTAAGAACTTACTCTTGTTGTCAGTCATATGGTGAGAGAAACCACTGTCAATAACCCATTCATCCTTTTCTTCAACCTGAGCAACTAAAGCACTTTCTATCATCTTATGATTGGCAGATTTAATAGGCATTGGATCTTCTTCTTTGATGGCAATAAACACCTAGTCACTTCCGAATTTGTTTCCTATATTAGATTCATCATCTGTTACTCCTTGATCATCATCTTCTTGAACATAGTAACACTTCTTCTGAAACCTTGATTATTAGGGTTTAGCCTTGAAAACCTTTCCGGACATCTTGAGGCAAAATGACCAATCTTATTGCAGGCAAAGCATTTGAAAGGTAATTTTCCTTCATACTTACTGAATCCTCTTGGTAGTCTTTTTGCAATAAGGGCTTCAATTTGTTTAGCTTTTAATTCATCTTCTTCCAAATCTTTCCTTTCTTTATCATACCAAGTTGATTTCCTTGAGGAACTTTCACCTAGATCATATCTCTGTTTACCTTTTGCGGAGGCACTAGCCTTGAATGCAAATTCAATCTTGGGAAGTGCATCACCAAACTTAGCTAACTCAAATGCATATATCTTGCCAACCAATTGATCCCTTGTGATAGTTGTTAAGGATCTAATTTCCTCAATGGTAGCAACTTTGTGTTTGTATGCAGGAGGTAAAGATCTGAGAACTTTAACAACAATTTCATCTTCATCTAGTACACCACCAGCACATCTGTTGCCACATACAAGCTCATGTACTTTTGTCATATATAAAGTGATATTCTCATCTTCACTCATCTTTAAGTTTTCAAACTTTCCTTTCAGACTTTGTAGCTTGGCACACTTAACATATTTGTCTCCTTCATATAGATTTTCAAGATTTGTCCAAATTTCATAGGCAGTCTTCAATCCCATAACATTTGTCAGCTTTGAATCAGACAAGGCACTTAGTAGGGCTTCTTTGGCTCAAAGATTATTTTCTACATCTCTGACTTCTTCTAGAGTTGTTGGGCCATTTCTTGGGGGAACGTATTGTTGTCACGTGAAATTGCACCCTGCTTGGAAAGGTTCCAAGCATTCCAATGACACAATGGGAATGATCTCTAAGTGTGGGACTTTGCTAAATGAGATTAGACCTCCAGAGAAGGCCAGCTTCCTTGACTGATTATCACCTAAAACTACTGAATTTTGAGGGGAAAAGGGAGAAGGAATGCTTTAAAGTGAAAAATGAAATAGAAAACTTGAAAACAAAGGGTGATTCACCAGACAAATTTAAAGAAACTTTCACAGAACTGAAGGATGCACAACACAACCAGATATAGCAAGTAGGTATACACAGATTAGATGATTCTAGCAGAGGCAAGAAGCAATATGATTGAGAGGAACAAAGACATTCATAGACAACCATATGCAGATTCACACAGAACTAGAAAATCATCAAAGAGGCAAAAATAACTTGCATATATTTAATAAGAAGGCAAGGTTACAGTATCAAAAAAGCTCTATTTGGAAACAGAAAAGCTTGAATGCTAAAAAGTTCCAACCTTTTTTACATCTCACAAATGCATATATATAGCATTCCAAACTAACCTAGGTCGGTTACAAAAATTCGCTCAAGAGCTGTATCAAAAAATATCTTCTTTGAATGACTGTCCACCTGCAGAAGTTATGGCATCAAATATCTGGAACTTGGGTAGATAGAAGATATTTTTTGGTCTTTAATGCAAGCTACTGCATTAATCAATCTACACCCATGAATCAATGGAAGATATTTTGGGCATGAATGCGAGCAGCTTCCATTACCTACAAAAATGAATGCAACAAATATCTGCATCCTACCCTAAAAAGTCGCTGAAACGTCCAGTCGCCCAAAATATGCAAATCTAGATCTAAAAAAGGAAAGGGGACAAAAACCCCTGAAAACCCTGCCAAATGAAAGAGGGGACAAAAATATGCATCTTTGCCTATTGCAGCATGTCAAAATTTGCCAGGATGGAGTTACAGATGGTCAAAGTTTTGGTCAATTGCCTATATATATTGCTTTGCACCTATGTATATATCATTATGCATCTGTGTACTATTCGGCATCTGAATCAACCTCTGAAACTACCTTTGGATATGCATGGTGCTTTGTATATCGGGCTATGAAATGTCCTTGTATGTTCAAAAGTATGTCACCTCTTTGTATTTCGGATTTGTATATGCATACAATCACCTTTGTATGTGCGGGCCCCACTAGTTGTATGTTAACTTAGTATCTTTCCTTGTATATCGCAATATACAATTGCAAATATACAAGTAGAAAATACATGCAAAGTGCTTGTACCTTGGCGGATCCTAGCAGTTGTATCTCCTTTGTATGTATGAACATACAAGCCACGGACTCCAAAATGACCATTAGCTGTATTCGATTGCCCTGTCAAGTTCAGCTTGTATCACCTTTCCTTGTATATCTCTTTGTATGTTCAAATATACAAAGCACCTATACATACAAGCCGTAGACTTGATGCCTGAATATGCCAGAATTTGATCTTCAAGTCAGGTCCACCTTGCATACTTCCTTTGCACCTTTGACTTGTATATTGCAATATACAATTGCAAATATACAACCCAGATTCCAAACCTTTATAAAGCTTTCTGAAAAAATACCTTTGGGTTTGGCTTGTATGTTAGGAATGCATGCGTTGCTTGTATGTCCAAACATACAATTACAAAAATGTACATTTGGTGGACCCCACCCTTTGCATCTCCTCCTTGTATGTATGGCTCTTTGTATGTGCGTGATATACATTCCACTATTGCATGAGATCTTTTGCATGTATATCAGCCTTGTATCTTTGACTTGCATTTTTTCTTTGTATGTTGCCGATATACAAATGCCTTTGTATATTGTGGACCCCACCATTTGCACATTCGGCCTTTGCATATTTTTCCTTGTATGTTTTGATTGTATGTTTTCCTTGTATGTGCGCCTTGTATGTGAGAACATACAATCACCAATATACAAGGCACTGTTCCGATATACATTGGCATTTGTATGTCGCAAATGTATATCCACTTGCACCTCACACATACAAACCCCTTTCACTGTAGTGAATGCATGTCGACCTCTTTGTATATATGCCTTGTACATTCCCAATGTATGTCGGACATACATTCACCTTTGTATGTTGCCAATATGCAAAAGCCTTTGCATCTTTTCCTTGTATGTGACCCTTTGTATCTCACATATACAATGCGACTTGTATATCGGCCTTGTATATGCAAACATACAACCCAATATACATTCTCCTTTTGCACATTGACCCTTTGTATACTGCTTTTGTACATCGCAAAATGTACATTCATCCTTGTATGCTTGCCGATGTATCTAGCCCTTTGCATATTGCTAATGTATGTGCCAAACATACATTGGCGAATGTATATGCAAATGTACATTCAGAAATCCATATTGAAATACAAGCATGAAACTAAAAATTCCCAGCGATAGAAAATACTTGAAGTTAAAAGATTTCTGGGTGTTTCTAGGTTTTTTGCAAGGAATAGCATAAATATTTGAAGGATTTAAGCCTTGTATGGTCATTTCTAAAGGATTTTCAAGGAAAATGTAAGGTGAACTATTTAACTCTGGGCAAAGGAAAATAGGTCAACACGTATTTAGTTGAGGTTATGTTCCAATACTGATATCCCATGCATTGTATGTGACATTCCATGTAGCTTTTCAAGGCAGTGAAGTTTGAACCATCAAACCTTGGATTGTCCTTGTAGGTCAACATTTTGGATCTCCTCAAGCAATTGAGCTTCTTCTAGAGGAACTTAGCTCTGATACAAATTGTTGGATTTAGAACAGACAAATGAGAGGTGGGGAGGTGAATTAGTTGTTACCAAAAACCTATTCTTTATTTACTTTAAGCCTTCTTATATTTCAACAATATATCAAAGATTCAATCATGGAAGCATAATGCAATAATTCATGAGCAGAAACAAATTCAACACATATAACACCAAGATTTTGACATGGAAACCCAGTTAAGGGAAAAACCATGGGGTGACTAACCCAAGATTGTATTCTCTATTAGAAGAATAAAGATGAATAAAATGGCACTTGCCAGTTAGGGCTCACTGCCTGAGCACATTGCTCACAAGAGGCCCACTGCCTATAGGAGACACACTATCTATAAAATAATATAAGTATTACATACTTGAACTAGAGATAAGCATCTTTACTATGCTTGAGTCAATTCCATTTAAGCTCAACACCTCTTCTCTGCTTCTCACTCCTCTTCACAACTATCTTCTCATTATCACCACAAGGATACATTTGAATGACTTTGCAACTCTTATTTATACATGACATCAACTTTGGAATGATCATCAAAGTTGGCACAACATACACTTATTTTATTATAGAGCAATTACAAAAATACAACTTGACTTATTACACAAACTTCATGAGCATTACTACATTGTCAACCACACATAGCTAAGACTTCAATCTTCTTAGAGGAACACGCCCTACATCGCAAAACATCTTCAAGATCATCTGTAACATGCGTAAATCATCCAGTCGGCTAAGACTAGGAGGAACACCATCACTCAAAGGTAAGTCTTCAATTACGAGCTCAATCTTCAATGTGGACCACCAACACGAACTGGACACAATCTAGAGACCCCCACAAGCTTGCTTGAATCACCAAGAACATCCGCACCACTTCCGCTTATTGTAGTCATTCGTATCTTCATTTGGAACCTCAAGAACACAGTCGCCCATCACTGTCACATTAGAAGGATTGCTTGTGAACCTCTAAACCATGAACCAATTGAGTTGTCAATTCACATTAACCTCCCAAATATGCCACCAGATCCGTAGAACATGATATTGTATTTTCAGATCTCACCAAACCTATTTATGTCACTCTGTCACCTCTAAATAGTTGCCATAACCAGTTTTACTCTCATGCCCATAACTCCTCCATATTTTCATGCGGACCTCTCAAATCTTGACTGGATCATCTTCAGACACATATCTACAAACCCTTTGATGTGCATTCTCTAATCTTCATCTAGCTAGGATCTTCACTTCATAGAGCTTCACTGTCTTCACTAATCTTCTTTTTTTCTGATAGGACTAATTTTCTCAATATCCTCAGCACACAACTGATCCAATCCTTGACATCAATGCAACAGGAGTAAGTTGACATCAATGACAACACTGGTTAGGCCCATACTTGCAACAAACTCATACTTAGAGGAGACCCTTCTTCTAATCCTAATGATGACATACATCCTAGACCCAAGCTCATACTTCAAGGAGGCCATCTCTTTAATCCTAATGATGAGACAAATTCCAAACCCAAAGTCATACTTCAAAGGGCCCATCCCTCTAATTCTAATGATGAGACAAATCCTAGACCCAAGGTCATACCTCGAGGAGGCCCTCTCTCTAGTTCTAATAATGAGACAAATCCAAGACCTAAACTTATACTCCAATGTGGCCCTTCTTTAAATTCTAGTGATGATCCAAGTCTTATGAACAAATCCTATGTGTCACCTCCATCTTCATGCCACCCTAGTCCATCAAATCAAGTCAATACCACATCAACATATCCACTCATACCACAACAAGAATATGTGAGCCTAAATCACCTTTTGCAACAAGATCAAGTTCCTTTGGGTGCTAATGCTACCTTTGACAAGGGAGACACCTACCTAGCTAATGCAAGCCCTTCATTATCTTTTCCACCATCTAATCCTCCAACTCCACATCCTAAATTCAAACATTACAAAAGTAAACCTATGGAGTTATCCACATCCACCAATTCATCCAATCCTTTTGACCCTTCATCCAATCAAAGTCAAAACCCTAAGCCTACCATATCCAACATCACTTTTATCCCTCCACCATGGGACTTATCCACTCCTAGCTATAATATGTCCAATCCAATTAGCCCTCCACCTAATTCTAATCCTAAGCCTTCAACTTCCTCCCTCATTACCCATTCATCCACGCATACACCTACAAAGGATGTGATTCAAGGGCTACTAGTAAGGAGTCAACCATGTCATTGAAGTCCTATCCTTGAGCCTACAAAAGAGTCTTCCAACCACATGTCTAGTCCTTCAACCCCATCATGTCATCCACAACCCCTAGAGCCTATTAAAGAGTCCTCCACCATGAGTCCAAGTCAATCCCCATCATGCCCTCATGTTGTTGACTAGAACACATCAAGCCTCTCCTAGAGTCTTCCACTCCTATCAAACCACAAGATCTATGCCAAGGGCCTAATCCTAAACATGTGGAAATATCAAGCCCTCATTCTAATCAAGATCAAAGCACTCCTATCTATGATCAAGCTCCCATCTATGATCAATATCCTATCCATGATCTAGAAAGCCATGATGATCCTCTTAGTCAACTCTATGCATTCCATGGCCAAGACCTTATCACTCCATGTATTCATAATCCCACAACAACATCCACTTCCCTTGATGAGACACATGCCTCCCAGGAACACATAGATGATCAAACAAATATCTTGGATCTCAGTGAACATAATGATAATCAAACTCTTAATGATCATTCTACATCCACTATCAACCCCATTTCAAAGCCAACATATTCTATTAGTCTATCCACCTTCATCCATGATTGTTCTTCCTTAGGACAACAACAACCTCTCTCCACCTCGCCTTCTCCATCCAATAATGAACTCAAGTCTAGTTCCCAAAACACCTCTAGTGTCATTATCCATCGCATACTCCAAAACATGAACTATCAAGGTAAGCCTTCATGAACAAGGAATTTTGGAGCCCATACATGCCAATGTCCCTCCACACTCATATGTCCTTGGATATACACCCCAAGGTAAACAATCTAAAGATGTTGGTACTACCTCCATTCCTCCTAAGTCCACCACTTTGCATCATAAATCCTATCATATTCCCAAAACATATGTAGTCATTCCACCTCCATCGTCCTACAAACCCTGAAAGCATGTGACCATACACCTTCCACCATCCACTTTACCTCCACTACTTCCAACTCCTAATATCCCTCCATCCACTTTACCACCACTTCTTCCAACCCCTAATATCCCTATCATCCAATCCCCTCATCCATTTATCCATAAATCCCCTAAAATTCCTAATCATGAAGCTTCCACCATGTCCATGGGATTCAAAAATAAATATTTGGATGTCTCCTTTCATAAAGCCAGAAATCCTAAGGATCCTCATACCTTAGGACATCAATTCAAAAAGTTAAAGCAAAATCCATCTAAAAAGCTATTTGAGCCCATACCTCCAAAAGCACAAGGCAAAACTAAAATGATATGGGTCCCTAAGCAAAAAACACTTAAGTCTAATGAAGCATCCACATCTCAAAAATCCCAACAATCCTCTTCCATCCAAAAATGCCATTCCATCCAAAAATCTCAAATTCCTTCATCCCACAAATCAAGCAAAAATCATAAGAATACTAAATCTATGTGGTTCCCAAAATTCTTACATCAACCATCCCCTAAGCAAACATCTCCATTGCTTCCTACACCACCTCCACATCAAAATCTTTAATGTTTATCATGATGTGTGCAATCGTTGGTCTTGGTCCCTTTCCATTCCACCACATCTCCACATACCTCCATCTCCCCATCCTTCATCCACTATCCTGTATATCTCCCTCATCACCTCCCTATGGTCCATGCTTTTGCATAAACCTTCCATCCATCCTTTTGCATAAATCCTACATAATCCACTATCTTTCCATACATAATTCACATCATAATCCACTATCTTTCCTTTCATAATCCATATCATAATCCACTATCTACCTAGTCCATTTTCCTTCTCATGCAATCCCTTACTAGCATCGATGAGCATAATGAAATTTGACATGGCCCATGTGATGACATCCATCTCTAATGGGACACTATCACTTTCATGGAACTAGACACTTGAGTCCCTCCTATCTATATTTCCCTTCTCCCATACAAAAATTTAAAAAAGTAAAAAAAAAAATCAAAATAGTTAAGAGAAATCCCTTTGTCCAATGACGAAAACCACCCTTGGTGGTGCCTTGGATAAGTACCATGATGAAAACCTGGCAAACAAACGTCATGTGTAGGTTTATCTTCTATGTCACTTACACTTGAGGGAACATTGTCTCATCCAACCTATCATATCCTATCGTACCATTTCATATCCTATCTCACCATCCTTATCCATTACACCCACATGCATATATCTATCATATTGAATCCATTTATCAATTTGATCTTGATAAAGATATGGGGGCAAATTGTTGAAGCATGCTTTGGATATCTCGTGATATACCTCATCCCTTCCAAACAATCATATCATTATCCTATGGTCATAAGCTTTGTCATGTCAAATCCTAAGCATTACACCTAGAATGGGGCATGTTATTCCTATGCAACATAATCTTTAGAGATCACACCCTTTCTCTCTTACGCATACATCCATTCCATCCATTATTTCCTATCCTTTTATCCATCCATCTATCATGAGTCTTCCATCCCATTTACTATCACCCATCCTTCCATTCATCTAATCCCACTTTCATCATAGCCTCTAGACTTGGTTTTCCCTTGTCATTGGTATCTAGCACAAAGGCTATCAATTCAATTCATCCAATCCAATCATCAACTCAATTCATCAAACCACTCAATAAAGTACATTCAATCAAATCAATCCATCAAAATCAATCAACTCAACCAATTAATTCAATTCTTCAAATCAATCCAATTCATCCAATTCTTCAATCAAATCATGCCATCATCACATCTATTCATCCTTCATCCAACAATCAAATCCTTCCATCAAATCCAATCAAATCATCAACTCAATCCAATAAAATCATCAATTCATCAAATCCAATCATCATTCTCACATCATTCATCAAATCTTCCTTCCAAATCAATCAAATCATTCCAATCATTAATAAATTCTTCCAATCATCAACGCAAATCAAATCACTCCTTCAATTCACCAAATCCAACAATCAATTCTTCAAACCAATCACTCAATTCAACTCATTGGTTTACATCTTGACAAGAGCAATACCTCATTTGTTTTTGTATCATTTGTGCATGATTGCTTTCTTACTTGTGTGTGTTATCATTTTTATCTTGCATTTGTATCACATCTGAATCATTCTAGCTAATATTCATATCTTGTGTATGTTGGAAGAAATTCCTCATACATCTAGACAAGGTTGTATTATGCTAGGTGCACAAGACACATTGTCACCTTGGTCCTTATACCTTGGTGTATAACTTTTAGTGCTATATCAAACTTCATTCTTACTCACCTTCATTGCGGCATAATGTATCATTCATTTATTCTATCTATTTCTTGCATATTTCTTCCTTGACCAATCCTTTTCATTTCAAGAGCCTACCCATGTTTGTCCAACCTACCTATCCTCTCAAGGGGGCATAATCATCCCATCATCATCCTTTTCCTCTATTCATACTTTATCTTCTTTGAAATGATGTTACTTTTCCTAGTCACAACATCTGCAACATCATCTCAAAGAGGGGTAAAATATAGACACTTAAATTTTTCCATGTCTTGCAACACCTTGTCGACACATTACCTAGGCATCATATGACATTTTGTCCTAATCCCACTCCTAATCCCATTTATCCCACTTGACAATTAATTAAATAAATCCTATTTATTTAATTAATCCTCTCTCCTATTTTCCAACTAATTCAAATAAAATATTTGAATTAATCCTCACCTCTCACCTCATTGCAACACATGTCACATAGTACATTTTTCATTTAAATCACTTCACATGTCCAACTAATTTAAATAAAACATTATTTAAATTAGGTCTACCTTACACTTGTCACATGACTACAACTCCTCATGGAGTGGGAAACCCTATTCAGTCCTAGCCATCCACATTGTTCAAATCAGCTTTCAATCATAGCCCTTCATTCAAATCACTCATCTCCTATAAATCAACCCTCTCCCAAGCCATTTGGGGGGATCCATTTGCAAGTAGACTCATGCTATCGAATTTCCTCTAGGATCATTCTCATTCATCTTCTTAATGTTATGTTGCTGAAATAGTGAGCAATCAACATTCATCCTTCGATATCTTGAATTCCTATGCAATATTAAGAAGAGCAATGGAGGTGAACCAAGTTTGTCATAGGAATCTAGATTAGTTTTTTATTTATTGCATTTGATTTCTATGTTCATTTTGTACTCCATTGTGTTGTTAGGGTTTTATGCTTCATGTTTATGGTTTAGCTCTGATTTTCCCTTAACACATTGTCAAAGTTCAATTTGATCTAGAGGAGTTTATAAATTCAGTTAGATTGAGTGTGAAGAAGTCTTCCTTTCCACATCAAATCAATTTTGGTGAAGATGTGGTAAGAAATTCCTTATCATTTGCAAAAATAGAAGAGAAAACTGAGATATGGAAAAGGATTGTGAATTTGGAGAATGAAAGAACAAAGAAGGATCATAAGTTTCCTAGTTCATATCCTGAGGAAAAGATTTTGATCATCAGAATCAGAAAAATGATGGAAAATGCAGAGAATCTCATGGCTACTGAGGAAGAGAGACCTCCTAAGGTACAAAGGGATCCTAGTGTAAAGATAAAGCCTTATGTTAGGCCAAGAAGCTAGGATACAAAGGGGGGGCCTCTCAAAACATTGAGGATGTAGATAGCCAATAGGCGAAGAGGCAGAAAACCTCATAGAACAAAGAAGAGGAAAGTTAGAAGACCTTTGAGGAAAAAATATCCTCTCCAGACAAAGGCAAATCGCCCATGGAAATTGTAGATATTGAAGATACTCCAAAGAAGGTAGGAGTTGCTGAAGAACAAATGGGTATGATTGTACCTCCCATGCCACACAATAGGAGTATTAATTATTTGAAAATTGTCAATGATGATATTGGAGATGTGAGGGCACTAGCTTGCCAACAATTTTTATCAAATGACTAATTCGTCAAGACTCAAGAATTTAAACATTTTGTGTTGAAAAGAAAACAAGTTGCATACCAAAATAGGCTTGACGAAGAAAAAAGAAAAGTTGCTTCATCAGAGAAAAAAGATTTAGCTACTAATGTTCTAGCAGAATTTGATCTAAAGTTGGACAACATCACTCTTAAAGAAGAAAGGTAGATGGTAATGGAGAGTGGCATGTTGTTACTGCCAAACTAGAATATGGTGGATGCCTTAGCATTTGAAACTATTAGAAAGAAAAATGGAGTAGTCTTCTCTACTGAAGTGCAGGTAGAGGAAGTGTTTGGATGTGGTTTTAGTCCATCATTTGAAACACTGGCTCTATGGGCCCTGGTACCCAACATAGGAAAACCATATGTGGTTGAGAGTATTGATCAGCTGAGGGGTAATTTGATTGTGAAAAGAATTGATGACACTCTAGCACTAGATGCAGCAGCCTTGGTGGTTGATACTACAATGTTTAGTCAAGCTACAGTTTTTAAGTTGCAAAAGGACTTCAATGATCTACAGAAGAGATATACAGGTGATTTGGTGAAATTAAGGGCTCTAGAGTAGAAGAAGTTAGCATATTATAGCACCCCTATACCTATTATTTCAAGCTCATCAGGTGAAGCTTTTCCATTTGATAGAGATGCTCTTCTTGCTACGATTATAGTTTTGAAAGGATCAGTTGAGACCTTGAAGGGAGATAGGATGCAAGCATATAGAAAAGTTGTGTCATACATAGTTAACCATTAGTTAACTAAGATAAATGGAAAAGTAGATGATCCATACAAGGGGATTGTAGATCTAAATCAGGCTCTGGCCAATCATGATCAAAATTCATCTAGTTTGCAGGAAATCATGAATAAGTGGAAACCAAGGAATGCCATGATAAAACATATGGTCAAGACAACTAGCTTTGATCCAAATAATCCCCTTGGACTGCAAGGTGTATCATAAGTCATGGCAATTCTACATGATGTTACCTCTTATATGATAAAATTAGAGAAGAAACTTAAGGAGAAGGTAACATATATTAATCAGATGAAGATGAAGGTATTGCCCAATTTCAAAGATGATCAGGATCAGGCCAAAACATTGGATCAATAGAAAGTAGAATTCAATGTTGTGAGGTCTAAGGTGATTGCTTTGGTTTGTGTGGATGGTGAGATGCAAATAGGTCCCCTTAATTCGGTGTTGGATGAGCTTATTTGACTGGAAAAGCTCTGTGATAGTATTGGTAAGGAGTCAAAGGAAATTTTGGATGCCCAATATGCTGGTCATAATGACAAGGTGGTTAAAGGTTTGGACTTCCAATGGCCAGAAGATAAAGAGTTTAGAGCTTGGAAGGAGAAGAATGAAGTTGATTGATGCTTGAGTTAGCTTTCAATCGGTCATCAGTTTTCAAGGATGACCTATTTTGGTAGTTTTTAAGTCGTACTACATTTTTGGCCTATGCAAATGGATCAAGCACCATCAATGGAGGATTACGTTGGCACACATCTGATTGTAATTGAATTGTAATTTTAAATGTTGTAACAAGCACAAGCTACAAAACTATCTTGTGATGTAATTGTCAAATTTTCTAAAAATAGTTATTTTAGGAGCTTAGCCGACATACCTTTGTATCTCTCCCATATAAGGTGAAATTCATACTATGTTCTGTATCTAGGAATAGCATCACCAAGGAGATTGTAACTCTCTAAAACATATTGTAAAGCCTTGTGATTTTGATAGATTCTAATAAAAAAGGAGTACTTTTGGGTTGCAGGTCATATATTTTGTATGTGAGTTTACTTTTTTTACATGGAAATTCTCTATTCAAGTTGAATTATATGAGAAATGTTGTATGTGTGTGTTATTTGTGATTATCTCCTTGGGTATGAATACTTTTCTTTTGAATGAAGTTGCTAAGGGTTATTGATCTCATCAATATACATTTGCTATATTGTATGTCTGATTTGTTTCATTTGTTCAAGGAATGGACTAAATTGCTTAGATTAGATATAAGGGAAAGTGTGTTGTATCAAGGTATTAGTGAAGAAGAATCACAGATAGTACTTTTTATTGGGCTCATTGTTGTAAATCAGTACTAATTTAATTGAACCTCTGAGTATGAGGTTTTGTTGTCATGAAAGGAACACTTGCATGTAGGGTTTTGACTCTGTTACCCTAAATAGGCACTGATCTGAGGATATCTTTCAAATCCAAGAACATAAAACTCTAAAAAATAAAAAAAAGACAAAACATTTCCTTTTGTTTTGTATAATGTGTTCAAGTTGTTTCATGTTCTCAGAGTTCTGAAATAGATACATATTGAGGACTTAGCTAATTTGAAATAGGATCTTTTAGATCTCAATACAATAAGTGAGAACAATCTACCTAAGCAATATCTCATTATATTGAGTGTTGATGGTGTTTTTAGCACACAACATGCAAGTAAGATATTTCGTATCTCACCTCTCTTGAAAAGGTATCCTATCCTAAATAAGACTACCCCAAGGTTTATACAACTAGGTCTTAGCTTGCAGGATAACTCAGTGGATATGTTTCAGCTATACCAATGAAGGGAACTTACATGTAACACAAACAAACTTTAGTACATTAGGGTTTGATTGTACATGACCTTGATCAGTTTTTTGATTTGACAATGCATGAACAAATTGATGTATACCTAGATTGCTATAAGATATGTAATTTCAGCCTATAACCAGCAATCGTTTAACTTGCATTCACCAAGTATGAATTCTATGACAACACTATGCAAGTTTGTGAAATTTAGTCTAATAAGATATAATAAAGAAAATGCAAAAGGAAAGGGAGAGAGAAGAGGGATGATAGATCCTATAGACAATTGTAGAAATGATCAACACACAGATAGATAGATTCCCAACAATAAACGAATCCTTGTTTAACCAGGCAACCCACAATGCCACATATATTGTGCAATCTTCTAAGGAAACACAAGGTTTTTCAAATTGTGGAAGATTCATTCAACACCCAGTTCCTGGCGCAGCTCAATGAACTCACACAATTGAACTTATTTCATAAACTATGCCCAAACTAACCATGCACAATGATATACAATCAACAAGCCATCAATGGTATAGACAGGAAATCCATCAAATATTTGAATAATTAATCATAAATACAACTAAATATAAACTAATTTCAGATTGAAATGAACCATGAAATTCAAAATAAGAAACACAGAAACACAAATTTCTAGTAACCTGCAAAACTTGCTTTGTATTGACTAAAGTTTGGCAGTCTCATCAATTCACTATCAAATCACTACTTAAAATGAGAAGAAAATGATGGCCTTTTATAGACAAGGCACCATACTGAGTTTTTCAATGGATGGTGGAGATTAACTCAACACCAATGGCTCAAATTACATGGCATTAAATGTGATATGACAGTTAGTTACATTTTCGGATTTGCATTTGTCCTTTAGGAAAAAGATAAAATACAGCTTGCAAATACATTAAACTTGGACAAAATGGGTACCCATTTGGATGCACATGACAAAGAGCCAATTTTCAAGGCAAAAGGAAGTCAAAAGGAAGTCATATGACCCTTGAAAATATGAGCTGATGTATTGACAAGATTTCATATGCTGACTAGATCATTTCATTACCCATCGCTTTTGAGTTGTCTAATTGGACAAATGACTTTTCTAATGTGTTGACTAGTCAAGAGGAGTATGTGGCATGTTTTTTATGAAGGCATGTCCAACTAGATGCTTGTTAGACCAACATTGCATGACTAGATGTCTGGAACAACTATGAACAAGTCCTGAATATTGAACTAGATCTGTAGGAAAAATAGTGATATAGGCATGATCTTCAATGTCTTCTAGCTCCTGGGACTCATGTCCATCATCTTGGATATCATACTAACTTCCTTTTGCAGGTGTAGTAGCAATTTAGTTGATAGGATGATGATTCTACATTTCTGAGTTAGCATTGCATCTTTATTCGTTCATCCTTCCAAGATAGCTCCAACAAGCTTATTTGTCCTCCTAGACTTGCAATTCACAATTCAAAGCATCAATTTCATCATAACAAGTCATTTTCCAACAATTTGAATCAAAATATATACATTTGCAACCATAGATCCATCCAGCACAGTTCATTGTCAATATTACTTCCTTATGAACAATTTCACAAATCCAATGGTTTTCAAATGCTTTTTTGAGTTTTTCACTATTTTCAAGTACCCATTTGGCCAATATAATGATTTGGGATGTTTTCATGCTCATTAGGATTCATTTAGAGACTTTTATTTTGTATTTTTAGCTCCTTTTTTGCAAAAAGTGAAATTTTTGGGGGTCACTGGATATTCAAGTGTAGTGACATTAATTGATACAAAACATGCTCAAAATACACACTAACCTGATAAAAATGTTCATCATGATATAATAAATGCATATGTAGATCAAATTCATCAATAAAATCTAATTTACACCTTCGAAAAATGAGTTTTCTAGGTCAATTTGTCAAAAAGTAAGATTTTTAGGCCTCACTGGATATATCTAGTGGAGGTTGATTTTAGCGCTGAGTCTCCTAAAGGGTTTAACATGGATTTTAGGTGTCACTAGATTGGTGGGGATTTGGGTGGTCACTTGACATGTCTTATGGGTGCAGTTTTTAGCGCACATCCGGTCAGGAGGAAAATCAGCGCCAACACTCAAAACCTTCATCGGTGGGAGTTTTTAATGCAACCAGATGGTGGGGTTTTTGGGTGCCACCAGATATATCTTGTCATGGACAAATTTAGTGCCGATTTAGTGAAGTGGGAAATGCCCTCTTTTTGTTGAAAATGCCTTAGCGAAGGTTTTTAAGGTGACAGGACATGTTTGGTAGGATAAGATTTTAGCATCGATCATGTGAAGTGGGTTTTTAGCATTGAGCTGTGCGAATGAGGTCCAACACTGATATCTAGTGATAGGATCTTAGTACAAACTATAGTAAGGGTGATTTTTTCTGCCAGATTTTGAAAGTGTCCTGGGTGAAGTATATTTAAAAACATATTTAAGTATATATAATTTCTTATACTTTAAATATTTCTAAATATACTATCAGGATGTTTGAGATAGGTTCCAGATCCATAGGATTTAACATGCAGATTCTAGATTTTTGAGGATCCACCAGATTTTAGACTTAGCCATTTTTTAGGGTTTTCAGGGTTTTAGACTTAGCCAAATCAGGGTTTCAGGAACATGCATCAGGGTGAAGGCATATGAACCCCTTAGCGAAACTTTGTGGAGTTTGACATGATTTTGCAAATCTAAGGCCTAAGAACTAGGAATTTTGACATGATACAACCTACAAAAGTAGTTTCAAGGATAATATCTAGTGACACAATATTTTAGTGCAAACTGCAATAACACCCAATTTGAGTACAAAATGCAACAAATGGCTTTTTCTTAAGCACAAACCTAATCAAGACACCTCCAAATCAATCATGAAAGACATCAAACAACCTCAAACATGCCAAATACTCAAATTTGGAATAAATCCAGCATTCTAAGTACAATTTCACTTTCTCATCATCATAAGGAAGAAAGGTTGAAACTCCAAGACAAAGAGAAAAAGGGGGTCTCTATTTGGTAAAATGGGATGTGTGTGTAAGGCACAACACTGAGGAGAAGTTGTCAGATGTTCTAATAAGGGAACACCCCTTAGGTCTAGCAGAGTTTGAAGTGCAGAGGAGAACAACCAATTATCTCTTGTTCATTGGCCACTAACCTGAGAGACCTAAGCATTAAGGATAGCTACCTTATAGGAAAAATCAAACAATCAGTTGGGAACACCAACAGATAGCACGGTTGTGACCCAACTCCCAGGACCTTGGAAGGTGAATGATTTTGTTAGTGTAAATAAGGTCATATTGTATCTAGTTAGGATATCACCTTTACTAGGATTGACCTATTCACACTTAGCTTAAGTTTACTTAAGATATTTTAGACTTTGTCTCGCCTCATGTGGTGGAGACATGTGTCCTCATCATTTGAGAACACCTATTACATGTGTACTTACCACTTACATGAGCACTTGTCACTTGAGCTGACAAGTATCACATCTTAGAAAGGTTAGTTAGTCATTGGGTTTGACCATCCTAGCTTCTCTCTCATGCCTATTTATACAAGCCATCTATGTACATTCTAATTATCTCTTGAAATTATTGAATAGACTTATTATGTGTAATTGTCTTTTGTGGAAGTTATTCTGGTATTTGCTAGTTGATCTTGGCTACTCCAACATGGTATCAAAGCCATGCTAGCAAAACTCTTCCCGTATTGAGACATTCTCACACCTAGCCTAGTCAAGAATTCCTCATAGAGCCAAATGGACATCGCCATTGAGTTTGGAAGGCTCAAATTACACTAGTAGAATTTTGGCAAATAAATGACTGCATGACTAAAATTTTTAGTCACAACAACTAAAAATGACTAAATCCTACAAATTTTTGCAACTTGGCTATAAATGAGTAAATAAATGACTAATTTGGTCGTTGACTAAAAAATTATTAGTCACACAGATAAAAATGACTAAATAGTTAGTAATTTATTTAGTCACAATCCATTTGAATAAATCATTTAAGGAATCAAGAATTAATAGCCCGCCAAAATACTTTAAAACTTTAATAAACATATTCAAACTTTCATCAAAATCTTATTTTCAAGCGTAGCCTGCTAAAATGGAGTTTTCATTTTAATAAACATACTCTAAAACCTTGGTCGAAACCTTATTTTCAGGCATAGCTTGCCAAAATGGAGAAGTGTTTCAGTAAAGAATGATAGAGAATGGTAAGGAGATGTGTGTGACAGGAGGCATAGGATTCATTGTTGCTTATCTTATTCCTGCTCTCCTCAACAAGGGTTGCATTGTTCGCACTACTATTTGTAATCCATGTATTTAATTGACATATATTTGTATAATTTCAAATTCCTTCAGATGCTTTTGAAGTATCAATGTATCCTATATAGGGTTTAGAATGATTTCTTTTAATTTAAATAAATAAATAAATGATGTATTTTCCTGTGATTAGATAATGTGGAGATCTCCTAAATCTGCCCCAGCTCACTGTCCTCTTTGGCACTGTATTCATTACTCCAGCTACCAGGGTTTTGCATGTGACATCTTTAATATCTTCATGATAGTGGCTTTTAAATAGATCTCAGTATTTGCTTTAATATTTATCATTGTAACCTAATAAATCTAGAGCATTTTTTCTTTTAGAGTCAATCTTGGTGTTGGAAATTGATGATGAAGTTCCTGGATAAATATTCCAAGGCAGTTATTATCTATTTCAACAAATCTTCTAAAGCATAGTCACCAAGAAACTTCAATTCTGCCCTTGTACCTCTACCTACAGCTCTAGAGTCTTATATTTAAATGGGATATAACCAGTACCATTATTCATATATTCTTGTATCCTATTTTAAAATGACACCCTTGTCTCCATATGCCATATTTCTATATGACTGGCTATAATATTTGGATAAATAACTAAACTGTCATGTGTTACTAATAAAACCAGTGGCAATTTATAATGTCAAACTTAGACAAATAGATAAATGGCTCTCACTGATACAATTCAATAATAAGATAGCCACAGGTCTGAGAAATAAAATAATTATTGCCACCCATTATTGCTTTGGAAGGCAAATACAGGCCAAGAAATTAGTAGATGCTCTGATAGACTGATACCACTTGGTGTGCTCTTAGGGAATTTTGATATAACCCTTAGTAGGTAAATATAAATGAATATAGTACTTTGGGTGTAAGTTGATTGGGGTAGTCTACTTACTTCTGCACTTGTAAAAAAGGTTGACATTTGGGTATAAAGTTTCAACATATATGGTGAATGTTAACACGTTGGCACCTGACTTTTAATTATAGGGTTCCATAATAAGACAATTAAGGAATGTGAGAACTTCCTGAGTTGTTGAAGTCTAGAAAAGTGTAAATTTGAATAACCATGTGTTTATTTTTGGTGCAGAAAGATGGTCCTGGGGCACCAAGAGGTCAATCGTGGATAGTAGAGAGGCTTAAATTTGATAATTCTTATTTCAAGGTACAGAGTAGAGCTGAATTGAACCTCATGTACTAGAATTTACCTTGATCATGAATTAAAAAATGTTTTTTTTTCTTGATTTTGTGAAAGACATAAAAGAGAGAAGGGACTTAGATCTTTTGGTATTGCCGACTAATGTTGTTCTTTTTGAAGATCCTGGATTCAAGGTGATTCTTTAACTAGTTGTACTTTAGAGTCCCCATGGACCTACTCTAGTCATTTGTGGTGGTTAATATAATTTCCTTCTTTCTTTCTAGTTCTTCAAGCTCAAAAAGAATACTCCATTTTAACCTACCCTTATTTTTGCAAAACTAGGCATTTTAAAATCCATCTTGAACTCCAACAAAGCTTGATCTCAACTTATGCAAGTTCAAAGAAGCTGAATAATATTGATGAAATATGTCAAAAGAATCAATCTTTCCATTGACATAACATACTAATAATTCTAAGCCAATATCTTAAGTCTTGTAGGAAATCTTTTCTCCTTTTTGAAAAAATTGAGAAACATTTTACTAGATAATTCAACTCAGTGAAGGATATATGCATCTGAAATAAAGTTTTAGAGGATGCCTATAGTTTATTTCCTTTCAATAATAAGAAACGTGTTGATTGGATTTTAAAGTTTTTTATAGGTATATGCTGAGAAATATGTAGTTGATCAGGATGCATTTTTCAAGGACTATGTAGAGGCTCATGCAAAACTTAGTAACCTTGGTGCCAAGTTTGATCCTCCTAATGTAAAGTAACTCAACTCCTTAACACTCTCTTCCTGTCATATTCATTTTTTATTTTTCTATTGTTTCATGATGTTCATGTGATAATCTTAATTTTATGAGAATATTTATTTGGGGGATCAGAAATGATAAATTCACATATCATGGTATTAGTTAGGGTTTGAAAATATTATTTTTAAAACTATCTTAAAAAGTCTCTTATGCATGATGTTGAAAGAAACGGAACCTCTAAAACAATTAAGAAAAAAGAGTTTTACTATGTTTTTTTGATATTTTATATATCATAATTCACACGAGCTTTATGTGTTTTGATAAAATGCCTGTCTATGGTCATTTTTTTAGTTGACATCTTGAACATTGGAATTTTTCCACTAAGTTAACAATTAAGCTACTTTGGGTGTAGGTGGATCAATAAAGTTGGGTTTAGTATGCATATATGTTCATATATAATAGGGAGGGGATACATCTCCAAGCTCATGAGGGCTATTACAAGAAAATATCATGACAAGCAAATTGCTATGGATTGTGATGGCATTCCATCACCATGAGACAAAGTAGTGAACTATTAAAAAAAATGCCTCAAAGAAATGTGGTATTAATGTGCTTGTCATAGCATTCCATCACCATGAGACCACATTTCTTTGAGGCATTTTTTCAAACAGTTCACTACCTTGTCTATGCTCCTGCCATGTTGTCATTGGAATATGCATGTTCATGCCATTCTTATTTGTTCAACACTTGTCTTGAATGTCCCTTTTAGCTAGTACTACCCTTCTACAAGGATGTCTTTTGTGACAATACTATGACATCCTTTGTGACTATCCTCAACACTATCTTCTTTACAATGAAACTACCCTCTCAATTAATAATGAAACTGTATGTTTTGGGGAAAATTTTCACCTTCCAGTGTACCTTTCTTATCATTGTGATCTCTCCTTTGGTGCTACTATTGCTTGAAGATTACTATCCTCTCTATCATGAAAATTCTAACAGTGCATTGTCATTGTGCTTTGGTCATGCATTCTACTCTTTAAAAGTTCCCTATTGTCATGAATTATTCTTACCTTGGGTCATAAGCACTTCCATCAACATTGTTCTTCATGAAGGCTCTAACAATGCCTTAGAACTATCATCTATTGAGTTTTGAATTTATTGTTTTATGACTTTCTTGTGGACTATGATTAAACCCCTTGTCATTGTCATATGAATGGCTACTATCACTTGTGATTATCACAATCCATCTTATTTAACTCTATCCTTGTTGATCATGAATTGTCTACTAACAACTCACTATCTTGTGTATCTTTAAATTCATTCACACTTAGCTTATAGTGAGGTTTTTTTTTTAGTGCTCATTTTCATATCCTAATGGAGTCATGATCTTTGATAAGATCTATAGGTGTGATTATATAAATGCACCATAAGGACTATCCTCTAGGTCCATACTGTGTATTTGGTTGAATATTATCTTATGGACTATCCTCTTTACCATCTAATTGTATTCTTAAGGACTATCCCACTTCATGTAACCTCTCTTTCCCATGATCAACACCTTGAAATTGACTATGGTAGCTCCTTGAGATATTGTCGATGCACTTCTTAATACACTTGTAGGTTGTCCTCTTTTGAAACTTTGTGAGATGGAAATATTTATTAGATTACCATACTACTTTGAAGACAATGAACCCTTGACAAGATTTAGGATGTTTTAAAAGCCCTCTTAACTGCTCAGTTACTTGTCTTTGTGTGTCTTATAAAGTCTGTCATACTAGCCTATCATTGTTATTATTAATTTCAATTCCCCCTTCATGGTTATGCCATGGACTATCATTGTTTATTTGAATAGTCATGACTATGATCTCCTTTTGGGAATCTATAGGAAAGTGTCATGCCTTACTTTGAAGTCCATTTCATTAAATCTTTTCTCTCTACTCGTTGCTCCTATCCTAGGGCTTGGGGTCTCCTTTTTCTCTTTTCCCACTACATAGCTTGAAGTCTTGTATGCTGATGTGCCATAGACTCCTTCCAATTTGGGAAGTAGACTCCATTTTGTGAGAATAAATGGACAATGAAGAGTCAAAGTTTAATACTACTCCCATTGACCCCAAAAATGTTTTCCTATGGGTTTTGATTCTCTTGGATGTTCCTTCAAAGAAGGAACTTCATCATCATCTTGAATCAAAGTAGCCTATGCCTTCAAATCCTCTAAATTAAAACTTTATGCAATGATCCCACAAATGCATTAACTCTATCCTTTTATTATAATGATTGTCATCTTTTACATTTTCTTTTCACATTATGATTTTGATCACTTGATCACATATTCATATTAAATCATGTCTATTAACTGTCCTTTGTAAATATTTCTTCATTATTTCCCACTTTCACTCTTTACCTATTAACACCATGTCCATAATGATTGTTATTGCTCTTAGATAGAGGCTACTGTCACTATCATCACTATCTCTTATTTTTTTGAAGAATTTGTCTCTATTATTCATGCTTGACAGTCATTTATACCTTCATCTTAGCCTTCAACCTTCTACAAACATCCCTTCCCTCCTGCATAGGTTGAAGAGTTGTCATAAGAAACTTCTTTAGTAACATTTCCTTTGCATTCTCCATGGACTAACATGCTTGTGAGGAATTGTCATGACTTGTAGACATTAATTTTAGGTTTATATGTTGGATTAAAACTGTTTAATCTCATGATATCCTACACATTATTTTTCATTGTATTGTATATGAACATCTTTGTGTGTCTTTTATTCTCTATCCTCTAGGTTCTTTTCTAAGAATCCCATACTCTTTTTACCTACCTTTTCCATTATTTTTTCATTATTCCCTACTTATATGACTATGATATCTACCTTTAACATGCATCTACACCATCATCTAGGGCTTCTTGGGTAGGATTCAGGAAAATCAATGTAGGAGGTGACAAAACAATAACAACAAAACAATAGAGACTCCTTCAAGAATATAACCTAATAAGATGACTCAAACAAGAACATATATCATAAATGAATGCCCTAAAAACCATTGAATCTCATCTACCACTTACATATATCATATGTTGTAGTTACAAGTGCCCTGCTAGACATACATGAGAATGTGGAAGCATAGACAAGGCAAGAGAACTGTTTCAAAAAATACCTCAAAGAAATGTGATATCATGGATACCCGCTCTCCGGCAGGCACTTCAAGTCATGCCTGCAGTGATGTGGGGCTTTCCCGCATCACCGCAGGCATGACTTGAAGTGCTTGCGAGAGAGCGGGTATTAAAATTTTAATATCCAAAAATATATAAAATGTGTAATCCCACCAAAGCCACAAACATGGGGAATAACCAAAGAACAATAACTGCAGAGTGGGATGTTCATATGCTTTTTATCTTACCTAGAAAAATATGTAAAATTGAACATAGTCATTGACATTATTGTTTCACTCCATCACCCTGGACTATCCTAATACAGTCCATTTATTTAATGTCATACATTCTTTGGTAGTCATGCAATTGAAAAATCAAAAGAAAAAAACTATAGATTGATGCTTAGCGATGGAGATAGGTGAAGCCTAGTTTTGGTTTTGTATGCAATCCCCTTTTGTGGTTCTAATGTAGAGCATCCATTTTCCATCCATATTCCATAACATGTTCGTGTAGTTGAATAGAACTAATGGCTATAATTTGTTTAGTTTATCTATTAAAGATAATTGATTCTCACCACTCACAAGTGAGTACAACTCTGCCAAGCATAGACAAGGTGAGCGAACTGTTTCAAAAAATGCCTCAAAGAAATGTGATATCATGGATACCTGCTCTCCCGCAAGCACTTCAAGTCTTGCCTATGGTGATGCAGGAAAGCACCATAGCCACAAACATGGGGAATAACTAGAGAACAATAACTACAGAGTGGGATGTTCATATGCTTTTTATCTTACCTAGAAAAATATGTAAAACTGAAGATAGTCATTGACATTATTGTTTCACTCCATCACCCTGGACTATCCTAATACAGTCCATTTATTTAATGTCATACGTTCTTTGGTAGTCATGCAATTGAAAAATCAAAAGAAAAAAACTACAGATTGATGCTTAGTGATGGAGATAGGTGAAGCCTAGTTTTGGTTTTGTATGCAATCCCCTTTTGTGGCTCTAATGTAGAGCATCCATTTTCCATCCATATTCTATAACATGTTCGTGTAGTGGAATAGAACTAACGGCCATAATTTGTTTAGTTTATCTATTAAAGATAATTGATTCTCACCACTCACAAGTGAGTACAACTCTGCCAAGCATAGACAAGGCAAGTGAACTATTTCAAAAAATGCCTCAAAGAAATGTGATATCATGGATACCTACTCTCCCGCAAGCACTTCAAGTCATGCCTGCGGTGATGCGAGAAAGCTCCGCATCACCACATGCATGACTTGAAGTGCTTGCAGGAGAGAGGGTATCCATGATATCACATTTCTTTGAGGCATTTTCTAAAACAGTTGGCTTTCCTTGTCTATGCTTCCACATTTTCATGTATGTCTAGCAGGGCACTTTTAACTACAATATATGACAAAAAATGTTGCAACAATTCTGAGAGTTTTGAATGTGTGAATCAACTGTCAAGTGAAAAAAATGTTGCATAAAGTAGGTAAATGTTATGATGAAACATATAAAACTTTGACAAATTCATGATACTAAGCACTGTAATAGCTCCTGATTAACTTGTAAAGGTCTTGGATGGAAAAGCTAGTCAACTATTCTATGATAGTGCTAACCAACATCTTGGTAAAAAGTTTACATGTGGCTTGGGGATTAGAATGAATCCAATCCTTTTAAATGGAGCAAAAATTATGTGTGCAATTGGGTCTCTGCTTTTGTTTAATTTCATGTTGAGAACGGTGGATCCTATGTTGATATGAGCTATGGCTAAGGTGAGAGATTCATTTGGTAAAGGCAAGACAATTGGATTTTCAATATGTTTATATTTCTCTCCACTCCTTGTGGATGGGAGAGAATCACAAAGGTATTCTAATATGCATATGGTTTGTTGTTGTCGATGTGATTATGGCTTGTTTTCTATTTAAAAGCATTTTACAATATCGGTGATAGAAATCACACTAGAATGTAGTGTTAAGTTTGGCAAAATTAGTAATTGTTGAATAGGTTGGAGCTTTCTAGGGTGGTGGAGAGGGAAGATTGTTGTGGATGAAAGTATCAAATGTTATCAAATTAGATTTTTGAAGAATATGGTTGTCTACCTAGACAGTTTCAACACCAGCCAAAGTCATTAAAGAGAGTCTCCAAGGAAAGCAATCTATGATCACAATTTTATTGGATATGTTGGGTTTGTCCAAGGTGGTGAATGTCATTTGGCTATGATGTTCTACAAAGTTATGTTGCAATAGATTTATATTACTTTTTCAAATTTAGAGTGGGGTAATGAGGTAAATTGACATTAGAAGGCCAAAGTTCTTGAATATGGTTTATGAATTTTAGGGAAGAGGAGTTGCATATATTCTAAGGGATATCTAGGTCATTGTCACTAGCTCAATCTCAAATTGTAACCTTTACTAATAATATCTAATTACCCTTGTTGGATTGAGTAATGGGATTGATATTTTGGTAGGGAGATTGGAATCATCACTAGAATAATCATGAATGAAATCAACTTGTAATCTAACAAGTTTGATGAAGAGTCATTCATGTTGGGAGCAAAGAAAGAAAGATGGACCATAGGAATGAGATAAAACCAAAAAGGAGGGTTTGCTTTATGTTCACCAAAATGTATAAATCTAAAATTGCAACCCTTAATAGATGCTTAATTAAACATTAACATAATAGAAAGCACAATCATGACAAGAGAAGATAAGGGACTATGTATTGTTTGATTGTTGCTTGTTGTTAGTTTATACTTGCCCACCTCATAAACCTGCAAAAATAGAGAGAGTGGGGGCAGGGCAAGGGAGTGAGGGAAAGTGACAAGGAGAGGGTAGACCTCTATTGATCTCCACCTAGATGGTTTGATAGACTAGGATCCAGTGAGAATGCTAGTAGTTAGATAGATCTTACGAACGTAGTCAAAAAGTTTTGTCCTTTGGATGTTTGTACCAAGATAATGTATTAACAGTAGCAAGGATGTAATGCTTGAATTCACAGTGATATGAATGCATCCCATGGAGAGTTAAAATAGTTTTCTATATATACCAAACCAACTAAGTTTGGGAGCAATAAGATCAAGGAAGTCAGATGAGGTTGAAAGAGTAAAATAGGATAGGAGAGCATAGATGATGACTCCAGCTAGGGCTGAAACTGGTAGGTGGGGTAATATATGTTGAGACAAAGGAAGAACATTGGAAGGGTACGAGGATATGGAAAATACTTAGGGGACTTAAAAGGATCCTATAATAGATCTATATTATTTTTTCAGTTACATAAAAGAGATTGTTCTTTCAATATCAATAATAATGTTCTAGCCATATCATGTTGTCTGATATTGACAAGGAGTGTTGTTTAGGCTTAGAAAGTACAAACCTACAAGTGCACAATTTTTTTTATATGCATTGCTACTTTATTGAGATATTCTAAGTTTTAGTCAACTCCTAATATCTCTAGGTATTTTAATTTATGCATCTTGTGTGGTGACTAAATGTTGATCTATAATAATGAGAGTATTCATGCTTCACTTACTTTTGCAGTGGGTACTATCAATGAAGCATTTCAATTTTCCATTTCTAATAACTCTCACCATGATTCACATGGGATTTTCTAGATAAGTTGCTTTCATACTTGTTTGTGTCCTCAAGGTAATTAACTCTACACTTGGATTTGTTCTTGCTGATAACATTTAACATATATAGACTCTAGAGTAATGCTTGATGCAAATTATGCTCTGTACTTGTGGTATTGATTTGAATCTACCCTAAATGTAATGTAATGTAATAGATTGGGTTATGAATTTGACAACCATCATTCACATAAATGAATCGTAGTGCACGATTTGTCCTTAGTATGATTGGTAAAATGTAGCATGGCTTTGGGTTTACATTGAGAGATACTTTCCTCTCTACCAGATATGAGTTTTTCTGTATTGGATAAGTACTTGAACTACATATGATCTTGGTATGGCATGGGAGAGATTGAAAAAATTCAATATGGGAAGTGAAAAATCTGAGTCATAACTCAAAAAAATGAAAATGAAAAGAAAAATGAGAAAACACGATACCAATGTTCTATCTAATATGATAAAATAGTATGAGCAGCTATTTTCCCTTTTGGCTAGGTGGCTATTGACAGCACCTCACATGGACCGTGTCCTCAGTACACTCTTGATTACTTTTTCCTCCTCCAGACAATTTTACGCTTTGATCCCAGGTACTATCAATTGATAGAAATATATTTCTGATGTTGAATCTGAAGATGTTTTGAAGAGAGGTCTTATTTGTTGAGTAAATTTTGTAGGGTGTTGTAAACTTTGCACTGATGATGTCTCAAATGGAGGTGGTTGTCCAGTTGATTACAATGTCATCACAGATCTCTTTCTCCAAGTAATTGCTTTCTAGTTGTTGTAAATTCATATATCTTCTTCCTATTGATAAATAGCTTATGGTTTTTTATATGGAACTCTAAAGTTGAGGTGACTATTAAACTATTGCTCTCAATGTAATTTGTTTTGTTATATGATTATTTCTTGTAGTGCCTATATTGGGTGTAGATTCATGCATCAAGTTGTTTGAATAGTTCAAGTCTTATGAAGGGCTATATTTCTTCTTGGGTACATATTTGAGCTCCAGGTGATTTGACTTTGGATTGTCACTTGTATCATTTTGTCACTAATATTCATTGATCTATTTGAGGAGGGAATTTTGTAGTGGCTTGGGAACCTTGTACTTATATGGTAAACTGTATATTCAATGTCATTGGCAATGAGGATTTTGACATTCACTTTAAATACATTGAAGCAACAGCCAAAACTAGACAAATCAAGGAGGTGGAATGTGTAACCAGAGAGTCAAACTTCTATGATGCTAAAAAGACAAAGGACTTTCTTATGGAAGCAAGACTTCCAGATGCTCGTCCACTGATAAATGTTTGTGATCGGTTTGGATTTGTCCACTGTCATGTTTAGTAAAGCTTATCAATCAAGGTATATGCAGAACATAGTTCTCAGTCCATACTGAGTATTCATGGTGTGAAGTCTGCAGAGGAGTCTTTCATAGGACCCTTAGGCTTCATTTTTCAAATAGTTCTTTGATATTTTGGAGTTGTATAAGCAAAAAATAGAGCATTGTAACTTAGTTTTCTCAGTCACAACACTGAGAAACACACTTTGTAACACATTTTTCAAAGCAAAGACATATTTAAGTCTTGTATCTACTGTAAGAACACCTTTTCTCAATAAAAATTTAGTGTTTTGCCTTCTTAATAGTTGTTTCATTATGTGCAAATGAATGATTGATTATGTTTTTCTATGTTTTATGTTTAAACCTCAAAAGCATTGTCTCATTTCCAGCACTTTTAGGCAAAAATCAGTTGTGAACAAAAACAATTAAATAAACTACCAATTGACTAAATATACTACCAATTGACAGAAATTAGTGAATAAATATGACTAAAAATATATAACTAAATATACTACCAGTTGATAGAAATCAGTGATTAAATATAACTAAAAATATATGACTAAATATACTACCAATTGATAGAAATCAGTGAATAAATGTACTACCAATTGACAGAAATCAGTGAATAAATATAACTAAATCAATGACTAAAAATATACTACCAAATTGATCAATCAAAACAACCAATTAATGACTGGCAATAAACTACTAATGGTCACGTGACCAAGCTCAGTGAATAATATCACTAAATATATAACTAAATCAATGACTAAATATACTACCAAATTGATCAATCAAAACGACCAAATAAATGACTAAAATTAGTTTAGTCCTAAATTTGGTTGCGTTATAAATGACTGGCAATAAACTACTAATGGTCACGTGACTAAGTTTAGTCATTTATAAGCAGTTTTTAGTAGTTTTTTCAGTCATATATTAATGTTTCTGTATTAGTGTTAGTAAGGATTGAATGTCCATCAATTTTGTACACTATCAATTTTTGCAAAAATAAATTACCTCCCAACCCCCTGTACCATACGATCCTACAGAATTGTATGAAATTTTTGTTTCAAAATACAAAAAAAAATCAAATTGAAGATTTGCAGGCAATTTATCTATTTGTGGGTAATTTTTGTCATTTTGGGCAAAATTTTGAGTTTTCTGGGAGAAAATTTTCCATTTGGTGGTTGTTTTATTTGGTTCATGTTTTTTAATCTCCAAGTTTTTGTTGGTTTCTGTTGGCTGGGAGAAGGATGGTTTTAGCCTCACAACCTCTACATTCGTGCTTCTCTTCCCACAAATCTTCAAGGGTTTAGCCACTAGCTATTTTTTTTAAAGGTTAGGGTTTGGCAGTGGCCACACCAAAAATAACCCGCAAGTGTTATTTGAAGTCTTCTACTCACCTTTCCTAGGCTCATGTTCTTCCACAATCTCCAAATTGACATTTGTAAATGCAAATCATTTTTTGGTTCGAAGCTTTTAGCGCTATTTACAATTTGGAGGGCTTTAACATTCCCTATCGCAGTTTGCAAGGAATCATTTGCAATTTGATTGAGGTTTTTTTTTTTCTGGTCATACTCTACTATAAAGAGGAAACTATGTTTTGTTTAATCGACCATCATCTTCTTCACCAAGCATCGGGGTTGAGTTTCTAGTTTGTTGCAGGCTGCACTAACATTGAACTCCATCACCACATAGAGCCCTAACATTTCTTTTTGGGTTGTTTCTTTTTCCTCGTGTATGAGCTTCTATTTGTAGGCTTCTTCATTTGGGTTGTTTCTTTTTCCTTGTGTATTAGCTTCTATTTGTAGGCTAAACATCGAGGTCACCTTTGATCCACTCCACTATTATTTAACCTATTTGTAGTCTACATTGCCATTCATTTCTTGTTTGGGTTGTTTCTTTTTCCTTGTGTATGAGCTTCTATTTGTAGGCTTCTTCGTTTGGGTTGTTTCTTTTTCCTTGTGTATCAGCTTCTATTTGTAGGCTAAACATCGAGGTCACCTTTGTTCCACTCCACTATTATTTAATCTATTTGCAGTCTACTTCGCCATTCATTTCTTGTTTGGGTTGTTTCTTTTTCCTTGTGTATGAGCTTCTATTTGTAGGCTTCTTCGTTTGGGTTGTTTCTTTTTCCTTGTGTATCAGCTTCTATTTATAGGCTAAACATCGAGGTCACCTTTGAACCACTCCACTATTATTTAATCTATTTACAGTCTACTTCGCCATTCATTTCTTGTTTGGGTTGTTTATTTTTCCTTGTGTATGAGCTTCAATTTGTAGGCTTCTTCGTTTGGGTTGTTTCTTTGTCCTTGTGTATTAGCTTATATTTGTAGGCTAAACATCGAGGTCACCTTTGATCCACTCCACTATTATTTTTAATCTATTTGCAGTCTGTGATAAGTGAAATCAAAATGAAGATTAAAACTAATCTAATGCATAAACAAAATGATTATACCTTCATTGAAACCTCACGAATCCATGCGGGAAGGAGATGCACCCAAGAGCTCCTCAGATTGTTCCCTTGATTAGTGTGTATGTGGATTGCTCAAAGCTTTTCAACACAAATGTAGATGAGAGACAAGGTGGATGGATAGATTAGATGGGATTGAGGCAAGATTTTGACATTATGGTGGCATGATAAGGAGATTGTGGAGAGATTTTGGTAGAGGTTTGGTGCATGATTGAGTCTCTCCAAAATGGCTTGGAGAGGGTTTCATTTATAGAGTTTTGGGAATGAGAATGGAGGGTCAGGATTAGAAGGTGAGATCAAGGGCTAGGAATCAATGAGAGTTAGGGTTAGGATTGGGTTCATAGCCTTGTGACAAGTGTCACAAGGAGAGTGGATGAGGGAGATCAAGGGTTGAAACTTGGTCAATGGGATTGGAGGGCTCTCATTAAAAGTGAATTTTAAATTCACATGGGGAAAGGTGTGGAGGATTAAAATGAATAAAAGATTCATTTTGGGAAGAGGGGACATGACAAGTGAATTTTTAATTCACTTTTATGTGGAGATGTGAAGATGGTACTCTTACATGTGTAAGAGAGTGATAAATGAGGGTTAAGGGGGATTTGACCCTTTGAATAAAAGATTGATTTTTATTTGAAGGGTGCATGGAAGAAAGGGATAAGCAAGGTTAATTAAGTGTTTAGCTTAATTAACCTAGGTCTAGGGGATAGGTAGGCTAGGGTAGCTTAGGGTAGGTCAATTAGTAGGCTAGATCAATTAGATAACCATGATTTATCTAATTAATGAGGATTAGGAAAAAGGACAATTTAACTAAATAAATATTGTGAATATTTATTTAATCAAATGAGGATAATGTTGTAAGGTAAAAGTGATAAATTAAATGAATTAATTTATCACAAGGAATGGGTAAATGGTCAAGGTAGACAATAAGGGATAAATTAATTAAATAAAATGAATTTATTTAATTAATAGGAGGAATAATGAGGGTGTAGAGATATGGAAAATTAGTTTGCGAAGCAAGCCAATTTTAGGTGTCTACACAGTCTACTTCACCATTCGTGTAGGTCTGCCATCAAAGAGGAGGGCCTTTAATCTAAGGTCATGGCTAGGCATTTACCTTTCCCAAGGTCAAACTCAATAGTGTGGTGGTGGATGAATGTTTTTTTGTGGATGCCTGATCAATAGCTTCTAAGATTTGTTTTGTGAAGGTCAACTCACATTTCCATCGTAGTCTTCAGCAAATACCCATAGATCCACCATTCTAGGCACAGGTCAAAGTCTTCAACTGTCATAGGTCGTTGGAGGTCATAGCTTCATAAAAATCCAATAGCTCATGTTTTCTACAGCATTGGTTGTTATCCCACTTTTTTAACATTGTATGTCATTGTTTATTATAACTAACATTGATTATCAATTGGCCTTTTAGTTAGCTTTTTTTTGTTAACATTAATTGCTAACAGTTTTGGATTAGCATTCTATGTAACCATAACACTTCTAAGACCATGGAATTTAATGCCAACAATTATTGTATCATTAACATTGAATGGTAACGTTCTTGTAACATTAACACAATGTTATATGCTAGCTGCCAGACAAATTGCCAAACTGACATTTTATGCCACACTGATTGCTAGGAGTTCACAACTTGCCGAAGGAGGAGTTTTTTTCATTTTTCCATAACTTTCACCCACGGAGGTATTTTTTGGCAAAATTATAGTCAATAGAAAGGTATTTTCATCCTTTTTGACATAGAGATGAGACAATTTGCAATTTTTTCCATTTTACTTGTTTTTTGTCCCTCCAAAGTCAAGTTTTTCTATATTTTGTGACATTTTTCAACAAGGCGTAATTTTTGCCCATGATATTGAAATTTTGTGAAATTCTATTTTGAAAGCGCTTAGAATTTCACAAGGAATTCAAATTTGTAAACAAATTTAGGATTTGGATAACCTATTTTGTAAAAATCATCATAAATTATAAATTGTTGATTTGGCATCCAATCTTAACACAAGTTGTAATTTTTCTTGCATATTTTCTGGGGGGGCTTCTAAAACAGTCATAATCATTTTGGGGGGGAACTTTCATTTCTACTTGGATAGTGCTTAAAATGTGATCATGTATATTGATATGGATGTCACACATAATCCGTTCCATTCAAGTATTCTCAATAAATATCGTAATAAATGGAAAATCAAATGTGGCTATTGTGGGATAAAATGGAATACAATAGAAGAATGTCATCATCATAAAATTGATGAACTAAAACAACTTCTTTGTGTTTATCAAATTTCTATAGATCATTATAAAGAACTTGCAGAAAAATCATCTAGTCTCACTTAGCCAACTTGTGAGACACCATTATTTGGGGACAAACAATCTAGTCAATTGACTTGCATTGAGATCTCATCTTCACCATCATCACCTATTGCTACATCTAAATCTAGAGTTGATATCGCCATGGATTCCAATGATTCTATGCACTAGGATATTCGTATCATTTTCTAGATCCACCACATTGGGATGCATATCTACCAAAATTTCATGTCTTATCGTAGAGTCCCACATGTTGCATATTTAGAAGACACCATTGAGGACATTCATCTTCTATTTGATGATAGCTTTGTTGAAGTTGCATCACCATTGTCTTATTTGGATATTATTACTCTTTCTTTGACTATATCAACATCTATAGTGACAAATTCTATAGATATTTATGAGTCCACATATTTGACTCAATCATCATGTATTTTGAAATCATCTACAGAAGTATCAGATTCGCATCAGTCCAGTTATCACCATACATCTATGGTCCCTATGGTCCTTGTTCCTAAATCTTTTATGGTACCTTTGTCACATGTCAACAGTGGCTTAGAGATACCTGAGCATCCTATGAAGATATCGTGGGCATCATCTGCGTCTTTGGATCATGTGCATAATTTAGAGACCTTCATACTTCTTCCTACATGTCCCTATCTGGAATGGGAAGATCATTTGCACACTTTGTGGTTCTTTTTTCTTCCTAAGGAGAGAAATGTGGTTCAATGTTTACGGATCATCTTTAGAATCCAATGTTGAGCTTTACTAGCACTATAGGAGGTATTTGAGAGGAGGCTATATGGTTTCTCTTCTCACAACAGTATTGGGAGGATCCATCTCTTTGCATTGAGTTTATTCCTTCCCATTTTCTAGTGGCTTACATTGACCTTCTCATCTTTTCTCTCCTATAGGGGGAACATATATTGTACATTAGTGTTAGAAGTAGTCCTTGGGGGGGTCATCATGAGTCCTCCTTCTATCTTCTTCTTCTTCACTTGTACATTTTGCATGTACCATTTCTCTTCTGGAGGGGTTTTGCCCATAGGATTTTCTCCTTTACTTTGCTTATGAGAAATTTATTTGTACATGGTTACCTAACATGGCCTAGTAGTCGGGACCCATTATCTTTATATTGCTTCTCCCTAAGTTACACTTAAGGGGGGTGTTAGTGTAAATAAGGTCATATTATATCTATTTAGGATATCACCTTTACTAGGATTGACCTATTCACACTTAGCTTAAGTTTACTTAGGCTATTTTAGACTTTATCTCACCTCATATGGTGGAGACATGTGTCCTAATCATTTGGGAACACCTATTGCATGTGTACTTGCCACTTGCATAAGCACTTGTCCCTTCAACTCACAAGCGTTGTATCTTAGGAAGGTTAGTCAGTCGTTGGGTTCAACCATCCTACCTTCTCTCTCATTCCTATTTATACAAGGCATCTATATACATTATAATTATCTCTTTAATATATTTTTTAGGCTTATTATGTGCAATTGTCTTTGTTGGAAGTTATTCTAGTATTTGCTAGTTGATCTTGATTGCTCCAATAGATTTCAAAGTCAATTGTCTTTTTAAGGAGAGGTAAGGTGATCTTCATCCTGCTTGTGTTGCATGTGCCAATCTAGCCATCAATAGAATTTTTATTAATAAGAAATCAAGTTTTCTTTTGGATGAAGTAAATTGTCATTTTATAAAAAATACATAGGTTTTAGAGTGCTTGGAGATTGAAGTATTTTTCTAGAATTCAAGGCTTTTGATTGCAAGTGGATTTTTCTTGAAACTGTCATGTTTTTTATTGAATAAGGTAGAATCTAATACATGGAAAACTATAGAACTTCAATTTGATTAATAATGAATTTAGGATTTTATATATGAAAGAGGTGTATTGGTCATGTGAATTCATGATTTTTTATTAAAGAAGAAATTAGTATTGGGATTATAAAATCTATTAGGGCTACTCATTCCTGGAGGTTTTATAGTGTGATAATAAAACTCTATTAAATTTAATTTCAAAAGTTGTAATTCTGAAAATTAAGTTAAGAGGAGAAAATGGAGGTTTCTTGCATAGGAAGAATGGTTTGAAATCATAGGAATTCAAATAGATTGAAATTGGACTATTTTTATAATAATTTTGGATGAATTGGAAGTTGAAAAAATTCTAATTTTATTTCTACGACACAAATACTTTGATGGTATATTAAAACCCTAGTTCTATGACGAGAGAAACTTGTAGGAAGATAACCTAGTGAAGATGATTTTTCTCAAAACAAAATAGGGGTTTTAATCAATAGAAACTTGATATATGAATCTAAAATGATTAGAGGACTATACATGAATGATGTTTATTGATTTTAGATAATGTGTCTATTATTTGATACCTTTTTGAGTGAAATTATGGAAATTGTAATTTGGTGAAATATAAAAACCAAATTGGTGGTTATAGACTATAATTTGTCAAATTGATTACAAGAATGAAACTGGATACGAATAAAAGTTCTAGTAGGAATTTGGAAACATGTTATTTTAGAAAATTATATTTTCCAAGTATAGGAGATACTTGTTTTTTTGTTACAAATTTTAATGTTTGTCATTTTTCTACTTTAAGTACTTAAGAATAACTAAAAACACCTTAAGAAGGGATCTGGGAAATTTGGTTTTGGAAAAGTTATACTAGGACTAGACCATCCTAGAGGGATTGGGAAATTGGTTAGGCTATCCAAGAGGACCAATCCATTAGGCATATCGTCCTAGAGGGACTAGGTCACTAGTTAGGCCATCTAGGAGGACAAGATGGTTGAAGAGTTAAATAAATGATGGGAATTCAATCCTAAGGTTCTACGATACCTAATTATCCTATTGATATGTATAAATTAAAAAATTTTGACTACCATTAGAGTATTTATATTAGTTTGGAAGTAGGAGAAGTTGGATATCCTTGTCATGGATGGATAGGTCCCAATATCATCTTATTTTCTTTGTGTCCAACACCTAAGAGATCATTTTACCTATAAGATAGGTTGAAGTAAGAATTTGAGCTAACTCTTCTTGCTATATACACCACATCACATTAACTCTAGTGATCTAATTGGAAAAATCTCCACAAGTTGTATTTTTATTATTCCTCACCTTCCATGTAGTAAATTTAGGATTTTTTGGTTATGAAGTCTTGTGGCTTAATTTGTTAGTATGCATATTATTCTACTTATTGAGGTAGTGTGCTCTGTGGTTGGTACAATTTGCCTTCTTTCTTATGTAAAGTAGATGGTACACAGGTACACTACATAGTCCGGAGATGGATCTTAGCATGGTTGGGACACCTCTATGGATGTCATAATGTGATATCATATTATATGTGTGGCGTTGTCTTATCACATATATGTCTTGTATCACGTGTTTTATGTCTATGTTCTTTATAGGTACTTGTATTGATGTGTTGTAGCATGTTTTAAAGTATTTGTTGATTTGGTATGATTTATTAGGTAATTAATGATGTTGTGAATGTGTGTTGTGAAAATGGACCATCTTGGTTAAGTTGTATGGATTATAGATTTGATTATATGTTGTTGTGAAAGAAAAAGGAAATAAACTTAAAAGATAATCATTAGACTAGATTGTACTTTACATTTTTCAATTATCCATTAAGTATTTCATGCTAAACTAATGATTGGGGCGGAAAGGGATTATTTCAATGTGTGCGTTTAATTACTGTCTTCACTAGAAATTGGAGCTTCAAGGGAGTAGCTTGTGGATTCAAGCTGGAGACTTTATTTGTATAATTTGAGTTAGACCATTATTTTTTATGAGGTAGATTAGCTCATTGGCTTAATTGTACTTGATGTAGTTATTATTAAAGGTTGTAGTTGTTTCAACCCAATGTATTAAATTGAATGATGTACTATTCATAGGTTGTATTGTTTAATGCACTAGTGGTATTACCTTATGAATGGAGTTTACTTTATGATTATGAGAGGAACCTCCTGCAACAATATAATGAAAAATGCACAAAGTAACAGAAATAGCAAAAAACAGAAGGAATTTATTGATCGCAGGCCACTTCGAGGGGGCAACCTCCTTTGAGGAAGCTCAATCCAATAAACTCATGGATGCCTTCATTGGCCTCAACACGTACTTATATACTAAGTCTAATCTAAACAAATATTACTCCCCATGAATTTGGGATAATACAATATACTCACGGGATGACTTACAATGCGTCCAACAACAATATACTAACAAAGTAAAGAGAAGGGTTAAACATGGGTTCCTAACATCCCCTCCCTCTTAGAAAAGATTTGTCCTCAAAGCTTAAGATGTGGAAATTGTTGTTGAATCTGAAGGAGTGGCTCCCATGTAGCATCCTCTAGTTGCATTCTGTGCCACTGAATTAATACCTCTATGATGGATCGAGAGCAAAGCTGACAAGTGCACCTATCAAGGATTGCCTCTAGCTCAAAAATGATGGATCCTTCATTATCCAGTTTTGGTAAAATAGTTTGTGCTCTGATGTTGGTGCCAAGAACTTTATTTAGACAAGAGACATGAAATACTGAATGAACGTGGGAAGGAGGAGGAAGCTCTTGGAATTTATAAGCAACTGACCCAATCTTTTGAAGAACCTTATATGGCCCATTGAACTTTGGAGCCAGTTTATGACGCCCTTTGAGTTTCAGGGAGGATTACTTGTATGGATATAGATGAAGAAAAACCATATCACCTACTTGAAAAGTGCACTCAAAACGGTGTTGATCAGCTTGTTTCATTCAATTTCTTGCCATGTGAAGATTGTCCTGCAAAATGTGAAGAATTTGATCTCGGGTTCAGAGAACCGTGTCAACTGCTTGAACTAGTGAACTACTGGGGGTGTATGGAAGGAGCACTGGTAGTGCCTGACCATAGACTGCTTCATATGGAGTCATTTTAGATGCAGTGTGGTAGGAGGTATTGTACCACCATTCAGCGAGAGGGAGCCACTTTGCCCACTGATACTGTTGTTCTGAGGTGAAGCAATGAAGATAAGTTTCCAAACATTTGTTGATAATTTTAGTCTGACCATCTATTTGTGGGTGATACCCTGAACTCATCTTCAATTTGGTGCCAGTGTGTCAAAATAGTTTTGTCCAAAAATGACTGGTGAAAGTTGCATCATGATCTGAGACAATGGAAGAAGGGATTCCATGAAGATAGAAGATCTGGTCCATGAAAATTTGTGTGACTGAGGAAGCGGTATAGGGATGGCTAAGGGCAACAAAATGACTATATTTGGAGAGGCGATCGACCACAACCAAGATCACTATCTTCCCTCCAGATTTAGGGAGCCCCTCAATGAAATCCATAGAAATATATGTCCAAATCTGTGTAGGGATGGGCAAGGGTTCGAGCAATCCAGGAAGGAGTGTCGTTTCACCCTTGTTGCACTGGCAAGTATCACATTCAGCCACCATCTATTGAATTGCCCTTTTCATTCCCTTCCAAAAGAAGTTACGTCATGCCCACTCATAAGTTTTGAGGAACCCAAAGTGCCCTACCGATGGAGAAGCATGGAGTTCATAGAAGACAGCCTGTTGTAGATCTGTGCTCTGGGGAAGCACCAAATGACCCTTGTACCTTAGAGAAGCACCATCCCAAGAGTAATGTGGTATAGCAGAAGGGTTATTGGCCAACTGTTAGGTGATTTGAGATAATGAAGAGTCATTGACATAGCCCTACTGGATAGATTCCAACCAATTTGGAATAGGCATAGAAATAGTTGAAAGAGAAGCTTGGTCGTCAAATGTGCAAGAAAGAGCATCCGCTAGAATATTGTCCTTACCCTTCTTGTAAGTGATCTCATAGTCATAACCCATTTCTGTTATGTTGGGGAGGAGACCCATTATTCTAGGAAATATTTTAGACTTTGGTGATCAGTCTTGATGTAGAAATGATTCCCTAATAGGTATGGCCGCCACTTCTATACTGCAAGCAAAATAGCCATAATTTCCTTCTCATATGTAGAGAGTATTAAATTCTTACCTGAAAGGGCTTTGCTGGTGAATGCAATGGGATGTTCATCTTGAAGGAGAACAGTACCAAGTCCATTGCTGCAAGCATCACTCTTAATAGTGAAGGTCTTGGAAAAATCTGGCATAGCTAGAATAGGTGTAGTACACATAGCTTGTTTCAATCTTTCAAATGCACACTCAACAGCATGTGTCCAGGTAAAAGCATCATTTTTCAATAGAGCTGTTAATGGAGCTAAAATCTTTTTGTAATCCTTGACAAACTTGCGGTAATAGCCAATCAGTCCCAAAAAACCATGGAGGCTCTTGAGTGTCTGAGGATGCAGCCAACTTTTCATGGCATCTATTTTGGCAGGATCCACTCGAACCCCTTGGACTGAAACAATATGACCAAGATACTCCACTTCCTCCTACCCAAAAACACATTTAGACTATTTTACATAGAGATGATGATCAGAGAGAAGTTGCAGTACAAGATCTAGATGTTGGAGATGCTCAGCCCATGTTTTACTATAGATGAGGATATCATCAAAGAAGACTAGAATGAATTTCTGCAAGTAGGGCTAGAATATTTTATTCATCAATGCCTAGAATGTGGAAGGAGCATTAGTGAGGCCAAAGGGCATGACCAAAAACTCATAGTGCCCATCATGCATGTGAAAAGCCATTATAGGGATATCATCCTCATGAACCCGAATTTGGTGATACCCAGAATGAAGATCCAACTTGGAGAAAAAATGAGCACCATGAAGCTCATCAAGAAGATCATCAACAATAGGAATCAAAAACTCATCCTTGATTATGATGTGATTAAGTGCTCAGAAGTCAATGCAGAGGCACCATGACCCATCTTTTTTCTGGACAAGAACTGGTGAAGAACTAGGGTGAATAATACCTTGCTTTAGTAAGTCACGAACAAGCATCTCAATCTCTGTCCTTTGGTGAAATGGGTAGCAGTAGGGCCTGATGTTAGGAGGAACGCTCCTAGGAAGGAGCTAAATATGATGGTCCTCTGGTCGTGAAGGTGGCAATCCCACTAGTTCAGCAAAGACACATGCATATCTATCCAAAATCTGTTGTCAATCTAAAGGAGTAGTGGAGACTGCTGATGGTTGCATCTGAATGGAATGGAGCTGAGTGATGACACCATGTGAATTCTTCTTAAGGAACTTTTCCATGTGATGTGAACAGATGATGCTGAGAGACATTGGTTGTAAGCCCTTCAATGTGTGTTTTTGCCCATTGTCTGAAAACTGCATCCAAAGTTCAGCAAAATCCCATAAGATGGGTCCAAGTGTGCGTAACCATTGAGTGCCCAAAACCACATCACATCTGGCTAAGGGCAAGGAAAACATGTTGGAGCATAGGTTATAATCTCCAATAGAGATACGCACATTGTGACACTTCCCTTTGTAAGATAATGTGCTCCCATTGGCAATCATGACTTTAAAGATGGAACAAGGATGGACAAAACAATCAGCCTGTTTGGTGATCTGAGGGTCAATGAAGTTATGAGTGCTACCAGAATCAATGAGTATTGTAAGAGGGAGCTTCTTGAAGAAACCCTTGACTCACATGGTTTGTGGGGTGGTGACTCCTGCTAAAGCATGGAGAGATATCTCA
The DNA here is from genome assembly GCA_027924645.1 of Cunninghamia lanceolata. Lineage (NCBI taxonomy): Eukaryota > Viridiplantae > Streptophyta > Pinopsida > Cupressales > Cupressaceae > Cunninghamia > Cunninghamia lanceolata. The sequence goes on from BSBN01000108.1 coordinate 11,429,633, forward strand.
GGGTGGTCTTCCTAAGAAGGAGGGTCAACAAGCGGCTGTTGAATGTCAACCTGATCATCTACGGTATCCTGAGCATCTTCATAAACTTTAGTTGCAGGTGAAGAATCCACATCCAAGAGATAGAGCTTTTGCTCAACACATCTATGTCCATGAGTGAATTTCTCATCACAATTATAACAAAGCCCTTTTTCTCTACGTGCTCGCATCTCTGCTTCAAACAAATGCTTGATAAGAGTTGTTCTAGGAGCTGGCATGATTAGAGGTCTTTGGGAAACCATATTTCTGAATGGAACAAAAGTGGATTTGGGGCATTGTTGAGCTATGATCTTGTCCTTCACCAACTTAGCCAACCCTAGGGCTTCCATCATTGTGCTAAGATGGAACATTTTAACCTCAGATCGGATTGCATCCTTCAGACCACTGACAAAACAACTCCTGAAGAATTCATCAGACAATCCCTCTATATGATTGGCCAGTTTCTCAAATTCTATCTAATATTCTCTCATAGTGCCAGTTTGGAGAAGTTTAGTGAGTGCTCCTATGAAGACATCAAAAGCATTAGGGCCAAATTGTTGCAAAATGAGTTTGTAAAAATCTGTCCATTTTGGCTCTTCATGAGCCTTGATGTACCAATGGAACCATTGAAAGGCTTCATGTTCCAAATGAAAGGATGCAAGTGGGACTTTGTTGACATCAAAAGTATTATGCAAACTAAAATATTGTTCTACCTGGTATATCCATCCAGTCGGATCATCACCATTGAAGTGAGGAAAATCAAGCTTTGACCACAAAAATTGCTGGAAGAAGAGAACCTAGTGTCTATAGCAGACTCTAGCTTCTGTCTATTGTTCATGGCTGAATGCTAAAGATTGAGGCTGAGAATTTTTTCATCCAGATCTTGGAGTTTGGTCTTGAGGGTTGCAAGTTCATCCTCCATGTTTTTTGCTCCTACGCGGGTGACAACCATAACCAGGAGTTTTTTTGGGGGGGAATGGGTAGAAAAACAAAAACAAAAACTTTTTTAGTAAAGGAAATTTTAGATTTGGGAAAAACTTTGATGGGTAATTGGGGTTTGACTAGGCTTTGGACACTTTCTAAGGGACAGGGAAGTAGAAAATGGGGATTTTAGAAGCAGGGTGAAAGAATGGGAAATTTTGTCCAAGAGGGACAAAGGAGCAGAAATAGGAAATGGACACTGTGGCAAAATTTGAAGGTGGTTCGGTGAGAATCGAAGAAGTTATGGCAAACCTTAAAATAGACAAATGTGGGATTTTTGGCTTCGATAAGTGGAATTTGGGATAGGGTCCTCAAGGAAGGAAATATGTAGAATGGGATTTCAAGGGATCTAGTGAATTTTCAGAGGAAACAGAGCTAAAGCAAGGAAGATATGGCAAAAATGATCTACAACGGGATCTGCAAATAGCTTTGGATAGATTCAATCTGTGATTTGTCAGCTGGTAATAGATATGTACCCCAGGTATGTTCGGCTTCCTAAAGGTTCAAGGGATTCACTCGGCTACCAATGTTGTCTAACGGCTTGTGTATTGGGGCAGTACCCCTCACTCCATGGCTCAGGTAAAACTGATAACCACTTTGCCACAAACGATAGCTCTTGGTTTACCTCTGGGATGGGAACTAGTCAATTAGGTAGGGGCCATTGCCCTTTTCGCTAGCAAGTCCTCTCAATGGGCCAGCTACTTCAGGGTTCCTGTGGTACTCCTCACAATGAGTTTTAGGGCTATGCCCAAGCACTTCCCATAGTTAAGAAAATAGGGATTATTCCCTGATCCGAACCTGCAATTGAAATGAACAATACATATGCAAAGAAAAAAGAACTGCAATAATCACAGCGCCTGGAGGCCATTGCGAAAAAAAATTTGGCAGAAATTCCACCCAGCGAGCCCAAGAAAGCACTCTAATACCAGATGAGAGGAACCTCCTGCAACAATATAATGAAAAATACACGAAGTAACAGAAATAGAAAAACACAGAAGGAATTTATTGATCGTAGGCCACTTCGAGGGGGCAACCTCCTTTGAGCAAGCTCAATACAATAAACTTGTGGATGCCTTCATTGGCCTCAACACGTATTTATATACTAAGTCTAATCTAAACAACTATTACTCCCCATGAATGTGGGATAATACAATATACTCATGGGATGACTTACAAAGCATATGCATCCAACAGTAATATACTAACAAAGTAAAGAGAAGGGTTAAACATGGGTTCCTAACATATTACTTTGTGTATATTTGCATTCATAGTTATGGGATATATTTGTAATTATTGTTAAAAGCATGAAAAAAATAATGCCACTTTTTGGGGCATGTTATATTTCAAATTGATCATACTTAGATGAAAAAAGATCTTTATAAACATATTAAGTAGTTAGCATGACTTTTGAGAAGGTGATTTCAATTAGCATGTTTCAAATGTAGGAATCCAAAAGTTTAAAATTATCATGGTCAAAACTAGGGATAACACAAGTAGATGAGTTCTAATTAATATAGTGCTTAGGTCTAGATACATGACTTAATGGTTTGATAGTATAAACACACAAACATAGGCCTTATTTAACTTGTTTTAAGGTTAATCCCAAGTTTGAATCATCCATAGATTTCAATACTTGCATTAAGTGGAGTTGGAAAGCCAAATAAAATATGACTTAATTGCTCTTGGACATGAGAAGGCAAGAAAACTATGACTTTGGATAAATCATGGGTTTGCATAGTATATAATTACATGATTTAAAACTTGTTACAAGACATGGACTCAGGCTTGAAATTTTATGTTTCCATTAGCACAAGGAGGCTCACTCAATTGGAATTAATAAATTACTTGGGTATAGACATCCCTCATATTTAAAATATAGTGATAGTTTGGACATGAAAAACTAAGAAAATTAAGGTCTATGGCTTGCTCATGTTTGGAAAAAATGAAAATACACTAATGTCTTAGACTATAGTCACTAATAAGAAACATGAATTAAGATCCTTAGGTGTTAGGACAATGTCAATAATAAGGTAAAACATGTACCAAGAGGAAGATCTTAACCAAATATAGCACAAACCAAGAATTTTGATATGTCATTAAATAAAACCATGCTCATATATCCTTAGACATAGCCTATTCAATAGATGGCCTCTAATTAACACATTTTTTGATGGATGGACAATCATGGAAATAAAAAAATAGACAAGAACACGTCAAGGATAATCTCAACAAAGTACAAGAGCTTAAAATGTACAAAATGCATAATATAAAAAAATGAATGAGCAATTTCAACCAAGAAAATACTAATCATACATGTAACACACCAACCAACTAGTCATATTATGCTTTTAAGTGAAACATAATGACAAACCTCAACAATCAATTGATAAGAGACATAAGGTCTCTATGAGCATGAGATATCAATAAAATCTTCAAATACCTTGAACAAAGATAAAATCCAAGTCAAGAAAGTAGACATGACACCAAAAGACCAAAATTAAAGTACCAAGAATGAAGCATGTAATCAAGATATAGAATAATGTAAAATCTAGTAATGAGTCAATACACGATACCACACTTGAGCCTACAAGACTAAAATCAAGACCACGAGTCATTGTGGTAAAAAACAAGGATCCTGTATTCTAGTATAATAGATGTATGTTATGGGGGTCCACAATACTATGGAAAGCACATTAATACTACCCAAAATTTGGAATAAACATAATCATGTACACAAATAATTATATGCCTAAAATACCTCTAGAGAAACCCTCAACGAGTTAAAAACTATAAAAAGAGTGAGCTTCCATTACTCATGCGACTAAATATTTAGCCTACATATGTTTACATCACCTAACAAGTTTTATAGAATCTCTATAGCTCATACAAATCCCCATCACATCTGAAGACTAAACTAAAGATGACATCAAGCAAACTAACTCTATCTATTAGTAGTTTTTCTAGTCATGGATACAAATGATAATATCCATCACCTATAATAGATGTAAGAGGATTATGATGCCATAAAGATGACATTAGGAATACTAACTCTAACTATTACTAGAGTATTATAGTTTCTAAATCACATTACTCTACCTCCTCAATAAACTACCATCTTGATTATGGTTTCCCAATTTTTCACCAAGGAAAATAAATGACTATCATGAACTTTTCACATTGTGAAATAGTCAAGGGAAAATGAATGGAATACCAAATAACCATTATACTCAAAAAGGCACTCCATCAACTATTCTATTCTCTAAATTAAACAACAATCCCATGATGACTACCAGTTGCTAGAACATTGTTTTAAATGCACTTCTATCTTCTATAGCTCCATTGTCTTCTCAAAATAACAACTACAATACTATAGGTATGCAATAAATACACCTCTTTATAGAGTATTTTGTTCATGCAAAACTAGCTCCCCTTAATGAAGAGTTTGAAATCTTCTCTATCCTTTGTCTTTCTCTTTCCCATGCCAAATCTAAAACTTCATAGATAATATAGATGGATTCTTGTAGGAAATAAACCATCCATGAAATTACCACCAATAAAAGATCATAGTTGTTAATTAATATAAGATCATCCTCTAATCAAGCATCTTTGTATCTCAATTGTTCCATGCAAAATTCATCACTAGCATCTACTATGCATGCTTATATTTGCATTTTACCTTAAAAAATGTCAATTTGTCCTTTTCTTGCCAACAAAACATGACATCTTGTATTCTTGACTATATTATCCATGTGAATAAAAACATCTGAATGGACTTCATCCACATCAATAGCCACAAATGAATAGATGATGAACTTTGTTAGTATCATGCAACACTTTGGTAGTAATAAGATCCATTTTAGACATAGCCTCCCATTTTGTTAGCAAATCATTCTCTTCTACAACAATTTGTCAACTAAAATGAACTTTTGTAACCATGCATACTTTGCCAAAATTACACTTTGTAATATATTTTCTAACTTCTACAAAGGATATTTGTCAACCACATTATCATCTTCATTAGTGAAGCCAATCATGACTTCACCAATAATCTATGGATTTAATCAATAAGCTTACTTTTGCATCCAATCTACCATCTTCATCAACCAATACCATGACTTCATCAACCACTTTTAGTGACTTCATCAACAACTATAGTCTAATTCTACAATATGAGAAACTTTGGTACCAAAGGCCTACTTCTATAGTAACTATCAAATTCACCAACAATTGTTGACTTCTATACCAATGGAATAACATCCTAATCCAAACCACTAACTATTTTTTGGATCGTACCCCCTAATTAAGGAGTTTGTGGTCCCTAAAAGCCTTACTATATAGAACAACTCATGGATTCTTTCAATTCTCACAGAACATAAATTTTCCCTACACATGGGGCCCTTGAAATCTACACCAAAAACAATAAGTACAAAATATACACCTCCACATAGGTGATTAAAAATATTGTCTATTGGGTCTTAGAAACTTGGTACAATAACTAAGAATTTTCAACAACATAATACAAAAAAAACACTTTAATGCCTACACAACATAGCTCTTATCACAATGGGAAAAGGGTGAAATATTGTCACATGCCTATAGCTTATGGAAACTCAAATGATATAAAATAATAAACCTCTACACTCACCAAGATTGATGTCCATAACTCATTTCTTGGACCCACATAACCTACTATCCTAACTTTTATTGCTTGCACAACACACCCTCTTTTCTTTGTAGAAAACATGGAATCCCTTTTGGTCATCTTGATTTTAGTCTATTACTAGTTTTCTTACTTGCATGGTCTTATTTTTTGTCTTGATTCAGTTGAGGGTCACTTACCTATTTAGGTGAAGTTGTGGTTGATGGTTGTATGGTACGATTTAGGTTTAGGGACTGCTACCTTGTTTCACTTGACTTTTGAATCTATCTTTTTTTGTGTATATGGTATAACCTTTAGGTTTGATAGTTATTTCTTGATGGATATTAGTATTAAGTACTTTTGATGAGATTTATATTGATGACTCTGAGATGTTCTTTATTGTTTGAGGTCATGAGTTCACTAGGACCCCCTATTAGTATGTCCTTTTGGTTATAATCATTGTGTCTTCCTTTGGATCCTTGTATGATTGTTCTTAATGCATGAATGTTATTGTAAGATTGGATTGAGTGTATCTATGGTAGAAGTGAAGTCAGATTATGGTCTTGGTAGGTTATATTTAAATATGGTATTCTTGTTTGTATTTAGAATATTAGTTTTATGCCTTTGATGGATTCATATATGTATCTCATTGAACTTATTAATGCTTGGAGGAAGGATTTAAAGTCATATGGGTCAATCCTAGTAATTAGGGTGGTATTAAGTTTTCCTCAAACATTTATATTGGTCTACCATAAGCCTAAATGTGCTTGGCATAGCTTAAAATCTTTTGAAAGATTGAAATCCCTTAGTTGCACACAAAATCTCATATTTTAACCAAGGAAAAAAATTCCTAACCCACATGGTGCTCTATGGTTGGCTAGCACATAATGACCAAACCATGATCAAGCACATTTGAAGTTATGTGTTGAAGCTCCCATTTGTTCAATCTCCATCATCCATCACTCACCACTAGATTAAAGTTTAGTTGCACAATAGCTATGATCTAAAAATCAATTACTTTTGAGGCCAAACTTAATGGGTAGGGTCCTTTTTTGTTAATGATACTCGCCCTCACTAAACTCCTAGGGATATTTGGTAGCTTGTGATTGTTGGCACATGATGGACAATCATCCATTCAACACCTTAGGTTTAGCTGCTAAGTGTTATCCATTAGATCCTTGGGCTCTCTAGACTAGCTATTTTATTAGACTTAGTAACATGATATTTAGAATATATTCCTCCATTATTTTAGGTTTTAACTTGATAGGCCAACTTTTTGTAGGTGGCATTTTGGGTATATAAACTTACGAGTCTATTCATGTGGTAACATGTGGATGTCATGGGTAAAAAGGACCAATCACAAATTGCAATAATGATAAAAGGGACTACCACACAATTGTGGACTAGTTCAACTAGTAGGGGAGTGCCATCTAGACCTATGAGGCCAATAGCTAGGCATGTGATCCACTCCCTATGTGCATACACTAGAGAAATTCAATGGATCACACCACTATGGATGCATACCACTCATTGATTTTTGGTGCATAAATTGAAGCCAATGACTAATTTAATTTGAGCACTTTTAGATTGGCCACCTTGCATTAGTGATCTAATCTATTGAACCCTTCACATTAACTGTAGATCCAATGTAATACACTCATTTTTTAACTCCTCATTTCTACATAAGTATGATATTCATTCCAATCTCACCAAGTCCATGTGTTACTTCATGAGATAATTGCACACAAGTATATAGATAAAGGTAGTGACATTAGCATACACCTAGATCAATCATCACTCATCACCAAGAATAATTCTTTTTACATGGTGCTTCATTAATTCCATGCATGTGCATGCTACATGTCCGTGTTGGAATATTAGAAATTACCACCTATGCACACAATCCACACCCTGACCAATGATAATCTAGCACACGACTAAGCATTCCTAAAGTTTTTTAACAAGTGTCCCACCTTCAACACATGCCCTTCATTGATAGGTAGCACACAAAATATGTCTAGCAGCTCAACTTTTTTGGTAAACAAGTTCTTGGTGCACCATACACTCACTATAAGATATCCATCCATGCATTGCCTATTGTTTGATAGAATATTAGTAATGTGAGATTTAGTATATATTTTGACATTACTCCTAGTGGTAAATTTGATAGTTAGATTTCTTTGTAATTGATTATCTCATTCCAATCTTGTGCACACCTATAGGCAGTCTCACCCATTATGTGCATGGCCACCTATCTGTAGGGGTTTTAGAGCATGCCCTTTCCACAACTACCATAGAAACCTCATAGTGATATCAATTTATGAGTTTTTGCATGCATGCATTCCTATAGGCACAAATTAATTGATGCAGGGGTATCCATTTTGCCCTTTTTGTTGTCATTTTGTCAAAGTTTGGTTTTAGGTTGATTGGGCTTGTTTGGGGTCAATAAGGTCATTGTGGACCATCTAAGACCATTTAGGGTCACTTTTCTTAGTTTTGATGTTTATGTGAAAATTTGTCAAAAGTTGTCAAACAATAAGTGATTACAACTTGCAAAAGGGAAAAATGGAGTTAGGAGTTGGTTTTGAGAGTTAGGGATGGATGAAATGGAATTAAATAGATGTATTCTCATGCTAACAAAGTGGGGAGGATTTGGAATGAAGAAAAATTAGATTTGGCACATTTTTACCCTGTTATTGCTTGTGTTACTATGTGTAACAGTCTGAAAAACTATCTTGTACGACACTGTACGGATTTGTACATCCCTTCAAGTGGATGGAAAAGTTGAAGTACAGTCTTACCTTTCATATTATTTTGGTTTGATAAAATTTCATTGGGTTTTGTGAAATTTATGTCATTTTTTGTCTTGACAGGTCTATAAAGTTTATTTTTCTAAAAATTTATAGTCTAAAAACATGTTAGAATGGACATGTATAGGATGATAGAGGCCTAAAACCAATTGGGAAAGTTATCCCTATGTTTTAAGAGATGAATACTTTTTTTTTGAATCAATTTCATTGAGTTTTGTGTGAGTTATAGCATTTTTACTAAGAGTAGGTCTAAACCCTACCTAAGGTTTCCAGAGAACTAGAATATTTCATATCTTTGATTCTAACCATCAAAAAGTCATGAAAATTGGTGTAAAGTTATGTTTTAATATGTTCTAAAAATCATTTAAAGGAAAATTCATAACTTTCATGTGTGAAGGAGTACTTGTTGACAATTTGTTGCTCCTTGTTGGGAAAATAGTCATAAAACCTAGTTTGGTGAAGGCCTGATGCAAAATATGTATTGTCTATTGAAGGTAGGGTAGAGGAATATTGTGGCATGTTGTAAGGAATCTACACAAGTCTATAAATCATATGACTAATTCTCTTTTCCTTTTTTTGAAGTTCTTTTCCTTTGTTTGAAGTCATCACCTTGTATGCTCCTAGTGGTAGCAATGCCTAATTTTGCATAAAACATTACTTTGATCGCTTGGTTGGGTCATGAATTCTTGGAAGCACATAAAAGGTATTGGAATAGGTCTGAACAAGTCAATAACATCATGTTACATGTTTTCCCATTGTTGTTTGCCTTGGTGGTGTATTTTTAGGCTTGTGAGCAAGTTACCAAAAGTGAATAAAGTAGCACTTTTGCCTTAGTTACATTGAAGTCCTGTTGGAAATGTGTCAAGGTATTTATGAGTAAGTCCTTTCTTTGCATATTTTTGGTATCAGAGCCCGAAGATCTAGGTAGGGAAGTTTTGGAAGTTTGTGTATTGCATTTGACAAGTTGAAGTGAAGAACCTAGATGCCAAAAGACTAGGTAGTGAGGAAAAGGAAAGAAAACCTAGGTGAGGTATAACAAGAAAAATCCAAGAGAAGAGAAGAGATAGCAAGATGCAGCAGCAAACTCAGAAGGGGAAGATGAAGGACAACATGATAAGCCTAGTTTTAGAGTTTGATAGGACAATGGGAGAGTTTGAAAAAAGTATTAAGCTTGTATTGCAGCAGTGTCTTGAGAAAGCATCTCAAGAAAATGTTTGGCATTGGCCAATGAGAAAGAAGGTGAAGTGGCCCATACAAATGCTTATTTAGAAAATAAGAAGGCAACAGATGGTTACTTTGAAAAGAGAAGATGAAACAAAGGAAGAAGAGACATTCATTGACATGAACATGAAAAAAGATCAAGAGTGTCTTCAAGAAAATCATGCAAAGGTCCATTGGCAAGAGATACATCCAAGACACTAGCAGATTGGTGTTGATCAAAGGGGTGACAAGAAGATGGGTATAGCTGAGATCAAGGAGAACCAAGACAACAAGCACTAGGAGATAGTGAAGAGGTAAATAGGCCTCATAGTTTCTATCTAATGCATGTTGCTTATAATGTTTGTATTGGTGCAGACCACAAAGAAAATGCAGAGGAGCAAGAAATGGATAGCAACAATGAGGTGTATGATAGAATAATAGAATCTTGGAGTCTTCAAGTAGAGAAGCTGGTAAACAAGAGAAGATGCAAGAAGAAAGACAAGAAGAAAAGAGTGTAAACCAAGAACCAGGGAGTAGATCAAGCCAAGCATGGAGAAGATCAAGAGGAGGTCAGAGGATAGCCACAACTACAACACAATTGGAGGAAGAGGAAAAAGAAGTTGATCATCATTTGAGATGGAACTCAAATATTCTCTCCCTTAGGGAGTATGATGCAGGGGCATTTATTTTGCCCTTTTTGTTGTCATTTTGTCAAAGTTTGGTTTTGGGTTAATTAGGCTTGTTTGGGGTCAATAAGGTCATTGTGGACCATCTACGACCATTTGGGGTCATTTTGGTTAGTTTTGATGTTTAAGCGAAAATTTGTCAAAAGTTGTCAAACAATAAGTGATTACAACTTGCAAATGGGAAAAAGGGAGTTAGGAGTTGGTTTTGGGAGTTAGGGATGGATGAAATAGAAGTAAATAGATGTACTCTCATGCCAACAAAGTGGGGAGTGTTGTGCCTTGCACACACACACCCCATTTTTCCAAATGGAGACCCCTTCTTTTGCTTTGGCTTGAAGTCTCAACCTTTCTGCCTTATGATGATGAGAAGGTGAAATTGTGCTTAGAATGCAGAATTTGCTTTAAATTTTAGTTCTTGGCATGTTTGAATTGATTTGATGTCATGCATGATTGATTTGGAAGTGTCTTGAGTGGTCTTGTGCTTGAAAGATAGCCATTTGTTGCCTTTTGCACTGAAATTGGGTGTTACTGCACTTTGCTCCAAAATCCCATGTCATTGGATATTGCCCTTGAGATTGCTTTTGCAGGATGTGTCATGTTGAAATTCTTAGTTTCCAGATCTTACAGTTGCAAAATCATGTCAAATTCCATTAGATTTCACTAAGGGGTTCATAAGCTTTCATCCTGTCGCATGATCCTAGAGCCCTGATTTGGCTAAGTCTGAAACCCTAAAAATCTTGAAAATGGCTAAGTCTGAAATCTGATGGAACCTCAAAATTCTAGAATCTACATGTGAAATCTTATGGATTTGGAACCTATCTCAAAAATCTTGAAAGTATATTTAAAAATATTTAAATATCTAAACTTATACTTAAATATATTTTAAAATATACTTTCACCTTGGACCTTTCCAAATCTGGCGCTAGAAATGACCCCAACCGACCTTTGTGCTAAAACTACCTCCTACCGACCTCTACGCTAAAATTGCCCTCTACTGACTTGCGCTGAAATGGCCTTCCACTGACTTAAGTCATGTAGGTCGGTCAGTACTAAAACTCACACAGGTCGGTCACTTTGAAAAACCCCGCCAACAAACTTTGTGCTAAAAACAGACCCAACGAACCTGCGCTAAGAATGGAACCGATTGACCTCATGAAGCATCATTTTAGTCGGTCGGACCCAAAATCTATGCTAAGGTCGGATGGACCCAAAACCCGCGCTAAGGTCAGACAACCACAAAATCCCCACTAGGTCAGTTGAACCCAAAATCCCCTCAAGGTCAGTTGGAAGCAAAATTAGCACTTTTTGGTATATTGGCCTAAAAATTGAGTTTTTCAAGGGGTAAATTGGATTTTCTTGATGGATTTGAATTGCATATCTATTTGGTATATCATGATGAACATTTTAACAATTTAGTGTGGATTTTTGGTATGTTTTATGACAATTAATGCTACTGCACATGAAAAGTCTGTGACCCCCAAAAATCCTACTTTTTATAGAAAATGCTAGAAAAACATGAAATAAAGTTCCCAAATGGATCCTAATGACTGCAAAAACTTCCCTAATCATCATATTGCCAAATGGGTACTCAAAAATGGTAAAAAATATAGGAAATCATGTGAAAATCACTAGATTTGGGAGGTTGTTCATAGAAAAGTGACATTGACAATGAGTTGTTTTTGACTGATCCATGGCTGCAAATGGACATGTTTTGATCCAAATTTATTAAAAATGACTTGTTAAGATGAAATTTATGCTTTTCATGGTGAATTGTAGGTCTTGGAGGACACAGCAGCCAATTGGAGTAATCTTGGAAGGTGAACACACAAGAGGTGCAGTGTTGATCCAGAACTGCAGAATTGACATTCTATCAACCAAATTGTTGTTGCACATGCAAAAGGAAGTCAGTATAATGTCCAAGATGATGGAAATGAGTCCCAAGAGCTAAAATACATAGAAGATCATGTCAAATCATTGTTGTTCCTGTAGATCCAATCTAATGTCCAAGACATGCATATAGTTGTTCCAGCAGTCTAGACATCAAGAATCAGTCCAACAAGCATCCAGCTGGATATATCTTCACTAATAAAGTTTCACATACTCCTCTTGGTCTATTCAACACTTGGAATCATGTGAATCCACATCAGCTCAAGTTTTCAAGCATCATGTGACTCTATTTTGGCTTTATTAGGCCTTAAAAATTGACTTTTCATCATGTACAGCCAAATGGGTATCCATTTTGTCCAAATTCAATGTATTTACAAGTTGTATTTTGTCTTTTTCCTAAAGGACAAATGCAAATCTAAAAATGTAACTAGCTTATGTATCTCATTAAATGCCATGTAATCTAGACTATTGGTGTCGAGTTAAACTCCACTGTCCATTGAAAAACTTAGTATGGTGCCTTGTCTATAAAAGGGCCATCCTTTTCTCTCATTGTAAGTAAGATTTGATACTAAATTGCTAAGACTCTACTAAAATACAGTCAATACAAAGAAAGTTTTACAGGTTGCTAGAAATTTATGTTTATGTGTTGTCTCATTTTGGTTTTCATGGTTCATATCAATCTGAATTTAATTAGTTGTGCTTTTGCAATGATGAGTAAATGTTAAGATATTTGATGAATGCTTTGGTCCATACTATTGGTGCTTGCCGATGGTAAGTTTATGTGTATAGTTAGCCTGGTGATGTAGAGGCACTTTGAATAGGAGGAAGATAGACAAGTTGACTAGGTTCTTACTACCCCAAAAAGCCCAAATTCAAGGTTCTTTATACAAAAGTGGGAACAGTAGTTAGGGGCTCTAATTTCTTCATGGAGAAGGTGTTTTTAGATGTTGTGGGACCCATTCCAACCAATGGCTAAGATAAACCAAACTTCTGGTTAGCACTTCCTTCACAAACCTAAGAAATTGCTTGTAGCCCTAAGAAATGAGAACAATCCTAATAACTCTTGACACAGACATTCAAATGCAAATCTTAGACAATTAGAAGATACCCATTAGGACCCTCTATCACATATACTAGAATGTGTAGTGGTTGTTTTGGGTGATATGCCTCAACATATAACTCCTCATGGCTTAGAGCCCTAATTAGGCCAAAATTACAAAGAGACTACTATGAAATGCAAGCACAGAACTCAACCAATGATCTGACCACTTAGGATACATGCCAAAACCATGGATTTTGTGGGTTTTATTCTCCTACTCTCGGTTGTTCCCAAAAATGTCTCTATGGTTCCTTTCCTAGTTTACTAAACATCACCTAACACATGGTTTTGTTAGGTTTCCTCAAAGAAAACTTCTTCTCCTCAGATCTCCTACCAAAAACTCATCATAGTATACTAGAATAGACCTACTACAACCCATTCCACTAATCAAAAGTGAATCAAATTAGTGGAATGGCCAAAAATGCATAATTCTTACCAAAACCCTAGATAAGGGTTTCTTAAAACAGTTTTCAAGAAAATCAATCTTATTCTACTCTAGAATTGTTTCAAGATGTCAAACTAGAAGAAAATGAATGTTAACTCACTCTAGTTTCATTCCACCACCATGATCCTTCACAACCTATCCGTACAAAAATAGGGTACAGACTGCAACAACAAAATTATACAGAGAATACAGAATTTATGAGTTTTCACTATTGTTTCTCCTTCAAAAGACTTCTCCAAGACTTCTTCAAGACTTCTCTACCAATTCCAAAGTCTTAGCAAGTTTATACAATGGAAAGAGAGGCAGTTTGGTTCGATGGAAGGTGTATAACTGTTCTTCCATCAGCGAACTGCCTGTCAGTTTTAAAACAACACTTACTAATCCTTGTTGCAACTATCCTAATTAGGACTGCAGCGAGTTGTTTAGGCTTAATGAATCCTTCAAAACATTTGGTAACCTTTGACAAGGCTTTGACATGCCTTCTAACACTTTGACATGCTTACAACCATGAGGACTGCCTCCTATATACCTTAGGAAGGCTTACAAATGTGAGGAAACATATGACTGCCCCTAAGACTTCATGACTGCCTTTTACATGACAACAATATGTAGATATTTGGACATAGTCCTTATTACATGAATGGTCTTCTAGGACCTTACTAGAATCAACAAGACAAAAATGAACATCAAAACAAGTCATGAAGTTGAATGCCTCATGGAGGCCACCTTGTGTTAGGTGCTCCTGCACCACCTGGGCTATGTCATTGAATATAATTCGGTTGCATTCCACTAGTTAAGTTGCGCCATTGTCCTAGTGCTTAATGAGTGAATGCAATTTGAAAATCATAAGGATCCTTTGAAGATTGCATCATTTCTTGCAACATTGTGGGTTTCCTATCTTGGTGAAATAGGGAATGGTTTATTGAAAAGTATTTGTCTATCTGCAGTATTTTACCCCATTGTGAATGTCACTTAGGATTTCTCTAAAACCCTAACCTCTTTGCATTTTCTTCAAAAACCATTATTAGAATAGGAATTTCAGCAGCATCTTACATTGTTTTATCAGCTGAAATCATAAAGGGTTTGTATGTATTTTTTGTCCCAACTCCAAAAATCTATAGATTGCATGTAAGACCCCTTGTAGGCACAACTAGAACATACCAATTGAGAGATTCCAAGCAAGCTAAGACCTAGCTGTAGAAACCTTGGAGTAGTCTTACCTAGGGTAGGATACTTTTCAAGAGAGGTTTGAAACCAGCAATCACACCTGCGTTGCTGTGTGTTAAAACACTCATCAACAGGGAGGTGATTTGGAATGAAGAAAAATTAGTTTTGGCACATTTTTACCCTGTTATTGCTTGTGTTTCTATGTGTAACAATCTGAAAAAATTGTCTTGTATGGCATTGTACAGATTTGTACAGCCCTACAAGTGGATGAAAAAGTTGAAGGACAGTCTTACCTTTCATATGCTTTTGGTTTGAGCAAATTTCATTGGGTTTTGTGAAAGTTATGCCATTTTTGTCTTGACAGGTCTGTAAAGTTTATTTTTCTAAACATTTACAGTCTAAAAACATGTTAGTATGGACATGTATAGAATGATGGAGGCCTAAAACCAATTGGGAAAGTTATACCTATGTTTTAAGAGATGAATTTTTTTTTTAATCAATTTCATTGAGTTTTGTGTGAGTTATAGCATTTTTACTAAGAGCAGGTCTAAACCATGCCTAGGGTTTCCAGCGAACTAGAATATTTCATATCTTTGATTCCAACCATCAAAAAGTCATGAAAATTGGTGGAAAGTTTTGTTCTAATATGTTCTTAAAACCTTTTAAAGTAAAATTCATAATTTGCACGTGTGAAGGAGTACTTGTTGATAGTTTGCTACTCCTTGTTGGGAAAACAGTCACAAAACCTAATTTAATGAAGGCCTCATGCAAACTATGTATTGTGTGTTGAAGGCAGGGTAGAGGAACATTGTGGCATGTTGGAAGGAATCTACACAACTCTGGCAATCATATGACTAATTCTCTTTTCCTTTGTTTGAAGTCATCACCTTGTATGCTCCTAGTGGCAGCAATGCCTAATTTTGCATAAAACATTGCTTTGATCGCTTGGTTGGGTCATGAATGCTTGGAAGCCCATAAAAGGTATTGGAATAGGTCTACACAAGTCAATAACATCATTTTACATGCTTTCCCATTGTTTTTTTCCTTGGTGGTGTACTATTAGGCTTGTGAGCAAGTTACCAAAGATGAATAAAGTTGCACTTTTGCCTTAGTTGCATTGAAGTCCTATTGGAAATGTGTCAAGGTGTTTATGAGTAAGTCATTTCTCTGCATCATTAATGCTTAATTCAATCCGTTTGAGCCCTGGTTAAAAATATTGTCATATGAAGGGGATCCATCAAAGATAAGCCCACCAATAATTATAAACCATGTGTATGGAGATATTATTAATAGTGAATGGATCCAATTAGAGAAAGGGGATGACAAATTATTTTCCTTTAATATTATTGCTATAAGGTATATAAAAACATTCTCAAAGGGTAAACACAATTTTTGGTAAGAGGCTATTATGAGGAGGTTGATCCACATAAAGATCTAATGAAATACCCTTAGTGTATAAATTGGACATATAAGGGCTTGTGCAACTCACATAGAGAGATATATGAGGATTAACTATTGTATTTAATTCATAGGCTTGTTTGTTATCATGAATATGTAGCTAGTAATGGGAGGAAGATGTTAATGTGTATAATCTCTCTTCTCATAGGTTTCGTAATTTTTATTCTAATGAATGGTAATAGAAGCCTAAAGATGCTATATTTTTTTGTGCTTGTATGTGGATTATTATTAGACTTGGACAAAGAAGAAGAGATCCAAAAATCTTGTGAATATAAAAGGTGGAAACCATGAATACTAAGACTACAATAAGTACTTTTCCTTGAGATAGAATAAAATTTAAAAGTTGAAATGAAATAAAAATTTTATGTGGATTGCTAAAGGCAATACATCAAATTTTGATACAAAGGAAACATGGGAAGATGTAAATCTCAATTATGGATCACCTGGTAGTCCTACAAATATATCTTAATAAGTATATTTTTTTATTTAAAGGGTTGTAACCTACTTAGTTCATCAAGGAACCTTTATGGTTGTATGCAATATAGTTAGAAATTCTATAGGAGCATAGAGACATCATAATGATCTATGAGATGTAATGGAGCTTTAAGAATTATCAAATGCATTTTTTACTTTGATAAATATGTTTTTAACATGAATGCTTATGAGAATGATCATGCATGGGTGTGATGAAAGTCTTCTTTGTCATAATTATTTCCTTCGTTTAATTAAATTTGATACTAGTATATTTTTTTGTGTTAGGTTGTATCACAATGAGAAACACTAGTTACTTATTTTGGATCTTGTTATGGGAGATAGACCACATGTTTCTTATGGAAGGATTGTATCTTAGTCTATGAGTAAGGTTTTTTTATGCAAGTTTGACTAAGAAAATGAGTTTTATTGTTGTCTCTAAGGGAAAATGGTAGTCATAAAGGATTGTCCTTATGCTTCCAAAGATTGATATGATTTATGTGACAAAGACAATTAAGGAGTATGCTACATATAAATAATCTTTAATATGGTGTAAACAAGGGCAAGTTAAAGTTTACTTTTATCTTTCTTGTGAAAAGGAAGGTTCTTTTCTCATCAACACCTACCACTTAGGACTAATAAAGTCTTACATTAGTGATTGTTTCAAGAATATATGTTACATGAAGACACTTCCAAAAGAATGCTAACCTACTTTAGAACTTGTGTCATATCCTTTTCCATATGAATATTTATGTTATTGAATATTATTTCTATGAGGAGACTTTTACCATAAGAATTAAATGCTTGTTTATTTTGAAACCATTAGATCTTTCAAACCTAAGCCCTTGATGTAAACTTGGATTTAATTTATATACCCAATTTTTTTTGGTTTAGAAATCATCTTTTGACTATTATCATTTATAAGAACATAGGGTTGAGCCTTATTTTATAAATGCAATATTTAGAATTTTAGTTATTTTTCCCTTATTTTGCTGAGTTCTCCAAACAAGTGAGCTATTTTTAAAATTTTTGGATATGAAGGAATGTGTGTATAATTTACATGTGTATATAGTGGTTTTATGCATTATTCTTCCTAGTCTCATCTCCTTAGACATCTACACTACGTTATGTTAATGGTTGTGTGAGATAGTAATCAATCAAGGTTGGTTTCTTAGAGTTTTGTCTTCTCAAAAGGGTTAGATTTGGCTTGATTGCAACATAGGCTCATTTATTTTCTTCTTATCCCTTTATATTTTGTAGTTTTTTATAATTGTGGTTAAATTAAGATTAGATTTAATATTTGACTTATTATCTAAATCCACAAAGTTATACCTTTCATAATTGCAAGTGCTAACTCATTATTGGTTTTATATTGTTAAAGTCATATATGAATGCAATGAGTGGTCAAATTTGTTTGTCTTGAATGCTAAATCTAAAATGTTGATTCTCTTGTGCAATAAATAAACTTTGTCTAAATTCACTTAGAAACACCATAGGCCTCCTGAATTAGAACAATATTACAATGGTCACTAGTTATCTTGCATGGCCATGACCTAGTGATATAGACCTTGGCGAAATGTGATTTTATTTTAGGAGGTTACATGTTCTTTTAGGAGAGGTGAAGTGCACCTATACTTTACCCAAGTTGGTGAGTGTGTCAAAGCATCAATCAATAGATTGGTACTAGGAGGGTCTTTTCGAGGTTATAATTTAGATTATATCAACTACAATGTAAAAGTTAGAAGTTCAAGATAGAAAAGAGGACTATCATCACAAGATAAAAGTTCATTAAAGGATACTTTAATCTATTATAACTCAATCAGTATAGAAATACATGAGTTGACAAAATAAAATCCAAATCAAGGCATGCTTACTTAGTTAATTCTTCACCAAGATCTGAGGATCTTATCACTTTGTTTGTTGTCCCTTAAAATGCATCAATAGATACTTGGCTTGGTGTGGGAAATAATTCCCCTTTAGCTATTCCTACTGTTTTACATGATTTGCCAAATAATCCTAAGAAATTTTGTCTTAAGTATGTTCGTGGTTGAATTAGGATAGTGGAGGAACATATTCAATATTTATAAGATGTAATAGTTAGGACATAGATTCAACATGAGGATGTTGCTTGTTGGTTATTCCCTTTCACATTGGATGAAGGTTATTATAGTTGGTATCTTGGCTTGCAAAATGGATCCATTAGAAATTAGAATGACTTGGAAATGGTATTTCCCAATCACTTCAGAGTTCCTATTGATCCAACATTATTATACCATTAATGTATAGCTACTCAAAGAAAACCAAATGATTTAGTCCATGGGTATGTTCAACACTCAATCCACAAGTTATTTAATAGGCTCAAATCTTCATACACTAAAATAAAGGTAGTTTCTATCCAAATTTATCTTAGTTCTTTGGATTCCCTTCCATGTTTGTAAGGACTCTCACTATCTTAGCCTCTTTTTCTTTGGTATATGTTGAAGCAATTAAAGTATAACAAGAGATGAAACCATATGGGTATCGTGTTGATCGATTAGCTTCATTGGGATAGAGAACCCCTATGATCAACCAAGAATTAACATGCAACACCTCATTAATTAATCCAATTTTGAATACTCCATATTTGGGACAAAATTAGATTTGCAATCAAGTGTCCTTGAGTAAAATAATGCCTACAAATCAAGATACGCCTCCATTATCCAATCAATTGGGTAGAAACATGCACAATCCTATGGTTTTATCTACAAATTAATAAGATAGGCTTGGGTTTTTAATACCAAAGGAGCTATAAATACTATCCCAAATTAACATATGGCTACAAGTAACCAGTTATCATTACCACCTTTAAATACACAAGCATCCATAAACAATGTGAGTTAACAAGTGTCTAAAACCTTTAGGTACAAATTTAGAGAGAAGAAATTAAGAGGATGTTGAACAAGCTAAGCATGGATTTCATTTAGTTACAAATGCAAGTTCCTCAAAATTAGAACATGGGTAACTTTTATAATAGATTATAACTTTCAAAGGAAAAATAGGCAATGGAATGCAAAAAATAACAATGGTAATGTACCAAGCCCACTTGAGAATACAAACCAAAACAATAATTGGATAGGTGTAGTAGTGAATTTAGATAATTTGTCATTGTCCACATGGTGTAGACTTCATGGTAAAACCACACATTTAGAGGCAAATTGCCTAGCATTCAAGTTAGCATAAGATATATTTTAGGATATTAAGAACCTAGAATTAGTGACTACAAATTATGATGACAAAACAAATTGAAATCAAAGTAACTATGGGATAGAAATGGTTTTAGAGACATGAATTTCCATTTGAGGATGATAATAAGCCTAAAGAATATCTTGCTAGCAGTTTTAGAGAGGCAACAACTAGATATTGAGGAGTAAGGCTAAAGGCCCTTTCACCACCTCTACTTTTGAATAATATCCATGTGTCATCAAATGAGAATGAAAATAATAATCCTATCCCCATAAGGGTTAAACAAGATTATCTAAACCCAAACAAAGTATGTCATCACCTTCAATGACAAAATGATGGACTTGGTCAATTGATGCTATTACATAGTGAATGATCTCAAGAAAATAAAGGCCAATATTTCTATGTTTGAGTTGATTTGGATGACCAATAAAAGAGAAGTATTGATGAAGTCACTAGTTTAACTAAAAGAAAGGTAAAGAAGCAAGCAAAGTTGTTGATGCACACATGGCCATCTATAAGGAAAAAGTAGAATCACCCCCATTTCTCTTGACTATCCAAATCTTTGGTAAGAATTTACACAATTATATAGTGGATTTTGGTGCTTCAGGCAACATGATGCCTTTCTTAGTGTGTCAAAAGTTGAGATTAACTCTATCCAAGTCAAATAATAAAGTAATAAAATTGGACAAAATTTTAAGTCACTATGATTGGAGAATTTAATCACATACTCATGCAACTAGCTTCAAACCCATTCCTACAATAGTTCATTGACATTTAGGTGGTTGACATTTTAGATGCTTATGGTATGTTTCTTAGTATGGATTGGTCTATAACATTGAATGATTTTATGGCTATCAAATTTTTTCACATGTGGATTCTATGGAGAGGTGTGACAAATCAAATTAGGATCAATAGAGAGCCACATATGAAGCATTTGATCACCAAGTACAAAAAGACCAATGAAATCTTGTACTTCAAAACTAAGTTAGGTGTTTATGCAATGGAAAAGAATAGGAAAGTGGATGAAATTATGTTCATAGGGGTTGTCCATTTAGTCATAAATAGTATATCTATGTGAGATGAAACTAATTCTAATTTTTTTGTCAAAAGTGTTGATTTGGGCATAAGTAAAGATGAAATTCATTAAGTCAATGTAGTTGGCCAAGTTTTGCTTGTGTATGGCAATAAAGTAATTTATTCAAGGCAAGAAAAGGAAGTAAAAATTAGTCTTAAAAGGTCTAAAGCTAAAGATATGCATGTTTTTATTCCAATTGGTAAGATTTTTTAGAATTTATTACCAAAACTCACTCATCTTAAGCAATTCTTAGGTAGCATAGCTATTTTGATTGACTTATCCTTGCCTAGTTGGTGTTAGGTTAATAATGAACAATGCTTATAATGGTCTTGTTCCTCATTTATTTCAATTATAAATAAGATACATGCTGAAAATACTAATCAAAATATTAATTTCATAATAGAAGAGATTGAAATAGTCAATAGCATCTCTAAAAATGGCACAAATTAATAATTTAACCATGATAAATGTTTGATGGTTGATCATAAAATGACTAAGAAAGTTAACATATCAGTTAGTCAATTAAAAGAGTTAGAAACACGTGAAATTTTAAGTGTATATGCTCTTGAAGTTGAAGAAAATGGATCTAAAAATGAGAAGTTAGCAATACACATGTCTAAAAGAGACTCACAAATAACACTTGTCATCAAATGGACCAAGAAAAATAAAGATTAGGTATGGACAATGAAGTTTGATTGTTCTAAGTCCAAACAAGGTTGTGGTGCTATAATTGAACTAATAAACCGAAGAGGTAAGTTAGTCCTCACTAATTTAAGACTATAACTCACATGCACTAACAATGTTGTTGAGTATGAGGCTCTAACCCATGGACTCCTATTTTCCCTCAAGAAAAAGGTTAAGTATTTGTAAGTCTTGTGAGAGTTAGAGTTGATTACCAAAAAAGCCAAAGAAAAATATGCATGAAATGACAAACATTTATCAAAGTGTCACAATAGAGCCTAGAAATTGATAGAGGATTTTGTTAACATACAGGTTATTCCATTGAGAACAAACCACACTATTGATACATTAGCACTAGATACAAGTACATTATAACTAGTTGCAAACTCAAAGTTGAAGAGGTTTACAATTGATTTGGTGCCTACTCCATCTATTCCAAATAATTTTTAAAATTTGTAGGTATTTGGAGATGATGAGCATATCATATAATTCACTACAAATTTAGGTATCTTTGAAGCATAAATCATTGATGAGATTGATAGAAATGATGTTGAGGTGGATCAAGAGGGGTCATAAATATAAAAACCAATAGTATACCCAAAAACATGGTTACATTTGAGAGATTGTTTGATACATACCAAATAGGTAGAGAGAGAAAATATCTCCTTCAAAAGGTGGAATGTATGAACCTCTCAACTTGGCAGATGGCAATGAGGCTAAAAATGTTTTCTTGGGCAAGGCTTGCATGGATGAAGAAATACAAGGCATTACACAAGCACTCAAGGGATATCATGATGTCATTGCATGGAGTTATGAAGACTTGAAGTTATTTTATACTTCTATCATTACTCATAGTATCCCATTGGAACCTAATGTAAAACCTTTTAGGCATAGATAAAGACCAGTGAATGTATTTCTTAAGCCATTGCTTTTCAAAGAGGTGCAAAAGTTGTTATCAACTAGGATCATTTTTCTAGGAAGACACCCACATAGGTTACAAATCTTGTTCTGGTATGGAAAAAGAAATGTATGGTTATATCATGCATTATTTATAGAATTTGAATAGAGCCTTAGAAAAGGACAACTATCCATTCCCTTTGTTGGATGAAGTGTTACAAATAATGAGTGGTTCCCAAATGTTATCTTTCTTAGATGGATATTTAGGATATAACCAAGTGATGGTGAATTATGAGAATAGAACCAAGATGCCATTCACAAAAAAATAGGGTACATTTACATATAAGAGAAGGCCATTTGGTCTGATAAATGCAAGAGTTGAATCTCATCATACCATAGACATATCACTCAAAGATTTTGTTTGCAAGTGCACAATCATTTATATGGATGATCTAACTATTCTAATTAAAAAAGTGATCAAATATTATATGTAAGGAAAGTGTTGCAGAGTTGTAGAGAGCATGGAATCTCCTTGAATCTAAAAAATGCATATTTTGAGTCATTGAAGGTAAGCTCCCTGGTCATGTTATCTCTAAGAAAGGAAAATCTATTAATGTAAAGAGTGTTGAACACACAGAAGTACTGTGAGGGAGGGGGGTGAACTAGTACTTATTGAAATTATTTTCATCCAACAATATTCAACCTGACATAAGTGCTTAAACCATGAAAAGCACAAGAACATAGAAGAACACATAACACCAGATTTACATGGAAAACCCTAGAAGGGAAAAACCATGGTGAGCAAGCTACTTGGATCTACTATCCAAATACAACCTCACAAATAAAACAAGATTACATTATTATTTATGGGCTACAACCCAAAGGAAGCTGCAACTCCCTGAATAGTTACAACATTTACAATTATTACACAACTATCCTTCAATATGTAACACAAAACTTATCTGACTCAAAGTTCCTCTCTCAAAATAGAATATTGATCACTTTAGCCTCTACACTGTTATCTCAACTCTGTACACTTGTAATATCAACCTCCACCACAATAAAGCAACTTTAGATACTCTTCTTAATCATCACATCACCAACTACTACCTCTGCGACAATATCATACTACATAAACTGGTCCTTTCCACATTTCATAATGATGTCTACTTCTATGGTATGTTTGTTCACACAATATCAAAGGAATATCACTTAGTACAATATCATCACTTGCTTGGCACTTTTGATTTTACATTTATATCCTTCGCAAGCATCAAGATCTTTCTACTTGGTCGACCAAGATGAAACAAGTAACATGAAACATGTAGTCACCACAACAGTCAGCCCTAAAACATTTGTGGTAAGTGGAAATCAAGAGTGGTTCAAGAACAAAGCATAATTAGGTCGTATTTTACCTTAGAACTTTCTTTCAAGTTGGTGCACACTCCTCACACATGGAAAAAGATTCCTTATACGCCAAGTCAGCTCCACAAACACTTATCCTTTTTTGTATTTAGCTCTAGACCAAAAGAGGTACTGGAGGAGACAAAATTACATCATCCGGACCACTTACTAAATATTATATGACTTGAAAAACATTCATGTATACTTCTCTTAACATCTCAATATATTTCATGTTGGTGCAAACACTTGATCTCTTATGTCGGTATCATTAACAACCTCTTCTTACACAGTCTTAAGAATAAATAATGAAAACCGTACTTACTTTGAACTCAATCACTTGAAACTTGAACAACACATACCATCTAGCATTATGAGCTTATCACTTAATCCTCAAGGCCAATTACCATTGTGCAGTGAACTGTGGTACCCTTAGCTATCTACCTTTTCTTACTTCACTTAGTACCAAGGCATGTCTTCATGCAGCTAACTCCGGAGAAGCAGTTGTGGTATATATTATCACCCGAAACTTGAAGCACACATTACTTTGACTCATATCTACCTTTCCTCCAAGCTACAACATCATATATTCATTTGCAAATAAGTGTGAAGCATTCTCCTATCTCCCTATGACTACACTTACCCTATTTCAACACTCTCTTCACACTTCTATCTCCAAAACATCTTGCAGTAAGCTTCATGACCTCATACCTGAAACATAGATACCTGAGTGCAATACCTAGCCATTATTCCAATCTACAAGCCTTTACTTTCAATTGTGGTAAAATGTGGTACCTTTGTGTGAGTCTGTGAATCCTTCCCTGACTTGTACTATACTTAGACAATTTCCTTTAGTCTTTTACAACTTCCTTTATCATACGGTAAGTATCTAGATTTCATATCATCATCATTTAGCAAGACCCCAACACTTACACAACACAGATTTCAAACATAAATATATCAAGGCTGTGAACTTACACATGAACTTTAGAAGTTATGGTATGATTTGTGTAGATGATACTAATCCATCTCCTTTTGCCTTCTTCCTTTATCTACTCCTTTGGCTACAAAGCATATATTCATCCCTTTGCTCTTTGCTTCACCATACTTCTGATCACTTATTTTATAATACCATACTACTACAATCTCTCTTGGACACCACTTACACTCTTCCACACTACAACACTCCATACCACTGTTGACATCAATGACAACCCATATGCAACAATCTCCCCCTTTGTCATTGATGGAAACACTTGACCTGATATGCATATATTTCTCCTCCTTTGGCATAAATGAAAAAGGGCTAGTGGTCTTTCTCTATTCCAGAAAAAAACAAGTAGATTCCCCTTGTCTAAATATTTCTTATTATCTTTTATCAATCAACTCCCCCTAAGGAGTAGCCTTAGAATATTCAAAAAGATGTAGTAAAATTGTTCTTCAAGGTATTGTGTACAATGTGCCTTATTTATATCAAAATAGCACTGTTTATTCTTATTTTATTCACCACATATTTATAAAATCATCAAAATTTGTCATAGCTTCAAAAAGTTTGTTCCCTTGGAAGGTAGAACATTTTTGTAAATCACCTTCAACTAGGAAAGAGTTGAGTCCCAATTCTTCTTTACAGAAGATAGAATGTGTAATTGACTTCCAAATTGAATATACAAATATTTTGTCTCTTCCAAAGTGGTTGGCACTTTAACTTTCTAAGCCACATTCTCTGCTTCAATCAAGACTTCTAACTTCATACTCAAAAACTTTTCTTAGCTGACCTGTTTCTCCTTTGATTTTATCTCTTTTCTCTAGAAGCTACTTTAACTGAGTATGTAGATTTTCAATTTGGACCCTAATGGTTCCATCATTATCCTTTAGATGATCATATGCTTTGGCCACTTGAATTAACTGTGACTCAATAGAGTCAACTTGATCCTTTATGCTTTTTTTAGTTGCTGGCCAATTCAAACAAAATTGATACAAAATCTTGGCATCCTCAACACATTTCTAAATATTTTTTAATTTTTTTTGTAAACTATAATGTGCCTTTGCACATATGTTAGATGCATCAACCAATCTTTTCTTATTTACCTGTCCTGTTATCTTTTTCTCAGCTTGCTTCTCTAGGTAATATGAATGAGCCTTGAAAGACTCCAACATGAGTTTCATCTGCTAAGTAGGAGGCAAGGTGGGATCTCTCTTTGCCTCAAGCAATTCCTCCTGTAACATCCTAATTGCCTCTTCTAACACTTCAACTCCTTCAACTTGTTGTTGTAGAATTTCTTGTCTAGCTAAGGACTAAAGTATAACTCCCAGTTGCAACTTGTGAAGAGGAGATATATTGGACAAGTTAACTTGTCTATATAACAATAGAAACTATAATAGTTGTGGAGTGACCACCGGTTGGATTTTCATTTGCTAGGCTAGGAATTCCTTGACAGATTCAACCAGAGAGGAGGAGAAGGATGTATCTTGTGTTGATAACTGAGAGGGGGGGTGAATCAGTTATCCTAATTATTTCTGCTTTCTAAACTTTCTTAATAGTCAATGCAACATTAATTCAAATAAGTAAACATAACCATGAAATGGAAATACACGACATAATATTTTTGATGTGGAAACCCTATTAAGGGAAAAAACCACGGGGTGATTAACCCAAGATTGTATTCTCTGTTAGAAGAATGGAAATACAAAATGGCACTTGCCAATTAGGGCTCACTGCCCAAGCACACTGGTCACAAGAGGCACACTGCCTACAAGAGACTCACTGTCTACAAAAAAAGTGTAAAACAATACTTGAACTGACTGGAAGCATCTACATATGCTAGAGTTCAGTTCCGGTTAGGCTCAGTACACTGATCTGCTACACTTCATCTTTCTTCTTCTTTTATGCTGCTTTCCTTTCACATATCAGACCTTCCTTACTACTTTCACTCTGCTCTTCTACTTTTATTTGCACATCACCAACAACCACGACACTTCTCATAACTAAATCCATCTTGTATATATATCCGCAAAAGTGATTTCACCACCTTTTTAGTCGGCACCCGGAATAGTCAATATTTTCCACAAACTCTGATCTATCAGCTGAATCCTTGCTTCCAAGTAATGCAGATCAAGGATATACTTGTGGAAGTTATCAATCATGTTGGCCAATCATAATTTATGCCTTCATAACCTTTACCAACATCAGTAACACATCTGGAATAATGTCTGATGTTCTGCCAGTCAGTTCTTCCTCTGTCCACACTATCAATTAGGAACTCGATACTCAAGTATTCATATATTTTTCCTCATCTATCACCAGAGGCTAAATCCTTGGAATCTATCACTCAAGGTAGTCCTCTTGACTTGCCCAAATCTGCACTTCACCAAGATACTTTCTCTGAGAGATCTGGACCTGACTGTCAGCCCTCACCACATGCTCTGTTCTTGTTTACCGGACCACAACATTCTTCACTCTGACTTCCGGTAAAGACACACCATATCCTGCAGATGTGTGGGATGAACTTTGTTGCCATCAATGACAACAATCATGAATCCATATAGTGTCTCTTGCCAACAATCTCCCCCTTTGGCATTGATGGCAACACTTAGTGAAAAATGACTAAGTGTTTACACTATGCTCCCCCTTGGCTGATGCTCTATTTTTATATAAATTTTCTGGATTCCTCATTTTTCACTGCTCTTCACTCCCCCTTTGACATCAATGGCAAAGGGTAGGGACCGCATACCAAAATTTTCAAAATTTTGTCTGCATAAATAAATACATATGGAATACTTACATATACTGAAGTATGTCTGCAAAAGTTGTTTTTAATTGAATGAATTTTGTAGCCCAACTTTGCTTCATTCTGTCCAAAATTGATATATGACCACTTAACAAGAATGCAAATGCATCTTCCCTTTTTAGATCTATTGGATCATTGGTCTGGGCTGTGATTTGAGCTTCTTTTATGGCCTCATGCATGGCCTCTAACTTAGGGACAATTATCCCTCTGAGCTCATTCAACCTATTGATTCGGTTTTTCTTCTCTTTTTCAAGCTTCTTAATTTCATTCAAAACTGCAACCGTTTGACATTCTTGATTTATTATGGATGTAGTAAGTGGATCAAAATTTTGAGAAAGTTTTAACAGTTTATCCTTCTGTTCTTTCATTTTCTTCTCAATCTCCACTGTTGTTTTAGACCAGGATATACAAAATTTGTATACATCACCTCCATCTTTAAGGGCATTTTCCAAACTTTTTATCCCAATACCCATAACTCTTCTGTCATTTGATATTATCCCTTGCAACTCTAAGAATCTCTTATCCAAAAATTCTTTCCTGACCTTCTCTTCAGCTGATTTCTCTAGAGAATTAAAATGTTGGCTAACACTATTGACTAGAGTTTTGAGATTACCAGAGGAAGAGGCTGTGGGATCCTTTTGAAAAGATGGCATGATCTTTTCCAACACTCTGAATGCTACCTCTATAAGCTCACAGTCTTCCATGTGAGACTTTAGGAGTTTTTCTTTAGCCTTTGCATTAGCAAATGAAGCTATCTTCATTGTCTGTACTAGAGAAAGAAAATCAAAATTAAATGGTCCTTGTAGAAGCTCTGGTTCATCAATCTCCATTGTTTCTTTGTTCAGGAATTCTTGGATAGTTTTTGTAGTGTCTCTTGCCGGAGATAGATTTTTCTTTTCTTCTGCATTCTTAGAGCTGTCTCTTGGAGCTTTCTCTCCTTCTGCAACCTTGGTATTGTCACTGGCAGTTGTGGTCTTCTCTGTTGAAGTCTTCTCTCCTTCTGCAACCTTGGTATTGTCACCTTCTTTTTCCTTCACCTTTGGTTCTTTCTCCTGTATTCTTTCTTATCCTTTAGATGTGGAGACTGTAGGGGAATCCAGAGGAGAAATGTTAGTCTATTCAAGGGCCACCTCTTCTGTCTTGGAGCTTTCTCTCCTTCTACATTCTTATCACTGGCAGTTGTGGTCTTCTCTGTTGAAGTCTTCTCTCCTTCTGCAACCTTGGTATTGTCACCTTCTTTTTCCTTCACCGCTGGTTCTTTCTCCTGTATTCTTTCTTCTCCTTTAGATCTGGAGACTGTAGGGGAATCCGGAGGAGAAATGTTAGTTTGTTCAAGGGCCACCTCTTCTGTCATTTTCTCAGCGGATTCTTCTACAATACTTGTAGTCGAGGGATCAGTACCCAAGTCCTCTATAATTGGAATGTTGAATCTTTTGAATGCATTCTGGAGGATCTCTTCTGTCTCTTTTGCAACTTTGTCTATCTATCCGAGCATAAGTTCATTCATCCTTGCTTTGCTCCTAAACTCATCCTTACAATCTTTGAATACCATATTCATTGTCTTGGGATTGATTGAAGGATATAGCTGAATTGCTATCTGTTCTCAGATTTCTAGGTCTTTGGCTTGGGCATTGTTCTTTCTTATTTCTAGTTCCTTCTCCAAGCTTTTGGGGATCAGAGATATAATTTCAATAAATGCTTTGTTGTAGATATTTAGGTACCTAATTGTGGCATCTTGCAATATCTTCTGATCTACTTCACCATAATCATCATAGAACTCAATCATTGGCTGAAGATTTCTATCCACTGTAACTGATTTGATTATGTCATCAATGTGAAGAGTGGGTTTTTCAACATATTCCTCTATCTTTTCTTCTTCCTCTTGTCCGGTAGAGGGTTCAACGGATGTTTTCTTCTATTTCTTCACTTTCCTGATTTCTTCATCAGATTTAGTCTCCTCTTCATCCCTTTGACTGGCATAAGCCCTTATGGCTTTTGTCTTTGTTCTTTTCTCTCCTTTGCTAGATAATTTTGCTTCTAGTTTTGATGGCCTTGAGCTTTTGGTAGTGGTAGGTGCAGATCTCTTTGATGATCTGGTCCGGGTGGAGGATTTTACCAGAACACTTTCCTCACTTTTCTTTTCTACCTTTTTCTTCTCTTCCTCAGCCCTTTCCATTTTTTCCCTGTTGGCATCAAGTGCCTCCTTTGATATGCCAAAGCCTTTTGCAACATCTTCAACTTCTCTTCTTACCTTCCTCTTGATCTCTGGTTGTCTAAGTTCCACATGAATCTTTACACTCAGCTCCTCAAAGGTTCCAAACCTTTCTGCCTTTGGATCCTTTGGCTGACTTAGCATGTGTTGAACATGCAGCTCCACAATTTGTTCATCAACTTCATACCCCATACGCATGATCCATATAGTTCTAGGCTCTACTGCCTCCATTAGGCACTGATCAGTCTCTACCATGAAACATACTGTGTCTTTGTATTTCTCAACAAGAGACTAGGGAATTCTCTCTCTTGCTTGCATCATGTTCTAAAAATTCTTGAAATATCCCCACAGGGCTGTATTTCTTGCTTTAGCATCCCCAAGCCTATGCAAATAGTCTCTAATTTTGATGGCAACCGGTCTGTCATTCTACCATACCCAACCATTGGATCTGGGAAGCTCATTCATGTAATAAAAGAATAGGCAGAGTATCAAGCCACCATACTTGAAGGAGTTCTTCTTATCCTTCTTAATCTTTTGCAGATTTTCCAAAAGTTGACTTAGAAGAAGTTCACACAGATCATAGTCAGCATTTTCTTGTAGCATTTGATAGGATGTGTAAACTGCAGTTCCCGGTACTGAATTTTCCCTACTGGAGTGATAAATCTTGTAACCAATTATCATGGATGCAAATTTGACATCTGGTTCAGTGATATCTTCAATTGTCATAGCTCTCTTGTCAAATTTTGATCCTGTTGCATCACTTACTATCTGATTTTTGACAGATTTGAGAACAGGTATTCCACCGGATGAGTGCAGACCAGTTACTACCCTAATTGCATCTTTGGTGATCTTAAATGGTTTATTCAACCATAAGAAATTGTCATGCACTCTACTCAACACATACCGAACCCACTCATCTTCTTCAAAACAGGGGAAATGAATGCATTGTGCAAAATGCTTATCCCAGATGGCTTTATATTGAGGTTTAATCTCAAAAGAATCATCTATTAGCTGTTTGTGATAGATATCCACTAACTTTGATTCCCCAAATTCTTCAATATTCACGTGTATGTAAACCCTAATGTCTTTTGTATGTAACACACCATGTGGAACACTGGAAAATGCTCCTAGGGGATCTACTTCCAAAGATTTGTATGGATGTTTCTTGAATTTGGGGTGAGGCCTATTAGAGATTTTTACAATATTTGGAGTATCCATCTTTCAAGGATTTAGAGAGAGATATTTGATAACGAAGAATACCTTTTGCGCCTTTTAGTTTCACGAAGTTGGCCAGATCAATTTCTGGATGAATTGACTTCTGCAAATGATCTTTGATGAACTTGAGGAATTTTGTTGCAGAGCTTCACTTTTCATTTCTTCTTGAATGTAGAATGAACAAATGCTTAATGAGAAAACCCTTATATTGCTCCGCAAACCCTAATGTCAGGTTGCAATAAATGCTCGACCTAAGTTATTCTGATTTGCCTTATTTGGATGACTTGAAGAACCGAATGAATCTTGATCTTTAAACATTTTACGGATCTTCCAAATCTTAACCATAGTTTATTTGGATGTTTCTCTTATCAACCCTTCAATCTGCAACTCTTCTTGTGCCAGTTCCAGCACCAATTGACTGGCTGGGGGAACAAGGTTTTCTTTGTGTCTCCCCCTGAGCTAGAGCTCACTTTTTAGTTTCCGAAAGGAATATCAGCACCAGAGTCTGGTGCGGACCCATCCCCTACATTCTCTGTATTTTTCTTCACCCAAATCTTGTTCATCTCACTTTGAACTTCATCTACATTCACTTTTCATTTTCCCTTATCTTGATTCTGATTATGATGTATTGAACCTCTTTTGTCTTGATTCTTATTTCTATAGAATTTTGCAATATGACCGGATCTATTGCAAATTTGGCAAACAACATTTCTTTGCATATTTGATTGATATCCTCTTGATCTGCATTGATTAGCCATATGACCTATTCTATTGCATGCAAAGCATATACCATTGAATGATTTGTTCATTTGCATATTTCTGCATTCATGAGACTTGTGACCATACCTTTTGCAGTTGAAGCATTGTCCGGAGAATGATGAATTAGTCTGATTCATTCTCTTTCTACATTGATTAGCTTTATGACCAAAGTTATTGCAGTTGTGGCAGTATCCATTGAAGGATGGATATCTTTGAGCATTGGGTTGCCTTACCGGAGGTCTTCTAGGCCTGTTCCTTGGATTTTCTGATCCAAAATTCTTTTGACCAGATCCGGAGCTTTCTCCTTTCTCATATCCCAAACCACACTTGTCATTTATCCTCTTTTGACTTCCAAGAAGAACTTCAAGTTGAGCAGAACTTATCTTGAATTTCTCTTTATATTCATTTGTTGTTTGAAGATCCCTTTTGAGAGAGACAATTTGATCCTCAAGTTTTTCTTCATTATCTTTAGCATCTTCAAGATCAGATTCAAGATGTCTAATAATTCTATCCATCTTGTGGCAAACTTCTGATTTCTCCTTGAGAGATTGTCTTAGATTATCCTTAGTTTTTCTTTTCTCTTTAATCTCTTGGGTAAACTTTATAACTCCTAATTCCATTTCAGGTCTTACCATAATGATTTCTTTTGATAACTTTTCACATAACTTAGTTTTCTCCTTTAGATCTTCATTTGTGTCATTGGCTTCACTTTGACTTGCCAATTGCTGAAGTAGCTCCTTTCTCTTTTTCATAGAGAGACTTAATTTGTCTTTTAGTTCTCTCATGAAATCATCAGCCTATTTGAGTCTTTCCTTTAACTCATTGACTTCAGAGTTTGACTATTCAAGATCATCAAGGGTAGTCTTGAGTTGCTCCCTTAAACCATATGCATCCATTTGAATTCCCAGATCTTCCTCAAGCTGTTAGACTTTGTTAGGAGGAACTTGGCTCTGATACCAATTGTTGATAACTGAGAGGGGGGGTGAATCAGTTATCCTAATTATTTCTACTTTCTGAACTTTCTTAATAGTCAATGCAACATTAATTCAAATAAGCAAACATAACCATGAAATGGAAATACACATGACACAATATTTTTGACGTGGAAACCCTGTTAAGGGAAAAAACCATGGGGTGATTAACCCAAGATTGTATTCTCTGCTAGAAGAATGGAAATACAAAATGGCACTTA
This sequence comes from Cunninghamia lanceolata, assembly GCA_027924645.1. NCBI lineage: Eukaryota > Viridiplantae > Streptophyta > Pinopsida > Cupressales > Cupressaceae > Cunninghamia > Cunninghamia lanceolata. Next base: position 11,462,933 of record BSBN01000108.1, read on the forward strand.
CCAATTTGGGCTCACTACCTGAGCACACTGCTCACAAGAGGCACACTGCCTACAAGAGACTCACTGTCTACAAAAAGAGTGTAAAACAATACTTGAACTGATTGGGAGCATCTACATATGCTAGATTTTAGTTCCGGTTAGGCTCAGTACACTGATCTGCTGCACTTCATCTTTCTTCTTCTTTTATGTTGCTTTCATTTCACATACCAGACCTTCCTTACTACTTTTGCTTTGCTCTTCTGCTTTTATTTGCACATCACCAACAACCACGACACTTCTCATAACTAAATCCATCTTGTATATATATCCGCAAAAGTGATTTCATCACCTTTTTAGTCGGCACCTAGAATAGTCAATATTTTCCACAAACTCTGATCTGTCGGCTGAATCCTTGCTTCCAAGTAATGCGGATCAAGGATATACTTGTGGAAGTTATCAATCATGTCGGCCAATCATAATTTATGCCTTCATAACCTTTACCAACATCAGTAACACATCTGGAATAATGTCTGATATTCTGCTAGTCAGTTCTTCCTCTGTCCACACTATCAATCAGGAACCCGATACTCAAGTATTCATATCTTTTTCCTCATCTATCACTAGAGGCTAAATCCTTGGAATCTATCACTCAAGGTAGTCCTCTTGACTTCCCCAAATCCACACTTCACCAAGATACTTTCTCTGATAGATCCGGACCTGACTGTCGGCCCTCACCACATGCTCTATTCTTGTTTACCGGACCACAACATTCTTCACTCTGACTTCCGGTAAAGACACACCATGTCCTGCGGATGTGTGGGATGAACTTTGTTGCCATCAATGACAACAATTATGAATCCATATAGTGTCTCTTGCCAACATCTTGTTCCTTTTCTAAGTTTTCCCCTGAATCAATATTTGTCTGCCCCTCTTGTTGTGCAATATTATCCTGTTGTTTTGTATTCACCAGAGGTTGATCATCATGCACAATATTATGATCTAGAGAATCATTTTCTTCTTCATGAGCATCTTGTTCTTGATCTTTTTTCGCTTGCTCTTCTTTATCCTCTTGAGGAACGTGATGTTTAGTGTTGTGTAGAGTAGATTTAGTCATGTGAGGTGGAGAAGAATTGTTATGTGCTGGAAAACTTGTGGTTGCTCCACATTTTTAGTTCCTTTTACCTCACCCAAGTTTTTCTTTATCACATCCTTTGTTTCCTTCTGAATTTTCTCTTTATCACCTTCCTTCATGGTAATGAGTGTGTCCACTATTTGCTTTGTCCTTAATTCATGAGCTTGCATTTGAGCCAATTTATCCTTTTCTTCTTAAGACATAGATGACCCAGCCTTTTCAAGAGCTTGTTGCCTCAACTCATTATCCATTTTAATGGCTTCTTCTCTTTTCTGTCTTAGAGCCTGAGCTAGCCTTTTCAGTACCTTTTCACATCAATCATGTGCAAGTTATATTTGAGCATATACATAACTATAGCTTTTTCAATAGTCTTTTGATCCTCAGGAGGAACATCTAGATACAAGTTAGTTGTGTGCTTTAATAGCCTATGTTGTTCAATTCCATTGAAGACAAATTCTAATTGAAGAGGGCCTTCTGTAGAAATCACTGAAAGGTTTTTGCTTAGATTTCTTACCTTTTCTTTTCAGCTTAGATGTTTCCTCTTCTCCTTCTTCTTCTTCCTCTTCAATCTCTTCTACATTAACCTTCTTCCTTTTGGATTGAGTTTTGGGTCTTGCATGCTTCTTTTCTCTAATTTTCTTCTATGCTTATGTATCAGAAGCTGCCCTTCTTCTAGTGGACTCTATTTGTGCTGACCTAGAGGGTAGTGGTACATTTATAGTAGTAGAAGTAGCTCTACTAGTCCTTTTTAAACTTTGTGTAGCTAGTGAAATAGTAGAGGCATGATGTGTCTCCTCTATAGGGGCTTCTGAAGTAGTTTCAGATGAAATGCCCCACTTCTTATGTAGCCCACCCCTATTCTTCTCAAGTTGTTCCTCTACATTCTTCTTATGCATCTTGTTCATAATTCCATCATAGGTTCCAAACCTTTCAGCAAAGGTGTCTTTGGGTTTGTTGAGTGGTAGATCAGCATAGACCTTTATTTCCTCTCTGGAGACTTCATATGGTAGTTTAGGAATGCATGCAGTTTTAGGTTCAACTACCTCCATATAGGTATAATCCTTACTAACCAAAAATGTGATCTTCTCCCTATATTGTTGTACAGAACTATAAGAGAATCTTTATCTAGCGTGCATGTTGGTTTGAATGGTTTTGAAGAAACCCGGGTACATTGTCTTATACTAAACCCTCTTATGTGACTCTTGATTTGAGTAGCAATAGGAATATGTTGTCATACCTTTCCACTAAAGCTAGTAAGTTCATTCAAAAAATAGAATGAAAATTAAAGTGTCATACCTGAAAATGTATCCAGTTTCTTTTGTCCTTCTCAGATTCTCTGGGAGTTGTTCTCTCATGACCTCACAAAGGTCAAAATATTTACCTTCCTTGACCATCTGGTATGCAGTGTGAATAGCATTACTAGTGGTGGATCCCTCTTTTTTTGTGAAGTAAATTTTATAAGTAATTCCCATAGTAGCATAACAAACACCCAGATTAATTATATCATTCACAGTTAGTTTTCTCTTATCAAATTTTGCTCTGGTCATCTTAGTAAACTTCTCATTCTTAATTGACTTCATCACCAGTACAAGATCTAGTGGAACATAACCCAGCAACAACCTTGATTGCATCTTTGGTAATCCGATAGAGCTTGTCCAAATACATGAACTCGTCATGAATTTTACTCAATATTTATCTTACCCATTCATGGTCATTACAAAAATTAGGGTAATCTTTCCAAATGTCCAAATGCTTTGCCCCCACATTTTCATATTCTAATTTATAGGTAACATCATCATCCAGAAGTTGATTTCTGAGCTCCTCAAATTTTACATGATTAAATTCATCCAGCTTTGAGTGAATGTAAATTCTAACATCTTATGTATAAACAACATATTCTGGTATATTCTAAAATGCTCCTTTCCTATCGACCTCCATTGCCTTGAAGGGGCATTTCTTATACTTTGGTCTAGCTTTCTCAATAACATCAACTAGTTGTGGAGTTGTCATCACAAATTTCTATGAATTTAGCAACTAGGGTTTTAAGTAGTAGTTCTAATAAATACCTCTTTGATCAATCACTAGGGTTTTGCCTTCAACTCAATTATGCTCAAATTTTCCAAATGCTTTGAAAGACTTCTTCTCTACTCAACTCTGGAGGTAAATGCTTGATCATTAATTAGTTTTGATCATCCAAAAGAAGTATAAGTATCTTGCATGTTGTCCTAACCTTCCATAATTAATTCACCTTTATTGGGTAGGTAACCTACTACCAAATATCTCTGTGAACTCACAAAGACTCAAGAACTCTTCGCAATCCTCCACATCATGTTATTTTACTCCAAAAATTTGGGAGAAAGAAACTATCTTGCCATATCAACATCTTCTCCAGTAATTTTCATTCCAACTCATCTGTATGATAAGCTTCCACTTGTAGGTGCCAAAACTTTTAAAAGGGGAAAAGAAATAATGTGCCCTGATTAGCTCCTCCTAACCTTATGTCTTATTTCAATCAACAACGGAGTTCTCTGCACTGGGTAGAGACACAAATTCCTCCTTTTCATTACTTTGTTCTATCTTCTTTCTCCATATCTTTTCCATTTCCATCTTTTGTTGAGTCACAATTTTCTCTGTTTTCTTGTGCTAAACAAGTGGTTCCATAGAACCACTTTTGCAAAATCTTGCTCTATGCCCCAAATTGTTGCATTTGTAGCAAACAACATTATATTCCAAAGTCATACCTTTTCTCCTCATTTTAGTTCTACACTCCATAGCCCTGTGACCAAACTTATTACATGCAAAGCAATAGCCATAAAAGGAATAAGAGATTCTAGCATCATGCTTTGGAGGCAAAAATGAATTCTTCCTCATGTTGTGATTTCTTCTATCCTTGGTTCTACAATCAATAGCCTTATGTCCAAACTTACTGCAAGAATAACAATAACCATAGAAGGATTGTGAGAACCTGGGATTAGTAGTTGGTCTAGGTAGAGATCTCTTGAGATCTTTCTTCTGATTGCTGACCTGTATGAAGTTATCATCATCCAACTCCTACTCATCATCTTTAGTTTCCTTAGAGTCTTTAGTTCTAGGCTCTTCCTTTTTCATTTCAAACACGCCTTTAGGTTTATCTTTTTTAGGACTAACATTTCTCAAATCCAATACCACCTTTATTCTTTAGAGGTCTTTGACTATTGATTATCTCATCAAGAATATTGGTACTTTTCTTTAGTTTTAGACCTTTGTCTATCAGATCCTTTGCTTTTTCCAATTCTTTATTTAGAGAGACAATTTCTTCTTCAAGTTTGGAGCATTCAACTAACTTGTCGTTCAACTTAACATTCAGACAATCTGCAACCCTCTTACCTTCTTCAACTTGAGCTTTCAACTTGGCAATTTCTTCTCTTGATTTTATGAGCTTGATCTTATATTCTTCATTTTCACTTCTTGCTACATCTAGATCTTCTAGGGCAGAAATGAGTTCTCCTTCATAATCAATTACACAATCTTCTAGATTATAGGTTGTTATGTCTATATCATATTTCTGAGGATTCTTGCCTTTAAAGAGTACTTCAATTCCCATGTGTTCCTTTCCAAGATCTACCTCAATCGTTAGGCTATATTTAAGGAACTTGGCTCTGATACCAATTGTTGAACACACAGAAGTACTGAGAGGGGGGTGAATCAATACTTATTCAAATTATTTTCATCCAACAATATTCAACCTAACATAACATAAGTACTTAAAACATGAAAAGCACAAGAACATAGAAGCACACATAACACCAATTTTATGTGGAAAACCCTAGAAGGGAAAAAACATAGTAAGCACGCTACTTAGATCTACTCTCCAAATCAATCCTCACAAATAAAATAGGATTACATTATTATTTATGGGCTACAACCCAAAGGAAGCTACAACTCCCTAAACAGTTACAACATTTACAATCATTACACAACTATCCTTCAATATGTAACACAAAACTTATCTGACTCAAATTTCTTCTCTCAAAATAGAATGTTGATCACTTTAGCCTCTGCACTATTATCTCATCTCTACACACTTGTAATATCAACCTCCACCACAATAAATCAACTTCAGACACTCTTCTCAATCATTGCATCACCAACTGCTACCTCCGTGACAATATCATATTACACAAATTGGTCCTTTCCACATTTCATCATGATGTTTTCTTCTGTGGTATGTTTGTTTGCATAATATCAAAGGAATCTCACTTAGTGCAATCTCATCACTTGCTTGACACTTTTTATTTTACATTTATATCCTCTATAAGCATCAAGATTTTTCTCCTTGGTTGGACAAGATGAAATAAGTAACATGATACATGTAGTGGCCACAACAGTCGGCCCTAAAACATTTGTGATAAGTGGAAATCAAGAGTGGTTCAAGAACAAAGCATAATTAGGTCCTATTTTACCTTAGCACATTCTTCCAAGCTAGTACACACTCCTCACACATAGTAAAAACTTTATTATATACCAAGTTAGCTTCGTAAAGACTTATCCTTCCCTGTATTTGGCTGTAGACCAAAAGAGGTACTAGAGGAGACAAAATTACATCATGTGGTCCACTTACTAAATATTATTGATGCAGAGGCATCCACACTATAACCTTTGCATATAGCATGAATGTCTGCAGACCAACCTCATCATCATCATCTTCGCCATCATCATCATATTTCGGCTTTACTCTGTCAGCATCATATTTCCGAAAACCAACAGCATCATCATATTGCATCTGCCGACTGATATCCTCCTGCAGACAAGCCTTCACACTTTCGCTTGTCAACAGCATCACCTTACTCGATTATCGGCAGCATCATCATGTCCGACCAGCGCGAACATCCTCCTGACGTCCACTGTTCATCTCACCGACAATTTTTGTTTTCACTACCTTCAACATCATCATGATGTTCAACAGGCGCAAACATCCTCCGGTTGCACTGTTCATCGGGCGCCAAGCACTAGCGGCCTCATCATGATATTTAACATCACCTTCGTCAGCAGGATATTCAACATCCGGTTGCTCCCAAATATCCTGATGACGACCTTCAACACCTTCCCTTCGATGCTCCGATAGCCGACGACACAAGCTTCAGCATCATGATATTCAACAGGATAACGAACATCCGGTTCTTCCCATTTATCCTGATGATGACAAACCCTAACTCTTCGCACCGTTCACTTGATGCTGACGTCACCCGATATCCTGATGACGTAGATCCTGATGACGATGACGTCACCCGCAGTTTCACAATATCCTGTTGCTCCGAAATGTCTTGATGACGTATATCATGATGATGATGACGTCATATCCTGCTGTTTGCCAAACTTAGTTTTTCTTCGGCCCGCGATCAACCCGATCTTCAGCCTGATGCCGATGCGCTCCTCCTCGGCCCTCCTGATGATGATCACCCGACGCACTTGCACTTCATGCAATCGACAACATCATGCTCTCCTTCACTTATCCGGATGATGATGTCCGAACTGTCTGTAGGATATTTGCAGAAATATCCTGATGATGCTGTTTTGGCGAACTTCTTCACTTAGCGAAGTCTCTCTCTTTGCCGATCCACCAGGGATGACCCGATCCAATTCAGGGTGATCTTCCAACTCAGTCAGCTTATCAACTCGACCTAGCACATGAGGATGCTAGGGTCTTCAACATCTCTTGACCACGATCCTGCACACCTGCACGCAAACGGAAAACAATCTAACATCTAACCTACTGTACATGGCCATTCCACCGATCAGACGAGTCAACCGGTGGAATGGATCTGGAAATCCATACAACCACTCAAATCAGCAGATCAATCGAGTAATGGAATGCAACCAGAGCAAGAACACAAAACAGGATCACTTTATTGATTTCAAAGATGCAATACAATATGATCAACCTCTCTCTCAGTCTCACTCAAGCTCGATCGATGATATCTGTCTGCCTCTATCATCAACCGATCTCATGCTTATAAAGACTTTCCTACGAGTACTACTGACCCGACTCCAAGCGGCTGGGAACTCTCCAGGCGGCTGGGAGATCCCACCGAACATACATCATGACAGCTGTTATAACTAACTAGCTAAAAATAGCAAAAGCCTGGTTAGCATGATCTTATCCTGATCAGCATGACCTTATTACATGCAATTGGTCAAACAGACCTTCTTGGAATCATAAACAAGACCTAAACTACTAACTGCCTTATCAAGACCAGCTGTCAGGTAGGTGCTCCTGCACCAATTATATGACTTGAAAAACATTCATGCATACTTTTATTAACATCTTAGGATATTTCATGCTGGTGCAAACACTCAATCTCTGATGTTGATGTCCTTAACAACCTTTACTTACACAGTCTTAAGATAAAACAATGAAAACCATACTTGTGGTAAACTCAATCATTTGAAACTTGAACAACACATACCATCTAGCCTTATGAGCTTATCACTCAATCCACAAGGTCAATTACCATTGTGTGATGAATGGTGATACCCTCAGTTATATTCCTCTACTTATTTCACTTAGCACCAAGGCATGTCTTTGCACAACTAACTTTGGAGAAGCAGCTGTGGTATATATTATGACCTAAAACTTGAAGCACACATACCTTTGACTCATATCTACCTTTCCTCCAAGCCACAACATCGTATCTTCATTTGTGAAGAAGTGTGGAGCATTCCTCTGTCTCTATGTGACTGTACTTACCCTATTTCAACATTATCTTCACACTTCTATCTCCAAAACATCTTGTGGTAAGCTTCATGACCTCATACCTGAAACATAGATACCTAAGTGAAATACTTGGCCATTAGTCCAATCCATAGGCCTTTACTTTCAACTATGAAAAAATGTAGTACCTTCTTGTGAGTTTGTGAATCCTTCCCTAACTTGTACTATACTAAGATAATTTCCTTCAGTCTTTTACAACTTCCTTTATCATGTGGTAAGTATCAAGAGTTCATATCATCATCATTTAGAAAGACCCCAATACTTACACAACACAGATTTCAAACATAAATATATCAAGGTTGTGAACTTACACATGAACTTCAGAAGATACATGGTATGATTATGTGTAGAAGATACTGATCCATCTCCTTTTCCCTTCTTCCTTAATCTGCTCCTTTGGCTACAAAGCATATATTCATCCCTTTGCTCTTTGCTTCACCATACTTTTGATCACTTATTCTATAATACCATGCTATTGCAATCTCCCTTTGACACCACTTACACTCTTCCACATTGTAGCACTCCATACCACTGTTGACATCAATGACAACCCATATGCAACAAAGAGGGTATCGACAATTCTTAAAATTCCTTTTACCAAGTAGCAAGAAAAAGTTGAAGTCATTCTTTGGTAAGATTAATTTTGAATGAAAATTCGTAACAAGCTTCACTAAAATCATTATACCATTAAATGCTATGTTGAAGAAAGAAACCAAAACTAAATGGACTACTAAAGCAGAGACTGCGTTTTTAGAAATTAAGAAGTCAATTGCAAATAATCAAGTTATAATTAGTCTTAATTACACACAGCCATTATACATCTATTATTTTATCTCAAAGCATTCATGTGCTACTATTTTGACTCAAAGAAGAGAGCTAGGAGATGTGAGACTAGTTATTTTCATGAGTTCACCTTTTAAGAATGAAAAAGTCAAGTATTCTAACATTAACAAGAAATCTTATACACTAATTAATGTTAAAAAAATTAGACAGTATATTCTATGAAACAAGGTGTTTGGCATTGTTTTAGTTATAGTTGCGAAGTCCATGTTGATGCAACATGAGATGGATTAATGAAAACGTAGGTGGATGACTATCTTACAAGAGTTTGACTTAGATATTTAGCTTATGAAACTTATGAGATGACAACGTTTGATAAAATACATAGCCAAGGTTGATTCATAAATTCTTCACCAAAAATATATGTTGAAAATGAAGGTAGAATTGCTGCTATAAATTTTAAAATTTTGTGTACGCAAAGCTGAAAATAGAATTAATCCTGTAACAATTAATGAACAAGTGATTTTGTACTTGCAATCCAATGTAGAAGAGAAGAGAATAGAAGAGAGAAGCTTGCAATAATGAACACAAGTATTTACATGGAGAAACCCTTGTGGGAAAAAACTCCACACTCAAAGATGTTTCTTGCTTGTATTAAATCTCATTGGAAAAGATTACATTCAACACTGAAATTCCTCTAAGTCCTTGATGCACTTCACAAAAAAGCTTCTTGTTTTTTTCTCTAAGTCTTTTCAAAAAACTTCTTGCTTTTTTCTCTAAGTCTTTTCAAAAAACTTCTTGCTTTTTTCTTCTAAGTCTTTTTCACAAATCAACTCTCTGGAAAATGTATGGGGCTCTTAATTAATTAATGAAGTTTCATAATTCAAGAGCTTCTTAATTTGAAAGCTTGAAACTCAAAATACAATAAATTGTAATTGATAACATAGCAACCAATGCTCATGCAAAAACCAAGCACTCCAAATTGAGAAGATTCAACTCAAAAAAAAGTCAAGCCTTCAGTTAACTGCTTGTCCTTGATGTGGGTGCCCAAGTTTTCTCAAGTTAACTTTGCCAACATCAAACATATTTCCAAATAAAAGCAACAATAGAAAATTCTCCAATTGGGCATCCATATTAGCCCAATCACTTTTTGTTGACTGAAGTGATCAATACACATCAATTTCATGCAAACAACATGCAAGATTGATGTCACCAAGGTTATTCTAAATTATCTTGTTATTACATGCAAGTGACATGCAAACACCAAATTCAACATGCAACTAATACCCATTAGATGAAACACTGAGATGTACTATACTGCAAGTTTTTGGAGTTGGAGTGTTCTGTAAGCAATCTCACAAAACTGACATGCAACAACATGCAAGGTCATTTAACTAACATGCAACAACATGTCATACAAGTCCATAGGAGTGACATGCAACAACATGCAAGCATGTGCAAGTGACATGCAATAGCATGCAAGGACATGCAAGTCTATATGAGCAACATGCAACAACATATAAGTACATGCAACAACATGCAAGTACATGTAAGTGACATGCAAAAACATGCAAGTCTATGCAAGCTATTCTAACCACATGCAAGTAATATCCAATTCATGCATCTCTAACACTGTAGTTAACTCCAACATTATATCCATGCAAGGTGTCTCAACATTATCCACTCATGTACATAAAAAAGCACAACTCCAAGTCTAAATATAAGTCCCCATGAAAAGGGGATGTCCAAGTTTAACTCCCACTCACTAAGAGTTATCAAACTCTCAAAATAGACTTAGGAGAAGTCAACAAAGTCTTCATGGCTCCCAACTCAAAGTGGACGCCCAAGTTTAATTTTATCCAATTAGGAATTAATTACAAAAGTCAAAGTGATATAATTAATAAATAATTAATCTCTCAAAGTCCTAATGTGTTGGGGAGCTCATTCCAAGAAATTTGGAGACACATGAATTGGTTAGGATTGCAATGGCAACTTATCCCAACAATATATAGTGCAATCAATTGATAATGATGATTGGTATGTTTATTTGGTCTTTTATTTATTGAACAAGTGTCCCAGCCATTTGAATTCTACCCATAGAAGAGCTTTACACATTGAGAGAAGAAACTTCATGATAAAATTAGGGATTGTATGTCAAAGAAAACATGAGGGAATATACTTGTTATGTTTGAACAAGGATGAGGCAGCTCAAGTGTTGAAGTATTTTTATAAAAAAAATTTGGTACAGGACATGGTTTATATTTTCTACAACACATCAAATATTCAAGGATAATTATTATTGGTCACATTTTTTTAAGGATACACATGCACATGCTTATAATTTTCATACATGTCAAGTTTTAGCTTATAGAGAAAGGAACCTAACCATGCCTTTGCAACCCATTATTGACGTCCATCCCTTTGCCCAATGGGGACTTGATTTTATTGGTGTTATTAACCCTCATTCTTCTACAAGACATAATTTTATACTCATATCTATGTATTATTACACTTGGTCAAGGATAATTATTATTGGTCACATTTTTTTAAGGATACACATGCACATGCTTATAATTGTTATACATGTCAAGTTTTAGATAATAGAGAAAGGAACCTAACCATGCCTTTGCAACCCATTATCGATGTCCATCCCTTTGCCCAATGGGGACTTGATTTTATTGGTGTTATTAACCCTCATTATTCTACAAGACATAATTTTATACTCATATCTATGTATTATTACACTTGGTGGAATAAATATCATCCATACAAGAATATATCACTAACATTGTGATCAAGTTCCTTGAAGAGCACATCATTATGAAGTTTAGGATTCCCTTTTGCTTTGGTGTGTGATATTGGCCTAGAATTTTCTTCTATTTAGTTTTCCTAATGGGAATATGACAATAAGGTAATTCCCAAATTCAGTTATAATTATTATCCTCCAAGAAATGGTCTTGTTGAGTCTAAAAATATGAATTTTCTTGATGTGATAAAGAACATCTTAGAAAACATCTTAGGGAATGATAAACAATGTTAAAATTTTCTTTATGGTCAGATATAACTATGATTACATCTTTGTTGGGTACATATCCATATCACCTAGTGCATGGTCAAGAACCAACCTTTCCAATTGGTCATAGGATTACTACTTTGCAATTCATAAGAGATTACTTGGGAGTTAATTATAAAGTTGTAGCTAGATTGTTAAACTTGATGAAGCTTGAGGAAAAGAGAGGTATTACCTTACAAAACTTTAGCAAACATGGAGTGATTAAGAAATTGTTTGAAAAAAGAGTGAGATTTAAGAATCTTAGATAGATAACTTAGTTTTACATTGGTACAAAGCACATGAGAGAAGGAGAACATGGTAAATTTGATAACCTGTGGCTTTGCCTTTTTAGGTTTATGATATCCTTGGAGAAAATACTTTTCAGTTGCATACTTTGATTAAAGAAACCATTCCATTACCTATAAATGGATAGTTTTTTAAACATTATTTTCATGCCTAAATAATTTTGAATCCCTACCTTATACATAGTTATTTTAGTTTATTATTTTGTATGCTAAAGTTAAATGTTTTGTGTTGGTTTTGGTTAGTTTTTTTTTAGTTTGTTACTATTTTAGATCGGTTTGTTTTTTGATGAGGCTTAACACTACCTCATGAACTTCTTGGAAAAAGTAACCCTTTTTCTTTATTTAACTCTTTTCATGTGGAAACTAATGTTTGTATAGAGATTATTATTTGTTTGAAAATAGAAATAAAGTGCATATTTTGGTTTGGCATTAATTGTCCAATGAAATTGAATTGTTGACAATGTGTTTTTATCAAAGTCATTTTTTTGACAAAGTCGAGCATTTTTGGTGGTTTTTGAAGAAGAAGGTTCTTAGCTCCAGGACCTCCTACTCTTTTAGTGTCTTGATTATCTATAGAAATTTTAAAATATAGGGACAACCTTGATAATTTCAAAAGTGTCAAGCTTCAGAGAAAGTAGGGTTGCAAGCTTTAAAATCTTCAGTGTCAAAGAGGAAATAGATCTAGTAGCAGAACTCCAAAAGGTCATTACTTGTTCCCTTGCATGCAACAATCAATCGATATATCCATCAATCATCATCTAGTACATTACTAATAAGGAATAACTCCTAGTGCAGCAAACCCTAGTGGGAGTAGTCATTTTGGAAAATTTCTCCCACATTTTATGTTTAAACACTCTCCTATAATGATTGATTAACAAAATTATGTATTTACTTTTCGATTGAACTGGGACAACAATCTAAATTTTTTCATGATGTCGATCCATAGGAGTATTTGTAGAAATTAAATAGATATAGAATTATGAAGATAGGGCTATAACAAAAGTGGTAGATGTTAAGCAATTTCTTGTTAACTTTGTACACAAACTTTGTTATCTTTTAGTATAGACTTGAGAAGTAAAAATTTTATGTTTCTTTGTTGATCTTGATGAGTATAAGATATTTTTACATATGTTTCTATGAGTTATAATATTTTCATGTGATTTATTGAAAAATATTCCATTTCTCTAGGGGATTTGGCCACTCAAATCTAGATGAAGAGAACAAGTGTTTTGTAGATAAGTTATTTTGTTATTTATTGCATTCATGTGTTAAATCAATCTTTGTTCCCTATCTTTTCTTCACACTTTTTTCACCTATACATCATTTCATATTTTTGAATCATTGTGTGTGAGAGTATTCTTTGCTTTGAATTGTTTTAAAAATTTCAAAAAATCATAGAAAGAATATTGAGAGTATTCCTTTCTTTTGGCTATTAAATTTCTATAAAATCACTAAACTTCATATTTAATAGTTGTTGTTTTCTTTCCAACATAATATTTGAGTTATTATAATAGTTTATATTTAATTAGCCTTTATTTCAAGCATAAGCATCTCTTTTAAATAGTTTAGTTGCAGTTGGCTCTTTGATATTAGTTATAATTTATTTAAATCATTCCTTTAAATTAAATTAATTTAAGTAGGCATATGTGCAATTTTACTTTAAGAAGGTAGAACTCCTAGGTGAAGATTCCCAAATGACTCTATTGTAGATAACCTTTGAACACCACCCAAGAAATAACAAGATGATTATTTATTAAAGTGAAGAGGACCACAATAATACTTTATCACGTTTTGGTGTTTTAGTTGGGGAATGCTATTTATAGGTGTTACTAGGGTCATCGTGTGGTAATCCATGTCCAGTAGTTTGTTAGTAAAAGAAGTTATATTGTGGATACACCTTTATCCTACATGGTTAGGAAAAGGGATTCACATAGTAGGTTTAAAACAAAGAACCCCCAACCCCAAAAACCAACAAAAAAACTTTAGGGGAAAGTAGTTTTAGGAAAGCAAGATCATAAATAGTAGCTTGTTGATCAACACGAACCTGAAACTTCTTATAAATCCCCAAAAATTAAACAACCAAGAGATTTTATTCTAGAGGGAATAATGGACAATCATAATCAATGAGAAGAGAGAAGGGTGGAGAGAACATTCACCTATCTAATCAATTTAAACTTTGATGATGAAGCTCCTTTGAAAAGAATCTCTCCTTCTACCCTAATCATCTTCTAAGACATGGACTTTGAGGACTCTAATCAATTTATATTTGAACTCAAGGTCCTCTATCAAACCTATGACTATAAAGTGATAATAAAAACTTAAACTATTTCCCTCTACATTGAAAGACTTGCCAATGTATTGGTTCATGGAACTGACCTCCGAGTCCATTAACTCATATGGGAAGAGATGGAAATGATATGTTTGGACAAATAACAAGACTACTATTAAGTGAGGGATAGAAAGGAGGTACTTTTCCATCTAAAATAGAAAGATAATGAGAGTATGGAAGATTATCTAGGCCAGTTCCTCTTTGTACTAAGATGTTGTGGAGATGTGTTAAGCCCTAAGCTCATTAAAAAATATTCTTGGGAGATCTAGATGAAGAACCAAGACGAGCCCTTGACCTTATGGGAAAATGGGATGTCACAAATTTAAGTCTAATATAAATCTTTGAATTGTGTAGAAATTATTAAAGAACAAGAGGTAGGATTCAAAAATCTAACCTGATATAGGGAAATAACAAAATAAGACAACTGATGGAAGATCTTGCAAACTTAAAAATAGATATTCTAGTCCAATTGAACACCATTCTAGATGGGATGCAAGACAAGAATAAAAACACATAAATCATTTCTATTTACTATCCTAGGTGTAGGAACAAGTATTTTTTTAGAGAATTCCCCTTATATAAAATAGACATTTGTTAGATTTGTGATAAAATCCATCCCACAGACTAGTGTGAGATACTACAAGTAATTAAAAATTCTAAGAAAAAGACTCATGTTGAGGAAGAATTAAACTACATGGGACAAAGATAGGGTGGAATTTTCTCATATATTCATGCCTCTATCAATCTTCTTGGCACCCACCTATGAACTAGAATAACAACCCTTGGTTTGCACCATGTCCCAATCCTCAAGCATCATAGTAATGGGGAACTTATTCTCAGGGACCTCAAGAATGGACTAATCAATCTTGGTTTAGTTTCCAATGACCTAATCAACCACAGTAGTCATGGTAACCTCCTAATGCAACACCTCATTAGAATCAATCATATAATCAATTCTACTAAGGATCATGGCACATGTAGAACCAACATTAGACCTTGCTACCCCCACTTTAAAACATATAGATATCAAACTCAAATAGATATAGTGAGGTAGCCTCAACTTATTTCCAACCCATAGAAATTTCTAAGAATAATAGACAAGTTGCTTCTATCTAATCCACTAAGTAGGAAAACATGGTTGGGATTAATGTCATTCACTATAGAATTATTCAGCTCTAATTAGGAAGAATTCTTCACAAACCTTCTCATCCAACTATAATAGAGATCATACAATGAGGAGGTAATATTCCCTAATAACACAATGGAACCCATCAACTTGAGAGCTTAGTTTGCTTCTAGATCCACCTCAGAGTGCTCATTTGGATGCCCTTAAAATTCACCTCTCAAAGCTACTTCAAAGAATCCCTTTAGAGGACCTTCAGATTTTCCTCCTAGAGCTACTCTAGAGCATTCCTCCAAAGGCCCTTCAAAGTCACCTCCTAGAGCTACTCTATAGCATTCCTCCAATGGCCTTTCAAAGTCATCTCCTAGAGCTACTTCGAAGCATTTATTTGAAGGACCTTCAAAGTCACCTCCTACAACTACTCCAGAGCATTCCCCTGGAAGCTCTTTAAAGATTCCTTTTGAAGTTACATTAGATAATCCCTCTGGAAGCTATTTAAAGTCCCCTTACAAAGCCATTCTATAACCCAACTCTAGGACAAATAACAATGTAACATATAACACTCTTTTAGAGTTATGAGCTAAACCTATTCTAGAGCATGCCCCATTTCTTGAAAGACTAAAAACTACTATTCTAAGGCCTCCTTTCGAACATGTACCCTTGACCAAGTCTAGCCTCATTTGAGAATTAAAAAGGATAAGCACTGAAGTCCCTCTACTACAAGACATTAAGGAGATTCATGAACTCAACCAACTTGTTAAACATCTCTATATAAAGACCCCAAGAGGAAAAGGAAGCAACCCAATACTATCCAAGTATAAGGTCATTTAGCTAATCTTCCATTAGGAAATATTCTTCCACCTAAATACAATAATCTAGATAGCCTTTTGATTACCATACCTATAGAAGGTATGGAAATTTCTACTACACTAGTAGACTTAGGAGAAACCATCAATGTTAATGACCACTGAGGTCATGGAAACTCTATCCCTCATAGGACTGCAACCTTCAAATACCATTTTACAATGGTTGATCATTTGGTTGCAATTTTAAAAGGTGTTATGGAAAACATCCCTATTATGGTTGAATCCCAAGAATATCCTATTAACTTTCTAATACTCCAATCTCAAACTCTAAAGGATAGTTATGTTGTTATATGGAGCCTAATCAGACTTAGAGGTTAAATTTTCCCCTTTTATCAGTGCAGTTTCTTCCAAATTATTTAACGGGGGAATGCAAGGGGGCAGAGTCCCTCTTGCAAGGCTTGGGGGGCATCCCCTCAACAGGGGCCTAGGGATGGAGCCCATGGTGGGGGTCTAGGGCCAACACCCCAGTGGGTACTACTGGGGGTAGCTCTCTTGGTTGGGGCTCGGGGGCAGCACCCCCATAGAAAAAATTGACTATTATTTCATAAAGGCGTCAGGAGTTATTTTTCTATTGCCCAACATAAAAAAAAAACCTTATTTTGTAATTGACATAAGCCTTGATAAAAATAGCTAAGGGTAAGGGTTTCCGTTGATATTGTATTGTAGCATTTGCAGTGGTATTGAGTTGCAAGGATTGCTGGTTGTAATTAGTTTGATTTGTTGGGTAATAATATTGGACTCTCTATTGGTGGATGTAACCCGAGTTTGGGTGAATCACATTAAAAATTGTCTCTCGATGTTATTATTTCTATGTATTTTTCATTCCTCTGTTTAATCTTTATTTGCATTTAATTGATATCTTCTACATGTAATTCCTAACAAGTTATCCCCTAATCCTAGGTAGACCATGGTTAGAAATAATCACTACTCTTATTGATTGTAGGTTTGGGGGATGATGATTTTAAATGGGATTGATGTTAAACAATTATCTTTATATCTCCAACCAAACCATCCCTAATTTTCAATAATTATGTTTGGGTGGATGAACCTAATCAAATTAGTAGCTAGGAAAACACAACCTCCTTAGACATGGTCATCATAAAGTAGTGTGTAGAAGAACTATAAGAAGATCTAATTTTATATGATGACCTAGAAACAAATAATGATACAAGTTCTAATGAGGAAGAGGATATTTAGTTTTGGATTCAACATAGTATGGTTGAGTTTTCTCAATACAACTTAAGAGATTTACTTAAAGTGTTTCACTATCCTTTGTCCAATGTAATTTCAAAAGGTGATAATTTATTTAAGGACATGACCACTTTTCATATATTGCAACCTCATTATTATTCTCTAAATACACTAATGAATGAAACTAAGGAAATCTTGTCTAACCTATAATAAAACAACTTTCACAATAGAATATTATAATGGGAAATATGATTCAAATACTTGTTAATAATATTCCACTTCGTGGGGGAATCCTCCTAATCCACTTCGATGGGGATGCATCCAATAGTCTTGAATAATAACACAATACTCAATGTGATGATAATAACTAACCTCTACCTCCTATATATACCATACTTATGCCATGGATGCCACCTAGGCCAACCTAATTACCTATATAAGACTATATTAATAATTATATAACTTAACTAAGATCTAATGTAGCCACAAGCTGACTACTTATAACCATATACACACTATAGGCTTAAGAGTGTAGCATGCCCCCCACCTTTACTAAATGGTGTCCTCAACATTGATCAATTGTGGTATATTTTGCATAAAATATTCATCTTCCCATGTCATAAATTTTACTAGAAAATAGTTTAATTTAATGAGGTACTTTGGGATTGTCCATGTCCTTGGCTTCTTCATGTGTGTATGTAAAATTAACTTTAGCTCCAAGATATGTCTTCCCTCTACATCTATATTAGGTAGCACTATTTATGTTAGAATATTTCATTGATCCATTTGCCTCTTCATTTTGTCTACTACCTTTTCCTTTTTCTCATTTAGACTAAATGGCAATTCTTGCTAGTATTGATGTTTTTCTTCCATTTATCTAACATTTTTGTGTACCTTTAATAAAGAGGTAAAGGGTGGTAGATGGTACCCTAGCATTGACTTGACTAGAATCCCCTTTAGGAGAATCCATTTTTAAATTCTCCAAGTAGTGGTAGTGCATGGAAAGATGTTATTGGTTTGAATTCTCCTTGTTTTTCCTTTTTTTCTTCATTTCTTTATCCTCTTCCCCCCTTCTTCTCCTCCTCCTCCTCCTTCTTATCCTTCTCCTCGTACTTCTTGTTCTTTCTCTTGTTATTCTTCTTCTTCTTTTTCTTATTCTTCTTGATTTTCATCGTCATCATCATCATCTTCATTTTCTTCTTATTCTTATTCTTCTACTTCTTCTTGCATAGTCTTCATTTGTAACAAGTTATGAGATCTCATTTGTAATAGGGAATCCATTTTCCTTGATAATTCATTGATATCCATCTTCACCGATGAAATATCTTCCTTAACCTTGATTATTTCCTCATGCATATCATTAGTATAAGTCTCCTTACTTTTTGTATCCTCCTTTTCTAGAGATTTTCTAGGTATGACAGGATTCTTTTTGCCTCTTGTGGTTGGCCCTGCCATGATGGTGAAAATTAATTTTTCAATAAATCACACAAAACAAGTCCAATTAATCTAAAATTTTTACTATAACTTACCAAGGATTAGATCTCACTTCCCAAAAAAATCTCCAAGAAATTTGTTAATTTGCGGCCTTGAGAATGAAATTGGTGGAAACCCTAATTTAAGAATAACTTCCTCAAATCTGATCTAAATTCCTCCAAATTAAAAATGTAGATTTAATAATGCACCCTTCTTCAATCATCCAAAAATTAGGAAAAAATTCATTGAATTTCAGCCCTAGGAGTGAAAATTGTGGAATCCCTAATTCTCTAATAACTCCCTTAATTCTACTCCAATTGACCTCAAATATGGATTGTAGTAGCTTCAATATGTCTTTGAGAAACCATCCAAAAATCTTTAAAATATTAACAAAAATTAGAGATATAGGCACTTCCCAAAATGACGTCCAGAATTTTAAAAAATTGAATTATTTATTTTCCTTCACGGTGCCAAGATCATGCTCTGATACCACTTGTAATGAAACAACTTGCAGAATAGAAGAATACAATGGGAAATATGATTCAAATACTTGATAATAATATGCCACTTTGAGGGGAATGCCTCCAATAGTCTTCAATCAGAATGTAATACTCAATATGATGATAATAACTAACCTCTACCTCCTATATATACCATACTTGTGCCAATGATGCCACCTAGGCTAACCTAACTACCTACATAAGAATATATTAATAATTATATTAAATAAGAGCTAAGGTAGCCACAATCTAAATACTCATAACCATATACACACTATAGGATTAGGGGTGTAGCATTACCATCCTAGGACAAAACAAATAATGGTCCTACCTAAGAAGACTTTGAACATAAACAATTGGATAATTGATCAACAATAACTTAAACCATTTGACATCCTCATTTACTATATGGTGAACCTATAATAGAGTATCCCACTTGTGGGATGGGGCAAAAAAATTGAACCCAAGGCACCTAAAAATGAAAAACAACTTCAAATGAATGTACTTTGACCTTCAAATGAAGTTGGGGACCTTTGAATGAAGGTCCCTTTTTATTATTTTTTAGTGTTTCACATTAAAAAATAGAAGGTACCTTCGAACAAAGATCCTTAAAATGTCATTTTTTCTACTCATTTTTTTCTCTGAGGAAATTTTGGTTTTGAAGCATGGGTTGCACCATCAAACTGAGTCATTTGGACATGACATTTTTGTAGGATTGTATCCCTCATATTAAGCTTTCCAAAAAGTATGATTTTGAATATATTTAATTTAATTATTATATTTAATTTGTATTTTCTAGCGAACATAGGTTTTTCAAAACATTAAGGTCTCTATTCCACACATGTGGAAAAATAGAAAAATAGAGAAAAAATTTCTAAAAAATATCTTTACACTAGGTATTGATGTACTTGTTTCAACAAAAAAAGAAGTTAATTTGGATATATACAAAAAAAAGTTATGCATTATGGAATAAAACTATGTCTAAATTATAATTACTCTCACATAAAAATTAATAATAAATAAAATATTCAACACAAAATTTTGAAATAATATATGCACACTAGATATTGGTGTTACCAATCTATGTTTAAGAATTTATAATTTTATCCTTTTTTTTAAAATGTTATGCATTAGAATAAATGTTACTTTTTTTAAATATTATTTTTGATTAAGATGGTAAAACAAGTTTTGAAGGGGCCCTAAAACCCTTTACAAAAAGCAAATGAACAATAAAAGCATATCTAAAACACAACAAAATGTTCATCTCAGCAAACCACTACAAAGTAACCATAACAGGAAGCAACTTACACCACCCAAGGCAAAAAGGAGAATAATAGCCCAAGAAATAACCCAAGACCCCTATTACATTTTCTTGAGAATTTATGATGCTTCTAGTTCTTTCTAGTATAAATTCTCATGCAACTTCACAAACTCCAGCAAATCCTTCTTTTCCTTAAAGGTTTTCTTCTTACTAGCTCTAGTTCTTGTATTGGGCTCTTCCTTTCCACTCTTCTCCCCTGGAGTGACATTGTCATTAGTGACATGAATAATGTTGCTCTCCTATAAATCCTTCAACTTTTCGGTAAGAATTTTGATCCCTGTGGCACTATTTTGAATGGTACATTTACTCACTTGGACAACCTGGTTGAGATTTCCTTTAATGGCCATGAGTTCCTTCTCCAAATTGGCAAGTCTCACATTATGATCTTGTTTCCATTTTTCCTATTCATCCAAGTTAACCATAATATCACCTTTCATATCAGATAGTTTTCTTTTTCAATTTTATCCATCTTGGGAATTGCTTCCCAACCCTAAATAATGCTCATGTCATCCTTCTCAACCATCTAAACTTGACCACCTATTTTCTTCTATATTACAACCAATTTCATAATGAGCCTGCTAATTTCAATTAAAACTAGTTGGTCATATTTTGTTGGGATGAAACAAATTCCTTGACTATATTCAGGACCTCAGGTAAATCTTCTTTAGAGGATGCATTAGCAACAAGAATAGAGAAATCCCTAGGGATATTCAGAGTACGGTTTGAAATCCATAGGAAGGAAAGCCCAATTGATGGTTTAGGTATATATTGGATTTCCCTTTCCTATTCACTCTTTGATCCTCAAATTGGCCTCCCTCTCGTCCTTTAAAAAACAAGTTATTAAAAATTATGTAAAAAATTTCACAAATTATTTTTTAAAATTAAAAAATATATATTTAAAATCTACATTTAA
Source organism: Cunninghamia lanceolata (assembly GCA_027924645.1). Classification (NCBI taxonomy): domain Eukaryota; kingdom Viridiplantae; phylum Streptophyta; class Pinopsida; order Cupressales; family Cupressaceae; genus Cunninghamia; species Cunninghamia lanceolata. Next base: position 11,484,648 of record BSBN01000108.1, read on the forward strand.
AATCTAAAAAATTAGTAGTTCACATCATCTTCAAATTCTTAATTATTTAGTTGCTATAGGTGACAGAAAATAAAAATTTGGTTAAAAATGTTGATTTCAATATAAATTATTTTTCCCAAGGCTACATGATATGAAGGGGATTCATCCTTAAATATTTGTACCCATCATATCTACACCAATGATGTAAGGCTAGTAAAACAACCATAATGCAGACTCAATCTTGCATTAAGAGAGGTAGTTAATATTGAAATAGAAAAAATCTTGCACCTATAGGATTCATATATCCAATTTCAGATAACAAATGGGTGTCACCATTCATTGTCGTTCCAAGAAAGTATGGAAAATAGAAAGTCTTTTTGGATTACAAAGAACCTAACAAGGAAACTTATAAGGACTACTTTCCCTTTCCTTTTATTGATCAAGTTCTCAACAACCTAGCTAGGAAAACTTAGTTTTCCTTCTAGATGGATTCAATGGTTACGAGCAAATCTAGGTATCTCTAGAGGAGCGATCTATAAAACCGCATTACTTTCCCATTGGGAACCTTTTCCTAAAAAATCATTCCTTGTGGACAAAGTAACATGTAAACCACCTTCCAATGAGTTACACTTGTCATTTTTGTAGAGCTAGTGAACGATTGCATGGAGATTTACATGGATGATTTCACTATCCATGGAAAAAGTTTTGATGAAGCCCTTCAAAACTTAGGTAAATTCTTAAATGATGGGAAGAACATTAGTTATCTCTTATTCATGAGAAATACTTCATCATGGTTAATCAAGGAATTATCTTGGGCCATCACATTTCTACTGAAGGCATAAAGGTAGACCTAAAAAAGATAGAAGTCATAATGCAATAAGAGCCTCCAAAAACTCAAATGGATGTTAGAAGCTTCTTGGGTCAAATGGGTTACTACAAAAGATTCATAGAGAACTTAAACTAAATTGTGACCCCAATTTTCTCCCTCCTTTAGAAGGATACTAAGTTTTCTTGGAACAAAGAAATGCTATAAATCCTTCAAATTAATTAAGGAAACACTAATCTCTACTCCACTTTTGTGTGGCCCTAATTGGAATTTTCTATTTTACATTTATGATGATGCCTCAAATGATGGCATAGGTATAGTTCTTAGTCAAGAAGATGAAGGGGGAGTATGGAATTTATTTCATCAATAAAAACTTGACCCCCATTGAATGGAATTATACCACCATAGAAAGGGAATTCTGGTGCAGTCATGGATGGAGGGTCCTAAGAAGAGACTATCCAAACCATGCAGCTAGAGTAAACACAATGGAAATAACATAATACAATGGAAGATTCAAATGCTTAATATATTAGATAATCACAATGCTTATATGTCAGCAACATGCGGGTGACAATCAAAGGGCTCACATGCCTGCTTTCCGGGTTATAACAAAAATGAAAGATAGGGCATTAAGGTGCCTCCTAGAACAAAACTCTTCCTCTAAACTATCATAACTACTAACTAACTTCCTAATGTATCTAAGATATGTATATATATCATCTTCAAGCTCATAGAATCCTCCATGTCAACCTTAAGAGGTTTTAAGCTCCAATGAATGATGAAACGTATAGAAACATGTAGGTTAGCCTACAACACATGGCATTGTTCTGCAAATGAATGAAACTTGGTGTAGACCTCAAGGAAGGTCTATTTAGTCCTTATGTTCTATGTATGATGTTCCATTAGGCTCTGCAAGTCATGGAAGTGCTCCGCAAACCTTATGTTCTCAAAAAACTGCATGAATGCTCTGCTTTGTGAAAGTCGATGGTCTTCTGGTAGCGATAACTTTATGTAGACAAATCCAAATCTCTTGAATCTGAGTCTGATGTAGTTGGCATGGCATAGAAGCTAAATCTTGCTCCGCAAGCTTTGAAATGAAGATACAGTAAAATGCAGTAGAAAATCTTGAACTACAAATTACTAAACTACAACTGAAATCAAAGAAAAGAAAAGAATGCAAATATTTTTGGTTGATGCAAGATTGCTCTATAACTTAGGATGCTCCTACATCAGATACCCAAGGTTGTTGAAAAAGTGAGTCCCTCACTTTGTTAGGGCTAGAGGAAAACCAAGGTGGTCTACCTCAGCCTGAGAAATACATGATGAATCTTCTTCCATTCTTCCTTTCCATTTTACCAAATGCTCTTTATATTTCTTGCCTCTGGTACTGCATCCAACTCTACTATCCAAAATTTGCTTTGTCTGCTCTAGTTGTTGTGGTAACTGATTCTTTAAACCATCTTTAATGTTGTCACTTTATTCTCCCTCATGATATTGATATAGGTCTACAATGTTGAATATATGTAATATACCAAATGTCTTCGGTAACTCAACTTCATATGTATTTCTTGAATCAAACTTCTTAAGAATCTTACATGGCCCAAACTTCTTCATCTTCATCTTGTTGTATGTCCCCACTAAAAATCTCTCATTTCTTAGATATACCATTACTTCATCTCCAACTAAATATTTTTATGTCTCCTCTTCTCATTTACTTGCTCCTTATAATTATTATTCATCTCCTCCAAATGCTTTCTGACCTAATTATGTACTATCTCCATGTATCCTGCAAATTCTTCTCCTCTATACTTCTCTTGTTCTCCATACTGATGTCTCTCAGCTGTGCAACTCCTCTAGGTTTCACTCCTATCACAACTTCAAATGGTGTATTCCCTGTGTTTCTATTCACTGAACTATTGTATGCAAACTCTGCTTGTAGTAGAATTAGATTCCAATTCCCTGCTTTGTCTCCTAAACATCTCAACAAGTTACCCAAACTCCTATTTACCACTTCAGTTTGTCAATCTATCTATGGGTGAAATTTTGAACTGAACTTTAGGTCTATCTTCATCTTCTTCCATAATTTCCTCCAAAAATATCTAATGAATCTTGTATCCCTGTCTGAAACTATACTCTTAGGTAATCCATGCAATCTCACAATCTCCTTGAAAAATAGGTCAGCAACATGCACTGCATCATTTGTCTTCTTACAAGGAATGAAATGTATCATCTTTGAAAATATAGAATCATATCCCCTCTATGTTCTTAGCAAACCTAATATGAAATCCATGCTTATATCTTCCCAAGGTCTCTCTGGTACTGTCAAAGATTTGTACAAACCAATATTTTGACTACTCCCCTTTGCAACTTGACATATTTTGCAACTCTGAACAAATTTCCTTACATCCTTATATATATGAGGCTAAAATTAATGTTCACTTACCAAATCTACTATCTTGCCAATGCTAAAATCTCCTACCAATCCACCACTATGTTTCCCCTTTATTAAGTTATCTCTCATTGAACTCCTAGGTATACATAACTAATTTCCTTTGAACAACATATCCTCCTGAATGAAATAATCTAACCACTTACTTCTATATGTCACAACAGGTTCCTTACATGCTTTTCATAGTTCTGCAAAATCAAGGTCCTCTTCATATATATGCTTAAGTTCCTCAAATCCTAATACTTCTACCCTCATCTTTGTCAACAAACTCCTTATGCTCAATGCATCTACAACTTTATTTGATTTTCCACTTTGGTACTTCAATATACATGTGTAACTCTACATGAATTCTACCCATCTCATATGTCCCTGATTCAACTTTCCTTGACTATTCAAATATTGTAAAGCCTGATGATCAGTGTACAACACAAATTCCTTAGGTAAAAAGTAATGTCTCCACTTCTTCAAAGCTTGAATTATGGCATAGAACTCTTGATCATAAACTGAATATCTTCTCCTTACATCATTCAACTTCTCACTGAAATATGCTACTTGTCTCCCTTCTTGACTTAACATTGCTCCTATTGTATTCACACTAGCATCACAATCAATTTGAAATACTTTGTTAAAATTTGGTAATGCTAGCACTAGTTGCTCTGTCACTTTCTGCTTCAATAATTCAAAACTCTTATTTTCTCCTGATGTCCACTTGAAATCCTTCCTATCACCTCTCATTGTATCTATCGTAGGTGTGCATAATGTATTAAATTTTCTAATGAACTTCTGGTAAAAACTTTCTAATCCATGAAATGATCTTACCTCTCCAGTGTTCACAGGTGTTGGCCACTCAACAATTGTTCTAACTTTCTCAAGGTCCATCTTCAATCCTTTTGTAAAAATCACAAATCCCAAATATACCAATTCCTCCTTCATGAAAATACACTTATTGATGTTTATCAGCAATTTCTCTTCTCTCAACCTCTGCAATACTTGACTAATATTCCACAAATGTTTCTCCTTTGTCTTACTAAAAATTAGAATATCATCCAAGTATACAATAACAAACATACCCAAGAATTTATTCAAACCCTCATTCATCAATCTCATGAAAGTACTTGGTGCATTAGTTAATCCAAAGTCATCACTAACCACTCATACACTCCTTCATTTGTCTTGAATATAGTCTTCCACTCATCTCCTTCTCTGATTCTGGTCTGATGGTATCCACTCTTCAAGTCTATCTTTGTGAAATATTTTTCTCCACTCAAATAGTCCATAATGCCATCCATCCTTGGTAATGGAAATCTATACTTAACTATAATCTTATTGATTTCTCAGGAGTCTGTACACATCCTCCATTCTCCATCTTTCTTTAGTGCTAGTACTGCAGGTACCGCACATGGGCTCAAACTTTCTCTTATCAATCCTTTCCGTAACAACTCTTGTATTTGTCTATTCAGCTCCACATTCTTTATTGGTGTCATCTGGTGTACTTCTTTGTTAGGAAAACTAACTCCTGTTATAAGGTCCATATGATGACTAGTACTTTGGATTGGTAGCAATCCTTCAGGCACATTATCTGATATGATATCTTGGTACTCTGTCAATAATCTAGTTATTTCCTCTGGCGGTGGTTCTTCTCTTTTTCTAGTAACAGTTTCTACACTTAGGGCTTCATACTTCTTTGGAATCAAAGAAAAACACATATTCTCATGTCTCAATCCATCCAAAAATTTCCTTCCATCAACCAAATAGATTCTAGCATTTCCACATACTTCACTTTAGGCTCATCTTCTAAAGGTATCAAGATATGTTTCTTCCCATTAGATGTTATAGTATAAGTATTCTTCCTTCCATCATGTATTGCCTTTCTATCATACTACCATGGCCTCCCCAACAATATATGACATACATCCATCGGCATAATATTAGACAATACCTCATCAACATAAGATCCTATATGAAACTTCACCAAACATTGTTCACTCACCAGTACCTTGTGCTCATCTTGAATCCATGCTATCTTGCAGGGTTTCAGATGTTTCAATCTCTCCAAGTTTAGCTTAGTCACCATCTCCTCTGAAACCAAATTATCAATACTACCACTATCAATGATAACCTTACAACATTTACCTCCTGATTTACATCTTGTTCAGAACAAACATTTCCTTTGCGGTGGTTCCTTAGTTCTCTCTGCTTGAAATAGTGCTCTCCTCATGACTAATGGCTCTCCTTTCTCTAACTTTCCCACAGAACTAGGTGATCTAATAGGTTCTTCCTCCGCATAAGTTGCTCTTGCACTGTTCTCTATCCTTTTTCCTGTACTCCCTTGATGACATTCAAATGCTCTGTGTCCTTCTCCACACTTGAAAAAAGTTCCTCTAAATGTTCTTTTGTCAAATCCTCTTTCATCCCTCTAGTGTCCTTCATTGTGGTAATAATTATGATTCCCTCTGCTACTGTAGTAGAAATTCCTATCATCCTTATGGTATGAATTGTTATCTCTATCTTCCTTCTTGTATGGACTACTTTCCTTATTTTAGTCCACATAAGGTCTTTCTCCTCCGTAATATGTTCTACCTCTTTGAAATTTGCCTCCTCTACCTCTTTATCTCTGCTCATGCCTCTTATTCAAGTTGTCTTCAAATTTCAGTGCAAACTGATATGCTTCTTCTACTGTTATCATCCTCACTAAACTTAGTTCTTCTTGAATATTCATCCTCAATCCATTTATGTATCTTGCTACTTTCTCCTTGCTTCCTTCACTATGTCCAGTCCTTATGATCATCTTATGAAATTCTTTAGTGTACTCCACAAATTTCTCCTTTTGTCTTAGGTTTTGTAATCTCTTCAACAATTCTAACTCATAGTCAATAGGTATGAACTTATTCTTCAACTTTATCTCCATCCTATCCCACTTTATGGTCTTCTCCTTTCCTATTTCTATCTATTGATAACTGAGAGGGGGGGGGGTGAATTAGTTATCCTAATAATTCAACTTTTTGTGCTTTCTTAATAGTTAATGCAACATCAGATCAAATAAGCAAGCATAATCATGAAATGGAAATAACACCAATACACATGACATAAGGATTTTGACGTGGAAACCCTGTTAAGGAAAAAACCACGGGGTGATTAACCCAAGATATTATTCTCTACTAGAAGAATAGAAGATACAAAATGGCACTTGCTAATTAGGGCTTACTACCCGAGCACACTGCTCACAAGAGGCTCACTGCCTACAAAAAGACTTACTGTCTATAACAAGAAAACTTGAACTAATGAGAAGCATCCACCCATGCTGAAGTTTAGTTTCGGTTAAGCTCAATAGACTGATCTGCTGCACTTCATTCTTACTCTCCTTAAGTGTTGCAGTCCTCTTACATTCCAAACCTATTTTTCTACTTTTTATTCTTCTACTTTTATTCGCACTTCAAAATATACTTCACACACACTTTCTCATCTAAATCCATCTTGTATATATATCCGCACAAGTGATTTCAACACTTTTCAAGTCGGCATCTAGAATAGTCAATATTATCTCAAACTCTAGTCTGTCGGCTAAAACCTTGCATACCAAGTAATGCGGATCAATAATATGCTTGTAGAAGTCTTCAATCATGTCGGCCAATCATGAATGATACCTTAAGAAACTTAGTCATTAGCAATATCTCTTCCAGATTTGGGTTTGACACTTTGTCGGTATAGTTCTTCCTCTGTCTATTCTGTCAAACAGAAACCCAAAACTTAAGTGCTCATATCTCTTCACCCTTCCATCACCAGAGGCTAAATCCTTGGAATCTATTAGTCAAGGTACTCCTCTTGACTTCACCAAATCTACACTTTACTGAAATACTTCCTCTGAGAGGTCCGGACCTAACTGTCAGACCTTGCTGACTGCTTTGTTCTTGCTTACTGGATCATAACACTCTTTCAATCTGACTTCTGGTAGAGACTCATCATGTCTTGCGGATGTGTGAGATAACCTTTGTTACCATCAATGACAACATTCATGAATCCATATAGTGTCTCTTGCCAACAATCTCCCCCTTTGGCATTGATGGCAACACTTAGTGAAAAATGACTAAGTGTCACACTATACTCCCCCTTAGCTGATGCTCTATTTCTATGTACATTTTCCAAAGCTCCCCCTTAGCTGGATTCCTCATTTTTCACTGCTCATCACTCCCCCTTTGACATCAATGGAAAAGGGTGGGATCCGCACACCAAAATTTTTAAAAATTAAGCTATACTTAGGTAAATAAGTATATCATCCGGTTGTACTCTACATATACATTAGTATATCTACAAAAGTGTTTTTCAATTGTACAACTTCAGTTGCCCAACTCATCTTCATCTTGTCCAAAATTGATATGTGACCACTTAACAGGATTGCAAAAGCTTCTGCCTTCTTTAGATTTGTCGGATCATTTGTCTTGGCTATGTTTTTGATGCAGAGGCATCCACACTAAAACCTTGACATACAGCATGTATGTCTACAACCCATCATCATCATCATCATATTTCCCTTAATACTGTCAGCATCATCATATTTTCTCTACCGACCGATATCCTCCTGCATACAAACCTTCGACCCTTCGTCTGTCAGCAGCATCATCATATTCAGCTATCGGCAGCATCATCACATTCGGCAAGCGCAAACATCCTCCTGACGTTCACTGTTCACCTTACCGCCAAACACTATCTACAGCATCATGATGTTCAACATCATGTTCATCAGCAGGATATAAAATATCCTGTTCCTCCCATATATCCTGATGACGATTATCCTGATGACGATGACGTCATATGCAGCTCCTCCAATATCCTGCTGTCAGCCAAACTTAACATTATCGGCCCACGATGGTTTTATCAACCCGATCTTCTACCTTATGCCGATACGCTCCTCCTCAGCAACACCTGATGATGATCACCCCAATGCACATTCACCTTATGCAATCTACTGCATCATGCTCATCTCCATCTACTCGGATGACGCCTGAAGTAACTGCAGGATATACACAGAAATATCCTGATGATGCCGTTGCGATGGATTTCCAACCTTAACGGATTCTGATCCACCGAACCTCCTGAGGTGACCCGATCCGCTTCCTGGACAACTTTCCAGACTCTAACAACTAGCACGACCTAGCACATGCCCATGCTAGGGTTCTCAACACCTCTTGACTGCGATCCTGCAAACATACATGTGAACACACAGAAAATGCAAACTAAATCCTAAACTATTGTACACAGCCATTCCACCGATTCGACGAATCAACCGGTGGAATGGATCAGTGAATCCATGTAACCACCAAAACAGCAACTCGATTACACAATGGAATCCAAACAGAGAATGGACAAAACAGGATCTCTTTATTGATAAAAGATGCAAGTACAATATTCTGTCTCTCTCTACAATCTAACTCCTCTGCTCAATGTCTAAAACCAACTGATCCTAATACATAAATAGGATTTCCTGCGAGTACTACCACTTGATTCCCAGCGGCTGGGAGCTTCCAAGCGGCTGGGAGGATCCAACCGAACATACAGCATAACAGCTGTCCTAACAACCTACCTAAAAATAGTAAAGTATGGTCAACATGACCTTATTACATGCATTGGTCTTATAAGACCTTCTTGGAAACATTAACAAGACTCAAAACAAACTAACTGCCTCATGGAGGCCAGCTGTCAGGTAGGTGCTCCTACACCAGTTTTGAGCATCACTTAGGGCCTCATGCATGGCCTCCAACTTAGGAATGATTATTCTTCTGATTTCATTTAACCTACTGATTATGTTTTTCTTTTCATTCTCTAGCTTCTTAATTTCATCCAAGACTGCAATAGTCTGACATTCTTCATTTACTATGGATGAGGTAAGTGGATCAAAATTTTGAGAAAGTTTTGTTAGTTTGATCTCCTGTTCTTTCATTTTCTTCTTAGTCTCCATTGTTGCTTTGGACCATGATAGACAAAATTTATATATTTCCCCGCCATCTTTAAAAGCATTTTCTAAGCTCTTTATCCCTATATTCATATTTCTTCTATCATTTGATATTAGACTTAGTACTTCAGAGAATCTTTTATCCAAAAATTCTTTCCAGACCTTCTCCTTAGCTGATTTCTCTAAGGACTCAAAATGAGTGCTGACTGAACTAACAAGAGACTTAAGATTACCTGATGAGGAAGCCGATGAATACTTCAAAAAGGATGGCATGATCTTTTCAAGCACACCGGATGCAGTTTCTATTAGCTCACAGTCTCCCATGTGAGACTTCAGGAGTTTTTCTTTTGCCTTTGCATTAGCAAATGAAGCTATCTTCATTGTTTGTACAGGGGAAAGAGAATCAAAATCAAATGGTCCTAGTAGAAGTTCCGGTTCATCAATTTCCATTGTCTCTTTGTTTAGGAAATCTTTGACAATTTCTGCAATGTCTCTTGCCAGAGACAGGGTTTTCTTTTCTTCTACAGTCTTAGAGCTGTCATCTTCTTTTCCCTTTACTTCTTTTTCTTTCTCCTTTATTCTTTCTTCTCCTTTGGATCCGGAGTTAGCAGGGGAAATCGGAGGAGTAATGTTTGTTTGTTCATGAGCCACCTCTTTCGGAGTAGAGGATTCCAAGCCCTTATCTTTACCTTCACCGATGTCCATTACTTCTTCTGTCATTGCCTCAGTAGATTCTTTTTCAACACTTGTAGCCGAGGGATCAACACCCAAGTCCTCTATAATAGGAATGTTGAATCTTGAGTATGCATTCTGCAAGATTTCTTCTATTTCTTTTACCACTTTATCAATTTCTCCAAGCATGAGCTGATTCATTCTAGTCTTACTCTGGAATTCATCCTTGCAATCTTTGAAGATCATATCCATTTGTTTTGGAGTAATTGAAGGGTAGAGCTGAATAGCTATCTATTCTCTGATTTCTAAGTCATTAGCCTTAGCATTTTCTTTTCTCATTTCAAGTTCCTCTTCCAAACTTTTAGGAATTAGAGAAATTATTTCAATCAAGGCTTTATTGTATGTGTTTAAGTACTTAACTGTGGCTTCCTCCAAGATTTTTCTATCTGCATCATTATATGCATCATAGAATTCTATTATTGGTTACAGGTTCCCATCCATAGTAATAGCTTTGACTACATCATCTAGGGACAGAGTGGGTTTTTCAACAAATTCTTCTGCCTCTGCCACCTTATCTGCACTGGATACTTTCTTCTTCTTCTTCATCTTCTTGATCTCTTCATCAGATTTTGTCTCTTCTTCATCTTTCTGACTAATATAAGACCTTGTGGCCTTTGTCTTAATTCTTTTCTCTACTTTACCAGATGATTTTTCTTCTAGTTTTGATGTCTTTGAGCTCTTGTCAGTGGTAGGAGCGAACCTCTTAGAGGATCTTGTCTGGATGGGGGCTTCTACTAGACCACTTTCCTTTTCAGCACCTTCCTTCTCTTTCTCTGCTCTTTCCACCTTCTCCCTGTTTGCATCAAGTGTTTCTTTTGATATGCAAAATCTTTTGGCAACATTCTCAACTTCTTTTCTTACTTTTCTCTTTATCTCCAGTTGTCTTAACTCCACATGGATCTTCACGCTTAATTCTTCAAAGGTTCCAAACCTTTCATATTTGGGATCCTTTGGTTGACTCAACATGTACTGAACATGTAGCTCCACAATGTTCTCATCCACCTCATACCCCATTGGCATGATCCATACTATTCTTAGTTCCACTGCCTCCATTAGACACTGATCAGTCTCTACCATAAAGCATATTGTGTCTTTGTATTTCTCAACTAGAGATTGGGGAATTCTCTCTCTAGCTTGCATCATGTTCTGAAGGTTTTTGAAGAAACCCCAGAGAGCTAAGTTTTGTGCTTTGTTGTCACCAAGTCCATACAAATAATCCCTGATTTGTATGGTAATCGGTCTGTCATTCTACCATACCCATCCACTGGATCTGAGTAGCTCATTCATAAAGTAGAAGAATAGAGAGAGTATTAGGCCACCAAATTTGAAGGAATTCTTCTTGTCCTTCTTTATCTTTTGCAGGTTTTCCAAGAGTTGGTTTAGAAGGAGCTCGCAAAGGTCGTAGTCTGCATTTTTCCTCAACATTTCATAGGCAGTGTAGATAGCAGTTCCAGGTACTGAATTCTCCCTGCTAGAATGATATATCTTGTAGCCGATGATCATGGATGCAAACTTGACATCCGGATCAGTGATGTCATCTATTGTCATTGCTCTTTTATCAAACCTAGATCCAGTAGCCTCACTTACAGTTAGATTCTTGACCGATTTGAGAATAGGTATACCATCGGATGAGTGCAAACCGGTAACTACCCTAATGGTATCTTTTGTGATCTTGAATGGTCCATTCAACCACATGAAGTTGTCATGTATTCTGCTCAAGACATATCAGACCCATTCGTCCTCAACAAAGCAGGGGAAATGTATACATTGTGCAAAGTGCTTCTCCCAAAGGGCCTTGTATTGGGGTTTGAGCTCAAATGAATCATCTATTAGTTGTTTGTGGTAGATATCCCTCAATTTGGACTCTCCAAATTTTTCAATGTTTGCGTGAATGTAAACCCTAATATCTTTTGTATGTAAGACACCATGTAGAACACTGGAAAATGCTCCTAGGGGATCTACTTCCAAGGATTTGTAGGGATGTTTCTTGAATTTGAGGTGAGGCCTATCAGTGATCTTCACAATATTCAAAGTAGACATCTTTAAAAATATTTGCAGAGAGATATTTAAGAACAGAAAATACCTTTTGCGCCTCTAGGTTTCACGGAGTGAGTCGGATCGATTTCTAGATGAATCGACTTCTGCAAGTCAACTTTGATGGGCTTTGAGGAAATTTGTTATAGAGCTCCTCTTTTCTTCTTCTCAAATGCAGAATGAGAAAATGTTTAATAAGAAGAACCCTTATATTACTCTGCAAACCCTAATACCAAGTTGCAATAAATGCTCGACCTAAGTCATTCCAGTTTGCCTTATTCAGATGACTTGAAGAACCGGATCAATCTTGATCTAAACATCTTGCAGATCTTCCAAATCTTAACCATAGTTTATTTAGATGTTTCTCTTATGAACCCTTTAATCTGCAACTCTCCTTGTTCCAGTTCCAGCACCAATTGACTGGCTGGGGGAAAATGGTTTTCTTTGTGTCTCCCCCTGAGCCAGAGCTCGCTTTTTAATTTCTGGAAGGAATATCAGCACCAGAGTCTGGTGCGGATCCATCCCCTACATTCTCTATACTTTTCTTCACCCAAATCTTGTTCATCTCACTTTGAACTTCATCTGCATTCACTTTTTGTTTTCCCTTATCTTGATTCTGATTATGATGTACCAGACCTCTTTTGTCCTAATTATTGCTTCTATAGAATTTTGCAATATTACCGGATCTATTGCAAATTTGGAAAAGAACATTTCTTTGCATATTTGATTGATATCCTCTTGATCTACATTGATTATCCATATGACCCATTCTATTGCATGCAAAGCATCTACCACTGAATAAATTGTTCATTTGCATATTTCTACATTCATGAGATTTGTGACCATACCTTTTGCAGTTGAAACACTATCTGAAGAAGGATGTATTAGTCTGATTCATTCTCTTTCTGCACTGATTAGCTTTATGACCAAAGTTATTGCAGTTGTGGCAGTATCCATTGAAGGATGGATATCTTTGAGGATTAGGCTGCCTTACCGGAGGTCTTCTAGGCCTGTTCCTTGGATTTTCTGATCCAAAATTCTTCTGACCGAATCTGGAGCTTTCACCTTTTTCATACCCCAAGCCACACTTGTCATCTACCCTCTTTTGGCTTTCAAGAAGAACTTCAAGTTGAGCAGAGCTTATCTTGAATTTGTCTTTGTATTCATTTGCTGTTTGAAGATCCCTTTTAAGAGAGACAATTTGATCCTCAAGTTTTTCTTCATTATCTTTGGCATCTTCAAGATCAGATTCAAGATGTCTAATTATTCTATCCATCTTGTGGCAGTCTTCTAGTTTTTCCTTGAGAGATTGTCTTAGATCATCTTCTAATTTTCTTCTTTCTTCAATTTCTTGGGTGAACTTCATAACTCCTGATTCCATTTTATGTCTTACCATGATGATTTCTTTTGATAACTTTTCATATAACTTGGTTTTCTCTCTCAGATCTCCATTTGTATCATTGGCTTCACCTTGACTTGCCAATTGTTGAAGTAGCTCCTTTCTCTTTTTCATAGAGAGACAGGTTTCTCTTTTAGTTCTTTTTATGAAATCATTAGCCTATTTGAGTCTTTCCTTCAATTCATTAACTTTGGAATTTGACTGCTCAAGATCATCAAGGGGAGACTTAAGTTGCTCCCTTATACCATACACATCTATTTGAATTCTCAGATCTTCCTCAAGCTGTTAGGCTCTATTGGGAGGAACTTGGCTCTGATACCAATTGTTGATAACTGAGAGGGGGGTGAATCAGTTATCCTAATAATTCAACTTTCTGTGCTTTCTTAACAGTTAATGCAACATCAGATCAAATAAGCAAGCATAATCATGAAATGGAAATAACACCAATGCACATGACACAATGATTTTGAAGTGGAAACCCTGTTAAGGGAAAAACCATGGGGTGATTAACCCAAGATATTATTCTTTGTTAGAAGAATAGAAGATACAAAATGGCACTTGCCAATTAGGGCTTACTGCCCAAGCACACTGCTCACAAGAGGCTCACTACCTACAAAAAGACTTACTGTCTATAAGAAGAAAACTTGAACTGATGAGAAGCATCCACCCATGCTGAAGTTCAGTTCTAGTTAAGCTCAATAGACTGATCTACTGTACTTCATTCTTACTCTCCTTAAGTGTTGCAGTCCTCTTACATTTCAAACCTATTTTTCTACTTTTTATTCTTCTGCTTTTATTTGCACTTCAAAATATACTTCACAGACACCAATCTATCTTGTATATATATCCGCACAAGTGATTTCAACACTTTTCAAGTCGGCATCCGGAATAGTCAATATTATCTCAAACTCTGGTCTGTCGGCTGAAACCTTGCATACCAAGTAATGCGGATTAATAATATGCTTGTAGAAGTCTTCAATCATGTCGGCCAATCATGAATGATACCTTAAGAAACTTAGTCATTAGCAATATCTCTTCCGGATTTGGGTCTGACACTCTACTAGTACAGTTCTTCCTCTATCTATTCTGTCAAACAGGAACCCAAAACTTAAGTGCTCATATCTCTTCACCCTTCCATCACTAGAGGCTAAATCCTTGGAATCTATTAGTCAAGGTACTCCTCTTGACTTCCCCAAATCTGCACTTTACTGAAATATTTCCTCTGAGAGGTCCGGACCTAACTGTCGGACCTTGCTGACTACTCTGTTCTTGCTTACTGGATCATAACACTCTTTCAATCTGACTTCCAGTAGAGACTCATCATGTCTTACGGATGTGTGAGATAACCTTTGTTGCCATCAATGACAACATTCATGAATCCATATAGTGTCTCTTGCCAACACTATCCAATTGTACTTATTTCAACCAAATAGAAGAATGTCCTTTCAACTTTGTTTTTGCAAATCTCACTCTCTCTAGACCTCCAATTTCCTCATATTCAAAGTATTCCTCCAAGTCATTTATCCAATCAATCAATTCCTTAGGATTCAAATTTCTGGTATAGTTTGATGCTTCCACTCTAGGTCTCTTTCCCATCTTAGAAATAGCTTTCAACATCTTTACCTAATCTAATATTTTTTCTTCTAGGGCTTCTTCATTTTGGTTAGCAACTTGAAATTCATCATCATCACTTTCATCTTCATGTCTAGGGTTTAGTCCTCTTCTTCTGCAACATCCAATCTAACCTTCATTGTCCTCATCATCTCAATCATCTCTTCCATTCTTCTAGTAATATTGTCCATAGAAGGCATCCTCCTTGGCAGTATCTCTTCCTAGGATCCAATGCAACTGCCTCAATTCAGCGATCTGACTACAAGGTAGCAACTGCCTCACAATCAGCGCTCTATTAACAAACACAAGTAAACTACCTCACATCAATGATCTGCTCATGAGAAGATCTTCCAGAATATCTTCACTTCCCAAAGGATTCAAAATTTCACTCCCAAAGGATTCACAACTTTGCTCCCAAAGGATTCACAACTTCACTTTCAAAGGATTCACAACTTCACTCTAATACCACTTGGTGTAGTCATGGATGGAGGGTCCTAAGAAGGGATTGCTCAAACGATACAGGTAGAGTAAACACAATGGAAACAACACAATAACACAATATAATGGAAGATTCAAATGCTCAATATATCAAATAATCACATTGCTTTTATGTCGACAACATGCAGGCTACAATCAAAGGGCTCATAGGCCTACTTTTTAGGTTACAACAGAAATGAAAGCTAGGGCATTGAGGTGCCTCGCAAAACAAAAATCTTCCTTTAAACTATCATAACTACTAACTGACTTCCTAATGCATCTAAGAGATGTATATATATCTTCTTCAAGCTCATAGAATTCTCTGTGTCAGCCTTAAGAGGTTTCCAACTCCAATGAATGATGAAATGTATAGAAACATGTAGGTCAGCCTACAACACATGGCATTATTCTACAAATTAATGAAACTTGGTGCAGACCTCAAGGAACGTCTATCTGGTCCTTATGTGTCATGTATGATGTTCCATTATGCTCTGCAAGTCACAAAAGTGCTCCACAAACCTTATGTTCTCAAAAGATTGCATGAATGCTCTGCTCTGTGAAAGCTGATGGTCTTCTGGTAGCGATAAATTTATGTAAACACATCCAAATCTCCTAAAATCTAAGTATGATGTTGCTAACATGGCATAGAAGCTAAATCCTGCTCTGTGAGCTCTGAAATGAAGATGCAGTAAAATGTGGTAGAAAATTCTAAACTGCAAATTACTGAACTACAACTAAAATGAAAGAAAAGAAAAGAATGCAAATATTTTTGGTTGATGCAAGATTTCTCTACAACATGGGATGCTCTTGCATCAAATTCCTTGGTGTAGTCCATGCTATCAACAATTCCTACCACTATATCATAGGATAAAAAGTAATTGTATATACAAATCACTCTTCCATCTAATGAATAAACCTATGGTAAGTGGATGTATTATCAGAATGCTACTACTAGTGCAAGAATTTAATGTGACAATATTAGATAAACTGGGGAAATTCAATGTTGTTTCTAACTATTTTCTAGAATACACATTGAAAGTGATGAAAAAGAACTGGTAAAAGATGACTTTATACATGAAAAAAAAAATTTCTTTTTTCATACACCATAGTTTGTTGATACAATAATATCTAGCTATAGGGGAGTTTCTACTTAACTTTTCTACTAAACAAAGAAAAAAATTGTTAAAGAAAGTGTAACCTTTAAATGGATAAATGGCATACTATTTAAATGTGGACTCAACCCTATCTTGCACAAGTGTGTTTTAGCAAATGATGTCTACAACATTCTAAAAGTTTTCCATGATGAACATGTGGGTGGGCATTATTTAGCCAAAAGGATGGTACACAAGATCCTTGGCATCAGTTATTACTAGCCCTTTATGCAGGGAGATGTCAATAGATATGTGAAGCAACAGGATGAATGTTGGAGAATGGGAAGGCCAACATTATCTAGTGAAATTTTCCTCCATCCTTAAATGGTTTGTGAACTCTTTCAAAAATGGGGGCTTGATTTCATTAGACCCATCGATCCACCATCCCAAGGGAAAGAATAAATTTTAGTATTTGTTGACTATCTCACAAATTGGGTAGAAGAGTAGGCTTTGAAGTTTGTAAGAGAGGAACAAGTTGTTGATTTTGGTATAACATAATATTTCTAAGATTTAGAGCACCTAGATATATTGTTATAGATCAAGGACCATATTTTATTTCAAATGTACTCTTGCCTTTTATTGATCACTATCAAGTGAGCCATAAGAATCTTTCTCCATTCCACCTATAAGCGAATGGTCAAGTAGAAGTTATAAATAAAGAGCTAGAGAATATCTTGACAAAGATAGTATTAGTTGGTAGAAAGCATTGGTCAAGGAAACCACATGAAGTAGTTTGAGATTACAACACCACTTGGAAATAAACCACAAGATTCACACCTTATGAGGTTTTTTTTGGTAAGAAATCAATCTTACCCATTGAGTTTGAACTACAAACATTTTGGATAGCTATAGAAGTTGGTCTAGATCTCACCCAGGCATAACAAGAATGAATATTGCAGCTAAATGAATTGGATGAGCTAATGCTAGAGGAAAAGCAACAAACATAATTGGTACAATAGTAGAGGAAGTTATGGTATGATCAACAGATCAAAAAGAGAATTTCAAAGTGGAGATTGGGTTCATATTCTTTCATACATATATATTTTCCTTTACACACAATCTATCCTTATACTCTTCATCTATATCCCTTCCAACTATCTTTCTATATTCTATATTCTATTACGTTAGGGACATGTCCCTTGTGATCATTATGTCTCTTAGCTTTTGTGGGAATCAACCTAGAGCTCCACATTCCTCATGTGGTCAGATGCAGTGATCTTTAGGTGTTGATATCACTTTGGCTCCTTGACCTACAAACATCATCCCCCTTTTTAAATGATGTCTTATCCTCAAGACATTAGGACTCTTAATCTACTCTCAAATCCAAAATTGCCATAGTCAATTCAGTGATCTACTGGTAAAATATTCTTGTATATCTCCTTGAGCTATTGTAAGGTTGTGCCCCACTAAATCTAATCTTGTTGTAGTACTTGAATTTGACTATTGGTCTAAATTAAGATCCCTTCTATGTCTACTATGGTGGTTGGTATCTGTATCTACATGGTCAAGTTCTTTGCCTTTGTCAGTAGTCTAGTAACATAGGAAAGTCTCAAGATGACCATCTCTCAGAGTTGCTTAATCTATACTTTGATTTCCTCCATTTGATCCTAGATTTTCTGAAGTTAAGTGTGAATAGTTTCTATTTATACTTTGGTCTTTTCCTTAATATATTTCATGACATCATATGTAATAGATGATTGTAAAATTTGAGTGTCTATGTGATATATTTGATTCTTCAGGGATTTTGTCAGTGTTGTCCATTGTAAGAACAAATAGTAGAGGGTATTAATATCATTGGCCATATTCTAAAGAATTCTTATCTAAGTCTTAAGGCATGTATGGTTTATCACACATTTTTATTTTTCTTCTATGCACCTTGTTTCTATTTCCTTCATGATTTGGTCTTTGATTGTTCTAATGGTGCCTTTGTATTTCTTTGTACATGGGGTAGTTTACTCTGGATTATAGTAATTGTAGTCTCCATTTGTTCTGCATTTTATATATGTTTCTCGAGAATATCCTCTCTTGTTGTACCATGGAATATATCTCTGAGTTGAAACTTTTATATGCGGATATATTTGATAGATCAACTTGTGGCATGGAAATTGGCAACTAAAATAGTTACAATGTTGCTATTGGTTGAGTTTGTTTCTGTTGACCCAAAAAAAAATTTATATGTTGCATTGGTGATGTATAGGTGGCAACCATTATTGTTTCTAGAGATAGTTGTGGTTCTTCCAGTTGTTGTTCTTCATGTAGAGGTGTAGATTCTTTATATTTTGCCTTTTTATCCTTTTTATCTTCCTCTATTAATGCAACATAGGCTAGTTCTGTTATGTCAATGGTCTCCTATCAAACCTTTAATTTGGCTTCTTCATTTTGCATCATTAATGTATCCACCCTTTGTTTAGACCTTAGCTCCATCATGTGTAATTGTGTTAGTCTTGCATTTGTGTGATAGCTAGATTTGGGTCAACTCCCTTAAGTGCTTGTTTTCTCAACTTCTCCTCTATCTTTCCTACTTTCTCCCTTTTCTTCTTAATGGATGTGGCAAGTTACACCAAAAAATTCTCAATTATGCTATCCAAGGTGGTTGTAGAGGCTGCAATATAATTGATTATGGATTCTTCAATGATTGATTGATTCTCTTCACTCATTTGTGTGTACATTTATTCTATTTGATGGAGCATTCCTTTCTTATATAGTGAGCTAGTTAATAGGTCACATCCAAGATGTCTTATTTTTTTGTTTCTTTCCCATCTAGTGGATGTGATTGTGGTTTTGGTAGGGTTCCTACTCCTCCTTATCAGATTCTATATCTTCCATCTAAGTTCTTTTTCTTTTGACCCCTTTCTTTTGTCTTGACTTTTTCTTCTTTGTGCTTAGTTTAATGGGTGCTCTAATGGCCTCCTAGACTAATTATTCTTCATGATGTATCTCTAGTGGTGGGGTTTTTGTTGAATTTCTTTTTTCTTTCTCCACGGTGCCTTGTTCTTTTTGTTTCTTTGGGTCTCTTATTTGGAACCGTAGGGATCCCACATTTAGACTATCTAACCTCCTAACCTAAGGTCTTGATGTGCCCTCTACTCATGGTGAGGGTTTTGGGATGCCCCATTTTTTATGCAACTTCTCCTTATTTTTCTCTAATTTCTCTTCTACATTCTTTTTACTCTGTTTCTCTATGAATTATTTATATTCCAAACCTTTCTATAGTGGGGTCCTTAGGTAGGGTCAATAGTCTTTTAGCTTATGATTCTATCAATTCATCATTGATTTCATAGGGGAGCTATAGAATCCATGAGACCTAGGTTCTACTACCTCTATCAGGGTATAATCTTTGTCCACTAGGAAAAATAATGTCATTTGTATATTTCCAAACCATATCATAGGATATCTATTCCTAGCTCTGCATTTATTATTGAAAGGATTTGAAAAACCCCTAGTATATCATGGTGTCTTTGAATTGATGTACATGGTCATTGGTTTGGGCTGCCACTATTTTGTTCTTTTGTCATATCTTTCTAGAAAATGTAGGTAATGTAGTCATGAAATAAAATGCTAAGCATATAATTAGATTTCCATACTAGAATTGGTAGTGTGTATTCTTTGTGTGTTGGATGTTTTCTAGCAGTTGTTCTCAGAGTACCTCACACAAGTTGATATCTTTAGCTTTGACCACCATCTGATAAATGATGTAGATGGAAGTACCAGCTGCAAAGTCCACTCAGCTCATGTAATAGATCTTGTAGATGGTAGGGTTTGTGATTTTTGTCACATCCAGACTTCTCTCAGCATATGTAGCTTTGGTTAGCTCAGTGACCTTATCATTTTTATTGATTTCTTTAAAGGTACTTTGCCTTTTGCGCTTAACCCTATTACAACTTGGATAGCTTTCTTTCTGACCCAATAGGGTTTTTCTAGATACATGTATTCATCATAAATGCATCTCAAAATGATCTTTATCAAATCTTCTTCCTTTGAAAATTCTAGGAAATTCTTCCATATATTTAGTTTCTTCTTCCCAATCTACTAGTACTATTACAAATATTGTTCTTTCCCTAGTTGTAGCAAAGTTTTACGAAGTGATTCAAATTTTGTGTGGTCAATCTCCATGAGATGCACATGAATGTATTTCCTCACATCCTCTATGTATATTACATCTACTTGTACCTTAGAGAATGTGTAATCAAGATCTACCTGCATTGCCTTATGTGGGAACTTCTTATATTTTGGTCATGGCTTCTATGAAATGTCAACCAAGGTAGAGATCTCCATTGTTCTTCTTCCAATTTATTATCTTACAGCTTAATTTGTAGAAGTTAGGAGCTCTATAGTCAAATTTTTGAAAGAGCTCAAAACTTGGTAACTGTAAGCAAGTGTAATTTTTAGTGGCTTGAGCTCCATTATATATGCCTTCAATGATGGGTTTTACATTTATTATTTTTATTCATTCCTAGGTTTCTCACTTTTTCCTAGTCATTACTTTTCTTAATGACTCCCACACCTCATTGTTTACTTTACCATATGATACATATTATTTATAATACATATGATACAAGCTCTTTAATTGTCTAAGTGGTCTCATGGTAAGGATTTAACCTTGCTCCATTCACATAGTTAACAACTTATCTTCTAGTTTTTTTAGTCTTACTGTGCCTGAAGAGGAAATCTCCACAGTGAGGTATGGTCCAAGCCATCCCATTTTTAGCTTCCCCTATTTTTTGAATTTACTATCATAAAGTAAAATCAAATCATTAATATGGAATGTCTTGGAATGTAAATTGTTGTTGTAGACACCTAAAACTCACCTAGGACCTAATTCTCTCAACCTCAAGTCCTGACTCCCTAAATCATCGACATTATCCCTAAATAGACCAATTTATCCCTAAACTATCCTAATTATCCTAATCTCATCCAATCCTAATTGATTGTCCCCTCATCGTCCTAATTTATCACATTTTCCTAATTATCCTAATTTGAGGACCTAATTCCATCAATTATTCCTAATTTTCCCTATATCCTAATCACTTTTCCCTAAGCCATAAATCATTTTCCTAAGTCCTACAATCCCCTTCCCACACATGATTTAATTAATTTTATCCCACCTACAACTACCTAAAAAGGAATTAAAGAAATTAGAAATTCCTTTAATTCTCATCCACTCACCTTATAACCATTTCATAACTATCTCCATAAAATCCCAAAAATCAATTAAAATTCCTTCAATCCTCCACAATTGATCTTGCAACCACCCAACCAACTCAATCCTCATCATCCATCTCTCATTGAATCCTCATCGTTGATCATCCTTTCTGAAGGTCTTCAAATTGACTCTTCAAGAGTCTATTTTCATGAATCATCTCAACTACAATGTCATGCTGACAGTTCAAGCAACCACATCCATATCATTTTGAGCAAAACCACCCTTGTGGTAAAATAGGAATCAGGATTTGGGTAACATGGTTTTAGTTTATTCATTTGCATTTCAGTTTCTATGCTTTGACTGAGGTCACATTTGATATAGATTGGGTTTTAATGTTGCATTTGAAATCTTGATTGTGGGTCTATATTTTTTGTTGACAGTTGTCATGCCAGTTTTCTGGTGCTTCCATTCTAGGTTTTGGTGGTATACTACTGACAATCTATTTTCATCTAATTTCATCAAATCCTATTATCTTTGTTTCAAGGACTCCTCATCATTCAACCACAAGGTAAGTGTGATTCTTAAGTTTGGTACAATAAAGTTCAATGGAAGGGTGGCCTTAAGCCCATATAATAATTTGAAGAGGCAAAAATTACTTGATCTCTTGTAGGCTATTCTGTAAGCCCATAACACTGTAGGAAGTTTAGCATCCCAATCTGAAGTGTTTCCATTACACATTTTTGTAACTACAGTACCTATGATTTTACCGAAGGCTTCGCTAGTTCCATTTGCCTAGGAATGGTATGGATTGCTTCTATTGTGAATGATCATGAAGTTGTCCAAAAGTTCTATAATCACCTTATTGATAAAATGATTCCCTTGAACATTGGTTATGCTTAGTGGACAACCAAATCTAGTGATAATATTTTCATAAATGAATTTTGTGGTAGTCTTACTAGTGTAGTCCTTGGTTGGTTCAACCTCTACCCATTTTGTGAGGTATTCTACTCTAATAATGATAAATTTGGCTTTTGATTTCTTCACCGGTGGATCAATTGGTCCAATGAAGTCTATGGCATGTTTATTGAAAGGTACTTGAGCTAAAATCAACCGTGGAGGCATTTCATATCTTGCAGTAAGTTTTCCTATGGACTTTGACATACATTGCATTGACTTACATATTAACTAGCATCCTTGAACAATGTAGACCACCATAGGCTTGAGAACATAACTTTTTTTGTAGTGCCTACCCTTGAGTTGTGACCTCTAGAGATTTCCTCAAGTGCTTCTTGAAGGATATCTTGGCTCTTGTGCTCAAATACTACTCTTTGGATGATATCATATTTCTCAATCCTATACAATTCATGTTCGATCAATGTGTATGGAAGTGACTTCCACACTACCTTTTGTTCATCACTTATGGAAGTATTATCAGGAAATTGGCTTGTTGAGAGTAGTTGTGCTATGTCATTTAGTTCTTCTAGTACTATAGTTACTCTAACCAAGTTTGCACTAAATAGACCCTCTTTCATAATTTTGGGGTCTTCACCTATATCAATTCTTGAAAGGTAATCAAGGCCTTGATTATTTTTTCCTGGTTTGACCATGATGTTGAAGTTGAACTCCTAAAATAATAATAGCCATCTGCATATTCTACCTTTTATAACTAGTCTATTAAATAAGTGTTAAGGAGAAAAGAGTGATCTAGCCTAAGGAGTTAAACTAGGTCAAAACCCTCTTCTACAAATATTGGGGCACAAACTGAGCTTGGATTCTACCCAAGGAGGAGAGTCATGTTGTAAGTATGTGCTAATCTGTGTTGTCATTGATGTCAACATGATTTTGTTGTCATTGGTGTCAATTGTGTCTTCTGATGAGGTTGTTGTTATTTGATTAAGTTGTCTTACTAAATTTGATTTGATTATTGTGTAGAGGTGTTGAAGATGTTGAGGATACGCCTCTAGTATTGGGTTTCCAAGTGCTTTTGAGAAAATTTGATTAATTATGGAAACAGTGTAATGAAGAAGTCTTCTAGCTTACAAAGTACTATTCACATTTTTTCTCTATATTTCTTATGTGTTGGAGATCTGAGTGTATGGTTTGGATATGTTGTTTATAAGTATTTGAAGATGCTAAATCTAGAATTTGGTGCTTCAGATTGTTGTGCAATGAAAGTTATGTTCACCAGTTTGAGAATAGTGTTTGATAGTATTTGCAGTGTGTCTAGGAGAAAGTGTTTTTCTCCACATTTCTCTGTAGAGTGGTTTCTATTATGTTATAAAATGTCCCCTTAGGGGCTTTTCCCTCTTAAGGTTTAGCTCCTAGGTCCTTAGAATGCATTTAGAGCATCTTACATGATAATTATGAATCCCGATGAGAAAACCCTGAAGTCTTATGGAAAATAGGATCTAGGGGATGTCATTTAAACAGATCCTAACCAAAACTGGGAGGGTGGACTTGGGCACTAGCACCCTAGTCCTACCCTATTTTGGGTCAGACCTAAATTTAAATGTTAGTTTTATGACCGTTACTTAGCTCCTATGCCAACATCTCAAGTTTGAATTGTGAAATTCTTAGCGGGAATGTTTGTAGTTGCATATATAAGCATGTTTAGTGTTTCATTTGCAAACTAGAAGATGATTGTGAACTTTTGGCAAACTTATGATTGTGGAGCATTCAAAATATTCATTGTTGCAGAGCAGAGCATTGTTATTGTGTTTGTAATTGTAGATTTAGTTTCATCTTCTTATGTGATTGAAGAGTCTTCATTTATGTGAGATCTACACTTCTAAGGTGACATTTATTTGTGTTTGAATCATTTATCATTTGGATTTTGCCTCTATCCCATAGGGGTACACACTCTTTATCTAACAACACTGTTCGAAAGACTTGAATGTCTCTCTGGGGCTTAACTAAGGCAAGCCTCTAAACACAACAACTCCCAACCACACTCCTTGTAATTGCAGGTTACAGGTTTGCATCTGGATCGAGTGGAGTTGCAAGGAACAATAAGACAGTGTGCAAATTTTGAATCCCTAAAGAAAAGGATTGCTTGGACATGGGCACTAGTGGCAGTGTCCTCTGAAGTTGTAAACACATAAACAATCTGGACAGTGATAATCAACATCCAAAGAGCTTTTGACATCCTAAAAAACATCTGGCATTGGACTAGGGTGCTAGTGGAGGTGTCCACATCTTCTGGGACAAAAATAAAGAATATAGTAAATATCAGTGTCGGAAGGAGATCAAGATTTCATAGAGAAAATAGTACCTTGGATAGGGGCACTAGTGGAGGTGTCCCTGACTATTCTACATCCCAAACTTCAAAAAATGGTTAGTTGTTAATCTCTGTCCTTCATCTTAGTCTGCAAGGATTTGTCGTAATTCATCAATTTGGTTATTATTTTGCATACTTAGGGTTTTAACAGTACTTGAGCATTAAATTGAGATATTGATTGATAACATCTGAGTTTCTGCATCATTCCAAGTGATATCCCAACTTTTTAGGTGAATGCTCTCGCTTAGTAGAGATTCAACTCGGTTGATATGTCCTTGAATGTTTGTTATGAAAGGAGGATTTACCCTTGAAACTAAAACCCCCTCTTTTTACCATTAAACATTTTGGTGAACTTGTGTTTTTGAATTTTTGCACCTTGATGAGTGTTGTGTGATAGATTTACATTCATTCATCTTATTGCATTTGAAAAATTACAAAAAAATAATTGAAAATTTTAAAAAAATTGAAAATTTTAAAAATTTTGAAAAAATTTGGCATCTTAGGCTTGCATTTTAGCATAATTTGAATTAATTGGCATTTAATTTATATTATTTCATTAGATCTAATTTAAATTATAGAAATTCATCATTAATCATTCGTTTACATTGCATTTCCATGCTTAATTTGTTAAAAATTGCTTGAAATTGTGCATTTTTCATAAAAACCTAATTTTGCATTAGCTAGGGTTTGTATTTAAAATATTGTTTCAGATTTTACTACCATTTTTAAAACTCATTTAGGACTGATTTATAATTGTAGTGTTTCATCATAGTGTCCTTTTTGCAAAAATTCATGTCTAGGGTTTGAAAATCTTACATTTTCACTAAGATTTGGACTTGTTGTCTCTCTAGAATTGCATTATGGGCATGTTGTAAAGGATATTGTTGCATTATTGGACTGATATTTAGCCTATTATTTTCTGCCCCTCTTAAAATTATTCACAACACCTCTTCTTTTAGTCATTGGCATTGAAAAATTGTGAAAAAGGTGAAAAATCAAGCACTTTAGGTCATAAACAAGCATAAATTGGTGTTGTTTCATTGCATTCATCTTAGATATCTTTCATTTCAGATCTTGCACTTATATTCAAGCCTACATTCATTGGTAATCTCAAAAAAAATCTTCATTTCATAGCTTTTTGTGAAAATTGGCACATTTGTTAAAACACACATTGTGTGTTTCATTACTAGGTGTTTATACACTTTGTTCACATCTCTTGATCCAAACCTTTAAAATAATCAATTGGACCTTGTTGTGTTGTACTCTTTCCTCCCATCCACTTTGTTTGTTGTGTACTTTGTGTGTATTTCTACCTATTTCCCTCAAACAAGTGCTTTGGTGTGAAACTATCTTAGTTATCTTGCCTTGTTATTTACTTGATTGATTGTGAAATTTGTGAGTTTTACTATTTAAAGACCTTATTTCCTCAATATTTTCATCATGGATACTTCTTGTTATTCATCTTTGGAAACATTGTTTGTATAAATCATAGACATTGATAATTTTTCCAAATTTACTCATGAATATCCTCAAGTCTTAAAACAAATTACATATATCTATGATGTTGGTATTTCTATGTGTTCCTCATGTTGGTCTCTTACAATGATTTAACAACTGAGCTCTTAAAACTGTAACTCAAAGATTGGACATCTAACCTGAGTAGTTGTCTTAATCACTATGGAGATGCATTTCACTTGTCAACCCAGGGACATGAACTTGAAATGGGTCAGCATGGTATGTGCACTAAGAACTTCCAAAGTAGCCATGTTCATTCTATAGCTAAGAAAGACATAATGTTGAAGTAAACTACTAGAAAGGAAATAACAGGAATACTGAACATCAACCAACAGCTATCCTAAGATCAAGTACATGATAGAAAGTAAAAGTTTGGACAAACAAACAGGAAACTACTCTATCTGCTTTGGCTGCAGGAACAAACACAGAATAGAATTCTAGTGGCTGCAAGAACATTCAATGCCAGATTTAACTAAATGCTTAACAAAAAATTTAACTAAACTAGAGGGTGGAATTCTCACCAAGTGGGCCCCCTTGGATGAGTATTCCCTAAGACAAATGTAAACTTAGAAATGTGAACTTACAACTTCATTTTATTCATTCGAAAAGATGAGTACAACTGAACATTATAACTGTATTACCAAAAATTGGATAATGCAAGTACAATCTCTGAATAATCAACAACCCCTCAGAAGGAGCATTAGAATCTTATTTATAGAAGGAAAACTACAAAACTAACTACCTAGCAGGGTGGTCAACTCCAACAGAATAGGAGGACGCCTCATTATGCAAAATATAGAAAGTGGAAAGGAGGTTATGCATACAGGGGAATCTGGTCAAGCGAGTTGCTTTAATGCAGATCTAGCATAACAGTAACTCCTCAATTTGCTCAATAGGTATTTAAGATTAGTTACAAAGCGGTTGTCTTCCCTCCATTTGACATTTGAACGATCACCATGTTTGACTTTTTATGGTAAGAAACCAACCAGCAGAATCTTCCTCTACTTTATGGATGCTGATTATATCTGCATAATAATATTAGTACACACAATAATTGCACATCCGTAACTACCTTGGAGTAATATTCATTAACCATATGTAAAATTAACATAGATAGTTCATATAGCATGTCTTTGTCATAAAAGAATATGAGAAATGACCTATGCTCAACAAGTTATAGCTTTGGGGCAATGACATAAAAAGATCAGGATTAAAGTACCAAAGTCTAAGATAACTACATCAAGTGGATAATAAAGTTTAACAAAATTGAGTCATAAACTAGACTCGTCACTCTCCCCAACCTAAGACTTTGCTGGTCCTCCAGTAGAGGAAGGGTTGTTCTTTTCCTTGGTTAATTCCCTGAAATTAGCAACTGCCAATTGTCATATATTAGTTTCTTTGGTGAGTGAGTTAGGATCCCAATAGAACCCTTGCTGCCTATCCAACCTCCTCCATCTTTGTCTCTCTTTAGCAATATCACACTGGTAAAATCTATAATTTGGCATAGGCCACAATAGGATAGGTGGTTGAAAGATTAAGGGAAGCCAGAATTGCCCCTTTGTCCTCCCAATCTGTATATATCTATCCACTCTTTTACATGCTACAACATAATTCTGCAAAGAGTGAGGCTCTGCTTGTTTTAGCTCATCAGACAAACTATTCCACCTTTGTGTCAAATGTCCTTTCATAGATTCTCTAATAGTGTGTACAATCTTCTCATATTCTCTGTAAGTTGCTTCTCTCTCAGGCAGGATTCTGTTACCATAGCTTGGCCTATAAAGCATCCTATGCCAATCATTGAAAATGCTTCCTAGATTTCTAGATTTAGCTCTAATAGGCAATAGAGTGCTGAATTCTAATTGCTTATAAGCCTTGAACTGTTGTCCCTAACTAATCTCATTTTGCATCCAAGACATAAATGCCCTCAATTGAACATCCCCAACATACAACAAGGGGTTCCACTCATGGTCTTGGGACACAGCAAAATTATGTAAATAGAATTCACACAACAAATTATTTATTTCTGGAGGAGCAATCCTATAAGCCTTGAAAAATTCAAGAGGAGATTCAATGGAAGGGTTCAAACCAGAAACAATCCTTACTAACTTAAAAGAGAGGTATCTTTCCTTTAAATGCAGAGCATAGACTCTCATGGGAGTCCTGCATTCTAATACCTGAGGCACCAAAGCTGTCATATTATCCACTCTCTTTTAAAGTTACAATTTCTGCACTCTTGTCTTTAATCTCTTCATCCTTCTTTTGAATTTTGTCCTTTAATCTATGTTTCTCCTTCTTCCATTCTTCTTCTCTCCTCTGCATTTTATTCCACAAATTCATGGCTACCATGTGCATTGAAAAATTTGGAGGTCTATGTATTCCTACCAAAGGCTTTCCTGGTACAGATGGTTAATCTTCATGTAGCATAGGCTGTAGGGTTTCTGATTGCTCAGCTAATTCTGGTCGCAGGGTGTCTTGCTGCAGGAACTCCTATTTATCTTCATGTTCCTGTCTCTCAATATGCTTAGCAATGGTAGCAAGGTCTGCTAGAGTTACATCTATTGCTTCCTCAATTATGTCTTTTTCTTCATCATTCACATGCCCCATTGGGGCTTCTATATCCTCAGCTATCATTTCTTCAACCCTAGGGCTTGTCTGTGTAGACGCATCGGAAGCAGGCTCAACAGGTCTTGATTTACTAGAAGGACTCTCATGTTTCTCTTCTGCTGCAGAAAGGATAGTGGCAGCCTTCCGTTTCCTAGAGTGTAGCACCTTCCTTTTTGTGGTTTGCTTTTTGGTTTTACCCTTCTTTATTTCTGCCCTTCTCCTCTGTGCCCTAGTTTGAATTAAACTGCTAAGAGGAATATCCTCATTGTCAGAATCTGAAGAACTTTCTTTGTCTGCATGCTCTGCTTCAGAAGAGCTAATCTCAATAGCTTATTTTGTTGCAGGAGGGTTTGCACTAGAAGTTGAAGTTCCTAAAGTAGCTGCAATAGAACACACCCTTCTCCTAGTTCTATGATGTTGTGGCACAACCACAGGTCGCAAATGGCTTGGTCTTATTTGATCAATATTCATAAATTCATCCCAAGTCATATCAGACACATCATGTAGAGACTTTTCAACTAGCAATTTGATTAAACAATGGTGAGAGACAGAATTAGGCCTACCTTTTTGGGTCTCAACAGCCATGATTGAGAGAAGGTGGTAAAGCACGTTTGGCACATTCATTCTTCCCCCATGCCTCATATGATTCAACAATTTGAAATGCACAGAATGAAGGTTTGATAGACGACCTTCACAAGTAATGTACTTCACCACATGGACAACTACCTTTTTCCACGGCTCAAGCAGAGAGGTTCTTTTGGCTCCCTGCTTGTCTATAGTTAATTGAGGATCACCAGGTTTTGTAAATTCAGCCCTAGATGACCTAACATCTTGGGCAATAGGGTAATCCTTGCCATCAACAGGCAGACCTGTAACTTCTATAATTCTTTCCTTAGTAGCCAAGACCTCCAAACCTATTACCATGGCTTTACCATCAGTAAATGTCTGAGCAAATTCTAATGCAACATTTTCATCAAAACCATTTAACTTCAAGAAATAGTCCATCCATCCACAATTTCTAAATTTGGCCTAGCTAAGTGCATCCTATAATAATACATCATGAACTATGGGTTCATTCCGAATTAATCCTCCTCCCATTGACTTAGCTGCCTAAAAATAATTGCACTGCAAAGTTGTTTTCTACAAAAAGTTTGAGAACTAACTTCACCTTCCTGCAACCCTGTTAAATTTCCAATAACTCATGCTATCTATATTTTCCTTTTCGGCTTCTTTTCTTGGGAACGCAAGACAAGGGTGGTACAGGCAGTAATGAATGATCGATGAAGGCTATCATCTCACACTTGTGAGCCATCACCTCACTCAAAATTCAAATCATTTAATTTTAAAACTTTAATGACATTCAGGCATAAAACATATGGATGGACTGACACATGGACATCATATTAACACTCCCTCCCAACCTAAATTTAGGCATGTGTCCACACATGCGGAATGGTGATGCGTGATAGGACAAGGAAGGGAATAATGACATGCTATGAGAAATATTGATATTAATGTACAATAATTAAATGAATGAACCACAAGATAATTAAGAGAGAATTATTAAAGTGTGCATACCTTGATTTGTGGAAGATTGGTTGCCAAAATCATGGAGAAAGTAACAGTTAATGCTTAAGAATTTATTGAGCAATGAATGAAAGTGGAGTGGGCTAAAGCGAGATGGGATGAAGTGTAATCAATACACGTGATGGAAGAGAGAAGAATGGATATGGGTGGGTGGATGGGAGAAGAAGTGAAAGAGTGGACTCCCACAAATGTTGAAGTCTTTATTATGACAAGTGTCGTACCTTGGTTAGCCAGAAGGAGGGACACTAGGTCCACTACCTTTGGCTGCAGGAAGTTCAAGAGTTGCATGCTGAGTGAATTGTTGTAGGAATTCTTCTTTGGAGGCTAGCTTGTGATATAACTTGAGTCGATGACTATTGACTAATAGCTTAAATCTGACAGGGTCAATAGTAGTAAGTTGAACAGCATCATTGTAAAAAACTTCAGCAACCTCATATGGACCTAGCCACCTTGTCTATAATTTTCCTGCATTATCCTGATACCTTGAGTCATAAAGCAAAGCCCAATCACCAGACTAGAATTTCTTATCTTTGATGTATTTGTCATGCCACATTATTCTCTGATTTTGTACCACTTCTATATGATGTAAAGCTACTTTTCGCATCTCATCCAAAGCATTGAGCTGCATGATTCTTTCTTTTTGTGCCTTAGATAGATCCATCCCCAATTCAAGTATAGTTCAAAGAGTTTTATGTTCAAATTCAATAGGCATCATGGTTGTTTTGCCATACAGTAACTCAAAAGGAGTAAAACCAATAGTTGTTTTCCAGGTTGTCCTATAGGCCCAGACAGCTTCTAGCAGCCTATTTGCCCAATCCTTCCTATGGACAGTCACATTTTTGGTCAAAATGGCTTCTATTTCTCTGTTAGTCACCTCAACTTGGCCATTAGCCTGGGGGTGATAAGGAGTAGATTTCTTGTGCCTTATGTTGTATTCATGTACTAGTGTTGCAACTAGAGTTGAGGTGAATTGAGCTTCTTGATCAGTCACTAATTCTCTGGGAACTCCATGCCATGTAAAGATTTCCTCATAGAGAAATTATGCAACCTTACTATCTCTTGCATGCTTCATGGCCTTAACTTCAACCCATTTAGTTACATAGTCAGTGCATATTAAGATATAGGATTTACCATTAGATGGAGGATCAATGGGTCCTACAAAATCTAATCCCCACTTATCAAATGGAGTAATCACAAGCTAAGGATAAAGGGGCATCTCATCAGATTTTGTTGGTCATCCCATCCTTTGACAACTATCACATTTCTTGGTATATCTTGTTGCATCCTTGTATAGTGTAGGCCAGTAATAACCTGCATTCAAAATCTTCATTGTTGTTCGCTTTGCTACAAAATGTCCTCCACAAGGTTCATTCTGACAGGCATGCAAAATGTCATATGTTTCATCTTCTCTCACACATCTCCTCATTACATTGTCTGGTCCAGTGTAGAACAAACATCTAGCAATCCATGAAAAAGGAAAAGATTTTTCAATGATTACCCTTCTTTCCTTAGGAGAGAAGTGAGGAGGGACTCTTCTTGTTACTAGATAATTGGTTGTGTCAACATACCAGGGTGTTTGCACAATGAGTGAAAACAAATGTTCATTAGGAAAAGAGTTATCAATGACTTGGTTATCCTCTGATGTAGTCATTCTTGAAACAAAGTCTACAACCACATTGGCCTTTCCTAGCTTATCTACAATAGTGATGTCAAATTCCTGCATTAACAACACCCATTTTGCTAATCGACCAGATATGAGAGGTTTGTTCATGAGATACCTAATGGTTGCATGATCTGTGTGCACAAAGATTTGATAACCGGTTATGTAGTGCCTAAATTTATTAAGTGCATAGATGACTACTAGCCTTTCCTTCTCTATCACTATATAGTTGAACTCAGCACCCTGTAAGTTTTTGCTAATAAAATAAATAGCATGCTCAATGACTCCTTTTTTTGGCCTAAAATTGCTCCTATGGTATAATCTGATGCATCAGTATGAATGTGGAAAGGAAGTTCCCAATTGGGGCCTTTAAGTACAGGAGCATGGGTTAAGGCTACCTTTAAATTAGAAAATGCTTTGTCACAGTCTTCATTCCACTGAAATTTAGTATCCTTTGTAAGAAGAGTATATAATGGGGATATCATTTTGCTGAAATCTTTGATGAAATGTCTATAATACCCTGCATGACCCAAGAAACTTCTGACATCCTTTTGCTTTGTAAGAATAGGCAGATTGATGATGACTTCAATCTTTGTTGGGTCTACCTGTATTCCTTTTGGAGAAATGTAGTGGCCAAGTACTACACCTTCCTGCATCATCATGAAGCACTTTGCACTATTGAAGGATAGGCTATGCTCTTCACATCTTTCCAACACCTTGCATAAGTTTGCTAATGCCTCTTCAAAAGTAGCACCATAAGTAGTGAAATCATCCATATAGATTTCCCTACAATCATGTGAGATATCAGAAAATATGCTAATGACTACTCTTTGGAAAGTTGTAGGTGTATTGCATAAGCCAAATGGAAGTACTGAGTAGGCATATGTCCCCCAAGGATAGGTAAATGTTGTTTTATCTTGATCTTCAGGTGCAATCTGAATCTGATTGTAACTGTTGAATCCATCCAAAAAGGAAAAGTATTGCTTTCTTGCAAGTGAGTCCAATACTTGGTCTATGAAAGGAAGAGGAAAATGATCCTTATTGGTGGTAGAATTTAATTCTCTATAATCAATACAGACTCTCCATTTTCCTCCCTTCTTGGGCACAAGAACCAGAGGGGACACCCATTGGCTATCTGAGATTGGGTAGATAAATCCTGCATCTAATAGCTTCTGTAATTCCTCTTAGTGTAGGGTTGATTCTCCTTTGTGGTAGTCTTACTGGTGTACAATCTTCCTTTATGTAAATCCTATGGGTGCATAATGTAGGATCCAATCATTTCATGTCATGATAATCCCATGCAAAATCATTTTTATGTTTCTTTAACAAATTTGCCAAGGACAGCTGTTGTGCTTGAGTCAAGTTGCTATTAATATTGAGATATCTTTCTTCTTAAATTTCCACTTGAGTTGTGAAGTCAACCATAGTTGCTTCATTAATGCTAGGTACCTTAATTTCTTGTGGAAGCAATGTATGTAACATACCTGATGCTGCAGGAAAAATTGGAACAAGTATCCTCGTTGGATCAGCAGAATGAGAGGATGATGCTTCCTCTACTTCACAAAGATTTTGAATTATATTAGACAACACCTCCTCCTCTCCTTGAAGCTCTAGGAAAGAACTTCTACCTTTCATCATAAGTTGCTCCACAGAATTAGCTTCCTCCGCCTCTTCACCAACATGAGACCAAACAGGATTATTCATATCATGAGATGGCTATGTAGGTGGGTAAAGAACAAGTGTTTTAGTGCTTCTCCCATTAGAGATGGTCATGTCTCTTGACCGGCACCTAATATAAGCATCTGTTGTGGCTAACCACGGCCTTCCCAAAATAATGGGGTATCCTCCCAATGTAGCTTTAGGAGAAAGTATCATGAAATTAGCTAGATATTTCCATGAGTCCAGGGATACCACAAAATCCTTGACTATCCCATCAGGTTTAATAGTAGAGCTATCAGCAAGCTGTAGGACAGGAGGAGTTGGTCGTATGGTTGCAACATTCAGTTGCTGCAAGATATCATTTGTCATTACATTTATGGCTGCTCCAAGATCAATCAAAGCATTTCTGATTTGGATTCCATTTACAACAACTCCTACCACAGGACTTCTTGGATCATTATATTTGGGAACAGTCACTTTTCCAAGCATGATGTTAGCCAACTGTCCCACCACATGAACCATAGTGGGGTCTTTCCTTTTTCTCCCTGGCTACTTAAGGCATGCTTCTTTAATTGCTTTGCCATATATAGGAACATCTTTTATGGCTTGAAATAGAGGGATCTTGACACATACATGTTTCAACTGCTCTAGAATATCAAATGTGGGTTCCTCTTCTACTACCTTTTGTGTCATAGTTTCTAACCTTTGTGGAAATGTTGGTTCTTGGGGAGTCTATTTGACTGTCATTGGTTTAAGATTTTTAGGTACATTTGATTGAATGGGGGTTTTGCTAGGTTCCACTTCTTCCTCATAAAGCTCAGTAATGATAGGTCTTGAAGGAGCTGCTAAGGTAGTTCTTGAATGTGGATGTATATCACTTACATTCACAGCATATGCAGGGAATTGATTTGGATCAATAGAATATATTGGTTGTTGTTGTGGTCTATTATTTGGGTTAGGTGAGGGTTGAGTTGGTAACTGAGTAGGTCTAGGTGTATTTGAATTGGAGCTAGCAGGTGGAGGCATTATAGCAGGCTGTTGGGTCTAAGGAGGTGACTACATGTAGTTAGTGGTCTAATTTGGCCATTGTTGTCCTCCTCTCCATTGAGATGTTTGCTACCAATTTCCTGGAGGTGACTGCCAATTCTCTGAAGGTTGCTACCACTGGGGTGTAGGGTTTTGGTAATTTAGCCAAGTATTTTGAGGGTTGTTCCAAGGCTGAGGTGGATATCCTCCATAACTAGATGGAAATGGTTGTTGTCATTGGTTACCAGATGCATAAGTATTAAAATGTGGTCCAGCATATGATAATGGATCTGGTGACATACCTTGTCTTGGAGCCCATGGCCTCCTTTGTGTAACATAGAAGCTTGATCCTCTTCAACTTGTATTGGCTTGAACTCAGGTGGAATCAGCTTGCTGTCAAGGTTAGCTACCAGCTTGCATCTGCAGTCCCTCTTCTTTTGTCTGTAATGAGGACAATATTCGGCCAACATTGCCTCAGCCTCTTCATGCTTCTTCTTTTCCTAGAGTGTGTCCAACTGGGTGGCCATATTATTTATAATATCTTGCTTAAAGTCAGACAGCAAGTGGCTTATCTCCATCCTTGAAACTCCATTGGCAGAGGTTTTACCCATAAGGGAATGGTAACCTCTTCCTTTCTTCATGGTTTCTCTAGAATAATTCTGGCACAACTTCTTAATATCATCCCAAGACACTTGGGTAATATCTCCTCCTCCCATTAAATCCAAGGCATCCATGCAATGCTCACTTATTCCCCTGAGGAAGAGTAGTTTCTGAGAGTGCTCAGTGAGTGCATGATGGGGAGACTTTTGTAAACAAAGAAGGAACTTTGAGATGTAATCCTCCAAACTTTCATCTTCTTTCTATTGTACTCTAAAAACATAATTTCCTCTCATATCCCCACTCCTACAGTAGTCTTTATATTTCTTAAGAAATTTATCTTTCATTCCTTCCCAGGTATTGACAACATCACTACCTAAACTCATAAACCACCTTAATACAGCCTCTTTCATGGTAGTAGGAAACAACTTAAGTTTATGAGCATTAGTAGTGTAGTCATAGCTTCTGTAGAGAATATCAAATTCAAACAAGAAGGTGTCTAGGTCCTCTGTTACAAGTCCATAGAACTTGGGGAGAGTTGAAGTAGGTATGTTCTTGAGATTATCCACTTCATTTTGATGAGCAATTAGAAATGGAAACGTTGGTTGATTAGGTACGTTTTGGGTAGCAATGACTACTTGACCTATTATCAAGGCAAATGGGCTTTCAACTAGGTTTGGGGTATCTCCTTCTTTAGAGGATATTTTAGAACTATTCAAATTAGGGAATACATCAAGGAAATGATTTATTCTACTTCTTTTGTTGGGTAAGTTAAATCATTAGGAAGGAATCTCCATAAATCATCTCTTCTCCTACCTCTATGCATGCAATATACTCAGTATTAGCCACTTCTCACACAAAAAATGTTGATGGGTTGTAGATGGTTTCTTCCTAACTAAAAACACATTTTAAGGGAAAAAACTACAAGGAATAATACTAAAGATGACTCCAAAGATCTTCTTAGTTTGACACCATCCCCGGCAACGGCGCCAAAAAATGTTGGTCTCTTACAATGATTTAACAACTGAGCTCTTAAAACTGTAACTCAGAGATTGGACATCTAACCTAAGTAGCTATCTTAATCACTATGGAGATGCATTTCACTTGTCAACCCAGGGATGTGAACTTGAAATGTGTCAGCACAGTATGTGCACTAAGAGCTTCTAAAGTAGTCATGTTCATTCTATAGCTAAGAAAGACATAATGTTGAAGATAAACTACTAGAAAGGAAATAACAGGAATACTGAACATCAACCAACAGCTATTCTAAGATCAAGTACATGATAGAAAGTAAAAGTCTAGGCAAATAAACATGAAACTACTCTGTCTACTTTGGCTGCAGGAACAGACACAGAATAGAATTCTAGTGGCTGCAGGAACATTCAATGTCAGATTTAATTAAATGCTTAACAGAAAATGTAACTAAAATAGAGGGTGGAATTCTCACCAAGTGGGCCCCCTTGGATAAGTATTCCCTAAGACAAATGTAAACTCAGAAATGTGAACTTACAACTTCATTTTATTCATTCGAAAAGATGAGTACAACTGAACATTATAACTGTATTACCGAAAATTGGATAATGCAAGTACAATCTCTGAACAATCAACAACCCCTCAGAAGGAGCATCAGAGTCTTATTTATAGAAGGAAAACTACAAAACTAACTACCTAGCAGGGCAGTCAACTCCAACAGAATAGGAGGACGCCTCATTATGGAAAACATAGAAAGTGGAAAGGAGGTTATGCATGCAAGGGAATCTGGTCAAGTGAGTTTCTTTAATATAGATCTAGCATATCAGTAACTCCTAAAATTTGCTCAACAGGTATTTAAGATTAGTTACAAAGTGGTTGTCTTCCCTCCATTTGACATTTGAATGATCACCATGTTTGACTATTTATGGTAAGTGACTAACCAGAAGAATCTTCCTCTACTTTATGGATGCTGATTATATCTGCATAACAATATTTGTACACACAATAATTGCACATTCGTAACCACCTTGGAGTAATATTCATTAACCATATGTAAAATTAACATAGATAGTTCATATAGCATGTCTTTGTCATAAAAGAATATAAGAAATGACCTATGCTCAACAAGTTATAGCTTTGGGGCAATGGCATAAAAAGATCAGGATTAAAGTACCAAAGTCCAAGATAACTACAGCAAGTGGATAATAAAGTTTAACAAAATTGAGTCATAAACTAGACTCATCACCACATATGAAATCCTTTGTTATATATATGACTTGATAGTTTCACAAATCTCATGGGAACATATCCTCCGATATTAGATGATCTCACTAAATTCATAGATAATAATAAGTATGTTGCATCGTTTAGTAGTGATGACTTCAATATGTTAGACAAAGCCCTAGATGACTTTATCTTTATTGGACAATTGCACTATGCCTCCTATTGCTAATACATGTGATGATAACTTAGGTTTACCTTATGATCCCTCTCCCAAATTTATTCCTCCTTATGAGGACACTTTGATGGAAGAGGATGATTTCATTGACACATCTCTTAACATCATACCACCATCTCTTCATTCAATTGCTCTCTCTGGCCAAGATGAAGCATTAGGGAATGAAGAGCTCCCACCACCTCTTTATTACAATGCTCTCTCTAGCTAAGATGAAGCATTGGTGAATAAAGAAGCCTCTCCAACCAAGAACATTCCATGGGTAGACAACAAGCTTTCATCTAACAACAATAAAAACTCTCTCCATATCATAGTGCATGAAACCTCTATGAATCATATTATCAATCTTCCTCCTTTAGTTGAATATTCATGTACTTGGTACATAACTAAGGAAGTAAAGACCCTTGATCCCCTTCCTTTGGTTGAATGTTTAGGTCCCTTAGATATCACTCAAGATGTCAAAAACTTGATTTGGATGGATGTCAAGATCACTCAAAACAAATCACTTCTTTCACCTCCTAAGAGGATAGTGAATAATTGTATTTCTCCCTCCCTAAGCCACACTCATTGTAGCACCTATTATAGTTGCTCTCAAGTGTGGCCTCCTCTTAGTTATATATGTTGTTAGCATTGTATTGTATCAGGAAAGAATTTCCAACACTTTACCTCTGTGTTGTGTTTCCACCATGATGTGTTATGTCTTGTTTAGGCCTCCTAGGATGACCCTTGATACTCTTGTAAGGTCAAGGATACTAGGAGACTGCCTTTGTTGTGACCCTTCTTCTATTTGTATCATCATTCCTTTGTATTGCCTCTCCTCTATTTTCATTGTTGTGTGTTGTGTCCTAGGGGCATAGCATTGCGATTGGTGACCTGGGGGCAACTTCCTATGTGACAACACTAAGGCACTTGTTTCTCCTCTCTTGATTTATTGTTTACCTTCCTCTAGTGGTTCTATCTAGTCAGGAGATGATGAAAACATATAATACTAATATGGACCTAGTGTCCCTTCATCAAGAAATCAAAAAATGGACTAGGTCCATACATGACGATGGGGTTGATATATTATCTGACACTTGCCTAGTAGAATCACTCCATGTCATACTTTGATGTTGTCTTATCACACTTACAAAACATAACAATATTGCTGCTCTATGCAATTTGTTTATCTTGGATCTTTCCTTGCTCGGCTCTTTATGTGAATGATTACATGCATTGTTATTTATCATGATTATATGGTTGTTAACACCTTTTCTTGTAGGAAATTGTGTGTTTCTAGGAACATTTGGTAATCATAAAGTACATGTCACCTCTGGGGGCATGGGCTTTGCAAGAGTTCGTGTTCCCTTGTGTGTTTTCTTCCTAAGTTAATGTGCTTGATATCGGTACATGATATCAACCACCTTCAGGCGGGGGCATATATAAGGTAAGTTGCCTGATGATTTTGATACTAAAGAAGCTTGTTTGTAAGCCCTCTATAGAGGCGGGATGTTGTATCTCTAAGCGAGTTCACATATTTATTTTATATTACAATCATTAAGCCCTCTGTAGAAGTGGGATATCATGCATATCCTTTTTCATTTTAAGCCCTCTATAGAGGAGGGGATGGTGTATTTCTCGAGGAGAGTGCACATCCTGTCATTTTCTAAAATTCCTCCAAGTAGGTGGGGTTGGTGTATCCTCCCTTAAGCGTGTCTTTGGAGATTGTTGTCATGAATCCCAATCATTGGTGTGTGCCTGTAATGTGCCTGAGATGGTAGCGAACCTAGCAATAGGTTTCTTTCATTGCTTGTTTGTCATGTTTTCTCTTTGTCTTCCATCCGTGTGTGTATGGCATGTTTGTTCTTAAGCATAGTTTCAAGACCAGTGGTGATGAGCTCCTCCTATGCTTTGGGATTTGTATGGTGTGTTTGTTCTCAAGTGTAGTTTCAAGACTGGTGGCGATGAGCTCCTCCTACATTTTGGGTTGTGTGTTTACTTTCCATGTACTTGCATTTGCATTCATATTTATGCGAAAATGAAAAAGAAATAATCATTACATTCATTGTATTCACTATGTTTTGCATGTCTTGAATATTGTCTTCTCTATGTCTTGCGTGACCATAACTATCTTCTCCATGTTTTGCATGCATGTTATTGTCTTCAATGTGTTTGGCATGTCTTCATCGTGCTTGGCGTGTTTGTTGTGTTTTGACCATACTTTAATGCATATATTGGCCTTGCATTTATACATACATTAAAGTGGGGGCTAAATGTTATGTCAGAAAATGTACCCTTGGGGGATTTTCCCTCTTAAGGTTCAGCTCCTGGGTCCTTAGAATGCATTTAGAGCATCTTACATGATAATTGTGAATCCCGATGAGAAAACCCTGAAGTCTTATGGAAAATAAGACCTAGGGTATTTCATTTAAATAGATCCTAATAAAAAATGGGAGGGTGGACTTGGGCGCTAGCACCCTAGTCCTACCCTATTTTGGGTCAACCTTAAATTTAAATGTTAGTTTTATGACCGTTACTTAGGTCCTATACTGACATC
This sequence comes from Cunninghamia lanceolata, assembly GCA_027924645.1. Taxonomy (NCBI): domain Eukaryota; kingdom Viridiplantae; phylum Streptophyta; class Pinopsida; order Cupressales; family Cupressaceae; genus Cunninghamia; species Cunninghamia lanceolata. The sequence goes on from BSBN01000108.1 coordinate 11,525,285, forward strand.
TCAAGTTTGAATTGCAAAATTCTTAGTCAGAATGTTTGTAGTTGCAGAGATAAGCATGTTTAGTGTTTCATTTATAAACTAGAAGATGATTGTGAACTTTTGGCAAACTTATGATTGTGGAGCATTCAAAATATTCATTGTTGCAGAGCAGAGCATTGTTATTGTGTTTGTGATTGTAGATTTAGCTTCATCTTCTCATGTGATTGAAGAGCCTCCATTTATGTGAGATCTGCACTTCTAAGGTGACATTTATTTGTGTTTGAATCATTTATCATTTGGATTTTGCCTCTATCTCGTAGGTGTACACACTCTTTATCTAACAACACTGTTCAAAAGACTTGAATGTCTCTCTGGGGCTTGACTAAGGAAAGCCTCTAAACACCACAATCCCAAATCATATTCCTTGTGATTGCAGGTTACAGGTTCACATCTGGACAGAATGGAGTTGCAGGGAATAGTAAGATAGTGTGCATATTCTGAATCCCTGAAGAAAAGGACTGCTTGGACACGGGCACTAGTGGCAGTGTCCTCTAAAGCTGCAAACATAGAAACAATCTAGAAAATGATAATCAGCATTCGAAGAGCTTCCAACATCCTAAAAAACATCTGGCATTGGAATAGGGTGCTAGTGGAGGTGTCCTCCACATCTTTCGGGATAGAAACAAAGAATACAGTGAATATTAGTGTTAGAAGGAGATCAAGATTTTGCAAATAAAATAGTACCTTGGATAGGGGCGCTAGGGGAGGTGTCCCCGACTATTTTGTATCCTGAACTTCAAAAAATGGTTAGTTGTTAATCTTTATCCTTCATCTTAGTCTGCAAGGATTTGTCATAATTCATCAATTTGGTTATTGTTTTGCATTCTTAGGGTTTTAAGAGTACTTAAGCATTAAATTAAGATATTGATTGATAACATCTAAGTTTCTACATCATTCCAAGTGACATCCTAGCCTGTTAGGTGAATGCTCTCACTTAGTAGAGATTCAACTTCATTGATATGTCCTTGAATGTTTGTTGTGAAAGGAGGATTTACCCGTGAAACTAAAACCCCCTCTTTTTCACTCCTAAATAGTTTCAGGTGTTGTAGTTCTAGATGTGTGCTTATAAGGTCTATATCTTTCTTTGGTTCAAGTGGTTTGTGACTTGATGCTTCAAAAAGTTATTTCTTGTGTAGCAGAGTTTGATAGTGTTGTTTGTAAGTAGATTGTGAACCTTCTTCAGGTGAAAGTTGTAGTTGAATTTGTTGGTTTTCAAGTGACTTCAAGATGTTCTTGGATGTTTCTAGATAGTGTTAAAGCTTTGTGTAAGATCTACAAGGTGTGTTTATCTTTGAGGAAGCATGTGCTTAAATGTTCATTGTGTTAACTCAAGTTTGGTTGACTTGGTTGTTTACATTATTGGTTATTATTTTTTGGTGAATGTGAAAACTTTGTGTAACGTGTAAGAGTGGATTTAGGTTTGTGCAAAGGTGTGATGTGGTATGCATTCATTCCTTTCCTCCATGGGAATGTTTAGATCTAGACATAATTTGAAATTTATGAATTAAGTTGTGTTGCCGACCTTGGACAATGTTTTCATGATTCATGGTGGTATAAATTAGTGTCATGGATTCATGAATGAGAGGATATGCAAGGGGTGTGATATTTGTGATGTGAATTTGATCATTGCAGTAAGAAATTTCATGTATTAGGCTGCTGGATGCAGTGAGCAGAAGGTGTCTACTATTTTCATTGCTTATGCGAAGATGTTGTTTGTTTTGTGATGGATATTGAGCTCCATTGGAACTGAAGTCCATGTATAGGTTAGATGCAATTATATCAATTCAAATCCTAGCAATGAGCCACCCTACTCTTCTTTCTTTCTTTCTCAGTGGGTAGTGAGTCCACTTGGATATTGAGTCCACCTGCAATGAGTGTTCTTTCTTTTGGGCAGTAAGCCTTAGGTAGTGAGCCTTTTATAATTTAGTGTTGTTACTACATTATATTGTGAGCTAATCCTCACCGTGGTTTTTTCCTATTAGGGTTTTCCACGTAAAATATGGTGTTCTCTTATCTGTGGTGTTGTTATGCTTTAGTTTCAATTATTTGTTTTTCATGCTTAATCATCATAACATCTTTAAAGGTTAATGTGGATCTAAATGTTTGTGAGGGTTTGAAATTTTTGATACAACTGATTCACCCCCCCTCTCAGTTGTCTTGTGCATTCAACAATTGGTATCAGAGCAAGGTTCCTTAGAAGAGAGATTAATAGCTTGAGGTAGATCTGGGATGGTACACAAGAAGGATGTTCCCCTATTTGATGGATGTGATTTTGCACTCTGGAAGGTCAAGATGGAAGCCTTTCTGATTTCTCTTGGTTATGATATCTGGAAGTCTGTTGAGTCTAATTATACTATACCTGAGAATGGTGTAAGCACTACATATGAGGTCAAGCCTTGTGAAATAGATGGTAAGGCTAAGCATGCTCTTTTAAGTAGTCTTACTAATTTTGAATTGGTGAAAGTTGTGGATTTGAAAATTGCTAATGTGGTTTGGAAAATGTTGAAAAGTGTTTATGAAGGAGATGATAAGGTGAAACAAGCTAAAATGCAGAATTTGAAGCTCACATTTGAGACCATGCGAATGTCTGAAGATGATAACATTACAAGCTACTTGCAGAAGGTGGATAAAGTTGTCAATGGCATCAAAGGACTTGGCAGAAAGGTAGATGATAAAGAAGTAATATTAAAGGTGCTCAAAACTCTTCCTAAAGCTTATAGTCATAAGGTATCTTCTATTGAAGAATTAAAAATGTTGAATCAGTTTAGTAGAGATCAATTTCTTAGCACATTATCTGCCTTTGAAATAAGAGAGTTTGGCACAACTAGTGGAACTGCAAAGGAGGAGATTGCTTTTAAGACTGGCAAATCAGAGAAGGTTGTGGAATCTAATCTGGAAGACTTTGATGAAGTGGAAGCTAACTTTGTGAGAAGAATGAAAAGGGTACTAGAAAGTTTAGTGGTAAGTTGCCTTTTAAATGTTTTAGTTGTGGAAAGATAGGTCATTATGCTTCAAGGTGTCCAGATAAAGCTCAGAGAATTAAGAATAGGGAAAATAGAGGTAACATGGTTGAGAAAAGTTATTATGTTAGAGAAGATGCAAGTATATCCAATGATGATTTTGATTATGAGGATGATATTGGTAATGAATGCTTATTCATAGCCCTATAAGATGAAATTGTTTCTGCCAACCTTGGAAGCTTTGTGAAGGAAAAGAGTCTGGAAGCAACTGCTAACCCTGAAGGCACTATAATGTCTTATTTTCATGTTAAGAGAGAAAAAGATGACTGGGTTATTGATAGTGGATGCTCAAATCATATGATAGGTGATAAGAGTAAGTTTGTTAAACTTGAAAAATATGATGGTGGAGTAGTTAGGTTTGGTGATGATGCAGTTGCTAAGATTTGTGGAAAAGGTTTAGTAAGTTTTGATGGAAAACATAACACTAATGATGTTCTCTATGTCAAAGGTTTAAAGCATAATCGCTTGAGTGTTGGATAGATGAGTAGAGAAGGTTACAATCTTATGTTTCAAGATGATGGTTGTGAGATCAGAAAGAGCTCCAAAAATGTGATTGCTACTGGAAGCTGACCAGTGGAAATTTTTACCATCTCAAAGATGGTGATATTTATTGCTTTATGAATCAAATCAGTGAGAGTTGGCTATAACATAGGAGATTGTGTCACATCAATTTTGATATCCTGGTAAGGATAAGTTCAATTCAAACTATGAGAGATCTGCCAAAGATAACAAAGCCTATTACTGTTGTTTGTAAGGAATGTTAGTTTGGAAAGAAAACAAGAAGAAGCTTCAAAAGCAAGGATTAGTCATCTACCAAACTATTGGAATTGATACATATAGATATATGTGGTCCTACCAAAGTAAGGAGTTTTCAAGGTGACAAGTATTTCATGTTATTTATTGATGATTGTTCAAGAATGACTTGGGTTACTTTTCTTAAAGAAAAATCAGAAGCCCTAGATAAGTTTAAAGCCTTTAAAGCAATGGTTGAAAATGAAATGAATATGAAAATCAAATGTTTGAGGTCTGACAGAGGTGGAGAATTTACTTCTAATGAGTTTAACATGTTCAATGAGAATAATGGGATAAAGAAGCATTTATCTGCCCCTAAGACTCCTCAACAGAATAGAGTGGTTGAAAGGAAGAGTAGGATTGTTCAAGAAGCTACAAGGACAATGATAAAAGGAGCATACCTATCAGAAGTCTACTAGAGAGAAGCAATTCATACTATTGTCTACATACAAAATAGAGAACAAGTAAGAGCAAATGATACAAAGACTCCCTATGAGCTATGGTATGGAAGGATTCCTACTATTAAGTATTTTAAAAATTTTGGAAGTAAATGTTATATCAGAAGAGATGAAGAACTAGGAAAGTTTGATGCAAGATGTGATGAAGGTATTTTCCTTGGGTATTCTACTAGAAGCAAAGCTTACCGATGCTACAACAAAAGGTTGAGAAAAATGATTGAAAGTGCTAATGTTAAAGTTGTTGAAGACATACAAAAGATTTCAAAGATTAATGGATATGAATCAGATGAGTCTTCTTGCAAGGAAGAAGAAGAAACCAAAGAAAATGAAGTATAGATTGAAGAACAAGAAGCTCTAGAAAAAGAAATACAAGTTGAAGAACAAGAAGCTCTGGAAAGAATCCTAAAACACCCAAGTATATGCAGAGGCATCACTCTAAAGATCATATCATTGGTGATAATAGAAAAGGTATACTAACAAGTAGGAAAGCTAATGAAGAATAGGTAAACCTACATTTAATTTCTAAAGTTGAACCTAAAACAGTGATTGGGGCATGCAAGGATGAGTATTGGACCAATGCAATGGAAGAAGAACTAATGCAGATTGAAAAGAATCAGACTTGGGAACTTGTCCCAAGACCAAAGAACAAAAATGTGATTGGAACTAAGTGGGTATTCAAGAACAAACTGAATGAGAATGGTGAAGTGGTAAGGAACAAGGCAAGACTTGTGTGTAAAGGCTACTCATAAGTGGAAGGAATAGACTATGAGGAAACTTATGCTACAATTGCAAGAATGGAGGCCATTTAGATGTTTTTGGCTTTTGCGTCACATAAGGATTTCAAAGTGTATCAAATGGATGTGAAGTCTACTTTTTTGAATGGTGAGTTGGAAGAGGAAGTGTACATAGAACAACCAGATGGATTTCAGTTATTAGATAAACCTGATATGGTTTGCAGGTTGAAGAAGGCACTATATGGATTAAAGCAAGCTCCCAGAGATTGGTATACAAGGTTGGACATGTACTTACTATAGCAAGGATTCAATAAAGGCTCCGTAGATAGCAATTTGTACATCAAAGTAAGTGAAGATCAAATTTTGATTGTAGAAGTGTATGTAGATGACATAATTTTTGGTGGAAATGAAGGTATGTGCAAGAGTTTTGCAAATGAGATGTAGAAAAAATTTGAAATGTCAATGTGTGGGGAAATGAACTTCTTCCTTGGGTTACAGATCAATCAGAAAGATAAGGGTATTTTTAGTTCTCAGTCAAAGTATGTAAAAGAGTTGTTAAAGAAGTTTGAAATGGAAGATTCTAAACTAGTTTGTACTCCTATGGTTACTAGTTGTAAGTTGAGCAAGAATGATGAATCTCCTAAGGCTAATCAGAGAAAGTATAGATCAAAGATTGAAGGATTACTTTATCTAACTACTACTAGACCAAATATTATGCATGCAGTTTGTCTTGTGGCTACATTTCAGAAGATCCTAGAGAGTCACATGTTATGGCAGTGCAAAGGAGATTCAGATATTTAAATGGCACTCTAGATTATGGCTTATGGTATCCAAAAGATACTGACTTTACTCTAAATGCTTACATAGATGTAGATTGGGACTGGTTGTGTAGATGATATGAAAAGTACAAGTGGTGGTGCATTCTTTTTTGGATGTGGGTTGGTATCTTGGCTAAGTAACAAACAATATTCAGTGTCTATCTACTATAGAGGTAGAGTATATTGTTGTAGCATCATGTTACACATAGGTGTTATGGATGAGACAAGCCCTGATGGATATCAAAGTTGTGTATGATGAGCCAATTTCTATCTTCTATGATAATACAAGTGCTATTAACATTTCAAAAAATCTAGTGATGCATTCAAGGACAAAGCATATATCAATTAGGTATCACTTTCTAAGAGAGAAGGTTACAGAGAATGAGGTAAAGCTTGAATATGTGCGTACAAAGGATTAGGTTGCTGACATATTCACTAAGGCTCTTCCTAAGGATACATTTGAGTATCTCCAGGGGAAGTTAGGGGTTATTGCCCCTCCTTCTTTAAACTAGATGCATAAGGAGATGCATCAATTCATTATGCTTCAATATTCATTCTTTTCTGGACTGATGGTGGAAGCTACCTCTCAAGGGGAGCAACTAGTAGCTGTGATGATTGTTGTAGTCAAGGGGAGTAAGAAGTTGTTACAGTTTGGTATGCACTCCTAAGAGGGAGTATTCAGAGTAGTAGTGAGCAATGCAAGTATGTGCAGTATCATAAAAAGAGAAAGAGTTAGAAAAATTTGTGTATCCCTTTGCCATTGATGTCAAAGGGGGAGAGAGTTCTTGTGAAAAACTAAAGGGGAAAGAGAATGGGAAAAAGAAAAGAGTATGTAATCAAAAAGATACTAAGATGTGTAAAAGAAAGGGGGAGAGTAAGAAAGTAAAAAAGATTGGTGCAAAGTTATGTCTTGATGGTTTTTCACATCATATGTTTCCATCAATGACAAAGGGGGAGATTGTTGCAACTATGTGCTAATCAGTGTTGTCATTGATATCAACATGCTTTTGTTGTCATTGGTGTCAATTGTGTCTTCTGATGAGGTTGTTATTTGATTAAGTTGTCTTTCTAAAGGTGATTTGATTGTTGTGTAGAGGTGCTAAATATGTTGAGGATATGCCTCTGGTATTGGGTTTCCAAGTCCTTTTGAGAAAATTTGATTAATTATGGAAATAGTGTAATGAAGAAGTCTTCTGGGTTACAGAGTACTATTTCAGTTTTTGCTCCACATATCTTCTGTGTTGGAGATTTGAGTGTATGGTTAGGATATGTTGTTTATAAGTGCTTGAAGATGCTAAATCTAGAATTTGGTGCTCTGGATCATTGTGCAGTGAAATTTATGTTCACCAGTTTGAGAACAGTGTTTGCAGTGTCTCTGGGAGAAAGTGTTTTGCTCTGCATTTCTCTCCAGAGTGGTTTCAGGTGTTGTAGTTTTGGATGTGTACTTATAAGGTCTATATATTTCTTCAGTTCAAGTGGTTTGTGACTTGATGCTCTGGAAAGTCATTTCTTGTGTAGCAAAGTTTGATAGTGTTGTTAGTAAGCAGATTGTGAACCTTCTTCAGGTGAAAGTTGTTGTAGTTGAATTTTTTGTTTTTCATGTGACTTCAAGATGTTTGTGGATGTTTCTAGATTGTGTTAAAGCTTTGTACAAGATCTGCAATGTGTGTTTATCTTTGAGGAAGGGTGTGCTTAAATTTTCATTGTGTTAACTCAAGTTTGGCTGAATTGGTTGTTTACATTATTGGTGATTGTGCTTTGGTGAATGTGAAAGCTTTGTGTAACATGTAAGAGTGGATTTAGGTCCATGCTAAGGTGTGATGTGGTTTTCATTCATTCCTTTCCTCCACATGAATGTTTAGATCAAGACCTAATTTGAAATTTATGAATTAAGTTGTGTTGCCAACCTTGGAGAATATTTTCATGATTGATGGTGGTATAAATTAGTGTCAAGAATTCATGGATGAGAGGATATGCGAGGGATATGATGTTTGTGATGTGAATTTGATCAGTGTAGTAAGAAATTTCATGTGTTAGGCTACTAGATGCAGTGAGCAGAAGGTGTCTGCTATTTTTAGTGTTGTTATGAAGATGTTGTTTGTGTTGTGATGGATATTGAACTCCATTGGGACTGAACTCCATGCATAGGTTATATGTAATTATATCAGTTCAAAGTCTGGTAATGAGCCACCCTACTCTTCTTTCTTTCTTTCTCAGTGGGTAGTGAGTCCACATGCAGTGAGTGTTCTTTCTTTTGGGCAGTGAGCCCTTTAGTAGTGAGCCTTTTGTAATTCGGTGTTGCTACTACATTATATTGTGAGCTAATCCTCACCGTGTTTTTTCCCCTTTAGGGTTTTCCATGTAAAATCTAGTGTTCTCTTGTGTGTGGTGTTGTTATGCTTTAGTTTCAGTTATTTTATTTTCATGCTTAATCATCATAACATGTTTAAAGGTTAATGTGGATCTGAATGTTTGTGAGGGTTTGAAATTTTTGATACAACTGATTCACCCCCTCTCAGTTGTCTTGTGCATTCAACAAGCCAAACTACATGGGTTCTTCCATTTTGTTGTATATAGATGGATCAACGAAGTTCAACCAAAGTCAAGCAAGCAAGCTAAGACTAATGATCAAACCCTAGAAGATGAAGAACAGACTATAATTAACTACCAAAAATAGATCACAACTAACAAAAAGTAGAACAGAGGTCAAGGGAAGATTCAAAACCTAGATCTTGTAGCAGAAATGCCCATGACCAAGGCACTTGGGTGCCCTAGGCCTTTTCTAGGGTTTATCAGAAACTCAGGTGTCACCAGACCTTTACCTATCTGCTCTACCTTCTTCCTAGAAATCAGCTCCTGAAACCTGTTTCTCTGAGCTGCACATAAGGCAAGAGGAAAAGGTTGTGTTGTGTTTAAGAGCTTGCCTCAATCAAACCCTGTGTTAGTGTTCCCACCTCCACTACATCAATGATTAGATCCAAGAATGTGTGCCCTAGGAGGGCAAAGGCCAGATCTATAATAATATGATGAATAATGATGATAAAAACCACAAGAGATATGACCTTAGTTGACGAAGATGACTCAAGATCCTACACCAATAAAGGAGAGTGATGAAGATGGCTTCAAACTTCCTTCAAATATTGCAAACAAACTTTGATAGCATCCACAAGTAGATAACACTTCAAACATGAAGAACACTTTAGCATAGAAGACAATATGAGACCAAACTTCACATTAATCCTCTAAAAAGCACCGAGGTGTAAAATGGACTACAACACTCATTTAAATATGTATTCTTGCTCACTCACAACAAATAAAACTTCATTAGGCTAACAAATACAAACCAAAGGAGTGTCCCAAGCCAACACCACAAGGTCAGGCTAAAATTCCCAAGTGGGACCAAGGTGCTTGGGTTCCCTAGACATTTAGCCCACAAACTCTAGAAAGTGTCCATTAGAGCGGGCTTAGTCCAATCCTAAGTTGACCTTGTTGAGTTTATTTATTGGGATTGATATTTTCATCATTTTAAGAGCAAAAATGTGTTAAAATAGGTCTTGATTAACAAAGGCAATGAGATGGGTCTAACTGAGTGCTAAACTAAGTGTAAAATACTAGTGTGCACATTTTACGACATAACATTTAGCCCCCACTTTAGTGTGGATAAGAACTTACATTCAAACTCATACTAAAGGATGGAAAAAACACAAAAGACATAGAAGCCCAAATAATTCCACCAAGTTGTGGACCACAAGTAGCCCCCAAACTTAGGATCCTAAGGTTGCAAACATATAAGCAAAGAGATATTTTAAACACACAAGACATTGTAACATTAATTCACACATACGTGGAGTACTAAAAGAATATATATGAATACATGTGAAAGACATACCAAACGCAAAGGTAATACACACCATACATTATGCATACATGCTTGACATGAAGCATACACATAAGACACAAAGAATATATAGCAAACATATGGAAAACATGATGAAGACATGCAAAACACAAGTTCAAACATAATGCACTAAACAAACATAAGAACACACATAGAACAAACACACAAGGCACATGACTCAGACACTAACTTTCTCTATTGCTAGGGGTCATGTGAAGAGAAGTACCACCATTAATCACACATAGGTAAGGACATCCGAATTACTAGGTGACCACGACAAGTCACATGAAGCACACAGGCTATCCAACTTTGTTGCACTAGGTGGCTAATGGATTAAAGAGGAAACATCATAGGCTAGTGAGGACTACTAAATTTGTTAGTAACTGCACTTTGATGCATGCACTCCCTCCTAATATGTGTCTTCTAGGCTTGTTATAACCTCTATAATGCCCTGAAGCCTAGTGCCTTGATCACATTTGCCTTGATAACTTCCTGCTCTATTCTGATGTTGACTACTCACGGCCCATTCCCAGTCACTTAAGTTGTCACTAAAGTATCTCTCATCATCAGGTTAGTGGCCCTCATGCATGGGGTTACCCTTTGTAACCCGTGACTTAAGACCATGTCTAATGCCCAACTGACTTAAATAGTCATCTAGCTTCATGTTGAATATTAGGCACACCTTATTTTATGTCCCCCCCACTCGTTCAACCTAGCATAGTCCCTCTTTTAAGATCATTTTTTACACATGTGTTGAATTCGGGCCTTAAGTTGTAGCCACGTCTGTGGAATTTGCCTTTTCACTAAAACTATCTTCTCTGCTAGACTTGATTTTGGGCTTCGGCAGTGCCGCGAAGTCCGATGTGGTAGTTATGTGGTGGCCATGTGGTGTTCGCCCTAGCACTTCATAGGAGAGATGAACCTCTATTGGAATCATCCTAAATCTCCTATTATCTCATGAAAGTTTAGACTAACTTACAACTTAGCAAGGCCCACATGGGTGGTGTGTATTAACATGGAGGCTTGTCAATGGATGACCTAGCTTTTTACCAAGATTTATGCCTTCATAAAAGGTGTTTGGATCTCTTAGCGAGACTGTGAAAGATGTGTTGCTGGCCCTAACACGCTTAGTGGAACATTTCACTAGGGTCGTGGTCTTCACTGTGGTCCCGAGGGACTCAACGCGAGGAAGTGAGGTGCTACCATAGCAGATGAAATCATTGCTCTTTCATGACAGCTGCTCTTTGCTGGAGAAATTTCAAATCTCCATGAAGACCATTGATTTGTGTTAATCCATGGCCAAGATTCAAAACTAATGAATGCCTTCTTCTAGGCATATTGGTTTATCCTTGTGACCATCAATGTGATTCATGGGATGGATCTGATGGTTGAAGTTAAGTGAGGGCCGGGGTGATTGCGTACATGTTTTGATGCGTCTATTCAGAGATAGGCTTTTTCAAACATGTAGTGGATTACCTTCACCGCTGTTGTACATGAGATCATCTTGTGGGGGGATTATCTGGGCATAGAACAAGTTCTTAGGGATCTATTTTGAGCTTGTGGAGGTTTCTCTCTCTTGTCTCAGCAGGATTTGAACTGAGTGTGTCATCTAAATTGGAATGATCACTGAGACTGAGGGGTCGGGTTTGGTTTTCCCATTATGGAAATTGATGGCTTTGGGACACAAGACATTGACATAAGGTAAAGTGCCGCCTCCATTCCCTTTTCTAGTAGTGTTAGAAGGTTGTTGAAAAGTTTTCGCTTAAGGCTAACATGTCGTGGTACTGGTCAAATTAAATTCATAAGGGAAAGCTGACAAGTCATGGTTATCTAGAATGTAGGGGCTTCTTCAATCTTTGTATAAATTGGTGCTTTTGTTGCTATTTCGTATGCCATTTCTTTTTGTGCAAACAAATATGGAAGTTTATTTCTTAAGTATGCTTAGCTTACTATCCTATTCTTGTGGAATTTCTTCTTTGTTCTCCTAGTTGGTGTTGTGTCCCTATAAGATTAAGGAGGTTGGAGAAGCATTATCTTAAGGAATGGGAGGATTTGGTAAGATTATGGGAGTAGATTGGCATCTGCTGAATCGATGAGAATCCTTCCCTTCTCCCTATTTCCATCTAGATGTGTCATTCATGTTTCAATCTGTTGACTCTAGTGACTTCTTGTTCTTGTGAGTCTCCAGATTTTGAGTCTTAGTGTCTTGGGTTCTAGCAGAACTTAGGCAATAATGGAGGGAGTGATGTCCACCTAGATGAGACTGATGAAAGTGGAAGTGGAAAATATGATGGTTGTTGATTCCTCTTTACTTGGATTGTTGGTGTTGCCAACACCAAGTATTAGTGGCTTCCTCTGGTTTCTATATGGATGAGATGGTTGGAAACCTCCAATTGAAAGATGAGGAGCCACTTGTCTGCACCTAGGACTGGGCTTAATGAAAGAATTTCCCAAATCCTATGCTTCCTTCAATGACTGCCCTTAGCAGGTATCCTTACTTCTTCATGTGCGATTGGGAAGACAAGGAATAGGATGCTTGTATTAGGAGCAAGTATTTGGATGGCCGAGGTGGCGAAGGTTGAAAGAACATATCAAAAATGCCACCTGCCGTCTCCTAGTTTGCCCCCATATGAAAAGTGAGGAAGCATACAAGACAAAATTAGTTTCTTCTATCTACCTGAAGTAATGATTTGCTACGAGGGATGTGCCTTAGTGGACTGAAGACGGTTATTCTAGTATATGGCCCCTTTTTCTGATTGTCAAATGAAAATATGACATCTATATATGGCCTATAGCTTTTTTTCTGCCATGTTCTTATAAATGGGGAATCAGGGCCATTTTAGAGAGGTCGGATCTCAATTTTAAAACAATACTGCACCTTGTGCTTTGATCCATTGTAAATAGAAGAGAATTGTTTCATAATCTATGTTCAAATCTATAGAACAGTATTATTCTCAAATTAATACAAAGATATATTAGTTGCAGAATCCTTTTCTGTGTTGCATTTGATGGAGTTAATATGATTTTTGAATATCAAGGATATTTTGGTGCATCTCTGTAATTTATTACACTGTGTATGTTTTCTCTTGCGTTCTTCCAAGGGGAGAAATAAATGATTAGAACACATTCAGTTAACTGTTGTGTGCATTATGGTTTAGAAGGATATTTCCATATTTCCATCTCTAAGAGGTATTGATATAAGGTATTAATGTCATTAGTCTCTCAGTCATGAGATAATGTCATTTGAATGATACATAGGTTTTGTGCAATTTGACTCTTTAGCCCTTTGGATTAATGCACCGATCTGTCATTGGGTTAATTTGCTGATTTATATCCACCCCAAAACAATCACAATCATTTCATTTATATCATTCTTTTGAGAGTTAAACACTTGTTCTCAATCAGGGTATGAATCATGTTGTCATAGGATTAGGCCAATCCAAATGAAGTTGGTCATTTCCCTGGTAAAATTCTATTGAGAACCTTCTATTTTGATATAGCATTCAGTAGTAGTCTAGATGTATCCCTTGAATGTTGTATATGTACACCCACCTTGGTCTTGCAGAACCAAAAGTGCAGAGGATTTTTCAACTTATTGTTGTAATCATGTTCGTTGGCCATTGACCTAAGATGCCTAAGCATAAGAAGTTGGCTAATCTTAGCGGATTTTGGACAATCAGTTGGAGGAACCAATAGATTGGTGACTCCATTGGGGCTTGAAGTGAAAATATTGTCAACTCTTACCCTAGAGTTTCTTGTGAAATTTTGCCCATTTGAGCCACCAACAGATTGGTGACTCTACTAGGGACCTTTCCTCTTAAATGATGAGGTCAGTTTAGTTGTTTTCCATGGGTATTTGGAGTTGGTATATGTAAAGTGTATTATCATTCCCTTTACAGGGTGGTAACTCTGCTTGCTTTTGAACCAATTGATCAAAAGGAAAATTGGCTATGTATGAGAAAATTTGTGTGGCTTTGTTGTTGTAGAAGACCCAGAATGAAAATAGGCTTTAAGGAGTTTTATGCTGCATAAAGATCAATCCTTTGTGAAAAGAGGTGGTGACTCTATTTCAAGAACTTGATAAAGAATATAAAGAAGTTCCAGATCTGTATAATTTTGAGTCAAGAAGGAGGGATAGCAGTCGTTGCAATTGCTCCAGTTATTTCTATTTTGGTTTTCAAAAAGGAGCTTATGTGAAAACCATAGTATATGAGTTTTAATGAAGTCTCTTATCAAGTGTTAGAGCACTTAGAAAGGGAAAGGGTAGTGATAGTTTGGCATACTTCTGGGTTATTAATTGCAGCCATGTATTGTAAGATGAAGTATGTGTTTTCCATGTTCCAAGAATTGTGCTCATTAAAAGAAGATCTTAATGGTAGTTGTAATGAGTTCTATTTTTTGTAATTTTAAGATCTTGTTGTAAGAGAGAGTTGGTGAAAACTCCAACATCATGATGCACCAATGTATGCATCCTTGCATGTCTCCAGTATAACCATGACATGTGATCAACCCCATCCATATAGTCAAAGAAATTTCAGCACTAAAAGGTATAGAGCCATAAATTTTGATGGCATTTGTGGTTTCCCAAATGTCATACCATCTGAAACCAGAGATAAGTTACCAAAGTATGATGGTACAAAGAATGAGTCTATAGACAAACACTTGCAAGAATTCAATATTCTAATGGATGACTATTTGGTAGATCATGAGGATGTGATCATGAGGCTATTTGTTTAATCTCTAAAAGGAGATGCAAGAGATTGCTTCTCTTATTTACCAACATGCTTTATCTATACTTGGGGTGAGTTTAAGGCAAGTTTTATGGAGCAGTTTGGTGAGAGGATTAGTGCAAGTGCAGCAATCAATACTTTTATGGGCATCCAGCAAGAGGAGGATGAATTAGTCTAGGCATTCAACCTAAGATTTGCTAAAACATTAAGGGATATTCCTGAGGCTATGAGGCCAAATGATGCAACAAGCTTAATTGTTTACTTGAGAGCTTTTGACAAAAGGATGAGTTACCATTTGAGAGACAAGGATCCTATAAATTTGCATTAGGCTTACGAGATACCCATAGACATTGAAAACAATTAGAGGTATGGAATGCACAAGGGCTATTTGTCTACAAGTGTTTGCTGCCCTAAGGCACCCATTGTAGATGAAAGGTGTAGATCATAAAATAGCAATGATTGTCAAAGCAATTGTATCCCTACTATACCAAATTATATATCAATCCATAATGTTGATCACATAGAGCCCCAGATGAACTATCAGCAAGCTGAATGCATTAATGATCCTGAGGTCTTTGTTTAGGCTCTCATTGACATAAGGAGGTGAGAGAGAGAGACGGGATACTCTTTGTTTTCTAGGATCTTGGACTCCTATATAAAAATCCTTGTTGGTTTCAGGGCTAAAAGGTCTATATGCATTGATATTTTTTGTGAGGTGTATGGATCGGGTTTGAGTTCATTGCCTCAAGGGATGAAGCCAAGTAGTCTTGCTCAGATGGCTAATTGGATAGACATGGTAGAGAATGCTCAAATTCATGATGATAAAAATGATAAACTTCACACTGCTGATCACATTAGTCCTATTGCTAGATGTGAATCAAACAATGATGTAGTATGTGAAGATGACCAATCAAAAGAACTAGAAATGGAGAGCTCATGTGGATCTATTGCAGGTTCTAATCATTTTGAGGAATTTAGAAGCATTAGTCAATTTGATACAGATAGCTACACACAGAAGGACGAGATGAATTGCTATGAGTTTATTACTAGTCAGGCTAATGGAAACAATATTGTAAACACTCCTATGCAGTCTGTGCATGATGTTGTTGAAGGCAAGAGTCTATGCAATCAGTTTGAAGAACTTGAACCTAGTTTTAACATTGACTATGATGACTTGGAGTATGTTGATGTTGATAAAAATTTGGATCCTCATACTAAAGAAGTAGAAGTATCTATGACTTGAATGAACATGAGATGTAACCCTCTTTATGATTAGCCTATGGCTCAACTAGAGATAAGAAGTGATGATCCTCATTGGTATAGGAGCAATTCTATCTTTGCAGATGGCCAGGAGTATGAAGAATATGAAGAACGTGAGGAAAACCAATCCAAGAACATCAGAGTACATGACAGTGTTGGGGATCCTCAGCACTTGAGGGAGTATGGGTATGATACAGCTTAGAATTGAGGAGTTGTCAGATGTGGATCTTTTCAGCTAAGAGTGCTTGAAAGTTGTCTTTTGTGCACACAAAAGGATTTTGTCCATGCATTCCTCCTTGTGCCTAATAGTAATGGGGCATATGTTGAGGGCAGTGTTCTTGACCCCAAAGAGATGGAGCAACAATATACAACTATGTCCCTTCAGCATAATGCCTATGGATGCTTCAAGATTGACATAAATATAAGTGATGAGGGAGTAATGGATAACTGTGATATCAGCATGATATGTGGGAAGATACTTCAATTAGAGTCTTGTTATGATAATGGGTTAAGCATCAATCAATATTACAGTGCTGAATTCATAAGCCCTTTGATTAAGATGTATATTTACCACATTTACCAACAGAATTGTTCTCATATTTTCAACCTGGGTTTGATAAAATCATTGAAAAATAAGATGTATGATAGGGGAAACATTATTCCTTCTTTTTATGGTGGCTAGGGGCTACCATGTGAAATTTCAGGGCTTTGAGAATAGGCCCTCTCAATTGGGTGGTGATTAGGTAAAATTGGTACTGGTCTGTGGAACGTGAGATTCTGGATCCTCATGATGACCTTGCGGTCATCTGTCCCCAACTAGAGCCACTGTTAGTATATGCACTTTGATGCATGCCCTACCCCCAATATGTGTCTTCTAGGCTTGTTATAACCTTTGTAAAGCCCTGAAGCCTAATGCCTTGATCACATTTACCTTGATCACTTCCTACTCTATTCTGATGTTGACTACTCATGGGTAATTCCCAGTCACTGAAGTATCTCTTGTCATCGGGTTACCCTTTGTAGCCCATGACTTAAGACCATGTCTAATGCCCAACTGACTTAAATAGTCTTCTAGCTTCATGTTGAATATTAGGCACACCTTATTTTATTTACCCCACTTGTTTAACCTAGCACAACCTCTCTTTTAAGATAAATTTTCATGTATGTGTTGAATTGGGGCCTTAAGTTGCATCCACATCTGTGGAATTTGCCTTTTCACTAAAACTATCTTCTCTACTAGACCTAGTTCTAGGCTTCAGTGGTGCCGTGAAGTCTGATGTGGCAGTTATGTGGTGGCCATGCGGCATCCGCCCTAGTGCTTCATTGGAGAGATGCACCTCTGTTGAGATCATCCTAAAGCTCCCACGAGCTCGTGAAAGTTAAGACTATCTTACAGCTTAGAGAGGCCCACATGGGTGGTGTGTATTAACGCAGAGGGTT
Source organism: Cunninghamia lanceolata (assembly GCA_027924645.1). NCBI lineage: Eukaryota > Viridiplantae > Streptophyta > Pinopsida > Cupressales > Cupressaceae > Cunninghamia > Cunninghamia lanceolata. The sequence continues at coordinate 11,542,474 of BSBN01000108.1, forward strand.
GTCAATAGATGACCTAGATTTTTGCCAAGATTTATGCCTTCACGGAAGGTGTTTGGAGCTCCTAGTGAGACTGCAAAGGATGTGTTGTTGGCCTTGTCACGCTTAGTGGAATGTTTTGTTGGGGCCCTGGTCTTCACTGTGGTCCCAAGGGACTCGACGCAAGGAAATGAGGTGTTGTCATTGTAGATGAAATTGCTGCTCTTCTATGACAGCTAGTCCTCACTAGAAAAATTTCAAATATCCATGAAGACTATTGATTTGTGTTAATCCATGGCTAGGATTCAAAACTAATGAATGCCTTCTTCTACATGTGCTAGTTTTTCCTTGTGACCATCGATGCGATTCACGGGATGGATCTGATGGTTGAAGTTGAATGAGGGTTGGGGTGATGGCACACATGTTTTGATGCATCTGTTCAGAGATAGGATTTTCCAAATGTGTAGTGGATTACCTTCGCCGATGCTGTACACAAGATCAGCCTATGGGGGGATTGTCTAGGTGCAGAATTAGTTTTTAGGGATCTGTTCTAAGCTTGTGGGGGTTTCTCACTCTTATCTTAGTAGGATTTAAACTGAGTGTGTCATCTGAATTGGAATGATCACTGAGACCGAGGGGTCAGGTTTGGTTTACCCATTATGAAAGTTGATGGTTCTAGGGTGCAAAACATTTACATAAGGTAGAGTATTGCCTCCATTCCCTTTTCTAGAACTGTTAGTGGGTTGTTGAAAATTTTTTGCTTAAGGCTAACATGCCATGGTACTAGTCAAATTAAATTGATAAGGGAAGGTTGACAAGTCATGGTTATCCAGAATGTAGGGGCTTCTTTAGTCTTTGTATAAATTGGCACTCATGTTTCTATTTCATATGCCATTTCTTTCTATGTAGACAAATATGGAAGTTTATTTCTTAAGTATGCTTAGCTTACTATCCTATTCCCATGGATTTTCTTCTTTGTTCTCCTAGTTGGTGTTGTGTCCCTATAAGATTAAGGAGGTTGGAGAAGCATTATCTTAAGGAATGGGAGGATCTGGTAAGATTGTGGGAGCAAATTGACATCTTTTGAACCGATGAGAATCCTTCCCTTCTCCTTATTTCCATCTAGATGTGGCATTCAAGTTTCAATCTGCTGACTCCAGTTACTTCTTGTTCTTGTGAGTCCCTAGATTTTGCTTGAAGGAAAAGAGGCAGTGTTATTCTCTCTTCCCCTCCCTTAGTGTCTTGGGTTCTAGTAGAACTTAGGAAATAATGTAGGGAGTGATGTCCACTTGGATGAGACAGATGGAAGTGGAAGTGGAAAATATGACGGTTGTTGCTTCCTATTTACTTGGATTGTTGGTGTTACCAACACCAAGTATTAGTGGCTTCATCTAGTTTCTTTCTAGATGAGGTGGTTGGAAACCTCCAATTGAAAGATGAGGAGCCACTTGCCTGTGCCTGGGACTACACTTAACAGCAGGATTCCCCAAATCTTGTGCTTCCTTCAATGACTATCCCTAGCAGGTATCCTTACTTCTTCATGTGCGACTGGGAAGACAAGGCAGAGGATGCTTATATTGGGAGCAAGTATCTGGATGGACGAGGTGGTGAAGTTTGAAAGAACATATCAAAAAATGCCACCTGTTGTCTCTTGGCTTTCCCCCATATGAAAAGTGAGGAAGCATTCAAGACAAAATTAATTGATTTTGTCTGCTTGAAGTAATGATTTGTTGCGAGGGACGTGCCTTAGTGGAATGAAGATGGTTATTTTGGCATGTGGCCCCTTTTTTTATTGTCAAATGAAAATATGACATATGTATATGGCCTATAGCTTGTTTTCTCCCATGTTCTTATAAATGGGGAATCGAGGCCATTTTGGAGAGGTCGGATCTCAATTTTGAAATAGTATTGTACCTTGTACTTTGATCCATTGTAAATAGAAGAGAATTGTTTCATAATCTATGTTCAAATGTGTAGAACAATATTATTCTCAAATTAATACAAAAATATAATGGTTATGGAATCCTTTTCTATGTTGCATTTGATGGAGTTAATATGATTTCTGAATATTAAGGATATTTTGGTACACCTTTGCAATTTTTGTACTGTGTATGTTTTCTCTTTCTTCCAAGGGGAGAAATCAATGCTTGGAACACATTCAGTTAAATGTTGTCTGCATTATGGTTTAGAAGGATATTTCCATATTTCCATCTCTAAGAGGTATTGATATAAGGTATTAATGCCATTAGTCTCTCAGTCATGAGGTAATGTTCTTTGAATGATACATAGGTTTTGTGCAATTTGACTCTATAGCCCTTTGGATTAATGCACCGGTCTGTCACTTGATTAATTTGCTGGTTTATATCCACCCCAAAACAATCACAATCATTTCATTTATATCATTCTTTTGAGACTTAAACACTTGTTCTCAATCATGGTATGAACCTTGTTGTCATAGGATTAGGCCAATCCAAATGAAGTCTGTCATTTCCCTCGTAAAATGCTATTGACAACCTTCTGTTTTGATACAACATTCAGTAGTAGTCTAGATGTATCCCTTGAATGTTGTATAGGTACACCCACCTTGGTCTTGCAGAACCAAAAGTACATAGGATTTTTCAACTTATTGTTGTAATCATGTTCATTGGCCACTGACCTAAGATCCCTAAGCATAAGAAGTTGGCTAATCTTTAGGGGATTTTGGAATATTAGTTGGAGGAACCAATAGAATTAGTAGGTGAGTTCCTTACCAACAAGAAAATATGCCACAAAAAGAGAGCATAGCATGATGTATGCCCCACCATAAAGTGATTTCTAACTCCTATCAGGGAGCAATTGCTTTAAGGTAGAACAAATCACAAAACAAGCACGAGAGCTTCCCAGAAGCACATGCCCATAAGATATGTGTTTCCAAAGAACTAAATTGCACAAAGGGGTTGCCCCCACAAAAGGCAAGATGAGGTAATGTTGCAAGCATGATACATAATGGCTTGTGTAGTCATGGTATGACGTCGAGCATAGCAACAAGGTGCCACATAGATCAAAACATAAAAGAAGTAATAAGTTACACTAAGTAATAACACAAAGGGATCTACCTGACTAGCGCCAGTATATGAATGGTTGTATGATAGGAGAATTCTCAAGACTATACATATATATATATATATATATATATATGAAATTGTCATCACCAGCTAGTAGAACTATGGAGACAAAGGAAGAAGTATCACGTGAAATAAAAAAATAAACATCCCTTAGCTCAACAAGGGAGAATGCTGAAAACATTCTATGCCTTGCATCACCCCCAAAGGACACAAGAACAATACAAATTATGACATATAGAAGAATGATGATACAAATAGAGAGGCTATTTGTATCCTTACACGTACAAGGGTGTCAAGGGTCATCCAAAGAGAGCTTGACAACACAACAAATAACAAGAAATGACATACAAATAAAGCATCAAGAAGCACATCATGGGGGAAAACAATCACATGCACGCATAACAAAGAAATAAGGTACCTCACTTGTGAGTCAACCTAGAGAAAATCATCCTCCTCCCAATCTAGCTCATAATCCATTTGAAAAGCTAGACAAGGTGCAAGAGGAACTATATCACGTGAGGTATAAGGAACAAGAGCCATACCTATAACATCTTCAAATTCACTATCAGAATGTAGTAAAATAGGTTCCATAGTGGCTTGCAAAGCTTCTTTTTCTACAGGAGACACAATTGTTGTAGATGTCTCTTTGGCATCCATCAGTGATAAACACTTATGAGGAGGAAGATTCTCCTCTCCTAAGGCAAGGCAAACCATGGCACGATGATTCTTATTTCTTTATCTTGCAATCTTATTTCACTTAGCTTTATTCATGATGTTATTAAGGGGAACTGTAGCATCTTCCAACAAGGGTTCCTTTTCTTCCTTTTCTTCAAGAACATTAGAAGAAAGAAGAAGAACCACCAAAGGCTGGGAGACTATGGGGGAAGGGTTCCTCAATGTGGGTTTCTCCTTCTTCTCAACTTGTGAAACAAGTGGAAGTACTGGAGCATCCTCAAGTTGTTGAGAAACCTTAGGAAATAAGACACACACAAATGATGAAACACCACTAGTCTCCATAGAGGCAGGTGGGACAAAAGTAATATTGCAGTTTCGGGGAGGTCTGTTTTGTGCCCAAAGTTTACCTCATTATCTTTGAAGGGATGGCATAGGGGAACCTCGGCATATATACCAGATGCTCAGGGACGGGGAAGAACCTTTGATTTGGGCTTAGCTTCATTCACTACTTGTGTTACATAAAGAATTATAGTCATAGTCTCAGAAGATCTAGGAGGTTTAGGAACATCACTAGGAGGAGTATTGCTAAGTAATAACTCTGCTATTTTCATTTATTTGATCTTCTGATATGATAATAAAAATATATCCTCTCTAGGTCTAGTAGCTCCAACTAGTTATGGCCAGAAGAAATCAAGTGAAAAATGTCCATTGTGAGTAATAGGGTGATAAAGACTATGATGTACAACATGCCCCCATCCCTCAAATGGAAACTTTAAGCACTTGTGAAACATAGAGGGGACCGCCTTCATGGAGTAGAGCCATGGGTAGCCCAACTTCACATGAAATCAGTTTGATGTAGGAATGATAACAAAATGAACATCAAAATCTCTTGGTCCAACTTTAACTTCAAGAGTTAAAGCACCAAGAGTTGGAAGGATGGACCCATTGTGTGTTTTAATAGCCATCTTTGATACCTCATATGTATCTTGATGTAAACCATGCATGTAGAGAAACTCTTTAGTTACTACATTTACCATGCATATAGGATCTATCATAGCACCTAGAATAGGTTTATCATTTATTCAAATAGTAATGTAAAGAGGCCCATCAGGAGCTTCAATAGTAGCATCATGTGGAGTAAAAGATTTAGCAGGTTCCAATTCCACTCACTCTTTGTGAGGGTGAGCATCCACCATGCAAATATCAACAATGTTGGACTCATGATGAGGTAGAGGATTAATGTATATTTGAATATTTTGATTAGGAGCTGCCTCCAATTTGTTCCCTTGGTCATTCACACCAAGAACTTGGATGACATTTGAGTAGATAAGGTCTTGAAGTTCATGTTTAAGATGCATACATCTTTCAGTGTCATGGTCAACGGAGTAGTGAAATTGACAAAATGCCTTCGCATCAAAGGAAGATGATTGCATCTTGCCTAGATTGAGGGGTCTAATGAGTGGAAGCTTGATGAGATTACTTTTTAAAAGTTGTGTCATGATAGCATAGAGAGATTCTAATAATGGTGTAAAGTTTCTTATTTTTGGTTTCAACTTGTAAGGGTGGGAAGCAGGAGATGATGATGCCACCACATGTTTTCTAATGTTATTCGCTAAAATTGCATTTATCTTGATGAATTTTTTGTTTTGTCTTTTGAAAGAATGATTATGAGAGGCATTGGATTGACCAACTAGAGCCGATGAGATATTATTGTCATACTGACTAACCAAAAGTTGATAATCATGAAGAGTCATGCAAAGATGAGTGAATGAATCATATTGCATCAACAATATCTTATCACAGATGTGAGGTTGTAATTTTGTTGTAAATATTCTTTGCACATCAGCATCCAGAATAAAATATTGGATTTGTGAAAAGAGGGCTTGATAACAGCCCATGAAATCTATTATTTTATCTTCCGTTCCTTGTTTGCAATGAACTAAGTCCATCAAAGAGACTTGAGGTCTAATGTTCGCTTGAAAACGCTTGAGGAACTTGTTGACTAATTATGAAAAAGACCTTATAGAATTAGGAGGTAGCACACAAAACCAATCCAAGGTTGTGTCATTGAGTGACATAGGAAAGATTTTTTCCAAGATCACATCCTCAAATAAGAAATCACTACACATAGTGGTAAAAGCTGCCACATGGTTGTTAAGGTCTCCCTTCCAATTATATTTCTCAAAGCGAGGGGTCTCAAACTTCTCAGGAATAGGAGTTGTTAGGATGGAATAAGACAAATGGCTATAGATATAATGTGTTGTCATACTAGTCTTAGGTGGGCCATTACTCATGCTAGCTAATTGTTGTTAGATGGAGGTCATATTCTTCAATAATTGGTTTATGATAGGATCGGAAGTAGAATCAGGTAGAGATTGGAATGAAGGACTAGGTGATGATGTATGAGTAGCCTTTTGGAATGTGATAGGTGGTTTAGATGTAGGTGGATTAACATTAGGTGTGGAATTTGTGTAGTTATATGGAACATTACTATAATGGCAAACATGATTCCCAGTGGATAACCCAGCACATGTGGTCGAATTATTACTTAGCTATGTAGTAGTAGTGAGAATAGTAGAAGTATATGTAGGAATAGGGGATTTTGATATGGGTGCTAACACATGAGTCCCTATTTGGTTAGAAGGAGTTACATTGGTGATGATTTCAGCGCAACTAGATGCAGATAGAATGTTGTTATGAACTATATGAGCAACTCCATGCAAGACTTATAATCCTTCTTGAACTTTGAGCAAGAGACTTCATAGACTCTCAACAATAGGGATGGCCTCCTCAACTATGTTTTCTGCACTTATAAATTGCTACAAAGTAGCCAAGTTCATGTCTAATCTCTAAATTTGAGCTTCAAGGACATGAGAGACAAGGTCATCAATGTTGATGGATTCATGTAAGTTTGATGCTTCAAGAAGGTGCAAAGTAGGGATGCTAGAAAGAATTTATGGACCTTCTTATGTGATAAGACTAGGAATCAGGGGTTCTGATGTATTGGTATTATCATTATGCATGGCATTCAAACCCATAATTCACCAACTTCTTTGCAAAGAAGGTTAGAATCAGGGCATCGGGTCACTATTGTCACAGAGGATTGCACCTTGAATGCTAAGTGTTTAATAGCTTGGCAATCCTATTCAACATGGAAACATTCTCAGACTGTGGGTTTTTCTATGATGAGAATGAACCTCTAGAAGAGTTGGCTCCCTTTAAAAGCCCCTTAGATCTGCTATATTTTGTGGAAAAGAGATAGAAGAATGATTAAATAAATAGGACTGAACTGAAATCAATCCTAAGTGGGTGATGCACCAATGTTTTAATCCTAAATTGCAATATGATTCACAATTACTCTTCAATATGTCTACTCTTACAACTCAAACTGAACAATTTTAACCACATAAATGTTTCATAGAAAGGTATGAAAGGACTTACACAATCTACAACCTGTAATAAAATTGTACCTTTGTATACTTGCATTCAAGGAAATGAGATAGAAAAACTTAAAGGTTTTGCATAAAAACACAATAAATTCCTATCAAATCATTCAAATGAGACAAGACACCTAAATTTGGATAGAAGAACACCTAATTTTATTGAATAATAGAAGGAACACTCTGCAATAACTATGAAAATGCTAAAAACAAAATGTTGCTACTGCATAAAACCTGTAAAAATGGCTGAGCTACAAGACAATCTCTCTCTGCAATGTGCAAAGGCAAGGAGAAAAGAAAGAACTAGGAAAAAAGCAAAAAAAAAATTCCTATAATACAAAATCTGTCCCTATAGACACCCAAAATTCTCCACTTGTCGCAATGTTGCATCACTTAGGCATCTTGTAGCATTTTTTCCCTAATCACCTCATATCATTACCTAATCTACCATTTTCCTCTATTAAATTAAACAAATATAACATTTATTTAATTTAATCCCATCTCTTTTACCATTATTAAATAAATAAATTTAATTTATTTATTTAATCCCTTTCCTCTTAAATAAAATAAAATAAATCTTTTATTTTATTTTTTATTTATCACTTTATCCTTATATTCCTCATAATTTAAATAATATTAAATTATTTAAATTATTCACCTACCTTCCATATCTATCTTTTGAGATGACTCAACTCATCTATTCCACTTACCATTTTCATCTCCCAAATCCTCTCAAGTTAACTTGATCCACTTACCAATTTCTTCTCCACTCATTTTCCTCACTTTCTATTTATCTCTTGAGAAGACTCAACCACTTTCTAATTCATCTCTCTAATCACTCATCCACTTTCCTTTTCTTTTCCCAAGTTACACAATGCAACTTTTCAATTCAATTGTCACTCATGAAATGGGAAACTTTATCCCTCCACTCTCTCATATTTGTCTATAAATAAGCCCATTTTCAATCCATTTCTCATGGATGAATCTTTGAATCACTAACACTCTACCAAAATTCAGCCTCATCCATCAACCTCTACCTATCTTTCTCTCATCTATCAATCTTCATCTTCATTGTTGTGCTACAAGACACAAGCAATCAACAAATCATAATTGAACCAAGGAATCGAAGCATCTAGGTGATCTTGTTTATGTTGCATGTTGTTTTAATCACTTAGGTTGGATTTCTTGAAGGTATCATAGGGTTTAATCTTGATTTGCATTGGTGTGATCTAACAATGGATTTTTCCCTGGTATACATTATGGCACGCTCGGTGGGACCTATTTCGTCTGATCCTTTTTCCAGATTTGTATAAAAATTTGTGTTGTTTCTAATCCCCATTATCAAGTTTTGTAGAGTAGCTGTCACAAATGACCTCCAGGGTAAAAACTAACATCACCATTGCGCTCAAGATGCCATTTCCATAAAAATTGACTATAAATTTGCATATACTTCATAAAAATTTGAAATTTTTTTTTATTCGGCATCCATACTGCACGAATCCATACAGTACAGATCTACCTCTATGGCCTAGCTTTCCATTGCAAATTGGTCTGGTATGTAATCCAAATTTTTGTTTGCAGGATATATCATTTTCTCTTTTAGTTAACAAGTTTTGTTATTGCAGGTTAGGTCGACAATCTAAGAAACTCTCTGGTCGGTCGAAGAATTTGGGGTTGCAGTCCCCTTTCTCACTCTTGTCGATTTTCCTCCGCTTATGTCACCCAATCCTTGCCCAGTCGACTCCAAGGCTCTGTCCCTAGGTCACTCATGGATCCGTCGAAGTTTAACAAATCTCTGACAAAACATTGGTCACAGTCTCCGATCTAACCATTGACCACAACTATCAACCATCATCGTTGCTCTCTGTTGAGTCATCACCTCATGTCTTCCCTGCCTTCTCTGCCGACCCCTGTGTCTTTCCTGTCGACCACCATATCTTCCCTTGTCGAAGCCCTTCATTGACTTCCCCAAAGACTTTCAACATTCAACTTCCTCTGTTGCCACCGAAAGGTCTTTGTGGCTTCGACGTTAACACTGATCTTACCGTCAACTTCAAAATCTGCATCAAAGTCATGAGTCTTAGTTGCCATCTAGGGGTGGGTCAAAATCTCTATCAAAGTCATGAGTCATATTTGTTAGGTCGACAGTCAAAGAAAACTTTGGTCACAGTCTAAATTCCAAAATTCACATTCAAAAAATCAAAAGTCAGCATAAAACCCTTAAGGTCGGCATTTAAGTCGTGTGCTCTAAACCTTTAAGTCGACATTAAATATTATAGCACTTTCAACTTAAGCACTTTAATCTTGCCTTTCGACTTAAGCATTTTAATCTATGTCTTTTATACGTCAACTTAGCATTTATGGTTTCAACACTTTATCATTGTGATTTAGGCTTTGGGTGGGGCCCATTCAAGAAGTCAAGATAAACTCTAATCTTCAAACACAAATAAGCACGTGACAATCAAACAAATTACAAAACTATCAAAAGATCCAAAAGGTCAACCTTCCATCGAAAAGTCAAACTAGGCCAAACCTGATTTTCATATGCATGCTAAGGGGGAGAGATTTTTCTTTTCATCATAACAGGGGCATACGGCATCGCATTTTCACAAACAAACACTCATCGGAAAGGTAACTCCATGAACTTCATAGTGGAGTAGGTCTCATCAGGTAATTTCATCGTTTTGATAGGTATTTTTTCAGGTAAACCTCATCCTTCTTTGAAACTTCAATTGATCATATTTTAAGCAAAAGGCATCAAAATTTAATGAAATATTTTTTTAAAATTACGTGGAATTGTCTGAATTTCTGTATCAGATCATTTATTCTAGCCTTTTAATAGATTGCTTTTTTCTAGAAACTAATGATTTATCTACATAGCTTGTCAAAACAATGCTTGTCAAAGAACGGAGGACAAAAAAACATACTGACATATCTTTTGCAGCCCCGATCAGTCCAAGACAAACAATTTTTTATCACTAAAATAGGCACATTTGGTTTTGGGCATTAAAATTAACTTTTTCTTCATTGTGCCTATTTTTCACTTTCTTCGTTTGCTTGTCTGAGTCTGATTGTTACCCGATTTAGAAATGAAAGTATCCTCTCCCCTGCCTAACCAACGGATCTGGGGTGAATGAGAAATCATTGTCAACTCTAGAGGGCCTGACTTCCTGTTGTGAGAAGGGGTACGACCCAAGCGGAATTAGGTCAAAGCTAGACCATTCCAATCTGCTATATAAATAATGCGTTTGTGACAAAAGTCACAAATGATGAGTGTTGTTCTGCTATACCAATAGCCAACCTCCCCCAAAACCCTTCAACGTGAAACCCTTGAAGGCTGGGAGACTCCATAATGGAGAGTAGTGTTGCCGCACGTATAGCCACCCGAATGGAAATCCAAACTAAAAAGCTTGTCTTATTGGCCAAAAACCCTCTATTTGTTGGTGCAAAAGGTCAAACCTTTGAAGTCGCCCTAATTCATGTGGTTCTTAGTAGAGATAGCAGGGACAATCCTAAGGTTCAGTGGGGGGATGAGCCTTGGGAAACCTAGATCTTGGTATGTGTGAGAAGTGAGTGTCGTGGAGGGGAGCCGATGCTACCAAGATCTTAAAGCTATCCACTTTAAATAGGCATGACTAGGGGATCCAACAAATATTTTCCTTGCCTAGCCTAGGGTGTACACATTGATCATTGTGCTTGGTGTGCATGCATGTGTATGTGAGATCTTGTGTTTGATATTGCCACGTCATCCTCAATCCTACTTGTCATAACACACATTTCCCAATCATTACACTTCATCCAATCCTTCCAAACCAGTTTATCCTTGTCATCCCATCATCCTTGTCATCCAATCAACCCCATCCTAATCAACCTAGGTCGTCTATCCACACCATTTTACACCATCCCATCTAGTTTGATCATATCATTGGACTTCTTGAGACCTACATCCTTTTTGAGAATCTACATCAACTATCCAACATCGATCTAATCAACCAAAATTGTCCTTTGACTTTGGTCCTTATCTAGCATTTGATCATATCACCATTATCAACCAACCATGTCTACCCTTGAGTTCATGAGTCTATCTCTTGGGAGATAATCTTATCCAATCAACCAACTGATCAAACAAATCCAATTAATCGACCAAGACAATCCATTCAATCAATCAAGAAAACCAATCAATCCAAGAGTCTCAACTTTGTCACATAAGTCCAATCCACATTCATCCTCTTTCTAATGCAATCCATGCAATCTTACACCATACCAACCTTAGAGGACATGGCACAAGAGATCATTGACCTACTTCATTAAGTTCAAACAAGCTGATCACCCCTAAGCGAATAAATGATTCAATGTGTCCATAACTTGATTCAACAACTTCAATTTCAAGTAGGTTAATCACCTCATATGCAACATATTATAGCACAGGTCCAACACCTTCTGGACACATGTCAAGCCCAACAAGTACATCATCATCCCTTATCCATTCAACACCAACCAATTCAACCTCATTCTTATGTGGCATCCCCTTCCATTTCACACCAATCTAATCCATCCACATGTCATAATAATTACACATCATATTATCCTATTCTTTATCAATCTAATCCATCCGCATGTCAAATCTCTTCCACATTACCTCATCCTACATCTTTTCATGACAATTCCACATCACCTTATCCTACATCTTTCCATAACAATGCCACATCACTATACCCTACTTCTTCCAACATCTACCATTATCCACAACAACCCATACCCCAAAACCTCTCAACTACACATCTTACTATTTCATCTCTTCATCAAACCCATTCATAGGACTATCAGTGGCCCCCACAACATGAACATGCAAATTTGAGTGGCTCTTTGTACATAACTCAAGTCAACCCAAGTCCACTTTTGCAGAAAAACCTAATAGACTTTAGTCCACCAGAGCAACAAGATCTAATAACCTTTGACTAAAGTCTAAATGACTCTTTGTACATAAATCCAGTATCCTTTAGTTAGCCTATGCTACAAGACTTAATAGTCTTTGACGAGGGAGACACCAACCTAGAGCAAGCATCTTGTGAGTCACCTTCACTATCCGATCACATGCCAACACATGAGCCTACTAGTCCCATCTTGACACCATCATGTGATCCCATTCTTAGTCCATTGATCCCTCCACCTTCTAATCTGTCAAGCACTTCATTACCCTCATCACCATGTTACTTCGACCCTCCACCAAATAAAAATGTTGAGTGGATTTTACAAGGGGTGCTTGAAGTTAAACTCATTGAACTTCCTGAAGTCAAACCATGTGAGGAAAGTACCTACAATGAAAATGACTATTGTGCATACCATAGGATCAAAGGTCATAATACAATTGTATGCCCCATATTTATGCCACTCCTCTACAAGATGTACATACAAAGCATATGTAAGCATGCCAAATCATCCCAATCTAGTTCAAGTCCTAATCTATCCAATCCCATTATTCCTCCATCCAAGCACATTATCCCTCCATCCTATTAAAATCCTACTTCTAAGCTTATACCTACCACACCATCCACCATTATCATTCATTCCTTATATTGTCCATTTACCCATACCCTTGCAAAGAATGTGACCCATTGGCTATTAGTGAGGAATAAATCATTGCCATGTCATCAAAGTCCCATTCATGACCTTATCAAAGAATCTCCCAATACTTTGCTTATTCCTCCACCTCCACCATGTGGTCCACAAACTATTGAGCTTATTGAACAGACTTCTCCCATGAGTCCACATCAAGACCTATCATACCCTCATGTTGTTGACCAAAATCCTATCCAAGAGTCATCCCCTTCTACTCAAGTAACCCAAGAGGTATGTCAAGAACATTATCCTAAGTATGTGGAAACATTAACTCCCTATCTGAGTCAAGATCAAATCCTTCCCATGCTACACATCCATAATATTTACCTCTTCCCTGATCAAGATGAAATTATCTATGAATAAGCTATCCATGAGCACCTTGATCTTATCCATCATCCCTTGCCCATCCATGAGAAAGATATCCAAATTGCTCCGATCCATTCTCCATCTAACTCTAATGAACTCACTTCCACTTGCCTTGATGAGACATGTGTTGATAACTGAGAGGGGGGGTGAATCAGTTATCCTAATTATTTCTGCTTTCTGAACTTTCTTAATAATCAATGCAGCATTAATTCAAATAAGCAAACATAACCATGAAATGGAAATACACATGACACAATATTTTTGACGTGCAAACCCTGTTAAGGGAGAAAACCATAGGGTGATTAACCCAAGATTGTATTCTCTATTAAAAGAATGGAAATACAAAATGGCACTTGCCAATTAGGGCTCACTACCCGAGCACACTGCTCACAAGAGGCACATTGCCTACAAGAGACACACTGTCTACAATTTATAAAGAGTGTAATACAATACTTGAACTGATAAGGAGCATCAACATATGCTAGAGTTCAGTTCCGGTTAGGCTCAGTACACTAATCTGTTATACTTCATCTTTCCTCTTCTTTTGTGCTGCTCTTCTTTCACATACCAGACCTTCCATTCTACTATTCTTCGCACATCACCAAAAACCACAACACCTCTCAAAACTAAAACCATCTTGTATATATATCCGCACAAGTGATTTCATTACCTTTCTAGTCGGCATCCGGAATAGTCAATCTTTTCCACAAACTCTGATCTGTCGGCTGAATCTTTGCTTACCAAGTAATGTGGATCAAGGATATACTTGTAGAAGTCATCAATCATGTCGGCCAATCATAACTTATGCATTATTAACCTTTACCATCATCAGTAACACATCCGGAATAATGTCTGATGTTCTGCCAGTCAGTTCTTCCTCTGTCCACACTGCCAATCAGGAACCCGATACTCAAGTATTCATATCTTTTTCTTCATCTACCACTGGAGGCTAAATCCTTGGAATCTATTAGTCAAGGTAGTCCTCTTAACTACCCCAAATCTGCACTTCACCAAGATACTTCCTTTGAGAGATCCGGACCTGACTGTCGGACCTCACCACATGCTCTGTTCTTGCTTACCGGACTACAACATTCTTCACTCTGACTTCCGGTATAGACACACCATGTCATGCGGATGTGTGGGATGAACTTTGTTGCCATCAATGACAACAATCATGAATCCATATAGTGTCTCTTGCCAACAATCTCCCCCTTTGGCATTGATGGCAACACTTAGTGAAAAATGACTAAGTGTTTACACTATGCTCCCCCTTGGCTAGTGCTCTATTTTATATACATTTTTTGGAGCTCCCCCTTAGTTGGATTCCTCATTTTTCACTTCTCTTCACTCCTCTTTTGACATCAATGGCAAAGGGTGGGATCCGCACACTAAAAAGATTTCTCAAAAACACTTCTATACTTAGCCGCATAAGTATTTATACATGCTATACTTTACATAAATTGAAGGACATCTGCAAAAGATGTCTTCAACTGGACAAATTCTGTTGCCCAACTCTACTTCATTCTGTCCAAAATTGCGATGTGACCACTCAACAGGAATGCATAAGCTTCTACCTTTTTTCAGATCTGTCGAATCATTTGTTCTAGCTGTAGTTTGAGCATCACTTAAGGCCTCATGCATGGCCTCCAACTTAGGGATAATTATTCTCTAAGTTCATTCAACCTGCTGATTCTGTTTTTCTTCTCTTCTTCAAGATTTTTAATTTCATTCAAAACTGCAATCGTCTAACATTCTTGATTTATTATGGATGTGGTAAGTGGATCAAAATTTTGAGAAATTTTAGTTAGTTTGTCCTCCTGTTCTTTCACTTTCTTCTCAATCTCCACTGTTGCTTTAGACCAGGATATAAAAAAATTTGTATACATCTCCTCCATCCTTGAGAGCAATTTCCAAGCTCTTTATCCCAATACCCATTACTCTCCTGTCATTTGCTATTAGCCCTTGCAACTCAGAGAATCTCTTGTCCAAAAACTCTTTCCTGACCTTCTCCTCAGCTGATTTCTCTAGAGAATTGAAATGTGTACTAATGCTATTAATCAAAGATTTGAGATTACTGGATGAGAAGGCTGAGGGATCCTTTTGGAAATATGGCATGATCTTTTCTAACACTCCGGATGCAGTTGTTATAAGCTCACAGTCTTCCATGTGAGACTTCAAGAGTTTTTCTTTGGCCTTTGCATTAGCAAATGAAGTTATCTTCATTGTTTGTACCAGAGAAAGAGAGTCAAAATTAAATGGCCCTTGCAGAAGTTTCGGTTCATCAATTTCCATTGTCTCTTTGTCTAAGAACTTATTGACAGTTTCTGCAGTGTCTCTTGCCGGAGATAGATTCTTCTTTTGTTCTGCAGTCTCAGAACTATCTCTTAGAGCTTTTTCTCCTTCTACAGCCTTGGTACTGTCATCTTCTTTTTCCTTTACCTCTGCTTCTTTCTCCTGTATTCTTTCTTCTCCTTTGAATCCAAAGTCAGCAAGGGAAACCAAAGGAGTGATGTTTGTTTGTTCATGGGCCACCTCTTCTGGAGCAGAGGATTCTAAGCCCTTATCTTCACCAGTGTCCATTAGTTCTTCTGTCATTTCCTCAGTGGATTCCTTTTCAACACCTATGGCCGAAGGATCAATGCCCAAGTCCTCTATAATAGGAAGATTGAATCTTTTGAAGGCATTCCTAAGGATCTCTTCTGTTTCCTTGACTATCTTATCAGTCTCACCAAGCATGAGCTGATTCATTCTGGCTTTGCTCCGAAATTCATCCTTGCAATCCTTGAAGATCATGTTCATTTGCTTTGAATCGATTGAAGGATATAGCTGAATGGCTATCTATTCCTAGATCTCAAAATCTTTTGCCATGGTAGTATTCTTTCTTATTTCTAACTTTTTTTCTAGGCTTTTGGGAATAAGAGATATAATTTCAATAAAAGCCTTGTTATATATGTTCAGCTACTTAACTATTGCTTCCTGCAAGATCTTTTGGTCTGCTTCATTGTAATCATCATAGAATTTAGCCATTGGCTAAAGGTTTCCATCCACAGTGACTAATTTGATGACATCATCTAAAGACAGAGTGGGCTTTTCTACAAATTCTTCTGCCTTTTCTTCTTCACCTTGACCGGTAGAGGGTTCATCGGATGTTTTCTTCTTCTCCTTCTTCATTTTCTTTATCTCCTCATCTGATTCAGTTTCTTCATCATCCTTCTGACTGACATAAGACCTTGTGGCCTTTGTTTTAGTTCTTTTCTCTTCTCTGCCAGATGATTTTGCTTCCAGTTTTGATGTCCTTGACCTTTTAGCAGTGGTAGGTACAGATCTCTTTGATGATCTTGTCTGGGTGGAAGATTCTACCAGAGCACTTTCCTTACTTCCCTTTTCTGCCTCTTTCTTCTTTTCCTCAGCCCTTTCCATCTTTTCCCTGTTGGCATCAAGTGCCTCCTTTGAGATGCCTAGCCTTTGGCAATTTCTTCAACTTCTCTTCTCACTTTCCTCTTTATTTCCAGTTTTCTGAGTTCCACATGAACTTTTACACTTAGCTCTTCAAAGGTTCCAAACCTTTCTGCCTTTGGATCCTTTGGCTGACTTAGCATGTGTTGAACATGCAGCTCCACAATTTGTTCATCAACTTCATACCCCATAGGCATGATCCATACAGTTCTTGGTTCTACTACCTTCATTAGGCACTGATTAGTCTCTACCATAAAGCATATTGTGTCTTTGTATTTGCTGTTTGAAGATCCCTTTTAAGAGAGACAATTTGATCCTCAAGTTTTTCTTCATTATCTTTGGCATCTTCAAGATCAGATTCAAGGTGTCTGATTATTCTATCCATCTTGTGGCAGTCTTCTGATTTCTCCTTAAGAAATTGTCTTAGATCATCTTTAGTCTTTCTTCTCTCTTCAATTTCTTGGGTAAACTTCATAACTCCTGATTCCATCTCAAGTCTTACCATGATGATCTCTTTTGATAACTTTTCACACAACTTGGTTTTCTCCTTCAGATCTCCATTTGTATCATTGGCTTCACTTTGACTTGCCAATTGCTGAAGGTGCTCTTTTCTCTTTTTCATAGAGAGACTCAGTTTCCCTTTTAGTTCATTTATGAAATCATTAGCATGTTTGAGTCTTTCCTTCAATTCATTGACTTCAGAATTTGACTACTCAAGATCATCTAGGGAAGACTTAAGTTGCTCCTTCATACCATACACATCCATTTGAATTCCTATATCTTCCTCAAGCTGTTAGGCTCTGTTGGGAGGAACTTGGCTCTGATACCAATTGTTGATAACTGAGAGGGGGGGTGAATAAGTTATCCTAATTATTTCTGCTTTCTAAACTTTCTTAATAATTAATGCAGCATTAATTTAAATAAGAAAACATAACCATGAAATGGAAATACACATGACCTAATATTTTTGACGTGGAAAACCTGTTAAGGGAGAAAACCACGAGGTGATTAACCCAAGATTGTATTCTCTATTAAAAGAATGGAAATACAAAATGGCACTTGCCAATTAGGGCTAACTGCCCAAGCACACTGCTCACAAGAGGCACACTGCCTACAAGAGACACACTATCTAGAATTTATAAAGAGTGTAATACAATACTTGAACTAATAAGGAGCATCAACATATGCTAGAGTTCAATTCCAGTTAGGCTCAGTACACTGATCTACTGCACTTCATCTTTCCTCTTCTTTTGTGCTGCTCTTCTTTCACATACCGGACCTTCCTTTCTACTTTTCTTCGCACATCACCAAAAACCACAACACCTCTCAAAACTAAAACCATCTTGTATATATATCCGCACAAGTGATTTCATTACCTTTCTAGTCAGCATCCGGAATAGTCATTTTTTTCCACAAACTCTGATCTGCCAGCTGAATCTTTGCTTACCAAGTAATGCGGATCAAAGATATACTTGTAGAAGTCGTCAATCATGTCAGCAATCATAACTTGTGCCTATTAAACTTTACCATCATCAGTAACACATCCGGAATAATGTCTAATGTTCTGCCAGTCAGTTCTTCCTCTGTCCACACTGCCAATCAGGAACCCGATACTCAAGTATTCATATCTTTTTCTTCATCTACCACCGGAAGCTAAATCCTTGGAATCTATCAGTCAAGGTAGTCCTCTTGAATTCCCCAAATCCACACTTCACCAAGATACTTCCTCTGAGAGATCTGGACCTGACTGTCGGACCTCGCCACATGCTCTATTCTTGCTTACCGGACCACAACATTCTTCACTCTGACTTTCGGTATAGACACACCATGTCCTGCGGATGTGTGGGATGAACTTTGTTGCCATCAATGACAACAATCATGAATCCATATAGTGTCTCTTGCCAACAATCTCCCCCTTTGGCATTGATGGCAACACTTAGTGAAAAATGACTAAGTGTTTACACTATGCTCCCCCTTGGCTGATGCTCTATTTTTATATACATTTTTCAGAGCTCCCCCTTAGTTGGATTCCTCATTTTTCACTTCTCTTCACTCCCCCTTTGACATCAATGGCAAAGGGTGGGATCCGCACACCAAAAATATTTCTCAAAAACACTTCTATACTTAGCCGCATAAGTATTTATACATGCTATACTTTACATAAACTGAAGGATATCTGCAAAAGATGTCTTCAACTGGACAAATTCTGTTGCCCAACTCTACTTCATTCTATCCAAAATTGCGATGTGACCACTCAACAGGAATGCATAAGCTTCTGCCTTTTTCAAATCTGTCAGATCATTTGTTCTAGTAGTAGTTTGAGCATCACTTAAGGCCTCATGCATGGCCTCCAACTTAGGGATAATTATTCCTCTAAGTTCATTCAACCTGCTAATTCTATTTTTCTTCTCTTCTTCAAGATTTTTAATTTCATTCAAAACTGTAATCATCTGACATTCTTGATTTATTATGGATGTGGTAAGTGGATCAAAATTTTGAGAAAGTTTAGTTAGTTTGTCTTCCTGTTCTTTCACTTTCTTCTCAATCTCCACTATTGCTTTAGACCAGGATATACAAAATTTGTATACATCTCCTCCATCCTTGAGAGCAATTTCCAAGCTCTTTATCCCAATACCCATTACTCTCCTGTCATTTGCTATTAGCCCTTGCAACTCAGAGAATCTCTTGTCCAAAAACTCTTTCCTAACCTTCTCCTCAGCTGATTTCTCTAGAGAATTGAAATGTCTACTAATGCTATTAATCAGAGATTTGAGATTATCGGATGAGGAGGCTGAGGGATCCTTTTGGAAATATGGCATGATCTTTTCTAACACTCTGGATGCAGCTGCTATAAGCTCACAGTCTTCCATGTGAGACTTCAGGTGTTTTTCTTTGTCCTTTGCATTAGCAAATGAAGTTCTCTTCATTGTTTGTACCAGAGAAAGAGAGTCAAAATTAAATGGCCCTTGCAGAAGTTTCAGTTCATCAATTTCCATTGTCTCTTTGTCTAAGAACTTTTTGACAGTTTCTGTAGTGTCTCTTGCCGGAGACAGATTCTTCTTCTATTCTGTAGTCTCAGAACTATCTCTTGGAGGTTTTTCTCCTTCTACAGCCTTGGTACTGTCATCTTCTTTTTCCTTTACCTCTGCTTCTTTCTCCTGTATTCTTTCTTCTCCTTTGAATCCGAAGTCAACAAGGGAAACCAGAGGAGTGATGTTTGTTTGTTCATGGGCCACCTCTTCCGGAGCAAAGGATTCTAAGCCCTTATCTTCACCAGTGTCCATTAGTTCTTCTGTCATTTCCTTAGTGGATTCCTTTTCAACACCTGTGGTCGAAGGATCAATGCCCAAGTCCTCTATAATAGGAAGACTGAATCTTTTGAAGGCATTCCTGAGGATCTCTTCTGTTTCCTTGGCTATCTTATCAGTCTCACCAAGCGTGAGCTGATTCATTCTGGCTTTGCTCCAAAATTCATCCTCGCAATCCTTGAAGATCATATTCAATTGCTTTGAATCGATTGAAGGATATAGCTGAATGGCTATCTGTTCCCAGATCTCAAGATCTTTTGCCATGGCAGTATTCTTTCTTATTTCTAACTCTTTTTCTAAGCTTTTGGGAATAAGAGATATAATTTCAATAAAAGCCTTGTTATATATGTTCAGATACTTAATTGTTGCTTCTTGCAAGATCTTTTGCTCTGCTTCATTGTAATCATCATAGAATTCAGCCATTGGCTAAAGGTTTCCATCCACAGTGACTAATTTGATGACATCATCTAAAGACAGAGTGGGTTTTTCTGCAAATTCTTCTGCCTTTTCTTCTTCACCTTAACCGGTAGAGGGTTCACCGAATGTTTTCTTCTTATCCTTCTTCATTTTCTTTATCTCCTCATCTGATTCAGTTTCTTCATCATCCTTCTAGCTGACATAAGACCTTGTGGCCTTTGTTTTAGTTCTTTTCTCTCCTCTGCCAGATGATTTTGCTTCCAATTTTGATGTCCTTGACCTTTTAGCAGTGGTAGGTACAGATCTCTTTGATGATCTTGTCTGGGTGGAAGATTCTACCAGAGCACTTTCCTTACTTCCCTTTTCTGCCTCTTTCTTCTTTTCCTCAGCCCTTTCCATCTTTTCTCTGTTGGCATCAAGTGCCTCCTTTGAGATGCCTAAGCCTTTGGCAATTTCTTCAACTTCTCTTCTCACTTTCCTCTTTATTTCCAGTTGTCTAAGTTCCACATGAACTTTTACACTTAGCTCTTTAAAGGTTCCAAACCTTTCTGCCTTTGGATCCTTTGGCTGCCTTAGCATGTGTTGAACATGCAGCTCCACAATTTGTTCATCAACTTCATACCCCATAGGCATGATCCATACAGTTCTTGGTTCTACTGCCTTCATTAGGCACTGATTAGTCTCTACCATAAAGCATATTGTGTCTTTGTATTTCTCAACAAGAGACTAGGGAATTCTCTCTCTTGCTTGCATCATTTTCTAAAAATTCTTGAAATATCCCCGGAGAGCTGTATTCTGTGCCTTGGCATCACCAATCCCATGTATATAATCTTTGATCTGAATGGCTACTAGCCTATCATTCTACCATACCCAGCCACTAGATCCAGGAAGCTCATTCATGTAATAAAAGAAAAGACAGAGTATCAAAGCACCGTATTTGAAGGAGTTCTTTTTATCCTTCTTTATCTTCTGTATATTCTCCAATAGTTGGTTCAGAAGGAGCTCATAAAGATCATAGTCTACATTCTTCCTCAACATTTCATAAGTAGTATAGATAGTAGTTCCAGAAATAGAATTCTCCCTGCTGGAGTGAGATATCTTATATCCAATTATCATTGATGCAAATTTGATATCCGGATCTATGATATCCTCAATAGTCATAGCTCTTTTATCAAACTTTGATACAGTAGCCTCACTGACGATTTGGTTCTTGATAGATTTGAGCGTAGGCATTTCACCGATTGAGTGTAATCCAGTTATAGCCCTAATGGCATCCTTAGTGATTTTAAACAGCCTGTTCAACCACATGAAGTTGTCATGTATTCTGCTCAGGATATACCAGACCCATTCATCTTCAAGAAAATAGGGGAAATGAATACACTGTGCAAAATGCTTATCTTGGATAGCTTTATACTAAGGTTTGATCTCAAAAGAATCATCTGTTAACTGCTTGTGATAGATATCCATCAATTTGGACTCTCTAAATTCTTCAATGTTTGCGTGAATGTAAACCCTAATATCTTCTGTATGCAGGACACCATGTGGAACACTGGAAAAAGCTCCTAGGGGATCTACTTCCAAGGATTTGTAGGGATGTTTCTTGAATTTGGGGTGAGTCCTATCAGTGATCTTCACAATATTTAGAGTAGACATCCTTTTTTAAAAAGATTTATAGAGAAGAACAAAAAATACCTTTTGCATCTTTTGTTTTCATGGAGTTAGCCGGATCAATTTCTGAATGAGTTGACTTTTGCAAGTGATCTGGGATGAGCTTGAGGAATTTTGTTGCAGAACCTCTCTTTTCGTTTCTTCTTGAATGTAGAATGAACAAATGCTTAATGAGAAAACCCTTATATTTCTCCACAAACCCTAATGTTAAGTTGCAATAAATGCTCGACCTAAGTCATTCCACTTTGCCTTATTCGGATGACTTGAAGAACCGGATCAATCTTGATATTCAACATCTTGTGGATCTTCCAAAACTTAACCATAGTTTATTTGGATATTTCTCTTATGAACCCTTTAATCCGAAACTCTTCTTATGCCAGTTCCAACACCAATTGACTGGCTAGGGGAACAAGGTTTTCTTTGTGTCTCCCCCTAAGCCAGAGCTCACTTTTTAATTTCCAGAAGGAATATCAGCACCAGAGTCTGGTGCGGACCCATCCCCTACATTCTCTATACTTTTCTTCACCCAAATCTTGTTCATCTCACTTTGAACTTCATCCGCATTCACTTTTCATTTTCCCTTATCTTGATTATGATTATGATGTACCAGACCTCTTTTGTCCTGATTCTTGCTTCTATAAAATTTTACAAATTTGGCGAACAACATTTCTTTGCATATTTGATTGATATCCTCTTGATCTGCATTGATTAGCCATATGACCTATTCTATTGCATGCAAAGCATCTACCATTGAATGATTTGTTCACTTGCATATTTTTGCATTCATGAGATTTATGACCATACCTTTTGCAGTTGAAACACTGTCTGGAGAAGGATGAATTAGTCTGATTCATTCTTTTTCTGCACTGATTAGCTTTATGACCAAAGTTATTGCAGTTGTGGCAGTATCCGTTGAAGGATGGATATCTTTGAGCATTAGGTTGCCTTACCGGAAGTCTTCTAGGCCTGTTCCTTGGATTTTCTGATCCAAAATTCTTCTGACCGGATCCGGAGCTTTCTCCTTTCTCATATCCCAAACCACACTTGTCATCTACCCTCTTTTGACTTTCAAGAAGAACTTCAAGTTGAGAAGAACTTATCTTGAATTTTTCTTTATATTCATTTGCTATTTGAAGATCCCTTTTAAGAGAGACAATTTGATCCTCAAGTTTTTCTTCATTATCTTTGGCATCTTCAAGATCAGATTCAAGGTGTCTAATTATTCTATCCATCTTGTGGCAGTCTTCTAATTTCTCCTTAAGAGATTGTCTTAGATCATCTTCAGTCTTTCTTTTCTCTTCAATTTCTTAAGTAAACTTCATAACTCCTGATTCCATCTCATGTCTTACCATGATGATCTCTTTTGATAACTTTTCACACAACTTGGTTTTCTCCTTCAGATCTTCATTTGTATCATTGGCTTCACTTTGACTTGCCAATTGTTGAAGGTGCGCTTTTCTCTTTTTCATAGAGAGACTTAGTTTCCCTTTTAGTTCATTTATGAAATCATCAACCTATTTGAGTCTTTCCTTCAATTCATTGACTTCAGAATTTGACTGCTCAAGATCATCTAGGGCAGACTTAAGTTGCTCCCTCATACCATACACATCCATTTGAATTCCTAGATCTTCCTCAAGCTATTAGGCTCTTTTGGGAGGAACTTGGCTCTGATACCAATTGTTGATAACTGAGAGGGGGGGTGAATCAATTATCCTAATTATTTTTGCTTTCTAAACTTTCTTAATAATCAATGCAGCATTAATTTAAATAAGCAAACATAACCATGAAATGGAAATACACATGACACAATATTTTTGATGTGGAAACCCTGTTAAGGGAGAAAACCATGAGGTGATTAACCCAAGATTGTATTCTCTATTAAAAGAATGGAAATACAAAATGGCACTGGCTAATTAGGGCTCACTGTCTGAGCACACTGCTCACAAGAGGCACACTGCCTACAAGAGACACACTATCTACAATTTATAAAGAGTGTAATACAATACTTGAACTAATAAGGAGCATCAACATATGCTGGAGTTCAGTTCCAGTTAGGCTCAGTACACTGATCTGCTGCACTTCATCTTTCCTCTTCTTTTTTGCTGCTCTTCTTTCACATACCGGACCTTCCTTTCTACTTTTCTTCGCACATCACCAAAAACCACAACACCTCTCAAAACTAAAACCATCTTGTATATATATCTGCACAAGTGATTTCATTACCTTTCTAGTCAGCATCCGGAATAGTCAATCTTTTCCACAAACTCTGATCTACCGGCTGAATCTTTGCTTACCAAGTAATGCGGATCAAAGATATACTTGTAGAAGTCATCAATCATGTCGACAAATCATAACTTATGCCTATTAACCTTTACCATCATTAGTAACACATCCAGAATAATGTCTGATGTTCTACCAGTTAGTTTTTCCTTTGTCCACACTACCAATCAGGAACCTGATACTCAAGTATTCATATCTTTTTCTTCATCTACCACCGGAGGCTAAATCCTTGGAATCTATCAGTCAAGGTAGTCCTCTTGACTTCCCCAAATCTACACTTCACCAAGATACTTCCTCTAAGAGATATGGACCTGACTGTCAGACCTCGCCACATGCTTTGTTCTTGCTTACCAGACCACAACATTCTTCACTCTGACTTCCGGTATAGACACACCATGTCCTGCAAATGTGTGGGATGAACTTTGTTGCCATCAATGACAATAATCATGAATCCATATAGTGTCTCTTGCCAGCAACATGTGCCTCCCACATAAGCATAGAAGATCAAATTGATACCTTGGATCATAATGAGCAAAAGCAAGATCCTAATGATCTTCCATCACCTACTATCAACCCTATCGCAACTCCACCATCATGTCATCTTAGTCTTACCACCCTCATCCATGAGTGTTCCTCCTTAGAACACCACCAACCATTATCCTCTATTTCACCTTCTCCATCCAATAAGGAACTCATTTGTAGTGTTCCACCTACACCTAGTCCCATTGTCGATCGCATCCTCCAAAACATGAACTATCAAGGTAAGGGTTTAGGCCCTCTTGAACAAGGTATTTTAGAGCTGATCCATGTCAAAGTCCCTCCTCTGCACTCATTTGGCCTCAGATACACACCTCAAGGTCAACAATCTAACAATGTTGGTAATCCCTCCTAAGTCCACCGCTTTCCATCGCACATCCCATCATACACCTAAATCATATGTTGCCATTCTGCCTCCCTCATCTTACAAATGTCAGAAGTATGTGACCATTCACCTTCCATCATCCACTTTGCCTCCACTACTTCCAACACTTTATCCATCCATCCATAAGACCTCTCACAATCTCAATCATGACCAACAAATGCACACATTATATAAACAAGGAGCTTCCACCTATCCCTCCACTTCCACCAACCCCATGGGGTTAAAAAGCAAAATTTTGGATGCCCCCACTCATAAAGCAAAAAATCCTAAAGGTCCTAATGCCTTAGGATATCAATCCAAACAGAAAGAATCAAAGAAAAAATCCATCTCAAAAGCTACATACACCCACACACCTCCCAACAAAAATGAAAAAGGTGTGGGTCCCCAAGCAACAAGAAATTGCCTCAAAAGCTGCACAAAAGTTGCATATATCCAAACCCATACCTCCACAAGCAAAGTCAAAAATTAAAATGGTATGGGTTCCTAAGAAACAAGCCATTAAGTCAAATGAGGCATCCACCTCTCGTGGATCCTCTGCTTCCATCCATTCTGTCCACAAGTCTCAAATTCCTTCATCCCACATGAAAAGAAAAAACACTAAGTCTATGTGGGTCCACAAATGATTACATCATCCATCTCCTAAATGAACAACACCATTACTTCCTACACCACCATCCACCCAAAAGCTTCAACGTTTATCACGGTGTGTGCAACTGTTGGTCATGGTTCCTCTCCATTCTACACTTCCACATACCTCCATCTCCCCATCCTTCATCCACTATCCTACATATCTTCCTCATCAAATCCCTATGGTCCATGTGTTTGCATAAACTTTTCATCCATCATAATCCACTATCCCACCATCCACAAGTCCTGCATAATCCGCATCATAATCCACTATCACACCTTTCATAATCCACCATCTACCTAATCTATCTTTCATGAAATCCCTTACCAACATCTCTGAGCACACTTGACATGGTCCATGCGATGACACCCCTCTAGTGGGACTATCACTTTCATGGAACTAGACACTTGAGTCCCTCCCATCCATATTCACCTCCTCCCATCAAAAAAGTAAAAAAGTAATAAAAAAAATTGAAAAAAAAGTAAAGATAAATCCCTTCGTCCAACGGTGAAAACCTGGCAAACAAGCACCCTAGATAAGTACCATGATAAAAACCTGGCAAACAGGTGTCATGCGTAAGTTGATCTTCTATGTCACCTACACTTGGGGGCACATTGTCTCATCCTACTTATCATTTTCCATCCTATCATATCCTACCATACCATTTCCTACCATCTTTATCCATCACATTTATACACCTACCCTACTAAGTCCATCCATCCATCCTCCTTCCTTTTGATCTCGATAAAGATTGGGGGAAAAATGTTGAAACATGCCTTGAAAAAAAATCTTGATATACCTCATCCCTTCTAGTCCATCATATCATCCTACCATCATCCCATTGTCATAAGCCTAATCCTAGCATGAGTCTTATTGCCCTGAGCGTTGTCCTGAAAACTCCTAAGTATTGCATCTAGAATGGGGCATGTTATTCCTATGTGACATAGTCTTTGAGATCACATCCTAGCTCTCTTATGCATACATTTGATGTCACCTATCCCCTCATCTATCCATCTATCACGATCCTTCCATCCTTTTTCCACTATCGCACATCTTTCTATTCATCCAATCCATTATGCCAATCAATCTTCATCACTCAATTCCTCTATCACTTCTTCTTCTTCTCATCTATCCAATAAACTCAAATGCAAGTCAATCTTTAAAACCATACCAATCAAGTTCATCAAGCTTGTCAAATTATCCAATCGCAATCAACAGTCTTGATCTCAGTCTTGTCGTAAATCACATCAATCAATCAATCATCAATCCATCCTTGTGTTGCTCTAGGGATATGTCTTTCCCCACAATGACAAAACTATCATCAATCAATCAATCAGCAATACCTTTTTTGTTTTTGAATCATTTGTGCATGGTTGCTTGCTTGCTTGCTTGTGTGTGTTATCATTTTTATCTTGCATTTGTATCTGTATCCAACCCAACTAATATTCATAACTTGTATCTAGACAAGGTTGTATTACGCTGGGGCATGAGACACATCATCACCTTGGTCCTTATACCCTGATGCATAACGTCTTATGCTATATCAAACATATGGTTGATCACTTTCATTGCAGCATAATGCATCTTCCTTTTCTTCTATCCATTTCTCTAATCTTTTTCGACCGATCCAGTTCATTTTGAGAGCCTACCCGTGTTTGTCCAACCTGCCTATCCTCTTGAGGGGGCATCCTCATCCTATCTTTCCATCATCATCTTTTTCCTCTATCCATATCTTAGCCTCTTTGAAATGATGTTACTTAACACAAATCTCATCATCTCGAACATCATCTCAAGGAGGGGCAAAATGTAGACACCCAAAATTGTCCACTTGTAGCATTTTTTCCCTAATCACCTCATATCATTACCTAATCTACCATTTTCCTCTATTAGATTATATAAATATAATATTTATTTAATTTAGTCCCATCTCTTTTACCATTATTAAATAAATAAATTTAATTTATTTATTTAATCCCTTTCCTCTTAAATAAAATAAAATAAATCTTTTCTTTTATTTTTATTTATCACTTTATCCTTATATTCCTCATAATTTAAATAATATTAAATTATTTAAATTATTCACCTACCTTCCATATCTATCTTTTGAGATGACTCAACTCATCTCTTCCACTTACCATTTTCATCTCCCAAATCCTCTCGAGTTAACTTGATCCACTTACCAATTTCTTCTCCACTCATTTTCCTCACTTTCTATTTATCTCTTGAGATGACTCAATCACTTTCTAATTCATCTCTCTAATCACTCATCGGCTTTCCTTTTCTTTTCCCAAGTTGCACAATGCAACTTTCCAATTCGATTGTCACTCATGAAATAGGAAACTTTATCCCTCCACTCTCTCATATTTGTCTATAAATAAGCCCATTTTCAATCCATTTCTCATGGATGAATCTTTGAAGCACTGACACTCTACCAAAATTCTGCCTCATCCATCAACCTCTACCTATCTTTCTCTCATCTATCAATCTTCATCTTCGTCGTTGTGTTGCAAGACACGAGCAATCAACAAATCATAATTAAACCAAGGAATCAAAACATCTAGGTGATCTCATTTGTGTTGCATGTTGTTTTAATCACTTAGGTTGGATTTCTTGAAGGTATCATAGGATTTAATCTTGATTTGCATTGGTGTGATCTAACAATGGATTTTCCCCTGGTATACAATCCCAAAAAGGTAAAGGGAAGTCAACTCCAGCTCCACTGGACTCCAACTGATACATGATAAGTCTAAAAAAGCAACTCCAAGTTGTTGGGAGAGCAAAAGAGAAAAGCCTGAAAATAAAGGCCCAAAACTGCTCCAAGATGAGCAAAAATAGCTCAGAACTCCACCTCCCAAGATGCTTGACCAAAAAACTGCCAAAAATAGCCCAATTTGACTCCAAGTCAAAAATAGAAAAGATAACTCCTTATGCATGAGTTTGTAGCTCCAGTTCAACTCCTCTTCTACTTTTTGCATGATTTGAGAGAAAAAATGGCCTATTTTAACAAATATTAAAGGCAATCTATGTGATTTTCTTTAATAAGTGTTGTGTGATGCCTATTTTTTCCCTCTAGGTTATTATATAGAAAATATTAAGACAATTTATAGATATATTGCACTTAATAGGTGTTAAAATACATTATTTTTTGTCTTAATTCATGCAAAAAGTAAAAGGGGTACATAATTATATTATTTCACTCATATCCCCTTACAAAAGCTTCTCTAAGCTATTATATGTCTACTATGCCCTTAAACTCATAAAAACATTCAAATCCCTGTCATCATTAAGAAAAACTCCTAATTCAAGGCAAAATCACACTTTCAAAGGTTGTCTTTTCATTCTGGTTCTAATGTTCGTTATGTTTAAAAGGTCAAAAATACCTTATTTTTCCCTGCTACTCCACAACCCCATCATGCTTCCTTAGGATTTCATGACTTAGAAGTCATTGCCCATGAGCATATGTGATTTAAATGCTTTTCTTAAAATAAAAGTCAAAAAGACTTCATTCATTCGGGCTAGGGCATCATTGTTTAGCAAAAGGGTTTGCAAACCCTAAACCGAGCAATTCATTTGCTTTTCATACTCTTTTGAGTCATTTTTTCTTAGCTGATATGCACCGCCATGGAGAGCTTGAGATGCTCCTATTTGAAATCTTTTCTTCATCATTTCAAGTCATCTTTCCTCACAATGGTAAGCATTTTCTCATCTTCCTGTTACAACATCTCTTCTCTTTGAATGTAGATGCTTCTATGTAGTAATAACTTTTTTGAATGAGAAAATTAGGGATAAAACCCTTGTTTTGTTGTAAGTGATGGAAAAACTTGTTTTCTTCTTTTTGTGCTCTAGTTTTCGAAGGTCATGAAAGGCTATCATCTCATGAGATTTCTGTGTAGTCTCCTTTTAAAAGTTTGAAATATATGGCTCCCTTACCTTTCCTTCACTGAGCCTTTCAATTCCCAAGGCAACACACTTCCTCTCATTAGGGAGGTCAAGAACACAAAAGAAACTAAAAGATGCCTCTGTCTTGTACTCATTGCAGCAAGACTACCAGACAACCTACAAAAGGAATTTCCTAATCTTTTTTCCTCTCCTTTATATGCTTGATAATTAGGCTCATGTCGAACAGCACACACATGAAGACCCTCTAGAAGTAAACAGTTGCAGAGTGACCCAATTTTTTGCAAGTCAGTTAACCTAGTTTGGGATAGAGTTTCCAGTCAATCTAAAATAGATATCATTACAGAAGTGGTTACAATTCTTGGAAATGAGATGATATGTGTCTCCCTTGTAGTTTCTAGCATATTGCTCCATGAATTCTCTAAGCTTAGAGTGACTGAGAGTTGTAGTCCCAATAAATACCAATTTACAAAATGTAAAACTTGGGCACTAATGAGGCTCCACCTCAAAAACACCACTTCTACGATAATTGTGTGCCCCAAATGCATACTCAACTCCTAAATAGAAAATTCCTAGTTGATGCAGAGGCAATAGTACAAACACCACTGAGGGTCACAAACAGGTTCACAGGAGGAAGAGGATATAGGGGATGGCAGGGCAAACAACTCTTTTAGGCCTCAGTGGACCAAGTTACAACACTTGACATCAAACAGGACATGACTGTCCTCTCACTGTCCATGGCTTCAACACTACACAACAACCCCATTTTTAGGTTCATATAGATGGGAAACTTTCCAAACTTTCTAGGGACCCTAGACCTTCTAGGTTTGACTTTCCCAAGCTCACAAAACCATCAAAAAGCTCTAGAGATGCCTTCTAGTACCCTATCCTTCACACTCTAACCAACTTCCTTGTAGCCCTTAGAAAAGGATTGTCATGCAATAAATTTAGGTGTAGACCTCCAAATCAGACTGTTAATGGTTTTTTGGATACCCATTATTTTATTTTTCAACATACCAAACATGCACTATGGGTTGTTTTGGAGCACACACTTCAAACTTGACTATACCAATTTCACAAGAGGCCTAATTAGGGCGATTTTGCAAAGGAAGTACTCACCAACTCAATCCCAAACACCTCACTCCTATTCTAAAGGATCCATTATGATTAAAATGGACTTATTTTAAAGGTTTAATGGGTCTATGGCCTTTTGACTTCATTCAATGACCAAATCTTCACTCCACCAAAGTTAGTAGCCAAAACAAGGTGCAATAAGGCCTCAAAGGTTCCAAACTTCAACTTGTACTCATCCCCTGCTCATGCATGCAAGACCCATTAGAAAACTCACCATTATACACTCATTTCACCCATTTTGGAGTTCTAACACAGCAATTTATGTTGGGAAAACCAAAAACCTCTCTAAAACCCCCAAATTAAGTGTTTGCTGGAATGACACAGGCAGTCTTAGAAAAAAGGCAATATCTCCTTCTAGAAATTGAATCAAGACCTTAGAATAGATCCATTGGAAATTTATCTCAACCCTCTTTCCATAAATATATGTATTTCCCCTATATATGTCCATACAGAGGCGTGCAATGGTCGGGAACAGGACTGTTGCAGTCAAAAAGATAGGGTTTTGGACAGCTTTAAGAAAAAACATGATAACTTTCACAAAAAAAAATGAAATGACCTCAAACCAATGGCATTGGATATTTATCTCACCCCTCTATCACATCGAATTGATTTTATGGCATAAATATTCCATACAAGTTTGTGGTACGGTCTGCAACAGCAAAATTGCAGGAAAAAAAGAAAAACTGAGATAAGGGACATCAAACTATATTTTCTTCATTTCCTTCTCTTGAACTTCATCCAAATTACAATGCATTATCATGAGAGAGGTATCTCCTATATTCTCACCATGAATTCCTTCTTTTCTTTCCTTCCCAAACATGGGAAAAGGCTAAAAATAGCCTCACACTGACTGCTTTTTCAGAAAAGACTATTTTTTCCTAATTTTAGACTATCATAACTTAGTAAACAGCAGACCACTAAAGAGAAAGACTATTTTCAATCTCCACTACTTGACTTATGCCTTTTGAAGGATTTATTACATTTTTAAAAAAACTCCATTTTACCCTTAACAAACAAATTTTCAAAAATTAGACTTAATGATTACTCTAGGTGCACTGCACCACTAGTCTAACCCAATAAACATACCCATTCATGGGTGTGAGCTCATAGACATCTTTAATGTGGTGAAACCTTCATCAACACTTACTAGACATCTTAGAGAACACACTAAACCCACATTTATTGAATCTGAGTGGTTTCGCCACATTACAGCTCCAATCCTGATGAAGGTGCCCAGTAAGTGTTGATGACATGGATCCTCTCTTCCCATCCTTAGACTTCTCCATGTTTTCTATTGTTGGGTGTCCACCAAAAGGTATCAAATTAGCTCTTCATGACTATGATAAGGAACCTAAAACCAAAAAATAGAAGTCCTAGGAGTCTAACTCCCAAGTCCTATTTCTTGTACTAGTTTAGTCCTATTTTGGATTTCTACACAGCTGCTTCTACATAGTCAAATTTCTATGTACTGAATCACAATAAATTTCCATAACCTTCATCTCAGTTAGATTCATGTTGCTCCTGCAAAATCATAGTGGAGCAATTGGAAAGAGTCCATTTTATTTTTTGTGGGCTTCTTTCTTGGTTGCTCTTCTTCACATGGCATATGATGTACATGGTTCATTCAGTCCTACTTTTTATCATTAGGAGATGGACTACTCCTTAGGAATATTATGCATGCTTTTGTGACTATCCTGTACTCATTTAGGTGACTGCTTTGTGTTGTCATATTTACTTGGATATATCTGTCTCTATGTTGTTGAATGGGTTTAGAACCTTCTCACTACCTGATAAACTCTTAGAGTGACTGTCCTCATTAATTACTATCTAAGTCTGTCAAAGATACTATTCATTGTCATTGGCTTCTTACATGGTTTTGGACTTCATTACCTTTATTTTTAAGATGAACATACTATGCTCCTTTCTACTATTTGATTTGTTGTCCTCCTTTGATTTGGGACTGCACTTATATCCTTCTTTGCTTTCTAAACTTTAATTGTTGTGCCTCTGCATCTCTATGACTATCCCTCAACTGATTCCTCTCTCTGTCTTAGGACTGTTCTTCATACTCTTAGGTGACTGTTCTCTTATGGTCATTGCATTCTATGTACCTTCTAGGCTATCTCCTCATATGACTATTGAGCCTAGACCTCTGCCTTGTGACTTGGCACTTGCACCTTGCATTTATAGTTATTTGTCAATAAATGTCATTAATGACTGGTCTTCGAGTACCTACACCTTCACAGTGAACAAACAAGTTAGAAAAATATGAAGGCCAATTAGCCTTCTCTTGATGATTATTTTATCTTCCTCTTTTCTATCTTTTTATGGTTGTACAACTACATTCTGGAATCATGATCTCTCTTATCTTTCTTGATCAAATGTTTGTGTAAGACAACAAGTACATTTTGATGTTATTGCATATAGAAGTAGAGAAGAAAACCCTGAGCTCTAACATTCACTCTTCATTATTTCTTGTAGGTTCACTTAGAGCTATTAATGGGGCAACTAGAGATGATGCAGATATCAACGGGATTCGTCATTCAGGTAATGATAGGTCCCTTCTCTCTTTTTATATGCTTCCTTTACTTCATATGTACTTATTATTGTGCATTGCATCATATACAATTACTCCCATGACTTGTGTAGGATCATATAAACACTTTTATTTATGAATATAAATAGTTATTTCATGCAATGACTTGTGTATCATTTATCCTTTTTGTAAATCAATTGCATGGTATAGGTGTTTATAATCATGAGTAGACTTAGCAAGATTTTATGTACCTTTTTGAAATGTATCAAGTTGAAATGAATGAACAATGACAACAACTACAACACAACCTGTAATGCATGGATTAGCCTTGATTTCTCCTGTCAGTCCTAGGACATCTCCTACTCTGCTGGAGTATCCTTTCATCTTATTTGGCTCATGTAGCAGCTCTTATTGAGCTGCTACATGATCTTGGTAATATGATCACTAGAAGGGTCCTCCATCAGGATAGTAGGCCTTCTAGGTTGGCCTGTGAACTTGATTTTTCTTCTCCCTTCCTCTTGAACCTCTCTGCTTCTTCAAAGCAGCAAAGATAACTATTGTTACAGCCCAACCTAATTGGGCTGCAAAGCACAATTTGGTAACAGTCACAAAGCTCATAAAGCATCTACAAGCTTTAGTAACACACAAGATGCACCAATAGAAGAAATGAATGAGGCAAGAGAAGGATTTGAGTTTTTGTTTAAGTGAAGCAATAATATAGCCTTAATCAAATTCAATGCTACTCATTTATCCACTGAAATATCAACAATACTAATGCTTAAATAAAATCCACTTTTCAATGCTTTTTCCAAAATGCAACAATTCGAAATTGTTCCTATCTTCAATTTTCAATGCAATATATCAATTCTAATGTTATAGAACAATGCAAAATAAGATTTGGAATGAAAATTACAGCAGTAAAATCTGAAATTAAACTATCTTTCATATACCCTAGAATGCAACATTAACTAGGTTTCACAAAAGTGACCTTTTTTCAACAATTTATAGCAATGAACAAGATTCTAATGCACAATGCAAGGGTGTGAGATGACAAACTACTATAATTGCAATCAGATTTGAGTCAAAAAAATCAGAAAATGAGATGATGCTATGATGATCTTTCCTTTTCAAATGCGAACAAAGTGACAACTATGCAATTTTTTTAAAATCTAGGATGCAATTTTTCTTTTCCAATTTCAAATGCAAAGATGAAAAAAGGTTTTGAATAGAAATAATGATAAGACACGGCAAATTCAAATTTTATAATCAACTAATCAATGCAACAATATCTAAATAACCTTCAAATTTTTAAACCTTAGGGTCACAACTAGTAAAATTTTATATCAATGCAAGGTTTTCACAAACCCTAGTTTTTGAAAGTATGCAAAATTAACTATGTATGAATGCAAAATGATTAAAAAACTCACTCCCAATCAGATCTAGAGTGAAAATCCACTCTAATCTGAAATAAGAAGGATGAAAAAGTGAAAAGAAACGATGGGTTTGCCAAAATGTTGAGGAGAAAAGAGTGATCTAGCCTAAGGTGTTAAACTAGGTCAAAACCCTCTCCTACAAACATTGGGGCATAAACCGAGCTTGGATTCTACCCAAGGAGGAGAGACAAACTACAAGGGTTCTTCCCTTTTGTTGTATATAGAAGAATCAACCATGTTCAACCAAAGTCAAGCAAGCAAGCTAAGACTAATGATCAAAGCCTAGAAGATGAAGAACAGACTTTAATTAACTACCATAAATAGAGCACAGCTAACAAAAAGTACAAGGGTCAGGGGAAGATTCAGAACCTAGATCTTGTAGCATAAATGCCTAGGACCAGAGTGCTTGGTTGCCCTAGGCCTTTTCTAGGGTTTAGTAGAAACTTAGGTGTCACTAGACCTGTACCTATCTGTTTTGATTTCTTCATGGAAATTAGCTCCCAAAACTTGTTTCTCTGACCTGCACACAAGGAAAGAGGAAAATGTTGTGTTGTGTTTAAGGGATTACCTCATTCAAACCTCGTGTTGGTGTTCCCACCTCCACTATAGCAATGATTAGATCCAAGAGTGTGTGCCCTAGGAGGGCAGAGGCCAGATCTGTAATAATATGATGAATAATGATGATAAAAACCACAAGAGATATGACCTTAGTTGATGAAGATGACTCAAGATCCTACACCAACAAAGAAGAGTGATGAAGAGGGCTTCAAACTTCCTTCAAAGCTGACAAACAAACTTCAATAGAATCCACAAGTAAATAAAACTTCAAACATGAAGAACACTTTAGCATAGAGCACAATATAAGAGAAAACTTCACATTAATCCTCTAGCAAGCACCTAGGTGTAAAATGAACTACAACACTCATTTAAATATGCATTCCCACTCACTCAAAACAAATAAAACTTCATTAGGCCAAAAAATACAAAGAAAATGAGTTTCCCAAGCTGACACCATAAGGTGGGGCTAGAATTCTCAAGTGGGACCAGGGTGCTTCGGCACCCTGGACCTTTAGCTCACAAACTCTGAAAAGTGTCCATTATAGTGGGCTTAGTCTAGTCCTAAGTTGATCTTGTCGGGTTTATTTATCAAGATCAATATTTTCATCATTTTAATCTTAAAATAGTGTTAAAATAGGTCATGATTAACAAAGGCAATGAGATGGGTCCAACTGGGTGCTAAACTAAGTGTAAAATGCTAATGTGCACATTTTATGACATAACAATAAGTACTTAGGGGCTCATGATCTATAAAGAATGTGAATAGGGTGGATAGTATATAGTGTTAAAATTTGTGCAAGGGATATACCATTTCTAAGGCCTCCCACTCTATGGTAGTATAATTCTTTTCTACTTGTGATAGCTTGTGGCTAGCAAATGCAATTAGGTGGTCCTTATTTCCTCTTGGTTGCACCAAAACTGCTCCAATTTTGGTCCTTGAGGCATCAACATGTACCTAGAATAGAAAATTCTAATCAAGAAAGATTAAGATAGATGCCTTTGTTATTTTTGTTTTAATGTGTCAAAAGATTGCTAACATTGTTCAATCCAATTGATTATTTTGCATGTTTTCTTTTTCAATAGTTCTTCTATTGGTGCCACAATTATGGCATAGCCTTGAATAAACTTTTGATGATAACTGATATGGCCTAAGAATGTTTTGACCTTCAAAGTTGTCTTGGGTGGTGATAGATTCATGATGAGTGTTACCTATAGAGGATCAAAAATAAGTCCTTCCTTTCATATAATGTCCCCAACTAGTGTACCAAATGGTACCACAAACACACATTTCTTCAAATTAAGGGAAATTTGTAGGCTTTTACACATTTATAACATTAGATGAAGTTCTTAAACATGGTCCTTAAGGAATCCATAGACTATCTAGTCATCTAGATAGACTTCTAAGAAGTCTTGCATAAATTCCTTAGATGCATTGACTGTGATCTAGCTAAATACTATCGGTGCATTTTTGAGACCAAACAACATTATTGTATATACAAAGGAACCCAATTCTATTGCAAATATTGTTTTGGGTTTATCTTCTTCCTAGATCTTGACTTGATGATATCTAGAAAACCCATTAGTAAATGAATATGCTTCTCTTTCGATGACAAATTCTAAGACTTCTTCTATAAATGGTGTGGGGAATGGATCATGAACACAAGCTTTGTCGAGTTCCCTAAAGTCCACACATATTATGATATCACTGATCTTCTAATTTTGAACTACTGTAGGGCTAATCCAATTAGAATTATCTACTAGCTTAATTATGCCTGCTGCTAGCATCCTATCTATCTCTATTTAGACCTTTTCTTCATGTTTGGGTTTAACCGATCTATGGCCTTTTATTTTATGGTTTAGCACCCTCTTTAACCTGAATTTTTATGACTTCAGCCTCCTCTTTGATTCCTTTAAGGTCTGTAAATTTATGAGGAAATAGGTCTTCATAATATATTAGAATTTTTGCAACTTATGTGACATCCTTTTCTTCCCAATAGTCTCCTATCTTTGTCAACTTGGGATTACCATTAGTTGCTATGTTTTCCTCTCTAAGTTTCAATGGTTGATTATAATATTTTTTTTGTAGATATTTCTTATGTAATCGCTCTTTCGCCCTCCTTGACTTCAATATCCAAGTATTGTGGATGTGTTTCTTCATCATTATCCATTTTATTCTGTTATGTTTTATAAAACCATTTTTCTAAGTGTTATGCACTCTTGTCCATCTATTATGTGAGTCTCCATATTCCTTATTTGCATGGGTGTACTGGCATTTCTTCTTTTGTATTGATCATCTCCTAATTTTCTTTTGTAGGTAAGAAGACAATATCCCTTATTTTTTGAAGTGTGGTATTGATAATTTTGTTAGGATTAAAGAAAGAAAATGTATGGAAAAAATCATTTTGGAGCATTTCCCAATCCATTGTCTTTGCTCTATTTCTTGGTTAATATACTAGGTTTGGGAAATTGGTGTGAGTGTCCAATAAAACATTTGCATGTATAATCTTTATCTTATTCCATTCATTTCTCCCATGTCCTTAGACAAATGTTTAAGTGTTGTTCTAGTGTTTTGGTCTCATCATTTTTAGGAATGAATTCACAGTCCCCCTCTATGGGTAGATATCTTGTTTGTATTAAGATTGTGAGAGATTTCAAAGAATATTGGATTTATGTGTGTTCCACCAATGTGCAGCACTGTATATCAATGTATGTTGTGATGCATCCAATCTTAAATATTCTCTATCAAATGTTATTTTCATGTTTTCTAAGTAGGATATCAGGTCACCCTAGGATATCAGGTCACCCACTCCTGAATACCTTGGAAACTTAATATGAGATAAACGGGCTGTGAAATGTGGTTGAATCATCATGAAATTTCAATAGTATGGGTTGGGCTAGTAGTAGATGAGTTTGGTATTATTTGCGAAGGTATATATATTATATATATATATATTTGCAATAGGTTGCAATATATTTTTCCCTATCTTGCATAGACTGAAGGATTTTTTTGCTCCTAATATCTTCCTAGATTGTAGTTCAGGTTTGCCTCTTAATCAAGTGTCTACTACATCCTTACTATATATGCTATAACTACTACTATCAATATAGATTTCTCCCTCTGAATTTGGTTCATCGCATGATTCTAGTTTTGGGAGTTTTACTATGGAGTAGAGTGTTCTAGGTTCTTCATAGTCATCTAGTGCTACTTCTTCCACATATGCATGCCTCATGTCAGTGTCTACGGGTATGTGTACTACCCTATCATTGTCTGTAGAAGACAATTCTTCTCTCCATGAGTCAATAATACCGTTACAATTTACAAACCCTTGTAGACCTAATAGGGCATTGAAGGTGTCAAAGGGTTCCTTATTTTCTATTACTTCAAAATCTATTGCATGTTTAATACCTAAAAGGTTAATTTCTAAATTCTTCCATGTGCCCATTATGATTATGGATGATCCATCCACTAAACTGATATGTATGGGGTGTCATACAATTGTCATTTCCCAAAGTCTTCCAACATTCTCTTGGGGATCACATTGACATTGGCTCCTAAATCAATCATGACTTGTTTTACTTGTCTATGATTGATATGTGAATCTATCATAATTGGTTTGGTTTTCCACTATTTTGGAATTTTTTTTATGTTCCTGATGTGTGGTCTTGATGTTGTTTGTTTATTTCAATGCTTTAAAAAATTCTTAATCTTTTCAACTAGATTTTGTTGCTCCACAAAAGTAGTGAACTCTTTTAATATTGAAGCTTCTTTTTTCAAAAAATAGGCTTTATGATAATCCTCTTTTCCTATTCTTGAATTATAGTTTATCTATTTTCTTCTACAATTCAATCATACTTCTTCTTTGTAGGATAAGGGTCATCCTCGTCTTCATCATCTGACCCTTCTATCCACTATCTTCCTTTTTCGATGTCCTTACCTCCTCTGGTGACTACTACAATATTATTTTTCTTTCTATATTTTGATAGAGCTTTTTATCTTAGTTTCTCCTTCTTCTGTAGGTATTCTTTCTCTAAAGGTTCTTATTTTGTTAGGGTGATTAAGTTCTTGGTCTTTTCAAGGTATATATCCTCTTTGTGGCATCGTCTTGCTCCTTGTAGTGGATTTTTAGGTACTTTTAACATGATTTTTTCCCTCTTATTGCATTGGGTCAAGATAATTCGTCACTTATCAAATGTGGTGGTGCATTTTTAAAATATTTTTGTGATCTTTCACATGTAAACAAATCATGGTCTGGACTACCACAAAACCCATAGGTTTTCTTCTTTTTCTCTTTACATTAGTTGGCATAGTACCCTAGTTCTCCACACTTATAACATGTGGCATCTTCTCTTTGCCTTTGATTCCTACCTCTAGCTCTACCGCATCCCCTTCAATAGTTATTATAATAACCTTTGTCCTCAGTAACTAGGTAAGTGGTAATGGGTGGTGTTGTATTTTGTTGTGGTGCATTTTCAAGTGTATTGATATTTTTTGATTTTGCCAATTTGGTTGTTTGTATCCATGGTCATGGGTGTAAAAATTTCTTCCCACCAATCCTTTAACATAGGCCATTCTACGATTGATGGATTCCTTGGTATTGTTGTGATGGTTGCACCAAGGTTCATCTTCTTCTTCTTCTTCTTCTTCTCTATGGACTATGAATAGTAAGGATGAGCAATCATCCATCTCATGGTCATCCCATTCTCTACATACTCTGTAATAAACCATTTGTATTTTTTGGGGGGTTGGTCTAAGATCCACTCTAAGTGTCACAACTCAATTTTCTCCTTTTAGTAGTGGGAGATAATTTATAAGATGTCCTTCTCTAGAGCAATAAGTACACCATAAATTTTTGTGGTGGTGTTTGATTAGGTTCTCCTTTGAATAGGATCTCCTATTTGATATTTAACTACTCTAATCCTAGTTTTAACTTCTCTATTTGTTTGTTCTTAGTGTTCTTATCTTTTTTGTTTCCATGTTTGAGCTTCAACCCAGAAAGCTAATGTTACCACATTGGAATATGTCTCAAACACTTTGCTATCTTGTTAAGTTATGATTGCTAGTTATAACCTAGATACAAACCATTCAATATGTTGTTTCTCTGTTAATGGTTCTTCCAAATTCTTGGCAACTTCTTTAAACTGGTGGTCATAATCCTTAATAGATTTTCCATCTCCTTGGAGTATGTCTCTAATCTTAATTATACTTTTAGTTGGGATCTCTAGAGACTAAAAATTGGATAGACATTCCCCCTTAAATTTTAACCATTCATTATTGTGTTTAGGATATGTCTTCCTATACTAAGGGCATCATTCAACAATTTTCCCACAAAATCAAATAGTTTTGTTTGGTCTCTCTCTATAACATTTCTTTTCCATAGTGATTCCAAAACAAATATGTGCTCAACTACTTCTATGGTATCCTTACCGAAAACTGGAAGCTTCATTGATGGATCCATGTGAGAAAAAGTTTATTTGGTCTTCTTGCAGTGGTGAGATGGTTCATTAAGTGATGACTACACCTTTTTCTTATAAGTATTTTGGTTTACTAAGTTTCTAGCCTAACCTTTATCTCTGGGTAATCATATACCAAAAAATTCCTTTCCTAATATTGTATTGCAATCTTGTACAAATAATTGTTATGATTCCCTTGTTTCACTTGAATGGTTAGATATATATGTTGATGGATTTTGTTCTCTGCACCTGGGAGTTTTCTCTTTGTTTTGGACAACCATCAAATTAATGGGAGATCCTATGACTGTGGGATTATTTTGTGAATCACAAGATAACCTTCGAGATTTTAAAAGTTGGATCTTCTTAAGATTCTCATTAATTCTGTCAAAAGTCTAGGGGAGGAAAGAGAAGAGAGAAACTTAAAATAAGGAAACTAATTAAAGGTGATACACTAGAAAATAGTACTTTGGTTGATGCAGAAACAACACAGTATATTCTTGTTTTAACTCATAACATTAACTCATGGCTGCCAAGAGCACAAGGCATGATTTCAAACCACTTATTAACATTATTCATTGAAACTAGAAATAGAGGCACATCAACATCTAGAACTCAAACAAAAACCCAATAGGGTGTTACTCTTCTTCATTGATGAACCAAAAACATATTACAAGAGGCATAGAGGCACAATTACAAAGTATTTGATTAGTTTTTAAAAGCATCCACAAAGGCTTGAAAGCCTATTAATTCTATCTTTGAAATCCTAGAATTGGCGCAATGGATAAAGATTGCCCAACCCTTATTACAATGGCTCATGGCCCTATATATAGAAATCTAACCACCTCAAGGTGTTACACCAGGTGGGAAATATCTACAACTACTAATTTTGGCACCATAGCATTGAATCTCCTTGACTTTGTTGTCCTCTTATATAGAATCTTGATGGTACCAGTCTGAAGCATTAAAGACTTGCCAAAACTATTAGAGACTCAACCACCGCCTTTGATGTTTTTCCAAGCCATTAAGTCCTTAGTTATGACCAGATGATGCTTTTGTGTCCTCTTCAGTAGCGTTGGGGCCTAGTGGCTCATCTCTATTTGTTGCCAATGTATCAACTTCTTTATCTACCTTGAAAGGTCCTTCATAATCTCTTGATCATTGAATTCCATGTGCTCATGATCAATGACTCTGCAAGTCTCCTTTCTCTTTGAATAAACCAGTGGGCCCCATTACTAGATGATAGCTAAGGCACTTCTCCTTGAAATGTTAGCATAAAACCTCAAATCCTCGTGTGGGCATGCCAAGTGTCTGACCTCCGCATAGTTCTCCTTTTGAATGTGTCTGACCCGCTTTTGGATTACAAAATGACACTTACTAATTTCATGCTTTATCTCAAGTGTGTTAGTTTGGACACTATCTAGGAGAGTGGGATGGTGCCAAGTGGAAACATCAAAGACCTTCCTCAAGCAGTGTCTTATTGAAGATATCAGACCTGCCAGAGTATGACCTAGTGACACTTGGTATCCAAGTGCTAGCGGAGATGCTTCCCTACCTAATGATTTCTTCTACTTATGAAATCCCTCTAAATGGTGCCCAAATGAAGTAAAATGCTACCTCGTGACAAACAGTGGCCTTGACTTTGATGGTCTTTCAAACTTTGATTCAAATCTAATAAGAACCAAAATAATCCCACCCATTTTATGATTCAAAAATTAGTGTTGCAGATGCCAAATTGATGTCAATTTGCCTTAACTAAAAAAAAAATATAAAGCCAAAATGCTCTATAATTCTTGGTGACTCTTGTGGAAGTGTGCTCGTACACATCAAATCCTAGACTTCAAAATGATAGAAACCAAAATGGAAAAATAGAAAAAAGAAAACTGACTTTAGAGAGCCTCAAGGGTAGTTTGCAAAGATTCCCATTCATACTCTTAAGGTTGGCCTTTCTTCATTAATGCCTCAAAATCTCTTCTTAGCTCTATTATCTCCTTGTGGGAGACACTTTACAGTTTCTTTGTAATAGCCTTTAACCCATGCTTCAATTGAGCCAACAGCTGAAGAACTACTTCCACTTCTGTGATGCTTGATATCTATACCCAACCCTAAAGAGATGTTTGGTCCACCATCTTGTCTGCAAGCATCATCTTGTACTATTTTTCATCCATCACTTCAATATTTCCTTGGAAAGAAGAGGAGAGTCCTTAATGGACCAATGAG
Organism: Cunninghamia lanceolata; assembly: GCA_027924645.1. Classification (NCBI taxonomy): domain Eukaryota; kingdom Viridiplantae; phylum Streptophyta; class Pinopsida; order Cupressales; family Cupressaceae; genus Cunninghamia; species Cunninghamia lanceolata. The sequence continues at coordinate 11,585,559 of BSBN01000108.1, forward strand.
TCGATATGCCCCTTCATTTTCGTTATGGCTTGCTCAAGAGTGACCAAATGGGTCTTACACTTTAGGTCGGCCTTGTTTCTACTCTTCACCTCATTTTCCTTGGATCTTGCAATGTATTAGTCATTGACTCCAATAGATAGGAGGGTCTCTTATAGCAGGTTGTAGATATTTTCTAATACGGCTTAGGCCTAAGACACTTTAGGCACCAGGGCTTACAAAATCTTGTCTACCTCTATATTTACTTGTGCAATGAGTCACTAGGCTATTGATACGAACTTTAGAGATCCCTTAAGTTCTATTGTGTTTTTGGTGATCTTGGTCCAATGAGATGTATATAGGCCTTTAACTAGTTAGATCACTTGCTACACATTGTTTTCAACATGCATCTCTTCTTTCACCTACTCCAATTGTGACTCTTTTGCTACAAGTTGAGCCTTTAGTGATTGATTCGAGGCTCCCAACTCAAAAGAGGTGTTATAGAGTTGTGCCAACTCCTTTGTCTTACTCTTCTCTTGATCCTTAACCTCCTCCAATCATTTTCTATAGCCAATTAATATCACCTCGATCTTGGTGAGCGCCATTTATTGTGTTGTCTTAGAGGACTATAAAGATGCATAGCCTTCCTTGGTGATCATCACCTATTTTTCCTAGGGCATCATGTTAATCTCCTAGTCCCAAGCCTTCACTTCCTATCTAAGTTGGCTTACTATAAACTTGATTAGGGTAATCTCTATCTGTTTCTTCTCTAGTTGGAAACTAGCTTTGAGGAAATCTATTGTAACAAATTTTTGAGTCTCTTTCATCAATTCTACCTGATCTTGCAGGTGAACCTAGGAGATGTTCATGGCAACTACCTAAATGGAACAACCTTTAGTGTGCATTTGTTCCTATGGCTTGTCAACCATAGGTTTCATGTGGGAAATCATTAATGATTATTGTGTAGGGTTATATAGGGACCTCATGTGGGGTTGATCCATAGCTTTTCCCTCCTTATGCTTTCTTATTGCAAGCTTGTCCTTGCATGCTTGCCGCACACTTTGCATCTAACAATGATAGGAAGGCAGGGATTGTACCATTCCTCTAGAAAAAAGAACTTTTTGTGGAAGCTCATAAGGGATCTTGATTTGTTGCTACTAAGGAACCATAATTCCCCTAGGGGAAGTAGAGGTGAAACTATGAGGGTGGATGGTGAGAATGGAGGAATGCACTATATGTGGGGAGTGGATGGGGAAGTGGTAAACACTAAGGGAAAGGATTTTGTGGCATTCTAAAAGGTTGATTGAAAGGAAATGTGATAAGGGGAGTTGAAGGGGTAGATACAAAATTTGGATAGATAGATACCAAAGGTGTGACCACAAATATGGTAGGAGTGAACTGAGTAGCAGAAGGAAGAGGGAAATAAATACTTACCTAGGTGGTGATGGGGATCGATGGCTCTGTTCGTGGACTAGCCTTTAGAGAGGATTATTCTTCATCTAAACTCTTTTGTAACTAAATCCTCCTCTTCATTTCTACTTGTCTCTCTAGGAATAGGCTAGCTCCTCTACTATTTTTGGAATTTGCATGATGCTCGCCAACAGTGCTTCTATGGTGTTCGAAGGGGCTACCTATGATGCAAACTTCTAGGGAACTTGTTCCATGGGTTCCTTCCCCTTTTGACTCAATTAGAGGTATTTTTTTTGCACAACAAAATGGGTCTACACAAGTTCTACCGTAGGGTCCCCAATTGTGTAGTTGAATGGACCGAATGGGCAAGAATTTGGGAGCTTTGTCTTTCCACCTGATGTAGTGGAAGGGGGCACATCATGTGGCTTGTTTTAGAAGGAGGCTAGAAAATATATCCAAGGAGTTGCTTCCCTCCTCTATAATATACTAGGACTTATATTTCAAATAATTTTCAGATATTGAATGATTTATAAATAATTTCCATAAATTTGATAACAACATCAACAAAACAAGCTGCCAAATTCCACCAAAAGGGCACAATTTTCACCATAAACATTTGGAACTAATTTTAATTATAATTTTCTGATATAAACATCTATAAATAGGTCTAATGCAACAAATAATGCTACAGCAATATTCTACAATAGCCGCTACAATTTTAGAATGAATACCACAAAATCCTCACACCGTAATAGCTAGTCTCTAATACAAACACTCTAGAATGCACCAGAAACCCTCCAAGGTTGATTTTATTGAAATAACCAGGTTTATACATCAAAATAGGTTTGATAAAAATGATCAACACTCACAACAACAGAAAAATAAAATCTATAACAACAATTGTAAATTCTACGTAAATCTGTTGAAATACACATTGTGCATTTCACCAAAACATTGCCAAACTACTCCAAAAAGAATAAATAACACATGCAACCTCTAGAACTGAACCAAAAAGTGTGAAAAGAAATAAAAATATCTACACAACAGTAGAAACACCTACAGCAATTTAAAATACCAAACTGCAACTCAACACCACTCCAACTATGCCTACACAACACATTACGAAACTAGAAAATCCTGCAACAAAGAAGCTCCAACTGAAGATGACACCAAAACTCCAAAAATTGAATAGGAATAGCTAATCTACAAAAAATGGGATGCCACAACAGCAACCCAACACACACATCACATAGAAAATCTCACACTGTAACACTAAAACCTGCAAAACAAACTATACTAAAACTACATAAATCTCCTACAATCTTTAGCTCCAATGCAACCTCTGGATGAGATTTCCCACTACAACCAAAGGTTTTTTTATCCTTTGATCACCTGATACTTATGGGTTTTTGTCCACAAGTCTCCAACTCCAATGGGTTTTTATCCATTGAAGAATTCATATGCAAATATGCAAATATGAGACAAGAGGAAATATCATCAACAACTACAAATGAAGGATGTTGCATATTTTATATGCCACAAGTTTGGAGATGGGTGCCCAAAAATCAATGCCTTCTTGAAAGATGCTCTCGCTAAAGATAGGTTATGACAAGTTTTCATAAAGTTGTCATAATGGTCATAATGCCTTCGGTTCAAATTAGCAGTCTAAGATGCTAATATTAAATTTGCAATTAATGCCCAAGATGCTCCATGATCTCACTCCCCTCTTGAGAAATTAAATATTTAATTTAATTTTTAAATTTCCAAGAAATTATAAATTGCACCAGGGCAATATTAATATTAAATAAATAATATTTCCAATTTGTCTCGTAACCTCCGACTTACTATTTCTGGACAATGGGAAACTTACTATTTTTAGTAAGTGTTATTTTTAGAAAAAAGGGACATGACACCCTCGCTCGTAAGCTACTACCACCTTGCCCTCTTATATAGATGTTATGGTTGTTCCTCCTTAATCGATGTTGCTCATGTCATACGAGGATGCAGGTAAGTCATGCAGTCTATCCCACAAATCCTCCTAGGTTTCATCAATCTCTAAAGCCCCAAATGGTTTCTTAGGCTCTACAATTTCCTACCTATATTTCCAATAGGATTTGATCTTCTCCTCACTCCATTCCTTCTTCTTAAGGCCCCACCTAAGGTTTTGGGTCGTTATCTTGGAGGGCTCATAGATACATATTTCTTTGTAGAAGGTTTCATATGTAGGGCGCGGCTTGGCAGGAAACTCATGTAGTTTGACATAGACATCTAGAGAATCTACCCAAGGGGACTTCTTGGCCTCGATTGTTGGTCATCTTTCATGAAAAAATATTTCTTCAGTCTTCAACTTTGTGAGCCATGTCACCATGAATCTTGTAGGATCATAGGACCATTTATCATCTATGACATCAAGTCCAAGGTCCACCAATTTCATTGTCACTAGGCGTTATACGCCTCTTTTGTTCACTGTTATCCCTCCTTTAAAGAAGGGGAGGTCATAGAATGCCTTCTTTTTATTCTCATCTCCATATGACACATCAAGTAAATTCAACTAGTGGATGAGCTCGAGTGCTAGGATTCATTCTGTGAGGATCTTAAGTAATCTAAAGACTTCCTCCCTGAATCCATGCACTTGAACCATTGTATAGCGAGCACCAAAGAGCCAGTCACATGTAATCCTATTTTTAATCATCATACCCTATTGTTTTTCATTCAATCAATAGTGGTTTTCCTCCTAATTGAGGTCGGCAAGAACTAGCATGAGGAAGCATTCAAAAAACTCATGCAAGTCAGAGGTATCTAACATAATGTGTGTCCATGCAGACATGGGGATGACCTTCTGAGCATCTACCGAATGGTTGCATTTGTTCAAACACATATACAACTGAAATAAATAGGAGTTTTGAAATAGAATCAAATGGAGGAGAAAGGTAGAATACCTAAAAACTTGCTGATTCTAGAATTTGGCTAACTAGAAGTTGAGTTCGTTGGCAATAGACTCTAAAACATTAAGCCTAAAACCTTGGCATTTGGTGATGGTCTTTATCCTAAAAAGAGCTCCTAGCTGATACTCATAGACATTGTGGTCATTCTTGAGGATGAAAAGGAATGCCATCATTGAACAAGCATCTTGTGCATCTCGCATGAATAGAGGCATGGCTATAGGAATGGGCGGCAAGTCTATATTATTTTTGGAAAGGTGAATCTCTTTATTCAAAAATCCAAGCTAGTTGTCCTTGGTCTTCCAGATATTTCACAACTTAGAAAAGTTACAAAAGAGGGTTGTGGGATCATAATCAATATTTAGCATCTCCCTTATGGTGGAGGCAGAGACCTAAACTTGCAACCTCTTCCCTTGAATTGTTCTAGTCTTGGAGTCGTAGCATCTGGCACAAGCTTTGACTATTTTATAGTAGGAGTGGACTATCAGAACCATGTATTGGGCCAAGGTTGAGCTCCAAACCTTGATTTCAAATGTTTCTACTTGACCTTCCTTCACTTTTTGGCACATTCAAGCATCGGCACCTTCTTTGAGAATCTTAGCAAGCTTGGAGAGCATTATGTCAAAGACATTATCTACTAGGTCAAAAACAAGGGACAAATCCCTATGAGTTCCTCCTTCCAATCACCTCACGTGGGGAAGCTTATGTCTCTATTGTGCTAGTGTAGCTATATAAGCCTTTCTCACCAATAAGATTTGTGGAGGGTTTGGCTTCCTTGGTGAAGTCCTCTTTCTTCTCGGGGTGTCACTACCAGCCACCTCTTTAGACAAATCCATGCTCGACACCATAGTATTTTTCTTTAGGTCCTTTTCTTGAGTATCTTTCAAAAAAAGATGAGCAATCTTCTATGTAGAAATGACTAAAGCTTGGAAATATAGAGGCAACAGGGCTCTGGCATGCTCTCAAAATAAAATTCTTCAAAGAGCTTTGCTCTACATTTATAAAGCATGAGACCCATGAGGATGGAATTGATTGCCTTTTCAGACACATTTATGTCACTTCCCCTAAGTGTTGCTTTACACAGTTAAAAGTGTTATTCTGTGCATTTGAAATGTCTTGTCTCCTTCACTCAGTTGGTTTTAGAATGATGGCTACATCTGTGATGATTCTAATGCATTAATATCTAATATGTAGGTAGTTACGCCATATTTTCCTGAGATTTTATTGGGTACATGCCATTGAGGGATGCCAACACTTGGCATCTTTATGAGACTTTATTTTTAAATACAAAAATACATCCAATGGCCATGCATTTAGTGCACTTATTAAAACAAAAGGGGTGGGAAAACACATCATCCGCCAAACCATAAAGAAATTTATATTCTAACTATATACAGGGGTAGTTTATCCTCTAGTTGTGATGCTTCAGATAAACTCCATTAACTAAAATCTCAAGTGGCTCACCCACATCATTTTCCAACTTAAAGGAATTATGTTGCTTACAGGTAGTGATCTTGTAGGGGTCACTCCATAATGAATCAAATTTAGCATGTTGTCCCATTTATTATGCCCATTTGTTCCATTTTAGGACTAAGTAACCAACCTCGAAGCTTGGACCTGATGATTTCCTATCGAACCATCACTTGACCACCTATTGATTGTTGGGAAAATGTGTCTCAACCTTGCAATTATATATGGTTTATTGTTGATAGGATATATATATTTCCTAGTTATACCGATAGGTGTAATATAGAATGGGAGCATGGGTGGAGTGGGATGAGTGTTAACATTCTTTTGTTAACAAAAATTGTTAAATAGCTAACATACATTAGATTAATGATATATTGTAACTATGGACCATTCATTATTAGGTTTTAGCTCTGATGGTAGATATTTTGTTGGCTTGTCTTGCCCTAGAAGGTAACCCTATTTTATGAGGGTGTTGTATTACTACTACGAGATCATGATGTATTCTAAGAGTCTGATAGCAGTCGTGTTGTCTTTGGATCTCTGGTGGTGATACTCTTGTGAGAAGCTTTCTCTACAAGTATATTGTAATCTTTGTGATTTCTAAATAATATATTGGGTGGCTTTTAGAGTGTGGGGTTTTTCTTTTGAAAGGGTTTTCCCCGCATAAATCACTGTGTTGTGGTATACATGATATCTATGTTTATTTATGTTTAAGTTTCTATAACTATTAAATATATATAAAGTTTTGCATTATCCTCCTCTCAAGATTAGTGTAGGAAGTTATTCTACTACCTTAGCTTCCTTACAAGTGGTATAGAGCCTGATCACCTTTGGTTTTAGTTGTGGGTTGTTGGGTTTTTTGAACTAATCCAAATTTGAGTGGGAGCTTGTATAGAAGACACTTTGTGATCTTGTTGTAGGAATTTTTAGATGGCAAGTTCATCAAGGAGAAAAGAGGTGGATAAATTTTCTGGAAATAATTTTGAAATGTGGAAGCAGAAGATGGAGGATTTGTTGATAGATCAAGATCTGTGGGATGTTGTTGATGAGAAGGTTTTAAGGCCCACAGATCCTACTTTGGTTGCTCAATATGATGTTATGGACCATAAATCCAAGGGTCTAATCATATTGTGTTTGGTAAACTCTGTTTTAATCAATGTCCATGAAGAGACCTTTGCACAGAAACTATGGAAGAATCTTGGTGAGATGTATCAAGCCAAATCTTTAGTGAACAAGATTTTCTTGATGAAGAAATTCTATTCCTTGAGAATGGAAGAGGTTGGACGAATTACAGACCACCTGGAAGCATTAAATATGTTGGTAGCTCAATTGGCATCAGTTGGTGTCAAAATGGATGAGGAGGATAAATATCAGATATTGCTTTGGTCTTTGCCTAATTTGTGGGTTCTCTTGTTATGGCTATTGGGAGTACTTCTATTATATTAAAGATTAAAGATGTGGTGGGTTCTTTTCTTTCTAAAGAGATGAGGAGGAAGGTATCCATAAGTGCCAAGGAGGCCCTAAATGTTCATGGAAGACCTAAGGAAACAGGCAAGAAGAATGAGAAGTGTGATAAATCCAAGTCCAAGAGGAGATCCAAATCTCCTGGAAAGTCCAAAGTTGTTTGTTGGAACTACGGTAAGCCTGGACATATTCGTAAGGAATGTAAAGAAGAAAAGAAGAAAAATAAGAGTTTTGACTCTAATTCTGAGTCTGAGAAGGAAGATGGTGATGCATTCATTGTATCTTTCACAACTTGTGTAGGTAATGACGCGTGGTTAATTGACTCAGGTGCATCTTTCTATATGACCTTTAATAGAGATTGTTTTTCTGAATATGAAAAATTTGATGGAGGTAAGGTGTACTTGGGTGATGATTCTTATTCAAATATTGTTGGTCATGTTAAAGTTAGAATCAGGTTTCCTGATGGTAGAATATAAAGGATTAATGGTGTGTTGCATATCCTTGGATTAGCATGAAATTTGTTATCTGTGAGTAAACTAATAGATACAGGTGTGCAAGTAGTATTTTCTAATGCAGGATGCAAGATGGTTAGAGGTGCTATGGTGATAGCTAGAGGTGTCAGATATGGCACATTATATAATCTTGATGCATGCACTGTTGAGTGCAATAGTACTTATGTGAAAAGCAAGTTTGTGGAAGAGGTGAGGGTTTCATCTTCAGTAGATGGTCATGGATTTTGGGTACCCGAGGGTGCTCTTTCTTCTGAATCAAAGTTACCTATAGAGAAAACTATATTATGGCACCAGAGACTTGGCCACATCAAAGAAAATGGTCTAAGGACCTTGAAAAATAAAAACCTTGTTGAAGGGTTGTCTAACTGTAATCTTGAGTTTGATTTATGTGAGCATTGCATTTATGGAAAATAAATCTACGTTCAGTTTTACTCAAGTTCTCATAAATCTTGTGGTGTATTGGATCTTATTCATTCTGATGTGTTTGGTCCTGTAGATGTTCCTTCAATTGGAAAATCCACATATTATGTTTCATTTATTGATGACTATAGTAGAAGGACATGGGTATACTTTCTAAATAGTAAATATGAAGTTTTCAGTCAATTTAAAGAGTTTAAAGCAATGGTTGAGTTGCAGACTAGAAAGAAAATAAAATGTTTGAGGACTGATAATGGTGGTGAATTTTGCTCTAATGATTTTAATATATTTTGTAAAGATTGTGGTATTCATAAACAAAAGACAACTCCATATTCTCCACAATAGAATGGAGTTGCAAAAAGAATGAACAAAACAATGATGGAGAAGGTTAGGAGTATGTTGAGTGGTGTTGGTCTAGAACAAAGGTTTTGGGCTAAAGTTGTTGCCATTGCCTATTACTTGATTAACAGGTCTCCTATATCATCGCTTGTTGATAAGACGCCTATAGAGGCATGGTTGGGTCACAATCCTTCATTAAGACATCTTAGAGTTTTTGGTTGTGAGGCATATGCACATGTGCCAAAGGAGAAGTGAACAAAGTTGGAGAACAAGGCTATGAAATGTATCTTCATCGGATACAATTATGGTGTGAAAGGATACAAGCTTTGGGATCCTATTGCATAGAAGGTAATATATAGTAGAAGTGTTATTTTTAGAAAAACTAAGCCTTCTTTTTTTACATTGCAGCCAAAACAAAGTAAACATGAAGATGTGATTCAATTTCCTTCTACACCTAAGAAAGTTGAATTGAGGCCCATGGATAGACAAGAAGTTGAGGAGAGCTCATCTAGCTCTGAATCTTCAGAAGAGGAGGAAGAACCTCCAACTCAACTTGTTTGTAGGTCTACAAGGCATAGACAACCACCTGAAAGGTATTCACCTAATGATTGGAGATGTATTTTTGCCTTGAATACTAACGTGGATGAACCTAGATCTATAGAAGAGGCATTAGGTATGAATGATGCAGAATCCTGGAAGATTGTTATGGATGAAGAAATTACATCTTTGAAAAAGAATGATACATGGGATCTTGTACCATTGCCTAAAGGATGAAAACATGTTGGTTGCAAATGGGTGTTCAAGAAAGGATTGGTTTAGATGGAGGTATTGAGAAGTACAATGCAAGGTTGGTTGCAAAAGGTTAGTCTCAAGTTGAGGGTGTTGATTATGGTGAGAAATTTTCTCCTATTGTAAAAATGACATCCATTAGATTTTTGCTTTCTATTGCTACTGCTTATGATTTAGAGGTTGAGAAAATGGATGTGAAAACTACTTTCCTTCATGGTGACTTAGAGGAGGATATTTATATGACACAGCTAGAGCACTACCTGGTGAAAGGTAAAGGTAATTTGGTTTGCAAATTGAAGAAATATTTGTATGGCCTAAAATAGAGTCCTAGGATGTGGTACCAAAAATTTGATACATTTGTGTTGAGTTTGGGATTTGAGCGTTCTAAATCATATCATTGTGTTTATTATAAAACTGATAGTGATCGTTTCCTATTTATTGCATTATATGTTGATGATACATTATTTATTGGTAAAGGGAAAGGTATGATTTCAAAACTGAAATCTCAACTTGCTGCTAAATTTGAAATGAAAAACCTTGGTGCAACTAGACACATGCTTGGGATGGAAATTAGAAGAGATAGAGTGAACAAAAAGCTATTGCTTGGCCAAAGTAAGTATGTCAATTCAATTTTATAGAGGTTAAACATGTAGGACTGTAGACCATTGTATGTTCCCTTTTCAGTTGGAACAAAGTTAGATACTTCAGATTGTCCAACATCTCCATCAGATATAGAAGAGATGAGTAGAGTGCCTTACCAGAGTGTAGTTGGAAGTTTGATGTATGTGTAACTGTAAATTTCACCATAGCATATCAAACAACCACAACAATCAAGTACATAAGATGAAATCAACACAACTATAAACATCATTAAAACGTAAAACAATTTCACCTTAATCGCACTCCATTGCTCTCCTCTATTTCACCTTGGGAGAAATGGCATAAATGAAGCTTGCTCTCATATTTTTGATAGCACAATCATATAAACAATCAAGTATAGTTTATCTGCATCATCGAAGGTGTTGAAAAAAAGAAAAGAAAAATGGTCACTTTTTATAGATTTTTGTTGGAAGAGAAGTTTGGAAAGTTTCCAAAATCATGCTCAGTTAAGGGTTGGTGAAAGTTTCTAAAATGAAGAGGAGATAGAAAATAGAGATGCTAAAAGGAGAGAAAGAAAAGAGAGAGATTGATATGGTAAGTATTTTTTTAATTAAAATAGAATTTAATTAATTTGTGGCATATGAAAAATGAAATAAATAAATAATATTTATTTAACTATAGAAGAAAAAGCTAGATAATAAAATTAAATAAATATTAATATTTATTTAATTTGGAGGAAATTAAAACAATAATAATTAAATAAATATAAATATTTATTTAACTATGGAGGGAATTAAAAACAAAGATAATTAAATAAATATAAATATTTATCTAACTATGGACGAGATTATCTAGGGCAATTTTAGTGTTTACATTTTGTCCCTCTTTGAGACAATGCATTTTATAGTGTTGTTTCAAAGAAATTGTTGACATGCCCCAGTGAAATGAAGAGATGAATGAAAGATGCCCCCTCAGGAGTTTAGATAGAAGAATGAAATTGTGAAGGAGAAACTCACAAAAGGAAGAAGAAAGATAGGATAGAGGTGAAGGAAGAAGAAAGTGAAAGATGAGTAACAAGGAGAAAGTTAGTATGGTGAGAGATGGTGATAAGATAGTGAATGCATATTAATGTCACAAACTGGAGAGATAGATGGATAGAGACGGACGTTCATAGATGGTGCTTGCTATTTTGTGCTGATTTTTATCATCATAGAGCATTTATTATGTGAGATGGATATATGCATACTAGGTATGAAGAACCATAGCAGCTTTGGTACCCATTGTATGAACTTATGACTCTGCAAACAAAGAAGGAATATTCCCATGTATACTAAGACGTAGTGAACCTTGTTGGAACATGTGAAGAATTGTCATTCTAACCATGATAATTCTGATGCCCTTAGATACAGTTTGATCTTGTAGGTACATAGACTATTAGATAATATTAGAATTAAATTCCACACATACAAGGAACATTTTTTGCCGCAGTGATGCTATAGAAACACTCCACAAATACATCATATGAAATGGACTGACAATGCCCCATTCCACTATCTGTCACCTGCTAGGAGGTTGATCCTAGAGATTTTGAGTCCTTGCAAAAATGAGACCTTAAGATAAATCAAGATAAAAGACACATATATGATAACACACACAAGAAAGCATGCACAAATGATTCAAAAACAAACAAGATATTGCCCCTGTCAAGCTGTAAACCAGTGAATGATTGATCAAGGATTGGTTGGATTGAATGAGGATAATGTTGTCATTGTGGGGAACGATATATCCCTAAAACAACACAAGGATGCGGGAACGATATATCCCGATAATGATTATTAGATAAAAGATCGATTGATTGGTTTGACAGCAAGGTTGGAACAAAACCAAAGTATGCTTTTGGATGATTGGCTAGATTACTCGATTGGATTGGTATGGATTAAAGATGACGTGCCTTTGGATTTATTGCTTAAATTTTTGGAATGTTATGATTTTTTTGAATTTTTTTGGATGTTATGATTTTTTGGATTTGTTTTGGATATATTGATGTTTTTGGAGTTTTGGGGATGTTTTGATTTTTTTGGATTTTTGTAATGTTTTTGGATTTTGTAAATGTTTTGATGAGTATTTGGGCTTTCAAAGGATGCATGGTTTGTTTTTTTGTGCTTGAGTTAGTCAAGTCGGGGTGGTAGGTGAATGGGATGGATTGTGATAGATGGATGACGTGAGAGTTGGAAAATTTATTATGGATTAGGATGGAAGTTGGGTGTATCGTATGTGCCTGAGTACTGGATACTTCATATTCCAGACTGCCTACATACCCTATATCCATGGGATCAAGGCACATTACGATGATGATGATGATATGTAGTTCTTGTTTGTGATGATGAGATGGGATATTTATGATGTTGATGATTTTTGGGATTTTGTGGTTTTCTGAATGTTTTTGGGATTTTTGAGTTTTCTAAATTTTTTGGGGATTTTGTGGTTTATTTTGATTTTTTTTAATTTTTTGGATTTTCTAAATGTTTTTGGATTTTGAGGATGTTTTGATTTTTTTGAATTTTCTAGATTTTTTTGAATTTTCTAGATTTTTTCAAATGTTTTTGGATTTTGAGGATGTTTTGATTTTTTTCAAATTTTCTGGATTTTTGCTTTTTGTTGTATAAAGATCCATTCCTAGACATAGGTTAGGGAAATGTGCCCCCATTCAGGTAGAAGTTTTATTATGGAGAACAATGGATGAATTGACCATGGATGATCACTAATACCGACAATTTCCAAGCCATGATAGATGGGAAAGTGGAAATGCACATGTTGATAAATTTATTACGAGTGGATGGGGATGTTTTTATGGAATGAGATGGAATGAGACTTATAAGATGGTGGATGCTGACTCTACACATAGAGCCTGTTTGCTTGGTTTTCACTATGGTACTTATCCAAGGCGCTTGTTTACCAGGTTTTCACCAGAGGACAGATTTTTTTTTGTATTTTTCTATGTTTTTTATTTTTTTGTATTTTTTGATTTTTTTGTATTTTTTTATTTTTTTTATATTTTTCTAGGAATACTCTGAGGATCAAGCATAGAACTTCTTGAGATGAACACTATTGATGGGTTCATCTAAAGGAATGCCTTCAAGTGTTGACAAAGTGTAAGCTCCTAATCCATAAACTATTGTGACAACAAAAGGACCCAACCAATTAGGCTCAAACTTGCCTTTCTTGTCACTAGCTTGTTGGTTTCTCTAATTTTGTTTAAGTACAAGATCACCTATCTACAACCTTCTTTCCTTGATCTTCTTGTTATAGTTACGATGAAGGCAGTTTTGATATACTTGAAGATGATTAAGTGCTACAAGATGCCTTTCATCCAGTAACTCTAGGTCAAGCAACCTAGAAGTTGTGTACTCCTCTTCATCTATAAGATGCTGCATAGATACTCTGAGAGATGGGATCTCAACCTCAATAGGTAAAATGGCCTCAGTACCATAAACTAAAGCATATGGGGTAGAACCATTTGGAGTTTTGATACTAGTGCGGTCAACCCATAAGGCGAGATTGAGCTGCAAATGCCAATCACGACCAGCTTCATTGATTGTTTTCTTTAGGATTTTCAATATGGTTTTGTTTAAAACCTTGGCTTGGCTATTACTTTGTGGATAGTATGGGGTGGATAAGTAGTGTTGGATATGGTATTGGGTGCATAAAGCATGAACATCTTGGTTTTTAAATGGTTTTCCATTATCAGTGACTATAGCTTGGGGAATACCATACTGGCAAATGATATAGTTCAAGAAAAACTTAGATATTTGTTTGTGAGTGATATAAGTCATAGGAATAGCTTCCACCCACTTCATAAAATACTTAGTAGCAGTAATGATGAACTTATGGCCATTGGAAGAGGATGGATGGATTTTACCTACAAGGTTGAGTCCTCACTGTCAAAAAGGCCATGGAGTAGTAACAGGTTGTAGCTCATGTGCTCCAGTGCATGAATCAAATCTCCATGTTGTTGGCATTGAAGACACTTCTTGGAAAACTAAAATGCATCTTGTTCTATTGTGGGCCAATAATAACCTGTATGGAGTAGCTTCTTAGCTAGATTAGGACTGGTGGGATGTGATCCACAAACACCTTCATGTACATCTCATAAGGCAATGTTAGCTTCTTCTAAGTTAAGAAATCTAAGGAGGATACCATCGAGGCTCCTGTGGTATAAGGTATCACCTAGGATAGTAAAACAAGAGGCTTGGTAGAAGAAGGTTTTTTGTTGGGTATATGTAAGGTTTGATGGGATGGTGTTATCATGGAGATAGTCATAGATATCTTGGCACCAAGGGGAATTAGGACCAACAAGTTTGTAGATAATTTCAGTTGGTGGAACATCAACAGCTGGTATCAACAATTGCTTGATCAAGAATTCACATCATTGAGTGTTTATAGGCATATCCATGAGGGATCCAATAGTAGCCATAGCATATGTAACTTTATTATGTACCTTGGGGATTTGTTCAAAAGAGATGCTAGAAAAATATTGCTTGTAGCTATCAACCAATTGTTTGTAGGGTATCAACTTGTCATATTTTGTTTGATACTCATCTATGACTTGTTTAATGACTAGTTGAGAATATCCATAGACTTGTAGTTGTTTGATATTCCATTGGACTACTATGCAGAGGCCTGTAAGTAGTGCTTCATAATCAGCAATATTGTTGGTGCAAGGAAATGTGAACTGATATGACTTTGGAATATAATCATTATGTATTGTAATAAAGAGGACTCCTACTCCTGAACCATGCTTTGTGTAGGAACCATCAAAGTATAGTTTCCATTCAACTAAGGTAGAAAGAGTGAATATCCTTTCATCTAGAAAATTAGAGAGCATCTAGGGTTTATATCTGTCATAGGAGCCTCAGCTAATTGATTCGCAAGAACTTGTCCTTTAATAGCTTTCTGGTCTACATACTGTATATCAAATTCGCTCAGAATCATGACCCATTTTAATAGTCTACCTGTGAGGGTTGTCTTGGATAAAAGATATTTCAATAGATCAATTTTAGAGATGAGGTTGGTGTGTTGTTTTAACATATAATGTCGTAACTTTTGGGAAGCAAACACTACTGATAAACATGCTCGCTCCATGGGAGTATACTTGAGTTCATAACCAACCAAGGTGCGACTGATATATTAGACTGCCTGTTCTTTGCCTGACTCATCATGTTACGCTAGGAAAGAACCTAATGCTACAGATGTAGTAGAGATATACAAGAGTAGAGGTCTAACTAGAACTGGTGGCACCAAAACTAGAGGTGTAGCTAGATATTCTTTGAGTTGGTCAAATGCCTATTGACACTTAGTATCCCATCGAAATGAGACATCCTTTCGGAGAAAGTGTAGAAATGGTTAACATTTATCAGCTAGCTATGATATGGACCATTTAATGGACTGCAATCTCCCTTGAAGGCCCCTTAACTACTTTAGACTCTTGGGTGGTGGCATTTCAACTATAGATTTGACCTTGGCAGGATCAACTTCAATTCCTCTACGAGATACAATGTATCCCAACAATTTCCTTGAAGTGACACCAAAGACACATTTCTTAGGATTTAGCCTCACTTGATATTTCTCTAGTCGATCAAATATTTATCCTAGAACCTGTAGATGATCTTCCCTAGTATACTTGCCCAATATATCATCGACATAGTCTTCCATAATAGTATGAAAAAGGTCATGAAAGATCACTGTCATTGCTCTCTGATAGGTAGCTCCTACATTCTTTGGACCAAAAGGCATGACTTTCCAACAATAGGTGCCCCAAGGACATGTAAAAGTTATTTTATGTTGGTCTTCTGGTGCTATCATAATCTAATTGTATCCAGAGAAACCATCCATTATGGAAAGTATTTCATGACCTACTATCAAATCCACAATGATATCAATGTTCGATAGGGGAAAGTCATCTTTAGGACATGCTTTATTGAGATCTCTAAAGTCTGGGCAAATGCAAATGTCCCCATTTGGTTTGGCAATAGGTACAATATTGGAGATCCACTCTGTATAATCAATAGGTCATATGAACTTCACATCTGGCAATTTTTTAAGCTCAACTTTTACTAATAGTGCTATCTATGGATGCATCTTATGGAGCTTTTGTTTTACTAGTTTGGCATTTGAAGATACCACTAAGTGATGAACCACTAATGAAGGGTCCAACCTAGGCATGTTAGCATATGTCCAAGAAAAAATGATTGTCCTTTGCAAGAAGAATTATGTGAAGTCCTTCCTCTCTTGTTCTGATACTGAAGCTACTAGGAATGTGATTTTAGGATTCTGAGCTATGCCGAAATTCATTTCTTGTGAGTCTTCCACCAAAAGAGTAGATTTTTCTTGATACTTTGTAGGTAAGGGAAGGTCAAATCCTCCATCCTTGGGCACCTTAGAGAGGTTTTCACCATTGGATACATCCTTTGTTTTTACTTTTTTAGGATCAAGAGGTGTCACCTTATGGTTTTCACCTAGGGATCTATTTTTATTTTCACTTTTGTGACTAGAGGATTTAGCATTCTCACCAAAGTACGTAGCTTGATCTAAATCCATGACAAACCTAGATTTATGATCACCAAGTGGGATACCATCCTGGAGTCCCATGAATTATGCTATAGCCTCATCATTCTGAAAGATGTTAAGAACGACGGCCTCTTGTTGGTCCCAATCAATAAGTTCAGGGTAGATGAGTGGAAGATTCTAGGTTTTCATGTTGGAGGTGAGGGAGATGGATGATATCATGAATATCGAGGTTTCTTGGAATAGGTCTGTCAGGTGTAGGTAAGATTCATCAGTAGTATCCTCTTTAGAGCTTGAAACTATGGTAAAAGCTTTCAGTACCTCATTGAGAATAAACTCGATGTCTGAGGAATGTGGTATCTCCTTACCGTATCCTAAACCATGCATGTTGCTTCTCTTAGTCATGATAACAGGTTCTAGATTTCCTTGACCATGTTTCCCAAGACTGCCTTGGCCTTTATAGTCCATGTTTTTCACAATTCAGAGACCTGTACCATATTGTGTAAAAGGTAGTGTGACTAGATCTTTTTCTTAGAATATCCAAGAGGAGATAATTTCAATAGATTCATCTTCTAGCAATCCCCAATGAGTGAATGTTGATAGGGAAGTTGGTATGATTGCCTTTTTAGTGACCTTTGCTATGGGTGGTTTTCCATAAGATTTAGGTTAGAGAGGCATCCTCCCCATGCAGCAAGACTTTGAAATGTCATATTCACCAAATCCTATGTCTTTATATCAAACCTTGATCTCGAGAATGGATTTATCAGCAGAGGCTTTGTGCAAAGTATTTGGGTCAATGTATAATGGAGATGGTTTGGCTTCAACATTATTTGATATTTGGTTGGTATTTTGGTAACGCCCTTGCATGGTGTGGCAAAACTCAAATGGATTAGGGTCTCCAAGGATTGTGATTTCAGTATCATTGAATGGGAATTTGAGACATTGATGGTATGTAGAAGGTACGGCCTGCATGGTATGGATCCATGGGCACCCTAGGATGATATTATAGGGAAGATCAAGGTCCAATACTTGGCATCTTGTTTCTAGTGTGACAGGGCCTACTTAAATAGGTAAATGGATCACACCTTCTGACCAGAGCTCAGCATCATCATAAGCTTTAATAGTGATAGATTGTTCAGGATTAATACTATCCTTAGAGTATCCTAATTGTGTTAGCAATTTTAGTGAACAAATGTTTAGACCAGCACCACCATCTATAAGAATATATTTTATCTTGTGTTGATGGATGAATACTTTAATGTGGAGTGCATCATTATGGAAAGGATTATGAGATGGGAGGTCTTTATTAGAAAATACCACGTCGTAAGGTAAGGCAATGTGACCTATCATGGCTTGAAATTTTGTAATAGCTATGTTATTTGGAACTGATGACTCTTTGAGGGCTTTTTCAAGCACTGCTTTGTGGGTAGGTGATGACTTTAGAAGGTCTAAAATGCAAATTTGTGCAAGAGTCTTCCCTAGATGTTCTATGATATTATATTCAGAGTTGATGGGAGTTTCTTGTGTTGGCCCATGAAGGGTGATATGACCATGACAAGTAGTAATAGAACAGTCAGGGGTTTTCTCTTGATGGTAAGAGTGGACACACGACTTTCTTCAAGATGACCTATAATGGAATCATAGGAAGAGGAAACCTTGTTGACATTTTTACCTTTATCAGGGTTATTACCTTTAGCATGTGGAGGGAATGGATCCTTGTACATGTCTATGTCCTTGTTTGTGGTTTTTTTCAGAGGATCATCAATAGTGACTTCTCCTCTATCTATGAGATTGTGGATGAGATTTTTCAGTTTTATGCATCCAGCGGTTTTGTGCCCTTTGACTCTATGGTACTCACAGTATTCAGTGTCTTTGTACCAAGTGAGTTTGAATTGGGGCTCATCATATTGATTTAGTTTTGGTAACATAATTAGGTCATTTTGAACATGTTTCTTGAGGACCATTTCAATAGGCTCTCCCAAAGGAGTGAATTTTAGTCTAGGTGGAAAATCTTATTTCGGTTGTCCCTAGGAGAAGTTGGAACAATATTTGTAGGTGATTGAATATTGATTGGTGTTTGGAGAGTTTGAATATGTTTTGTGTCCACAACACCATCATTGACAATAAATTTGTTTCTGGACTGAAATCGGGGTTTTTCATTAGATGCTTGAGGATTGTCTTTAATTTCCTTAAAGATTTTGACTAGACCTTTAGCAATTAGGGCCTTTTTGATGTTAGTCCCTTTAGATATAATATCTTCAAAGGAAGTGGCGCATTGGATTTGTAAATGGAACCCTAACTCAAAATTTAGGTTTTGAACAAAGATGTTTACAAATTTCTTTTTAGGTATAGGCCATGGGAATTTGCTAGCCATATTTCACCACCTTTGAAGGAAAGAAATGAAAGTTTCTCCATTTCCTTGTTTATTGTTTACTAGGCCATTCATGGATATTTCATGTTCTACATTGAAAGAAAAGTGAGAGGCAAATTTCTCGGCTAATTCACTAAATGTTTTGATTCCCAAGGATAAATGAGAAAACCAATCTATAGCTTGCCCTCCAAGACTATGAGGGAAGAGACATAAAAGA
Source organism: Cunninghamia lanceolata (assembly GCA_027924645.1). Lineage (NCBI taxonomy): Eukaryota > Viridiplantae > Streptophyta > Pinopsida > Cupressales > Cupressaceae > Cunninghamia > Cunninghamia lanceolata. Next base: position 11,604,630 of record BSBN01000108.1, read on the forward strand.
TATGTGTCATTATGAGAAACCTTTAAACAAGCTATGTAGAACTCCTTAAGAAGTTCGTTAGGATCACCTTTTCCTTTGTACTTGTCAAATTTGGGTATTTTGAAATGTGGAGGAAAAGGTACCATAGGTAGTGACCTATCAAATGGATAGGGACAAACTTCATCAATTGAGAAAGTTTTCTTGGATTGTCCTAAGTTCATATCTGAGATTTGTCTTTGAAGACTTGAAAATCTAAGCTCAATGTCTGACATGGGTGGTTGATTTGGAACAAGATTTTGATAATGTTGTGCTTGGGAAACTTGTGGAGGATTGATATCAATGATGTAGTTATGTGATGGGTTGTAAGGTGGGGTATAAGTATTTTGAACTTGGGGAGCTTGTGGTGTTATGGTATATGTATTTTGAATTTGGGGAGATTGTGATGGTATGGAATATGGGTTATTTGGAATAGGAGCTTGGAGTTGTGACCCATAATGTGGATTACCACATGTCATGTTTTGATTTTGAGTTTGAGGTGCATGTGACCCAAGGGGTGGATTACCATATGACATGTTTTGATTTGGATTTTGAATTTTATGTGACCCAAGGGGTGGATTACCATATGACATGTTTTGATTTGGATTTTGAAGTGTATGTGACCCAAGGGGTGGATTACCATATGACATGTTTTGATTTGGATTTTGAAGTGTATGTGACCCAAGGGGTGGATTACCATATGACATGTTTTGATTTGGATTGTGAACTACTTGTAATCCAAGAAGTGGATTACTATATGACATGTTTTGAGTTGGAGATTGGGGTACTTGTAATCCAAAAAGTTGATTGATATATGACATGTTTTGATTGGAAGATTTGGGTGCTTGTGGTTCATGAGGTTGGTTAACATATGGTATATTTTGATTGGAAGATTGGGGTGCTTGTGACCCATATGTCATGTTTTGATTTTGATTTTGAGGTGCTTGTGATGGTGTCACTTGAGGAGGGTTAACATATGTCCTATTTTGATTTGAAATTTGAGGTGCTTGTGACACAAGTGGTTGATTGACATATGTCATGTTTTGATTGGAACCTTGGGGTGCTTGTGACACAAGTGGTTGATTGACATATGCTATGTTTTGATTGGAAGGTTGGGACATCTGTGATGGTGTCACTTGAGGAGGATTAACATATGGCATGTTTTGATTTGAAATTTGAGGTGCTTGTGATAGTGTCACATGAGGAGGATTAACATATGACATATTTTGATTTGAAATTTGAGGTGCTTGTGATGATGTCACATGAGGAGGGTTTTGTTTGATCATATATGATGGTGTGAGAAGGGGTTCTTGTGATGTGGTGACATTAGAAATAGTAGAGTCTTTTGATGTTGGGGGTGCATATAATAGGTTTACAAATGGGTTTGTGGATGGTGCTAGATTAGAGTTAGGTTTGGGCGTTGTGGGTATGGTAGGTGCGTTGGTTGATATGGTTGGGATGGAAAGAGGACGTGGGCTTCCCATAGCTGAAAATGTTGTGTCAAATGAATCTTTTTCTTTGATTGTTGATGTATCAAAATTACTAGGTAATTTAGCTCCTTGTTGAGCAAGCTTGAGAAAGAATCTATCAGAATCAGAGTTTAAGAGTCTTTCTATGGCAGCTAAGGTATCAGGATCTTGTTGTTCTTCTATTTGGTCTTGTGAAACTTGATGGGATGTTTGACCAAATTCATGTTGTGTTGTTTGATTAGATGACCTATTGCATAACCCTTAGGAACAAAAACATGAGGGTTCATTCCAGTGGTAAATGTTGCAAGTATGTACCTAATCAGTGTTGTCATTGATGTCAACATATCTGTGTTGTCATTGACGTTAACTGTGCTCCTATATTGTTGTTTGCTTGTAATGAGTAAGATTCTTTGGATTTACTTATGTAAGTGATCTTGATGTTGAGGATATTGAGAAAATTAGCTTCTCCGATAGAAACAATGAGTTGCAATAGAAACAGTGTATTGCATACATAAGAACAGTCCAATAGATTGCTCTACATTTCCTGAAAGATGAATATCTTTGTCTACGGATTGGAAGTTATTTAGAGGCACATCTAAAGATACTATGTTTTGAGTTTGAGCCTTTGGTATGAAGAATTGAGTGAGTTATGTTCACCAGAGTGAAAACAACTTTTATTGTACATTTGGCAATGATAGGAAGAAAGTATTATGCTCTGCATTCCTCCGCATTGAAGTGTTTTGATATGTGGTTCTAGAGTTAAGTCTGAGAAGATGTTATGTGTCTTCAACTCCAATGGTTCGTGATTTGGTGGTCTGCAAGTAATCTTTTGATTATGACAGTGGCTAGTAGTGTTGGTTATGTGCTCCAGTTTGAAGAATCTTCTTGATAGAGTGGCTAGAGATTGTGCAGTTGTTCTTGGTGATTACAATGTGCTTGTGGATGTCTCTTGATCATGTTCCTACCTCTAGATTGGACCACAAAGAATAATTTGGATCGTGGATGAAGTATGTTCCTTGAAGACCTACCAGTCTTGGTCAACTTGGTTAATTTCACTAATTACAGAGATGCACTAAAGATTGTAGAAGCATGTTGTGGTGTGGAGGATTGCATTTGAGTCCCATCTAAGGCATGGCATGTTCATCATACTTCTCTACATCTTTCCTTAGCTAAATTTTTTAATAGGTCTAGACCTATTTCTATGTATGTTTTGTAATGTTGACCTTGGAAAATGTTCCAATGGTTGATGAATGTAATGCCGACCTTGATGTACATTCCAAGGTTGATGAATTGTATAAAAGCATGTAATAGAGTTGCGAAAAAGTGTGTGTGTGTTGCAAAGATGAAGAGATAAGTGCAAAGGTGTAAAAGAGAAGAGTAGAGATGTTATCTTGTGCTTCAATGGAACTGAACCCTGGCATGAAGTAGATGCTACTTAATTAGTTCACCACTTTGGTAGTGACCCACCCCTTGGTAGTGAGCCACCCTTTGGCAGTGAGTAATTTGGCCAGTGAGCCTCTATTTTTTAATATTGCTATAACTCATATATTTTATGTGGGCTAACAGCCACCATGGTTTTTCCCTTTTAGGGTTTTCCATGTAAAAATTTGGTGTTTACTGTGTTGAATGTGTGATTGTGATTAAGTCTCTGATTTCATGCTTTCATGGTTAATCTGATTATTAGTAATTAACTAGTTGATGGTTTATGAAGTTAATTTTTTGTGATGACTTATTCTCCCCCCTCTTAGTTGTCTTGTGTATTTCAATAGTAAATTGTGTAGCATCTATGAGAAATGGGGGACTATTTTGGGGATTATTTTGGCTATTCTCCATGGCTTGATGATATTGACTTCTGGTTTGAGGCATAGTACTTCAAATTTGAGATGACAATGATTTGAGGATGAATGGGTATGTTGTTTAGACTCTTGTGACAAAGTTGAGACTTTAGGATATTGGTGTTGATTGATCGATTTGGATTGATTTTGGATTAAGGATAAAATCTAGATCAATAGCTAATTTGATTGGGGTTTGATTATCTTCCAAGAGATAGACTCATGAACTCAAGGAAAGACAGATAGGATAGTGATTTAGACTGACCCAAGAGAAGATGTACTCCTAAGCTAGTTAATGTCACTAGATGATTGGATGATGCTAATTTAACTATTTATTCAAGATACGTTAACTTTCTTAAATCAAGGATAAATTAGTGGATGTGATCTAGATCTTAAAATGGAAGCCAAACTAAATCTAAGAAGTTGAATAAGATCAGGGCTTGTTTTGATTGATGATGATGTTGTTGATAAATCCTAATGTCTCAAAAATCTCTAAAAGTCCAAAAGATGATATGAACATGGGTTAAATTGATTGGATGACTAATAATCTGAAGGCATTGATTTGGGTGAAGTTAGGTTTGTTGCTAAAATGGGCTGGAGATGTGCGGTTTGAGACTGATTTACTTGTGTGTAATGTTTTTAGGGGATTTTATTGATTGTGAGACTTTCTTGGTGATAACTCTTCAACCCCTAGGTGGCAAGAGATCCACACACACAAAAAAAAGAATACAAAGTAGTTTTGACTCAACTTTTCAAGGTCATAGGCTTGTCCTTAATGCTAAAATGTTAAGTGGCTTATTTACTGGTATTTGACAATGAACACACGCTAAAAACACACTTTACAACACTAATTTATTCAAGCAAGGATTATCTGCATAACTTGGGCCCATGACAAAAATACCATAGGATCAACCTCTGTAATCCACAAAAGGTCCCTGTACACTGGGGGCTTTCCACTCTCAAGAACCAAGAGATGAAGTTTCGGTGACACGGGCTCAATGGCACGAGCACACCTTCACTCTCGTTTGGAGACCTTTGTCTTTCAAGGATTCCTCTATAATTTAGGACAGTACATGGTGAGTAACTTCAAGCATGATACTATACTTTGCACCATGCTATACAGATGGCCAATAAGGACTTTAGGATTCTAAACAAGGGTTCGTAATGGAGGTACTCTGTAACACCAATCTGTCTACAAGTGTGAGTCGGGAATGTTAGTTAAGATGCTCAGACCAACCCTGCACCCCTATCTTGGTATCACCCAACCTTCAGGATTTCACTAAACATCATGATGATTGGATTGAGGTACAACTTTTTCTCTCCCCCCTTTATATAGCCCGCACAGAAAAAATGTGTTGAAGGTCATCCCTTGGGTGATGAGGTCCCAAGGTAGGCCTTCTCTACTAAAAAATAATTGGGTCGTTGGTATTTCTCATACAGCCCCGATTGTGTAATGTCATGAGGGGAGAGGATACGTACCAACTGGTGGGAGACAAGACTGACTCACAAAGTGCAAGTGCACAAGACACATCAAACAATTTTGTTCAATTTTAAAGCACCAAAATCTAAATGTGAAAGTTGTCTTGTTCAATTTTAAAGAACCAAATGGAAATATGCAAGTTGTTGGTCAATTTTAGAGCACCAAAATACAAATGTGAAAGTTGTCTTGTTCAATTTTAAAGCACCAAATGGAAATATACAAGTTGTCTTGTTAAATTTTAAAGCACCAAATCGAAATGTGCAAATTGTCTTGTTCAATTTTAAAGCACCAAAACGAAGTGTTTGATTTGTCTTGTTCAGTTTTAAGGCACCAAATTGAAGTGTGAAATTTGTCTTATTCAGTTTTAAGGCACCAAATTGAAGTGTGAAATTTGTTGTGTTCAATTTTAAAGTACCAAAATAAATGTGTGATTTGCTTGTTCAGTTTTAATGCCTTAAAAGTAATTTTTTGTTGTTTCCCGATGCCACATACTGCATAAATGTTAGATGAAAAGGATAAATCTAGAAAATTTCTGATAATGATAACTAGGTACAGAATATTAGAGTGGATAATCAGATTCAATGCGAGATTCTATGCAATGTCAAAAAATAATTCATCAAATTTTGTTGAAAACATAAAAGATATGGTGATTTAAAAATTGCAAGCAAAGGTGGTGTTTAACTAATTATACCTCAAAAATATGATCAAATCTACTGATGAAACTTGCATTGTTGTGAAGTTGGTTGAATCATCTTTCCATTGACTATAATTTTGCACGATTCTGATAATTTGGGAAAAAGTTGTACAAGTTTGAAAAAAAATTGCCTATTTGGGCACTTAGAAGCAAGAGGGGTCAGGTTGGCAGTTTACACTAATGACTAGCGGTTTCGAGCCGCTTTGCTCACATGGACTATTTGATTATAGTAGTTACTTCAGACAGTTATGGTCATCATTTAATGCTGGTGGCTAAGGTTAAGTTCTATGCTGGCAACTAAGGTTAAATTTTATGCTGGCAGCTAAGGTTATGTTTTATGCTAGCAGATAAGGTTAATGTGTATGTTGGCAGCTAAGGTTAAGCAATCACTGTTGGGCAGCGTAGGGGACTAGAGATTGGGGGAAATAGAGAGAGAGGGAGCACAGGAGAAGGGTGGTGGGGAGTGCAGGAGGGGAAGACAGATGGCAGAAGGGTACGGTTTGCATAGGGGAGCTGGGGAATGCGTGTGGGAGAGTAAAACAAGTGGCAAGAGAGTTTTTTTTATTTTAGTTTGTGGGTGTTTATATTTTTTTTAAAACTATAGAAACCAAAGCGATCGCTGATTTTTTGTTTATTTTTATTTATAAAAAGAGACTGAAAATAGTGGTGGCCTACGGAGGAGGCCGTACGGATCCGTACTGATATGTATGGTATAGCCCAGGGCTGCCTAAAAAAAGTTTCAAAAATTTTTAGATATCAAAATATGACAAATTTTATATGATTTCTAAGGTTTTTGGGCCTTCCGGATGCAACGGTGAGGTTTGTTTCAGCTTAGGAGGCCACCTACAAAAGGGAATTCTCAAATCTTGCCAAAAAACTAGTTAGATCTACAATAAAAAGCTTCAAAACTTGCAACAGACAGGGTTAGATGACCGGGCATGGCAAAATGTAATTGTAAATTTCACCATAGCATATCAAATAGCCATAACAATAGAGTAAATACAATGAAATCAAGACAACTATAAACATCATTAAAATGTAGAACAATTTCACCTTAATCACACTCCATTGCTCTCCTCTATTTTGCCTTGGGAGAAATGGCATAAATGAAGCTTGCTCTCAGATTTTTGATAGCACAATCATATAAAAAATTGAGTATGGTTTCTCTACATCATCCGAGGTGTTGAAAAAAAAGAAGAGCAAAATGGTCACTTTTATAGATTTTTGTTGGAAGAAAAGTTTGGAAAGTTTCCAAAATCATGCTTAGTTAAGGATTGGAGAAAGTTTCCAAAATTAAGAGGAGATAGAAGATAGAGATTCTAAAAGGAGAGAGAGAAAAGCAAGAGATTGATATGGTAAGTATTATTTTTAATTAAAATAGAATTTAATTAATTTGTGGCATATGAATAATTAAATAAATAAATAATATTTATTTAACTATAGAAGAAAAAGCTAGATAATAAAATTAAATAAATATAAATATTTATTTAACTATGGAGGGAATTAAAAATAATGATAATTAAATAAATATAAATATTTATTTAACTATGGACGAGATTATCTAGGGCAATTTTTAGTGTCTACAGTATGCTATGGTTTGTACTAGAATAGACATTGCCCAAGCAGTGGGAGTTCTTTCCAGATATATGTCTAATCCTGGTAGAGTTCATTAGGATGCAGTTGAAAGAGTCTTCAGATATTTGCATGGTACCTCAAAGTATTCCTTGTGTTATCATAGTAATTTGACTAAAGACAATATTTCCCTTGATATCATGGTTATGTGGATTCAGACCAGGAAGGTGATATTGATAGTAGATGATCCACCAGTGCTTATGTGTTTACTTTATTTGGTGGTGCAATTAGTTGGATGAGTAAGCGACAGGTTGCGGTTGCTTTTTCCACTACTAAAGATGAGTATATGGCAGCTACTCATGCTTACAAAGAAGACATTTGTCTTAAGAGATTGTGTTGAGATATTGGAAAAAATAGGGTGTGGTGACAATTTATTATGACAGTCAGAGTGCGATATGTCTAGCTAAGAACCTGACATTTCATGCCAGGACCAAACACATTGATGTACAGTATCATTTTGTTAGAGATATGGTCAAAGATGGCAGGGTGAAGTTGGTTTAGGTAGAGACTTTGGTGACTGTTGTTGATTCTTTAACTAAGCATGTGAGCACAGAAAAGTTCATATGGTGTTCAGATACTATGGGCCTTTTGGCCCCTAGCAATTAAGAGACTATGTTTACTCCCTCCCATTGCTCTTGTAAGGTGTTCAACAAGTGGGAGATTTGTTGGGAAAATGTGTCTCAACCTTGCAATCATATAAGGTTTATTGTTGATAGGATATATATATTTCCTAGCTACACCAATAGGTGTAATATACAATGGGAGCATGGGGTGGAGTGGGATGCATGTTAACATTTTTTTGTAAACAAAAATTTTTAAATGGCTAACATACATTAGATTAATGATATATTGCAAATCTGGACCATTCATTATTAGGTTTTAGATCTAATGATAGATATTTTGTTGGCTTGTCTTGCCCTAGAAGGTAAGCCTATTTTATGAGGGTGTTGTATTATGACTGCAGGATCGTGATGTATTCTAAGAGTCTGATAGTGGTCATGTTGTCTCTAGATCTCTAGTGGTGATACTCCTATGAGAAGCTTTCTCTACAAGTATATTGTAATCTTTGTGATTTCTGAATAATATATTGGACGACTTTTGGAGTGTGGGGTTTTTCTCCCGAAAAGGTTTTCTCTATGTAAATCATTGTGTTGTGGTATGCATGATATCTATGTTTTTTTTTTAAGTTTCTATAACTATTAAAGATCTGTAAAGTTCTGCATTATACTCCTCTCAAGATTAGTGTATGAAGTTGTTCCACTACCTTAGCTTCCTTACATTGATGACTTGCCATAGAGTTCAATTCTAATTATCTCTTTTACTACAATTTGATCAGCTCTACAATCCTGATCTCCATAGTGATGGTCTCTTGGATCTCACCTCATTTGATCAATTGCAGCGTGGGGATGTTAATTGATATTGGCATGACAACATCCTTCCCATTTACCAAACTATAGGGAGAAGCTCCTATAATCTATTTGGGGGTGATTCTATCAAACCATAAGGTTGTTTTAATATTTTTATGCCACTCACTTTTGTTCTCTGAGCCCATTCTCTTGATTAACTTGATCGGATTCTTATTCGTTCACTCAGTCGAGTTGTTCCCTTGCAAATAGTAGTTCAAAGAAGTTTTCATGAATATGTCATTCTTCAAGGTGAATTCAAAGATCCTAGACATGAAAAATGATTTCACAATATTAGATATGACTAAGTGTGGGGAACCAAAGTGAGTGACAATGTCCTCTAGGAAGCTAAACACTACTTTCACTATTACCTCCTTTAATACGAAGCTAAACACTACTTTCACTATTACCTCCTTTAATACTATCGCTTTTCTCCATCTTGTAAAGTAGTATGTCATTATCATGACCCATTTGTGTCCTGCGCTTGATATGGGATTGACATCCTGATGAAGTCTAATCCCCATTGAGTGAAAGGTTCCTCCACAAGCATTGGTTTGAGAGGCAATGCATCATTCCTTCTTTTCTATGTGTAGAATTAGCATTTTTGACACCATTTAACCAATTGATGGCAATCAGAGAATAAAGTCAGCCAATAGTATCTTGAACTTATTGCCTTCATTGTTGTGACCCTTTCTGACAAGTGTCCACCAAATGCCCCATAGTGGATTTTGGACACAATTTTGTCAACTTCTTCTCCTTATACGAACCTTAAATACATGTTGAATTTTTTTGAAGAGGACACTGTTGATTATGGTGAAGTTAGCTCCCTGGAGCCTATAATATCTTCTTTTGAATAGAGGTAGTTGACTAGGATACCTTTTGTAGACATCAAAAATTTGACCATATCCTATTTATCCCCTGCCATCCCCTAATTATCTTTATCAGTAATTAATCCCTAAGTTCACCCTTAATCCTGACCCTTACCCTTTGCATGATATTTAATTAATTAATTAAATTAATTAAATCTCCACTTTACTCTACTTACCCTTTTACATGAGATTTAATTAATTAAATTAATTAAATCTCCACTTTACTCCATTTCTCATAAATAACAAATTAAAATTAATAATTTAATTTATTATTTACAAACCTAATCCAAAATCCGTTAAAAACCCATTCAACCACCCTAAACCGTTTTTACCAAAACTTTAATCAATTTCATTTTTCATTTACCCCCACCTAGAGTTTTCATATGGGAGTTATGCATATATTTGAGCAACCACATTTCAAACATCTTCAGTAACATTTGCATGTATTTGGTTTTTATAGTTTTATCATCAATCTTTTTTGTTGCACTGAATATAAATTTTGGGGGTTTTGATCAGTTTCAAATCTTTTTATAAAAATTTATATTTCACTTGCAAACATTGGTGAACTTGACATGAATGAATTTTTATTAATTGACTGTTTGTGCAAGCCTTTTGTTGATTGTGTGCAAGATTGTATTCGAACTTTCATCACATTGTTATGGTGATTCCCTTTTTATCTTTTTGATACCTCTGTCCATTTTCTGCACTTAATAATGTCTATAGATTCCTAATCATATGTTATTCTCCTGGTATTCACTTGGATAAACATTTAGAGTGTTGGAGCATTGTTTATAACTGTGTAGTGATGGGTTGTTGAGTTTGCTTTGATTCTTGGCCTCGTTATGTCTCTTGTTATTCTATCTTTCTACAAAGCCTTGCACAAATCACACAAACTCCATTACAAGGTTTTACATTCTTGGTAGGTGATAGGTAGGAAGATTTTGATCTTTGTATCAGAAATTATAGAGATCACCTTGGCCAAGGAACAACTACAAGCTTAGAGAAATGATTTTTTCTTTTGGCTGTGATCTCTGACCAATTCTTGAGATTGGCGAGGCACCTTTTTCATGGGTATTCGCTAATAGAGTAATTTACTCCTAATTCTATATTTTTGACAAGTCATTACTTCATTCACCCTCAGTCATGATTATGAGAGCTTGTGGAAAATATGAAATCTAGAAGATAAAAAGGATGAATAGAAGCTATCCCTAATTTTATTTCACTTCTGCCCTAATTTGGCATTTGTCTAAGCATTCGATTGTTTTGAACATTCTGTTGTTTCTCCCTTTTCTTCAATATTTTGAAATGACACTTCTGTACATAATGGATCATTGTTGCTAGAAAATTTTCTAAACTCCTTTGTTGTTTATATCAGCATATTCCTTGAACCTCTTATGGATGCAAATGATGCGTCAAGTTTTGTTATGCATTATCATATTGTTGAGAAATTCTTCACTCCATTTCAAAATTTTCAACATGTTTCAAATTAGTAGTCTTTTGGGTGCTTTTCAAGAGATTCAGTTTTTGTGGTTCTCCAGAGGATGATTCAGAGATAAGATGTAGTTTCTACTAATTCAGAAATAAAGGCAGATGCTCCTAATCCATTCTATCAATGCTTGTAATGGGTTTCACTATGATCCACTTACTCTAAATTCTCCATGATAAGGGAATGTGTTGCCAATGTAAGTTATGTGTGGCCTCTATGTAGAAGATAGGATAGGCTATTAATGAAACAAAGACTTAGCCTGGTGCAGCAATAGCTATAGAAACATCACCAAGCTATAAAGTAAGGAGCTAGCTACATATCACAGAGTCTTAACCGTCAGATAATAAATACTTCACATTCATAATGTGGCATATTATAGTAAAGTGGAGTCTCTGCCAGCATAGGATCATAGTTGTAGCTTATGGAAAATGGATGGCATTTTTAAAATTCAAAACATAGTCACAAACAGAATTCACAGGTAGCATTAATAGAATAGCACAATGTATTAGATTATGATTTGGGCATATCTCAGCATCAAATAATCTCACTGGTTTTAAGATGTCTGGATTATAATTTGGTGCAAGCTCTATATGTCCATCTTTCATGTCAAGATAAGACCCAACTCTTAAGGTACAAGTTTCAAAAGATGATGCAACCATTTAAAAGGGAGGTTCGGCCCATCAAAACAATGGTATAGGTATTTCAGAAGGATGGTGCAGGTCACAATAGAAGGCACTATGGAATCATGAATCGATGGCACACTGTGGAATAATGGCATTGTCTAAATTCATGATATGTGACATTGCCAAAGCTTTAAGGCCACAACATCATGATTTAATAAGGCGTTGTCACTACATAATTACCTCCACCTCCTTCTAGAATAGAAGCTCGACCATTAATAATGGCATTGCAGACATTCTACATAGCCATGTCAAATAGAAGATGTAGTCAAAATCATGATGCCAAACATATGATGGAAGGCCCACAGGGTCTTATAAGCCAATATGGTAAGTTTCAGAGGACATGGCTAGCGTATGGAGCTTTCACATGGTGCAACTCTTTCTGCATAAGACATTCATACAAATGATGGAGCTGCCCAATTCTAAAGGAAGCCATGGTGTTCAGCCTGATCAATGACTCGTTCTCTAAGTAAAGGCACCAGCTGCACAAAAGGATCAGCCATAATGACGTGAAATGGCCATTTTGTAATAAGGTATCATCTTCATAAAGAAAGCGCAAGCCATATTCAAACAATGGCGCAACTCAAGTCTTAAAGATTGAAGCATAGGTATATAGGCTAAACTTATCGAGCATCGCTATGAGGGAGAATCAAAGTGCTACCATTGCAATATTGCACAAGTTAAAAGGAACCTAAATGCAGGTCGTTGATGTGCAAGGCACTGGATTTAAAATCTATACTACTACAAAGTAGATAGATGCAACAACATATGGCTCAGTCGATTAATGGCACTCAACCTATGGACACAAAAATGGCATTTATATCTCAGCCAGGGGTATAGTAATGGAAGATGGGGGTCTTTAAACAAATGTAGATGGTCACATATATGCCACAGCATCAGCAAAGATGAAGGCTCAGCCTAAATAGAAGAATGGTGGCCATTTCAAATCTACGCCAGAGTTAGGGTTTTACGATACAACAAAATGGTAGCTGTAGATGCAGAAGCAAATCAACGGTTTGCACATCAGAATGAAAGATAGAACTAGAAGCTACCAGATGTCACTCCTGTAGGTGTTTAAGGGAAGTGAAGGAAAACCTCATCTCAAACAAGCGCCCATCTTCCATGTGGAGGCAGTGGAGGATAGGAAATGAGATTTATTTCATTTTTATAAAAACTCATAAAATGCATCAAGAGTCACATGAATCTTAGAAACTGAGATTTCATTTTAATATTGAGTCTGTTATTAAATATGGTGGGCCCCTCATCAGAGATAAAGGCTTTATTTAAATATTATCTTCTAAGTCACTAGAGAGATTTAAATAAAGATTGGAGTTTTTTATTAAAGTTGAGACATATAAACATGTGGGTCCCTCTAGAAATAAAGGTGAAGCTTTAATAAGACTCATTTGACTCTTCAGGAAATAAAAGATGCAGCCCTAAAACTTTTCAGCAGCCACTTTATTTTCACCGCACAGCAAAGAGAATGAGTGGGAAGTTTTCATGCCGTAGGACAACAATGGAGGCAAATACATTTTTTAGCAAGTTCACAGCTAGTTTTAGTTACTAGGGTAGTTATTCAGCTAGATTTTGGGGTGGATTTTGTGGGTTTCAATTGCAAAGATTTTTGGAGGCAGTTGGAGATAATTTTCTTTGGCTTTCTGGGTTATAAAAGGATGGATTCGAGATAGAGAAGGTAGTCCCAAGAAGTTCTATAGTTCTACATAGAGATTTTAGCAGGAGATAGAGACCTATTTTTTGCCTCAGCAGTTGCTCTCAATGAAGGTTGTAACATTTATTTTGTACAAATCTTTGCCTCTGTAAATTTGTTCTTCATTCAAATAAAGAGAGATGGTGTTTTGTGCATATCCAAATGTGTTTCTGTTCTTGCTTCTTATTTTTCTATTCTGGGCCTTTGTTAAATCTGAGTTATAAGCTGGGTGATTAATCATGCATCTGCTCTTTAACTTTTCCAATAAATTGTTTAGGATTTGACATTCTGCAATGGGTAGTTGTTTTAAATCTGGCACATTGCCATAGGATTAGGCATTTATTTTGCAATCTTATTTCTTTTTCCCTTTCCCAAAACCCCATTGAAAAAAGGAAGAGTCAGCTTCCATATTATCTGGAGGTTATTCTGAGAAGCAATCCCACATTTTCAGAGTTTCCCATGTTGGTGTTGAAACCAATGCAATTTTACACATCAACAATTTTTGGCACACCCGGTGGGACTAGAATCAAAGACTTGGGTCTCTGTTTTCAGTGAATCTTTGCCCTATATTTTGTGGTTTTGGTGGAAAATCACAAATGTATCTACTCATGGGAGCATGAACCTTCCACTTGGTGACTCTACTGGTGAATCTTTCTCAGGTCTTTTCCTCTGCAGATCATGGCAACCCCAGGTATCTATGTGCATCTTAATATTCCTGCAAGAAATCTACCTTTTGTGACTTGGGATTCAAGTCCTTTACTTCTGCAGTAGCAGGGTCAGGTTCCTAAGACAGCATGGAAGGCATTGCCTCATTTTTTTGGGGATGGATTAGTTTGTCCTACAGATCACATTCAAGATGTGGCTAATTTGTGCACCATTCATAATGTCATAACTGAGAATCATGCCCTTCTGTTGCTGGCATCTTCCCTCAAAGGAAAAGCAAAAGAATGGTATAGAAGTTTCTAGCCTGGTTCAATCACTAGATGGGACCAACTAGGAGGACTCATCTACAATCAGTTCAAAGAGAGGATGGATGTTAGCTCTCTCACCCAGAATCTCATTACAATCAAAAAGCATCCAACCGAAAGCATTTGTGACTTCAATTCAAGATTTGACAAGGTATGGAAGAAATTCTCTATTGATATCAGGCCATCTCCAATTTTTACATTCTTGTATTATTTAAAGGCTTTATACCCTGAGATCTCTATGATGATCCAAGCCTTAGGAGGTGAAGATTTGCCCCAATCATATGATCTTGCCATTAGGGTTGAAAACAACCTCATAGAGGCTGGTAAACTATCCCCTATACCCTTAGCCCCACTATTGCCTCATGCAATTCTTCTGTCTCAGACTCTTTCTTGTAGCCAAATGCATATAAATTCTAGTCCACCCACCCTCCCTGCTGATTTACCAAATCATGAGGAGATGAGTGCAGTAAAAGAACTTATAAAAACCCTCACCCATGAGATCAATGAGCTAAAAGATCAAGCTATGTATCAAGTTGATTCAATTTTCATACCCCAAAACCCTTGTGAACATCAATACTAATGTGTTTAGTTTATAAAAGAAATTCTCCCTCAGGCACAGAAGAGGCCCAATAATCTTCAGAATTATGCATTACAAACTTTTGTAGCTGCAAACTAGTCCATAGAAGCCATAGATCAGGTTCTTTGTCACTTTGACATTAAAGAAAATTCAAGTATCAATGATCAAAATGCAAGCAAGAAGGTGACTCCTGTCTATTTAGTGTGTCCCTATGATCTTGAGTATCATGCACCTATGGCAACATATAAATCAGAGATTCTCTCAAGTCATGAAGAAGATTCAGATGGTGATGATAAAGTGACTCTTTTAGAAGCTAAAAAGTACTTCAAGAGGAGCTTTGAAGCTGAAAAGTACTGGGTCAACAATATTGCATCATTTGTACCTCATTTTGACGAAGAAGTTGCAAAAGAAATTTTTGAATCTACACATATAGAGTGTCTTTATTTCTGCAATGATTTTTCATATTTTGAAAAAGATAGCATAGAGATGCATGAGGGGCACAAAGATGAGGATTTATTCTCAATTTTCCAATAAAGGTATCAAATTATAGATGCAAAATATCCTACTATCAAGCAAGTGCATGGTTTATTTGCAAATCCTATTGAAGGTGATCATGGAGAAAATGTTGACACAATCTATAAGGTAGATGCAAGAGTTGATTTGTTTTCTATTCTTGAAAATGGGTATTGTCTTCTTCTTGACGAAGATGAAGATTTAAAGCTACAAGATGATGAGGTCCAAAGAGACATTTACAAAAGTGAAGAGTCACACACTAAGTCACATTATACACCTTTCTTCTTGCAAGAAGGGATCCCAATCAGATTCAAGGTTGTGATGAGTATCTTTGTCACCTGCAAGCCTAATTTCAGTGTTATCTTGAATCATGAACCTATGGAAGAGCATAAAAAAGAGGTCATTGATGAAGTTTTGTTGACAGAAACTTTTAAATGCAAGAAAAAGAATGAGCTCCAACACTTGAGTTTCCCTCCCCACCCTCCACGGAAGCAAGAACAATGTGCAAATCAGCTTGACTAGTATTTTCATGCTAAGGATGAACCTCTGGAGTGCAGAAAGGTGAAAAGGTATAAATTTCTGATATTTTTCTTCATGCATTTTGTTTGGTCAATCATCAATTTGATGTGGATTCAGTGGGACACAATAATCAGATATGGCAATTATTTTGCCATTCTTGTGAATGGGCATATCCCTATCAATTTAATTTGAATGTAAATTAGTTTCAGTGTCCAGAATAAGCTACAGCAATAGCATTTTTTTCAGGTTTAGTTGTTTTGTTTTCAATAAGTCTCAGCTGCAATAAAGGATGAAAGGTCAACTTCGGTGGTTCAGATTTGTGTCAATTTTAAAGGTTTCAATCATCTCAGTTATGGTTTTAGTTCTCTTTGATTCAGCAGTGTTCCAATTTTAGATTCAATACATTTTCTGGGTAGTGCTGTATCAATTTGGTTGCACAGATTGATGTGTTGTTAGGGAGCTGATTTGTTTCCATCTATATTGTACATATTGATGTGTTGTATCATAGGGCTCACTTTCCTAGCCAATCACCAAGAAATGTTCAGAAATTCTTCACTCCATTTCAAAATTTTCAACATGTTTTAGATTAGTAGTCTTTTGGGTGCTTTTCAAGAGATTTAGTTTCTGTGGTTCTCCAGAGGATGATTCGGAGATAAGATGTAGTTTCTACTAATTCAGAAACAAAGGTGGATGCTCCTGATCCATTCTATCAATCAATGCTTGTAAGGGTTTCACTGTGATCCACTTACTCTAAATTCTCCAGGATAAGGGAATGTGTTGCCAGTGTAAGTTATGTGCGGCCTCTATGTAGAAGATAACACAGGCTATTAATGAAACAAATACTTAGCTCAGTGCAGCAATAGCTACAGAAACATCACCAAGCTATAAAGTAAGGAGCTAGTTGCATATCACAGAGTCTCAACCATCAAATAATAAAGACTTCGCATTCATAATGTGGCATATTATAGTAAAGTGGAGACTCTGCTAGCTTAGGATCATAGCTGCAGCTTATGGCAAATGGATGGCATTTTTTAAGTTCAAAGCATAGTCACAAATAGAATTTAGAGGTACCATTAATAGAATAGCACAATGTATTAGATTATGATTTGGCCATATCTCAGTATCAAATAATCTCACTAGTTTTAAGATGTCTGGATTATAATTTGGTGCGAGCTCTATATGTCCATCTTCCGTGTCAAGATAAGACCCAACTCTTAAGGTGCAGGTTTCAAAATATGATACAACCATTTAAAACAGAGGTTTAGCCCATCAAAACAATGGTATAGGTATTTCAGAAGGATGGTGCAGGTCACAATAGAAGGCATTGTGGAGTCATGAATCGATGGCATGTTGCAGAATAATGGTGTTGCCTAAATTCATGATATGTGATGTTGCCAAAGCTTTAAGGCCACAGCATCATGATTCAATAAGGTAATGTCACTACATAATTACCATCACCTCCTTCCAGAATAGAAGCTCAGCCATTAATAATGGCATTGTAGACATTCTACACAACCATGTCAATTAGAAGAAGATGCAGTTAAAATCGTGATGCCAAACATATGATGGTAGGCCCGCGGGGTCTTATGAGCCAATATGGTAAGTTTCAGAGGACACGGCTAGCATATGGAGCTTTCACATGGTGCAGCTCTTTCTACATAAGACATTCATACAAATGATGGCGCTACCCAATTCCAAATGAAGCCATGGCATTCGGCCTGATCAATGACTCATTCTCTAAATAAAGGCACCAGCTGCACAAAAGGATCAGCCATAATGACATGAAACAGCTATTTTGTAATAAGGTATCAGCTTCATAAAGAAAGCACAAGCCATATTCAAACAATGGTGCAGCTCAAGTCTTAAAGATTGAAGCATAGGTATATAGGCTCAGCTTACTGAGCATCGCTATGAGGGAGAATCAAAGTGCTACCATTGCAGTATTGTACAAGTTAAGAGGAACCTAAACGCATGCCCTTGATGTGCAAGGCACCAGATTTCAAATCTATGCTACTATAAAGTAGATAGATGTAACAACATATGGCTCAACTGATTAATGGAACTCAACCTATGGACAGAGAAATGGCATTCATATTTCAGCCAGGGTATAGCAATGGAAGATGGGGGTCTTTCAACAGATGTAGATGCTCACATTATATGCCACAGCATTGGAAAAGTTAAAGGCTCAACCTAAATAGAAGAATGGCGGCCATTTCAAATCTACGCCAGAGTTAGCGTTTTATGATGCAGAAAATGGTAACCATAGATGCAGAAGCAAATCAACGGTTTGCACATCAGAATGAAAGATAGAACCGGAAGCTGCCAGATGTCACTCCTGCAGGTGTTTAAGGAAAGCGAAGGAAAACCTCATCTCAAACAAGCACCCATCTTCCACCTGGAGGCAACAGAGGGTAGGAAATGAGCTTTATTTCATTTTTATAAAAAACTCATAAAATGCATCAAGAGTCACGTGAGTCTTAGAAGCTGAGATTTCATTTTAATATTGAGTCTTTTATTAAATATGGTGGGCCCCTCATCAGAGATAAAGGCTTTATTTAAATATTATCTTCTAAGTCACGGAAGAGATTTAAATAAAGATTGGAGTTTTTAATTAAAGTTGAGACATATAAACATGTGGGTCCCTCTAGCAATAAAGGTTAAGCTTTAATATGACTCATTTGACTCCTCACGAGAAATAAAAGATTCAGCCCTAAAACTTTTCAAGCAGCGACTTTATTTTCACCGCACAGTAAAGAGAATGAGCGAGAAGTTTTCATGTCGTGGGACAACAATGGAGGCAAATACAAATACATTTTTCAGCCAGTTCACAGCTAGTTTTAGTTGCCAGTGTAGTTATTCAAGCTAGATTTTGGGGCAGATTTTGTGGGTTTCAGTTGCAAAGATTTTTTAAGGCAGTTGGAGATATTTTCTTTAGCTTTTTGGGTTATAAAAGGATGGATTCGAGACAGAGAAGGCAATCCCAAGAAGTTCTACAGTTCTACATAGAGATTTTAGTAGCAGATAGAGACATATTTTTTGCCTCAGCAGTTGCTCTCAATGAGGGTTGTAACATTTAGTTTGTGCAAATCTTTGCCTTTGTAAATTTGTTCTTCATTCAAATAAAGAGAGATGGTGTTTTGTGCAGATCCAAATGTGTTTCTATTCTTGCTTCTTATTTTTCTGTTCTGGGCCTTTGTTGAATCTGAGTTATAAGCTGGGTGATTAATCATGTATCTGCTCTTTAATTTTTCTAGTAAATCATTTGGGGTTTGACATTGTGCAATGGGTAGTTGTTTTAAATCTAGCGCATCACCATAGGATTAGGCATTTATTTTTCAATCTTGTTTCTTTTTCCCTTTCCCAAAACCCCATTGAAAAAAGGAAGAGCCAGCTTCCATAAAATCTGGAGGTTATTCTGAGAAGCAATCCCATGTTTTCAGAGTTTCCCTTGTTGGTGTTGAAACCTGCATAATTTTACACATCAACACATATCTCACGTTGTAAAAAATAATTCACACCAGAATCTTTCTAAACTCGTATGTTGTTTCTATTGGTAGATTCCTTGAACCTCTAACGGGTGCAAGTGCTATTATTATGATTTGCTTTGTTGACTGGCATATATACGATTTATTGGTTGAGAATCTTCAAACTCATATGACTCTTTTATTCCTCTAACTCGGTGTTACCCTTGCTCATTGGTTGCAGGACATGGCATAGACTGCCAACATTCAAGACAATTTCGTTATCATTTCTCAATTTTTTTTGGTTGTGTACCTTGAGGTGGATCTCTGAGCAGGTTAAAACACAGTTGCATCTAAAATAAAGCAATTAAATATATTGTTGGCTTTGTGCTTGACTTAACAGAGGTTTAGTGCAACATCTTTTTCTTCGGACAAGAAGCATGTTATTTGTGGAGCATATTATAAATCATTAAATTGCTACAAACTCGTAATGTTTCTTTTATTGGCTTCAATCATTGCAAAATACTTGGTCATTCACGTTTGCTATTGGAATTAAAGTTCTAGTTAGCAGTATATGTTTGAAACATTAATGATCAAAGTTTAATATCTTGGTTAATCCCTTGGATGCTAGCATTTGTTGTAATTTGGTTGTTCTAAACTCTTTAATTTTCTTTTACAGGGCTCAGTTGTGGCAGATAGCATTTGTAAAGTTTTTTGGGATAAAACTTGAACATTAGAAATTAGTTTTTAAAACTTTAAATAACTGTTTGCCAATCACAGTATATCAATTGTTAAATTGCCAGGCATCCCAAACCATGACATACGAACACTTTCAAATCAAATTGCTAAAACACAGATTTTTGCTAATTGCTAAGTGACAGAGATGACCATCAGATTGTCCGTTTTCAGCCCTAGGAGGTTGTTTCATTCAAACAAGCATAACTAGATTTTGACAGTTTTATAGGCATTGGAAAGGCAATTCGATGAACTACACAACAGTGCAATCTATTTTCCCAAACTCATATTAGATTTTCTGGTATAATCATTTAAAATTCAGTCATTTTAAAGCATCAAATATTTTTCATCTCGCATTTAATGTTTTTTTGTGTGGATTTTGCAAGATCATTCATTTTGTTCTAATGTTTTCTTGTAGCTTTACGCCTGTCAAAGACACAAAATTTTGCAAACTACTAATACATTTCCTTGCAGGATCTCTTTGTGTGTTTGCATGTTATCATAGGAACACTTCAAATTGGTGCTTTAAAAAGAACCTAATTGCTTGATGTGTCTAGTGCATTTACACATTCTGTTAGTAGATCCCAAGATAGAACAAAAGTATCCTCTCGCCTTGCCTCTCAATGGATCTTGGGTGTAAGAGAACTTGTTCTATCTTCTTTTTCTTTTTTTAGGAGAGCCTGCCTTGGTGGGAAAAGAGGTACTCACCCCAAGGGATGACTCTAAGAGATGCTTTCAATTTGGTCTATTATATAAATGGTTTAGACAAAAACCCAAGACTTCTTGGTGAAGTATTCTTATTCCAACAGTTCCCTAGTATCCATACAATTGTGTGTGAGATACATTAACCCCATTATTTCCTTTTAAAGGATTGATGTAAGTTGCTAAGATAGTCTCTTAAGTGAGTCACTACCGCATGAATAAGCATCAAGTCCTCGAATTCTCACTAGACACCTTAAGTTAGAAGCCTACCCTATTTACTGAGTTGTTGGTGTCTTGTTCAATGCAAGAGGATACGTTCTCTGAAGATACTCACCATATGGCTCCCCTGAGATGAGACAAAAATCCTAGGCTTAACATAAGCCACTTGTTGGCTTTCGAAGGAGAGGCTGATCGGTTTATCTTTCCAATCCTGGAGGCCCCTACTTGTCCTCTCTTGTAAATACAAAAGTGTATACACCCACATTAGGTGTTCCTACATTTATGTCGAAGGAGATTCCAATTTGTGGGCTTGAACAAGCTGCCATTGGCCATTGACCTTAGGTAGATTAAGCATTGTTTTCAAGTGTATTCGAGTGTATCTAGACCCATGGAAATTTGGCCTTAAGGGGCTATTGAACATACACATTACATTTATACTTCCTATCAAACATCTGGACATTGTGTTTTTGTGCTTGAAGTGCATTATTGTCACCATCTTTGTGAATCCTAAGAAGCTCTTTAATTGATCAAATCATCCAATCCATCCATTTACCATCTAATTCATTTATCATTATCCTACTCATATTCTCATCCTTGAACCTAGTCTAGTCCTTAATCGTCAAAATGGTTGTTATTATCAACAAATCTAGGCCAAATCCAAAACCATATATACTCCAAGGTGGGCCAAAATTCTCTCTTAATGATGATGAGAATCTTGTAGATTTTGAGGCATACTTGGAGGAATAAGCCAAAATGCGAAGACCTCAACATATATGTAACTCCATCCCAACACTAGAGCAAAAGATCTTAGCACATGAACTACAAGACATCATCCAAATCTTCCACCAACTAGAGCAACCCCTAAACCAACAAATCATATGACTACAAACCATCATCCAACCACTACAACAACCAATCACCACAAATACAACAACTCCTCATTGACATCCAATAACTCATAGCCATCTACCAATCCCAAACCCAACAAACACAATCACAACATAAAAAACTTCAACCTAAATTCTATGAGTTACCCCCATCATCACGCCAACCTAGGTCCTCCACATCAACCAATCTCATGAATATTTCTCAATATCCATCTCCAAATCTTCCACAACATGAGCATACTAGTACTAGTCACTCCTCGCACCAAGATCACGAATCCTTAAGCCATATTAAGGATACTCTTGACAAGGGAAATACCACCTCAAGTTTGGAGTCATACACCAATCCATCTACTAGTCTTCCTCATCCATCCATCCATATGGAACTTCCATCACCATCCAATAGAATACCTATCCCAAAGCCTACTAGTCCTACACCAACACCACCATCAAACTTCCCAAGCTCTAATCCATCAAACAAGGAATCCTTGAATGATTTTCTCCAAAGACTCTTTGTAAAATCTAGAAGCAAAAGAAAAGCTATGGAGAAATCCAAATCCACTCATCCAATTTCATCCCCATCTAGCACAAGTAATCCTAATCTTAATCATAAGCCTACACCTTCTACCATTATTCTTCATCTGTTATATTGTGCATCCACCCATGTACTAATGATGGATGTGATCCATTGGGTACTAGCAAGGAATCAACCACCACCCCCGTGACATCAAAACCCTATCCTTGAAACTATCCAAATAACTTCAAATGTCATGTCTGTTTCTCCAATCCTATCTTGTCATCCATGAACTATCAAGTCTCTTGAAGTTCCACCTATCATAGACCCAATTCATTCCCCACCATACATTGAACCTATCAAAGAAACCTCCATTCCTATCCAAACTCCAAATTTATGTCAAGAATCACATCAAAAGCAAGATCAAACATGTCCTCATCCAAATCAAGATCAAGTTAATCAAGATACTCAATCTCAAATTATCTTCCTTATCCAAGAACAAACTAGTCAAGCCACTCCCATTTATGATCATGATCCTAGCTATGATCCCAAAAGCCAAGTTGATCCTCCCCTTGCACTTTATGATATTTATGATCATCAATGCCAAACTAATCCTATCACATATCCAACTAGCCCTATAGAATATCCAACTACAACACCCAAATCCTATAATGAGACACTTAGTCCCAAAGACAACATAGAAAATAAAACAAATCACTTGGATCATATCATAATGGATCCCAATGGGCATAGTTGCAGCCAAGATCCTATTCATATCAAGCATGAGGAAACAACAATCATAATGGATATCATTGAGCATTCAGATAATCAAGGAATGACAATAACAAACAATGATCATGAAACTACAAGTGTACACAATGAGCATGATACAAAGAGTCTACATGATGAACCGGTATAGGAATCTCGTCAAATAGGATCTACTATCTTTATCAAGACAAGTTTAGTCACATAAGAGATGATAGAAAATTTGGACTACTCTCAGCAAAATACCAAGGAGTTATCATCATGTTTCAAAAATGACAAGTATCCTATTGCAAATAAGATATGTCAAAGCATGGATTATCATGGATAAGGATTGGGCCTTTTTGAACAAGGAATCCTAGAACCTATCCAATCCATATTGGACAAAGTCAAAGTATTGGTACAGAGTTATCTCATAAATCTAATGGTGTTAGTGACACTTCCAAGATCACTAGGGAAACCTCATCCAATGAGAGCATCAAGATAGGGACCATTTGTAGCCCTTGCACTAAACTTGTTGCCAACAATCTCAACAATCCTTCCACCTCCATTTCTACCATCACTTGTCCTCTGCATCCTCCACATCTCAATCAGGACCAACAAAATCTTAGAGAAACAAAGTAAAATCTTCAAATCTAATGTCAAAAGCATATCAAGTCGCAAATCAAGGAAAACATATCAAAGCAATATGGGTCCCAAAACAAAATAGACCAAGCATGTTAAATAGAGTAAATCTTCCAAATACCATGAGCTATCAAAGCTATCAAAATCAAAATTAACGCCTTGCATATAATAGGTTCCCACCACCTTATAATCTATACATGAGCATTAGTCATGATCGCCATTCTAATTCCACATCTACACATCATAATGCAAAATCCAAATTTCATAATGCCCTTGTGCAAGTTTAGTGAGTCAAAAATACATCAAACCCATCTACATCGCCAACTTCATCATCCAAATTGACTATATCACAATCACCTCATTTCACATCCAATATCCTCCATACATATCTACAATCACATCTCAAATCCAGAAAATCCAACTACCAAGTCCATTGTGTTGTGGCAGCAACACTTCATTATAAGGGCTATGATGGTTCCCTATCAAAATGTAATCATTTAGACAAGGCCAACTTAGTAATCAATGAAGGTCGCACAAACATCAAAAGATTGTACACAAGCGCTTTAATCCTCACAAAGCAGTTACTAAGAGCATGACATTATTGGCATGTTATGACAATTGCATCTACATCGACCATCTCAAGCAAACAGGGACACATTAAAACCTTTTGAGTATCAGTAATTAGTGTTATCCAATCAACATAGTCAAAAAATCAAAATAGTAAAGAGAAATCATTCATCCAATGGTGAAAACCATTTCCATGGCGCCTTGGATAAGTACCATGATGAAAACCTAGCAAACAGGTGTCATGTGTAGGCAATTATCTATGTGATTTACACTTGGGGGCAAGTTGTCTAATCTATACCATACTAGCATATCCTCTACCCATCAATATAACATAAGATTTTTCCACTCCCAAAATCTCTCATATTTGGGAAAATCAAATTAAGATTTAAAATAAATTAAAAATATATATATTCCATTAAAATATGCACATGTTCTCTCTAAAAAATTAAAAAAGACAATAATTAAAAATACTCAAAAGCTAACCCAGGTTAATTTATTTTTTAAAGTTCAGTTATATGAAATAAATGTTTCTATATTTCTTTTTATTTTTTTGAAGTTGAGTTATAAAAATAGATGTTTCTAAAATTTATTTTTTAATTTGAATTAGATTTTTGAAGTCGAGTTATAGAAATAAATGTTGCTAAAATTTGATTTTTTATTTTAAATTAGATTTTTGAATTTGAGTTATAGAAATAGATGTTTTTAAAATTTTATTTTTTATTTTAAATTATATTTTTGAAGTTGAGTTATAGAAATAGATGTTTCTAAAATTTTATTTTTTATTTAGAATTAGATTTTTTGAAGTTGAGTTATATAAATAAATATTTCTAATTTTTTTTTTAAATTTGAATTGAGTTTTTTTGTGAACATTCCAATGAAATGTTTTTTTTTTAATTTTTGTATTATATATAATAAAAAGACACATAAATAAATAAAAATTAAGTGGCTACATATAAAAATAAACTAGTATATTAATATATAAAAATATATATCTATAGTATGCCGAGACATATCTTCTAGGTTTTGTAGTGCTTTTTGTTTTTCTACAACTTTTGTGATTTTCTCCTTTTTTTTTTTGTTTCAACTATTTCCAATTTCTTTTTTGGGATTTTCTCATCTTTTTTTTCTTCAACCATTTCCAATTTCTTTTATCATTTTTTTTTTTTTTTTTTTTTTTTTTTGCGTTTTGGATGGTTTTTGTGATTTTTTCCACCTTTTTTCCTTAACTTTTTTTATTTTTTCCAAATTTTTTTTGGTTCCATAGTTTATCCTATTTTCTCCACCTTTTTTTCTTTAATGTTTGCAATTTCTTTTTTGGTTTTTATTTTTTATTTATTTTTCTAAATATTTACATAGAAAAAATGAGTGCTCTTATCTCCACCCAACTATGATGTAGAATGCCTCTTGGAATAATTAAAATAATTTTTGTATTAGCTACTATTGCTAATATAAATGCTACATATAAAATAGATTAAAATATTTTTTATGTTTTTTATAAATGCTATTGTTGCATATAAAAATAAATAAAAATTAAAAAATTGCAATTACTCCTTCAATTTTTTTATATTAATATATACACATACATTAATATATATTATTTATTCATTTATTTTATTTTATAATAAACATAAATTAAAATTAAAATTTTGTAATTACTTCTTTAATTTTTTATATTGATATATACACACATACATTAATATATATTATTTATTTATTTGATTTATTTTATCATAAACATAAATAAAAATTAAAAAGTTGCACTTATTATTTTTTATTTTTTTAATATTAATATATATACATATATATTAATATATTAACATATAGTATTTGTTTTATTTTATAATAAACTAAAGTTGGAGAATGAACTTTCTTTTATTATTTTAGACTTTCTTTAGTTTTTTTTTTTTTTTTACTTTTTACTTTTTACTTTTTTTTTTCTATTATAATTATTATAAATAAATTAAGTAAAAAACAAACTAAAGTAAAGTTTAAGAAAATAAAAGAAATTTCATTCTCCAACTCTAACTTGCTATTAAATTAAAATATTTTAATTATATTTAAATAATATTTAACTCACATTTAATCCAACTTTTTCCATGAACTTGCAAGGTTGTTAAAATGAATTATTTTTTAGAAAGTGAAAGAAAGCATCTTTTGACAAAATAAAGAATCTTTTATTTTTTAAATGGATTAAATATTTAATCATTAGGAGAGCTCAATGAAGAGGATATAATCTTATGAACCCATCATATCCCTGTTACCTAGTTATCATTCCCCTTTTCTCATCCCCCCTCAACTTGGATCTTGATAACAACACTGATCTTGATAAGGATTGAAGCATGATTTTGATACATGCATTGATAAACACATGACATAACTAATCCTTTTACAATATGTCTTCCAACCACCTTGTTATGTCCTATACCATTTACCATATCCTTTTGTCAACATTCTAAATGACATTTACAAAATAGGGACATGTTATTCATTGGTGAGATAGCCCTTAGAAGTTACGCCCTACATCCTTCCTACACATTTCCTATCCATTTCTTCCACCTATCCATTTCTAAGAATATCCTCCATACATCCATCTACTACTAAGTCCGTTCATCCCTTCCAAGCAATATCCCCATCATACATCCTAATAAGCATCACCTTACCAAATCCTAAGGCATAATATTTAGAGTGGGGGCATGTTATTCCTATGCAATGTAGTCCTTGGAGATCACATCCTAGGCTTCTTCCATCCATATATTCTATATCTCCCATCCATTATCCTTCTATCACCACTCCTTGTATCCATCCATACTCCTACCTTTATCCTATTGTCCATCCTTTTATCCATGCCTCGTTCTACTTTCCTCCTATCATCCATAACCAATTATTTTATCTATCCCATCCATTATTGCTCATCTGCATCCTATCATCATCCTTGCCTTTTGGTTTGGTTTTCCCTTGTCATTGGTATCTATCCAAAGGCTATCCACGTACAATCCAATGCTAAACATCCAAAATAAACCAAAAATCCACAAAAATCAAAACATTTGAAAATAACAAAAAAAATCAAATATCCAACAAAAACCCAAGCAATAAAAATCCAAATCATCAATCAAATCATTCTAATCAAATTAATTCTTCCAATCAATTTTCCAATCATCAAATTAATTCATTCATCAAATCAATCCAACTCACTCAATTCCAAGTCATCATCAATTCATCAAAATCAAATCAAATCATTCTAAGCAACAATGATCAAAATTCAAGTATCCTTAGTTCATACCAATCAAGTCAATCAATCAAGCCAAATTATCCAATTGCATCAATGGTCTTGTTCCTAGCCTTATTGTAAACCTAATCGATCTATCATGTCGTCGTCATCATCATCATCGTCAATGGGATATATCGTTCCCAATTCTAGTGTTGTTCTCGGGATATATCGTTCCCATATCAACAACACAATCCTCGCGTTGTTCTCTGAGTAAATCATTCCCACATCAATAACACTATCAATCAATAAATATCAATCATATCAATTATCTTATATAGGATGTTGCATCATCAAAACCAGATCATGCGTCTTATACGATATGTTTCATTTCCTGAAACCAGACATCAATCATCATCATCATCAATCAATCCAATCGATCATTAGTTTTTAGCTTGACTGGGGTAATCACCTTGTTTGTTATGAATCATTTGTGTATGCTTTGCTTGTCTTGTTTGTATGTGCTATATCATTGTTGTTTTGCATCTATATCTATCCTTGCAACATACCTGCCACTTTGTCATCATGATCTTTCATATCATGGTGCCATCAATATATGCTTTCTTGTGACTTCAATCCTTTTCTGCATTTGACACATCGTCACCCTGGTCTTTATACCATGGTGCATAACGTCAGGTGATATATCAAACATTAGGTTGCTCAAAGTTTAGTCCGCATAACTCCATCTCCTTCCCTTCATTTCCTTTTTCAAGAGCATATCCATCTCCTTTGTCCTTGCATATCCTCTTGAGGGGGCATTATTTATCAATCCTTCATTTTTATGAGCCCCATCCAATCCAATCCAACCCATTTTATCCATTCCAAACTATGTTTTAATCTTCTTTGAAATGACATTGCTTTGCAACATGTCTCAAAGGGGTAAAATGTAGACATAAAAAATTTGACCATATCCTGATTATCCTATTTATCCCCGGCCATCCCCTAATTATCTTTATCAGTAATTAATCCCTAAGTTCACCCTTAATCCTAATCCTTACCCTTTGCATGATGTTTAATTAATTAATTAAATTAATTAAATCTCCAGTTTACTCCACTTACCCTTTTACATGAGATTTAATTAATTAAATTAATTAAATCTCCACTTTACTCCATTTCCCATAAATAACAAATTAAAATTAATAATTTAATTTATTATTTACAAACCTAACCCAAAATCCATTAAAAACCCGTTCAACCACCCTAAACCATTTTTACCAAAACTTTATAAAAGTCAATTTCATTTTTTATTTACCCCCCTAGAGTTTTCATATGATGCAAATATTTGAGCAACCACATTTCAAGCATCTTCAGTAGCATTTGCATGTATTTGGTTTTTATAGTTTTATCATTAATCTTTTATGTCTGACTAAATATAAATTTTGGGGGTTTTGATCAATTTCAAATATTTTTATAAAAATTTATATTTCACTTGCAAACATTAATTATATATACCAATCCTTCATTTTTATGAGCCACATCCAATCCAATCCAACCCATTTTATCCATTCCAAACTATGTTTTAATCTTCTTTGAAACGGCATTGCTTCGCAACATCGTCTCAAAGAGGGGCAAAATGTAAACATAAAAAATTTGACCATATTTTGATTATCCTATTTATCCCCTGTCATCCCCTAATTATCTTTATCAATAATTAATCCCTAAGTTCACCCTTAATCCTAATCCTTACCCTTTGCATGAGATTTAATTAATTAATTAAACTAATTAAATCTCCACTTTACTACACTTACCCTTTTCCATGAGATTTAATTAATTAAATTAATTAAATCCCCACTTTACTCCATTTCCCATAAATAACAAATTAAAATTAATAATTTAATTTATTATTTACAAATCTAACCCAAAATCTGTTAAAAACCCATTCAACCACCCTAAACCGTTTTTACCAAAACTTTATAAAAATTAATTTCATTTTTCATTTACCCCCCTGGAGTTTTCATATGGGAGTTATGAAAATATTTGAGCAACCACATTTCAAACATCTTCAGTAACATTTGCATGTATTTGGTTTTTATAGTTTTATCATTAATCTTTTTTGTTGCACTAAATATAAATTTTTGGGGTTTTGATCAATTTCAAATCTTTTTATAAAAAAATATATTTCGCTTGCAAACACCTTCCTATTTCCATGAAGTGCACTTTCACTTGAATCCATGACCTAGACTCTTCTTGGTCATTAACTAGGACCGTTTCGACCTATTGCTCTTCTTCTTCTATAGAATCCTAACTTCAAGCCATATGTTCACATAGTGCCCTACCTCAAACCAGCTTGGTTGGTTTCACCTCAATATCATATTCCAAGATTTTGGTAAATCCAATTGGCCATTTTCTTTGTGATCTACCCTTCCATTATGTACTCTAAGACACTGGGATGAACCACATAGACGATGACTTTGCTTCCCAACACCAAGTGCTTG
The DNA here is from genome assembly GCA_027924645.1 of Cunninghamia lanceolata. Taxonomy (NCBI): domain Eukaryota; kingdom Viridiplantae; phylum Streptophyta; class Pinopsida; order Cupressales; family Cupressaceae; genus Cunninghamia; species Cunninghamia lanceolata. The sequence goes on from BSBN01000108.1 coordinate 11,634,643, forward strand.
AATTTCTTGAGTTCTTTTACCAAAGCATAAACTTGTTTATCAAGGAAATTATACCTAGCTTCATAGTCTTTCATGGTCCAAGAATGGAAAGTGATAGGGTGCTCCACTTTGGCTGATTCATCCTTCTGTGTTAGCACTACTACTATGTTGTGATCATCTCCATACACATACACGATGAAGTTCTTTGAAAAATATGAATTGATGAGGACTAGGGTGAAGGATATTGCCTATTTGATCCCTTCAAAGGTCAACCTTCCTTCGGGGGTCCATTTAAGGTTTGAATCCTTCTTGAGCATCAAAGTAATAGGGTGGACTAACCCTACAAAGTCTGAAATGAATCTTCCCACAAAATTGATCTTCCATAGGAAAAATTGAACTACTTTCTTGTTCACTAATAGAGGCAGCTCCATGATTGCCTTGACCTAGTCTGAATCAATGTACATTCCTTCTTTGGAAATAATGTGCCCTAGGAGTTTGCCTTGTGGGACTCTAAAGATGCATTTCTTTGGGTTCAGAGAGAATCTAAACTCTTGACATCTTCGGAAAACTTTCTCCAAATGGTCAAAATGATCAGTTGTCGATTTGAAAAACATAGTGAGGTCATCTAGATACATTAGAATGATCTTGTGTTTATCTCTCTAAAGGTGATGTACATGGCATGTTGGAAGGTTTCTCCTGTGTTTGAGAGGCTAAAAGGCATCTTTTCATAGGCTAATGTGCCCCATTTTGTGGTAAAGGTGATTTTGTACTGGTCCTCCTCCTTTAGCCATATCTAGTTATATTTGGAGAAACCATCAAGCAGAGAAAATCTCTCTGATCCCACGACTATTTGTAGTATTTGCTCCATAGAAGGGAGTGGATAATGGTCTTTGAGTGATGCCTAATTAAGGTCCCTAAAGTTGACATAGAGCCCTATTTCCTTATTCTTCTTTCTCACCAAGACCAAATTAAATACCCACGTTGAATGTTTGATTGGGAAGACTATTTTTAGAATCAATTAACTTACTTAGTTCTTATTTCATGAGGGGCTCTATCTTCGAATTCACCAATCTCTACCTCTATTGAATTGGCTTCACCTCAAGCATTATTTCAATGGTGTGTTGAACTATTTCTTTGTCATAGGCTTTGAGATCTTCATAGTTCCAAGGCATGAATATGTCATACTTGTTACAGAAGGATGCAAGCCTATCCCTTTCATCTTGAGTGGTGACCTTACCTACTTTCACCTTTCTTCTGGGGGTGACCTCAATTTTAATGTAATCTCCCTCATCCGCAAAGAACGTCCTTTTATCTCCTTTTACATCATCTGATTCAAAAATTCTCTCCAAAGTTATGAGGCCTTTGGGAAGCTTGTTTGATCTTAATTACATATTTGGTCCATGTAAGCCTCTTCTATCCTTGGTTGCAATTGATCCACAAATTCCCCTGACTATTGTAGGAACAGAGAGATCTACTCGTCGCTTTCAAACACTTTCCAATGATTTGCATTATCTAGGATTGCAAACGTGATGATCAATTTAATCGCATCTTTATTTCCCAGAAGGTTTTTGTTAGATCAAATTGGATCCTATATGAGCCATCCTATCAGCCTCCTTGTTTTGGATCCTTGGGACTACTTCCATATTCAATGCTTCAAAACCTTCTAGTAAGTCTCATACCCTATGACGGCATGACCTCATTCTGATGTTAATAGCCATGGTCATTTCTCTTACTTGTTTGATGACTAACTCGAAGTCCCCGAACACTTGTAGCTGCTTGAATTTTAGCTTTTGTGCTAAAAGGAGACCTTGCACTAGTGCCTCATACTCAGCTTCATTTTTGGTGTAGTTGAACTAGAAGTGAAAATCCTTTACAATCATTTTTCTCTAAGGATAAATGAGGCATATGCTAGCTTCAGAGCTATTTGCACATCTTGTGCCATCAAAATATAGTTTACACATCTACACAAGCTCATTTGGATCTTGTGCCAAGCTCCATGGAAGATTTTCACACTCTAAGATCACTTGCTCCTCATCATAGATAATATCTACCCCTAACCTGGTGGAGTCAAAGTTTCCATAGGGATCGGTTTGCATGGTTTCAAACAAAAGTGCTTCCTCTTCATCAGTTTGGGCACTACTCTCAGCCACTTGATCAAGGAATTTTGTTTCTTACTTCTCTTCCTTTGAAATCATGGTATGAGCTGATTCAAACTTTATCATCACGTAATGAGTGATATGCTCCTATTGGAGAGGTTCAGACAAGATCTTCATCTTAGAGACATACTTAGTTTTGAAGATGAGATGAGTCCAATCAAGAGAAAGGTACCCTCCAATCTTGGTAGTGAAGTCTCAGGAAAGGCAAAGGCCAAAGGCTAGTGGGATATGAATGATCACCACTTCTTGAAGCTCCATGATATTCAAGAAAATATAAAGCATGAGGGATAGGGCTTTGATGACTCCCACTATTTGCACTTGCTTCCCATCCAATTACATGACCCCTTTTTGCAAAGGTTCATATTCTAATTGAAGGGCATCTGCTACTATCTTGGGCATGATTGTGGTGTTGGCACTAGAGTCTATCATAGAGTTGTGTAGCAATTTCTTGCATATTGTTACCATTAAGCAGAAGGGTATAGGCTTAGGCTTACTTACCTTCACCTTTACATTTGTCAGGACAACGAGACTTTGAGTTCACACTATCTTTTGGAGTTGTGTCACTTCCTCTTGCATGCTGATTGAAAGGAAGCAAAGTATGTAGAAACATCTTCCTACACTGATCTTATGAGGAAAGTTATGCAAATTTTAATCTTTACTAGTTACAATTTATTAGATGCACATTAACAGAAAGGTAATGACAACATCCAAATGCAAATACAAAACTCACAACACAAGATATAAATGGGGAAATCCCTTTTAGGTGAAAAACCCCACACTCCAAAACTTGCACAATGTAATATCAAATCAAAAGATGATTACAACACACTTTCAATGCAAGCTCTTTCAGGAGTACACAATATTGATTCTCAATCGCATCCCATGACCTTTCACATTCTCCAACCACTTATTTATCAAGCCTCTTTGGTATTTATTCAATGTCAGTTTTTTCTATGTCAGCCAATAACAAACTAACTGCCGACGCCTTTATTAAATATAGGGCATTTTTGCTTCAAGAGCGCTACCCCTGAGCCCTAGCTAGGAGCACTGCCCCATCAACCTCCCCTGGGGGCGTTGCCCCCTAGACCCCTACCATGGGCTTCACCCCAGGGCCCTTACCGAGGGGATAAGACCCTCGGGCCCCATATGAGAGGCTCTACCCCCTATAGTCCCTCGTTAATTATTCTAGGGGGAAACCGTGGCTAACAAAGTCACCAAAATTTATCTTGTTGCATGTACACAAGGGTGCCGACACATGGCAAAAATATGCCAAGTCAACATGGGATCCTACAACATAGTGTTGAATAAATAAATACAACATTAGGAACATACAAAGGTTGAGACACCTTAATTCCCAACACTGATAGATGTTTGTTTTATTGGAAGTGGGTCCTCTTTCTTCTCAAGAGCTTCCTAAAGAAATGACTTCTACTTTGGAATGGATAGAATGTCCCATAAGGAGATGTGAGCTAGGCCTTTCTTGAGTTGTTCCACCACATTGAGCACAACAGGAATCTGTGATTTTGGGACATACCTTGAGTATCTTAGCCTTTTTGCTAGGACAATTGGTGTTGCATTTCTCTATGTTTTTATTTTATGATTCTGAACTGGTATCTCATAATTGAATGCTTGAATGGTAGGAGTGATGGTTTATTTTGAGGCATCAGTTCAAGGTGAATAATTACTTCCAGATTGTCCACTATATGCCTCTTTGAGCAAGTGAAGTAGTCAAACTGTATTTATGAAACCTTTGAAATAGAAGTTTCATTCACAAATACATCATCTTCTCCTTTGATCCATGAGAACAATGTGTGTTTGGGAGTGATTTCTTCTTCTTTCTATACTAACATCCCCTACATCTAGGCCACTAGAACAATGTTTTGCACCCCTAATTATTATTATGAAGTTGGTTTGGCTTGGGTTTCTCCTTGAAATCCTTGTTGCCTTTATTCTGCCACAATATATTGTAGATTTCCTCACGGACAAGCTCTAGGTGGATGACCATCATTATAGGGGAAACGCATGTTTTAGAGTCATCTACAATGTTGTTTTGCCCTAAAATCAAGTTGTGCACCAGGTTAGGAGGGATTTGTTACAAAAAGAGTATAAATTGTCACAAGTTGTTGGGATGGACCTATCCCTTGGGAGTTTTGATACATGTTACACTAATATTGGGGCCTAGGATTTTGGTAGCTTTGATAGGGAGGTCTTGGATATAATCCTTGTTGTCTCTTTAGATTAATGATCTAATTTGAGAAGCTTCAAAAGATAATTTTCATCTCATCTATTTTAGAGGTAGCCTATGGAATTAGTAGTGCGGCCTTTGAACTTGGGGAATAGGATATTGTGTACAGAAGGGGAAGAAGCCATCTTTACATTAGATAGGAGGGACTTAGCTTTAGGTTCTTCTTCTTGTAAAGATAGGTCACGAAAAATTGGCATGGGAGGCCTAGGGGGTAGCTTTCAGGCATCTATAAGGTTATTTTCGGCTCTTACTGCTAAGTCATACCCAAGGACTTAATCATTATAGCTATGTCTAAGTTGAAAGCTTTCAAATAGAAGAAAATAGCCATACCTGAAGGTGGACAAGTGGTCACTGGGATCGTTTGCCAAGTCTTGTGGAATCAAGTGTTGAAGTCAGTAATTGCTTCTTATGATGCTTGCTTAATGGTAATGAGCTACAGTAGCAATGAAGATCTCTCTCCCTTCTCATTGAACCTTTCAAAAAAAAGATATCCTAACTGGTCACATGTGCCTATTGAGTTTGAGGGCAAAGACCTATACTAGTCAAGAACCTTGCCTTTGAATGATGCTGCAAGCAATCTTAAGGTGATGTTTTGCATTGTCACATAGTGAATCGTACAAATATCTACCACATCTTGGAGATGTTCTGTAAAAGTCCTTGAGTCTTCCCCTATATATTTAGGTACTTCCTTGAGGGTGTTAGATGGGATTGGGTCCCATATTACTGGTGGGACTAGCAGAATTAGTGGGTTGCCACTATTCTAGTTTACAAAGTTACTAGGAACTCCTAGTAGAGCCATTTGAATGGGTGGTGGGTTTGGATGCACTACTGTTCTTCTAGGAACTATCACAAGTGGGGGAACTATAAGGCTTGGATGGGATGAAACAAATGATCTTGTTGTAGGCCTTTACTCATAAATTTTGGCTTCTAATCAGGTGATTGTGGGTTTGAGTCCCATCAGGCATGCTAGAAAATATTGTTGATGGCTTTTGTTGTCCACACCTAGGAGTTTTCTCTTTGTTTCAGACAATCATCAAAGTAATTAGATATTTTGTGACTGTGGGACTCTTTTGTGAATCACGGGATAACCTCTGGGATTTTAGAACCTAGATCTTCTTATGATTCTCATTAATTATTTCAAAATTCTAGGGGAGGAAAGAGAAGAGAAAACTAAAATAAAGAAACTAATCGAAGGCGATGCACCAGAAAATAGTACTCTAGTTGATGCAAGAACACAATAATTTCTTATTTTGACTCATAACATTAACTCGTGGCTTCCAAGAGCACAAATGCATGATTTAAAACCACTTACTAACATTATTGATTGAAACTAAAAATAGAGGCACATCAACATATTGAACTCAAAAGAAAAGTCAATAGACACAGAATAAGTATAGGGTGTTAATTTTCTTCATTGATGAACCAAGAACAGATTGCAAGAGGCATAGAGGTAAAGTTACAAAGTATTTGATTAGTTCTGAAAAGCATCAATAGAGGCTTGAAATCATATTAATTCTACCTTCTAAATCCTAGAATTAGCTCAATGGATAAACATTGCCCAACCCTTATTACAATGGCTCATGGCCATATATATAGCAATATGACTACCTCAAGATGTTACATTGGGTAGGAAATATCTACCGTGACTACTTCTATTTCTATAGCATTGAATCACCCTAACTCTATTGTCCTCTTTTACTGAATCTTGATGGTGCCAATCTAAAGCATTAAAGGCTCACCAAAACTACTGGAGACTCAACCACCACCTTTGATGTTTCATTAAGCCATTAAGTCCTTAGTTCTGACTAGATTATGTTTATGTGTCCTCTTCACCAGTGTTGGGGCCTGGTGGTGCATCTCTATTTATTTCTAGTGTAGGCTTCTTTATCTACCTTAAATGGTCCTTCATAATCTCTTTATCATCAGATTCCATGTGCTCATGATTGATGACTCTACAAGGCTCCTTTCTCTTTGAATAAACTAATGGGCCCCATTTCTAGATGGTAGCCAGGTGCTTCTCTATAAAATGACATGCTTGAAACCTTAAAGCCTCACACAAACATGCAAAGTGTCTTGCCTCCGTATAGTTCTCCTTTTGAATGTATCTGACCTACTTTTGGATTACAACACAACACTTGGCAATTTCATTTGTTATCTCAAGTGTGTTAGTTTGGTTACTATTTGGGAGAGTAGGATGGTGCCAAGTGGCAACATCAAAGACCTTCCTTGAGAAGTGTCTTATTGAAGATGTCAGGCTTGTAATACTATGACCCAGTGGCACTTGGCAGCCAAACTCTAGCAAAGATGCTTCCCTGTTTGATGGCTCCTTCTACTTGAGAAATCCCTCAAAATGGCATTTGAATGAAGCAAAATGCTCTCATGTGAAAAATGGTGACCTTGACTTTGATGGCTTATCAAAATTCAATTCAAATATGATAATGACCAAAATGATCCCACCCATTTTGCGATTGAAAAATTAGCGTTGTGGATGCCAATCTGCCTTAACTTGAAACAAAATGTAGAGCCAAAATACTCTACAATATCTAATAGTGAAACTCTTCATGATTTAAATGGCATTGGGGATGACTCTTGGCCCATAGTTTACACCTTTATGTAGGGACGTTTCATTTTAGGAGATATTTTTTCATTAGTTAAAGACATACCATTTAATAATGGTGTTTATCGTCTGTCTTTAATCATCTCAATTGTATCATTAGCTAAGTTGTTGAACATAATATCAATTTCCTTTCCTACTGCATGATATTCTATCCTTTTTAATTTACAATTCTTCATCATCTTCTCTTTTTGGAGACCCACACTTCTACCTACTATCTGATCCAAGTATTCCTCATCAAGATTTAGAGGTTGTAATTGTGTTAAGGGGTTTAAAAAGTCCTCAAGTCTTTCATCAATTGTGATTCCAAGATTGGGCAAATTTGGTTCAAGGTGTGGTGTTTATGTCAACAGAGGAGATGGTGAAGCCTCCATGCTACTATGACCTTCTTCCCATGATGCATGAGAAATCACATACTCCTCAATCCTTCTTACCAGTTCGGAGATAATCTCTATTGTTTTCTTGAGATGGATGGTTAAGTGCTCAGATGCATCATTGCCATTAAGCAGCTCAATTATATGTCCCTCTATTTGTAGAAGCTTAGTGTTTTCCTTCATGTTCTATTTAGCTATAGCCCTTGTGGCATGCTCATTTGTATTCCATTCCTCTAACCAATGTGAGTTCCTATATTCCTTTGTCTTCACCACCGTAGCCCCTCTAGCATGCTCTACATTAGCCTCCTTGTTTTCTCCATTCTTTTGTAGTACCTTTCTTATCTTTCTTGATTTTGTTTTTGTTACTTTTTATCTATATTCAACTCCATTTCTAATTCAATGTTATATTTAAGTTCTCTTTATTGCTTATTATCTCATTTTCCATGGGTGTTAATGATTTGGAATTCCATTGATTCTTTTATGCATCCAATGTTGCTCATCCTTGTCTTAATTCCATTGGTCACATCTTTTTAAGGGTCCCTTCAAGATCCCCCCTTTCCATTCATCATCCCCTAGGTACCTAACCCCCTCTCATGAGGTAAGGATCTAGAGGAATATGTTGTATGTCATAAAAAAATCTCTGACTTATTTATAATTATTTTCTTAGAAACTTTCTTACCAGCACAATTAATAGGTTTCATAATCTGATTTATTCTATATTGTGTGACCAGGGTCCCGACAGTGGAAACAAATGTTGGCAAGGAAGATGGAGACACATACCAGAGTTCTAAATCTAGGATTCTTTTATATTTTATTTATAGCTTCGTATTTACAATAAAAGAACAATCAGATTATATGTGGTGAGATATTTTATAACGTGGTAATATAAGAGGGCTACTACACCATTAACAAATCATTTTATATTCTTTAACATCACATAACCTTATGCCAATCAATTGCATTAGATTCCATTCATCAGTAAATGCATTACACTATTATATCTTTCATATTCTTTCATTTGTATATATTTTCCTTTACATACAATCTATCCTTATACTCTTCATTTGTATCTCTTCCAACTATCTTTCTATACTATATATGATATTACCTTAGGAACGTGTCACTTGTGATCATTATGCCTCTTATCTTATGAGGGAGTTGGCCTAGAACTTCACATTCCTCTGAAGTGATTAGATGTGATGGTCTTTAAGTGTTGTTGTCACTTTGGTTCCTTGAACTTCTAACAATGCATATGTTTCTCGAATGATCGTGTAGAACCAAACTTCTTTTAGTAAACCGAATTCAAATATTTGACTCCTTGGGTTATGAGAGACGACTTGTGAATTCTAGATGTGTAAAATGAATGAATTGAATGCCTTTAAATATAAGGACATAGTAATAAATTGTAAAAATTTATGTTTAGTCAGCACATAGTGCAAAAACTATAGGTGGAAGTCAACTGAAATTTGAAGTTAAAATTTAAATTTTGAAAGGGGCAACTCTTTGATTGTGGGGTCAACTACAAAAATGACCCAAGTCATAAAAGGGCTCAAATCAACATGGGCAATATGTACATGGTGTAGACATCCAAAATTGGCCATGTCCTTACGACATTTCTACATCATCTAGTCATCCACCTTCCTAAGGCCACCTTATGTCACCTTGTGAAACAATTGTCCTATTTCCCAAATTGATTATATAAATTATATTTATTTAATTAATTTAAGTCTATTTTCCCATCACCTAAATTAATTGATTAAATTATATTTATTTAATTAATTAAATCCTTTTTTCCAACACTCAAATTAATAAAATAAAATAAATTTATTTATTTATTTAATATATGACCATCCCTTAATTAAATAAATTTTATTTATTTAATTAATTTTATCCTCCCACATCATCTTTCTTCAATAATTGATTAAATAATGAAATCATTTAATTAATTATTTTCCATATGTCCTCATCCTCATCTTCTTGCCACAAATAATAAATGGGAGTCTCAAAAGTCAAATTAAGTTTTCATCTCAACCACTCATCTCATACTACATCTCTTAATCTCCACTGTTCACATAAAGAATGCCCTAGAAGCTTCTATCCTCCACCTCTTAATCTCCACTATCCATTTCATATTGCACCTCTTAATCTTAGCCATCCATTTCCACCTCTTAATCTCAACCATCTATTGCACCTCTTAATCCTAGCCCTTCATCCTATTATCCAACATCTATAAATCAAGCATTATCAAAGTCATTATCATCCACATTTGAAAGTAACATCATACTATCAAAATCAATAATATCCACAATCTAAATGTAAAGTTATGTTGTCAATATGAGAAACCAACATATTGAAGCATTATCAAATATCATAAGAGCATAACTATCAATTTCATTGCAACAAGGGTTATTAGGGTTAATATTTTTTGTTGTTTCTATTTCATTACTTTATCTCTTGAGTTATGTTGAAAATGGAATAGGTACTTTGATGCATATTGTTCCTTTATTTTAATTTCATATTTCTGCATATAAATTTTGGCTCGCTAGGTGGGACCCATGTCCCTATTTTTAATAAAATTTTGGTGAAGTTTTGTGTGTTTTTAAATCTTATATATAGGTTAGCACTTTCGACTATGTTTTGACACTTTTGCTCTAGATCAGCCTATCTGCATTCCAAGTCATCGCTTTTGATTACGACTCTGTGCTTTCACACATAGATCACTGCATTTGCCTGCATATCGAGGCATTTACTCTATTCTGAGGTGCATTTGCCTATATCGTGGTGCATTTGCCTATCTTATAGCACATTGTCTATTGTGTAGCGCATTTTCCTGTATCTTAGCATATTTGCCTATTTCCTATAGTGCATTTGCATGTATCGTAGCACATTTGCCTGTTTTGTAACATATTTACATGTATCGTACCACATTTTCCTATATCATAGCACATTTTCCTATATCATAATGCATTTTCTTTGCTCAAGGGCATATTTTTCTATTTTATGGTACATTTGCTCTGTTTTGGGGCACTTTTCTCTATTCTATGGCACTTTTGCTTGTGAAACAAGCCTCAAACTTTAAATGATAATACCTTTTGCAAATCATATTGAAATTTGATGAATTATTTTTGAAATTGCATAGAAAACCAAAAGGATTCTATTGGTGCCATCGAATTTGCTATATCTTAACATTTATTTCTTTGTTCTTGCATATTTATACTTTTTTGAGCTAACACTTGTTTGTAGGTTCACTTGTCAAAGGCTAAAATCTATCAAACTACTAACAAGTGTGGTGCAACCTTTCGCTTGTCAAAGATTATCATTTGAAACTTTGTGTTTGCTTTGTTTGGTGAACTTGATTATGACTTGAGGTGTGTGCATGCTCTTCCCTTGCACTTAGTGCAATCTTGGGAATCAAAAGCACCCTTTAGCCACTTCCATTTTTACACCACACTTTGATTTCTTAGGGTAAATTAATCTTCTTTGTGTGGATCAAGTGTGTGTGTGTATGCTCTCCTCTTGCACCTCTAGGTGATCTTGAGGATCAAAAATACCTCTTGGTTTCACTTTTGTCACCCAAGGATCCAAGTTGTGTATGCTCTTCCCTCGCATTGTAAAATGATCTTGGGAATCAAAAGCACTTGGAATCCTTTCCCATTAGGAGGCTTGCTTGGGGATTCCATCACCCGAAGAGATGACCTCAACCATGTGTTTCTATGTGGTATATCAAAGGGGGAGAATGATAGTTGTACCCCAATCTAGTTATGTCATCATTGGCACAACCTTGGGGCCTTGGATGATTCTAGACACAAGGTGAAGAGATCATCTAAGCTCTTGCTTCGGTCTCATACCTTCGATGGACTAGTGTTCATGGATTGGACTCCATGTACCTTATGTATGTAGGGGGCACCCTTATAGAAATTCTACAAGCCTAGTTTAAGACCTTTCAGTTATCATAGCTTGTAGTGCATCATTGTTAAGGGGGAGAAGTGCTCACATGTACCTCCATGTGTTGATATAGAGCTAACTTCTGGAAAGCCTTTTCACCATCAAGGTAAGGGGTGTATATGTGGTACATGACCTTGAATTCCCTAGCTATCTAGTCATAGGTAGACGATATTAATGGGATGGATGTTGCCATTGTTAGTCCACAAGATATGACACACCTGTTGCATATGGATTGTCATTGATGTCAACAGTGGTATGGAGTGTTGCAGTGTAGAAAAGTGTAAGCGATGTCAAAGGGATATTGCAGCAATATGATGATCAATGAAGACATTATAGAATAAGTAATTAGAAGTATTGTGAAGCAAAGAGAAAAGGGATGAATATATGCTCTACAGTCAAAGGACCAGATCAAGAAAGAAGGCAAAAGGAGATGAATCAGTATCATCTGTAAAGAAGGAGATGGATTAGTATCATCTATACACGATCATATCATATATTTTGAAGTTCTTATGTAAGTTTATAGCCTTGATATATTTATGTTTGAAGTTTGTGATGAGTAGAGTCGAGGTCTTGCTAAATGATGATGATAAGAACTCATGATACTTACCGCATGATAAAGAAAGTTGTAAAAGGTTGAAGGAAATTGTCTAAGTATAGTACAAGTCAAGGAAACAGTCAAAAACTCACAAGAAGGTACTGCATTCTACTACAATTGAAGATAAGGGTTTGCAAATTGGACTAATGGCTAGATATTACACTCAGGTACCTATATTTTAGATTTGAGGTTATAATGTTTACCGCAAGATTTTTTGGAGACAAAAGTGTGAAGACAATATTGAAACAAGTGTAGTCACAGGGAGATGAGAGAATGCTCTGCACTTCTCCGCAAATGAAGATATGATGTTGCAGCTTGGAGGAAAGGTAGATATGAGTCAACGGTATGTGTGCTTCAAGTTTCAAGTGATAATGTGTACTACAGCTGCTTCTCTGGAGTCAGCTGTGTGAAGACATGCCTTGATGCTAATTGAAGTAAGCAGAGGAAGATAGCTGAGGCCACTGCAGTTCAACGCACAATGATAATTGGCCTTGCTGATTGAGTGATAATATCATAAGGCTGGTTGATAAGCGTTGTTCAAGTTTTAAACGATTGTGTTCACTACAAGTATGGTTTTCGTTGTTTTATCTTAAGACTATGTAAGCAGAGGTTGTTAAGGACACTGGCATCAGAGATTGAGTGTTTGCATGAGCATGAAATATGTCGAGATGATAAGATAAGTGTACATGAATGTTTTGCAAGTCATATAATATTTAGTATATGGTCTGCATGATGTAATTTTGTCTCCTCCAGTACCGTTTTGGGTATGGAGCCAAATAAAAGGAAGGATAAGTGTTTGCAGAGCTGACTTGGTGTATAATAAAGATTTTGTTGTGTGTGTGGAGTGTGCGCCAACTTGGAAGAGTGTGCTAAGGTAAATTAGGACCTAATTATGCTTTGTTCTTGAACCACACTTGATTTCCACTTACCACAAATGTTTTACAGCTGACTGTTGTGGCCACTACATGTTTCATGTTACTTGCTTCATCTTGACCAACCAAGGAGAAAGATCTTGATGCTTGCAGAGGATATCAATATAAAATCAAAAATTTCAAGCGAGGTATGCATATGTACTGTGTAAAATTCCTTTGATATTGTGCAAACAAACATACCGCATAAGCAGACATCATGATGAAATGTGGAAAGTACCAGTTTATGTAATATGATATTGTTGCAGAGGTAATTGTTGGTGATGCGATGATTGAGAAGAGCTTCTAAAGTTGTTTTATTGTTATGGAGGTTGATATTGAAAGTGCGCATAGGTGAGATAGTTGTGTAGAGGCTGAAGTGATCAGCATTCTCTTTTGTGAGAAGAACATTGAGTTAGATAAGTTTTGTGTTATAGATTGAAGGATAGTTGTGTAAAGATTGTAAGTGTTGTAACTATTTAGAGAGTTGCAGCTTCCTTTGGGTTGTATCCAATAAATTATATTGTAATCTTGTTTTATTTGTGAGGCTAGATTTGGACAGTAGATCCAAGCAGATTTCTCACTGTGGTTTTCCCTTCTAGGGTTTTCCACATAAATCCAATGTTATGGATATGTGCTTCTGTATACTTGTGTTTTTTATGTTTAAGTGCTTATGATAAGTTGAATATTCTTGGAAGAAAATAATTTGATTAAGTATTGATTCACCCCCCCTCTCGGTACTTCTGTGTGTTCAACAATTGGTATCAGAGCTAAGTTCCTTGAATGTAGCCTAACAGTTGAGGTAGATATTGGAAAGGAACACATGGGAACTAAAGTACTATTTAAAAGCAATAATCCTTTGGAAGATGATATAGACATGACAACCTATAATCCATAATATTGTGTAGTTGATTATGAAGGAGAACTCATTTCTGCCCTAGAAGATCTAGATGCTGCAAGAAGTGAAAATGAAGAATATAAGATCAAGCTCACAAAATCAAAAGAAGCAATTGCCAAGTTGAAAGCTCAAGTTGAAGAAGGTAAGAAGGTTGCAAATTGTCTAAATGTTAAGCTAAATGACAATTTAGTTGAATGCTCCAAACTTGAAGAAGAAATTGTCTCTCTAAATAAAGAATTGGAAAAAGCAAAGGATCTGATAGACAAAGGTCTAAAACTAAAAAAAACACCAATATGTTAGATACACTAGACAACTGAGAGGGGGGTTAGATTAGTTGTACATTAAAACATTAAACTCTCAATACTATTCCAACCCTTATTAGCCTTCAAACTCTTATTAGGCATTAGTAGAATGTAAACATATGAGTCATCAATGCAAACACATCCAAACACATAAGAATACCAAATTTATGTGGAAAACCCAAGAAGGGAAAAACCATGGTGAGGATTAGATCACATATATATGAATAGTAACATTGAATACAACAAGCCCACTATGGAAGGGCTCACTACCCAAAATAGAAGAAAGGCTCACTACCAGAAGGACTCATTATCTAGAAGAAGGAATAATAGAGGAAGACTGTTATAGAGAGATCCACTATCTTAGAGCAATAGGAGAATTCCACCACCGCAACCTTATGCCATCCACAACCTTTAGCTCACTGCCTCTAGTAACTTCAAGCAAACTAAAATGTAGACACCTTTTGCTCACTGCATCCAAAAGTCATAAATGTTTATGCTTGCACTCAAATTACCACACTTGATTATGTTCACATCTTGCACTGTGTATTTTTTAATCAAACTTCACCTCGCATTTATATCATTCACAACTTGAAAAACATCTTCAAGTCAATCACAAAGAGACATATGCACTTCAAATGTGCAAACATCAAATAGGTTGGTGCCAAACACATTCATTGTGGAAAGAAGTGAATGTGGACCACACTAAGGAATAATTAAGACCTAAATCTACATCAACATGCTACACCTCACTACCACAAGCAACAAAACACATCCACAATTAGCACTAACATGCCAGGTTGGCCAAACTTGCATTAACACCCTTAATCAGTTAAGTTCCTACTTCGTCAGGTCTAGAAACAACTTGCAAACCACATAATAGCATCATACAATATTCCTAAATATTTAGCTTCATCAAACTCTTCTACAATACTGCCTTAACCATCTGAAACAAATAATACCATCATCCTGCATATCAGGATGCACTACCACTTGAATTCCAACACAAGAACTAAACTTGCAGAGCGAACCAACACTAGAAACTCCAAGGGAAAGTAAATACAAATAATATAAGCATGTTCTCATATCTGTAAGTCAAGAAACCTCAACATGGAGAAATGTGGAGCAATCTCATTTCTCCCAGACAACCTTCTTCATAGCCAAACACTCTGTCAGACACATCTTCCATTGCCACACAATCCAAAACCTAAAACTCTGGATATAACACCTTTGAACACCTCTAATCATCACTTCCAAACTGAACAAGCATATCTTCACCCATGAAGAAATGTGGAGCACAACACTAAACACACCTCTGTCACACTGCACACTCTTTCATTCAAATTTTCTCAAAAGCAATTGGAAACCAAGTGAACCATCTGCATCAACAATACTGAAAACACCTTCTCAGCATCCTCAAACACTTCTCATCATGACTACACTAGAGGTTAACATCAGGCCATGATATAGATGACAACATAGTGCAGCATTCTTTAATAATATCAACATTCTTCACACTATGGTTGATATCAATATGACATCAAACCATAACACATCCAATAACTCCAATGCTAGGGGTTGACATCAATGACAACACTAGAAATCTTCCAACACAATATTCTTGATGAGATAATCAGTAGTCAAAGACGTCTAAAGATTAAAGGTGGTATTGGATTTGAGAAATATCAAAGTCCAAAAATAGATATACCTGAAGGCATGTTTGAAGTGAAAAAGGAAGAGCCTAGCACTAAAGACTCTGAGAAAACTGAAGATGAGGGGTAGGAAGTGGATGGTGATGACTTCATACAGGTCAACAATCAGAAGAAAGATCTCAAGAGATCTCCTTTTAGACCAGCTGTTACTATTATTCTTGCAATAAATTTGGACATAAGGCTATTGACTGTAGAACCAAGTCTAGAAGAAATGATAACATAAGGAAGAATTCATTTGTGTCTCCAAAGCATGATGGTAGAATCCCTCATTTCTTTTATGGCTATTGCTTTGCATGCAATATGTTTAGCCATAAGGCTATTGAGTGTAGAACTAAAATAAGGAGAAATGGTGTGACTCTAGAATATAATATTGTTTGCTACAAATGCAACAAATTGGGGCATAGAGGAAGATTTTGCAGAAGTCGTTTTGTGGAACCACCTGTACAGCTCAAGAAAACAAAGAAAATTGTGACTCAACAAAAGAAGGAAATGACAAAGATATGGAGAAGGAAGATAGAACAAAGTGATGAACAGAATGAGCAATTTGTCTCTGCCAATGCAGAGGACTCCATTGCTGATTGAAATAAGACATAGGGTCAAGGGGAGCTAATCAAGGCATATATAGTCTTTCCCCCCCTGAAAATTTGTGGCTTCTACAAGAGGAAGCTTATCATACCGATGAGTTGGAATGAAATCTCTCTTTGAGAAAATATTGATAAGGCAAAATAGTTTCTTTTTCCTAAATTTTTGGAGCTAAATAACATGATATGGAGGATTACGAAAGGTTCTTGAGTCTCTGTGAGTTCACAGAGCAATCCATCAACAATTTTTCCTTACCCAATAAAGGTGCATTAATTATGGAAGGTTAGGGAAAGTTACAAGATACTTATGCATCACTCACACGATCAAATATCATTCAAAACCAAAAATTTGTAACCAGAGCTGAGCTAAGAAGAAGTCTTTCAAGCCACTTGGTGAATTGAAGGTGAAACCCTAGTGATTTAACAAAGGGGTATTTGTCAGTTTTCTACTTCATAAAACCCTAGTAGCTAAATTCAAAAGAAAGTTATAATGGCAACTCCACAACTAGTTGATATTTCTGAGAAACCTAGACCTAAGTATAAAAAATACCATTTCAAAGCAATGGATCTTGACAGGAAAGGAGCTTTTTCAAATATATTGGCATATGTCATTTATACAGAGGATGTTAGGTTTTACATTCACTCTAATCTGGATGAAATTGATCACATGAAGTTTGAAGAGCTTAGAAGTCAACTTCTAGAAGATGACAATATCTATAAATCTGAATTTGCTAATGTGGGGGTCAAGCAACTAGAAGTTAGAAATGAAAGTACAACTACTCAATGGAAATCTGATTCAAATGTATATTTAATGATCTTTTAACAGAGTATTAATGACGGAGATTGCAACACAGAATATAAACCCACAATATAGAAATATAATAGAAGCAGAATGAAGCACATAGCACAATTGTTTAATGTGGAGAAAACCCTTGCGGGTAAAAAACTCCACCAAGAAAAGAGGCCAAGTTGTATTATCTTCACAAAAGGAGATTACAATTACATTCACTTCCTCTGTCCTTCAACCTTCACTCCGACAGAACCTAGGTACCTATAAACTATTATGCATCTCATCTACTATGCCATGGCTTTATAGAATTTACACAACCTCAAGATAGGTGTCCACCTTGGAATATTCACCCATGCAACATTCAATGACTTCTTACAAGCTCATAACACTTGTCAAGAGTCGACAATACAACCTTGGGCGTCCATGGACAAAAATAGGCTCTTACGGGGTCAAAAAAGTTGCCATACATGCATCCTACACTTGGCAAAAGATGCCCATGCAAGGTTGAACACCTAGGGGCCAAAAATAGCCACTTACAACATCTTATGATGTGTCATATGCTATCATAAATGTCATAGATTTTTATGACAACTTACAATTGTCATAGAATCTCTTACACCTTCTTACAACATCTATGACGCACGTCATAACACAAAAAATAGGTGATTCCTCCACACGTGCACCCCACTTTGACCAATTACCATTTACCATAGTAAATGACATCTCGTAACTACCACTGGTAACTCTGGAACTTACCGTGCAATAACTCTGTAATTACCGTGGACAGTAAATAATTTTTACCACTATCGGTGAAACTTGTATATCCCTTTATGGGTAATTACAAATAATAAATGGAATAATACAATAATGGGATTTACAAGGTTAATGGAACCTTATCCCAACATTATGCCACTTGACATTATACATTTTAAATAAACCCATAGGAAAACAAATGAAAGTAATTAGGCACTAGAAACAAGGCTCGTGGCCTCTTTGTACCACAAGGACTTCTCTATGCTCATAGACTTGGTCAATGAATCTACAACATTCTCCTGAGTGTCTATCTTCTTCAGCTCAATCTCTCCATTTGCAACTAAATCTTGAATAAAGTGATACTGAACATCAACATGTTTAGTCCGAGCATGATACATGGGATTCTTGGCTAAATAGATAGCACTCTGGCTATCACAACCAATCTGAATGATCCTGCAATCAAATCCAATACTTGTACACAATCTTCTCAACCAAACAGCCTCCTTAGAGACATGAGTTGCAGCCATATACTCTGCTTCTATGGTGGACAAAGCAACTGTGGGCTACCTCTTACTCATCCAACTCACTGCACCTCCAAACAAAGTAAACACATAGCCACTAGTGTACCTTCGACTATCCAAGTCACCTCTCCAATCTGCATCAACAAAACCCTGTATGTCCAAAAATTTATCAACACTATCAGTACCAGAATAAACCAAACAATGATCAGGAGTACCTATAAGATATTTAAACACCATCTTCGCATAAGTCCAATGTTGTCTACCAAGGTTAGACATAAAACTGCTCAACACTCCCACTGCTTGGGCAATATCTGGTCTAGTGCAGACCATTGCATACATCAAACTCCCTACAACACTAGCATATGGCACATTAGACATATCCTCAAAATCATCCTCAATCTTTGGACACATATCTAATGAAAGCTTAGTACCAATGGCTAAAGGAATTCTAACTAGGTTACAGTCCTGCAAACTAAACCTCTACAAAATAGTATTCACATTCTTACTTTGTGACAACCAAAGCTTTTTGTTACCTCTGTCTCTTCTGATCTCCATTCGCAGAATATACCTGGTAGCTCCAAGATCCTTCATATTGAATGCACCTAAAAGTTGAGCTTTCAGTTCACCGATCATACCCTTAGTATTGTTGAAAAATAACATGTCATCAACATACAAAGAAATAACCAGTATAGAATCATCAATACAATGAATGTAAACACAATGATCCTCCTTGCTTCTAACAACACCCAATTTCAAAAAAAATGAATCAAACTTTTGATACCACATTCTAGGGGATTGTTTCAAACCATAGAGAGACCTCTTTAACCTACAAACCCAATGTACTTTTTCTTTTACCTCAAAACCTATAGGTTGTTGCATATAAATTTCTTCTTCAAGATCTCCATGCAAGAATGCAGTCTTAACATCCCTTTGCTCAATCTCCCAATCATAAGATGCAACAATGGATAAGAGAAATCTAATAGAAGTCAATTTAGCAATATGAGAGAATATCTCACCAAAATCAACTCCCTCTCTCTGGGAGTAGCCCTTGGCTACCAATCTAGCCTTGTACTTCTCTAATGACCCGTCTGCTCCAAATTTCTTCTTGAAGACCCACTTACAACCTATGGCCTTTCTTCCTTTGGGCAAATGAACAAGATCATAGGTGTTACAAGAGTCTAAATCCATCATCTCCTCATGCATGGCTAATTGCCAAGACATAATATCATCTGTAGAAATAGCTTCCCTATAAGATCTAGGTTCATCGTTAGTACTCAATAAAGCATATGAACAATGGAAATTTGGTGGGCTATACATGTCAACTAGATTCCATTGTTTTGTGGATCTCCTCAAGGGTGGATTAAGAGACTCTACTCATTCTTCTGCATGATCATTTGCACCAACTTCTTCTATAACAACATACTCATCTTCATCGAAACTACTCGAATCTTCTTCTTATTCTTCACCCTCCAATCTATCATTATATTCTTCTTGAGGTGCATCTTGCTGCTCTAAATCAAAGTGCACCTTCTTTACCTTTTCTTCTTTTTCTTTTGGCTACTCAGGTTCAAAAATAGCTCTAAGTTCCCTGAAAATAACATCTCTAGAAAAGATAATCATGTGGGTTAGTGGATTCCAAAGCTTATAACCTTTCACATCATCACCATATCCAATGAATGTACACTTTGTAGCTTTTGGATTCAACTTAGATCATTTTTCCTTAGGCACATGAACAAAAGCCTCACAGCCAAAAACCCTTAAATGTGAAACAGAAGGTTTCTTACCTGTCCATACTTCATAAGGTGTCAAATCAAGAGCCTTACAAGAAGATTTGTTTATCAATTAGCAAGCAGTACACACAGCCTCTGCCCAAAAATATTTATCCAATTGTGCATCACTAAGCATACTTTTGGCTCTTTCCATAATTGTTTAGTTTATCCTTTCTACAACACCATTTTGCTGTGGTGTATATGGAGTTGTCTTTTGTTTGATAATACCTACATGCTTGCAAAAATCATCAAATTCCTTAGAGAAATATTCTCCTCCATTGTCAGATCTTAACATTTTTATCTTTAAACCTGATTGGTTCTCTACTAAGACTTTGAATTCCTTAAACTTAGTGAAAACTTTAGATTTATGTATCATAAAATAAATCCATGTAAATCTAGATACATCATCAATGAAGGTGACAAAATAATGAGATTTTCTGATAGATTCATTATCCACAAGCCCAAACACATCCGTATGAATAATTTCTAACTTCTCTTCTGCTCTATTGCTTCCTGAAGGAAATGATTTTCTATTTTGTTTACCAAACACACAATGCTCACAGAAATCAAAATGCTCATCAAAATAGGAGAAACCATCCAACAAATTTTTATTCTTAATCATTTTTAATGCATTATTGCTTGTGTGGCCCAATCTACGGTGCCACAACATACATGCATTTTCAATACTGGCCTCAGATACATAGGATGCATTACAAACTGTAGTGGCTTCAAACTTAAACAAGTTCATGAACCTCTTCCCTTTCGCTACCACCAAGTTCCCTCTCACCAATCTGCAGCCGTGCTTGTCAAATGTCACATGCATTCCCAGATCATTCAACTTTGAAACTGAAATCAGATTTCTAGTTAATCCAGGAACATGATTAACATCAGGGAGGGTTTTAATCCTCCCATCACTAAAACACAACAATACCTTTCCTTTCCTCACAATCAGATATGAAGAGTTGTCACCAAGGTAGATATTACCTCCATCATATTCTTCATATGTGGAGAACCATTCCTTATGCAGGGTTATATAAAATGAGCATCCCGAGTCAACCAACTAGTGATCATTAGAAACAACATTAGATGCAGAAAGTAAAACATCTTCACCTGCATTCGAGGACTTATCAGAAGCACTCTCCCACTATTTCTTGGGGTTTCTGCACTCCTTCACATGTCCCCTTTTACCACAATTCCAACACTTAACTCTGTTCTTTTTACCAGGAGTCTTAGACTAGCCCTTGGACTTGTCCTTAGCCCCTTTCTAATCTCCCTTTGGTCCTCTTTCCCTAGACCTTCCCCTGACACTGAGAGCATCCCTTGAACTATCTAAACTCTTCTTCCTTAGTTCCTGTGATAGTAAAACTACAACAAGGGCATCCAACTTCAGATCTGTGAGGTTAGCAGTGATAGCAAGGATAACATTCTCCCAAAACTCAAGTAAAGAACAAAGAAGCAAGATACATTTATCTTCCTCATCAACCTCAACATCTACTGAAGAAAGCTAACTCATCAACAAATTAAATGAATTTAAATGCTTTGCAACTGACTCACCCTCTTTCATTTTCAAGTAAAACAATTTTCTTTTAAGGTAAAGTTTATTTACCATACTCTTGGCTTGATAGATCTCACCCAACTATTTCCATAACTTGTGTGTAGTCTCTTCCTTTGCGACATTCAACAGGATAGAATTTGACAGACATAAATGGATGGTTCCCCGTGCCTTCTTATCCAGTTTTGCCCACTCATCTAGAGAGACATCATCAAGTTTCTTCTCTTTTTAAATAGCTAACCATTGGTTTCTTTCTTCCAACAAATCTTCTATTTTCAGCTTCCACAACTCATACCACATTCCGTTGAACTTCTCAATATCCATTCGAGAGGTTGATGCAACAGTGGATGTAGCCATAGTAAAAACACAAGATCTGCAAAACAAACACAACCAAATCTCCCACTGTAGCTATAGCTTCCACACTACCACCCAAGAGTCAAAGCTAGCCAAGCTCTAATACCAAATGTTAGAAATGAAAGCACAACTACTCAACAAAAATTTGATTCAAATGTATATTTAACGAAATTTTAACAGAGTATTAATGATGGAGATTGCAACACAGAATATAAACCCACAATACAAAAATATACCAGAAGCATAATGAACCACATAACACAAATGTTTAACATGGAGAAAACCCTTGCAAGTAAAAAACTCCACCAAGAAAAGAGGCCAAGTTGTATTATCTTCACAAAAGGAGATTACAATTACATTCACTTCCTCTATCCTTCAACCTTCACTCCAGCAGAACCTAGGTACCTATAAACTATTATGCATCTCATCTACTATGCCATGGCTTTATAGAATTTACACAACCTCAAGATAGGTGTCCACCTTGGAATATTCACCCATGCAACATTCAATGACTTCTTACAAGCTCATAACACTTGTCAAGAGTCAACAATACAACCTTGGGCGTCCATGGACAAAAATAGGCTGTTACGAGGTCAAAAAAGTTGCCATACATGCATCCTACACTTGGCAAAAGATGCCCATGCAAGGTTGAACACCTAGGGGCCAAAAATAGCCACTTACAACATCTTATGATGCGTCATATGCTGTCATAAATGTCATAGATTTTTATGACAACTTACAATTGTCATAGAATCTCTTACAACATCTATGATGCACGTCATAACACTAAAAATTGGTGATTCCTCCACATGTGCACCCCACTTTGACCAATTACCATAGTAAATGACATCTCGTAACTACCACCGGTAACTCCAGAACTTACCATGTAGTAACTTTGTAATTATTGTGGATAGTAAATAATTTTTACCACTGCCAATGAAATTTGTACATCCCTTATGGGTAATTACAAATAATAAATGGAATAATACAATAATGGGATTTACAAGGTTAATGGCACCTTATCCCAACACTAGACATATGGAAGGATTACCCTAATTTTTGTAATGAGCATGAATGGGTGAGATATATAATGAGTAGAATTCATGATGAGTTCATGTATCTAGATAAGCCCTACTGGATTACTAAAGATGTAATCAAGGTAGTTATTGGGCTATGTTCCACCGAACCTATGCCAGTGATGAAGTCAATTAAGAATGAGAAGGATACTGAGCTGACCGGATCAAAATTTGACAAGAGGACACTAATTGTGAATGATATAATTGATCTAGGTGTTTGTTATGCTACTATGGGAATTGCTTATAAAATTTACTTTACAAACAAAGAGGGATCCCCTATTGGTACTGCCATTCACATTGCTTACTAGATGGTCAAGGAAGGTAAAGATTTTGACCTCTATGAGGTCATGAGAGAACAACTCTTGGAGAACCTGAGAAGGACAAAAGAAACTAGATACATTTTCAAGTATGGTACTTTGATTATCTGTCTTGCATTTGATTTTCTGAATGAACTACCTAGCTTTGGTGGAAAGGTCTAGCAACAGAATATCCCGGTTGCTACTCAAATTAAGAGTCACATAAGAGGGTTTAGTGATCCAAATCACCATAAGACAATGTACTGGGGTTTCTTCAAAACCCTTCAAACCAATATGCATGCTAGAGAAAGAGTTCCTTATAATTATGTACAAAATTATAGGGAAAAGATCACATTCTTAGTCGACAAGGACTATACCTATATGGAGGCTATTGAGCCTAGAATGACATGGATCCCTAAATTGCCATATGAAGTTTTTGGAGAAGAAATAAAGGTTTATGATGATATGTTGCTCAGCAAACCCAAAGACACCGCTGCTGAGAGGTTTGGCACCTATGATGAGATTATGAACAAGATGCATAAGAAAATTACAAAGGAACAACTTAAGAAGAATAGGGGTGAGATGCATAAGATATGGGGAATTTCATCTGAAACTACTTCAGAAGCCCCTGCTGAGGAGACACATCATGCCTCTACTATTCCACTAGCTACACAAAGTTTAAGAAGGACCAGTAGAGCTACTTCTGCTACTGTAAATGTACCACTATCCCCTAGGTCAGCACAAATGGAGTCTATTGGAAGAAGGGCAGCTTCTTAAACACAAGCATAAAAAAAGACTGGAGAAAAGAAGCATGCTAGACCCAAAACACAAGCCAAAAGAAAGAAGGTTAAGGTAGAAGAGATTGAAGAGGAAGAAGAGGAAGAAGGAGAAGAGGAAACCTTTAAGCTGAAAAGAAAAGGAAATAAATCTAAGAAAAATCCTCTGGTAACATCTATAGAAGACCCTCTTCAATTGGAAGTTGTCTTCAATGGAATTGAACAACATGGGTTATTAAATCACATAGTTGATTTGTATCCAAATATTCCTCTTGAGAATCAAAAGACCATTGAAAAGGTTGTAGTTATGTACATGCTTAAATACAACCTACCCATGATTGATGTTATTGAAAAGGTACCAGAAAGCTTAGCTCAGACTCTAAGGTAGAAAAGAGAAGAAGCCATTAAAATGAGTAATGAGCTAAGGCAACAAGATCTTGAAAATGTCGAGTCCTCTATGTCCCAAGAAGAAAAGGATAAATTGGCTCAAATGCAAGCCCATGAATTAAGGACAAAGCAAAGAGTGGACACTCTTATGAGCATGAAGGAAGGTGACAAAGAGAAAATTTAGAAAGAGGATGTGACAAAGAAAGTCTTGGATGAGGTAAAAGGAACTAAGAATGTGGAGCAACCACAAGTTTCTCCACCACATAATACTACTTCACCACCTCACAAGGTTGCATCTCCTCCACACAACATTGAACAACAAGTTCCTCAAGAGGAGAAATAAGAGAAAGAAACAAAAGATCAAGAACAAGATGCACATAAAGAAGAAAATAGTTCTCTAGATCATAATGTTGTCCATGATCACCCTCTGGTGAATATAGAACAATAGGATAATCCTGAACAACAAGAGGGGCAGACAAATATTGATACAGGGGAGAACTCAGAAAAGGAACAAGATACATCTTCCTCCTCTTTGGTTGACTCTATCAAGGAGTTCCTAGCCCAACAAATGCAAATCCAACCAGTAGTCACTCCGCAACTGTTACAGTTGCCAGTGTTAGATGGACAAGTTAACTTGTCCAATATATCTCCACTTCACAAGTTGCAACTAGGAGATATACTTCAGTCCTCAGCAAGACAAGAAATTTTGCAACAATAAGTTGAAGGAATTGAAGTGTTAGAAGAGGCAATTAAGATAATACAGGAGGAATTGCCTGAGGCAAAGAGAGATCCCACCTTACCTCATACTTAGCAGATGAAACTCATGTTGGAGTCTTTCAAGGCTCATTCTTCCTATCTAGAAAAGCAAGCTAAGAAAAAGATAATAGAACAGGTAAATAATAAAAGATTGGTTTATGCATCTGGTAGATGTGCAAAGGCACATAATAGTTTACAAGAAAATGTGAAAACTATTTAGAAATGTATTAAAGATGCTAAGATTTTGTACCAATTTTGTTTGAACTAGTCAACAACTATAAAGAGCATAAAGGATCAAGTTGACTCTATTGAGTCAGTTAATTCAATGACCAAAGTATATGATCCTCTAAAGGATAAAGATGGAACTATTAAGGTCCAAATTAAAAATATTCATACTCAGTTAAAGAAGCTCTTGGAGCAAAGAGATAAAATCAAAGGAGAAACAGGTCAGCTAAGAAAAGTTGTGAGTATGAAGTTAGAAGTCTTGACTGGTATCTTGACTGAAGCGGAGAATGTGGCTTAGAAAGTTAAAGTGCCAACCATTTTGGAAGAGGCAGAAGATTTGTATATTTAGTTTGAAAGTCAATCACACATTTTGTCTTCTAGAAAGAAGAACTGGGACTCAACTCTTGACTAGTTGAAGGTAATTTACAAAAATGTTCTACCTTCCAAGTGAACAGAAAAAATTGTAAAGGCAAGACAAATTTTGATGATTGTATAAATATGCAGTGAATACAATAAGAATAACCAGTACCATTTTGATATAAACAAGGCACGTTGTACATAGTATCTTGAAGAACATTTTGCTACATCAGTTTTGAAGAATCCAAGGCTACTCCTTAGGGGGAGTTGATTCTGTATATTTTTATCGGAATAGAGGAAGACCACTAGTCCCTTGCCATTGATGTCAAAGGGGGAGAAATATATGCATATCAGGTCAAGTGTTGCCATCAATGACAAAGGGGGAGATTGTTGCATATGGGTTGTCATTGATGTCAACAATGGTATGGAGTGTTGCAGTGTGGAAGCATGTAAGCGATGTCAAAGGGAGATTGTAGTCGTATGGTGATCAATGAAGAAATTATAGAATAAGTGATCAATAGTATTGTGAAGAAAAGAGAAAAGGGATGAATATATGCTCTACAACCAAAGGAGCAGATCAAGAAAGAAGGCAAAAGAATATGGATTAGTATCATTTGTAAAGAAGGAGATGGATCAATATCATCTATACATGATCATATCATATCTTCTAAAGTTCTTGTGTAAGTTCACAACCTTGATATATTTATGTTTGAAGTCTCTAATGAGTAGAGTTGGGGTCTTGCTAAATGATTATGATATGAACTCATGATACTTATCGCATGATAAAGAAAGTTGTAAAAGGTTGAAGGAAATTGTCTAAGTATAGTACAATCCAGGGAAGGAGTCACAGACTCACAAGAAGGTACCACATTCTACCACATCTGAAGGTAAGGGTCTACGGATTGGACTAATGGCTAGATATTACACTCAAGTACCTATATTTCAGATTTGAGGTCATAACATTTACTGCAAGATGTTTTGGAGATAGAAGTGTGAAGACAATATTGAAACAGGGTAAGTGCAGTCATAGGGAGATAGGAGAATGCTCCACACTTCTCTGCAAATGAAGATATAATGTTGCGGATTAGAGGACAGGTAGATATGAGTTAAAGGTATGTGTGCTTCAAGTTTCAAGTGATAATATGTACCGCAACTGCTTCTCTAGAGTCAACTGTGTGAAGACATACCTTGGTGCTAATTGAAGTAAGCAGAGAAAGATAGCTGAGGCCACCGTAGTTCACCGCACAATAGTAACTGGCCTTGATAATTAAGTGACAATCTCATAAGGCTGGTTGGTATGTGTTGTTCAAGTTTCAAATGATTGTGTTCACTACAAGTATGGTTTTTGTTGTTTCATCTTAAGACTATGTAAGTAGAGGTTGTTAAGGACACCGACATCAGAGATCAAGTGTTTGTGCCAACATGAAATATCCTGAGACGATAAGTGAAGTGTATATGAATATTTTGCAAGTCATATAATATTCAGTATGTGGTCCACATGATGTAATTTTGTCTCCTCCGGTACCATTTTGGGTCTAGAGCCAAATATAAGGAAGGATAAGTGTTTGTAGAGCCAACTTAGTGTATAATGAAGATATCGTGTGTGTGGAGTGTGCACCAGCTTGGAAGATCAAGTGCTAAGGTAAATTAGGACATGATTATGCTTTGTTCTTGAACCACACTTGATTTCCACTTACCACAAATGTTTCAAAGCCAACTGTTGTGGCCACTACACATTTCATGTTACTTGCTTCATCTTGGCCGACCAAGGAGACAGATCTTGATGCTTGTAGAGGATATAAATGTAAAATCAAAAGTGTCAAGTGAGGTATGCATACGTACTATGTGAAATTCCTTTGATATTGTGCGAACAAACATACCACATAAGTAGACATCATGATGAAATGTGGAAAGGACTAGTTTATGTAATATGATATTGTTGTGGAGATAGTTGTTGGTAATGTGATGATTGAGAAGAGTCTTTGAAGTTATTTTTATTGTGGTAGAGGTTGATATTTTAAGTGTGCAGAGGTGAGATAGTTGTGTAGAGGCTGAAGTGATCAGCATTATGTTTTGTGAGAAGAACATTGAGTCAGATAAGTTTTGTGTTATAGATTAAAGGATAGTTGTGTAAAGATTGTAAGTGGTGTAACTGTTCAGGGATTTGCAGCTCCCTTTGGATTGTAGCCCATAAATAATATTGTAATCTTGTTTTATTTGTGAGATTGGATTTGGACAGTAGATCTAAGCAACTTGCTCACTGTGGTTTTTCCCTTCTAGGGTTTTCCACGTATATCTGGTGTTATGGATGTGTGCTTATATATACTTGTGCTCTTTATGTTTTAAGTGCTTATGATAGGTTGAATATTGTTGAAGAAAAGAATTTGAGTAAGTACTGATTCACTTGTATGGGGTTGTTTAGTACCTCAAACCTAAATTTGAATAATTTTTAGGTGTTTTTCAGGAAACAAAAACTTTAATATCTTTCAGCCCACAAATGATCTTTGCCCGATTCCTTCACCAAAGGTCTTATTTTTCATTTATGAAGCTTCCAAGAAATTTTTGTTTCCATCCATGCCCAAATGCAAACTTTCCAAAAATAGCAGTTTGGAAAAACTGAAAGTTCTACATCAATATTTGAGCGATTATGGAACCAAAAATACTAATTTTGAAAATAAATGTAAACAACATCAACAATTTTGAATCATCATATTTTTTTGGGTGATGCAAGATTGCCCTTACACCACATATGTTGACAATGAAAGTGAGCATAGAAATCTTGTTGATCAACTTGAGAACTCACCTCTATTCATGGTATTTCTTAGAAATGAAGAAACATCCATTACTATCCAAACCACCATCACCCTTCATTATCAAGAGTTCCACACTCCTCCCATCCATGATCAAGTAACCCAAACTAGTCCTATCCATCCTCCAACAACATCCACTTCCCATGATGTGACACTTGGACCCTAAGAAAACATAGATAATCAAACAAATAACTTGGATCATAATGAGAATAATGTTAACCAAGCTCATCCATCATCCCCTATTGATCTTTAGCATCTCCTCTTGACCCTATCCCAAATCCATCATCCTATCCTCTTGGTCCCACTACCTTCATCTATGGTGGTTCTCTCATAGGAGATGAACAAACTCTCTCCACCATTGAGCCTCCCCCATCTCATGATGGATGTGTGTCTTGTTTCCAAAACAACCAACATCCCATTACACATCACATGCTTCAAAACATGAAATATCAAGGTAAAGGCATAGGCATTCACAAACAAGAAATATTGAAGCCCATCCATGTTAAAATCCATCCACACTCACATGTCATTGGCTATATGTCCCAAGGAAAACAATCCACACATGTTGGTACCACTCGTACACCTCATAATGTAGCTTCCGATCCAAAGCTAGGTGCCCCTCATCGTACCTCCAAGTCATATGCCACCATCCCTCCTCCATCATCATACCATTCTCAAAAGCATGTGACCATACATCTCCCTAAATCCACTCTTCCTCCACTCCTCCCAACTCCCACTAATCCTGGTGCAGGAGCACCTACCTGACAGCTGGTCATGATAAGGCAGTTAGTAGTTTAGGTCTTGTTTATGTTTCCAAGAAGGTCTGTTTGACCATTTGCATGTAATAAGGTCATGCTGATCAGGATAAGATCATGCTGACCAGGCTTTTGCTATTTTTAGCTAGTTAGTTATAACAGCTGTCATGATGTATGTTCGGTGGGATCTCCCAGCCGCTTGGAGAGTTCCCAGCCGCTTGGAGTCGGGTCAGTAGTACTCGTAGGAAAGTCTTTATAAGCATGAGATCGTTTGATATGATAGACAGACAGATATCATCGATCGAGCTTGAGTGAGACTGAGAGAGAGATTGATCATATTGTATTACATCTGTGAATCAATAAAGATCCTGTTTTGTTTTCTGTTTGATCTCCTTCCTGTAATCGATCGCGGGTTTGAGAGTTTTTCATGGATTTCCTGATCCATTCCACCGGTTGACTCACCTGATCGGTGGAATGGCCATGTACAGTAGGTTAGATGTTAGATTGTTTTCTGTTTGCATGCAGGTGTGCAGGATCGTGGTCAAGAGATGTTGAAGACCCTAGCATCCTCATGTGCTAGGTCGAGTTGATAAGCTGACTGAGTTGGAAGATCACCCTGAATTGGATCGGGTCGTCCCTGGTGGATCGGCGAAGAGAGATTTCGCTAAGTGAAGAAGTTCGCCAAAACAGCATCATCAGGATATTTTTGCAAATATCCTGCAGACAGTTCAGACATCATCATCCGGATAAGTGGAGGAGGTCAGCATGATGATGTCGATTTCATGAAGAGTGAGTTCGTTGGGGTGATCATCAACAGGAGGAGCCGAGGAGTGTATCGGCATCAGGATCATCATCAGGAGGGCCGAGGAGGAGCGCATCGGCATCAGGCTGAAGATCGGGTTGATCGCGGGCCGAAGAAAAACTAAGTTTGGCAAACAGCAGGATATGACGTCATCATCATCATGATATACGTCATCAGGACATTTCAGAGCAGCAGGATATTGTGAAACTGCGGGTGACGTCATCGTCATCAGGATCTACGTCATCAGGATATCGGGTGACGTCAGCATCGAGTGAACGGTGCGAAGAGTTAGGGTTTGTCATCATCAGGATAAATGGGAAGAACCGGATGTTCGTTATCCTGTTGAATATCATGATGCTGAAGCTTGTGTCGTCGGCTATCGGAGCATCGAAGGGAAGGTGTTGAAGGTCGTCATCAGGATATTTGGGAGCAACCGGATGTTGAATATCCTGCTGACGAAGGTGATGTTAAATATCATGATGAGGCCGCTAGTGCTTGGCGCCCGATGAACAGTGCAACCGGAGGATGTTTGCGCCTGTTGAACATCATGATGATGTTGAAGGTAGTGAAGACGGAAATTGTCGGTGAGGTGAACAGTGGACGTCAGGAGGATGTTCGCGCTGGTCGGACATGATGATGCTGCCGATAATCGAGTAAGGTGATGCTGTTGACAAGCGAAAGTGCGAAGGCTTGTCTGCAGGAGGATATCGGTCGGCAGGTGCAATATGATGATGCTGTTGGTTTTCGGAAATATGATGCTGACAGAGTAAAGCCGAAATATGATGATGATGGCGAAGATGATGATGATGAGGTTGGTCTGCAGACATTCATGCTATATGCAAAGGTTATAGTGTGGATGTCTCTGCATCAAATCCCATCCTTAAATCCTCTCATCTCTTCATCCACAAGTCCACTATTCCCTCAATCCACACATCTTTCTCCCTTAAATCCCCTAAAATCCTTAATCATGGTCAATGAATGCACACATTGCCTACACATGAATCTATCACAAAACCCAAGGGTTTTAAAAATAAAAATTTGGATGCCTCCCCCTATCAAGCAAAAAATACACCAAAGACTAAAGACTAACATGCCATAACACATCGCTATACAAAATCAAAGCTAAATCCAAAAGGCTACTTATGCCCACACCTCTAAAAGCTAAAATAGAAATGGTGTGAGTCCCCAAGAAAAAAGTAGTCGATCTAAATGGAGCATCCAAATCCCATTCTATCAAAATCCCAAATCTCAACAACCCCAACAATCCCGTATCTAATCAAAAAATCCTATGAATCCTAAGTCCATTTGGGTCCCTAAATCCCCAAATTGGAAATCCCAAAATCCCCCATCCCAATCCCATAATAAAAAGTCCCCATTACTCCCCACTCTCCATCACAAATATAAGCTTCAAACTCCACCATGGTGTGTGCAAACTTTGGTCTTGGTTCCCCTCCACCCCATGGCATTCCCTCATGCACTTGTTCCCCCATCTTACATCCCCTATCCTACGTATCTCCCCCATCACACCCATATGATTCATGCTTTTGCATAATTCCACCCATTCTCCATTATTACCATCCATAATCCATGTCATAATCCACTATCCCATCCATCCATGCATAATCCACATCATAATCCACTATCCCCCCATCCATCTCATGCAACCATTTACCAACATCCATGCACCCAATCACACTCAACACGGTCCGTGTGTGACAAACATAAAAAATAGGACCCTATCAAATTGCTATGGAAATATACACTTGAGTTCTCCCTCTCTTCTTCCCATCCACATCATTTTCTCCATCCCAATCCACCTATCCCACCCCAATATCCAACAAAATCCAAATAAAATAAAAAAGAATAAAATCAAAAATCAAAATAATAAAGAGAAATTATTCATCCAATGGTGAAAACCATTTCATGGTACCTTGGATAAGTACCATAATGAAAACCTATTTATGGGCATCATGTGTAGATCAGGTGTCTATGTGTCTTACACTTGGGGGCAAGTTGTCTCATCTATCCCATCCTATCATGTCTCTCCTATTCTACCATCATTATCCATTATATCCACATACTTATCACATTACACCATCCTATCCTCCCCTCCTCCTTTTGATCTTGCTAAGGACAAGGGTAAAATGTTAAAAACTACTTTGGACATCTCTTGATATACCTAATCTGTTACAATCAATCCTATCACCCTATAGTTGAAAGTATTGTAGTGCAAAGTCTTAAATGACATATCTACTATCGGGCATGTTATTCCTATGTGACATAGTCCTTGGAGATCACATCCTAAATCCCTCCATCCATCCATCATAAATCTCCCATCCACCCCATCCACTATCCCTAATCCTTTTATCCATTCATCCAATCCTTCTCTCATCTTTACTTTTGGACCTAATTTTCCCTTGTCATTGGTATTAGCAAAAAGTCTATTCAATTGCACTCCAATGCCACCATCTCCAAATCACATCAAAACATCTCATAAAATACTAAAAACTCTAAAAAAATTTAAATATACCAAAAATCCAAGCAATAAACCAAATGCAAGTCATTCTTAATCCATACCAATCTAGTCAAGCAATATAGTCAAATCATCCAAAAGTATCCCTTGGTTTTGTTCCAACCTTTCTGTCAGCCTAATCAATCGAACATCATCATCATTAATGGTATATATTGTTCCATAATCCTTGTGTTGTTCTTGGGATATATTGTTCCCACAACATTATCCCCATCAATCAATCAATCAATCTAATCAATCATCAATCAATCAATCCTCAGTTTTTAGCTTGATAGGGGCAATAACCTTGTTTGTTTTTTTGAATCACTTGTGCATGCTTGCTTATGTGTGTTTATCATTTTATCTTGCATTTGAATCAATTCCTTGCAACATATTACTACAAATGACATCATGCTCTTCCATATCATGGTGCCCAATGACATATGTTTGCTTGCGATCTTTGTCTTTTGATTTGGTCCTTTCATGCACATAACACATCATCACCCTAGACTTTTTACCTTGGTGCATAATGTCTAGTGCTATATTAAACTATATGGTTTCTCACCTAATGTAGCATAACGTATTCTTCATCCCTTTCATCCTCCATTTCCTTAACCAATCCATTTCGAGAGCATACACATGTTCTTCCAACCTACCTATCCTCTTGAGGGGGCATCACATCCCTCCATCGTTCCTCCTTATCACTCCTAGAAGTGGTTGGAGCATCCTTTTCCAATCTTCCTTACCTTATCTTCTTTGAAAGGGCATTACTTCTCTTAGTCGCAACATCATCTCAAAGAGGGACAAAATATAGACATCCAAAATTGACCATGTCCTTGCAACACTTCTACATCATCTAGTCATCCACCTTCCTAAGGCCACCTTATGTCACCTGGTGACATATTTACCATATTTCCCAAATTAATTAAATAAATTATATTTATTTAATTAATTAAATCTCTTTTTTCCAACACCCAATTTAATTAAATAAATAACATTTAATTAATTAATTAATTCATGACTCCCTTAATTAAATAAATTTTATTTATTTAATTAATTTTATCCTCCCACATCATCTTTCTCTAATAATTGATTAAATAATAAAATTATTTAATTAATTATTTTCCATTTGTCCTCATCGGCATCTCCTTGCCACAAATAATAAATGAGAGTCTCAAAAGTCAAACTAAGTTTTCATCCCAACCACTCATCTCATACTACATCTTTTAATCTCCACCATTCACATAAAGAATACCCTAGAAGTTTCTATCCTCACCTCTTAGTCTCCGCCATCCATTTCATATTGCACCTCTTAATCTTAGCCATCCATTTCCACCTCTTAATCTTAACCATCCATTGCATCTCTTAATCCTAGCCCTCCATCCTATTATCCAACATCTATAAATCAAACATTAATCAAACCATTATCATTCACATTTAAAAGTAACATCATGCTATGAAAACCAATAATATCCAAAATCTAAATGTAAAGTTATGTTGTCAATGTGAGCAACCAACATATCAAAGCATTATTAAATATCATTGGAGCATATCTATCTTTTTCATTGCAACAAGGGCTATTAGGGTAATATTGTTTATTGTTTGTATTTTATTACTTTAGCTCTTGAGTTGTGTTGAAAATGGAATAAGTACTTTGATGCATATTGTTCCTTTATTTTAATTCTATATTTCTACATACACATTTTGGTACATCTAGTGGGACCCACGTCCCTATTTTTAATAAAGTTTTGGTGAAGTTTTGTGTGTTTTTAAGTCAGATCTACATGTTAGCATTTTTTACTATGTTTCAATGTTTTTGCTCCAGATTGGCGTGCCTACATTCCAAGTTGGTGCTTTTGATTATGACTCAATGCTTTCACACATAGATCATCACATTTGCCTACATATCAACACATTTGCTCTGTTATGGGGCACATTTACCTATATTGTGGTGCATTTGCCTGTTCTATAGTGCATTTACCTAATCTATAGTGCACTTGCTTGGCATAGAAAATAAAAAAGAATCTATTGGTGCCATCTAATTTCCTATATCTTAATATCTATTTATTTGTTCTTGCAGATTTATCCTTTTTTAAGCTAACACTTGTTTATAGGTTTGTTTGTCAAAGGATAAAATCTATCAAACTACTAAGTGTGGTGCATGTTTTCGCTTGTCAAAGATTATTATTTGAAACTTTGTGTTTGCTTTGTTTGGTGAACTTGATTATGACTTGAGGTGTGTGTATGCTCTTCCTTTGCACTTAGTGTGATCTTGGGAATCAAAAGCACCCTTAGCCACTTTTATTTTCACACCACACTTTGATTTGTAAGGGTAAATAATCCTTGTTTGTGTGGATCAAGTGTGCGTGTATGCTCTCATCTTGTACCTCTAGGTGATCTTGAGGACCAAAAGCACCTCTTGGTTTCACTTTTGTCACCCAAGGACCCAAGTTGTGTATGCTCTTCCCTCGTGTTGCAAAATGATATTGGGGATCAAAAGCACTTGGAATCCTTTCCCATTAGGAGGTTTTCTTGGGGATTTCATCACCCCAAGGGACGGCCTCAACTACATGTTCCAACGTGGTATTATACTCTTTGAAATGTGACATAGGCACAATTGTGGATGAGTCAGCTCCGACGCTGCAAATGGACCCTCTCCTTGCTTTTAGTAACCTCCAAGCCACTCTCGCTCTCATGGAAAAAGCCAATCGAGTAGAGATGAGACTCAGGGGTTGTTCTGTTCCCTTGGGAGCAGAACCTCGTGAAGAGCAACCTCTTGATCTAGGGCGTGTTGTTTTGGATCTTCCTTGTTCTTTCTATGGCAGTTGTTATTGAAATGATGATATGACCCGAAGGGTCACTCATGATTTGTCTCCTATTGGGGTTTCTCTAGCTCCAATACCTAGATGGGTGTCTATTTGCTTCGTTTATGTCTCTATCACATTGTAATCTAGCTTCAAATGCTTGTATGTGTTGTTGAATTTGTATGTCTTGTTCTACAACTCTAAAGAAGTGTTGTTGTTCTTGTGTGAGTTGTGGCCTTGGGTTTAATTTCTCTAGTTCCTTTACAACTACTTTGACCCACTCTCCTCTAAGTCCTGGGCACATTCATTAGTTATTCTAAGAGAGTTGATGTATGTTGACTTGTTTTGACCAAGATTGACCTAGGGTTGACTTTTGATTGCTTTGCATGTTTAGCCCGTGATGCTATCAAGGGTGTGTCTCTAATGTGAATGTGACTACCTTGTGATGAGATAGAGGGTTTGAAATGCTTTGGGTTTTCCTAATATTTTTGTGTTTTTGTATTTTTGTGTATGAAATGCAACTATATGATATGCAAGTTATATTTTTGTATTTTTCTTGAATAAATAAAACAATTATATATGAATGCACTTTATAATGAAGTTTACCTAATGCAATGATATTCTATGTTTTTGTGTTTTTGATGATTTTTGAATCTACTGT
This sequence comes from Cunninghamia lanceolata, assembly GCA_027924645.1. Classification (NCBI taxonomy): domain Eukaryota; kingdom Viridiplantae; phylum Streptophyta; class Pinopsida; order Cupressales; family Cupressaceae; genus Cunninghamia; species Cunninghamia lanceolata. The sequence continues at coordinate 11,670,902 of BSBN01000108.1, forward strand.
AGGAAAGCAAGAAAAGATCTAACTAATGAAAGAAAATGAATTAATATATGAAAAGTGAATTGCACTCTAATCTATTGCAATGAAATGAAAACAAACTAACAATTCCTATCAAGAGCAAAATAATAAGTTACTTTCCTCAAGAGCAAATTTTCATTATCTAATTACTATAAAAATGTGAAAAGAACCTGGAATAGCTTGGCACATGAGCTTTGCACTACCCTCATGAATCCTTTTGTATGGAAACCTCCTCGTCCTCTTGGCGGCAAGTGAGAAAATGACAATTGATTGGCAATGATGTGAGCTTTTGAAAGCTTGGATTGAAAAGAGCTCAATTGCAAGCTTACGAGTGCTATGAGAGCACTAATTGAGCACTATGACTATGGCTTGTGAGAAAAATGTAAGTATGAGAACACTCTTATAAAGCTTTTGAAAGCTTGAATGACATAACAATGGAAAACAAAAGGCACATGTGTCTTGTGTGAGCACTTAAATGCTACTGGAGAGAAAACTAAAAAGCAATGAATGGTTGCAATTCTTCAATTTGCCTCCTCTAGTGCTTTGAGGAGGGGGGTATTTATAGGTTGGATTGGCAGAAGGGGGTGTGGATGATTGATGAATTAACTCTCATGATTAAAGAGTTAACTTGCTTGATTGATCAGTCAGACTCAATTGATTTTCTTGTGAACTCAATTGATTGGAGAGTGATCTAAGATAAAAGCTTATCACTCATGGAGGAATGGTTGTTAGGAGTTAGAGAGTAGTTAAAATAGATCACATGGGCTAAACTTAGTTTATTGGGAGTGTTAAATGAGTTAATTATGGCCTCTTCTATGTTTAGCTCAAAATTGCATGCAAACTAGGCAAAAACAGAGTCTTGTTTGGCTCAAATCGAAGGAGAAACTCACATTCAAAATCCACAAGGGTCGCAACTAGGTCGCCCCTTTTACTAGGACAGGTCACCGGGGGCAATCCATGGGCAACCCCAAAAGGATGGCATCTAGGTGAACTTTAACAGTTGCATATGCTTAATGAAAGGTTGGGAAGGTGATCTAGCACAAGAGTCATGCTAAAGGATGTAAAAAGGCAAGGTCACCTGGGGAGATCTGATAATTAATAGGGATGATCCAAAAAGGAGGAAAATTGGGTAAAAATAGAGCTATGGGTTTGGTCTGTTAGGTTCCTTGGAGGCTTCCTAGGGTCAGAGACCTTCAGAATGGGGTGTCAAAAGGTGGAATTAACATGAAAAGGTGAAAACTAAGCATGTAAGAAAGGCACATAATGCAACAAAAGCGCCCCTTTTACTAGGACAAGTCACCGGGGGTGACCCTAAAAGGATGGCACCTGGGTGAACTTTAATAGTTGTGTATGCTTAATGAAAGGTTGGGAAAGTGATCTAGCACAAGAGTCATGCTAAAGGATGTAAAAAGACAGGGTCACCTGGGGAGATCCGATAATTAATAGGGGTGACCCAAAAAGGAGGAAAGTTGGGTAAAAACAGAGCTATGGGTTTGGTTTATTAGGCTGCTTGGAGGCTTCCTAAGGTCAGAGACCTTTAGAATGGGGTGTCAAAAGATGGAATTAACATGAAAAGGTGAAAACTAAGCATGTATGAAAGGCACAGAATGCAACAAAAGAAGAATCGACAAAGGAGAAAATAAGAATGTTTAGGAAATTGAAGAATCGTCAAGGGAAAAACCAAACATGTGCCACCAAGAGGAGTACTATTGAGAGGGCACTATTATTCACACTTCTATGTACGTGATTAGGATTACATATCATCATGAGGTCTTGGTGCAAGCCCGTGTGTGTTTTTAGTGCTTACAGGTATATCAAAGGGGGAGAACAAAATTTGTACCCTAATCTAGTTACATTGCCATTGGCACAACCTTGGGGCCCAGGGTGATTCTGGACGAAGTAGTGTTCATGGATTGGACCCCACGTACCTTGTGTATATAGAGGGCACCCTTAGATAAATCTTACAAGCCTATTTTAAGACCTTTCAACCATCATATCTTGTGATGCATCATTGTTGGGGAGGAGAAGTGCTCACATGTACTTCCATGTGTTGAGATAGAGATAACTTTGGGCAAGGCTTTTCGCTTCCAAAGTAAAGGGTGTATAGGTGGTACATGACCTTGCATTCCCTAGCTATCCAATCATAGGTGGATGGTATTAATGGGACATATGTTGCCATTGAGTCCACAAGATTTGACACACTTACTTGAATAATTAGCCGATAGGCTTTATATGTAAGCATTATAGTGCTTGGAATTGTCTCACGCTGCAAAAAAAATTCATGGCGGAAAATTTTCTAAACTCATTAGTTGTTCTCACACCGTGAGCTGGGAAAATTGTCTCACGTGGGAAGATTTTCTAACGTGTTATTTTTTCCTACCGGCAAAATAAAAAAACTTGCTGCCTCTCGCACTGCCCAGACTTTAATAGCAATGTATTGTAATTTCTATTGGAAAACAAATGTAAATGCATATCTCAATAATTAATTGTAAAAATATGTTGCTTTAAATTTATACTGCCAGCAAATCTTGCTCTACAGTTTTCTACCAACTGCATCCCACTTCCAAACTCCCATTTCCCAAGCTCTATTTAAATAGAGTTCAATTCCCTTATTTTTGTCACAGAAACTGAGAGAAAGCAGTCCAATTCATTGCATTGTAATATGCAGCAACTAGGAGGGGCCGAGAACATTGTGGAATGGGCCAGGCATAATCTTTTAGTTAGCACGTCATGAAGGGGATCTAGTTCTGCTCTCTTAGTTCTCACTTCACAGTTGAGCATAATTCTCTCTTTCCCATTTATCTTCTTTGTTAAAACATTCCCCCTTTCTCTTTTTTTCTTCCTTTTTTTAGGGTTGTTGGGTTGTTCTTTTTTTTGTTCCCATTTGCTCTTTCACTAATGGGCTCTCTTCCCTTTTAACCCTAACTAATTTCTCTTTGTATTACATTTTGTATTGCTTGCCTTACAGGGCTATACCGAGATCCAAACAACAAGAAGATGTGGGATTTTGCAGTGATAAGGAGAGTTTTAGAAGACTAAAAGTGTTATACACACACACACACACACACACTTAGTGTTTGGGTTTTAAGGCCAACTAAAAGTGTTATACACACACACACACACTTAGTGTTTAGGTTTTAAGGCCAATGGCCTCCATGGAGGTCGTAAACCTCACTGTGAGGTGTTGCAGCCCACAGGGGTCGTAGCCCCATGGGCTATGCCCAAGAAGAATAGCATGGGTGGTAGGGATCTAGCCTACTCACCTTTTGCTTGTCATCCTCTGCTCAACAAGCCTGAGTATGTCAATAAATTATTCATGTTTTTTTATAGAATAAAATCATTGTTTCATCTATTAAAGAGAGGATTAATCTTCTACTGACCATGATTGCTCACAGTGTGTTGAGAAATTTTCAAGTGTGGATGGTAGTGTCAGATTTCGCTTGTGATGAAAGCCATACACCTCCTTTGCCTCTTCAAACGATATGAAAAAGAGGGTGATTTAAGTACAAAACAATTATTATAAATTTGGTGAGCTGCATGCCCAAACGGACGACCTCATAACCTCTGGGTATGCCATCTCCTGTTATAGTCCCTAAACAATTACAAAGCTTGCAACTCATCCTAAGCAATTTGTTTTTCATTTCCCTGGCGCATCATAAATAGCTCAAGTAGAAACAAAAGATCTGCTTGATCCAAACAATCACTCCTTCCACCTCCGTACCTAACTCGCCTAAATTGAATTCTTATAAACGATTGATGGACTTAGAAAATCCAGAGTATTTGGTTGAATACAAAAAATAGATGGTAAGAGTGCTATTTTGTGCTGCAATAGAATTGGAGAAGAATAGAACAAGGGGTTATCATGTTGGATTTCTTAGACAAAAAATGAGACGATTGATGCAGTTAGTTAGTATGTTTGTTTTTTAAATAGTGGTGCACTGTTATTGCAGGAGGACGATTCCCATTCCCATTCCCATTTTGTCATCTGAGCTCACTAAAGCTTCATAGAGACCATAATTATAATTCTTCCCAACAGGCATGTAGAGCCTCTTATGTCCATCATCACAAACAAACACCTGGTCTTCAACAACCCTCTTCCTTCCATTACAATTCTCAGACAATCCCATATTTATGCCAGCAAACAAAAGGACAATATTATGCATAAATAGAAATAGAAACAGTCAATACTCAAGAGGATAATACCTAGGAAATCCAATATAATACATGCCAGAGCTCTCCTCTCATAAGAGGTGTCCTGTTGAACAACAAACCTCACCTAAGGACAAAATGGCTTGTCTGGCCGTGGCATTTGGTTTGCATGTATAAACAGGTAACAACTACTACTTTGTCTATGATTCCATTGCTCTTAAATCTCTCTTTGTAGTCTCACCTTGGCATGCTATCATACAAACATTAGAATCAAAGTACATCAGAAAACTAGTAGTAGACAGATGCACAACCTCGTGGATAGGTGCACAACCCTGTGGACATAGCCTACATGCCATCACCTTGATATTTTCCAAATATTAACAGAAAATTTGATACTTTTCTTACTTCTCCCGAGTCTTTTTGTTTTTCTTCAAAGTTTACTAAAGATCACTTTAGATCACTTTGAATTATTTGAGCCCACAACCCTCAGTCAATCAATTTTCTTATCAACCCTCAATCAATCAATTTTCTTATCTAGGAAAAGTTTCTATTTGATGCAAGTATGATATCATATCTGCTGGTCACACTTTTCTTCTCCATGCCATTCACTTCCCCACCCTTCACCCATATAAAAAGATTTCCCTAGGAAATGCCATCAAAATTTGTTGTTTCTATAGCTTGGATCATCATTGTAGAGGTTGATAATAAATTAGTGTGTGAATTATTCTAGACTTACAAAAGAAAGGATAGAATAGATGTATTTAAAGGACAAAACAGATGTATTTATGGTTGGGATTCCCATATGGGTAGCCAAGGTAATAGCCCATTAAGATTTGTTTGATTTCCATATGGAGGAGTTGGCTTATCACCAAACAGAGTGTGGGTAATGATATTCAGTTCCCAAATTTGTCAAATTCTTGCATGAAACTAGATGGGAGTACAATATAGTGGGTGTCATTTAATGGTGTGTGGAATGGAGGTTGACACAAAAATGATGATATAGTTACTATTTTTTTTATTTGTAAGGATGCAGAGCATCATAATATATTATATTAAAATAATTAAACCTTTATATAAAAGGGGGGTCTAAAGATCAGATATTACAAATAAGACCAATAACAAAAATGGCTCACAAATATTCAAGAATTGAACCGAGCCATAAGATAGGGCAAAAAAACTAGTAAAACTATGCCTTACAGATTCATAGCATTAAGGTCACCTACTTTAAATCCATGAAAACCTACTAGTTCATCCTCAACAACATTGACAGAAGCATCATCAGGAACAAAAGGTGCAGGGGGCTGAAAGTGAACTAAAAAAGTCCAAGCATTATATGCATCTTCAATACTTTGCATTCTTCCATTACCAAATTGTCTCTTATGGGCTCGCAGTGAACAGTCAAGAGAGTCACTGTTGTGAGAGCAATATACAACAAAAAATAATCAATGTGATACCATTATTAATGTTTATCGTGAGATCATAGAAATAAGTTTTTAAAGTTACAATAATGCCTTCCAATCAGATTTCAAGTTTAAAACAACAAGAATTATTACCAACAATACCTAAATCCCACACGGTCCTATGAAGAGGAAATATCTTTGATTCAACATGCACTTTAGATCTCCCACCTTGTTGCTCTATAATCTGCCTCTTGCTAAGTCAAAATGGTGGATCTAACTAAGCGTATTAGTTGGTCCTTTTATGATCCATGATAGAAAAATAATTCAAAATTGTCCCTATGAATAAAAACCTAAAAATTAGGATCTCCTTAACCTCCACACCATCCTTACATGATAAAATTTAGACTTTAAGCACCTAAGGTAACTGTATGAAGTCCCTGGTACCCCACATGTGTGGCTCAATTTAATGGAAAATAGGTGTTGAAATTTGGCGTATACATCTATCTTAAGGGCTCTAACAACTAGGAGACAACTTATGAGATCATGACAGGGAAAGGAAGTTTACACAAAAGGATTAGGCTGTCAAGTTTACACTGAACCATAATGCCAAAATCAATCATAAATCACCTCTAACTAAATGCACATCCAAAGGTGGAGGTTGCAAGATTAAAATCTCAATGCTAGTATTTAAACTTCTCCAACAAATTCACCTTGCCTCCACTCAAACTTCAAAGGTTTTGGCACCAAGGACCCTTTTGGGACTTTTAGAGGGTTTAGAGTGTTTAAAGACTTCTTGCAAGGTTATAAACATTCGTGGTGGTCTTTAGGAGCTTAAAAGGGTTCAAACAACCAAGAGAGGGTTTGAGCAACCCTACCTAGGTGGAAATGACTCCTCAACCAAAATTCTAGCCAAGGATAAGTCTTACTTAACCCTACAATCACAATATAAGCTTACTCAAAGGAGTCCTAAAGCAATATGATGATACAAAAGTTGAAACAAAGTGTCATACTTTTGTGACATAAACTTCCTCCTCATGCCTCAATGAGTCAAACCAATGCCAATGACTCAAGGTCCACAATTTTAACAAGGACCTAACTTTGACCAAAGATGATGATCATAAATATATTAAACATGACACGCATTTACCTCTTATGCAATTATGAAATCTATTCTGAGTAAAGGAGGTGTGGCCAATCTTGACATGTACTTACCTCACTCAAGACCTCTTAGGGAGATTGTCAAGACATCCAAGATCAAAATAAGGATATTAAACAAAAAAACTAATGAGAAAGCCCCAAAACTCGAAGAACAACAAATAGATCTGGTGAACTAGATGGTAATATCTAACCATCGAAAGAAAAATCCTATATCCAAAGACCAACCAAGACCAAAGACTAAGATCATGCTCACTGAGTAAACCAAGACACCAAAGGAGATTAAAGACATGATCAAGGACTCAAATCAAAAGAGAGGGTCCTTATTTTGCTTGGGCAAAATGGGACATGGGTGCAAGGCACACCTTGAAACCTAAAAAACCTAGAAATTATGAAAACAAAAAGGATGAGATACCTTGTGGGGATGAAGGTGGACTGTTGGGCTTGACACAATAATGTGGCTTGATTCATCCAAGAGATTAACAAATGCCATGAGTTCCTCTTAAGAATTTTTCTTTGCTAATGCTATACAGACTTGCAACAACTTCCTATATGAAATGAGTTGGTGGGGGATTTGGTGTAGCATTCTTTTCAAGGCGTCTAAGTGAACTAATCTTGACCAGGGAATATTTGCTCAAGCTACAACCATTCACACTCATTTTTATTGAACTTTTTTGTGCAAATGTTATTTATTATGGTAAAGATGTTTTGAAAGGGGCCCCACCCCTTTACAAAAGAACATCGCTCAGGGCCATGAAATGTTCTCGCAACAGATTTTTGTGAAATACCCAAGAATAGAACTATGACTACCTCTATTTAACCAAGTTGTGTCGATCCATGCAATGATATTTCGAAGTGCCCAACCATGACAACATTGCCTTAAACATAGAGGCATTGTGCCAACTACACTATAAACATCACAAGAGTAGTTTTGGAGCAACAGTTGGTATGAATTTATATATTCCACTTTGACTTTGTATTTGCTTTGTAGCATATCTTTTTCAATTGTTGTCATTCCTACGCATGAAAATAGAATATCAATTATAAAGACTATAAAAGGAATGTAATTGTTATGAAAGAAATGAGAAAATTCAATAGCATTTCTTAAAACTTGTTGAATAACATCTAACAAAATATATGATACAATGAATATTTGTATAAATCAAAATACAAATTTCTAGTCAAAGCATGTATAAATTTATTGTTACATAACTAATTATATATTATTAAAAAATTAATTCTTACCTTCAATTTCCTATCGGCATATCCCTTGGACCTCCAACAGGTGCAAGTGCTAGTCTAAGATGATGTTGTGTTTTGGGTGTGTATTCATTTGCATTTACCCAAACTAAATCCAAATCCATTGCAAACATGCACATATGTGTGAAATCTATTGTTTGCAAATTTACCTAAAGTCAAGCTTTAGACCATCTATAGTCACTTTATAATAATAATAATAAATAAATAAAAAACAATCATTAGTTGTTTGACGAATTCAAAGAAATTAAAAACAAGCTTTAGACCATCCATAATCACTTTATAATAATAATAATAATAACTAGCACTTGCACCCATAAGAGGTTCAAGGAATACGCCGATAGGAACAACCCACAAGTTTAGGAAATTTTCCGGCGTTTAGAAAAATTTTCAGCGTGATTTTTTTACGGCGTGAGACAATTCTGAGGACTATAATGCTCACATATAAAAGCTAGCACTTGCACCCATAAGAGGTTCAAGGAATACGCCGATAGGAACAACCGACAAGTTTAGGAAATTTTCCGGCGTTTAGAAAATTTTTCGGCATGATTTTTTTACAGCGTGAGACAATTCCGAGGACTATAATGCTCACATATAAAAGCTAGCACTTTTTTCCATAAGAGGTTCAAGGAATACGCCGATAGGAACAACCGACAAGTTTAGGAAATTTTCCGGCGTTTAGAAATTTTTTCGGCGTGATTTTTTTACGGCGAAGACAATTCCGAGGACTATAATGCTCACATATAAAAGCTAGCACTTGCACCCATAAGAGGTGTTGGTGCCTGCATGAGCAGTCAGTTTTCAAGCATTTGAACATGCAGGCACCTTCCCAAAAAATCCAAAAAAGTTCTAAGTCCTTGGACCTCCTCATCATTTTTCAGCATCAGCATCATATTTTCTTAAGGAGAGGAGGTCATCATCATCATGTTTCCAGACATCACCCTGATGTTGCTTGTGAGGGTCATCATATTTTCTGCTGCATGATCTTTCACCGGGGTGATATTTTAACATCGGGTGATCTTAGTTAAGATCATCCTGATGTTATTTTATCACTTCATGTTGTTTTATCACCCAGTGCTGCTGATGTCATTCTTTTATCGGGGCGATATTTTCCTGTCTGCATCATTTTTTTTTGAAGGGGGGTGATATTCTGAATATCGGGTCATCTTACGAATATCACCCCGATGTTTCAATGGAGCTACAGTGCACCCCGATGTTTCCGTCAGGATGATATTTCAAATATCCGGTTATCTTCCAAATATCATCCTGATGCCGATGTATGAACATGGTGGTGACGTCATCAAGATCTGGGGGGGTCATATTTCTAACACTAGGCATCTTGTGGAGATCCCCCGATATTTATAAATATGACGATGACGTCATCTGAATATGTGGTGGTGCGCGGTATGTAGATATGATGCTGACGTCATCAAGATTTTTGTGGACATGCAGGATGTTCATCGGCAAGACATTTGGTATCGGCTAAGCAGGAGGATCTTCCTTCAATGCATCAGGTTATGCCGATGAAGGTGATTATCATGCGGGTGATATTGCAATATGATGCTGACGTCAGGGTGATATTTTTATCGGGTGATGAGGTCCGAATATGCTTTTCTACAGCGTGATATTTTCTGCGGGGTGATATTTCATATCAGGTGATATGAATTATCGGGGTGAGCTCAGCAGGTGGTTTGCTGACGTCAGGATGATATTTCATGCATCCAGATATCATGCAAGTGGATGATGATGGGGTTTTATGTTGATGTCGTCGGGAGCAAAAGCACCGACATCATATATGCTTACGACTCAGTATATAAAGATATGAGGAGGTCGCCGCGGGGTGCATGTGGGATAATTTGATCATGCATAATTTGAAATATCAGGATGAGGTATTTTGGCGGGAAAGGTCAGCGATGCACAGTATGTTGTTTTTTCCAAGGCCGCGAGTAGGTGGACGTTAATGGCGGATCTTACAGGGTATGGGCGAAGATGTGGATGTATCTGATACCCGACTGAAGATGTAAATCCCCAGGCAGCGGCGCAAGGCTCGAGATCTCTTCCTGTCTCCTCCTCTACTTGCTGCATTCAATGCGATGAGTGCCATTTTCTCAATGTACTGTATCTGGCAAATTTTGAGTTTGCCTGGTGGTTAAGGCTGAGCACCTCCTTGCTGTATAAGAGGGTTGTGTTGCTCATTTGTAGGTTGTTGAAGGCCTAGGGCATTTTTTTTGTGTAAATAACGAAGAACAGGGCATGATCTTGGCTGTTCTATCCTGTTTTGGAGTTTATGTGTTGTAGCATGAGTGTATTTTGCACATATGTTCAATTTCATGTTGATATAAATGAAAAATGCTATATTGCAAGTGTTAATCTGCTTGTCTCCATTTGCTGCATGTCATCCTTCTTTTGAATCTGGTTGCTAAGGGTTTCATAGATTCTAGGGTATAGATATCTATACTGCATGCTTGATCTGTAACTTCCATTCAAGGAGTGGATTAAACTGTTTTAGGTCAATGTATGGAGAAGGTTGTATGTTTGCAGGGATATCTGTAAGTAGAGGCAGTTAGATACCCACTCTTGGGTGATGTTTGTAAGGCAAGCACCAGTCCAACCCCCTAAAACTTGAGTGAAAGTTGCAAACCATCTGTTGTATACGTCTAGTTGACTCCTTGCCCAATGGATAGGCACCAGTCTGCTCCTGGGTCAGTAGTTATGATTCAAAACCCCTTGTCTTGCATCCAGGACATTATGTCCACCCATTTCATCACTTCCACCTGTTAGTTGTAGGAGTAGGATTATGAACCCCCTGCATACTCTCATACCCAACCAGATATATATGTCCAAGAATGTTGCCAACCTTGTGATCTATCATGCAGATCTTGGTCCATACATGAGAGTATTTTGCCTGATGCTATCAAGCTAAATCTTCATATCATTGAGCTAGTCAAGGTTACATCTTGAGTTATAGGGATACCCCCCTTGGTGCGGCAGAACCAGAAGTGAAGGGGAGGCAGCTCACGCAACCTCCCGTATTAGTTCGCTGAATCTGCCTGTGCATTAGAACTAGCAAACCCTAATGCTGATTCAGAAGAAAAACTAACAAGAGGTTCAAGGAATACGCTGATAAGAACAACAACCGACAAGTTTAGGAAATTTTTCGGCGTGGTTTTTTATGGCGTGAGACAATTCCGAGGACTATAATGCTCACATAAAAAAGCCTATCGGCTAATAAAATATGCTCACATATAAAAGCCTATCGGCTAATAAAATAAATAAATAGAATACGATCATTAGTGGTTTGACGAATTCAAAGAAATTAAAAACAATTAAATATCTGAGCAAAAAACTTAGATTGCATTTCACGTCAAAAAAGCTTCTACAAAGAAACGTGTATGCAGCCAATCAGAGTGCAGGGTCAGAAAACAGGCCAATGGAACACAAACACGTGTCACTGGCCAACGGAAGCTATATATGAATGCTATTCTTAATCTCAAAGCCAAATTTTGCCCGCAAATTTTCTGTGCATCTGTTCGATGACAAAATTTCTTCAGATTTTCTGTTATTAATCGTGACGCGGAAGTCCAAACTTCTGTCCATAGACGGAATTTGAAGAAAAAATGGAGAAGGAAATGAGCGGATTTCAGCGCGTTTTATGGTTGCTGTTGTGCGTCGGCGGAATTTTTAGCGCTTACATCTACCAAGGCTTTTTACAGGAGACATTGTAAGTTAAACCCATGTCTATTTTTTTTTTAAGATAATGCAATGTTCAATCTTATAAATCTGTTCATTTATGCAGTCTTCGACCTTTTCTGCATATGCCATGTAATTTATGTTTTTGGAAGAGCTTGCAATTGCATTTGCTTGTTTGAATTTTTGTTTTTGGAGAGGTTAATAGAATGTAATTTAATTTTATTGTTTAATAATTCTTCATTTCTGTGGTAACTTTTCTGTCAAATTCACATCAGATTTGACTGTGGTATTTTACCCATTTTGTTTGATCACGGAGCAACTCATCCCAATGGGTAGAATTTGAAGAATCTAGTAATCGTTTGTGGGACTTGGATCCTCTATGCAAGCAAATCTTGGAGTTGTTTAGTTTTCCATCTCGAGGCCTTTGATGTTGCATGATTTTGTGATACATTGTTTATTGGCGAGTCAGGAGTTTTGGGGCCTGATATTGCCCTCTAGGTTTAATTAAAATCTCTCCCGCCCCTTGATTTTCCTGTAGTTCTTTCAGCGCCTTCATCAAAGAAGAGAATTGTCCCTATGCACTCTTTTCCTGTGTTATTGTTTTTAGCGATGTTTACTGTAAACCCTCTTGCCAGTTATACAGCGGTGAGATTTTCGGTATTTTACTATATTCAGGATTGGGGTGATTTGGTCTCCGATTAGGTGTAATTTCAGATCATTGCCATCACCACCGGAGTGTATCCTCTGCTCGATAGTCACTACACAACTGAGCTCTGAACTCATATGTCCCAACAAATGTGGGTGAGACAGTTAGTGTTTGAGTCCTGAGCCTTACCATGTCAAAACCAACATTGATTGTCAAATAATTGTATGTAGCATTGCATAATTCCTGCACTTGTTCACAATTGGCGTTAATGCTCTTGCTGCACTTGTTTCATTTTCTTTTTATTTTTGGGTTTGATAAGTCTTGGGGGAAGTTATGAGCCACAATTAAGTGTACCCCATATTTGTTAGACCACAGCCTCGCCCATGTCTAATGGGGTTATGAGGCATGGGCCATCTTGTCTTACTGCAGTAAGGGGGATATGAACTTGGTTATCCTCTTATGAGTGCCCCTGTTACCATTACACTATAACCCCTTGGACATAGCTTTAACTTTCAGGAGCTCTTTCTCTTGGTTGGTTTTCCTTCGTCAAACACTGCTTATTTGATATCTTCATGTTGCATGTCTCAGAAAACTTGCTCGTGCTTGTATTGCCTTTTAAGTTGCTACTGCAGCTTTTGGGTCAATTGATGATCTTGGTGACATTAGTTGGGAGTGTTCTGTTATCACCCATCTCCTTTTTTGTGGCTGTCCAAAGGTATGATGCAAATTGGAATTTAAAGAAGTTTTCTATTATTTCTTTCTAAGAATGGTAAAAGTTAGTGGCTTGTCAGGAGCCACCAAGTGGATGATAATATTAAATTAAGGGAAGACCTTGACCAATGGGAAGAGGGAAGTCCTTGACCTGATCACGGGGACAAGCCCTGAAATGGGTTAAGAGTCAGACTGGCTCCAGTTTATGCCCACCTGTAGTTACCTGATTTTTTTTTGCAATATCCGTTGATCTGGCTCACCTCTGAGGCAGCAAAGTTGGAGCGATAGTGATGATCCCCTTCCAAAAATATGAGAGCTGGGGCTGTCTTTGGTCGGCCAAGCAGTTTCCTATCACTCAAATTTCGAGCTATCAATTGAGGGCTTCAAACTCCTTTGGAATTGTGACACCATAGCCATTTCAAGGGATGATGGGAATATTGGTGGTCCATTCCTGGAATAGGAGATACTGTGATGGATAAATGATGAAAGTCATTAACTTTTCTTTTCGCTAACTTCCTAGTAGTGGGAATATGCTTGTAGCTGAAGATTGGAGATTACCCTATGGGCAGAAAAGTAGATACTAAAACTTGATTTTTGAAATTCATGTCATTTTATTTACGTAGCTTGGTTAGTTAACATCTGTTGGGTGTTGGCATTTTGCAAATGTCTTTCCAGATCTAAGGTCTCTTAAACCTAGGTGCCTTAGCAAAAAAGAAAATGAAAAAAAGATGTATGTCATATTCGTAATTTCATAATACTTTTCCAGTTGGCTTGAGTAATTGCAAGATTGACTCTACCCTCCATGGAAACATGCAAACTCAAAATTCTTGAGTTGAAGTTGCATGTTTATGCATCGTATGCACTCATATGAACATAATAGCTTGTTGGATGTGCATTCTATTACAATGCCATTTGCATATTTTATATATGTTTGAATTTGTGCTTTGATTTCTATTGACTCAAATCTAGGTCCAATATAATGGAAACCATTTGAAATTAGAGAATTAAAAGTCTTATACTAGAAACATATATAAACAACAATTAGAGTGCACTGAAAGCATAATTCATGCACAGAGAGAGAGCAATATTGTCAATAATAACTGTAATAAAAATTATAATATATATTAATACATAATTTTACAGCATTGTAAAAGAGTTGTGCATTATTTCAAATGCATAGGGAGACTAAACAGTTGTAATGAGAAGTTCAGAAGTTTGCATGTGCCTATGGAATCTATGTACTTGAATGCCAAGAAGGAAGGGGACTTTGAGGGCAGCCTTGTTCCTCAAGGGATGTAGTTGAATCCCTGTTTGCTGAAGTGAACTGCATAAAGTTCATGTGAGGGTGCAAAGGCCCTGTTGTGCAGCATTAGGAGGTGATTGCACCGTATTCTTCTAACAATCCCCTACATGGGTCCTGGGGGAAGGGTGGAGTGCTTGATTCGTATTTGTCTATCCCTTACAAATGAGTTGCAAATAGTATTGACAGTACAAAAGACAGAACATTTTATGACCAAGATGGTTCCTTTCTGTTTGATACTGATTTGGCAATATCCATGATGAACAGCTGCAGAAAGGTGATCAATAATTTGATACTCATTTGGCAATATCCATAATGAACAGCTGCAGGAATATCCATAAGGTGATCAATCATTCGATATTCATTTGGCCTGTGTTTTGTGATGATGTGGCATAGGGAGCACCATTTGGCATTTTGATAGTGTTGTTGGAATATTTGTTTATACATTCATCAAGAAAAGTTAGGGTAAGCAAGAAAGGAGAGGTGTATAAAACCTCTAGAGTTGAGTTTGCCTAGATCATCTATTGAGGGGATTTGTCATGGAATAAGAAATTTCTTGTTAGTAATTTTTAGATATCTTTCTGATATTTTATCAGTCATGCTTTTCTGAAAATTTTGCTAAATATTTGTCAAATGCAAGACTGCAAGTCATACGTTTATTCTTCATTTTCTTTGAATTGTTGTCAAGTATGAATCATGTGATTTTATTTTAGAGAACAAGAGAGATGAGTGGTCAATCTAAAGCCACAGAGATCAACTGCAAATTCTACTTGGGTTCTGTTCCTCTTTCAATAGTCCCAACTGAGATCCATTTATCTTATTCAAATCCATCATTATAATAGAGCCTAAAAAAGTAAAAATTAAACTAATGGGCAAATTTGAAGATCTCAAACTAGTTAAGAGATGGAAAGAAGTCTCCAGCATCAATCCTTCAGCTACATGCACTCAAAGCCTAGTTCAGAAGCTCACTAACCTTGCTCTCATGAGAAGATTTATTGGAGCTGGGACATCCTTGAAATCCCTAGAAGCCTGGAAAGTTCAAACATGGTTGCCAAACAACTTAAGGAGACATATAATACAACATTTATGGAAGGGGATATTTCATGGATATCCTCACAAACAATAAGGATCAAGGCTGTGTGTCTAAAGGAAGCACTTTGGCTTATATGCTCAAGCGGCCTTTTTTCTAGACAAGGGGAGTATGACTTTTCAACCTGTTCCTGATTACTTGTATGGGTTTTGTCACTTGTGATTTCTTAAGCCCTGGAAATAAAGACTTGTAAATGTTAAGATTTTATATTAGAAATTCCATTCCTCAATGAATTTAATCAAGCACTACTTTTATGGTTTTGGTCTTGAGAAAGGTCAGTAATCCTTAGTATTTTTGTTTCAACAGGTCGACTAAGCGTTTTGGTCCTGATGGGAAAAGATTTGAGCACCTAGCATTTTTGAACTTTGCACAGAATGTTGTCTGCTTAATTTGGTCGTATTTAAGTAAGTCTTGCATTCTGCATGAATTATGCAAGCTTTCTTTTCAAAAATTGCTTGTAAATTATGTATACATGCTTGTGTTACATTAAAGATAGGGATATTGATTGAGGAAGGCACTAATAAGAATGTTATTTTGCGGATCTATTTCCTTGAGAACAGTGATAAATCTCTGGTCCACAAAAAACAGTGACAGAGCTCCATTGTTGAAATATTGGAGCCCCTGCATCTCTAACACTATTGGACCTGCATTGGGTCTTCAAGCATTGAAATACATCAGCTACCCTGCCCAGGTATGTAAGAGTTCTTGAGTTTTTAATATTGGTCATAGTTGATTTTGTCCTTTTAGAGCTATCAGCTATCATTTGTGTCACGTTAGAAATGAAGTCTTATGCATCTTCCTGGGCAAGCCAGTTTTAATTCTGACATTTCACGTCTCTCTGCTGGATGCATTATCAGGGAGTAGCTTGAAGCTACACAGGAAGATCTAGAAGGCTTACTATTATACACTATGAACAATCTAACCACAAAACCAAAATGAGAGTTTGTTTAGTTTCACCTGAAAGATTCGTCCTTAAAGTTGGATATCAATTAAATCGTTTCTCATTCATGATTTTGATATCAAATATCTTTAACTTGGGACCACTTACAGTAATCATTTGTTTTTGTGTTTGACTTGTCACATTTAAAAGGTTAATAATAAGAATTGGTGAATCAAGAGAAAGGTTCACATGCTGACATAAACAAATAAGAAATGTTTGAGCCCAAAGAACTCGCACTATCCATGCGACAAATAATTATTTTAAGCAGTGCGTTAAGACTCAGCAAGTACTCACGGATCCAAGTCTGAGTTAGGCTCAGGGAGTCTATGTCCTCAAATTGCAGAATGAGCAAGTCTGACAGCCGATACTTGCGATTGACTGTCAGACTTGGCTGAGTCTGGAAAATTCAGAAAATCAACTTGAAATTTTCAAAAAAAGCCCATTAAAATACATTTTTTCATTATTATATTTTTTTTAATTCCTGAGTTTTGTAAGGATTTTCCGACAAGTCCAAATTAAAAAACAGCTTGCCAAGTTTTTGTCAAGTTCAAACCTTGACACTATGATTTCAAGCTCAGTACACTGCAACAATGCATTAAAGACTGCAAAGTTTAGCTGGGAATCAGAGCATCAACTCCAACAATAAAATTTTCAATTTTCCACCTGCAGTTATTCAGATGCTTATGTATGAGTAATAACTGTTAAATTGATGACAATTGACAGTTCAATTTAAGTAAGGTAGTGGGAAGGGGTCGAATAGTACTAAACCCTTTGAGAATTTGTTGAAATGGTAATCTGTTGCAGTCTGCAGGCAATGGGACGGTTGGGAGATTATGGAGGTTTGTATCCCCAAAAGGGGTTTGTAATTTGTAGGGTAGGTTTCCATTGCCCTCCTTATCTCTTGTATATTTGTTGTCTCCGGGTTCCACAAGCCAGAAATGATAAGAAAAGTTTTCTGAGTTACAAAGTGAGCTCCACCAACTATCTCGGAGAGAACGGACATTGCAAATTGCAGCTTTATGGCAGGTGATGATCATATAGGGTCCTTCCCATAAAGTGCCTGTTGGAAACAACCATCACTTAACCATAGTCTTAAGTAGGTTTCCTTGCACACTAAGCACAAGCAACAATATCTGATTCCCATATGTGTATGCATGGAAAGACAGGGTTTGGTAACAAATCTAGAAGTGGCATGAATAAGTTGAGACATCTTGCATCCTTCAAGCATCTTTAATATAGTAAGCTTCTTCTGAGAACCCTGAAATGTCAAATTACTGAATCTTTTCCTACTGCAAGAAGTGTCTGGTGTTTTAGTCTTTCAAAAAGGACAGAAACAAGGTGACAAGCTCAAATTGTGCCATCACTAATTATGAACTGCGGATCTATTCTGATATACACCAAGGCAATGCAATATATAACAACTTGAAAAGAAATTCTTCTATCTTCAAACAAGCGGAGAAGTGCAGAAAGAGAAATAACTAAACACAAATTGCTCTAAACAAAATACATAAGAAAGAAAAACCTACCTAAGAGGTTGGTGCCTCCTTAAGCGATACTGGTAAAGATACACTCCTTCCAGCAACCTAATCAGGTGGGTGCCTTTTGGGAGGAAGTTTTATTCATCTTCTCTACGAATGAAAGTAGGTTGTAGAGGTTTATCAACAAACCCAACAACCATTTTTTTTGTGCGATTGTTCTGATTTTTAATTTGAAAATTTCATTAAATTTTTTTCAAAACTGCAAATATCCCTTCTTCCATTTTGTCAAAACCACCACTTGCAAACAAAATGTTAAGAACCAAGTACCTAATATATAGAAGTATTACAAGATATTAACATAAATCACGTTCACACAAGATGTATGACGAGCCAATGTGCCTTAATCTTTATTATGCTTGAACTAGAAATAGAGTTACCCTTGAGGTAGGTGTTGCACAAAGTATTCCTTAAGGAGTCAACCACTTCAAAATATATTCCATCATGAGAGCCAAACTTGCTTCCCTATTCTACTTTATCATTTAATAGAAATTATCCACAATCTATTATCCATAATATGTGTTATGTGCAACACAAGTCGGCTACTCAGTAACCATCATAATAATATCATGTTCCTAGGTGTATAGCATTCCACCCGATTATATCCCAATATTCACAGCCTAGCATCTTTTTATACTAGTACTTCTCTATTGTAACTTGATATATTTTCCAGTTCCATTTACCTACTTTGGTCATTTGTGTACATTAATATACTTTCTTTCTCTCCCTCTCCTTGCTTATACGCCACTTGCTTCTCCCTCTTCTGATTGATCTTTTTAGTGGTTCATTTCATTGTAGCTGTCATAGACAATTTAATTGTTTCAAAAATGTCTGTTAAATGCCAAAGAAAATTCTGAGAATAATCTTTGAGCAATATCATTGTTTGCATTACTTTCAATACCAATAATCAGTATTAAGAGAGATTTCAAACTCACTATCCTGATGGATTTCTCCATGGTTTGAATGCTGTTATGATGTTGCAGGTTCTGGCCAAATCCTCAAAAATGATTCCAGGTATGCTTTTATTTACCTTGCAGGTTTTGCTGGAGTTTTTCCTTGTTGGAAGTATGCAAATTTGATGAGATTGTCAAAAGAACAATAATATATTGCAAAATTGATGAGATTGTGAAAAGAACAATAATATATTAATAGATAATTACGGTTCTTTGCATTGTGGATGAGTTCTCTGGATCAATAAGTAAAGTTCATCTGCCAGCAAAACGTATGGTATATTAGTCAGGAAACAGTCTGTATGGTTGTTTTTCTGATTAATATTTTTTTCCTCAAATAAACAAGTATGCGAGCAGTTATATTCTTTAAAGAATTAGCAAATGACTAACCAAAGAACTGGTTTGCATGTCAGTGATGCTGGTAGGAGCACTATTTTATGGCATCAAGTATACTTTACCAGAATACGTTTGCACCTTTCTTGTTGCTAGTGGTGTATCTCTGTTTGCTCTGTCCAAGGTATTATAAATTTTGAATTTTCAAACAGTTGTATGTTGTTTGCTTGCACCCACTCTCAAACATGTACTGAGAGGACTGCCTTGTTGCAGACTAGTTCAAAGGTATCAAGTAAGCTTGCACACCCAAACGCACCATGGGGTTATGGGTTATGTCTTGTCAATCTCTTCTTGGACGGATACACAAATTCCACTCAGGATAACATTAAGAAAAGGTGATCCTCTTCCTATGTTCATTACATGGTATAAGTGAAATTACTTTACGAGTGAAAAAAGCCCTTAAAATTCTGAATTTCATGTTTGTTTACAGGTATCCCAAAACTAGTGGATGGGACATCATGCTAGGGATGAATTTTTGGGGTTCTATCTACTCCTTCATATACATGTTTTTAATACCAGGTGGTGGTGGTTTCGAGGCAATGCAGTTTTGCAAGCAACATCCTGAAGCTGCATGGGACATTTTGTGGTTCTGTGTTTGTGGGGCAATCGGACAAAATTTCATTTTTACAACTATAAGTCTCTTTGGGTCTTTGGCAAATACCACCATAACCACTGTACGCAAGTTTTTTAGCATTCTTGTCTCATCATTGTTTAGTGGCAACCCACTCTCAGATAGACAATGGGTCAGTGTATTCATGGTATTCGGTGGTTTGGCATATCAAATCTACTTGAAATGGAAGCGGACACATCCTAAAGCTAAATCAATCTAGGGAAAAATTGAGGTTGACTAACTATAGAGTGGAGGCGGAATATCTTCTTTCCATGGTTTTTTAAGGCCAAAAATGGCTTTAGGTTCCTCAGATCAGAATTACTCAGCTGAAATTTTTGTCTTGAAAGCATATCTAACGGAAGATACTTTTCATAGATGTAACACTAAGGAATAGTTGGCTATTTTCCCCCTGCCGTGGGTTTATTATGCATTGGGTTTATAGCTGCTTTGATTGGAAGAAAGACTTATTTTGTCACGTGATTCCTTTCAAAACTGTTGAACTAAGATTTATTCAGTGTTAAATAAGGCAGAGCATTGACAGTGTTGAATTGAAACACACCTCAACAATTTACTAAGCCGTTCTACAGTTGAGCTGCCGATAGAATTTTTAGCAATTGATCCTACGTTGAGCCACAAGATAAATATCTCACCATCTCGAGGCATTATGATAGTGTACTTTCTATATCACTAATATGTATCAAATGAGAATGAGACGAGGATGGACTACTCCAAATATAAAATGGAAAGGTAGGATTGAAATTTTCATGAGCCCACTGTCTCTGTATTAGGAAGTGGTGAGACTCAAAGCCTTATGGATAAAGCATTTTATGGTTTTTCAAAGGGGACTGCCTTTAAGTTTGATAAATATAGTTGGACAATAATTCAAAATTCTATCTAAAATTTAGACACTACTATTTAGAAAAAAAATTTGATCTTTGTCAATGGTAGTGGAGTTCATCTTACAGGAAAGCTCAACAAGAATTGCTAATCTCTCCCTTAAAAAAATAGAAGAGAGACTTTATAGGGCTTTGAATAAGAGGCCTCATTATGGTTGGTTTTTTTAAGGAAAATCTTATTCATAAAATCGAATGTTTTAAGTGGTGGGTAAAATTTTAGTGGGCATGTGAATCCTCGTGCATTTCAAGTCTAAATCTTTACTTGTTGTATAAGATTATCTTTCAAGGTTTATCACAAGTTCACATAATTTTGTCTTCCATTTCATAAAATTCTTTATAGATTTTATCTTTGACCATGTCAATTTAATCTCTATTTCCTCTTAAAGCCAAGAAAGAGAGCATGAAGTTTAGATTATTTTCCGTGCAAACGTATAATTTCTAAATATGGATAGTATACTTTAGATCTTAATGTTTGACTATAGACAATAGTTATTATATTTGTAAAAGGAAATGTGCTATTTAGGTCGGTTAATTAATTAATGCTGTATAGTTGGGTAAATATTAGAGTAATGATTGTTAGGTATTTATTTGTGGAAACTATGATTATGAATAAGTTTGATGAAGAAAAGTTTATTTATTTGTGGAAACTATGATTATGAATAAGTTTGATGTAGTGTAGAAATAGATGTTCTTTGTTTGACATTCATTTTGGGATTTGTACAATCTTTGAATTAGTCATGGGTCAAATTAGCACTCTATGTGATCAATCTTGCCCATCAGAGAAATGATTTGATGTGTTTAAGTGATCTAAGATCTGCTAACATGATCTTAATAGCTAGACTCCTATGTCTTGTATTGCCCAAAACTTATGTGTGCTCTAGCATAAACATTGGTAGTATTTACAAATACCTTGGGAATATTTTTGAATTGTAAGGGTTCATGTTCTCCTTAGCCAACTCCATGTTTTATCGGCTTTACATCTTGAGGTGATTACTGATAGTCAATAATTGGGCATGTAGGTGTCCTAGATAAGTGTGACACAGATTAGGTTCTTTTTAGTGCTCTAAACAAAGTGTTCCTAGAATGACTCCTTAATGTGCTTAGGATTTTTGGATAGGATTTAGATAAAAATTAATAGTTCTTTTTAGTGCTCTAAACAAAGTGTTCCTAGAATGACTCTCCTTAAAGTGCTTAGGATTTTTGGATAGGATTTAGATAAAAATTAATACACATCGGATACCCTTAAATACTAAGACATAACAATTAATCATGCATACATAGTACTTCAATACGTGATTAACAACATTGTTTATTTGCATGGTAACAATACATGGTGTCACTCTTATCTCCTTCGCAAAGTCTAGCCCCTAATTCAAACGTTTCTCTATCGCTTGGTGTGTTCGATGGTGCTTGTGTGGGTTTGGGGGTTGTGTTCCCTTAGTTGTGGCATTTGCAAACAAGGTTTTTGCAGTGTCTTCTCTTCTTGAGGTTGTTTTTCCCCGCTCCTTGGCGATGACTCTTTTTTGCCTACCCTTTGCACACTTTTTGGTGGTGGTGACTTGGTCTCTAGGGCCAGTAATGGCGACATTGTTGGTGGTGTGATGTTTGGTGCTTCCCTTGGTTCAATTAACAATTATGCTCCTACAAAGGGCTTGGCCTGTGGCTCCCCTTCATCTTATGCGGCCATTGCTAGGATGGGGGATCCATCTCACCCTCCATGTAACAAAATTTGGCCCATCCCCTACTCTCAATCCTTCCTTGTCATATTGTGTGGATAGGATGCGATTGGCAATGGCCATTTTTATGCTTCCAATGGCTTGGCTTGTAGATTTACAAGTTTGTGGCCCTCTCTTCCTGACTTGCACATGTGGGTTTTGGAATCTTGGTGACCTCTATTCCTAAAAGCCATGGAAATAGTATGTATTTTTGTCTATTTTATCATGCCAATTTTACTTCTAATATTGTTATGCGCACATGATCTCTTATCTTGTTTTCATAGGTCAAGATGTGAGACATCAAGCTAAAGGTAAGTATGGCTGACAACCCACACCACATTTTGGGATGTCACACCCACCAAGAATTATGGAATTACTTTCTAAGGGGGTGATATATAAGCTCTCAAAATTGAATATGCCTAGATGACAAGCCTAGTGATGACTAAAGAAAATAAGCCTACATAGCATAAAATGTAAAACAATGATGTTTAACCAATGCCTCTAGTTGTGTTTCAACCTCCTAGTGCTTATTTTGTGTGCCTCTTGATTGCATTTTTCATCTTATAAGTGTTCATGTGTTCATTTTGTGTAGAAATCATGTTTTCTACCCCTAGTTATGAGTTTGTCGGTTGACGTTAGTGATGAACACTTGTTCATCATGACAAACTTTTTACTATGAAAGAGGTGAATTCATTCAAAGTGGTGAACTATCTATATGTATGATTTAATCCAAAACCATGAATTTCCCTCCAATTCTTGGCTAAGGCCTACTCAATTTAGATCCACCAATCACTTTTTTTACTCCAATCAATCGAGATTTCTTTAAGTAATCCTTTTTAGTCTCTTTATGGGTCTAGATTTTAAAGAATACATTGACATTCCACTAGGAAGTTCCATTATTTGAGACCAATTTTAATTGTAACCGCTATTAGCTTTTATTTAGCCATTTCTAGTTGTTATCCTTGTATCCCTATCTAGTTTCAAAATCCCTCACTACCTTGACATGGAGACTAATCCATTGGTCAAAGATAATGGAAGAAGGAAGATATAACTACGTTATCTTAGAATTTGAGGACACCATTACTAACTACATTCAAACTTTCTTTACATCTGAAGCAACACTAGCTCCAAGTGTGAAAATTTTAGTTTATTAGATTTGGTTTCCTTTTATTCTAGACTAGGAATTGTTTGTAAATAATAGTTCTATATAGCTTAGATTTTATTTGTTAATTTAGGAATTATTATAATAGAGAGGTTAGATTTTGTTTATTTACTTCTTGCTATTACATTAATAAGCTCTTTATTCAACCTCTAGGAAAAGTCTCTTGGGAAAGCTAAACTTCTCTAGAAAAAATCATAGAAAGAAACATAAGAAGTTTAGCTTTCCTAAGAGACTTTTCCTAGATAGTGTCTTTCTTGGGAACCATCTAATAAATTAGAGTTAAGCTCTAAGGAAGCACTGGGTTACTCTCAATGGATCTAGCTACCCTCAATTAAATCAATAGAAACCTTCAAATTAATCAAAAGAGCTTCAAATTTTCAATTTGAATATTATGCCATTTATATTTAAAGATGGAATTTAATTCCTAGAAATATATTCTATGTGCTTGCAAAAGATTGTATTCAAAAGATTCTTTATTTGTTTTATTGCTTCTATTAGAACTAGAAAGAAGACTCTTATTTCTTCTATTTTGCCTTACTACTCTTGTTATTTTCTAGAAAAGAAAAAAAGATTTACTTTCTAGAAAGATTTAGTTAGGTGCAATTATTTAATTAATATCATCTAGTTATTCAATTATACTAGATTAACTAGAGCAATATAATTAATTTAATATACTTATTTAATTTTTTATTGTTAATTAAGTTATTTAGTTATCTCATTCATTTATTAAATATTAAAACAAAACAAGTTGATTTAGTTTCATTTGATATTTTAATTAGATCAATTCATTTAGTTAGATTAATGTATTCGTTGTACCTAAAACACAAAAAAAGAACAAAAATAATAGAAAATCAAGAAAACAACTACAAATAAGTCATTTAAATCAATCATCAAAATTTAAACAATTCAACCAATGCCCCTGATAATTTAAGAACAGGCCATTCAAATGCTCATTCAAATAAACTAACATGTTTAGACACCCAATGAAATAATTTGATTTAAATCTCATGTGTCCTAGGTTATGACTTAATTAGTTAGAAAGATATTGGGAGAATTTTTTCTTGTTTCCCTTGCTCTTCTCCTTGAACAATTAGTTGTTATAACATCTTGCCCATTTGCAAACATTGCTTTCCAAGGAATTCTGAGAACTCTATGGCCTATGTAAGCAATGCCTTTGATGTCCATTATTCACTTATTGCTACCCTAAGAAGAAACAACTCAAATAAACAACCAAATCACCCTTCCATTTGACCAACTTTTGCCACATCAATGACAATAAACATCAAACCATCATATCAATGTCAACATTCTTGTTTATAACCATTAAATGTTATATAAAACAACTCTTGTAAAGATACCTAAGACAGTGAATGAGATGCCTTTGGCATACACTTGATAGATTTTTTCACCTTTTAACAAGGTTTTCTCTAGGGCAAATTTCATGTCTTTGTGTTCTTTTTTATGTGTGTGATCTTTTATTTTTCATGATTCCACTATTAGGATTAGGTGTGTCATTCACCTTGCAAACCCTAAGTCTTGTAAATTATAGCTAATTATGTAGATGATAAATAGTATGATCTCCAAACTTCACGGGGTCGACAAAATGGAATGCCCATGCAAGGGTGGGGACATTATTTTTTATTTACTCTGGGATACTTGGAATATTGTGTAAGAAGGCATTGAATAGGGAGGTACATTGAAAAAGTCAAAATTCAGAGTTATAAAGCATTTTCCCAAATTGGTGGTTATGACACAAATAATTAAGCCCTCATGGAGTGCCTAGATTTGGGGAAGTGGTCAATTTGACAATTATGACATGTTGGTGTGAACGAGATATATTACCTAATTGGTTCCACATTAGGTCCTATTCACACTTGTCTAGTTAAGTTTACTTAGGGCATACTTAGGGAACATTAAGGATAGTTATCTATTTGTGTCTCAAGTCATTAGATTAAGACACTTGTCATAATCTTTGTTGTCCCGTGTTTCACCTTGGCCTATATAACCAAGGGCTTGTCATTGTAATTTCATATTGTTGTACATATTATGTGTATTTGCATCCTTTGATAGAATAGAATTATTCTTTCATGTTAGGTCTCTCTTGTGCTTTCATTGAAGCTCCTAGATCTTGGGTGGCTACCTTCATAACCAAATCTTGCATGGTATAGAGCATTCTATACTAACTTTTACATGGTATTAGAGTTTGTAGGATTGCTTTATGTTAGTCTTTTGAGATATGTAGGTTACAAATCTTGGTTGATCTTGAAAATTTGAGTATGCTCTTCTCTTGCATCAAATGATGACCTAGAGAATTAGAAAAACTTGATAGAAATACCAGATTTGGGAGGGTTTCTTCTTTGTGGCTTTGTATTGTAGGTTCATTTTGGAGCATGTTAG
The DNA here is from genome assembly GCA_027924645.1 of Cunninghamia lanceolata. Classification (NCBI taxonomy): domain Eukaryota; kingdom Viridiplantae; phylum Streptophyta; class Pinopsida; order Cupressales; family Cupressaceae; genus Cunninghamia; species Cunninghamia lanceolata. The sequence continues at coordinate 11,696,913 of BSBN01000108.1, forward strand.
TGCAAATCTAAGCTCACCATTGAGTTCAAGGTGTCCAAGTAAGTCAATTTAGCCTTTTGATTTGTCCAAATTAGACATTGAAGGCAAGATCTACAAGGGTTTGAAGTTGGGAGGTGGTTGCTAGATTTAGGAGGTAGCTACATTTTTGGAGCATTTTGGGTCAAATACGACCCTTCCATCACATCCAGAAGACCCAATAACCTAAGGATCGACTGCAATTCATCAAAATCAGACACTTTTTCCCCAATCCATCAAAACGAATCTCCCCTCCTTGGCCATGCAGTTCTCTACACAGAATTTTCCTCAGAATATTTTTTTAGTAGGATAAATACTCTACTTGTGCTATGTAGGTGCTATTTGTATGGATAAAAAATTAAAAATTGTGTTTTTATTTAATTTTTTCAAAGTTTAATTTTAAAAAATTATGCGGGTTATATTGCAGGTTACTGTTGATGTATGTAGTTTGTAGGTATCTAGAGGGAGTAGGCCATGCCATGTGGTGCTACTAGAGACCCACCCCTGCACAACACAAAGGTAGGCACTGCTGACAATTTAAACCGATGGTGTTTAACATACGCCTCCTCCTTTACTAGTGGCAGAGTAATTGGGAATATTCCCCATTCCTATCCTAAAATAACCCTCAAAACTGCCCTCAAACCATGGATTTTCCATTAGGTAGTTTCTTGCCATTACATAAGCAATTTGACCTTCAAACAATAGTATTGACATTTCGAGCGATTTTCTAAAAAAATGAAGGGTGATTTTTTGTATCTCAAAAGCATATTCTAATGAATAAGTGAATATTCTATCGCTACATATATGCTAATGTTAGCATGATGTTAGGGTGATGTCAGCATCTTCCTCTCCCCAACCAAGCCCCCTTCACTATTGACATTTTGTTTTTGGCACTCAAACTTTAGAGGCCTCATTCTCAGTCATATGGGCTCCTTTTTGTGAGTAATTTTTTATTTGGGGAAGAATTTTGTAGGCTTCATAGTGATGAAATTAGTTTTTTATTTTGGTCTTTTATATTTTTTTAGAAATTATAGATTGTCATTTTGGGAACTTCCAGGGCTCCATTTGGGCTCATATGATAATATTTTTGGGTGCAATTTTTTTGACCGTGCATAATTTTTCATGTACTTCTCATTGGTGCAATTTGATCTATCTAATTTTGTAGCAAAATTGTACTTTCATATGTGTGTCCTAATTTGCATTTGCAATGTACCAAGATCAAGACCACTTTGCTTTCTTGGCTAGTGGTAGCTATAATTTCACTAAGTATAAAGTGCCAAGTTCATAATTTGTTGGGAGGTTCTTTGATTGAGTAATTTGGGGGGGAGTGTTGTGTGGTTGTGTTCATCTTCTCTATGAGTTCTCATTTGTGCTCTTATAATGTTTTCCATGGGTTATCCTAAGTCCCCTCTTTTGACTCCATATAACTATACAACATAGAAATCTAATTCATGGAATGCCTTGATGAGTAAGGGGTATGCACCCTAAATCATAAATCCTAAACCTTAACTACAAGATGCTAAAGAAAGGATGGAATGGCTCATTAACAATACTAAGGCACTTGGATATCTAGGTACATTTGTTTCACTTTACCTTCTTTATCATATTTGTAATGAACACCTATCTACTAACTTAAACAAATCTTAACTAGATTTGAAATATAAACACTACAAAAAAATTTAAATGATTACATCAATGCACCATTATATCATCTCACAATATCAAAATTGAGAAAGAATTATTCCAATTACACATTGAATAATCAACAAATAATAGTATTACATTCATAAAACACTTATTACAAATTGCAACATCATCTTGATGCTATGAAGTACAATTATACAAGTAGTCATTATTACAATAATATAAATGGAATACAATATGAATATGACTAAGTCAACAAATCTCTATGTGTATAATACCAATTCTTTGGCATAATCAGGTGCAAGAGGGAGAGTATCACCTGAGTGCTTTACCTCCAACCACAAATCGACAGTCCCCCGCACACCTTCCACCTGGAAGTTTCCCTACCCTTCACAAGGGAAGTGGATTAAGAAATCAACGAGATCCAACATGCCTTTAAAGAACTAGTGTTGTGTCTATTACAAATAATCTGTTATACAACTCTAGATCCTTCTAGCTAAGTATAACATAATACTGACTGTTATGTAATACTAATGAGACATTTGAACCGATAATGAAAGCAATGATTTTGCATTACTTTGGCCAAAGATTCTAGAAATCAAACACATTCCCAACGGATATGTGTGTCGTATGTTCACACATCTCTATCTCAAATTGGTAACACATTCTGTCATAACATATATGAGTGATCACAAGTGTATATACTAACACAATTATACAAACTTAATCAAATAATGAACCTATTCTTGAATTGGCTAGGTGAATAAAGTTTAACTCCAACTACATTTCCAACCAGTCAAGTTTAGAATAGAGATCGAACATATATTTTAGCTTTATCGTTATACTACTATGCAAATCTGCATTCTTAGCTTCATAATCAAAAGATAGTCTCATCTTATAAATTTAATCAATTATATACAAAAGAAACTATCTCCATAGGAATAGTGATAATTCTAAGTTACTTATTCTCTGTTGCTCCTAACTCTAAGCAGAAATAACTCCCGTGCAATAAAAATCATATTTTATCATTATGGATCAGAATTAAACATAATATGTTCTTAAATAATATAAGAACTAGAACTCATAATTCCCTTCTGTTCTATCTGAATTGGTTCCTGTTAGCGCCTGAATTGACTGGCAGTTTTTTGAGCAATTCTCATGCAGGCGCTCTCCCTAAGTATCCAAAAAATGCTCCAAGTGTTGGACCTCCTCAGTATTTTTCAGCTGCATCATCATATTTTCTTGAGGAGGAGGTCATCATCATCATGTTTGTTTCGATGAAGGTCGGCATCATCATGTTCTTCGTCGACCGGTTTCTCATCGTCATCATCATTTTTCAACTATCGGGTGATGTTTGGATATCATCCTGATGATACTGGTAAGCTACAGTGCGCCCTCAGTTGCTTGCGAGGGTGATTTTTCAAAGTATCCGGTGATCTTCATTTTATCACCTTGCCCAAACATGATGATGATGTTGCCTTGATATCCTGAGGGGGTATTCTCTAAGTGGTTCGACCTAACTTGTTTTTACCTAAGGATCGTCATCATCATGATATTTCCAGTTATCATCCTGCTGCTTGAGGAGGTCATCATATTATCTGCATCATGATATCTCGCCGGGGTGATATCTTTATCATCGGGTGATCTTGGTTATGATCATCCTGATGATGTTGAAGAGTTCTAAGTGTGACCCGATATTCACTGGGGTCATCATATTTTGAACGTCAGGATGATCTTAGGCAATATCATCCTGATGATGTTGTATCACTTCTTGTTCGCTGTTTTGTCATCCTGATGATGCTGACGTCATCCGTACATCAGGGTGATATCTATTTCTCTGCCTATCTGCATCATGATATTCCGAAGGAGGGGGTGATATTTTCATATCACTCGAGTGTGTTTGTTCCAGCATCATGATGATGCTGATATCAAGGAGATATCCGCCTGCTGGCTTCGCGCATTATCTACTGGGGGTGATCTTTTCAAGCAGCATCATCATATTCAGTTATCGCCCCGATCTTACAGAGGAGCTACAGTGCAACCTGATATTTGAACATCAGGAGGATATTTCCAAATATCCGGTTGTCTTCCGAATATCATGATGATGTTAATATGATGATGACGTCATCAAGGTCCCGCGGGGGTCATATTTCTAACACTGATCATCTTGAAGAGACCTCCTGATATTTGCAAACATGATGATGACGTCATCCGGATATGAGGAGGTGCGCAGTAGGCAGATATGATGATGACGTCAGCAGGATATGATGATGACGTCATCAGGATGTTCATCGGCCAGACTTTTGGTATAAGCTCAGCAGGAGGATGTTCCTCCGATGGATCAGGTTGTGCCGATTATCATGCAGGTTATATTTCAAATATCATGATGACGTCAGGGTGATATTTCGAACAACAGGATATCATGCTGCTGAAGGATGATGATGATGAGGTTATATACTAGTGTCGTCAGGAGCAAAAGCACCGACATGATATATGCTCATGACCTAGTATATAAAGTGTTATTGAGGTCATCGCGGGGTGCATGTGGGATATTGTTATCCTGCATTTTCAAACATCATGATGATGAATCTCGGCGGGAAATGCTTGCGATAGTCTGTATGATGTTCTTCCCAAGGCCGCGGGTTGGTGCGCCATTAATGGCGATTGTTGCAGAGGTATGGGCGATGGCGTGGGTCGATCTTGTACCCGACTGAAGGTGTCAATCAGCGGATGATGGCGCAGGGCTCGAGAAATCTTCCTGTCTCCTCCCCTACCTGCTGCATTCAAGTTTGGGTGCCAATCTGGTTGTGTTTGAGCGCCATTTCCATGATACTGTGTATCTGGTGAGATTTTTGGTCAACATTGTAATTAATTGCTGAACACCTACCTGGCTGTTATAAGCAGGTTGTGTTGTTCATTCGTGGTTGTTGAAAGTTGATGATTTTTGGCTCTGTAATGCATAACCAGCTGATCTGGTTGCTCTGTACAGCTTGATCTTGTGAGTTTATGTATCTCCTGTTGTAGGACTTGGCATGAATCCACTGGTTTCATTGGTTGATCTTATATGAGTAATGCTATCTTAGCATGTGTTGTGTTAATTCTGTCTCCAGTATTGCATGTATTCTTCTTCTAGATCTGGATATTTGTGTGATGTTTAGATTCTAGAGCACAGAATTCCTATGTTGAATGTCTGATCTTTTAACCTCTGCTCAAGGGGCAGATTAAACTGTTTTCAGGTTGAACATTGGGAAGGGTATACTGCAGTAGGGATGCCATAAGTAGAGATAGCTCAACACTCTATATTGGGAGATATCTGTAGGGCAGATATCATGTGTATCCCCCTGAAATCCAGTTTTAGCTATTTATGCTGATCATTCACAGGTGTATGTCTACCGACTCCAAGCCCTGGATAGGCACCAATCATGCTGTGTTCTTGTGTTATACACCATGTCCAGCTTTGCATCCAAAATTCAAACTAAAACATTTCATACCTCCACTTGTTAGTTGTAGGAGTAGTATTAGGAACCCCCTGCATGCTCTCATACCCAACCAGACATCATGTCCAAGAATGTTGCCAGCCTTGTGATCTATCATGCAGACCTTGGTCCATACATGAGAGTATTCTGCCTGTTGTCGTCAAGTTAGATCTTTCTATCTTTGAGCTAGTCAAGGTTACATCTTGAGTTATAGGGATACCCCCCTTGGTGCGGCAGAACCAGAAGTGAAGGGGAGGAGCTCACGCAACCTCCTGTATTCAGTTGGCCTGAATCTGCCTATGCATTAGAAGTGGCAAACCCTAATGCTGATTCAGAAGAAATGTCAACAGTTCCAACATATATTGAACAGGAAATAATCCTTAGAATCTGTTAATGAAGATATATTTAAAAATGCATATATGTAATAATGCATATATTCATTTATAAATATACTCAAGTACAAAACATGTTGCCTACATTTACTATATTGTACCTTGTCACATTTCAGGGTTAACAACAATATAAACACAATGGTTTATCAGTCCAATCACCAGGTCCTTCATATACAAAGTAATAACTTTTCATATTTAAAACCATAAAGCCTTTACAGCCGAAGTATACACTCCTAACACGACTTATTACATAATATGTGATTTCTCTCATATTGTACTAGTATTATTATAGAGAAACCCTTTGTCATAGTCAATTATCAAAGAAAAGATTAAACTTTACAAATAATACATGACATCTGTGAATACTCTTATCATAATCGTCACATAAAAGATATCCAATCTTTGTTATATAAAATTGATATAACTGTGTAATCAATAACACATTTGACCTGCAGAGATACAACCATACTCTATTAAATATAACTTAATATACTATGTATGCAATAACACTTTCAACATATAGAGGTATATCCATACTCTGCTACCAATAAAATTAATATACTATGCATGCAATAACTCTTCAACATATAGAGGTATATCCATACTCTGCTAATATAACAATATAAAATTGTGTATGAAATATTACATTTGACATACAAAGATATTCATTCCTATCAAATGTAGCAATACTACACTATGTATGTAATATCAAAATTGACACATAGAGATACTCATTCTCTACTGAATGTTTTTGATTAAGATAAGCTGGGAAAGAGTCCCAGTCCCTAACAATTTTTTTTAAATAGAGTCCATAAAAAATACCAACTTACAAACATAAATAGACCCCAAGATCTAAACCAGAAGGGCTAGGGGACAAAACATCAAGAAAACAAGAAAATACCACCACAAAGAGAAAAAAAGTACACCATAGTCCCTAACAATTTTTTTTTAAATAGAGTCCATTAGAAAAAAACCAACTTACAAACATACACAGGCCCCTGGATCTAAACCAAAAGGGCCAGAGAACAAAACATCTAGAAAACAACAAGTAAATAGCACCACATAGAGCAAAAACGTACACCCAACACACAAGTAACAAAAAGAAGATCAAATATTGATATGAATCAGAGTGTCCCAATCCTTCTTTAGTGTGCTCAGAGTCTCCTTCCAGTTAGTTGATCCCTCCATTTGCTACTTCTGCTTCTTAACCTACAAAATCTCTTGTTGAGACTTACATTTTTTGAGCTCTGCCTGAATAGACACCATGCCTGAGCTAGTCTTCTTCATAACCTCATTTGTAAACTATGCCAAGTCATTCATTCCCTTCTCAAGTTTGATAATCCTGTGTTGGTACAATTTCATCATTTCATACCACTAGTAGAATTTTGGCAAATAAATGACCAGGTGACTAAAACTTTTAGTCACGACAACTAAAAATGACTAAATTCTAATCATATTTTTCAACACAACTATAAATGACTAATTTGATCATCATAAGTGACTAATTTGATCATAAGTGGAAAATTAAGTGGAAAGTAATAAAAAAGAAAGTGAAAGCCTTAGTTTTTTTAATCATCATAAGTGACTAATTTGATCATAAGTGGAAAATTAAGTCGAAAGTAATAAAAAAGAACTTAGTTTTTGTGGGGCTCCAAACAATTTTAAAAGAGAATTTTCATTTCCTTGGGCACCAAACAATGAAAAAATGAATTTTTAGTTGAAGTGTCTATTGAACGGACTTTTTAGTTTGCTGGTTGGAAGAAGTCCAAAGATTTTTTTTGGGCATGGCGTAGAACCATCAGTTGGTTGCACCATCATCTATCCATGTTGTTGAGAAGATCTGGGATAAATGCACATTGAGTTTGATCTAAGGAAACCTTTCTTTGTTGTCTTTGAATTCATCCACAATGCAGAGATTCATAAGGGTTTGAAGACCCGTTGCATGCACGAGGAGATTGTCCAAGGTTTTGAGGACAGATCATGCCCACATTGAGATAATATTTGAGGTTTTCCTGGAAGCCTTCATCCTCACATCTTTCTAGGTATACTCTATGCCGTTATGGTTTTTAGTTTTGTTTGAAGTTTCAAGGAAGATCTTGCTTATCTCTTTTCGTTTGATGATGACCATTTGAAGATTTGTCATGACTATCTTATTTCTTTTGCTAACTTTACCCTTTTCTACATCTTGTAACTATCCAGGTTGTCTCTTTACAATCCATACTTGTACTATGCTAAAAGACATCTTAGTATTGAATGATTTAATGTGGCTGCCTGTTGTGAGATCAACACAGTAAATTCTGAGATGCAATTTTGCATCATGGACACTAGATGTTTATCTTTTATGTCTTTTTCAATTTAGTATATATAGTATTCCAAAGACAGTGCAAGGAAATGGTATAACTGTGCCATTTAATTTGTAGTCGCTCATGCTGAATGTAAGGATACAGAGCTTGCCAAAGCTACATGTTGCCTTGGTAAAGGTTGAGGAACATCTTCATAGGCTCCCTAAGGATACACCATATACAAAGTTTGAGCACAAGTAAGTTAGATCAATAGTATTTATTTTTTGTACATAGTATTACTGTGTGAGAAGAATTGATATTAGAGTTTGTCTGAGGATGCACACAGTATTGCTGTGTGAAAATTGATTGAGCCTCTGTGACTATCCTCAACACTATCTTCTTTAGGATGAAACTGCCCTCTCAATCAATAATGAAATTGTTTGTTTTGAAGAAAATTTTCACCTTTCAGTGTGCCTTTCTTATCATTGTGATCTCTCCTTTGGTGCTACTGTCGCTTGAAGATTACTATCCTCTATATCATGAAACTTCTAATAGTGCATTGTCATTTTGGTTCGATCATGCATTCTACTCTTTAAAAGTTCCCTATTGTCATGAATTATTCTTACCCTGGGTCATAAGCACTTCCATCAACATTGTTCTTCATGAAGACTCTAACAATGCCTTAGAACTGTCATCTATTGAGTTTTGAATTTATTCTTTTATGACTGTCTTGTGGACTATGATTAAACCCCTTGTCATTGTCATATGAATGGCTACTATCACTTGTGATTATTGCAGTCCATCTTATTTAAATCTATCCTTGTTGATCATGAATTGTATACTAACAACTCACTATCTTGTGTGTCTTTAAAGTCATTCACACTTAGCTCATAGTGAGGTATTTTGTTTAGTGCTCATTTTCATATCCTAATGGAGTCATGATCTTTGATAAGACCTATAGGTGTGATTACATAAATGCACCATAAGGACTATCCTCCAAGTCCATATTGTGTATTTGGTTGAATATTATCTTATGGACTATCCTCTTTACCATCTGACTATATTCTTAAGGACTGTCCCACTTCATGTAAACCTCTCCTTCCCATGATCAACACCTTGAAATTGACTACAGTAGCTCCTTGATATATTGTCCATGCACTCCTTAATACACTTGTAGGTTGTCCTCTTTTGAAACTTTGTGGGATGGAAATATTTATTAGTTTACCATACTGCTTTGAAGACAATGAACCCTTGACAAGATTTATGATGTTTTAAAAGCCCTCTTGACTGCTTAGTTACTTGTCTTTATGTATCTTTTAAAGTCTGTCATACTACCCTATCACTTTTATTATTAATTTCAATGCCCCCTTCATGGTTATGCCATGGACTATCATTGTTTATTTGAATAGTCATGACAGTGATCTCCTTTTGGGAATCTATAGGAAAGTGTCATGCCTTACTTTGAAGTCCATTTCCTTAAATCTTTGCTCTCTGGTCGTTTCTCCTATCCTAGGGCTTGGGGTCTCCTTTTTATCTTTTCCCACTACATAGCTTGAAGTCTTGTATGCTGATGTGCCATAGACTCCTTCCAATTTGTGCAATAGACTCCATTTTGTGAGAATGAATGGTCAATAAAGAGTCAAAGTTTGATACTACTCCCATTGACCCCAAAAACAATTCATGTGCCTTGTCCATGGTTCCACATTTTGCATACATGTCTACCAGGGCAGTTGCAACTACAACAAATGACAAAATTCCTCTATCCTTCATGCTTTGATGGATGTCCATACCTTGTTCCAAAGATCCCATTTTGGCACAAGTAGGGAGTATGCTAGCAAAGGTTGTCGAATTTGGCTTTACACCTGCTAATTGCATTTGCTTGAAAGTTTCTAAAGCCTTTTCAACAAATCCATTTTGTGCATATCTCACAACCATTACATTCCATGAGATGACATCTCTTTGAGGCATTTTGCCAAATAGTTCAAATGCCTTGTCAATGCTTCCACATTTTGCATACATATCTACCAAGGTAGTTGCAACTACAACAAATGACAAAATTCCTCTATCCTTCATGCTTTGATGGATGTCCATACCCTGTGTTGGTTCTCAATTTTGCAGTTTACCAAAATCCAAAGGATGTCAAACTTTGTGCTCAGGTCTGGTAGTTGATTTGGCCAACTAACGGAAGCAATCAAACTGATTGGACTTCCTTGTGCTTCAGGCCCTACTTGTCCTAGGTGGGTGTACCTTATATTCACCAAATAATTATTAGGCTTCAAATATGTTGGTGACTTCAGAACAAATTAAGGAATTTATATAATTTTGTCAATTAAAGCATCCACTTCACTTAATCCAATCTGGCATATGATTTGGATTAATTTATTTTATAAATATTTAAATCCTAGTCCTAAAACAGAAAATTAAAATTAGATTTTTGAAAATATATACAAGGAAATGATTTTCACAAGAGAACAACCGGTGCCTGTTCTTGGGTTATGGAGTCTTTATTCAAAAAGATTTGTGCTTCCCTTTTAGCCACAACTTGATTTTTTTGGCAATTCAAGGTCTATGAATTGCACAGACATGTAAATATGTAAATTATCTAGTTCTTCTTTAATAATCCAATTATTCTTCCCAGGTTACTGTGATTCATCTATAGGATTTTAATCCTTTCTCGAAGGAGCCCAATAAACAAACCACACGAGTAACAACAAATGTGTTTTGACAAATAAAAAATATACTTGATATATTGATTTGAATAACAAAGGAAAACTAAGTTGGAGACAACCAGATAAATTGTTAACAATTGAAATCAACAAACAAATGAGAACTAAAAGTTTAGCACCAGAAAAAAGTAGCTTCTGTATTGATTAGCTTCAAAGAACAGGCTGTGCAATGTCTCTTTCAAAAATCAAAATTCCCAGAGAGAGCCCATAAGGTCTTGGATTCCCTTTTATAGATTCAAGGGAAGCAACAAGCTTCAGACCTTTCACATTCAAAATGGCTCTTTGTATTCCCAACCCTTGACATTCATTACAATATTTTCACTTTGATAAGTCTAAATTATAATTTCAAGCACATTTTGGAATACATTATAAAAACATGAAAAACATAAAGAGACAAAAAGGAGAGAATCCAAGATGTGGTGGTGCTATTTGACGCTAGCATATAGCTTGTTGCTCCTCTGTACCAAAACCTGTGCTTCTTATCAATCTGCAAGATACATGCTTTTCCATTGAAAAATTGCAAAATCACTAGGCCATCTATAGTTTTGAATCTCGAGCAAGTTAGCCTGGTGATCCTTCCATCTTTTATCTAGCAGAACTTTAACATCCATCACAAATTTCCCATATCCAACATCCAAGGCAATCACTCTGTTCAAAATCATGTTGAAGCTGATGATGTTGTCATCTCCATTCTTCTTCACAAAGTCCATGATTTGACATATTGTTTGGCCAAACTCCACTCTCCAGGCATCAAGGTTCTTGATTTGCTTGTCTTCTGACAGAATTGAGGGGATAAACTGATGCTTAAATGTGGCAAAAGAATCAATTTTGGCTTGCATCTTCTAGCCTTCACCATTGGCATATAGTGCTCCTCCAAGATCAATCCAATCATCCTTTCAGTAGGCTTCAAAGCTACAGGGCCATCAAGATTTGTTTACAAGACTTTACAGAGAATGGTCAATGTGTGGTGTGAAAGTTGCCATCTTTGATACAATGGGTCCAAAATAGAAAAATTCACTTTGAGCTGCTCCATGGCCTGAGCTAAGGAGGAATATCAATCATGCACATTTCCTAGCTTATCAACAACCATCTTCCTTTTGTAATCCAATATTTTTTCAAAAACTTCAAGAACTTTCAACCTTGCCTCTTCTTTTGTCATTTCCTTTTGTTTTCTCAAATCTTCAATTTCCTTTTGAAATTTCAATTTTAATGCATCAATCCATTCTATTGTCACTGTGGCATCACTTGTTGCTCTTGGTACAAGGGGTTGATATGGTACAATAGCCTGACTTTGAGAAGAACTCATATATTGCAATTACTTTCTCAAATTGACATTTTGAATGAACAATCTATTTACTTCATCATTTATTTCCTTTTGAGTTTTCTCATAATCATGTACTCTTTGTTCTAATCATTTTACAATGGCATGAGTGAACATGGCAATATGAACAGTGAGGGCAGATGCTTCTGTTGTTGATGTATCTTGTAAAGTTTTCACCACAACTGAACCCCTCATCTCTTGTACAAAATTGAGCAACCTTGGTTTTCATGTATTCTTTTGTGTGGTTCAGATTGCAAGAGTCTTTGTTTTTGGGTTAAAACCACACCCACTGATTCCATCCTCATGATCAAATTTAGAAACAAGTTTTAGATCTTCTTGGCTTCTAACTTGGTCGAGCAAAAAGACTTTTTTCAACTCAAGTCCAGGAATGATTAGTATATTGCTATTTAGGACCATTTGCTTTGCTTCTTCTGGACTCACATTTATTTCATCTATCTTCAAATCTTTAAAAGTTTGTGTGACAATCTGATTATGCTGCGATTCATTAGCACCCATTTTTTTTGTTGCCACCTTTTCATCAAACTCTTTCATTCTCATTTTCAACCAGAAGTCCTTAAACTCTGGAGTCTTGATAAAGTCATCATCTTCAATAAATCTCATTGATGCCACAATTCTTTCATCTTCCTCCAATTCTGGTTCACCTTGGGTCTGTTTATCCATTCTGGCCTCAGGCTTGTGCACATCAGTCTCTTGGCCAACCAGTGGTTGATTAACTTCTTCTTCATCACCCAAGTGCCTGAGAATATTGGCCACATCTTTAGTGTCCCCAACTTCTTCAATCATTTCATAAGGAACAAGTGGAGGCTCACCTCCAGTTCTCTGCCTTTTCAATGAAGGAAATCTAGGAACTTGTGGATCTTGTACTGACACAACATCAGGAGCAGGCTCATGAATTTCAATTCCTGCAGACCTCTTCACTGGAAGCTTGGTAGCCTTATGAGGCTGCTTCTCATACTTACCATAGATACTCTCAAAATTATCAATTATCATATCGATCCTCTTCATAGAATCCTTTTCTTCAACAAAAAATCTAGAAAAATGGGGATTCTGCTTCTTCTTCTCATCTTCAATGTTCTTCAAGATATCCCATTTCCTTTTCCTTGAATAAACTTCTTCAAAAGGTACCAAATTTCTTATCACATCCTCATCAAAACATTTTTGATGGGATATCCCCATTTTTGTCAAAATTATTTGCCTTACAAAATTCATGTGACCCTCAGGGTCACAAACTCTATCAATTCCATATTTTAAAGAATATTTTTCCTTGAAATAGGCCTGCAAGTCCTCAAGAGTGTCTGAGCCAATTGACCAATCACCAAATACTATGGCATCAAGCAAAAATGTGCCCTTTTCTACTTTTTCATCACCTCTTTTTCCATCCACATCATTTTCCACATGAATTCCAAGAACAATATTCTATCTGACACAAACTTTGGCAATTTATGGGGTGGTTGGGGACAACCATAAACTCTGATGATAGTGTGATCAGGCAAAAAGAACCAATCAACATAATTATACTTATGACCTTGTTCTAGTTTATGTGCAAGTGGCATCAGCATCACCATGACCTCCTTGGTTAACTTGGGAGACCAATTTATAAGAGAGTTCATTATCTTAATAGTAAATTCATCATGAAATATAATGTAGTCATCAGTTTGACAAAATGAGTCCCACTTATAACACCAACACTGAGTAGGCTTCATCTGCTTGACCATTTCCTTCTATTCTGATACAAAATTAGGTGGCACAACAAAGAATAGAACCTGAATTCCAAGGGTTTCTTACCCTGCCTTACATGCAAGAACCCTTCATGTAGTTTCTTCTCAACGTATGATGCAAAATCATACTCAGTATTTGCTTCTGGGTTCTATATTTTCATGGCCATCATCATCAGGCCAATTGGTATTCTTCCCTGAGCATCAGTTCCTAAAAGTTGGCATAATGCAAAGTAGGTTCTCTTGAAGTACACAACAAATTCCTTCACAGGGAAAGGCTCAATAGCATTGGATGGGATGCCAATCTTTCTATTGTTGGCCCCCCTTCTCATGTATATTGGAAATTCATCTCTCCTCAGTGTTTTTCTCAAGCTTATATATTCTTGCTCACTCTTCCATAGGTCCACTTGAGTGAGATCTTGTTTGTTCACCATAAAATAATCCACAATGGCATTTCTGTCAACTGCTACCAATGGTTGTCCATTTGGCAACCTGACTGTTTTTGTGGCGGAATGGTAGTGTTGTGCCAGGGCCTTAATTAGTTCTACATCTGCAAATACATTCGGGACCACCAATTTTGCCAAGTCCAGTTTCCATGGGTTGCCTACTGGTCCTAGACCATCTTTCTTTTTACAGAAGTACCAGAACAAGTTCCACCCAGAGATAGGGATTGCAGCATCCCGACACCCTTCTTCCATATCCCTAAATATTTTCTTCTGACCTTTGTCTATGGAATTGGGAAACAATTCTAATAGGGACTATTGAAGTGGTCTCTTCTTGGGGGCTGGAGGTTCATTACTCTTGCTTGCAGACTCAGACTTCTTGGGTGCCATTTTAGCTACTTATGCAAATGAGGTCTTTGAAATCCAAATTACAACAACAACTGAAAAATAGAGCACAAAATCTTCACCAACTTCTTGCAAGGAGTGCAAAGATGAACTTACCCGGTCAATTTGAAGCTTACAGAGAGCACACTAAGCTAGATAGTGCCTTCTCCAAGTCAAGTCTACAATCACTGGAATGAGCAAATGTCAAGAAATCCTTGAATTTTGTTGTGCTAAGAAATTCATCATATCACCATTACTCTGGTTTGTGCCATGAGATTGTAAAATCTCAGCATTCAATTCATTTCAAATATAGGCCCTTGATTGAACTAGATCCAATGGCCAAATGAGATGACAAAGATTTATTGTATTCCTCAATAACCGCAGCCTCGCAATGAGTTGATTCGCTCATTTATTCTTTTACCGCATTGCCACAGGACCTGCCCTTACCAGCTGCGAGATTGTGGGAAGGATCTAGTTTGTCTCCTTCCTTTTATTGATACCCCGCTAGTATTTGATTTGGCCATTGCGGGATTGCGGTAGCTATATGCTTTCACTTTCCCAGTTTACCACCTTACTACAGATACCCCTTGAAACTGTTGCGGGGCTGCGGTAACTTACTTTGTCTTTACTCCTTATTACCATAACACCGTCGGTATCCTTCCAAGCCGCCGCGGGACTACGGTATTAATCCTTACCACCTGTCTTTGTTTACCGTGATGCCACAATCATATGATGAAACCTCCATGGGGGTGCGGTAGCCTTCTTAAGTTAAGAATTTCATACCGCCAAGCCGCCACTTGATTGTGTCTGCCTCGCAGGGTTGCAGTAGACATGATTTATGCTCCTCTTGCTCCCGTACAACCGCCAAAGCATTGTGAATGACCTGTGGGATTACGGTAAGAGAGAAAAACACACAGATAGTTAGGAGAAATAAAATTTTTCTCAGAATGATTATAATATGAGACCATGGGAGATAAATGGCAAAACCATTTGACAAGAATGTGGACCATGAGATGGGTTTATGAACAGAATGGAATCTTGCAGATTTTGGAAGGGTCCTAACAACCTATTCCAAAGCTCCCATTTTGGCACAGGCAGGGAGTATGTTGGCAAAGGTTGTCGAATTTGACTTTACACCTACTAATTGCATTTGCTTGAAAGTTTCTAAAGCCGTTCAACAAATCCATTTTGTGCATATCCCGCAACCATTGCATTCCATGAGATGACATCTCTTTGAGGCATTCTACCAAACAGTTCACATGCCTTGTCAATGCTTCCACATTTTGCATACATGTCTACCAAGGCAGTTGCAACTACAACAAATGACAAAATTCCTCTATCCTTCATGCTTTGATGGATGTCCATACCCTGTTCCAACTCTCCCATTTTGGCACAGGCAGGGAGTATGCTGGCAAAGGTTGTCGAATTTGGCTTTACACCTACTAATTGCATTTTCTTGAAAGTTTCTAAAGATTTTTCAACAAATCCATTTGGTGCATATCCCGCAACCATTGCATTCCATGAGATTACATCTCTTTGAGGCATTCTGCCAAACAGTTCACATGCCTTGTCAATGCTTCCACATTTTGCATACATGTCTACTAGGGCAGTTGCAACTACATCTGACAAATTTCCTCTATCCTTTATGCTTTGATGGATGTCCATACCCTATTCCAAAGCTCCCATTTTGGTACAGGTAGGGAGGATGCTGGAAAAGGTTGTGGAGTTTGGATTTACACCTACCAACTGCATTCGCTTCAAAGTTTCTAAAGTCTTCTCAAAAAGTTCAATTTGTACATATCTTGCAATAATTGCAATCCATGAGACCACATTTCTTTGAGGCATTTTGTCAAATAGGTCACATGCTATGTCTATGTTTCCACATTTTGCATACATGTCTACTAGGCCAGTTGCCACTACGTCTGACAAAATTTCTCTATCCTTTATGCTCTGATGGATTTCTATACCATGTTGCAAAGCTCCCGTTTTGTCACAGGATGGGAGGATGCTGGCGAAGGTTGTAGAATTTGTCTTTAGAACTGCCAATTGCATTTGCTTGAAAGTTTTGAAATCCATTTCAACAAATCCATTTTGTGAATATCCTACAATTATTGCATTCCATGAGATTACATCTCTTTGAGGCATTCTTTCAAATAGTTCATGAGTTTTTTCTATGCTTCCACATTTTGCATACATGCCTACCAGAGTATTTCCAACTACAGTATTGGACAAAAATCCACGTTTCATTATGCTTTGATAGAGGTCCATACTATGTTCCAATGTTCCCATTTTAGCATAGGTAGGGAGGATGCTGGCAAATGTTGTGGAGTCTGGCTTTACACATGCCATTTGCATTTGCTTGAAATTTTCTAAAGCTTTTTCAACAAATCCATTTTGTGCATATCCTGTAGTTCTTTGAGGTGTAAAGCCAAATTCCACAACATTTGCTAGCATCCTCCCTGCTTGTGTCAAAATGGGAGCTTTGGAATAGGGTATGGACATCCATCAAAACATAAAGGATAGAGGAATTTTGTCAGATGTTGTAGTTGCAACTGCCCTGTTAGACATGTATGCAAAATGTGGAAGCATAGACAAGGCACGTAAACTATTTGACATAATGCCTCAGAGAAATGTGGTCTCATTAACTGCAATGATTACAGGATATGTACAAAATGAATTTGTTGAAAAGGCTTTAGAAATTTTAAAGCAAATGCAAACTGAAAAATCACTCCCTAGGGTTTTGGAGATGAAACCCAATTGTTTGTGTCTATCTTGCCAAATGGAAAACCATAGCATAGAATTTGTAAGGACTGAAAAAATTGAAACCCTAGTATGAAATTTGGTGAACTGTAGCAACAAAGATATGGAAGCCACCATAAAAGTCTGCAATGAAGAAGGCATCCAAACCGCTGTTATATATTTGAATTCAGTTGTTATCAGAGACTGAAAACATCCTGGAATGATGATTAAACCCTAGTTAGTTTGAAGAGGTAGAACAACAGCATATGAATGATAATAAAGACTGAAAGTCCCTTCAAACCCTAGGTACTATACTAGCATGTGAATTTCTGAGTTTAATGGTGTAAAACCCTGCTAGAAATGAAGGAAAATCCTGCACAATATAGGCATCCCTTTTGGAAATTTATAGGAACTACTGCAACATCATGAAGACCTTCAATTGAAATTCTCTTTTTAGCCCAGGTGCACCCACAACCTACTTTTGCCACTAGTTACTCAGTCTTTTGAACCTTAGGCACACTTATGAGGGGTATTAGCCACTTATCACTGTTGGATAGAGCTTTTCATTGAATGAACCATGTTTTCTAGCTAAGGTGGAATTCACTTGCATTTAATGTAATGTCCCTTTTTTTGAATTAAATCAAATTAGAGGACCCAAACATTCTCCATCTTGAGGCCATATCATAAAGAAAAAATGTATTGAGATTTTAAACATATTTTTTCTTATCTTGGTCAGACAGAGGGGAACATTCATTAAGGAATTTTCCTCTTAATAGTAGATCTACACCACAAGATTAATGATGGTCATCTTGTTCTTCTCTAGGACATGAATCGATTCAAGAGCCTTGGCTATGATGAACCTACACTTGCCATTAAAATTAGGGATACAGACATCTAGAAGCCTTGAACACTCCCCACCTCCAAGGACAATTGTGGAGAAGGTGATATGAAAGATGTTGTCCAACTCTATAGGCATGCAAGGGTTTTCTCAATCTTGTAGTTGTATGAGAGGCAAACTATTGCCCCCAACATATTGGTCCTAATTTTTGTGGTATCTAATATTTTTCATGTATCACAACTCTATACTCCAAGATTTTTACAACCCTGATAAGGATTGTTTTTGTATCCTATATTTTATATTAATATATATTTGGTTTTTATGCTAATTAGAAAAATGATGCTTGAACAATATTTTCTATCATTTATTTTATATTGAAAAATCTCTGGTTTTTATACCAATTAGAAAAATGATGCATGAGTAGTATTTTCTATGGAGCCTCATCTGGATTGGTCTCAGCATCTACCTAGCTATGAGAATAACCTTCTTGTGTTATAATGTTGGTTAGGTCAAGTCCTCTTATTTTTGTCAAAACAAAAATTTCTTAGGCCTCAAGGTGCCAACCTTTGTCTTGTCCATACTTTCTCAAAATCACATTTTGAGAGACAATAACCATCTTATTGTTTCATGTTGTAGAAGAAAAGAGATGAAGAGTAAATGACATTTCAATTATTGAAATCCAAATTCAAATCTTTATATCTGTACATTTAAGCAATATTTTTGCTTTCCTAGGTTAGAACATGTTAAAAACGAGGCATGGAATGTAATCTAGGTGGAAAACAATAGATGGGATTAGTCACATCAAATGAAATGTAATCTAGGTGGAAAATAATATGTGGTCTCAAGCACCTCAAAAGTGTATACATGACATTTTTAATTAAGAATTTCGTACCATCTTTTCAAATTTAGAAAACCTTGTTTGTTTTATAATCTCAACTGATAAATTTTGGTACTAAGTTTTAAAACATGTTTTAAAGATTTGAACTTCTTTCTCTCTTACATTATAGGTGTTGTAGCATGGTAGAATAATTTCTAGTTGAAGTTCTCATGGTGAATAATTTTTCTTTTCAATCAGGAATGTCATTCATCCCGAAAACAAAGGAGCAATTATATTTCATAAACATGGGCCACATATATATGATTATAGCATCCATCTGAATCATTCATGGGCTCCCTCAGGCTTTCTGGATGTGAAGACTATCATGGATACAAATGGACCATATGTAAATGACTTACAATTAGGGGTCGACATCAGAACAACTTTACAGTATGGATTCAATGGCTTCTTGATGGTATTCACTTATCTTCTTTGTCTATACTTAAATAACTTTTGATCTGACTAGAAAATCCCAAGAAGTTCCAAACTTTGTTGCATTTTTAGTCCCATAGACCTAATTTGAAATAGGGTGCTAGCTCTATATTCTTATAAATATTTAATTTATTGTTGTTTTTTCATGTTTCTTGGGTTTCTCATTTTGATCAACGATTATAATTTATTTGAATCGTCACTACAAATTATATTGTACTCAAACGTTAAATGTGTTTTTTTAGGTTCTCATTTGGAATATATTGAAAGATTTTTTCTTAATGTTTGGAGTTCTTTTATTGTTAATTTCATGTATTTTGATGGGTTTGTATGCATAACAGCTACAACAAGTTTTGGATTCATTTATAATATTTGTTGCACAATGGAATAGAAGCTCTACTTTCTATGACAAAACAGAAAAAGGAGGTGACTTAGATATTCATCAAACCCAAAGTCACTTGGAGAACAATCGTACAGAAGAGAACCATTAGATGTTTGGCATGCTTGAAGAGAAATCTGAGCAAGATTTTCCTTAGACATTATTTAGACCATCAAATATCAGTTTTGCACCTTTTCTAACTCGTGAATATACAGATGATGAATTCCAATCTATTGTCAAAGAAGTGATGGGAGTCTTGTAAGGATTACTTTCTATGTCTTATGTTAAGTTGTTACATATGTGATTAGTGATACTTAGTTATTTGTCAATCCCATAGAAGAATAATATGGTTTTGCTTGTAGCAGTTGAGTTGAAGGCTAGTGTAAATTTTTGTCTGCAATGATTGTAGGATATGCACAAAATGGATTTGTTGAAAAGGCTTTAGAACTTTGAAAGCAAATGCAATTGGCTGGTGTAAAGCCAAATTCCACAACCTTTGCCAACATCCTCCTTGCCTGTGTCAAAATGGGAGCTTTGGAATAGGGTATGGCCATCCATCAAAACATAAAGGATAGAGGAATTTTGTCAGATGTTGTAGTTGCAACTGCTCTGTTAGACATGTATGCAAAATGTGGAAGCATAGACAAGGCATGTAAATTCTCCTCAATAAAGAAGAATTTATCTATGGTTGGTCTATGTTCACTCATTGTTTGCTGACATTTCAGGTTCACTTTGCTAAAACTAAAGAGTTATTATCCAAACATTTTGGTTGTTACAATGAAGTTGTCAAGGTTATAATACAAATAGATGCTGTAACTAGCCAACCCAAAGTGTAGATGCTGATTCTATCAAATTAATTAATTCAATGCTATGTATAAGTTATTTTTTCTGAATTATCCTCATTTGACAGTGCAAAGAACTGAAAAAGCTAATGTAATTGTAATCTAACTACTGTAAATAACAGGTCAGCCTATATTGAATTTGCTAGCAAAGAAATGGCTGAAATGGCTTTGACCTTGAATGAGACATCATTCATGTCCTGAATGCTGAAGGTAGGTTTCGCAAGGTTTTGAAGATTGTTGGTGTGCTTATTCTTGTAGAATTATATGGCCAACTTTATAATCCATGCTCATTTGTTGTTTATGCACAGGTTATGCAAAAAACTGCTTTGAATTCAAATGTTGAATCTCTTGTCATTGCTCAGCCTCCATTACGTCATCCTTTTCCATTTCTTACTAGGCCTTCAGCAAGAGCTGTGTATGGAAGGGGCTTTCTGGGTACATACAGAAGAGCAAGCTATATGTCAAGGCCTTTTGGTAGTACTCACAGTTTCCAATGGAGAAGAGATAAAGCAAGCAATACTTCTAAAATTTTAGGAGGTTCTGCTAGTAAGTGTCTAGCAACATCAAGCTCTATGCCTACAAGTGGTGAAATTCCTGTTGGTCCAAGCTTTGTACAGTCACCGAGGCCTCTTACCTATATTCTTTCTATCTTTTGGTGCATTGTAACTCAGAAAATTAGTTTCTTGCTCATTCTTTGAGCTATGTATTGTAACCATGAAGGTTTTTTTAGCAAAGAGAAAGCATTGTAACTTATTTTCAGATCTGTATGTTGTTTGTAAGCATTTTTTATCATTAAAACAAGCTGTTTTTACCTTCTCAAAGTTCTTTCATTGTGCAAGCTTCAAAATATACTACTAAATATACTAATGACTAAATGCAAGCTTCAAAATGAGTAAATATACTACTAATTGATGTCAATTAATAATTAAATTGACTAAATATACTACCAATTGATAAAAATCAATGAACAGTGAATAAATATGACTAAATATATGACTAGTGTTAAATTAGTGAATAAAAATGAATAAATTTACTACCAAATTGATCAAAATGATGATTAAAATTAATGACTAATACACTACCAATGGACAGAAATTAGTGAATAAAAATGACTAAATAAGTGACCAGTTAACAACAATCAATGACTAAATTAATGACTAAATATATCAGTGAAAAAAATGACTAAATAAGTGACCAAATTATAGCAATTAATGACTAAATCAATGACTAAATATACTACCAAATCAATCAATCAAAACAACCAATAAATGACTAAAAATGGTTTAGTCATCAATTTGGTCATGTTATAAATGACTAGCAATAAACTACTAATGGTCACGTGACCATGTTTGGTCATTTATAAGTAGTTTTTAGTAGTTTTTTAGTAATATATTGCTCTTTTTGTACTAGTGTACATATTGGTCCAATTGTTCTGACAAGTAGTGTAGTCCATCCTTTTGATGTAGATTTCCTCCAAACAATCAATCCTTTTAGCCAGGTGCCTAACATTATGATCAAGACTCATATTCTCCCTTCTTCCATTATCTTGTTTGAGTTCATTTTCAAAAACATCAACATCATTCCCACATCATCCAAGTCATCTTCACTTGGGGAAGTAAACCCAACCTCCACTCCCTCATTCTGAGTTTGATATTCACTCTCACCTATTTCTAAATTCTTTTCAACTTGAACATCTTGAAGCATCTCCATATTCTACAAATTATTGTCCTCCTCCTCAACAACATCTTCCTCAATCTCCCTCACAACATCATTTTGGTCATCTTGTGTTTCTTCAACAGTTTTGTCACAATTCTCAGAAAAGAAATAAGAGGTAATTTCTTCAATAATAACTTCTTTATTTTTTCCATTCTTCTTCCTCTACTTAGAATTTTGATAATTTTCCTTAGCAAGGTGGGCAGACCTTTTCCCAATTTTAACAATGTGGGAATACACATCCTCCATAGTTTCCTTAGGGTTAATACCTTGAAAGGCTGCATCAAGATTAACCCTAGTAGAAATAGATTTGATTTTCATAGTTTTACCTTTCTTCATAGAGGAACCACCAGGGGATCCACTACTAACATTTTTGTCTTTAAGGGACAAAAGGATATTCTCTGGGGACTCTATATCCTCTCTGCTAGCTATAGATTTAGAAGCCTTAACAATTGGCATTGCAGGGTGGGTGTTTTTATCAATAGATAGAGATTCTTTTTCTTTATGGACAAGCACATGCTTCCCCTTATAGGAATGGGAAACTTTATTACCCTTAACAACATGCAGATTTGTATCATTTTTAGCAAAGGACACTCTATTTTTCTCAGGAGCAGAAGGGGATCCAACATCTTTTTTTATTACTAACCCTACCTTTTCCCAAAGTATCAAGGGAAGTAGGGATTTCAACATTCCCCAGATTAATGGGTAGGGAGCCAACATTCCTAATGATCTTAGTATTAAAAAGGACATTAAATTGATAGAGAACAAACATCAACCCCTGATGCAAAGGAGGGTTTGCTCCTTTTTTGATACTATTCTCTAGTGAAGAGAGTAAGAAAAAAGGAAACCTAATATAATTTCCATGATGAAGATGATCAAGGAGGGGGAAATGATACCCATGGATAGTCTCATACCTACCCTTGAGAGTGAAGTATTTCATCAAATGGAAGCTTACAAGACCCATGGTGGTGGCAAATCCATTCTGTTATACCCATTTTGATGCCTTACAAGAGTTTCTTTTCCTTCAAAGAAACTATCAATGAAATTTTTGTAGTCCCCATTACTCACTCTAAGAACTTTCCATTCATTTTTGCTTAACCCAGTAGCCTCTACAATCAAATCCTTTGTCACAGTGAACTGAATAGCCTCAACAGTGACCTCTCTATTCTTCCAAGAGTTTACAAATTACTCTATTATAGTGACATCATGCCCTCTCATGGATTGAATGTAAGAAGTAATACCCCCAATTTCAAATATGTTCCAAAGCTAAGCATTCTTCTTCAAGGAAACATAAGAAATTGGCTCAACTCTCAGAAGCTGACCCCCCATTTTTGCCTTCGTAGATAGACTTAACAAAGTGCAAAGAGCAATATAATAACAAACCTTCAGTTCCAAAGATTCCCAATACATAAATTAATGTGTGAATTAATTAGAAATAAGTCCTTACCATCACTAGTAGTTTTTGAATCATGATCTTTACACATTTGCAAAAGCCAGCTCACACAAGTAGTGTAAGGAAGGTAATCATTATTCCTTGCCTTAATTAACCCATCATCATAGTTGAGACTGTCCTGAAGTCCATATTGCCAAAGGAATTTAATATGATCCAAATAATCATATTAACATAAAGAAACTTAAGGTTGTTTTCTTTCATTAGAAATGATATTTTGAACACTCCTAGGCAGATGGTTAACATCCAAACAATACCACCAATTAGCAAAATGCAACCCATGATTAGTAACATTGTTAGCAACCATATTCCCTCCACAGAAAATATGTTGAATTTTCAAACAATTAATCTTCTTAAGGGAATTCCTTATGTCTTCTACATAATCCCTAATTTGCCAAGGGGGATTAGAATTGTTTTGAACAAGGTCTAGAATTATCTTAGAGCCCCCCTCAATTTCTACATAATGAAAATTATAATAATTGATCCTTCTAATTCCCCATCATAAAGCACACACCTTAGCAGTATTATTAGTAGCCCACCCAATTTCTTTAGCATAGTATTCTACCATACATCCTCTGTCATCTCTGGTCACTCCTCCTACTGTAAAAGACCTAGGGTTTCCTTTGGAACACCCATCAAAGTTGAGTTTAACCCAACCTGGTGGGGGAGTTCTCCATCTTGTGTGTTTTCTAATGTAGTCTTTCTGCCAATCAATGTTGTTAAGATCATGGGAGATGCACCAACTCTTGCACACTCTCAATTCTAGAGTTGTAGGGAGAATCTTAGATTTCCCTATTTTTGCCACATTTATATTTTCTTGAATAGCACAACTAATAGACTGAAAAATCTATTGAATAGTAGAAGAATTGTCCTTGAAAATTCTATTATTCCATATACCCCACACAATGTGAAGAGGAGTTTGGTTCCAAAGTTCATTCATGATAGAATGACTGAAAGGAGCAAACCTAAACCAGGATAGCACAAATGAAGCAAATCCCTCTGTCATAATCCATTGAACTTCAAATTTATGTAAGGTCATCTCCCAGATTTCCTTGGTGAAGCTACAATGTAGCAACAAGTGATTAATAGTTTCTTCAGCTACATAACATAGTTGGCATCAATTGAAAACCTCTTCTTCTTAGTTTATCAAGAGTTAACATGCATGAGGATAGAATGGTGTCATGGAGGTACGGTCACTGGACAAGATTGTGATGGAAAATAACACAACCCCCCATGGCACTTTATAAATTAGTGCATGTACAAAAGAGATACACTATGATGTACAAAAATCCCCAAAAGAACATATGATTAGTTTTGGCACTTTATTTTAGTGCATTTACAAAGGAAAGAGTACTTACAAACAAATGTAGTATTTGGAGTTCTTACAAATGTCCAAAAAAGGACCACATGCTGAAAATACAACTCTCTAATATAAAATGAAGAAACTGATGGAACTATGGAGAAGTACACAAAAAAACATGCACTTAAAAAATGGGACCCAAAAAAGAGTCCATACGCCCAAGATATGGACCGAAATGAGAACTGCACAACAACAACACTGAGAAAAGTGAAATTTAAAAAAAAAAGAATCCAAAACAAAAAAACCATCTATATCACTGTGAAGATCATGAAATTCTACCCTGTTTCAAAAAAAAAAATGCACTGAAAAATATGTTCGTATGGCTAAGATATCGCCATTTGAAAATTAAGTGTAAAAGTGAAACAGTCAATGGTGAGGGGTAAAAAATCCATCTCCACCAAATTTAGCAAAATTGCCGCTAACTTTGGAGGCCTGCAAAAAATAGAGACTCATTAGATGATTTGGAGGATCGCCAAGTATAGAGGGACCTAGACAAATTTAGTGCTCTGCTAACTGGAAACAATCTGCCAAATATAGAGCTAAATTTGACACTAAGGCCAAATTGTAGGCACAAAGGCCAAGGTAGGTATAGTAGTACATGACATGTTTTATTTTTTAATAAAAAACATTAAAAAAACTATATTGAAAAAACTTTTTTTTTGGTTTAAAAAATATATAAAAAAAAGTTTTAAAAAATATATGTTGGGTGTGGGGGGGGTTGAAGCTTGCCCCACACAACCCCCATTAATGGGGTTTTGTGGGCCAAAAGGGGGTTCCGCGGCCCCAAAAAGGGGTCTGCAGGCCCATTAAGGGACCGCAACCCCAAAGGGAGCACGAGGCTCAAGGCCTACAACTTTGACATAGGTATAGGGGCTTGCGTAGGTTCTGCGTAGGTACCCTATACCTAGCGTTCTTTTTTGTTTTTTTTTAAACTTCTATTTAAAAAAAAAAAACTTTGTAGTTCAATAAAAAAATTTACAATAAAAAACCATGCGAGACAATTTTTTTAAGAGAAGGGGAAATTATTTTTTTGAAATCACCTCATACTATGTAACATGGGGAGGCCATACAACTTCCCTGGAAAAAAAATTTGCCCCAAAAATACCCAACTCCGTTTTTTGCATTTTGATAGTTAATCTTAACTGATTTGGGCCTTCTAAGTGCGATGGTGAGGTCCGTTTGGTGCCACGATGCTCCAGTGATAGGGTTGAGTGCTAGATTCACCAAAAAAAGAGAAGGGACTTGCAAGCTTGCTCTAATACCATGTTGGAGGAGCAATAAGCCAAGATCAACTTGCAAAATCAAGAACACTTCCACAAAGTTGAATTACATAAAAAAACCAATAACTATCAACAAGCATCCAAGGTGTGGAGCATGCAAAAGTACAATAGAGACCTTGCATATAAAGGCAAGGTAGAGGAGGTGAGATGGTAGGACTAAAAGTCTGACTACCCCTCCAAAGATGTGACACATGTGGACTCACATGAGACAAGTGTGGGGACACATGTTGTGTGCAAATGAGGCGAGACAAAAGTCTAAATAAGCTCTAAGTGAGCTTAAGCGTAGTGTGAATAGGACCTAGTCAAGCTAGATAGGTAAAAGTTATTTTCACACTAACACTTCTTAGTTTATCAAGAGTCAACACTTTATTGTGATTAACCACCCACCAAAATAAATTGATTTTTGGAAAAATTCTGTGATTCCAAACCAATCTCCAATCAAAATTCTCCTGGTCAGTATTGGAAATAAAAGAATAAGAAATGGAAACAAATAAATTCCCTAAAGAATGAGAAGAACAAACCAACTCATCCTCTCTAGAGGCTTTGAAAAAATGACAGCTACCCAAGTAGTTTTGAAATTGAGCAGCAATATCCTCCATTCCATTAAGATTCTTAGTGAAATCAAGAAAGTTCTTCCAATGAGGTTCATTACCAACAAAAGAAACATAATCATATAAAGAATGACCATAAATTATTATCAAAGTATCTTTTAGTGCAAAAAATTGAGGATGAGAAGACAAAGGAGAGTTGTCCTTCCAAACATCATGACAAAAATGAATTCTATGACCATTACCAACCCTCCCCGACATTCCCTATTTGAGGATCCCTCTCACTTTCAGTAAAGCATTCCAAATAACTGATCCAACAGGAAAGGTATGGCTATGGAGAAAACTGAGGGCATCATTGTGTTGGAGATATTTTGCTTTAACAATATTGACCCAATATTTTTCATCATTAAGAATACACCAACCCACCTTAGCCATCAGGGCTTTGTTAAAGGCCTTAAGTTTTCTAATATTCAGTCCACCATTACTTTTTGTTTTACACATAGAGTCCCAGCTGATAAGGGCCAATCTTTTCCTCTCCTCCATTCCCATCCACAAAAACCTTTTCTGAATTTGCTCAACTAATTAGCCATAAAAGCAAGAATCTTAAACAAGGAGAGATAATAAATAGGGATATTTTGAAGAGAAGCCTTAGGAAGCTAGTATTTTCCAGCTTGACTTAACAATTTACCTTTCCAACCATCCAACATTTTTTTTATCCTCTCCACTATACTAATCTAGTATGAATTTGTAAGTTTCTTACTAGAGAGAGGTAAACCCAGGTATGTAGCCAAAAGACAAGCTTTTTGGAACCCAAATACCAACAATTTTGTTTTGAAGAGCTTCAGTAGTATTAAAAAAGTAAAGCTTTTTCTTTTCATAATTTATGTATTGATGAGAAGCCTTAGCATAATCATTTAACAAGATTTTCCATTGCTCAGCTTCCATAATAGAAGAACCAAACAAAATGGTATCATCAACAAATTGTTGATGTGATGAAGGGGGCATTGAAGAAGCTGGTTTCACACCCACAAGATTTCTAGAATTTATCAACTTGGTGATATTTATTCCATGCACCTTAGCCACCAAAATAAAGAGGTAAGGAGAGATGGGGTCATCCTGTCTCAAACCTCTACCACTATTGAAGAAACCCCGTAGGGCTCCATTTATCATCACATAGTACTTAGGGGTAGTAACACACTCCTTGATCAGATTCATAATTCTTCCTTGGAACCCAAACTTCTAAAGAACAACAAAAAAGAAAGACCAAGACACTCTATCATAGGCTTTTGAAATATCAAGCTTCAGAACCATACCTTTTTTTATTCGTAAGAGATAATATTATATTAAACTTTTAAAAAAGGAGTACATCTTTTGCCTAACTGGCAATATGTTTGCAGTCCATCACTAAAAACACCAAGCTTTCTGCTTGGCAAACCCTAGATCCAACTATCCCATTATCATAAACCTGCATTATAAGTTTATATCAAAATGGCCACGTAGGGCCGATATATACATTCTTGTTACATCCTTATCTATAATTCTCAGAGATTTCAAATTGTAAAACTGAAAACCCCTACCCTGAAACATACTACCAATACATACTATTTTAGTAAGAACCAACTTTTCAGGCTTCTCCATTCTCTTGTATGTATTGTATGAATTCTGCTATCTATTCGAAGTCTTGCACAGGCACAATGTGAAGCATTTTTTTCAAGAAATTAAAACCAACTGTCGCCCTTGCATGATGCACCAACAAATCCACACCACTGATGTCAAGGAGGAAGGGGTAGTATTTTACAACTTCCCTCGGGATATTCAACAATTCCATCTCATGGGGCCAAGGCACCCCAACCCCCAAAGTTGTAGCCACCAACACCTCCTCTAATCTACCCAATAGGTCTAGATTGAATATCTTTCGAGCCATAGTCTCCACCTCTACTTTAGGGATATTCAAATCTAGGAGTGAAGCAACAAACCTAGAAGCAATGTCCATGTCTACTTGATATCATTCTCCGTCGTCCATGACTACCCTTCCCAGAATCAATTTTGCAGCACCAATCATTAGGAAGTCATTCTCCAACAAGATTCTCTTGAGCCAAAGATCAGTTACCTCTCCCATAAATGCCATTTGACACATCTTGCTCACCAGATGTATCAGAGTATCCATACCACCACAAATAATGCACTTAGATGACATATACACTACAAATTGTGACCTTTCTGCCAATATAACTAAGGTTTTGAAAGATTTTATAAATGAAGAAGTATGCCTCTCTACCTCAATCACTTGTACTTATTTGATATTTGTCACGTGCCAAGCTTTACAACCTAGGAATAATGAGGACGTCCTCCATCATCTCACATGTTATAAATCTTTCCTAAATCTCTTATTCTGCCAGTTATTAATTAACCCAACCTGATATGTCATCTGGCCTCGCTTGCAATCTTGTTTGGTGATTACCAAATCTGCCATCATCATAGTTTGTATTACTCATACCTTCTTTTTTGTTGTTGGCCATAGAATGCAATATTTCATGGGTTGCTAGAACAACATCTAGAATCTGTGTGATAGAATTTCTCTTCCTGTGCTTTAGTGTAGACTAGTGAAAAAACTTAGTATATCTATCTCTGTTAGTCAACCATTGAGCTCTAGATTTTCATTTCTAGAAAGTTTCCTCCCTTAGGTTAAGCTTATGCCAATCTTCTCTAATATTTCTCTCCTATTTGTAAGTTTCTATATCATGAAATCCTTTTTCCATTCTATCCTAAATTTATTTGAGTTTTAAGGCAATTTGCTCCTTCTGTTGGAAGATATTTACAAAAGTGAACTTATTCCAACCTCTAACCTTGTTTTTAACAAGCTTAATTTTTTGGGCAAGACAGAACATAGTAGTACCTTTGACTGGTTTATTCCACCATTCTTTAACAAGATCTCTAAAATCAAGATGAGAAGCCCACATAATCTCATACCTGAAAGGGTAAGCCACTTTCCTTTGATGAATAGTCTAGTGAAATAAAAGAGGATTATGATCTGAACCTACCCTTGGAAGGCTAAAACATTGTAGATAAGAAAGGATGTTCCAGGAATTTTGGAAATCAACAATCTATCAAGCTTAACCTAAATGAGGTTGTTTCCCATTCTTTTACTCGACTAGGTAAACTGAGTTCCTCCAATATCCACATCAATCAAACCTATAGAGGAGAGAAAACTAACTAGATCCACCATACTGTCAGAACAATCTTCTAATCCTCCAAGTTTCTCTAAAGGATAGAGGAGAGTATTGAAATCTCCTAGTATCATCAATTAGAAGTAGGATAGATCTGTTAGAAATGAAAGCAACACTTCTCAATGGAAATTTGATTGAAATGTATATTTAACGATCTTTAACAAAGTATTAAAGATGGAGATTGCAAAAGAGAATATAAACCCACAATACAGAAATATACCAAAAGTAGAATGAAGCACACAACACAATGTTTAACGTGGAGAAAATGCTTGCGGGTAAAAAACTTCACCAAGAAAAGAGGCCAAGTTGTATTATCTTCACAAAAGGAGATTACAAATATATTCACTTCCTCTATCCTTCAACCTTCACTTCGGTAGAACCTGGGTACCTGTAAACTGTTATGCATCTCATCTACTATGCCATGGTTTATATAGAATTTACATAACCTCAAGATGGGTGTCCACCTTGGAATCTTCACCCATGCAACATTAAATGACTTCTTACAAGCTCATAACACTTATCAAGAGTCAACAATACAACCTTGGGTGTCCATGGACAAAAATAGGCTCTTATGGGGTCATAAAGTTGTTGTACATGCATCCTAAACTTGGCAAAAGATGCCCATGCAAGATTGAATGCCTAGATGCCAAAAATAGCCAATTCTAACATCTTATGATGTGTCATATACTGTCATAAATGTCATAGATTCTTATGACAACTTATAGTTGTCATAGAATCTCTTACACTAAAAATAGGTGATTCCTCCACATGTGCACCCCACTTTGACCAATTACCATTTACCATAGTAAATGACATCCTGTAACTACCGTCAGTAACTCCAAAACTTACCGGTACAGTAACTCCATAATTACCATGGACAATAAATAATTTTTACCACTACCGGTGAAACTAGTACATCCCTTATGGGTACTTACAAATAATAAATGGAATAATACAATAATGGGATTTACAAGATTAATGGCACCTTATCCCAACATTCTTCCACTTGACATTATACATTGTAAATCAACCCATAGGAAAAACAATTGTAAATAATCATGCATTAGAAACAAGGCCCATAGCCTCTCTGTACCACATGAACTTCTTTGTGCTCATAGGCTTGGTAATGAATTTGCAACATTCTTCTAAGTGTCTATCTTCTTCAGCTCAATCTATCCATTTGCAACCAACTCTCGAAAAAAGTGATACTGAACATCAACATGCTTAGTCTGAGCATGATACATGAGATTCTTGGCTGAACAAATAGCACTTTGGCTATTGCAACCAATTTGAATGATCCTGCAATCAAATCTAATACCTGTACACAGTCTCCTCAACCAAACTGCCTCCTTAGAGACATGGGTAGCAGCCATATACTCTACTTCTGTGGTGGACAAAACAACTGTGGGCTGCCTCTTACTCATCCAACTCACTGCTCCTCCAAACAGAGTAAACACATAGCCACTAGTGGACCTTTGACTATCCAAGTCACATGCCCAATTTGCAAGATATTTAAGCACCCTTTTCACATAATTCCAATGCTGTCTACTAGGGTTAGACATAAATCTACTCAAAACTCCCACTTCTTGGGCAATATCTGGCCTAGTGCAAACCATTGCATACGTCAAACTCCCTACAACACTAGCATATGGCACATTAGTCATATCCTCAAGATCATTCTTAGTCTTTGGACACATATCTAATGAAAGCTTAGTACCAATGGGTAAAGAAACTCTAACTAGGTTACAGTTCTGCATACTAAATCTCTACAAAATAATATTCACATACTTACTTTGTGACAACCAAAGCTTTCTATTACATCTGTCCCTTCTAATCTCCATACCCAGAATATATCTGGCAGCTCCAAAATCCTTCATGTCAAATGCACCTGAAAGTTGGGCTTTAAGCTTACCGATCATACCCTTAGTATTGTTGAAAAATAACATGTCATCAACATACAAAGTAATAACCAATATAGAATTATCAATACAATAAATGTAAACACAATGATCCTCCTCGCTTATAACAAAACCCAATTTCAACACAAATGAATCAAACTTTTGATACCACATTCTAGGGGACTATTTCAAACCATAAAGAGACCTCTTTAACCTGCAAACCCATTTTTCTTTCCCTTTTACCTAAAATCCTATAGGTTGTTGCATATAAATTTCTTCCTCAAGATCTCCATGCAAGAACATAATCTTAACATCCATTTGTTCAATCTCCCAATCATAAGTTACTACAATGGATAAAAGAAATCTAATAGAAGTCAATTTAGCAACAAGAGAGAATATCTCACCGAAATCAACTCCCTCTCTAGGAGTAGCCCTTAGCTACTAGTCTAGCCTTGTACTTCTCCAATGACCCATCTACTCCAAACTTCTTCTTGAAGACCCACTTACAACCTATGGCCTTTCTTCCTTTGGGAAAACAAACAAGATCTCAGGTATTACAAGATTCTAAAGCCATCACCTCCACCTACGTGGTTAACTACCAAGACTCACTATCATTTGAAATAATAGCTTCCCTATAGGATCTAGGCTCATTGTTAGTACTCAATAAAGTAAATACACAACAGAAATCTGGTGGGCTGTACTTGTCAACTGGATTACGTTGTCTTGTGGATCTTCTCAAGGGTGGAGTAAGAGTCTCAACTTGTTCTTTTGCATGATCATCTATACCAACTTCTTCTGTAACAATAGATTCATCTTCATTAGAACTACTCGAATCTTCTTCTTCTTCTTCACCTCCAATCCACCATTCTGTTCTTCCTAAGGTGCATCTTGCTGCTCTAACTCAAAGTGCACTCTCTTTACCTTTTCATCTTTTTCTTTTGGCTGCTTAAGTTCAGAAATAGCTCTAAGTTCCCTCAAAATAACATCCCTAGAATAGATAATCTTACGGGTTAGTAGATTCCAAAGCTTATAACCTTTGACATTATCACCATATCCAATGAATGTACACTTTTCAGCTTTTGGATCCAACTTAGATCGCTTTTACTTAGGCACATGAACAAAAGCCTCATAGCCAAAAACCCTTAAATGTGAAATAGAAGTTTTCTTACTTGTCCACACTTCATAAGGTGTCAAATCAAGAGCCTTACAAGGAGATCTATTTAACAAGTAGCAAGAAGTACACATAGCCTCTACCCAAAAGTATTTATCCAATGGTGCATCACTCAACATACTTCTGACCCTTTCCACGATTGTTCAGTTCATCCTTTTTATAACACCATTCTGTTGTGGTGTATGCAGAGTTGTCTTTTGTCTGATAATACCTGCATGCTTGCAAAAATTATCAAATTTCTTAGAGCAATATTCACCTCCATTGTCAGATCTTAATATTTTTATCTTCAATTCTGATTAGTTCTCTACTAAGACTTTAAACTCCTTAAACTTAGTGAAAACTTTAGATTTGTGTTTCATAAAATAAATCTATGTAAATCTACACACATCATCAATGAAGGTGACAAAATAATGAGATTTTCTGATAGAATCATTATCCACAGGTCCAAACACATCCGTATGAATAATTTCTAACTTATCTTTTGCTCTATTTTCTATTTTGTTTACCAAACACACAATGCTCACAGAAATCAAGTGCTCATCAGAATAAGAGAAATCGTCCAACAAATCTTTATTCTTAATAGTTTTCAAAACATTATTACTAGTGTGACCCAATCTACGGTGCCACAACATGCATGTATTTTCAGTACTAGCCTTAGATACATAAGACAAAATGTAGTAGCTTCAAGCTTGAACAGGTTTCCCAATCTCTTCCCCTTTTCTACCACAAAGTTCCCTCTCACCAATCAGTAACCATGCTTGTCAAAAGTCACATGCATTCCCAAATCACTCAGCTTTTAAAAAGAAATCAAATTTCTAGCTAATCTAGGAACATGATAAACATCAGGGAGGGTTTTAATTCTCCCATCACTGAAAAACAATAGTACCTTGCCTTTCCCAACTATTGGATATGTAGAGTTGTCTCCAAGGTAGATATTACCTCCATCATATTTCTCATATGTGGAGAACCATTCCTTATGCGGGGTCATATGAAATGAGCATCCTAAGTCAACCAACCAATTTTCATTAGAAACAACATTACATGCAAAAAGTAAAACATCTTCACCTGCATTTGAGGACTTATTTGAAGCACTCTCCAACTGTTTCTTTGGATTCATGCACTCCTTCACATGTCCCCTTTTACCGCAATTCCAACACTTAACTCTATTCTTCTTTCTAGGAGTCTTAGATCGACCCTTGGACTTGTCCTTAGCCCCTTTCTGATCTCCTTTTGGTTCCCTTTCCTTAGACCTTTCCCTAACACTGAGAGCATCCCATGAACTATCCAAACTCTTCTTCCTCAATTCCTGTGACAGTAGCACCGAAACAAAAGCATCCAACTTTAGATCTGTAAGATTAGAAGTGATAGCAAGGATAACATTCTCCCAAGACTCGGGTAAAGAACAAAGAAGTAAGATATATTTATCTTCCTCACTAACTTCAACATCTACTGAAGCAAGCTGACTCAACAACAAATTAAAAGAATTTCAATGCTCTGCAATAGAATCACCCTCTCTTATTTTCATGGAAAACAATTTTCTTTTTAAATAGACTTTATTTACCTTACTCTTGTCTTGATAGATCTCACCCAACCGATACCACAACTTGTGTGCATTCTCTTCCTTTACGACATTCAATAGGACAAAATCTGACAAACACAAACAAATGGTTCCCCGTGCCTTCTTATCCAGTCTATCGCACTCATCCAGAGAGACTTCATCAGGTTTCTTCTCTTTTTGAATAGCCAACCACTAGTTTCTTTGTTCCAACAAATCCTCCATTTTTAGCTTCCACAACTCATACCCCATTCCTTTGAACTTCTCAATGTCAAAACAAGAGGTTGATGCAATGGTGGATCTAACTATAATATCAACACAAGTTCTGCAAAACAAACACAACCAAATCTCCCACTGCAACTATAGCTTCCACACTACCACCAAAGAATCAAGGATGGCCAGGCTCTAATACCATATGTTAGAAATGAAAGAAACACTACTCAATGGAAATCTAATTCAAATGTATATTTAATGATCTTTAATAGAGTGTTAAAGATGGAGATTACAACACAAAATATAAACCCACAATATAGAAATATACCAGATGCAGAATGAAGCATACAACACAATGTTTAACCTGGAGAAAACCCTTGTGGGTAAAAAACTCCACCAAGAAAAGAGGCCAAGTTGTATTATCTTCACAAAAGGAGATTACAAATACATTCACTTCCTCAGTCTGTCAACCTTCACTCCGATAGAACCTGGGTACCTGTAAACTATTATGCATCTCATCTACTATGCCATGGTTTATATAGAATTTACACAACTTCAAGATGGGTGTCCACCTTGCAATATTCACCCATGCAACATTCAATGACTTCTTACAAGCTCATAACACTTGTCAAGAGTCAACAATACAACCTTGGGTATCCATGGACAAAAATGGGCTCTTACGGGGTCATAAAAGTTGTCATACATGCATCCTACACTTGGCAAAAGATGCCCATGCAAGCTTGAATGCCTAGGGACCAAAAATAGCCACTTATAGCATCTTATGATGCATCATATGCTATCATAAATGTCATAGATTCTTATGACAACTTACAGTTGTCATAGAATCTCTTACACCTTACAACATTTATGACGCACATAATAACACTAAAAATAGGTGATTCCTCCACATGTGCACCCCACTTTGACCAATTACCATTTACCATAGTAAATGACATCCTGTAACTACTGGCGATAACTCCAGAACTTACCGATGCAGTAAATCCGTAATTACCGTGGATAGTAAATAATTTTTACCACTGTCGGTGAAACTAGTACATCCCTTATGGGTAATTACAAATAATAAATGAAATAATACAATAACGGGATTTACAAGGTTAATGGCACCTTATCCCAACAATATATTCCCATGCTCGTAGATAAAGAGCCCCATAGGAATTTCCTCTTAGATTTAGAATTAGGAGCATAGACATTCACCAACAACCATTGCTCACTAAACTGCTTACTAGATGTAGACACTTGAAAATGTCTCAACCCTGCAAGCCATTTTCCTACATCCTTGCATTACTATCCCTTCCATCAATTAATTAAATAAAAATCAATTTGTTTAATTAATTTATCCTAATCCATCCATCCCTAGTCATTCATCCCAAATTCATCCTTAGTAATTTGAATTAATCCAATTAATTTATTACTAAACGTTCGACTATCATTCACAATTTATTAAATAAATAGACTAATATTTATTTGATTAATTTCACTCATCCCCTAACCTAGATTAATTAAATAAAAAATGCTTATTTAATTAATCTCCCCTAGCCTATGACCTAAACCTAGCCTAATTGAATAAATACCAATTATTTAATTAACTACTCTAACGTACGTAGCCCCTAGACCAAATTAATTAAATAAATCCTTATTTAATTAATTTTAACAACTAATTAATCCCCTCACTAATTTCCAACAACTATATTAATTAAGTTAAACACTTAATTAATTGGGTCATACCTTGATTAACCCATCTCCCCACACCCTTTGAATAAGAAGTAATTTTTTGTTCAAAGGAGTCACATGACTCTTCCACCCCACCTTTCCTTTTCCATGCAAGAGCTCTTTTTAATAAAAGTAGCTCACACATGTGTTTTCCAAATAAACACATGTGTCACATGTCATCCCATTCACCATTAAACCTTAATTTTTTATTCCATCTTCTCCCACAAAAATTAATTTTTTATTCACTCTCAAGTCTTAATCCTCATTAATACAAAGCCTTCCCAAGGTGATTTTAAAATTCACAAATAATCACAACCCTCCATTTTTGTTGATGAAATCTTAGCCCTCCATCTCAGCTCTTCATCTCCACCATTAGATCTCAACTTTCAATCCCAACCATTGATCTGAAATCCCCTCCAAAATGCCTATAAATACAAGCTCATCATAAGCCATTTTCTTCTCATTTTCATTGCATCATTATCATGCCAAAATAACATCTCATCTTAAGCCATTTGTATCATTATCATGCCAAAATCTCATCTCAAGTTTTAAACATCCTTATTATGCCAAAATACCTATCCATTTGCTAGCTAAATCCTCCATTAATTTCATATTGTGTTGAATTCCTTGAGCAATCCACATATACTTAGTTTGGGTATAGCTAGGAGTGACTTGGGTGCATCTCTCGTCCACCTTATCAAGGAGAAAAGGAGATTTGAGGACTTTGAAGGTATAAATCTTGTGTTTTTGAGTTTATTTCATGTTATTTGGTCTTCACATTTTCTTTCATCTTCATTTGGCGCGCTTGGTGGGACCCCTGCCCCTGTTACTAATCATTTTCCTGTGAGTTTTTTAAGGTTTCTATCATGTAGGTTGCTTCAGCGCATTCGGTCCACCCAATCACGTCTTCAGCTTCTGTAGTCACACATTTGACCTCTCTGTTAGCGTCGATAGTTTTTCAAACTAACAACAGTTTGTTTTGCAGGTTCAACACCTTTGGTCCTCTATTCAGCACATTTGGGCTACCTATCAGTGCAATCAGTTGTTCTATCATCACAAAAGGCCTCTATCGCAATGCAAAATGCTTCTATCTTTGTGCCTATGGTCATTGCTTTAGCACCTTTAGCATCTGGTTCAACACCTTTGGTCATAGTAGAGGGAAAAATTTTCTTGTCTTAAAACATTTTTAACATTTCGTTTTCCACTAACTAGTGCTTGCAGGGTTCTAGTTTCTAATATTGTTGATTTATAGGCCTTAGGTTTTCTAAAATATCACTTAATCTACTACATTTTGGGAAGAACACCTAGGGCTAACTTAACTTTGCTTATTTTGCATTGTTAACTCTGTTTTTGAGTTACAAACTGTTGTCTAACCTTGTTAAACTAACCTTGCATCTTGTTTAACACTTTTGTGACCATTTTGTGGCAGGATAACTCTGTTTTGTGTAGGTTTTCCCCCTCTCTGACACTTCAATGCCTCAGGCACCTAGAACAATGCATTTGACCTTTGTTATAGTTAGCCCACAGGTATAAATTTCTTTTTTCTATATTAGGCTACTATTTTAGTGCAATAGATTACTGTTTTAGCACCTTATTTTCCTGTATTAGCACAATAGGCTTCGTTTTAGTGCCTTAGGCTTCTGTTTCAGCGCAATAGGTCTCTGGTTTAGCACATTTGGTCTTTCTGTCAGCGCATTTGGTCTCTATTTTATCACTTTCAATCTAACAGATATTGTAGGTTTTGTAGGCATCTAACACATTTTTGCAGGTATCAAAACATCTGTCCAAGCCTTATTCTCAAAACTACTAACTTGTTTTGTGTAGATTCACGGTCAAAGTCTTATTTTTATCACTAGCATTAGTTACACACTAAGGTTAAAGTAGGGGGAATTTATCTTGTTTTCCATGTCTTGTTTGCTCTTAGACGTATCACTACAACAAATCCCTGTGATTAGCTCCTTTTTTTGCTCTATTTTTTGCTTCCACCCACTATTTTAATGTATTTTTCTCCAATTTTTTGAAAAAGTTAGTGTTATTTGTCGGGATGGTGCATTTTTTGGCATTTTTGGCACTGATCAGAACAAGTAGCCGCTAAATTAGGCACCACATTATGCCTAAATTAGAGCCAACTTTAGCACCCACATTAGCGTTGACTTTAGCTCCACTTGTAGCACCAATTATAATGACTAAACTAGCGCTAACTTTAGCGCCGTACACCAAATAAAATTTAGCAGTCTCATCGATACCCTGAAAGTCAAACAGATAAGGCACTTCGGTGTGACACCAAAACGTGTCATGACGATCAAACGAAAATATCGATAACCTTTAAGGCATTCAGGATATCGAAGTGATATGGTTTAGAGTCTCACTGATTTAAGGGGTCTCACCGATGAAAAGATAATGTAAATGGTATTTCGAAGAAACTCTACTGTGTTGAAGAGATGGTTTTGGGGGTCTCTCTGAAAAGGCGACAAAAAGAAAATAAAATATCAAAAGGGTGATTTCTTGTTTGAGGAGACTCATATTATCGAAGTACCACCAGTTAGGGTCATATTGAAATCCTAAACATTAGCACCAACATTAGCGCTGACATTAGCACCAACTTTAACGTCTAAATGAGCGTCGACATTAACATCTAAATGAGTGCCGACTGTAGCGCTGTACCTCTAAGCCTCAATGGATTGTTTTGGATCGAAATGTCAGACTTTAAAATTTTTCCATTCTCGCCATAATCCGTAATAAGACGTTCTACTTGAACCCAAAAAATATCATCATTTCCTTATTAGCCCTAAATTGTATACCTCAACCATAAAATATTTGATGAAAAAATCACTATAGCTAACATCGGCAAGATGATACTACGTCAGGGAGACTCAATATATAGTCTCTTCGATGACCCGAAGGCACAAGAAGACAAAAGGAAAATCACACAAAACCCGAAGTAATGAGCAAATCGAAGAGACAGGGGATATTGGTAAGAGTCATTCAGAAGTCTCATTGATACCCTAAAAGTTGAACAGATAAGGGTTTCCGGATATCGAAGTGATATGGTTTAGAGTCTCACCAATAGAATAGGTCTCGTTGATGAAAACATAATGTAAAGGGTATTTCGAAGAAACTCTACTATGTTGAAGAGAGGGTTTTTGGGGTCTCTTCGAAAAGGTGACAAAAAGAAATTAAAATATCAAAAGGGTGATTTCATGTTCGAGGAGACTCATATTATTGAAGTAACACCAGTTAGGATCATACTGAAATCCTGAACAATAAATGAGATTGCAAAACACATCACCTCAAAATAAAGTGACAAGACATAATGGTGGCGATCTAACGCTCTGTTTTTGAAAAGAATTAAATTTTGTTCGATGATAATTGATTGCACAGAGTTAAGATTGTTGCAAAGAACAAGTGCAGGGCGTGGATGAATAAGCAATTTAGGACCAGAGTGATTTGTTAAGTAAGTAGTCTTCATTCACCAAAATCCTTGAGATTTCTAGCCTCCAAACATTCACCAAAATCCATTTCGTAGTAGTTTTCATTGCTTTCTCTATTTGTTTCCAAGCTTTTTTTTTGCAATATCCTATGGACAAGTGGCGGCAATAGCTATACTTCCCACTATAAAACCACCTAAAGCTAGAAAGACATAAATTTTCTAAACTCATCAGTTGTTTTTATTGTCATGTCCTTGAGCCTTCTATGGATACAAGTGTAAAGGGTTAAGATTGTGCCTGCGTATAACCATAATCCACCCTTTAGGGTTTTATGTTGAGTGACAGAATTCAAACATTTAGCAACCTTTTTCAAAAAAAGGAAAAAACAAAAACAACCTCATGTTTACGGCTAACCTTGACCTTTAAAACCATTGGTTAAGATCAACCCATTATAGAAAGATAATTGTTCCTTCAATGCTCTCAAGGTTGTTGTCAACTATGCATTCTCAGCTTCTAAAATCTAATACTTGGCTTTTACTTTAGTTACCAATTCTTCATTCTAGAGATTTTGTAGGGAAATAAACAAATTGTTCTTACATTCACTTTTATTCTCATGATTAATATGATTTAGAGACAATCTTTCAGTGAATATTTTATGAGTTGTCTCAAAATTGAGTTTTTCCTGTAATTTGCATGGCTTCGAAGTAACGTGTTCAAAGTTGGTGGTTATAAGTGTTACATTTTACTATATTCCTAGTGTTGTGATATCTGTAATCAAATCATATTACTTTGATAACATGTGTGTGTGTGTGTTTAATTTACGCATTGATATTTATCCTTACATTTGGTTTAATTGAATAGCTTTCATTGTGTTGATTGCAAGTTAGAACTTTTGGAATTTGAATAAAACCATCATCTGCTTCCCACTGTTAAGCCTTTCATCTTTTCATTGATTTTTGACTTGTTGCAGATGCCAATTGGACTCTGTGAGGACCGCCCTTTTTACTTCTGTTGTTATGACTACTTACATTACTGTTATGGTTACTTATAATATTTGTGGATAGCAGTTCCCGGAATTGTCAAACTATTAAACTTTATTATGTTTTCGGAAAAACTAATTGGGTGATGTTTGGATAAGTTTACATTTCAGAAAAACATTAATTAGGTGATGATGGAAAATTGTAATATGATTTCATTTATGTTAATTAATACTATGTCATGATAATGCATGTTTTTTTAAGTTGCTTCGGCTATGATGATTTTATGTGGTTACTGATCTTGTAATTTAGTGTGCAGGAATTACTAATCAAACCACAGAACTCGGAGATCATTCCGCACCTTGTTATTTGTTATTCCCTGTTAAGCTGATCTGGTTCCACGAGGAACCAAGATCTCTTTGTGTTTGATGTAATGATGTAATGTGTTCTTTCGTATGGTCGAGTGGGTTAAGTTACCCTCATGTAACATTATTTTATAATTTGTGTTGTAAAAAGGATTGAAATTGAATTTCCTTATTTAATTTAAATTTATGAGGCCTTTTCTTGTACTTTACTTTGACCAGGGGTGTCTTGTATGGGTTAAGGTTGACCCTGGGTTATACCCCATGGGTCCAGGGGCCCATTTGGCATGGGTAACCCTTGAGTAACCTCCATCTAGTCATCTTAACTTCCCCCTGAAGTTAAGTGGCGAAAATTGGAGGTAGGAGGGGACATGATGGGTTGTACCAACACCCAACCCATCCCCTCTACATTTCCCAAGGTAAGAGATGCCATCCATTATTGAAGGATTGACTTAAAGTCACCCCTTCCATAGTGAGATTCCCCCATGTGCTGTGGGGACACCCATGTGAAGGAGGGAAGAAGGGGCATGGGTCACCTGTCTTCTTCCCCATTAACTCCTTTTATTTCTCCCATGCGAAAGAGAAATGACAGGAGGAAAGGGATAAGGAGTATTCTAGGGATGGGTGAGTGACATAAGCCACCAGGGCAGAATAGTGGTTTTGGGGGAGAGTGAGAAGGTGACAAGTGTCACCTCCCCATTCCTCAAAACTGAAAAGAATTTGGTTATTTGTTTCCAATTTTGGGATGAGAGGGAGTTAGTTGAATTTTGGGGGAAACTTTCATTTTGCCTTACCAAAAATAGAAAAATTAGTTTGTAGGAGAGAGAAGGGAGAAGGAGTTGGTGGCTAAGGTTGGAAGAGAACTCTGTGGGCTCAGCAACAGCTTCATTCCAGGAAGGCTTTGTAAGGTTGGTTTGAATTTTACCTTTGTTTCGTATAGCTGAATGTGTATGAAAAGTGTGTGATTTTGTGTTTAGAATTGTTTTCTGTGGGGTTTGTTGTCGGGTTGTTTGACAGAGCTTCTCCCACTTGGGAGAAATGCTCATCAAGTTTGGGGTAGGGGAGGAGAGATCCTCCTCGGGTGCATACCTGTTTCCATCTTTTGGGATGTTGAAAGCCTTGAGGGCATGTATCTGTGTCTGTATCTTTGACTTGAGAGTCATATACAGATTTCTTACAAATTTGTGATCAAACTTGGTTTGAGACCAAGAGAAATTGTATTGGTTAACTTATCTGTCAGGGTGACACTCTGGAGTCGAGTGTGTCCACTCTCCTGCCCCTTATGAAACTCACTGTAGTTGAGTTTCCGTGTTGTGTAAATTACCCACGGGTGTTTGTGTGCTTTGGGATTGTTGTTGTTACTGTTGTGAAGTGGAGTGTTTGAGTTACCCAGGTGTGAGTATGGTCTCCCTAGCTCGGGGGTGACCCACTTGCGGGTCTACGGAAGGGAGGAGAGCTAGATGAGTGGTGTTTTCTTCTTTGTTTGTCTTTGATACGCATGTTTTCTCTTGGAGCTTCTGGTTGGCTTGGGAGGAGTTATATTTGTGAAGAAACAGTTATTCTTCTTTGTCATGAGAATTAGGCCTGGTTCATTTCATGAGAGTTGAAGAGAGAGTACCTCTCTTATTATTGTTGTAATTTATTGTTACCCTGGGGGTGAAGGAAACCACCTCCCTGATCTTGTTAGTAATGGTCTTCTACTTGGTTGTCTCAAGCTACCAGTTGTATATTGTTGGGTGAAGAAAGTTCATATCTGGAAAGTTAGTTGTTGTATCCATGGTTTAAAATCTGTAATATGAATGTGCTTAAATTTTCAAGTTGATGTTTGTAAACCTTGTTAAATAGCAATTTATTTGTGTTTCAAGTATTACTGAAAGGAAGAGTTCATTATTGATTTGCAATCTAATCTGAGTTTGTTTACATTTGAAAGTTTGGAATTGCTTAACTAGTTGAAATGTTAGTTTTTATGGTTCATTGTTCTAAAGGAAAAGACAATTTTTAAATGTTTGAGTTTATTCTTCATACATAGTAGATTCAGTTAATTTGAAAAGATTAGAGGAAATCTAGCATGTATATTTTTCTGTTTGTTAATTGAGAAACTTATATGTTTTATGAAAATGGAATATATATCGTTATATATTCATATATATATATATATAAATATAAATATATATATATATATAAATATAATGAGTTGATATATATTTACCATTTCTACCGAATAAGTGAAACTGGAATAAATATATATATATATAGATATATATATATATATATATATATATATATATATATATATATATATATATATATATATATATATATATAATTGTTATGTAATTACCATTCTAACAGGGTGAATTTGAGAAAATGAATAAGGTAGTTAATTTGAGAAAATTAAGGATTCTATATATATACATATAAGAATATATATATATATAAATATATAGCTCTATATATATATATATATATATATATATATCACAGTTTTTTTTATTAATTATCATTTTTGACAGAAACTATTTTTTTTAAGAGACTGAATTATAAACATAAATATATAAAAATATATATATCTATATATATATATATATATAAATATAAATATATTAGTGTTGATAGATATCAACGAAAAGCACCATAAAGAGATGACTGTCGAAATTATAAACTCGCGGCATAAACACACAGTCACGGTTTCATATGGGGCGGTGGGGAGAAATCCCCACCGCAGGCTCTAACAAATAAATGGAGGTGTGGGGTGGGGCGGAGCCCCACCCACACCCCACATCGTGGGATGTGGGTGGGGCTCCGCCCCACCCCACATCCTCCTTCCCCTTATAACTCCCGCGGCCTACATAGGCCCTCCATTATGTGCGCCGACCCTGCTTCCTCTGCCACTGCGGCCACCGCCGCCCATGTCCGCCGCTTGCTGTGGAAAAAAAAAAAAAAAAAAAAAACAAACAAAAAATGTTAGGGCTTTGGCCCTAACATATGATTGGTCTATTTAGAAATGAATGCATTTTATTGCTATATATATAGGCATATATAGATACTATATATGTCTATGTATATATCAATAAATAATGAAATAATTTCTATATCTATAT
The DNA here is from genome assembly GCA_027924645.1 of Cunninghamia lanceolata. Taxonomy (NCBI): domain Eukaryota; kingdom Viridiplantae; phylum Streptophyta; class Pinopsida; order Cupressales; family Cupressaceae; genus Cunninghamia; species Cunninghamia lanceolata. The sequence goes on from BSBN01000108.1 coordinate 11,741,450, forward strand.
ATATATAGAAATATATATATATATATATATATATATACATATAGGTATATATATATATATTGTTTAACAAAGTTAAGAGAACAATTTCGTCTTCTACATATACATTAAAATATATATATATATATATATATATATATATATATATATATATATATATATATATATAGGAGTAGTCCTATGAACCATTTTATTGGGCCCTCGTTTAAAATCTTAATAAAATAAGACACATGGATATACAAAATAAAATAACAAATTATATTTTCACAGTTAGTTTTTATTAAGTGTTGAACACAACAACCAAAGAAGTTATATTTCCATGAACAAGGTTTTATAAAGTGAAGAGCCTCCTACATGTATTAACAACGGTAAATGATTTACAATAAGAGTATTAATAATACTGATTAGTAATAATAACAACAGTAATTATAGATAAGAGAAAATAAAATTATAATTTAATGGGTGCATAAAGGAATATACTGTAATACTCCGGAAAGAGTTTCTCAGAAGTTTCCACTACCAACATAATGTCAATAACCAGGAAAAAAAAAAAAAGGAAAATGAAGAGGAAAATTACACGTCACCTTGCTTATAAGAACACTGGAAATAAACTTAAGAAGCCACCACAGACATTCCATGTGGCCATTTTAATCCCAACTGTAGTAAACGACCTCATAAGTAAACCTGTAAGAGAGTCCGAAGAAGAAAACTAACATTGGAAAACACAGAGGAGAAAATGCGCGACATTTCCCACATGGGATAAGAGAACTAAGTTGATGGACCCTTCTGCTAAATCTGCTTAGGAACAAGTTTAATAAGTACAAATGAAGAGGAGATACCGTGATCGGAGAAGACTAGGAGACCGAGTCCAGCGAAGTAGTAAACCAGTCTATGTGACCTAGACCATCCTGAAGTTAGGTTTAATATCAACAATAGCTGCAGTGATAACCCTAATTTACGTAAATCATGAAGAAAGGACCGGATGCACATAAAGAAAGCATAGAAAACGAAAGAGAGAGAGAGACCGAAATATAAACACACTAAATTAACAGAGAAATAGTTAAGGTAAGGGCGATAAAAATACAATCAAAATTAAGAACCAGTGAAAAGGGAAGAGAGAGCAATCAAACCGCCTTGTTGAGAATGCTAAGTCGTAGGAGGAGTATGTTTCAAGAAACAAGAGAGGAGACAGACAACCGTGCCTGGCTGAAAAATGACTAAATAGGGAGATCACTAGTCGGTTTAGTCAGAACAAGGCGTCGTGGGAAGTTGTTAATCTATCAGCGAACCACGTGCGTAAATGAGTGCAGCGTAATTCCCACTAACGCCGTAAGGCATTATGCTGCCGGAGATTGCCGAGGTTTAGATTTAGGAACTTTGGTAATCTCACTCTTGCAATGACGTTAGTGGTGTCGTACAGACCCTCTTGTTGATCTGTATGCATCTAGTTGCACGCAATTGTACTTATATCCCGCCGAAAATTGTAGTGTTTCACCATGAGAGAACACTGCCGAGCATGCTTACGCATGCGAAGGGGTTTTTAGGACAGTGTGAGAAAAGTTTTTCATATCTTGTGTCATTACCACATGACAGATGTGGCTATGACACGTGCGATGTGTGTTGTGACCACATGGAAAATGTGGGCATGACAGACTCCCATGGTGGAACTGTTCTTATACTTCCTCAATGCACTTTATAAATTAGTCTGCGTTTATAAATCACAGAGTTGAAATCTAGACATAGTGATAGAATATGGAATAAACAATTCAAAACCCAAAGAGTAAAAGGCAAAAAACTAAGGATAGGCATCTAAACTGGGATTTATTAGACCAATGTCCCGGGTCAGGATAGAAATCCAGAAGAAATGCCCAACTAAACCCACATCCTGAGAAATTTGAAGATTTATACAGGGATATTGGGGATATATGGACACCAGTCAGAGGGTATGATCTCTTTATCTCCCATTACAGAAAAATGTATAGGCATAAACCCATTTGAAACCCATGGTGGCTAAACTTGGGTAAATTAATAGTCCCGAATGTGTTTGTAAATGTCCAGTTGTTGAAGTTTTTTTCAGAGAAATTCAACCCTAAGACTTATTATATTGAATTCAACGATGGGACTAGTTTCTGCCCCATTACCAGAGACTATATATCCACAGTGTTTTAGTTAGACACAAGTTTAGACAAGAAATTCATAATCAAGGATTTGTTGGTTGAGTACCACAATATGAGTAGCAATTATAAGAGATGGAAGTTACCCTTGCACAGGCCTCATGGTGACAATAACCAACTTAGGGTATTTTTAGAGGGTGAAGATCCATCCTACTCAACTGAATTGTTTGAAGATTATTTCAGAAACACATATTACTCTACCTGTCAGATATTGGGAATAGAGGCCTCCATGTTCATGGAAATTGTGCCCATGATCCTAGCTGCGGACATACAGAGTCATGATGCGCTGTATTTTGATTATACTGAATACCTGGCATATAATATAAAAAATGATTTAATATCTATTAAGAATGGAGGAAGTAAATTTAGACATTATTCTTTATTTATGCATATGGTATTATATGAAGGACAATGTATGGGCTTATGGGGTAGAAATCTCAGGGTAAGAGACCTAGACAAAAATGGAGATATAAAACCTGTGCAAATGTGGACTTCTATTTGGGATAGCAGATGTGACAGATCCCATTATTTATACTTTGAAGAGTTTTTTGTGAAACCAATATTCAAATGGTTTGGACATCCTTGCAGCCACAATTTTTCATTGGAAATACAGAAGTTTTTGAGACCAAAAGATAGACATGAAGAGGGAAAGTTTAGCCATAATTGGGGTGATTGGTATGTTTTTAGAGATTGCACTATGATAAGAGTATTCAGATATGATGGGCCACCCTTCCTGCTACCAAAGACATGCCTAGATCAAGTTGCATACTTAGAAATTGTTAGGCAATTGGCTTCCTCAGACTTCATGCATCTCAAGAATCAACATAAACAGTCATTTATGCCTGGGACTTTATGCTTTGGAGATTTCACAGTACTTTCTGACAAAGGTTATCAATTAATTTATAGTAAATTAGAACAATTCAGATTACCTTTTGGAAATGCAAGAGGAAATTTTGATCCAAAATACTTCATAAACAGTGTAAAAATAAAGCAAAAGTTAAAGAGATATGATCATGTCCTATTTGTTGATGAAGATTTAATCAGAAATTGTGATGAAACTACAATAGTAGAAAGAAGAAGTTTGTACTGTAAAACCATGTTAGCAGAGGCTTGGAGGGTAGCCCAAAACATGACCTACACCAGAGTTTTCCAGGATATTGATGATCCTATCAAAAGACTAGACACTATGATTAAACATGCACCAGAACTGATCAAGAATGTTCCCCTTCATGTATTTAACAAAAAGGGAGAACAACTTAAAGATGCACAGGCTAAGTATGAAGCAACCCTGGGTCACTTGTCACCTCAACCCACACCGAATATAAGTTTCTCTGTAGACACAAACATTACACAAGGAGAGGGAGAGTTTGAAGAAGGGGTACAAAGTTATGACCCAACCATTGAGGGGTATGAACCACCTAAAGATAGAAAAGCTATCACTGTAGAAGCACCAAATGATCTATTAGAAGACATAAGGCAACTGGCCAATAGTAAATTCATATCAGATGATGATTTCATCAAAACACCTGACTTTAAAACCTTCTTATATGAATACAAGGGCAAACAAGCTAGGAAGAGAATGAAAGATATCACTCTTGACATACAGGACGAGGTGTTGTCTGAGCTTCAAAAGGAGATTGACAATGAATTGGAGATAATGACTCTAGAAAGGGGAAAGACCTTGTTACAAGAAGCAGGTGTGATTTTGATTCCTGGATGGGACATGGCTTCGGCCATTATATTTGATTCTTTCAATAGAAATCAAGATAAGAAGTTTAAACTCAGCATTGAGGCAATGGATGATATCAGAAGAGGATCAGGGTATGACCCTGATAAAAGAGCATTGCTTATATGGGTGTTTTATCCTCCAAATAAGAGACCACATATCATTGATGATCCTAATAAAGCTTTTGGTAGCTTGTCGATACAAAGGATTGAGGATACAGATCCTATGGACACTGCTGATTTAAATGTTAATGTTGCAAGGTTTACTAAAGCACAAATTGAGAAATTAATGAAAGATAATAATATATATAAGAAAGAAAATGCTATGCTAAGACAAGAGATTGATTTGAACAAAGACAAGTTGCCTTCATCCAGCAGCTACTCACCATAACTAGAAGGTGATCAAAGGGTAATAGAGGCCTTGGCAGATGTGAATTATTGGAAGTATAAGGCATAAAAGAGTCAAAAGAAAAGTGAGCAGCTAGAAACTGAATTGAAAACTGTCAAATATAGTATGGCCTCTGAATTGATTCAAAGAAGGTTTGGCCACATGATGAAAAATAGCGACAAGGTTTGGGATTTACACAATAGAACACATCAATTATACCAAGAGCATAAAAGACTACACCTCAGAATGTTGGAAACAAAGGAAGGGTTGAATACTAAAGCTAGCACTGAGGAACAAGTGCTCAAATGATATAATGAATTGATGAAAGAACATGAGAGATTTAATGGTATATTGATAGCAGATTTGAAAGATTTTGATCAATGTATTGATTTGGCATTTCCCAACTTCTTCAATGATGAGGGCAACCTAAAAGACAAGGACACTTGGAGGAATGAACTGGGTCAGTTACTGCCACCACTACTTGAAAATGTAAATAATGAGGAAAGGATGATAGAGAATACTTACACATGTCTAGGAAAGATATTTATTCTGGAATCAATGATGAGCAGTTTACTTGAGATTGATCCATGTGATGACCAAGTGTACATCGACCATATCGCTCAAATAAATCTATTTGTATCTAGAACGTTGTGATGAAGCAAAATGAGTACAATTTTGTCAAGCAATGCAAGTGTATCAATCTGTATTATGGAGATGAGGATGACCTTATCAGGCCTTTGAGTCACGGGTCACTCTATGGAGATTAATGGAGCCAAAATTAGAGTGATGCATATGCTTTTATCTTCATTTATGTTTGTTAATTATGCATTAGTTATCAAAAGATGTTATTATGAAAAGGTACAATGTTTCGGGCCTGAAGCTTGTTTGCATCCTATAAAATAGGATACCAAGGCTACTATGAAGAAGATTATCCAATCTATTTCAAAGACATATTTAATATAAAAGTAGTATTCAAAGAATACATTTCCATCTATCTATGTTTTCAAACCAGTATGAATTGCTAAATTAATAAAAAGAATTAGAGTTAGTTGGTGGATCCAAAATTGATGTTTAATTGTTGTGTTGATGTTAATATTTATGAGTTGCATGATTTTCTCCAAAGTGGTTTGTCAAGTTGTTTAAGTTAATATATCAAGGATATCATTAATTCTTTAGTATACATTTGTTGTTATTCAATTGTTGTGTTGATGTTAATATTTATGAGTTACATGATTTTCTCCAAAGTGGTTTGTCAAGTTGTTTAAGTTAATATATCAAGGATATCATTAATTTTTCAGTATACATTTGTTGTTATTCAATTGTTGTGTTGATGTTAATATATATGAGTTGCATAATTTTCTCCAAAGTGGTTTGTCAAGTTGTTTAAGTTAATATATCAAGGACATCATTAATTTTTCAGTATACATTTGCTGTTACTATATGATCTGTGTGATTGGTTTCTGAGGAAGTTGATTTAAATCCAGCTAAGTAGTCAGTGTTTATTGGTCTCTGCCCAGGGTTAAAATCCTTTGAACAATCTATTCTAGGTCATAGAAATTTGAGGAAATATCATTGGGATTTATAAGAAGAATCATGTACCTCAACATTCTTGCACATTTGCACAAGATACAAATTTACATAAGTGCCTAACAATCTGAGTTAAGTCAATATAAAGATCCATTACACCATTGACTCCTAATTTCTTTTCCCAATAGATAAAGCATTGGTCCAATTTATTATTAATCTTCATACCCTATTCATATTTGCAAACCTTAACCTTAGAAATACATTCCAACCCTTACATCTACTTCACACCCGTTTGCCACTATGAAGGTTACACAAAAATTTGAAATATCTTTCAAACTACACCGACCTAGGTCTAGCAGAGCCTAAAGACAAAAAGGTATTTGACTACCTAAGCTAATAGCTAGTTCATGCACTCACCATAATGTTGGACTCATGTGGTCACAACTTCTTTGACCAGGAACCTCTCTACCCACCAGACTTGTACTTTGGATAGAACTACACCAAGCTCTTACAAGGCAAATAGGTTGGTGAATTTTACATGTCTAACAAGATTCTCTACAAGCTCAAGTATCTCTATGTTTTAGACACCACACCACACTAAAGACTCATCTAGGAAGCATACTATTCCAAAATAACTCAACACTTCAACATTACTAAAACACTAGCAACACTTGAACAACAATTCTAGTGGTCTCACATATGTGCAAATTGAGAACCACATTAAGTCTCTCATTCTTTGTAGCATTACAAAATATTGGAAATAGGAATCCTAGACTCTACACCCCTCTCTTAGTTTTGACACTACCTTGGGAATCATTAACATGGATTTATTAAGAAGACTACCTATGACAAAGCACTGGTGTAACTCCATGACTGTCTTATCATTATGTATTTTTCTTATGTTTTCCATACTTATTTCTTCTTATATTTGAATGAATATCAGTTATTGATCCTCAATACTATGCTTATGTGAATGAATATGCTGATACAGTAAATCATTTACTATGGATGTTTTTAGTTACATGTTCAAAATTATGTTCAACATAAAAATGGAAACTATTTAAAAATAATAAAGTTGCTTATTTAAATAATTGTGAGTTACGTGCATTAATATTTTATTAACTTTTATGTCTTCACAGACATATGTTGATACAAAATGAATGGAAGAAGCATCCAAGTAATCCTATTTTTTTCTGCCAATGATTCATACCAAAGATTGAACAATTTAAGGATATTGCAATAGATAATTTGTATGGACACAAATAATATTACTAAAGCATTACAAAGTTTAGGCCATAAGAATCATCCTTTTTTAAACATGGATTGCAAATAATTCTAAAAATTTAGAAGTCTTGGTCATTAACATTATTGTATGCTACAATGTCATCAAGTGTATCATTGTCAATGTTCATATGTTCTTTCAAGTATTTAATATTATCATCATCCTCATCTTGACCTGCATCATCTTCATCATCATTGAAATTTGACTATAGACCATCTATATTGTTACCAGATATATTTGGATCATCATTTTCTATACCATCCATATTGTTGTCTTCCATAACATCGTCTAATTCTGGATTGTTATCTTTTTGTACCTGAACATAACAATCTTCAACATCATCATGGATGTCAATTCTTCGATGTTCTCTAATCCCTCTCTCTCATTTTGTTTGCCATCATTGTTTTGGTCAGTATCCACTAATGCATCGTCAAATACATGCCTTAATCTTGGATCATAATGTATGACAAATATCCATTTCAAGTCCAAAATATCTTCATAGAAAAATACATGCACATGAACGACATACATATATTCGACGTTTGGTATAACAATTTTATTGATTAATAAACATGTATATATTCGCAATAAACTATGAATTAATAGATTAATGATCACTACCACTTCTTGTTTGAGTTAAATAAAATCCTGCTCACAATGAATTGGTAGAACATAAGGCTCCTTATCCTCCGGTAGGAAACATGAGGAATCTATAGAAAACAATCCACTATGGGTATCATGTCTTCGTGTCCTCTCAAATTCTTCATACCATCTACACTTAAAAACACAACATTTAAAAGAGTGGAAATCCAACTCAATAATTTCTTGTATTTTACCAACATATTGTAGATTCCCTTCAATTATATTCTTATCTTTTGAGCTTGATTGACTGGATTGCTTGAAGTCAAACCATGATGCCACAATCGAAGGATCATCTCTTTACATCTACACTTTCTACACGATAATGTTGACCATATGACCACATTGCTAGATATTTCCTTGCCTGTGAAAGACCATTTATTTCAGTGAAAACAAATATAATGACAAATATTAAAATAGTTAATAGTGTCAAAACTGTAAGGAAACAACATTTTGTAAAATTGCAACTATACCTTTCTTTCACATCCTCTAGACATGTTGATTTCATCTTCTATTATGTTTGAATCTATACCTGCATCTTCTATTTGATTTTGAATTTGTTTAGTAACCCATTCTAGTGTGCAATCTTTGCCCCATTCCCCAAGCAGATCAGTGGGAAGTGGAGTATTCCTTGGGTTCAATCTCTTAAACTGTCTCCTTACTTCTAACACTTCTCTCTTTTTATCATACAGATCGATCCATTTGTTCATAAAGTCCATGTGGTATAGAATGAACTTGTTGAGTATAGAAATTTATCTACACCTATTACATTTCAACATGTTTATTTCAAACTCCAAATGTCATGCTGTTAATTTGAAAAATAAATTACAGAGTCAATTAATGATTGCAAGAAAAACAACCACATTGATCATGAATTTACTTACTAATTTCTACTTGAATACCATTAGATTGTGGTTTTTCTCCATCAATAATATCTAATGCTCATTCTTCATCCTAGAAGCGTGGCCCATCTTCAAAATCCTTACCAAGGAATTCACACAGGAAGAAAAATGCTTCATTCAATACATACCCTTCAGCCATGCAACCCTTTGGATGTGCCTTCTGTCGGACATATATTTTTAGAGTTTTCATATACCTCTCAAAGAAAAACATCCACCTCGTTGATATGACACCCACCAATTCAATGTCATCGACTAGGTGTATAAGTAAATGGACTTGTAGGTCCATGAAACTTGTAGGGAGATCCTTCTCAAATACACATACAATTCTGCAATTTCCTTCTTCGATTTTGGCACTTCACATTCGTGGATCTCCTTGGAGGTCACCCACCTAATATAAGAATAGTAAATTAGTATGAACCTTTAGTCAAAAATTAAAATGCAATATAATATCTCTATGTTTCTCACACATGAACATTTCATATAACCACCTACCATGTAAATGTTGACAATCGATTTATGGCATTCCTTAAGTCAACTATAAGATAGGAATCCCCCCTAATTGCCAATGGCATGATATGTTATCAAACACATTTATGAAAAGGTGATTAGTAATTTTTCATCACACAACAAAATATCAAAATATATTTAGTACTTAATCAATGTTAGCAGTAAATGTTAAATGATGATATATAATACCTTCATAAAATTATGAAAATCATGTGTTTTAAATCCTGTGATATGTCCATCAATTGTAAAAGCTTTAACCAATTACGACCCATAGCCAGTAGGTGTCCTTATTGAACGAATGACATTTTTTAGTTGGTCTAGCTCTTTTTTTTTTCAAAATCCATGGAGCTTCTGCATACGTTTCATTTTCCCTATTTGGCCACAAATATTTTCTATCAATTTTGGTATGCAAAAGAGTAATATCTCTCCTTGAAGACAAGGTGTCCTTCTCTTTGCCTAATATATGTCAAAATATAGAATTTGGGATGTTTTTGAAGATGTGCATAGGATCTAATAGGTGAGATATTAATAGATCCTTCCAGTAAGGGAGCTCATAAAATAGGGATTTCCTTTTCATTTCTTGTGGCATATTAACTACAACTTGTTCTGGTTCTTCAATTGAATCACAACGATCAAAAAAATCCTCCCAAGCTTTCAATTCAGCATCTTCATACTTCTTAAGCCAATCACTTGGACCTATAATCATGGGAGGGCCTCTATTTTCAACTTTTCCATCAAATTGATTCTTCAGGCGATTTCTAAACTTATGATCTAGTGGTAGAAAAACCCTGTTGTTTGTGTAAATAAATTTATGTAGATCTTTAGAATATCGCCCTTGAAATTGTTCTGTACATCTTGGACATTCAAATATCCCCTTTGTTTGAAGCCCTGCAATTCAATAAGTAATGTTAATAATATCAAAAAAATAGTATAAAACTAAGTATGAAAGTTGGGATGGAAATAAATTATGAGTTAAATACGTAAATATTTTATCTTACTAGAACAAACACCAAGTCCCGAGAAATCATGAATAGTCCAACATAGCACACCATACAACATGAAGGACCTATTTGATGGGGGACGTGATATGTCATACATTCTTATGCCTTTCCATAGTAGTTACATCTCATCAATAAAAGGCACAAGATAAACATCCATATTTTTAACTTGATGTTTTCTTGGAACAATGAGAGTCAGCATAAGGTGCTCCTTTCTAACACTCATCCATGGGGGAATATTGTATACTATCAATCTGATGGCCAAACACTATAATTTGAGCTTAGGAAAGAGAATGTGCACACTCCATCAATTGGAAGACCAAACCTGATACTACGGGGTTCATCTTTGAATTTTCTTGGCCATTTTTCCTCTATGTGTTTCATTGCTTTGGAGTCAGCCAGAATTCAAATGAATCCATCTTTACTCCTATTTTTTGCATGCTAGTCCATCAATTGTGCAAGTGACTTTCAATGAAACATTTGTTGAAGTCTAGGTATAATTGGCATGTGATGTAAAACCTTCTTTGGAACTATAGGACCTTGTACATCTGTACGATATCTCTTCTCTTTGCATACAGAGCATTCTACCTTGTTTTTATATTCATCTCTATACAAAATGCAATCATTTTTACATGAATATATTTTCTTATATTCAATCCCCAACTCAACCAACAATAGACGCGCCTCTCTACAAGTTGATGGCAACACATTCTCTTCGGAGAATATTTTAGTTTTTAGTGCACTGTAAGATTGCTAGAGATTAAATCAATTGAATGTTTGACTTATGATGAACATGTTTCATATGTCAATCTATACTAGGACTATTTATATAGAATATATGGTTTTAAATTCCCCTTCAAGAAATAAAAACGAAGTTGATGAATGTTTACGAATTATGTACACCAATTGACAATGTAAAGTAAGAAATGGATTTCATCTCACTTTAGTAGGGTAGTGAATCCTTTGTCTGACCAACCAAATAGTGACTTGATTTCTAATACTATTAATGTGCATGCCAATTTTGAAGTTCTACTTCCACCCGATTTGAACATGGGTGTCTTCGTTGCTTGCTTAATGGAGTCTTTCAGGTTGTTATCATCAACATTACATTGGTGGTAATTACCCCTGCTATCATCGTTATTGTCAACCATATGATCATTATTGTCATCATTGTTTCCATCCTGAAAGAAACCTATAAGCATTTCATTCAATCCTTCTTCATGCACTGTATTTTCACTATCCTGATCATCATCATTAAGGCTAGCTAGCATGTCATCAGTGTATGCGGATCTCATCAGCAGTTGAAATTTCTCAGCTACTAGTATTCTCTTCAATGTTGCTCTTTTCTACTTGGTATGGTTTAAAGGATGGTTTGGATCATCTCGTCCAAACCTTAATAAACTAGTTGGATCTTGGGTATTAGTATGTGTTTCATCAACATCTTCTACCTATCAACAAATGCAAGCATTATTTAATGTTTGGCAACAATTGCACTAAATTCAAAATATATCAATTTCAAAGAAATGTAATCAAATATGGCTTAAAAAATAAAAATATAAATTGTATGAACATATATACATCAATTGAATAATGTAACATTATTTTATAGACTACCTTTTTATACAATAATTTAAAGAAAACACAATTTTGACAACATAGTTTATAAAACATCAGTCCACACTCATTTATTATTCTTTGGTTTTTTGCTCTTAAGAACATTCTTAGGGAGACCTTGTTCTTCCCTTTTCTTTCACGCAAGAGTGCATTTTAAGAAGGGGTAATCAATCAATAACTCATCCCCAATGGTAAGGTCCATAATAGCCTCAACCATTATGAATCTATCAACCTCTCTTTCCATATCTCCATCTTTATCATTTATAACCTCAACAAATTGACAATTCAGTCTTACATTAGGGTCCCTTTCCTTACTACTATTTATAAATCCTGTAATACTTTTGTGTGTGTATGCACGTCCATCTATATACATAAGATGACCTCTATTCATTTCTTTTCCACTTTCCAATTGGAGACGATGTGTATACATATTCAAATTTAGACCATATGCTGACATGCTAGGCTTATATTTTGCTAGCCTTCTCCATTCACCACTGTAATATGATGGACCATAATATGGAATTAATCTCCTAGTGGTTTGTTCTGAATTTTTTCTATGTTTAGATCCCACATGTACATTTTGGACGAACAAGAGGCCTAGATTCGTTCCATGAATATTGGAGGGTCGTATCATGTAGCTCTATCCCCAAAATTGAAACACCTCGTACACTCTAGGTAGTTGTTGATCACTAGGCCAAGCGCACTATAGTCGATGATCAAATGTCTCTTTGTAAATTGATCTCAAACTCAGGGGCAAGTCATCATCTCCATCACATTCATTCTCATAGAGTATGTAGTCCACCTTTCCCTTGTCTTTAAGCAAAGTATGCATCTTTAAAATGGTTCTTGTTCTGTTACTTGTTTTCATCAATTCCTTATCTTCGGAGTTGGTATATTGGCACATATTTTTGGTAGATATATCATCTGATGAATGATCATTGCCCTCTAGGCTAGAAGTCGGTGATCTAGGAAACATTAAACCAAGCACTTTATCTTGCAAGTATCCATTAAGAAAAAAATTAGTTATTTAAATAATATAAAACAATGTTTTCTTCAAAATCCTTACCAAGGAATTCACATGTTATTTATATCAAATTGGAAAATTCCTTACCACAATTCCTATTGGATTTGAATCTATTGTAGGACGCATAGCATTATTTTTTCTTGTCTCTCTTGTGTAGAAGGTTATTGGGCTTTACATATCTGATCCTGGCGATCGATTGCTCCAACATGGTTTCAGAGCATTGATCTTGCAAGCCCCTTCTCATTTTTCTTGAGAGATTCTACTGTCAAATTTATGCCGGTGCATCCTGGCTCAAAACATAGCTCACTGTTGAGTCCAACACGCCCATTTGTAAAGATCAACTGTCCAAAACTCAATTTTGGACATAGGTAATTTTTTGGATATTTTGGGCTTTTATTTACATTTTTGTAGAATTTTTTTGTCGAAAAGGAAATTTTTTTAGCAAAAGGCCATTTTGCCCCTTGCATTTTCTGCTTCATCTCTATAGTTACACAGGTCAGATTTAACTATTTTTTGCCTATTTAGAGGTGATTAGGCCCAAATATGGTATTTGTGTCTGCAGGATCCATTGTCATATCCTCTTCCATCCAATGTCGTCTATGTGATTTAATAGTTTTAGGTCCACATCCACGTACATATCTTTTTCTTTTGCTAGTTGAATGCTCAAGCTCTGCATTTTCTCCAATCTCCATCTAAAATAATCAACAACATGCATTAATTTATGTCAAGATTGGATAATACATTATAAATTTCAATAATATTGTGAAAAAAGATGGACATATCACAAAATACCATCAGATCATTTTTTCCTAAGTTAAGTCAAAATTTGAGTACCTGATGTCCTACTTCATCTGTTGTATCCTCATTTGATATGACACGATCTGTTTCCATGGCCTCATCTGGTCCCTATAATACACAACATAGTAAATAATGTTTAGTACACCAATTATATCATTTCAACGAATATGCTATCCAACACAAAACCTCACTTTAGTCATATATGTGACATATTCATATCATGTTTTGGCCATCCTAATTTTCAAACTTTTCCCTTGATCATAGAATCACATTTAATCACCATTCCTATGCATTTTCAACCAATAAGTTGACCTCAGAGGCTTCATGGACAAAAAAATGACTTTATCTCCTCTATGTTGTAGCATTTGTGAATTCATAAACACCTTCCTCCTTTGGTTGAGGTTGCTTTCTCTTCTTACCTCTATTGTATCTGTAGATTCTATTGTCATATCTATTTCCACCCACTTTCCTCTCTGTGATTTAGTAGTTCTACGCTGTCCACGTCCTCTCTCCATGGCCTCCTTTGGATCCTATAATACACAACAATGACAATAGTCACATAATAGCTGTGCACCAAGAGGTTAAAAGGAACCAATCAAGAAAACCACACATGAACAACAAATGTGTCCTAACAGATTATATAAATTTCCTATATGTTTGCATTTATCCTCTAACCTTTTTACATCAACCCTCAATTGTGTAGACCTCGTAGTTGTTATATGCAAATGATTTGTATCCTTGCATTCCTATTGCCAAATACAGTGAACTGATTCGAATCCTTGTATAACCAATTTACAGGTACAATGAATTGATTTCAGTTTTTGCATTCACAATTAAAAAATCACAGCGAGATGGTTTGAATCCTTGAGTTTGAAGTAAAATGAAATGGGTGAGACCAGTGCCTTGTTGGGTAAATGGAGTCAAATGAAAATCTGAGATAAGTGGCTTATATTTGGTAGTAATTCTAACTATTTGGCACACTAATATTGGTTAATAACTTGTATAACTGTGCAAGGAAATAATTGACAGACTCTTCTTAATAATCCAACTGACACAACCAGGTTACTTGTAATTTATCAAAAGGATCTTTAATCCCTACTTGAAGGAACCAATTGAATAAATCAAACAAGAACAGTAGATGATATCAACTTGGAAACAGAATGCCAACCCTAATTATGTGGTTCTTCTTACTGATCCAATAATACTCCTAGATTACTGTGATTTGAAAATAGTGTTGGTAACATTTTTGGGATATCTTCAATGGGGCTCTCGATATCACTAAAAGTAACATAGGGGAGAGGACCCAATTGCTGAGTATGTTCCAATAGCTATGATAGTGTTTGTGGACTTAAGGGTCAATATTTTTAAAACTTTAGCAGTAGTAGTTGTAACTTTAAGGTTGTTAGTGTTGACTATAAGTACGTATAATTGAATGAAATGTGCCCTTTAGATTTAAAAACAATGAATTGTGTGATGCCACATTAGCACACCAACAAAACATGACTTAATGAACAACTATTTGTCCACCTTTGTTTCAGGAACTATTAAACACCTTAGCAAAAAGCATGTTGAGAAACTATTGGTCCACCTTTGGTCGAGAGCATTGCCCTTAGACCTCACTCTAGTTTTAAAAAGAAAAAAATAAAAAACATTTTGAACCATGCTAGATGGAAAAACAACATTTTTTTAATAATTTTTGACTTTTTTCCAATTAAATCCCAAATATTTCAATTACATTTATTCTTCTAGTTTGCTAAGTCAATCTTTATCCTAAGTAATGCTCCTATGGCCCTAGCAGAGATACAAACACATGGCTCCACAAAGAGATAGCAATTTTGGACTAAATGATACAAACTTCTTTCTACCATAATTCATGATTCCATATTATAATTTTTGTTTTTGACGCCATGGATATCATAATTGATAAGTTTTATATTCCTAAAACACTTTGACAATATTTATATATCTAAAAAATGATACAAACTTCTTTCTACCATAATTCATGATTCCATATTATAATTTTTGTTTTTGATGCCATGGATATTATAATTGATAAGTTTTATATTCCTAAAACATTTTGACAATATTCATATATCTAAGAATATTGTTTCTTTTATACTTGATCTTAGTAGCTTCTATTAGATTAGTTTATTGTGTCTTTAAAATTTATTTAATAAAGGATGCATGAAACTGATTTTAAATCCTTAAAAATCTCTATATTTAAATGCCTAGTCTTCATTGAGTTTTGACCGAATCTGAGCACAGAATCTGAGGTCAAAAAGAGTCCAAACCAGTCGGATCAAACCATCATAAATTTTTATATGGCAGGTAGTTGTGACAAGAGTCGATACTAGAACCTATAGTAGCAGAAATCACAATGAACCTATAGTAGAGGAAACCATCGTAAATTTTTATATGCCAGGCAGCTATGATATATCAATTTAAATAATAATGAAACACTACAATGGAGACAACCAAATAATTGAATAACTTTAACAAACAATTAATATCAATATGGCACCACAGAATTAGAGATTTTCCATTAACTTCTTCAAAATTATGCTTCCAACATGGTCTTTGAGTTTGTAAATATTATGGAACTTTTTCTACTATCTACCACTACTAGCTCCTCTCTTCCCCCTATATCTTTTTATTGATTCTTGGTCTCTCTTTTTATAGGAGAGGCAAACAAGCTTAAGACCTATTACAATAAAAAAGACATAACTGTTAAGAAAATACTTTTAAACTTAACAAAATGTTTTTAATTAGAAAAGACCAATCCGTTATTCACCGAATAGAAACCCATGACCATTCAAGGCCTAAGAAAGGCATTCTATTTTCTGATGTGGTATCTCCTCTTCACATTCAATCCTCTTCAGAACCTAAATATGTTCATAACTATTAAGAAAATACTTTTAAACTTAACAAAATGTTTTTAATTAGCAAACACAAATCTATTAATCTGCGAATAGAAGCCCATGACCATTCAAGGCCTAAGAAAGGCTTTCTATTTTTCCATAAGGTGCTTAATTTGTTTGCTAGCTAATTTACTCCCTCTGAAGATTTCATGGCAGCACCAGTCGTATCAATTGCTCTACACAAGAACATATTAATTTCAGATAAATGTTCAATAAACTCCTATTTTGCATGTGTCAGCATTAAGGGCTATCCCTTTCATGTTGTGCTCCATGTTCATCATTTTCTCAAGATACTTGTGAATATTCTGCATGATCATATCTTCATTATTGATTTCTTGTAAAGCAATATTTAGAACTATGGATACATCTTCCTTCCACTCTTCATATTTTCATGGTTCTCCAGTATCATCATGAATTGAGGGAGAGATATCAAAAGAATTCAACTCCTTATTTAATTTATTATGATACTTTTCATGCATCTTGACCAACTTATCATACATTTGCAATCCTTGTTCGATTAAAAATTTTTTGTTTGAAAGTTCCTCTTTCCTTTCCATCATCCTCTCCTGCAATCTTTTGTTTTCTATAATGGCTAAATATGTTTGTTGGAATGATTTCCAATAGGTATCTACACATTCCCACATCTTTTTGAACCTTTCTTTTATTATTTCAGAGGCCATGGTGTATTTGAGGGTCTTTACTTCCCTAAAAAGCTTCTCACATTTTTTCTGGGATTTAGCATGGCATTCTTTCCAATAGATTACATCTGTTAATGCCTCTATCATTTCTTTGTCTTTCTAGATCCATGGGGAATGTACCTCAGATGCATAAGAAGAAGCTCTTTCCTTGTGGTATATTAATTCTTTCTTCATCTTGTCATTTTCCTTGATTAATTTCTCAATCTGAGCCTTAGTGAACTTTACTACATTAACATTTAGTTCAGTAGTTTCCAAGGGATCTATGTCTTCTATCCTTTTGACCAAGAGGTGGCCAAACATTTGATTTGGGTCACTGGTTATTATTGGTCTCTTATCTTGGGAATAAAAAGACCAAATCAATAAAGTGGCTTCATCTGCATTATACCCCAACCATGAGTTATATACTTTATCACTTGCTTCCTCTGTCAAACTCAGTGTTTTATCTTCCCTCCTCCTGAATGTGTCAAATACAATGGTAGAGTTCATATCCCAACCTAGCACAAGCAATACCTTGGGTTCTTAGAGTAGTTGTCTTCCTCTTTCTAGACTAATAGACTCCATTTCTCTATCAATCTCTTTTTTCAATTCCTCCAAGGCAGTAGTTTCTTGCTCAGGGGTAGTATCTTTCATTTTTTACCTCATTTTATTTCCTTGATATTCATATACAAAAGATTTAAATTCAGGAGTCTTAATAAATTCATCATCAGAGACAAACTTCTGAGTAGCCATAACTCTGATGTCATCAGACAGATCCTCAAAAGTCTCAAATTTTACATAGTTCAATTATGCAGGAGGCTCATAATGTGGAACAACATGAGCACTTATTGTTTGCATTTGTTCAATCTCATCATCACTCACTTCTTCATCTATATCTGTATCTATAAAAAATGATACTTCAGTGGTTGGTTGTGAAGGTATGTGAGTCAGAGACTGCACCTCTTGAGCTTGTGTCCCAGAGTATTGTATGTAACCTGTATCAAAAGCAATTAAAGGCACACCCTCAATTATCTCATCTACATGAGCAATACACTGCTCAACTCTTGATAGTGGGTCTTCAATTTTAGAAAAGGCTCTTGAGTATGAAGGAACATTCTTGCATTTCCAATCTTGTGCAAGTAGAATTTTATTAAATATAGCCATTCTATCTTTAGTAGAGGCTTCGTCTCGATTTCTAATTATATCTACTTCTAAATAAAGATGTTCATAACCAGACAGACCCTATGAGACCCTGGATTTGTGAATAAAATCCTCTGTATCAAAACCTTTTCTTTCATCTCCTATTGGGAGATCATATTGTGCTAGTTTGGCATCGACTTCTTCATAACCCTCTTTCATGACTAATGTGAATTCCCCAAAGCAGAAAGTGTTGGGCATGAATGATTGTTTGTTGTTCCTCTTTAGATGAAAAGCATCAGATTTAGCCATTTGTCTCACAATTTCTAAGTATGTAATTCTGTCTGGGACAACCCTAGGCAATAGATAAGGGGAACCCTCAAATCCATAGACTCATATCATGGTGCAGTCTAAAAAGCCATACCAATCTCCCTAGTTATAATTCACCTTAGTCTTTGGATCATTTTCCTTTGGCCTAAGAAACCTTTGTATAGTGGGAGAGAGGCTATAGTCATGAGAATATCCCAATAGTTGCATTAGAGGCTTCACAAAATATTCTTCAAATAAAAAATAATGAGATCTGTCAAAACGACAATCCCACAGTGAAGTCCACATTTGCACTGGGTTTGGGTCCCCATTGTCAAACGAGTCCTAAATTTTCATCTCTGAACTCCACCATCCTCTACCATGCCCTTCGTACAAAAGCAAATGCATTAACAAAAGAGTAGTGTTTGAAATTAATCTTATCACTATTATGTTTGATTTTCTTCAATCCACGGTTCAAAGTATTAGCTATGTAAATTGCATAATCAAAAGGCCTTGCTCCCTTTGTTTAAATATCTGCAGCTAACACCATAGGTGCATGTTGTGTGGTTACACAACATGCCCCATTTTGACTTGGCAAAACAGGGACCCAACTTCTTTTTGCTCGGTTTGTGTTGTCTGCTTTCTGGCGGTTTGGTAAAAATCAGTCAAGTGCATCATCACATTGAGTTAGATTGAGGTAAGTCCCCAATATGAGGTCAGGTTGTCAAAATTCACATTTCGTATCTGTGACCTCATATTCTGGAAGAATATTAAATTTCATGCAGGTTTGCCTTTTACGTCACCCTGATATTCATCAGGATGTGAGAATTATGGACAGTCAAAGTCTTGGTCAAACCTGATATTCGCAAGAGAGGGGGTCGTATTTTATAACCTCAGTCATGTTGTTTCGAAACAACACCATCATATTTGAGACATCCCCTGATATATCCTGTGGCTCAAATAGCCGGACGTCAACTTTAGATGATAGTAAGTCTTTCCCGTTAATCGGTCTTTTATATCGCGAACATCATGTTTTGAAAGTAACTAGATATTCGTTAATATCCTCCTGACGCGAAATATCACCCTTAGCAAACATCCTGATGACATCATCTGAATACGATAAACGAAGAAACAAACATCCTGATGACATCATCATCATATTTACATTTCGACAGGATATTTTGTAAACATGATCATGTTCACTCAATATGACGATGACGTCATGAAGCATTTCCAATACAAAGAACGAATATCATGATGACGTCATCCTGATATTCCGAAAGAATGATGAGCAAGCTTGTCTCATCATCATCTTATTTTTTTGAAATATCACCCGATAAACTGAAATATCTTCCTGATGTGCGAAAACGTAAACAAGCGGTGCATTGTTACATGAATCTTGTCGCGATAGTAATTTCAATGCTGGGGAGGATGATATCGAAACTCAACCTGATATTTGTGAAATATCATCCTGCCCTCATGATATCTTGTCATATGGATGTCCCCCCGCTCCCTTTGCCGCCATTATCATTAAATGCGTGCAGACATGGTAGGTGATTCCCGCCGGTCCCAGAACCCAATGACATACCTGGCGAGATCCTGAGTTTTCGCACGAATGATCAAAGATTGCAATCTAACTTGTCAGAGTTGCCCTAAATTTACCCTAACTGCGAGGTTAAAAGGTAATTCAACCGCCATTGTTACATTTACCTGCGTTAAAATTGTTTTACAGAGCACTAGACTCCATATCCGCATAATAGCTACCGTTGCGCAATTCGAGCTCACAGATAGAAGGAAGGAAGTGATCAGCAGTTGAATTAAGAACGTCTTGACGATATACTGGTATAAAGAAAAATCTGCATAACTAGGTAAGTGAACTGAAACCCTCATCATGATTGTTTCTAAATAATGTTGAAAGTTCTGGTTATGTATCCATGTAAGTAAGTAATGGAGAATTGATGCAATAGGCATGATATTTGCAATATGTATGCATGCATATCCCTGTTGTGAGAAGAAATGTTGTTAATTACAGATACCCATGGCTGAAAAGTGCTTAGTCAAGAATCAGGAGGAATTCAGCAGGCCTATGTTCTCTTCTCAGAGAGGGGTCCTGTTCAAATATGGGGCAATTACAGATACCCATCAGGGGATTACCAATCTGGAGGCTTGGTCAGCCAAGATGAATGATGGACAAGATAAGAGTCCGGTATTGGATGCAGTGTTTGTATCAGGTATGTGGAACGCTGCTGGCTTCCCATACTCCATGGAGTCTCCGGAGCTAGTCATTGAATGCACCCAGAATTATAACCATCAGACGAGGCAGGTGGTGAAGCATGGGAGGGTATATGCAGACCTATCCATCAAAGGTCTCTCCCGGACATTTGGACTGCCAATGGGCAGTAAGGTAAAGAGTGTAGACTTGAAGAAGTCTGAAAGAGAATATGAGGCCAACAAGAAGGCGGCCAGAAAGAACATGTATGCTTGGCGGGCCGAGAACAGTACATACAATGCAGCGGCCAAGCTCACGGTGCACATGTTCAAGTTTGATTTTAATGAGGAATATTAGTATGTGATTGCCCTACTGAACAGGGTGACTGACCAGCCTGATACTGGTGAATTCAGAGATTGGATGTATGGCATAATAATGATGTGCCTGTATGCAGACATCAAGCCACTGTGGGGCCAAATAATTAGCGATGCTCTGCATGAGCAGCTGCTGAACCTGGGAGGTTCAGATTGTGCCTTCTACATGACCTCTTATATTGTTTATTCTTGTGCTTATAAAGGCACTTTTGATGCCCTGGTGACAGATGGAAAACTGACGGGCACAAATGCAGCATATATATGGGATCATCATCCTCAGCTGCAAAGAACCAAATATATCAAGGACTACAAACTGGTCAATGATGCATTCTCTATGCATCTGGTAAGGACCATGGAAGATGATAGAACTAAAAGACTGAGCATGGAGGCTCAGGAGGCAGTATACAAGCATGGGCATGGTACATACAATTTGCCACCTTTTCCTACATCAGGATAGAAGGTTTTGAAGGACATCCCCTGATGCTGCCGAGATATCCTACTGATGCAGTAGTTTTAATGGAATTTATCAGGTAGGGCTCCACCATGATACAAATGTATAAGGATGCCAAGAAGCTACCACCAATTTTGTTCCCAGTCAGCATTGGCAACTACATGTGCCCTGACTCAGATAATATAAAGAAGGTGATGGTCACTCTGAACAAGATGAATTTACTACCCTTCCCAGTAACGAGACCATATGATCCTTACGGCCGAATGCAGAAGATTCTAGGAAAGCCTATTCATCAGAGGCACCTAGAAGATTTTTGGGCTGACTGCGAAGATGAGGCAGAAGCCAGGAGGAGGAGGTATCAGAGGTTGACTCTGAACCAGATCAGGACATTTGACTGCATATCCCTCCCTCAGCAGCTGAAGAGTGATGACGGTAGGATAATGGGAGATGAATACGAGCAGAAGAAGATTTACAATGATACCATCTCTGCACCTGACCTCACCATGCAGGAGGATATGTCCTTGGACCCATTCTTTGCCAGAACCCTACACTTGACCCAAGCTTGGGTAGATGCACAGGTAGAGGCACTGAAGAAGAAAGGTGTTGCCATCACGGTGGACAACAAAAAGAAGGGGCAGGACATCCCTGCAGATGAATATGATGACTTCCTGCTGGAGAAGCGGAAGACTAAGGGAGAGAGGATCCCTCCACCACAGCAGCCTAGCAAAAGGGCCCCAAGGGGCAAGAAGGTGGAGAAAGGACCCAAAGGGGTCATAATTGACAAGGCAATATTCACAGCGGAGGAGGCAGCCAAATCAGGATCAGAATCAGATTCTCCTCCAAAGCCCAAGAAAACCAAGACAAGAGGCTGGAATCACAGAGACCCAAGAAGTGGGTCAGTCATCCAAACAACCAGGCAAAGATATCCTCGTGGAGGAGGAGCCTGAAGAAGAGGAGGAAGCTCCACTGGTAATCAGAAGAAAGAGGAGAGCTCCGCAGGTGTTGGTTCCTACCACACCTAAGAAACCAAGAACCTCCGTGAGAGGTGAAATAAGTCAACCCCCAGCACAAGTACAAGGGGCAGGTAGTGAAGTGCAGAAGGAACTTGAGCATAACGTTCCACTTCCTACCATTGTCAAGTTCAAAACTGAACTGGCAGAAGAATAGCAAAAGGAAGCATCTCAGGCACAAGCAGAAAGGCATGTCTCGCTAGACGAGACAATAAACTTGTCTGATGATGAGGTGGTGCAGGATGTGGCTGCACAAGAAATGGAAACACTTGCGGCTGCTGGCATCAGTGTGACTCCTCACAAGCCTCCAACGGTTCAAACAGTGCTTGAGGAGATAAAACAAGCAGAAGTGGAGCGAGAAAAGAGCCCGGAACCAGAGAAGAGCCCGGAGTAGGTAGCTCAGGACATAGGGCTGGATACACTGATTGCTGAGGTGACAAGTCCTGTAGTGGTAGACTTGATAGAAAAATAGGATGCAAGTCCTGAGAAGCCAGCAGGATCACTTGACAAAGGAGATAGAGATGGCCGAAGCAGATGGCCATGCTCTTGAATCAGGCCAGCAGAGCCCACAAGATACATCAGCAGGACCTGCTATAGTGGAAGTCCAAGAAATAAAGGCTAATGAGAAGAAGGAAGAAATGGGGGATCCAGCTGCTAAGGCACAAGAGGTGGATAGTGTAGGCACAGAACAAGTAATAGCTGCAGAACAGATGCCATCGCCTCGGGCGGATCTTATGATAGCCGGTACGGTGGACACACCACCAGAAATGGAGAAACAGAAGGAGGATGATCAACCTCCACAAGGGGAAGAACTGGGGACAGGTGAAGTAGTAATGGAGAAAGATCATGGTCATCATGATCTACATACAGGTACACCGCAGGGTTCCCCACACAAAGAAGATGCTCCCCCAGAAAAGGAAGTTCCTCAACAGGAGGAGGCACCTCAGGATCAACAGCAGCAAGGCGAGCATCAAGAGAAAGAAAAATAAAAATCACCATCTCCACAACACGTATTGATAGAAACGGGAGATAGGGGTGAACAGCATCATGATGCTGAAAAGCATGATCAGGTGCCTCCATGGTTAGAAAAGGAGGTAAATATTGAGGAGGAACTTGAAATTCAAGAGTTCGATGTCTCCACCCTGTTCTCCACGGATATAATGAAGCCCAGGAGAAAGGCCAGAATGACTTCGGCCATCAAAAGAGATCCGGCGATAGGGAGAAGGACCGCACAAATTGTTGTACCTGCCGTAGAGAAGGAGAAAGGCAAAATCACTGTGGATGAATTCCAGATAAGCACAGTTGATTTGGGTTTTGCCAACGAAGAGCAGGAAGGTCAGGAGGGAAAAGACATCATAGACTCTCTAATTCAGAAAGTGAAAAGAGAGAAGGAGAAGAATAAGCAACATAAAGAGCACATTGCTCAGTTGCATGCATACATTAAGGGTTTAACCAACCCTGAAGATACTACAAGTGAAGCTGCAGTCCCATTGACTGCCATTTCTCAGGAAGAAGTAAATAAACTGGACCTCATGAAACATGAGGCTTCCGTAATAAGGAAATGGATGTCATCCACATTGGATGATGCTATAGAAATAATGAAGGGTTCTTTGAAAAGATGGAGCATATTGAGTGACTCCAAAACCAAGGTGGACAGATTGCAGATGCAGACTGGAAAAAGGTCTTATAAACTGGAGAGAGTCCTCAGACTGTTGGGAGAAATAAGGAAGATAAACCCACAACTGCTTATTAGTAAGCAGGTATTGAATAATAATACTGCATTATTAATAGATATCTGGTACAAAGATGTACAGTTTGAATGCGGAGTCCTCAAGAGATGTAATAGTAAGCTGAGGGAGATCAGCATGAGGCTACGTGATTTAATGGGCATTGAAGTAGACATGCTAGAAACATTAGAGGGCAAAATGGAAGGGAAGATAGAGAATCAAGATGAAGATTCTGCCCTTAAGGCTCTGCGCAATAACTTCCAAATGGAAGATGATGGTCCACTCGTCCACTTGACGGAAGAAGTGATAAATAAAATGATGAGGATCAAGGTCAAGATGGAGACCTACAGTGAGACATTGCAGGACAGGGAAAATAAGCTGGATAACAGCAGGGATAAGTATGAGGCACACAAGCACGCCATTATCAAGGCAAAAACTTAAGATGGCAGAGGAATAGATCATGTTGTGCGGTCATATGAACAAATCCAGAGCAGCATGCAACCCCATATGCAGCAGCATCATCATCAGGATAGCGAAGAGTCAGGAAGTGATGCACATGATGATGACCCGCATGCATCAGATGAAGAGCATGATGAAGATACATCATGAGGGGGGAATATTTTGCATATGCAATATAGATAGTTGCCAGCTGGCAACTTGTGCCTTTTTGTAAAATTGACAAGTCATGAAATGATGACCATTGATTTGTATTGACATATCAGATCCGTAGATCTTTTGTAACGGATTCCTCACCTTATTCTATAAAAGGTGGTGGAATGCCTTGTTATATTCATTCGAAACTTAATTGAAATCTGTTTGCTGAAATATTCAGGGCTCATTTCAAAGCTGCTGTATATGTATATGTCTTTTGCATACTTAATGAAAGGGAAGAGTATTTTGATTACAAATATTTGTAAATCTTGAGTAATCGGTGTCTGAATTCTGGATATGTGCTTTGATTTGCTGCATCCCTTGGAGTGCTCATCATGTTGCATGTATTGTTTTCATTCATTATCCTCTGAAGTTTGCATCAACTGTATCTAGCTGTGGAATGTCCTGGTGAACATATGGTTTGATTTCTTCTCCTCATGACAGTATCAAGCATGTATGTGGATCAAAAGCTAAAGGTTCAACTTAATTAGAAGCATTTCCTTTAATTTCTTTTAATTTCAGAACATCTCAATGTCATAATTGCAAATAACTACTAATCTTAAGCAAACAACCCAAAATATGCAGACATCTCGTAGATAATCGCAAATATTTAGCATATTTGAACACTAAGCATGCACAACTGAAAATATCACGCAATGATCGAGGTATTTTACTTCTTTTCATCAAA
This sequence comes from Cunninghamia lanceolata, assembly GCA_027924645.1. NCBI lineage: Eukaryota > Viridiplantae > Streptophyta > Pinopsida > Cupressales > Cupressaceae > Cunninghamia > Cunninghamia lanceolata. The sequence goes on from BSBN01000108.1 coordinate 11,767,170, forward strand.
TAGCCGCATAATTTGACTTCTCTGTAAAGAATTTCTACATGAACGTCATGATGATAGTACATTTTCATGTAAGGCCCCAAAATGGAAACAGCAATTCACATTAACTAATAAGTAATGTCAGTCGATTAAGACCTAATCACCGGAGACTTGGGATCACGATTTCTCTGAATTCACTATATCTTTCAAGATGAATAAAGGTTAATGTGTACTTTTATTCTATGTTTGTTTGTGACTAACATCATGACCAACATAAATTGGCGCTAGAAGGAGGGCAGGTCCACAAAACCACGCTCATCATCATTATTTTTAGGTTTGATGACGCATAAAGTAAGGTAACCTCAGATCGCCAGTGAATTTCAGTAAATTACGTAAATATTTACTGTGAGAAGTTTGTATGTGTTCATTCTATGTAAAGATTTCCAGGTCTCACGTAAATATTGCAAGCTTTACAGTAAATCATTGTGAATCCACTAAATATTCGCCAAAGATACGTAAATTTGTTCAAGTCTCGCAGAATTTAAGCCTTAAACACTTGAGATCTCATGCTACGATCAATATACCCCAATATCCTGTCATATTTACAGTATCTTCGCAAATATGTCGTAAATATCCAGTCTAATTTTCCATTTGACTGCAAATATCACCTTATCCAGTGGAATCCAGCCAATATTTGCAAAGTTTCAGCTAATTTGCCTCCAAATTGAGAAATCCTGGCTCACAAGAAAAATACCAGGTCCAGACCTAGTGAAATTTTTGAAGAATTGCCTGTTAGAGGTTTCAGACCTAGGACTGTAGACATTCATCATACTCCAGGGTCTAGTGCGTCTAGAGCTTCACCGGGACCTCCTCCTGTAACTCCTGTTGGTTTGCAGATACCTTCCGGTATATCCACGACACCTCTTGTTCAACCCCAGGGTATACCTTTAGTTCAAACTCAGCCAGCTGCACCACCAGTTCAAACCCCTCAGGTTGCAATGTCTTTCTTTGCAGCAGAGTCACCCTTGACCTTTAATGCATATCACAAGTTACCAAAGAATCCGGACAAACTTTGTCCAAAATATCATCCTTATCAAGATGCTGATGATCATATCAGGACGTTTAAAGAAGCTTGCTGTAGAGCCAGAATAGAACATCAGGACGTGGTGTGTAGATTATTTCCTTTTTCCTTAGGGGAAGAGGCTTATAATTGGTTCATCAGTCTTGGCCAAGCCTCTGTTGGTTCATGGGCTATCTTAGAGAAAGCTTTTCTTGACAGGTTCAAGGTCCCTATTGATCCATCCATGAATTATCACATGTTTGCTACAATCAAAAGATTTGAGAATGAGCCTATTGCTAATTTCAATGCTAGGTTCCAGAAAATGTTGTCCAAACTAGTTGCCCCATATGTAGTAGCTGATGCTGCTGCTAGGAGTATCTACTATTCAGCCCTGGATCCATTAACTTCCATGTTCATTAGGAGAACACATCCTGAGATCACTACATTGACAGGGGCTTTTTAAGAAGCTATCAAGGTAAATCAGCAGTTGATACCTGCTCCTACTCTGAATATAGTATTCCCTACTTTGCCTGGCATGCAGTCTCAATATCCTACACAGTATCCTGCACCGTATTCACCACAGTATCCTACACAATATCCAAATGGGGCAGTGATACCTCCAGTAGTCATGCCTGCACCTTTGCAAGTACCGCCATTGAGCATCATGCCTCCTCCTAATGGAAATGGCCAACTACCACAATATCCTGCACATGCTCAGACACCTCTGGGTACTGATCTATCCAACAGTAACCATGGATCTTCTTTTTTCAAGCCTCAGACTAAAAATGTAGTTGCCAAAGCTCAAGAGGAAAAGGAAGAAATCAAAGAAATTTCTGCTCAGTTGAGAAAACTCACCACGGAAGTAACACATTTGAGAAATCAGGGCTTTTATTCCCAGTCAGGTCAGAATAGGAGTTATTCCAATGACAGACCAAACTACCCTGACAGGGGATATAACAACAATAACTTCAACAATAATGGTGGAACCAACAATAATCCTCCTAGACAGCCTAGAATATGGAACTCCAGGCCAAATAACAGTTCATTACCATCACCCCTGGATAATCAGCCTCCAGGTGAAGCTAAACAAACTACTAGAGTCAATCTTGCTGAGGCAGCCCTTACCAATTGGTGTAGGATCCACAATACAAATGCACATGCAGAATTAGATTGTCCACAATTTAGGATTGCTGCCAGCATCTTTCAGACTAAAGTGTCTAACACTTCTGGAAATCCACCTCAGGCAGAAGGAAATGAGATAGTTCCTTGTGGATATGACTTAGCTTTTGTGCTAGAAACGTACACTGACCAGCCTCATCCGAGTCATGATCAGACATGTGAAGAATCTGCCTTAACCTTTGAAACAAACTATGTTTTTCCCTTTGAGGATGAAAATGAACCTGCAAGAGAGCATGAGGAAGTACATGCATATCAGCAGCAATACCCTGGTAAGCACAATTATAACCTGAGGAGCAATGCCAACAGACCTGCTGGTCCATTGACATCATCGCTACCTCCAAACAACTTCAACACACCTCCTGATCCTAAGGCTAGCAATAACCCTGGGTTCCTTAAGGTGAATGCTCAATACTTGTCTCCCCAAAACATAGTAACAAAAGTCGTAAATGCACCTCAGGAGTCTGACAAGTTAGTCAGTTATTTGGCTGATGAAATGAAGAAAATCAAGATCAGCCTATCCTTATCGGAGTTACTGAAAACCCCTGCCATCAAAAGGGCATTCATGAAGTCACTAGATGATCCTGCTCCTAAAGAGGATAATCATCTTTCAAGTCAATCCAATGGCAAAGATCATGCTGCTAAAGATAATATTATCAAGCCTAAAGTGTCAGCTATAGTCCAAGCCGCTGAAACCTCCCACATGACCTTGTATAGAGATAAAACTGAATCACCTCCGTTCCTCCTCACCATAAGGATGTTCAACAAGAACTTGCACAACTGTTTGGTTGATTCAGGAGCCTCAACGAATGTTATGCCTTTGTCAATATGTAACGCATTAGGACTGTATCCTGCTAAATCCTTAAAGAAGGTCACTCAGCTGGACAAGACAGAAGTAAGTGTAGTAGGAGAACTGACTCACATCCACATGCAGCTAGCGTCTGATCCTAGGATACAGTATTACATTGACATTCAGGTAGTTGACATACCTGATACTTATGGGATGTTACTTAGCTGAGATTGGTCTAAAATGCTTAACGGATATATGTCCACAGATTTCAGTCACATGTGGTTGCCATGGAAAGGTATACCTAATCAGATAAGGATTGATGCTGAACCTAGGATGAAACATATGATCACGGAGTATAACAAAACAAATGAGATCATGTACGTAAACGTAGAACCTGGAGTTTATTGCATCCGGCTGCAGACTGTTAAAATAGAAGAGATCTTGATATTTGATGTTCATCATCATCATGATGATGATTATCATGAGGACATGTCAGGTATGGAATTTAACAAGGATCCAGATAATGAGAACGAAATAGATCGCTTCAGAGATTTTGAGATGCATTTATCTACTCAGGTAAAACGTTGCCAATTATTGAATATACCTGCTAATGATATCTTAATTGATGGATGGTGCAGATTACACGGTGAAGCACACTCAGAAAAGACTTGTGAACCATGCTTAGACATGATGATACTGGAGCAGACGTATAGTGAAGCATCATCATCATATTCCGAGGTGAGTGTTACATCTGATGATGATGACGATACTAATTCTTATTTGTCTTCTGCAGGAACAGAAGAGTTGACAGATCATGATGAAGATCATATCCTAAAGGCAGAAGAGATCCTGGTGGCCGATCAGATAAATGATGCAGAAAAAGAAAAGATCACTCCTGGTAGTGATTGCTTCATGGAACCAGATTATGAGTTGTCTGATGAAGACAAAGGTAGTGACCTGATGAAGTTCAAAGAATTTCTGGTAAAAGAAATAGAGAAGATAACACGACAGCATAAATCTCCCCACGAGGTGTTGATTCAAGGTTGGTGTAGGCTGCATGAGGCACCTCACTCAGAAACAACTTTCTCACTATGCTTACATATTTTGAAGAAGCATGCAGCTGTAGATCCTGAACATCATCCTCCTGCTGATATGGAAGAGAAAATAGAAAAGCCATCAGGCTCACAAAATAAAGGAAAAAAGAAACTTGAGGATGATGACATCCCCAAGTTAAAGTGGATATCAGGCGGAGCAGCAGCCAGAGCTGCCAAGAAAAAAGAAAGTTCAGCTAAGTGTCCCGCTGAGGATAAACCTTGGATCCTGAGGTTTGATGGATCCAAATCCAAGCAAGGTGCTGGAGTAGGAATTGACCTTATTGATCCATCAGGGAAATCTTATTTAGCAGCTTACAGATTACAGTTCCCCTGTACCAACAATGTAGCAGAGTATGAAGCTCTGATTCATGGAATGTTATTTGCTCATAAGAGAAAAGTAAGGATCCTGCATGTCTTTGGGGATTCAGAACTAGTTGTGAGGCAAGTAAGAGGAATTTACTCCTGTAACTACAGAAAATTATCAAATTACAGGCATCGAGTGTGGGACCTAATTGAAGACTTTGATGCCTTTAATATCATTCACGTACCAAGGGAATAGAACCAGAGGGCAGATGCACTCACCCAGGCCGCCAGTACGTTGGAACCGCTATCTATATCTGGTCTAAAGAGATTTTCAGTAGAATTGGTGTCAATACCTTCAATACCTGACAATGTGACTAATCTCTAGGTGTTTGATGATGATCAGCACATCCTGGACTTTATATCAAACAGGGACATATTTGAAGCTCAGATTATAGATGAGAATGGTATGGAAGATCATGTCTGGGAAGAAGATGAGATATTAGAGTTGCCTAGCAACATAATTCCCAAAGGTATGATTGAATTAGAAAGAGCCTTTGATCTAGATAATATTCTTAAACATAAGGATCTGCCTAAGGCAGATGGAGGTCAATATTCACAAGTGAATATTGGACAAGCTGATGACAAGAGAAATGTCTTATTGGGTAAGGTTTGTACACCAGAAGAGTTAGAAGGAATAACTCAGGCCCTTAAAGATTATATACATGTAATTGCATGGACTTATGATGAGCTAAAGACATATGACACCTCTGTCATAACTCATACTATACCTCTCAAGCCAGATGCAAAACCTTTCAGACAGAAGCAGAGGCCAGTTAATGCTCTGCTTGAGCCAATCATCCTTGAAGAAGTCAAGAAATTGTTAAATGCCCAGATAATATTTCTTGTAAGGCACTCCACTTGGGTGGCAAATCTTGTGCCAGTCAGAAAGAAGAATGGAGACATCAGGTTATGTGTAGATTTCAGGAACCTGAACAGAGCATCAGAAAAGGATAATTATCCTTTTCCCTCTTTGGATGAAGTTCTACAGATTGTAAATGGAGCCAAAATGATGTCCTTCTTAGATGGTTTTTCAGGATACAACCAAGTGATGGTAGATAAAATTGATAGATTGAAAATTGCCTTCACCACAAAGTGGGGTATATTTGCATATAGACGTATGCCATTTGGACTTATAAATGCTGGAGCTACATTCCAGCGAGCAATGGACATAGCCTTCAAAGGCTTAATAGGAAAGTGTATAGTCATCTATATGGATGACTTGACAGTTTTCTCCAAGGAAAGGGGAAATCATGTTGCTGATCTCAGAAGTGTACTGAAGAAATGTGAAGAATATGGAATATCTTTGAATCTTAAGAAGTGCATATTCGGAGTCACAACAGGAAAGTTACTAGGCCACCTGATCACAGAAGATGGAATTATCATTGATCCTGACAGGGTGGAGTCTATTATGAAGTTACAACTCCCAGGAAGCAAAAAGGAACTTAAGTCTTACTTTGGTAAGATAAATTTTGTGAGGAAGTTCATCACCGGCTTTGCTGAAATTGTTAGACCACTAAATGCCATGTTGAAAAAGGATGCACAAATTGAGTGGACACCAGAAGCCAAGGCTGCCTTTGAAGATATAAAGAAAGCCATTTTAGATGATCCTATCCTCATTAGTCCAGATTATACAAGAGATTTCTACATCTACTCATTTGCCTCAGAACATACTTCTGCAGCAGTGTTGACTCAAAGAAATGAAGAGAAAGAAGAGAAACCAATTGCTTTCATGAGCTGTCCTTTCAGGGATGCTGAGTTGAGATATGTAGATGTTGAAAGATAGGCACTTGCATTAGTCAGAGCAGTAAAGAAATTCAGACATTATATACTAAGAAGTAAAGTGATCGCTGTGGTACCAGATGCAGCAGTGAAGATGCTGCTGATGCAGAGTGAACCTAGTGAAAAAAGAGCCAAATGTATTACTGTACTACAAGAGTACGATATGGAGATCACACCAATGAAGCTGGTGAGAGGACAAGCTCTGAGCCAGATGATATCTGAAACTGATCCAAATATCATCAGTCAGCAGTATGTGATCAATGAGAAAGACAATAGAGAATGGTATTCAGACATCAGGCACATCCTGATCACTGGAAGATGTCCTTCAAGAATGCAAGCTTCACAGAGAAGAGCCTTCAAGATAAGATCCTAGAAGTATATGATGAAAGGAGGAGCCTTGTTTAAGAAGAATTATGAAGGAATATACCTAAGATGCTTAGAAAAACCAGAAGCAAATAAAGTTTTGACAGAGTTACATGACAAGTTTGGAACGGCACATGGATCAGCGTTGGCCACAACACATGCAATCCTCAGAGCAGGATATTACTGGCCTATAATTTTTAAAGACACGGCTGATCATGTTAAATGTTGTCATGTTTGCCAGGTTGCTTCCAATAGAGGAAAATATGCTGCGCAACCGTTGCAGCCAGTGGTGGAAGAGCGCCCATTCGCACAGTGGGGCATGGATTTCATAGGACCGATCAATCCTCCATCTTCCTCAGGCCATAGGTATGTCTTAACGATTGCTGACTATTGTACTAGATGGACTGAGGCTACCAGCAGCAAAACTTGCACTGCAGATGATGTCATTAAGTTTCTGGAAAGCAACATTGTCACCAGGTATGGAACTCCTTATGCATTGGTAAGTGATAATGGTTCTGCCTTCATTTCCACCAAATTGTCAAGTTGGGATTTTGATCATGGGATCATACTTAAATTTTCATCCAACTACTATCCCCAGGGAAATGGATTAGCAGAATCCACCAACAAGAATTTACTGAGTATCATAAGAAAACTGATAGAGAAAAATCCCAGGGAATGGAACTCATTTCTGAAATATGCCTTATGGGTAGACAGAACTAGAATGAAAATTGTATTAGGAAACTCACCCTTCCAACTAGTATATGGGGTAGATCCTATCCTCCCTGTAAACTTGAAAATTCCTACTCTACAGTTTGCCCAAGAATATCTAGGCATAGATAATAAGCAGGAAGTCCGGTTGCTTCAGTTGATGCACCTGGAAGAAAAACGGAGTCAAGCGATTGACCAATTTGCAAAACATCAGGCTGTTGTCAAACGCTGGTTTGACAAGAGAGTCAGAATTAAAGCTTTCAGGATATCAGATTTGGTCCTGATGTGGGATAAAGCCCATGAAAAGAAAGGTGATCATGGTAAGTTTGATAGATTATGGATAGGTCCCTTTCAGATTTCTGAGATCTTAGGAGACAGCACTTATAGGCTTAAGAACCTGACAGGCGAGGATGTTCCGTTGCCAGTCAATGGACAATTCCTCAAACATTATTTCCAGGCCTGAATGACTTCGTGATAGTCATATGTATCATAATGTATATTTGTATAGTTGTTTGTATAGTTTTTTTGTTGTGCTTGTTTTGTTTTGCTGGTTGGGACCTTTGTTCTGGTAAGTCAGGATGATGCGCTTCATCACCCTAGAAAATAATCAAGTTGTTAAGATTCAAGTGATGAGAACACATTTAAACATAGGTTATGATTCATTCTAAGAAGTATTCGTGATCAGGTTTATGATGTCTTTTCATCAGGGTGCTTTTCTTGGTCAAAGTGAATCCATCACAATGAAACACCTAACAGCCTTGGGTTTGTTGAACACACTAGTATAGGTGTTAAGTGAAAAATCTAAAGGGACTCCCTTGCTACCAGTGCAATCTCCAACCTAAAGCTGCAAGTAATGGTACCTTGTACAAATGAGCTGACATGAGGATATCAGATATAAATTTTAAAGTGAAAATCAGAAAAGAAATAAAATTAGGCCATCTAAGTAACTCTACCGGGGCTATGGACGCCTGCTGGCAGTGGGGCTCTACTTAGGGAGATTGTACAGATAACCTTGCCGAGGCTATAGACGCCTGCTGGCAGCAAGGCTCTATCCAGGTTGGCTATGAGGGATGATCTCCAACTATGTAGTTTAACACCAGTTACTTACGTTTTCAACTTACTTTCAAGATGAGGATAATTAATCATATGCACACACCTGATCCTTTGTTAGCATTATCACCATGATGAAATTTTATCATTCAGAGGATCATGATGCTTACACTTAGATGGAATTAGAATACTATAGATAAATGTGATCACATCACTTGAATCATTGGAATTTGTTTATTTTCCTTGATGGCAAGTTGTGTGGTTACACAACATGCCCCATTTTGACTTGGCAAAACAGGGACCCAACTTCTTTTTGCTCGGTTTGTGTTGTCTGCTTTCTGGCGGTTTGGTAAAAATCAGTCAAGTGCATCATCACATTGAGTTAGATTGAGGTAAGTCCCCAATATGAGGTCAAGTTGTCAAAATTCACATTTCGTATCTGTGACCTCATATTCTGGAAGAATATTAAATTTCATGCAGGTTTGCCTTTTACATCACCCTGATATTCATCAGGATGTGAGAATTATGGACAGTCAAAGTCTTGGTCAAACCTGATATTCGCAAGAGGGGGGGGTCGTATTTTATAACCTCAGTCATGTTGTTTCGAAACAACACCATCATATTTGAGACATCCCCTGATATATCCTGCGGCTCAAATATCCGGACGTCAACTTTAGATGATAGTAAGTCTTTCCCGTCAATCGGTCTTTTATATCGCGAACATCATGTTTTGAAAGTAACCCGATATTCGTTAATATCCTCCTGACGCGAAATATCACCCTTAGCAAACATCCTGATGACATCATCTGAATACGATAAACGAAGAAACAAACATCCTGATGACATCATCATCATATTTACATTTCGACAGGATATTTTGTAAACATGATCATGTTCACCCAATATGACGATGACGTCATGAAGCATTTCCGATACAAAGAACGAATATCATGATGACGTCATCCTGATATTCCGAAAGAATGATGAGCAAGCTTGTCTCATCATCGTCTTATTTTTTTGAAATATCACCCGATAAACTGAAATATCTTCCTGATGTGCGAAAACGTAAACAAGCGGTGCATTGTTACACGAATCTTGTCGCAATAGTAATTTCAATGCTGGGGAGGATGATATCGAAACTCAACCCGATATTTGTGAAATATCATCCTGCCCTCATGATATCTTGTCATATGGATGTCCCCCCGCTCCCTTTACCTCCATTATCATTAAATGCGCGCAGACATGGTAGGTGATTCCCGCCGGTCCCAGAACCCAATGACATACCTGGCGAGATCCTGAGTTTTCGCACGAATGATCAAAGATTGCAATCTAACTTGTCAGAGTTGCCCTAAATTTACCCTAACTGCGAGGTTAAAAGGTAATTCAACCACCATTGTTACATTTACCTGCGTTAAAATTGTTTTACAGAGCACTAGACTCCATATCCGCATAATAGCTACCGTTGCGCAATTCGAGCTCACTGATAGAAGGAAGGAAGTGATCAGCAGTTGAATTAAGAACATCTTGACGATATACTGGTATAAAGAAAAATCTGCATAACCAGGTAAGTGAACTGAAACCCTCATCATGATTGTTTCTAAATAATGTTGAAAGTTCTGGTTATGTATCCATGTAAGTAAGTAATGGAGAATTGATGCAATAGGCATGATATTTGCAATATGTATGCATGCATATCCCTGTTGTGAGAAGAAATGTTGTTAATTACAGGTACCCATGGCTGAAAAGTGCTTAGTCAAGAATCAGGAGGAATTCAGCAGGCCTATGTTCTCTTCTCAGAGAGGGGTCCTGTTCAAATATGGGGCAATTACAGATACCCATCAGGGGATTACCAATCTGGAGGCTTGGTCAACCAAGCTGAATGATGGACAAGATAAGAGTCTGGTATTGGACGCAGTGTTTGTATCAGGTATGTGGAACGCTGCTGGCTTCCCATACTCCATGGAGTCTCCGGAGCTAGTCATTGAATGCGCCCGGAATTATAACCATCAGACGAGGCAGGTGGTGAAGCATGGGAGGGTATATGCAGACCTATCCATCAAAGGTCTCTCCCGGACATTTGGACTGCCAATGGGCAGTAAGGTAAAGAGTGTAGACTTGAAGAAGTCTGAAAGAGAATATGAGGCCAACAAGAAGGCGGCCAGAAAGAACATGTATGCTTGGCGGGCCGAGAACAGTACATACAATGCAGCAGCCAAGCTCCCGGTGCACATGTTCAAGTTTGATTTTAATGAGGAATATCAGTATGTGATTGCCCTACTGAACAGGGTGACTGGCCAGCCTGATACTGGTGAATTCAGAGATTGGATGTATGGCATAATAATGATGTGCCTGTATGCAGACATCAAGCCACTGTGGGGCTAAATAATTAGCGATGCTCTGCATGAGCAGCTGCTGAACCTGGGAGGTTCAGATTGTGCCTTCTACATGACCTCTTATATTGTTTATTCCTGTGCTTATAAAGGCACTTTTGATGCCCTGGTGACAGATGGAAAACTGACGGGCACAAATGCAGCATATATATGGGATCATCATCCTCAGCTGCAAAGAACCAAATATATCAAGGACTACAAACTGGTCAATGATGCATTCTCTATGCATCTGGTAAGGACCATGGAAGATGACAGAACTAAAAGACTGAGCATGGAGGCTCAGGAGGCAGTATACAGGAATGGGGCACGGTACATACAATTTGCCACCTTTTCCTACATCAGGATAGAAGGTTTTGAAGGACATCCCCTGATGCTGCCGAGATATCCTACTGATGTAGTAGTTTTAATGGAATTTATCAGGCAGGGCTCCACCATGATACAAATGTATAAGGATGCCAAGAAGCTGCCACCAATTTTGTTCCCAGTCAGCATTGGCAACTACATGTGCCCTGACTCGGATAATATAAAGAAGGTGATGGTCACTCTGAACAAGATGAATTTACTACCCTTCCCAGTAATGAGACCATATGATCCTTACGGCCGAATGCAGAAGATTCTAGGAAAGCCTATTCATTAGAGGCACCTAGAAGATTTTTGGGCTGACTGCGAAGATGAGGCAGAAGCCAGGAGGAGGAGGTATTAGAGGTTGACTCTGAACCAGATTAGGACATTTAACTACATATCCCTCCCTGAGCAGCTGAAGAGTGATGACAGTAGGATAATGGCAGATGAATACGAGTAGAAGAAGATTTACAATGATACCATCTCTGCACCTGACCTCACCATGCAGGAGGATATGTCCTTGGACCCATTCTTTGCCAGAACCCTACACTTGACCCAAGCTTGGGTAGATGCACAAGTAGAGGCACTGAAGAAGAAATTTGTTGCCATCACGGTGGACAACAAAAAGAAGGGGCAGGACATCCCTGCAGACGAATATGATGACTTCCTGCTGGAGAAGCGGAAGACTAAGGGAGAGAGGATCCCTCCACCACAGCAGCCTAGCAAAAGAGCCCCAAGGGGCAAGAAGGTGGAGAAAGGACCCAAAGGGGTCATAATTGACAGGGCAATATTCACAGCGGAGGAGGCAGCCAAATCAGGATCAGAATCAGATTCTCCTCCAAAGCCCAAGAAAACCAAGACAGCAGAGGCTGGAATCACAGAGACCCAAGAAGTGGGTCAATCATCCAAACAACCAGGCAAAGATATCCTCATGGAGGAGGAGCCTGAAGAAGAGGAGGAAGCTCCACTGGTAATCAGAAGAAAGAGGAGAGCTCCGCAGGTGTTGGTTCCTACCACACCTAAGAAACCAAGAACCTCCGTGAGAGGTGAAATAAGTCAACCCCCAGCACAAGTACAAGGGGCAGGTAGTGAAGTGCAGAAGGAACTTGAGCATAACGTTCCACTTCCTACCATTGTCAAGTTCAAAACTGAATTGGCAGAAGAACAGCAAAAGGAAGCATCTCAGGCACAAGCAGAAAGGCATGTCTCGCTAGATGAGACAATAAACTTGTCTGATGATGAGGTGGTGCAGGATGTGGCTGCACAAGAAATGGAAACACTTGCGGCTGCTGGCATCAGTGTGACTCCTCACAAGCCTCCAACGGTTCAAACAGTGCTTGAGGAGATAAAACAAGCAGAAGCGGAGCGAGAAAAGAGCCCGGAACCAGAGAAGAGCCCGGAGCAGGTAGCTCAGGACATAGGGCTGGATACACTGATTGCTGAGGTGACAAGTCCTGTAGTGGTAGACTTGACAGAAAAATAGGATGCAAGTCCTGAGAAGCCAGCAGGATCACCTGATAAGGGCCACCTGACAAAGGAGATAGAGATGGCCGAAGCAGAGGGCCATGCTCTTGAATTAGGCCAGCAGAGCCCACAAGATACATCAGCAGGAACTGCTATAGTGGAGGTCCAAGAAATAAAGGCTGATGAGAAGAAGGAAGAAATGGGGGATCCAGCTGCTAAGGCACAAGAGGTGGATAGTGCAGGCACAGAACAAGTAATAGCTGCAGAACAGATGCCATCGCCTCGGGCAGATCTTATGATAGCCGGTACGGTGGACACACCACTAGAAATTGAGAAACAGAAGGAGGATGATCAACCTCCACAAGGGGAAGAACTGGGGACAGGTGAAGTAATAATGGAGAAAGATCATGGTCATCATGATCTACATACAGGTACACCGCAGGGTTCCCCACACAAAGAAGATGCTCCCCCAGAAAAGGAAGTTCCTCAACAGGAGGAGGCACCTCAGGATCAACAGCAGCAAGGCGAGCATCAAGAGAAAGAAAAAGAAAAATCACCATCTCCACAACACGTATTGATAGAAATGGGAGATAGGGGTGAACAGCATCATGATGCTGAAAAGCATGATCAGGTGCCTCCATGGTTAGAAAAGGAGGTAAATATTAAGGAGGAACTTGAAATTCAAGAGTTTGACGTCTCCACCCTGTTCGCCGCAGATATAATGAAGCCCAGGAGAAAGGCCAGAATGACTTCGGCCATCAAAAGAGATCCGGCGACAGGGAGAAGGACCGCACAAATTGCTGTACCTACCGTAGAGAAGGAGAAAGGCAAAATCAGTGTGGATGAATTCCAGATAAGCACAGTTGATTTGGGTTTTGCCAACGAAGAGCAGGAAGGTCAGGAGGGAAAATACATCATAGACTCTCTAATTCAGAAAGTGAAAAGAGAGAAGGAGAAGAATAAGCAACATAAAGAGCACATTGCTCAGTTGCATGCATACATTAAGGGTTTAACCAACCCTGAAGATACTACAAGTGAAGTTGCAGTCCCATTGACTGCCATTTCTCAGCAAGAAGTAAATAAACTGGACCTCATGAAACATGAGGCTTCCGTAATAAGGAAATGGATGTCATCCACATTGGATGATGCTATAGAAATAATGAAGGGTTCTTTGAAAAGATGGAGCATATTGAGTGACTCCAAAACCAAGGTGGACAGATTGCAGATGCAGACTGGAAAAAGGTCTTATAAACTGGAGAGAGTCCTCAGCCTGTTGGGAGAAATAAGGAAGATAAACCCACAACTGCTTATCAGTAAGCAGGTATTGAATAATAATACTGCATTATTAATAGATATCTGGTACAAAGATGTACAGTTTGAATGCGGAGTCGTCAAGAGATGTAATAGTAAGCTGAGGGAGATCAGCATGAGGCTACGTGATTTAATGGGCATTGAAGCAGACATGCTAGAAACATTAGAGGGCAAAATGGAAGGGAAGATAGAGAGTCAAGATGAAGATTCTGCCCTTAAGGCTCTGCGTAATAACTTCCAAATGGAAGATGATGGTCCGCTCGTCCACTTGATGGAAGAAGTGATAAATAAAATGATGAGGATCAAGGTCAAGATGGAGACCTACAGTGAGACATTGTAGGACAGGGAAAATAAGCTGGATAACAGCAGGGATAAGTATGAGGCACACAAGCACGCCATTATCAAGGCAAAAACTTAAGATGGCGGAGGAATAGATCAGGTTGTGCGGTCATATGAACAAATCCAGAGCAGCATGCAACCCCATATGTAGCAGCATCATCATCAGGATAGCGAAGAGTCAGGAAGTGATGCACATGATGATGACCCGCATGCATCAGATGAAGAGCATGATGAAGATACATCATGAGGGGGGAATATTTTGCATATGCAATATAGATAGTTGCCAGCTGGAAACTTATTCCTTTTTGTAAAATTGACAAGTCATGAAATGATGACCATTGATTTGTATTGACATATCAGATCCGTAGATCTTTTGTAACGGATTCCTCACCTTATTCTATAAAAGGTGGTGGAATGCCTTGTTATATTCATTTGAAACTTAATTGAAATCTATTTGCTGAAATATTCAGGGCTCATTTCAAAGCTGCTGTATATGTATATGTCTTTTGCATACTTAATGAAAGGGAAGAGTATTTTGATTACAAATCTTCGTAAATCTTGAGTAATCGGTGTCTGAATTCTGGATATGTGCTTTGATTTGCTGCGTCCCTTGGAGTGCTCATCATGTTGCATGTATTGTTTTCATTCATTATCCTCTGAAGTTTGCATCAACTGTATCTAGCTGTGGAATGTCCTGGTGAACATATGGTTTGATTTCTTCTCCTCATGACAGTATCAAGCATGTATGTGGATCAAAAGCTAAAGGTTCAACTTAATTAGAAGCATTTCCTTTAATTTCTTTTAATTTCAGAACATCTCAATGTCATAATTGCAAATAACTACTAATCTTAAGCAAACAACCCAAAATATGCAGACATCTCGTAGATAATCGCAAATATTTAGCATATTTGAACACTAAGCATGCACAACTGAAAATATCATGCAATGATCGAGGTATTTTACTTCTTTTCATCAAATAGCCGCATAATTTGACTTCTCTGTAAAGAATTTCTACAGGAACGTCATGATGATAGTACATTTTCACGTAAGGCCCCAAAATGGAAACAACAATTCACATTTAGTACTGAGTAACGTCAGTCGATTAAGACCTAATCACTGGAGACTTGGGATCATGAATTCTCTGAATTCACTATATCTTTCAAGATGAATAAAGGTTAATGTGTACTTTTATTCTATGTTTGTTTGTGACTAACATCATGACCAACAGTGCAATTGACATTTGTGGGGGAACCTCAAGACCTAAGACTTGACCAGAAACATAATAAGTGTAACGAAAGTACTCCTTAAATAATTCTTCAGAAAATGGAGGCTTCTCAGTATTGAAAAATTTCCTCATCTGACCCTTATCATCTTTTGGCCTATGTAAAGCTAACTTGCCTATCTTATAACTGGTGTCCATATGCCTATACTCCACCAATAGGTCTCTGATTGTAATGGGCATGTCAAAGCCACATTCCAATTGAAAAACATTCGCAATGAAATCCTTGGAAAGCACCAGTATTTTGTCACCAGTGTGTGATCTAATACTTATTGTTTTCGGGTCATATTTTCTAGCTAAGGCTTTAATCAAATCCACATTGATAAAGACAGCAGACACTATTACCATTGCTAAATTTAACCTCCAAGGGTTGCTGACAGGTTCATACGTATAATGTTTCTTGAAATGATACAGAAACAATTGATACCCTCAAAGAGGAGTCCAAACATCTCCTAACTCCTTATAGTTGTCTATCAATTTATCTATGGAGGGATTAGTCTGGGCACTTCTTTTTGGTCTCAGCCTAGACCCTGAACATTGGTCAATTAAATCTTGATTCAATGATCTTTTCTCGACCTTCTACTTTTTAGCTTTATGTTTCTCTAGATTATTTTCCATAATGCAGACTCCAAATCATCTACATAGTATAAATTTATAGTCAAGACCGATATACTTGAAATATATTTCTGGTTGGCCTTTTTCTACTCCTTGCTCTACGAGAGTTCAAAATTCCTTTCTCCTTCTTTCTTCAGCCAAATCTTACAAGGGTGGAATAACTTATTTCAATCTTAGCTCATAAATGCACCATCGATGTGTATCTTGCCATCGAGCCAGTTTATTAATTGCAAATATTCGACCGACATCTTGGAATGTCACATCAATGTTGTCTGACAATCATTGTTGTATCACTGAGACTTTGTTTTATATTCCACCGAAGTCCATCCCTTCCATCGATAAATTTCCTTTTCTCGGTCTATATGCGAGGTTCCATATGAAGTTACCCCGATGTGCCCTAGTCCAGTTGATGTTCTTCATATCCTTAATGTTTTATAGTTATTTTAGGCTATCGGTGGAACTTCATCCTTAGTTCCACCAATCCTTACATGCTACAACAATGCTTTTGCCTTTGTTGGTTTTATCAACATGTCAGGGGAACTCATATAGAAGTTCTGTTGAAGTTGACATGTTCTAGTGATATAACCTTCTTCATCCAAAACTTATAGGAGTGGAATAACTTATTTCAATCTCAGCTCATAAATACACCATTGATGTGTATCTTGCCATCGGGCCAGTTTATTAATTGTAAATATTCGAGTGATGTCTTGGAATGTCACATCAATGTTGTCTAATAATCATCGCTGTATCACTGAGGCTTTGTTTTATATTCCACTGAGGTCCATCCATTCTATCAATAAATTTCCCTTTCTCGGTCCATCGATGAGGTTCCATATTAAGTTTCCCCGATGTGCCCTAGTCTGGTTGATGTTCTTCATATCCTCAATGTTTTATAGTTATTTTGAGCTATTGGTGGAACTTTATCCTTAGTTCCACTGATCCTTACATGCTACAACGATGTTTTTGTCTTTGTTGGTTTTATCGGCATGTTGGGGGAACTCGTATATAAGTTCTGCTGAAGTTGACATGTTCCGGTGATAGGCTTACTCTTGTTGAGTTCATCAGGTCATCAGTGAGGGTGTGACATGTATTCGATCAAAATCCACATGTTATGGTGATATAACCTTCTTCTACCAACTTTATCAGCCTGTTGGTGGAACCATGATGTGGTTTCCATCGATGTCTACATGTTATCCCAATAAGCTCATTTTATTCCATTTTGTTGGTCTATTGGTGGGATGACCTCAAAGGTTACTCCGATAGATCATTGTTTTGCTGATATAGTGATACTATATCTTTATCAGGCCATCGGTATAGCAAAGTGAAAGGTTCCAATGATGTGGTCACATTGGGCCATTATGTTCTTAGGAAAGGCAAAGGGTACAATTCATGGAATGGATATGCAAGACTTAGGTTAATTATGGATTTTGTAACATAATTGATTACTATTATGAGATTAAGGGTATAATGTTTTGATCTTGGTTGAAAAGGGGATGGATAGAAGTATAGAAAAATTGTTAAATTTTCCTGTCCCAACAGGGTTTAGGGTTTAGGGTTGAGGGTTTAGGGATTATGGTTTAGAGTTGAGGGATTATGGTTTAGAGTTGAGGGTTATAGTCCCATTAGAAAATGATGTCCTCACACATGGACCATGTCGAATGCCCTCATTGATGTTGGTAAGGGATACATAGGCAAATGGATTAGGCAGATAGTGATTTATGACGTAGATTGTAGAGTTAAGGTATACTATTTAGGGTTGAGGGTTTAGGGTTTAGTGTTGAAGGATTAGAGTTTAAGATATAGTGTTTAGGGTTGAGGGTTTAGGGTTTAGTGTTGAGGGATTAGAGTTTAAGGTATAGTGTTTAGGGTTGAGGGTTTAGGGATAGCGTTGACGGTTTAAGGTTTAAGGGTTGAGGCTTCAGGCTTTAGGGATAGCATTTACGGTTGAGGGATTAGGGTTTAGGGTGGAGGGATTAGGGTTTAAGGTATAGTGTTTAGGGTTGAGGGTTGAAGGTTGCGTTACACTATACTAAAAGGTTATAGTCCCATTAGAGAACGATGTCCTCACCCATGGACCATGTCGAGTACCCTCATCGATATTGGTAAGGGATACATGGAAGGCAAATGGATCAGGCAGATAGTGGATTCTAGAGGGGAGAAAAATGGATTATGACATGGATTATGTAGGGAAAATAGTGGATTATGATCTGGATTATGTCAGACTTAAATGTGAAAGCATGGACCATAGGGATGGTATGTGGAGGGTATGTAGGATAGTGGATGAATGATGGTAGATTTATTGTCTTTATCAGTAAAGGCATCTAATTTTGCATTTCTGGATCCCTTGGGGATGGTGGAATGAGTGGAAGCTTTAAGTTTAGCTTTAATATTAGGGTTGAGGGTTGAGGGTTGAGGGATTAGGGTTTAGTGTTGAGGGATTAGAGTTTAAGATATAGTGTTTAGGGTTGAGGGTTTAGGGTTTAGTGTTGATGGATTAGAGTTTAAGGTATAGTGTTTAGGGTTGAGGGTTTAGGGATAGGGTTTAGGGTTTAAGGTTTAAGGGTTGAGGCTTCAAGATTTAGGGATAGCATTTATGGTTGAGGGATTAGGGTTTAGGGTGGAGGGATTAGGGTTTAAGGTATAGTGTTTAGGGTTGAGGGTTGAAGGTTGTGTTACGCTGCACTGAAAGGTTATAGTCCCATTAGAGAATGATGTCCTTGTGCATGGACCATGTTGAGTGCCCTCATCGATGTTGGTAGATTTATTGCAGAATGGAAGGGAACCATAACCAATGGTTGCATACATCCCCATAAAAGTTGAAGCTTGTGATGCGGAGGTGGTGTAGGGTGCAATGGAGATGTTTTCTTGGGAGATGGATGATGATGGCGCTAAATTAGGTGCACTTGGCACTGGTTTTGACATCCCAAAGAGATTACATTTAGGGCTAAAATTTGGCGCAAAAGTCAGAGTTAGAAACGCTGACTTTAGCACTGACTAATGAATCCAAAAAAAAATTTAAAATTCACACCAGCGTTAAAACATACCACACAAAAAAAAACACAAATAAGTTAATACATTTAAGCCCACAACACAGTGTACTCTGCCTCTGTTTTAGGTTTCCTATGAAGCGACGACTTTATTATGTCAAAAATGAAAGTTACTGAAAAGTTTCTACAACGGATCCATGAATTTGTATTTTATTTATTTTTGGTTCTAGACATCCAGAAGATAAAAAATTGCTTGAGCTAGCTGCTAAATTTGGGGTTTCTAGCTACCTCAATCATTCAATCAAGCTTGTTCATCTGCCTTTTAACAAGTTAACTCTTGACCTAGGTTTTTATCCATTTTGATATAATTTTGAGCTCAAAGAAAGTTTTTCTAAGATGTACTCACGCTTTAGGGTAAATTTGAGTAGTAATGTTGTTAATTATCCTTGCTTGCAGTATAACTTGCATTTACCATTTTTAGAAGGCTCATCGAATAAGGTCTCTTTGTACATCATACCCAAAATACAAGTTGTTAAGTTTTGTTTTTGGCTACATTTTTATTTTTGGCTACGATTGGTCAAGCAT
Source organism: Cunninghamia lanceolata (assembly GCA_027924645.1). NCBI lineage: Eukaryota > Viridiplantae > Streptophyta > Pinopsida > Cupressales > Cupressaceae > Cunninghamia > Cunninghamia lanceolata. Next base: position 11,786,841 of record BSBN01000108.1, read on the forward strand.
GCCATTAATTCATACCTAGCTACGATTGCCTCCACAGACTAGACAAAAATAATTTACCTTGGGTCACCTCAAAATGTCAAGAAATAGAGGGAAGGGAGAAAACTCTGGCCACAATCAGGTAATTCATTGTCAATTTATAGATTTGTAAATGTTTCCATTGTTTCTTTGATTTTTAGTATTTAGTTTTCTATTTCTAAATTTAAAAAAAGAAATTTATTATATATATATTTATATATAGGGACATGAGACTGACAAAGATAAAGAGGCATTGGATTCCATATTGGGGGTAGATGTAGTGAACAAATTGGATGGTGTTGACTTGACAATGCTTGCTAGATACATAGAAAAATGATCTAGTAAAGCCCCTGAAACATTGCAACCAAATCGAGAGTGTCAAAGGGAATCAATTGATTCCCCAACCAGTCATGGATCAGGCAAAAGAGCCAAGAGGAAATCAATAACAGTAACCTCTAAGAATGTGGAATAGGGAGTAGAGGCTTCCAATGTCCCAACCACTCCAGGGACACATACTTCTTTGACCACCATGCCATGTTTTGCATCTTACATTGGTAGCTACGATACCAATATAGAATACGATGTGGTTTCAGGGGAAGTCCAAATGATAGATGCTGGAAAAACATTTGTGAATAGGTTAAAGGAATCATGCCTTCAACAGCTCAAAGACCATCTACATTTGCCATTCTCAAAGATACCCATGCACTTGCAAAAAGTAGTTATCCAAGACATGGAGACTGAATTTGGCACAGGTTGGTCTGTAAAGAAAATAAAGCTATGAATGTCTCAAAACTGCAAGAGATTTCGATGCAACCAAACAAAAAAGAGAAAAAAAAATCCCTCTCGAGAAAAGGCTCAAAAAAAGGCCAATTGAGGTAAGTCTCAAAGTATGGAAAGAGCTTGTAAAAGCATATGAGAAGTCTGATGCACAAAGGAAGTCCAGTGAGGAGAGTACGCAGGTATTTGAATTTTCTCATAAGATTATATCAAATTTATTAAACAATTTTTAAATTTTATTTGTGCTTTACCTAAATTGAATTAGTATATATTTTAGGACAAGGCCTCCAAGGCTAGGCTTGGCAAACTTCGTGCCACTCATCACAGTGGCCAGAAAGCTTTACAGGCCTTGATCTATACATTTGTAAGTATATTTAATATGTTAAATGATATTTTTTTTAATTTCCTAGGAAAAAATAAATGATTGCATATTAATTAGTTTAACTAGTCCATGTACCATGTTTTGACAAGAGGAGAAATATGGCCGGCAACCAACGCAATTTGAAAAGGAAATGTTACAAAGAAAAAAGTGGACCGATTTTGTAATCTGGATGGAGAATGAGGTATCAATAATTGATTTTCAATAACTTAGTTGCATATTGTTGTGTTAATATGTCAATTTGCATTTCTTGTGTTGAGTTTCAATAATCTTTGAAGACATTATAGAGTGATACTTGAGACAAACAGTTACAGTTGTACTCTATTTGTTGTGTTTGGTTTCTATTGGTCTTCTTGTCTTTTTGACTCAATTGGATTGTTATTCATAGGTCGCTTGTCGTTCTTCTTGATCATGTGGATGTAGTTATCATTGAGTTTTTAGATGGTCTCCTAAGTGAATAGACCAAAGTGTTTATCTCAAGTCTTTGTTTCTTAACCTTTTTATTATAAGACTTAAAGGGGAGCATGCATTATAGTTACGTTGTTGGTTATATTTCAAACCTTTGAAATATAATAGTGGACATTTAAATTTTAATATGCACATTTTTTTTGTTGAGAATGAGTCATCATTGGAAGTAGGCATTAACTCTCCTTTGCCATAACAGTTTTGGGAAGTACTAGTCTTTAATGTGCTTGGTTTTGGGGTATGTGAGGGAGAAAAGGAAGGAGTGGGGAACCATTTTGGGGGGGAATTCTTCTTTTTGTCTTGGGGTCAAGGAAGGAAGGTTGATGGTTGGACTATAAGTGATTTAGAGGAAGGGAGACTTTGGGTGTGCTCATCATGTTGGCTGAGTGTCTTTCTATTTGGGTTGGAGACTAAGATTCAAATCGCCAACTAGTCTTCTTCAACTAAGCTAACCTTTCTTTGAAGTAAAGCTCCTTGTCATCCATCCTTGTAAAATTACACTGACCATTTTGGTGAAACATTTCCTTTAACTTGTGTAACTATATGTGGTCTTGTGAAAGCCTATGCTAAAGGGTTTGGATGAGGAAAATATTGTTAACTATGAGAGTTCAGACTTAAGATCATGGGACTTACGAACTATGGCAAACTGTTGGTTATTGTGTTTTGGATTTCTATCATGAAGGAAGCTACATTAATTTGGTCACAGTTTGAGGTGGAGTTTCAAACCTTGGCTAGAATTGTTAGAATGCTATCATTTCAACATACCATGAGTCTTGAGGAAACCTGGCCTGGTTCATGGTTATCTTTTTTGACATGGTTGTCAACCCTAATGGTGTTGGTATTTCACCTATAAATGTCCACTCTCTCAATTGTGGATGCGAGGTCTTCTTGGGATTAATAATACCACTCCTAGGCGGGCTTTTGGGATGGTTTTGGATCCTTGGTTTAGGTCAACTTGCCCCCCAACACTCCCTCCAAGGTTATGAGGTTTGCATTACTAAAGCCACAATGGAATACAATGTTGAAACAACACTACATGATTATTACCAGTTGACTCTTGGAAAGAATGGGTTTTGTCAATTGCATACAGTTGTGTACCATTGCAATAGTTGTATTGTACTTGTAACTAGAACAGTCTATTATGAAGGCATTTGTTTGATGACAATGACCTTTGAGTTCATTGTAATGACTTGCACTAAATTAGAAATGTGATTTCAATCTAGTATTTATTAAATTGGAGACTGTTTGTGAACAAATTTATCTTAGTATGGACTTCCCTGTGTTTGAATGTCTGAGCACTACCCATAGAATAGTAGATATTATGTACTTGTGATCACTATGTCATTTGGATAGAGGACTCATAAATGGAATATAGGACCTTCTATTTCATTATCCATAAAATTCTAAGGGTTGGTTAAGTTATTGTGCATGGATGTAAATGGAAACTTTGAGCTCTCTAAAGGCTTGCTTATTATTTGCAAAGTAGCATTAATTTCTTATTTTAACTATGGAAACATCTTGTGGACACTAGTATGGTGTTGACTAAGGAATTATCTTGTAAACACTAGAAAGGTCTATGCATGTTAATCATAGACTGTAACCCTACATTTGGAACGAAATTGTTACTGTAGATGTGATATATACTGTACAGTGGTATTTGGTCTATGGCATGACATCTTTAGTAGGAGGTACCTTCATATTTCTGTAGCATCATGTCTGGGCTAAGGTACCGTAAAGTTAAGTGTGCATTGTATGGTGTTATTGTATTGGAAGTTGTTGTATGCAAATCTACAATGATATAAGGAGACTCAACTCTCATCATTTCATTGCACAAAGTGAGTGACAAAAAAACTACCTAGTTTAAAATTGGCCCTTCTTTAAGAAACATATGTAGCAATGAGACTTAGGATTCTTGAAAATGAGAAGCATCCTTCTCCCCATACAACCTGCTAACTAGGGCCTCTCTGTTTACATGCATGGTTGACCTCCTTATCATTGTTGGCTATCTTGAAGACACCCTAAACTTTATCATTGAGATACTTGTTAAATCTGTACTGGTTGTATGCATGTGTTTTCTTGGTGCCTATAGATCACATATGAATATAGGCTTAGGAGTATTTACAACAACACTTCTTTTTTATTTGGTGATGCAGAGCATCTAGGACAACAGTCTCATAGTTCAAAACTTCAAATGGAACTATTCTGTAGGTTCACTATTTTACTAGAGGTTCAAGCTTATCATAATGAAAGGATTTACCACAGCACCTTGTATATGCTCATGACATAAAAAGGAAGTAGACCTCAGAACACATCTCACAAGACTCCTAACTCCATCACACCTTTCACCATCTCCACTATGCAGGGTCTGCAGGACCACAATCTAGCTAATGTCTTCAAAAGACAGTCATACCTTTCTGATTTCTTAGGAAAATAGTTACTGTACCCTCCTTGGGGGTGATCTCCATTAATATCAACTCAACCTTATTCAACATGCCAACCAATCACATGCTTAACATGCCTATTGTCTTCATTGACAGAGAAATAACTCACCAAACTTACCCATTCCTTCTTTGTAGTGACTGTTGTCCTTCTCTAACTTCCAACCCATGGATTTACAGAGTCGTCAACATGACAAATTTAGTCTAAAACCACTCTCCTGCCTCCACTATCCTTACAAGATATTAAAATAGACCTTTAAGGACCCATTCCACTGATCACAAGGGCTATGGGTTCAGTGGAATGAGGGAAACATCATAGTTTACTGTCAGAACCCTAGTTCAGGGTTTCCAGACCACTCACAGGAAAAAGGGGAAGTAACAATACAGATGAGTGTCAAGAATTCAAATTACATGCATATGAAAGATGACTCACCGTACTATCTTCCCATCATAACCCTTGGGCACCAATTGAATGTACAGGTACGGGGCAAGTATAGGAACAATGGTTTCTTCTGTGGATAGTGACTTCAGCGAGTGCCTTGTTAACAATTGAATGTAAAAGGACCTATATTTGGTGTCAAGAACTCAAATTAGATTTGTTTGGTAGCTATCTCAACACATCACACTTTCATGCATTCTAGCCTCCTGGGCTGTGCCGTACCACAGAGAAGTACGGGCTTTATGCACAGAAAACTCAAAAAATACACAAAAAATGCAGGAGAATAGTTATTTCTTTATATGTTTCCTTCCAATCTTCTTCACCTTCCAAAATGAATAGTCTCCAAGCTTTATGAAGCCTTCCCCTGATGCCTTCAATATGATTTTGGGTAGTTGAACAGATGGAGAGGTGTAAAGGCTGTTCAACTGCCCGATCTACAACTGTCCACTGCTTTGTAACTATCCTCTTTAGGACTGTCGACTGTTTTGTGTCTAAATGATGCTCATTCACCTTGGACAAGGTTCAAACATGTCTCCCTAGCCTTCTACATGCTAACAACCAAGAAGTTTTACCTCTCACATACCCTAGGAGGGCAACAAATGCAAAGAAACCTATGACTGCCTCTATAATATGACTGTCCTCCTTTACAATAAGACTGTCCTCCTTAGGACTACAACAAGAAAAATAGATTCTAGCTATTTGGACATAGTCCATTTACATTCATGGCTTACAAGCCTTATTACAACATTTAATGGTCTCAAGGACCTTATTGAACTAGACAAAACAACTTGAAAATCAACCAAGTCTTGGATATCTTGGTGCTCCTGCACCATACTCCTCGGCATAATGAAAACTCTTGTCCCAAGAGTTATGCGATCTCCTCCAACCATTCTTCCATCTTGTTGGGATGTTCCTCTAACCAGGAAACATGAACTCTCCAAGAGTTATCTTCTTCCTCCTCCAACCTGCATGGCTCCTGTAAATAGTGTTAGTACCATAAAACTTGTTTTGGTGTCCTTGTCTAGGACCTTGCTACTGCATTTCCCAACTTGAAGGTCTAATTTCTTTCTCCCTGTACTATCTATTGTTTGCCTTCCTTCTTCTGCCTCTTTATAGGGCACTCAATGTCTCCAACCTTGACATAACTCAAGTCCCAAACCTGCTACTCTTTAGGATTGTCATCCACCTTCTTCTGCTGCAACTGTTCCTGTTGTTTGCAATCATCCTTAACTTGCACATTCAACTGCAATTTCTCTCCAAAACAGACAGTGACATGTTCCTTCTTGTCTTCACAAGCTAAAGGCATTAGTTTGAACTTCTTACCATCTTTGTGCACCAAATAGTTATTAGTATAACCATCATGAATTGTCCTTCTCAAATGCTGCCATGGTCTACCCAAGATTATATGCCCACATGTCATTGAAATGACATCACACAAAACATAATCCTGATATGGACCAATGGAAAAATCAACATATGCCTTCTTACTAACCCTTACTTGCTGCTCTTGACTCACCCAAGTGACATTGTAAGGACTAGGATGATCAAAAATTTTCAATCCCAACGTATGCACCATTTCCCAAGAAACTAGATTATCATGAGAACCTGAATCTATAATCAACTTGCATATCTTTCCATGGCTTAAACAATTAGTTTTGAAAATAGATACCTATGGTGCTTGCTGCATTTTACCTTTTTCCACCATGAGCATTTCTCCAACCATCATTGGAGAGGCTGACATCATTTCTAGTTCTTCTGGCTTCTCCTCCTCTTGTACCAAGTGAACCCTTCTATCCTTGCTCTTATCAGCATCATCCTTCTTAGGACATTTGAGAGATGTGTGTCCTACTTCATTGCAATGATAACATCTACCTGTAAACACTCCTCTTCCTGATCCAAATCTACCTCCCCCTCTATATCCACCTCTCTGATCTGCAGAAATCTCCTTACCCTTCTCATTGCTATTCTGTACTTCATTAGTAGGTCTGCCCCTACCTCTATATCCTCTTCCACTACCTCCTTGTCTTTCTTGCTTCCTCTTCACCCTCTCTTCAGCCCTGATGGCTAACTGAAAACATTCTCCAAGTAATTTTGGTACTATCAAACCAATCTCATCTTGCAAGTTATACCTAAGCCCATTAAGGTACCTTGCCACTTTCTCTTCTTCATCTTCCAATCCTCCTCTAATACTAAGCTTATGAAATTGCTCCGTATAGGACATAACATCCATGTCCTTTTGTTTCATATTCTGCCTCATCCTCTTTGTTTGAATGGAGTAATCAGATGGAAGGAATTGATCCTTCATCATATCATTCATCCTACCCCAAGAAGTGATTCTTGTTCCACCTCTAGCCACTCTTTCTATTTGCACACTACTCCACCATGTAAGTGTTGTTCCTCTCAGTTTTGTTTTTGCAAATTTGATCTTCTTCTCATCATTCATCTCCTCATACTCAAAGAAATTTTCCAGGGCATCTATCCACCCTAATACCTCTTCACTATCCATCTTCCCCTGATAGGTAGGTAACTCTATGTTTTCCTTTGTTCCACTTCCTTGGACTGCCTTTAGCAATCTCACAAATTTATTTTCTTCAGCATCCAACTCATCCTCAGGAGGATTCTCATCTACCTCCTCATCTCCTTCTTGGTCATCTTGCTCATCCCTTCTAGGATTCTTCTCCAATGCTTCCAATCTAGCCAAGATTGATGCATTCTCTCTTCTTACTTTCCTTAACTCTCTTTCCGTTGCAGCATCCTGTTCTCTTATCTCCCTCAACTCTTTTTCTCTAGCCTCTAAGGCTTCCCTCAATTCATTGTTCTCCCTCGCCATTTGATTCTTAGGAGGCATCCTTACACCTCTCACAAACCCTTACTATTTCACAAGATCCACAACTTCCTCAAAGACCTACTAGTGGCTCTGATACCACAAATGATGCAGAGCATCTAGGACAACAATCTCATAGTTCAAAACTTCAAATGGAACTATTCTCTAGGTTCACTGTTTTACTAGAGGTTCAAGCTTATCATAATGAAAGGCTTTACCACAGCACCTTGTATATGCTCATGACATAAAAAGGAAGTAGACCTCAGAACACATCTCACAAGACTCCTAACTCCATCACACCTTTCACCATCTCCACTGTGCAGGGTCTGCAGGACCACAATCTAGCTAATGTCTTCAAAAGACAGTCATACCTTTCTGATTTCTTAGAAAAATAGTTAATGTACCCTCCTTGGGGATGATCTCCATTAATATCAACTCAACCTTATTCAACATGCCAACCAATCACATGCTTAACATGTCTACTGTCTTCATTGATAGAGAAATAACTCACCAAACTTACCCATTCCTTCTTTGTAGTGACTATTGTCCTTCTCTAACTTCCAACCCATGGATTTACAGAGTCGTCAACATGACAAATTTAGTCTAAAACCACTCTCCTACCTCCACTATCCTTACAAGACATTAAAATAGACCTTGAAGGACTCATTCCATTGATAACAAGGGCTATGGGTTCTGTGGAATGAGGGAAACATCATAACTTACTGTCAGAACCCTAGTTTAGGGTTTCCAGACCACTCACAGGAAAAAGGGGAATGTAACAATACAGATGAGTGTCAAGAATTCAAATTACATGCATATGAAAGATGACTCACCGTACTATCTTCCCATAATAACCCTTGGGCACCAATTGACCATACAAGTATGGGGAAAGTATAGGAACAACGGTTTCTATTGTGGACAGTGACTTTAGCAAGTGCCTTGTTAACAATTGAATGTAAAAGGCCCTATATTTGGTGTCAAGAACTCAAATTAGATTTGTTTGGTAGCTATCTCAACACATCACACTTTCATACAATCCAGCCTCTTGGGTTGTGTTGTACCATAGGGAAGTACAGGCTTTATGCACAGAAAACTTAGAAAATACACAGAAAATGTAGGAGAATAGTTATTTCATTATATGTTTCCTTCCAATCTTCTTCACCTTCCAAAATGAATAGTCTCTAGGCTTTATGAAGCCTACCCCTGATGCCTTCAACATGATTTTAGGTAGTTGAACCAATGGAGAGGTGTAAAGGCTGTTCAACTACCCAGTCTACAACTGTCCACTGCTTTGTAACTATCCTCTTTAGGACTGTCGGCTGTTTTGTGTCTAAATGATGCTCATTCACCTTGGACAAGGTTCAAACATGTCTCCCTAGCCTTCTACATGCTAACAACCAAGAAGTTTTACCTCCTACATACCCTAGGAGGGCAACAAATGCAAAGAAACCTATGACTGCCTCTATAATATGACTGTCCTCCTTTACAATAAGACTGTCTTCCTTAGGACTACAACAAGAAAAATAGATTCTAGCTATTTGGACATAGTCCATTTACATTCATGGCTTACAAGCCTTATTACAACATTTAATGGTCTCAAGGACCTTATTGAACTAGACAAAACAACTTGAAAATCAACCAAGTCCTGGATATCTTGGTGCTCTTGCACCATTTGGATCCTAAAAATGCTGCACAACTTATGTTCTTCTCTCAAACATCTATCCACAAGTGGGCATGTGTGGTGAGGTAAGGAGATTGATGAAAGATAGAGGAATTAAAAAAATGCCCGAATGCAGTTGGATTGAAGGGCATAAAATGGTACATGCTTTTTTATGTAGGAGACAGATCACATCCATAGACAAAGGAGACCTATGCAAAGCTAGAGAAATTAGCTTGGAAGATGAAGGTGGCAAGTATTTTCCATATTCACGAATTTACTTAATGCTATGGAAGGATTGGAAAAAGAATTATTTCTCTACCACCATGGTGAAAAGTTGACAATTGCATTTGGTTTGTTAAACATGCCCCATGGAACAACTATTAGACCTTTATCTTAAGGTTACTCATGAACCTTAAGATAAATAATTATTGAAAAATATTTGTGCATTCATTAATGACATGTAAGAGAATTTAATCAACTGCTACTTAAAAACTCTTTAATGTTTCTATCTAATGCAGGTTATTAGATTAATTGTGAAAAAGAACATACATTGATGCAATTTTTGGCACTTAAGGTTATGTAATAGAATTTACAGTTGATAGTTAAACTATATAACAATTTTTTTATGATCTTTAGTAACGTTTATTACAATTGTTTCATGTTTTACATCATTGGAATGAAATATTAGCTGTAACTTTTTTGAAATTTTATTATGGTATGTGCACTTTGATATGATGTAATATGATTATGGTTTCATTTCATATGTTGGAATATTAGATATATAACAGAAAAATAAATTATTACATGAAATAAATAATAACTTTTCATTTTAAATATTTTTTGCAGAACACGGGTCTTCCAGAAGATGAAGATGATCCTAATGATATAGATCCTGATTATATTGGTTTTGGTACAGATCACATGGCAGAGGATGATGATGATGTAGATGTAGAAGACAACGAGGCCAATGATGATGATGATGGCGATGATGATGATGATCATGATGATGATGATCACGATGGTGATGATGATGATGATGAGGTAGTTGCTAGTAGTAGCTAGTGACATTCATGATCATATAGACTGCATCATGGATCATTGTTGATATATCGTTATGTTGCCTCTTTTCATGGTTACTATCATATGTATCATTTTCACGGCCTACAGTACCATATTATTGAGTTGTATCATTTTCACATGTATCAATTTGACTTATATCATTTGGACATGTATCATCTTGATTTGTATCATTTTGAGTTACATAATTTATCATTTTTACTTATATCATTTGTACATGTATCATTTTGACTTATGTCAACTGTTGGACATGTATCATTTTGACATGTTATTGATCTACTGGCATATTTGACTTTCACTTGTTTTAGTTATATATGATGATGATCTTATCAGTATTGAATTGTCAATTTTTATATATTGAAAGTGGTCGATGATTTTTGGATGGATATTTATTATGTATGATGATTTTAATTTATTGTAGGATGGATGTTGTAAAATTCAATTAAATTATAGATATTTGACTCACTTGTTTTAATTATAGATGATGATCATGTTATAATAATTATCTTGTTATTTTATAATAATTATCTTTTTTTTTTATATAATTATCTTGTTAAATTGGAAGCAAAACTCAAAGCAACAAAGGAGGTCATAATGGAAGCAAAACTTGGTGTCAATTAGGAAGCCAAAAAAGAAGCTATTTTAGACGCCATACAAGAAGCAAAATATGAAGCATGACTGATAGCAAAACTAGAAGAAAACATGGGAGCAGACATGAAAGTAAAACTAGAAGCTAAATTGGGTGTCAAATCTGGTGCTAAATTGGAACCAAAAATGGAAGCAAAACCTGAAGAAAACCTAGAAGCAAAATCAGAAGCAACATTGGAAGCAAACCTGGAAGCCAAACCGGAAGCAAAACTAGAAACAAAACTAGAAGCAACACAAGAAGCTAAACTAGAAGAAAAATCGGAAGCCAAAGTGGAAGCCAAATCTAATGCTAAATTGGAAGCAAATCTGGAAGGAAAATGGGAAGCAAAACTGGAAGCAAAAATTGAAGCAAAACCAGAAGCAAAACTGGAAGCAAACATGGAAACAACACGAGAAGCAAAATTGGAAGCCAAACTAGAAGCCAAATTGGGTGCCAAATCCGGCACTAAATTGGAAGCAAATCTGGAAGCAAAATGGGAAGCGAAATTGGAAGCAAAACTAGAAGCAAACTTGGAAGCAAAACCCGAAGCAAAACTGGAAGCAAACCTAGAAGCAACATAAGAAGCAAAACAAAAAGCGAAATTAGAAGCCAAATTGGAAGCCAAATCCAGCACTAAATTGGAAGTAAATCTGGAAGCAAAATTGGAAGCAATACTAGATGCAAAAATGGAAGCAAAATAAGAAGCAAACCTGGAAACCAAACTAGAAGCAAAATCAGAAGCCAAATTGGGTGTCAAATCTGGCGCTAAATCCAGTACCAAATCCGGCTGTTTCTTTTTGGTGCTAAAGTCGGTGCTAAATCTGGCGCAAAAGTAAGCATGCAAAATTACGCCAAGTTTTGCGCTGGACAAAGTATCCAATTTCTGAGCTCAATTGCACTAAAATCTGTTGCTATTTTAGGTGCTAATGGCCTATTCTATTGTAGTGTATGCTCTCCCCTTGCACCTTAGGGTGATCTTGGGGATCAAAGGTCTATTTGTAATCCTATTTGTTATTTGTATCCCGAAGGGGTTACTTTTCCACTTATGCTCTCCCCTTGCGCTTCTTGCGATCTTGGGTGATCAAAAGTGGGAAGTAGTTTCTTCATAAGGTGCCTGCTTGGGGATTTCATCACCCCAAGGGACAACCTCAACTATGTGTTCTGGTGCAGGATATAAATATTGTGAGAATAGAAAGACTCACTTTAAAGGAAGGACTCTCCCACCTCGCAAAAACCCCGAGACCCTCGGTCCGTCAAGACTTGTGTTGGTTGGAACTTGGGTGGATTGGGACACCCCCATTCATGGACTCTGTTGGTGTTTCTTCCGAATTAGCAGTGGGTTTGCCAATTCCAATGCACAGGCAAATTCAGCTAACTAATACAAGAGGTTGCATGAGCTACCTCCCCTTCACTTCTGGTTCTGCCGCACCAAGGGGGTATCCCTATTAGCTAAAGATTTGACACTTTTGACTCACCCAATGACATAAATATTTAGCTTTACAATGACAAGCAGAATACTCTCATGTGTGGACCAAGATTTGTGTGATAAATCACAAGGTTGGCAACATTCTTGGACATATTTGTCTGGTCAGGTATGAGAGCATGCAGGGGGTTCCTAATCCTAATCCTACAACTAACAGGTTGGAAATATGAATGGATTTGAATTTATGCTTTGGATGCAAGATAGGGGTTTTGGATCATAACTACTTCACAAGAACAGACTGGTGCCTATCCCAGGGCAAGGAGTCAACTAGAAGTATACACAAGAACGGATTGCATTTTGGATTCAAGTTTCAAGGGTTTAGATTGATGTTTGCCTTACAAACATCACCCAAGAATGGGTATTTAACTGTCTCTACTTATAGATATCCTAGTTGATATACAATCTCCTCCATACTCAACCTAAAACAATTTAATCCACTCCTTGAATGGAAGTCTAAAGATCAAGCATGCAATACATAGATTTGTATTCTAGAATTTGATGAACCCTTAGCAACCAAATTCAGAAGAAGAAATGCATGCAACAAATGGAGAGTGACAGTTAGACACATGTAATAAGCATTTTCATATAAAACAACACTGAAACTAAAAATGTCTGCAATGTACATTCAGGTGCAACTCATAAACTCCACAGAGATACAACAGACAGGAAATGCTCTATTTTTCATTATTTTCACAAAAATGCCCAGGTCTTCAACAACCACAAATGAGTAACACAGTTTGCATTTTATAGAAAAATTGTGTACTCAGCAAATTAATTACAAGGTAGATCAAAATCTCGCCAGATGCATTGCATCTCCAAATTGGCACCCAAAAATTGAATGCAGCAGAGAAACAGAGAGAAGAAGCAGCTGGGCTCAGGATCAGAGCCGCCGCTCAAAGATTTTCTTCCTGATCGGGTAGTTGGCACCTTAACTATATCCATCGTGCCTTTGCAAAACCGCCATCAATGCTTCAGCTACCCGCAGCCTCTGGAGTTTTTCCCGCCTAAACACGGCCGCAAAGACACAAAAACTACCGATGCTGTGAACTTTGAAACCAGTCGTCGATCTTGAGTCCATCGCTGAGATTAATGGCTCCAAAAAATTCTGAAAAGTCACCAGCCAATGACATCATGCCACATAGGCACCTTGATCCTCCTATCACTGACTTTTCCCATTCTCATTTTGCCTTTTTTCCACCCTTGTATATGCATACTCAAATGCATATACAATCACTTTTTAAATCTTTGTATATGCAGGATGTAGATACATACAACAGTTAACATACAAGGCGGACCCCAAATTTGTAAAGAGCAAATTGGAATTTTAAATTGGGTCCAGGCCTTGCATGTGATTCCTTGCACATCTCAATGTATATCTGAATATACATCACTTTTACATACAAGGCGCGGATTTCAAATTTTCATGAAGCATTTTGAAATTGCTTTGAAATCTAGCTTGTATCTAACCTCTTGTATATCGGCACATATATAAGCACTCAAACATACAAGCTGCAGATGCCAACCCTAAATTTGCTGAATTTGATCTTCGCATCGGGTCCGGCTTGCATGTTGCTCCTTTGTATATTTGCTTGTATGTTGCATATACAATGCGAACATACAAGCCAAACATACAAACAACGGACCTCAAATTTGAATTAACTACAACACATGCTTTTTCAGGTCCGGCTCTTGCATCTCGGGAATGCATGTTTCTCCTGCATATCATGAATGTATCTTTCACATACATTCGCCTTTGTATGTCTGCGGGCCCCACCATTTGTATCTTTTCTTTGCATGTTTTTCATTGCACATTTCCAATGCATGTAGCCAATGTATGTTTTGACATACAAGCCCGATATACAAGCAGAGCTGATATACAAGCAGCGAATATCCCTGGGAATCTGTGAAAGATTCCCCCTTGTATATGCAATTTTTAAAGCCCGATATGCATTCAAAAATGCATATAACTCATTTTTTCAAAGGCCGATGGAAATTTTGCAAGCCCGCCAATGCACATCAGCACTTGTATATACAAACCTCTTTGTATATACAAAGATACATGCATTTTAACTCTTTTTTTTGCATTTTTTCAACTATAGAGGCCGAAAGAGTTAGAATTTTTATCAATCTTTTGGAAGGTGCCTGCATATTTAAATGCTTGAAACCTAAATGCTTATGCAGGCACCAACAGACTTGTCCCTCATACTTTACGTATATTGAGACTTCCCCTAGAATCTTATAAAGCCTAGCTAAGACCTTCGGCCATTATATCCTTGGTGCAACGTTGTCGTAGGAGGAGAATAGCCCACACTATTACCTCCATTGTCTTGAGGTGAGATAAAATTTTGGCAAGACTTTTTGTCTCTAAGGTAAGAGGTGTAAGGTGGTCCATGACCTTGCTTTCCCTATCCACCCAAGCAATGATAGATGGTATCAAGGGGGTAAATCACCATTTTCTAAAAGTGGAGATTGAAGTTGCACCTAAGTGGGTCTGGTGGATATGACACTCATGCTTGAATAATTTCTAGGATGTTCATGTGAATGGTGTGTCTTCTTTGTCAAAACCCGTAAAAACCAAAAGCTAAAAATCTAATTCCATACATTGAAGTCAAGCCATTTTGTCTTCTTGCTTGTTTAATCTCTTGCCAAAGAGTCTTGGAGCCAAAAAGATAAATTTTTTTCCATAAAATAAAACAACTTTTGCCCTTATAATAGACTAGTAGCACCTTTGGTTCTCTGTTTGGCACCATTGGGCTCTTTATTAGTGCCTTTGGCTTGTCTATTAGTGCCAGAGTCTTTTCTATCAGCACCTTAGGCTTATCCCTCAGTGCATACGGTTCATTTGTTAGAGCCGTAGGCTCACCTTTTAGCACCTTTGGTTCTCATGTCCAACAATCACCAATTAGCCTAATATTTGATCTCCCTACCATAATTTGACTATCCTTGTGACATGGAAAAATTTGAAAGCCATCCAAAATCATCCATTTTCTATTTAAGTCCATCCTTTGTCAAAATTCTATCACCCCATATCCTACCATTTGACCTTAGAAAACGTCTTGATTTTCACTATTGGACCCTTATCCTCATTCCATTCATTCCAATTCTAATCAATAGCATCCAAACCTTTCATCACAATTTCCCCCAAATCAAATCCTAATATCTCCCAAGCCATAATCAAAATCCAATCCAAATCTAAATCATCCAAACCTTAAGCCAAACCAACCAAACCAACACTATCCAAACCAAATCCATATCACCCTTCAAAATCAACATCCAAAATCATCCTTCAAATCAAATTTTGTGCAAACTTAAATCTAGATCTCATCCCTCATCATCTAATTTATAAGGAGCTTAAGCATTTGTCTACCTTAAGTTCTTTTATAAATTAGCCCTATCTACCGTAAAATTAATTGGCTTAGGAGCTTAGACTACTCCTAAGTTAGTGAATTTTAAGGATCCTATTTTGCTTGGAGGTCTTGCCTACCCCAAGTAAAATAATCCCCATTCCCTTTTTGCTTAAGTGTCTTAGTCTACCTTAAGCAAGGAGAGGAAAATACCTTTGAAATTAATAAGATCTAGATTTGTTTGAGCCCTCTTTTGATTTGATCATCCCTTTTAAACATTATCAAAACCATCCAAAGTATCCCTTGATCATATATCCAAAATCATCATCAAAAGTATCCAAAGTATCCCTTGATCATCCATCCATAATCATCATCAAAAGTATCCAAAGTATCCCTTAATCATCCATCCAAAGACATCATCCAAATTATCCAAAGTATCCCTTGATTACTCATCCAAAAATTATCCTCATACCCTCATCCATTTTGGGTCCAAAAATTTGAAAACCAATTTCTAAGGTCATATCCTCCACCACCTATCATCATAAAATCAATCCATACTTCTTCATTGTATGCCACAAACAAGGTCCCAAGATAGGAAGAACAAAGAAATGGAGCCATATAGTGTAATTGGGATGCCCCCTATCGACCAAAACTATGTCATGTTAAATCCTTGCGGAACTCAACAACAAGCATCTCGCGATAACAATTCCATGTTAAATCCATGGGGAAACCAACAACAACCATCCGCTAGTAACAACACCGATCAAGAAGTCATAGACTTTATGCAAGATGCCAACTCCATGGATCTATTAGATTGAGTCCTAAAGTTGGATCCCAATAAGTACTTAGAGTTCTTGATCCAAAATGGTGCTAAGGTGCCAAACCAACCCTCCACCAACACATCCCAACCCTTTTCATCCAACAACATCCCTAATACCTCACAACCTTCATCATCTAATACTTCTACATCAATGTCAAATCCCACATCCACATCTACATCAACTATATCCACGTCCATCCTGTAAATTACCCTCAACATACCCAACAACACAACTTACACCAAAGCTTCCACAAGTGTCCCCCAATTTGAAGCAAACACCGTTTCCTTCATGACATAACTTTTCTCCCAACTACCATATAATACATCCAACAACCCCAATAACAATTCACAAACATCCACCTTTACATACATGCAACCCCCTATTTCACAATCCCCTGCATCATCTTCTGCACAAAACACCAACCAAACATTTCAATAAAATCAAAACTCCCAACAACAACAAATACCACAACTTATCACCTACCAACAACAACAAACTCAAACCCCACCACAACAACTGCCTAACTTCCTCCAACAACTCATCCAACAACAACAATAAAACATACCACAACCACCCACCCTGGATTTATCACAAATTGTTTAAACATTGATCCAAAGGGTTGATGGCATGCAACATGGGCACAAAAGAAAATAATACTCATTTGAAGATATTTTCCCATTATCCTTTCGATCGTTCCATCCCCATGCCTCCTTTCCCTAACAACTTTGAGACACCTAAATTTGAAAAATATAAAGGGAAAGGAGACCCTCGAGAACATCTAAGGGAATTTTATATCGCTTTCTTGGAAGTCTCCTACAATGATACATATCTCATGAGACTTTTCCCTAGAATCTTAGGAGGAAAAGCAATTGAATCGTTCACACATCTTCCCCCCAGTATCAAAACATTTCATGAACTTGCAGAGAAATTTGTTAATCACATCTTATACAAATTTGAGCATGAAGTGTCCATGATGGATCTTTGCAACACCAAACAAAGCAACGAGGAATCTTTCACCACCTTCTTACAATGGTGGAGAAGTATAGTAAGCAAGCTCCCGTGGTCCATCCCCAAAAAACAATTGGTCACTATGTGACAAACCTTAATCAAGAAATGGGAATTCACCTACAAATCCAATGCACCTCTATCTTTGAAGAGGTTATTGACAAAGGAACCATGATTGAGAGAGCTCTCATAGCCAAAGGAGCTATCAAAATCTATCAAGAAAATAATGATAACAAAAACAACAAGGTCAATAGCAAAAACTACAATAGAAACAAAAACAATAACACCAACAATAATCAATCATATGAGAAACCTTATTTTTGGGGTAAGAACAAAAACACCCTCAATGGTGGTGTCATTGACATAAAAAATGTCCAAAATGTACAAACTCCTTCACCATCCAACCCATCCACAAACAATAACAACGTCAACATTCCTAAAGGTCAACCAATACAAACCAATGCACCCAAAAGAAGATTCACACCTTTAGGTGAACCAATTGAAAATGTCTTAAGAAACCTTGTTAAAGCTGACCTAATCATGTTACTCACTATCTGAGCATATGATGACAATCAATTTAAACCTTCTTGGTTTAATGAAAATGCCTATTGTGTGTTGGGATAAGTTGCCATTAACTTGTAATCCTAACCAATTCATGTGTCTCCAAAGTTCTTGGAATGTGTTCCCCAACACATAAGGACTTTGAGAGATTAATTATTTATTAATTATATCACTTGGAATTATTGCAATCAATTCCTAATTGATAGGGTCAAACTTGGGCATCCACTTTTGGAGTGGGGGCCATGGAGACTTTGTTGACTTCTAAGTCTATTTTGAGAGTTTGATAACTCCTAGTTTAGTGGGAGTTAAACTTGGGCATCTCCTTTTGATGGGGACTTATATTTAGAGTCTAGACTTGGAGTTGTGTTTTTTTATGTACATGAGTGGATAATGTTGAGACACTTTGCATGGATATAATGTTGGAGTTAACTAAAGTGTTAGAGATGCATGAATTGGATATTGCTTGCATGAGTTCATAAAAGCTTGCATGGACTTGCGTATTTTTGCATGTCACTTGCATGTACTTGCATGTTGTTGCATGTTGCTTGCATGTACTTGCATGTACTTGCATGTTGTTGCATGTTGCTTGCATGTGCTTGCATGTTGTCTCATGTTGCTTACATGTACTTGCATGTTGTTGCATGTGCTTGCATGTTGTTGCATGTTGCTTCTATGGACTTGCATGTTGTTGCATGTCACTCCTATGGAATTGCATGTGCATGCATCTTGTTACATGTCACTTGCATGTTGTTTCATGTCACTCCTATGGACTTGCATGTGCTTGCATGTTGTTACATGTCAGTTTTGAGAGATTACTTGCAGAACACTCCAACTCTATAAACTTGTAGGATGGTACATCTTAGTGTTTTAGATAATGGGTATTAGTTGCATGTTGAATAAGGTGTTTGCATGTCACTTGCATGTACAGAACAAGGTAATTTAGAATAACCTTGCGGACATCAATCTTGCATGTTGTTTACATGAGATTGGTGTGTTGATCACTTCAGTTAACATAAAGATATTGGGCAAACTTGGATGCCCAATTTGAAGACTTTTTGTTATTTCTTTTATTTGGAAATGTATTAGCTATTGGAAAAGTTTACTTGGGCAAACTTGGGTGCCCACATCCAAGACAGGTAGTTAACAGTAGAATTGACTTTGTTTGACTTCAGTCTTCTCTATTTGGAGTGCTTGGGTTTTGCATGAGGATTTGTTATCATGTTATCAATTACAATTGATTGTAATTTGAGTTTCAAGCTTTCCAATTAAGAAGCTTTTGTAATTAATTAAAAAACCCCATACATTTTCTAGAGAGTTGATTGTAAAAGACTTAGAAGAAAAAAACAATAAGCTTTTTGAAGTTTTTAGAGGTTTGAATATTGAAGAAGCTTTTGAAGTGCATCAAGGAATCAAAGGATTTCACAATTGAATGTAATCTTTCACAAGAGATTTAATACAAGCATAAACACCAATTTGGTGTGGAGTTTTTTCCCTTAAGGGTTTGTCTATGTAAATACTTGTCTTCTTCTTACAACCTATTTTCTTCTACTACATTGATTAAATTAGAGAAATACTCTAACATCTAAATTGAAAGTAATTTTTAGATTTACACATGCTATTAATTTTAGATTTGAAAACATTTTAAAACTAATAGCTACAACTTTACCTTGTTCTCTCTCCCTTTTTCCAACATTATGAATACCATCATGCCAAAGGGAATAAGACATCCGATTGCATGAGGTTAAAGAATTGCATTCAAGACCTTGTGGATCGTGGTGACATTACAATTGATGAACCTCCTAAAAGATTGCCCAATGAAAACTTAGGAGCTTACAAGGATCCACTTCCCAATTACAACAAAGGTAAAACCTCCACATCTAATCAAGCCTGCAATGTCGTCCCCCCTCCTTCTTTCGATTTCATTGTGGGTCGTATTGAAGAATGTCCAAATCGTGTGGCCACTATCACCATACAAGCTAAAACCCCCAATTGCGTTGTCACCACTCGTCGTAGCTGAATATCTATTTGAGGAGCCCCAGCTGATGACCA
Source organism: Cunninghamia lanceolata (assembly GCA_027924645.1). Classification (NCBI taxonomy): domain Eukaryota; kingdom Viridiplantae; phylum Streptophyta; class Pinopsida; order Cupressales; family Cupressaceae; genus Cunninghamia; species Cunninghamia lanceolata. The sequence goes on from BSBN01000108.1 coordinate 11,806,806, forward strand.
AGCTACCACCTCTGCACCCACTAACATCCCATCCACCCCCAAATATAACCTCCTTGAACTCCTTGGTAAAACCCCCACCCAAATATCCATTCTTGAATTGCTTTGCACATCACCCCTCCACAAAGAAGTCCTTGAGAAAGCTTTGATGGAGACATGCATTCCTAATGACCTAAATTTGAACCAATTGCAAGCCATGGTGGGACACCTTTCCTCACCGTGTCACCTAACATTCTCTGAATAAGATCTTATCGCCACTAGCTCATCTCACAATGAAGCTTTACATATTGTAGTATGCATACATAAACATACCATTAAATGAGTCTTAATAGATGATGGATCTAGCCTAAATCTTTGCACTTAAACTAATAAAACAATTAGTGTATTCTGATGTGGTTGTAGACTCAAGTGAAATTATAACCATCAAAGGATATGATGACACCAAACAACTATCTAAAGGGACTATCAAGCTTCCAATCCAAGTTGGAAAAAAGATATTAGAGACAAAATGCCAAGTACTTGATCTTGATCTCCCATACAACATCCTCCTTGGCTACCCATGGATCTACGCCATGTAGGTTGTTCCATCCACTTTTCACCAATGCCTTAAATTCCCTCACAATGGGACTGAGGTTACAATATATACTGATCCTCATCCTTTCCAATACTACAGCTTCTCAGAAGGACATGAAAAAACCTTTTGCCCATATAATAATGCCACCAAACCATCCACCTCCAATAATAATCCAAAACCTTCCACTAATTACATTGATCCATCCAATATCACATCCACCTCTCAACCCTCACCACCACCCAAGGTCAAGGTCAAGATCAGTGATATGGGATGTGGCGACTATGACCTACATGGAGCATTTTGTGTAGGATAACTTCTGACATCCCCCAAAGCATTTGGTAAACCCAAGTCACAAGAAATCTCAATGGTTGTCATCAAATACAAACTGTCTCCAATTTTGAGTACAAACATTTGCTAGAACAAGATATCCTAGAAGATGTGTCATCATGGTTATATAGAGATGAAGAGGAAGAACAAAAAGCTCCTATCCTACCTACCAAAAAGTATGGAAAGGGTCTCAATATTGTCAAGCATATGGGCTACAAAGGACAAGGAGGTATGGGACTTCATGAAAAAGGAATCATTGAGCCTATCCAAGCAACAAGGAATCCCTGACACCAAGGTCTAGGGTACGGAAAACAAGAGCCTACCTCTACAAAGCTAGAATTTATCTTAAGTGAGGTTGTGAAAGCCTTTCCTATAATTGAGAATATTAATGAAGATGATCATCAAAACTCTTTCGTAGATTTCACCAAGATATTTGAATCCTCCATCTACATAATCTATAGCCTCTCAACCATACCATCACCACCCAACGACCTTCCACTCGTATATGCTCAACTTATAAATTGGGACCAACAAGGACCTTTGGTCCTGAATGTTGCACAAAATGATGAAGAAATTGCCGAATTGATGGGGGTTAGAGAACATATACCCCTAGGAGATCACAAAGCTGGATACATGATGGAACTCAACACATCCACCTACTTCAGGGAGACCTCCACATCTCTTAGTCACAAAAACATAAAAATAAAAAATACATCCCCCATTGAAAACCACTTTGTGGCACTTTCAGATGATACAAAAGTAAAAATAAAGGACGTATCTCCTAGTGAAGATGAGAGAATGGACCTCCCCAAAGTCCCATAAATCTACCAAGAGAGGTCACCAGTTCTTGTGGAAGAATCTCAAGAGATGAATCTTGGTACAGAAGAATCACTGAAAATCACTTTTTAGGCAGCTTCCCATATACCCACAGAACAAGAGGCTTTCTTGGCATTATTCAAACAAAGAAGCCATAAATTTGCATGGACATATGTCGACATGCCTAGTTTAGATCCAACACTAGTAGTACACCACTTGGAAGTACATCCTGATGCAAAGTTGATAAAACAAAAGGTGAGAAAAATGAATCCCCAAGTTGCATTTCTCATCAAGGTCGAGCTCAAAAAGCTCCTAGATGTGGGGTTTATTCGACCTATTGATTATCGTGAATGGGTATAAAATATTATGCCTGTAGCTAAAGTCACTGGGGGCATCCGTGTATGTGCGAATTTCAAAGACCTCAACAAAGTATGCCCCAAGGATGACTTGCCTTTACCGAACTTCAACGTCATAGTTGATTTTACAGATGGGCATGGAATTTTGTCACTTATGGACAAATTTTTAGGGTATAATCAAATTAGGATCGTTGAAGAAGACAAACACAAAATGATACTCATTTGTCCATGAGGAACCTACTACTGGGTTGTTATGCCTTTTAGTCTCAAGAACGCATGAGCTACATATCAAAGAGCCATGACTGTGATATTCCATGACTTATTTCATAGCATCATGGAAGACTATGTGGATGACCTATTGGGAAAATAAAAAAAAGAGAGGAACACCTACATGTGCTAGCTAAAATCTTTGACCAGATAGACAAATATAAAGTGTGTCTAAATCTAAAAAAGTGTGTCTTTGGAGTTACTTCAAGAAAAATCCTAGGATACATCATATCCCGAAGAGGCATAGAAGTTGATCTAGCAAAGGTAAAAGCTATAGTCAAAATGCCCCCACCAAAGAACCTAAAGCAGCTACGTAGCCTTCAAGGGAAACCCCAATCTATCAAACGCTTCATAGCACAACTAGCTGATAAGTGCCAACCTTTCCAACATCTTCTCTGCAAATATGTGGCATTGCAATGGGATGCAAATTGTCAAACAACCTTTGAATAGCTGAAGTAATATCTCACTACACCTCCAGTTCTCATACCACCAAAGCAAGGACAACCTCTATTACACTACATTTCAAAAATAGAGACAACAATAGGGGCATTGTTAGCACAACATGATGACCAAGGAAAAGAAAGAGCCATCTATTATATCAATCATACTTTAGTGGGATATGAGCTCAATTACACACCTATTGAAAGGGCATGCCTTGAAGTCATCTTTACATATCAAAAATTAAGACACTACATGCTCAACCACAAAACGAAGTTCATAGAAAAGATTGATCCATTAAAGTACTTATTATCTTGAGCGGCTCTTACAAGATATATGGCTAAGTGGATGATGATCCTCAATGAGTTTGACATGGAGTACATAGAAAGAAGGGCCATCAAAGGACAAATCATTGCAAACTAGCTAGCAGACGAGCTAATCCCAATAGAATATCTGCTCCTCTTAGAGTTTCCAGATGAGTCCATCCTCACAGTGACACCTATAGCAAAATGGAAAATGTATTTTGATGGATCATACACAAATCGTGGATTAGGGGCAGGAATCTTATTCATGACCCCTCAAGGAGATTGCATCCCAAAATCCTAAAAAATAACATTTCCTTGCACAAACAATGTAGCAATATATGAGGAACTTGTCATAGGACTCTACATGGTCATCTAGTGGAAAATAGAAAAACTCATGGTCTATGGTGATTCCCAACTGGTCATCAAGTAGGTAAATAATGAGTATAAGACAAAAGATGACAAATTTCTGCCCTACAAAAGGATGGTAGATAACTTCAAAGAATATTTCCACAAAATCCAATTTGAGCAAGTCTTGAGGCTCAACAACAAAGCAACAAATTCCATGGCCACCATAGGATCTTTGGTAGACATGCAAAAAAATAGTCAGTGGTGTGAATTCCTCATAGAAGAGTTATAGATGCCAGCTTTTGATGTTCCACAATCTAAATTAGTATGCGACATTGTTGGTCCCCTATCCGCTTAGTACCTATAAATCTACCACTATCTCCATGATAAAATCCTTCGACCTAATATATCATCCACCCAACATCAAACATTCATCTATCAAGCTTCCTTCTTTACCCTCATTGGCGATACATTATACCAAAAGAGTCTTGATGGTACCCTTCTAAGGTGAGTCTTGATGGTACCCTTTTAAGGTGTCTTGATTCTCAAGAAGCCAAAACAACCTTACAAGAGGTACACAAAGGTATCTATGGGGCACACTCTAGTGGACCTACCCTTGCAAAGAAGATTATGAGAATAGGGTATTATTGGCCAACAATGGATAACGATGCTAACTAGTTTGTGAAGAAATGCCTTCCTTGCCAACAACACGGGGACCTAATTCATGCTCCATCACAAGAACTACAACTCCATGGCCCTTCTCATAATGGGGACTCAACCTCGTCAGGAAAATCCATCCACCATCATCCAATGGACATAAGTTCATTATAACAGCCACCGAATACTTCACTAAATGGGTAGAAGCCATTCCGCTTACCTACACCATTGGAACCCAAATATCCAAATTCATCCTCCATTACATTATATGCCATTATGATATCCCCCTCACCATCATCATTGACAATGGGAAACCATTCAAGAATCAAGAAGTCTGAACCCTTTGTCAAAATTCCATATCCAACACCACTTTTCCATTCCACATTACCCCCAAGCTAATGGTCAAGAAAAATCTTCAAACAAAACTATCCTAAGAATTCTAAAAAAATAGTTAATGAAGCTAGCCATGACTAGCACCTGTAGCTTAACCCCATCGTTTGGACCTATTGAACCAACATTTCTACCCCCACAGGAGCCACTCCTTATTCCCTTGTATTTGGTTCTGAAGCCATCCTACCTATCGAGGTCGAGCTCCCCTCTCTTAGAATTTCATTACAAAATCTCATTAATGAGGAGGAGTATCTGGTTGCACTTCTGAATGATCTAGAACTCTAGAAAGGCAAGTTTGAACCAAATTGGTTGGGACCCTTTGTAATAACAACCAGTTATGGATCAGGAGCTTACCAGCTAGCAACACCTGAGGGTCAACCTCTGGATGAGCCAATGAACATCATGCATCTCAAGAAGCTCTATGCTTAACCCATCAAATATCCTAATGAAAATAAAAAAAGCAAAAAAGAACAAAAAAAGTAAAAAATCAAGAAAAATCAAGTGCAATAAAGTTGTCCAGTGGTGAAAACCACTTCGGTGGCACCTTGGATAAGTACCATGGTGGAAACCTATTTTAGGTGCCATGAGTAGTGACCAATTCCACCATCTAATAAGTCCTCGACCATCACTCCATACCACTTCCATCCCATGGCTTGGTATTACAAAAATTCAACATCAAACATCCCACCCTTCATCACCCACCCAAGGAAAATTCCTGGATAAGTGGATCCTTGTATACCCTCCTTGTATAGCAAAAAATCCAAAAAGCCCAAAAAAATCACAAAATCACAAAATCCAAAAATCTAAAAAAATTAGAAAATCCAAAACTCCAAAAATAATCAGATACCCCAAAAAACTCTAAAAACAATCAGAAAACCCAAAAAACTCCAAAAATATTTAGAAAATCTAAAAACCCCCCAAAAAATCATCCCACATCATCAAAAAAACATTCATCTCACATCATCATCAAAACATCACCAAAACCATCCCACATCATCACAAATCAGAACTACATATCATCACCACCTGCATTTTAATGTGCCTTGATCCTGTTGATACAAGGTATGCAAGTAGTCTAGAATACAAAGGAAGTATACAGTACAAAGGTACATAAGATGCACCCATTCAATCCCACTTGGACAGTACCTATTCCTTGAGCTTACACTTGATCCAAACACAATACACTCACTATGCATACTACCAAAAGCATCATCCTTCACACAAAATTATAAGCCATAAAATCAAATTCAACCACAACTTATGGCCTATATCCTTTTGCCCATCCTTTGAATTATTCCATTCATCCATCGATCCCTGCCTTAACAGATATATCCTTCCTACAATAGGTAGAATCATCAAATCCTCGCCTATCTTGGCAAGATATACAATGGTTGTTTGTTTGATCAGTTGATCTTTTTGGTTATTAATTTTTATCTTTTGTCCTATTCAAGGATCATTTCAAAGCTACCTTGGTCTCACTATATCATGGTATATGGTGAAATACCTAGAATGGGGTATGGTCATTGCTTTTGTATGATGTGTTTGTGGGTTGTTCTCATTACTCCATGTTAGTATTCATATCTTGTGAATCGTAGGGTCAGTTCTAGCATATTGATCTGCTTTTGCATCTAAGGTTCCTCATACCTTTTGTGTACTAAGGGCTTATGCTATGGATTCCCCTCATTCTCTATACAAGGTTGTACTATCTTGGGCATGCATGGGATCATCCTATTGTTTGTGGGTCTAGTCCATGCAAATGATGGATATACAACATCACCTTGGTTTCTCATACCTTGGTGAAAATATCCTCTTTGCTAAAATAAACTTAGGATTTCTCTCAAAATATCAGCACAATGCCCACCCCTAATCCCCCCATCCTACCAACCAATCCCACCCTTGTCCCTCACCAACCCAACCATGTGGTTATTATACAAATAATGTCACCTTGGATTTGCATTAATGATGACAAAGACCTAACCATTTCCCATACCATAACCATCCCATAACCATACCAATCCTAACCATCCCATCCAATCCTAACCTACCAAACCCAAAAGTGGCTTTATATCACAATGTGCATCAAGTGACCAAGGATACACCATCCCCAATCTAACCCCCCCAACTATCACTAACCTTGCATCCAAGACCTCCCCCTACCCTTCAAAATGGCTCAAACAATACATGTATCATGACCAACATCTTCCATCCTACATACACAACATCATCATTCAATCATAAATCATATCATAATCATCACCATACCATATCATCATAAACATTATCCATATAACATCACCCATCCCATACTGAATAAACCACAATCCATCATCCATAAATCCATACCCATAACCATCACATAATAAATATCCATCATAATCCCATCACTTAAACATTATCATATTTCATAATAAATAACATCATATCATCTATCCATCTACACATAATCCACATCATAATCTGTGCCATCATCCATCAAAACAACATCATCATAAATCATTATATCCATAATCATCCATATACATCACATCAACTATGCATAATCACATGTCATCATCCACATAAATCATCATAACATCATACATCCATAATCATCCATGCATAATCCATCAAAAAAACATCATCATAACATCATAACCATAGAAACATCCATCCATCATAAAACAACATAATGCATGCATAATAACATCATATAACATCACCAAAGTATCATCCATAAACACAAATGTCCATATCCATACATAAGCATAATCCATCATCATAAAATGCATCCATAAACATCTACATCATAATGCATCATAGAAATGCATCATAATCATAACCAAAACACATAAGTATATCCATAAATACCATCACCAAAATGATCACCTCGTATAAATATCAATATCCATGAATGATCATGATACAAAAATATGCCCACAGGACCAAAATACATATATCAAAAGCCCACATAAGTAAGAGTTTAAGTAAGAAAAATATATTTTAATTTTAAGTAAGAGTTTCTCAGAAGTTTCAACAATTATCACAAATTACTAAGCTTGTGTGGTGTTTATTAAGATGTGTTGTGAGTCACCATCTTATGAGTTGAAATAATGTTGTTTGGGTTCGATTATGATCTATCAAGCATAGCTAGTAAATTGGTGTACTTACTTGAGGGTGTTGCCTTATCTCTCAATGTGAAGTCATGGTTGGATTCCAATATGCTCTAGATGGATTAATTTGAGTTGATGTTACAATATGCATAAATAAATCCCACTTTCCTTGATTTAAAATTTCTATTTCAAGTCAAATGTTTTAAACTAAATATAGTTTTCCTTCAAATGAAATGTTTATAATTATATTTCTCCTTATAAATTTAATTTTTTTATATATATATATATATATATATATATATATATGTATATATATATGTATATATATATATATACATATATATATGTATATATACATATATATATGTATATATACATATATATATGTATATATATATATATACCGCCATTATCTCAGTTCACTTTAACTCACAATTTCATTAATAAGTTCCTTAACTGTAAAGAAAGTATAGAATATATCTATAATAAATATATATATATATATATATATATAATTTGTTAAAACAAATTACTATCCAATAATTCATTAAAAACAGAGCAATGAGTTAATTTGTTTGTGCAAATATAAACATTGTATTTCCGAATTGCAACTCTGAGTTTAAGCATCTATTCAATTCATATTATACAATATGCATAAATAAATCCCACTTTCCTTGATTTAAAATTTCCATTTCAAGTCAAATGTTTTAAACTACATATAGTTTGCCTTCAAATAAATAGTGAAAAGTGAATAGTAAAAGTAAATAGTGAATAGTAAAAGTGAATAGTGAATAGTGAATAGTAAAAGTGAATAGTGAATAGTGAAAAGTGAAAAGGTCCCCATCCTAGGAAGAGACCCTCAAGGTGGCGGTAATTTCAAAAGCAATACTGCAACCCAAATTTCATTTCTTTCATGGTAGCAAAATTAATTAAAACATCAACTAACTCACAACTTTGCAAGTAGAAGAAGAAGGAACTAGATAATTTTAATATCCTTTTAAAAACAAATTTTCTTTTCCTTTTCTTATTTCTAAATGGTAAAACTTAATGAACAAGAAAATTACAACTATCAACCCAAAAACAGAGGATTTCCTCACAACTAAAAAAAACAATTTATACAACAATAGGGAGATAATTTTCTCCTTCTGGAAAATCGACAAGGAAGGAGCTATTAAAAGATCAGGCTCTCCTTAAGACTTAAGGAAAATAAAATATTTTCTAAGATCCAATAATCTTCTCCAAGCTTCACAATAAGCTCTTAGAAAACCTGCATATCACACAAGGGAAGAAACACCACACAAGTTGCTCTCCTCCCTACCGTAGACCCGCAAGAGGGTCACCCCCGAGCTAGGGAGATCATCCACACACCTAGGGTATTTCAAAAATCCACTTCACAACAAGGTATAAACAACACACCAAAACACACATACACCCAAGGAAATTTACACAACACAAAAACTCAACAAAGGTGAGTTTACAGAGGGTAGGGAAGTAGACTCACTCAACTCAAGGGTGTCATTCTTCTCAACATTTTATCACAACTTCTGTCATGGCCTCAAGCCAACAAACTTTAACTTTTCTCATGGCCTCAAGCCATTCAAATAATAAAAAATCCTAGGGATATCCCAAATAGGCTCTCAAGCCTTATAGCCATTCTGCTCAAAATCACAAACATGCCCTTAAGGCTTTCATATACCAAGAACAAGAATGCACCCGAGGAGGTTCACACCTTCCCTTCCCCACACATGATGAGCATTGTCTTCCAAGTGGAAGAAGCTCTTTCAAACACCCATCACAAACCCAAAATAACAAAAATACCACATAGACAACCTTTGCAAAACAACATTCATCAAACAAGTAACAGAACATACAAGGGTGAGTAAACTTGCTCACTAACCTTTACAAGCCCTATTATGGATGTAGTTGAAGAAGAGCTCCACACCTAATCACTGCACTGAGCTCCCCTAATGATAAGGTGTGGGAGAATGATGCAGAGGCATCCACACTATAACCTTCGCATATAGCATGAATGTCTGCAGACCAACCTCATCATCATCATCTTCGCCATCATCATCATATTTTGCTTTACACAGTCAGCATCATCATATTGCGGACACTCGCAATTGTCCTCCTGCCGACTACTATTCACCTTCTGCGCTTTCCTCCTAACATCATCATCATGATGTTCAACGGGCGCACACATCCTCCGGTTGCACTGTTCACCGGGCCCCAAACTCCGTCGTCATCATCATGATCTCCGACACTACCTTCGTCAGCAGGATATCCAAATATCCGGTTGTTCAAATATCCTGATGACGATCACCTTCCCTTCGATGCTCCGCCAGCCGACGACACAAACAACAGCATCATGATATAACTTATCCGGTTCTCTCGAAACCTCCTGATGATGCTAATACACTTTCTGCCGATGCCGATACTTAACCACTTAACAACAGCAGGATAAACTCGCACAGGGGGACATCTCAATATCCTGATGACGATGACGTCATATCCTGATGACCTCTTCAATACTTAGTCAAAGAAACAAACTTTCACTCCCGCATCTGTTAGCGATATGCGGATGATGGGCTCTCCCGAGAGATGATCCTGATGCCGATACGCTCCTCCTCGGCTCCTCCTGCTGATGATCACCCCGACGCACTTGCACTTCATGCAATCGACAACATCATGCCTTCCTCCACTTATCTGGATGACGATGCCCAATGCGACTGCAGGATATTTGCAGAAATATCCTGATGATGCCGTCTTGACCAATTTCCAGCCTTAGCGAAATTTCACTTCGCCGATCCTCCAGGGATGACCCGATCCAACCTCAGGGTGATCTTCGACACTCAAACTTATCAGCTTGACCTAGCACATGAGGATGCTAGGCTTCTCAGCATCTGTCGACCGCGATCCTGCACACCTGCATGCAAACAAAAAACAACCTACAATCTAACCTACTGTACATTACCATTCCACCGATCAGATGAGTCAACCGGTGGAATGGATCAGTGAGTCCATGAAGTCTCTCAAACCAGCAAATCAATCAAGTAATGGAATGCAACCAGAGCAAGAACACAAACAGGATCACTTTATTGATTTCAAAGATGCAATACAATATGACCAATCTCTCTCTCAATCTCACTCAAGCTCGATCGATGATATCTGTCTGTATCTCCAATATCAACCGATCTCATGCTTATAAAGACTTTCCTACGAGTACTACTGACCCGACTCCAAGCGGCTGGGAACTCTCCGGGCGGCTGGGAGAGCCCACCGAACATACATCATGACAGCTGTTATAACTAACTAGCTAAAAATAGCAAAAGCCTGGTCAGCATGATCTTATCATGATCAGCGTGACCTTATTACATGCAATTGGTCTAACAGACCTTCTTGGAAACACAAACAAGACCTAAACTACTAACTGCCTCATGAAGTCCAGCTGTCAGGTAGGTGCTCCTGCACCAGAGAATGGGGAGGAGACCCCCGTGGTGTTGATTATGAGGGAGGTGGCCCCATAGGTGGCTACTACTATGACTGTGGCTACTATACAGAGTGCTCGAATTGCCCTGATCTCTGAGATGCAAAAGTCCTAGACCGACTCCTATAACTCTCACATTGTCCAACAGGAACCATACACTCATAAAGATTGAGATAGTGCTATGCCTCTCTCCCAGCATCATATGCTTGTTGTACCTCTCTCAGGACATCTCCCATCCCTAGGCCCATAGCCTGTCGAGCCTCATCCCTCTCGTATTGATAGAATTGTACTTGTCTCTACCACTATAGAGCATGTTCCTATAGCTGCCCCTGTAACTGAGTAATCTATGCCTGTAGTAGGGATACCTATTGCTCAACCTATTGCCGTACAATGCTCTCTCCATCTACACCTCCTCCATCCCCCTTAGCAACCTTTGCATCTAGTAAACCCTACAACCTCTGCACCTCAACCCTGGCACTGTCCTGCTCTACACAGGTCATATCTAGCTCTGCCTACATCTGGTGAACCTAATCCTCCAGGCTCACCACACAAGCCCTCAATGTATCTCTATCCTACTCCACATCTCCCACCCTTTACCACACTTGATGCCCAGAAGTAGAGGGACCTACACCTAAGGAGCCTGCCACCCCCACCACAACTGCTACCAAAACTCCCATAGCTCCCTGCCTCACCAACCATCTCCTCTATCATCTCCTCTGTCATCCCCATCATCCTCCTCTTCCTCTACCTCCTCCTCTTCATCTACACCTGGCTAATCTGTCAGGATTGTTAGTCGTACTAGCCTTGCTTGTGCTCACTATGCATCATATGTTGGCATGGTGCCCGCATCCACCACTATAGAATGCCAATTCCAGTCAATTGCAACTAATCCATAAAAATCAACTATCACCATACTAGAATCTATCTTTGGCGGCCACAGTGGTTGGTCCCTTTGTACATGAGAAAAATGGTTGTCACCTATAGCATATCCTGCCACAACACGAATCGACACAGTACCTGAGAGGTACCATGGTTGTCATGTATATGGGAGATGATCATCATCATCTATCTAGTCCTTGCACCCTATGTAGGGTCGCCATGTCAACACTGTAACCTCATCTATCACCTGCCTCAAAAAATGCATGCTCCCCAACTAAGCTGATGTCAAAGAGTACCGATATAAACAAAACCCATGGCCGAAACTGAGGCCTCACATGTGGACATACTGGACTTGTAACAACAATATTCTCCCACACCCACATGTAGAGAAGTGTAATACCACAGCTGAGTCTAGCTCCCTTTTGGTAGACCACCATATGCATCTCATGATAAAGCTAGGCCAATAAGCATGGGCCCCATGCATACATTGCACCGTGACCTGCCATATGCTCTATGCAATCTCTCCATCCCACGAGAAACCCCCAAGAGCGTCAATCTAGCATCAGTACCCCACCAATCAGCCCACATAAGTACAACTCAAAATCACTAAAATGCCCACTAAGAGTTGCATCTCAAGGCATCTCTCATTGATCCCGATCCATGACCACTTGCGCCAAGGCAAATACCTACCCAAGTGCCGCCAACCCTTTCGTTGCATTATAGATCATCCATTCACCCCAAATGGTGATCCGTAGGATCCTCCACACATCCTCAAGGGTGATGGTCATCTCACTTATGGGAAGAAAAAATGAGCAAGTCTCACTGCATCTCTCCACTAAAGTCATCATCGTTGTCCAATGTGCCCTCAATCGGGGCATCTCCAAAACAAAATGAAGCCCAACCACTCACGCATGGTTCTGCTCCACTTGCATGAGTCTATCTCTATACACCATCACTGATGGCCTCTAATCTTGTGATTGTATAGCCTATACGTTAACCTATGTCCAACAAATCACACAAATTAATCTTTTTCCACAAAATAGCACATATGCACTAATCAATTTACCCTAGGCGCTAATGCAGACATTTGCGCTAAACCATTTACCCTTTGCACTAATTGAGACAATTGCACAACAACACAAACCTTTTGTGCTAATCGACATGATTGCACTATTTCCCTAACCTCAGGTGCTAATTTGCTTGGACGGCCTAAAAACCCTAAAATTCAATGCTAAACTAGCCATTTCCACTAATTTGCTATCTGATTGTACTAATTGAGATGATTGCGCTAATACCTAAGGGTGCACACTAATCGAGATGATTGCGCTAATACCTAAGGGTGCACACTAATCGAGATGATTGCGCTAAACCCCCATAACCCCAATGCTAATTGAGATGATTACGCCAATCTATTACCCTTTGGCGCTAAAACTAACAACCCCCTTATGAACATCATATGCACTAAACTAGCCTAAGGTGCTAAACTACTGACCTAATGCACTGTGTGGCTACGTGCTAGCACTAAACCCCTAACCTACCCCTTTCAAGTCCCATAAACACCCAAAACCTAAAAAATGACAAAACAAAGTTAGTCAACATACCCGTGTGCTAGCCTTCGACATCCTCTACCACTCCCAAACCCACTTTGATTGATGCTCATAACCTGGGAAGGATGGTTGTGCCATTGCTTTCACTCTTCTCTCTCTAATTCAGTAAGCTTAGGTGTGTAAATGTGGCATGTTGGGCCCACTTTTACCTATCTATAGCTACCACATAATCCCTAATTCACTGTTTCTCCTCCCTAGGCCATAAATCTTACCCATTTTCACTTGTTTTTTCTTCTATCAACCTCGTTTCCCATCCTGAATCTCTCTTTTATCACCATTTCCCCCTTTTCGAGAGTTCACCCAAAAAATTAATTTTTTCACCTAATTTCTCGAGGGGGCATTTGTCATCCATTTCCATTCCTCTTGTCAGTTGGGGCAAAAAAATTCTTTGACCTGATGCCATTCCCACTCAGTCACAATGCCACATCAAAGAGGGGCAAAATGTAGACACCTGAGAATGTCTTGACCCTGCAAGCCATTTTCCCGCATCCTTGCATTACTAATTATCCTTCCATCAATTAATTAAATAAAAATCAATTTGTTTAATTAATTTATCCTAAGTCGTCCATCCCTAGTCATTCATCTCAAATTCATCCCTAGTAATGAATTAACCCAATTAAGTTATTACTAAACCTTAGACTATCATTCACAATTAATTAAATAAATAGACTAATATTTATTTGATTAATTTCCCTCATCCACTAACCTAGATTAATTAAATAAAACATGCTTATTTAATTAATCTCCCCTAGCCTATTACCTAAACCTAGCCTAATTGAATAAAAACCAATTATTTAATTAGCTACTCTAACCTACCTAGCCCCTAGACCCAAATTAATTAAATAAATCCTTATTTAATTAATTTTAACCACTAATTAAACCTCTCACTAAATTCCAACAAATATATTAATTAAGATAAACATTTAATTAATTGGGTCAAACCTTGATTAACTCATCTTCACACACCCTTTGAATAAAAAGTATTTTTTAATTCAAAGGAGTCACATGACTCTTCCACCTCACCTTTCCTTTTCCATGTAAGAGCTCTTTTTAACAAAAATAGCTCACACATGTGTCACATGTTATCCCATTCACCAATAAACCTTTTTTTTTTATTCCATCTTCTCCCACAAAAATTAATTTTTATTCACTCTCAAGTCTTAATCCACATTATTACAAAGCCTTCCCAAGGTGAATTTAAAATTTACAAATAATCACAACCCTTCATTTTTGTTGATGAAATCTTATCCCTCCATCTCATCTCTTCATTTCCACCATTAGATCTCAACTTTCAATCTCAAACGTTGATCTCAAATCCCCTCCAAAATGCCTATAAAAACAATCTCATCCTAAGCCATTTTGATCTCATTTGCATTGCATCATTATCATGTCAAAATATCATCTCATCTTAAGCCATTTGCATCATTATCATGCTAAAATCTCATCTCAAGTTGATGCATCCTTATTATGCCAAAATACCTATCCATTTGCTAGCTAAATCCTCCATTAATTTCATATTGTGTTGAATTCCTTGAGCAATCCACACATACTTAGTTTGGGTATAGCTAGGACTGACTTGGGTGCATCTCTCATCCACCTTATCAAGGAGAAAAGGAGATTTGAAACCTTTGAAGGTATAAATCTTGTGTTTTTGAGTTTCTTTCGTGTTATTTGGTCTTCACATTTTATTTCATCTTTACTAGAAAAAGAAATAGTAAGAAAATTCTTATGGGTTTCAACCAAATTCCCCACCAAAGTAGCAAGATTCCACAAATTCACCATGCCTCCAGAAGCACCTTGAGAGGGACTAACATAATAACCAGCCCCATGCTAGATAGAATTTATGACAAAAGCAAACATAACCTCAATCATATTAGTCTCTTGAATCATCATAATATCAACCTTATTATCCAAAATACAACTCTTAACAAGAAATGGTTTGTGGGGGCTATTTAGTACTCTAATATTTGAAGAAATAATCCTCATAAATAAGAACCCCACCAAAAATATGACAGAAGACAAAAAAAGGACTGAAAAGAAGAATTGTTGAAACTATGTCATTTTCCCGAATCAATACAAACTGAATTTCATTTTGCTGCTGCCATATGAGTTCATTTTATTGGTTGGATTTGGTTCTCATGGTTCCTTTTCACCTTTTCAATTAGTTATTTAGTTACATTTATGGTTGATTATTCAGATATTTGATGGATTTCCTATCCATACCATTTGTGGCTTGTTGATTGTAGGTTGCTTTGCATGGTTAGTCTGGGCATCTTTATATGAACTATTCAATTGTGGGAGTTGATTGAAATGCGCTAGAAATTGGGTGTTGAATGAATTATTCACAATTTGAAAATCCTTTATTTCCTTAGGAGATTACATAGTCTCTATAGCGTTGTGGGCTACCTGGCTAAGTAGAGATTTGTTTATTTTGGGAATTTGTCTATATGTTTATTGATCATTCATGTAGTTGTCTATAGGATCTCTCTATCCCTTTCCCTTTCCTTTTTCATTTTGTTTATCAGATTTGGTTAGAATAGGTTGTATAAACTTGCATGTTGTTGTTATGGAGTTCACATTTGATGAATACAAGTAGATGGATTGTTGGTTATGAGTTGAAAAGATACATTTTATAGCAATACATGTTTAATCAGTTCACTTATGCATTGGTAAATTAGAAAAATGATTAGTTTATGTGTAATTAAACCCCATGCACTTAATGACAGTATAAATCTTAGGACAGTCTTTTTCTGGGTGAATGGGATTAGATTCCTTTCAAGAGAGATAAAATCTTAGTATTTTATCTAAGGTTGTTGCATGCAAAAACACCCATCAACAGATTGGCGCTAGAAGGAGGGTTGAACAAAGACATTGTTGCATTCATTTCATGCCCTTCTCCTCCTAACATGCATCAATAGATTGGCACTAGAAGGAGGGCTGAACAAAGACATTGATCCATTCATTTCATGCCCTTATCCTCCTAATGCCCACCAATAGATGGGCATTAGGAGGGTTGAACAAAGGCATTGCTCCATTCATTTCATGCCCTTCTCCTCCTAATGCACATCAACAATTTTTTCCATGGCAACTTTGTCAATGGAAATAAATTGTCCAAAGGAGTTCACAATACTATGGAGGATTTGGGAGGTCCAAAACTCTAAAGGAAAAGTAGACAAATAAACCCAAGTCTAGGGGCCATAGCACACAAATCAATAGATGGATCGAAGACTTGCTTCCATTTGCATAGTGCAAGGTTATTCCTATGATTTTTATCAAAAAACCAAGGACCCTTTGTCAAAACTTTAATCAAATATTCCTTAAGAGTAAACCTAAACAATAATAAAACTCCAACCATGGCACTAGTGGAAACACTTCCTTTAACATTCCATATTCCCTTAACCCATTTATGAACCGCATCCACATTTGGTCTTAAACAAAAGAATCAACCAACAAGAGTATTCTGCATGGATAAAATGGCTTCATCCATCATATAATCCACAAGATTTAATGCAATACATTCTTCTATATTTTCTACAATTGTAGAACCTGAACCTGCATCAATACCCTTGAAAACTCTAAACCCTTTGACTTGATCATCCCAAGACGGTTGACGCCTCATATCAGAGTTTTTTAGTATGGTGTGAGAAGGAGAACCCATGATAGGAGGGACCATATGGGGTCCCCTCCTACATTCACCTACCCCATTAGTCTCAACAAATAAGGTGTTAGATCCACCCATTCTAGGGGGAGCCACCTTCGTGCTCCCCGAGCACTCTCAAATCATGTGCCTGCCAAAACTTCAAATTTCAAAAATAGCAAACCCTAGTAAAGATAATATGAAGAATAAGGAAATTTCTCTGCCAAATGTTACTTTTTGAATTATAGTTGCATTAAATGTATATTATTGGTATAATTGATATAATCAATTTATTAACAAAACATCAAAATAATATAAAAAGGACTGTGTATTACATTTCCACACAATCATTACCCAATGATGAGAGAATCTCAACATTTAATCATTTATAAGATTCAACATTAAGGGTGTAATTGACTCATTCAATACCCTAATCATTATGATATTCATATATATATTGATAGGGTAATGAGACTATAACTATGGAGTTCACTCCACATAGATGGTTCTCAATAGATAGCAATAAATTTGACAGTGATTTGCTTTTAAATATAAAAATAGAGATTTAATATATAAACGCAGTCAAGGCAACACTACCAACAAACTCTTGATAGAATAATGATATAGTTTAAGCACACGGATTTCACATAAACTAATTAAAAAAACTCATGACTGTTACATAACCAACATTATCTTTATGAGTATAATCTACCTAGTTCAAGGTTCTCATTTTATAAATATTTTATTCTAGAAACCCCTTTGTTTTTCATAATCAAAACATAGAAGGTTACATTCAATAACCCTTATTAAATGCATAGAATTAAATGACATTCAATTTAAACTCTTTTCTATATCATCCTCAAGCCTAAAACATGGTTTTTCTTTTCCTAAAACTAAAATGCATTCGTTGAGAAAGACAACATACCAAGCACTTGAAGAATTGCATTCCAAGTTGTAGACCAATAACTTCAGTGTCTTCCCCTATTCTTCTCTCTATTTTCTCTCCTCTTATTTTCCTCTCCTTCTGCATTATGAGATTGAATAGCCAAAAACTAACAAAAAATCCTTGGTTCATGCATGTAATTTCTCCATCACTCTGCCCCTCTTCTTCCATAAAACTAAAGTAAGTTGGGCATTGAAGAGGATGCGATGGGGTGTCCTTCCACTCCCATCCATAGTCCAATTCACACAAAATGCATTAAATGAAAATTAAAATCTCTTAACTCCACTTCATGGAGCGGGCCCTTTTAAGACTTGTAAATTCAAATATTTAAACAATAAAATTAAACACTATTATTTTATTAAACATTTCCATGTTTATAACCATACCTATATATGTATATGTGTATGTTAGCATAGTTATACATATTACATTGTTACTGTCGATTAGTTCTATCGGTTATGTAGATCGGCTTGTGGTACAATTACAAGATAACTGTTTGGTGACTATTTGACATTGCTTTATATACCTTTACCTTCATTGAATATATCATCTAATAAATTCATTTGCCTTTCTTTATTCTTCTCTCTCTCTCTATTAAATGGTATCAAAGCAGGTGTGGTCTGTGTAGGGAGTATAGGTAGTGCGATGTGAATCAGAGTCATAGAAGTTACTTGTTTTGTGTGAAAGAAGACACCCAAAGTGTTGGATTGAAGTTTCTCTAGCAACCTATGTGGAGGAGGACACCATAAAGTAGAAAAAATTGCAAGGAGGGTGGCAACTTGCATGGAGGAGGAGACTGAAAAATGTTTGCAGAAATTACAAGGAGAGTAGCAAAGTTTGCAGGTCCGATAGAAGAGTTGATTAAAGCCCAAGGCGAAGCCAGGTGTGAGGAGAAGGAGAATGTTATGATTTCTTGAAGTTGTAGATCAGGAGCCCGTGCATAGAAGGAGCCAATATGAGTACCCCAAGAGTAAAACAATTGCCAGTGGTGAATGTCGATTGTGCCTGATACCAGAAATGTTGCGAGTAATCATGCAGATGAGTAACAACAAGGAGTTCATGAAGTCCCAGAGAGCACTAGCTTCTATTTTTCCCTACTAGATGCTCTTCAAAACACTAGTAATATTCAATTGGATGAAATACTTAGACAATGGCTATTAGACCATTTTTTTTCACGTGTCTTGCCAAGCACTAAAGATTCAATACAAGCTTGAAGAAGTTTATGATACAGATGATGAAGATGAGGTAGAATGCCCTCCCAAGTATCCCCATCTCACTGCACAAGCCTACCGATCTCATCTCTAAGCTTCTCTTGCTTCTTGAAAAAACATGTATTGAAAAAAAATATCAATAATAAAGATTTTATTTTGTGGAATAGACATTTGTTTTTGTGGTGTAATCATGTGAGCACCAAAGTTACTTCTCTCGGATACTCAGCTCTTAAAAGGGCCCAATTATGCAACCTGGAAGACAAAGATGTGTACAATTCTCCAATTTGAAGAATTATGGGGGTTCGTTACTAGTTTTGTGCCACATCCAAATGACCTTGATGAGCATAAGAAATTTGATAAAGCTAATGCGAAATCATTGATGTTAATCACCCTCAAGATCTTTGATAACATACAACCTCATGTTCGAGATGTGACAACATCAAAGGTGTCTTGGGATGCTCTGTCCACTATCTACAAGGTGAAGAACCAAACCAAGATCCTCCATCTCCAGTCCAAATGTCATACACTTAGTATGAAATCTAGAGAGATAGTAGAGGAGTTATTGCATAGGGTATCTAAACTATGAGTAGAACTTGTAGCACTCGGCGAGAAGGTGGAGGACAAACTGCTAGTCCCGATCACTTTGAGAGCTCTTCCTTCCCAATTCAAGACTTTTGTCATGACAATGAACATCACAAAGAAGAAGATTTCATTTGAAGAACTGGTGAATTTTCTTCAGTAGAAGAAGACATCTAGTCAGTACAAGTTGAGTTTGAGGACAAGGCACTAACCTCAAGACAGTATAGTGGTCAGAGGTTTTGCAAGATAACCCCACAAAATCTATCACAGAAGAAACCACAACAACAAAAGTCTCACAAGGCAAATAGATGGTGTCACATTTGCAATACAAACACTCATGACACTATCAGCTATTGGTATAATGCCTTGACTCAAGGAAATTCTAGTAAAGAAGTCACATCTGGTTACAGTGATTCTCAATAATCAAAAAGACGTCATTGTCGATGGAAGCACAAAGGACATGTTGCAGCCCAACAAGATGATGCATTAGATGAGGATGAACCAGAAACAACCAATTGCAGCACCCATTAGAATCTTGTTCTAGTCTCCCAAACCTCACATCCAACAAGGTATATTTGGTTGATAGACTCTAGTGCTAGAAAGCATATGACAAGAAATCACGAGCTATTTGATACAATGACTAATCAACCCACTTGAGATAGGGTTCAGATTGCAAACAATAAGGAGTATGTTGCAGAAGGAATTGGAAAAGTCATTATTCCTCTTGGGATAGGAAGTTGTACCCTCACAAAGATACTCTATATTTCTGGTTTGACAAAGAACCTCTTGTCTATTAGTCAACTTTTGATTCATAAGCTTAAAGTGGAGTTCCAGGTTAGGGAAGGCATCAAAACCTATTTGATCTCAAAAGAAGGTATGATACTTGCTAGAGATTTTATAAATGATAGATTATTTGCACTAGATGTTGTCTCATCCTCTGTAGTTGCTCTATCTTCATCTATGACTAAATCTACTGCTCTCTGGCATTACTGATATGGGCACCTTTCTGTCAGCTTCTTGTATCAGATCAATTCTAAGGAAATGGTAAGAGGACTTCCTCAACTTTCTAATTCTTTGCCTATATGTCCTAGATGCCTTGCAAGTAAATAATATCGGGATCTATTCAAGCCAAGTACCTTCCATACCAAGGATCGCCTTGTGGTTGTACATGTCGATATGTGCGGACCCCTGCCTTCCTCATTTTCAAGGTTACAATACTTCCAATTATTGGTGGATGACTTCTCTTGCAAGACATGGGTGTACTTTCTCAAGCAAAAGAGTGAAGCCTTTGCAAACTTTTAGGACTTCCACCAACAAGTTGTAAAGCAAACAGGTTAGTCCCTTCTTCTCCTCCACTCATATCAAGGGGGAATTTACATCAAAGGATTTCATGGCATTTTTTAAGCATGATGGAATCAAACAGCACATGACTACTCCCTATATGCCCTAGCAGAATGGAATTGTAGAATATCGCAATCAGATTATCATGGAAATGGCTCGATGCATGCTTTCCACACCTAAGTTGGAGGATCAGTTTTGGGCAAAAGAAATGCATATAGCTGTGTATCTTCTCAACATGGCACACACAAAGATCTTGCAAGAAAAGACACCAAAAGAGGTATGGAGTGGTCATAAGCCTTCAATTTCTCATCTTAGAATATTTAGTTGTACAACATATATGCATGTCCCAACTAACAAGAGGAAGAAGATTGATCCTAAGACATTCCATTAATGTATCTTTCTGGGGTACAAAACTACCTCTAAAGCATATCATCTCATAGATCCAAATACATAGAAGATTTATGAGAGTCGAGACGTGGTATGTGATGAGTCATTATTTGACTCATTGACACACAAAGAGGAGCCAAAGCCTACCACCTCCCATAGATTTCTCTCATAGTCAGATGATGAGCATGAATAATCCTCTCACGAAGAAGACGAGCTGTAGGGAGAATTGTTCATCGATCTGGTCCATCTAGAACATAATTCTTCACATCAACAGCTACTATGTCAACGTCTGAAGTGGGTCCAGAGTACCATTAAGGATTCCCACTTGTACACTCTTCCAGATACTTCATCAGGAGTTAGAACAAGAAGTCAGACGAGAAATGAAGTAAATCTTGCCCTCATGAGTTTAGTTGTTGACAACAGTGAACCTGACACAGTTTGAGAGGCACTCAGTCAACCTTAATGGAAGAAACCCATGGATGCAAAGTATAGTTCCTTGATATAGAATCATACATGGGACCTTGTCAATCTGCCTAAAGGAAAGAAGCCCATTGGTTGCAAATGGATTTTCAAAACAAAATACAAGATACCTTTGCACCCACTTTGAAGATCAAAACAATCAGACTTGTCTGTGCATTGGTAGCGCAGAAAGGATGGAAACTTCAACAAATGGATGTAAAGAGTGCTTTCTTAAATGGTGATCTAAAAGAAGAAGTATACATGACCCAACCAGAAAGTTTTGTTTATGAACACCATCCTCACAAGGTATGTCATCTCATCAAGTCACTTTATAGACTTAAACAAGCTCCTAGGGCATGGTACATTAAAAATGATAGTCACTTGTTGCAGCATGGATTCACCCATAGCCCCTTAGATTCCAATTTGTATATTAAGAGGGTAGGTATAGAGATTATCATTTTGGTTTTGTATGTGGATGATCTTGTTCTCATAGGTAGCTCAGACTATCTCATTGATGATGTAAAGAATGATCTCAAGTAATCCTTCGACATGATAGATTTGGGGCTACTTCACTATTGTTTGTGCTTAGAGATATGGAAAAAGAAGAATCACATTTTTATCTCCCAACTGAAATATGCCAAGACACTCTTGGAAAAGTATGGAATGTCCAATTGTAAGCTTGTGTCCACTCCTATGGAGAAAGGTTTACAACTCTTGATTCCAGGATTCGCCTCAAGTGGATTCAACTCTCTCCAAATAGCTTGTTGGGAATCTTATTTACTTAACTTACACTAGACCAGACTTATGTTTTGCTATCAACTATCTTTCACGATTTATGTAGGAGTCGAAGAAGTGTCATTGGATTGCAGTGAAGCATGTTTTGAGATATATCTGAGGCACAGTTGATTATGGTCTAGAATATAAGAACACTTAGTTCTTCTTGTAGGGATATATCGACTTAGATTATCTAGGATCTATTGATGACAGGAAATCAACTTCAAGATTTGTTTTCATCTCGGATCTGGACCTATCTCATGGATTAGTAAGAAGCAGACTGTTGTTTCTCTCTCATCTACCAAGGCTAAATATTGTGCCACACAAGGAGATGTGTGTGAAGTGATTTGGTTATGTCGCATTATGGATGACATGGACATTCCTGAAAAGTAGCCACTTATTCTTTATTGCGACAAGGGTGTGTTGAAACTTGTGAAGGATCTAGTTTTTCATGAATGCACCAAGCATATTGAGGTTGAGTGTCATTATATTTAGGACCTAGTCTTGAACCACCATATCCAGTTCCAGTACTGCTCCACAGATTCCTAGGTAGCAGATATACTCACTAAGTCTCTTGGTAAGGTTAAATTTGATTTGTTTAGGGGGTACATTTGCAAAACCAATGTAATAAGGGGGGAATGTTAACATAGTTATGTATTACATTGTTACTACTAATTAGTTCTGCTAGTCATGTAGATCAGCTTGTGCTACAATTACACAATAACTGTTTGGTAACAGTTTGACATTACTTTATATACCTTTACCTTCATTGAATATATCATAGAATACATTCATTGACCTTTCTTTCTTTTTCTCTCTCCACTAGTGTATGCATATATATATTCACACACACACATATATATGCGTATGTTTACAAATGTAAAAATACATATTCTATTAAAACTATATACATACATACATATATATTTATCATCTTCTCTACAATACAACACTTTTAAGGTATAAAATTGACTTTACAAATTTAGAGAAACCAGACAAAAGATCAGCGATGACAAGGTTCACTCTAAACCAAAACACAATAGCGAATTCATTATCAAACCATGACAATGTTACTAAGCAAAAATACTAACTTGCTCACAACACTAGAATAATATCTAAATACATAGAAATGACACATTACTTATACATGTGTGAAAGTTCTCAAGGCATGTTATCCTATCCATGTACCTAATCCAATTCCCTCTCTCTGATCCAATTCCCTCTCTCTAGTGATACTCTCCCTCCTTGTCCGGGAGGGGGAAAACTAATTTCTTGCATCCACCTTATGAACAATCACAGTACTTAGTTCATTAACCACATTATGTATAACATGAAATAAATACTTAATCAATCAATAATCATAAATAAATTTCTTTTATCCTCATTAGAAAATTATATCATTTTCTACATGTCATGAATTAAAGTAAATTTATCTCTTCTATTTCATTTGCTAACACAACATGATAATCATAGTTCAAAATTCATAATCAAAGCATCTAACTAATAATTAGTTTGAAAATAGAATAACTAAATTGTCCAAAAAATAAGGTGTGACCTCTCCTCTCCCTTAAAGATCATCCTCCTCGATGACTTAGTTCAAAATAGATTAAAAAAAGTTCAATAGTTTTTCACAAAACAACTAATTAAATAGATGAGAAAATTTTTTATGGAACTCTTCATAATCTTCCCAAGTGGGACTATCCTCAGAATATTGGTCTCACTAGACCTTGCATTGAGTGATATCTCTATTACACAAGCAGAGCTTGTGAATCTCGAGCACTCAGAGAGGCTTGATCGTGACCACTCTTGGATCCAAAACCTAAAGAGCATTCCAATCAACAATATGATTAAATTTAGACACATACCTTCTTAGATAAGACACATGAAAAACATTATGCATATGAGCAAGAGCAAGTGGTAGATCAATTATGTAGGCAACTGGGTTGATTACTTCAAGGATCTCAAAAGGTCCCACATATCTAGGTGATAGTTTGGTTGACTTTCCAAACTTAATTAAGCTCTTATGTGGTTTAACTCTTAATAATACTTTATCACCAATAGAAAATTGTTACCTGATCCACTTGGCATCAGAATAACTCTTATGTCTATTATTTTCTTCTGCTAATATTTTTTTTATTAGTTTGACTTCTTCCTCCATTTCTATAAGCATTTTTGGTCCAATGTTGATCCTATCTTCTAGTTTGTCCCAACTTATAGTAGTTCTGCATTTTATACCATATAATGCTTTGAAAAGAACCATTTTGATAGTAGAATGCTAGGATTTATTTTAAGCAAACTCTACTAATGGAAGATACTCCTCCCATTTATATTGTTGATCCATGCAATACATCCTCAACAAATCTTCTAAAACTTGGATGACTCTTTCTTTCTGACCATCTATTTCTGGATGATAGGCTGAACTAATGTTCAATTTAATTCCTAGCACTAAAAATAAGGTTTGCCAAAACATCAAAGTCATCCTCGCATCTCTATCTGAGATTAATTTCTCTAGAACTCCGTGCAATCTGAAGATTTATTAAACAAATCTTCTTGCCAGAATTGGTGTACCATTGGTAAGGTTTCCTGGGATAAAATGAGCTACTTTAGTAAGCTTATCCACTATTTTTTTTATGCATAAAAGAGATTTTTATATTAAAATATTAAAAACCATACAACTTATCTTTGTCAGTGTGACAAAGTTCCTTCTTTAGCCTACTATTGGCTTGATTTATAATGCTAACTAGAATGACCTCATAGGGTCTTTTAAGCCATCAAAATGCCACGCAGGGCTCATTGGAAGATTACTATATCTTAACTATAAACAAATATACATTGAAACTTAACACCTGCTAACGAAGATTTAGAGAAAGACCAAAAAAACCATTAACACTTGGGCCAAAGAAATCACACCCTTACCCAACACCTTGCTCCAGCATGCAATCACAAAATTTAGGGATCCACGTGAAGTCCTTTGTGACCTCAAACTAGAACATCTTCATCAAGAATGCCCAACCCTTCCTCACTCTTTCCCTGTGCTCTAGAAGAGCTAAGCCTTTTAGGTCCAGCAAAAATGGGTAGCTAGGAATGACACCTCGTCCCTGTCCACCTTCTCTAGATCCTTTGGCCATGGAATTCCTGCTCCAAATATTGCCTTTGCTAGGGCATCCTCGAGGCCATCAAATAGATGGTTCTTGAAGGCCAATCAAGTTGCAATGCTAATCACGGCCTTTCCACATTCAGATCAAGCAACGAGGCCACGAATTGGGATGTGATTTTAGGGTCAACCCTATATCTTTCCCCATCCTCCACGAAGGCCCTGCCCAGTATCAACTTCACCACTCCTATCATGAATGCATCACCATGTATCAGGACTCATTGGAAACATTGGTCTATGATTCTTCCTCAAAATTCCATTAGCCTGACCAAACTGGTCAGGCAAATTGGCATTGCCATTCCCTCGCACACTAACAACCTACTCTGCAAATGATCTAGGGAGAGGAAATAATCCAACCTTGGTAAACTGTCCATAGCCCTACTGAACAGAGGAAGAAAATATATATTTCTCAGTTGACTTCCCGTCCCTCATGCTATAAATGTGATGGGAAGGTTTTGGACTCCTGCCTAATGATGGCTCGTGCCTAAAGAGCCACATCACCTTGCAAACCAAGATCGGTGTACATTGGCAGACTCACCTGCTCGCACTCCTCACTAAATCATAATTAATGATATTGTGCCAAGCTTCCTTTGTGAGAGTTGTTCTTCCAATGATTTCTCCTTCTCCTAAACATACCACCCTATGGTGACTTATTATCTTATGTTTCCAATTGCCGTCACCCTGCTTATCCACGAATAGAAGTGAAATCACATTCTAACTTCCCTTATCAGAATGTCATCTGCCCCTTGATTAGAGAGAAGGTTTGCCTCTCTATTACCTTCCCTATAGATGTTATTAAACATTACTTCCTCAAAACTATCTACCAATTTGAGGGTGACATCCAGGTGAGCACTCGACTTCCAATTTGTCACCCTTCTTGAGCAAAGTGCATTGATAACCAATGTGGAGTCACCTTCCACTTCAACTTTGGTTGCGTTAAGATCAATGCAAAAATTTAGGCCCAGAATTAGTTCTTGGAATTCTATGAATGATGTAACTAGCCCCTGAGATGCCTGGGTTTCCTGTGGATGCTCCATCAAAGTTAAGCTTGAGCCAACCAAATTCCAAGGGGCACCACATAGTTTTAGCTTTGTCTTCTTGATTGTTGGTGAGTCGCACTCTTTCAAAGGTGGGGGCCCATAATCCATGCTAGGAACTGCGCATAGCGGTATCCCAAACCATGAAATTGACTTTCCTTAGCATATGTTCTTCTATTCTCAAGTTTATCAGTTCTATTATGCTTGCTTCGATCTTGTTCATAAGTGAGAGGATAGACATTTCCTTATCCTAAAAAATTCTTTGATTGCGCTCTTTCCATAATTCCCAAATCAAAATCGAGGGGCTTACCCTCCATAGGTTCTTAAATATAGATTTTTTGTAACCTATCGGCCATCCAATGAGCATGTCAATTAACTTATTCGGGAGTGTTGATTGCCACTATAATTTTGAGAGAAGCCAATACCAGCAAGTTTGGGCAAATGAGTAGTTTAAGAATAAAGGATCCCTACTCTCTTCTTCTTGTTACACAAGGGACAACATGAGGGGCCTTGATATCCCAGCTTTTTGAATCTATCTACAGTTAATGCCCTAGCCTACATAGCCATCCAAGAAAAAAATTCTACCTTCAGGAGGCACTCTTTACTCCAGCATAGATGTATCGGCAATCTTGGCTAACCTTCTCTAGTGATGGTCAAAGCTTTATACCCATCTTTGACATTGTACTCCCCATCCACTGAGGCATTCCATCGAAGGATATCTTGGTTCTGCCTTAAGAAGATTTTTCAACTCTTCACCACCCTCTCAAAGGATTCTACCATCCTGTCATCCAGCCCCAAATTTCAGATGCTCTTCCACTTGAAATTGGGAACTTTGTGTTGTTCTAAAACTTCCATGTAATCTCTTACCTTATCATCCCATGCCTAATTTGTGATCATTTTGACTTCTTCTAAAGACTCAACTTCTTTTAATTTCTATCCTCCCTTTCACGAGTCTTCCTAGAAGGAGGCAAACCTCCCGTCCACAATTTCCCACGTGAGGTGGTCTGTAATGAGCTCTCTACATGATTTCATAAAATTCTAGATCCTTGAGCCTTCAAGGAGGGAGCAAGCTATGAATATGTTGTATGCTTCATTGTCCAAATACTTTTCCCTTTCTATCTTGACCCATTTGAGCTCCCTTTTGGTGTGGATGGCCCAAATTAGTTTTTCCCCCAAAGCGATATTTTGTGTAGCTAACACCTTCACTCCAGTATGATCTTCCTCTTTACTCTTGCAAATTTTATCCCACTTTACTAATGCAAGATTCTATTGCTCTGAGTTTCCCTACTAGAAGAAGTTCCTCATTATCTGATTTAAAGTCTTATTAGCTCAACCAAAAGTGGGAGGCAAGAGATTAGATAAGTCAAAATGGTTGCTAACATCGATTTGATCATAGTAAGTCTGCTTGCCCAGGACATCCATCGGCTCTTCCAGGAAGCCATCTTATTCCTCACCTTTTCCGTTAAAACATCCCAAGTCTTTCCAGGTTGAAGACCTTTGGTCAGTGGTAGGCCCAAATATTTGCAAGGGAGGCTACCTTTTTTGAATTTTAGAATCCTAAGAATTTGAGTTTCTCTGTCCACTCTTATGTTAAAAAAGAATACTTCTGATTTTGCTATGCTTACCTCCTGATCCAAAGCCAAGGTGTACTCTTCCAACAATTTTTTGAAGTTTCTAGCCTCTCTTTCTTGTGCTATGCTAAACAACACAGTGTCATCTGCAAATTATTTATGGGTAATTTCTGGGAGTGAGCTTGTTACCTGTAATCCTTGCACCTTGCCTTCTCTCCAAGCCTTGCTGATGGATCTTCCAAAGGCTTCTGCCATAATGATGAATAGAAAGGGAGACAGGAGATCCCCCTGTCAAAGCCCTCAAGATGCATTGAAAAAGCCTACAGGAGAGCCATTTATCAGCATAGAATATCTAGGATAAGCCACCCATTCAAACACCTAGTCTAGCCAGCCCTTGTGGAAACCAAATGCTTCCAAAGCTTTGAATAGGAATCACTTGTTGACTTTCTTGTATGCATTTCTTATGTCCAATTTCATCAACATGGCTAGTTTATTAAGTTTCTGAGCAAAGTGGATCACCTCTTAAGCTATGATTACTCCATCGAGGATGGATCTTCCATGGACAAAACTAGTTTGTTCCTTTGCAATGATGTCTGGCAGAATCTTCTTCAACCAATTGGCTATAGCTTTTGATAGAATCTTATAAATTCTATTGCATAGGGTGATTGTCTTGAAATCCTCTAAAATTCTAGTTTTTCCTTTGTTGGGATTAGCATGATGAAAGTGTTGTTCATTTCTTTGAGTGCTTGCCCTGAGCTTCTAGAATCCTTAATTGCTTTTGTGACTTCTTTCCCTACTATGCTCCAGCATTTCTAAAAGAAAGCAATCAGGAAACCATCTGGTCTAGGTGCCTTATCTGGGCAGAGTTGGAATAGAGCCTCCTTGACTTCCTTTTCAGTGAACTTGCTATTCAACATTGCATTATGTGCCTCTAATACTAATGCCAGAATGCCCTTTAATAGATTTCCCTGTGCGTCTAAGTTGGACCCCTCCCAATTGTTTAGGAGATTAACAAAGAATTCCACCATTGCTTCTTTCACCTCCTTCACTTTGTCCAGTGATCTGCCTTCTGGGGTTTTGATGAGGGTAATCCTATTCACTTCTCTCCTTGTCTTTGTAGAGTTGTGAAAAAACTTTGTGTTTTTATCTCCAGCTTTTACACAAATTTCTTTGGATTTTTGCCACCAGAAGATTTCTTCCTTGGCTAGAATATCATTCATCTTGCTTAGAAGTGCCTTTTCCTCTAAAAAATTTTGGTCATTCATGCCATCCTTGATCACCTTTTCTGATAAAACTTTCAACTCCTCCTTTGTTTTCCTTTTTCTTCAAATATGTTCTTGAAGATGGTGTTGTTCTAGATTTTGAGATTCTGTTTCACCATTCTTAATTTAGTTGTGATGTTGAACATTTTTGAGCCACCTGGGTCACTACTTGACCACCATTGAGCAATTAGCTCCACGAATCTTGGATCCTTTAACCACATGTTTTCAAATTTAAATGGGCATCTTACGGGACCTTTTTCTCCCAAAATCTCCAAAAGGATAGGATAATGATCTGACCCTACCCCAGATTACAATGATTGTATCATTGCATTTCTTTGACATTAGTAATCCTTGCAAAAAATCCATGTTAATAACCTACCATTTCCATTCTAGTACCTCATGAGGATACAACAATCCTACTAGATGTTTGTGTTCAACCTTAACTTGCTGACACTCTAAACATATTGCCACAAAACTTGCAACATATTGCTTCATTCCTTTCCAAAAATAGAGCCGTATCAAATCTTCCATCAGCTTGGTCACTCTAGGATGTCCTGAGTAGGGTGCATAATGAACCTCTTTCAAGACAAGATCTTTTAACCCACCTTGTTTTGGAACATACATTCTATTTTTATACCTCAATAATCCATTTGATTCAAACTCATACCATTCATATCTGGTATCTTGAGTATTTCTAGACAATGCATCCTTAACTTTCTCATAGAATTCATCTCCAGTAGAATTCTCCTTTACTTTCTCTCGAAAGGTTGAATGAATTGTGGCCATAGCTACAATATACCTTCTTCGGTTGAGAGCATCTGCTACTCAATTTTCTTGTACTTTTATGAAGCTTATATCAAAATCATAATCTGATAATAACTCCAACCATCATCCCTGTCATGCATTAAGGTCTAGTTGAGTAAAAATATACTTAAGCCCTTGATTATCTAACTTAAGTTCAAAGTGTTTACCCATCAGATAATGCCTCCATACTTGTAAAACATGTACAATTGCATCTAGTTCTAAATCATGTGAAGCATAATTTAACTCATAAGGCCTCAATGTTTTGGACTCATATGCTACAAATTTTCCTTCTTGCATTAGAACACCTCCCAGTCCTTCACCTAATGCATCAGTTGCGACTACAAAATGATCTTCTAGATCTAGAACTTGAAGAATTGGTGTGAAAGTCAGCCTTTCCTTGAGAACATGAAAAACTTCCTCACACTTCGCTATCCACTCAAACTTTTTTCCCTTTCTCTAGAGTGTTATAATAGGATTTGTAATCTTAGAAAAGTTTAGTACACACTTTCTATAGTATCAAGCTAATCCCATAAAACTACACACCTCTAACACATTTTTGAATGCTAGCCACTCCATAATTGCTTTGATCTTCAAAGGATCCACAACAATCCCCTTATCTAAAATAATATGTCCCAAATATTGTACTTCTTTCTAGAAGAAAGTACACTTTGACAATTTACCATACAACTTATGCTCTCTCAATCGTTGCAACACAATTCTTAAATGTTGAGCATGCTCTTATTCACTCTTAGAGTAAATCAAAATATCATCTAAGAAAACTAGGACAAACTTGTCCAAACAATCTGTGAAGGCACTATTCATCAAGTTCATAAATGCAACAGGCGAATTGGTCAGACCAAAAGGTAAGACCATAAATTCATAATGCTCATATCTTGTTCTGAATGTTGTTTATGAATGTCTTCATCCTTGATTCTTAATTGATGGTATCCTGCCCTCAAATCAATTTTGGAAAACACTATTGCTCCATGCATTTGATCAAAAAGATCATCCATGCGAGGTAAAGGATATTTATTCTTTATCGTTTCTTTGTTTAGCATACAATAATTTGTACACAAATGCAAGGTTCCAGCCTTTTTCTTGAAGAAAACCACTAGCACTCCCCAGGTGACACATTGGGTCTAATTAACCCCTTAGCTAATAGTTCTTGCATTTGGGCTTTTGATTCCATCAATTATGTGGTATTCATACAGTAAGGAGCTTTAGATATTGGTTCAAAACCTAGTATGATGTCTATTAAGAAATTAAAGGCTCTCTTAGGTGGTAAGCCCAATAATTCATCAGGGAAAACATCATGAAATTCATAAAGAAAAGGGTAATCCTAAATAGATAGTTCCTTTCTTTCTTCAAACTTGATCCATTTTGACTGCAAAGAGTTGATACCCTTTTTGTTTAGCTCTTTTGAGATGCATTATCGATACTTGTCTAATTTTAATTTCGTGTTTGATACCTTGAAGAGAAACTAGGTTTCCCAAATCTGTTGGCAAGAGACACTGCTAGGCATGTCAGGTGTTGTCATTAATGGCAATTGAATCTATCTTACACATCTGTATTGTATCATTTGATCATATCGGAAGTCAGATTGCAGATTTGTCTAAGTTTGGATAGACAGGAATAGAGAATATGACAGGGTCCAGCATCTTGGTCTGCATTTCTCTACTGGTAATCATATTGTGTTGCAGATCTGAGGGAATGTTAAGGGATGTCAAGGCTACCTAAATCCAGAGTTTTAGCCTCCGATGATGAAGGGATTGAAAGTTACAAGCATATGAGTATCAAGTTTTAGTTAGATAGTCCAGTCTGGTGAAGAATAGGTTGACTTGGTGCTTGATCCTTGTGCGGATTAAGAGAAGTGGTTGGTTGAGTAATTTATGAGATCCAGTGGTGTTGGCTGACATGTGTGGTGACTTGAATTCATAAGTTGTGGTCCATATTGATATTTGTGCATGGATTCAGCCGACAGAACAGTGTTCTTGAAAATGCCTCTAAGTTTTCTTGAGGCTAACTGCAGTTGATGAAATTTCATATAGCGGATATATATAATCGATGGGTGCAAGTATTTTGTGATATGGTTGTGTGAATATGAGATGTGAGGTGTGAAGTGTGGTAGTATCAAGTGCGAAGTAGAGATTTGAGGCTCGAATCATGGTAGAACAGTAAAACATGGCAGTGAGAGATGAAGTGTGTGAAGTCGGTATATTGATCCTAACTGGAATTGTAATCTTGCATTGTTAGATGTTATTCTTCAATTCAAGTATTCCAGTGAACTCTTTGTAATTAATCTTGTAGGCAGTGAGCCTCCTTTGAGCAGTGAGCTCTAGGAAGTATGCTCGAAGGCATGTGCCTTCCTATTTTGTAATACTTTTAACAGAGTATAAAATCTTTTGGGTTAACCCCCACCATGGTTTTTCCCTTAACTGGGTTTCCACGTAAAAATCCTGGTGTTCATGTGTAATGATCTTGTTGTTACTGTTTCTAAGTTCATGCTTCTTTCTTTTGAATGTATTTGGTAAATTGATAAAGGGACATAATAATAAGCTTTGCAGAACACTGATTCACCCCCCCTCTCAGTGTTCCTTAATTTCAACAATTGGTATCAGAGCAAGGTTCCTTGGAAGAAGTTTAATAGCTTGAGGAAGATCTAGGAAGGTGTTTCAATTGGTTCATTCAGGTATTCTGGTGGCATCAATGAACAACTTCAAGTTGCTTTAGAAGATCTTGATCATTCCAGAGAAGAATTCAAAGAACTACAAGAGAACCTTAAAGATACTGAGCATTTCATTGAGACTTTAAAAGGGCAACTGAGCAAATCTATGGAAAAGAGGAAGGAGCTACTTCAGCAGTTAGTAAATCAATAGGAAGACAATGGCATGAATGGGGGTCTGAAGGAGAAGACAAAGGAATGTGAGAAGCTAACAAAAGAAGTTTTCCTAAAACATGAGATGGAATCTAGGGTGATGAGGCTAACCAAGGAAATTGAGGAAAGGAAGAAGACTGAAGAAACATGAATCAGTCTCTGAAAGAAAGAATAGAAGAGTGCTGTAGATTGGATAGAATAATTGGCCATCTAGAGTCTGATCTTCAAGAAACCAAGTATAATGAAGAACAACTTGAAAGGCAAATTGTTATTCTCAAACATGACCTAGAAGCTGCAAATGAATATAAAGAGAAGTTCAAGATAAGCTCAGCTAAACTTGAAGTGTTGCTTGATAGTCAAAAGATGATAGATGATAACCATGGTCTAGGATATGAGAAAGGTGAAAGCTCTGGATCTGGTCAAAGAAATCCTAAATCAAGGAATTAGAGAAATAGACCTAGAAGACCTCCTGTAAGACAACCTAATGCTCAAAGGTATCCATCTTTCAATGGAAATTGTTTCAATTGCAATAAATTTGGTCATAGAGCTACTCAGTGTATAAGTAGAGAGAATCAAAGTGGTCCATCTTTCTCCGGTCAATGCTTCAATTATAAAAGGTATGCTCATAGATCTAATGAATGTAGAAGTATGATGATGAACTACTCTAACAATAGAAGAAATGTCAATTCTTTCAATGGCAACTGTTTTGCATGCAATAGATTTGGACACATGGCTAATCAGTGTAGATCAAGAGAAAATCAAGTAAATGAGCAAAGAAATGGTGTGTACTTCAATTGCAATGGATCCGGTCATATTGCAAGATTCTGCAGAAGCAGGAATGGTGATAGAAAAGGTCTGGTAAACAGAAACCAAAATATGCAGAGACAAGATAAAGGCAAGGGTAAAGTAAATGTGAATGAGATCCAAAATGAAATGAATGATGGTGATGGGTCCACACTAGAATCGGGTGCTCTTAATTCCTTCGGGAATTGAAACAAGAGCTCTGGCTCAGGGGAGTTGCATTGAAAATCTAATTTCCCCTGCCAGTAAGTGGGTGCCTAAATATGGCACAATGAATGAAGATAAAGAAGCCTATTGCAGATCTGTTGAAGGAAATTCCAAAAGAAAAGAAGCTAATGCGATTGATTGCGGAGCAATTAAAGATTAACTATATTCAAAAATAGTGTAACCAGATGAATTAGGGCAAAGAATTTATTACAATGGCGAATTAGGTTTTGTGGAGCATAAAAGGTCATTCACTCAACATTTGAATCACTTTGCATTCAAAGAGAACAAGGAGAAGAGTGCTTGAGCTGAGATTTCAAAGATTTGGTGTGCGAAAAGTCAATTCGACAACTAACCCTAATCGGTGAAAACAGGGTATTCTCTGTGAATCTCTCTGAATTTGCAATCTCTAGATATGGCTACCCTGTTGGTTGTTGACATCACCAAAAGGCCTTGACCTAAATTCAAAAGGCATCCACACAAATCTGTAGAGGTCGATCTGTTAGGTGCCTTTTCTAATGTTCTGCATGGTGTGTTGCACGTTGAAGATATTAGGGCTTACATTCATGCTAGCATAGATGAGTTTGGGGATTCAAAGTTAGTAGATTTGTTTACGAATCACCTGAGGGGTGAGATTTATGGTCTTAAACCTGAGTATAAGGCGCTACAAGACAAACATTTCATTCAGGTTATTAGGTTCTCGTCCTTTGGTGAGGATGACTGAGTCGGATGCATGTTGAATTCATGTGGTTGATGAAACCCTTTAAGATCATCAAGGATTCCATTAAGGCCATAACAGGATTGAACTTATCTGGTGGACTGCCAATGCTAAAACCAGTGAAGAATCAGACTGTAACTAAAGCTACCGGATCAAAATTTGATGAGAGGGCAATGACAATAAATGATATAACTGATCTAGATGTCAAATTTGCATCTATGGTGATTGGATATAAGATATACCACTCCAACAGGGAAAACTCTGTATCCGGTGCAACCATTTTAAGAGAAAATGTTGACTATGACCTATGTGAGCTACTACAAAACTAGTTAATGGAGAATCTAAACAAGATCAAGAAGGACAAGAAGAATACATTCAAGTATGGTACGTTGGTATTGTGTTTGTTCTTCTATTTCATGAATGAGTTACCCAGGAAGAAAAGCCTATGTTGGCCAGTGATAAGCCTATTGCCATATAATTAAGAGAGCACTTGCACAATATTGGTGACTCCAATTCTCAAAAGACTGCTCTTTGGGGATATTTCAAGAATTTTTAGAACATGATGCAATTAAGGGAAAGAATCCCTACGTCTGTGGTATAAAAGTACAAGGATACAATTTGTTTCATGGTGGAAACAGATCAATGCTTGATGAAAGCAGTTAAACCAAGGACTGTATGGATCATGCCTATGGGGTATGAAGTTGATGAACAAATACTGGAAATGTATGCTCAACACCTTCTGAGAAAACCAAAAGATACCTTAGTTGAGAGATTCAGTACATATAGTGAACTCACTGTGAAATTGCATGTTGAGCTCTGGAAAACTGAATCTAAGAGAAAGATCCAAAGGCAAGTTGAAATGTATGCAAAAAGTATTGGCATAACAAAAGAAGTTGTGAGACATAATAGGGAAAGGATAGAGAAAGATGAGAAGGAGAAGCATGACAGGGAACAGGGAAGTGTTCTGGTAGAATCTTCCTCTAAGCCAAGGACTACTAGGAGTTCTAGTTTAACCTTTGGTGCATCACCTTCTCCTATGGCGGAGAAATTCAGAGAAAAATCTAGCGGTAAGGAAGCAAAAAGGACAAAAGTTATGGCCAAAAGGTCATATGTCAGTGTGGAGAAGGAAGATGAAGAAGAGACTGAGTCAGATTGTGAGGTTAAAGAGTTGAAGGCCTCGGGCACTAAGGCTGTTAAAGTGTCAAAGGAGAAGCCCTCTGGAAGCATGAAGTTAGAGAAAGTAGAAAAATCAAGGGTTGCCAAAGACAAGCCCTCTGAAAGTATAAGGGTAAGCAAGAGACTAAAGACTGAAACTCATATTGAAAAATCCACCCTGTCAGTTGAAGATATTGTGAATGCAGTAACTGCTCATGGGAATTTGAAGCCCATAACATAATATTATAACAACTTTGACAAAGCCAATAAGAGAATCTTGGAGGATGCTACTGTTAAGTACTTGAATACATTCAATAGAGCACTTGGGGAAATTTTATTTGAAATCCCTAAGAGTCTAAGTGACATTTTGGAGATGAGAAAAGAAGCTACTAAAGCAAAGGATTTGGAGCTAAGAGAACATGTGTTGTCTAGTCTATGTCCAGTATCCTCTAAAAAGAAAGAAAATAAAATTTTCAAAGAAGTTAAAGATGAATTTAGGAGCAAAATCAGGATGAATAAGCGAATGCTTGGAGACATTGATGAAGTGGTCAAAGAAATAGAACAAATTCTGAAGAAAGCCCTGGACAAGAATAAGTTCTATGTTGTCACTGAAGAACCTGTTGATGCTGACAATACATCCATTCCAAATAATGAAGAGTTGAAGGAAAATGAGCAACAAGCTGAGACAGATGATCTCTCTGTTCTGGAAGAGGAAATATTGAATAAAGAAAATGAAGAGATGGTTGATGGTGCAGAGGATACTCAAATTCCTCCAAACCAATCTGGTGAATAAAATATAGAAATGAATGCTCCTACTGAAGGTGATTCTGAGAAGAATAAAGAGTAGAAAGTAGAAGAAGTTAAGGACAAGGAAGATCAAGAAGAAGAAATTGATGATGGAATTGATTCCTCCATTCTGGATGTTGAGGAATTTGATAATGTTGCTATTGAGGATACACAAAATCCTCCAGAAAAGAATGCAGAAGACATTGCTGATGAAACAAAGAGAAGAAACAGAGAAAAAGAATGAAAATGATAAACAAGACAATGTGGTTGACTCCGGAAAGGGAGAAGATGCAAGTCATAATAAGCATAAAACTAAAACATCATATTGGGCAAGAGACATTGCAAAAGCAATGAAAGAAATTTTGGAGAAAGATAAACAAGTTGCAGAAGATCCAAACATATTACAAGGTCCAATCAATTTTGATGCTCTGTCACCAATACAGAAGATGAAGTTGGCCTCTTTTGCACAAGCTAAGGCCAAAGAGGAAATCTTGAAGTTCCATATAGAAGGCAGTAAGTTGCTTGGTCTTGCATTAGGCATTTTGGAGAAATCATGCCTTCATTTCAGAAGGATTCATCAGCATCCCCCTTTGGTCAGTTGAAGAGTTTGATAAATTTTGTAAGTACTCACTTTGAGTCTTTTGAGAAGTCAATAGAAGTTAAAGTCTAGAATGAATTTAATGATAAAAGATTTAGTGAACTAAAAAGAATAATTGACAATGATAGAATTATGCTAGATACTAGTGTAAAGAGTATTCAAAATGCCCTCACTGAAGGAGGAGATGTGTACAAATTTTGTTTATCTCGGTCTAAAGTTGTTGAAGATATTGAGAAGAAGATCAAGGACCTAGAGCTTAAATTGTCTAACATCTCTCAGTCCTATAGTCCCTTAACTTGTTGGGAGTTAAGGTGTCTCAACCTTTGCAAATTCCTAATGTTGTATTTATTTATCTCATGTTGAGTTGGCATAGTCAGCACCTTGTGTATATGCAGGAGGATAAATTTTGGTGACTTTGGTAGCTGCAGTTTCCCCCTTGAATAATTAACGGGGGTTTAGGGGCAACGCCCCCAAAACCTCAAATGATTTTTAATTAATGACAAGTGTCAGTGAGTATCTCTGCACGAGAGAAAGCCATCTTTGGGCAGTCAAGGGAGGTTATGACATGTAAGAGGAATATGATATTTTTAGTCAGTGTATGACAGATTCTCTGATAGCTGTAAGGTGCTTAAGAGCATCTGTCGTAACCTATCTTGGGACTAGGTGCCCACTTTGGGATGGGACGTTGGACAAGTGTCCTTAGGTGTGGGTTTTGGGGCATGAGTCCAAGATGGACGCCCATCTCTAGAAGGTTCCATATTTGCCTTGTAAACTCTATATAAACAAGTGCTTGGATAGGAGATAGAGAACCTTGGTACAAGTACTGTTATGCTGCCGGAATATCTCCAGATTCGACATTTAAAGACTCTTGAAAGAGCATTGGCTCTGAAACTGTATTGTAATCTTTTATTGTTTACTGTAATACATTTTGAGCTATGTTTTGGAGTGTGGGGTTTTTCACCCATAAGGGTTTTCCCCACGTATATCTTGTCTCTCTCTCTCTCTCTGTCTTCTTTCTGGTTCTTGTGTTTTGCTGCAATATCTCATGTTAATGGTTTAACATTGCTGTAATAGTTAGGATAAAGTTGAATTTGCATAGCCCTCTCCTCATTAGATTAGTGTAGGAAGCATTTTCCGCACACCTAGCTTCCTTTCATAACTGAGTCTATAATAACTAAAAAATGTCAAGTAATGAGTTTGCTTGATGAATTTAGCAATTTGGATAAGGAAAAGGTTAAAGTTTTGGGTAAATTAGATGAACTTCAGGGACTAATTTCTCCTAAGTTAGAAACAATGTTCAATGCATTGACAAAAGCTCAAGTTGCTACTCTGACAAGTGATCCCACTAATCTACAGAAGGCAGAGTCATAGGCATTTCTATTCAGTGGTCATATTTTAGTTTTGGATAACATGAAGAAAAGTTGGGACAGTGAATTGGCACTGTTGAAAAACTTTTTTGGTGATATATTTAAGTTCATGTAGACAAGACATAAGGATTGTTTGTATATATGCGCCCATGTACATAAAGTTTTTGCATGAATTTTGGTATGCAGATCTTAGCCTTTTCCATTGATGTCAAAGGGGGAGTGGAAAGCAGTGAAAAATGAGGAATTCATCAAAGGGGGAGCATTGGAAATCACAAGTGTACATAGTAAGGGGGAGCTATTCTAACACTTCGACATTTTTCACTAAGTATTACCATCAATGCCAAAGGGGGAGATTGTTGGCAAGAGACACTGCTAGGCATGTCAAGTGTTGTCATTGATGGAAATTGAATCTATCTTACACATCCGCATTGTATCATTTGATCATATCGGAAGTCAGATTGCAGATTTGTCTATGTCTGAATAGATAGGAATAGAGCATATGACAAGGTCCAGCATCTTGGTCCACATTTCTCTATAGGTAATCATATTGTGTTGCAGATCTGAGGGAATTTTAAGGGATGTCAGGACTACCTAAATCTAGAGTTTTATCCTCCAGTGATGGAGGGATTGAAAGTTACAAGCATATGAGTATCAAGTTTTCGTTAGACAGTCCAGTCCGGTGAAGAACATGTCGACTTGGTGTTTGATCCTTGTGTGGATTAAGAGAAGTGGTTGATTGAGTAATTCATGAGATCCAGTGGTGTTGGCCAATATGTGTGGTGACTTGAATTCATAATTTGTGGTCTGCATTGATATTTGTGCATGGATTCAGCTGACAAAATAATGTTCTTGAAAATGCCTCTAAGTTTTTTGGAGGCCGACTACAGTTGATGAAATTTCATATAGCGGATATATATAATCTATGGGTGTGAGCATTTTGTGATATGGTTGTGCGAATATGAGATGTGAGACGCAAAGTGTGGTAGTATCAAGTGCAAAGCAAAGATCTAAGGCTCAGATCATGGCAAAACAATAAAACAGGGCAATGAGAGATGAAGTGTGTGAAGTCGGTATATGAATCCTAACCGAAACTGTAATCTTGCATTATTAGATGTTATTCTTCAGTTCAAGTATTCCAGTGAACTCTTTGTAATTAATCTTGTAGACAGTGAGCCTCCTTTTAGCAGTGTGCTCGAAGGCATGTGCCTTCCCATTTTGCAATACTTTTAACATAGTATAAAATCTTATGGGTTAACCCCCACCATGGTTTTTCCCTTAACTAGTTTTCCACATAAAAATCTTCGTGTTCATGTGTAATGATATTGTTGTTGATGTTTCTAAGTACATGCTTCTTTCTTTTGAATGTATGTTGTAAATTGATAAAGGAACATAATAATAAGTTTTGCAGAACACTGATTCACCCCCCCCTCTCAGTGTTCCTTAATTTCAACAAAATCATCCAAACATTCAACTATTTTTCAAAACAATCTACTTTGGCTCTATGATGCCTAACCAATTCATCCCTAAAACAATATCATAGGACCCCAAAAGAGCTACATACAAGTTAACCTCTGTTGAGAACATGGTTAATCTTATCTCAGCTTCAAACAAGCATTGTTCTACCTGAGCTCTAGACTAATTTGCATACTCAACTGACGAGGGATTATCCATATAACCAGCTCATCTAAGAATTCTATTTAGTAGTCTAGGTATTATAAAAATTTCAATAGCACCTGAATCTATTAAAATAGAAATAGATATTCTAAACAAAATACCTATTGTCTCTATTGGTGTAATTTGATACTCTACTTTACGATTGTCTAGAGCTGCATGAATCCTTTGCTTAGAAGAGGTTTGTTGAGAAGGTAGAGAGTAACTCTAGAATTTGTTTCCTTGCTCCTTATTCATACATTGATTTTCATAATGTTTGCCTCCACAATTGAAACATCCACTAGGAGGTTCTTTCTTTTCAGGAGCACAGTCACTCTTATTCCCATTCTTCTTCTGGTTTTAATTATTTTTCTTTCCATTCCAAGATTCATTTTTATTACTTTTAGATCCTTTTCCATTGGACTTGGCCTTATAATCTTGGTTCTAATTCTTTTTCTTGAATGATGGTAAAGATTTTGACAATCCAAATTTCTTTCGAGACTTGTCTCGATAGGTTGAAATAGATTTCAAGTTCTGTTCTTGTTTGATTGCCTTCTCAAACACTTGATCCATGGTTGTTGGATCATCCACATCCACTTTTCCACCAATTTGTGCATGCAATCCTATGATATTTTTCCTTAGATGGAAACATTCATCTTTCTGGTATTGAGGCACATACTTCA
The DNA here is from genome assembly GCA_027924645.1 of Cunninghamia lanceolata. Classification (NCBI taxonomy): domain Eukaryota; kingdom Viridiplantae; phylum Streptophyta; class Pinopsida; order Cupressales; family Cupressaceae; genus Cunninghamia; species Cunninghamia lanceolata. The sequence continues at coordinate 11,848,336 of BSBN01000108.1, forward strand.
ATAATCTTGTAAACTTCTCCTAGTACTCAGTTACTATCATATCACCCTGACATAAATTCTAAAAATTTGTTAACTTCTGATTAAATTATAGATGAGGCAACCATCTTTGCCTAAATATTGCTACAAATTGATCCCATGTCACTCTCAACGAACTCAATCCTAATTCCACTTTCTTGTTCATCCACCAAGTGGATGCTTCACCAACTAACTGATATACTCCCCACACAGCCTTGGTTATCTCAGAATAATTTTTTTTATCTCAAAGTACTTTCCCATATCAGTGAGCCATGCTTTTTCTCCATCACCCAATACAGTACCATCAAATTTCACTGGTGTAATCTTCTTCATATCTTTGGCTAATTCATTAGTCAATCAGGTTCTTGCATCTACTTGTCTTAAAGGTTCCTCTTGGTTTTCATGGTTTTCTTCATATTCATCTTGTCCTTCATGAACATTGTTCCCTTTTTCATGTTCTTCACTTTCCTCCAGGTTATCAGCCCCTCTAACTTCTTTTTCTAAGGCTACTAAGTTCTCCTTGGTTTTATTCAAAAGAACAAGGATTCAATCCAATTTAACTACTGGATCCTCCATAGCTGGACCAGAACCATCTTGAGTGCCTCTAGGGTTTGTTCTTGTACTAACTATTTTGCATCTGGTGAGTCACTAAGGTTTATTAGTTCTAGGTTTGGATGTGTTTGAATGCTGAATTCTAAGTTATAAAACATAGCATTAATAGAAACATACACCCAAGCTAGAAATTTAGAAGATTTCACACAAGAGATCACCACACATGATTACCAAGACAAAAATGATTTTTATTATAATAGTGGATTTACACATCCTTATTTATATAAGTCTAATAGGATTTCAAAATTACAAATCTCTATCAGATAGAGGAATTTCCTCCGGTTCCTCCTCTCCCTCAGAATCTAGCGGAATGAACTTAGAAGTGGGATGTACACATAGGTAGTCCTCTATCACCTCTTTACTCATAATAGGTGGATTTTATCTACACCTAAATGGCATGTCACGATTCACTGATGGTTTACATGGCTTAATCTCAAAGGTAATTATCTCAGTAATTAGAGGTTTCAAATGTTTCTCCTTCTCTAGTTTAATTCGTTCAAGAGTAGTAGCAAGAGTTTCCAAGTTGGAGAGATAAGAATCTCCTTCATAACTCAAATTTATTTTGGTTTTAACCTTGGTTTGGGGTCATTTAGATTTCTTGGTCTTTCTACCCTTTTTCTTCATTTTTGACCTTCCCATTTCTGTGTTCAAAGAACAACATCACAAGATTAGGTTTGATAAACACAATGTTGTCTATCTATAACATCTTCTTACAAGGCAAGCTCATACGCTCGAGTATTCAAACCGTGCTTTGATACCACATATAACAAATGCCTATTTGCTAAATTAAACAAATCTTAACTAGATTTGAAACATAAACACTACAAGAAAAAATTAAATGATCACATCAATGTACCTTTATATCATCTCACAATATCAAACTTGAGAAAGAATTATTCCAATTCCACATTTAATAATCAAAGAATAACAGTATTACATTCATAAAGCACTTATTACAAATTGCATTATCATCTTGATGCTATGAAGTACAATTCTACAAGTAATCATTATTACAATAATATCAATGGAATACAATATGTATATGATTGAGTCATCAAATCTTTATTTGTATAATATCAAGTCTTTGGCATAATTAACTACAAGAGGGAGGGCATCACCCAAGTTTTGTACCTCCAACCATAGATTGATGGTCCCCCACACATGTTCCACCTGGAAGTAGCCCTACCCTTCATGAGGGAAGTGGAATAAGAAATAAACAAGATCCAACATACCTTCACAGAACTAGTGTTGTGTCTATTACAAACAATTTGGTATACAACTCTAGATCCTTCTAGCTAAGTATAACATAATACTGACTATTATGCAATATCAATGAGACATGTGGACTGACAATGCAAGTAGTGATTTTACATTACTTTTTCCAAAGATTATAGAAATCAAACACATTTCCAATAGATATGTGTGGACCGTATGTTCACACACCTCTATCTCAAACTAGTAACACATACTGTCATAACATATATGAGTGATCACAAGTGTATATACTAACTCCATTATACAACCTTAATCAAATATTGAACCTATTCTAGACTTGGCTAGGTGAATAAAGTTTAACTCTAACTACATTTCCAACCAGTCAACTTTATAATAGAGATCAAATAGATAGTTTAACTTTATTGTTATATTGTTGTGCAAATCTGCACTCTTAGCTTCATAATCAAAAGACAGACTCATCTTATAAATTTAATCAATTATATACAAAAGAAACTATCTCCACATAAATAGTGATAATTCTGAGTTACTTATTCGTTGTTGCTCTTAACTCTAAGAAGAAATAACTCGCACAATAAAAATCACATTTTATCATTATGGAACTCATAACTCCCTTCTGTTCTATTTGAATTAGTTCCAACATATATTTAAAGGGAAATAATCCTTAGAATCTATCAATGAAGATATATTTATAAATGCATATATTCATTTATAAATATACTCAAGTACAAAACATGTTGCCTACATTTACTATATTGTACCCTGTCACATTTCAGGGTTAACAACAATATAAACACAATGGTTTATCAATCCAATCACCAGGTCCTTCATATACATAAGATAATAACTTTTCATATTTAAAAGCATAAATCCTTTACAACTGAAGTATACACTCCTAACATGGCTTATTACGTAATATGTGAGTTCTCTCATATTGTACTAGTATTATTATAGAGAAACCCTTTGTCAAAGTTGACTATCAAAGCAAAGATTAAACTTTTCCAAATAATACATGACATCTGTGAATACTCTTATCATGCTCATGACATAAAAGATATCCAATCTCTGTTATACAAAATGAATATAACTATGTATGAGAGGAACCTCCTGCAACAATATAATGAAAATGCACGAAATAACAGATATAGCAAAAACACAGAAGGAATTTATTGATTGCAAGCCACTTCAAGGGGCCAACCTCCTTTGAGCAAGCTCAATACAATAAATTCATGGTTGCCTTCATTAGCCTCAACATGTACTTATATACTAAGTCTAATCTAAACAACTATTACTTCCCATGAATGTGGGATAATACAATATACTCACGGGATGACTTACAAAGCATATGCATCCAAAAGTAACATACTAACAAAGTAAAGAGAAGGGTTAAACATGGGTTCCTAACATCCCCCTCCCTCTTAGAAAAGATTTGTCCTCAAAGCTTAAGATGTGGAAATTGTTGCTGAATCTGAAGGAGTGGTTCCCATGTAGCATCCTCTGGTTGCATTCCGTGCCACTAAATTAATACCTCAATGATGGATCAGGAGCGAAGCTGACGAGTGCGCCTATTGAGGATTGCCTCCGGCCCCAAAATGATGGATCCTTCATTATCCAGTTCTAGTAAAATAGTTTGTGCTCTGATGTTGGTGCCAAGAACTTTCTTTAAACAAGATACATGAAATACTGGATGAAAGCAGGAAGGAGGAAGCTCCAATTTATAAGCAACTGACCCAATCTTCTAAAGAACCTTATACAACCCATAGAACTTTGGAGCCAGCTTATGACAACCTTTGAGTTTTAGGGATGATTACTTCTATGGCTGCAGATGAAGAAAAACCATATCACCTACTTGAAAAGTGCGCTCATAACGGTGCTGATCAACTTGTTGTTTCATTCAATTTCTTGCCATGTGAAGATTGTCTTGCAAGATACGAAGAATCTGATCCCAGGTTTAGAGAACCGTGTCAACTGCCTGAACTGGTGAACTGTTGGGGGTGTATGGATGGAGCATTGGTGGTGCCTAATCATAGACTTCTTCATATGGAGTCATTTTAGATGCAGTGTGGTAGGAGGTATTGTACCACCATTCAGCGAGAGGGAGCCACTTTGCCCATTGATGTTGTTGTTCTGAGGTGAAGTAATGAAGATAAGTTTCTAAACATTTGTTGATACCCCAAACTCATCTTCAGTTTGGTGCCAGTGCATCGAAATAATTCTGTCCAAAAATGATTGGTGAAAGTTGCATCACGATCTGAGACAATGGAAGAAGGGATGTCATGAAGACAGAAGATTTAGTCCATGACTGAGGAGGCAGTATAGGGATGGCTAAGGGCACAAAAATGACTATATTTGGAGAGGTGATCAACCACAACCAAGATCACTGTCTTTCCTCTAGATTTAGGGAGCCCTTCAATGAAATCCATAGAAATATTTATCCAAATCCATGTAGGGATGGGCAAGGGTTCGAGAAATCCAGGAAGGAGTGTCATTTCACCCTTATTGCATTAGCAGGTATCACATTTAGCCACCATCTATTGAATTGACCTTTTCATTGCCTTCCAAAAGAAGTTACGCCATGCCTGCTCATAAGTTTTGAGGAACCCAAAGTGTCTGTCGATGGAGAAGCGTGGAGTTCATAGAAGATAGCCTACTAAAGATCTGTGCTCTGGGGAAGCACCAGACGACCCTTGTATCGTAGAGAAGCACCATCCCAAGAGTAATGCAGTACAACAGAAGGGTTATTGGCCAACTTTTGAATGATTTGAGATAATGAAGAGTCATTGACATAGCCTTGCTAGACAGATTCCAACCAATTTGGAATAGGCATAGAAATAGTTGAAAGAGAAGTTTGGTCATCAAATCTACGAGAAAGAGCATCCGCCACAATATTGTCCTTACCCTTCTTGTAAGTGATCTCATAGTCATAACCCATGAGTTTGTTGACCCATTTCTATTGTGCTGGGGAGTAGACTCGTTGTTCCAAGAAATATTTTAGACTTTGGTGATCAGTCTTGATGCAAAATTGATTCCCTAGTAGGTATGGCCACCACTTTTGTACTACATGTAAAATAGCCATCATTTCCTTCTCATATGTAGAGAGTACTAAATTCTTTCCAGAAAGGGCTTTGCTGGTGAATGCAATGGGATGTTCATCTTGAAGGAGAACAACACCAAGTCCATTGCCGCAAGCATCACTCTCAATAGTGAAGGTCTTGGGAAAATCTGGCATAGCTAGAACAGGTGTAGTACACATAGCTTGTTTTAGTTTTTCAAATGCACACTGAGCAGCATGTGTCTAGGTAAAAGCATCCTTTTTTAACATAGTTGTTAATGGAGCTGAAATCTTCACGTAATCCTTGACAAACTTGTGATAGTAGCCAGTCAGCCCCAAAAAACCACAGAGGCTCTTGAGCGTCTGAGGATGCGGCCAATTTTTCATGGCATCTATTTTTGCAGGATCCGCTCAAACCCCTTAGGCTGAAACAATATGCCCAAGATACTCTACTTCCTCTTGGCCAAAAACACATTTAGACTATTTTTCACAGAGATGATGATCAGAGAGAAGTTGTAGTACAAGATCCAGATGTTGGAGATTCTTAGCCCATGTTTTACTATAGATGAGGATATCATCAAAGAAGACTAGAATGAATTTTCGTAGGTACGGCCAGAATATTTTATTCATCAATGCCCAGAATGTTGAAGGAGCATTAGTGAGGCCAAAGGGCATGACCAAAAACTCATAGTGTCTATCATGTGTGTGGAAAGCCATTTTAGGGATACCATCCTCATGAACTTGAATTTGGTGATACCCAGAATGAAGGTCCAACTTGGAGAAAAAATGAGCGCCATGAAGCTCATCAACAACAGGAATCAGAAACTTATCCTTGATTATGATGTGATTAAGTGCTCAGAAGTCAATGCAAAGGCACCATGACCCATCTTTTTTCTAGACAAGAAGAACTGGTGAAGAAAAGGAACTGGTACTAGGGCGAATAATACCTTGCTTCAATAAGTCTCGAATGAGCATTTCAATCTCTGTCTTTTGGTGAAATGTATAGTGGTAGGGCAAGATGTTGGGAGGACCACTTCCAGGAAGGAGATGAATATGGTGGTCCTCTAGTCATGAAGGTGGCAATCCCACTGGTTTGGCAAAGACACAGGCATACCTATCCAAAATTCCTTGTAGATTAGGAGTAGCGGAGACCGCTGATGGTTGCATCTAAATGGAATGGAGCTTAGTGATGACACCATGTGAATTCTTCTTAAGAAGTTTTTCCATGCAATGTGAACTTATGATGCTGAGAGACCTCAGTTTTAAGCCCTTCATTGTGTGTTTTTGCCCATTGTCTGAAAACTACATCCAAAGTTCAGCAAAGTCCCATAAGATGGGCCCAAGTGTGTGTAACCATTGGGCACCCAAAACCACATCACATCTGCCTAAGGGAAAGGCAAACATGTCAGAGCATAGGTTATAATCTCCAATCGAGATACGCACATTGTGACACTTCCCTTTGCAAGGTAATGTGCCCTCATTGGCAATCATGGCTTCAAAACTAGAGCAAGGATGGACAAAACAATTAGTATGTTTGGCGATTCGAGGGTCAATGAAGTTATGAGTGCTACCAGAATCAATGAGTATTGTAAGAGGGAGCTTCTTGAAGTAACCCTTGACCCACATGGTTTGTGGGGTGGTGACTCCTGCTAAAGCATGGAGAGAGATCTCTGGGTGGTCTTCCTGAGAAGCAGGGTCAACAAGCGACTATTGAGTTTTGACCTAATCATCTACTATATCTTGAGCATCTACATAAACTTTGGTTTTAGGTGGAGAATCTACATGCAAGTGATAGAGCTTTTGCTCAACACATCTATGTCCCCAAGTGAATTTCTCATCACAATTATAACAAAGCCCTTTTTCCCTACGTGCCCGCATCTCTGCTTCAGTCAAATGCTTGATAGGAGTTGTTCTAGGAGCTAGTGTTATTTGAGATATTTGGGAAACCGTATTTCTGAATGGAAGAAAATTGGATTTGGATCGCTATTGAGTTGTGATCTTGTCCTCCACCAACTTTTCCAACCCTAGGGCTTCATTCATTGTGTTGGGATGGAACATTTTAACCTCAGATCGGATTACATCCTTCAGACCACTGACAAAACAACTCCTGAAGAATTCATCAGATAATCCTTTTGTGTGATTGGCTAGTTTTTCAAATTATGTCTGATATTCTCTCACAATGCCTATTTGGTGAAGTTTAGTGAGTGCTCCTATGAAGTCATCAAAAGCACTGAGGCCAAATCATTGCAAAATGAGTTTGCAAAAATCTGTCCATTTTGGCTCTTCATGAGCCTTGATGTACCAATAGAACCATTGAAGGGCTTCATGTTCCAAATGATAGGATGCAAGTGGGACTTTGTTGAAATTAAAAGTATTATGTAGACTAAAATATTGTTCTGCCCAATATATCCATCCAATCGGATCATCACCATTGAAGAGAGGAAAATCAAGCTTTGGCCCATGAAAATTGTTGGGAGAAGAGAACCCAATGTCAGCAGAAGACTCTAGTTGCCATCTATTGTTCATGGCTGAATGTTGAAGATTGAGGTAAGAATTTTTTCATCTAGATCTTGGAGTTTGGTCTTGAGGGCTGCAAGTTCATCTTCCATATTTTTTGCTCCTGTGCGGGTGACAACCATAACCAGGAGATTTTTTTTTGTTGGAAATGGGTAGAAAAACAAAAATGAAAACTTTTTTAGTAAAGGAAAATTTGGATTTGGGAAAAAATTTGATGGGTAATTGGGGTTTTACTAGGTTTTGGACACTTTTTGAGGGAAAGGGAAACAAAAAATGGGGATTTCAAAAGCGGGGTGAAGGAATGGGAAAATTTGTCCAAGAGGGACAAAGGAGCAGAAAGATGAAATGAACATTGTGGTAAAATTTGAAGGTTATTGGGTGAGAATTGAAGAAGTTATGGCAAACCCTAGAAATAGACAAATGTGGGAATTCTGGCTTCGATAGGTGGAATTTGGGATAGGGTCCTCAAGGAAGGAATTATGCATAATGAAATTTCAGGGGTTCTAATGAATTTTGAGAGGAAACGGAGCTAAAGCAAGGAAGATATGGCAAAAAAATAGATTTTTTTTTCTAGAAATGATCTGCTAACTGCTTTGGACAGATTCAATCTACGATTTGTTAGTTGTCAATAAATATGGGCCCCAAGTATGTTCGGCTTCCTAAAGGATTAGGGGAATCACTCAGCCACCAATGTTGTCTAACAACTTGTGTATTGGGGTAGTACCCCTCACTCCATAGCTAAGGTAAAACTGATAACTGCTTTGCCACAAATGACAGCTCTTGGTTTACCTCACGGATGGGAACTAGTCAATCAGGTAGGGGTCATTGCCCTTTTCACTGGAAGGTCCTCTCAATGGGTCAGCAACTTCAAGGTTCCTGTGATACTCCTCACAATGAGTTTTAGGGCTACATGCCCAGGTACTTCCCACAATTAAGTGGATAGGGATATTCTTTGATCCGAACCTGCAATTGAAATGAACAATACAGATGAAAAAAAGAAAGAACTACTGCAATAATCATAGCACCTGGAGGCCACTACGGAAAAAAACATTTGGCAGAAATTCCACCTAGCGAGCCCAAGAAAGCGCTTTGATACCAGATGAGAGGAACCTCCTACAACAATATAATGAAAATGTAGGAAATAACAGAAATAGTAGAAACATAGAAGGAATTTATTGATTGCAGGCCACTTTGAGGGGGCAACCTCCTTTGAGCAAGCTCAATGCAATAAATTCATGGATGCCTTCATTGGCCTCAACACGTACTTATATACTAAGTCTAATCTAAACAACTATTACTTCCCATGAATGTGGGATAATACAATATACTCACGAGACGACTTACAAAGCATATGCGTCAAAAACTAACATACTAACAAAGTAAAGAGAAGGGTTAAACACAGGTTCCTAATAGTGTAATCAATAACACATTTGACCTATAGAGATACAATCATACTCTGTTAAAAATAACTTAATATATTGTGTATGCAATAACACTTTTGAAATACAAAGGTATATCCATACTCTGCTAACAATAAAATTAATATATTATGCATGCAATAACTCTTTGACATACAGAGGTATGTCCATACTTTGCTAATATAACAATATAAAATGTGTATGAAATATCATAGTTGACATACAAAGATATGTTAGATTCAAGACAGACAACTGAGAGGGGGGGTGAATCAGTTGTCCCAAAACTCTCTTTCTATTAATCACTTAAATCCTCTTTGTAATTCAGCAGCATAATAATAAATCAATCATGGAAACATAATGCAATAATTCATGAGTAGAAACACATTAACACATATGACACCAAGATTTTAACGTGGAAAACCCGGTTAAGGGAAAAACCACGGTGTGACTAACCCAAGATTGTATTCTCTGTTAAGAGAATAAGAAGAACAAAATGGCACATACCAATTAGGGCTCACTACCTGAGCACACTACTCACAAGAGGCCCACTGCCTACAGAAGAAACACTGTCTACAGAATGATAAATATTACATACTTGAACTAAAGAATAACATCTTCACCATGCTTGTGTCAGTTCCATTTAAGCCCAATACTTCTACTCTGCCTTTCGCTTCTCTGCTCTCTACCACTCTCATCACTACCTAGATACATTTGAAATGACTTCACAACTTATTTATACAAGATATCAACTTAGGGATAATCATCCAAGTCGGCACACTTTACAGAGCAAATACAACTTGACTAATTACAAAAGACTTCATGCAGATCAGCACACTGTCGGCCACATAGATCTGGGACTTCAATATTCTTTTAGGAACACACCATGCTTCACAAAACATCTTCAAGATCATCTGCAGGATGTGTAACTCATCCGGTTGGCTAGACTTAGGAAGAACATCATCTTCCAGAAGTAATTCTTCAATTACAAGCTTAATATTCAATGCAGACCACCAACACAAACTGGACACAATCCAAAGACCTCCACAAGCTTGCCTGAATCACCAAGAAAATCCACACTACTGCTTACTGAAATCATTCTCTCCTTCATCTGGAACCTCAAGAACATAGTCTGTCATCACTGTCATATTGGAATAGATGCTTACAGACCTCTAGACCACGAACCAATTGAGTTGTCAATTCACATTGACTTCCTAAACACTCCACCAAATCCATAGAACAAGATATTGCATTTCTAGATCTCATTGGACCTATCTGTGTCACTCTATCACCTCTAAACATCTGCCAGAACCAGTTTTACTCAAGTGGCCATAACTTCTTTAGATCTTCATGCGGACCTTTCGAATCTTTACTGGATCATTTTAAGACACATATCTACAAACCCTTTGATGTGCATCATCTGATCTTCATTTTATCTGGGATCTTTACCTTACTATCTTCACTATTCTTCTCTATTCCTGATAGGACTAATTTTCTCAATATCCTCAGCATACAACTCATCCAATCCTTATCATCAATGCAACAGGAGTATGTTGACATCAATGACAACACCGGTTAGGCCCATACTTACAACAATCTCCCCCTTTGTCATTGATGGCAACATATGATGTGAAAAATTGTTTTAACCATCAAGACAAGAACTTATCCTCACTGACATAAATCCCCCTATCAAAAATAACCATTCACATGTCTTCTCTTCATTTATTGCTTCCCCTTTGATCAGCAACCACTTTTTGTTTTTCACATGCCTTTTCTCCCCCTTTGACATCAATGGCAAAGGGCACATACTTGCATCACTCAGAATCATACCAACTGCTCTCCCTGAATAGCAGCTTCCCATCATCAATCCAGACCACAAGATATGACTATGAGATCCACCAGACTGATGCACATCAGTGCACCTTAATTTAGAACCAGAGGGGTAATAACCCCTAACTTCTCCCTGAGATACTCAAAAGAGTCCTTAGGTAGAGGTTTAGTAAAAATGTCTGCAATCTGATCCTTAGAGGGTACAAACTCCAATCTGACTTCATTCTTGTTCACTTGCTCTCTCAAAAAATGAAACTTGATGGATATATGTTTTGTCTTTGAATGCAACACCAGATTTTTTAATATATTTATTGCACTTGAATTATCATAGAAGATTGTGATTGGTTCCTCATACTCCACTCTGATGTCTCTTAGCATTTGCTTCATCCACAATACTTGAGTGCAACTACCTGCTACTGCAATATATTCTACTTCTGCAGTGGATAGAGATATTGCCTCTTGTTTCTTGCTTAGCCAAGAAACCAATCTTTTTCCCAAAAAGAATGCTCCACCACTAGTACTCTTCCGGTCATCCACATCTCCTGCCCAATCTGCATCTGTATATGCATGAAGAGAGAAATCATTATCTCTAGGATACCATAAACCATACTCAACTATCCCTTTTAGATATCTAAGAATCCTCTTGATTGCCATGACATGAGGTTCTCTAGGATCAGCTTGGAATCTAGCAATAAGACCAACAACATTCATAATGTCAGGTCTAGTTTGAGTAAGATACAATAGTCCTCTAATCATTGACCTGTACTTTTTCTTATCAGCCTTAGGAGAGTCATCATCTTTGCTTAATTTACATCTGGTTGCCATGGGAGTACTCATTGGTTTTGAGTCTTCCATCCCAAATTTCTTCAACAATTCTTTCACATATTTGGTCTATGAAATGAAGATTCCTTTCTTTGTTTTACAGATCCAAGAAGAAATTCATTTCCCCAAACATGGACATCTCAAATTCACTTTTCATTTGATTTGCAAAAGTTTTGCACATACTATCTCTTCCTCTAAAAATGATATCACCAACAAACACTTCAACAATTGAGATATTTTCATGATCAATTTTGAAGTACAAGTTACTGTCAGCAGTACCTTTGTTGAAACCAATCTTCAAAAGATGCTTATCCAGTCTTTCATACCATGCTCTTGGGGCTTGTTTGAGTCCATATAGTGCTTTCTTCAACTTGCAGACCATATCACCATGATCAGACAATTGAAATCCATCCAGTTGCTCAATGTAAACTTCTTCTTCCAAGTCACTATTCAGGAAGGTAGACTTGACATCCATCTGATATACTTTGAAGTCCTTGAAGGCAGCAAAGGCAAGAAATAATCTGACTGCTTCAATTCTTGCCACCAGAGCAAAAGTTTCTTCAAAATCAACTCCTACTTGAGGATAACCCTTGCAGACCAATCTGGCTTTGTTTCTGACTTCACCATCTTCATTTAGTTTATTCTAGAAGACCCATTTGGTTCCAATCACATTCTTGTTTCTAGGTCTAGGAACAAGATCCCAAGTGTGATTTTTCTCAATTTGCATCAGCTCTTCGTCCATTACTTTAGTCCAACTTTCATCATTGCATGCTTCATTCACTGACTTTGGTTCAATCTTTGAAATTAGACAATACCTTTCTGAGTCTTGAGCAATCTTTCTTCTTGTTTGAACGCCTTTTCTTTTATCACCTATGATCTGATCTTCAGAGTGATTCAGTCTTACATACCTAGGAATTTTGGGACTTTCTTGCACTGGTTTATTCAAACTTGTCTCTTCTTCCTGATTCTCTGGATCAGTCTGGATCTAAATTTCAGAAGGGGGTTTGGACTTCTTGGACCAAAACATCATTCTGATCATCTTCATCATATTCTAAAACCTTGCAGGTTTTTTAATACCTTCATCAACCTTCACATTTGTACTTTCTATAATCTTTCTCAATCTCTTGTTATAGCACCAGTAAGCTTTGCTTTGAGTAGAATAACCCAAGAATATTCCTTCATCACTTCTAGCATCAAATTTGCCAAGGTCTTCATCTCTTTTAATATAACATTTGCTACCAAAGACTCTAAAATACTTCACAGTGGGAGTGATGCCAAACCAGAGTTCATAAGGGGTCTTACCAGTATTGCTTTTGATTTGTACTTGATTAAGAGTATAGACTGCAGTGCTTACAGCTTCTCTCCAGTAGATCTGAGGAACATTTGCTTCCATTATCATGGTTCTAGATGCTTCCTGGATGGTCTGGTTCTTTCTCTCCCCTACTCCATTCTACTGTGGAGTCCTTGGAGCAGACAACTATCTTTTTATCCCATGTTTTTCACAGAATTCTATGAACTCACCGGATGTGAATTCTCCACCTCTATCAGACCTCAAACATTTTATGTTTAATCCAGTTTCATTCTCTACCATAGCCTTGAATATTTTGAATTTCTCAAGAGCCTTAGATTTCTCTTTCAAAAAAGTCACCCACATCATTCGGGAGTGGTCATCAATTAATAACATGAAGTATCTATCACCTTGCAAACTCTTGATTCTAGTCAGACCACATAGATCAATATGCACTAAGTCCAACAATCTGGTAGAAGATTGTTCCTTACTTTTGAATGTGACTGTGCTCTTCTTACCCAACTGACATTCTTTGCAAAAACTATTAGTAGGTTTCACCAGTCTTGGAAGATCTCTTACAACCTGAGTGTTGCTTATCTTGATGATATTATCAAAATTCACATGACACATTCTCCTATGCCACAACCAACTCTGATCAATTTGAACAAATAAATTTTTACTAGTACCAACCAAGTGGAAGATATTACCTTTCATTTGAGTCCCAGATGCAATCTCTATTCTGGAACTTTCAAAGATCTTATATTTTCTATTTTTGAATCGGAGATCATAGCCTTTGCCCACCAACTATCCAACACTGAGAAGATTGTGCTTCAGACCTTCAACATACAGTACATTACTAGTTTTGTTCTTTCTATCAAAAGAAATAGTTCCTCTACCTTTGATTCTGCCAACAGAATTATCACCAAATTTTACAACTCCTCCTTCATATCTTTCCAAATCTATGAACTTATTTTTATCACCTGTCATATGGTAGGAGCATCCACTGTCAATGACCCAATCATCATTTTCTTCAACTTGGGAAGCCAGAGCTCTTTTTACCATTTTATGATTGACAGATTCAGAGGGCATTAGATTTTCTTCCTTGATGGCAATAAACACCCAATTACTTTCAGATTTATTTTCTGTCTCTAATTCATCATCTGTTACTCCTTCATCATCATCTTCATGAACATAGTAACATTTCTTTTGGAATCTTGATCTGTTTGGACTTTCTCTTGAAAATCTTTTCAGACACCTTGAAGAAAAATGACCAATCTTATTGCAGTTGAAACATTTGAAGGGCTATTTTCCTTCATACTTACTGGATCCTCTTGGCAGTCTTTGTACAATAAGAGCTTCCAGTTGAGCAGCTTCTACTTCATCTTCTTCTAGATCTTTTCTTGCTTTTTCATACCATGATAGTTTCTTTGAAGAGTTCTCTCCCAGATCAAACCTTTGTTTTCCTTTTATAGAGGCACTAGCTTTGAATGTAGATTTAGTCTTAAGGGGTGCATCTCCAAACTCGGCCAATTCAAATGCAACTAATTTTCCAACCAATTGATCTCTTGTGATATTTGAAAAATATCTAAATTCTTCAATGGCAGCAACCTTGTATTTGTAAGAAGCATGTAGGGATCTGAGAACTTTGGCAACAATCTCATCTTCATCCAAGATTCCACCAGCACATCTAATGCCAAAAACAAGCTCATTTACTCTTAGCATAAATGTAGTGATATTTTCATCTTCACTCATCTTCAGGTTTTCTAATTTTCCTTTCAGACTCTGTAGCTTGGCACATTTAACATACTTGTCTCCTTCATGCATAAGTTTTAGTTTTTCACAAATCTCATATACAGTTTTTAGATCTATAACATTTGTTAGCTCTGAATCAGATAAGGCACTTAGTAGAGCTTCTTTAGCCTGAAGATTATTTTAACATCTCTAATTTCATCTAAGATTCTTGGACCATTATGTGGAGGAACATACTTCTTTGAAGTTATGATCCAATATTGCATTCCCATACATTGCAAGTGACATTCCATGCGGCTTTTCCAAAGAGTGAAATTGGTTCCATCAAACCTCGGACTGTCCTTCTTGTAGGAAGACATCCTGGATCTCCTCAAGCGGTTAAGCTCCTTTTAGAGGAACTTAGCTCTAATACCAATTGTTAGATTCAAGACAGACAACTAAGAGGGGGGTGAATCAGTTGTCCCAAAACTTTCTTCCTATTAATCACTTAAATCCTCTTTGTAATTCAGCAGCATAATAATAAATCAATCATGGAAACATAATGCAACAATTCATGAGCAGAAACACATTAACACATATGACACCAAGATTTTAACGTGGAAAACCCGATTAAGGGAAAAACCATGGGGTGACTAACCCAAGAGTGTATTCTCTATTAAGAGAATAAGAAGAAAAAATGGCACATGCCAATTAGGGCTCACTGCCTGAGCACACTGCTCACAAGAGGCCCACTGCCTACAGGGGACACACTGTCTATAGAATGATAAATATTACATACTTGAACAGGAGAATAGCATCTTCACCATGCTTGAGTTAGTTCCATTTAGGCCCAATACTTTTGCTCTGCCTTTCACTTCTCTACTCTCTACCACACTCTCATCTCTACCTAGATACATTTGAAATAACTTCACAACTTCTTATTTATACAAGACATCAACTTAGGGATAATCATCCAAGTCGGCACACTTTACAGAGCAAATACAACTTGACTAATTACAAAAGACTTCATGCGGATCATCACACTATCGGCCACACAAATCTGGGACTTCAATATTCTTTTAGGAACACACCATGCTTCACATGACATCTTCAAGATCATCTGTAGGATGTGTAACTCATCTGGTCGGCCAGACTTAGGAAGAACATCATCTTCCAAAAGTAATTCTTCAATTACGAGCTCAATCTTCAATGCGGACCACCAACATGAACTGGACACAATCCAAAGACCTCCACAAGCTTGCATGAATCACCAAGAACATCCACACTACTTTTTCTTACTGAAATCATTCTCTCCTTCATCTAAAACCTCAAGAACATAGTCTGTCATCACTGTCATATTGGAATAGATGCTTGTGGACCTCTAGACCATGAACCAATTGAGTTGTTAATTCACATTAACTTCCTAAACACTCCACCAAATCCACAGAACAAGATATTGCATTTCTAGATCTCACCAGAACCTATCTGTGTCACTTTGTCACCTCTGAACATCTGCCATAACTGGTTTTACTCAAGTGCTCATAACTTCTTCAGATCTTCATGTGGACCTCTCAAATCTTTACTGGATCATCTTAAGACACATATCTACAAACCCTTTGATGTGCATCCTCTGATCTTCATTTTAGCTGGGATATTTACCTTATTGTCTTCATTGTTCTTCTCTGTTCCTAATAGGACTAATTTTCTCAATATCCTCAGCATACAACTCATCCAATCCTTATCATCAATGCAACAGGAATATGTTGACATCAATGGCAACACCGGTTAGGCCCATACTTGCAATAAGATATTCATTCTCTGCCAAATGTAACAATATTACACTGTGTATATAATATCAAAATCAACACACATAGATACACATTCGCTACCAAATGTTACTTTATGAATTATATTATGTATTAAATGTATACCAATGGTATAATTAACATAGTCAATTTTATTAACAAAACATCAAAATAATATAAAAGGGACTACGTATTACATTCCACATAGTCATTACCCAATGATGAGACAATCTCAACATTTAATCATTTATAAGATTCAAGATTAAGGGTGTAATCAACTCTGTCGATACCCTAATCATTATGATATATATATATATATATTGACAGGGTAATGAGACTATAACTATGGAGTTCACTTCACACAGATAATTCTCAATAGATACCAATATATTTGATAGTGATTTGCTTTTACAGAGAAAAATAAAGATTTAACATATAAACACAGTTGAGGCAAAACTACCAAAAAACTCTTGATAGAGTATTGCTACAATTCAAGCACACAACTTTCACATAAACTAATTAACAAAACTCACGACTGTTACATAACTAAAATATAATCTTATAATGAGTATAATCTACCCAGTTCAAGATTCTCATTTTATAAAGATTTTATTCTAGAAACCCCTTTGGTTTTCATACTCAAAACATAAAAGGTTACATTTGATAACCCTTATTGAGTGCATAAAATTAAACAACATTTAATTTAAACTCTTTTCTATATCATATTCGAGCCTAAAACATGGCTTTTCTTTTCTTGAAACTAAAATACATTCACTGAGAAAGACAACCTACCAACCACTTGAAGAATTCACTTCCAAGTTGTAGACCAATACCTTCGGTGTCTTCCCCTATTCGTCTCACCATTTCCTCTCCTCTTCTCTTCCTCTCCTATATTATGAGCTTGAATAGCCAAAAACCAACAGAAATTCCCTGATACTTGCCTATAATTTCTCCATCACTCTACCCCTCTTCTCCCATAAAACTAGAGTAATTTTGGGCATTGAATAGGATGAGATCGGGGTGTCCTTCCACTCCCATCCACAGTCCACTTCACAAAAAATACATTAAATGCAGATTAAAGGCTCTTAACTCCACTTCGTGGAGCGGGCTCTTTTAAGATTTGTAAATTCAAATCTTTAAACAATATCAAATTCTCTAAAACACGACAATTTTAAGGTACAAAATCAACTTTACAAATTTAGAGAAACCAAACAAAAGATTAGCTATGACAAGGTTCACTCTAAACATGAACACAATACCGATTTCATTATCAAACCATGACAATGTTACTAAACAAAAGTACTAACTTTCTCACGACACTAGAATGGTATCTAAATAAATAGAAACAACACATTACTTGTGCATGTATGAAAGTTCTCAAGACATGTTCCTATCCATTTACCTGATTGAATTCCCTCTATCTGGTGATACTCTCCCTCCTCATCCAAGAGGGGGGGAAAATAATTTCTTGCATCCACCTCATGAACAATCACAGTAGTTAGTCCATTAACCACATTATGTATAACATGAAATAAATAATTAATCAATCAATAATCCTGAAGAAATTTCCTTTATCCTCATTATAAAATTATATCATTTTCTACATGTCATGAATTAAAGTAAATTTATCTCTTCTAATTCATTTACTAACACAACATGATAATCATAGTCCAAAATGCATAATCAAAGTATATAACTAATAATTAGTTTTAAAATAGCATAATTAAATTGTTTGAAAAATGGGGATATTGATAAGTGTTCTGCACCTATGGAGGCTTGGGACAAACTTACACAATCGTATGGTCAAATTGATGAGGTTAGGGGATATCAAATTGATAATATTCTCACTAATCTAGATCCAATTTTTTTGACAATATCCAAGACTATGTAACAAAATTTAATGAACAAATGGCACAACTCAAAGAATGTGTTATTGATAAGAAGTATGTATAATTAGTCTTCAATGTCTTAGGAAAACTTCCAT
This sequence comes from Cunninghamia lanceolata, assembly GCA_027924645.1. Taxonomy (NCBI): domain Eukaryota; kingdom Viridiplantae; phylum Streptophyta; class Pinopsida; order Cupressales; family Cupressaceae; genus Cunninghamia; species Cunninghamia lanceolata. The sequence goes on from BSBN01000108.1 coordinate 11,866,637, forward strand.
TTGAATATGCAATATTTGTTTCTAGTCTCAAACTCATCAGTTGATTATGGGAAAATCCTACACTATGCCATCATCAGAGTCATTTTTAGAAATGTTGATGCTTGAACAAGCAAAGTTAATCACAATGGGTATTCTTAAGCCATCCAAGTCACAAGCCTTAGTGGATAATTAACCATGGAGTCACAAGGGGTCTAGTAATCCTAAAAAGAAATAAAATAAGAAAAAGAACAAGCCACAAAAGAAACAACACAATCAAATTTTGAATCTCCCTCACAAGGGGAATCATCTAAGGAGAGGCCCAAATGTGCATATTGCAAGAAATCAGGGTATGATGAACTTCGATGTTATTCAAAATAGATTGAGGAATTAAAGCATCTTCTAATGAAGAATCATATCAATTTGCCTTCAACTATGTCAGGGGGTTCACCATCTTCTTCTCATTCAAAGTTAGACAAACATAAGGGGAAAGCACTTGTTGTAGTTGTAAATTTTGAGTTAGATGGATCCTTGATTCTAGAGCTTCACATCATAGCTTCATCGTAGAGTATGTTCTCTTCATTTGAGAATTGTTCATCACCACATATCTTGATAGCCAACAACACATATATGCATTCTTGTGGGAAAGGTTCTATTGACATGGAGAAAGGATCATTTAAAAATGTCCTTTGTGTGCCTTCTTTATTAACCAATATCCTTTCTATCAATCAGATTACACATGTGGAGCAAGGAAGAGTATTAAGTTCACACTAGATTCTATGATTATTTGGGATTTGCATAGCATAGATATTGTTACAGTTGGTGATGTAGATCATCATTCTTGAGTTTTCCTTCAGCTAATGTACACACTTAGGCATCTAGTGTGGACACTTTTGAGGAGATTTAGTATGGTCATTTAAATCTTGGTGTTCTTTCATTAACTAAGATTCTAGAGACATGTGATGACCCTCCATCTCCTTCATCATCTCCTATCGCATCTACAAAGTTTAGTGTTGCTACATCCATGGTTTCTAGAGATTTAGTACAGTATGACATACATTATATTTTAGATAAATCCACTTGGGATGAGTACTTGACATACATTGGAGGTTTGTTTTGTGAGTCATATATTGCAGATTTGGAGGAGACTATTCAAGACATTCATATCCTCTTTGATGTTATCTCTTATGGAGTTGCATCATCTTCTTTAGATGTGATGAGGGAACATTCAAACCCTCTTGTTATTTCTCTACCTATTCATTTTTCATAGTTTGGCATTATCTTAGGGATCCTTGAGTAGAATTTCAGGGAGATATCATCATCTTTGGATCATGTTCTACATCTATTTCCATTAGGTTATAGATTGTCACTTTCTTCAATTTGGCCTAGGACTACTAATTTGATTGTGGCACCTTTCGAATGACTTTGACATGGCGATACTTGAGTAGAGTTCAGAGACATCATACATCTTGAGTTTTCTTCCTTCATATTTATTTCAGGAATGGGAAGACATTCTGCATACATCATTGGTTTTGTTTCTTCCTAAGGGGAGTAACAATGTTCAACATTCTTGGATCATCTTCAACATTCATTGTCAAGCATCTACCATCACTGCAGGAGATTATACATTGAGGGGGACAACATGGTCTCTCTTCTTCTCTCTTATGGGGGGACTTTTTCTTCACATGGGGTTTTCCCCTCTCATTCATGGAGAGCATCTTTATTGTGTTTTTTCTCTCCTTAGGAGAGGGGTTTTTGCTATGGGTTTTTCTCCTTTTCTCCATTTGTGAGAGATTTATTTGTACATGGGTACCTAACATGGCCTTATAGTTAGGACCCATCTTTGCATCTTTGCATATTTTCATATTCTCCCTAAGTTCCACTTATGAGGGGGTGTCGGTGTGAAGAGGGTATATTACCTAACTGGTTCCACATTAGGTCCTATTCACACTTGTCTAGTTAAGTTTACTTAGGGCATACTTAGGGTATACTAAGAATAGTTATCTCTTTGTGTATCAAATCATAAGATTAAGACACTTGTCATAATCTTATATTGTCCTATGTTTCACCTTGGTCTATATAACCAAGGGCTTCTCGTTGTAATTTCATATTGTTGTACATATTGTGTGTATTTGCATCCTTTGATATAATATAATTATTCTTTCTTGTTGGGTCTCTTTTGCACTTTCAATGAAACTCTTAATCTTGGATGGGTACCTTCATAGCCAAATATTGCATGGTATAGAGCATTCTATACCAACTCTTACATGACATAATCTATGACATGTAGGAGAGGTGTAAGATGTATAAGAGGTGTGGGAGGAGTTACTATTTTGGGTTGCTTGATCATAACTATTTGGGCATTAGATTTTTTCTAATATAGATTATGCTTTTGACTTAGTTTTAGATACCACTTGGTGGTTTTTCAACTTTTTTCTATACTAAAGGCATGTGATAGAGGTTTGTAATGTTCTTTTGTAGGTACTATTATGTTGTTAGTTTATTGTTTTAAATGGATAGACACTTGTATTTGTGTATACTCTTTGTTGAGATACTAAAATAATAGAGAGGGAAGTATCCCCCACTCTACCTTTTCTTCCATTGTCCACATTTAGTTCCTCCCCCTCTTTCATAACCTTGGTATTTTATGTTTTGATATTATTTTTTCATTTTTAATCTTTATTTTATTGTTTTCTCTACTTTTTATTAGGGGTAAATAAGGGGTTTTGAAAGGTCCATAAAAATTTTACAAAGATCAAAGTAGATACAACATTAAATCCTAGTACCCAACAAAGGGACAACAACAAATGAATAAAACTAAGGCATTAGACCACAAAAAACATCCACTAGACAACAAATAGATAGACACACTAGAGGCAACATGAAACTAGGATGTGGCAATGTTGGAAGTCGAGAGGTTGACATGAAACCCAAGACTATGTGCAATCCCTAAACCGGGTCTACCTCCCCTCACTCTACAACACTGAGAATGGACAGACAAGTTGTGGGGGTTTGATACATTTTTTGGAAGACTTTTCTTCCTCTTTTGCACTATGGTCCAAGAGGTGCTATCATATTTAGTAGTATGATTGAAAACTAAAGGGGGGACATTGTCCCTTTTTAACAGTAATAGAAGTCAGCTTGGAGGAGGGTCCTCAACCAACATCATCATATAAGGCATTGAATGACTAGAATGGATATCTAACATAGAGGCATCCAACAATGGTGGAGAAGGGGCCTTTAAAGCCTACAAATTAGAAACATGTTATCCATCTCAAGCACACTGCTCAAAAACCATAGGAACAGTCACCACAAAATATGAAGATCAACCAAGCTATGAGACAACAATTTGGTAGGATGAGGATCTTCAAATGAACCAACAATAATGTAATAGTGGGGGAGAACATCCCTCCACCAAGAAGTTGCATCTACAACCATATTTGGAGCACTGACAATCCAAATCCAAGTGATCAATGGCAAATCAATGACAACATCAGAAGGATTTCTCTAGTTTATCTTTTAATATTTTTTATCTTTATCCTTAAATATTTATTGTATATGCACTATTTAGTTTATTTTTCTAGACTATTTATATTATCGTCTTTACTATTCCCCTTTTTGTTAATTGTATTTTTATTTCTTACTCCTATCCTTATATTAACTATATTTACATTATTTTTCTTATTTTAATTATATAATATAATTATTCCCCATTCAAGGGGTAAGAGGAAAACTATCTAGAAAACTACAAGAAGATTTGAAGAAGCACAATCAAGATAGAAAAGAATATTTGACTCCTCCAGAAGGTTTCATAAAGTTAAAATTTTATGGGGCCTCTAAAGGTAACCCAAGTAAAGTGGGAGGTGGGTTGATCCTAAGAGATACTCAAGGAATATTTTTTGTTCAGAGGATCACTATTCATTTGTATAAAAACAAATAATGAAGTAGAATGGGAGGAAATATTAGGAAGTATGTATATGATATCTAAATGTTAATACAATAATGTGATTGTAGAAGGAGATTCCCTTATAGTAATAAATGCTTTGTCTAAAGTCTCTTATTCTAACTGGAATTTTGACTACTTTGAGGAAGAAGTTCAAAGAAAGAAGCATAATTTTTTAGCTTTCAGTTTCATGCATTGTAGAAAATATGTTAATGAAGTTATTGACCATTTAGACAATAATGGAATAGAACATGACCCTATAACAATTAAGTATATCCCTCTTGAAGGTGCATGGCAGGAATTGGGAAAATATATTAGGCTTCACCCCCTTGATTAATGAAGGGTGTTCATGCATATCCCTGATGATATTGATAAATGATTGGTTATGGAGAGAGTTAATAATCCATTTATCTCATAGGTAGTTAAGGATAAAGATCACAATACTTGAAAGTATTGAACTCATGCATTTAGTAACACCATAGTTGATTGGTGTTAGATTTGGCCCTAGTTGGCTGAATGGCCACTACAAAGATACATGAGAAGTAAAGGTATAATGTTTATGGGCTTCTTTGTTTTTCAATGCCAATCCTTGTTCATTTTTTTTCAATGTGGCTCTAGTTATATCTTCTCCTTATTGTAATTGGTGGAGGGATTTGATTTGATTTAGTTCCTTCAAGATGTGGTGCATTTTTGTGGAAGGACTTAAGATTTGGTTCCTTCAAGAAGGTTGTCTCCTCCCCTATTTTTCATGCTCCAAAGGATGCTACCATCAAGAATATCATCTTAGACATGACTCCAAACATGAAGAGAATTAAAGATACAATTAATCTTTGGATGGTGAAAATGTGAAATGAAGTTCCAAAGGTGGAAATACCTCACATCCTTATTTCTAAAACAATGTTCAATCTCTCTGAGTTGGCTCTAGTGGGAAAATTCACTAGAGCTTAGCCCTCCCCAAAAATCTTGGAGTAATAGTTTAACAAGGAATAATGCCCAAAAGTACCTGACAACAATGAGGTTGCAATGTGCGGGAAAGGTTTCTTCGTGGTTACTTTCTCAGATAAAGAAGATAAAGACCTAATGTTTAGAAGTGGCATGGGTCCTTATGGGTTATATCTAAATAACTAGAATCCAAACTATGACCAATAGAGGGGACTCCATCTAGAGTCCTTATGTGGGTAAGGATTCATTTTTCTACCTTTGCATCTTTAGCATGAAGAATCCCTTAGGGATATACAAAACATAATAGGAATTTTTAAAACATGGACTAAGCCTAAAGAGAAGAAATACTTTATGGCTAGAATTTGTGTGGAAATTTATTTTTTAAGGGTCTTCCTAAAGCCATAAACCTAAAACTATACAATTTCATATATAACCAAAAGTTAGACTATGAAGAGGTTCCATTCAAATGTAATCCATGCCATGACCATGGGCACTTTCAATGAGATTGCCCAAAAAACCTATAGAACATTAGGAATCAAGCTAGAAAAAAAGATGAGTTACAATAGGTCCACCATAAAAAATTAAAAAATTCTACCCAAATAGTCCCTCTTGTCAATTAGCCTTCTTCCTCCAACCCCTTCATAGATCTTGAGCAATACATGTTGATTTTAGATGAAGATTATGTTGAGGAGCCAGAAAATGAAGATACTCCAGATAAAGGCTTGGAAAACAAAATGTCAAATTAGTTCCCTCCAACACAACTAGAAGTACAATAAATATACTAATGTAGATAAATAAACTAGAGCAGGAAAATAATACACTCCCATTTTCCCCTCAAAATCAGAATCTAGAAAATGTGGGAAAAATTTATAGAATTGTAAGCAAAAGAAGTAGCTAAAAACATAGATAATGAGTTCTTTGATGGAGCTTACCTACAACATGTAATAAAACAACTTGCACAATAGAAGAATATAATAGTAAATATGTGACAAATACTTTATAATAATATGCCACCTTAAGGGGGAAACCTCCTAATCCACTTTGAGCGGGATACCTCCAATAGTCTTCAATAAGAAAACAATACTCAATATGAAGATAATAACTAGCCTCTACCTCCTATATATACCATACTTATGCCATGGATGCCACCCAGGCTAACCTAACTACCTATATAAGAGTTAAGGTAGCCACAAGCTAACTACTCATAACCATATACACACTATAGGATTAGGGGTGTAGCAAGCCCCCCACCTTTACAAAAGCATTGTCCTCAAAGATAATCAATTGTGAATGTATTTTCATAAAATATGTGTCTTCCCATATGGTAAATTTGATTGGAAAATTCTTCCATTCTATGAGAGTCTTCATCCTCATTTTCTTTATGTATGTCTGGAAAATTGACTCAAGCTTCAAGATGTGTCTTCCCTCTACATCTAGCTCTTGATGGCAATGAATGTGTTCTTCCATTTCTCTAACCTTTTGGTGTTCCTTTGAGGAAAATTTTAATGATGGTATATGGTACCCAAGCATTGGTTGAATGGATTGATTGGGATTGTCTTTAGAAAATAATGCTTTTTGAAATGCTCCAAGTAGTGATATTGCATGGAAAGATGTTATGAGTTTGACTTCTTCTCCTTCTTTTTCCTCTTATTCTTCTCTTTCTTTTCTTTCTCATCTCTACTTCTTCTTCTTGTTCATAATCATCATCATCATCTTCTTCTTCTTCTTCTTCCTTGTCCTCATCCTCGTCCTCCTCTTCCTCTTCCTCTTCCTCCTCCTCTTCCTCTTCTTCCTCCTCTTCATCCTCTTCTTCTTCTTCATCCTCTTCCTCTTCTTCTTCTTCTTCGTCCTCTTCTTCTTCTTCGTCTTCTTCTTCTTCTTCTTCCTCCTCATCTTCCTCCTCCTCCTCCTCCTTCTTCTCCTCCTCCTTCTCCTCATTCTTCTCCTTCTTCTCCTTCTTCTTCTCCTTCGTCTCCTTCTTCTCCTGCTTCTTCTCCTCCTTCTCCTCCTTCTTCTCCTGCTCCTTCTCCTCCTTCTCCTCCTTCTCCTTCTTCTTCTCCTTCTTCTTCTTCTTCTTCTTCTTCTCCTCCTTATCTTGCTCTTCCTCCTCCTCCTTCTCCTCCTTCTCCTTCTCCTCCTCCTTCTTCTTCTTCTTCTTCTGCTTCTTCTTCTTCTTCTTCTACTACTTCTTCTTCTTCTTCTTCTTCTTCTCCCTCTCCTGCTCTTTCTTCTCCTTCTCCTGCTCCTTCTTCTCCTTCTCCTCCTTCTTCTTCTTCTACTCCTTCTACTCCTTCTCCTTCTCCTTCTCCTTCTCCTTCTCCTTCTCCTTCTCCTTTTCCTTCCTCTTCCTCTTCCTCTTCCTCTTTCTCTTCCTCTTCCTCTTCTTCTTCTTCTTCTATAATAGGTTTTCAGATCTCATTTGTAGAAGGGAATACATTTTCCTAGACATTTCCTTGATTGACGAATTCACTAATGCAATATCCTCCTCCACCTTGGTCATTTTACCTTGCACATCCTTAGTATAGGTCTCACCACTTTTTGTATCTTCCTTGTATGTAGATATTCCAGGTGTGACAGGATTTTTTTTCCTCTTATGGTAGGACCCACCATGATTGGGAAAAATAATTTTGCAATAAGTCACACCAAACAAATCTAATTAATTTAAAATTTGTACTGTAACTTACCAAGACTTAGATCTCACTTCCCCAAAAAACTCTCCAATAAATTTGTTAATTTGCAGCCTTGAGGGAAAAATTGGTGAAAAAAAACTAATTCTATATTAACTAACTCAATTTTGCTACAATTGCTTTGAAATTAGGACTGTAGAAGATTAGATATGTCCTTTAAAAATCTTTTAAAAATCTTGAAAGGATTTGCCAAAATGAAAGAGATGTGGGCTTCACAAAATGACCTCCAAAATTTTTTTAAAAAAATCGCCTTGTTTCTTACCTTCATGGTGCCAAGATCATGCTCTGATACCAAGTTTGTAATGAAACAAATTGCACAATAGAAGAATGCAATAGGAAATATTTTGTAAATACTTGATAATAATATGCCACTTCGAGGGGGAAACCTCCTAATCCACTTTGATAGGATACCTCCAATAGTCTTTAATAAGAACACATTACTCAATATGATGATAATAACTAACCTCTACCTCCTATATATGTCATATTTATGCCATGGATGCCAACCAGGCTGACCTAACTACTTATATAAGACTATGTTAATGATTATATAACTTAAATAAGAGTTAAGGTAGCCACAAGATGACTACTCATAACCATATACACACTATAAGATTAGGGGTGTAGCATAATGTTATGATCCTAGTATGCTATATTCCTAATTATAATAAGGATAAGTGCTTGTGGCATGCTTAACATTAATAGATTTATTTATTATTCTTATTTATTTCTTAAGATAACTTAGTTAGGATGAAGGGGTGTGTCCCTACATAGTTATGCACATAAATAAAGAAGAGAGAGACTCTCCCAAACCATCATATCTTCTAATATTGAATTCACATATTATTTTCTAATTATTGGAGGTCATCCCCTTGAAGTGGTCTACTATTTTACTGATTTTCACATTTATTTCCAAGAAATATCATAACAAGTGGTATCAAAGATATGATTTGGGCCAAGATTTTTGTTTCCACCATAACTTTCAAACCATTGTGAATTTGGATCTATTTTTTTCTGGGTTTCGAGGAATGTAGTAGGTAAGGTTCTAAGTAAAAAATAGAGTTATATCATAAGTTTTACACAATTTATTTTAATTTTATCATTTTTCATTAATTGGCTCTACATGCCACAAATTTTAGAATTTTTAAAACTTTTTTACATTTTTGAAAAGATTACAAAAATTTAGGTTGGGTTAGTTCTTTGTATTTTATTATTAGAGTTAAAATGTAGTCCATAATTTAGCGGTCAAGGTTAGGTCAAAATATTTTATTATTATGTTTTATATGCCACAATTTTTGGAATTTTTAGAATTATTTTACATTTTTTAAAAGACATTAAAAAAACTAGAGATTAAAATACATACACATCTAATGCCCTCGTCAGAAAACCTCATGTATTTGGCATAGAAGTTGCATAGGAGTTAGGGTTTGAAGAAGAACTCTTAGGTAGTGATTAAAATTACTTGGATAGGGTTTGATAGTCACCATAGGATGTTTCTAAGCCATTGGCATGGAGATTTGAACCTTGGAGTATGAAAACCTTGTTGTGACCTAGTGAAGCAAGCCTAATTAGGCCTAATTTGCAGAAGAACAGTCAATTTTTGGAGGATTCCGTACAAAGTGACCACCCCTAAAATCTTAGTATGTTGTGTAAAGTCCAAATGGGTATCTAAATCTATGTTTATATTCTATGTATCAGGTCTAAGTTGAAAATTATGCAAGAAAATGTCATTTTGTTGTACTATTAGGCCTAGTTCAAAGTGTAGTAGTCCAATTTTGGCCTTTGTGTTTCAAAACACCCCACCTGCAATTGGGATATGTTGTTAAAGGGGATAAAGGGTATCTAAATCTGTAATTAGGTTGTAGGTATGAAGTCTTTCATGAAAGTTGTGTTAGAAAAACCACTTATGGAGTGCTACTAGGAGTTAACAGACCTAAGAAGGGAAACCCACCATTAAGTGTTTGAGAACTTGAAGAATTGGTTGATTTGGAACAAGTTGGACCTATCCACCCTTTCTTTGCATCATATAGGGGGGATAAAAGTAGCTACATGATAAAATGGCTATCAAACCATAGAGTGGGGGCCTGTTATGAAGACATGAAGATCCATTTGAGTGAAATTGAGCCTTTTAACATTGATACATTCAGGGACTACTTCAAATTCACATACATGGCATTATGTCAGGCATTGGGAATGGATTATAAGTTCCAAATTCCTATTAAGATGATGACAATTTCTACTAATATTTAGCATCGATACTTGCACGGGTAGTTTGACGTTGCCTCTTACATTGTAGAGCACATACATGAGTAGTTGGTGTCACTGAAGAATAAAGATAAAACCCCATGCTTTAGGTGGTATTCTATTCTATTCCATCTCTTATTGTATGTGGGGAAGAATTATTGGCACCCTGATTTAGGAGTGGTACTCACAAGATTAGATGGTTTGCCCATGCCTATTCAAGTCAAAACATTTGTGTGGGACCTCCATTGCTCATCAGCAAACTATTATGTTTTGGAAGAGCATTTTGTGCAGAGTGTAATGTCCTTCCTGGGATATAACATGGATATACTTTACCTTACTTTTAGAAAGTTCTTGAGGCCACTATAATGTGATTCAAAAGGAGATAGGATCACAATTATGGAGACTGGTTTCTTTACAAGGATTTTACAATGATCAGAGTTTATGGGGCTGAGGTATAGCCACATATCCTCCCTAATAGTATTGCTTTCCTAGAGGCATTGTGGAAGATTAATGAATCTAATAAACTACATTTGAGGAGTTATAAGAAGGGATCCTTTATACCTCCAAATGGTAGATACTTTAATTTCACAATCTCATCAAGAGAAGGTTTTGATGTTCTAAAAAGTAAGTTGATGTATTACAAATTGGCTTCAAATGGGAAAAGAAGATATGACCCCAAACATTTCATTGACTAAACTAGAAAATCAAAGGGGAGAGTAGGGTATGATTATAAATTTATGGTTGTTGAGGACATAATGAGAAACCTCAGTGACAGAAACAAGATTGCCTCAAGAAGGGAGTGTTGGGCATTGATTAGTGAATGTGAAGACCAGAAGAAAGAAATGAAGCATGGTTACCAAGGGGCATTAAGTGAAATCTAGGACCCAATTGTTAGGTTAGAGGAAATGCTCAAACATGTAGATGCTTTAAGTGTTATGCCTCCTTATGTTGTAGGAATGGTGCATGAAATGGGAGGACATGGTCCTATTGAAATCAAATCACAAGATGAAACTATCCAGCAAATGGACTATGACATGACCAAGGGCACTCAAGAGAAATCAATTGGGTTTCAAAAGAAGCTGAAGAGTATTTACTCTCCCCCAAGGCTTATTGAAAGTGTAAGACCTTTTGATAGGTCATTGCTAAATATATCATAATGAGATAAGGTAGTTCAAGATGTTAGAGCCCTAGCTAATGAGTTCCTTTTTGATGTTGCATTCATCAATTCTAATGAATTCAAAATCTTGCTAGTAAAAGGAAAAATGAATGCCAAAGTGCCAAAAAAGGGATTCTTGGCTCAATAGATGCAAGAAAGTGGTGAAGGAGGAAATCTTCAGGACATTCAGAAACAAATTGAATATGATATATCTAAAAAGTAAGTTGAAGCCAATCTTCAAGAAATTGTCAGAGAAAGTGGATGCTTGATGTTGCTAGGTTGGGATATAGCATCTGTTATAGTCATTGATACCATTAGAAGACAAAATGAGGATGAGGATTTTTTGGGAAGTGAAGATAGAGCTAGTAACCTCTATTTTGGGTCAAGTTTTGACCCTAAGCATGAGACTTTGGCCATTTGGGCCTTAGCACTAGATGACAATAAACCCTAGGTTGTTGAGGATGTAGGTAATCTTAAAGGGGATCTAATTGTTAAAATATTGAAGAATATGAAAGCTCCCTAGGATGCATCCCTGGTGGTGAATACCACCTTGTTTAGAGAAGCTACAACTAAGAGATTGCAGGAAGATTATTACAAGCTACAGATTGAGTATACAAGGCTAATGCAAGAATGTAATGTGCTAAGGTCATTGGTGGATGCACATAAGATCACCATGAATGAGCAAATGTCAAAACCTATTTTATTTGTCAATGTGTTCTAATAGGATATTGATACCCTCTCCCTTAAGGATGAAAGCTTGGAGGAGGAATTGAAGAAAAGTAAACAAGCAGAGGTTGATGCATTGTCAAAGGGATCACAAAAGATTTTAAATTTGGTGAAAAGCTTGTTTCATCATAGTTTGTATCAAATCATGGAAAAGGTGGATGATGCATCGTTGTATTTTGGGAAACTAAAAGAAGCATGGGATCTCCTAACCAAGTAGGTGTTTCAAGTATGTGTTAATCGGTGTTGTCATTGATGTCAACAAGCTTGTGTTGTCATTGGTGTCAAATGTGTCTTCTGTTGTTATTGTTGTTGTTTGTATAAGTTACTGTGTTGAGGATGATGTGATTGCCTTGAAGAAGTGATGAAGGTGTTAGGAATATATTTTTGATGGTTGGTTTCCAAGTGCTTTTGAGAAATTTTAATTAATAAAGGAAACAATGTGTTGAAGAGACTGACTGGCTTAATAGAGTGATGATCAAGTTTTGTTCCACATTTCTTCCTAATTGAATATCTAATTATACGATTTGGATATGTTGTTCATAGGTGTTTAGAGATGTTATACTCCATATTTTGTGCTCTAGTTAGTTGTACAAAGAAAGTTATGTTCACCAGTGTGCGGACAGTGTTTTTAAGTTGTGCAAAAGTGTCTGGGAGAAATTGTTTTGCTCCGCATTTCTTCGTAGATTTGTTTCTGGCTTTGCAATTATAGATTCATACTTATAATGTCTATATCTTCCTTTAGTTCAAGTGGTTTGTGGTTTGGTGCTCCACAAGTACATCTCTTAAGTTGCAGTTGATGACAGAGTATGATATAGCTAGTTAAGTACTTTGGTATGAACTTTCTTCAAGTGAAAGATGTTGCAAAGGAATTTGTTGGTTTTTAGGTGCTTGTGGATGTTTCTAGATCATGTTCATGCTTGGTGCATGATCCACATGTAGTCTTTTGATGTTGAGGAAGCATGCACTTAAAAGTTCATAGTGTTAACACAAGTTTGGTCACCTTGGTTGTTTACACTAATTGTGGTTGTGCTTCATTGATTCTGAAAGCGTGATGAAGCATGTAAGAGTGGATTTAGGTCTGTGTTAAGGTGTGATGTGGTTCTCATTCATTCATTTCCTCCATAGGAATGTTTTGGTCCAGGCCTAATTTGAATTTTATGGATTAAGATGTGTTGCCGACCATGGAGAATGTTCTCAAGATTGATGATGGTATAAATAAATGTCAATGATTCGTGAGTGTATGCATGCACGAGGAATATGATGTTTGTGATGTGAATTTGATCAGTGCAGTGAGAGCTTTCATGTGTTAGGCTACTAGATGTAGTGAGTAGAAGGTGCCTACTATTTTTTAGTGTTGCTGTGAAGGTGATGTTTGTGGTGTGGTGAATATTGAGATTCATTGGAACTGAACCCATGTATATGTTAGATGCAATTATATCAATTCATCCCTGTTAGTGAGCCTTCTCTTCTATCTTTTTCTTTTGGATAGTGAGCCTTTCTTTCTTTTAGGAAGTGAGCCCTCTGGTAGTGAGCTTTTTGTAATTCAGTATTGCTATTACTTTATATTGTGAGCTAATCCTCATCGTGGTTTTTCCCTTCTTCGGTTTTCCACATAAAATCTGGTGGTCTTGCATTTGATGTTGTTATGATTCAATTTCTGTTATTTGATTTCCATGCTTAATCATCATAACAAGGTTTAAGGTTAATGTGGATTTGAATGTTTGTAAGGGTTTGAAGTTTTTGATACAGCTGATTAACCCCCCTCTCAGTTGTCTTGTACATTCAACAATTGGTATCAGAGCAAGGTTCCTTAGAAGAGAGCTTAACAACTTGAGGTAGATCTGGGATGGCACACACGAAGGATGTTTTCCTATTTGATGGATCTTCAAAAGATGAATGCATGACTATCAATAGTGAAGAACTCAAGGTTGCTCTTGAAGACCTAGAGAGGATTGAAGAAGAAATCAAAGATCTGAAGGAGAATGTTAAAGAAGCAGATGGATGTATCAAAAAATAAAGAGAGCAAATCAAGAAGTTCAAAGAAATAAACAAGGAGGTCAGTGAACAATTGAGGCTAGTAAGTAAATCTATGAATGGTCTAAAAGTGCAAGTTGAAGAAAAGGCAAGGATTGAAGAATATCTGAACTTAATGGTGAAAGGCAAATTTGAAGAATGTATAACAGGACAGATGTTTAATAAAATAACCTGGTTTAAATTTTTGTTAAGCACCACTACTATATTTTTTTTAACAAAATAATGGAGCAAAATAGTATGCTATCTTTTGACAGCAATCTAAATAAATTCCAGATTTCGTGTTTCTTTTCTCCTTTGAAAGAAGAAAGATAGAAATATTAATACTACACATTTATTAAATTTCTAAATCCCTTCCAATAGCATTATTTGTTTACTCTATTTTGCATATATACATTCAAACTAACTCATATATAGTTTCTTGGATGGAAGAAAATCAACAACAAGTCATAAACATTTATTTTCTTTGAATTACATCACAACAATCTATATATTTTATTTTTGCAAGTTTACCTTACACAGAAAACACAATAGCATATCACAAAGAACATACTTCTGATTTACAATAAAGAGATATCCCCTATAAATTTCCTTTCACACAAAAAAAATATAATAAGGAGTGCAAATATTACATCTCCAAACATTAAGGGTGTTTCACCTAACTTTCTTATATCAGCAACCACAAGGAGAGCAATAATTTTGCCAAGAATTACAATAAGGCCTCTAAGGCCATGGCTCACAACAGCCATCAAAAATGAGGCAAATAAAGTAAAAATGAACTCCTCCAACTTTATTTTCTCCAATAAGCACCTGCATTACTTAAAACACCAAAAGGAGAACAAGCCACGAAGGAAAGCTCTCCTCCCTACCATAGACCTGCCAGTGGGTCACCCCCGAGCTAGGGAGGTAGGGATCACACAGTTGCACACACACACCACAACAAAGCAATTTTTCCAAACACACATAAAATTTCCCAAGGGTTTGCACAAAACTAAACTCATGAAAATGAGTTTGGTGGGGGTAGGGGAGTGGACTCCTCAACTCAAGAGGTCACTCCATGATCTCAAAATCACCAAGTCTCAAGGCTTCAAGCCACAACTGCATAACACATCTCTCCAAATAACTCAACAAAAACTAACATGGCACTCTTGCCATCAAAAAAATGCTCTCAACACCAAAGAAAAGCCCTCAAGGCTATAAGTAGCACAAAATAAGGAGGTGACCTCGAGGAGTTTCACTCTCCCCTACCCCATACAAGTTGAGCCTTACCTCCAAATGGAGGTGCTCTCACCAAACTCCCAACCCACACAAAATGAAAACAACCAACAACATAAAACCACAAACACACAAAAAAAATGAAATATACAAGGGTAAATGGCCATAGCTATGGAGCTTACCTTTAAATCCCTAAAAATGGAAGCACATTTGGTGAAGAGCTCCAAACTTCTCCAAGTCTTCCAATCTCCAAATTTTTCTAACTCCCCCAAAAGAACTCCAAGAATAGAAGAAAAATATACAAAATGCAAGAACCCCACACTCCTCTTTAAGAGGAGATAATAT
The DNA here is from genome assembly GCA_027924645.1 of Cunninghamia lanceolata. Taxonomy (NCBI): domain Eukaryota; kingdom Viridiplantae; phylum Streptophyta; class Pinopsida; order Cupressales; family Cupressaceae; genus Cunninghamia; species Cunninghamia lanceolata. The sequence goes on from BSBN01000108.1 coordinate 11,881,902, forward strand.
AGGCCTTCCAATTTAGCCTTGAGGAATGAGAAGGTGACACTTGTCACCTTCTCCTTCCTCATCCCATGCCACTTGCAAGGGAGAGGAAGTGTGAGGGTGACAAGTGTCACCCTCCAATTCCATTCCAATCCTCACCTTATCCACTTGTGCTCTCACACATGTGTGAGAGACCAAGTGGTGAGGTGGCAATTCCCTTCAAGCCTCCATGAGGATAAGGGATGCCATATGGCATCCTCTTGTTCTCCAAGAGAGCCATCTCCCTCTAAGATGCTCTCACGCATGTGTGAGAGCCTTGGAGGGAGATCCCACACACTTGGGAGTCTTGGAGACCTCCCAAGTCTTCTTGGTGAAGGGATTCCCAAATTTTGGGAAGGGAGATGGGTCTTTCCCAAAGCATGACTCATCTCCCACTGTTAGCCATTTCAAAATTCGTCACTTTGACTAAACCTCAGTTTAGAGTGACCAAAAGTGAGTTACCCCAAGGTTTAGTTAGTCAAAATTGACCCTAGACCCAAGGGTAACAACCTAAGGTAAGTTTTGGGACACTAAGGTTCACCTAGGGAGTCATAAATTCACTTTAAATGGCCCAAAAATGAAAACAATACCAAGTGGTGTAAAACAATAAAAATATACAACACATGATATAAATTAATTTACAAAAAGGGTACTAGACCAAAATAGAAAATCAAACAAGTACTCAAACAACATCCGATCAAACGTGACCTCATCCCTCTTGGGAATGGATCAGTTTCACAGGGAATAACATATGTGTGAACACTACCTCCGATTTCCTGTGGCCTGGGAATATAATCCTGCACAACTAGATCAAGTGTCAATCATATCATGAATAATCATAGCTAAAGCAACTAAAATTAAATTCATGCCATTGTATACAACATTAATTATTTACAACATAATTCAAGATTAAACTGCATTTTCTATATAATGTCACATAATCATCATTAATTAATGAATTCATAAAATGAACTAGAAATCACACCAATAACCATCATCTAAAATATCTCGCATGCCAAATCTCAACATAGCATCAAAACATGATTTAAATCGAATCACTACATGTCTAAATAATGTCAAACCAGAATCAGGAGATATAATCAAATCTGCATATAAGAACAATAGTCTCTAAAAGTCTAATAATGTCACCAATTGTAATGTAAAATAATCAAAATAAGGAAGGAAAATAATCGGCCTCACATCCTCCCTCTTAAGACTAAACTTCCTCCTAGAAGTCATCAAAAAGGTGAGGATAGAGTGCCCTCAAACTAGCTGCATCCTCCCAAGTCGCTGTGACCTCATCATAACAATCCCACTGGACCCTAACCTGGTCCAACTCTCAACCTCAAAGGCCCAACGTCCGATGAGCCAATATGCTAATTGGCTCCAAAGCCAACTGCTCATTCACCTCTACTTGTAGAGCACTCCAGTCCAATACATGAGATAAATCAGATATATATCGTCTCAATACAGAAATATGAAAGACATCGTGGATATGCGACAGGCTAGGTGGCAACGCTAGACAATAGGCAACAGGTCCTATCCTCTCCAAGATCTCAAAAGGTCCTACAAACTGTGGTGCGAGCTTAGAGCCCTTTCCATAATGGATTGGACTCTTGTGTGGCTACACTCTAAGGAATACTCTATCCCCAACTGAGAAGCTCCGATCAAGTCTCTTAGCATCGGCATACTTCTTCTGTCTATCCTATGCCTCCTGAAGTCTCTGCCTAACCAGTGTGACCTGCTGCTCCATATCCTGAACCAACTTTGGACCAATGGCAACCCTGTCCTCTATCTGATCCCAACTCAATGGTATCCTGCATGGTCTGCCATATAAAGCCTGAAAAGGAGGCATACCCAATGAGTTGTAATGTCCATTATTGTAGGCAAACTCAACCAGATACAGATACTCCTCCCATCTAGACTGATGGTCCATAACATACATATGAAGCATGTCCTCCAATACTTGATTCACCTGCTCTGTCTATCCATCTGTCTCAGGGTGATATGCAAAACTAAAGTTGAGTTGTGTGCCCAATGCCTGCTGCAAAGCTCTCCAAAAGGCTGAAGTGAACACTAAATCCCTGTCAGAAATGATGCAGAAAGGTACTCCATGTAATCTCACAATATCATCCAAGAATACTCTTGCCACTACTGGTACATTGTATGTCATGTGTACAGGTGAGAAATGCGCCACCTTGCTCAACTTGTCGACTGTCACCATGATGGCATCATGGCGGTGCGAAGACATAGGAAGACTAACAATGAAATCCATGGAAATGGTGTCCCATTTCCACTTAAGTATCTTGTGAGGGTATAAAAAGACCTGTTGGATGCTGATGCTCGGCCTTGACCCTCTGGCACTCAAGGCATCGAGCAACAAACTCTGCAATATCTCATCTCATACCTGCCCAATGGTACAGTTGTCGTAGGTTGGCATGCATCTTCTTCACCCTCGGATGTGTCGCATATGGTTCTCTGTGATCCTCTAATAACACTACAGTACATAGGTCACCTGCGCGGGGTACATAGATGCACTGTCAATGATGAGGTAACCCATCTACCTCAAGTGAGTACCCTGCAAACTTGCCCACAAGGGCCCTCTGTGAACGGATCTCCTATTGCACCTCAAGAAACCACTCATCCTCAGGTAGATGTTGAATAATGTATCCTCTCAGGTCCGCACTCAGAGTCAAGGTCAAGATCTCGTGGCGCCTCTGACTTAATGCATCAGCAACCATGTTCTCCTTCCCTTTAATGTAGTGGACATCAAAGTCATACTCGCAAAGAAACTCCATCCAACACTGCTGACGAGCATTCAAATTTGGTTGTGTAAATATATACTGAAGACTATGGTGATCTGAATGAAGCTCAAAGTGAAAACCCAATAAGAAATGTCTCCAATGGACTAGAGCATGAACCACTGCAATAAGCTCCAAATCATGAGTGGGGTAGTTCAGCTCATGGCTCTTGAGCTTTTGCGACTCATACGCGATCACTCTACCACCCTACATAAGTACAGCTCCCAAAACCTCAAGTGATGCATCCATGCAAACCATAAAAGCTGTTGTTGGATCAGGAACTGCTAAAATGGGAGCACTGGTAAGATGCTCCTTGAGGACCCCAAAGGCCCTCTCACACTGCTCAATCCATAGAAAACTCTTCCCTTTCCACTAAAGGGAAGTGATAGGGTGTGCTATCCGAGAAAAACCCTCAACAAATCTACGGTAATAACCAACTAATCCCATAAAACTCCTGACCTCTATCACACTGGTGGGTGCTGGTCACTCTCTGATAGCCCTCATCTTCAATGGATCTATTGAGATTCCATTTCCAGATAGGATGTGCCCCAAATATTGTACCTCTGTCCTAAAAAATGCACACTTTGCCAAGTTCCCATAAATATTCTGCTCCCTCAAACACTGTAGAACCTGACGTAGGTGCTCCTCATGCTCCTCCTCGGTCCACGAATAGATCAAAATGTCATCAAGGAAAATAATCATGAACTGATCCAAGTAGGTGTGGAACACCCCATTCATGAGACTCATGAACACTACGGGGGCATTCGTCAAACTGAAGGGGACCGCAGTGAACTCATAGTGGCCATATCAAGTCTGGAAGGCAATCTTATGGACGTCTGCCTCTGTGATACGCAACTGATGGTAACCAGACTTCAGGTCAATCTTAGAGAACACCCTGGCTCCCTGCATCTGATCGAAGAGATCGTCAATCCTGGGCAGAGGATAACAGTTCTTCACTGTCACCTTATTCAACTTCCTATAATCCATGCATAAACAAAGAGACCCATCCTTCTTCTTCAAGAAGATGACAGGAGCGCCCCAAGGTGAAACACTCGGTCAGATGAGCCCCTTCTCAAGCAAGTCCTCAAGCTATAACTTGAGCTATGTGAGCTCATCAGTGGTCATTTTGTAGGGTGTATGAGACATAGCCTCAGCACCCAACACTAAGTCAATATGAAAGTCCACCTCACGACAGGGTGGCATCCCTGACAACTCTGCTGGAAATACATCGACAAACTCTCTCAGGATGGGATGGTCATCCAAAGATGCCTCAGGCTCGTCATCTAATCTATCACTCACCGTAATAGTGAACATTTGGCATCCCTTCCACATGTAGCACTTAAGCTGCTGAGCGGATATCATATACACTACTGTGGGCTTCTGAATGCCCACTATCTCAACTGATGTACCATGATCGTCTAAGCAGCTAACCACCTTTCAGCGACAATCTAGCTTGGCTCGATGAGCCAAAAGCCAGTCCATACCCAAAACCACATCATGGGATCCTAATGTCATAACTCTAAGGTCACAAACTATGGCAAAGGGTCCCAAAGATATCTCACAGTCGTGGACTAAGATATCTACTATCATCTTGGCCCCTGAGGCCAACTTAACCACCCACCTATCACCCTGCCTAGAGGCCACCAGCCTGCAACACTCCACTAACGATGGAGATATGAAAGAGTTGGTATCACTAGAGTCAAAGAGAATAGAAATGGGGACATCCCCTAACATACCTGATGTCTCAATCACTGATGCCTAAAAATTAGCCTGGCAGTTATCAACCGCTGCGAACATATGGTGGGACCTACCCACATCTTCAACCGTCTGCTCTAATCCTCCTGAACGAGGTTGCCCCCTACTGTGAAGCCCTGTGGACACTCTCTGGCTAGATGTCCTGCTCTACCACACACATAACATGGGCCCCTAGCCTGTACCTATTCAGTCTGAGTCCTACTCGACTGTTGTTGTCCAGATCTACTTGTGGACCCTTGTGAACCCCTGTATGACTACTGCAACCTCGCGGGTCCCGTAGGTGGTCCCTACTGCCTCTAATCTCTGTGCGGACCCTGCTGCTACCAACCTTGATTATGCCCCCCATGTGCCCTCTGTTGTGGCCTAAATCTTTATTGTTGTTGCGGCTGCTGTTGTGGATGCCTAGGGGGTAGGGATGCGAAACTAAATCCTCCCCTCTGAGGTAGCGGTGGTGGCCTGCGGTAACTCTATTGATGCTATTGCTACCCACGATCCTGAAACTGAGGGTGTAAATTTTTCCCTCGTCCCTATATCTCCTCAACTATGTATGCCTTCTCAGCAGCATCACTCAATGTCTAGGGGTTTGCCATGCATACAGGCCCTGCTATGCTATGGTTCAATCCTCTGATAAACTTATGAACCAGGAGTTTCTTGTCATGGAGATACTCTGCATATCGAGACAACTCGGTGAATCTACCCTCATATTGAGCAACCATAAGTCCTCTCTGCTAAAGGTCATGAAAATCATCTATGTGACACTGCCTATAGTGATCTGATAAATATCGTGCATTGAAGCGCTCAATGAAGGTCTCCCATGTGAGTGTGTCTAATGATAAATGGCGCTTACACTCCTCAGTGAGCCACCAAGTACCTGTTGCATCTCACAACAAGTGGACTGCCACACGTGCCTTCGTGTTGCCCTCATAAGGATGCAATGTGAAGCATCTATCTAAGCTAATGAGTCAGGCCTCTGCCTCAACTCCCTCTATGGTCCTGACAAATGTAGAAGAATTCAGCCTCAACAAATCCCTGATAGGATCTCCTCGGTCTTTGTGCCCTTTGATAGGCTCATCCGCATAATAATCATAAGGCCTATGCACAATCTACTCCACTCACACTACCTCCTCACACCTAGCATGACGTGGAGGGCTCCTGCTACGGGCCCTATCAGCCGATCCAACCTCCTTTGCCGTCGTATCTGGTACCTCAACATATGGCTCCACATGTGGTGCCTCTCGTGGCTCAACGCAGGGCTCCACACGTGGCTTGACACGTGACTCTGCTCATGGCTCCACGTGTGGCTCCTCTTGCAAATCAACATGGGGCTCAACACGTGGCTGTATGCGCGACTCAACTGCAGCTGGTGGTAGCCTATCTAACATTGCCTGTAGAGCCTACAATATATGTGGCCCAATATCTGGTATAGGTAGGGCCAGTGGTGCCTGCCCCTCAGCTGAAGAGTCACTATGAACCTCTATGAACTCTGTGTGGTATGAACGCGCTCACTGAACTCGTCAGGGAGGCATCCTACAAAAATGAGGTAACCACAAATTAATCAAAGTTGCAGAATAATAATGTGCCCTAAACAAGCCCAATGTTTAAACTTGGGCTCTAATACCAAATGTCATGCCCACATTTCCCATGCAGTCACGACACACAATACACGTTTCATGTCCACAATTGTCATGTGGTCATGACACTAATTACCAAAAACTTTTCTGCATGTCCCTAGGAACCCCCTTGTACACATTTGCATGCTTGCTGGCAATACGCATGAGGCGTAAACATTTCATACAAATTCAGGGAAGTGCATCTTCCTACACCATCCCCTACGTGATGAAAGTCGTCTAGGGGGTATGTGATGCGATGTGCACCACTTCTAGGGTTAGAACGGTTTTAATCCGAACCCTAAGTTTCCTAGGTGAAGAGGTGATTTCGTCAGCTTCACAACCAAACCCTAATTCTAATGCATAAATGAATTCGAATAAATAAACATGAAAATCAATGGCATGATAGTTGCATGAAAAGATAGAGTCATTAAACGATAGTTGCCAAAAGGTCATAAAATAAAACCCTAAAATCTAGGAAAAATTCGACAGCATAACGCGTTTTTAAAAAATGGATACAAATTTTAAAAGAAAAATCTCCTAGAAAATAATGCAAAAATTAAAATAAATAATAATAAGGAAGATTAAATAAATTTCCAAAGTCAAATAAATTTGAACACTCAACAAAACCATAAAAAACTAAATTAAAATAAATGACTAAATTAAAATTCAGTGCTTAAGTCCATTAATAAATATAATCTTGACGATTACATTTATTAATTAACTCAGGTTAAAATTAATAAAGCAATTAAAAGGAGGATAGATACAAATATCCCCTCTAGAATAAAATTGATCAAACTAAAATTAAATTCCATAAGGAGGTTTCCCACCACATTAATTAAAAACGCACTAAAAATTAAAATAAACAAAAACCCCAATAATAATTACCCTTCCAAGGAATAAAGCTTCCCATTTAAAATGAAAACAACCCATTCCACTAATTGTGTCTCCAAAAGGAATTTAAAATCCAAAATCCAAAATTAAAACAACTAAAATGAAGCATAAGAAAAGTCAAATAATCTCAAAAGGCTTAAAAATCAAAAGTGGAGGGAACTTGGATTCCCGTGCACATGGAAGGAGAAATAATGGAGTAAATAAAATAAAAACTCCTAATTTCCTACACAACCTCCAAGTGAGCCCTATCTCCATATTTTATTATTCTCCCAAATGGAAGCCCTAATCACATATTTTATTGTTTCCTTATGGAAACCCTAACTTATTCTTTGGTTTTCTTCTCTCATTGTTTTTTTTGTTTCTCCTTTGTTTCCTTTTCTTATATTTTGTTTGCAGGTTGGAAATAGGAGGCAACCATGGATGGAGGTTTTCTGTGGAGGTATAATCATTATGTATACCCCGTGGGGTTTGTGTAAATGCTCTTTATATATATATATATGCATTTGTATACATATATACATATTTGTATATAGATATATTCATATTATGAACACACTGAATTTGCAGATCTGACTGTGTTTTTTTTTTTTTTGACCCACAGTGTGATATATATATATACTTGTAGGTCAAAAAGATTAAAAGACAATGAAGCAACATTTTGCTACCGCTGCGGGCTATGGTCTGGCATACATAGAAGGTGTAGCGATGAGGGGAGGCATCGCCTCCAAAGTTAATGGTTTAATGTGAAGGGAAAGGGATGTGGGGAGGGGGTGGGCTCAGCCCCCTCCCCACACCCCCCCCGCGGTAAGCAAAAAAAGAGAAGTATGGTGGGTGGTGGCCATGGTCGCCGTCCCCCATACTTTTTTTTTTTTTCTATTTCATTCCTTAAACTCAGACCCAAAACAATCTAGGGTTCGGTCAAACAATCTAGATTTAAATGCTTTAAACATAGATGTATATTATACTGCATAAAAATATGTATATATCATTTTTACAGTTTGCTATTACCCTTAAATATATATATATATATATATATATATATATATATATATATATATATATATATATATATATATATATATATATATATTTTATGTATGTATATATATATATATACAATGGTATATATACACTGTGAGTATAAAAAAAATACAGTGAGAAGAAAATACTCATAAAACCAGAAAGAAATGTTTAAGATATATATGTATGTATGTATGTATGTATGTATGTATGTATGTATGTATATATGTATGTATGTATGTATTTTATTGTTTTCTTATGGAAGCCCTAATCACGTACATAAATTTGAAGATGGGTGTATATTAAACATCTATCCTATTATTTTACAAAAAGGGTACTAGGCCAAAATAGAAACTCAAACAAGTACTCAAACAACATCCAATCAAACATGATCCTCATCCCTCTTGGGAATGGATCGGTTTCACAGGGAATAACATATGTGTGAACACTACCTCCAATTTCCCGTGGCCTGGGGATATAATCCTGCACAACTAGATCAAGTGTCAATCATATCATAAATAATCATAGCCGAAGCAACTAAAATTAAATTCATGCCATTGTATACAACATTAATTATTTACAACATAATTCAAGATTAAACTGCATTTTCTATCTAATGTCACATAATCATCATTAATTAATGAATTCACAAAATGAACTAGAAATCACACCAATAACCATCATCTAATATATCTCACATGTCAAATCTCAACATAGCATCAAAACATAATTTAAATCGAATCACCACATGTCTAAACAATGTCAAACCAGAATCAGGAGATATAATCAAATCCGCATATAAGAACAATAGTCTCTAAAAGTCTAATAATGTCACCAACTATAATGTAAAATGATCAAAATAAGGAAGGAAAATAATCAGCCTCACATATCCTTGATTAAAAATGGGTGGTTAGTGCATAATTATATGTTGGACTGAAGAGAATCAACAAGCATTATGCCTTTAGAGGTTATTAATGACCTTACCTAGAGATATCAAATTCCTTTGGGAAATGTTTTTCTATAGATTCAAAGGAAGTTCGTATAATTTGAGTGCTTAATGGTGTCAAGTTTTATGTAGTAACATTAATTAATCTAACTATTTTTATACTATATATATTACAAGGTTATAATAGTATATATTAGATTTAACTAATATTATATAATAACTGGAATATTGAGTAAAAGATATTAGATTAATGGCATAGTTATATTGATATATGGAATAGGTAATGATAAATATATTTTATTAATAATCTTAATATAGTAACATTTCTATACTTGAGGGTTTAAGTTTTATAAGAAAAATTTAACCCATTTAGGCATAAAGACTTGCACAAATATTCACATTAAATTGATAGGTATTGATTTTATTTTCCAAGGAAATTTTTGATTATGTGTTTGGTTGCATAAAAGTAAAGAGGCTTGTTAGAAATATTTCTTAATGGAATAACTGACATACCATCAAGTATGATTAAGGAAGGAGCAAAAATCTCCCATATACTCCAAGTCAAGAATAATCCTACTATTTATATTTGTTGAACATTCTCTTGATTTTCTTTGCAAAGTAATATGGACCCTAGCTCTTCTATTAGCCCTCACAACAAGGTGAAGAATTCTAATATTATAAGAATCAAAAGGTATAATGAGGATATCAATGAGATGATTGATAAAATGAAGTGCAATATGAAATTCATAATGGAATGCATGCAAAGGATGAGCATATTTCCTAACTTGAGTGCAAAAACATTGTCCCAAATCCAACATATTTGGGAGAAGATGGAGAAGTTGGTACAAGAGCTAGATGCATTCCTTAAGAGGAAGTGATGATACTGGTCTTTTTTAAGGAATTTTTGTGTGCCTTTGCAATAAATTCTATAATCAAGAAAGACCTTCTAAGGAGGGATTTTTGGTAGAGTTGTTTTAAGGATCTTCTTCCTCTTAGGTTTTATCAAGTGTGTTCTAGTCAAGAAAAATCTTTTATGAAGTTTAATACAAGTTTATGTTTTTATGGAGTTTCATTGTAAGAATAATTATTGTATCAACTATTTGAATGTTTATACATTTAAGCCATTTGAGCATAAAGACCAACACAAATATTCATATTAGATTGATTAAATTGACTCTATTTTCCAAGGAAGAATGTGTTGGTTGCATAAAAATGACAAAAATGAAACTAAATATGACAAAAATGAAACTAAATAACACCACCACCCTACAATCTATGAATTTACTATTTATATAATTTGGTAGAAGCAATTATAAAATTGACATCTAGATTTCAAATTCTAATTACATATAAATCCATCATGACCATGGAGAAATTGACCAAAGCTTAGTTTATTAACCATGTTCCTCTTCTTCATCTAGTGTTTGGATCAACTCATCTGAAACCCTTTTTGAAGTACTTGGTTGGTCTCTTACTGACTGAGACAAAATATTTTTCACACCTCTTTTTTTAGAAGTAGACTTCCAAATTGCAATAGCCCTATCAAATGGAAACGTTTGAACATTGCATTTGGTCATATAGAACCTCAAATAATTCTCCAAAAATTTTCAAGTTTATTTCTTAACTTTGACTTTGAAAAAATGTTATGGAACTCAAAACTCTTTCATCCTCCACTAAACCCATAATCATTGTTTGTCATAGATTTGTAAGTATAAAATATTTTGAAATAGAATATTGTAGAACTTTGCTCAAATTTAAGGTTTTCTATAACCTGGTTATTGAACCGTCTTTAAAAGGACAATTGAAGAATTTTAACTGTTTAATCATTGTTGTTGCAATTTGAGTACATTGTTGTACTAAATTTATCTTATCTATAATTTCTTTTATTTATAATCCATTTATTTCTACCATTCTACCAAAATTATCAACTAAGTACCTCACCTTTCTCTAAAAATCCTATGAAAAATTAATAGAAGTCACACTATTGGTGTTCTAATATTGAGGATAATCTATAGCTATTGCTTCCAAAAGTTCATCCTAAGGAAAGTGCTCTTTGATCTCTGATGATAGAGTAGGCAAACACAAAACTATTAATTTTTCCTACAAAGGTAAATGTAAACTAGGTAAGTAATGGAATTCATTTCATGGAATATAAGGGATCTAGAAGCCAATTAAAAATCTTGTTTGAAAGACCTCTTACAAACTAAAAAAACTAGATATTTTGACCATGCAAGAAACTAAATTAAGCATTGATGAAGTGATAGTTGTAGCAAATAAAGTATGGCTAAACAATCATTATTTAGCTATTTCCTCTACAAGGGCATCAAGATGCCTTATTACTATGTGGTCTTTGGATTTTATTTTGGAAGATTCCTCTAGGATTAATAATTGGATAAGAACTTCTCTTTGCATAAAGGATACAAACTTAACTCTAATGATTACTATTGTCTACTCCCCTAATCACCATATTGATAAGATTGAATGTCAATGATCCATCAATGAAAATGCTACCTAAACCTATAAACTAGATACGTGTTGGGGATTTAAATCTTGTCCTCAAACAAGAGGAAAAGTGAGATGGTTTTCTAGTTAGAGATAGAGACAAAGAATTGGTGGAAGAATTCATGAGCAACCATAATTTAGAAGACCTCAAACCTAGAAAAGGAAAATATACTTGAACAAATAAAAGATGTGGAAGCACATATATTGCTTCTAAGCTTGAGAAATTCTTGATCTCAAGGGATCTGTTACATTCCTTTACTCATTCTTTTTTGGAAGTACTTTCCAACCTCACTTTCGATCATAAGCCAATTCTTCTTTGTTTTCAATAAAGAGTTAATTGGAGACCTATCACTTTCTAGTATTCCTCACATTGGTGTAAGGATGAAGCATTTGACCAAATGGTCATGTAGGCCTAGCTTCACTCCTCTCACCCATTTCGAGGTCACCTATGGGTGAGTAAATTGAAGACCATCAAGACAACCATGTGAAGTTGGGTTTTCTCACATAGCAAGAATCACAAATCTACAACTTGAAGAAATATAAATAAATATCAACAAAATTTCTCTAATGCCTTTCTAAAATCCTTGGCAAATGAAGCAATTATATGGAGGATAAAATCTAAGATGCTTTGGCTTGTTGAAGGGGACCATAATACAAAATACTTTTTCTAAAAAAAATCAACAAAGAGGGAGTTTTTGTTCAATGACTAGACTTCACTCACCTAATGGTGAAGTAATAGAATCTTCAACCACTTCTAACAACTGTTACAAGATGAGCATGTGGACAAATTTGATCCTCTAAATAAGCTTCTTGCCAACAATATTACTCTTGTCACTCCCAAACAAAACAAGATTACAACAAATTTGTTACTTTGGAGGAATTAAAATAAGTGGTGTTTACCATGTAAAGGAACAAAGCCCTTGGACTTGATGGTTTATGTTACAAACCCATTTTTACACAAACTTACTTCATCATTTTATTTTAGAAACTACTAGTTAGAAAGAGAAATTAATATGTTGATGTGAAGTTATGCTAGCCTAGAAAATGAGTTTATTTTACATTCTTGAATATGCAATGAAATGTTATATGAGATGTTATTATTGCACTTAATTGATTTATGAGATGAAATAACTACTTGTCATGTGAATGAGGTGAATGCATGGATAATGTTTCCCCCCTCCTAAATGAGAAGGGAGAGCATCACTAGGGAGGGGGAAATAGATCACGAGAGATAAGTGATCAGTGTGCTATCAAGGAACTCACAGAGTCACTTAGAGGTTATGTCAATTGTGGTGTGCTTCTTGGTATTTATGTTTTTTGGTCACATTAATGATGTTTTAATGTTGTGATCATCTTTTGCTTACATGAGATTGTCACCCATCATTTCGACAACTTTATTTTCCACGTCATCATTAAAGAAGTTTTATAGCATCTGTTTATCTAGTCAACTTGACTAGTTGACCTATCAAGTCTATTCTTGTCGTGAGATCTAAGTTGTGTAAGCTGGTTTTAAAGGGTACCATCATTGATACTTTACCCATTGGATGCATATTTTAGCATTCAAAATGCATATCAACACCTTTTGCTTTGTGTGAAACATTGCATTTAGTTAAGGCATAGTATAAACAAAATTAATTAAAGTTCCTCGTTCTTTTATTAAGGAAATTTCAAAAGGTTTTAGTGGATCAACCTGTTGGTTCCCAAAAATGCAGGTTGCTAACCCTAAGAGGATGCCAGACTCTATGTTTGGATTTGCAACATTTTTGGACCAATTGACAGAGCTATTAGCTCCCTACACTTCAGGTCCTGCAAACCTAGGTGGGTGTACCTTTGTAACTAAAGCAGAATGAACACTATATGATTTGATTAGATTAGTAAATCTATCACAATGGCATAAAATGTAATAGATGCAGTCTAAAAGTTATCCTATTCCTAATGTACTGACTTGAAATAGAAATGTTTTGAATATGAGTTTGGATAGTAATGACTAGTGCCTACTTCTATTGGGCTATGGAGTCGGTAAATGGATGAAGATTTAATAGAAACAGATGTATGAGGTAAGTTGATCTACTTCACAGTTTAACTCGAGCTTGTAAGGCACATGTGATGTCTGCACCTTATGCAAACGTGCAAGAATGTCAGTTATAATGCTCTTCTTATACTATCCCAATGATATTCCCCGTATTACTGTGAACAACTGAAAGGATGTTTAATTCTAGTGAGAAGAAAATTTAGACCAGACTTGTTTTGTAGAAAGGATTTACCTCTTGGCAGAGACCTTATGACAATTCTGATCAACTTCTTTATAGAAACCAACCAATTTGAACACACTGAATCAGCAAATGTGACCAGATAAATCAACAATATTCTTGATACGATAATTTAAATAATACGGAAAAACCATTGTGGAGACAACATTACAACATTTAGGATTTAATATTAACATTACAGCTGAACACTGAAAATAGATAACTGAATTGAAGCATTCTGTTCCATTAAATAAAAAAAATTGTGTATATAAAGTTCTGATGAGGCGAATGGGTGGAGTGGAATTAAATAATTTCCTACTGCTACCCTAAACCTACTGCTCCCTTTCTATCTACTCATGTCTCTTCTGGTTTCTTCTTCCCTGATAAATATCCTTTGGATTCTAGGGTTACAACCCTTCATACTTATCCTGTGCGTCTTTTTGCTTGCCGAGAGATATTAGTTTGGTTAATAAAATATTATCCTCCACAAAATTTTAATTTTTCTCTTTGCATTAAAATATTAATAATTTCACTCGTGAAGTATTCCTCTGACCATTTACTTAACTCATTGGGAAAATATTTTGATTTATTGAAGTAACACTCCTCCTTAGGGTTTACTCAATTTTATCAATTTTCTTTTTTAACCTTAGTCCCCGTGTCCTTTACATTTTGTGAAAATAATAATTACTACTTTTCCATTAATCCCAATGCTCATATTTACCTTTGAATTGGAGATATTTAACCCATAACTGCATTCTTGTATTCCCTTTAGTGAAAATATTTTATATTTGGTTGGAAGTATTTTACAACCCCATAAAATATTCAACTCTTGGTTAAAAAACATCTCTTCCTCATAAAAAATCTTCTCTTGGGTAAAATAGTAGACCATCTTATATTTCAATTTATTATTCTCCTCGGTGAAAAATCTTTCTCGTAATTCCCTTGGCAAAAATGTCCAATCTTCAAGTGAAATTCCAATTTTTAATTATTAAATCTTTCTTTTTTGGCAAATTAATTGTATCTTTTGATTTCCTTTATTTTATCATCGGGCCGACACTGTAAGTCGGGAAGACACGATGTTCATTCACCGATGAGCCAACTCTTGCCGATGAGGTATCCATCGGCAAGACTCCTCAAATAGGTGTGACTTTAAAAACTCACTCCGATTTCCTTGTTTCCCCGATGACATCTAGGGTTCTTCATTCTAATTTTAATTCTTCATCCTATCTGTTTGGCTTGAACACAACTGCGAAGATCTAGGCGAAAGTGATGGATTCTAGTTTTACATCCTCTTTCAAAGCTTGTTTTTTGTTACAGGCTAGGAGTACGCTAGCAAATATGCACTTATCAGGTTGGAGATTTGTCCATTGCATTTAGTAAAATAGTGTGACTACGTCGTGAGGATGCTCACAAGCCATAATCATCACATTCCATGGCGTCTTGTTCTCCTTCGATTGGCACACTCTATATAATGTTGTGAGATAAAGATTGCTATGATGCATAAAAACACTTGATGTGCCTATGAAATGGTCAATGGAAGGAAATAAATGTTTTCCTACACCCAAATTTTGAATTCCCTGTATGCCAGGCTTGACTTCCTTATTGTGATGATTTCAGTTTGCCTTGTTTTTCCATTATTTGGTAATGGACCAACTATTCTTTTATACAGGCCGAGTATGTAATGGGTGTGAGGCATGAATGATTCTCTTATCTCTTGAATTGTTGTTGCTACAGCATCAATTGCATGACATACTTTGTCCAGGTGTTTCTTAGCAGGAATTCTTGCACTGTACTCCAACTTTTGAAGAATGTATGGAGCATCAAAATATGTAAACTGTTTATACGAGTCTTCCTCGGTATACTGTCTAATTAGGCAACCATTGCGGTGAGGATAATTTGGCAAATCAATTCCCCTTTCAGCATCACTTATAACCCCGAAGGTTAACCTTCTAGTTGTATGCTTGCACATATCATCATCACAAGTTATGATTCTAGTAATGGAGTGCAAAAAAAAAAAAAAAGTCTTTGGTGATAATTGCATGATGTTCGTATATATTGACCATGCTTGTGACACTAAGGTACTCAAAACTTGTGGAGCACCCTAAGCACAACATAAAAAAATGGCTCATAGTCATAGTATTTTCCATCAGAGTAAAAAGAAAAGACCCGACACCTTATCGAATGCATTTTTAATCAGCTGGGAGAATTCCTTTTAGTCAGCTAAATTTCCTGGTTTCAACTCCAAAGTATTATGCAGTTCCTTTCTCTAACATTAATATAATGAATTGGTATCCGGATAATGGCTTGATGTTTACCCGGTCACTACCATTGGAGCTTAAACCAACCACCGAGAATTTAGCATTCTCACAGATAGCGTATGTATTTGAAATAACTGTTCTATCTTCATTGAGTGTCCTCTCTGATCATACAAGTTTCCTCGAAACAATTGTTACCTGGTGCTTATATATTCATAATGCATATAAAGTTTTACCAAAGTAAATTAACTCATTTTATCCTGTATCCTTGGAATGCGCTATACCAAAGGAACGGATGCCTCGAAATATGGTCCATGTCTTCAAAACACGGCGAGTTTTTAGTGAACGGCTCCCAGTGCCTTGGATGCTGGCATTTGATCTCGATTTGAATTGAGGCTCCGATTATAAAAGTTATGTGATAGGTCACCCTCAACATCTATAGGTAGTGCCATTGTAACTTATGGATTGCGTCATCTTTTATCAAGGTCGTGCCTTGTTCTATAGGCTATTTTTCAAATAGTGATCGCGCTTTTATTCTTTATAAGTTTAGCCTCTTCATTTGCATAGATCAGGAGTATACTGGTGAGTGTGAACTGAGTTTGTTGCATTTAATGTGGCTACCTCCTGAGGATGCGTATATCTTCTGTATACTGTTATGACCATGTTCCATAAAACACTATTCCATTCATTCAAGCATGCACCAAATTTTTCCACTTGATATACATGTGAATAAGCTTAGCCAATCGCACTCAGCCTTCTCTCGTGGTCTATGAGCATCGAGTCTTACATGGCAAAATAACTCATAAAGCTCCTTCACATGTTGAGGACTAAGTTCAAACCCTAATTAGTTCTTCATATCAAATTTTGATTTTCAATGATTAAACTTTCCCCACTTTTGATTGTATTACTGTCTTCTCAAATAAAGAATGTAGGCCAAATTTAACGTCAAACAAATTTGAAGTAAGAACGCACTAAAGTTCCTCGTCACTCCTGAGACTGTAAAGTTCTGACTCCAACCTTTTCCCAGATATGATGCATCCTTCAACTCAAGCATGACGAATTACATTGATATTATTGGCACATACCGGCTATCGTTGTGTTTTTCTTAAACTGTGCAATATTGTCTTGAATGATAATTTAACACCATTTGGCACATAAACCACCATATGAGTGGTGTCACCAGCTAAGTTTCTGGATATAGACGACCCTTGCATTTTGTCTTCTAATTTCTCAGATAGCATTCTATTTAACTCTTGAACATCATGTTGCATGAAAGAATCATATGTATCCCATCTAAAAGATTTTATTGAACTCCATTGTTGCAACACTGCTATCACTGTTCTGAAACTACTTTCACATCATGGGAACCCTAAATTTTGCCAAAAAATGGTAGAAATTTTAGGTCCCAACACAACCTACATCATGCCTCCCTAGATTCTAGGAGTGGAGGATGGGTGGCAAGCTCCATATCGCCCAATTCTAGGCATGCCCAAGAAGAGGCCATGGGTAGTTATGAACAAAGAAGTTTATATATGAGAAAATCAGCTCTTTCCTAGGGACACACGAGTAGGACAATGAGAGAACTATTCTATCTTGGGTTGCAAAAGTTAGCATTTGTAGGGGTGTCAGTCCTCTTGAGACAATAAGCTTTGTAGGAAGGTAAGTATGTATATTTTCTAAACAATACGGATTCTTTCTTTATGTGTTCAAGCTTCTACCTTGTGTGGGATAGTCGTCTGCATTCTTGGATGAATGCATTTAAAATCTTGGCTGAGATAGAAGTATCGAGTTGTAAATGCATCTTTTATTTTATTGTAGCATTGACTTGTTATAGGCATCATTGTATTGACTATAGGTGTTGAACTGTATAACCTTCATTATATTGTTACACTTATCAAACTATATTAGCATCATAGTATTGATACAATCATCGCACTGTATAGGCAACATTGTATTGAAACATTTATCGAACTGTTGAATACACCATTGTATTGGTTATATTACATTCATTTATTGTGATAAAGGCATCATGCAATGATTGTGTTACTCTCATAGAATAGTTTTATATATTATTATATAGGTGGTGATGCAAGCATTGAATAGATATATGCAATATTTCATTGACTATGATATAGGCATCGAGTTGTACATGCATCGATTGTTTTGGTTATTATAAATTCAACCAAATGTATAAGCAGCATTGTATTGATACAATCATCAAATTGTATAGACAACATTATATTGATACATTCAACGAACTATATAGGTATCATTGTATTAGTTATAATACATTCATCAAAATGATAAACACATTATTGTATTAGTTGTGTAATGGTTGATAGGTATATATATATTTACCTTCAGGCTGATTGTGAGAAGGTCGTTAGATATATATATTTGTATACCTTGTATTGACTGTGTATTGGTTGATAGTTATATAGGTATTATCTTTGAAATGACTGAAATGTGGCCAATTTAAATATAAACATTTATCCTTGTATTGGTAGTGATATGGCCATTAGATATAAATAGATACCTTATCCTGGCTGAGATATAACAGATAGATACTATCCTTATCTATGTATGACTATAGGAATGTACAATAAACTATACAAAGTTGTCATAAATTGCTGCTAGATAGTTGAGAAGTTCTGTGAAATAAATAAAGGACCTATTTATGAGTATAAATATATTTTATATGGGAAGCTATATATATATACTCATAAATATGCCTTGAGATTCCTTGTCACCTAGTAAAATCTTCTTTTGAAAATAAGAACTCTGGTTTAGAGTAAACTTCAAGTGATAGACAAGTATGATTTTCAGTTGAAATATGTTTTGTGAATCCGTACAAGTTTTTATGTTTGGCATAAACTTCAAATAAAGGTCATTTTCTCTTGCATTATAGACCCTTATAGTTCCCGAGGTAGATGTATTAAATACAATCTACATGATTGAGTAATCTAAATTTAGGGAGAAGTTATGAATACTCAAGGGAGGTTTAAATCCATACTCTATGATGTAAAGAATGACTTATATCAAAAACATCTTGTTTATTCCTTGAGCATGAAAATGTGGTTGACTAAACATTGAGTAGTTGATGGATGCCAAAGGCCTGAGATTGCAATGACACAAAGAGGGGCTCAATGCATGATTTTAAGTCATCCAAGCTCTTATCCTATAACTGTCTAGTCGACCTTTAGTAGAAGGTATACTGGCAATGCCAATTAGACAAGTATAGGGTAATAATCATTAATTATCTTGATTTACCATTAATCTATGTATAACTAATAAAAATAGAAGAATTATCTCCAAGTTGAAAAGGAGGTGTGTGGACAGTCGACCCATTTATTTTGAAACTTTTGCCAAAGTAATGCAAAATCACTGCTTGCATTATTGGTTCACCGTGTCCTTGTCGCATGAATAGTCAGATTGGTTGTACATAGCTAGAGGTAGACTAGAAGTTGTATAACTGAATGTTTTTTCTAGTACACCACACTAGTTCTCAAATGGCATGTTGATTCTTGTTGATTCTCACTATTTATACCCTCATGAAGGGTAGGGCCACTTCTAGTAGGAAGGTGACCAGGGGACCGCAGGTTTGTGGTTGGAGGAAAAGCACCTGAGTGATGATCTCCCTTCTATAGTTGAATTGCCAAAGACTTGTGATACATAAAGCATTACTTCATTTATAAGTATAAATTTTAAAAAGTTGTAAGTCACAAGAAATGCGATCTTTAGATATTGTACTGGATATTCATTATGTATTTATGAATATACTTGCTTTACTTCTTATGAGAGAATATAAAAAAAATAATTTAGTGAATTAATCAATTTATTGCATTTATTTTCAAATGTTTCTATGTTATTCAAAATGGGATGTAACAGTTTCAATACTAATTTCTACTAACTATTGGGATATTGTCAGCAATGGTCTATGAATGGTGGAAGATACCAAGTTGCACCATAAGCTTCATGGATACATCAAATCCTCCTTTCTTTCCGTAATCCCAAAAGAAACTTAAGCTATTAGAATTAAAAGGTCCAAACCAATCTCTTTATAATACATCCTATAAATTTGTTTCAAAGATCATAGTGAAGCGACTTGATTGTGTGGTCCCCATCCTCATTTCAAAAGAGTAAGTGTGGTTTGTTCCTTTAGGGCATATTTATAATGAGATCATTCTCACCCAAAACACCATTCACTCTAGTATTCATGCCAATAATAAAATGATGGATATAAAAATGGATATGGCTAATGCTTTTGATAAGATTCAACATGAAGCCATCTTCTAAGTTGCATAAAATGGGATTTAATGTTGATGTGGTGGTTTGGATAAAGGTGTGCATTCATAGCCCTTGGATTATTCCTTTGGTAGATGGTAATCCTACTTCCTTCTTCAAACTTTCTATAGGTTTGAGGCAAGGGTGCCCACTTTCCCCCTTCCTATTTATTATAGCTAAACTTCTTAGAATAAAATTGAAAAGCAAAGGACTCTTCAAACTCTTTTAGGCATCTCCACCTTTCATGGTGGAAAAGGGATCAACCATGTTGAATTTGAAAATGATTATTTTCTTTTGGGTAGAGTTTCTAAGATAATTTCCATGAGATTTTCTAATGCTCTTAAGGTTTTCATAGATGCTATTGGCAACAAAATCAATGGATCTAAATCTACTATCTATTTTTTGCATCCTCACCTTGAAGAGATAGTTGAGATTTATAGAATCCTTGGTTTTAAGGTTAGTAATGATCCCTTCCTTTTTTTAAATATTGGACTTGCCCATATCCTTTAATAATCTTAAAGCCCAACATTGGGAGAAGATCCTTTGTAAAATGTAAGATAAAATTAGAAATTTGTTTAATCACTAGCTAACCACTTCAAATTGATTTTTGATAATAAAATGTCTTGGCTACTCTCCCTATTTACTAAATGAGAGTTAATTGTGCCCCAAAGGTGTCATTCACAAGATGGGACCTAACTTATTTAAAATTTTACGTGGGAAGGATGCTCACACGATAGAAAAAATCCATTTAGTGAAATGGGAACACATAACAATGAGTAAGGAGTGTTGCAAGTATGTGCTATCAGTGTTATCATTGATGTCAACAAGCTTGTATTGTCATTGGTGTCAACTGTGTCAAGAGTATTAGTAGTTTGTGTTGAGCAGAGATCAGAGACAAGGTTGAGCAGAGTTGAGGATGTTGCAATGATATGAGCTATTTGATTCAGAAGCCTTAGGTGATTTGGTTGCTTTGTGGAAGTGATGAAGATGTTAGGAATATGCTTCTATTGGTTGGTTTCCAAATGCTTTTGAGAAAATTTGATTAATAAAGGAAACAATGTGTTGAAGATGTGTTCTGGCTTAACAGAGTAGTGTTCTAGTTTTGCTCTGCATTTATTCCTTATTGAAGATCTGCGTGTGTGGTTTGAATATGTTGTTTAGAGGTGTTTAGAGATGTAATGTCCTAGATTTTGTGCTTCAGTTCATTGTGCAGAAAAAGTTGTGTTCACTAGTGTGTGGATTGTGTTTCTAGCACTAGTAGAAATATGGCAAATAAATGACCAGGTGACAAAAAATTTTAGTCATGTGACCAAACTTTTAGTCACGTGACCAAATTTTTTTGCAACACAGCTATAAATGACTAAATAAATGACTAATTTGGTCATCAATTGAAATGACTAAATAAATGACTAATTTGGTCATTGGTTGAAATGACTAAATAAATGACCAAATAAATGACTAAATAAATGACTAATTTGGTCATTAGGCAAAAAACACAACTAAATAATTAGTCAGACAAATAAAAATGACTAAATAAATGACTATTACTCCTCTATTCTTTTTTCTTTCCAATTTGATCATAATACTATGGTAGATCTTAGTATAAGTAAACTATATTAAAACCCAATATATTCTTCAATATGATCTAGTACATTGTGCATACTTACAAAGAAATTTGTTTGGTTTTCTTAGCAAAATATGATATATTGGATTTGTCAACTAAAATTCAATCAATTAGTAGTTGTAAGGCCCATTTATTTTGTGATCACAATTGCTTAATTCATTATCAACATTATATGTTGATCCCTAGCTACTAGATGGATTCATATGCTAACACTAGATTAGATGTGTAGATGTTTGTCTACTACTTGCATATATATGTTCCTAGAAATAATTTATTATATCTTGGGTCCATGCTTTCTTTATGTCATTACTTTCTTTCGAGGTATCGTTGGGACTCATATTTATATCCCACCGATATTCATCACTTTCACTGTTGTCTTTTGTCTTTGGTAGTTTCATCATTGTATCAGTGAGACACTCTCTTTTGTTAGCTCAATATCCCTCTGTCTCCCCGAAACCACTTGAGATTCATAATATTTCATTTGATTTCATAATATTTCATTCAATTTGATAATATTTCATTTCAATTAGCTTTTTGGGGCAAACCGATAACCCTATTTAGCTTTCGAGGGTTTTGATTTTTTAAGATTTTGTGTTTTGTATTCACTCTACTCATAATCAAAATCACAGTTTCCTATGTTTCATTCTCTTCCCCTTGTAATCTAAACTGTAAGTAATGCAAACCAAAATATGAGTTTTAATGAAAAAGTTATTTAAATGTTTACAGCTTTAGGTTATGCAAAATACTTCACGTCTAAGGGATTTGGTAGCTAAGCCCTTATATTTTTGTCCTAGAAGATGCTATGTTATGCCTGGTTATTGTTTTTAGGTTTTTTCTTTTGGTTTGGTAAAACTAGCTCATGTTAGGAACTCATTTGATGTTGATTGTTGATTTGACTTATCCAGGCTAAGTGTTGTGTAAAACAACGGCGCTAGTGGAGACTTTGGAGGATGATTCTACTTTTGTCATGGCTCATTTCACTATAGAAATGGCATGGGCTGACGCAAGACCTGAAGTAAGCATTCAACCTTTGCACCAGAAACCTAGTAGATGAAATTGTTAAGGTCTTTCCATGTTTTGAAGATGGTTATTGTGTGTTTAGTTCTTCTTCATTTAAGAGAAGTTTAGATCAAGGGATACATGATAATTTCAACCAAGGGGTCGCAGGCGGTTTAATCGTAAGAGTTATATTCGTGAGAGCAAGTTAACTTAACTATAATAAGTTGGCCCATAACCCTAGCAAGGGTGTCACGAGCAAGGTTATGGTGTAAGGAATATGGTATACATTTGATCGTGTCCCACATTCAATAGGGTGTATTTGAATGTGACCTAAGTGTAAAATTTTAAAGATTTATGCCTAGATTTAATAAGAAGGTGTCATGTCTAGCTCTGATGCCATGTTTGCTTGGTATGTACCAGATAGCACTCGAACCTAGGACCTCAAATTTATATG
The DNA here is from genome assembly GCA_027924645.1 of Cunninghamia lanceolata. Taxonomy (NCBI): domain Eukaryota; kingdom Viridiplantae; phylum Streptophyta; class Pinopsida; order Cupressales; family Cupressaceae; genus Cunninghamia; species Cunninghamia lanceolata. Next base: position 11,905,307 of record BSBN01000108.1, read on the forward strand.
CTTGGTGTTATACCATGTTCTTCCATATCCTTACTTGGGTGGTGGTTGGGGCCCCTAGCCACTATCAACCTAGGACCTACCATTTGCATTCTAGAGTGCTATTGGCCCATTGTGATTAGTATTTATTCCTAGGCCCTTTATTACAACTCTATTGTGACTTTTTTTTTAAACGTATGATGTGGAATATTGTTGCTGGTGAACTTTGGGTCTTTTTGGGCCAACTGGCTAGTGATTTTTTTTGTTATTTGAACATACCCAATAACTGTTACACCACAATCTCACCATCTTTTTATTGGAGTTATTCATTGCTTTGTTGTGGTGGAAGGGATTTGAACTTGAACACAGTTCACATGTTTATGAGTTTTCCCATTACCAGTACACCACAACAACTTAGACAAATGACTAATATCTTTAACATTTCTCAAAGTTTATAATCGGTAAAAGGGAGTTCTATATTTTTGCCTCAAAGCTGACCTGAGGCCAATACAATACTTATTTCAAATGAGGCCCTCTTGAGGCCAAAGTAACTATTTAAAGTGAGACCAGATGGAGTAGGTACTAAAGGTTTTTATTGCAATATGTAAGAAAACTAGTTCTTTTCATTGCCGTGTATTTAGTGCATGTTGTAATCAATAGTCATATTTCTTGTTTGTAAAGCAGAAAGATTTGTTAATTGTGCTAGATTTATGATTATTATTTCTGTTTTATAAATTTTTCTCTACTTAAGGCTCGTGGAAGTGCTCTCTATGAGAAATAATCAGATTCCTATATTCTCAGCAGCAGTTCTTGTAGTTCTGTTGGTTTGGACATTTCTTTCATTTTCAATGATTTATGGTTAGGAGTTATTTAATCCACCTTTTATGTGAAAATACTATATTGGATGGTGATTAGTGCACAACAATTGCCAACTAACTGTAGTTTTGTTTTAGATCAAGCAATGTGGATATATTACTTGTACAAATATTTGCACGTTATTGGAGATATTGATCCCTTTAAAGCCTACTCTATTTGTAATTTGTTTGAGCAGGTTGTAGACCCTTGGGTGATGTGTTATTGTGATGTGGCCCAAACCTTCATGGTGGAAGGTAGATGGTCAAATTTGGCATCACTTTTGCTCACTTCAGCTAATCTGATATTTGCCAGCTCCTTAGAGAAAGGTTTGTGAGTCAAGCACTTTAATCCATATATTTGTGACATTTCTTAAATTCCTATTTAAACATGACTTTTTAGTTTAAAATACATCATTAATAAGTGCTTTGTGTTGGAAACTACTACATGTTAGGGATATAAGTTTGCACAACTATTGCATGTTAGGAATATGAAATACGCAACAACTAGTTGAGATCTTGGGTCATTGCTCAAGCTTTTACTACAATTTATTATTTTTGCACTTTATTTTCTTTATTGGGGGAAAGAGCGCAGAGGCTAAGCTATTCAAAGTGTGTGGAATAATATTTTTCTATTATTTTTTTCGTGTAACAAATATTTGTTTTCCAAAGATTGGTAGCTCTAGATGGCATTTACTGCTTCAATTTAATTTGATAAAACAAATACAGTGGTCAAAGAATGAATGTGTTTCCTAAGGTTTGTTAAATATGGTTAATGCTAGTGTAGGGGAAAGTAAAGTAAATTTTGTTAATATCGAAGCATGGATTGTCAATGCTCAGCCATAATTCAAAAAATTCAAAGCTTTATCTGTTCCTTCTCTCAAATTCTCTCAATTCCTTTTAAGGAATCTATAACTCCTTTGGGTCTTGGTATTCTTTGATGTCTAGTTCATTCGCATTCTATGATGAGCTTGTTTTTGGCAGAGTCACCCTTTTCCATTGTAATTAATCTCACAATACATGGGTCATACATTTGGCTGGTTAAAGTAAGTTTTTGTTGGAGAATAGTATTTCTAACTTCAATGTCAACGTACTAGAGGAGATTGCTTGAATGGTGCCATTGAGGCACCCAATTGTCTATTTGAGAAAGAATTACTAATTAATGGTCCAAATGACATAAATTGTCGAAGTGGCCCAACAAGTTTTTCAAATGATTCCTAGGGTATAAGGGAGCTGGGGAAATGTTGACACATTTAGGAAATTAAAGATGCTAATTGATTCCAGAAGTAATTCTTTATACTAAGAAAACCTGAGAGTTAAGTTTGTACAACAAAATTCATGGGACTTTGTAAAGCACCTCTTGTGTGCAAGAATCTAAATGGTGGCCTTAACTACATCAAAGACAAGATTTCTTCTGGTCAATCTAGGTAGCAGGAAAACACTTCAAAGCTTCCCATTTGTCGATATTAAAAAATTGTATGACTGTTACAATAGATGTAGCTTCTCCTTAGTAGTTTATCTTGTAGAATCTCCTAGTAAAGTTGTAACTTGGGTGATATAAATTTAATCTCCAAGAATTGTTGTTGTGGCAATGATGCATGCAAAGTTGTTGGAGAAATTGGCCTAGAAGATGAAGGCAGCAAGGTATTTTCTAGATTCAAGACATTTACTTGATGTTGTGGAAGAGGAGGAAAAATAATTATTTCTTTGTAGACTGCCATCATAGTGAAAAGTTGGCAATCACATTTGGTTTGTTAAACATGCCCCATAACTATTAGAGTTGCTAAGAACCTTCAAGTATGTGCTGATTGCCACACTGCAACAAAACTTATCTCCAAGATTGTTGCAAGAGAAATTGTTGTGAGAGATGTGAACTGTTACCATTTAGCAAGGGTTTACAAATTTTCAGCCCCTTCCCATTCCTCTACCTCTCCTACACAAAAAGCATGTACCATTTTATGCCCTTCAATCCAACTGCATCCGGGGATTTTTTTAATTCCTCTATCTTTCATCAATCTCCTTACCTCACCACACCTGCCCACTTCTGGATAGATGTTTGAGAGAAGAACATAAGTTGTGCAGTATTTTTGGGATCCAAATCAAAAAGTAGTGTTGCTGTAAATACTCCTAAGCCTATATTCATATGTGATCTACAGACACCAAGAAAACACATCCATACAACAAGCACAGATTTAACAGGTATCTCAATGATAAAGTTTAGGGTGTCTTCAAGATAGCCAGCATGGGAAAGGGGGTCAACCATGCACACATAATGATCAACTGTAGGTGTAATGCAATAAGGGTTACAAATGTGATTGAAGTATGTACATCTCCCATCCACTAAACTTGCATGGCTGCATGCACCTAGAATACAAGCAAAGCTTACAATGTGAGGATATGTTCTAGAGTACTTAATTAATTCAAAGATTTTGAGAGCATCCTTGCAAAATCCATTTTGTGCATATCCTGCAATCATTGCATTCCATGAGATGACATCTCTTTGGGGAATTATGTCAAACAGTTCACATTTTTTGTCTATGATTCCATTTTTTGCATACATGTCTATGAGAACATTTCAAACTATAATATCTCACAAGAATCCCCCTACAATTATGCTTTGAAGGATGTCCATACCCTGTTCCAAAGCTCCCATTTGGGCACAGGCAGGGAGGATGCTGGCAAAGGTTGCAGAATTTGGATTTACAACTGTCAATTGCATTTGCTTGAAAGTTTCTAAAGCCCATTCAACAAATCCATTTTGTGCAATCCTGGAATCATTGCATTCCATGAGATGACATCTCTTTGAGGCATTCTGTTAAACAGTTTGTGTGCCTTGTCTGTGCTTCCACATTTTTCATATATGTCTATCAGAGCATTTCCAACTATAATATCTGACAAAAATCTACTTTCTATTATGCCTTGATGGATGTCCATACACTGTTCCAAAGCTTACCATTTTGATATAGGCAAAGAGGATGTTGGAAAAGGTTGTGGAATCTGGCTTTACACTTGCCAATTTCATTTGCATGAAAGTTTCTAAAGCCTTTTCAACAAATCCATTTTGTGCATATCATGCAATCATTGCAGTCTATTAGACCACATTTCTTTTAGGGATTTTGTCAAATAGTTCATATGCCTTGTCTATGCTTCCACATACATCTCTCTCTCTCTCTCTGTATATGTATATTCAATTGCATTTGCCTGAAAGTTTTTAATGCCTTAACATGTCTAACATCAATTGTGTAGCCAATCCCAATTTTCTCCTCAAGGTCCTGCTGACATCGACATTTCAAAGAGACCATCAAGTGAGTCCCACCGAATAGACAACTCCCGCCGATATGTATTTTTCTGCCTTATTAGTGTTTCGAAGAGACTGTAAAGTGAGTCCCACTGAACAGACAACTCCCACCGATATGGACTTTCCTGCCTTTACCCTGTGCACACACTTGCCATCAAAATGTTGAAGAGACCATAATCAGAGTCTCACCAAAGTCATAGGGTCCTGCCAATAATACACAGCATCGGGCCATCACGGGGATGCTGACTATAGTCTTGCCGAATACGAAGGTCACTCTGATGAAGAGTCCATCGAGAAATCAAGGAGAGTGAAAACTTCATCCCAACTAGATCTAGGGATCTTTTTAATTCCTCTATCTTTCATCAATCTCCTTACCATTTGAATCTCACCCGAGCTACCCACTTCTACATATATATTTGAGAGAAAAACATAAGTCGCAGCATTTTTAGGATCCAAATCAAAAAGCAACATTGCTATAAATACTCCTAAGCCTATATTCATATGTGATTTACAGGCACCAAGAAAACACATCCACACAACCACCACAGGTTTAACTAACATCTTAATGATAAAGTTTAGGTTGTCCTCAAGATAGCCAGCACGGGCAAGAAGGTCAACCATGCACACATAATGATCGACTATAGGAGTAATGCAATAAGGGTTACTCATGTGCTTGAAGTATGTACAAACCTCATCCACTAAACCTGAATAGCTAAATACACATAGAACACAAGCAAATCTTACAATGTTAGGATATGCTCCAAGGTGCTTCATTAATTCAAAGATTTTGAGAGCATCCTTACAAAATCCATTTTGTGCATATCCTGTAATCATGGCATTCAATGAGACCACATTTCTTTGAGGCATTTTGTCAAACAGGTCGTGTGCCTTGTCTATACTTCCACATTTTGCATACATGTCTACTAGAGCATTTCCAACTATAATTTCTGACAAAAAATCCCCCTTCCATTATGCTTTGATGGATGTCCATACCTTGTTCCAAAGCTCCCATTTTGGCACAGGTAGGGAGGATGTTGGCAAAGGTTGTGGAATTTGGCTTTAGACCTGCCAATTGCATTTGCTTGAAAGTTTCTAAAGCCTTTTCAAAAAATCCATTTTTTCCATATGTATAAGTTAAATACATGTGATTATACATATGTTGTGAACTATTTTCTTAAATGTCATGATTGCAGTTTTATGTATTCTTAAAGAAATGTACATAATATTAAATGTCCATATGTTTTCATCTACATACCAAGTGTTTGTTAAAATGTATAAGATCTAGAAGTGAGTAGCAATTGTTCTAATTTTAATATTCAAAAATATTGATTAATCTACATAACCTATTAACTGTTTGACAAAATGTCTATGGGCCATTTTTGCAATTTACAAGCTTCTGTCAAATAATTTGATTAGCACAATACAGTGGTAGTAGATTACACATGTTGTTGTTAACATTTGCATATATATTCCATCTGAGATATTTTGTGCAATCCTCTCTTTTAGCTACATTGGAGCATTGGCCATCTCATAGTGCTAGCTCACTAAAGATGGATTTGACAAACCCTAGCATAACTGGGTCCATACATGGAAAAGCACATTGCAATCTATGGTTTGAGATGCCTCCTTGTGATAGAACCACCCCATCTCGATGCATTGATGACAAAAAGACCAAAAGGATGAAGTGAGCACCTTTAGTGAGATAGCAAATTTTAAATTTAATCTACTAAGTCCTGTTATTTTTGTTGAGCTGATCCACAGTTCTCTCTCAAAAGATAGGTGGAATACTGATTGTAGAAACAATGGTTTTCATTGATTTGCAGCTAATTAAGAATGGAAGACATGTGATCATGATGGGTGTTATACATGGTTACAAGTATTTCTTCTTGAATACTTTCATACTATATACCTATATTGCTGTAAAATTCCTTATCATCCCACTTTGTTTTTCATATTTCAAAGTTTCATAAATCTTTTAAAAATATTAACAAATTTTGAGTTTTTTGATTGTGGATAGGTACAGAGCAAGGAGAAAATGCAAAACCAGTGCCTTCTAGATGCATTTGCAGTTCATCCCATGTGCAACAATGGCATCACTAAAGACATGCATTCACAACGATGACTTTTTAGCTTTAGTTTTAGTTTTTTTCAGTTTTAAAAGCATAATAAATCAGCAATTTGCATATTGCAGAAAGATTCTATCTTGAAAACTCTCTATATAGAGTTCTTTGTAACATATTTTATATATAGTTTGAATATACAGTGAATTATTTTCCAGCATTGTTGTTTCAATCCTTTGAGCAGATTTGTTGATAAACGAGTTCTTTGTAACATATTTTATATACAGTTTGAATATATAGTGAATTATTTTCTAGCATTGTTATTTCAATCCTTTGAGCAGATTCGTTGAAGTTTATCAACAAAAAATGGCATAGTTGATGTTTATCATGTACTAGTTGTTTATCTATGACCAGTTGACAAAAAAATAATGATAAAAATGACCAAATATACTACCAATGAACAAAAATCAGTGACTAAATAAATGACTAAATATACTACCAATTGACGACAATTAATGATTACAATGACTAAATAAATTTGGTCACGAGATAAATGACCAGCAATAAACTACCAATGGTCACGTGACTAAATATACTACCAAATTACTAAATATACTACCAAATTGATGACTAAATATACTACCAAATTACCAAATATACTACCAAATTGATGACAAAATATACTACCAAATTTATGACTAAATATACTACCAAATTAATGACTAAATATACTACCAAATTTATGACTAAATATACTAGCAAATAAATGACTAAATATACTACCAAATTAATGACTGAAATTTGTTTGGTCATAAATTTGGTCACGAGATAAATGATCGACAATAAACTACCAATGGTCACATGACCAAACTACTGATCACATGACCAATTTTTGGTAGTTTATTTAGTCATTTATTTATGATTTTCTACTAGTGTGGGTTGTGCAAAAGTGTTTAGGAGAAAATGTTTTTCTCTGCATTTCTCTACAGATTTGTTTCTACCTTTATGGTTCTAGATTTATGCTTATAAGGCCTATATCTTTCTTCAGTTCAAGTGGTTCATGGTTTGGTGCTCCAAAAGTTCATTTCTTGAGTTGTAGTTGATGACAGGGTAATCTAAGTACTCCGATGTGAACTTTATTCAGGTGAAAGATGTTGTAAAGATTTTTGTTGGTTTTTAGGTGCTTGTGGATGTTTCTAGATCATGTTCTAGCTGGAGCATGGTTTGCATGTCATCTTTTGGTCTTGAGGAAGCATGCACTTAAAAGTTCATAGTGTTAACACAAGTTTGGCTGACTTTGTTGTTTACACTAATTGTGGTTGTGCTTCAATGATTGTGAAAGCATGATGAAGTGTGTATGTATGAATTTAGGTCCGTGCTAAGGTGTGATGTGGTCTGCATTCACTCCTTTCCTTCGCGGGAATGTTTTTGGTCTAGACCTAATTTGAATTTTCTGGGTTAAGTTGTGTTTCCAACCTTGGAGAACATTTTGATTTCAAGGTTGATGATGGTAGAAATATGTGCCAAGGATTTGTGACTGGATGTATGCATGATGAATATGATGTCTATGATGCTAATTTGATTAGTGCAGTAAGAGCTTTCATGTGTTAGGCTACTGGATGCAGTGAGCAAAAGGTGTCTACTATTTTTTAGTATTGATACGAAGGTGATGTTTGTGTTGTGGTGAATATTGGGCTTCATTGGAACTATACTCCATGCATAGGTTAGATGCAATTATATCAGTTCATCCCTGGTAGTGAGCCTTCTCTTCTATCTCTTTCTTCTGGACAGTGAGTCCTTTGGCAGTGAGCCTTTCTTTCTTTCTTCTAGGCAGCGAGCCCTCTGCCAGTGAGCCTTTTGTAATTTGGTGTTTCTACTACTTTATATTGTGAGCTAATCCTCACCATGATTTTTCCCTTCTTGGGTTTTCCATATAAAATTTGGTGTTGTCTTGTGTTTGGTGTTGTTATGATTCAGCTTCTATTATTTGCTTTTCATGCTTTATCATCATAACAAGTTTAAAGGTTAATGTGGATCTGAATGTTTGTGATGATTTAAAGTTTATGATATAACTAATTCACACCCCCATCTTAGTTTTCTTGTGTATCCAACAATGGGTATCAAATCCTAGTTCCTTGGAAGAAGCTTTACCGCTTGAGGAAGATCTTGGAGGCTGAACACATGGCATATAGAAAGTTTTCCACTCCTCCAAGAGAGATTCCTGTAGTTGGACCTTTAGAAGATGAGTGCATGATTGTCAATAATGAAGAACTCGAGGTTTCTCTTGAGGATCTAGAGAGGACTGAAGAAGAAATCAAAAATCTGAAGGAGAATGTTAAAGAAGCAGATGGATGTATCAGAAAATTAAGGGAGCAAGTCTAGAAGTTCAAAGAAAGAAATAAGGATGTCAGTGAAAAATTGAGGCTAGTAACTGAATCTATGAATGGTTTGAAAGTGTAAGTTGAAGAAAAGGTAAGGATTAAGGAATATATGAACTTAATGGTGAAAAGCAAATTTGAAGAATGTATAAGGCTTGAACAAGAAGTTGTGAATCTGAAATCAGATCTGGAGAAGACAGAATTATGAAGAAAAATTCAAGATAAGTTCTGCAAGGCTTGATGAGATGATTGCAAGTCAAAAAAGTCCCAATGATAAAGAGAGTTTATGATTTGAAAAAGGTAAGAGTTCAAAATCATATCAGACTTCAAATCAAAGGAACAATGGCAAGCAGATCTGAATCCAAAAGAATAAAGCTAGAAGACCTCTGGTCAGAGAACCAAATTCTCAAAGGTATCCATCATTCAATGTTTTTTGTCATTTATGCAATAAGTATGGACAAAAAGCAATAGAATGTAGAAGTAGAAGGAATCAAAATGTTCCATCCTTCTCTGGTCAATGCTTCACATGTGATAAGGTTGGTCATAGAGCTACTATATGCATAAGTAAAGTGAGTTAGAACTCTATTAGGTGTTTTGCATGTAATAAGATGGGACATAGAGCTAATGAGTGTAGAAGTCAAATGAGAAATGGCTATGGCAAGGATAGAATAGTTAAATCTTTCACCGGCTACTGTTATACATGTAATAAATGTGGGCATAAAGCTAACCAATGCAGATCTAGAATGAATGGAAGGAATACTAGTCAGAGAAATGTTGTGTGCTACAATTTCAATAAATCTGGACATACCTCTAAGTTCTACAGAAGCAGAAGCATGAAGAAGGAAAATCTGGTAGAGAAGAACAAACAAGTCCAAAAGGTTGATCCAACAGAGACTAAGAAGGAGATGAGTGAGATTTGGATTAAGAAGGAAGTAACAAAGGCTAAGGAGGTGCATGTACTAGCCTCTGATGCAGATGTTTCCTCTAGAAACTAAGATGAGAGCTTCAGCTCAGGGGGAGCTTTTGAGAAAATCTTTCCCCCTTGCCAAAGAAATGGTGATGATGCCTCATCACAAAGATATGAGTTGTGTAATTGATCCATTAGTGAAGTCTTCTTTCTTGAATGGTGAGTAGGAAGAGGAAGTGTACATAGAACAATCAAAAGGATTTTAGATGTAAGATAATCCAGGCATGATAGGTTGAAGAAGGCACTATATGGATTGAAGCAAGCCCCTAGAGCTTGGTATGCAAGGTTAGATAGGTATTTATTACAGCAAGGATTCAATAAAGGTACTGCAGATAGCAATCTATACATCAAAATAAGTGAAGATCAAATTCTGATTATGGAAGTGTATGTAGATGATATAATTTTTGGTGGAAATAAAGGTATGTGTAAGAGTTTTGCAGATGAAATACAAAAAGAATTTGAAATGTCAATGTGTGGGGAAATGAACTTCTTCCTTGGGTTACAAATCAATTACACAGATAAGGGTATTTTCATTTCTTAGTCAAAGTATGTAAAAGAGTTGTTAAAGAAATTTGGAATGGAAGATTCTAAACTAGTTTGTACTCCTATGGTTACTGATTGTAACTTGAGCAAGAATGATGAATCTCCTAAGGCTGATCAAAGAAAATATAGATCAATGATTGGAGGATTACTGTATCTGACTGCTACTAGACTAGATATTATGCATGCAATCTATCTTGTGGCTAGATTTCAAGAAGATCCTAGAGAGTCACATGTTATGGTAGTGAAGAGGATTCTAAGATATTTGAAGGGCACTCCAGATCATGGCTTGTGGTAGCCAAAAGATACTAACTTTACTCTAAGTGCTTATACAGATGCAGATTGGGCTGGTTGTGTAGATGACAGGAAAAGTAAAAGTGGTGGTGCATTCTTTCTTGGATGCAGTTTGGTGTCTTGGCTAAGTAAGAAACAAGATTCAATGTCTTTATCTACTACAGAAATAGAATAGATTGTTGTAGAATCACATTGCACATAGGTGTTATGGATGAGACAACCCTTGAAGGATATCAAAGTTGTGTATGATGAGCCAATTTCTATTTTTTGTGATAATACAAGTGCTATCAACATTTCAAAGAATCCAGTGATGCATTCAAGGACAAAACATATTTCAATTAGGCATCACTTTATGAGAGAGAAGGTTGTAGAGAATGAAATGAAGCTTGAGTATGTGCCTACAAACGAATAGGTTGCTAACATATTCACTAAGGCTCTTCCTAAGGATACATTTGAGTATCTCTGAGAAAAGTTAGGGGTTATTGCCCCTCCTTTGAACTAGATGCATAAGAAGATGCATCAATCCAGTGGACTTCAAGATTCATTTTTTTCTGGATTGATGTTAGAGGCTACCTCTCAGGGGGAGCAAGTAGTGGTCATTACGATTGTTGTAGACAGGGGGAGTAAGAGTTGATATAGTTTGGTGTGCACTCCTAAGGGGGAGTATTCAGAGCGGTGAAAAGAAAAGTTCATGTGACCTGATAAGAGTGAAAGAAGAGGTGTGTCACCCTTTTCCATTGATGTCAAAGGGGGAGAGAGAGCAATGTGAAAAAGAAAAGAATCAGAGATCAGGGAGAGAGAGTATGATGTGTAAAAGAAAGGGGGAGGAAAAGAAGTTGGTCTAGATCTGTGTCTTGATGGTTTTTCACATTATGTGTTTCCATCAATGACAAAGGGGGAGATTGTTGCAAGTATGTGCTATCAGTGTTTTCATTGATGTCAACAAGCTTGTGTTGTCATTGGTGTCAATTGTGTCAAGAGTATGAGTAGTTTATGTTGAGCAGAGATCAGTGACAAGGTTGAGCAGAGTTGAGGATGTTGCAATGATATGAGCTATTTGATTAAGTTGCCTTAGGTGATTTGGTTTCTTTGTGGAAGTGATGAAGATATTAGGAATATGCTTCTATTGGTCGGTTTCCAAGTGCTTTTGAGAAAATTTGATTAATATAGGAAATAGTGTATGGAAGATGTGTTCTAGCTTAACAAAGTAGTGTTCTAGTTTTGCTTCACATTTCTTCCTTATTGAAGATCTTCTTGTGCAGTTTGAATATGTTTTTTAGAGGTGTTTAGAGATGTTATGTTCAAGATTTTGTGCTCTAGTTTGTTCTGCAGAAAAAGTTGTGTTCACTAGCGTGTGGGCTGTGTTTCTGGGTTGTGCAGAGGTGTCTGGGAGAAATTGTTTTGCTCTACACTTCTTCGTATATTTGTTTATGGATTTGTGGTTCTAGATTTATGCTTATAAGGTCTATATCTTTCTTTAGTTCAAGTGGTTCATGGTTTGGTGCTCTGCAAGTTCATTTCTTGAGTTGTAGTTGATGACAAGGTAATCTAAGTGCTCTAGTGTGAACTTTCTTCAGGTGAAAGATGTTGCAAAGATTTTGTTGGTTTTTAGGTTCTTGTGGATGTTTCTAGATCATGTTCTAGCTTGGAGTGTGGTTCACATGTCATATTTTGGTCTTGAGGAAGCGTGCACTTAAAAGTTTAGTGTTAACACAAGTTTGGCCGACTTGGTTGTTTACACTAATTGCGGTTGTGCTTTGGTAATTGTAAAAGTGTGATGAAGCATATATGTATGGATTTAGGTCCGTGCTAAGGTGTGATGTGGTCTGCATTCATTCCTTTCCTCTGCGGGAATATTTTTTGTCCAGACCTAATTTGAATTTTCTAGGTTAAGATGTGTTGCTGACCTTGGAGAATGATTTCAAGGTTGATGATGGTATAAATATGTGTCAAGGATTCATGACTAGATGTATGCGTGATTAATATGATGTTTGTGATGCAAATTTTATTAGTGCAGTAAGAGATTTCATGTGTTAGGCTATTGGATGCAGTGAGCAGGTGTCTACTATTTTTCAGTGTTGCTGCGAAGGTGATTTTTGTGTTGTGAATATTAAGCTTCATTGGAACTGTACTCCATGCATCAGTTAGATGTAATTATATCAGTTCATCCCTGGTAGTGAGCCTTCTCTTCTATCTCTTTCTTTTGGGCAGTGAGCCTTTTGTAATTTGGTGTTACTACTACTTTATATTGTGAGCTAATCCTCACCATGGTTTTTCCCTTCTTGGGTTTTCCACGTAAAATCTGGTGTTGTCTTGTGTTTGGTGTTGTTATGATTCAGCTTCTGTTATTTGCTTTCCATGCTTAATCATCATAACAAGTTTAAAGGTTAATGTGGATCTGAATGTTTGTGAGGATTTGAAGTTTATGATACAACTAATTCACCCCCCCTCTCAGTTATCTTGTGCATTCAACAAGGAGGGTGGGCTTGGGTGGAGAAGAATAAAAGATAATCATAAATCTTTGACAACCAAGCTCTTATGAAGAATGATCAACTGTAGTGACAATTGGTGGGTTAAATTCCTCCATAAAAATTTCAACTATTACATAAACATAGGGGTGTTGAATCAACTATAATGGAAAGAAAACACAAATCTAGAAAAATATATAAAATGCAAAGGATATCATTTCTCCTAACCTTTCACAGATGCCAACTAATGATTCTAAGATTTTAATCTTGGAGGATAAAATAATGGGGTGATTCAAACCTTGTATTATTGATAAGTTGAGAATTCGTCTCAAGTTGCAAACAATAATCTTTTTCTTAACCAACTTATCAATTTTAATCATATTTCAAGACAAGTCTTACTAGGAACTCAAAATTCCTTTGGAGTTAAAAATGATTGGCACACTTTCATAATTTCTATGGAATGGTGGATTCCTCTAGACCCTGATGTAGAAGATAAATTGATTTGGGAAATACTAAAGGTTCTAGCTCCTAGGATTCTATTAGTAAGGGATATAGATTTCTTAGATATTCCCACCCTCTTAGCCTAGATGTAAACTAATATGGAACAAAGGTTCTATCCACAATAAATTTTTTTGGCTTCTACATCAAAATCAACAACTCACTTTGGATAACTTAAATAAAAGATATATTATTAGTCCTAAATATAGTGTTCCTTATGTTAACAAAATGAAGAAAATAGAGAACACCTCATTATGTACTGTATCTATGCTAAAGATGTTTAGAAAATCATCATTTTTAACCTATGCTAAGGATGCCTAGAAAATCATTCTTTTTAATCTATGATAAGGATGTCTGAAAAATCATTCTTTTTAACCTAGGCTAAGGATGCCTAGAAAATCATTCCTTTTAACATCTCTACCTTTTTGTAGGCTCCTTTTTGAGATGCTAATGACATATGCTTTCAAGTGATTTCAAATAGCTTTGCGTGGCCCTTTGAAATATATTTTCTTATTCCTAGATACCTTTTTTTGGGTCTTTGGAAAGCTATAAACATTTTGATCTTTCAAAACTAGTGTTGTCCTCCTTGGGCTAATACTATTCAAATATAGGATCTTTTGAAGGATTTGGATAACACCTTTAAAGGTGGATGTAGTAAGAAAAACATTCTCAGAATGATTCTCAACTTCTTCTTCCTTCTAGATTTCCCCTATTTTTGATGGGGGCTCTAAAGGGAACTTAGATGCAATTGGCAAAGGTGGCATTCTTCTAATAAATGGGAAAATCTTCCTTAGATATGTGGTGAGGATTGGTTCTACCACCAACAATATTGTTGAGGCTCACGGACTTAAGTTGAGCTTAAATTTGGCAAAAAATAATATAGTAGACTCTTTAACAGTTTATAGGGATTCCCAATTCATTATCAAAGTTGTGAACAAAGGATTTTACAAATAGTTGAAATATTTGACATCATCAAAGTTATCTTTCTTATGATCAAGCAATTCTCAAATATGGAGATTTAGTATATTCATAAAAATATAACAATGATGTGGACAACTTGGCAAATACTGGAGTGAATCAAAATTCTAGAGAAGTCTAAATTTGGTGCATCTTGATGCTCTTGCTACTTTTTCTTGATTGTTTTCCTCTTGTCCTCTATGTTTTTGTTGGTCTTCTTTGTTCTTTGTTTTGGTATGTTGCTCTAAGTTGGGAATCTTTTATTCTAAAATTCTCCTTCATGATTGCTAGTTTGTTGAATCTTATATTGAAAAACTTTTTGGCGAGCTCCTATTTTTAACTACTATGATTTTTGTATATAAATAAAATATTTACTTTAATTAAAAAATTATAGTAATATTATTAGCCTTTACTTTTATAATGTTATTAGCAAGTTTTACTCTTAATATTATTATTAGAATACTATTATTATTTATAATTATGTTTCATTATTTATTTTATAACACAACTATATTAATATTACTATTTAAACTTTTTACTATCATAATAATAAGAATACTTTTAGATTTTTAATATTTCTTTTATTTTAATAGTATAATTTTAATAATATTATTACAATTTACTATTGTGAGGGGGAAAATAGGTTAATCAAATCAATGAAAACAAAACCCAAACATCTATGAAATCTGAAGATAAAAAAGGGAGATTTTAAAGTAATAAACAAGAACAACACTTACAACCTCTTTCACCTTGCGTCTTCCATAGCTCACCTATCTGTTCTTGATCTTGATGGTGAAGCCCTCAGAAGCGTTTTTGCTCCCTTGCTTGTTGAAGATGACAAAGACATAATGGCTATGATATTCATGTGGTTGAAGATGAGCTCCAAACACACTAACAAATGGATATGAAGTGCTCAAGGAAATGGGGGTGCCAAAGGTGCACCGGTCTCTCTGCAGCATAAGTTTGCACAATGATTGATCTATGAAATGAGGAAGAATAGTGTTGTATTTATAGAGATGTGTAGAAGAAGATCAATGGTTTAGAAGAAAAGGAAAGATCAACGAAGGAGGGTTGTTGAGAAACATGCAACAAATGGAAGAAAGACATGTGTCATTCGAAAAGCAGCTTTGTAAAGTTAACTTCTCTCTTGATGAGGATGAGATTTGATTTTCTTAAATTAGAATTTATTTTTCTAATTTAAGAGAAAGTTTGCTTTAAAAATGCTTTAAAACTGCTTTTGCTTTTGTATGACAAGAGAAAAGTATTTTTAGAAGATAAGAATGATTTTTGAAGATAAGAATGCATAATTAAATAAAAAGATTTTATTTAATTATTTTGTAGATAATTGAGAGGAATAAATAAAATATAGAAATATATTTTATTTTTGTGAAGATATTTGAAGAATAAAATAAAATATAAAATTATATTTTATTTAGTGGAGAATTTAGATTTTATTTAAATAAAATTTGCATTTTATTTAAAAAAGATTTTAATTAAATAACTAAAATTATTTAATTATTTAGCAGAATGAAGGTGATGTATATGAATTTAATTAATTAAATAAATGTGTTTATTTAATTAAATGAGAGGAAATGAATCAGATAAATAAATGAATTTATTTATTTATTGATAGAAGAATGTGAATGATGAAATAAATATTTAAAATATTTATTTAAGTAGAGTCATGTCAAGTTTAGGTGTATACATTTTGCCCCTATTTGATGCAATGTGTTTTATCACGTTGTTTCAAAGAAAAAGAATTTTTGACGGTGATACATGCCCCAGTTTGCCCCTGGTACAAGTTTAACGACAGGATGCCCCCTCAGGAGATTGGATGGGGAGATGGTAGAAAGGCGTGAGACAGACAATCTCACGATGAAGAAGAGGAGAAATAGGAGAAGAAATGGTTGGATGCAGAAGAAAGATGGTGAATGATATGTGATGCAAGATAAAATGATGACATACACAAGCAAGCAAGCAAGAATGCACAAATGATACAAGAACAGGCAAGGTATTACCCCGGTCAAGCGGTAAACCAACGATATAGATCGGTGATGTCTGGTGTTAGGAATGAAACATGTCGTATAAGACTCCGGGTCTGGTTTCGACAATGCAACATCTTGTCTAAGACATTTGATATGATAACAATATATGACAATGTTGTCATGGCAGGGAATGATATATCCCTAGAGCAACACGAAGGATAGTTATGATTGATTGATATGGTTTACGACAAGATTAGGATCAAGACCACTGATTGCGATTGGATCATTTAACAAGATTGACTTGACTTGATTGGTATGGATTAAGGATAGACTTGCATTTGGATCGCTGCCTAGGTTGACAGCTAGAACTGTTGATGAGAGATATGAAGACAGATAGAAATTTGATCGATAGAAGAAATGACTTGATAGAAGAAATCACAAGCTTTTGCAAACATTGATATTCTGCATGGAATCTTTATTGCATGGGATATGGAGAAATGCAATTGGATATGGATACAGATATCAGATGCAATTGGATACGTTATGGATATGGATATGGATATGGAATGGATGTGGATTTGTCATCTTGATATAGCAAGTATTTTGAAGTGCTTATTTCATCATTGGGCTTTTAAAATGTTGTAAGAAAATACAAGCATCTAGGTATAATTAAACCGAGATGACCTGAGTATTACTTACATGGATTTTGATATAGCAAGTTAATACAAGCATCTAGTCAAACTTGAATCTAGATGACCTGAGTATTTCTTGTGTTTCAACAGACAAGGATTGCCCCTTTTCATGTTTAGACCTCAGAAGTCCTCGATGATCTTTTTCTGATCATGTCGTTAGACAAAAAGTTGTCACATTACTAAAGTTTGATCCACAAACAGCAGACAAAGAAAAAGATTATGCCCCCATCATAGCATCTCTAGCTTTTGGCATCCTTGAGTAGCATAGGAAGACATAATGATAAAAATCCCAAACTTTGTAAGTTAACCTGTTCACAAAACATTCTTGCATTAGATGTGTCTTTTTGCCATAATTGATATAGAATTAGCTTGGAGTGTTTCGGTATGGTACTCTGCTTTGGAATAGGTTGATGTTCTGCATCAAGACTTTTGTTTGGAAGCAGGCTTTGTTGTGCGTGCCTTGCCTAGTGAAAGGTGTGGACGTGGATGGATTGGAGGATAGGTGATAAGGTAGGGAATGGATGGGTAGCGGAGCCTCGGGGGTGCATTAATAATGGCCTTGCCTACGTGACGACACAGAGGCAACGTAGTTTGGGAAGAACCTTGTGATACTGAGATATGGACTAGATGAGACACAATATGGAACAGATATGGATCAGATATGGAACAGCCATGGATCAGATATGGAGCGGACGATACTGATGACAAGGAAACACCACGGATAGGTAGATGCACAGGTGATAATGAATGAAATGGGTACGTATGGGGATGGGCAAGAGTGGATAGGAGGAATCAAGGATGTGATCTCCAAGGACTATGTCACATAGGAATAACTCGAACCTTACGACGAAGGATGATGAGAGGATAATGAAGGATTTGCATGGTTTTGGAGGGATAAGGTATGTGAAGAGACATCTAAAACATTTGTCAACATTGTGCCCCCAATATTTGTCAAGATCAAGAAAAATAGAGGAATGGAAGATTAGGATGGATGGACTGGACAGTATAGGTGTGTAATGGATAGAGGAATAGGATAGGAAATGCTGTGAAAGGAAACTGGTAGGAGAAAAGTGATATGTTGATGAGACAAGGTGCCCCCAAGTGTAGGTGACGTAGGAGATCAACTTACACATGACGCCTGTTTGCCAAGTTTTCATCATGGTACTTATCCAAGGCATCTGTTTGCCAGATTTTCACCGGTGGATGAAGGGATTTTTCTTTACTTTTTTCATTTTTTCTTTTCTTTTTCTTTTTTTTTGAATATTTGGAGAAGGTGGAATATGGAAGAGAGGGACTCCGGTATCTAGTTCCTTGAAAGGTGATAGTCCTGCTAGAAAGATGTCATCACATGGACCATGTCAAGTGTGCTCATAGATGTTGGTAGGGGATTGCATGAAAGTGAGATGCAGTAGGTAGATAGTGGATTATGGAAGGTGCGATAGTGGATGATGATGCAGAATACAGAAGGACTTATGCAAGGATGGAAGGAAAGTTTATGCAAAAGCATGGACCATAGGATGAGGAAGATATGTAGGATAGTAGTGGAAGGGAGGGGAGATGGAGTTATATGGAAGTGTTGTGGAATGGAAGGGAACCATGACCAATGGTTGCACATACTGTGATAAACATTGAAGCTTATGATAGGCAGGTGGTGTGGGAAGCAATGAAGAATTTTGCTTGGTAGATGAATAATATGGGCCTTTAGGGACTCACATAGACTTAGTATTTTTCTGATTTTTGCTTGTCTTGTGGGATGAAAAGATTGGATATTTGTGGATAACAGAGGAGAAAGTGGATGGTTGGATTCACGAGAGGTGGATGCCTCATTTGACTTGAGGGCTTTTTTCTTATGTACCCAAACCATTTGGCTTTTAGACTTCTCTTGGGAAGGTATGGGATTGGGTGTATGCAGCTTTTGTGCAGCTTCAGAGGTAATTAGTTGTTGTTTGGGGACCCACACCTTTTTCAGTTTGGTATTGAGGTATATGGGTGTATGCAGCTTTTGAGATGGGTTTTTCTTTGATTCTTGGCTTTTTATCCTAGGTCATGAGGACTCTTAGCAATTTTGACTTTATAGGTAGAGGCATCCACATATTTGTCATTGAATCCCTGTGGGATGGTGGAAGTGAGGTTGGTGAAAGCTCTTTGTTTAGACAATATATGCATTTGTTGGCCATGATTGGGATATTTAGAGGATTTATAGATGGATGGATAAGGTGTTGGAAGAAGTGGAGGTAGGATGCACGGAAGGCTATTAGGAGTTGGAAGTAGCGGAGGTAGATTGGATGGTGGAAGGTGTATGGTCACATGCTTTTGACAAATGTAGGATGATGGAGGTGGAATGGCGACATATGTTTTAGGGATATGATAGGGTTTGTGATGGAAAGTAGTAGACTTAGGAGGAGTGGAGGAAGTACCAACATCTTGAGATTGCTCACCTTGGGGTATGTATCCAAGGCCGTATGAAGGTGGAGGAACATTCACATGGATAGGTTCCAAAATACCTTGTTCATGAAGGCCTAAGCCTTTACCTTGATAGTTCATATTCTAGAGTATGCGGTGGACCATGGGATTATGTATAGGTGCACTAGCAGCGAGTTCCTTATTGGATGAGGAATGCGAGATAGTGGATGATGGTTGTTGGTGTTCTAAGGAAGAACATTCATGCATGAAGGTAGTAAGCCCAAGGATATAAGACAATGGATTTGTAGCTTGGTCAATAATGGATGGTGAAGGATCACTAGAATCTTGATCATCATTATGCTCTTTAGGATCTAAGTTATTGGGTTGATCATTCATGTGCATTTGGGAGGCAAGTGTCTCATCAGAGGAAGCAGAAGTTGTTGGATCATGGATGGGATTAGATGTAAGAGGGATAGAAGTAATGGAGATTTCTTGCTCATGAAGGGGTATGGGATCAATTTGTTCATGGGCATCTTCTTCATAAAAGGTAGTAGCTGGATCATAGAGAAGGTATAGATTATGAATGGGTTGGAATTGGATCTCTTTCCCATGTATAGGATCAAGTTGCTCATGGATAGCTTCTTCATAGGTATTATCTTGATCATGGAAGAGATACAGGTTATGAATGGTTTGAAATTGGATGGGGGTGTTTTGATCTTGATTTAGACAAAGGGTGGATGCTTCCACATGCTCTAAGGTATGCTCTTGACATAGCTCTTGGTCTTCTTGAATGGAAGTGGATAGCTCTTCACAATGGAGGGGGAGAATAGGTTAATCAAATCAATGAAAACAAAACCCAAATATCTATGAAATCTGAAGATAAAAAAGGGAGATTTTAAAGTAATAAACAAGAACAACACTTACAACCTCTTTCACCTTCTGTCTTCCATAGCTCACCTATCTGTTCTTGATCTTGATGGTGAAGCCCTCAGAAGCGTTTTTGCTCCTTTGCTTGTTGAAGATGACAAAGACAGAATGGCTATGATATTCGTGTGGTTGAAGATGAGCTCCAAACACACTAACAAATGGATATGAAGTGCTCAAGGAAATGGGGGTGCCAAAGGCGCGCCGGTATCTCTGCAGCATAAGTTTGCACAATGATTGATCTATGAAATGAGGAAGAATAGTGTTGTATTTATAGAGATGTGTAGAAGAAGATCAATGGTTTAGAAGAAAAGGAAAGATCAACGGAGGAGGGTTGTTGAGGAACATGCAACAAATGGAAGAAAGACATGTGTCATTCGAAAAGTAGCTTTGTGAAGTTAACTTCTCTCTTGATGAGGATGAGATTTGATTTTCTTAAATTAGAATTTATTTTTCTAATTTAAGAGAAAGTTTGCTTTAAAGATGTTTTAAAACTGCTTTTGCTTTTGTATGACAAGAGGAAAGTATTTTTAGAAGATAAGAATGATTTTTGAAGATAAGAATGCATAATTAAATAAAAAGATTTTATTTAATTATTTTGTAGATAATTGAGAGGAATAAATAAAATATAGAAATATATTTTATTTTTGTGAAGATATTTGAAGAATAAAATAAAATATAAAATTATATTTTATTTAGTGGAGAATTTAGATTTTATTTAAATAAAATTTACATTTTATTTAAAAAAGATTTTAATTAAATAATTAAAATTATTTAGCATAATGAAGGTGATGTATATGAATTTAATTAATTAAATAAATGTGTTTATTTAATTAAATGAGAGGAAATGAATCAGATAAATAAATGAATTTATTTATTTATTGATAGAAGAATGTGAATGATGAAATAAATATTTAAAATATTTATTTAAGTAGAGTCATGTCAATTTTAGGTGTGTGCAACTATAATTATTACAACATTTCTATAATAATACAATTATAATATTTATATTGTTATACTACAATTAAATTATTTTACCATTCCTTTTAGATTATCTTCATTAGTCTTGCTTCTTTGGTTTCCCTATTTTCATCATTATATCTCTTTTTTTTTTTTTTGTAAATATAAAGTTTGTCTTAATCCGAAGAGAGAATGAACATGCAGGTGCCTATAAACTGTTTACCTGCCACAGCCAGATGACAAAAAAAACTCCTAAACCTTTCCTTGAAACTATAGGGTTTACAATGCTTTACAAAAACAGCCACTAGGCTTACTGATTTGATATTGATGACCATGCTTTACAAAATTAGCCACTAGGCTTACTGGTCTGATATTAACTATATTATTAACAAACCTATTGGGTCAGAGCCCACTGGACTGAGGATTTATCTAACCAAGATATCAAAGGAGGCCAAGCTCAATAGCCACGGCATGAACTTTGTCAACCCACACCTCTTCCCCGGAATCCACATTCTCTTGTAGCATGTTCTGGAGGAAGCCATAGACCTGGATGACACGATCCTGGTGCTCAACCAGTGCCAAACCTTTCAGGTCAAGGATGAATGGCAGAACCTTCGTCACCTCCAGAGGGTCCTTGTTTGAGGCAATGTCTTTTGGGCGGGGTATACCCACCCCTGGAATGACCGCCTCCAAAATGGAATCAAGGCCTCGAAGGAATTCCGGCTTGAACACTTTCACCATGACAAATTTTGCTGCCACTGTAGACACCCCGGCATCTAGGATTGAGGCAAGGAAATGGGAGGAAATGTGGGAATCGACCCTGTAGAACTCATCTGCTGCCAAAAAATCTGTCCCCAAGATTATTTTGACCATCGGGAGGAGAAGGCCCTCATGCCTTCACAGGATGCGTTTTAACCTTAAGTCTGTAACCGCTCCTTTGAATGCCATCTGCCTAACTGAACTCTCCAACTATAGAGGTGTCAAAGCCCCTAGATTTATCAACCCATGCACCGAGATCTTCGCAATGAAGCCTGAGCCCTTCTCCATACCGACTGCTACTGCCACCGTCAAGACTAGCAGAGGATCGCTCGAAACTGAGAGAAAGGAATGAACTCCAAATATGTCTTTTTGTCTGTGCCTAAGAGGGATCACATTCATTTAACCAAAACTTGTAATCAATGCAAAGAAAGATTGGCCAGAGTGAGGCGTGCGATGGTTCAAGTCGAAGGCCCGCGAAATTACTGAGGGAGGAGATACATCTCCGATTCATAAAAGCCGCAATGAATATTGATTGCAAAGAAGAGGCCATAATAACTTCGTATGGCATCGAGCCATCCAAATGTTCTTGGATTGGGTGCCCACCCTGCCACCCTACATTATATCTCTTTTATTAATTGTTTTTATCTTATTTTTTATTAATTTGTGGTTACTATTAGTTTTAGTATATTAGTTTTATCATTATAATAACATTAGCTTTAAAATAATTATAATTCCATTTTATTTTTTTTCCTTCAATTAAATAGAGTTGTATTTTAAGGAATTGTGTGTTTATCTCTCTTCCCCCATTTTATTGTATTGTGCATGTTTACATATATGTTTTAACCTTCTTTAGGTTTTCTTATTTTCTTATTATTTCTTTTGATTTCTTTAATTTTGTGCTCCCTCATTTTCTAACCCTCCATCTATTTAGTGAGTATAGTCTACAATCTATGACATTTTCTCCCATCTTGATGATGATCACATAGTGTGATCTGAAATGTTGATGTAAACAATCACTACACAATTACATTCATAAGCACTCTAAATCACTTGCATGGACTATGGAAATATTATGTCTCATGTTAACGTTGTATTTTGCATATAATCAAGATGCTAGATAGTAGTTGTTGAAGGTTACAATAGTGAGTTGACATAAGAATATGTTATTAGTAATCATACGAGGCATAACCTTAGTGTTTTATAGATCATACACACTATTATTGCCCTTTTTGAAATTATTCTTTGATTGGAACTTCTTAGGCAAGACAATGATATACGCGAAGTGCTAGAGGAACCATACGTTAGTAAATTAACATCAATGAGCTTAAGTTGATAGTTTTGTACACTAGCACATAAATTAAAAAAGGAGTCATAATGATTAAACACAACCTTGTACTTGATACTAGGAAGTAATTATCAATAAAAAACCCTATAGCCTATTATTTGGTGGTTGATAATTCAAGATTTGAAATCTTAAGACATAGTTACTAACTCTTTTGTCAGTACCTTGCTTGCATTGGGCTAGTTTGGTAAAGGTGTCTTTAAAACCAATATTAACTTGGAAATTTTGAACAAAAGCATTAGCAAGTTTTACGAAAGAGTCTATCAAACCATGTGTCAATGTAAAGAACCACTCAAGTGCATGGATATTATTTTAAAGTTCTTGGAAAGAGTTTTGCTAGCAACATGTATCATCATTAGAAAATACAAGAATGTAGCATAGAAAGCATAGATGCAAGTCATAGGGTCTCCTTTGCCATTATAAAATTCAAAATGAGGAACCAAAAATCCTAGGGGGGAATGAATAAGCAAGCATATCATAAGCCAAGGGATTGTGTAAAATCTCTTAAGATAGGCCCTTCTCAGAGCTAGTGTTGAGGTGAGTTTTGACTTCACTCAACTCCTTAATGATGCTATTAAGGGATGATTAGGATGGATTAGATGAGCGCAGTGGAATGTGTGTAAATGGAATGATATGACACAGTCATGACCATGGAAGGCATAATGGGGTGTGTGTGGAGGGTGGGATGAGATTGACGTATGGAAAAGATATGTGTATAGAAAATATGAGTAATCATGAAAGGATGACTATAGGAGACAAGGGGAGTAGTAGGAGGTGAGATAGGATGGAGAGTTGGTTTCAAAGTGAGAGTGGATAGAATGGTAGGATAATTAGGAAGTGTGAGAGATTGGAAATAGTAAGGAAGTAGGGTGAATGATCCATGGAGTAGTGAGAGAAGAGATCATGGGACTCAAGCATCATTGCAAGTGTTAGCATCAACAACAATTTGGCTAATGCTTATGAGCATATCCATTCCATATGGCTTAGTGATAAGAAGATGCTTAAGATCATCAAGTAGGAATGACAACTCCATATCATCATTTAAAGTTGTAGTTTCATTCTCTAAAAATTGTAACTTGGCAACCATTTTGTCACTCTTTTTGAATTTCTATTAATTCATAATGAGAATCATGGTCATAGGTGTCATCTTCTTGAGATGGACTAAAATAATGATGTTTTCAATGATGGGCACATTGGGGGAAGCCATTTCAAGAGAAGGGTTTAGTCTTGCAATTCACTTACGAGGGCCTAGGGATCTTAGAAGCTTTTTTATTATGCAAGAGGTTACAATGACTTTAGGATCAAAAGATTTTGCAATAAAAGAAAAATATCAGATATTAAATTTGAAAGTAGATGAAGGATAACCTAGGCCAAGGCACTAGGTGGTGTAAGAATATCAGGTTCACCAAAAATAACATGTAGGTGAAAATATAGTGTTTCTTTCTACTCTCCTACATTGATCTAGATCTAATTAAATGATCAAAACTAATCAATGAAAAATTAAATCTATAAATGATTTTTATAAATGAAGTAAATGGAGAAAGATTAGGCAAGCTTATTTGATTTGGCTTAATAGAGGCTTGACCTTTTTGTTGACTGGTTGAAGCTTTGTGATAGAAGATCTAAAATTGGAATCTAGATGTAGATCTATGATTAAAATGTAATGACAATTATATGCAATTATTTATGTTGTAGTGGACTAGGCCACATTGTGTAGCCTAGTCTTGGAGTGTATTGTGTAGCCTAGTCTTGGAGTGTTGCAAGTATGTGCTAACTAGTGTTGTCATTGATGTCAACATGTTTGTGTTGTCTTTGGTGTTAGTTGCATCTTCTATTGTTGTTGTTGTTGGGTGATTGAGTTATTGTGCTAAAGTGATTTGAATAACTTGAAGAAGTGTTGATGATGTTAGTATATTTCTCTTGTTGCCGAGTTTCCAAGTGCTTTTGAGAAAATTTGATAAATACTGAAGACAATGTTGTGAAGAAGTATTCTAGCTTACAGGACACTGTCTAAGTTTTTGTTCTGCATTTCTCCTATGTTGAAGACCAGAGTGTGAGGTCTGGATATGTTTTAGAGAAGAGGTTGAAGATGTTAAATCTAGAATTTGGTGGTCCAGAATGGTGTGGCCTAAAAGTTATGTTCACCAGTTTGAAGACTATGCCTGGCAGCGTTTGTAGTGTGACAAGGAGAAAGTATTTTGCTTTGCATTACTCTGTAGTTTGGTTTTTGGTCTTGCAGTTTTGGATGAGTGTTCCTAAGATCCATATCTATGTTCCATCCAAAGGAATTGTGATTTGGTGCTCCAGAATGTAGTTTTCATAAGTAGCAGAGCTTGGCAGTGTTGGTTGTGAGCAGTCTTTGATCTGTCTTCAAGTGAGATTGTTGTAGCTAGTTTGTTGGTTCCCAAGTGATTTCATGTTGTTCGTGGATGTCTCTAGATTGTGTTGAAGGCTTGTGCTTGGTCTGCAAGTTATGGTTGTCTTCTTGGAATCATGTGCCTAAAGATCCTAGTGTTAACACCAGTTTTAGCCGACTTGGTTGTTTACACTCTTTGCGGATGTGCTTTGTGGATTGTGAAAGTGTGTTGAAGCATGTGAAGATGTATTTAGGTCTGAGCTAAGCTATGAAGTATTCTACCTTCATTCCTTTGCTTCACAAGAATGTTTAGGTCTAGACCTAATTTGAATTATGTATGTTTGCCGACCTTGAAGATTGTTTCAAAAGTTGTAGAGTGTGTTGCTAACTTTGGTGAATGTTTCAAGGTTGATGATTGATATAAATAAGTGTAAATGATTCGTATGTAAGTGCGAAAATGTGAAGATGAGGATGTTTGTGTTGTGAGGTTGCGAAGGTGATATGTATTGTGCTTCATTGGAATTGAACTCAAGCATGTGGTAGATGCTATTATATCAGTTCAGGGCAGTGAGCCCTTTTTGTAGTAAGCATTTCTTTGGACAGTGAGTCCTTGGGCAGTGAGTCCCTTGGCAGTGAGCCTCTTTGTAGTTCGGTATTGATACTACTATATATTGTGAGTTAATCCTCACCGTGGTTTTTCCCTTTTAGGGTTTTCCACGTAAACATTTGGTGTTCTCTTGTGCATGGTGTTAATGTAATTAAGTTTCTGTTATCTATTTTTCATGTTTAATCTTCATAACAGAATTAGGGTTTAAGTGAATTGATGTGGATGTGATTATGTTTGTGAAGGTCCTCTTAGTTGTCTTGTGCATTCAACATGGAGTAGGTCGCACTATGCAATTTGGTCCAAATGGTGCTCCTTGGTCCTTTATTGATTCCAAACTTCTAACTTCACCAACCTTTGTCTTTTTCTCTTTCTTATGAGTTTTGTTTATGCTTATAAACATGGTAGGACTTGCTTCAAAACTAAGAAAAAGGTCCTTGGCTTATTTTGGTGGTAGTCAAGCCCACGATAAAGAATAAAGTGTCACATGCATGCCGAACAAACTATTCAATTTTAGAATCTAGCATACTAGTGGACTACTTTAGTGCCTAAATACATAAATGCAAATTTAAATGCTCTTAAAGTAAATTTGTTTATCTTCTCTTTGACAATTTTAATCGATTTCTAGGAGACATCCTTCAATACATGAGTGGGTTCATCAATTTGAAATAGTTGGTGCATGGATTAATAGGGTTACAACTAATTTTACAAAAAGGGTCAACTTTAGGGTGTAGAATCAAAGTTGCATTTGGAGATCTAGGCTACACCACA
This sequence comes from Cunninghamia lanceolata, assembly GCA_027924645.1. Lineage (NCBI taxonomy): Eukaryota > Viridiplantae > Streptophyta > Pinopsida > Cupressales > Cupressaceae > Cunninghamia > Cunninghamia lanceolata. Next base: position 11,932,390 of record BSBN01000108.1, read on the forward strand.
CAAATTAGTCCTCTATGGCAACATGGTGTGGAATGTGCAATGGTGTAGGATGAGGCGATCTATAGTGGCAAATGATTGATGGATGCTAGGTAGGAGTTAATTTATACAGCAAATAGGTCAAATGAAGTGCTACAATTATGCATTTATGACATATGTGCAAAGTGGCGTAAAAGGAAGGTGTGAAAGTGTAACGTATGCACTTTTATCCCTTACACTAATCATACAAATGAAAGTTATCTCCCAAATATCCAATATTATTTTGAATTGATTTTCCATTAATGTTATTTCCATAATACTTTTCTTTGTGATTACTTAACAACCATATAACTTTGGTCTATTAACGAGGTATCCCACATAAATTGAAGCTCAGGTAAACACATGAAATCGTGGCTTGCTTTTGGTTAGGTGGGATAGAAAATCATGATTTTTAGGGTTTCCTTTGAATCTTAATTGGTCAAATATACCTCGTTAGCATGAATTTTAGTTTACCTCATCTAGTTGTAATCACTTTTGTATGTTCTTGTGTTACATACTATGGCCAAGCACACATGAGTGGGAAATATATGAAAAATAAATAACTAGTAAAAAGAAAATATTCTTATCAACATTGTCATTGTGCCATTGACATCTTGCCCACACTTTTTCTTTCCTTGAACCAATATTTGCAATACCCTCTCCTACACGATTTAATGCAATAGACATTTTACCCACACTTTTATTTTCCTTGCACACCTATTTGCCCCTGTCCTCTCCTACATAATTGAGTGCAATAGACATTTTGTCCACACTTTTACTTTCTTTACATCAATATTTACACCTACCCTTTTAGTACATGACCAATATATGTTATTTTCTTACGCTTTTTATTGTCTTATCCTCCAAACATTACTATCTTTTCCTATCAATGTACCCTTACATGGTTAGCAAATGCTAGTTAAGGTAGTGAAGTAATGATGGTCCTTGTCATTTCAAAAGGGATTAGATAAGGCATTAACTTTAGTATCCAATGTAAAGTTCTAAATAAAAATGAAAATGAAAAAACTATGTTAAGTAATAAATAATAGGGAGATCATGGTAGACCTTTTGTTTTAATATTTCAAAAATAATAACCACAAATCGAAATTAAAAAAAAAACCACAAAAATCAAATAAACCTTATAATAATTAAAGTCTCGAGAAATACCAATCTATTACGTATAAAAATGTAGAGTAATTTTCAGGCGCGTAGCGGGAAGAATATATTCTAAGTCCCGGGACGCGAGTTCGAATCCCGGCAACACAAATTTAGGTTCCTGATACACACGAGCTTTGGGCTTATTTTTTCCACGTGATTCAACTCCATCGATTGTGGGTTCGAGTCTGGTTAAGTACGCTATCCTTCATACAGCGCATCTGTGGAGCCCGATAACTGGAATTCTCGTTTAAAGAACTACATATCCGTAGTAAATCACATAGAAAATTACCAAATTAAATTACCCACGTAAATTTCAGAGCACGGGAAGAGAAAAGAAAATTGAAAATAAAAATTCAAGGCCCTGGAATTGCTGTGCCCATTTCCAAGGTGTTGTAAGTTCGAGAAACGAGTGTGTTCTGAGTGTGTGTATGGCTACGGCTTTTCGCATACCCACAGCTTTCGATTGCATTAGGGTACCCAAATTGCACGTCCTTCTAAATCATTTTTTGCCCCTGGTATTAAAGATACGAGCTGCAGAGGCAAAATTGTGAGCTGGGACTATTTATGGACCGAATGCCAGTGTCTGCAATGGCGTTGGGTGGTTAGTACTTTTTATTCCTGTTTATTCAATTTGTTTTTGTGCAATTTCGGATCAGAAAACATGCAAGAAGGTGTATTTGGGATCTTGAAACCTGCAAGAAAACAGAGTAGCGTATAGGGTTCGTAGAAGTTTGTAATCTTGAAACCTGCAAGAAAGTTGTGTAGCGTAGAGACTTTCTAGGAAATTTCCAATCGTGAAACCTGTAGGCAAGTAGGGTAGAGGGAAAGATTTCGAGGAAATTTGTAATATTGAAACACTGGAGCAGAGTGCAGGGTTTCTAGGGTATTGATAGCTATTAGAGTTTTCTTTGGATTAAAAATTTGAAGCTATGAATTCTCATGGCAAGCCTTCGGGCTCGGCATCGGGGCCCCCTGTTTTAGACGTGGCCCCCTTGCGGGCCCTTCCTCCCATGTTTCCTCCGCCTGCTCCACCCGGATGCCCTCCTTTCATTTACATTTCACCCTTTTCGCCTCTTGCCTCTCAATTTGCAGCAGCAGGCGGGGTTTCCCCTATGAATCCTCCTGCCATTGATCCTGTGGAGGCACAGAGAAAACTGGAGCAGGAAATTGCAAGCAAGGAGAAACGGGCTCAGCGGTCTGCGGTTAGAAACCTTCTGAGAACCTGTGGGAAAAGCAACAGTAATATTGACAATTCTGTAGGGAATGGTCCTGTAGGCAATGATCCTGTAGGCAATGCAGAGCAACCTTCTGAGAATAATGTCAGTTCTCCTGATGCCCAGAAAAAGACAACTCCAAGGGTCAATCAGGGTGTACCAAAGAGTGAGGTTTTTGATCAGGAGGATGCCTTTACAAAGGCTGCACCAATAGCTAAACAGGGCGTACCTAAGAGTGAGTTTAGTGCTCAGGAGGATGGCTTTACACCAGCTCAAAACCCCAAAATCACTAAAACTCCCAAAACCCCCAAAATTCCAGCTTCAGCCAAGGGCAAGAATTTGGGTGAAGAGGAAACTCCAGTTGGCACAGAGCCATCAAATAGTAAGAAGCGAAGGAAACGTTCAGAATCCAGGGCTAAGGGCACAACTGTATTCCGGGCGCCAGAGGGAGGAGATGGACAAACGTCAGCTGCATCGGACAGGAAGATGGTGAGGAGGGCTCTTATCATTTATGACTCACTGCGGCGGAAACTAGTTCAGGATGATGAGGCCTGTAAGGAAGTACCTGTGAGTGGTAGCTGCAAGAGGCCTGACCTTAAAGCAGGGACCATCATGATGGATAGAGGTCTCTGTGTGAATAGAGATAGGAGGATCATAGGATCTGTGCCTGGTGTCAATGTGGGTGATCTTTTCTACTTCAGAATGGAATTGTGTGTCATCGGCTTGCATGGGCCTGTTATGGCAGGAATTGATTACATCAATGCAAAATTCAATGAGTGGAGTGAGCCTGTGGCCACCAGCATCATTTCCTCAGGTGGGTATGAAGATGATGAAGATGATGGTGAGACATTAATCTATACAGGGCAAGGGGGTAACAATTACATGACAGACAAGAAGCAAACTAATGATCAGAAACTTGAGAGGGGTAATCTTGCATTGGAACGGAGTATGCATCATGGTATTAAAATTCGGGTGATTCGGGGCATGAAGGATGGTGGGAGTCCATCTGGTAAGACATATTTTTATGATGGTCTGTACATGGTTCAAGAGTCGTGGTTAGATAAAGGAAGATCAGGATTCAGTGTATTCAAGTATAAGTTGCAGCGTCTCCAGGGCCAACCTGAGTTGGGCTCTGCACTTTTGAAGGCAACACGGCAATGGAAATCACAACCATCTGCAAGGCAAGGTCTTCTTCTATCAGATATGTCATTAAAGAATGAAAATGTTCCTGTTTGTCTTGTTAATAATGTTGACAATGACAAAGGGCCAGCATTTTTTGAATATATTAGAAAAGTTAGGTATTCACACTCTGTTGGCAAATTAGAGCCTTCTCAGGGTTGTGATTGTAAGGGTGGTTGTATTCCTGGTGAGAAATGCTCTTGTATTTCACTTAATGGAGGTGAAATGCCATACAATTCAAATGGGTATCTTGTAAAATGGAAACATATGGTCTATGAATGTGGTGATCAATGTAGGTGTCCTGCAAACTGTCGCAATAGAGTGTCACAGAAGGGTTTGAAAAACCATTTGGAGGTGTTCAAAACAAATGACAGAGGCTGGGGTGTCCGTTCTTGGGACCCAATACCTGCTGGCAGCTTTGTTTGTGAATACACTGGTGAAGTATTTTCAGACAGTGATACAGAAGAAGAAGATGAAGACAATGATTATCTACTCCATGCAAACCACATGCAGAAAAATCAGATTGATTGCACAGGCACTTCTGATATTCTTTATGGAGGGACTCCCAATACACTTGTACGATTTCACATTGCTATAGATGCTAGCAGAATGGGAAATGTTTCTCGCTTCATGAATCATAGTTGCTCTCCTAATCTATTTCATCAGGCCGTTCTTCACGATTATCATGATACCCAGTTCCCACATATTATGCTTTTTGCTATGGAAAATATTCCCCCTCTGAGAGAGCTTACATTTGATTATAGTGCATCCCATAACAGAAAATCTGGAAAAAGCAAGGCATGCTTGTGTGGAGCATCTGATTGTAGGGAAAAGTTTTTTTAGGGTTCTTGTAGAGGGTATGTTTTGAAGAAGCAAATAACTCTTTATATACTTTTTTTGAGAATCGAGATTCTTCACGCCATAATGTAATAGAAAATGGTGAGAACCAAACATAGTATCATAAGGCATTATCCATTGAATGAAGGCCGGTGTATAAGTTTCTTAAATTGGTAGTTATTCTTGCCATTGTTTATGAGTATGGTCATATCTCAATCTTAAATTAACCAAGTATTGAGTAAATTGAGTCTGTGGAATACACGGAGAATTCCTTAATATCTTAGAATTTGTGTATGCATGTTGTAGTTTTATTCAATTACATTGCTCAAAACTACAACATGCATACACAAAATTCTAAGATATTCAATTACATTGCTCAAAACTTCAGAAATAAGCTATACACCACTCTGATTTAAGGAAGTTGCTTATAACACCTTACCACTCTGTAATAGTGGGGTTCTCTCAAGTCTCAAATACTACTGCAGTTATACTAGGTAATAGAAAAGTAGGGTACACAGCCATATGAGGAGGCATCTGTCCATCATTTCTTTTTGTTATGGAAATCTAATTTCTTCTGAAGATGCAATTCTTCATATTCCTCAGTTTCAAGTGCATTTTCTACCAATAAAAGTTCCTATATAATGACATGTTCATCTGTGGTGTTTTTACTCAGAAGATCTCTGTCTACTTATCTGATGTTGTAAGACACGTTAAAAAGGATTGATATTTGTACCTAGAAACTTGTGGTGTTTTCTACCTCTTTAGTATCCTTGAACTGTACCTGCCTTTTTGTGTTCTGTACCATACATGACAATATGAATAAATAGAATAATTGATTTCCTTTTTACATTCATGCAAATTTTTGTTAGGTTCAAAACACAACAAATTTAATAGGTGCTTTATGTTTTATTGAAGTAACTTGAAAATAAAATACATTTCTGTCGTATATTTGCTTGGTGGAAATGTTCTTAAAATTGCCTCCTTTTATGTTTAATGTCTGCATCCTATAGGAGGTAGGAATTGCCGTTTTGTTTTCATTTATTTAGAGTTGACAGGTCCTGTATTTTGGAAATATGTTGAGGACGTTATATTGTCCATGGTGGTGGACATAGAGGATCTTTAAAACACACTTTCTTGCAAATCTTATGCTTTTTAATGTTTTTGTTCTCATTACATTGTTTTTTAAATGAAGATATTTTCTAGTTTCTTTTGTTTTATTGATGTGCCAACTTCGGTATCAAAGGTCTCTTGGTGATTCCTTCTAATTCGTATACTATAATATTTACTCTTCACTCTTCTTTTGTAAGGTAGCCTGTAAGTTAATTAATATAATAATAGAAAGAATTGTCCAATTTTTAAGGGCAGCTGTATCACACATTGGGTAGACAAAAGAGCTGGTAGCGAGGAGCATTTGGCATTTACGATGAGGAAATAATCACTCATCATTCTAACGTTCAATGAAATTGATAGGAAATAAAATGTGACACAGGAAGCTGTCATACCAATATGAGATACAAACATATAATGAAATTGGTTCTATAAGCTTACAAGTCCGTCCGACATACACAAAGAAATTGTATTTCAGAATCACTGAATATTTTCATCAACATATTTGAAATTTTGTTCACACATTTCCAGGATTTTCATGCTTATTTTTACTGGTCTAGCATAATTGTTTTGATATGATGTGTGTCATTCACATTTTGCATGTATACATGCATGCAGATTTTAAAAAAGTTTACATTTGATTTTATAAAATGAATATGGTCCTTGGTGGTTTGATTTCAAAAAGCATGTTAACAAAATAATGCTATTAGTGTCTTCGGGAGATAAGGTGGGTGGATGTCATTTTCTTTTTAGCAACTGAATTAGTTTAATTGACATTCTCAAGTGTGTTCTTGCATGCTTTTCATCTTTTGGAAAATATATTGTCAGATTTTGATGGGGGCAGTATTTGAATTTATTGTAGATTTGCTCAACATAACTGTTAGGACTTTGATATGGAAGTGTTTGACACATGTTGATGTCTCTTTCACCTCTTTGAAATTCGTCATTTGAACATTTTGAGCATTTGTGGATTATTAGACATAACAGATATTGTTTGACATGTATATTACATGTATAGATATATGGTCGGTAAATGAGTGCTTTGGTGACATAAGTTCAGTCTGAGGGTTTATTGAGCCCACGAGAAATGAAATCAAATTAGGATTGATAATTGTAATTGCAAATATGAGATACAAAAGAGTGAAATTGGATCTAATCTTTAGTACTAATGCATAGAGAAGTTACCTTGATAGGTTTGAACTTAAATCTTTGGATGCTGCAGTAATATCTTCCGTCAGTCAATTATACTGGAATCATAGTTACCAGAGATAAAAAATGGCAACCACAACAGCAATGTGATGAAAAATGGTTTGAGGAGGTTGTGGATAATAAAGAGATTTTCATGTATATAGATATATTAATTTTTTTCAAATTTTTTGACAAACATCAAGTTTACAAAAATGAAAGGTAATTTTCTGTGCTTCACTGAACAACTTTTTTACATAATTATATGAATACATATTAAAGTTCTAAGGTCCTCACTATTTGAATATGGTTTGTTTGAATGGCAACGCCCTACCTACTCTATCAAACAACATTATTGCGGATCGAATTCTTGATTTTTATGAATAACAAACTAAAAATATACATGAAAGAACAAATACACAAAAAAACGACAAAGGGTGAGTGAGCAATGAAGACTTTGGGCAGCTTCATCTTTTATATATCTTTTATGTTTTCCAAATGCTAGACACTTGGTTATTGGAGAAGCCATTTTTATTACGGATGTCAGAAAAATTGCAAAAGAAGAGGAAATTACTCATATTGGGAGTTTTGTACCATGTAGGAAGCGGGAGATAATATGTATTGAAAAGGTTTTAAAAGGCAGACAAATATAAATTGTTTTGAGTTGCACCAGATAGAAAAGCAACCTTTTTCTTTTTTCCTTTATATGGCATAAATTTCTTTAATCGTGTTTTTCTCTATTTTTAATGATTTTTTCTGCATTTTTTATTTCCCATACTTTTTGCAATTAGATTGCAATCAATTGAAAAAATCTCTTTTCTTTGGTTTGTTAAGTTCCCAAGAAAGATATTTGGTACTATGGATAGAAGAGCTTGGTATGGCATGTTGCATGACCTTAGCCAGGAAAGGCTGGAGTGAGATAATATTAGAACATAGCAGAGCAAGAGTAACAAGAGGTGAGCAAAGAGTTAAAAGGAAAATAGTGTTTTTCTCTATTTTTTATGAAATTTTCAGCATTTTTTAATTTCCCATATTCTTTTGCAATTAGATTCCAATCAATTGAAAAAATCTTTATCCTTTGGTTTGCGAAGTTATCAAGAAAGATTTCTATTACATTATGGTGCAAAGAATCTCAATTCTTAAGAAGCCCAGCCTTCATGGTAACAGAAACCACGGGAGAGACAACAGCCCTGAGCTGTTGAGTTTCTTGCAACTATGATCAGTTGTGCGGCTTGCTGTGTTTTTTTGGCATTAATGTGATCCTGCCATTTGTTTGGCTTCTTGAAGCATTGATGATAACTGCAATAGCCTATAGGTGTGTAAGTACATCTGATAAGCATTTCTTTGTTTATTTTTATCACATACTGAACAATGCATTCTTCCCACGGTTCATTTTGGGTTGTGCAGCAGTGTCACTCCTAAATTGCTATCTTTTTTGACATAAAGCATGCCCTTCTCGAAGATCTTATTTTCTGTTGTGTTTTGTGTTCCCTGATGAAACACTTCCTTATTATATTACACGTTTTGTGTGGCTGTACACATCCTTCATGGATGTATCTTTTGCTAACAATCATGATGCTTGGCTTTTAAGAAATCTTTGTTGCATTGCTATATAATGGCACTCTGCCTCAGAAATTCTCTATGAATTTAGCATCCTAGAAAATTTCTGTGCTCATTATGTGCTAACTGACGTATATTTGTCTGTAAACATCCTTCATGGATTCATCTTCTACTAACGATAATGATGCTTGACTGTGAAGAAATCTTTGTTTCATTGCTATATTATGGTAGTCCACCTCAGAAATTTCCTGTGAGTTAATCATCATAGAAAATTACCGTGCTCATTATCTGCTAACTGACATATATATTTGTTTTTCTTATTTTCAACCAGTCCTCAATTATTTATTTGTTCCTTTGCATTGGCTGCATGACAAACATGATTTGTATTGACCTGAGGGAATGATAATTTTGATTTGGGTGTCTCATGATAATCTTATCAACACTATTTTCTGAAAAACTCCCCAAGTGCTCAGGGGACACTGCCGTTTCCAATTTTCAAGCCATTTCATAAGACAAGTAGCAGTAATATACTAAGCAGGTGGTCCCTTTGTCACAAATTCAACAGCTTTGTATTTATTACCATGTTTCCACTCAGGGAGAATTGAGTAATTTTTCTCTCTTCTTCCCAAGATAATTATTTCTAGAGTACTTGTTTGTTGACAATAGCACTAATTCTAATTGTAAGTACACCAGTAACAATCTGTACATCTTTGGTGGAAGAAGACTGAGGTTTCCATTTTACTTGGGAGTTATGGTATATTGTGTCAGTGTTCTTAGAAAATCTATATTTTTCATCCTTTGAGATGCGTCCATACCTTTTCATGTAATAGCGTTCTGAGAGATGTTCCTTTTACCAGAAATAACAGTTCCCTCTCTCCTAAACTTTTTGTCTGGACATGTATATTACAATTGGTATTGGTACAAGGGACATTGTTGTCTCATGTCTATGCTCAAATTTGTTTCTTTATGTACTTTATTTATTGCAAATTTATATATGTAAATATTGATTTCATTTCCCTACCATTATGTTTTACATCTTGTCTAGGACCTCCATGGATTGGATGAAGCAGGGGACAAAAGATAATCTTTATACCAGCTCCTCTCCTAGGGTGGCATCAAATGTCAAAATATGTTATTTATCTCTGTTGGTAGTTCTCAAACTTGACTGCGTTTTTTCTATGGTTTTCCTTATTAAATTTTAGCAAGCTTAGTGGAATGTAAATGCTTCATAGTTATGATTCAGTCATTCAGATCACCCATTGTTGTTACCTACAACTGTTTTGGTAAGTGCAATTTGCAGTTCTCTTGTCAAGTGCTGCTTATAATTGAGATGGTTAGCAACCTTATTTTAGTAGATACAGGATAGTTATAAATTTTTCTGTCTTGGCAGTTGTTACCTAACCGTTAGTAGCAATGTATATTTGTTTTAAGACTAAAGCTCAAACCATGTAAATGTCTTTGGCCTCTTTTTGTATCTAGGTTGAGGATCTGTACTTAATCTACCTGAGACCATTGCAATGCATATTGAGCAGTCTTCTATGTCTTGTTCATGGAATTCCTGCTGTTGTTCTTGATTCCTTTTACATGATCTTGAAATTTGAAACCATATTTTTTTCCTGCTATGTTTGGTCTTGTAGTATTTTGCAAGTTGGTTTCTTAGATTGGTGTCATCTCATGTTGTGGAAAGAGGCTGTGAGGCTTCTAAGATGGTGGAGCATGCAGTCAATTCTCTATTTTGTGATGAAATTCACCTATCAATGAATTTGTCTTAAAAAATGGGAGCAGGGGAAATCCAATAGCCACAACCCATCTTTGTATGGGAAGAATTAGCTATGTACTTTAAATGATTGCTTAAGTGAGCGATCTAATTTTAGCTGGTTGGTGTAGATAATACAGTGGCAAATTGTCGATATCAGTTTCTGTATATTCTTCATCCTGGGGCAATTACAAATGCTTCAAGCGTTTTCTTGGATTTGACCTTTTTTCTAAAGAGCCCAAATTGACATCAAATCTATATCATGGAAGTTAATCATTATCAAGAATAACTAGGCCAGTATGTTCCTTAGAAAGGTTTTAAAAAAAACCCATGTTTCCAACTTCCTGCTTGATCCCTATGCTTGAAGACAGTCAATGGAGGCAGTTTGTGAAGGTCAAAACAGCAGCAGGAGGAGTGTTGACACCACCTTCCAACAATTATATCAGCCCAAGGAGATTAGTAGGTTTATTGGGCTGGGTGCAGCAGTTGAGACAGGGCATCGCCATACAGATCATCTAGGCAAGCTTGACCCCTTTTTAACTTATTAATAAACACAAGGATACTTGCCATCTACAGTTTGCCCAAGCCTCTTTCCCAAACCTGAGTATGAAAGAATCCTAGATATAACACTACTACTATTGGTAGGGAGTAAAATGGACTCCTTATTAACATTATTGAGGTCATCAACTTTGCTTTCTGATTGAGCTGCTTGGACCTCTCTATACAGATTGTTAGGTGTATGTGGTCTGAGTGGATTATCCAAATACAAATCCAGTGATACTGCCAAGTACATTTTTATTGCCCGGGGCAATGCCAATTCATGTTTCATGTCTGCAGTACTTTCAAACACACTCTCAAGTTTTGCAAGATCTCCAAGATCACCAATCTATCTCTACCAAATGTTGTAAATGAATTCCTAATGGTGTGAGGCAAGTTGGGGAGATTAAACATAGCACCGTCCAAGCATACACCAAACCTTTTGTGGTATTCATCATTGGCTTTGTAATGGTTCCAAACACATACATACCAAACTGTTAAGGTCCACTCATAACACTTGGTATCACCGAATGTCAATGACATAGTTATCTGTCTTAGAATGGAAAGATCCCCTATATGACTTGAGAGGTTCCTCTTGTGGGGTTGAGGGGAAGCACCCCATGGAATGTAGGGCAACAACCCATGAGCTAGACTGAACCGTTACACTTGACACTATTCAGCTTGACCGTCAAAAGGTGAAGAGTCAAGTGGAAGGATAACCGTTTCAACTTCCATAACAGTTCTATAGCTTACGTAGCATCGTAACATAATTTATACATTTATACATCTGCCTTATTAGGTTTCATAGCATAGTCACAACATAGTCTGGCATAGATGTAACTAGTAAAAGATAAACAACTATATTTCTCTCTTAACAATATGCCATGTGCATAACACACATTAATAAGCTTTTCTTTCCTAATTCAAATGTATTTCAATGCCTTTTTCTATGACCAATATTTTTTACCTTCGATTTATTGTTAATATTGTTTATGTATATAGAACACACTTAGATTCTCATATTTTAAAGTGTTGTTTCCCAGATATCTCCTTGTATCCCGAAAAACACATGTACTTGCATTGCCCTTAGCTGCAAATTGACAACCAATATGAGACACCAAATTGACTTAATTATTTGAATAGTTTGCTGGAGCATAGACAAAATTATGTGTTATCAAGAGGGTATAGATGATGAAGCTCTACGAAAGGAGCCAAACTACCAGGAGGACGTCAAATTTGTGAGACCTTGTGCTTAGTATGGCCGTGATTGGATGATTCCCAAGTGCCATTTAAATATTTAACATTACCAAGTGAAAAAAAATGTTTTTAAACATTAATATCCATTTTAGAGCATACTCCATGATCCATCATTAAGATGAAGATAAGAAATTGTACTTCTTACCCTCTCTAAATAGAAGTGGAAGAGAGTGCAGAGAGGAGAACAAGGGACAAACTAATAAACAGGGAAGGAAAGCAAGAATAGACAAAGGATAAAAGCAACTAATCACACTAGACAAAAAGGGTTAGAAATAATATCATTAGAAATAACAACAGAGGTTTCTTAAAGATAATATTTTAACTATCCCAAGGATAAATAATACATAATGAGAAATTGATAAATAATAAGAAACGACCATATGAGGTAAATAATAAATAATTATATGTAGGTGTAGACACTTAAAATTGCCCACGTCCTAACATCACCCTTCGACGCCACCTTATGTCACCTTGCAAGATATTCATCCTAGGAGTCCCCTTTATCATGTCTCTTTCCATTAGTCAATTAATTAAATAAGTTATATTTATTTAATTAGTTTAATCAATTTCTTCCAGCACCCAAATTAATTAAATAAATATAATTAATTTAATCCATTTTCCCTCTAGCATTTATTTAATTAATTTATCCTCCCATCATTCTTCTCCAATAATTAATTAAAATAATTTTATTATTAGATTAATTTCCATATGTCTTCATTTTCATCCTCTTACCACAAATAATAAATCAGAGTCCCAAAAGTCAAACTAACTTTTTATTTCCACCACTCATTTCATATTACATCTCTTAATCCTAGCCATTCACATAAGGACACCCTAGAAGCTTCTATCTTTCACCTCTTAATCTCAACCATCTATTGCACCTCTTAATCTTAACCATCTATCTTATCATCCAATAATCTATAAATCAAACATCAACCAAGTCATTTTCATCAAGAACTTTTATGCACAGTTATGTTGTCAAAGTGAGCAACCAACATATCAAAATCTTTATCAAAATATCATTGGAACACATCCACCATTATCATGGTGCAACAAGGGCTATTATGTTAACCATTGTTTCGTTATTTCATTTGATTTCTTTGGTCCTTTGCTCTTGAGGTGATGTAGGTATGGAATATGTACTTTCATTATGTATTGTCTTTTTATGTTGATTCCATATTTCTCCACACACTAGGAGATGAAAAACAAAAGATAGTTATTTATCTCCTACATATAGTTACATATGGTCATTTCTTATCACTTAGTTGATTTATGTTTACCTATGGATGCATTTATAATATATGATGTCAAGTGAGAGAAAGTTAGGATTAAGGTGCCATCAACCTTACAAATCCTATGTATTTAATTATCCCAAATATTGTTTTTAAATGCACTCATAAGGGACAAGGGATTCGACATTAGTTGTAATTATGTATTTATTGGTATGATAATTAATTATTTACTATTCTTGGTAATTAATTATTTACTGACAAGGATTTACTATTTACTGGTCAAGCATCTTGGTGGCTATGGGAGAATCTAGGCATTCAACTTCTTGGAGGTTTGTTAGGACACTTCTCATTGTCTTTTCATGGCTATTATTAGCCCATAACACCTTATACAAGAAGAAAAACTACCTTGAGAGAAAGGACAAACTAGGTGCCCATTTTGGGGAATCAGTTACAACCTACATGGGCTATGTTAAGCATATTGAGAAACTTTCAAGTTAGGGGTGTTGGGATGTGTAATCATCTTGGATGCCTCATTTAGGTGTTGAAATACTATATAACAGGTGCTTTGGGTGGTAGTAATGTAATATTATGAGAAAGAGTGAAAACTTTGTACACATGTGCTAAAGGATTGAAGAGTAAAGAGGAGTAAGGAGGTGACCATGTTGTAATCTCTCTTTTGAAGATAATTGGTGTAGGTCAAGGTCCAAGGGTCTTGACAGACTACTGAACTAGACATCAATTCAATACATAAACAACAATATAGAAATATCTTTATTCATTTGCAACAGGCACTTATAACAGAAGTTCAATGATATTCATACATGCATTCTTACATGCCTTGGCCTAAGCCTTACAATCAGTCAAATAGCAATTTAGATCAACCATTCCAATCTTCACATAAAACCCTAGCTCTTGCAGAAGCAACTGCAACAAAAAAAGTCAACCCTACCAAGGCATGAAATCTCTCTTTAAATGCAGATTGAGGCGGCCACCACATGTCCTGACGTGATTGGACATGTGTCACTCCTTTATTGGCTCCTTTGATCTGCTACACAGGCAGTTATAACTATTTTTGGCATTTTTGGGCATGTTTCAGGTGGTTAGCAAAAATCTGAGGTCATTAGGACATTGCAGAGAGAACCAGGTCATCGACACATGTAGGGATAGCTGGGTCATCGGGATATATCCCCTAGGCAAGAAAAACTTTGCCAAGAAGTTCATGCATAGGAAAATCATTCATGGAGGAGAAATGTGAGACCCCAGGGGTGTTAGGATATTGCAGAGGTCCGATGGTCATCTGGATAGGCGGGAAAAACTAGGTTAAGGGGATATATGCACTTGACTGGAAAAGTCCCACTAATGGAAAATTTTCACTGAAAAACAGGTTAGGAGGAGACATGTGGGATCTCGAGGGGTATCATGATTATATCCGATAGGGGTCTGAAATCCCACAGATCCAGATAAGCACTAAAAACCCACAAATTTGGATGGGTGCTTAAGATCCGCAAAAGGCAAGTAAAGGCATCCGATGAGAGAAAGAAGTCCAATGGGACTTAGTGGAGTTTTTGAGTGCATTCGACAAGGGTCAAAAGTCTTGCTGATCCAGTTGTAGGCCAAAGTTTTGCCAAAGCATAACTTGCTCCAATTTTATTAGAACTTCACCAAACTTAAATTATGAGCACCCATTTGGCTCCTTAACAAGATGAACCCCTCAATTTACCATGAATCAACAAGAATTTCTTAGAAATTTGATCATCAACTCTTACAAAAAAAAATAAGAAGGAAAACAAAAAAGCAAGAAAGCAAGGAATTTTTTTTTTGGTTGATGAGGATAGCTCGTGGACCCAGATGCTCCTGCATCAGACATGCTAGGTAACTGAAATGTTCCATGAGTTGGAAACTCATGAAAATTTTGGAAATTTTGGAACTAGAATTCCATACTTGACTAGCTCTGTAGCACCTAGCCAAGAAGCTTCATCTGCAACTTTGTTCTTCCATCGGACCAAGTATTCCATGTAGTCCTTTCCTCTAGTCTTCTTAGCCACTCAGGAGCTAACCACTATGTCTACTTCTTCCATATTTTTAGGTAACTGATCTAACCATCCTTGTGCATCATGCAAACTTGAGTGTGTAACCCCTTGTAAACTTATCTCTCCTTCATGGAACTTGAATAGATCAACAACATTCAAAATGGGAGATATGTCTATCCCTACTGGTGGCTCAATCTCATAGGCATTGGATGAGAACTTCCTTGACACCTTGCATGGGCCTATTTTCTTAAATTCCAACTTATTGTATGTTCCCTATGGGAACCTTTCTTTCCTCAAATGTACCAAAACTAAGTCACCTACCTAGAACTCTTGTTCCCTCCTATGCATATCAACATGTTCCTTGTATTCATTGGCACTATTATCCAACTTTTCCTTCACCTCCTTGTGAACCTCATGAATGTATTATGTAAAATCTTCTGCTACAACACTCTTTCCTGCACTTTTGTTTATTGAATTGTTATAGGCAAATTCTGCTTGTGCCAAGATAAAATCCCATTGATGTGGTTTGTCTTCCACCAAACATCATAATAAGTTTCCCAAACTTCTACTCACAACCTCGGTCTGTCCATCAGTCTAGGGATAATAGGCTAAACTAAATCCTAACTTAGTGCTCATCTTCTTCGACAATGTACACCAAAAATGGCTAACAAACTTGGTGTCCCTATTTGAGACTATTCTCTTAGGCAGTCCCTGTAGCTTGACTACCTCTTTGAAAAAAATACACAGCTATGTGGGATTCATCACTAGTCTTCTGATATGGTATGAAATGAACCATCTTTGAAAATCTATCCACTACAACAAAATTTGAGTCATTACCTCTTTGTGTTCAAGGTAAACCCAAAACAAAATCCATACTTAGGTGCTCCCATGGTCTCTCTGATATAGGTAATGGTTGGTATAGTCCTGTGTTTTGTCTTACTCCTTTAGCATGCTGGCAAACTTTGCAACCTTGTACCAGTCTCTCCACATCTGAACTCACTCCATGCCAAAACTAACCTTCACTCAGTTGTGCCACTATCTTATCTATTCCAAAATATCCACTCAAGCCTCCACTATGCTTTTCTCTTATTAGGTTCTCTCTCATTGAGCCTCTGGGTATACACAATTTCTATCCTTTGAACAACAAGCCATCTTGGATGAAATACTCTAACCATGGCGTACTATCTCCCTCCACTAGATTTCAAGTAGATGTCCATGCTTCTCTAAAATTAGGATCATCAAGATACAACTCCTTCATTGCATCAAATCCAACAACATTGATCCTTAACTCATTCATCAATAAACACCTTCTACTAAGTGCATCTACTACCCTGTTTGACTTACCACTCCTATGTTTCAAAACAAAAAAATAACTTTGCAAGAACTCCACCCATTTCATATGTCACTGGTAAAACTTACCTTAGTTGTTGATGTATTGCAAGGCATGGTGGTCTATTTACAGTACAAACTCATTTGTTAGCAAGTAATGACTCCACTTCTTCAAGGCCTGCACTATAGCATAGAATTCTTGGTCATAAACTAAGTATTTCCTCTTTCCCTCATTTAGTTTCTCACTAAAGTAGGCAATAGGTCTACCTTCTTAACTTAACACTCCCCTAATCGCACTACCAATGGCATCACAATCCACTTGAAACACTTTGCCAAAGTTTGGAAATGCCAACACTGGCTATTCTATCACCTTCTTCTTCAACAATTGAAATCTCTTTTCTGCTACAGCTGTCCATTGAAACTCCTTCCTAACACCCTTCATTGTCTCTATAATAGGTACACATATTCTACTCAAATTTCTTATGAACTTCTTATAGAAGCTCGCCACGCCATGAAAATTTCTGGCCTCAAACATGTTCCTATGTGAAGGCCAATCTACTATTGCCTTAACCTTCTCAGGATCCATCTTCAACCCTTCTTCAAACACTACAAAACCTAGATATACTAGTTCCCTCTATATAAAGTTGCATTTATCCAAGTTCACAAGCAACTTTTCTTCTTTTAACCTCTGCAAAACTGCATTAAGGTGCAACATGTGTATCTCTTTTGATTTACTAAAAACTAAAATGTCATCCAAATAAACAATGACAAGTCTACCAAGGAAAGGCTTCATTACCTCATTCATTAGTCTCATAAAGGTGCTGGGTGCATTTGTCAATCCAAATGGCATTACTAGCCACTCATAAAATCCATCCTTCGTCTTGCATGCTATCTTCCATTCATCACCTTCTCTAATTCTGATTTGATGGTATCCACTCTTCAAATCAATCTTGCTAAAGTACTTTGCTCCACTCAACCAGTTCATCAAGTCATTCATTCGAGGCAATGGAAACCTATACTTAATGGTTATCTTGTTTATAGCCCTTGAATCAGTGCACATTCACCATTTGCCATCTTTCTCAGGTGCTAGTACATGTACAACACAGGACTGAGGCTCTTTCTAATCAATCCCTTATCCAACAACTCTTGCACATGCTTGTTCACCTCTTCATTTTTGATGGGTGTCATTCTACATGGTGCCTTATTTGGTAGGCTTGCACCCGGTATTAGGTCCATGCAGTGACTTATGCTTCTAGCTTGAGGTAATCCATCAGGTAAGTCCTTCATTAGAATGTTGGTGAATTCATTCAAAATTTCTTGGACTTTCGTAAGAACTTTTGCAGTCTTAGGTAGGAAGCAAAAACATACCTTCTCCTTTCTGATATCCTTCAGGAATTGTTTTCCAATCACTAGACAAACCCTATTGCTTTTCTCAAACTTCTCATCCTTATCCTTCAAAGGATTTAACATATACTCAACTGCATCTTTATTGATTTTAATGCAATTATTCTTGCCATCATGAATGACCTGCCTATCATATTGCCAAGGTTTGCCTAACAGAATGTGGCACACATCCATTGTCATAATATCACAAATTATCTCATCTTTGTAATTCTTGATATGAAATTTAACAAGGCATTGTTCACTTACCAATAACCAATGTCCCTTATGTAGCCAAGAAACCTTGTAGGGAGTTGGATGCTTCAACCTCTTCAGCTTCAGCTTTTCCACCATCTCTTTCAACACTAAGTTGTCAATGCTATTGCTGTCCAAAATGACTTTGAAATATTTTCCTCTAGACTTACATCTAGTTCTAAACAGATTTCTCCTCTATTCTGGTTCCCCTTGTACCTTCTCTAGAGTTAGAACTTCCTCAACATCAAGGATTCTCTATCCTCTAGATCTTCTCCAAATTTTAGTGACGCTATGCTTGCCACACTCTCCTCAGATTGTGCTATATCAACCTTCATTTATTTTCATTTCCCACTACTCTATTATACTTGAGGACATTCAAATGCCCTATATCTAGCCTATTCACACTGGAAACATGTTCCACTAAATCCTCTTCCTCTTCCTCTTCCTCTTCCAAAACTCCCTCTGCCTCTGGAGTAATCACTCCTTCCTATACCTCCTTGGGTACTGGTCTGAGAAATACTTTCCTCTCTTGGCTTATCCTGATAACCACATCCAGGATTTGACTGTCCTCTTTCTATCAAGGATTCACCTCTTCCCCTAGAACTATTATGCCTTCTAGAGATCTTTTCTTCTAACTTCAATGCAAATTGATAGGCTTCTTCTACACTAGTAATTCTAACCATGCTAATTACATTTTAGATAGAATAATGCAAACCATTAACACACCTTTGAGACCTTGTCAACATCATCTTCAATGTGACTAGCTTTGATGTTTAATATGTAAAACTCTTTTGTGTAGTTTTACACACTCTTCTACCTCTACTTGAGGTTATGCAACATCTTGAATATGATGATCTGATGGTTTACTAGTAGGAACTTTACCTTCAACTTAGTTACCATTCTCTCTTAGGTTTTAATCTTCTCCTTTCCTTTTCTCTGTTTATCAACGTGCACATGATCCCACCACAAAGATGCATGTCCCTTCAGCCTTGTAGATGCAAGTTTCACCCCCTTAGGGTCTTCAATGAATTCCAACTCCAACTACTTATCTAGCTTTGAGATCCAGTCTATCAACTCTTTTGGATTTAGGCTACCACTGTAACAGGGTAGTTCAATATGGGGTTTACTGACAATTTTTGTCATTGCACTCAAAAAGCTCCTCTCATGTTCATCTCTCCCTTCTTCTTCTTCTTCTTCCTCACTGACTTCATCATTATCACTCACATCCTCTATATGTACTCCTCTATGTTGTGTTCTCTCCATTGCATCCAGTCTAGCTGTGATGCCTATCAACATCTCTACCAATGCTGCATCTCTAGCTCTTGGAGTGACTCCTCTTCTACCTCTTGCTCGGTGTGCCATGTCTGCAAACCCTTTGTAGTTGTAGCTTTTCCTTTCTTCACTCTTCCTACAACAATCTCCTTAGGGTCACTTGCACAAAAATTCCATAGTCTCAAGGAATTCAAATCCAAGCTTTGATACCACTTGGTGTAGGTCAAGGTCTAGGGGTCTTGACAGACTATTGAACTAGGCAACAATTCAACACATAAACAAAATAACAAAAATATCTGTATTAATTTGCAATAGGCACTTACAATAAGAGTTCAATGATATTCATACATGCCTTGGTCTAAGACTTACAATCAGTCAAACAGTAATTCAAATCGACTATTCTAATCTTCATATAAAACCCTAGCTCTTGTAGAAGCAACTGCAATAGAAAAGACAACCCTAGCAAGGTGTGAAATATCTCTTTAAATGCAAATTGAGGTGGCCACCACATGTTCTGACATGATGGGACACACATTATTCCTTTATTGGTTCCTTTGATCCAATACATAGATAGTTATAATCATTTTTGGTGTTTCTAGGCATGTTTCAGGAGGTTAGTGGAAGTCCAAGGTCATCAGGACATTGTAGAGAGAACCAGGTCATCGACACATGCGGAGATAGCTGGGCCATTGGGATACATCCCCTAGGCAAGGAAAACTCCATGCATAGGAAAATCATTCATGGAGGAAAAATGTAGGATCTCGAGGGGTATCAGGTTATTGCGGAGGTCCGACGGTCATCTGGATAGGTGGGAAAAAATGGGTTAAGGGGATTATGCACTTGAATCAAAAAGTCCCATAGATGGAAAAGTCCCATTGAAAAATAGGTTAGGATGAGAAATGCAAGATCCTGAGAGGTATCGGGATATATCCGATAGGGGTCTGAAATCTCACAGATCTGAATAAGTGCTAAAATCCTGCAAATTCAGATGGGTGTTGAAGATCCATAAAAGGAAAGTAAAGGCATCCGATGGGAGCAATAAGTCCAATGGGACTTAGCATATTTTTTTAGTGCATCCGGTAGGGGTCAAAAGTCCCACTGATCCGATTGTAGGCCAAAGTTCCACCAAAGCATAACTTGCTCCAATTTTGTCATAACTTCGCCAAACTTGAACTGTGAGCACCCATTTGACTCCTTAACAAGATGATCCCCTCAATTTTCCATGAATCAACTAGAATTTTTTATAAATTTGATCATCAACTCCTATAGAAAAAATAAGAAGGAAAACAAACAAGCAAGAAAGAAAGGAAATATTTATTGGTTGATGAGGATTTCTTGTGGACTTGGATGCTCTTGCATCATTGTTACAAACTTGGCTTCTCTTCTTGGTTGATCTCTTCTATACTCTATTTCTTCTTGTTACAATTATGTACATTATTGTAATCTCCATTCGACTATCTACTAGTTAATTTTAGTTTTGCAGTTAAATTCTAGATACCATTTTATAGTTGTTTACCTTCATTTGTAACACCTTGGAGATGACCGTCATTTTGAGATTGTTGGTTGTGGAAGATGTTGCAAATATGTGCCTAATCAGTGTTGTCATTGATGTCAACATATCCTTGTTGTCATTGATGTCAACTGTATTCTATTTTGTTGCCTGTTTAGAAGACTTGAATGTTGATGATATTGAGAAAATTAATGAATATCAATGTATGTGGACCATATGGCTATGTAGAGGATTATCTGAAGTAGCTCCAGTTAAGATTTGAGAGGTCTACATGAAGATTTGAACAAGCTATGGCCATCTAAGTAGAACCGGGTTTTGCTATGTTCAGAAGAGACAGAGTGACAGTAAATTTGTCCAGATTGCTCTGCATTGAAATATTATGATCTGCGGTTCTAGAGGCATGTTTGAAAAGTCAAAGTGTATCATCAACTCAAATGGTTCATGGTTTGGAGGTCCTCAAGCAATCTTTCCAGTGTGATAGTCATGACAGACAATGTTCTTGAGGCTTCGAATGAAGATGCAAGTGATTCTGATGATTTGAACGAGTGCGGATGTTTTTGTTGAATTCAATGTGCTTGTGGAGGTCTCTGGATCATGTGCCTGTTGTGTTGGAGGTCCGTATTAAAGATTGAGCTTGTTGTTGAAGATTTCTTCCTTGATGTTGCTGTTCTTCCCAGTCTTGGCCGACTGGATGATTCAAGCGTGTTGCGGATTATCTAAGAAGAATTACATGAAGTGTGGCATATTGTTTGAGGAAGATTTGGATCCTAACTGGATGTTTGGTTGATAGTATAATGATTCGCATTAAGTTAGATGTTTGTAATGCCGACCTTGATGTTCATTCCAAGGTTGATGAAGATTATAAATACTTGTGGATGAGTTGTGGAAAGTTGTCCTTGTGCAAAGGAGCAGAGGAACAAAAGTAGTAAGGTATGAAGAGATTGTGAAGAAGTGTTTGTGGTAGAGTAGAAGTTTTATGAGCTTTCAATGGGACTGAACTAGGCATAAAGAAGATGCTATTTCTTAGTTCATCTGTATCAAACATAAATTCTTGTAGGCAGTGAGGTTCTTTGAGCAATGAGCTCTGGGAAGTGCACCCTAAGGCAAGTGCCTTTTCATTTCCTTCAAGTACTTTTAATAGGATACAAATCTTGTGGGCTAACCCCCACCGTGGTTTTCCCTTAACAGGGTTTCCACGTAAAAATTCTGGTGTTATGTGTTCAATTTGTTTCTGCTCATGTGTTGTTGATTCATGCTTTAATGTTTACATCATAAATCTGACTGAAAGATGATAAAAAAGATTAAAAGAAGAAAAAAGTTAAATTTGTGGGACAACTGATTCACCCCCCCTCTCAGTTGTCTGGACTAATTCCAACAATTGGTATCAGAGCCAGTTCCTCTAAAAGAAGCTTGACCGCTTGAGGAGATCCAAGATGTCAATTTACAAGAAGGAAAGTCTAAGATTTGATGGAACAAATTACTCCCTTTGGAAGGTACGCATGTAATGCCATTTGGAATGTATGGGTGATGCCTTTTGGTTGATAACTAAGAATGAGTATAAGATTCTGAAGAATGGCCCAAGAACTCTAGATGAACTTAGGGAAGCTAAATGCAATATTCGAGCTAAAGAAGCATTATTGATTGCCCTGATTGATACAGAATTGGCAAATGTCCTGGAATTAAAAACTGCCCATGAAATTTCAAAAAAGTTGGAAAATCTGTATGAAGGTGGCAAATATGTCAAATCTGCCAAGCTATAGAGCCTGAAGGGTAAATACGAAAGGTTGATGATGAGCAAAGATGAAAACATTACTTTGTGCAAAAAGTGAATGAACTTGTGACCGGTATCAAGAATGCTGGAGGAGTATTGGAAGAATCAGAGATTGTTGCCAAAGTACTCAGATCCTTACCTGCAACATACAAGCATAAAGCTGCTGCCATTGAAGAGATCAGGACTGTAACAACTGTTACAAGGGATCAGTTAGTTGGTAAGCTTTCAGCATTTGAAATGAGTGAGTTTGGTGATTCTCTTCGTAACTCTGAATTTGCATTTAAGGCCAGTGTATATGGAAAACAAAGATATGATTCAGGTGAAAGTTCTTTAGGAAGATCGAATAGATTTGTGAAGGCAAGGAAGGATCTTGAAGATGATGAAATTGAGGCTATAGAACTTGAAGCTCTTATTGCCAAAAGAATGCCAAGAGGATCCGGTAAGTATGAAGGAAAGTTGCCATTCAATGTTTTGCCTATAATAAGATTGGTCATTTTGCCTCAAGATGTCTGGAGAGGGTTTCAAATCCAAACCCTAACATATATAAAGCTCAGAAGAAATGTTACTATGTCCAAGAAGCTGGAGAAGGAGTCACAGATGATGAATATGATCATGGAGGTTCCACTGAAGGTGATTGGGTGTTCATTGCTGTCAAAGAAGAAGATCCAGTGTCTACTGGATCTACTAGCTATGCAAATGTGGAAAGTGCCTTGGCTGCTTAGGTTGTTGAAAAGGATGAATGGGTGATTGATAGTGGATGTTTTCACCATATGACTGGTGATAAAAGTAAGTTTGTAAGCTTTGAAAAATATGAAGGTGGAATTGTGAAATTTGGAGACAACTTAGCTGGTAGAATCTGTGGTAGAGGATCCATCTCTTTTGATGGTAAAAATAATACTAATGATGTTCTATATGTGGAAGGACTTGTTGGTTTTTTCCCAGACTGGATGCTTACTCCCAGATTTCCCTACAAGGTAGCCATCAATGATCAACAGGATCTCTGGGCCAGGGGCCAACAGTGTAGGAGATAGACTCTATATTTTATCTCCTCTTCTTCTTCAGGCTCTGCAAAACCTAGGGGTATTCCCTACTCAACATCCATGAGGATATGCATATAAAGGTTGGGATGCTGACAGAAAGCAGATAAGTCCTCCTGTAAGTAGACCAAAACTGTAAGATAAGAGCAAAGGGGCTAGCTTTGGGCCTATTTGCAGTTGTAGACAGAGGACTTGGATCCTAAAACTAATTCTACTGTCCTAATGGTTGTTTTGGAGTTTTGATTATGATTTTATATTTGGATGCAAAGCTGGACATGGTATATAACACTAACACAAAGCAAGGTTGGTGCCTATCCAGGGCCTGGAGTCAGTAGACATACACCTACGAATGATATGCATGAACAACTAAAACTAGATTTCAGGGGGACACATGTGATAGCTGCCTTACAGATATCTCCCAATACAGAGTGTTAAGCTATCTATACTTATGGCATCCCTACTGTAGTATATCCTTCCCAATATTCAATCTGAGAACAATTTAATCTACCCCTTGAGTAGAAGTTAAGAGATTAAACATTCAACACAGGAATTCTATGTTCTAGAATCTTAGACATTCCTTGAATACCTAGACTCAGAAGAAAGATACATGCAACACTGGAGACATAATTAGCACAACACATGCAAACATAACATTATTCATATAAGATTGACCATGAAATCAGTGGATTCATGCAAAAAACATACAACAGGAGATACATAAACTCATAAGTTTTGCTGCACAGAGCAACCAAAACCAACTGTATTGTATTACAGAGCCAAATGTTCAACTTTCAACAACCTCAAAAATGGTAACACAGTCTGCCTATATCGGCTAGAAAGTGTACCTCTAGCAATTAATTACATGTTTTTGACAAAAATCTGCCACATACAGTCCTTAGAAGGAATGGCGCTCAGAATTTATTGCTGCAATAGACAGGAGAGTAGACAAGGGTGGCCTCGAGCCCTGTGCTGCCATCTGGAAGTCCTCATGCCAAAAATCAGGTACATGACTGTTCAACAACTCGCCCACGCCTCAGCACAGTCACCATTGATGGCTCAACCACCCGCGGCCTACTTGAAAACTGACGCAGCGTTCAAAATGAAGCCTCCTGCCAAAACGTGTTTCGCTACAGGTTTAAAGTATGCAGGAAGAATAGTCCCACATGCATGCTGCCGAGACCACTTTAGCACTTTATAAACATAGCTGCATGTATAATAGGTGTCGAGTGCTTTTGCCATGCTCGACACATGCTCCTTCGCCCAAAGCCCATCGCCCAGACCTAAGCCATCGGCCAAGCCCATAAATCTCCTGCCGATGAACAAAGTCTCACTGATGACCATTCCATACACGCCTGTCGCCAAGACAAAAACCATCGGCCAAGCCAAGCAAACTCTCACTGATGTCAAAGGTCTGGCCGATGCAAACTATACATTCCCCATCATCGGCCAGAGATAGACCATCGGGCTACCTTCCATCGACTAGGCCGACAATACAACACACGCCGATAGACATCCTCCAAATTCCCATCGGCCAGACACACACCGACGACTCCCCGACGACCAAACTCCTCGCTCCCATCGGCGAGATCAACACTATCGGAGCAACTGAACACTCCTTTGCCGACCACAATAGGCTTACCGATGGCACTTCGTCAACCCCACCCTCTTCGGCAAGACATACGCTGATGACATCTCATCGGCCAAACATCCACTGTCAGCCCAACTCAGAAATCCTTCGCCGATGATGCCGATCACTCCGATAAGACCAAAATCATAAAGCTTTGAACCATTGAACCTTGAACCATTGAACCTTGAAGAAAAAGGGTTCAAGCAGGTGGTTCAACACGGTGGTTCAACCATACCGATTGGATCACATAGATGAGCAAATGATTCACTTACAAAAAATAAGGAACCAAAGCCCCTGAACTGTTGAACCACGAACCATTGAACTTTTGAACCATTGAACTTTCGAAAAAAGGGGTTCAAGTTCAAACCGAAATGCCGAAGACACAATTGGAGCACTCAAAAAACAAAACTTTCGCCGATGGACAAAACACGATGACCCCTTCCTCAAGAAAGATGATGCGGATGCTGCAAAACACTGAAGGGGTGCCAAAACTTAGAAATTTTTTGGATCTTTTGGGAAGGTGCCTGCATGAAAAATTGCTAAATTAACTGACAGTCAATTCAGGCACCAACAGTGGCTCTGTCTGAGGATGCATGCCTCTTGCAGGCATGGCAAGAACCACAGAACTCTGGGATGCAGACCAGTCCCCTATCCATTGGGCACAGAGTCATAAAACTACACTGACTTGCATCATAGATCACATTTTCAAACATCACTTTGGAGGCCCCAGGCAGCCAAAAAGGAAGAACCATAATTTTTTCAAGTCAAATGCCTGATTCCAAATTGAATAATCCCAACCACAACTGAAAAGATTGGCATAATCTGCCCACAAGGTCATTTGCTCAATTAGATATTCCACCACTTTTGAAAGCTTGCCACTATCATTTTCAACTTTGTCATTTTGGATTTCAAAATTATACATATAACCATACACATAATATTCTTCAACATTAGGTAACACATGTATGTTATATCCCTCAGACAGTACATCATACTGCTCTTGGTAGTCTGCATCATTTATCTGGCTGCCGCACACCACCAGGCACTCATCCAGCTGATTCAAAAACTTGAAATAGTCAGAAAATATGAGACCCCTAATATCTACTGATGTTGAAAACAAACCCTGATCCACACACCCAATGTTGCACATGTCTAAATCAGGTGATGATGAACATACATTATTCACAGTTTGTAAATCAACATCATCAACTTCAAACAAAGGGTTAACCCTGCACCAATGAAGGTCATGACTCACAACAATAAATGCATCCAGAGGCCCATCATAAAGGGGATTCACACTCACTGCAAAGGCCTCTGCTTCTTCTTCATGACACTCCAATTCTTCTTCATTACTATCAGATCCAGAGTCATAAGGAGAACAAACCTGGTCCATGAATTGATCATGGATATCATTTTTATCATCTGATTGCCCCACATACAAGATTTCTGCTACTTCAATGCATTCTGAAGTTGACCTATCTGCATCATTTTCCAGCCCTCTAATACTTCCTGATGAAACTGTTACTGACTGTTGATCCACATGATCATAAATTTGTACAACTGGATCATTTAAACATGAATATTCTTTGATAGGAGCTGGCATGCAAATACTACTTGAAAAACCATTGTTTTCAACTTCATTTACTGGGCAAATCAGGACATCCTCCTCTATAACAGAAACATCATCAACTTGGAATGATGCAAAAACTGGGATAGTAGGGGTGTGATTACTTTGACATTCATTGTCAACATCTGAATTAAAACTTTCATTAACATTGGGGGCTGCAGGACAACAAAAATTTTCAGAAAAATAACCCTTTTGTATTCCATACCTCCAATTGTTTTCAATATCTATTGCAAACTGATGTGCCTGATGCAATGTGGTGGGCTCCTTGTCTCTCAATCTATAACTCATTTTTTTGTCAAATGCTCCCAAATAGATGACTAAGCACAGTGCATCATTAGGTCTCATGCATTCTGGAATTCTATTCAATGCCCTCATAAATCTGAGGTTAAAGGCTGGGATCAACTCATCTTCTTCAATATGGATGTACATGAAGTCACTAATAACTGCATATTCAAAAATTCTTTCACCATATTGTACTAGAAATGCAGATTTAAAATCATGCCAAGAGCTGACAGAGTGAGCTGGAAGGTAGGAAAACCAGTCCCTTGCATCTTGATCTAGAGATTGAACAAATAATCTCATAACCACATCCTCATGGTCAATCTCAAAGTCATCTATCACATTTATAAATTGTTGCAAGTGTCTTTCAGCTGATTCATCCTTTGCACCACTAAATTTGGGCAAAAAATTTCTGATTTTAGGTGGAAGAGCATTTAGATAGCCACAAATGCGACTGAAATTTATAGGCTTATATCTATCTATGTTGAAGCCTCTTTTATTACATGATTGGGACTGACTATTATATGTTTCTGCACTTGACACTTCACAAGGGTGCATGGGCTGACAATACATCTTTTTATGCTTTTGCAACCCTCTTCTCTACTCAGATTTTCAATCACAATATGACCTTAGGCCCTTAAAATACAAACTGCTATTTCAACCTGCCTAAAGTCCTCTATATGAGTCTTTCAAACAACATTGCATGCCCTTTTGAAATACAGAGTAGGTTCTAACAAAAGCATGCAAGCTCTGTTTTCACTAATATTTCCCTTTTAACAGTGCTATTTCACCAAATAGGAAAGTTTTCAAAAATTTGAAATACCTGGATATGTTGTAGCAGCTGATAGATTCATTCAACAGAGTCACCACCTCCTTGGTAGAGGAATGAGCTTCAAACAGGCTGAAGCTGAAAATTGATTTCTTTCTTTCTGGGTCATCCACCAGCAGAGCCACAGATAAAACTTTTTCTTTTGCTGCAACAAGGCACCTCCAGGTCTGATTCTTCAATTTCTTAGACTCAAGCTTCACGAATATGACATTGTCTCCCCAGCAGAGTCACCAATTTCTGTTGCGACTTGGATGGGCCACAAATATTTCACCAGGGAGGACAAAAAATAATAATTTTCAAATCACTCCCCAGCGGAGTCGCCAATTTCTGTTGGTGACTCGGATGGGCCACAGAGGTACTGCTTCTCTTTTTTCTTTTCTAATTCTTCCCCAGCAAAGTCGCCAATTTTTGTTAGTTTTTTCCCAGACTGGATGCTTACTCCCAGATTTCCCTACAAGGTAGCCATCAATGATCAACAGGATCTCTGGGCCAGGGGCCAACAGTGTAGGAGATAGACTCTATATTTTATCTCCTCTTCTTCTTTAGGCTCTGCAAAACCTAGGGGGGTATTCCCTACTCAACATCCATGAGGATATGCATATAAAGGCTGGGATGCTGACAGAAAGTAGCTAAGTCCTCCTGTAAGTAGACCAAAATTGTAAGATAAGAGCAAAGGGGCTAGCTTTGGGCCTATTTGCAGTTGTAGACGGAGGACTTGGATCCTAAAACTAATTCTACTGTCCTAATGGTTGTTTTAGAGTTTTGATTATGATTTTATATTTGGATGCAAAGCTGGACATGGTATATAACACTAACACAAAGCAAGATTGGTGCCTATCCAGGGCCTGGAGTCAGTAGACATACACCTGTGAATGATATGCATGAACAACTAAAACTGGATTTCAGGGGGACACATACAGATATCTCCCAATATAGAGTGTTAAGCTATCTATACTTATGGCATCCCTACTGCAGTATATCCTTCCCAATATTCAATCTGAGAACAATTTAATCTACCCCTTGAGCAGAAGTTAAGGGATTAAACATTCAACACAGGAATTCTATGTTCTAGAATCTTAGACATTCCTTGAATACCTAGACTCAGAAGAAAGATACATGCAACACTGGAGACAGAATTAGCACAACACATGCAAACATAACATTATTCATATAAGATTGACCATGAAATCAACAGATTCATACAAAAAACATACAACAGGAGATACATAAACTCACAAGATTTGCTACACAGAGCAACCAAAACCAACTGTATTGTATTACAGAGCCAAATGTTCAACTTTCAACAACCTCAAAAATGGTAACACAGTCTGCCTATATCAGCCAGAAAGTGTACCTCTAGCAATTAATTACATGTTTTTGACAAAAATTTGCCACATACAGTCCTTAGAAGGAATGGCACTCAGAGTTTATTGCTGCAATAGACAGGAGAGTAGACAAGGGTGGCCTCGAGCCTTGTGCTGCCATCTAGAAGTCCTCATGCCAAAAATCAGGTACATGACTGTTCAACAACTCGCCCACGCCTCAGCACAGTCGCCATTGATGGGTCAACCACCCGCGGCCTACTTGAAAACTGACGTAGCATTCAAAATGAAGCCTCCCGCCAAAATGTGTTTCGCTGTAGGTTTAAAGTATGCAGGAAGAATAGTCCCACATGCATGCTGCCGAGACCACTTTAGCACTTTATAAACATAGCTGCATGTATAATAGGTGTCAAGCACTTTTTCCACGCTCGACACATGCTCCTTCGCCCAAAGCCCATCACCCAGACCCAAGCCATCGGCCAAGCCCATAAATCTCCTACCGATGAACAAAGTCTCACCGATGACCATTCCATACACGCCTGTCGCCAAGACAAAAACCATTGGCCAAGCCAAGCAAACTCTCACTGATCTCAAAGGTCTGGCCGATGCAAACTATACATTCCCCATCATCGGCCATAGATAGACCATCGGGCTACCTTCCATCAACTAGGCCGACAATACAACACACGCCGATAGACATCCTCCAAATTTCCATCGGCCAGACACACACCGACGACTCCCCGACGGCCAAACTCCTCGCTCCCATTGGCGAGATCAACACTATCGGAGCAACTGAACACTCCTTCGCCGACCACAATAGTCTTACCGATGGCACTTCGTCAACCCCACCCTCTTCGGCAAGACATACGCCGATGACATCTCATTGGCCAAACATCCACTGTCGGCCCAACTCATAAATCCTTCACCGATGATGCCGATCACTCCGATAAGACCAAAATCATAAAGCTTTGAACCATTGAACATTGAACCATTGAACCTTGAAGAAAAGGGTTCAAGCAGGTGGTTCAACGCGGTGGTTCAACCATACCGATTAGATCACATAGATGAGCAAAGGATTCACTTAAGGAAAATAAGGAACCAAAGCCCCTGAACCATTGAACCACGAACCATTGAACCTTTGAACCATTGAACTTTCAAAAAAAGGGGTTCAAGTTCAAACCGAAATGCCGAAGACACAATCGGAGCACTCAAAAAAAAAACTTTTGCCGATGGACAAAACACGATGACCCCTTCCTCAAGAAAGATGATGCGGATGCTGCAAAACACTGAAGGGGTGCCAAAACTTAGAACTTTTTTGGATCTTTTGGGAAGGTGCCTGCATGAAAAATTGCTAAATTAACTGACAGTTAATTCAGGCACCAACAGGACTAAAGCATAATCTTCTCAATGTTGGATAGTTAGTTGACAAGGGTTATGATCTCTGATTCAAGGATGGAAAATGCAAAATCTTGGAAAGCTCCAGAACTGAAATTACATCTAGTACTCAGACTAGAGATAACATGTTTCATTTTAGTAGTTCTAGTAAGAGTTGCTTGATTGCTTAGATTGATCAGAGTTGGTTAT
Organism: Cunninghamia lanceolata; assembly: GCA_027924645.1. Classification (NCBI taxonomy): domain Eukaryota; kingdom Viridiplantae; phylum Streptophyta; class Pinopsida; order Cupressales; family Cupressaceae; genus Cunninghamia; species Cunninghamia lanceolata. Next base: position 11,963,279 of record BSBN01000108.1, read on the forward strand.
GGCATAGGAGAATGTGTCATGTAAATTTTGATAACATTGTTAAGATAAGTTCTACTTAGGCTGTGAGAGATCTTCCAAAACTTGTGAAACCTAATAGCATGTGTAGAGAATGTCAATTGGGTAAACAAAACAGAACTTCATTGAAGAGTAAAGAACAATCTTCAAGTGGACTATTGGAACTTGTGCATACTAATCTATGTGGTCCTGCTGGAATTAGGAGTGTGCAAGGAGACATATATTTTATGTTGCTGATTGATGATTACTCCCAAATGATGTGGGTAACTTTCTTAAAAGAAAAATCAGAAGCTCTTGAAAAATTTAAAGTTTTCAAGGTTATGGTGGAGAATGAGATTGGTGTGAAGATAGAGTGTCTGAGATTCTACAGAGGTGGAGAATTTACCTCCGGTGAGTTTGACACATTCTATGAAAAGCATGGAATAAAAAGGCAGTTATCTACTCCTAGGACTCCTCCGTAGAATGGAGTTGTGGAAAGAAAGAGCTAGACCATTCAAGAAGCTGATAGGACCATGATGATGGAAGAAAATGTTCCACAAGTCTATTGGAGAGAAGTTGAGTACTGTTGTCTACACTCTTAACCGGGTGCAGATCAAAGACAATTCTGGTAAGACACCTTATGAACTATGGTTTGGTCATCCTCCTACTATGAGATATTTCAGGGTTTTTGGTAGTAAATTCTATATCAAAAGAGATGAGGATCTAGGCAAGTTTGATGCAAGAAGTGATGAAGGAATATTTTTGGGATACTCTACTCAAAGCAAGGCATACCGGTACTTTAACAAGAGATTGAAAAAAATTGTTGAAAGTGCTAATGTCAGAGTTGATGAGAGCAAAGAAGGACATTCCAAGTCTTGCGGATATGACTCAGATGATCAAGATGAAAGTCAAAGTCAAGGAAGGCAAGTTCAAACCCAGACTCAGATCCAGATTGATCTGGAAAATCTAGTGACTCAAGAGGATAGTGCAGAAGTTGAGGAACAAGCTCAAGAAACAGAAGTTCAAGCAAATCCCAAAACTCCCAAGTATGTAAGGATGAATCAACCTAAAGATCGGATCATAGGAGATATAAATAAAGGTGTTCGAACTAGGAGAAGAATTGCTGAAGATCAAGAAGAGATTTATTTGATTTCAAATATTGAACCAAAATCAGTAAGTGAAGCCTGCAATGATGAAAACTGGGTAAAAGCAATGGAAGAAGAATTAATGCAAATTGAAAAGAATCACACTTGGGATCTTGTTTCCAGACCCGAGGATAAAAATGTGATTGGAACTAAATGGGTCTTCCAAAATAAACTAAATGAAGATGGTGAAGTTGTAAGAAACAAAGCTAGGTTGGTATGCAAAGGATATTCTCAAGTGGAAGGAATTGATTTTGAAGAAACTTTTGCTCCGGTGGCAAGAATAGAAGCAGTCAGATTATTTCTTGCATTTGCTATTTTCAAATATTTCAAAGTTTACCAGATGGGTGTCAAGTCAGCATTCTTGAATGGAGAGATAGAAGAAGAAGTCTACATTGAGCAACCGGAAGGATTCCAGTTGTCCGATCAAGAAGATATGGTCTATAGATTGAGAAAAGCTTTGTATGGACTTAAACAAGCCCTAAGAGCCTGGGTAAGTGTGAAAAGATGGGGGGCCAAAAAGTGGCCAAATTATTTAAAAAAATATATTCAAAACGCGAGCGCGTTATAACGCGCTCGCATTATGGCTTGGTAATGACGAGCCTAAGGCTCGTCAAAACCAAGCCATAATACGCTCGCGTTATAACGCGGCGCGTTTTGACTTTCTATAAATAAAAAAAAGGTTTCTATCTCATTTCATTTCTTTCTTCTCCTCTATGCCCACGGCCTACAAACCCTAGAAAGCACGCTCGTGTTTTGCAAAACTCAATTCAACACAAAAACCTTATCGATTCGTCGCCAAAAGAGTGAGTTATATTTGTTTTTTTGTTTGAATTTGTTTCTAAATAGGTAGGTTTGAGTTGATTTTTGATGTATATTTCATTAATTGTCAGGAAATGTTAATACACCTCCTGCTCCTCCTCAAAATCCACAAAATCCTGAGGAGGAAATACCTGCAGAACAACAACCTCCTCCATCCATTCCTCGACATGCCCTTGGAACACAAGAAAATATAATGGGGCAAATTGAAAACAACAAAAAAGAAATTGAAGATATAATTGCAAGGTTGAAAGATCCTTCCACTTCGACCTTGCATAGGTCCATGCTTGCTGAATCTCTTGAATCTATGTTATCAAATGTAGATTCAATTAGCAAGCAAATAACTAGTTGGATGGATAAGAGGAGAGAGTTTAGAGATTATTATGCAGACAAGCTGTCATACCAAGATGTGAAAAAATTGCAAATCACAAAATTAGACTTGTGTTTGATTTTCACAAACCCACAAACAAATCAACCTCCACCCATTACATGCAAGAGGTTCCCTATCCATTGGTACAACAACCAAGTGATAAGGGACAATTTTGGGCAGAGGTAGTGGATGCTTTTTGACCATCCTCCATGTAATAATAATGAGGTCCCGCAATACTTTTTGAGGAAACTCTACTGCGAGTTTGTCCTCAATAAAGTGCCAAACTATTTTGATATGCGGGGCTTCCAGGGTAGAGGTGGGGGGTCAGCACAAGATAGACCAGGGGCACGTCTTGACCCACAACGGGTAGTGAGACGAGTAATCAGCAGACCAACCCATGAGCATGTTTCTATCCCTTCCATTGTGAAGGAGAGTGTTGAGGTCGATACACTTCAGTCCATTAGTGCCTTGACCCAGAGCATCATAGAGCATGCCAGTCCTGCAGCATAGAGTCGATTGGGAGATAGTGCGAGGAGTAGGGTCCCACCCCATACTTGTTAGACTTGCGGGTCAGCCTGTGGTTATGACCCCATAGATAGTCAGGATGCAGGTGCACAGGCTACATCTGCAGCTGAGTAGATGGTGATGACAGATACCCTCCTGAGTGAGACTTTTGGCCTTGATACTCAGGTAAATATTAGCAAGTATATTGAATTTAATTTATTAAATTTTATTTTTGAAATGCAAGATTAACTAATTTAAATTGATGATTTTAATAAAATTTCAGGGTCATAGCGTCGATGCAGTTTTCAGTGGTTCGCCACCTGCATTTTACACTAGATCATCTACTATTGGGGTATGTAACTAGTAAACAATTATAAATATTACATGTGAATAGCATCGTTATATGAATGGTATTCTAATATCTGATTTTGGATGTTGAATAGGTTAATATTGTAGATTTCATGGCAACACTCGCCAGCGGTGGTGGACTTCAAAGCTTTACAGAGGTAATAAAATAAATAGTTTAATGAATGAATTGTACTTGCTAGATTTTTGTATGTGACTTGTGTGCTTTATTGTGTGTACTTCCATGTTTAGATGAACGTGTGTGTATGTTAGGAGCCATGATTTGCATCACTATTATAGTTTTCGTAATTGAATAATGTTGTTTTATTTCCAGATGATGCAGGCTGCGGAGACACCTCCCCATGTTCAAAGGGCAATGGAGCATGGTGTGGCCTTTGCGATTCATAGCTCCATGGCATTGACAGGGGTATGAGGCAGATTAGTAAATTTCAATTTACATTCATTGTTATAGTTTTCTATTTTTCAAAAATCAAAAGATTAGTGATTTGAAGTTTAATTTCTATCTGGATGGTTTCTATAGGACATGACATCACTAGGGCCTATTTCTGCTACTAAGGCAAGTGAGGAGACATATTATATGTTAGCGGTAAGTGATTATTTTGTTAAATGTTTCATTTTTTATAACATGTAATTTCTATATATTAATGTCTATACTTTTTATTGTAATAGCTAAAGATGAAGGAAGAACTAAATAGGAGGGGTAGCCCTCAGGGTCGTAGTAGACCACCCACATGCGCATCTCCATCCCCTAGAAGATCAAAGGTTGCCCATGATCTATTCTCTTCACCAGCCAGAGGGGAATGACTTTTTATTGTGTTCCTTTGTTGTATGCCTATATGGAATTTGTGGACATATATTTTGTATTGTATATAGTTGACATTGTATGCCTATATGGCATTCTTGTAAGCCTATATGGCTATTTTGTATATATGTTATACTTATATTGACATATATTGATGTATGCCTATATGGATATTTGGTTAATACAAATCTTTTTTATTGATGGCATCCATACTTGCATTATAAATCCACGTTTGAATGGATATTTGTAGATGGATACTTCAAATATTTAAAGTCCAATTGTATTACATAGGATGTTTGTTGATCTAATAAGCTAGCTATTGTTCTTCAAGTATCACCTAAACCTCATTTTGGAACTAAAAGATAAAAGTTGTATTTAAAAAAAAATGAATCATCATGTTGAATAGAAAATATTAATGTTCTTTATGAGTAGAATAGAATGTCAACTATATGCAATACAAAAAAAATGAATCATCATGTTATTCTTTATGTTTGAGATCCAGAAAATGACTAAATCTGGTAGCCTGATATCCTGAAACACTAGGATGAATATCCAAGTCATTAGGATGATTGCGCCTTGAGAAAAAGTCATTAAGATGAGTGCCTAAAGGAGACTTTCTTAAACATTCAAACATTGAGCAACAAGCATGAAGGGTTAAGGCGCAATTTGCAACTCATAAAGCCTCAAAAGGGCACCCGACTTAGAGAGAGCATTCATTTAAGAAAAGGTGCCCATTGACACCTGTTCCACCATAAAAGTGCCCCTAAGGTGGAAGGAGAACAAGCCTCTAGTAAGTGAAGTGCACCTATTGTCTAAACCACTTCATTATGGCACCCTAGCATGAGGAGGAGTATATAAGTCAATAGGAAATGGTGCCTAGAATGCAAATGAAGGACTAAGTGGCATTTTCAATAAGCATCAATTCACCTTGAGCTTTCAATAAATACATCAAATTGAGCCCCATAAGCCTAGGCACCCTTTGCCTTCAAAAGAACCTTGTATTGACATCAAGAGTTGGTCGTATCGGCGTATCGGCAGACCTTGGTTAGGCTTCACCAATAGTGGTCTGTCTTGCCAATGAGTGTGGTTCGAAGTCGAAGACATCGGTGTATCAGAAGATAATCCCATTGGCGCATCGGAAGAGCAATTGAGAGCTTCGTCGATGAAGGGGGTCACACCGACAGTCAAAATCCATCGGTGTATTGGCCCAACAAGATTAGAGTTCACCCATGTTTGGAGTCTCATTGACGGGTGTGGCCCGAAGGTTGTCATTGGTGAGATCAGTGTGTTGGCAGAAGAGTTTTTGAGTGTGCCGATGGTATTAAGTCCTACTGATAGGCGAGGGACTTAGAGTCTCGTATCAGAGTGACAAAGACATCGGTGTGAAAGGATATAAAGTCATCGATAGCTATCTATCTGATCGATAAGAGTCAATGATGGGATGTTTGTCAGAAGTGAAATCAAACAGAATCATGGTGGCATCGGCCTATCGGCCGATGAAATTTTAAGCTCGCCGATGGTATGTTGTCTCGCTAATAGTGAGTTCGAAGGTTCAAAAGTTGATAATTCTATGCTTCCACTGTGTGCTCTACATCAGACACTCATCCCTACTACAGTCTAACATTCTCTAGTTATGTTCTCCCCTTTGTTTTTGTGAACGCCTCTGGAAGTAATGTTGAGTTACTTGTGATGTCCTTATTGACTGGTGTTGTTTTGGATTCATGTGTAGTCCTTGTTCCTTATAGTCTATTGTCTAGCTGACTGTTTGTTGTAACTTATTGAACCACTATGATTTTGAATATTTAGATTTAGAGGGCATCAGACACCAAAACTTCTTGACCTTTAACAACCCAACCTAGAATCAATAGATTTTTGTCCATGCCAACTATTCTAGTCAAGACAAAGCATGTTGATTATGATTCAATCCAAAGTTCATTAACATGATTATCTTATCATAATATTTAGGGAAATGACCACCTAGATGGACAATGATGTGAGCTATCTATAAAGAAACTTGCAAGAAGTATAGGAGGCATGAGAATCCCTCCATGTTGTTTATCAAGTTGAATGATCTATGACACATCATGTATCATTAGAAAATATTCTCAAAGAGAAAGCAAGTGAAAATACTCAAAACAACCCATAACAAGGTGGAGAAGTTTAAAGGATGGAGGTTGCAACACTTTCCAACCTCATAGCCACACTAGTCCAATGGATCAGGATAATACTATCAAGCATCCACATAATAGTAGATAATCTTATCAAAAGTCACAGAGAAATTTCTAAGGACCATAGTGTTATCCCTATGACTTGACACATACTGCTTGTTTCATAAAGCAAAGGGACATGATATAAATATTGTTGTTACATGGAGCCTAATCAGACTTGGAGGTTAAATTTACCCAACTTTTATCAGCATGGTTTCCCCCCAAATATTTTCCTACTAGTTTTGGTGCCTTGAAGTCTAAGTGCATGAAAATCATTCTGAGTTGGCAACCTAATCCAATGACTTGACACAGATCCCAAAACCACCTATTGGACCAATAGGATCCTAGGTGCTCACTTCATGCATTATGATTTCTAGGTGCCAGTTTGATGCTCCATCATAAGGAAAGTGCGCCCACACTTGCAAGTGTTTTTCTTCAGGATCTAGGCGCCAGTTGAAGGTTGTAGTTGCCAAAAAGAGCGCCTAGCAAGAGGAAGTCTTTTGGAGTCTCCAAAACACATCAAACACTTGACTAACAACAAGATAACTTTTTCCCAAGTTAGGCACTTCAAGAGGGAAGTTAAAACATGAATAAGCACCAACTTGTCTAGGCGCAAACTCAAGCTTGTTGAGGATACACATGGTGCCCAACATTCCTTAGTGATTTCATGAACTTCAAACACTCAGAACTGTTCAAGGAATGCCCAATGCGCCTTCTTGATGATAGGCACCAAAGTGAGGGTGGAATTGTGCTTTGATGGCATTACGCGCTATCTAGAGTATGCTACTCCATGGAAATATGCCTTCTTGCTTAGAGTAATTCAAACACTCCAAGGTCTTCAGTGATCAATTCCCCAACTTATGAAATGTCCTCCTTCATTTTAAAACACATTGTAATGCTCCAGAGAGATGACTATACCTAGGTGTCAATCTGGGTTAGAAATGCCTCCAAAGTGCGCCTTCTCTTTTATAATACAAAACAAGGTCCAAAGGTGCTAATAAACTGAAGCGCTTCCTTGGAAAAGTCCCGGAGGTTAAGATGCGGCTTGTCTTAATGAAGTGCAACTCTTGGGTAAGAAAGCTTGTAAAGTGCACCTAACTTAGTGAAGAGGTTGATAACTTCTAAACCCTTCCTGGAACTTAGATTGCTTCAACTGAAGATCATCTTGCACCAATACATCACCAAACTTTCAATCACAAGATCAATTCAAACTTAGGCGCTCATTAAGAGTCTTTCCAATGTTGGCACATCTGAGAGGTTAAACTGGCAAGAGATGGTACCTAGCTTCCTAGACCTTGTATGTTTGAGTTCCAAAGTTGACTCAATGGTATCAAGATGGCGCCATAGAGTCTTTGGACTAGTTCCTTAGAGTTTCAAAAACATTCTGGCTCATTAAAAATTCCTCCTACATGCTTGGGTGCCATTTCAAGGTCCTAGAACCATGATGTAGTGCCTTATTGCTCTAGGCACCCATTCATGATTGTGCAACTTGAGATTGGCACTTACAGTGAATAGGTTTTCATCCTGACTTAATACACTGCCTCCTTTTGACAATTTTTGGGGCAGCAGAAAACCTTTCACCACGGGCAAATGTCTGAGAGATATAAAAAACTGAGAGAGGTTATTGTAAAGGCACTCTACATGATCACGTTGCCTCAGATGAAATATTTCTAAGTGACACAATTTTTGAGTAACATCTCATCAAAGATTGCTACCTTTTTGCACTCTGGACTCTTCAGGGATATCGTCGGTACCATGTAGCTCAAATTGTTTCGACATGTTTGGGTGAAAAAAAGGACCATGCCTAGCGTAAATGTATCCATCCGGACGCATTGGAATAGTCAGTTTGGTCACATCAGGAGCAAGACAAAAGTTACACCGCTTTGCAACTTTACACTGCCTCCTTCTGACGATTTTTGGGGCAGCAGAAAACCTTTCACCATGGGCAAATGCCTCAGAGATATAAAAAATTGAGAGGGGTTATTGTAGAAGCACTCTACATGATCACGTTGCCTTAGATGGAATGTTTCTAAGTGACACAGTTTTTGAGTAACATCTTGTCAAAGATTGCTACCTTTTTGCATTTTGGACTCTTCAGGGATATCGTCGGTACAACGTAGCTTAGACTGTTTCGACATGTTTGGGTGAAAAATAGGACCATGCCTAGCATAAATGTACCCATCCAAATATGTTGGAATAGTCAGTTTTGTCATATCAGGAGCAGGACGAAAGTTACACCCTTTTGCAACTTTACATTGCCTCCTTTTGACAATTTTTGGGGCAGCAAAAAATTTTTCACCACGGGCAAATGCCTCAGAGATATAAAAAACTGAGAGAGGTTATTGTAGAGGCACTCTACATGATCGTGTTGCCTTAGATGGAATGTTTCTAAGTGACATGGTTTTTGAGTAACATCTTGTCAAAGATTGCTACCTTTTTACACTTTGGACTCTTCAGGGATATCGTCGGTACAATGTAGCTCGGACTGTTTCAACATGTTTGGGTAAAAAATAAGACCATGCCTAGCATAAATGTACCCATTTGGATGTGTTGGAATAGTCAGTTTGGTCACATCAGGAGCAAGATGAAAGTTACACCCCTTTGCAACTTTACACTGCCTCCTTCTGATGATGTTTGGGGCAGCAGAAAACCTTTCACCACGGGCAAATGCCTCAGAGATATAAAAAATTGAGAGAGGTTATTATATAAGTACTCTACATTATTGTGTTACCTCAGACAGAATGTTTCTAAGTGACACGATTTTTGAGTAACATCTCGTCAAAGATTGCTGCCTTTTTGCACTTTGGACTCTTTAGGGATATCGTCGGTACAATGTAGTTTGGACTGTTTCGACATGTTTGGGTGAAAAACAGGACCATGCCTAGCATAAATGTACCCATCTAGATGCATTGGAATAGTCAGTTTGGTCACATCAGGAGCAAGACAAAAGTTACACTCCTTTGCAACTTTACACTGCCTCCTTTTGATGATTTTTGGGGCAGCAGAAAACCTTTCACCACAGGCAAATGCCTCAGAGATATAAAAACTAAGAGAGGTTATTGTAGAGGCACTCTACATGATCACGTTACCTTAGACAAAATGTTTCTAAGTGACACAGTTTTCAAGTAACATCTCGTCAAAGATTGTTTCCTTTTTGCACTTTGGACTCTTTAAGGATATTGTTGGTACAATGTAGCTTGGACTATTTCGAGATATTTGGGTGAAAAATAGGACCATGCCTAGTGTAAATGTACCCATTCAGATGCGTTGGAACAATCAGTTTGGTCACATCAGGAGCAGGATGAAAGTTACACCCCTTTACAACTTTACACTGCCTCCTGACGATTTTTGGGGCAATAGAAAACTTTTCACAATGGGCAAATGCCTCAGAGATATAAAAATCTGAGAGAGGTTATTGTAGAGGCACTCTATGTGATTGCGTTTCCTTAGAAGGAATGTTTCTAAGTGACACAGTTTTTGAGTAACATCTCGTCAAAGATTTCTACCTTTTTGCACTTTGGACTCTTCAGGGATATCGTCAGTACAATGTAGCTCAGATTGTTTTGTCATGTTTGGGTGAAAAATAGGACCATGCCTAGTGTAAATGTACCCATCCAGATGTGCTGGAACAGTTAGTTTGGTCACATCAGGAGCATGACACCAAAAATACATAACATAATGATGTAAAAATGTGTATATGTGTATAAATGCAGGAGGAAATTAAAAAAAAAAAAACCTTACAAATTAATGTGCATACTTACAACTCAATGTAACATGACTTTACAAAATCAATGTGAATACTTACAAATTAATTCAACGAACCATTCGGGTCTGCTCTACTCTTTATTGTGTCAAGTATTTCTTTATGGTCAGACTCATGCACCTTCCACAAGATTTTGTTCAAAGGTCTACCCTGATACTTTATCAAATGAACATTGGATGCCATGACAAGGTTTGAGTAATGAAGAATCTTTTGATGTGTGTCAAAGTCCTGAAACAACCAAACATTAACACTCTTATGTGGGTACCTTCTAAGCCATGTTCTAGTAATAACCACTGAGCCTGTAGGGTATTCGATATTTTCTCCATCTGTAACAGGGGCCTCCAATTTCTTTTTGGCCTCAACATAATGACATAAGTAATAATCTGTTCCCTCTTCATTATCTTCATCTGCAATAACTGCATATATGTGCCCTACATTGATATGTGTAGCAAATTAGATGAAATTAGTCAGCATTACAAAAACACTACAAAGTAAGATGACATTACTTGGTTGAACTAGATGAAATTAGATGCATATACGTGCCCTATATTACCTAGTTGAACTAAATCTAATATGTGGTCAAAGTCAACTGATGATTCCATCTATGTTAGTTCCAGTGCCGTTGGGGGTCGATACGTGTCAAGTGGGCTAAGATAACTTAACTGCCATTCGTCAACCCACTCCTTTGACTCGCACTCATCCCAGACTTGAATTGTATAGGAAGAACAAAAGCATGACATCTTTCGTGTATGGATACTCCATGAACCTGCAATTGAGTTTCTAAAAGAGTGCATCTCATTTGATCCTGTCAATGTACAACAATCCTCATATGGTGCAATGTTAGTATCATCTATCAACCAAAAAAATATACGAATTGAAGACTTACCTTCATTACCTAGACCCATGGAAGCATTACACCACTCGACAATTGATTTTGCATCTGTCAACTTTGCATTGTCTTTATACTTTAACTCTTCTCGTGCTATGGCTCTTTTGATACATGCTCCTGCACCATCATGCTCCCCCTTTCCATGCTCAGCCTCACAAAAGTTCCACATATGTTGAATACCTATAAAATTATGCCTCTTACTCAGCCAATAGAAATTCCACGAGTTCTTGAATTGTGACGCACAGTTATCCAACCATATGATATGCTAACTGAATGATATGCCCCTTCTAGCCAAATCATTGTAGAACACTTGAAAGCAACCTTGGACGAACTCCGTAGAATGCATGCGATCATCACTAATATAGAAATTATACACCCTTATGATCTTTCTGTCATCCTTTGTACTATCATTCACATGAATGAATGCGATGTGCACAAATATAGAAACCTGTGTGGAGTTGTAATATTGTGATTGCACCTCACGCTGTGGCTGTAGACTGTAGTTCTCTACAAAGTCGACGACTGAAATAATGCTACCAACCAGAAATGTGTCCTTGCATAACTTGAATTGCAAGTCCAACTATCGAGCTCTATGGGCATGTCTTGCATACTCATACACTATGCTGTCACGAAATATAGGCATAAACTGATACACTGGAATCTTTTCAATAACCAATTCACACCTCTTTGCTTCTTTACCATCTTTTGTATTGTATGCCACTATTTATACTTTCCAAACTTTACTAGTTCATTTCCAACCACATGTGTTCTTTCCATATGTTCACATATTGGCAAATGTTGCAAGCCACCGCAACGATGACATGTGCCATCCAAGCATAATTTCTTGTAGAATATTTGACCTTCCTCTCTTTCACATAAAATTATTGATATGAAGTCTATTGAAGATGTTGGTGGGGCACACATGGCACAACCCTGCAAAACATTATTAGTATGTATATCTAAACATATAGACCTATAAGCATCAAAATGGTTAGAAAATTCAATATGTAATCTATAACAAGTAGTGCATGTGTGATTTATCTTGACATAGAAAGGTTTTAGGATTTCAAAATATCTTTAACAAATTTTAATTTGAGGATATTCTCTATAAATTTACCATAACACTATGTTTGAGTCTCATCCAAAAAATGCTTTGGATGTGGCTCACGGTTCTAACTACCGATTCTCCTTCTTACCACATCCCTTTGATTTAGAGATACCCTTGTGTAATTCTTCCAAAAGTATTCAATTAGTGATCTCAATGCTTCAACAATTGGTTTATCTTTTCATGGTAGTCTCCCCAAGAACGCCCATAATTCATTGGCATTAGTGTCCTCAATTCTTTGGCATCTTCCAACGGCTCTTGATAAAGTTTTCCTATTAATTCTCAATTCTTGACTCATCTTTCTAATGAGATGAGCTTTCCTTGTTTGACTACTTACTATAGTCAATGTAATCACATGCCGTGTTGCATTACTATCTTTTGTGCATGAGGTGTTACCCACACTCTCATACACACTCATTAGATTCTTGACAATAGATTTTTCACTTGAAGCCTCTAATGTTCTCAACCCAAGAATCTTCATGATGGACCTATACTTTATACTTCGCATCATTTCAATGAATAGTTGATATCTTGCAGTCTCATTTAACTTTTCAAAGAACAATCTCCAAATCTTATGAGCATATCTTCTACAAGTGCATTTTGGAATCTTACCTTCCATTGGATGCAAAATATTCTCATAAATGTCAATCAAATACTTTGGCTTTCTATGCAAAATTCTAGGTGGTGTTAAGTTAGGTAAATTCATCTCAACATTAAGAATTTCATCAATATTTAAATGAGATGGGCTAGATGGCATACATTCGATCGAAGATGGAATAGATGACATACCTTGAGGTTGAGGTGGGAATCATGGCATACCTCCTTCATCACATGTGAGTGATGATGTACTCTCAACTTGAGATGTGGTAGATGGTGTCCCTACATGTTGACATGCGGTAGAGTACGTGTCTCCAACTATGGTATTCAAATCTCTCATAGCACGAAGTTTTTGCATTTGTTCTCTTTGTGCTGCCAATACCATATCTCTTTGTGATGGTTGTGGTTCCTCTTAAATTGGTATGTCTTCATTTATCATGTCCAATTTCCTCTTCTCACGAAGTTCCCTCATAGCCACTACTTTCTTTGCATTCTTAGCTTCTATCTCTTCCCGTGTTGTTTTAATTCTTGATTGTTTCCTCGGCATGACAGAGAATTTGTCTATAGCATGATAAAGAGACCAATATTACTTCCTAAGAAATGAATACAAGATAATAGTGGGATTGTATTTTTATTATGTTGTAAGGATTTATTCTCATATAGTTTGACATTATGGTATGTTAAGGTCTGTTTATTACATAATTATTAAAGAGCCCAAGTGTAGAAAATATACATGGCATCATGTGAGATTGTAGGCTACTTTCTTGATTGGGAATGTGTCTATTTTAAACATGTATGATAAAGCATGATAAAGTAATTCAATCTGAATTAAGGAAAATGTAAAGAACATGCATGTAAAGACTTGACATACCTAAAAAATGAAGATTCGAATGGAGAGAGTAGCTAATTATGTAGTGTTTTTTTCTTCTTGCATCAAACTCATCAACAATTTGAGTTTTTCACCACTTGCTTCCTTTTCAATGTTAAATTGAATAACACTCAAATATAATTACTAACAACAATACTATTAACCAATCTATAATGTTAAATTCCTAAAATTGAATCACAATTAACATTGCAACACTACAAAAATTGAAACTTGAATAGATATATATCAAACTTGGTGTGAAAACTATGTTATTTCCTCCTCAAGTTGGCAAAGTAGAAAAGGTGGTGGAAAGATCATGCAAAGGTGGTACAATGTGTCAAATGTGCATGTGAATTTCCCAACAGCATGAAATCACTTCTTTTTTGTTGAAGCACACACAGAATCAGTATGAAAATAGAGAATGTGGGCCTGGATCATGGGGGTCAATAGTTTTTTACCATTTCTATAGAAAGACAAAACGTGAGGGTGTTATAACATGCTCGCGTTTTGTCCTGCTATAGATTGATCACATCTTGTGCATTTCTCTTTCCAAACCTTCCCCTTCAGACTTGAATGACTACAAGGTTTTTGAGGGAGAACTTTTCCTATTTCCTGTAAGAGCTTGGCAGATGCTCCACCATATGATAGGCATAACAATGAAGGGGTAAGCCCTCATAATCAAGTTCTTGATAGAAAATGCCCATCGAGGAAGAAAGACAGATCTTCTTTGGAAGTAGAAGTTCTAGTTTGGGACAAATCCTTATCCAAGCATAAATAGCAGGGGTTCTGTCAAGCGATTGCCAATCCACTTCCACAAAGTCTCCTGAAGACTTCCTAATTGATTCCAAAACATCCACACCCCAAAACTGGAGAGGCAATCAATATAATCAAACCCATAAATCTACATTTGATGACAGAAACCCTCAACACTATACCTTAAACCCTAATCCCTCAACCCTCCAACCCTATCCCTAATCCTTATACCCTCCACACTCTACTTTAACCCTAATCCCTCAACCCTCAACCTTATTCCCCCTTGACCCTTGAACCTCAACCCTCAACCCTCAACGTCAAACCCTAATCCCTCAACCCTTAACTCTGATCCCTCAACCCTCAACCCTATCCCTAAACCCTAAAACCTAAAGCCTCAACCCTCAATGTCAAATCCTAATTCCTCAACCCTTCACTCTAATCCCTCAACCCTAAACCCTATCCCTAAACCCTCAACACTATACCTTAAACCCTAATCCCTCAACCCTCAACCCTAAACCTTATCCCTAAAACCTAATCCCTCAACCCTTAACCCTAATCTGTCATCCCTCAACTCTAATCCCTCATCCCTAAACCCTAAATGCTATCCCTATTCCTAAACCCTCAAAAAACTTGATACTATACCTTAAACCCTAATCCCTAATCCCTAATCCCTCCAACCCTATCCCTAATCCTTATACCCTCCACACTCTACTTTAACCCTAATCCCTCAACCCTCAACCCTATCCCTAAACCCTAAACCCTAAAGCCTCAACACTCAACATCAAATCCTAATCCCTCAACCCTTCACGCTAATCCCTCAACCCTAAACCCTATCCCTAAACACTCAACACTATACCTTAAACCCTAATCCCTCAACCCTCAACCCTAAACATTATCCCTAAACCCTAATCCCTCAACCCTTAACCCTAATCCGTCATCCCTCAACTCTAATCCCTAATCCCTAAACCCTAAATGCTATCCCTATTCCTAAACCCTCAACCGACTCGATACTATACATTAAACCCTAATCCCTTATCCCTAAACCCTCCAACCCTATCCTTAATCCATATACCCTCCACACTCTGCTTTAACCGTAATCCCTCGACCCTCAACCCTATCCCAAAACCCTTGACCCTTGAACCTCAACCCTTAACCCTTAATGTCAAACCCTAATCCCTCAACCCTTAACTCTGATCCCTCGACCCTCAACTCTATCCCTAAACCCTAAAACCTAAAGTCTCAAGCCTCAACCCTCAATGTCAAATCCTAATCCCTCAACCCTTCACTCTAATCCCTCAACCCTAAACCCTATCCCTAAACCCTCAACACTATACCTCAAACCCTAATCCCTCAACCCTCAACCCTAAACCTTATCCCTAAACCCTAATCCCTCAACCCTCAACCCTAATTCATCATCCCTCAACTCTAATCCCTCATCCCTAAACCCTAAATGCTATCCCTATTCCTAAACACTCAACTGACTCGATACTATACCTTAAACCCTAATCCCTTATTCCTAAAACCTCCAACCCTATCCCTAATCCTTATACCCTCCACACTCTACTTTAACACCAATCCCTCAACCCTCAACCCTATCCCTAAACCCTTGACCCTCAAACCTCAACCCTCAACCCTCAACATCAAACCCTAATCCCTCAACCCTTAACTCTGATCCCTCGACCCTCAACCCTATCCCTAAACCCTAAACGGTAAAGCCTCAACCCTCAACGTCAAATCCTAATCCCTCAACCCTTCACTCTAATCCCTCATCCCTAAACCCTATCCCTAAACCCTCAACACTATACCTTAAACCCTAATCCCTCAACCCTCAACCCTAAACCTTATCCCTAAACCCTAATCCCTCAACCCTCAACCCTAATCCGTCATCCCTCAACTCTAATCCCTCATCCCTAAACCCTAAATGCTATCCCTATTCCTAAACCCTCAACAGACTCAATACTATACCTTAAACCCTAATCCCTAATCCCTAAACCCTCCAACCCTATCCCTAATCTTTATACCCTCCATACTCTACTTTAACCCTAATCCCTCGACCCTCAACCCTATCCCTAAACCCTTGACCCTTGAACCTCAACCCTCAACGTCAAACCCTAATCCCTCAACCCTTAACTTTGATCCCTCGACCCTCAACCCTATCCCTAAACCCTAAACCCTAAAGCCTCAAGCCTCAAGCCTCAACGTCAAATCCTAATACCTCAACCCTTCACTCTAATCCCTCAACCCTAAACCCTTAACACTATACCTTAAACCTTAATCCATCAACCCTCAACCCTAAACCTTATCCCTAAACCCTAATCCCTCAACCCTCAACCCTAATCTGTCATCCCTCAACTCTAATCCCTCATCCCTAAACCCTAAATGCTATCCCTATTCCTAAACCCTCAACTGAATTGATACTATACCTTAAACCCTAATCCCTAATCCCCAAACCCTCCAACCCTATCCCTAATCCTTATACCCTCCACACTCTACTTTAAACCTAATCCCTCGACCCTCAACCCTATCCCTAAACCCTTGACCCTTGAACCTCAACCCTCAACCCTCAACGTCAAACCCTAATCCCTCAACCCTTAACTCTGATCCCTCGACCCTCAACCCTATCCCTAAACCCTAAACCCTAAAGCCTCAACCCTCAACATCAAATCCTAATCCGTTAACCCTTCACTCTAATCCCTCAACCCTAAACCCTATCCCTAAACCCTCAACACTATACCTTAAACCCTAATCCCTCAACCCTCAACCCTAAACCTTATCCCTAAACCCTAATCCCTCAACCCTCAACCCTAATCCGTCATCCCTCGACTCTAATCCCTCATCCCTAAACCCTAAATGCTATCCCTATTCCTAAACCCTCAATAGACTCAATACCATACCTTAAACCCTAATCCCTAATCCCTAAACCCTCCAACCCCATCCCTAATCCTTATACCCTCAACACTCTACTTTAACCCTAATCCCTTGACCCTCAACCCTATCCCTAAACCCTTGACCCTCGAACCTCAACCCTCAACCCTGAACATCAAACCCTAATCCCTTAACCCTTAACTCTTATCCATTGACCCTCAACCCTATCCCTAAACCCTAAACCCTAAAGCCTCAACCCTCAACCCTCAACATCAAATCCTAATCCCTCAACCCTTCACTCTAATCCCTCAACCCTAAACCCTCAACACTATACCTTAAACCCTAATCCCTCAACCCTCAACCCTCAACCCAAAACCTTATTCCTAAACCCTAATCTCTCAACCCTCAACCCTAATCTGCCATCCCTCAACTCTAATCCCTCATCCCTAAACCCTAAATGCTATCCCTATTCCTAAACCCTCAGCAGACTCGATACTATACCTTAAGGCCTAATCCCTAATCCCTAAACCCTCCAACCCTATCCCTAATCCTTATACCCTCCACACTCTACTTTAACCCTAATCCCTCGACCCTCAACCCTATCCCTAAACCATTGACCCTCAAACCTCAACCCTCAACCCTCAATGTCAAACCCTAATCCCTCAACCCTTAACTTTGATCCCTCGACCCTCAACCCTATCCCTAAACCCTAAACCCTAAAGCCTCAAGCCTCAAGCCTCAATGTCAAATCCTAATCCCTCAACCCTTCACTCTAATCCCTCAACCCTAAACCCTATACCTAAACCCTCAACACTATACCTTAAACCCTAATCCCTCAACCCTCAACCCTAAACCTTATCCCTAAACCCTAATCCCTCAACCCTCAACCCTAATCCATCATCCCTCAACTCTAATCCCTCATCCCTAAACCCTAAATGCTATCCTTATTCCTAAACCCTCAATCGACTCGATACTATACCTTAAACCCTAATCCCTTATCCCTAAACCCTCCAACCCTATCCTTAATCCTTATACCCTCCACACTCTAGTTTAATCCTAATCCCTCGACCCTCAACCCTATCCCTAAACCCTTGACCCTCAAACCTCAACCCTCAACCCTCAACATCAAACCCTAATCCCTCAACCCTTAACTCTGATCCCTCGACCCTCAACCCTATCCCTAAATCCTAAACCCTAAAGCCTCAAGCATCAACCCTCAACGTCAAATCCTAGTCCCTCAACCCTAAACCCTATCCCTAAACCCTCAACACTATACCTTAAACTCTAATCCCTCAACCCTCAACCCTAAACCTTATCCCTAAACCCTAATCCCTCAACCCTCAACCCTAATCCATCATCCCTCAACTCTAATCCTTCATCCCTAAACCCTAAATGCTATCCCTATTCCTAAACCCTAAACACTATCCCTATTCCTAGACCCTCAACGGGCTCGATACTATACCTTAAACCCTAATCCCTTATCCCTAAACCCTCCAACCCTATCTCTTAACTCTAATCCCTCGACCCTCAACCCTATCCCGAAACCCTTAACCATCGAACCTTAATGTACTCAACCCTCAACGTCAAACCCTAATCCCTCAACCCTTAACTCTGATCCCTCGACCCTTAACCCTTAAAACTTGAACCCTAAAACCTATCCCTACATGCTTGACACTCGACACTATATCTTAAACCCTAATCCCTTAACCCTCATCCCTAAAGCCTCAACCCTAAATCATTAAACCTTCAACCCTAAACCCTATCCCTAATCCCTCTACCCTCGACACTCTTATTTAACCCTAATCCCTTGACCATTAATCCTATCCCTCAACCTCAACCCTCAACACTCAACCCTCAACCCTCAACTCTCAACATTAAACCCTAATTCATAAACCCTAAACCCTAAACCCTAATCCCTCAAACCTAAACCCTATCCCTAAACCATCAAACCTCAACACTATACCTTAAACCCTAATCTCTATCCCTCAACCCTTAACTCTTAAAACTTAAACCCTATCCCTACACCCTCAACACTTGACACTATATCTTAAGCCTTAAACCCTCATCCCTAAAGCCTCAACCCTCAATCCTTAAACCTTCAACCCTAAACCCTATACCTAATCCCTCTACCCTCGACACTCTAACCCTAACCTCAACATTAAATGCTAATCTGTCAACCCTAAACCCTAATCCGTCAACCCTAAACCCTCAACCCTCAATACTATACCTTAAACCCTAATCCATCAACCCTAAAACCTAATCCCTCAACCCTCAACCCTAAACACTATCAATAAACCCTCAACCCTCGACACTATACCTTAAACCCTATGAGAAAAGCTTTGCGTATGGTACATCCACAGTGAGTAATTAACAGTTGAAATTAGAAGGATGATCATTATAAGAAAAGATTTGCATTGGGGTATATCTATGTTTCTTACTGTCCACCCCGCACTTAGGGAAGGTATATTGTTATGAAACAGGCAAATAATCTCCCATTGTTTACTGGCTCTATCCACAAGAACTATTAAACTATACCTTAAACCCTAATCCCTCAACCCTAAACTTTCAACCCTAAACCCTATCCCTAATCCCTCTACCCTCAACACTCTACCTTAAACCTAATCCCTCGACCCTTAACCCTAAACGCTATCCCTAAAGCCTCAACCCTAAAACCTAATCCCTCAAGGTCCTAAACTCTAATCGCTTATCCCTAAACTCTAAATCCTATCCCTAAATGCTTAACCCTCAACCTTAAACCTTAATCACCCAATCCTTATCCACCCCTCTCCTCCCCTATCTAGCTCACTCCCATCTCTACCCTCCTCTGCCCTTGACACTATACATACATAAATATAGGCATACATAGATACATACATTCATATAGGCATACATAGATACATAGATATATACATACATACATAAATACATATATACATACATATAGGCATACATAGATACATACATACATATAGGTATACATGCATACATACATGATTAATAGACTTGAACAGAAAAAAATTTAAGGGGAACATAACAAACAACAGACTTGCGGAAAAGGAAAAGTGCAAAGCAAAACATAATGCCAGCGCGTTATAACGCGCTAATGTTATGTCTTGCTTTGGGAATCCCAAGCCTTGGGCTTGGGATTTGCTTTGGATTTCCAACCCAAAGGCTTGGAGTGCCTTTTGAACAGTCACATATGTGTTTTTCCATATTCTTCAAGATTTCACATAATTTCATTTATGCTAACCCTCAGATTTGCACGTGTTTCACGGTTAAACAAATTGAACACCTGGGTAATGTTAGGCTATCTCTTAGCTATTTGATGATGTGATTTTTTTCACATTTTAACAATGTTAAGTCTTTCATGTTTAATTTCTTTTGTTTTTGTGTCCATTTTTGGGCAAAAACCACTGTTTGGTCTTTTTTTATTGTAAATTAACTATTCATTGAAATTTCAAAAAAATTACATATTTAGAAACTAGACTCCATTCTACAAATATTAAAAAAAGAAAAAAATGATTTTCAATTAGTTTTCAAAATTTATAGGGGTAGCACGACCAAAATTCTATTTTTTAAGATGTGTCCACTTTTAAAATTACTAAAAAATCAAATATTCATCAAAAAATTATCAGAAAAATCGGACATAAACTACATGCTATTAGCTAATTTCTCATTGAAGTGATTTTAAAAATACCAAAAAAAAGTTGACCTTTTGAGGGAGCCACAAAACATGCTATGTTATGTTTTTTTGACAGAAACAACACCAATTTCTGTGGCTCCCTCTTTTGAACCCCTTAATCTATGCCATTTAAAAAAAAATAGTAGTTTAGAAAGTAGACTCGGAGCACTACGAACATTGTTTTGGTTGCATCTCCAAAATTTGAGTGTAACTATGCTCAATTTCTCATTCAAGGCCAGTATTTCCTGATTTCAGAAAAAAGTGGCCACTTAAGACCCCTTTTTGGCCCCCCATCTTCTTGCACTTACCCGCCTGGTATGCAAGATTGGATAAGTATCTACAAAGATAGGATTTAGCAAAGACGCAGCTGACAGTAATCTTTATTTCAAGATTGATCATGAGCACATATTAATTGTTGAGGTATTTGTTGATGATATCATTTTTGGTGGAAATGGAAGCATGTGTAAAAAAATTGCTGATCAGATGCAAAGTGAATTTGAAATGTCCATGTTTGGTGAGATGAATTTCTTCGTAGGTCTACAAATCACTCAGTCAGATAAAGGTATCTTCATATCCCAATCTAAGTATGTGAGAGAATTGTTGAAAAAGTTTGGGATGGAGGACTCAAAACCAGTAAGTACTCCTATGGTAACTGGATGCAAGTTGAGTAAAGATGATGATTTTTCTAAGGCAGATCAGAAAAGGTATAGATCAATGATTAGAGGACTACTTTATTTGACTCAGACTAGACCTGACATTATGAATGCAATTGGACTTGTTGCTAGATTTCAAGCCGATCCTAGGGAATCCCATGTTGTAGCAGTCAAAAGAATTTTCAGATATCTAAAGGGAACATCTGATTATGGCTTATAGTATCCAAAGGATAATGACTTCACTCTTCATGCATATACAGATGCTGATTAGGTAGGAGATGTGGATGATAGGAAAAGTACTAATGGTGGTGCATTCTTCTTGGGAAGGAGATTGTTCTCTTGGTTGAGCAAAAAGCAGGAGGCAATATCTCTGTCTATTGCAGAGGCAGAGTATATAGCAGTAGCAAGCAATTGTACTCAAGTTTTGTGGATGAAGCAAATGTTGAAGGATATCAAAATTGTGTTTGAAGTACCTATTACAATCTTCTGTGATAATTCAAGTGCAATAAACATCTCAAAGAATCTGGTGTTGCATTCAAAGACTAAGCACATATCCATCAAGTTTCGTTTCTTGAGAGAGAAAGTAAGTGAGAATGAAGTCAAAATGGAGTTTGTTTCTTCAAAGGATCAGATTGTAGATATATTCACCAAGCCTTTGCCTAAGGATACTTTTGAGTATCTCAGAGGGAAGTTAGGGGTTATTACCCCTCCTATTCAGAACTAAGATGCACTAGTGTGCATCAATCCAGTGGAAGTCACAGTTATTTCTTGTAATCTAGATTGATGTTAAGGAGGTACTACTCAAGGGGAGTAGTCAGTATGCAAATTCTGGAGATTAGTCTGAAAGAGAAAGGGGGAGAAGAGACTACAAATATGTACCCTTTTCCATTGATGTCAAAGGGGGAGAGAAGTCATGTGAAAAACTAGTTATTGATGAAAGGGGGAGTAGTAAAGAAAGTTGTTAAAGAAGTGATAAGAGAAAGGGGGAGAAGTTCTTGTCTTAATGGTGAAATCAATTTTTCACATCATATGTTGCCATCAATGACAAAGGGGGAGATTGTTGCAAATATGTGCCTAATCGGTGTTGTCATTGATGTCAACATATCCTTATTGTCATTGATGTCAATTGTATTCCATTTTATTGCCTGTTTGGAAGACTGGAATGTTGAAGATATTGTGAAAATTAATGAAGATCAATGTATGCAGACCATATGGCTGTGTAGAGGATTGTTTGAAGTAGCTCCAGTTAAGATTTGAGAGGTTCGCATGAAGATTTGAAGAAGCTATGGTTATCTGAGTAGAATCGGGTTTGGTTGTGTTCAGAAGAGACAGAGTGATAGTAAATTTGTCTAGATTACTCTGCATTGAAACATTATGATCATGGGTTCTAGAGGCATGTTTGGAAAGTCAGAGTGTATCATCAACTCAAATGGTTTGTGGTTTGGAGGTCTGCAAGCAATCTTTCCAGTGTGATAGTCATGACAAACAAAGTGATTCTGATGATTTGGACAAGTGCAGATGTTTTTGTTGAATTCAATGTGCTTGTGGAGGTCTCTGGATCATGTGCCTGCTATGTTGGAGGTCCGCATTAAAGATTGAGCTAATTGTTGAAGATTTCTTCCTTGGTGTTGTTGTTCTTCCTAGTCTTGGCCGACCGGATGATTCAAGCGTGTTGCAGATGATCTAAGAAGAATTACATGAAGTGTGGTGTATTGTCTAAGGAAGATTTCGATTCTAGTTATGTTTGGATGATAGTATAATGATTCACATTAAGTTAGATGTTTGTAATGTCAACCTTGATGTTTATTCCAAGGTTGATGAAGAGTATAAATACTTGTGGATGAGTTGTGGAAAGTTGTCCTTGTGTGAAAATGATTAAATCCTAAGAAGGGTACAAAGGTAAACTAGAGAAGAGGAGTAGAGGAACAAAAGCAGTAAGGTATGAAGAGATTGTGAAGAAGTGTTTGTGGCAGAGAAGAAGTTTTATGAGCTTTCAATGGGACTGAACCAAGCATAAAGAAGATGTTATTTCTCAGTTCATCCTTTCTGTATCAAACATAAATTATTGTAGGCAGTGAGCCTCTTGTAGGTAGTGAGCCTCTTTGAGTAGTGAGCTCTGAGTAGTGCGCCCTAATGCAAGTGCCTTTTCACTTCCTTCAAATAATTTTAACAGGGTACAAATCTTGTGGGTTAACCCCCACCATGGTTTTCCCTAACCAGGTTTCCACATAAAAATTCTAGTGTTATGTGTGCTCAATTTGTTTCTGCTCATGTGTTGTTGATTCATACTTTAATGTTTACATCATAAATCTAATTGAAAGTTGATAAAAAAGATTAAAAGAAGAAAAAAGTTAAATTTGTGGGACAACTGATTCACCCCCCCTCTCAGTTGTCTAGACTAATTCCAACAGAAGAGTCCTAATTCATTTCTTTGATGGACCAGTGAAGGTGATTAATGGTGTATTGCATATCCCTAGTTTGGCATGGAACCTAATTTCTATAAGTAAACTTAATGATTCATATGATAATGGGTGCAAGATGGTGAGAGGGGTTATGGTGCTTACTAAAAGTTCTTGCATAGGTAATCTATTAGCTAGATGCATGCATAGTTAAGTACACTATCTCTTTAGTTCCTATAGTGAAGATATTTATAGACCCTACACCTTCACCATTGGAATTGGTAGAAAAGAAGAGTGTTGCATCCAATTCTAGTGGTCATGCTTTATGGGTACTTAAGAGTGCTCGTGCTTTGGAGATTGAGATACTAGCTAAGAGTAAAATGTTATGGCACCAAGGGATGGGCCATTACAAGGGTCTAAGGACCCTAAAAGATAAAAACATTGATAAGGGGTTAAAGTATTGTAATCTTGAATTAAATTTTTATGAGAATTGTGTATATAGAAAATAAAATGACAATATGTTTTAATCTAGTTCTCATAGAACTTCCAAGGTGTTGGACTTAATCCATTTTGATGTATCTGGGCATGTTAATGTATTTCCGATTTATAAATCTATATATTATGTAACTTTTAATAATGACTATTATTACGGGAAAAAAGTGGAGATAATATCAATAATGAATAATAACCCAATAACTCAATAGAAATTGCAATAATCATGATTCAAACACAAAGGAAGATTCCTTGCAAACCTTATTACTTCATGGCTTCCATTGGTTGCCTAATCTCAAATTGATCTTTGGTGTGAATGAATCCCTCAGAAAGCGCACTTCCTTGCTTTTTTCTTCAAGATGACAATAGAGAACGACTATGATATTTCTTGTAGTGAAGAGGATCTTCAATACAATAAAAATGGTGATTGCAAGTTATGGAGATGGTTTGGGGCCAAAGGCACGCTTTGATTCCTACAGAGTAAGTTTACTAAAAGCTTGGATGATTCAAATGGAGGAATATGGTTGTACTTATAGACTTGTGAGAGAGAA
The DNA here is from genome assembly GCA_027924645.1 of Cunninghamia lanceolata. Classification (NCBI taxonomy): domain Eukaryota; kingdom Viridiplantae; phylum Streptophyta; class Pinopsida; order Cupressales; family Cupressaceae; genus Cunninghamia; species Cunninghamia lanceolata. The sequence continues at coordinate 11,988,100 of BSBN01000108.1, forward strand.
GATCAATGGTGTAGAATGATCAAGAAGATCAAGGGTTGAGGAAACTTGAGAGGATGTGCACAAATAGGAAGAGGACAAGTGTCTTGCTGCTTCATGCAACAGGGGAGTTAACAGAAATAGATTGAAGAGTTAACTAAATAGACCAATCAGTTAAGTGAATTGATTGGGGAGTTAACAAAATTGACTAACTAGTTAACTGATTTGATTTATGAGTTAACTAATTGGATTGGAGGATAAAAAGGACATGTGGGTGAGGGAACAATTAATTAAATATTAAAATATTTAATTAAGTGTGCACATGGACTAATTGAATTATTTTTGGTATTTTAGTTCAATTTTGGAGAAAATAGATAATTTAAATAAATATTTGGATTTATTTAAATATAGAGGATGACTTAAATTTAAAGGAACTAATTAAATAATTGGACATTATTTAATTTAGAATGACTTTAGAAGAATTTGGAAGATTTTAATTAAATAAATGATTTTATTTAATTTTGTGGAGGAATGTGAATCAAATAAATAAATTGATTTATTTATTTATTGATAGAGGAATTAAACTAAAATAAATATTAAAATATTTATTTAGATAGAGTTGTGTCATTTTTATGTGTATACATTTTGCCGCTCTTTGATGCAATGTGTTTTATCACGTTGTTTCAAAGAAGTATAAATTTTATAATAATGATACATGTCCTACTTTACTCCTGGTACAGGTTTATGATGCTGGGATGCCCTCTCAGGGGATTGGATGGGAGGAAAAAATGTAGAAGGACGTGAGACAAACAATCTCATGATGAAGAAGGTCAGGTAATGCACAAAATGGTGGAGAAAATAGGCCACGTCTTGAGAATGACGACAGAGAAAGAATTCAGATAGCAGGCACAATTGCCACATAGTTAGGTAGGTTGGAATGTCTATATATAGAAGCATGGTCAACAATCCTAGTCATTTGCATACTTGTCACTTTGAGAGAGATCTTAGGAGCTTTGTAGAGTGCAGGAGCTAGAGCAGTCAACAGACTGATGGATATTCCACACGAGGAGCACCAGTTTGAGCAGGTCTGACGGTTCAAATGACCAGTAGAGGTAGGACCCTTGGTACATACTTCAGAAAAACAAAGCTAGGGTCATTTATTAGAGCAATAAATGCTAGGCAAATTTAGGAGAACATATGCGCCATTCTGTGGTTCAGCGCATTTGCTAGCTGAAACTGCACATTTGTACTGGTTCGGTGCATTTGCTAGTTCATGCTGCACATACGTTAAGTATGCACATTTGTTCTATGTTCCCACGCATTCATTATAGAATCACACATTTTTCACCTTTAGCTGCGCATATGTTGAGTCTGTGCATATGCTACTTGTTGCTACGCTTTTGTCCTGAAGTTGCGCATATGCTCCATGATTTGGCGCATATGTTCAAGTTTGGCACATTTGCTCTGATACTGCGTGTTTGTCGCCTAAAATGGCACATTTGCTTTAGGATAGTTAGTTACTTAGCGAAATTGACTCGATTGTCATCTTGATCGATGCAACAATCGATAAGCTATCTCCAAGATTGATAGAATCTAGACAAGAGATGATATGCTTGTTTTGATCAATTTGATATGTTAGGTAAGTGAAATTGATAGGTTTGATAGTTTGAGTAGGTTTGCCTTGATATGGTTATGGTTGATGCGTTTCTTTGCCGATTGCAGGAGGATATTTCAGATATGCTCATGTTGCGGAGCAGTTCCCAATTATGATGCTACAATGATACATGCTGACAGAGGTAGAGTGGCTAGTGCTCGGTGCTCTTGGTTTGGAGTACGTGTGTTTCATTCTTGAGATTCGTGCAAACCTCGGTCTATTGACTGCTTTGGTGGAGTGCTTCCACAGTGAGGACTGTACATTTCACCTCCCCATCGGTGAGATGACAATGACATTAGAGGATGTGTACTAGATCCTACATCTTCCCATAGTAGGGGAGCAGGTAGAGTATGACCCGTAGCGCGACGCTGAGTTGGATGAGTGTAGGTGGGTGTTTGATGACCCTACCATAGCGGGGTTAGTTATCAGCTGGAAGGATATGCATGATTACTATGACTACTTTCCAAGGATTGTGGCTAGCTTGATTGGGGGTGTTGTATGCCCCGATCAGAGATCTCATGGGTTCCTTGTTGGTTAGGGACAGACTTTGGAACAGATACTGATTGAGGGCACTTGATTTTCTTGGGGTGTGTATGTGCTTTCTCACCTTTACCATGACATGCATCAGGTGGTGTATCATGGAGCTGCTAGCTTGCCTGCAGGTGTGTCTTTGCTTCAGTTCTGGGTTTGGGAGCATATAGCCGTGACTCAGCCCATATGCACATTTCACCGTCAGCTAGGAGAGCCATACTATTATGAGTATGTGGGTGTACCTTCCCAACACAAGCTAGGGAAGTTGGAGTATTGGCATCACGTGTTGGACAACGTGGACGTAGTGGTGTGGTGACCTTATATAGATTGTGAGGTTTAGGACAATGAGGATGATGAGCTGCCTTATGTTTTTTAGACGTAGTGGTTGATTGGTCTGACTCCGTACATACTGGAGAGGCACATAGTCACCTGTGTTTTGCGGCAGTTTGGTCTAGCTCAAGGTATGCCATAGGGGCAGGCCTTGTTTGCCAGGACTTGGGTAGAGAGGAGGCAGTGGGGACCGGTGGCTTCCTATGAGGAGGCCAAGATAGACTTTTTGTAGATACCTTATCAGGCATGGCCGATGAGGAGAGAGATAGTGGATGCAGGCATGACTCGTGACTACGAGGACTGATTCATGGCACACTCGTTCCCTATATACTAGGGACGAGGAGAGCTAGCTCCTCGTCTAGAGGAGGTAGAGTCAGAGGAGGAGGAGGATGGTGTTAGGCGGAGGAGACGAAGGAGGAGGAGAGGAGGATAGGGTGGCGGAGGAGACGGAGGGGGAGGTGGTGATGGAGGAGGAGGTGATGATGGAGATGGCAAGAGGTCGAGATAGCGGCAGAGAGTGGGGCAAGCCCCACCACAACAAGTAGTACAATAGGTGCATGCTGCACCAACAGTGGTACAACAGGTACAAGTTCCACCGCAGCAGGTGGTGCAATAGGTGCAGGTTCAACCTCAGTAGGTAGCACAGGTAGCGGCTCCACATGGACCGCATGTTTAGGTTCAGCCTGCCCTACAACAGCAGGGATAGGGGGACATAGTTGGTATGCTCCGCGGTCAGTTGGGATAGGCCAGGGCACAGTTGAGAGCTGTGAAGGCTCAGGTATAGGGAGATGTAGGGGTGATCACCAGGATCACCACAGAGTGAGACTCAGCCCTTGCTAGAGTACAGGCCCTGACGGCAGAGAGGGATGTGGCGATAGCTGCTTTGGGCACAGACGTAGCGACAATTATGCTTGTGACATAGTTGACATAGGCATAGGTGCAAGTGACATAGGTACATGTGCATCTGGCATAGGCATTGGGAGAGCTGGCCAGCGCTCAGGTGCAAACCCATTATTGTAGAGGTTTGTACCATGGGGTGGTGCTAGCTGACCAACAAGCACCTAGCTATAGGAACCAGTTAGTGGCTGCGTCTACACAGAGGGTAGGTGGTTCATGCTCAGGAGCATTAGTTATGGGCCCACAGTAGTCTGGTTCAGGCCACGATGGAGGAGGAGATAGTGCGGGGAGTAGCATCCCGCAATAGCAGGGCTAGCTGTTAGCTTGCATACACACTTTTGTACTTGTACATACATTTTTGTGATGGCTCATGGATAGCCTGCATATGTATACATCATTGCTACTTTGTACAACTTACTTGAGACATGTATCATTATCATTTTGTATGTATGTATAGACCTTTTATGATGTGACTCATGGACGACAGATTTGATATTTGTACACTTGGACATTTTTATGTTTATATGATGATGCAGCTTATGATGTCCTACATGTATGTTGCTTATGAGATGATCATGGATGCATTTTACTTGTTATGATTATATGTGATGCACATGTTTATGACACTTTATATGTAGTTACTATGGCCTATGTGTATGATGTTTATGTGATGATCATGGATGCAGTTTTACTTATGATGTGTACACGCTATGTTTTTGAAATTTTTCTAACAGGATATTATGTATGCATCTATGTTATGATGACACAAATGTATATGTATGATTTAAATGCACCTATATTTTCACACTCTATGATGATCTAATGTAGATACTTGTGATCATAGCTATGTTTTTGTAAGTTTTTTGGTTAATGTGATGATATGTTGACTTATGCAGCTAGATGTATGCAAATGATCTAACCAAGTTAATGATTATCTCACTTAATATGAAATGCTAACTAATGACACATGGATGAATTAATGCACTTATATGGATGCAAATGATCTAATCAACTTAATGACTATTTCACTTAATGCAAAATGATTATATTTTTTTGATATGTCCAAGTGTACTCAATCAATACAAAAGAGACTCGATGAAAGACACAAATGATAGAAAAAGATTTTGATAGAAGAATGACTCGACTGAAGGACTCACAAGATTTTTGTAAACACTGACATTAAGAATAAAATTTTTATTGATGGATGGTATGCGAAATGTAAATGGATACGGATGGATGCAGATATTTGTCATCTTGATATTGCAAGTATTTTGAAGTGCTTGTTTCATCATTGGGCAAATTTTTTTATGTTTTTAAATGTTGTAAGAAAATATAAGCATCTAGGTATAATTAAACCATGATGACCTGAGTACTGCTTACATGGATTTTGATTTAGCAAGTTAATACAAGCATCTAAGTATAATTGAACCAAGATGACCTGAGTATTTCTTGCGTATCAATAGACAAGGATTACACCCGTTTCATGTTTAGACCTCTGATGTCCTTGATGATCATTGTGTTGATCATGTCATTAGACAAGGTTTCACATTACTAAAGATAAACCCACAAGCAACAAACAAAGAAAATAATCATGCCTCCATCATAGCATCTCTAGTTTTTAGGCATCCTTGAGAAGCGTAGAGAACTTGATAACAAAAGTTTAAAACTTTAAGGTACAACCAATCAACACAAAACTTTATTGCATTAGATGTATCTTCTTGCCATAATTTAGATGAAATCATTAGTAGCATTTAGGCTTTTGCTTGCTTTGCATTGGATAGGTTGATGTCTTGTGTCAAAATTTTTGTTTAAAAGTGTGCTTTGTTGCACTTGTGTGTCCAGTGAAAGGTATCACAATCCTTATTAGTGCCCTCTTAGAACATGTGGCATTGTAGAATCCAACTCCGCAACCAAGTCAAGGAATTGCCCCAGTCAGGTGAAGGTTTGATTTATTGTGGATGAACTGATAATGGATATGAAGAAATGGGCGCTAAGGGACTGACCTAGTGCCTCAGGGACTCATTGATAAATGGCTTTGCCTATGTGATGATGCAGAGGCAACGTAGTTCAACAAATGGTACTAATGGATTGGGGTTGCAGACAATTTTCTATTTTTGGGATTTTCTAGATTTTGCTAATGTTTTGATGTTTGTGGGATTTTTCAGATGGGAACTTGGATAGCCTAAATGCTGGATACTGATGACAAGGGAACATCATGGATAGGTAAATGGATGGGTGATAATGGATAATGGATGGGTAGGTAGAAGGAAACAAGGATGTGATCTCCAAGGACTATGTCGCATAGGAATAACTCTAGATTTTACATGACAAAGCTTATGATGCAAGAGGATGAGAGGATTGGATTGTTTTGAAATAGACAATGTATATCAAGAGTTTTTTTCAAAGCATGTTTCGACATTTTGCCCCCATATTTTTATTAAGATCAAAAGAGGAATGGAGGATGGACGAACGGAATATGATAGGTATATGCAGGATAAGTATGATAGGATGGTATGGTAAGATAGAATGGAAAATGATAGGGTCAATGAGATAATGCACTCCCAAGGGTAAGTGACATGGAAGATCAACCTACACATGATGCCTGTTTGCTAGGTTTTCATCATGGTACTTATCCAAGGTGATTGTTTACCAAGTTTTCACCATTGGATGAAAGGATTTTTCTTTACTTTTTTTTTTCAATACTTGGATAGGATAGGTGGAATATGGATGAGAGGGACTCAAGTGTCTGGTTCCATGAAGGTGATAGTGTCCCATTAGAGATGCATGTTGTCGCATGGATCATGTCAAGTGTTCTCATAGATGTTGGTAAGGGATTGCATGAAAGTGAGATGGAGAAGGTAGATAGCGGATTATGGAAGGTGTAATAGTGGATTATGGAAGACTTATGCAAGGATGGAGGGAAGGCTTATGCAAAAACATAGACCATGGGAATATGATGGGGAAGATATGTAGGGTAATAGTGGAAGGAAGGGGAGATGGAGGTATGTGGAAGGTATATGGGATGGAAGGGAACCATGACCAACAGTTGCACATACCGTGATAAACATTGAAGCTTATGATGAGAAGGTGGTGTAGGAAGCAATGGAGATGTTTGCTTAGTGGATGAGTGATGTAGGCATTTAGGGACCCCCATAGACTTAGTATTTTTCTATTTTTTTCTTGTCATATGGGATGGAAGGATTTGAGACCTTTGGATGGAAAAGGAGAAAGGGGATGGTCGGGATTCTTGAGAGGTGAATGCCTCATTTAACTTGATGGCTTTTTGCTTAGGCACCCAAGCCATTTTGCTTTTAGATTTTACCTGTGAAGGTATGGGCTTGGGTATATGTAGCTTTTGTTCAGCTTCAGAGGTAATTACTTGGTGTTTGGGGACCCACACCTTTTTCATTTTGGCTTTGAGGTGTGTGGGTGTATGCAACTTTTGAGATGGGTTTTTCTTTGATTATTTGGGTTGATTTCCTAAGGTATTAGGACCCTTAGGATTTTTGACATTATTAAAGGGTGCATCCCAATGTTTGTTTTTGAATCCCATAGGTTTGGTGGAATGAGTGGAAGCTTCATGTTTAGACAATATGTGCATTTGTTGGGTCATGATTCGAAATGTGAGGGAATGTGTAGATGGATGAATTTGCTGTTGGGAGAAGTGGAAGCAAAGTGGATGGAGGGATAGTAGGAGTTGGAAGGAGTGGAGGTAAAGTGGATGGTGGGAGGTGCATGTTTAAATGCTTTTGGCATTTGTAGGATGAGGGAGGTGGAATGGCGACATATGTTTTAGGAATATGATAGGGTTTGCAATGGGAAGTGGTGGATTTAGAAGGCATGGAGGAAGTACCAACATCATGAGATTGATTTTCTTGGGGAGTATACCCAAGGCCATAAGAGGGTGGAGGGCCTTCAACATGGATAGGCTCCAAAATACCTTGTTCATGAAGGCCTAAGCCTTTACCTTGATAGTTCATATTTTGGAGTATGCAATGGACAATGAGATTATGGGTGTGTTTGGAACTAGACACGAGTTCATTAGTGGGTGGGGAAGGTGAAGTGGTAGATAATGGTTGTTGCTCTCCTAAGGAAGAACATTCATGGAGGAAGGTAGTGAGACCAAGGGGATAGGATAACGGATTCACAACATGGTCGATAATGGATGGTGGAGGATCATTAGGATCTTGATTATCATTATGCTCACTAAGATCCAAGTTATTGGTTTGATCATCTATGTGCACTTGGGAGGCAAGTGTCTCATCAAGGAAAGTGTGTGTTGTTGGAACATGGACAGGACTAGGTGGAAGATGGATAGGAGTAATGGAGGTTTCTTTCACATGGATGGTTATGGGGTTATAGATAGATGGGGTAATAAGCTCAGGACCATGGAATGCATAAAGTTGGCTAAGATGATCATCATGGTTCACTTGATCATAGATAGGACCTTGATCATAGACATGATCTTGATCATAGACATGATCTTGATCATAGATAGGATTAAGCGTGATGGGATCAATGTGCTTGTGTGTAGGTTCTTCATCAACGATAATATCTTGATCATAGAAAAGATAAATGTTATGGATGGGTTGGATGGAGGTGCTTTGATCTTGATTCAGATAAAGGGTTGGTGTTTCCACATGCTCTAAAGTGTACTCTTGACATAACTCTTGATTTGTTTGAATTGAAGTGGAGGTAGAAGACTCTTGGATAGGCTCTTGGTCAACAACATGAAGGTATGATGGACCTTGACTTTGGTTCATGGTACGAGGTTCTTCAATAAGCTCAAGGGACATGCTTGAAGGCTCTTTGATAGGCTCTTGGATAGGTGTTTTATGACATGGAGATGGTTGGTTCCTTGCTAATAGCCGTTGGATCACATCTTTCATGAGTATATGGGTGGATGGGCAATATAACGGATGAAGAATAATGGTAGAAGGCGTAGGCTTATGATTAAGGTTAGGATTGCTTGTGCTAGATGGGGATGACATTGGATGAGTGGATTTGATTTCTCCCTAGCTTTTCTTTTGAGATATAAGTTTGGAAAAAGTCTTTGGAGAAGATCATTCGAGGATTCTTTGGTTGTTGGAATAGAGCTTGGGGAACTTGATGGCAGTATTGGTGTAGGACTAGTATGCTTTGGGATATGGATTCTAGGGGATGGTGATGGAGGACTAGTAGATGGAATGGTATATGACTCCAAACGTAAGGTAGTATTTCCCTTGTCAATAGTACCATTAAGATAGGTTAAGGATGTACAATCTTGGTACGAGGCATGGCTAGTACTAGCATGCTCATGTTGGGAGGGATTTGGTTCATGTGGATTATCTTTTTCCCTATATTTGTCAAACTTGGGCACATCAAAACTAGAAGAGAAAGGTATCTTAGCCAAGCTTTTATCAAATGGATAAGGAGATATGCCCTCTACCGAATATCATTTTGTGGAAGATCCAATTTGTAAGATTGCCACTTGTTGTTGTATGGCTTGGATTTGTTGGGTAAGTGCTTCTAATTGATTTGTCATATCCTCAAAAACTGATACAAGATTGAAATGGATGTCCAGAAAGGAAGATTTTTGCTTTGAATGTTACTTTGTCTGATTGGTTTCTTCAATTATGGCAAGAAAGACATATCACACACAAAGAAATTTTCATGTTTGTTGATTTTTTTTATTTTTTAAAGATTTTTTTGACTTTTTTGACTAAAAACAAGTACAAATCCTAGGATGGTAAGGGCAGTATTCAATGAATTCCTACTTAGTTTTTACACCAGCCACTTGCATAAGCACAAACAACTAATAACTTGGTAGCACCAGCTCCCCTCCATGACACACACTTCTCACGCATACCAAGTTATAGTTCCTTCGAAGAGTTAAACTTTTATGTCTCGACACTAAATGAGTGTATGATGTTGGATAGCTCTGGAGAATGTTTTCCTCTTGTGTCATTGAATAGGGGATTTTGGCTTCTAAAACAATGGATATGTAGTAAGGGAAACTGTTCAAGTGGTTATACGTGTGGCAGCACTACTCTCCATTACGAAGTCTCCTAGCCTGCAAGGGTTACACCTTGCAGGGTTTTGGGGGAGGTTGGTTGTCGGTATAACTAATTTGCACTCATTATTTGAAGCTTTCGCCTCAAACACAATTTATTTATAGTGGATCAGAAGAGCTTGGCATTAGCTCATTACCACTTAAGGTCATCCCACTTGGAAGGAAGGAATTCCAAGGGCATGACTCTCTAAAGGAAACACATGCGAAATGATAATTCTGGCATTTTGATCACCTAGTTAAGGGGAGAGCATAGTCTTATCATCATTCCAAAATCACAAAAAAACAATGGTTCTTTCCTCCTAGTTAAAAGGAAAAAGACTAAATGAGTTATGCTATTTGGGCACACACAAGATTTGTTAACTTTGAAAAGATCAAGCAATCATTCAATTTTAATCCTCCTAGTTGGGACTATCTTCAAGTTATTGATGCAACAAGATCAAGTTACTTCCCTCCTATTTAGATTTATGTGAGATTTTACATGAACAAGCTCAATTTCTTCCTTTGGTTAATTAGATCTAGATGATGAGTTAACAATGCAACTATATGACTAACCCGCTCTTAACCTACAAGGTGGACATGAGAATATTCCTACAAATGGGGTTAGCATTATAAATCTTCCTAGAAACAACTCAAAAACCCTAGCAGAATGGATGTGCAGAAACATAGAGCATATGCGCTGAAATAGAGAACATATGTGCAGAAACAAATGCGCAAAAATAGAGAGTAAATACGCCGAAATAGAGAGTAAATACACCGAAATAGATGCGCAGAAATAGAGAGTAAATGCACCAAAATAGAGAGTAAATGCGTCAAAATAGAGAGTAAATGCGTCGAAACAGAGAGTAAATGCACTGAAATAGATGCATAGAAACAGAGAGTAAATGTGCTAAAACAGAGAGTAAATTGCGCCGAAACAGAGAGTAAATGTGTCAAAATAGAGAGTAAATGCATTTAAACATAGAGTAAATGTGCTGAAACAGAGAGTAAATGCGCTGAAATAGAAAGCATATACGTTGAAACAAAGAGTAAATGCATGGCAGAATGTGACAGATGCGTAGAAACGTGATGTGTACAGATTCTAACACACAAAAACTCAATTTTGAAGTTAAATTGAGGCAAGGCCCCACGGTGGGCGCCAAAAAATGTTACAGGAAAAAAGTGGAGATAATATCAATAATGAATAATCACCCAATAACTCAATAGAAATTGCAATAATTAAGATTCAAACACAAAGGAAGATACCTTGCAAACCTTATTACTTCGTGACTTCCATTGGTCGCCTAATTTCAAATTGATCTTTGGTGTGAATGAAGCCCTCAAAAAGCGCACTTCCTTGCTTTTTTCTTCAAGATGACAATAGAGAACGACTATGATAATTCTTGTAATGAAGAGGATCTTCAATACAATAAAAATGGTGATCGCAAGCTATGGAAATGGTTTGGTGCCAAAGGCGTGCTATGATTCCTGCAGAGTAAGTTTACTAAAAGATTGAATGATTCAAATGGAGAAATAGGGTTGTACTTATAGACTTGTGAGAGAGAAGATCAACAGTGTAGAATGATCAAGAAGATCAAGGGTTGAGGAAACTTGAGAGGATGTGCATGAATAGGAAGAGGACAAGTGTCCTACTCCATGCAACATGGGAGTTAATAGAAATAGATTGAAGAGTTAACTGAATAGACTAATTAGTTAAGTGAATTGATGGGGAGTTAACGGAATTGACTACCTAGTTAACTGCATTGATTTATGAGTTAACTAATTGGACTGGAGGATAAAAAGGACATGTGGGTGAGGGAACAATTAATTAAATATTAAAATATTTAATTAAGTGTGCACATGGACTAATTGAATTATTTTTGGTATTTTAATTTAATTTTGGAGGAAATAGATAATTTAAATAAATATTTGAATTTATTTAAATATAGAGGATGACTTAAATTTAGAGGAACTAATTAAATAATTGGACATTATTTAATTTAGAATGACTATAGAAGAATTTGGAAAATTTTATTTAAATAAATGATTTTATTTAATTTTGTGGAGGAATGTGAATCAAATAAATAAATTTATTTATTTATTTATTGATAGAGGAATTAAACTAAAACAAATATTAAAATATTTATTTAGATAGAGTTGTCATTTTTAGGTTATACAACTACATTAGAAGGACATGGGTATATTTCCTTATAAGTAAATATGAAATCTTCAATTATTTTAAAGAGTTTAAGGCTCTTGTAGAGAATTAGATTAGTAGGAAGATTAAGATTTTGAGAACTGATAATGATGGTGAGTTTTGTTTGATAAATTTTGATAGATTTTGTCATGATCATGGGATATAGAGATATAATACAACTCCATACACCACTTATTAGAATGGAGTTGTAGAAAGAATGAATAAGATGTTGATAAAGAGGAATATGATTTTTCTTAATGTATTTAGCTTGGAACAAGATTTTTGGGTAGAACATATTACCATGGCTTGTTACCTAGTTGAAAGGTTTCCTACATTATCTCTTATTGAGAAATAACCTATGGAGGTGTGTTCAAGAAAAAATCCTTCATTAAGACATCTTCAAGTCTTTGGTTGTGAGGCATATGCACATGTGCCTAGGGAGAAGCAATATAAGTTGGAGAATAAGTCTATAAAATGTATCTTCTTTAGCTATAGTGTCAATGTCAAAGAGTACAAGTTTTGGAATCTTGTGGTTGAAAAAGTTTTGTATAGCAGAAGTGTTATCTTTAGAAAAGTTAAACCTTCTTCAATAGTATTATAGCCAAAGAATGATGAAAAGAAAGATGCGGTTCAACTAACCCAAAGACTGAGAAGGTTGAACCACAATCCATGAAGGGATCAAAGAAGAGGAGAATTGAGACAATTTAGTAGGTTTTGAAGAGGAGGCAAGACCTCTACCTTAGCTCTTGAGGAGGTCCACCTAGCACAGATAGAAACTAGATAGGTGTGATCCTCCTAATTGGAGGTATATTTTTTCATTGATTACTAACATAGATGATCCTAGAACTATGAAGGAGGCACTGGGTATGGATGAGGAGATGGTTGCAATGAAGAATAGTCACACGTTAGATTTTGTACCTTCACATGATGGTCAAAAACTTGTTGGTTGTAAATGAGTGTTAAGAAGGAAGATTGGTTTTGATGGTTAAATATTGAGAAGTATAATGATAGACTAGTTGTGAAGGGATATTCCTAGGTTGAGGGAATTGATTATAATGAGACTTTCTCTCCAATTGTTAAGATGACATCCATTCGATTCTTATTATCTATTGTAATAGATTTTGACCTTGATATTGAATATATGGATGTGAAGATAACTTTCCTTCATGGTGTTTTGGAGGAACAAATTTACATGACATAGGTAGATCATTATGTTGAAAAATATAAAGAAAATTTGGTTCGTAAGTTGAAGAAATCTTTGTATGGTCTTAAGCAATCACCTAGGGTGTGGTACCAAAATTTTGATTCCTTTACATTGGGATTGGATTTTTGAGATCCAAATTAGATCATAGTATATATTATAAGATGGATAATGATTGTTTCCTTGTTATCACATTATATGTTGATGATATGTTGTTTTTGGCAATGGTAAGGATGTGATTTCTTAATTGAAGTCTCATCTTTTAGCACTATTTGAGATGAAATACTTGGGGGCTACCAAGTTCATCTTGGGTATGCAGATCAAAAAAGATAGATAAAATAGAATTATTTGGTTGGACTAGAGCAAGTATGTGAACGCGACGTTGGAGAGGTTCAACATGACAACTTATAGATTGTTGTGTGTTCCTATTTTGATAAAGACTAAATAATTGGTAGAGTAGTGTTTGAGTTCTCATAGTGAGGTTGATAATATGGTTCAAGTACCTTATTTTATTGCTATAAGGAGATTAATGTATGCTAAGCTCCATATTAGACCAGACATAGATTAGGCAGTGGGAGTCTTGAGCCAAATAATGGCTAATCTTAGATGAGTACATTCAGATGTAGTAAAGAGGTCTTTAGATATTTACGGGGTACCTCCAAGTACTCCATTTATATCAGGGTAATTCTACAAGGAATTGATACTAAGTGAGAATTCGTAGATTTATGGATTTAGATTGGGTTGAGGATGTTGATAGTGTTAGAGATGAAGGTACAAACCACACAATAGAAATATGATTTTAACCTATTTATGTCCTCTAAACAATGTAGAATCAATGGAGATTGCAATAGAAATAAAAACCCACTACAAAGAAATAATATGCATGAAGAACTAAACACATAACACAATATGTAATGTGGAGTTGGGTTTAAAACTCCACCAAGAAAAGAGGATTCAAGTTGTATTATCTTCAAATTTGAGATTACAATACATGCACTTCCTCCATTTCTTCAGTCCTCAATATGGAAGAACCTGGGTACCTGTAAACTGTATTGCATATAATCTACTATGCACTGCTTATATAAAACAAGCTAAACCTCCAAGATAGGTGTTGAAGATTCCCCATCTTGGAAACTCCAACATGCAGCAATAAATGCTATCATACATGTATCAGACACTTGTCCAAAGATTCCCATGCAACCTTAGGTGCCTAAAACCAAGAATAACAACTTACAACATCTTATGACATGTCATAGGCTGTCATAGATTCTTATGACAACATACAACTGTCATAGAATCTCTTACACCTTCTTACATCATCTATGACGCATGTCATAACCCCAAAATAGGTGATTCTTCCAAGTGGGTCGCCCAACTTTAGTTACATTGACTAATTACAATTACTATCAGTAAGTGATATCTCATAACTACCACTAGTAACTTTGGAACTTATTGATGTAGTAACTCTGTAATTACCGTGGACAATAAATATTTTTTACCACTACTGGTGAAACTTGTACATCCCTTATGGTTGATTTACAAATAATAATAGGAATAATAAATACAAGGATTTACAAGGTTGATGGCACCTTAATCATAACATTCTCCCACTTGACATCATACATTGTAAATACCCATAAGAAAATCATAAAATAATCAGGCACTAAAAACAAGGCTTATGGCCTCTCTGCACCAAACAAACATCCATGTGCTCACAGGCTTGGCCAATGAATTTGCAACATTCTCCTGAGTGTCTACCGTCTTCAGCTTAATCTATCCATTTGCAACCATTTCTTGAACAAAGTGATATTGAACATCAACATGCTTAGTTTAAACATGATACATAGGATTCTTGGCCAAACAAATAGCACTCTGGATATCACAACCAATCTGAATGACTTTGCAATCAAAACCAATACTTGTACACAATATCCTCAACCAAACTACCTCCTTAGAGACATGGGTAGCTTCCATATAATTTGCTTCGGTGGTGGACAAAGCAACCATGGGCTGCCTCTTTCTCATCCAACTCACTTCTCCTCCAAACAAAGTAAATACATAGCCACTAGTGGACCTTCGACTATCCAAGTCACCTACCTAATCTACATCAACAAATCCTTGTATGTCCAAAGTTTTGTCAGCACTATCAGTACCAAAATAAACTAAACAATAATTAGGAGTACGTATTAGATATCTAAACACCCTCTTCGCATAATTCTAATGCTGTCTACCAGGGTTAGACAAAACCTGCTCAAAACTCCCATTGCTTGGGCAATATCTGGCCTAATACAAACCATTGCATACATTAAACTCCCTACTACACTAGCATATGGCACATTTGACATATCCTCTAAATCATCCTCATTCTTAGGACACATATCTAATGTTAGCTTAGTACCAATGGGGAAAGGAACTCTTATTGGGTTACAATCCTGCAAGCTAAATCTATGCAAAATAGTATTAACATACTTATTCTATGATAACCAAAGTTTTTTGGTACCTCTATCCCTTTTGATCTCCATCCCCAAAATATACTTGGCTACTCTGAGATCCTTCATTTTAAATGCACCTAAAAGTTGAGATTTCAACTCACATATCATACCCTTAGTAATTCTGAAAAATAACATGCCATCAACATACAATGCAATGATCAGAATAGAATCATCAATACAATGAATGTAAACATAGTGATCCTCCTCACTTCTAACAAAACCCAATTTCAACACAAATGAATCAAATTTTTGGTACCACATTCTAGGTGACTGTTTCAAACCATAAAGAGACCATTTTAACTTGCATACCCAATGTTCTTTCCCTTTTACCTCAAAACCTATAGGTTGTTGCATGTAAATTTCTTCCTCAAGATCTCCATGCAAAAATATAGTCTTAACATCCATTTGCTCAACCTCAAAATCATATGTCGTAGCAATAGATAAAAGAAATCTAGTGGAAGATAATTTAGCAACAGGAGAGAAAATTTCACCAAAATCAACTTCCTCTCTCTAGGAGTAGCCCTTGGCTACTAGTCTAGCCTTGTACTTCTACAATGAATCATCTTCTCCAAACTTCTTCTTGAAGACCCACTTGCAACCTATGGCCTTTCTTCCTTTGGGAAAGCAAACAAGATCCTAGGTGTTGCAAGAGTCTAAAGCCATCATCTCCTCCCGCATGGCTAAATTCTAGGACTCACTATCATTTGCATGAATAGCTTCCCTATAGGATCTAGGCTCATCGTCAAAACTCAATAAAGAAAATACACAACAGAAATCTAGTAGGCTATACCTGTCAACTGGCTTTTGTTGTCTTGTGGATCTTCTTAGAGGTGGAGTAAGAGACTCTTCAGGTTCTTCCGCATGCTCATCTATACCAACTTCTTATGTTACAATAGATTCTTCCTCATCATAACTTTCACTCGAGTCTTCTTCTGCTTCTTCACCCCCCAATCCATCATTTTGTTTTTCTTGAGGTGCATTTTCATGCTCTAATTCAAAATGCACTCTCTTCACCTTTTCTTCATTTTCATTTGGTTGTTCAGGTTTTGAAATAACACTAAGTTCCTTGAAAATAACATCTCTAGAATATATAATCTTTTAGGTTAGTGGATTCCAAAGCTTATAACCCTTTACATTATCACCATATCCAATGAAAGTACACATTTCATCTTTTGGATCCAACTTAGTTCATTTTTCTTTAAGCAAGTGACCATAAGCCTCACAACCAAATACCCTTAAATGTGAAACAAAAGGTTTCTTACTTGTCCACATTTCATAAGGAGTTGAAACAAGAGCCTTACATGGAGATATGTTAACCAAGTAGTTTTCAGTACACACAACTTCTACTGAAAAGAATTTATTCAACTATGATTCACTCAACATACTTGTGGCTCTTTCTATTATTGCCCGATTCATCCTTTTTGCCATTCCATTCTATTGTGGAGTATATAGAGTAGTCTTTTGTCTAACAATACATGCATGGTTACAGAATTCATCAAATTCCTTAGAACAGTATTCCTCTCCATTGTCAGATCTCAAAACCTTTATCTTATGATCTGATTGCTTTTCAACTAAAGCCTTAAATTCCTTAAACTTAGTGAAAACTTTAGATTTGTGACATATAAAATAAATCCAAGTAAACCTTGAGACATCATCAATGAAGGAAACAAAATATCTAGATTTTCTAATTAATTTAACATCCACTAGACCAAACACATTCGAATGAATAAGTTCCAATTTATCATTAGATTTATTATTGCCAGAAGGAAAAGGAGATCTATTCTTCTTTCTAAACACACAATGTTCACATAATTTAAAACTCTCATCAAAATAGGATAAACTGTCTAACAGTTGTTTATTTAAAATATTCTTTAAACCAGGCTGACTTATGTGGCCCAATCTACGGTGCCACAACATACATGTATTTTTAGTATTAGCCTTAGATGCATAAAAGGTATTACAAATAGTAGTAGCTTCTAGATTAAATAGAGTTCCCAATCTTGTTTCATTTGCTACCACCAAGTTTCATCTCACCAATCTGCATCCATGCTTATCAAATGTCACATGCATTCACAAATCATTCAACTTTGAAATAGAAATCAAATTTCTAGCTAATTCAGGAACATGCAAAACACCAGGGAGGGTTTTAATTCTCCCATCACTAAAACACAACATTATCTTCCCTCATCCAACAATAGGGTATGTAGAGTTTTCTTTGAGGTACACATTACCTCCATCATACTCTTCGTATGTGGAAAATCATTCTTTGTACGTGGGGTCATATGGTATGAGCATCCTAAGTCAACCAACCAATGATCATGAGAAACAACATTACATGAAGAAAGTAAAACCTCATCACCCACATTCAAAGACTTATCAATAGTGGAATCCCGTTGTTTCTTCGGGTTTCTACATTCCTTTTTGACATGCCTTCTCTTTCCACAGTTCCAACACTTGACTATGTTCTTCTTTCTAGGAGTCTTAGAATGACTCTTAGACTTGTCTTTAGACCCCTTTTGATTGCCTTTTGGTCCTCTTTCCTTATACCTTCCCCTAACATTGAGAGCATCCCCTAAACTATCTAAACTTTTATTCCTCAATTCCTATGACAACAAAACTGAAACAAGAGTATCCAACTTCGGATCTATGTGGTTAGCAGTGATAGACAAAATAACATTCTCCTATGACTTAGGTAAAGAATAGAGAAGCAATATACATTTATCTTCCTCATCTACATTAACATCTATAAATACTAATTAACTCAATAACAAATTAAACAAATTCAAATGCTCTACAACTGAATCACCCTCTTTCATTTTCATGGAAAATAATTTATGCTTTTGATGCAGGAGCATCCTAGGTTGAAAGGAAATATTGCATCAACCAAAAATATTTGATTTATTTTCTTTTATTTTCTTGTATTTTAGTTACATTGCAATTAGTACAGTCTCAGTAGATTGCACCACATTCTACCGCATCACCATTTCATAGCTCATGAAGTGAGATTTTGACTCTACACTATGTCATCTACATCACAAGAGTTATCGCTATCAGAACACTAGCAAAACTCACATAATAGAGCATTCGACATTTTAGTATGAGCATATAAGGTTTACAAAGCATTCCTATGACTTGCGGAGCCAAATAGAACATCTCTCAAGGTAGTATGGGACTAGATAGATCTTCATTGAGAACTGCAACATGTTTCATCCATTTGTGGAGCATTACCACATGTTGTAGGCTGATCTACACGTTTCATCATGCATTGGAGTTTTAACCCTCTTGATGCCGACACGGAGCATTCCTTGAGCTGGGAGATGATATATAAGCATTGATTAGATGCATTAGGGTAGTAGTAGTTAGTAATATAGAATATGATAGAAAGTTTCTAGTATTTGGTTATGGATTTGAGGGAGGCACTTCAAAGCTATATCTTTTAAGTAATTCTACCAGAGGATAGGCTTGCGAGACCATAATAGTCTGCATGTTGTTAGAATATGATTTTTCTAATTGTATGAGATATTGAATCTATAAATCTTCCAATGCTATTCATTCTTGTGTTATTCTTGTGTTGTTTCTGTTGTGTTTACTTAGTCTACATGATTCGACAATCCATTCTCTAGACCCTACATCCATGACTACACCAAGTGGTATCAGAGCAGAGTTTGCAAATCCTTTGGGAGAGAAGGCATTCTGGAAGATTTTGAAGTGAACAGATTTCCAACCTAAGGAAGTCTACTTATGTTTGTCAATAGAGTGCCAATTCTAAGGCAGTTGCAACTTTATAGTTAGATCATCAAATTGAGGCAGTTGTATCAGATTCAAGGAAGAGATGTCACCAAGGAGGTTGCCTGCTATGACCAATATTTTTAGAAGAATGGAAAAAATGATAGAGATGATGAGAAAAATGAAATTTAGATTGGATGTTGTAGAAGATAGAAGGAGAGGTTTAAACCCTAGACATGAAGATGAGAGTGATGATGAATTAGGAGTTCAAGCTACCAACCAAAATGAAGAAACCCTAGAAGAAGAAGAATAAGATTAAGTAAAGATGTTGAAAGCTATTTCTAAGATTGGTAAGAGACCTAGGATAGAAATTTTAAACTATACCAGAAATTTAAACCTTGGGGAATTGGTTGATTGGATAAATAACCTGGAGAAATACTTTGAATATGACAAAATTGAAGATATAGAAAGAGTGAGATTTGTAAAAATTAGGTTGAAAGGACATGCTTCTATTTGGTGGAAAGAAGTTCAATTGGATATAAATAAGAGAGGAAAAGAGAAAATCCTAAAATGGGGCAGGATGGTGACAAAATTGAAGAATTAGTTCATACCTATTAACTATGAGTTGGACTTGTTGAAGAGATTGCAAAACCTAAGGAAAAAGAAGAAAATAGTGAAGGATTACACTAAAGAGTTCCACAAGATGATTATTATGAGTGGACATAGTGAAGCAACCAAGGAGAGAGTAGTGTGGTACATAATGGACTGAGGATAAACATTTAAGAAGAACTAAGTCTGGTAAGGATGACAACGGTGGAAGAAGCATATCAATTTGCACTGAAGTTGAAGAAAAAGTTGAATAAGAGACATGAGCAAAGACAAAGAGGTAGAGGAGGAAAATTTTAGAGAGGTAGAACACATTCCAGAGAAGGAAGACCATATGTGGAGAAAAAAAAGGAGAGGACCCCATACCACAAAGAAGAAAGAGACAATAATTCATACCATTGGAGAGATGACATAAATTTCCACTGCAACAATAGAGGGAGTCATAATTCCTACCACAATGAAGGATACTAGAGAGATAAAAGAGGGTTTGACAAGAGATCATTCAAAGGAATCTGTTTCAAGTGTGGAGGCAAGGGACACCAAGCATTTAAATGTCATCAAGGGAATGTGAGGCTGATTATTTTCACTTCCCTATTTTGATCGTTTTACATTATAGTTGGTGACACTATCAGACATTTAGAGACTATTATTTCCATTATGTAGATTTGATTATAGCTCCTGACTTTTGGTTTGACATTGATTAGACATGTGGTGATTTCATTTGATCATATTTTGATGTTATGATGAGGTTAGACATGTGATATATATTAGATGATGATTATTGATGTGATTTCTAGTTTGTTATGTGGATTTATTATTTGATAATGGTTATGAGACATTAGATAGAAAATGCGGTTTAATCTTAAATTATGTTGTGAATGATTAATGTTGTATGCAATGACATGAATTTAAATTTAGTTGCTTCGGCTATGATTATCCATGATGTGATTGACACTTGATCTAGTTGTGCAGGATTATATTCCCAAGCCACGGGAAATCGGAGGTAGTTTTCACACATATGTTATTCCCTATGAAACCGATCCATTCCCAAAAGGGATGAGGATCACGTTTGATCGGATGTTGTTTAAGTACTTGTTTGATTTATTATATTGGCCTAGTACCCCTTTGTTAAATTAATTTATATCATGTGTTGTATATTTTTATTGTTATACACCACTTTGTATTATTTTTATTTATGGGCCATTTAAAGTGATTTTATGTCTCCCTAGGTGTGCCTTAGTGTTCCAAACTTACTCTAGGTGGTAACCCTTGGGTCTAGGGTCAATTTTGACTACCTAAACCTTAGGGTAACTCACTTTTGGTTACTCTAAACTAAGGTTTAGTCAAAGTGACGAATTTTGAAATGGCTAAGGGTGGGAGATGAGTCATTCTTTGGGAAAGACCCATCTCCCTTCCCAAAGTTTGGGGATCCCTTCACCAAGAAGACTTGGGAGGTCTCCAAGACTCCCAAGTGTGTGGGATCTCCCTCCAAGACTCTCACACATGTGTGAGAGCATCTTGGAGGGAGATGGCTCTCTTGGAGAATAAGAGGATGCCATATGGCATCCCTTATCCTCATGGAGGCTTGAAGGGAATTGCCACCTCACCACTTGGTCTCTCACACATGTGTGAGAGCACAAGTGGATAAGGTGAGGAATGGAATGGAATTGGAGGGTGACACTTGTCACCCTCACACTCCTCCCTTGCAAGTGGCATGGGAAGAGGAAGGAGAAGGTGACAAGTGTCACCTTCTCATTCCTCAAGGCCAAATTGGAAGGCCTATATTATCTCCTCTTGAAGAGGAGTGTGGGGTTCTTGCATTTTGGATTTTTCCTTCTATTATTGGAGTTCTTTGTTTTGGGGAGTTAGAGAAATTTGGAGATTGGGAGACTTGGAGAAGTTTGGAGCTCTTCACCAAACGTGCTTCCATTTTAGGGTTTTTGAAGGTAAGCCCAATGGCTATGGCCATTTCCCTTTGTTTATTTCATTTTATGTTGGTGTTTGTAATTTTATGTTGATTGTTGTTTTCTTTTTGTGTGGGTTGGGAGTTTGGTGAGAGCACCTCCATTTGGAGGTAAGGCTCAACTTGTATGGGGTGGGGGAAAGTGAACCTCCTCGAGGTCACCCCCTTATTGTTGTGCTACTTATAGCCTTGAGGGCTTTCCTATGGTGTTGAGAGCATTTTGATGGCAAGAGTGCCATGGTAGTTTTTTTTGTGATATTCAGAGACTTGTATTATTATGTGGTTTTGGCTTGAGGCCATGAGACTTGGTGATTTTGAGATCTTGGAGTGACCTCTTGAGTTGAGAGGTCCACTCCCCTACCCCCTTCAAACTCATTTTCATGAGTTTAGTATTGTGCAAACCCTTGGGAGTATTTGTTGGTGTGTTTTGGAAAAAACTTCATTTGTGGTGGTATGTGTGTACAACCGTGTGAATCCTACCTCCCGAGCTTAGGGGTGACCCACTAGCAGGTCTATGGTAGGGAGGAGGGCATTCCTTCGTGGCTTGGTTCCCCATTGTTGTGTTTTATTATTGTAGGTTTCTAGTTGGAGAAATAGAGTTTGGAGAAGTCCATTTCTAGTGTTTCGGCATTATTTTAGCTGGCTACATGTAAGCCATGGCCTTGGAGGCCATAATGTTGGAGTGGTAAAGTTTGTACTCCTTATTGTATTTCATGTTCATTTGGTTACTCTCCATTGTGAATGTTGTGGAAGGAAATTTTAATGTGAACTACTCCTTATGGTATATTAAAAAAAAATAGGTTCATTATTCTATGTTGTTGTGTTTAAGTGTTTATACAAAAAAAAATATTGCCAAAGAGATTTTATATAATTGTTGTTCTTTCATTCATATATATATATATATATATATGCTTTAGTTTGATTTCTGCTCTGTTCAAGAAATATAGATGTAGGAGTTGGAATGGTTGTATGAGGAAGAAAGAATGAGTGGAAAAGTTTAGAGTTAAATCACTATGGGGCTAGTCAGTGTCTTGAGTCTGTTCCTACTTTTGCTTACTACCAAAAAAATAAATATAGGTTGCTACATTTATTGTTGCAAAGGGAAGAAGGATTGATTTAATCCTGAAATGGCATTATAGTTATGTAGATGTACTTCTGTGTTATTAAACAACAAAAGAAAAATTAGATTTGCGTTTCAGATATACTGTTAATAAAGGAAAAGAGGGTATGTATATATTCCTATGGGTGAATGTTTAACATTGTATAAACATTTAATGTACTTTTATAATTCGGGTAGGGGTGCATATATATATCTCTATATATATACATATATATATGTTCACTCACATATATATAGGTGTATGTATAGACATATATACATGCAAGGAGGATCTTGACATAACTATTCTTTACTTTCCTAGTATAGTTTTTTGTGTGATTGATAAATATATATACACATATTTATGCTAACATGTTAACAAGCTGTGCATGTGGAAATATCTGTGTTGGCAAATTTAAGCATTGTTAAATAGGCTAGAGACAAAAAAAATATATACTAAATTTAGTGCTTGATCTTGAGATGGTCGTCGTGGGAGACTGTTGTCGAGTGTAGTGACAGTGGGGAGGGGGATTTGACCCTACCTCCACGTCTACCTTTTATTTTTTTCTTTTAACAAAATGATGTATGGGGTGGGGAGGGGTCGAACCCCCCCACAACCCCATCTCACTTAACCTCCCCTGTTGCACCTGCGAGGGCAGATTTTGGTGGCACCGCCGCTATCCTGGTCTACTATGCCTTCGCAGACTCTCCTATGGGTGCCTACAAACCCTTAATGCCACCATTATGACTCTTAGTGCTTGGTGCCATCTCTCCCTCATGCCGCTATGTCTTCAAAACCGCGGCCAGGCCACTTCTTGCTCATCACCTTGTGGTCTCCTCCGCCATTGTCGATGACCACTCCTTGTGTATCTTGCTAGCCTCCACATAATGAATCTTGCGCTGGTTGTTTTCCTCAGTATGAGGTATCCCTGCGTATTTCACCATAGTTGCTAGTAGAGTATCATGTAGATCTAATTTAAGGAGACCATTTTGAGGGGTAGAAAGATCCAAAACTGAGAGTGTTGTGAAAATGTAATTAGGGCAAATGAGGAATAGAAGTAAGGGAGAAAAGAGAGAAACCACTTAGGGTTAGGGTAGCATGGGATTGCAATACTCTAACTTGTAGGAGTTGAGGAGATAATAAAATAATGGTCTAGGGCTCAGAGTTTATTTAGGGAGTTTGGAAGGAAATTAATATACTAGAATTTGGTATAAGTTTCTTTTTCCTTGTTTTCTTTTCCTTCCCCTATGCACATAATCTTAGGCCTTTCCTCCTCCACCTCTTTAATTATTGACCTAGTTCTTAATCTATTTACCTTATGGGTTAGTGATGTGGGTGTATTAATTTATCCTTATTTATCCCTTACTTTAGAATGGACTAGAATTTTTCTTATGTAGTTGTGTCCTTGATGTTGGGTAGGGAAATAAGTTCCTATGTGGGATGGTTGTAATGATGGTTAATAATTATAGGGGACCTTAGTAAAATTCAAGTCAAGACTTTTGTATAAATTTAGGGTTTGGGATTACAATTAGATAGTGTTATGCTTTGCTAATGAAGTTAGTTCCTTTTATTGTTTTTTAATCTAGGTAAGTTTTGGAAGGGTGTAATGGGAGAAAACTATTAGATTTAATATTATTCTTTGAAATTAATGGGATATTAGATGGGGAGCATATTTTCTAACGATAATTATTGATTTTAATTTTACCTTGAATTAATAGAATAAATATAATTGTTGAAATTATATTTAGCCGAGACCTTTAATTAATTCAGGGATTTATGATTTAATAATCTTATTTATTTATTTATTTTTCTTAAGTTTAATTAATTTAATTTTTTCATTAATTTCCTTTGGAGCTTTTCTTTAAATTTTTTTTATTTCAATTATTGAAAACGCGTTATGCTGTCAAAATTTTCCTAGATTTTAGGGTTTCATTTTCTATGGCATTTTTGCGACATCATTTAATCATTCCATTTTATCATGCGATCATCTTACCTTTTGATGCATTATTATTATTCGATTTTCATTTATGCATTAGAGTTAGGGCTTGGTTTTGAATCAGTCGAAATCATCTCTTTCACCTAGGAAACCTAGGGTTTGAATTAAATCCATTCTAACCTTAGAAGCGATGCACATCGCGTCGCAAAACCCCTAGTCAGCTTTCATCATGGAGGGGAGTGCGTAGGTAGATACACTTCCCCGAATATGATTGACATGTTTACAGCTTAGGCGTATTGCCACCGAGCACGCAGACGCATGCGAGGGGGTTTCTAGGGACACGTGGAAAAGTTTTTGTTAGTTCATGTCATGACCACATGTCAAATGTGGACATGACATGTGTGTTGCGTGTTGTGATCGCATGGGAAATGTGGGCATGACATGGAATACCAACAAAAGGATAGAGAATAATGCAAGAGCAACATATGCGGAGGAAGAACCAATTGGATCACCTAGTTCAGTTGGAAAGCTAAAGAAGGGTGAGTCATTAGTGATGAGGAGAGAATTGTTCCAAGCAAAAACAACTAAGGAGCCACCATAGAGGAAAAGTTTGTTTCGGACAAGATGTAAATCAAGAGGTAAATGTTGCAAGGTTATCATTGATTTCTGGTAGTACAGGGAATTTGGTTTCAAAGCGATGGTGAGGAAGCTAAATTTGGAGAGGTTGAAACATCGGAAGCCCTACAAAATAGCATGGATTCAAGATGAGCACAAGGTATTGGTGAGTGAACAATGTTTGGTAAAATTTCATATAGGATCTTATAATGATGAGGTATTATGTGATATTATGACAATGGTTGTATGCCATATATTGTTGGGAAGACCATGGTAGTATGATAGAGAGGAAATACATGATGGAAGGAAGAATAACTATACTATAACATCAAATGGGAAAAGACATATCTTCATACCTTTGGAAGAAGAGCCCAAAATTTAAGTATGCGGCAATGCCAGGATCTGTCTAGTGGATGGGAGGAAATTTTTAGATGGATTGAGACATGAGAACATGTGTTTTGTATTGATTCTAAAGAAGTGTAGTACCCTAAGTGTAGAAACCACCACCGCAAAATAAGAAGAACCATCGCCGAAGGAGATAACTAAAATGTTGATAGAATACCAAGATATCATATCAGAGAATGTGCCAAAAGGATTGCCACCAATCCAGAGTATCAGTCATCATATGGACCTTATACCTGGAGCCAGTTTGCCAAACAAAGTGGCACATAGGATGACACCAGTAGAAAATGTGGAGCTAAATAGAAAAATACAGGAGCTGTTGAGGAAAGGATTGATTAGAGAAAGTTTAAGCCCATGTATGGTACCAATAGTAGTAGCACCAAATAAGGATGGAGAATGGAGGATGTGTATAGACTCAAAAGAAATCAATAAGATCACAGTCAAGTATAAATTCCCATTGCCAAGGATGGATGATATCATGGATTGTTTGAGCAGAGCAAAATATTTCACAAAAATAGACCTAAGAGTGGATACCATCAAATCAGGATTAGAGAATGAGATGAGTGCAAGAATGCATCCAAAAAAAATGAAGCATTGTATGAGTGGTTAGTCATGCCTTTTGGATTAACTAATGCACCAATTCCTTTCATGAGGTTGATGAATGAGGTTTTGAAAAAATTCTTGGGTGAGTTTGTTATTGTCTACTTGGATGATATTTTGATTTTTGTAGAACCAAGGAAGAAAATTTGCAACATATTAGACAAGTATTTCAGAGGCTAAGAGAAGAGAAATTGTTGTTAAACATCAAGAAATGTAGTTTCATGAAGACAAAACTAGTATATTTGGGATTTATGATTTTTGCAGAAGGATTGAAGATGGACCTAGAGAAAGTCAATGCAATTGTTGAGTGGCCAACACCTATGAATGTTGGAGAGGTAAGATCTTATCATGGACTAGAAAGTTTCTACTAGAAGTTCATTAGAAATTTTAGTACTGTATGCACACCAATGACAGGGACAATGAGAGGTGACCAGAAGGATTTTAAGTGGACATCAGGAGCACAAAAGAGTTTTGAATTGTTGAAGAAAAAGGTGAAAGAGAAACCGGTGTTAGCATTACCAGATTTTGACAAAGTATTTCAAGTTGATTGTGATGCCAATGGGAATGCAATAGGAGTAGTGTTAAGTCAGGAAGGGAGAGTAGTAGCATATTTTAGTGAGAAGTTGAATGATGCAAGGAGGAGATATTCAATTTATGATGAGGAGTTCTATGCCATAATTCAAGCCTTGAAGAAGTGGAGACATTACTTGTTGCCAAAAGAATTTGTGTTGTACATTGAGCATCAAGATTTGCAGTATTTGAACAGTTAGGGTAAGTTGAAGTAGAGACACATGAGATGGGTAGAGTTCATGTGGAGTTACACATTTGTATTGAATCACCAGAGTATAAAGTCAAACAAAGTTGCAGATGCATTGAGTAGAAGAAGGAACTTGTTGACAAAGATGAGGGTAGAAGTACTAGGTTTTGAAGAACTCAAGCACATGTATGAGGATGATCTTGATTTTGCAAAAACATAGAAAGCATGTAGAGAGCCTGTTATGATAGATAGAAGCAAGTGGTTGGATTATTTCATTCAGGAGGATATGTTGTTTAAGGGGAATCAGTTGTGTATTTCTAGGAGCTCAATGAGAGAGAAATTGATCAAAGAGAAGCATAGTGGTGGACTAGTAGGACATTTTGGTATTGATAAGACAATATCTTTGGTGAATGAACATTATTTTTGGCCTTAGATATATATGGATGTAAGGAAGTTTGTTCAGAGTTATAGTGTTTGCCAAGTTGCAAAAGGGAGTAGTCAGAATACTGGATTTTATAAACCTTTAACAGTACTGGAGAGGCCTTGGGAAGACATAAGCATGGACTTCATATTAGGTTTACCAAGAACATAGAGGGGACATGATTCTATATTTGTAGTAGTGGATAGATTTTCAAAGATGGTGCATTTCATTCCCTGTAAGAAGACAAATGATGTTGTACATGTTGTTGACCTATTTTTCAAGGAGATTGTGAGATTGCATGGATTACGAAAGAGTATAGTTTCAAATAGGGATACCAGATTCATAGGATATTTTTAGAGGACATTGTGGAAGAAGATGAAGATAGACCTAAAGTTTAGTTCAACATTTCACCCATAGATAGATGGACAAACAAAAGTGGTAAATAGGAGTTTGGGTAACTTGTTAAGATGCTTAGTAGGAGATAAGGTAAGAAATTGGGATATAATTCTACCACAAGCAGAGTTTGCATACAATAACTTAGTGAGAAGAAGTATAGGGAAGACACCATTTGAAGTTGTGACCGGAGTACAACCAAGAGGAGTTGTGGAGTTGAGAGACATCAATATGGATAGAAAAAGGAGTGTAGGGGCAAAAGAATTTGCAGAATACATGGAAACATATACACCTAGGTCAGGAAGCATTTGGAAGAGATGAAGAACAAGTATAAGGGACGAGCATATGAGAAGAGGAGACATAAGGAATTTTTTGTTGGAGATGAATTCATGGTGTATCTCAAAAAGGAAAGATTTTCAGTGGGGACATACAACAAGCTAAAGATTAGAAAGTTTGGACCATGTAGGATTCTTAAGAAGTTTGACTCAGGAAATGCATGTGTAGTGGAGTTACCAGAAGTATTTGGAATATCACCTATATTCAACATTACAGATTTATATCATTATCATGAGGGATAATCAAGTGGTAGCATTGAAGTTGAATTGAAAGATCAGTTACCACAACAACAACCAGAGTAGATAGAGCAGATTTTGGATAGCAGAATTGGACATAGCACCAGAGGCAAACAATATAAGGAATAATGGGTTAAGTGGAAAGGAAGACTAAAGGAAATTCATCATGGATTTCCCAGGATGAGGTAGACTGCATTAGTTTTTCTCTAGCCCCAACAAAGTGAGGAAATCTCTTTTCAAACAATCCTAGGTGTCTGATGCAAGAGAATCCTAGGTTGAAAGGCAATCTTGCATCAACAAAAAATATTTGATTTCTTTTCTTTTCTTGCATTTTAGTCACATTACGGTTAGTACAGTCTCAGTAGATTGCACTATGTTCTATCGAATCATCATTTCATAGCTTGTGAAGTAGGATTTAGACTCTACACTATGTCATCTACATCATATCCAGATTTCATGAGGTTTGGAATTGTTTACAGAGAGTTATCTCTATTAGAACACCAATAGAACTCATAGAACATAGCATTCAGGATTCAGTATGAGAATACAAGGTTTGAAGAGCATTCCTATGATTTACGGAGCCAAATATAGCATCTCTCAAGGTAGTATGGGACCAAATAGATCTTCATTGAGAACCACAACAGCTTTCATCCATTTGTGGAGCATTACCACATGTTGTAGGCTGACCTACATGTTTCATCATGCATTAGAGTTTTAACCCTCTTAATGCTGACACGAAGCATTCCTTGAGATAGGAGATGATATATAAGCATTCATTAGATGCATTAGGGTAGTAGTAGTTAGTAATATAGAATATGATATAAAGTTTCTAGTCTTTGGTTGTGGATTTGAGGGAGGCACTTCAAAGCTATATCTTTTATGTAATTCTACTGGAGGATAGGCCCGTGATCCCATAACAATCGGCATGTTGCTAGTATATGAGTATTGTAATTTTCTGAGATATTGAATCTACAAATCTTCCATTGCTATTCATTCTTGTGTTATTCTTGTGTTGCTTCCATTGTGTTTACTCAGGTTGCATAGTTGGATAGTCCATTCTATGGACCCTCCATCTGTGAGTGCACCCACTTTAAATAAAGCTTGTTTACCATACTTTTGGCTTGGTAGATCTCACCCAATCTCTTCCAAAGTTTGTAAGCAGTCTCTTCTCTCGATACATTCAACAGAACAAAATCTTCAAGGCATAGATGGATGGTTCCTCATGACTTCTTATCTAGTTTTTCCCATTCATCTAGAGCAATATCATCAAGTTTCTTCTCCTTAGTTACAACCAACCACTGGTTTCTTTCCTCTAGCAAATCCTCCCTTTTTAGCTTCCACAATTAATACCCCATGCCATTGAACTTTTTAATCTCAAATTGAGAGGTAGAAGAAATAGTGGATGCAGCCATGGTATCTACACAAGATCTACAAAAATAAAAAAACAACCAAATCTCCCACTTTAGCTAAAAAACCTTCACACTTCCACCTACGAAGTAGAACTGGCCAGGCTCTGATATAAAATGTTAGAAATGAAGGTACAAATCACACAACATAAATATGATTTTAAACTTATTTATGTCCTCTAAACAATGTAGAATCAATGGATATTACAATAGAAATGAAAACCCACTACACAAAAATAATATGCATGAAGAACTGAATAAATAACACAATATGCAATGTGGAGAAAACCCTTTCGGGTAAAAATCTCCACCAAGAAAAGAGGATTCAAGTTGTATTATGTTCAAATTTGAGATTACAATACATGCACTTCCCCTGTTTATTCAATCCTCAATCTGGTAGAACTTGGGTACTTGTAAATTGTATTGCAGATCATCTACCATGCATTGCTTATATAGAACAAGCCAAACCTCCAAGATAGGCGTCCAAGATTCCCCATCTTGGAAACTCCAATATGCAACAATAAATGTCATAAATGCATTAGACACTTGTCCAAAGATTCCCATGCAACCTTGGGTGCCTAAAACCAAGAATTGCAACTTACAACATCTTATGACATGTCATAGGTTGTCATAGATTCTTATGACAACTTATAGTTTTCATAGAATCTCTTACACCTTCTTACAACATCTATGACGAATGCCATAACCCCAAAATAGGTGATTCTTCCAAGTGGGCCTCCCAACCTTAGTTACAATGACTAATTACAATTACCATCAGTAAATGATATCCCATAACTACTGTCGGTAACTCCAAAACTTACTGATGTAGTAACTCCATATTTACTGTGGACAATAAATAATTTTTACCACTATTGGTGAAACTTGTACATCCCTTATGGGTGATTTACAAATAATAATAGGAATAATAAATACAAGGATTTACAAGGTTGATGGCACCTTAATCCTAACAGATAGTAGGAAATCCACTAGTAGATATGTTTTCAATATGTTTGGTGATACAACCAGTTGGACAAGTAAGTGGTAGGTTGTGGTTACTTTTTCCCTTATAGAAGTAGAGTACATGGTAGCTACTCATGCTTATAAGGAAGTAATGTTGTGATGTTCACAACATGCCCCATTTTACTCCTTAGCAAAATGAGGACCCCTGCTGTGGCTTTTTGCTTTTTGCTTGTGTGTGTTGTTTTGCCTGGTGGTAAAGGGAAAAGGGGTTAAAATTGCAAACCTTGTTAAAAATAAAAAATGCATTTTCAGTACCAGTGCATAGTATGGTTGGATTCCTTGTCAAAAATGAGCTAGGGTTGCTTTTTGAACCATGTTAAAATTTGCCATATTTTGCAAGTTATGAGCATTTTGGTAAAATGTACAGGGGAAGTGTTTATGTTTGCATATACAAGTCTGTTTGTATATCAGGTTGCATATACAAGGCCCTTTGTATGTGATTTCTCTTGTATACAAAGACCTTTGTATATCACTTTCCATATACAAAGTCGTTTGTATATGCAAATGCCATTTTATGCTTGGTTGCATGAGTAGTCGGGTTCATATAAAAAGTCATTTGTATGTCTTTTGCCTTGTATGCATTTGTTAATGTTATATTTGTATATACTAGGCGGACCCGAAATAGTTAAGAGTTGGAATGAATGTTCGTTTAGGTCCGTCGCATGTATGTTTTTGTTTGTATGTATCCGACATACATTTGATATATACATTTGCAATGTGCAAGCCACGGACCCGAAGGCACCATAAAGGGGAGTTAAATTGTTGTATATTTGGCATTTGTATGTTTTTACATACAAGGCAAATATACAAGCGTCCATATACAAGTTACGGACTTGAAAAGTCTATTAAAATAGCTTAAGTCCTTGTATGTTTTTGGCTTGTATATTGGCGAGATACAAGTGTTGTATACATCGGGCGGGCCCGAAACATTTATAAATTTAAATTAAGTCTTTGTATGTTTCGACTTGTATGTATGTTTCGATATACATACATTCCGAAACATACAAAGCAGAGATACATTGAGCGGACTTGAAAAGGTCATAAATTAAAGTAAAATGCTTGTATGTTCCCTACAATGTATATTTCGTAACATACATTGTGTTTTATACATCGCCAACATACAGGCCGCGGACGCAAAAGAAGTCTAGAAAGAGTTAAGTCTTTGTATATTTTGTGCTTTGTATGTTTCGACATACAAAGTCGATATGCAATAACTTATACCTTGCGCGGACGCGAAAAGGGAATAAAAAGGAATTAATTCGTTGTATAATCCCAGCTTGTATATCAAAGATGCATTGCTATACATACAAGCCGGATTTGAAATGAAAGTCCAATACAGAAAATTCTTTGCATGCATATGCGTTTGTATGTTGCGATACACAAACTGATATACATTGCTAATATACAAGCTGGATTTCAAACAGTTTGAAATCTGATTAACTCGATGTATCATGTCTGGCTTGTATATTGAAAGATACAAAGATTTAAACAAGGAAAAAGGGCGGGAAAGCGAAGCGATAGGATTTTTTGAATCCATTTTTGGAGCCCGAATGCATGTTTTTGGTCAACGATGGTTGACCTGACTGGTTTTAACGCTGTATATGCATTTTGATGCGCGTTTTCCATGATTGTTGAGCCTGATGGCTGTGTTTGTGCATTTGGAACCTGTTCTAATATTAATGTTCATTTTTCTTGTTGACTTATCAAACGATGATGCTTATTCCTGCTTATTTATTGCAGATTGTTGGAGTAGCTGAAGAAGCAGAGTTGCCAACACAGTGACGGCGTGCAGGTGAACATAAGGATGGAGATTTAATGGCAGGATGGTACCAGATCTTGAGAGGCCTAACACACTAGAGGGAGGCAAAGCTCTCAATACGGAGGAGTTGGTGGGTGGAAACATTATTGAGCGAGTGGCGCCCTGTCTGGGTATGCTGCTTGAATTCTTGGCGGGATTCATTTCTCACCGTTGGATGCTACATTTCAAGATGTAGACCGTTGATCTCCTAGGGTTTTGGAACCATTTTTGGGGTAAAACCAGAGATATATATTGAGCCCCCTGTACTGTAAAAAAAGGAGGTCAATCATACAAAAATCAGACCTGTAGTAGTTTTAGGAAGAGATCAGATTACTGAGACTAGTGAGGACTGGATTGTTGAATTAATCAAGGTCCTTTCCTCAGATCATTGTAAATGTACCTATTTTATGAACATACTATATGGAGATGAAGCTTCAGACTATATCCTGATTGTAAACCTTAAGTAGTCTTCAAGTTGATTTCTGGATATGTACTGGTGAATGTTGTGTTCTATAGAAGCGCTTTCATTTCATTGCATGTTGTTGTCAACTTTTACCCTTGAAGATTTGCACTGAATCATGCAGATTTGTGGACTGTCTTAGTGAAGTATGATTTTAGTTTTCTTCTCTTCATTGCATGTATGGGAATATGTATGTTGATCCGTGATCTCAGTCAAGTAATTTTAGGAATCTCACTCTCTAACCCTTTTTCTCATTTAATTTCATTGAAATCACTTTCATAACTGCACATCATGATAAATATTGAGCAGAACAGAAAATATGCTGACATCCTGAAGACAACTGAGTGATGCAGAGGCATCCACACTAAAACCTTGACATACAGCATGTATGTCTACAACCCATCATCATCATCATATTTTCTCTTACCGACCGATATCCTCCTGCAGACAAACATTCGACCCTTCGCCTGTCAGCAGCATCATCATATTCGGCTATCGGCAGCATCATCATATTCGGCAAGCGCAAACATCCTCCTGACGATCACTGTTCATCTTACTGCCAACCTCTATCTGCAGCATCATGATGTTCGACATCATCTTCATCAGCAGGATATAAAATATCTGGTTCCCTCCATATATCCTGATGATGACACTTCACGCACCTTTCCTTCAATGCTTACATCACCCTGATATCCTGATGACGATTATCCTAATGACGATGACGTCACATGTAGTTCCTTCGATATCCTGCTGTCGGCCAAACTTAACATTATCAGCCCGCGATGGTTTTATCAACCCGATCTTCTACCTTATGCCGATACGCTCCTCCTCGGCAACACCTGATGATGATCACCTCAAAACACATTCACCTTATGCAAATGATTGCATCATGCTCACCTCCACCTACTCGGATGACGCCCGAAGTAACTGCAGGATATACACAGAAATATCCTAATGATGCCGTTGCGATGGATTTTCCAAACTTAGCGAATTTTGATCCGCCGAACCTCCTGGGATGACCCGATCTACTTCCTGGACAACTTTCCAGACTCTAACAACCAGCACGACCTAGCACATACCCATGCTAGGGTTCTCAACACCTCTCGACTGCGATCCTGCAAACATGCACATGAACAAACAGAAAATGCAAACTAAAGCCTAAACTACTGTACACAGCCATTCCACCGATTCAACGAATCAACCGGTGGAATGGATCAGTAAATCCATGTAACCACCAGAACAGCCACACGATTAAATAATGGAATTCAAAACAGAGAATGGACACAAACATGATCTCTTTATTTGATTTCAAAAGATGCAAATACAGTATTCTGTCTCACTCTCTACAAAGTCTGATCGATGATCGATATATGCAATACCAACCGATCCTACTACATAAATAGGATTTCCTGCGAGTACTACCACCCGATTCCCAGCGGCTGGGAGCTTCCAAGCGGCTGGGAGGATCCAACCGGACATACAGCATAACAGCTGTCTTAACAACCTAGCTAAAAATAGTAAAGTATGGTCAACATGACCTTATTACATGCATTGGTCTTATAAGACCTTCTTGGAAACATTAACAAGACTCAAAACAAACTAACTACCTCATGGAGGCTAGCTGTCAGGTAGGTGCTCCTGCACCATACTCCCCAACAGAAAAGAACTCATGTCCCATGAGTTTGGTTGTGGAAGTCCTCCACCTTTACACTTTGCCTTTGTAATATTCTGACTTGTTCCAGCTTTATCCTCTGCTGTCTCTTGGCTGCTCCAAGACTTCTGAACTGTAACTTGTTTTCTTGCAAGTAAATCCTCATGCCTGTCAATGTAGGCCCTTCTCTCACATACCTTGTGTTTGTCAGGTTGTCTGACCAGAACCTCTGTCTGAACTACCTCTTGAACTTCTGTAATGTTCAACTCTGTCTTTCTTTCAACCTTTATAGGACAAACAATAGTCCCAACTATGACAACATCCTTGTCATTCCTCTCAACTGGTTGCTGTTTGCAAACCTGTTTCTGAACCTGCTGCTGACCTCTATCAGTCACAACTGAAACTTTCTTCAACCTGTTGTCCTTAACAACTCCTTTCCCTACAGTGTCCTCAACTGCCTTTATGCCTGCTGCTATAGGCATCTGCACAAATTCCTTCTTTCCCACTAAAATGATTTTGGCTGCCCCCTGTGCTGCAGTATCTTCCTGTAATGGCATCAACATAATAGTTTTCCCATCTTTCTTGATGGTGTAGGTATTAGCATACCCATCATACAGTACCCTCCTATCAAATTGCCATGGCCTACCCAACAGTAGGTGACAACATTCCATGGGCAAAATGTCACACAAAACTCTATCATGATATGCTCCAATCTAAAAATCAACATATGCCTGTTCATAGACAAAAAGTGATTGACTATCACTCACCCAAGATGCCTTGTAAGGGTGTTGGTGTGGAATCCTTTCCAAATTTAGTTTATCCACCATTTCCTGAGATACCATGTTATCTGTTGAACCAGTATCAATGACAACCTTACATACTTTACCTTTGCTCTTGGATGTGGTCTTGTAAAGAGCTCTTCTTTGCATCATATCCTTTGATGTCTGTAAACTAGTTCTCCTTAGCATCAATGCTTCTCCCTCCTCAGGATACCCATAACCGTCAGGAACTCTATCTCCTTGATAAGTGTTTGAACTTTGCACACTTTGCTCTACTTTCTCTTCTTGCACAAGTTGTACACTCTTGTCATTCGTTCTATCATCTCTGGATGATGAACCTTTGTTTTCTGGACATTTGAAAAATGGATGACCAAACTCACCACAGGTGTAACACTTTCCTGAAAATGTAGTAGAACCTCTACCACCTCCAAATCTGCCTCTATTACCTTTCCATCCACCTCTGAAATCAGACTATCCCTGTCCTTTACCAGTGTCTTCTTGACCCTCATTGGTTTGCCTTGTTGTAGGGGCTAATCCTCTTCCCCTCATATTGCTGCCTCTTCCTCTCATGGACTTATCTTGTCTCCTATTCATCTTTTCTTCAATCCTGATTGCCATTTGGTAACAATCCTCCACACTCTTAGGGTTAGCTAAAACTAACTCATCCTGTATGTTCAATCTCAAACCAGCCAAGTACCTAGCCACCTTTTCTACCTCATTCTCATGATGACCAGATCTCATACTCAATTTATAAAACTCCTCAGTATATGCCTTCACATCCATTTCCTTCTGCCTTAAAATTTGCAGCTTCTTAAACATCTGAATTTCATAATCCTTGGGCAAGAATTTACCTTTGATCCTTGCTACCATTTTATCCCATGAAGTGATCTTTGACCTTCCTTGTTTCCTTCTCTCGGATTGTACATAATCCCACCATACCAAAGCATGACCTCCTAACTTGGTCTTTGCAATCTTTACCTTCTGATCCTCAGCAACATCTTCACATTCAAAGTGATTATCAAGTGCAGCAATCCAATCCAGTAACTCATCTTCATTCAAACTTCCATTATACTTGGAAACATCAACCTTTACCTTAGGTTTATCACTCTGCACTGCCTTTAACAGTTTTGCAAATCTCTGGTCTTCAGCATCCAGATCTTCAGCTACCTCTTCATACTCTTCAACAACATCTTCATCTTCTTCTGATTCACTGTCGTCCACTTCCCTCTTTTTGTTCTTCTCCAAGGCTACAAGCCTGGCTTGAAGTGCTTCAGCAAGCTCCTTCATCTTCCTCATCTCTCTGGCATGTTTTTCCTTCATCTCTTGCAATTCCCTTGCAGTACCATTACCTTTCGGAGGCATTTTGTCAACCTCTCACTCCTCTACCACTGTCTTTTCAGTGACAGAATCAACACACAACAGCCCAGACCTTTTGCTGAGCTCTGATACCACTATGATGCAGAGGCATCCACACTAAAACCTTGACATACAGCATGTATGTCTACAACCCATCATCATCATCATATTTTCTGTTAACATTGTCAGCATCATCATATTTTCTCTTGCCGACCGATATCCTCCTGCAGACAAACCTTCGACCCTTCGCTTGTCAGCAGCATCATCATATTTGGCTATCAGCAGCATCATCATATTCGGCAAGCGCAAACATCCTCCTGACGATCACTGTTCATCTTACCGCCAACCTCTATCTGCAGCATCATGATGTTCGACATCATCTTCATCAGCAGGATATAAAATATCCGGTTCCCTCCATATATCCTGATGACGACACTTCACGCACCTTTCCTTCGATGCTTACGTCACCCCGATATCCTGATGATGATGATGTCACATGCAGTTCCTTCGATATCCTGCTGTCGGCCAAACTTAACATTATCGGCCCGCGATGGTTTTATCAACCCGATCTTCTACCTTATGCCGATACGCTCCTCCTCAGCAACACCTGATGATGATCACCCCAAAACACATTCACCTTATGCAAACGATTGCATCATGCTCACCTCCACCTACTCGGATGACGCCCGAAGTAACTGCAGGATATACACAGAAATATCCTGATGATGCCGTTGCGATGGATTTTCCAAACTTAGCGAATTTTGATCCGCCGAACCTCCTGGGATGATCCGATCTGCTTCTTGGACAACTTTCCAGACTCTAACAACCAGCATGACCTAGCACATACCCATGCTAGGGTTCTCAACACCTCTCGACTGCGATCCTGCAAACATGCACATGAACAAACAGAAAATGCAAACTAAAGCCTAAACTACTGTACACAGCCATTCCACCAATTCGACGAATCAACCGGTGGAATGGATCAGTAAATCCATGTAACCACCAGAACAGCCACACGATTAAACAATGGAATTCAAAACAGAGAATGGACACAAACAGGATCTCTTTATTTGATTTCAAAAGATGCAAATACAGTATTCTGTCTCACTCTCTGCAAAGTCTGATCGATGATCGATATATGCAATACCAACCGATCCTACTACATAAATAGGATTTCTTGCGAGTACTACCACTCGATTCCCAGCTGCTGGGAACTTCCAAGTGGCTGGGAGGATCCAACCGGACATACAGCATAACAGCTGTCTTAACAACCTAGCTAAAAATAGTAAAGTATGGTCAACATGACCTTGTTACATGCATTGGTCTTATAAGACCTTCTTGGAAACATTAACAAGACTCAAAACAAACTAACTGCCTCATGGAGGCCAGCTGTCAGGTAGGTGCTCCTGCACCACTGAGTATCATTAGCATATTTTGAGCTAAACACATGTGGTATTGAAAATGTCATGCAGAGAATCATAAATAGGGGTAGAACTCATGCAAATATCAACTTAGACACATCATTTGGAGATATATACTATGTAGAGTAACTTCCCTATATAGCATTGTTGCAGAAACATAATCTACAGACCTACGTAAGGCCCCAAAATGGAAAACAACAATACACATCAACCACATAGTAACATCAGCAGATTATGAACTAATCAATGGGGACTTGGGATCATGAATTCTTTGAATTCATTGTATCTTTCAGGATAAACAATGGTTGTTGTGTAACTTTTGTTTTTTGTGCTTGGTTGTGACTAACATCATACACCAACCAACAGAAACTGGTGCTAGAAGGAGGGCCTGTTAACAAAAGAAAACTGTAGACTCCTACATACATTGCTTAAACACCCCGTCGGTTTGAATTCTGACCATAAACTCACCATTTTGCCTTGAAAAATTGAGAAATCCTGGCTTTCAGTCCAAATACCAGGTCCAGATCTAGTGGACTCTTCAAAGAACTGCCTATCACGGGATTTAGACCTAGGACTGTGGACATTCATCACACCCCTGATTCTAGTGCGATAGAAGCCTCACTAGAACGTGCTCCTATCACTCCTATTGGCTTTCAAACACCCACCGGACCACCTGTCATACCCCAGATCCAACCTCCACCGGTTGTAATGTCATTTTTCATAGCAGAGTGACCGCTGGCCTTCAATGCATATCATGCTTTGCCTAAAAATCTAGATAAAATTTATCCTAGGTACCATCCGTATCAAGATGATGATGATCATGTCAGAACCTTCAAGGAAGCCTATTGTAGGGCTAGAATTGAGTATGAAGATGTGGTATATAGATTGTTTCCATTCTCCTTAGGGGAAGAGGCCTATAACTGGTATACCAGTCTAGGTCAGGGTTCAGTCCATTCATGGGATGCCTTAGCAAAAGCTTTCAAGGATAGGTTCAAGGTGCCTATAGATCCTTCAATGAACTATCATCTATTTGCCACCATCAAGAGGTGCGAAGGAGAACCTATTGCAAACTTCAACGCTAGATTCCAAAAGATGTTGTCTAAGCTAGTTACTCCCTACGTTGTAATAGACAAAGTAGCTAGGAGAATCTATTATTCAGCTTTAGATCACCTGACCTCCATGTTTATCAGAAGAACACACCCTGGTGTAACAACTTTAGTACATGCTTTTGAGGAAGCTATCAAAGTTAGTCAGCAATTGGCTCCTGCTCCCACACTAAACATTGCCTTCCCTACACTTCCTGGTTATCCTACATATCCTGCCTACCAATAGACCAATGGAGCCATGGTACCTTCAGCTGTGATGCCAGCGCCTTTGCAAATACCTCCACTCAGTGTCATGCCACCACTGAGTGGGAATAACCAGATGTTACCATATCAAACACAAGTGCCCCAGGCTATAGAACAATCCAACAATAACAATGGGTCTTCCTTTTTCAAGCCCTAGACAGAGAATGTGATGGCCAAGGTTCAGGAAGAGAAGGAAGAAATCAAAGAAATATTAGCTTAGTTAAGGAAACTTACTACTGAGGTCACTCATCTAAGAAATCATAATTTCTACTCTCAACCTAATCAAAATAGAGGTTATGCCAATGACAGACCTAATTATCCTGACAGGGGGTACAACAACAATTACAATAACAACAATGGCAACAATAATCCTCCCAAATAGCCTAGAGTGTGGAGCACTAGGCCAAACAATGGTTCCTTGCCTTCACCCCTAGACAATCAGCCTCCTGGTGAACCTAAACAGACCACCAGAGTAAACCTCGCAGAGGCAGTATTTACGAACTGGTGTAGGATACATAACACCAATGCTCATGCAGAGTTGGACTGTCCTCAATTCAGGATTTCTGCTAACATATTCCAAGCTGAAGTGGCCAGTACCTCAGGTAAGCCACCTTATGCAGAGGGAAATGAAATTGTCCCCTGTGAGTACGATTCTGCCCTGGTGCTAGAAAGATTCATGCATTGTCCTTATCAGCAAACCATATCATCACATCAGGATTACACTTCAACATGTGAGGAATCAGCCATGGCTTTTGAGTCTAACTATGTTTTCCCCTTTGAGGATGAGAATGAGCCATTAATTGAGCATGAGGAAGTCAATGCTTATCAACAGCAACCTCAGGATAGGCATAACTATAACTAGAGGAATAACCCAAGTAGATTTGCTGATCCTTTGACTACCTCATTGCCTCCAAACAATTTCAATACTCTACCTGATCCCAAGGCAAGTAATAATCATGGGCTCCCCAAGGTCAATGCTCAATATCTTGCACCACATAACACAGCACCAAAAGCTGCAAATCCACTTCCTAAATTTGACAAATTGGTTACATATCTGGCAGATGAAATGATAAAAGTAAAGATTAGCCTGCCAATGTTAGAGTTGCTTAGGACCCCTGCTATCAAGGATGCTTTCATGAAATCATTGGATGGTTCTACTCAAAAGGAAGATAGCCATACCTGGGCCAATTTAGAAATAAAGATCATGCTGCCAAGGACGTTAACGTCAAACCTAAAACCTCAGCTACTGTTCAAGCTGCAGATACCTCCCACATGACCCTATACAAAGATAAGAGTGAGTCACCTCCCTTCCTCCTTACCACAAGGATGTTTAGTAAAAATTTGCACAACTGCTTAGTAGACTCAGGAGCATCTACCAAGGTAATGCCCCTATCCATATGCAACGCTTTATGGTTACATCCTACTAAATCATTGAAGAAGGTAACACAATTGGACAAAATAGAAGTAAGTGTGGTAGGAGAACTGACCCACATTCACATGCAACTAGCATCAGATCCCAGAATCCAACACTATATTGATATTCAGGTAGTTGATATACCTGATACATATGGAATGTTACTCAACAGAGACTGGTCAAAAACCCTCAATGGATACATGTCAACTAATTTCAGCCATATGTGGCTACCTTGGAAGGGTATACCAAATCAGATAAAGATCGAAGCTGAACCTCACATGAGACACATGATCACCAAATATAATAGAACCAATGAGATCATGTATGTGGATGTGGAACCTGGAGTTTACTCCATCAGACCTCAAGCCTCCAGCATAGAAGAAATCCTAATGCTTGACATACATGATCATAATGGTGACCTTTGGAGTGATGAAATAAATTTAGAGCCTGATTACAATCTTGAAAATAAATTAGAACGAGATCATTTCAAGAAATTTGAGATGCATTTATCTAGATAGGTGGAACGATGTCAGTTATTAAATGTGCTTGTTCATGATATTCTGATTGATGGATGGTACAGTTTGCATGATGAAGCTCATT
The DNA here is from genome assembly GCA_027924645.1 of Cunninghamia lanceolata. NCBI lineage: Eukaryota > Viridiplantae > Streptophyta > Pinopsida > Cupressales > Cupressaceae > Cunninghamia > Cunninghamia lanceolata. The sequence goes on from BSBN01000108.1 coordinate 12,029,751, forward strand.
TTGAAAAAACTTGTGACACATGTTTAGACATGTTGGAGTTGGAACAAGCATACGACGAAGCTTCTTTACCTGCAGTGAGTTCAACAGATAACGATAGTGATACTGATTTTTGGTTGTCTTCCGTAATTACAGGAGGATGCACATAGAAAGATGAAAGTTCTATTCATATGACAGAAGAGATAATAGTATGCAATCGGGGTAATAATAAGAACGAGAAGAAAATCACCGTAGGAGTGCTTGTTTAGTGGAGTCAGATTACGAGTTATCTAACGAGGATAGTGGCAGCAATCTGTCCAAGTTTGAGGAGTTTCTGTCAAAAGAAATCCAAAAGATGATGCAACAGCATAGGCTTCCCCAGGATGCCTTGATTGAGAAGTGGTGCAGGTTGCATGAGGCACCTCACTCAGAGACATCTTGCTCATTGTGCCTACATATCTTGAGAAGGCATACGCTGCCTGGTCCAGAGAATGTTCCTCCTGATGATAAGAGAAAAGAAGAAATACCAGCTTCTCATAAAGCCGATAAGGTGGTGTCTAAGAAGACTGGGACACCAAAGCTAAAGTGGATATCAGGTGGTGCAACTGCCTGAATGAAAAGAAAGAAAGAAGCACCAGACAAGCTTTTAGATGAAAATAAGCCATGGATCCTCAGGTTTGACGGATCCAAGTCAAAACAAAGAGCTGGAGTAGGAATAGACCTTATTGACCCATCTAGAAAATCCTATTTGGTAGCATATAGATTGCAGTTCCCATGTACAAACAATGCGGCAGAGTATGAAGCTCTAATTCATGGGATACTGTTTGCTCTTAGGAAGAAGGTGAAAATTCTGCATGTCTATGGAGACTCAGAATTAGTTGTCAGACAGGTAAGAGGTATATACTGTTGCAAATACAGGAGGCTGTCCAATTACAGACACAGGGTGTGGAACTTAATAGAAGAGTTTGATGCATTCAATATCAACCATGTACCCAGAGAGCAAAACCATAGAGTAGACGCTTTGGCCCAGGCTACCGGTACTCTAGAGCCACTTTCCATATCAGGTCTGAAAAGATTCTCAGTTGAATTAGTATCAATGCCTTCAGTACCTGGTAATGTAACTAATCTCCAAGTATTTGATTATGATTAGCATATATTAGATTTTATTTCCAATGGAGATGTTTTTGAGGCACAGATCATTGATGAAAAGAATCTAGAAGATCACGTCTGGGAAGAAGAAGAAATCCTGGAGCTGCCAAGTAACAAAATCCCTAGGGGAATGATAGAGCTAGAGAGAGCATTTGATCTGGATAGCATGCTGAAACAAAGGGATCTTCAAAAGGCTAATGAGGGACAGTATTTGCAGGTTGACATTGGGCAAGGTGATAAAAGAAGAAACATCCTGATTGGGAAGGTCTGTACAGAAGAAGAGTTGAAAGGGATAACTCAGGCCCTCAAAGATTACATCCATGTCATTGCCTGGATGTATGATGAACTGAAAACTTTTGACACATTAGTCATCACTCATACGATACCTGTGAAGCTAGACGCAAGCCTTTTCAGCAAAAGCAAAGACCCGTCAATGCTTTACTGGAGCCAATCATTTTTGAAGAAGTTAAAAGACTGCTTGATGCCAAGATCATATTTCCTGTGAGACACTCCACATGGGTGGCAAACTTGGTCCCAGTGAGAAAAAAGAATGGTGACATCAGATTGTGCATGGACTTCAGGAACTTGAATCGAGCTTCTGAAAAGGATAATTATCCTTTGCCTTCTCTAGATGAAGTCCTACAGATTGTGAATGGTGCCAAGATGATGTCCTTCTTGAACGGTTTCTCTGGATACAACCAGGTGATGGTGGACAGAATTGATAGATTGAAAACCACATTTACCATGAAATGGGGGATCTTCGCCTATAGGCGCATGCCATTTGGGTTGATAAACGCTGGAGCCACATTTCAGTGAGTAATGGACATAGCCTTTAGAGGCTTAATTGGTAAGTGCATAGTAATATACATGGATGACTTAACGGTGTTCTCCAAAGATAGAGCAGACCATGTAGAGGACCTGAGAAAGGTTTAGAAGAAGTGCGAGCAGTACGGGATATCCTTGAATCCCAAGAAGTGCATATTTGGGATGACCACAGGAAAATTGCTAGGTCACCTGATAACTGAAGATGGGATCATCATTGATCCTGATAGAATAGAATCCATCATGAAGATACAATTGCCTGGAAGCAAGACAGAGCTCAAATCTTACTTTGGTAAGATTAATTTTGTTAGAAAATTTATCACTGGTTTTGCAGAGATAGTCAGGCCCTTGAACACCATGCTCAAGAAGGACACTAAAATTGAATGGACACCGGAAGCTAGAGCAGCTTTTGAAGACATTAAGAAGGCTATATCAAATGCCCCAGTTTTGACTAGTCCAGATTACACCAAGGACTTCTACATCTATTCATTTGCTTCAGAGCATACCTCTACAGCAGTACTGACACAGAAAAAATGGAGAAAAGGAAGAAAAGCCTATAGCCTTCATGAGCTGCCCTTTCAGAGATGCTGAACTCAAGTACATGGACGTTGAAAGACAGGCGCTTACCTTGGTCTAAGCAGTCAAGAAGTTCAAGCACTATATCCTGAGAAGTAGGGTGATTTCTGTAGTACCTGATGTAGCAGTGAAAATGTTGTTAATGCAAAGTGAACCGGGAGGAAAGAGGGCTAAATGGATCACTGTCCTCCAAGAGTATGACATGGACATAACACCTATGAAGTTGGTAAGAGGACAGGCATTGAACCAAATGATTTAGAAATTGATCCCAATATCATGAGCCAGCAGTACGTTGTAAATGCAAAAGATGACAGAGAATGGTACTCAGACATCAAGCACATCCTGATCACTGGAAGATGTCCCTCTAGACTGCAGGCCTCACAGAGGAGAGCCTTGAAGATAAGGTCGTTGAAATATATGTTAAAAGGAGGAGTCCTTTTGAATAAAAACTATGAGGGGATATACCTAAGGTGCCTGGAAAGATCAGAAGCAGATAAGGTGCTAGCAGAATTGCATGATAAATTTGGGACTGCACATGGGTCATCTTTAGCCACCACTCATGCTATCCTCAGGGCGGGGTATTATTGGCCCACAATTTTTAAAGACACAACTGGGCACATCAAATGCTCTCATATGTGTCAAGTTGCTGCAAATAGAGAGAAATATGCTACTCAACCTTTGCAGCCAATAATGGAGATGTGCCCCTTTGCTCAATGGGGAATGGACTTCATAGGACCCATCAATCCTCCATCATCCTCAGGCCACAGGTATGTTTTAACTATTACTGATTATTGTACCGGGTGGACTGAGGCTGTCAGCAGCAAGACATGCAATGCCGAGGATGTCATTAAGTTTTTGGAAACCAATATAGTGACCAGGTATGGAGTTCCATATGCTTTAGTATGTGATAATGGACCTGCTTTTGCCTCAATTAAGTTGTCAAGTTGGGCTTTTGATCATGGGGTCATTTTAAAATTCTCCTCAAACTACTATCCCTAGGGGAATGGATTAGCAGAATCCACAAACAAGAACATATTGAACATCATAAAAAAGCTGATAGATAAGAACCCAAGGGAATGGAACACTCTATTGAAATATGCCTTGTGGGTAGATAGAACCAAGAATAAAGCTGCATTAGGAAATTCACCTTTTCACTTAGTATATGGGGTGGATCCCATCCTCCCTGTCAACTTAAAGATTCCTACACTGCAGTTCGTACAAGAGTACCTAGGCATAGACAATAAACAGGAAGTTAGATTACTACAACTAATGCACCTAGAAGAAAAAAAAAGTGTAGCAATTAACCAATTTGCTAAACATCAGGCTATTGTCAAGCACTGGTTTGACAAAAAAACTAGAATCAAGGCTTTTAGGATCTCAGATCTAGTAATGATGTGGGACAAAGCACATGAAAGGAAGGGTGATCATGGCAAATTTGACAAACTTTGGATAGGCCCCTTTCAAATTTCTAAAATTCTAGGAGACAACACCTATAGGCTTAAGTCCTTAACAGGTGAGGATGTTCCATTACCAGTTAATGGACAGTTCCTCAAACACTATTCAGGCCTGAAGTTGCATCATGACAGTCATGTGTATCATAGTGTACTTTCTTTGTATAGTTGTTTGTACAGTGGCTTTGTTTTGCTTGTTTTGTTTTGTTTTGGTTGCTTTGTTTCCTCAACAGGGATCTTTCTTTTGACTTAGAGTATGAAGGAGCAGATTAACAACCACTGAAAACAATGGAAATTTAGATTATTTAGGTTAATTGTTTGAAATCTATGCATAACTTGTTGTAACTGTCATAAGTGTAGAAAATTGTTTAACTTGTGAAATTTTGTATTCAATAAGAATGGGTTGAGTATTCAAGGAATGTTTCTCACAATGACACACCTAAAATCCTTGGGTTTGTTGAACTTCCCAGTGTAGATATTAGGTGAGAAATTAGAGGTCACCCTTGCTACCATTACAATTCTCAGCTTAATTTCAGCAAGTGACCACTCCTTGCATCATGAAGTTACAAATGCAATATCTTATGAAATCTCTATTAGAAATACAAAAAAAAATATAAATGAATAAAATGGATTATACTAAAAATCCACATTAAGCCATCTAAGTAACTCTACCGGGGCTATGGACGCTCACTGGCAGTGGGGCTCTACTTAGGAGAATTGTAACGATAACCTTGCTGGGGCTATGGACGCTCGCTGGCAGCAAGGCTCTATCCAGTCAGCAATGAGGGAATGTCCTCACCTACGTAGTCTAATATCAGTCACTGGTTTGTTCAAATGATCTTCAAGATGATGCTTATTAATCATGTGCACCCACTTAAACTGAAATGAAAATTCATGCACCTTATTGAATACATTAAGTCCCAAGTTGAATGATGATTTGCAAGAAAGATAGTTGGAAGTTATGAATTTATTTCATTTATTTTTCTTTAATAGGTTGAATTTGATTGTTTTGTTTGGTTGCTAGTTGTCGTGATGTTCACAACACGCCCATTGTACTCCTTAGCAAAATGAGGACCCCTGCTATGGCTTTTTGCTTTTTGCTTGTGTGTGTTGTTTTGCCTGGTGGTAAAGGGAAAAGGGGTTAAAATTGTAAACCTTGTTAAAAATTTAAAAAAAAATGCATTTTCAGTACCAGTGCATAGTATGGTTGGATTCCTTGTCAAAAATGAGCTAGGGTTGCTTTTTGAACCATGTTAAAATTCACCATATTTTGCAAGTTATGAGCATTTTGGTAAAATGTACAAGGGAAGTGTTTACTGTTTGCATATACAAGTCTGTTTGTATATTGGGTTGCATATACAAGGCCCTTTGTATGCGAGTTCGCTTCTATACAAAGACCTTTGTATATCGCTTTCCATATACAAAGTCGTTTGTATATGCAAATGTCATTTTATGCTTGGTCACATGAGTAGTCGGGTTCATATACAAAGTCATTTGTATGTCTTTTGCCTTGTATGCATTTGTTAATGTTATATTTGTACATACTAGGTGGACCTGAAATAGTTAAGAGTTGGAATGAATGTTCATTTAGGTCCGTCACATGTATGTTTTTGTTTGTATGTATTCGGCATACATTTGATATATACATTTGCAATGTGCAGGCCGCGGACCCGAAGGCACCATAAATGGGAGTTAAATCATTGTATATTTGGCGTTTGTATGTTTTTACATACAAGGTAAATATATAAGCGTCCATCTACAAGTCATGGACCCGAAGAGTCTATTAAAATAGCTTAAATCCTTGTATGTTTTCGGCTTGTATATTGGTGAGATACAAGTGTTGTATACATCGGGCGGGCCCGAAACATTTATAAATTTGAATTAAGTCTTTGTATGTTTTGACTTGTATGTATGTTTTGATATACATACATTCTGAAACATACAAAGCGAAGATACATTGAGCAGAATTGAAAAGGTCATAAATTAAAGTAAAATGCTTGTATGTTCCCCGCAATGTATATTTCGTAACATACATTGCGTTTTATACATCGCCAACATACAGGCCGCAGACGCAAAAGAAGTTTAAAAAGAGTTAAAGTCTTTGTATATTTTGTGCTTTGTATGTTTCGACATACAAAGCCGATATGCAATAACTTATACCTTGCGCGGACGTGAAAAGGGAATAAAAAGGAATTAATTCGTCATATAATCCTGGCTTGTATATCAAAGATGCATTGTTATACATACAAGCCGGATTCGAAATGGAAGTCCAATACAGAAAATTCTTTGTATGCATATGCATTTGTATGTTGCGATATACAAACCGATATACATTGCCAATATACAAGCCAGATTTCAAACAGTTTGAAATCTGATTAACCTGATGTATCACATCCGGCTTGTATATCGAAAGATACAAAGATTTAAACAAGGAAAAAGGGTAGGAAAGTGAAGCGATAGGATTTTTTGAATCCATTTTTGGAGCCCAAATGCATGTTTTTGGTCAACGATGGTTGACCTGACTGGTTTTAACGCTGTATATGCATTTTGATGCGTGTTTTCCATGGTTGTTGAGCCCGATGGCTGTGTTTGTGCATTTGGAACCTGTTCTAATATTAATGTTCATTTTTCCTGCTGACTTATCAAACGATGATGCTTATTCCTGCTTATTTATTGCAGATTGTTGGAGTAGTTGAAGAAGCAGAGTTACCAACACAGTGGCAGCGTGCAGGTGAACATAAGGACGGAGCTTTAATGGCACGATGGTACCAAATCCCAAGAGGCCTAACACACCAGAGGGAGGTGAAGCTTTCAATACGGAGGAGTTGGCGGGTGGAAACATTATTGAGTGAGCGGTGCCCTGTCTGGGTATGCTACTTGAATTCTTGGCAAGATTCATTTCTCACCATTGGATGTTGCATTTCAAGATGTAGACCATTGATCTCCTAGGGTTTTGGAACCATTTTGGGGAAAAACCAAAGATATATATTGAGCCCCCTATACTGTAAAAAAAGGAGGAGGTCAATCATACAAAAATCAGACCTGTAGTAGTTTTAGGAAGAGATCGGATTACTGAGACTAGTGAGGACTGGATTGTTGAATTAATCAAGGTCCTTTCCTCAGATCATTGTAAATGTACCTATTTTATGAACATACTGTATGGAGATGAAGCTTCAGACTATATCCTGATTGTAAACCTTAAGTAGTCTTCAAGTTGATTTCTGGATATGTATTGGTGAATGTTGTGTTCTATAGAAGCACTTTCATTTCATTGCATGTTGTTGTCAACTTTTACCCTTGAAGATTTGCACCGAATCATGCAGATTTGTGGACTGTCCTGGTGAAGTATGATTTTAGTTTTCTTCTCTTCATTGCATGTATGGGAATATGTATGTGGATCCATGATCTCAGTCAAGTAATTTTAGGAATCTCACTCTCTAACCCTTTCTCATTTTAATTTCATTGAAATCACTTTCATAACTGCACATCATGATAAATATTGAGCAGAACAGAAAATATGCTGACATCCCGAAGACAACTGAGTATCATTAGTGTATTTTGAACTAAACGCATGTGGTATTGAAAATGTCATGCAGAGAATCATAAATAGGGGTAGAACTCATGTAAATATCAACTTAGACACATCATTTGGAGATATATGCTGTGTAGAGTAACTTTCCTGTATAGCATTGTTGCAGAAACAGAATCTATAGACCTACGTAAGGCCCCAAAATGGAAAACAACAATACACATCAACCACATAGTAACATCAGCAGATTATGAACTAATCAACGGGGACTTGGGATCATGAATTATTTGAATTCATTGTATCTTTTAGGATAAACAAAGGTTGTGTAACTTTTGTTTTGTGTGCTTGGTTGTGACTAACATCATACACCAACCAACAAGTCATCTAGCTTAAACATTTATGTTAGATGTGGGGCTCACTCTAGGAGATATTACAATTCTATGTGACAATCAGAGTCCCATATAACTCAACCTTTCATGCAAGGATGAAGCATGTTGATGTCTAGTACCATTTTTTTGTGACATGGGAGAGGATGGGAGGTTTATGTTAGATAAAGTTTACATTTTGTAGAATTTTGTAGATGCATTAATGAAGCTAGTGAGCTTAGAAAAGTTTAGGTGATGTTACGAGTCTATGGGCCTCTCCACCCTTAGCAATTAGTTGATAGGGTTGGTAATCCCTTTGCTCTTGTAAGGTGTTCAACAAGTGGGATAATTTTAGGAATGGTGTCTCAACCTTTCTCCCAATGTTAAGAATACAAAAAATCCAAATTTTGGGCTATAAATAGGAAAACTCAATTTCTAGGCTATAAAGGTAACTTTGAGCCAAAATAAATATTCTAGGTTTTTTGCATAAATTCCATAATTATTGAAATTTTGACCTCTTCAAACTCTATAATTAAATAAAAAGGTCCCAATCAACCTCCTAGTTCAAAATTTATGGCCTCCAAAATTTGGGCATCCCCATTGGAAATGTAATAACGTCTATGAGTTGTAAGAGGGAGTTACACTTGTTGACCAACTTATGACACATATTATAAAACATCATAACATATATTTGAATTGACACAATGGAGACAAAATGGAATTCCCAAGTTGGTGAGTGGATTACAACAAATTTATGTTAGGTGGATGGAGTATGCTATTTTTAGCCTATGGACTCATCTTGGGATTTGGGTTTTGGAATTTTAACTAAGGATATGGGTGGCAAGTTCTGGGTAGTTTTATCTCATGGTTTCCTAATTACCATTTGATGGTTTCATGTATTTACTCTCCTATTTGTTGGTTTCTTGAGATGGGGTTTTTGATAGTGATTTTTGTAGGTACTATTATGCTACTAGAATTGCTCCATATATTTAGTTGGTGATACTTCTATAAAGGCTCAACCTTTACAAGTGTATTGTAACCTTTGATTAGTGAATAATACATCGAGTTTCCTTGGAGTTTTAGGATTTTTCTCAAAAAAAAGTTTTCCCCATGTAAATTACCATGTTGTGGTATATTAATGTTTTGTTTGTTTCCTTGCAACTGTATGATTAGTTAAATTTTTGCACATACCTCCTCATAAATTAGTGTAGGAAGCATATCCTACATCTCTTCGTCCTTTCATGCTTATCTCCCATGTTTTCCTATATGACTTCTTGAATCCTATTTGTTTCTATTTTATATGATTAGTAAGTTCATTATTAGCTTATATGTTTGTAATTAGATGGTCATGATGTTCATATGATTTATATGTTCCATGTTTATCATGTATAGTTGTTATTTAATCTACATGCCATTCTTATTATGCATGTCTTCATTATTCTCCTAATGATCATACATACTTATTATCTTCTTCTTACACACTTATCATGTAACATGCTCATTCTTATCATTTTTCCATATTATGATTCTTACATTAATATTTTTATTATAGTTAAATGTTTGCATATGGTTATCATGCTCACATGTTATGCTATCATGTTTGTCATATGATCATATTCCTATATATCATAATCCTTGTCATGTTTATGTCCTATAGATTACTCGTGCTTACATGATCCTTATCTAGTATTTGTGGGCATCATTACCATGTTCTTGACCTCTATACTTTCAAGTTCACATCTTGCTTATGTTCTTACATGCTTATCACATGATGACATCTTTTACCACTTTTAAATGTTTTTTCATGATCAAATACTTTTCTCCTCACCTTCATTTCCTTGAATCCTCTGTATGCAACCAATTAGAGGAGAATCATAAATGCATAGTAGAAATATGGCAAATAAATGACCAGGTGACTAAAACTTTTAGTCACATGACCAAACTTTTAGTCACATGACTAAATTTTTTTGCAACACAACTATAAATGACTAATTTGGTCATCGGTTGAAATGACTAAATAAATTACCGAATGAATGACTAAATAAATGACTAATTTGGTCATCAGGCAAAAAACACAACTAAATAATTAGTCACACAAATAAAAATTAGACAATATGATATTAAAGTGGATAATTTAAAAAATATTTCAGGGAGTGGGTTGTATTATAATATAATATAATAATAATAATATACTATATTATATTATTATTGTATAATATTATGTAATAATATAATATAATATTTATATTATATAATATTATATTATTAATATTACAATATTATATATTATATAATAATATAATATTATAATATATTTAATATTATAATATATTTCTTACTCATCATGAGTATCTAGTCACCTAAAATTTAGAGACATTCAATGACATGGTTTAATATTACTCCAGGTCTTTGAGAAAGAATTGGATGCCATTGTTCAAGCTATTAATTAGTGGCAACACTATATTTTGGGTAAGGAGCTGATCACAATCATTCATTCAAATCATAAGCCACTTTAGTTTCTACACACATAGAGCAAGATAGAGAATCCATGGCACATGAAGTGGATGAAATACTTTCCATAGTTCCATTTGGTGATCAAGCATAGGAATGGAAAAGATGATAAGGCATTAGATTTCCCTAGTCAATTGGGTTCATGCACTCATCATAGTGTTGAACTCACATGACTAGAACTTTTCTAACTAGGGAACTTCTACTCAATATATTACAACTTTATACATACCTACACTACAATCACACAAGGTAAATATGTTGGTGAATTGTATTTGTGTGACAAGCTTCTTTTCAATCTTAGATATGTTTGTGTTCCAAAAGGTGCACCTTGCTTATGACTCATCTAGGGGGTGCACTACATCAAGATATTGGACACTTTATCATTACAAAGACCTTGGCTACAATGCTACAAAATTTATATTGGCCTCACATGTGTTTAGACATCAAACACTATATCAAGTCTTTCATTCCTTATCACATTGCCAAGCCCATGAACATGAAGATTGGGATTTATACCTCTTAGAGTTTTGTAAAGAACTTAGGAATCTATTAGCATGAATTTAATTAGTGGATTCCTTATGAAAAAGCATCATAATAATTCAATATTTTGTTGTATTGGACATATTTTCAAAAATGGTCTTCATAATTTATTGTAAGAAAAGTATCACAATGCAAGAGACCATGCACCTTTTTTTCAGTTGTGTTTGGGTACAATTTTGGCTACCCATATCTATTGTGAATGATTACAACCCAATATTTGTTAGCACATTTTTCAATCTTTGTGGGAGAGATTGGATACATAATTGAATTGGTCCACAATATTTCATTTCTAAATAGATAGTCAAATAGAGGTGGTTAATTGCACACTTCTACACTTATTGCACACCTTCAGATATGCACATATGTGTACTTTGGATGAGAACCTACTATACATCTAGCATGCCTACAATAGAGCTTTACATAGTTCTACAAGTATAGTCCTTTTTAGACATGTCCTAGGATTTAGTTTGCAACAACCCCTTGACATATCCTAATGCATGCCACCATATTTGGATTCACACACATGAGAATGAGAAGTAGATAAAGCATATAATTTTTTGCAACACATTCATAGAGTTCATCAATAGATTTAGAAGATTCTATCAAACTAGAAATAGAATTACAAAGAGTACCATGACACACATCACACACCTCACTCTTTCAATGTTGATGACAAACTTTAGTTACATATTTAGAAGAAACATTTCAAAGTTCCAAATAGGAAGATTAAGCCTCTATGATATGGTTCATAGACTGTTTTTGTGATAATACATTTTTTTCTCAATCTCACATAATACCTAGGATGACACCTAATATTCAATGTGGAACTCCTCAAACCATCACAATTATAAATGACTAAATAATTAGTCACAGAAAAAAAATTAGACAATAGGATATTAAAGTGGGTAATTAAAACAATATGGACGCCAAAAATGAAAAGGATGGGTGCCAAAAGTGAAATCAATTTATTTCACCAACACTGCACTATTGTTAGGGTTTATTTGTTGTTTTATTCTTTATCTGTGCATGATGGAACATACAAAAATCCCCCTTCCATTATGTTATGATGGATGTCCATACCCTATTCCAAAGCTCCCATTTTGGCACAAGCAGGGATGATGCTAGCAAAGTTTGTCGAATTTGGATTTATACCTGCTAAAATATAAAGAGGGCTTGCCTTTTCAGCTAAGGAAGCCACAACTATGTCTAAAATCTCTCCAAGTTTGAAACTCTAGACTCATTTGTGCAAAATCTCTACGCTAGAACTTAATTCGATGCATGCTTTATCTAAATCTCAGAAATTTGAGGAACTTCCTGAAAACACAGGAGAGGACTTTAAAGCTGCTTTGCAGTGTGAGCATTTTGAAAGGTATGTAAACCTCCTTGCCCTCTTTATATTTTAGCAGTCCGTGTATTTGCTTGAAAGTTTCTAAAGCCTTTTCAAAAAATCCATTTTGTACATATCTCGCAGTCATTGCATTCCATGAGATGGCATCTCTTTGTGCCCACTAAAAGATAGAGTGATCAAATCCATCATTTTTTCAATGAAAACATGTTTTGGGTTGTATATTTCTAGGCAAAATCTCATGATCACAATTTTCATCCCATATAAAAGAGGAGGAGACTGACTAGTGAATGGGGTAGAATTAAGAGAGAAGCTATACTACTTAGGAAATGGAAATTTATTTGCCCTCATCCGCAAGCTTTTCACAAGCCAAAATAATCCAGACCATTCCCCACAGTTTAACACGGCATCTTGTGATTCCTTGCTGTGTAAAAATAGAAAGATAGTACCCTTCCCCTACCCAGCCAATACCCAACTTGAAGAACATCTTAGAGGTGATAGCTACATCTTGGCAGTCGGTGTTGGTGGGCATTTACAATGCTATGGATGACTTTATCAACAAAGCACTGGACACGCCACTCAGGTTAGCCATCGATCCCAACCACATTTTGGCTGGCAACTTCACTCCGGTGGACGAGATTCCACCCACAGAATGCGAGGAAGTGGAAGGAGTAATCCGTTTGTGCTTGGAGGGCAGCATTTATATCCACAACAGGCCCAATCCCAACTTCTCTCTGCCAGTTGGTTACCATCTCCTCGACGGTGACAAGATGATTTATGCCCTCGCCTTCCACAAACAATTCACATGCCTTGTCAATGCTTCCACATTTGTATCACCTGCTCTCCTGTAGGCACTTCAAGTCATGCCTACGGTGATGCGGGCTTCCCTGCATCACCGTAGGCATGACTTGAAGTGCCTGCGAGAGAGCGGGTGATGCATTTATTTGAGGCATTCTATCAAACAGTTCACATGCCGTGTCTATGCTTCCACATTTTGCATACATGTCTAACAGGGCAGTTGCAACTACTACATTTGAACAAATTCCTTTATCCTTTATGTTTTGATGGATGTCCATACCCTATTCCAAAGCTCCCATTTTGACACAGGCAGGGAGGATGCTGGCAAAGGTTGTGGAATTTGGCTTTACACTAGCCAATTGCATTTGCTTTAAAATTTCCAAAGAATTTTCAACAAATCCATTTTGTGCATATCTTGCAATCATTGCAGTCCATGAAACCACATTTCTTTGAGGCATTCTATCAAACAGTTCACGTGCCTTGTCTATGCTTCCACATTTTGCATGCATATCTAATAGGGTAGTTGCAACTACAACATTTGACAAAATTCCTCTATCCTTTATGTTTTGATGGATGTCCATACCCTATTCCAAAGCTCCCATTTTGACACAGGCAGGGAGGGTGCTGGCAAAGGTTGTGGAATTTGTCTTTACACCAGCTAATTGCATTTTCTTTAAAATTTGTAAAGCCCTTTTCAACAAATCCATTTTGTGCATATCCTTCTCAATCTATTCCTCTATCTATGATGGGTCTATTTATTTCAGATGCATACATGCTTTATTCTTTTTAGTTGGAGAAGCATTTTATCTATTCTTACCCACATGTATAGGAAATGTTTCTAGGCTCAGATGCTCCTATCATTTAGAGAAATCTTTTGTCTAAGCTATTATCACATGGCTTGCTATATACTTTACCTATTCTACAGTACTTTTATTAAAATGTTTGACAGTGTTATTCTGATAGGTTGATTGCTGTTGTATTGTGATGTAGAGGAGAGCTATTGCAAAACATGGAATACTTCACACCAAGAGAAAGGAGAATCTACATATAGTGATAAAATGTGAATATAAATTGCCTGATCTCATATACATGCATATCTTTACATATTTACAACAATTATTAAAGCTTATTGAATAAGCAAGAGGTTGGAGGAGATATGGGTTATGATAGTCATAACACTCAAGTACAAATTCTATCAACTGTTGTAACTATTATACATGTATTTCACAAGCAAAGAGAAAAAGGCATGTTGATGTAACAAAATTTACTAAAACACAATTTTTTTTATTGTTAATCAAGAGTGGTATGGTAAACTATTAGATTAAATTCTTGCTGTGTTTAGATCTTTTGTAGTTTGAGACTAGTTGTTGCATTGATTACCTGCTACAACAATTCATAGATAAGAATAGTGGTGAAATTCATATCTAAAGTTTTTGTCTAGATTCTAATCATGGAAACTATCCTAGGGCAATGTATTTCAACTCGAACTTTATTTACCTTTTCAAAACATCTGACTATATGGTCTTGCAGCTTGCAAGAGGAAACCAAAATAATAAAAGTTTCAAGTTCAATAAAGAGACCAAAATTGATGGCTTACAATTTTAATTGAATTTTCTTAAATGATTACACATATTTGATGACCTAGTAAGAAGATTTGAAAAACCAGATAGACGGAACCGTTGGGATTCCCCTCTTTTCGAGTTAAAGCAAGTTGAAGGTAAGATAAACTTTAAGTTACCTATTTTATGCATATTTTATGGATTGAAACAATATTGTCTTTCTACCTTTTGTAGTAGACAACATATAAAATAGGCACATGCAAGTAAGGCCAGACTAACCAAACCGTAGAAGAAAAACTTGGAAAATTGCTTTGGTTGCAGATGGGATATGTGAAAATACCACATGTAATGGATTGGCTTAAACCTTGTCTTGAACTAAATTAATGTTTTGTTTCTGTTTGAGAAAAATAAATTATATATGTGTAGTCTCTGAAGAAACTCATGAACTTGAATCAACTAGTTGTCAGTTTGTATTTCTTTTCTTCAAGTCATACTGAACATGTTTGGATAGGATTTCCTGTAACTGCTTCTCCCTAATAACTTGTATTTATTTTCATAGCCTTTAATTGAGTTACTGTATGATTTTATTTGATGATATAAGAGTTACACTAAAGATAATTATAATATCTTCAATGCTTCTATAGGTGTTGTCTATTTGTAGATCTTTAAATCAAGTTAAAGATGTTGTATGCAATGGACAAATTTCTACAGGAATATTGCAGCATTCAATTTTAGAGACTGTTCATAATGCTGGGGGCAATATTGATTATGTAGAGGTTAATCTTGAACATTTAAAAAATCTTGTTTTTATTTATTACATATTCTTTAATTTTCATAAGTTCTAAACTTGTTTTGACCATGGTAAGTTTAGAAATGGTATAAAATGCTGATATCTTTGTGTTTTTCTTGTTTCCATAAGTAACAACCATTCACATGTTTAATCTCCTTAACTACAACTTGTTTTATGGTTATAAGTTTTATCTAAACATGTTCTTGTGAAAATAAGAAAAAGTCTACTTGATTCCTATGATTATTACTGTTCCCTTGAGAAAGACGTATTATAAAAAACTATGAAAAATGCAAGGGGTTTAGAGTCAAATTGAAGTGGTGGACAATTGGTTAATATCAATGTATTAAACTTAGAAGTTAGAACTGTTGATGGTGTTTTTAGCACGCAACAACGTAGGTGTGATTGCTGGTTTCACACCTCTCTTGAAAAGTATCTTACCCTAGGCAAGACTACTCCAAGGATAATACAGCTAGGTCTTAGCTTGCCTGGAATTCCTCAATGGTTATGTTCTAGCTGTACCTGCAAGGGGTCTTACATGCAATCTGCAAATGTTTAGGTTTGGGGCAGCAAATACACATAAGTCTTATTATGATTTTCAGCTGATATACAAAGTGAGATGCTGCTGAAACTTTCTATTCTAACAACTAAACAGTGGTTTTAAAGAAAATACAAAAGATTTAGGGTTTAGAAGGAATCCTAAGTGACATTCACAATGCAAGGGTTATCTGTAGTAAACAAATATTCTAGACTTTAAACCAGTTTTCTGAGTTACCAAACTGAAATGGGTGTTACAGTGCTGCAGAAAACGGTGCTATCTTCAATGGAAGTCGAAAGATTTTCAGACCACATTCATTCGTTCAATACCCAATAAATGGCGCAACTTAACTCATAAAATGAAGTTGAACTTCAGCACAATTAATAAGCCCAGGCTAAATTTACACAGTTATTTACCATCGGCAAACAACTAAAAGTATGGACTTGGAACATTCATCAAATACTGCAATAAACCATTAACATCATAAAAGCACAATTAATCTAACTATGGGAGAGCAAGAAGCAAACCATGAAGACCACAATGAATTGAAACAAGATGCAAATTCTTAGAAATACTGCAGAAACTTGCTTTGTATTTAATTCAAATGGCACAGAGTCAACAATTTGGCATCAAAATCTCTTTTACAAAAGTGGAAATGGCAGCCCTTTATATAGAAAGCAGCATACCCTAGCTCTTCAAATGAACGGTGGAGATTAACTCAACACCGATGGCTCAGATTACATTAAGAAAGGCCCACATTAATTCCCGGATCACATTTTGTCTTTTATGAAAAAGACGAAAAAATAGCTCCAGATACATTGAATCTAGTCATTTTGACTAGCCAACTCAATACATTAGTGAAAAGACTCATTTAGGAGGTAAGAAGAAGATGAAAAATGAATCACATACTGTCCAGATATATCAAATTTACAATAATGACGGGATTGAATCAATAAAATATTCAAATAATATTAAGATTCTTTATCTAGGTCGATACTATCTCCACTGGACAACTTATTCCGATAGGCGAGCCATGCCTCAAGTGCTGGATTGATATCAGATGGGTCTGGATCTTTCAGATGATGTATTCTGTAATCGAATACCTCTAGCTCCCGACTGAATCTGGTGTATATCTTTTCAAAATCTGCCTCTGCTCTGCGGAATGCTTTGAATTCTGCTCTGAGGTCACTTGCCTTATCTAGCCGTTCTTCTGTACTTAGCACAGTGTCCTCAAATAATATAACATGCAGTTTTCCTTTGCATTTTTCGACCTCGAAAGGAGCATAATCATCAAAAGATTCATCTCTACAGCTTCTCAAAGCATCGCTAATATCGTATACGATAGATCTTAGCTCTTCGTCAGCGGGTTTATATGCTTCCTTTACTTGCTCAAAGGTCTCTTTCCTAAGAAGTAACTGCTGATACCACTCAATAGCCTTCGGGAGCCTATCTCCAGTCAAAATATTTTCTGTGACCAAGGTTTGAGCTGGCAACTCCCGGATACCCTTGATTCATAGATACATGTGAGAATAGTATTCGACAAATAAGTCACATTCATCACGCAAATCTTTCCACTTCTTAATCAATTCCACTGTACGTTGGTGGATTTGAGCAGAGGCACTTATGGCATCGCATCCCGCTTCAAACACACTCATCAACCAGTTCCCGACGCCTTGGGATTTTGATCTTACCTCGCTCAGTTTTACCATTTCGTCGGTAGATAGGAAGGTAGGCACAGTCCTTATATCACCTCCTGCATCTACTGGTTTTACCAAAAATTGCAGACATGCCCTGAGCTCCTTGTTTTGGCGCTTTAATTCTTTCTTGGACATCTCGTCCTTATCCAACTGCTTCAAAATTGACGTAACTGATCCTTTGAAATCATCCACCCTTTGAGCACGGGTGGTTGGGCCTAAGTCCACTGTGGATATCACATAATCCTCTGCCCTGACTTGATCTCTTGTTACGTCAGCAGGAGGGACAGCTACCTCCGCAATCCTTGAGCCTGATTCGCTCTGGTAGATCCTTGATTGCACCTTCGCCCTCTTTTGCTTCTGAGGTTTTTGAGCCTGCGATAGGATGGTGCTCAAATCGATTTTCATTACTTCAATCTGGGGCTCTGGGTATATCATCCTATCCTGCAGCCATTCGGGAGCAGAAGATTTGTCCAACTTAGCGGCTCCATCCTTATCTGATACAATCAATTCTTTGGAAGGCCCTTGTTCAGGCTCAGGACTCTTCTCCTTTTCTCCTTGGGCCAATTTCTTTAGGCTCTCGAGCACATTTTCTCGTGCTATTTCCAAAACTTCCCCTATTGGGTCCTTGCTCAACGGACTATCAAATATTTCAATTATCTCTATACCAACAGATGAGTCGAGGGGGTTCTTATCATCTTCAATAGTTAGCACTCCCTCGCTCTTTTCAGTCACTGCTTCGTGCTCTTGTAATCCTAAATCCGCGCATACCTTCTCAATACCATCCAACAAAGGTACTTCTAATGACATAGCAGGCATTTGTGAAAGGGGGACAGCAGAAGAAATTGTGAAGGAAGGGGTACTAATTTGAGTCAAATTAGCGAAGGCAGGCAATGGTAAGGGAGAAGAAGGGGAAGGGTACGTGATGGCGAGAGGATGGCTAGGATCACCGGAGGAGATTGCCAGTGGGCAGGAAGTGGTAGTAATGCCAGAGGAAGGAGAAGCGGAAGGGGATGATTCCTGCACAATGATGGCTGAAGTGGTGGGAGAAGTAGATGAAACAGAAGAAGAAGGAGGGATAGAAGCAGAGAAGGTGAAAGCCAAAACAGCTGTTCCTGTATCGGGCATGGGGGTTTGGGAGATCGAAGGAGTTGAATCATCTTTAGTAGTAACATTCTCCTTGCTCGCTGCTTCTGTTTTTACCTTCTTGGCCTTGGAGGCCTCCCCAGTGCTGCCTGGCATGTCTTTCCTCTTAGTGACTCTGGGCCTAGGAGGTGGATCCTTCTTCCGAGGGGATCTCACAGGAGGTTTTTTCACTTTTCTAGCCCTTGCTGCCAAAGGGGCATGCTCATCAATATCTGAATCCCTCTCCTTGATTGGCTCTGTGTCATCTGTCCCTAGTACGGGCTCATCTTCTTCTCCGTCGGAGTCCTTGTCTGATTCAACTGCCGTATAGGTCAGTTGGACTCCTTGTCCCCTTAAGACACCCAATTGTGCTCTGACCCAGGCTTTACTCAATCTAATTGGCTCCTTCATGATCACATCCAAGGAGCTTTCTTCAGCATTTGCCCAATTGGGTAATGGGATGGGTAAATGGTATTGTGTCTCCCATGGGCCTCTGACCATGACATTCTCATCATCTTGCAATTGGTCCGGCACTGCCATTACATGAAATTTCTTAATAAAGTCCAAGGATAGCCTCGAGTGCGCCCTCTTCATGACCTCGTAGTCGTCAGTGCAGTTGGCCCAGAAATCTTCAATATGATCTTTGTGAAACAACTTCCTGCTCACGAACTTCTCCATCACCTGATTTGGGTCAAAGTGAGCCCTAGCATTGTAATAGTGCAAGTTCAGAAGCTGGAGTTCTTTATCTGAATATTCAGCTGAGGCGAGGGAAGGGCATGCATAGTGTCCTCTGCCAAATTTGATGGGAAATTGAACATTTGTTCGGTGCAGGTGCTTGAGTTTTTCGGCACACGGCACTAGTTGCCTGGATAGTTCTAGGAGCACTGTTTTATCATCAGGATATCTTTGCAACCTATATGCCATTCTAGTGAAGCCTTGTACTCTGATGTATGTGAACTTCTCAAATTGTATATACCACCGGCCATACTGGATTATTTCGTTCATAGCCTCGGCTGAAATCCTCAAGGCTGTATTACCTTGTAACTTCCTCGCTATGTACATGGTAAATGCATCATTGACCCGCTTGAAGTGTATCAATGATTGTGATGAAGTCAATTGAGGATAGCCTTCATATACCTTGACTTGTGTCTTTTCATCATTCCCGATTTCTCTGATTTTAGACAATTCGTCGTAATGATTCATTCTTGCCAATGCATAGACGACGTAGGATGTCCATCTGAAATATTTCTTCTCATTGAAGTGGCTGAAAGCTTCATGCATATTGTCGCTAAGGATCTGCGACCAATGGAACTTGGTTCCCTTCAACACTTCCTAAATTATAACGAACATCCAATCTTCAAAAGTTGAAGCAGCAGGTAACCCATATACTCTGCTCAAAAAGGTTACTATATCCCCGATTTCATCATGGAAATCACTTCTATATAATACTATGGGGAGCTTGACGAGAGCGGATTTCTTGCTCTTGACCCAATGGTTGTTTATATGTTTCCTGCATCCCTCCACATCTTTATTATATGCCTCCTTGGATGCTTGCCTGTCAGGCATAGTCATGGTCTTATGCCACGCGATATCTAGCATTTCTGCCAAAGCAGGCGGGGACAAATCAGCTAGGACTTCTCCATTAGCTGTCTGAATTTGTCTAGATACGATGTCGTACCTATCTGCACAACTTGCTATTAACTCTGCACACTGAACAGAGGTCGGGAAGGCAGCTGCTTGTCCGAGTCCACTGTCCTTAAGTTTCTTAGCCCGAGGAGTCGGAGTGGGTCCGAAGATTCTAAGTTTGAAATCATCTAAGTCAATATGACCTAGATCAGTGTCTCCTACGTTACTCCATCCAGAGTGGATTTTAGTCTCTGGGGGGATTCCTTTGAACTCGTACTTCATGGCTTGAGCTCGCGCAGACATCTAACCTACAAAACCAAACCTTATAAGCTTGATACCAAGTAAGCTCCTTGATATACTCCTAGGATTAGATAAATCAATCATAAGTCTACCATTCATTAGAAGCATGCATTTTGAAAGCGGATAAGTTAACACACTCAGGGCATTGCATGCAAGGAGATATCAAATGTTGTAAAAAGATTCACCTAAACATCATTATTACAGCATTACAACCTTAATTACCTTACCTTGAACTAGCTTCCCTAAAGAAATTTCAGTAAATTCGGCCATTTAGGGAGTTTTGCGCTAAAATTGAGGTTGTCCGACCTTGGGCAGAAAAAACACTAAAATTGAGGCTGTCCGACCTTGGCAGGAAAATGAGGCAGGTCCGACCTCAAATGAGAGTTTGTTCTGTGCATCCCGGAATTTGTGCTACTTTCAAGGGTGTCTGACTTGCGCGAAATTTGGAGGTCTTCGACCTCCAATGGTTTACAAGTCGGTCAGTGGATAAACTAGCGCAAAACGATTGCTGGCATAACAGTGGTTCTCTTGCACGGAATTCAGGTGAGTCTGACTTGCGCGGATTTCGACGGGGTCTGACTTGCGCGGATTTCGACGGGGTCTGACTTGCGCGGATTTCGACGGGGTCCGACTAAGTCGGACACAAGGTGTTTTAGCGCATGGTCGGATGAAGGAAATTGTAGTGCAAAATAGTTTGGTAAGTCTTTTCAGCGGGCCTTTCAAGCAGCACTGACTTTGCGGGGTTATGGATATCATCTGACTTGGTCGGACACAGGGTATTGTAGCGCAAAGTCAGACAAAGAAGATTTTGGTGCAAAAAGCAGTTTTTAGGGCTGCGGGCATTTCTAAACCATCCGACCCGATTTGTAAACGATATGTGAGTTGCGAAGGTCAGATGAGGTCATTTTTAGTGCAATTAGGCGCTGGATTTTGGTGCTAGATCTCAGGGTATCTGACCATATCGAATAGTTGGGTCGTTTGGAGGTCGGTCGAAGGCAAATTCAGCGCTGACCTAGTGCGCGGGGTTTACAGGGTTTTGACCCGGAAAGGTCCAAATCTGCCCAAGGCCTCCTGGTTTGTGGTCCTTTACAAGGATCTTAGTCTAGGGTTTTAAAAACTGGAAGGGCCAACTCACCAAACCCTAACCTGGAACTATCTCATTTTAGCAATCACTATGTAAAAGACGAAAACCCTAACGGTCTCCCTCGACTTGTCTCGAAAAAAACCCTAAAAGAATCTTTAGAATACAGAGGGTTAGAACCCTACCTGTAAATGGCGGCGCAGATCCGACTTGTCGAGAGGTCGCGGGTTCGAGCTTGGGCGATGTCGGCTGTGAAAATCGGAGCTCAGGATGCGCAGGCTTTGAAAACGCGGTTAAAAATGAGTTAACTTTACTTAATTTCCCTATTTAAGGCACGCAAATCCACCATTAATGCTCGGGAGTACGGACTGTCAGCGGGGATTTGTAGCAGTTCCGACTTGGCGGGAAAACTTGAGACCTCCGACCTGGTCGGTTGAGGGAAGGATCAGCGCGAAATCCAGAGGTCTCCGACTTAACCTGTTTGGCGGGGCTTTCAGACTCATCCGACCTGCGGGGTTTGTTTGGGGGTTCGACCAAGTCGGTTTTAACGCAAAGTCACTTGGAGCGAATTTTAGCGCTAGGTCAGACGGAGGGGATTTTAGCGCTAGGTCTGACAGACTGAAAATCAGCGCAAAGGTCGGTTGAGTTTAGTTTTAGCGCAAAGGTCGGTTGAGTTCAGTTTTAGTGCAAAAGTCGGTTGAGTTCAGTTTTAGCGCAAAATGCTAAAATCAAGGACTCTAGAGGGAAAATAACAACCCACCTTAGCAAGTTTGGAGTGATTTTTTTGAGGTAATCACTCTATCCAGGGCACATATACTTTAGACCGTACAACCACTTCCGAGAGAGAGATCAAAAACCAAACGACTCACTAGCCAAAACAAAAAGAACAAAGGGGAGGGGCCCCCATGTTTAGAATGGGGCGTGTGTGCAAGGCACAACAAATGGCGACTCTACTGGGGAAATACTCCAGAGCATTTCTAAGATAAACATTAGTTTGAACCCAGACTCTCTGTGTTTCCCACTCATCAGACGAGAAAGCATGGTGCCTTACCAAAAGAATCAAGGACCGCTAATCGGTGCATCCATCCATATCTTGAAAACCTGAGTGTGTGCAATTGTATTCATTCCCATCCCTCGGCAACTAAGTTCATCCAAGATTCTTCATGCTAAGCGACGAAGTTGGGATCATTTTACCACCAAGAGAATGTTTCTGATGCTAAGACGTAACGAGCCTTGATAGAGACGATGATCCTTTCAGTAACAATTTTTTTTTGTTCTTTTGGCAATGATATTCCTTTCTGATAATGTCTTCGATGATTTCTGATGATAATAATCTTGAAATAACAGTCTTCATGTGAGAGTATTTAAATGATAATCTTTATATTGATACTTTGTAGTGGGTCTGGTGTTGGAAAACACCTTTTATTTTTACCCAGTAGGCTAACAGTACTTAGTACCGCCTGCCACTCTCATTTGGATCTGTGGAATTAGCGTTGGTGGTAAAATTTGGGACCCAAACTTTTTGCTTACACAAGATCACCCAGCCTCACTTAGCTACTTCAGGGTTATTTAAAGTGTGAGAGATATATGGTTAGAAAACACTTCAGGTGCACCAGCTAACGACTCGTTCCAGTGAAAAGACATCATATCTCCTGGTAAAACAGCGGATCCCACAGCAAAGCCTAAGCGGAATTTTGGCTTCTCAAAGAAAGGCTACGGATTATTTGCCCAACAAAGAGGCATTCGCAGGTCTACACAATCTGCCACCACGTTAGAAACAAGGACCCCGCGACAAAGCAGACGCAACAAACGAAAGCACAAGAACAACCGGACGAGACAAAATGCCCGGCCCGAAGGAGAGCAAAAAAGCAAGACAGCAAAAACAGGAAAGCAAACTAAACTAGCAACAACCTAAACTAACCCAAACTAACAACACCCTAAACTAACCGGAGCAAACAAACCTCTAACTATATACACTAGAACGAGACATAAATGTCTCTCAGGCCTGGAAGTAGTGCTTCAGGAACTGGCCATTGACAGGCAATGGCAGCTCTTCATCAACAAGGCTCTTGAGTCGATACGTATTGTCCCCCAGGATCTCATAAATCTGGTAGGGTCCTAGCCAAAGCTTGTCAAACTTGCCATGTTCTCCCTTTCTCTCATGGGCTTTATCCCAATATAGGACCAGATCAGAAATACGGAAAGCTTTAATTTTAGCCCTCTTATTGAACCATCGTTTTACTACATCCTGGTGTTTAGCAAAGTTTTCTAGGGCTGCATCGCGTTTCTCTGCAAGGTGCAATAGCTGGGCCAGTCGTGAAGATAAGTGGTTGTCGGCCTCGAGGTACTCTTGCATGAATTGAAGTACCGGGATTCTCAAGTGGATGGGAAAGATAGGTTCAATCCCATAAACTAGGTGATATGGGGAGGTGTTTAAGGTGGCTTTGTGTCGGATTCTATCAGCCCATAAGGCGAACCTGAGTTGAGTGTGTCAATCCCTAGGGTTTTTGTCCAAAAGTCTCTTGATGACTTCAAGCAGGTTCTTGTTTGTTGATTCAGCTACCCCATTTCCTTGCGGATAGTAGTTAGAGGAGAATTTGAGAGTGATCCCATAGTCGAATGCCTAGTTAGAAAAACGCAATGATGAAAAGGCAGGGCCATTATCACAAACTAAAGCAAATGGACAACCAAATCTAGTGATAATATGCATTTCAATAAATTCGATAACTACCTCCGTAGTGCATTGCTTACAAGCTATTGCCTCAGAACAACGAGTGCAATAGTCAGTAGCGGTCAGAATATACCTGTGGCCTGCAGAAGAAGGTGGGTTGATCATACCGATGAAGTCAAGCCCCCACTGAGCAAATGGTCATACCTCCACTACCGGTTGCAATGGCATGGCTACGTGGCGCTCTCGATGTGCGGTGGTTTGACATATATGACAGGTCCTTACATGTGAATGCGCATCCTTAAACAATATTGGCCAGTAATACCCAGCCCGAAGGATCTGATTAGCTGTCGAATGCGCCGACCCATGTCCTGTCCCGAACCTTTCGTGAAAACTGATTAATACTTGATCAACTTCTGACTTGTCCAGACACCTTAGATAAATGCCCTCGTGATTCTTCTTGTAGAGGACGAATCCTTTTATCATGTAACTGCTACTTTTGAGCTTGAGAGCTCTTCTTTGTATTGCATTTAGATGCGGCGGACAGCGTTGATTAAGCAAATAAAATATTATATCCCCGTACCATTCATCCTTTGAAACATCCTCCAATAAATATTGCTGAGAAACCAAGTCGGGTCCAACCTCGGCCATAGTTTTAGTCAATGCTTGGCCTCTTACCAATTTCATGGGTTGAATTTCTATGTCGAATTCCTGCAAGATGGTGACCCACTTCCCTCTTCTTTCTCCTAATTCACTCTGCATCAACAGTGCTTTGACTGCTGCATCTGGAACTATGGCGGTAACTTGACTTCTTAGGATATAGTGGCAGAATTTCTTAACTACTTTGACAAGAGCATACGCTTGTTTTTCCACGTTTGGATACCTTAGTTCTGCGTCTTTTAATGGAGTACTCATGAAAGCAATGGGCCTTTCATCGTCAATTGACCTCTTTTGGGTCAGCATCGCTGCACAAGTATGTTCTGAAGCAAATGAGTATATATAAAACGGCAACGCATAATCAGGGCTAACCAAAACAGGTGTGTTGGATATAGCTTGCTTGATTTCTGCGAAGGCAGCCTTAGCTTCTGGGGTCCAGTCTATTTTAGCATCCTTTTTTAGCATGGCGTTTAGAGGTCAAACTATCTCAGCAAATCTTGTGATGAATTTGCGCACAAAGTTGATCTTACCGAAATATGATTTAAGTTCCTTTTTACTGGCCGGAGGGGCAATCTTGAGTATTGCTTGGATTCTATCCGGATCAATGGATATTCCCTGGTCAGATATCACATGCCCCAATAGCTTTCCTTCAGTTACCCCAAACATGCATTTCTTGGGGTTAAGCGATATGCCGTAATCCTTACATCGCTGCAACACCTTCCTCAGATCAGCTACATGGTCTTCGCGCCTTTTTGAGAACACCGTCAAATCATCCATGTAAATGATTATGCATTTTCCAACTAATCCTTTGAAGGCGATATCCATCACGCACTGAAAAGTTGCGCCAGCATTTATCAAACCAAATGGCATTCGCCGGTACGCATAGATGCCCCATTTGCAGGTGAAAGATGTTTTTAATCTGTCTTCGTATTCCACCATTACCTGATTATAACCAGAGTATCCGTCTAGAAAGGACATCATCTGGGATCCATTGACAATTTGCAAAACTTCATCCAATGATGGCAGCGGGTAATTGTCCTTTTCAGAGGCTCTGTTTAAATTACAGAAATCAACGCAGAGCCTGATTTCCCCATTTTTCTTTCGAACAGGAACTAAGTTCGCCACCCATGCAGAGTGTCTAACTGGAAATATTATCTTAGCTGATAACAGCTTCTGAACTTCTTTGAAAATGAGTGGCTCCAAAAGTGCATTAACTGGCCTCTGCCTTTGCCTGAAAGGCTTTGCCCCAGGCTTCAGCGGGATCATGTGTGTGATAATCGAGGTGTCGTAAGTTTTTAGATCCTCATAACTCCAAGCTATTACCTCATGGTAATCTCTTAGTGCATGTATGATTCCAATCCTTTCATCCTCTGTGCTAGCCTTTCCAATAAACACATTCTTCACATCTACCTCTGTCCCCAAGTTAAAAGGGTCACACTTTCCTCCTGGAGATTCTCCTTCTTTCTTCTGAGTTCCCAGATTATCTGCATCAAAAAGTCTTTCCAATTCTACCATTCCTCTGGGGATTGTATTTGTTTTCAAATTCAGTACTCCTTCCAAATCGATTTCAGCAGGCTCTACCTCTTCTTCATCTATTATCTGAGCAGTGAACATGTCTGATGAGGAAAGGAAATTGAGTATGTGTTGATCATCCTCAAAAACTTGAAAATTGGTAATGTTGTCGGGCACAGAGGGAGTAGTCACGAACTCAACAGAAAACTTTTTCAATCCTGCCATGGACGTGGGTTCCAATGTGCTTGCGGTCTGGGCCAAAGCATTTGCAACATGATTTTGCCTTCTAGGAATGACCTGGATGTTAAAACCGTCAAAGCATTCAATCAAATCCCATACCCTATTCCTGTACCTATTCAATCTCTTGTCATTACACGAATACTATTTTTGTACTTGTTTCACCACTAACTCAGAATCACCAAACACCTGGACAACCCTGACCTTTTTCTGCAATGCTAGCAGCAATCCTTGCACCAACGCCTCATATTCAGCGACGTTGTTTGTACATGGAAATTGCAGTCTTTGTGATGTCAGAAATGAACTCCCAGTAGGACTAATCAGCTCGACTCCTGCACCAGACCCCTGCCTACACCTTGAACCATCAAATCTTAAGGTCCATACACGAAAATCCTGGTTGTCGTCCCTCTGTCTTCCTGGTTTCTCTTCCTTCCCTGATTTCTCTTGCTCAAGCAGAGGTTCAGACTCTTCCTTCTTTTCAGCCAACGGTTCATCCTTTGGAATTAGGGGAACCTTTAGTTGCTTTTGCACTTGCTTAATTGCCTCTTGACATAGTTGGCAGGTAAATTCGGAATGAGATGTATCATGTATGCGACACCAGTTGGGCAATAATAATTCCTCCATTTGGACCTGCCTCCCAACAACAGTTTGATCTTGCACAAATCTGGCTACAAAACTACGAAACCCCTCGAAGACCCCGGGTTTGTCTTCCTCTGAAGATTCTCCATCATCGGATTGAACGTATGCTGCTGTACCTTCTGGTCTTTCTATCAGAGGTTTAGGAGGTCTTAAGCAACTCAGCATAAGGATTTCTTCTGGCGGATTGATGTGGGGAAGGTAGACGCCCAAATCAACCTCTGAAAACAAAATTTCGTTGGGCTGATTAAATTCAGTGATCATGTGCTTCATCTTAGGTTCCCTTTCAATACGGATTTGATTAGCTAGTCCCTTCCATGGCAGCCACATATGAGAGAAATCTGTCGCCATATATCCATTCAGAGTTCTGGACCAGTCTCTACTTAAAAGCATACCGTATTGATCTGGAATATCCACCACTTGAATATCGATATACTACTACACCCTGGGATCCGAAGCCAGTTGCATGTGTATCCGGTTCAGTTCACCAATCACATTCACCTCGGTTTTATCTAATTGCGTCACTTTTCTGGAGGACTTGGCTGGAGTGAGCCCAAGCGCTTTACAAATGGACAATGGCATTACATTTGTGGAAGCACCTGAATCTACTAAACAATTGTGAAGGTTTTTGTTGAAAATCCTGAGGGTTAAAAAGAAAGGCGGACTTTCCCTCCTGTCTTTATACAGAGTTACCTTTTGTTCCATGTCGGTCACATGTATCCTCTCCTTTCCTTTATCGATATTATCCTTAGCGATGTTTTCTCTCGGCGTATGATCAGTCCTAGTTCCAGCACCTATGTCTTGAAAGAAAGATGTTCTAACCTCAGGTATCTTAAACAGCTCATACACAGAGAGACTGACCTTCATCTTTTTAAGCTCATCAGCCACATACTGTCCCATTTTTACCATATCAGCACGCAGGGACTTTTCCGGATCAACGATGGTACTATGAGGTGCGGCTTGAAGAGGGGCTTTGGGGGGCTCAGGATTATTGGTAGCATGAGGATCAGGCGGGACATGATAACTATTTGGGGGAATGGAAGTGGTGAAAGGACCTTTTGGCTTGCTACTCCTCAAATTGTAGGGAGTCTTGTTGTACTGCTGATAAGCATTGACCTCCTCAGACTCTTCTTCTTCAGGTTGGTTGTCATCCTGGAATGGGAATGTATAACTATCAAGAATGAGAGCAGCATCATACCTCTGGGAGGGGACAATCTCATACCCAGTTGGTGGAGTCTCCTGATTT
Source organism: Cunninghamia lanceolata (assembly GCA_027924645.1). Lineage (NCBI taxonomy): Eukaryota > Viridiplantae > Streptophyta > Pinopsida > Cupressales > Cupressaceae > Cunninghamia > Cunninghamia lanceolata. The sequence goes on from BSBN01000108.1 coordinate 12,058,479, forward strand.
TTGGCGTTCTGAATTTCCATTTGAAAGATACTGGAAGCAATCTAGAATTCCAGGCAATCCAACTCAGAATGGGCATTAGTGTTGTGCAATCTGCACCAGGTAGATAAGGCAGCTTCGGCCAGCATTACGTGACCTGGGGGTCTGGTGTCGTTATTCTGACTTTCTAATGGTGAAGGCACTCCCCCATTGTTAGGCCTGGTATTCCAGGATCAATTTGACCGCTGCTGAAAGCTTTGATTTTGATACTGATTTTGATTTGGAAATTGGTTCGAGCCTTGATGATTTAGTGAATGCTGCTGGCTCTGGAGATGTTGCTGATTCTGCCCCTTTTGCTGTAAATAAGCATTCTGGTTTTTGAGGTGAGTAACTTCAGCAGTGAGCTTTTTCATCTGTTCAACTAGCTCCTTGATATCATCCCTGTCTTCCTTGGTCTTGGATGCCTCTGAGGACTGCAGGAAAGGCATTTGTGCTGGAGGCATTTCAGCCACTGGGTTGCCTGGATGGATTACTAGAGCTTGCGTGGCAGCTAGGCTCGGGACTGGGTTCATCACAGGGGTTCGATTGGCCAATGCATGATTTATCATAGGAATTTGGTTTGGCATGGCCACGGGACCCATATGCTTCAGCGGGCCTGAGGCTGTTTGCCCAAGCTGGGTACTTACTTCGACAGCAGCAGCATATGTTGCGGCTAAACTGGCTGGTACCGGGTTGGCCCTCCTTGCAAACATGGAGGTGAGTTTATCTAGGGCAGCATAGTAAATAGGTAGGGCTGCAGCCTGGTCTATAGCATAGGGGGCCTGCAGACGACTGTAAGCTTTCTGGAATCTATTATTGAAGGTGCTGATCATCTCACCTTCCTCTCGTCGAATCTCCACAAAAGAACGGTAAAGATCAGACGGGGAAGTGGGCATACGAAACCTATTCAGAAAAGTTGTCTTCAGATTCGGCCAGGAATTTATAGATGCTGCTGGGAGATTGGCAAACCAGTAGTAGGCTTCATCCTGCAACGAGTAGGGGAATAGTCGGCATATCACATCTTCATGCTGCACCTGTAACATGAACATATTAGCTTCAAAGATCTTAATGTGTTCATCCGCGGTCCTATCTGGGTCATGTACCCTAAACTTTGAGCAGAACTTGTCTGGGTTTTTGGGCATGTCATGGTAGTCATTGAACAACAGAGGGGACTGGTTATTTCCTGCAAAATAAGCCATGATAGGGGGATTATTGGAACCTGCAGTAGTATATCTGGGGGCTGACTGAGCTTGAGGAGCTCTGGGTATTCCTTGATCCCTTCTCGTTCTTCTAAATTCTGTCAGAGATAGCAGTTCTTCTCCAGCTGAACTGGATCGAGTGTGTCTCTGTCTGGGACCCAGACTTGCTGATTTTCAATTTTTAGTTTTGGCCCTCCTTCTAGCGCCAATTCTGTTGATGGTGTTTTTAGCACGCAACAACGTAGGTGTGATTGCTGGTTTCACACCTCTCTTGAAAAGTATCTTACCCTAGGCAAGACTACTCCAAGGATAATACAACTAGGTCTTAGCTTGCTTGGAATTCCTCAATGGTTATGTTCTAGCTGTACCTGCAAGGGGTCTTACATGCAATCTGCAAATGTTCAGGTTTGGGGCAGCAAATACACATAAGTCTTATTATGATTTTCAGCTGATATACAAAGTGAGATGCTGCTGAAACTTTCTATTCTAACAACTAAACAGTGGTTTTAAAGAAAATGCAAAAGATTTAGGGTTTAGAAGGAATCCTAAGTGACATTCACAATGCAAGGGTTATCTGTAGTAGACAAATATTCCAGACTTTAAACCAGTTTTCTGAGTTACCAAACTGAAATGGGTGTTACAGTGCTGCAGAAAACGGTGCTATCTTCAATGGAAGTCGAAAGATTTTCAGACCACATTCATTTGTTCAATACCCAATAAATGGCGCAACTTAACTCATAAAATGAAGTTGAACTTCAGCACAATTAATAAGCCCAGGCTAACTTTACACAGTTATTTACCATCGGCAAACAACTAAAAGTATGGACTTGGAAAATTCATCAAATACTGCAATAAACCATTAACATCATAAAAGCACAATTAATCTAACTATGGGAGAGCAAGAAGCAAACCATGAAGACCACAATGAATTGAAACAAGATGCAAATTCTCAGAAATACTGCAGAAACTTGCTTTGTATTTAATTCAAATGGCACAGAGTCAACAATTTGGCATCAAAATCTCTCTTACAAAAGTGGAAATGGCAGCCCTTTATATAGAAAGCAGCATACCCTAGCTCTTCAAATGAACAGTGGAGATTAACTCAACACCGACGGCTCAGATTACATTAAGAAAGGCCCACATTAATTCCCGGATCACATTTTGTCTTTTATGAAAAAGATGAAAAAACAGCTCCAGATACATTGAATCTAGTCATTTTGACTAGCCAACTCAATACATTAGTGAAAAGACTCATTTAGGAGGTAAGAAGAAGATGAAAAATGAATCACATACTGTCCAGATATATCAAATTTACAATAATGACGGGATTGAATCAATAAAATATTCAAATAATATTAAGATTCTTTATCTAGGTCGATACTATCTCCACTGGACAACTTATTCCGATAGGCCAGCCATGCCTCAAGTGCTGGATTGATATCAGATGGGTCTGGATCTTTCAGATGATGTATTCTGTAATCGAATACCTCTAGCTCCTGACTGAATCTGGTGTATATCTTTTCAAAATCTGCCTCTGCTCTGCGGAATGCTTTGAATTCTGCTCTGAGGTCACTTGCCTTATCTAGTTGTTCTTCTGTACTTAGCACAGTGTCCTCAAATAATATAACATGCAGTTTTCCTTTGCATTTTTTGACCTCGAAAGGAGCATAATCATCAAAAGATTCGTCTCTACAGCTTCTCAAAGCATCACTAATATCGTATACGATAGATCTTAGCTCTTCGTCAGTGGGTTTATATGCTTCCTTTACTTGCTCAAAGGTCTCTTTCCTCAGAAGTAACTGCTGATACCACTCAATAGCCTTCGGGAGCCTATCTCCAGTCAAAATATTTTCTGTGACCAAGGTTTGAGCTGGCAACTCCCGGATACCCTTGATTCGTGGATACATGTGAGAATAGTATTCGTCGAATAAGTCACATTCATCATGCAAATCTTTCCACTTCTTAATCAATTCCACTGTACGTTGGTGGATTTAAGCAGAGGCACTTATGGCATTGCATCCCGCTTCAAACACACTCATCAACCAGTTCCCGACGCCTTGGGATTTTGATCTTACCTCGCTCAGCTTTGCAATTTCATCGGTAGATAGGAAGGTAGGCACAGTCCTTATATCACCTCCTGCATCTACTGGTTTTACCAAAAATTGCAGACATGCCCTGAGCTCCTCGTTTTGGCGCTTTAATTCTTTCTTGGACATCTCGTCCTTATCCAACTGCTTCAAAATTGACGTAACTGATCCTTTGAAATCATCCACCCTTTGAGCACGGGTGGTTGGGCCTAAGTCCACTGTGGATATCACATAATCCTCTGCCCTGACTTGATCTCTTGTTACGTCAGCAGGAGGGACAGCTACCTCCGCAATCCTTGAGCCTGATTCGCTCTGGTAGATCCTTGATTGCACCTTCGCCCTCTTTTGCTTCTGAGGTTTTTGAGCCTGCGATAGGATGGTGCTCAAATCAATTTTCATTACTTCAATCTGGGGCTCTGGGTATATCATCCTATCCTGCAGCCATTCAGGAGCAGAAGATTTGTCCAACTTAGCGTCTCCATCCTTATCTGATACAATCAATTCTTTGGAATGCCCTTGTTCGGGCTCAGGACTCTTCTCCTTTTCTCCTTGGGCCAATTCCTTTAGGCTCTCGAGCACATTTTCTCGTGCTATTTCCAAAACTTCCCCTGTTGGGTCCTTGCTCAACGGACTATCAGATATATCAATTATCTCTATACCAACAGATGAGTCGAGGGGGTTCTTATCATCTTCAATAGTTAGCACTCCCTCGCTCTTTTCAGTCACTGCTTCGTGCTCTTGTAATCCTAACTCCGCGCATACCTTCTCAATACCATCCAACAAAGGTACTTCTAATGACATAGCAGGCATTTGTGAAAGGGGGACAGCAGAAGAAATTGTGAAGGAAGGGGTACTAATTTGAGTCAAATTAGTGAAGGCAGGCAATGGTAAGGGAGAAGAAGGGGTAGGGTACGTGATGGCGAGAGGATGGCTGGGATCACCGGAGGAGATTGCCAGTGGGCAGGAAGTGGTAGTAATGCTAGAGGAAGGAGAAGCGGAAGGGGATGATTCCTGCACAATGATGGCTGAAGTGGTGGGAGAAGTAGATGAAACGGAAGAAGAAGGAGGGATAGAAGCAGAGAAGGTGAAAGCCAAAACAACTGTTCCTATATCGGGCATGGGGGTTTGGGAGATCGAAGGAGTTGAATCATCTTTAGTAGTAACATTCTCCTTGCTCGCTGCTTCTGTTTTTACCTTCTTGGCCTTGGAGGCCTCCCCAGTGCTGCCTGGCATGTCTTTCCTCTTAGTGACTCTGGGCCTAGGAGGTGGATCCTTCTTCCGAGGGGATCTCACAGGAGGTTTTTTCACTTTTCTAGCCCTTGCTGCCAAAGGGGCATGCTCATCAATATCTGAATCCTTCTCCTTGATTGGCTCTGTGTCATCTGTCCCTAGTACGGGCTCATCTTCTTCTCCGTCGGAGTCCTTGTCTGATTCAACTGCTGTATAGGTCAGTTGGACTCCTTGCCCCCTTAGGACACCCAATTGTACTTTGACCCAGGCTTTACTCAATCTAATTGGCTCCTTCATGATCACATCCAAGGAGCTTTCTTCAACATTTGCCCAATTGGGTAATGGGATGGGTAAATGGTATTGTGTCTCCCATGGGCCTCTGACCATGACATTCTCATCATCTTGCAATTGGTCCGGCACTGCCATTACATGAAATTTCTTAATAAAGTCCAAGGATAGCCTCGAGTGTGCCCTCTTCATGACCTCATAGTCGTCAGTGCAGTTGGCCCAGAAATCTTCAATATGATCTTTGTGAAACAACTTCCTGCTCACGAACTTCTCCATCACCTGATTCGGGTCAAAGTGAGCCCTGGCATTGTAATAGTGCAAGTTCAGAAGCTAGAGTTCTTTATCTGAATATTCAGCTGAGGCGAGGGAAGGGCATGCATAGAGTCCTCTGCCAAACTTGATGGGAAATTGAACATTTGTTCGGTGCAGGTGCTTGAGTTTTTCGGCACACGGCACTAGTTGCCTGGATAGTTCTAGGAGCACTGTCTTATCATCAGGATATCTTGGCAACCTATATGCCATTCCAGTGAAGCCTTGTACTCTGATGTATGTGAACTTCTCAAATTGTATATACCACCGGCCATACTGGATTATTTCGTTCATAGCCTCGGCTGAAATCCTCAAGGCTGTATTACCTTGTAACTTCCTTGCTATGTACATGGTAAATGCATCATTGACCCGCTTGAAGTGTATCAATGATTGTGATGAAGTCAATTGAGGATAGCCTTCATATACCTTGACCTGTGTCTTTTCATCATTCCCGATTTCTCCGATCTTAGACAATCCGTCGTAATGATTCATTCTTGCCAATGCATAGACGACGTAGGATGTCCATCTGAAATATTTCTTCTCATTGAAGTGGCTGAAAGCTTCATGCATATTGTCGCTAAGGATCTGTGACCAATGGAACTTGGTTCCCTTCAACACTTCCGAAATTATAACGAACATCCAATCTTCAAAAGTTGAAGCAGCAGGTAACCCATATACTCTGCTCAAAAAGGTTACTATGTCCCCGATTTCATCATGGAAATCACTTCTATATAATACTATGGGGAGCTTGACGAGAGCGGATTTCTTGCTCTTGACCCAATGGTCATTTATATGTTTCCTGCATCCCTCCACATCTTTATTATATGCCTCCTTGGATGCTTGCCTATCGGGCATAGTCATGGTCTTATGCCACGGGATATCTAGCATTTCTGCCAAAGCAGGCGGGGACAAATCAGCTAGGACTTCTCCATTAGCTGTCTGAATTTGTCTAGATACGATGTCGTACCTATCTGCACAACTTGCTATTAACTCTACACACTAAATAGAGGTCGGGAAGGCAGCTGCTTGTCCGAGTCCACTGTCCTTAAGTTTCTTGGCCTGAGGAGTTGGAGTGGGTCCGAAGATTCTAAGTCTGAAATCATCTAAGTCAATATGACCTAGATCAGTGTCTCCTACGTTACTCCATCCAGAGTGGATTTTGGTCTCTGGGGGGATTCCTTTGAACTCGTACTTCATGGCTTGAGCTCGCGCAGACATCTAACCTGCAAAACCAGACCTTATAAGCTTGATACCAAGTAAGCTCCTTGATATACTCCTAGGATTAGATAAATCAATCATAAGTCTACCATTCATTAGAAGCATGCATTTTGAAAGCGGATAAGTTAACACACTCAGGGCATTGCATGCAAGGAGATATCAAATGTTGTAAAAAGATTCACCTAAACATCATTATTACAGCATTACAACCTTAATTACCTTACCTTGAACTAGCTTCCTTAAAGAAATTTCAGCAAATTCGGCCATTTAGGGAGTTTTGCGCTAAAATTGAGGTTGTCTGACCTTGGGCAGAAAAAGCGCTAAAATTGAGGCTGTCTGACCTTGGCGGGAAAATGAGGCAGGTCTGACCTCAAATGAGAGTTTGTTCTGTGCATCCCGGAATTTGCGCTACTTTCAAGGGTGTCCGACTTGCGCGAAATTTGGAGGTCTCCGACCTCCAATGGTTTACAAGTCGGTCGGTGGATAAACTAGCGCAAAACGATTGCTAGCATAACAGTGGTTCTCTTGCGCGGAACTCAGGTGAGTCTGACTTGCGCGGATTTCGACGGGGTCCGACTTGCGCGGATTTCGACGGGGTCCAACTAAGTCAGACACAAGGTGTTTTAGCGCATGGTCGGATGAAGGAAATTGTAGTGCAAAATAGTTTGGTAAGTCTTTTCAGCGGGCCTTTCGAGCAGCACTGACTTCGCGGGGTTATGGATATCATCCGACTTAGTCGGACACAGGGTATTGTAGCGCAAAGTCAGACAAAGAAGATTTTGGCGCAAAAAGTAGTTTTCAGGGCTGCGGGCATTTCTAAACCATCCGACCCGATTTGTAAACGATATGTGAGTTGCAAAGGTCGGATGAGGTCATTTTTAGCGCAATTAGGCGCTGGATTTTAGCGCTAGATCTCAAGGTATCTGACCATATTGAATAGTTGGGTCATTTGGAGGTCGGTCGAAGGCAAATTTAGCACTGACCTAGTGCGCGGGGTTTACAGGGTTTTGACCCGGAAAGGTCCAAATCTGCCCGAGGCCTCCTGGTTTGTGGTCCTTTACAAGGATCTTAGTCTAGGGTTTTAAAAACTGGAAGGGCCAACTCACCAAACCCTAACCTGGAACTATCTCATTTCAGCAATCACTATGTAAAAGAGGAAAACCCTAACGGTCTCCCTTGACTTGTCTCGAAAAAAACCCTAAAAGAATCTTTAGAATACAGAGGGTTAGAACCCTACCTGTAAATGGCGGTGCAGATCCGACTTGTCAAGAGGTCGCGGGTTCGAGCTTGGGCGATGTTGGCCGTGAAAATCAGAGCTCAGGATGCGTAGGCTTTGAAAATGTGGTTAAAAATGAGTTAACTTTACTTAATTTCCCTATTTAAGGCACGCAAATCTGCCATTAATGCTCGGGAGTACGGACTGTTAGCGGGGATTTGCAGCGGTTCCGACTTGGCAGGAAAACTTGAGACCTCCGACCTGGTCGGTTGAGGGAAGGATCAGCGCGAAATCCAGAGGTCTCCGACTTAACCTGTTTGGCGAGGCTTTCGGACTCATCCGACCTGCGGGGTTTGTTTGGGGGTTCGACCAAGTCAGTTTTAACGCAAAGTCACTTGGAGGGAATTTTAGCGCTAGGTCAGACGGAGGGGATTTTAGCGCTAGGTCCGACAGACTGAAAATTGGCGCAAAGGTCGGTTGAGTTCAGTTTTAGCGCAAAGGTCGGTTGAGTTCAGTTTTAGCGCAAAAGTCAGTTGAGTTCAGTTTTAGCGCAAAATGCTAAAATCAAGGACTCTAGAGGGAAAATAACAACCCACCTTAGCAAGTTTGGAGTGATTTTTTCTAGGTAATCACTCTATCCAGGGCACATATACTTTAGACCGTACAACCACTTCCAAGAGAGAGATCAAAAACCAAACGACTCACTAGCCAAAACAAAAAGAACAAAGGGGAGGGGCCCCCATGTTTAGAATGGGGCGTGTGTGCAAGGCACAACAAGAACTACATATTGGCACAGGCAGGGAGGATGCTAGCAAAGGTTGTGGAATTTGGCTTTACACCAGCCAATTGCATTTGCTTTAAAATTTCTATAGCCTTTTCAACAAATCCATTTTGTGCATATCCTGCAATTAGTGTAGTCCATGAGACCACATTTCTTTGAGGCATTTTGTCAAACAGTTCACGTGCCTTGTCTATGCTTCCACATTTTGCATACATGTCTAATAGGGCAGTTGCAACTACATCTAAAAAAATTCCTCTATCCTTTATGTTTTGATGGATGTCCATAGTAGATACATAGAAATTAATTTAATAATTTATCAACATTTTAACTGATGTGCTTTTGCATAATAGGAAGCAATCCCTATAATCATGCTTCTGTTGGTGGTTAGTTTACCAGCTCAACTTCTTCTAAGCTATGTTCTACACTTCATGTTTGACAGTGCTCAAGGGTATGTCATTTACTAGCATAAACATTATTTGATTTTTCTATGCAATGTGTCATGCCCACATTTCCCATGCAGTTATGACACGCAACACACGTGTCATGTCCACATTAGTTATGTGGTCATGACATGAAATATCAAAAACTTTTCCACATGCCCCTAGAAACCCCCTTGCACGCGTTAGCATGCTCGGTGGCAATACGCATAAGGCATAAACATGTCAATTGATACTTGGGGAAGAGCGTCTGCCTATGCAATCCCCTATGTGATGATAGCTAACTAGGGGGGTATGCGACGCGATGAGCATCACTGCTAGGGTTAGAATTGATTTAATTCAAAACCCTAAGTTTCCTAGGTGAGTGAAATGATTTTGACTAAATTGAAATTAAACCCTAATTTCTAATGCATAAATAAAATTGAATAAAATAACGCTTCAATGATATAATGGTCGCATGATGAAATGGAATGATAAAATAAATGTCACAAAAATGCCATTAAAATAAAACCTTAAATTCTGAGAAATTTTAGCAACATAACGCGTATTCAACATATGAAATAAATATTTTAAAAAGAGTTTCCCATGAAATAATTAAGGTGAAAAATTAAATAAATAAAGTATAAGAATAAATTAAATAATTCCAAGGGTCAAAATAAAATTTACCACTCGTCAAAATATGAAACTCGAAACTTAAATAAACAACCAAAATAAAATTCAATAATTAAATCCTTTAATAAATATAATTGCAACAATTATATTTATTAAATAACTCAAGTTAAAAGATTAAAAAAGGGAAAAAATAAAACATCCCTTCCCATAAAAAGTTGATTAAATTAAAATAATTCAATTAAAAGATTTCCCCAATAAATTAGGTTAAAACCCCACTAGATAACTAATAAGGGTGTCAAAATTAAATCCTTTACAAAGGGATAAAGAATTCTAATTAAATCAAAAATCCCATTCCCGATTTAAAATAAATCTCACTTAGAAGTAAATAATCCAATTCCCAAAAAAAAAGTATTTAAATCAAAATAAATTAAAACACTAAGGAAGGCAATTAAATCCAAAAAGGTCAAAAATGCAAAAGAGAGGGAAGTTTGAATTCTCGTGCACTTGGGAGAAAAGAGTGACATAAGTAAATTAGCATTACTATTTTCCCACTCATACTCCAACTTAGCCCTATCCTAATTATTTATTTGTTTTCTAATAAGGATGCCCTAACAATATTTTATTAGTTTCCTTATGACTAACCCTAAACCTATCTTGTTCTTTCTCTCATTCCATTCATTTTGTTCCCTCATTTTGTCTCTCCATTATTTTATTTTCTCTCCCATTGTTCTATTGCATGTTGGATTTTCTCTTTCAATGGCTTGACAGCCATGATATTATATCACACAGAGGTAGATTTTTATAAATACAGCAGGGTTTTATTTTGTTATATATATATATACATAATATATATATTTATATATATGATACAGATATGAGAACTTTTTTTTTTTTGTTTGCTGAAATACAGTGAGAAAGATATATATATATATATATATATATATATATATATATATATATATATATATCCTTTGTTACAGTTACAAAATTTAATAGTCGAAAGAAGAGAGAGAGAAACAAATGGCAGGTCAGAACACAGGGATGACAACGTGCAAGGGGAAGGCAGTGCTGCTGCCAACAATATTTCCGTGGGCTTCATTTTTTTGTTTGTTTGTTTTAATTGACAATGTAATGTGGGGGAACCCACCCCCCACCGTATGGTGGGAGGTGGGTGGGGGGATCGTTTCCCCCCACCCCTTCGAACTCAAAGCCAAAGCTGGGGCGGTGGCATGGCCACCGACCCCCCAACAATCTTTTTTTTTAGTGTTTGTTTTACTTTAAAAACAACATAAAACCCTACAGGGTTTGGGCTGTAGGAAAACTTCATTCGACCTTCTTTTATTTATTTTAAATCTACAAAGTATGATTTTGATTAACTACTATTTGTTTCCTTTGTAAGGTTTAAATCAGTTATGGATATATATATATATATATATATATATATATATATATATATATATATATATGTATGATACATACATACATACATACATACATACATACATACATATATATATATATATCCACACAGTGATATATATACATTGCTTAGTTTAGTTTCACTAGGGAGGTAAGATATATTTACAAACATATATATATCTATATATATAATCATATATATATACAAAATCTCATAATGGAATAATGAATCAGATTTGTAACTTGAAAATAACCAGTAATATAAACATTTTATTTTGAAAAATAAATATACAAAAATACTATATTTTTTTTTCTTTTCTTTTGACAGTAAATAAATAGAATATTATACCACTTTATTTTTGAGCAACTAATCTAAGAAAACCCAGTCTTACATTTTCTTTCTTTTCAACAACAAAATGAAAATGACAACCCTATTTCCTTTTTTTACAAAAGAGGACAATCAACAAGCATAGGAGTAAGAACATTTTTTTTCCAAGGTCCATAGCATAGAATTTTACATAATTTTCTTTCTGCTCAAACTTTTTCTACACAACAATTATGTAAACAGAAAATAACAAGTTCCTAGGATAGCAAGAAATATCACAAATCACAACAATGATAAATGCATTCAATGGAAGAATTAATTGCATACATAGGAAATAGTCTACATTTCTTCATTTCAACACGAGAATACAATTTGACAATAAATACATCAAGGCCTCCAAGGCCATGGTTCTCAAAAATCAGCCATCACAAAAATAATAAATAAGGCCCAAAATCACTTTCCTCCAAAGCTTCAAGAATCCAAATGACCTGCAATAATAACAATGCACAAGGGGGAAAGCCAAGCCACACAAATCACTCTCCTCCCTACCATACACCCGCTAGTGGGTCACCCTCGAGCTAGGGAGTTAGATCTCGCATGGGATTCATTTCACACCACAACAAAGAAATCACAAGCAACACAAAAATTTCACCCAAGAATTTGCACAAAACTAAACTCATTAAAAAGAGTTTGGAGGGGCAGGGGAGTGGTCCCCTCAACTCAAGAGGTCACTCCAAACTCAATGATCACAATGCCACAAGGCCTCAAGCCAAAATATTATCTCCAAAAACTCAAAATCACTATGGCACTCTTGCCATCCAAAATACTCCCAACACCATAGAATGCCCTCAAGGCTATAAATAGAACAACACCAGGAGGTGACCTTGAGGAGGTTCACTCTCTCCCACCCCATACGAGTTGAGCCTTTCCTCCAAATGGAGATGCTCTTACCAACACCCAAACCCACTCAAAAATAAAATAATACCCAACATAAATTTCCAAGCACATAAACAAAATGAAAACATGCATAGGGAATGGCTATAACCATAGGGCTTACCTTAAGAGCCCAACAATGGATGCACTTTGAAGAAGAGCCCACAAGCTTTCTCTAAGTCTCCAAGCCTCCAAGATTTCTCCAACACTTCCTAAAACCTCCAAAGATAGAAAGAAATTTTCAAAAAGCAAGAACCCCCAACTCCTCTCCAAGAGGAAATAAAATAGGCCTTCAAATTTGGCCCTGAGGAATGAGAAGGTGACACTTGTCACCTACTCCTTCCCCATCCCATGCCACTTGCAAGGGAGAAGGAGTGTGAGGGTGACAAGTGTCACCCTCAAATCCATTCAAATCCTCACCTTATCCACTTTTGCTCTCACACATGTGTGAGAGCCCAAGTGCAGAGGTGGCAACTCTCCTCATGGCTCCATGAGGTTAAGGGATGACACATGTCATCCTCTTATCCTCCAAGAGAGCCATCTTCCTCCAAGATGCTCTCACATGTGTGTGAGAGTCTTGGAGGGAGATCCCACACACTTGGGGGTTTTGAAGACCCCCCAAGCCTTGGGAAGGGAGATGAGCCTTTTCCAAGGCATGACTCATCTCCCACCCTTAGCCATTTTGAAAATTCGTCACATTTACTAAACCCAAGTTTAGAGTGACTAGATGGGAGTTACCCTAGGGTTTAGTAAGTCCAAATGGACCCTAGACCCTAGGGGTACCACCTAGGGTAAGTTTGGAACTCCAATAAACACTAAGGGAGGTGTAAAATCACTTTGAATGACCCATAAATAAAAGAACATCAAATGGTGTGAAATCAAACATAAATTTTACAACACATAATTTAAATCAAATAGAAGGGGTGAACTAGGCCAAATAATTTAATCAAGCATATACGAAAACATCATCGGATCAAACGTGATCATCATCCCTCTTGGGAATGGACCAGCTTAACAAGGGATTACATAAGTGTGAGAACTACCTCTAATTTTTTGTGGCCTAGAAAATCACCTACGCAACTCGATCAAATGGTCAATCTAACATAGATAAATCATAGCCGAAGCAACATAATATAATAATCATGTCATATCATACAACATTAATCATTCACATCATAATTACAATTTAAAATTGCATTTTCTATCTAATATCTCAAAATTAGAATCCAATAATGAATCCACAAAATGAGCTCATAATCCACATCAATAATAATCATCAAATGTATCTCACATGTCTAGTATCGTAATAACATCAAAATAGAGTCTAATCAAATCACCACATAACTAATCAAAACTAATCCAAATTAGGAGATATAGTGTAAATCTGCATAATGGAAATCAATAGTCTCTAAATGTCTGATAATGTCACCAACCATAATGTAAAATGATCAAAATAGGGAAGTGAAATAAATTGGCCTCACACAATGCTAATAATATAACCAATTTGCAAATGAAATTTTATCTATATCTAGAAATAACAAGTTTTTTCCTCTCTTATTCGTATTGTAAAAGTGTTGCAGGGCTTTGTTCGCTTCATCTATAATTTGCCTCCTAAGTGTAATTATACCTTATTTCATCCTATTTATAGGTCCAGGTATTGTTCTCTCACTTTACATGTTCTTCCATACATCAATTGAATATAAACAAGATAAAATTACTATGAACGTATGTGCTAGATCTTTTGAGAATGAGGCTAGAATGTTTTTGTCAAGATGAACGAATTGTTGAACTCATAGTACACTAAGATTGACTTAATGCACAACATATGCAGTTCTTAAAATTTATCACTAGTAATAGTTGATCGTTAACATGAAAACCAAGTTCTTAGTCAATGGGACCCATGTTTTCAGTAAAAGAATATGTACTTTGCAATTTGCAACTAAGTTCAATGTATAAATGATCTTAATTGATAAATGTTAAGGATTTCCTAATACGTATGGACTATGTTTTAAAGTCATGTGGTCTTTTTTACAGGTGGACAACTATCTTCTCTTGGTTAGCATACTTTGTTTAGTATTGTTGATCCTGCATATAATCTCATGATCCATACCCTATTCCAAAGCTCCAATTTCTTTGAGGCATTCTATCAAACAATTCATGTGCCTTGTCTATGCTTCCACATTTTGCATACATGTCTAACAGGGTAGCTGCAACTACAACATCTGACAAAATTTCTCTATCCTTTATGTTTTGATGGATGTCCATACCCTATTCTAAAGCTCCCATTTTGACACAGACATGGAGGAGGTTGGCAAAGGTTGTTGAATTTGGATTTACACCAGCTAATTGCATTTGCTTTAAAATTTCTAAAGCCTTTTCAACAAATCCATTTTGTGCATATCCTGCAATCATTGCAGTCCATGAGACCACATTTCTTTGAGGCATTTTGTCAAACAATTCACATGCCTTGTCTATGCTTCCACATTTTGTATACATGTCTAACATGATAGTTGCAACTACAACATCTGACAAAATTCCTCTATGCTTTATGTCTTGATGGATGTCCATACCCTATTCCAAAGCTCCCATTTTGACACAGGCAAGGAGGATGCTGGCAAAGGTTGTGGAATTCAGCTTTACACCAGCCAATTGCATTTGCTTTAAAATTTCTAAAGCCTTTTCAACAAATCCATTTTGTGCATATCCTGCAATCATTGCAGTCCATGAGACCACATTTCTTTGAGGCATTCTATCAAATAGTTCACGTGCCTTGTCTATGCTTCCATATTTTGCATACATGTCTAACAGGGCCGTTACAACTACAACATCTGACAAAATTCCTCTATCCTTTATGTTTTGATGGATGTCCATACCCTATTCCAAAGCTCCTATTTTGACACAGGCAGGGAGGATGCTGGCAAAGGTTGTAGAATTTGGCTTTACACTAGCCAATTGCATTTGCTTTAAAATTTCTAAAGCCTTTAACAAATCCATTTTGTGCATATCCTGCAATCATTGCAGTCCATGAGACCACATTTCTTTGAGGCATTCTGTCAAATAGTTCATGTGCCTTGTCTGTGTTTCCACATTTTGCATACAGGTCTAACAGGGTAGTTGCAACTATAACATCTCACAAAATTCCTCTATCCTTTATGTCTTGATGGATGTCCATACCCTATTCCAAAGCTCCCATTTTGACACTAGCAGGGATGATGCTGGAAAATGTTGTGGAATTTGGCTTTACACCAGCCAATTGTATTTGCTTTAAAATTTCTAAAGCCTTTCCAACAAATCCATTTTGTGCATATCCTGCAATCATTGCAGTCCATGAGACCACATTTCTTTGAGGCATTCTATCAAACAGTTCACATGCTTTGTCTATGCTTCCACATTTTGCATACATGTCTAATAGGGCAGTTGCAACTACAACATCTGACAAAATTCTTCTATCCTTTATGTTTTGATGGATGCCCATACCCTTTTCCAAAGCTCCCATTTTGGCACAGACAGGGTGGATGCTAGCAAAGGTTGTGGAATGTCCATGGGATGACATCTCTTTGAGGCATTGTGTCAAACAGTTCCCATGCCTTTACTATTATTCCAAATTTTGCATACATTTCTACCAAAGCATTTACAACTATAATATCTGTCAAACATCCCCCTTCCATTATGCTTTGATTTACTGATAAAGTATGTTTCAGATTTGAATTTTCTATTCAAGTTTCATCTTATCTTTCATATGTTTGGAGTTGGGATTGCTAGCTTCCTAAACCTATAATCAAAGAAAATTCATAGTTTAGAAATTGATTACTGGATTGGGGGTTGCAAGAATGTTTGTCTAAACCTGATTGTTTATAAATTTGACTTACTCTGTCTAAACAGATCTAAGAAGATCTGTGGAGTCAAGAAGGTAAATATTCTTTCAAAGAACATGTTAAAATAAGTTACTTATTTGCTTTCTGTTACAAAGGGGCAATTTACTTATTGCATTGTTGGGTTCTGTTTATGCAGACCAAGGCGAGAGATGCAACAATTAGCAATATTATGCAAGTTTTGATACATTTATTCAAATTTTGAGATGTAAAAGCCCATGATGAAACATTTAGGCTTCATTTTGCAAGTAGTTCTTTCATGTTTTAGAGTTGTATAAGCAAAAAATAGATCATTGTAACTCAATTTTCTTAGTCAAAGCACTGAGAAACACACTTTGTAACACATTTTTCAAGGCAAAGACATATTTAAGTCTTGTATCTGCTATAAAAACACATTTTCTCAATAAAATTTCAGTATTTTGCCTTTAATAGCTGTTTCATTATGTGCAAATGAATGATTGATTATGTTTTTTTGTGTTTTATGTTTAAACCTCAAAAACAATTAAATAAACTACCAATTGACTAAATATACTACCAACTAACAAAAATTGATGACTAAATGACTAAATATACTACCAAATTACCAAATATACTACCAAATTACCAAATATACTACCAAATTGAGGATTAAATATATTACCAAATTAATGACTAAAATTTGTTTGGTCATAAATTTGGTCGCGAAATAAATGACCGGCAATAAACTACCAATGGTCACGTGACCAAACTACTAATCACATGACTAATTTTTGGTAGTTTTTTTAGTCATTTATTTATGTTTTTCTACTAGTGATGTCACTCACATTTCTTTTATGAGTTGTGTTTTGTAGTGATAGCTTCATAATCATTCCCATGTTTAAGGGAACTTGGCAACTTTTTTGCATTGTCAAAGCTTTCTACTTTGTCAAATCTTTACCACCTTCTACTTAGAAAAAATCTCTTATCATTATCCTCTTTACTTTTATTGTTTTTGAAGATAGTTTGTAAATCTTTTGTAGTTAGTTCCTATTTTAGTTATGTGATAGATGCTATTCATTGCATGTTTTTTATATTTTGCAAATTTCTAATGGATCACTCGATGCAAGGAGAATTTAAGAATTATTAACCACATGTGTGTCCTTTTAGCATATATGTATCCTTTGAGTGTTAAAAACATTTGGTTTCCATTTTGAATACTTATTTTACTTTGACATGCATCCTCATAGTAGTTTTCATATCCATGAAAGTGGTGGAAAAATGTAATGATAAAAATTATATATCCATGCCCTGGTCCCTTATGTTTTGGTCCCACTTTGATTAGAGTATCTTTTATTCAATAACAAGTCTATGAGTGACATATTCTTGCATGAATTCAACTCATTGAATTATCCTATCCTTATCGCATTATCACTCACCCCCAAAATTGATCTTGATCCCTAGATCTCACATTCACTGCCCTAGATCATATATATAAGTGCCAAATTGGTCTAGATCATTTTTTTCAACCATAGATCTAAAATTTGAAGTTTCAAATTTGTACCTTGGCAACTTCCTCATTCTAGTTGTTGTTAGCCAAACTAGTGCACACTTGTGTTAATTTGTGTGCTATGTTGTTGTATTTAAAGACATTCTTACATTCATTTGAAATTATTATAGGAGATAAGATAATTATTAGAGAGAATTGTCATAGAGTATTCAAAGTAGCATAATGAAATCATACATCATGTTAGGCATCCTTTCATACTTGCTTGTGTTCGTTGGTGTTTTGTCACACCATAAATGTAAGTGTATGGTTGATACTTTCTTTAAAGGTGAAAAATCTCCCAAGACTTTTATTACTTGGTATAGGCTTCTAAGATAGTTCTACCAGTGAGAGCTATGAGTTAGCACATAAGGGGCCTATTAGTTAGGATCAAATCTATTGAATCAAATAATATGTAAATGGTACATCCTAAAACAACTTTGAGTTTATTTATTAAAGAAATTAAAATATATGTATTGATGAGGCTAAAAATGATAAAGAAAATATAAATTTACTCCTAAGCTAAACTTACATTAACTAGAGAGAAAGAAAATGAAAAAGGAAAAGTGATAGAGAGAAACAAAGATGAAGGAAAGAGAAATGATTTTTCTATTAGGATAAGAATAATTATTGTTACCAAATTGTGCTTGGTAGCCCAATTAGGTTAGGCTATAAGAATTGCTTTCTAATGCATTTAGGAAGGAAGTGACTTCAAATGAAGCAGGAAGGAAGAGAATATTAGATCAAGACAATCAAGAGAGAGGCTTCAGAGTCTACATTTTATCTAACATGTTTGTTCACTGTGCAGATACAAGTACCTAAAGACCATATATCCAAAATTAAAAAATAAAATTAAAAAAAAACTTTTTGGCAGGGTCATAACTCCTCGCTACTTTATCAGAATTCAAAGTTTTTGGACTCATTAGAAAGATAAACTAATTATCTAGCTTGAGTTCCAGGTTGCTAAGCCTAATGACAATGCTACCTAGTGGTGGATTGTCCTGATTTCTCTTCGAAGGCCTTCGAAAATGTAATTTACTAAGATGTAGAAAATATCCAAAAAAAATTAAAAAAAATAAAATTTAAAATTTTGATATTTTCCCAAAAATACCATTTTGGACTTAATCAGAAGTCTTCAAGGCACACAAAAATAGGAGAGGAGTCAAATTGAAGTGTAGGGTCATGCAGGGAGAGATATTTTGAGTTCTATTTTTGACATGACTATTTTTGGCAATTTCTTGGTCAATTTCTTGGTCAAGGACTTTGAGACTTGGAGTTCCGAGCTATTTTTGCTCATCTTGGAGGAGTTTGGAGCCTAAATATTAGGATTTTCACTTGTGCTCACCCATCAAATTGGAGTTACTTTTTCAAACTCATTCATGCATATTTTTGAGTTTAGTTAGCTGAAGTTGACTGCCCATTCACTTTTGGGGACAATTTTGTATATAAAAACAAGCTTATGCTTTTTTTGTTCTTTAGTTCTTGCCTTTTTTGCTCTTTACACTTTGAGAGAGAAAGAAAGTTTTGTAACTCATTATTGTAGATTTATAAGATTATAGTAGGTTATAGGTTCTATACTTTGTCTTTTATGCAATTATTCCTTTATTTTTCAGCTGAATCAAGTGTCTACCTTTCCATTAATGCTGCTTTTTGAATGATTTGATGAGATTTTATTGTGTTTTGAACATCAGAACCTTTAAAATCATTGTCTCATTTATACTTGCATGTGTTAGATAACATTAAAAATCACAGGTCTTAGGTTGTGCAATTGGAGAAATTTCCTTTTATGTTGTGAAAACCCTTTTCCTTCAAGAAGAAAATCTTTTCCAGCCTCCCTTAGAATTATTTTTGTGATCAAATTGCCAAAAGTGGTTTGTGTGGATAGATTTTATGAGATCTATTATGAGTTATATTGTCATTTTTCCATCAATTTTAGGTGCATCACCATATTTTTTATATTACAGTTTTAGTGTTTTAGTAGCCCTTTTTAACCCTTTTTCACATCAAAGTCATAGATCCAATTGAATATTTTAAGGGAACCAACCCATAATCCAGAGGTTCAAACTCACCATAGGTCACCCACAGCTTGAGTTTGATCCCATGTTGCACAGGATTGTCAAGCCTCACAGCTTTGCATAACAGGTGCAATCCTTCTCGTCAACAGTTATATTCAAGAATCTCTTGCAAGCACCTAAAACTATTCAAGTAATAGTCAATATGAGTGCAACTTGAAAGTAAAAATAATGTAATCTCGTAAGGAATTACTTCTCTTGTAACTGGAAATTAATCACCATTAGACATGTGAAATTACAACACAACATTTAGAGAAATAGTTGAAATAAAAATGTTAATATTTGATGAAGAAACAAAAGGAAACAACCAACATATACATCTACAATTTGTAACCAACATTACTTGAATATACACCTTGAATGCCAAAATTTTACTTACAATAAATAGAACCAAATAATATACAATGGTTATACTCCATAATAAATCAAACTCAAACTTGGAAGAATAGTAAGAAACTAGAATTTAACCTATTATATCTACAAAGAATCTATTATTTGATTCCTAGGGTGAGTTGGTGGACAATTTTATATATTAGATAGTAATACAACAAGATAATAGAATACATAAAATGAAATCGATATGCATACTAAAACAAATTCTAGCTTAAATATAAAATATGTTTAAAAAGAATAGGGGAAATGTACAGAGAGGTTAGATGTGAATCTATATATGGCTCATATACTATACAAAATGTAAAAATTAGGTATTTATACATAATGATATAGGTAACATTTTTTTAGAAAGGATCCACATAGATGCTAACAAGTGTTGAACATGTACGGTATATTTCTTATCTAGATGGAATGAACCTAATTGTCAAACCCATATGGTGCTAGCAAGATTGATATGACATATGGTTAGATGCTACCACATGTTGGATGTGTATGGTTCTAATTATATCATCATGATCTAAAGTATATAGGCTACTATGTGGCACACATGTACGGAATCATAACACATTTATGTTGGCGTTCAATGTGTTACACACATATAATTTGACTAGACATCTACATG
Organism: Cunninghamia lanceolata; assembly: GCA_027924645.1. Classification (NCBI taxonomy): domain Eukaryota; kingdom Viridiplantae; phylum Streptophyta; class Pinopsida; order Cupressales; family Cupressaceae; genus Cunninghamia; species Cunninghamia lanceolata. The sequence goes on from BSBN01000108.1 coordinate 12,079,008, forward strand.
TGTAGCCATGTGTAGGTCCACACTATGTGGACAAACAATGTTGTGTGACAATTATACATAAATATGTAAGGAAAAGGTTGCACATAGATGAAAAATAACTAAGTTTTTTATAGTGATTGATGGTGACTATATTGATGAAGTGTATGAATGAGGTCAATTAAGCTAAATTTTCCAACCTTCAGCTTCCAACCCCCATAACTCAAAACATAGTACAATATATAGGAATTCCTAAGAGACCTCAGAATTATATCTTGTTGCAAACGTCAAGGAAAATAATATTTTCATCTCTAATACATTCTATTAAAATTGAATTATGTTCTTAGAGAAGTGACTAGCTCCATTTCCATTAATTTGTCTTTATTAGGTTTCAAATGACTTTACCATGCCACTTTGATCTCCCCAAGCATGATAAGTGTGTGGGAGAAGTCTTTCCATGCTTTCAAATTTGAATTTACAAAATTATAAACATCCAATAATTATGATTTCAGAAGGGTCCAACTTCTTGATTTACCTTTTTCTAATTATTAATGAGCATCTTTTGTTCTAAAAGAAATTTTAATTTCTTCCTTTGTTCAAATTTCTCAAGCTCCTTGCACACAATAAAAGGGATCATATCTCTAAACATATTTTCATTTCTAAAGTAATTTAATTTGATTATAACTTACCTAATTTAATTCCCTACAACCAAATTCATTGGTTCAAATCACACTGAACCCAATGAGAAGAGAATCTAATTTAATTTGGCCTTTATCTAACATATTATCCTTTATTAGGACTTTACCAATTTTCTTATTTAAAATGATAGTCAAATTCATAATGAGGGAAATCTTACATGAAAATCTCTACAAGATAAATGTTGGTAAGCTATCAAATTTAGATTTACTAACTTAAGTCATGTCAAAAAGATTTATAGCATGAAAATAGGGTCAAAGGTAACATGATCAAGTCATCAAATTTAACCTAGGTTCTTAATAGTGGTTATCGTGAAGCTTACCCAAGCTTATGATCCTCAAAATTAATTTGATTTAAAATCTAAAACTAAAACTAATCAAGTTTAAACATCTCGATGATTTTAGGTTCAAAAACATGTCCTCCAGAGTCCAAAAATGCTTTAAAAGAAATATAGATCTTAAATGGGGTTAAATTAGTTACAAACACTTTCTATTTGGGTTGAAGATTTAAGGGCCAAGTTCACTCTAAAGGTGATAAGTATTACAATCTAGAGATATATAAGGAAATGGTAGAAACATCCTAAATAATAAGGTTCATTGTATCTTCACTTTAATTCAAATAATGTCAACTAATTTCAATCCAGGGTAGTGTCCAAAGTTATCTGCAATAGGGGAAAAATAGACTCTTAAAATAATAATTCTTCTACCTAGAATTGGAAGCAACTAATTCTATATAAAATCAAATTAAATATATTTATATTAGCTATTGAAAGTAAAATAAACCTATTTTAGAATGCTCACATTAAATTAAATATCAACTATGAAATATTTTTTAAATAGTCTTATTTCTAACAAATGGAAATAGATAATAGAAGATAAAATGACATGGAAACAATATGAAATAAGTATCACAATACATACAAACACTTATATATGTCACATGTGATGAAATTACTTAACATAAATACAAGAGACGTTTAGAAGTAAAGGCAAATTCATTCTAGAAAATATCCAACAAATTGTCCATCCTCCTTAGGTAGAGTGGGCTCTTGCTCCTCCCTTAGAATGGGACTGAGATTATTCAAGAAGATGCTATTAGAATACTCAAGAACTCCAAGTCTTCATTAATTAGAATCTTATAGAAATAATAAACTTAAGTATGCTTTATTTTCTCTATTCTATGATATCTCTATATTAATTCAACAATCAACCTTCTCTTCCCCTTAGAGTTAGTTGGCTACGATTATATACAAAGCCTTGTCAACATCCAAGGATCTATCTTCTACTAAGACTCTTAAAAAAACACAAACTTGTTCATAAATTCTTTCTATGATATTGGTCATCCTTCAAGGAATCAAGTGAATGTGCCTATTCCTATGCTACATAAATGATGGCCTTTATTTATACCAAGACTCCTATAAAACACAACTATTAATCCAAAGATGACCATTATTTTTACCAAGACTCCTATCAAAATATAATTGTTCATCACATCTATCTAGGAGACAAATGTGGGATGACATTACATTCATATTAGAAACTTCTACCCTTCTTTAATGGAAAATGTAGTTCTTAAGTTTATAGTTTTGAATTAGATAACCGGAAGGGCCCAAACCCAATACAAAAGCCAAAAAGGTGAACATAACTAGTTTCACAAGGAGTAAAACAAAACACATAGAAACATACTAACAGTAGAAAATAGAGACAAAACCAACAACTTCTAGAAAGGCCAACATTAGACCAGTAGTAGCCTATTTAGCCACTCTAGCTTATCTTCAAAAGATCTCTCTTGCACCTTCCTATCTTGATCAACCAAGGAGTCTTTGTTTATCTCCTTGCCTTTGCTGTCTCTGCTTTTTCCCTAGTCCTGTTAGCGGGACCAATAATATTCTGCAACATTTTGTTACCAGAAGTAGTCCTTATTTGACCTTCTCTAGCCACATTCCTTTTTTCCATTTCTTCTTGAAATGCATACAATGTTGTGGCAGATTTCTTAACTATTTCTTTACTGAAGGCCACTATTTCCTCCATATTTTTCTTTATGCTCTCCTTGTTAATCTTTATCATGTTTAATTCCCCTTCCATGCTTTCCCATTTATCAAACATCTTGGCCAGGTTCTCGAACTCTTGCCATAATTCATCCTCATTTTCCTGTAGCCACTCAAAGGTTTCCAGTTTCATGACCACATCGAGGTGCTAGATTTTCCTTTTCACATGATGCATTTAGGTGAGATGCCACTTGAGGACTTGATTCTAAAGGTCAAGAGCTTGGTACAATGTTGCCACCTTGTCCACTAGCTATTGGAAATACTTTAAATCATTCTTCTTAGAGCTGGGATTAGTCACAAGAGGGCTACAGGGGGAGGGGTGAACTGAAAGTCTTTAGGGGGAATGTCTCGTGCCTTGGGTTTGGTACTCTGCTTATCAACAATTTCCATAAACTTTCTTTTTCCATTGACTTTTTCCATAGTGTGGGAAAATTCAACCACATCTGAGGAATTAATCCAATAAATACTTTTACCTTTATCCTTCCCTCCCTAGACAAGTGGATTCCACTTGAATCTTCTGTTTGCCTTTGCTGGGAGCATTGGCAGTTTCCTTCTCTTGGCTAGACTCAGGGGGTAGGTTACCTTGTTCTTCTTCTTGCTTGTCTGGGCTAGGATTGGAGTTTCTTTAGAGGCCTTAACAAAGGTAGTCTTGATTTCTCTAATAGGGGTTTCAAGAGAGGAAGTGGGTTTAGTAGCTTGAATTTTCTTCTTGCTAGGTTCATCAGGCATTTTCCTGACAAGTGAGGGATTGTAGATCCTTGGCTTAAAAGCAAGGGCAGGGGTAAGAGATAACTCAAACTTGTAAATAGCATAAATCAATCCATGGTGGAGAGGGAGGGTTTTATCCCCAATTAGAACCTTTTAGACATAGTCCTCAAGGGAGATAAATAACTAGTAGGGAAAATTAATTGAAATATTATGATGAAATGATTTAGCAATAGAAATAGGTAGGCGTGAAATCTGTTGAAGTAGAAATCAAGAGTGACATAGCTCATAATCACCTATGAAACCCTCTTCCACACTTGAGGTAGGTCATCCTGGCAGTAACTATTTTGCAATCTTCTCACTTTCTCACCCTCATACAGGAACCTTTTCATGTCTTCCTAGTAATTAATCTTCACCTTCTTGGGAAGGTGAGTTCCCTCCATTTTCCATCCAATGACCTCAACTATGAGCTTTTTGGTCACCATAAAATATATACCTCTTACGTAAACAACTCCAACTTTCCAAAAGGTGGAAAATTCTCTAGATAGGAGAGTGTTAAAACCATTCATAGCCATAATATAAGGGGTGAAGTTATCTCTTTCTAGAATCTCCTAGAGCTTGGAATCATTCTTGAAAATGTCATGGTTGCTTGGCTCTATTTGTAGCAGGCCTCCTCCCATGGTGGACAACTTAGAAGCAATATTTGCAAACACCACACAATAGCTAACCTCAATAATGGGGAGTAACAATATGTGGTGTGAAAGATAAGTGTTGAGGTCAAGACTTAACTTAGAATTATTATTCTCAGACCTTTGATTAACCTCCCTCATGTGATATTTCCTTTCCTTACCAGAGGTAGTCAAAAACTTAAGTGGATTTATTTCCTTCATTACTGATAATGGATTTGATAAGTTTTGGGATCTTCTCCCCTTCATTCCAGCATATTACGTTTTTGACTTTAGTGCCTAGGTTTGCTAGAGCATCGGCAAGATCATTCCCTTCCCTATAAATATGATGTATATCCACCTTCTCCAAGGTTGACAACCTATTTTTACTTATATCAATTCAGTCTTTAAAAGACCAGCAAGGTTTATCTTTAGATTGAAGCATGTTGAGGATATTTTTGAAGTCACCCTCCACTATTAGGTTCTTTATGCCTTTGTCTATTGCCATTTTATACCTTGAAAATCTATGTTGGCTTCTGCAAAATTACATGTCTAAACTCCCAAGTTCTCTGCATAAGCTCCCACCTCTCAACCTTTGTTGTTCCTTAATAGACCACCCCCTCCTACTTGACCAAGATTTCCTTTAGAAGCCCTGTCAAAGTTAAGTTTGATCCAACTTGTGTCAAGGGGAACCGTTCACAAGTTTATAGTTACTCTTATTACTATCTAAACCTATGATACCCCCACATTCTAAATATACCCCAAAATGACACATTGTGACCATCCTATATCTCTATAGTCATACCATGCCTTAAAATTATTAGAAATTGGCATGCCACATTATCTAAAGCTACATGTGTGATATCCAGAAGCCACCTAATATACTCTAGAGCTATCTTTAAATGACAACTTCAGAGCTAAAATACTTTGGAGATTATTTTGCAGCATCATCAAGAAGCCTAAAAAATGCTCCAAAGTTGGCCTCATTGAAGTATCCTTTTGATCAAAATCTATCATCTCATAGTCGGTGATTAACTAGCCTATATATGAATTGTTAGAATATATCAATATTCTAGATCATAATGACTTCCAATGAATAATCCAAACATATATCATATATTTTACTTTAATTAGTTATAGGTCCCTGAACTACATCTAAGTCCACTTTAGAACTAAGTCATGGAAGAGAAAAGGATGTTACTTTTAGATTTAGATGGGCTAATTTATGGTCCCATAATTTTCCCCCATGCTTAAGAACATGTAGGTCCTCCTACAAGTTTTTTATATTCTCTTTATAAATTTAGGGCCTCTAAGAGCTTACTATAGTCATATTCATTTTTGAAGTCTCTCCAATTGTATTTCTCTTCATCAACATGACCCTTATTTGCTTCAATTTTATCCCTTTATTTTTCAAATTGATCAAAGATTTTTTAGTGTTAGTTGTCCATGAAGGCACTAGAATTAGGAATAATAGAGGCCTATACCTCATACCTATCCATTCATGCTAAAATTGTGAGATTAATCTAACAATGGATTTTTCCCTTTATAGGGACCATCTCAAATTTGTTGGCAAGATTACCTCCCTTTTCTTTAAGGACTCGAGTACTCCTTCACATCTCTTATTGTAGTCCTTTTGGTTTGAATTGAAAGTCCCCTATATATATAGATGAAAATAATTGATAAAACTTATAGAATTTCAATGTATTTTTATTTTATCTTGGATATATATACATATTGTCTAAATGTGCTAAAAAAACATTTGATTCTATGTAATCATGCCTCATTAAGAGGCCTGCACTCTTCTCTTGGATATCATATTATTTGATTCTATTCTCCCAAGCTTCTTAATTTTTCAAAAGGGAGATGAAGGGCCCGATTTGAACTTCTCCCACAAATAGGTTGACCATGAAGTTGGTTTGGTGTACAAGGAGGAATCTATCCACAAATAGTTCACATAATATTTTTTATAACCAGTTCCTCCTTCTATATATGCTGCTACAAATTCTTTTTCATCGACAAAATTGTGGGTAGACCATAGCATATCCTTAATATTTGTCATCTAAGGAACTCTTCTCTTAAAAATAGACTATGAACACTTGAAGGCTTCCTAGAGGCTAGTGAAGCATCCCCAATATAAGAGGTTGTTGCTAATCTTGATTTTGTAAGGAAGCTAAGGTAGTAGAACAACTTCCTACACTAATCTTGAGGGGAGGGATATGTAGAACTTTTCAAATCTTTACAAAATTTACATAAATAAACACAAATAACAATCATACCACAACACAATAATTACATGGGGAAACCCTTTTGAGAGGAAAACCCCACACTCTAAAGCCACCCAATATATTATTCATGAATCTAGAAGATTGCAATATACTTGCAGAGAAATATTTCACAAGAGTATAACCAACTAGAGATCTGTAGGCAACTCAACATATATATGACTCACACACAACCTCCATCTCAAGCTCCTGATATATAGGAGATACAATACAGTAAAACATCAAAGGTAATTACAAAACCATTAGCCAAAACCACCCAAAAGTGGTGCCCAAATTATCTCCAATCAAATATGCCTTGTGATGTGCCAAATCACACAAAAACACATGTAAGTCTCCCCTTTACAACTCTTTTAAGTGTCCAACACATTTTCACATTTCCCAAAATGGGAGGCCCAACTTCTGGAGGCCATAACTTTTGATTTGGGTATTTGATTGACAAACTGTTTGATGCGTCAAAAAGCTTGTGAAGAGATATATCAAGATATAACCCATTTTGCCAGTTATGACAACTTTTGGGGCAAATATGAGTGTGAAACTTTTTGAGAGTTTTAAAAATAAAAAATTAATATCTTGGAATCTAGGCATGATCTTGAGTCGAAACTCACCTAGGATGTTTGTTTGGTAGTTTTGTACCTTTTGGGAAAATTTCAGGTCCATCCATGCGTAAATGTAGAATTACTAAAAATAGTAAGACCTGCCATTTTTAGCTTTTTTTGGAAACTTTGAAAGTTCTAAACCATTATTCAAGATAAATGGTATTCAAAAAGATCAAAATTTGGAATAATAGTAACATTTTGTCATTGCAAGGTTGAGACACCTTTCCTAACATTCTCTCACTTGTCAAACACCTTGCAAGAGAAAAGGGAGTATAAACACCATGATTTAATTTCTAGGGGCTGAGAGGCCCATATATTTCAAACACCATCTGAACTTCTCTATGCTCACAGGCTTAGCTAATGAATCTGCAACATTCATTAAAGTCTCTAACTTAACTAGCTTCACCTTGTCATCCTTGACCATATCTCTAAAAAAATGATACTATACATCAATGTGCTTGGTCCTAGCATAAAATGTCAGGTTTTTAGCTAGGCAAATCACACTCTGACTGTCACAATAAACTGTCACTACACCTTGTTTTATTCCAATATTTGAACATAGTCTCTTAAGCCAAATGGCTTCTTTACAAGCATGAGTAGCTACCTCAAACTCAACTTTAGTAGTAGACAAAGCAACCACAACTCATCACTTACTCATTCAACTAATTTCATCACACAAAGTAAACACATAAGCATTGGTGGATCATCTACTATCAACATCACCTGCCCAATCTGAATCCACATACCCATGAATATCAATGGAATGCATGTCTGCTATCAAATTACATGATAACACAAGGAATAATATGAGGTACCCCACAAATATATGAAGACTCTTTTAAATACATCCCAATGAAATCTACCAGGATTAGACATATATCTGGAAAGAATTCCCACTACTTGGGCAATTTCTGGTCTAGTACAGACTATAACATACATCAAATTTCTGATTACACTCTGGTAACGAACTTTGCTCATGTTTTCCATCTCTAATGGGGATGTTGGACATTGTGAAGCAGATAACTTCATTCCAATTGTAAAAGGAACACATAATGGTCTAAAATCCTACATATTAAACCTCTGTAAAATTGAATTGACATACTTACTTTGGCCAATCCATATTTTTATGTTCACTCTATCTCTTCTTATTTCCATCCCAAGAATGTGTTTGGTTGCACCAAAATCTTTAATTTCAAATTTAGCTGCAAGTTGAGACTTTAGATTTGAAATCATTCTTTTCCTTTTACCAATAAATAACATATCATAAACATATAATACAATAAATAGGAAACGATCATCATCAGATTTATAATAAACACAGTGATCGGATTTAGAACTCTTAAATCCCAAACTCAACACATATGTATCAAATTTCTGGTATCACATCCTAGGGCTTTGTTTGAGGCCATACAAAGGTTTCTTCAATTTACAAACTAAACTAATTTTACCTTTCACCATGTAGTGCTTTGGTTGTGTCATATAAATACCCTCCTCCAATCACCATGAAGGAATGCCATTTTCACATCCATTTTCTCAACCTCTAGATCATTAGCATCAGTAATAGAAAACAAGAATCTAATGGATGTCATTTTTGCAACATGATAAAATATCTCACCATAATCAACAACCTCAACCTAAGAGTAACCTTTTGTTGATAACTGAGAGGGGGGGGGCTGAATCAGTTATCCTAATTATTTCTTCTTTCTGAACTTTCTTATTAATCAATGCAACGTTAATTCAAACAAGCAAACATAACCATGAAATGGAGATACACATGACACAATATTTTTGACGTGGAAACCCTATTAAGGGAGAAAACCACGGGGTGATTAACCCAAAGATTATTCTCTGTTAGAAGAATAAGGAAATACACAATGACACTTGCCAATTAGGGCTCACTGCCCGAGCACACTGCTCACAAGAGGCACACTGCCTACAAGAGACTCACTGTCTACAAAAAGAGTGTTATACAATACTTGAACTGATTGGTAGCATCTGCAAATGCTGGAGTTCAGTTCCGGTTAGGCTCAGTACATGATCCGCTGCACTTCATCTTTCCTCTACCCTTAAGCTGCTTTCATTCACATACCGGACCTTTCTTACTACTTCTGCTTTGCTCTTCTACTTTTATTCGCACATCACTAACAACAACAACACTTCTCACAACTAAATCCATTGTGTATATATATCTGCACAAGTAATTTCATCACCTTTCTAGTCGACACCTGGAATAGTCAATCTTTTCACTAATTCTGACCTGTCGGCTGAATCTTTGCACATCAAGTAATGCGGATCAAGTATAAACTTGTCGAAATCATTAATCATGTCAGCCAAACATAATTCATGCCTTCATAACTTTTACCACCATTAGTGACACATCCGGAATAACATCTGATGTTCTGCCAGTTAGTTCTTCCTCTGTTCACACTGTCACTTAGGAACCCGGTACTCAAGTATTCATATCTTTTACCTCATCTATCACTGGAGGCTAAATCCTTGGAATCTGTCACTCAAGGTAGTCCTCTTGACTTCCCCAAATCCACACTTCACCAAGATACTTCCTCTGAGAGATCTGGACCTGTCTGTCAAACCTTGCCACATGCTTTGTTCTTGTTTACCGGACCACAACATTCTTCACTTTGACTTTCGGTAGAGACACACCATGACCTGCGGATGTGTGGGATGAACTTTGTTGCCATCAATGACAATAATCATGAATCCATATGGTGTCTCTTGCCAACAATCTCCCCCTTTGGCATTGATGGCAACACTTAGTGAAAAATGACTAAGTGTTTACACTATGCTCCCCCTTAGCTGATGCTCTATTTTTATATACATTTTCTGGAGCTCCCCCTTAGTTGGATTCCTCATTTTTCACTGCTCCTCACTCCCCCTTTGACATCAATGGCAAAGGGTAGGGTCTGCATACCAAAATTTTCAAAAATTTTACTATACTTAGCCGCATAAGTATATACATATGGAATACTTACATATGCTATAGTATGTCTGCAAAAGTTGTTTTCAGTTGGATGATTTCTGCAGCCCAACTTTGCTTCATTCTATCTAAAATAGAGATGTGACCACTCAACAAAAATGCAAAAGCTTCTGCCTTCTTAAGATCTGTCGGATCATTGGTTTGGGCGGTAGTCTGAGCGGCCTCTAACTTAGGGATAATGATTCTTTTGAGTTCACCCATCCGGCTAATTATGTTCTTCTTTTCCTTCTCAAAATTCTTTATTGCATTTGTGATTGCAATAGTCTAACACTCTTGATTTACTATGGATGAAGAGAGAGGATCAAAACTTTGAGACAAACTTAGTAGTTTGTCCTCTTGCTCTTTTATTTTCTTCTCAATTTCCACTGTTGCTTTGGACCAGGAAATACAAAATTTGTATACTTCACCGCCATCTTTAACAGCATTTTCTAAGCTCTTTATCCCAATATTCATATTTCTCCTATCATTAATGATCAAACCTTGTACCTCTGAGAATCTTTTATCCAAAAACTCCTTCCGGACCTTTTCTTCAGCTGATTTTTCTAGAGAATCAAAATGTGTATTAACACTGCTAACTAGAGTTTTGAGATTACCGGAAGAGGATGCTGAGGGATCCTTCTGAAAAGATGGCATGATCTTTTCCAAAACTCCGGGTGCTACCTCTATAAGCTCATAGTCTTCTATGTGAGATTTCAGTAGCTTCTCTTTGGCCTTCGGATTTGCAAAAGAAGCTATCTTCATTGTTTGCACCAGAGATAGAGAGTCAAAGTCCAGAGGCCCTTTTAGTAGATCCGGTTCATCAATCTCCATAGCTGCTTTTGTCAAAAAGTCCTTGACTAATTCTACAGTGTCTCTTGCCGGAGACAGATTTTTCTTTTCTTCTGTAGTCACTGAACTGTCTTTTGGAGCTTCCTCTCCTTGCACAACCTTTGCACTGTCATCTTCTTTTTCCTTCACCTTTGCTTCTTTTTCCTGTAATCTTTCTTCTCCTTTAGATCCAGAGACTGTAGGGGAAACTGGAGGAGAAATGTTAGTCTGTTCAGGGCCCACCTCTTCTGTCATTTTCTCAGTAGTTTCTTCTGCAACATTTGTGGTCAAGGGGTCAGTACCCAAGTCCTCTATAGTAGGAAGATTAAATCTTTTGAAGGCCTTTCGGAGGATCTCTTCAGTGTCCTTGGATACTTTGTCAGTCTCACCAAGCATAAGTTGATTCATCCTTGCTTTGCTTCTGAACTCATCCTTACAATCTTTGAATACCATATTCATTGTCTTGGGGTTGATTGAAGGATATAGCTGGATTGCTATTTGTTCCCAGATTTCTAGGTCTTTAGCTTGGGCAGTGTTCTTTCTTGATTCTAGTTCCTTCTCCAAGCTTTTAGGGATCAGAGATATAATTTCAATAAATGCTTTGTTATAGATATTTAGGTACCTGACTGTGGCATCTTGCAATATCTTCTGATCTGCTTCACCATAATCATCATAGAACTCAACCATTGGCTAAAGATTTCTGTCCACTGTGACTGATTTGATTATGTCATCAATGTGAAGAGTGGGTTTTTCAACATATTCCTCTATCTTTTCTTCCTCCTTCTATCTGGTAGAGGGTTGACCAGATGTTTTCTTCTTTTTCTTCATTTTCCTGATTTCTTCATCAGATTCAGTCTCCTCTTCATCCTTTTGACTGGCATAAGCTCTAGTAGCTTTTGTCTTTGATCTTTTCTCTCCTTTGCCAGATGACTGGACTTCTGGTTTTGAGCTTTTAGTAGGGACAGGTGCTGGTCTCTTTGATGATCTGGTCCAGGTAGAGGTTTCTACCGGAGCACTTTCCTTGCTTCCCTTTTCTGCTTCTTTCTTCTCTTCCTCAGCCTTTTGCCTCTTTTCCCTGTTGGCATCAAGTGCCTCCTTTGAGATACCTAGGCCTTTTGCAATTTCTTCAACTTCTTTTCTTACTTTCCTCTTCATTTCCGGTTGTCTGAGTTCCACATGAACTTTTATACTCAGCTCTTCAAAGGTTCCAAACCTCTCTGCCTTTGGATCCTTTGGCTGACTTAGCATGTGTTGAACATGCAGCTCCACAATCTGTTCATCAACTTCATACCCCATGGGCATGATCCAGATTGTCCTTGGTTCTACTGCCTCCATTAGGCACTGATCAGTCTCTACCATTAAATAGACTGTGTCTTTGTATTTCTCAACAAGAGACTGGGGAATCCTTTCTCTTGCTTGCATCATGTTTTGAAAATTCTTGAAGTATCCCCACAGAGTTGTATTCCTTGCCTCAGTATCCCCAAGTTCATGCAAGTAATCTCTGATCTGGACTGCTACCGGTTTGTCATTCTGCCATACCCATCCATTTGATCCAAGCAGCTCATTCATGAAGTAGAAGAATAGACATAATATTAGTGCACCATATTTAAAAGTGTTCTTCTTGTCCTTTTTGATCTTTTGTATGTTTTCCATTAATTGGCTCAGAAGTTCATAGAGATCATATTCTACATTCTTTCTCAGCATCTCATAGGCAGTATATACTGCAGTTCCGGATACTGAATTCTCCCTACTGGAGTGATATATCTTGTATCCTATTATCATAGATGCAAACTTGATATCCGGGTCAGTAATATCTTCAATGGTCATTGCCCTCTTATCAAATTTTGATCCGGTGGCCTCAGTTACAATGTTGTTTTTGATAGATTTGAGGACAAGTATCCCTTCGGAAGAGTATAGACCAGTTACTGCCCTAATTTCCTCCTTTGTGATCTTGCAGGGTTTGTTCAGCCATAGGAAGTTATCATGCACCTTACTCAATACATAACGGACCCATTCATCTTCTTCAAAGCAGGGGAAATGAATGAATTGATCAAAATGTTTCTCTTGGATACCCTTATATTCTAGTTTAAGCTCAAAGGCATCATCTATCAGTTGTTTGTGATAGATATCTCTTAGTTTGAATTCCCCAAACTCTTCAATATTTGCATGTATATAAACCCTAATATCTTCGGTGTGCAAAACACCATGCAGAACACTGGAAAATGCACCTAGGGGATCTACCTCCAAGGATTTGTATGGATGTTTCTTAAATGTGGGGCGAGGTCTATCAGAAATCTTTACTATATTTGGAGTAGCCATCATCAAAAGATTTGCAGTGAGATATTAAAAACAGAAAATACCTTTTGCACCTTTCAGTTTCACGGAGTTGGTCAGATTGATTTCTGGATGTAATGATTTCTGCAAAAGGTCTTTGATGAACTTGAGGAATTTTGTTGCAGAGCTCCACTTTTCATTTCTTCTTGAATGCAGAATGAACAAGTGATTAATGAGAAAACCCTTATATTCCTTTGCAAACCCTAATGTCAGGTGCAATAAATGCTCGACCTACATTATTCCAGTTTGCCTTACTCGGATGACTTGGAGAACCAGATCAATCTTGATCTTTAAACATCTTGCGGATCTGCCAAATCTTAACCATAGTTTGATTGGATGTTTCCCTTATGAACCCTTCAATCCGCAACTCTTCTTGTGCCAGTTCCAACACCAATTGATTGGCTAGGGGAACAAGGTTTTCTTTGTGTCTCCCCCTGAGCCAGAGCTCCCTTTTTAATTTTTGGAAGGAATATCAGCACCAGAGTCTGGTGTGGATCCAACCTCTACATTATCTGTACTTCTCTTTACCTAAATCTTGTTCATCTCACTTTTAACTTCATCTGCATTCACTTTTTGTTTCCCCTTGTCTTGATTCTAATTATGATATACCGGACCTCTTCTGTCCTGATTCTTACTTCTACAGAATTTTGCAATATGACCAGATCTATTGCAAATTTAGAAAACAACATTTCTCTACATATTTGATTGATATCCCCTTGATCTGCATTGATTAGCCATATGACCTATTCTATTGCACGCAAAGCATCTACCATTGAATGATTTGTTCATTTGCATATTTCTGCATTCATGAGATTTGTGACCATACCTTTTGCAGTTAAAACACTGTCTGGAGAAGGATGAATTAGTTTGATTCATTCTCTTTCTACACTGATTAGCTTTGTGACCAAAGTGATTGCAGCTGTGGCAGTATCCATTGAAGGATGGATATCTTTGAGCATTGGGCTGTCTTACCGAAGGTCTTCTAGGCCTTTTCCTTGGATTTTCTGGTCCAAAATTCTTCTGACCGGATCCGGAGCTTTCTCCTTTCTCATATCCCAAACCACACTTGTCATCTACCCTCTTTTGACTTCCAAGAAGAACTTCAAGTTGAGCAGAACTTATCTTGAATTTTTCTTTATATTCATTTGCTGTTTGAAGATTCCTTTTGAGAGAGACAATTTGATCCTCAAGTTTTTCTTCATTTTCTTTAGCATCTTCAAGATCAGATTCAAGATGTCTGATAATTCTATCCATTTGGTGGCAATCTTCTGATTTATCCTTAAGAGATTGTCTTAGATTATCTTCAATTTTTCTTTTCTCTTCAACTTCTTGGGTAAACTTCATAACTCCTGATTCCATTTCATGTCTTACCATAATGATTTCTTTTGATAACTTTTCACATAACTTGATTTTCTCAGTTAGCTCTTCATTTGCATCATTTGCTTCACCTTGTCTTGCCAATTGCTGAAGCAACTCCTTTCTCTTTTTCATAGAGAGACTTAATTTGTCTTTTAGTTCTCTCATGAAATCATCAGCCTATTTGAGTCTTTCCTTTAATTCATTTACTTCAGAGTTTGACTATTCAAGATCCTCAAGGGCAGTCTTGAGCTGCTCCCTTAAACCATATGCATCCATTTGGATTCCCAGATCTTCCTCAAGCTGTTAGACTCTTTTAGGAGGAACTTAGCTCTCATACCAATTGTTGATAACTGAGAGGGGGGGTGAATCAGTTATCCTAATTATTTCTTTTTTCTGAACTTTCTTATTAATCAATGCAACATTAATTCAAATAAGCAAATATAACCATGAAATGGAGATACACATGACACAATATTTGACGTGGAAACCTTATTAAGGGAGAAAACCACGGGGTGATTAACCCAAAGATTATTTTCTATTAGAAGAATAAGGAAATACACAATGAAACTTGCCAATTAGGGCTCACTGCCCGAGCACACTGCTCACAAGAGGCACACTGCCTATAAGAGACTCACTGTCTACAAAAAGAGTGTTATACAATACTTGAACTGATTGGTAGCATCTGTAAATGCTGGAGTTTAGTTCCGGTTAGGCTTAGTACATTGATCTGCTGCACTTCATCTTTCCTCTACCCTTAAGCTGCTTTCTTTCACATACCGGACCTTTCTTACTGCTTCTGCTCTGCTCTTCTACTTTTATTCGCACATCACTAACAACAACAACACTTCTCACAACTAAATCCATCATGTATATATATCCACACAAGTAATTTCATCACCTTTCTAGTCGGCACCCGGAATAGTCAATCTTTTCACTAATTTTGATCTGTCGACTGAATCTTTGCACATCAAATAATGTGGATCAATTATAAACTTGTAGAAATCATTAATCATGTTGGCCAAACATAATTCATGCCTTCATAACCTTTACCACCATCAGTGACACATCCAGGATAACATCTGATATTCTGCCAGTCAGTTCTTCCTCTGTTCACACTGTCACTCAAGAACTCGGTACTCAAGTATTCATATCTTTTACCTCATCTCTCACCGGAGGCTAAATCCTTGGAATCTATCACTCAAGGTAGTCCTCTTGACTTCCCCAAATCTGCACTTCACCAAGATACTTCCTCTGAGAGATCCAGACCTTGCCATATGCTCTATTCTTGTTTACTGGACCACAACATTCTTCACTCTGACTTTCGGTAGAGACACACCATGACCTGCAGATGTGTGTGATGAACTTTGTTGCCATCAATGATAACAATCATGAATCCATATGGTGTCTCTTGCCAACACCTTTCACAACCAACCATGCTTTGTACTTCTCAGTAACTCCATTTGAACCAATCTTTTTATTAAACACTCATTTGCAACTAACATGATTTTGTCCTTCAGGTAGTGGCACTAGGTCCCATGTATCATTCTTTTTCAAAGCTACCATTTCTTCATCCATAGCAATCTTTCAAGACTCTACATCATTCATACCTAATGCCTCTTCTACAGATCTAGGTTCATCTACGTTAGTATTCAAAGAAAAATACATCTCCAATCATTAGGTGAATACCTTTCAGGTGGTTGTCTATGCCTTGTAGACCTTTGAACACGCTGAGTTGGAGGTTCTTCCTCCTCTTCTAAATATTCAAAGCTAGATGAGCTCTCCTCAACTTCTTGTCTATCTAGGGGCCTCGATTCAACTTTCTTAGTTGTAGAAGGGAGTTGAATCACATCTTTCCATTCACTTTGTTTGGCCAGAATGTAACATGAGAAGACTTAGTTTCTCTAAAAATAACACTTCTACTATATATTACCTTCTATACAACAGGGTCCCAAAGCTTGTATACTTTCACACCATAACTATACCTGATGAAGATACATTTCACAACCTTGTTCTCCAACTTTGTTTGCTTTTCCTTTGGCACATGTGCATATGCCTCACAACCAAAAAGTCTAAGATGTCTTAGTGAAGGCTTGTGCCCTGACCACGCTTCTATAGGTGTTTTATTAACAAGAGTTGATGTAGGAGACCTATTAATTAGGTAGAAAGTAGTCTCAATAACTTTAGCCCAAAAACATTTTTCTAGACTAGCACCACTAAGAATACTCATAGCCTTCTCCATTAGTGTCTTCTTCATTCTTTCTACAACTCCATTCTGCTATTGAGAATACAGAGTTGTCTTTTGTCTCTGAATGCCACAATCTTTACATAATCTATCAAAATCATTAGTGAAAAAATTCACTGCCATTTTCAGTCCTCAAACATTTTATTTTCTTTTGAGTTTGCAATTCAACCATTGCTTTAAATTATTTATATTGACTGAAAACTTTAAATTTATTCTTTAGAAAATATACCCATGTCCTTCTGCTATAATTATCAATAAATGAAACATAATATGTGGATTCCATAATGGAAGGAACATCTACAAGACTAAACACATCAGAGTGAATAAGATCTAATACACTACAAGATTTATGAGAAATTGATTAAAACTGAATGGGGTTTTGTTTACCATTTTTTAGGGTAAAATTTGGATTTGTTAATGTTTAGTGTCAATTCACTATCATACCCTAGACAACTGTGAGATGTAGGGAAACTTGGATTAGGGAATTTAATTATCAATTCCTCTTCTCTTATGCTCAGTTGACCATTAAAACCCTAATTATGTAAATACGACATTAAACTGACGAATAATAGAAAAAGATCTTGCAAAGGGAAGTAAAATGCTGAATCACAGAGTACCTGTTTTTAAGGTTCCAAGGCGAAAAAGTCAGGGACATAGGAGTGGGCGCCCAAGTCCAAGGTACCAGTTTCTTTCCAGGATCTTGACCTCCTTCCAACACTGATCAGTACTGTAACTCTTGTTTCCAGAAATTCCACTACGGAGGACACTAGAGTGAGCACCCAAGTCCTGGAAAGGCTCTGGTGTCCCACTTCTCTTTGGATCCTGAATCCTTGATGTCTACTAATCCTTCCTGTAACTTCACTTTTTCCAAATGCGACACCTGTAACCTACAATCAAAAAACTTTGGGAGGGGGTTGTGGTGTTTAGAGGCTTGCCTCAGTCAAGTTTTGAAGGACACTTAAGTCTCTGAACACCATTGTCAGATAGAAAGCGCATGCCCTTGTGAGGCAGAGGCAAAAACCAAAAGAAATGATGATAAAAACACAATATGATGTCACCTTGTAGTGAAGCTCTCATGGGAGGAAGATGCTCTTCATTCCATGAGGAAATTGATGCTCAAATCTACAAATACAAGCACACAAACCATACAAGTCTGCTCTTGCAACAAAATGAAAGCCTTGAATCACCTTAGGATGCCAAAATCACATGAACATAATCTAGTTGGAATCTAGTTTACAAATGAATGCCTAAACATGCTTTTATATGCAACTACAAACACTCCCACCAAGATTTTCGTAATTCAAACTTACCATGTTGGTAAAAGACCTATATAACGGTCATAAACCGACACCTAAAAATTGGGGTTGCCCCAAAATAGGGTAGGACTAGGGTGTGGGAGCCTAAGTCCTCACCCCCTATTTTGGGTAGGGTAAGGCTCAAGGGGTCCTCCTAGGTCCCATTTGTCATGTTACCTAGGGCTCATTCCATCAGGATGCCAAATTATGAAGTAAGATGTCCTAAATGCATGCAAAAGACTTGGGAGATAAACCTTATGAGGGAAAAGCCCCCAAGGGGACATTTTTTGATGTTACATTTAGCCCCCACTTTAATGTATGTATAAACCTGAGGCCAATACATGCATTAAAGTAAGGTCACAAACACAACAAACACTCCAAGCACGAGAAGACACACCAATCACATAGAAGACAATAACAATCATGTAAAACACAGAGAAAATAGTTACAGTCACGCAGAACACGGAGAATACAACATATGCATAGAAGACACATTAATGCATGTAAGATAGAAATGATTTCTTTTCTTTTCTTTTTCTCATATATATGAAATGGAGATGCAAGTACTTTAAAGTAAACAAACCTCCCATAATGTAGGAAGCACTCATCGCGTTGGTCTTTATACTGCATATATGGGTCAACACACATGCAAGACATGCAAAACCTCCCAAAATGTAGGAAGCACTCATCGAGCTAGTCTTTAGACTACATATGGGGCAATAGACATGCCAAACAAAGCAAGCATACCAAACACACACACTTGAAGACACAGAGAAAACACGGCAGACAAGTGATGGAGTGTACCTATTTCTAGGTCCAACACCATCTCAGGTAGATTATAGGCACACACTAATGATTGGGTTTCACCACAACAATCACCAAAAACATGCTTAAGGGTTGAGTTAGTCACAAAACTTCTCCTCACCTCTGCAAAGGACTTTTGAAAATGAGAAGATGATGTAATCTGCTCCCAGAAATACACCATCCCCGTTTCCACAGAGGGCTTAAGATAGAAAGGATATATGTGATATCCTGCCTCTACAGAGGGCTTACATGATTGATTGATTGATTTCAAACAAACTCATAATGTAGGAAGCACTCATCGAGCTAGTCTTTAAACTACATCTGAGGATAAACACATTGCTAACATCTACAATAGACAGCTTACCTTATATATGCCCCCACCTTAAGGTGGTTGATATCAGGTATCAATATCAAGCACGTTAAGGTAGGAAGAAAACACACAAGGGAACACAAGCTCTTGCAAAGCCCATGCCCCCTAGAGGTGACATGTACTTCACGATCGCCAAATGTTCCCACAAACACATCCTTGCAAGAAACATGTTAGTGTCTACAACATCATGATAAACAACAACATCAATTCATATGATTAACCACACAAAGAGCCAAAGCTATACAACAAATTCAGAGTTCAAGGATAACCATGGGGCTATATCATGAAGCTCTTTGAATCGAGTACCGCCAAGGCTAGATTCAAAGACAAACAAAGGTGCATAGAGCAACAATATTGTTAAGGTTTGTAAATGAGATAGCATACCATAAAAATCACTACGCAGAAAGCACGATTGCTTCTACTAGCCAAGTGTTGAATGATTTATTACAACCCCATCGTCATATTAGGAACTAAGTCCATTTTTTTTATTTCTCTCGAAAGGGACACTAGGTTTGCATCAGTATAAATATTTTTTCATCATCCACCTGCTAGATAGAAACACTAGAGGAATGGATACAATAAATCAAAGAGGAGAAACAAGTGTCTTAGGGATAGTCACATAGGAGGGTGCCCCCAAGTCATCAACTGCAACGCTATGTCTGTAAGACACAACACACAACAATGAAATCAGAGAGAGGCAATATAGAAGAATGATGATACAAATAAAAGAAGGTCACAATAGAGGTGGTCTCCTGGCATCCCAGACCTTATGGGAGAATCAGGGGTCATCCTAGGAGGCCTAAACAACACATAACACATCACGAGAGAGATAAAGAGTTAGAGATACTTACCTATAAGAACCGCTGGGATAGTAGGTATCATCAAGCACATCATCGTCATCCTCCCACTTCTTAATGTTAGAGGAAAGTGGGACATAAGCTACCATAGCCAAATTCATGTCTTGCTCATGATGTTGTTCGTTGTTAGGATCATGTTTGTTTGGTTCAATGTTAGGATCAATGTTTTCTTGTTTAGAGGCAAGGTTTATAAGATAAGCTTGTCTTCTTCTTCTTTCTCTTGCTTTTCTATTTCATTTTCTTTTACCACTTATCTCTTGTAAGATAGGGCTATCCTCTTTCATAGGTTTGTGCAGTTTAGAAGATGAAGCACAGGGATCAAACCTCATTTGTCATGGTGGAATATTTATTTGTCAACAATGAGCTCCCAATCCTTGTTAGGATTTCAAGGGAGGAACCTTGGCATAGGTACCTTGTCCTTTCAGTCTAAGGTTCTCTTCACATGTGGGTTGTTTATCTTTTGTTGTTTCTTGTATAGAAGGACTGGGTATTAGGTGTAAAAGTTTTGCTTTGTAGTTTCTATAGCTCAAAAAGGTAAAGTCTGTTCGTAACTCTGGTTCTTGTTTAGATTTGTTCCAAAAGTAATCCAATGTAAAGTGTTGTTGTGTACTTAAAGGCTTGTATGTATTTCGAGGAATGGCATGCACTTGTCTGTTCAAAGGAAATTTTACACATCTATAAATAGTTGAAGGGATAGTTTTCATAGCCTTTAACCAAGGGATTCCAAGTTTGATTTCAAAGGTATCAGAAGTAGGGGTAACATCAAACCATTGTTCAACATGTTTCTCAAATATAGTTACCAACAATGATATCTTACCCAAAGGCCTGATAAGGGTTCCCTTATGTGTCTTAATCATAATGTTCGAGGGGTCATAAGAACCTTGTATTAATTGATGTGAAAAGAGGAACTCTTCAATGGAAAAATTAGTCATGCAATTAGGATCAATAAGAGTTCCATCTATGGGGTTTCCCATTATTTTTACAGTGATGTAAAGAGGTCCATTAGAGTCTCCAGTTGTTCTATCATGAGGTGTAAAGACAATTTCAAATTCAGGTACTTTTCTTTTCATGTAAGGTCTAGGAAGGAACCTATTATTGTTGTTGTGATTAGAGGCCATGTTTTTACGCTCAAATGAGATTTGAAATTTTTTCCAAAAGTATATCAAAAGTAAGTGCAAAGCGATATGCCCCAAAATAGCCTCAAATGCTTGATTTTTGTACTCTTTTCAATGCAAATGAATGAAACAAAGGATGTTTTAAGGATTTTGATCAGGGGTAGCAATTTATCTATTTGGTATCAGTCCAAAATAGAAATACATTCCTTCCCAACACACTCTTGATGCAAATCCAAGATAATGCCAAGTCAAACTATAGCGAAAATATGTCAAAATAGGCACTTTTTTCACCAAAACTTAATGCAAGAGAGCATAACAAAGGGTGTTGTGAGTAAAATTATGATGGAAAGAAAATAATGTCAGTAATAACATCCACTTGGTGCCAAAATTCCCAACACAACATGCTTTTAGTGCCACTTAAGGTAAAACCCTAGTGAAAATATAGCAAAATATACAATTTTTCACAGTTTTTTGATTCCAAGACCTAGAAAAATAGGTGTTGTAATGAATTTCAGGAGGTGAAGCAAATAAAAACAATAATATCAGTCACCTCAATCCATAAAATTGATCACAACACTCTTGGAGTGAAAACTGAGTCAAACCCTAGGGCAAAAATAGCCAAAATATGTAGTTTTTCACCAAATTTTCAATACAGGAGCCTATTAAAAGGGTGTTATGAAGATTTTTAGGAGGGGAAAATAATTATTACCCTGATAAAAATAAATTAATCAAAAAATACTCTTCACAATGCGCCTATGGTGCAAGTTTGTAGAGTCGATAAGGCCAAATTTAGTGAAAATCGTTGTTTTTGAAGCCCTTGGTTTGAGATCTTGGGACAAAATTTTATGTGAATGTTTTGAAGTCTGATTTATGATGAAAATGAAATACTCTTAGATCTGAAAATGAATTCCAAGATTTAATGTGCAAAATGCCAATGCAAATCTAATGAAAATGCATGAAAATTGCTAGTTTTTGTTGAAATTTTCTATGCAAAAATGCAAATATTTTAAATCTAAATGCAAATTTACACTAAAATGAAAGACTATAGCCAAATGAAATTTTGAATGAGCCTATAAAATCAGTAGAAAAATCTGAAAAAAGATTTTTCCTACTAACCCTAGATTTTGGAATTACTAGGTTTAATGAAAATTGTCAAAATTTCTACAATAGCCTAGCAAATTAATGATGAAAATGCAATGCAAATTTCTGAATTTTTGTGTTTTTCTATAGTTTATATCATATCTGATGCAAAAATAATAAATTAGAAAAAATTAGAAAGAATTGATGCAATTTAGTAAACCAAACAATGCAATTTTTTTTTAATTTTTCTAAATTTTCATTTTTAAAAATTTTTTCTCAATACAATAAAATGAAAAACTATATGAAGGAATGAAATCAATCCAAATCTGAAGACACACACTCAACAAGTTGCAATTTAAGTCTAGAAACATGGGTTCACCAAAATGTTTAGGGTAAAATTTGGATTTGTTAATGTTTAGTGTCTTAGATATTTGAATCCTCCTTTCACCCTATACATTCAAGGATCTAGGGTCGAGTGGCAATTCACTATCATACCCTAGATCGCTATGAGATGTAGGGAAACTTGGATTAGGGAATTTAATTATCAATTGCTCCTCTTATGCTCAATTGACCATTAAAACCCTAATTATGTAAATATGACAATAAACTGATGAATAATGGAAAAAACTCTTGCAGAGGGAAGTAAAATGTCGAATCATAGAGTACCTATTTTTGAGGTTCTGAGGCAGAAAAGTTAGGGAAATAGGAGTGGGCACCCAAGTCCAAGGTACCAGTTTCTTTGTGGGATCCTAACCTCCTTCCGACACTGATCAACACTGTAACTCCTATTTCTAGAAATTCCACTACGGAGGACACTAGAGCGAGTGCCCAAGTCTTGGAAAGGCTCCGGTGTCCTACTTCTCTTCAAATCCTGAATCCTTGATGCTTGCTAATCCTTCCTGCAACTTCACTTTTTCCAAATATGATACCTATAACTTGCAATCATAAAACTTTGGGAGGGGGTTGTGGTGTTTAGAAGCTTGCCTCAGTCAAGCCCCAGAGGACACATAAGTCTCCGAACACCATTGTCAGATAGAGAGTGTGTACCCTTGTGAGGCAGAGGAAAAAACCAAAGGAAATGATGATAAAAACACAATATGATGTTACCTTGTAGTGAAGCTCTCATGGGAGGAAGATGCTCTTCATTCCATGAGGAAATTGATGCTCAAATCTGCAAATACAAACACACAAACCACACAAGTCTGCTCTTGCAACACAATGAAAGCCTTGAATCACCTTAGGATACCAAAATCACATGAACATAATCTAGTTGGAATCTAGTTTACAAATGAATTCCTAAACATGCTTTTATATGCAACTACAAACACTCCCGCCAAGATTTTCATAATTCAAACTTACTGTGTCGGCAAAGGACCCAAATAACAGTCATTAACCAACACCCGGGAATTGGGGCTGCCCCAAAATAGGGCAGGACTAGGCGCGGCATCCAAGTCCTCCCCCCTATTTTGGGCAGGGTAAGGCTCAAGGGGTCCTCCTAGGTCCCATTTGTCATGTTACCTAGGGCTTATTCCATCGGGATGCCAAATTATGAAGTAAGATGTCCTAAATGCATGCAAAAGACCTAGGAGCTAAACCTTATGAGGGAAAAGCCCCCAAGGGGACATTTTCTGGTGTTACAATCATAAATGCAATGCTCATAGAAATCAAAATTAAGATTATAATCGGTCAACCCTTCAACAAGGTTTTTATTTTTTAAGGTCCGTAGACCCATTTCTCCTATGTGGCCTAATCTCTGGTGCCATAACATAGTTTTCTCTATAGAAATTTTAATTTAGAAGAAAGAGCACCCTTAGGTACCTAGAAGACATGACCATCCATTGAAAATGAAACCCTATCCTTTTCCAATGAAGTAGTCACATATTTGATTTTCATGGAAGTACTATTACACCCAACAGTGCATGCATCAAGATTATACAATGTGCCAGATCTAACACCTCTAGCAATCACCATATCACCTCTTACCATCTTGTATCCTATATTAGAAAAGACTCCATGCACACCCACATCTATTAGTTTGCTCACATATAATAAATTTTGTGCTAATCCAAGGATATACAACACACCAATAGTCCTTTTTATTCTACCATAAGGAAATTTAATTTTAACTTTACCATGGCTAATAATATTTAAATGAGAATCATCACCCAAGTACACTTTACCTACATCAAATTCTTCATATTCAGCAAAATCAATCTCTATTAGGGGTCATATGGAAAGATGCACCTGAGTCAATTAACCATGCATCATTCTCCAAGTGGGAGATTGTTGGTAGGTGGCGACTGATCCGGAAAGTACTGTACACTAGCCATGTATCCTCGCTGGGGTTCGGGGGTAGCAGCCCCCGAGAATTTTTTTTTTAAGGGCCGACTTAAAAAATTCTATCTTTTCATTGACCGACATAAGAAAACCCTATTTTTGTAACCGACAAAAAGCTTAATAAAAAGCGGCCAAGGGTTAGGGTTTGGGTAATTGTATTGTAGCATTTTGTAGCAGTATTGAGTTGTAGGGATTGCTGATTGTAATCAGTTTGATTTACTGGATAATAATATTGGACTCTCTGTTTGGTGGATGTAGCCCGAGTTTGGGTGAACCACGTTAAAACTTGTCTCTCGCTGTTATTATTTCTGTGTATTTCCATTCCTTTGTTTAATCTTTATTTGCATTTAATTGATATCTTCTGCCGGCTAACCCTAACAAGTGGTATCAGAGCCAGGTTGTGTTCGATTATCGTTTGCAGGAAAGTCTCACAGTTGAGTGGGAGCAATGGCAGACGAGCGTAGATTGAAGGTCGATAAATTCAATGGGCAGAACTATCAGTTATGGAAGATGCAGATGGAGGATTACCTCTATCAAAATGATTTATGGATGCCGTTGGAAGGAGTAGCCAAGAAACTGGCAATAATGTCTGATGAGGATTGGAATCTTCTTGACAGAAAGGCACTGGGAACCATTCGATTGTGCCTGGCAGCATCAGTGGCATTCAATATAACGGAAGTGAAGACAACAGATGGTCTGATGAAAGCTTTGGCTAAATTGTATGAAAAACCCTCAGCCTCAAATAAGGTATTTCTTATGAAGCGTTTGTTTAATCTGAAAATGGTTGAAGGTGGATCTGTGACAGATCATTTAAATGAATTTAATACGATTGTCAGTCAATTGACTTCTGTAAATGTAAAATTTGATGAAGAAGTTAGAGCTCTCTTGATATTATGTTCATTGCCTGAAAGCTGGGATAGTTTGGTAATGGCGGTTAGTAACTCTGTTTCTGGTTCAAATACCCTGAAATTTGATGATGTTGTTGGTGTTATTCTGAGTGAGGAAATTCGTAAGAAAAGCTCAGGTGGATCCAAATCAGGCAGTGTTTTGAATGCAGAAAGTAGGGGCAGATCAAAGGAGAGAGGAAAAGGTTTTGGAGGTCATGGGAAGTCACGAGGAAAACTAAAGGACAATAGATCCCAAACTAGAGGACAGAAGGATTGCTGGTACTGTGGAAAACCAGGTCATCTGAAGAAAGATTGCTGGTCTCGGAAGAACAAAGAAGGAGACAAACAAGAAGGCAATAAGGAAGCAAATGTGGTAAGCAATAAGTCTGAAGATGATGCTTTGATTCTTTCCCTAAATAATGCTGATGATTCATGGGTTTTAGATTCAGGGGCCTCATTTCATGCTACGCCCCATAGAAGTTATTTCCATGATTATGTCCAAGGGGATTTTGGGCTGGTTTATTTGGGAGATAACGAACCCTATCAGATTGTTGGAAAGGGAAGAATCAAGATTAAGTTGCAGAATGGGAATCATTGGCTACTACAAGAGGTAAGGCATGTTCCACGGCTCAGTAGGAATTTAATTTCAGCAGGGCAGCTAACTGAACAAGGTTGCACTGTTACATTTACTGATAAAAATTAGAAGGTTTCAAAAGGTGCTTTAGTAGTAGCAAAAGGTGTGAAAGTAGGCACCTTATATATTTGTACAGGTCATACTGTTCCTTCTACTTTAGATGTTACAAAGGAAAAACAAACAGGTTCAGGAACAGTTGTTGCAGGTTTGCAGGAAGAGACTGGAAAAGTTGCTGCAAGTTCTGAAATAACACTGTGGCATAACAGACTTGGGCATATGAGTGAAAAAGGTATGAAGGTGCTTCATTCTAAGAAAGTTTTACTAGGTCTAAAATGTATTAATATGGATTTTTGTGAAAGTTGTGTGTATGGCAAACAAAAGAGAGTCAGTTTTCTCAAGGATGGGAAGCAAAAGAAAAATGAAACATTGGAGCTTGTGCATACAGATGTATGGGGACCAGCTCAGGTATCTTCTCTCGGTGGCTCTTGGTATTATGTTACATTCATAGATGATGCAACTAGGAAGCTTTGGATTTATTTCCTTAGATAGAAATCTGATGTATTTGAAACATTTAAGAAATGGAGAAGCTTGGTTGAAAATGAGATAGGTAAAAGATTAAAATGTCTCAGATCTGATAATGGTGGTGAGTATTGCAGCAAAGAATTTGAAGATTATTGTTCCTTTAATGGAATTCGTAGGCGGAAAATGGTTCCAAGGACTCCACAGGAAAATGGAGTGGCTGAACGCATGAATAGGATGATAATGGAGCATGCAAGGACCATGAGATTGCATGCTGGACTGCCTTTAAACATGTGGGCAGAGGCTGTCAACACTGCTGTATATTTAATTAACAGAGGTCCTTCAGTTCCTTTGGGTTGTGGTATTCCAGAGGAAGCATGGACTGGCAAGAAGGTGAGTTATTCTTTTCTGAAAACCTTCGGTTGTGAAGCATTTGCACATATAGATTCTGAAAATAGAACCAAGCTGGATGCGAAATCAAAAAAATGTACCTTCGTTGGATATGGCATTGATGAATTTGGTTATAGGCTTTGGGATTTTGAAAATCAGAAAATTGTGAGAAGTAGGGATGTTATATTCAATGAGAAGGTGTTGTACAAAGATCAGTTGCAGTAGCATGAGAAGAAAGAAAAGGATTATGTGGTGTTGGATGATACTCCAAATAGTGATGTTCCAGTGGCTCCTCATGCTCCGCAATAACAACCAGAAATACCACAAACTCCAGTGAATGTTAGATGGTCAACAAGGATAAGTAGACCTCCTGAAAGGTTTTCTCCCTCTTTGTATTCTATTTTGTTAACAGATGCTGGTGAACCAGAAGGGTATGATGAAGCTATGCAGGTGGATATGCAAGTTCAGTGGGAGCTTGCTATGAAAGAAGAAATAGACTCCTTGCTGAAAAATTAGACTTGGCAATTATGTAAGTTACCTGCAGGTAAAAAGGCTTTACCAAATAAATGGGTTTACTGGCTGAAAGAGGAAGATGGAGGTAAGAAAAGATTTAAGGCCAGGTGAGTTGTAAAAGGATTTGCATAGAAAAAGGGCATTAATTTTGATGAGATATTTTCTCTGGTTGTGAAGATGACTTCTATTCGTACTGTTTTAAGTATTGTGGCTGCTAAAGATTTGCATTTGGAACAGCTCGATGTGAAAACTGCCTTTCTCCATGGTGATTTGGAGGAGGAGATGTATATGGAATAGCCCCAAGGAATTGAGATCAAAGGTAAGGAGAAACACGTTTACAGATTGAAGAAGAGTTTGTATGGCCTGAAACAAGCACCTCGGCAATGGTATATCAAATTTGATAGTTTTATGGCTGAGCAAGGCTACAGTAGGTGTAATTCTGACCATTGTGTTTATTTTAAGAGGTTGGATAATGACAGCTACTTTATTTTATGTTTATATGTTGATGACATGCTTGTAGCTGGGTCTAACATGGATCACATCAGAGAGTTAAAACATCAGTTAGCACAGTCATTTGGTATGAAGGATTTGGGGGTAGCAAAACAAATCCTTGGTATGAAAATTTGCAGAGATAGGAAGAACAGAAAATTGACTCTATCTCAGGCTGCTTATGTTGAAAAGGTGTTGCAGAGATTCCATATGGAGAATGCAAAAGCTGTTAGCACACCTTTGCCTAGTCATTTGAAATTGACTAAAGAGATGTGTCCAAAGACACAAGAGGAGGAAGAAAAAATGTCCAAGGTACCATATGCTTCAGCTGTAGGAAGTTTAATGTATGCCATGGTATGCACGAGACCGGATATTGCACATGCTGTAGGAGTCGTTAGCAGGTTTATGAGTCATCCCAGATTAGAGCATTGGAATGCAGTAAAATGGATTCTCAGATATTTGAGAGGTACATATAATAAACACTTATGTTTTGGGGGCTCTAATACTGATTTAGCAGGTTATGTAGACTCAGATTTGGCAGGGGATATTGATATCAGGTGGAGTACTACAGGTTATGTCTTTCCTGTAGGTGGAACAACGGTGAGTTGGATTTCCAGGTTACAAAAGGTGGTTGCTTTATCCACCACAGAGGCAGAATATGTAGCTGCAACAGAGGCAAGCAAGGAGATGATATGGCTACAATCTTTCATGCATGAATTGGGTACACAACAGGTTCATAGTTATTTGTTTACGGATAGCCAGAGTACCATACATCTTGCAAAGAATTCTGCCTTGCATTCAAAGACCAAACACATACAGTTGAGGTATCACTTCATTCGGTCGGTGTTGGATGATGGACAATTACAGTTGGCCAAGATACATACAGATGATAATCCAACAGATATGTTTACAAAGGTAGTGACAAGGGAGAAGCTGAGCTCCTCTTCCGCTTCGGTTGGTCTTCTAGACTGAAAACAATAAAAATAGAATAGTAGAGATCCAGGGTGCTTATTTCCAGTGGGAGCTACAGGGTCAGTGTCGTCCAGGCTTAGTCTCCAAGTGGGAGATTGTTTGGTGTGGAGCCTGATCAGTCTCCAAGTGGGAGATTGTTGGTAGGTGGTGATTGATCAGGAAAGTACTGTACACTAGCCATGTATCCTCGTCGGGGTTCAGGGGCGGCAGCCCCCGAGGAATTTTTTTATGGCCGACTTAAAAAATCCTATCTTTTCATTGACCGACATAAGAAAACCCTATTTTTGTAACAGACAAAAAGCTTAATAAAAAGCGGCCAAGGGTTAGGGTTTGGGTAATTGTATTGTAGCATTTTGCAGCGGTATTGAGTTGCAAGGATTACTGATTGTAATTAGTTTGATTTACTAGATAATAATATTGGACTCTCTGTTTGGTGGATGTAGCCCGAGTTTGGGTGAACCATGTTAAAACTTGTCTCTCGCTGTTATTATTTCTGTGTATTTCTATTCCTCTGTTTAATCTTTATTTGCATTTAATTGATATCTTCTGCCGGCTAACCCTAACATCTTGTATCCTATATTAGAAAAGACTCCATGCACACCCACATCTATTAGTTTGCTCACATATAATAAATTTTGTGCTAATCCAAGGATATACAACACACCAATAGTCCTTTTTATTCTACCATAAAGAAATTTAATTTTAACTTTACCATGGCTAATAATATTTCAATGAGAATCATCACCCAAGTACACTTTACCTACATCAAATTCTTCATATTCAGCAAAATCAATCTCTATTAGGGGTCATATGGAAAGATGCACCTGAGTCAATTAACCATGCATCATTACCTACACGAGTGGCCAAAGCTATAATGAACGCATCACTATCTTCCTTCTCAAACTCAGAATTAGAATCAAATTTCTTCTTCTTTTCTTCTTTACACTCCTTACGGAAGTGTCCAGGCTTACCATAATTTCAGCAAATAACTTTGGACTTTCTAAGAGATTTGTATCTCCCCTTAGACTTGGATTTGTCATGCTTCTCACTCTTCTTTCCTTTTTCTTTAGGTATTCTATGAACACTTAGGTCTTCTTTAGCACTAATGGATACTTTCCTCCTCATTTCTTTAGAAAGTAAAGAACCCACAACATCTACAAATTTCAAGACAATAGAAGTACTCCCAATTGCCATAACAAGAGCATCCCATGAATCAGGAAAAGAACAAAGAAGGATCTGAAATCTCTCCTCCTCATCCATTTTTATACCAATTGATGTCAATTGAACCACCAACATATTGAATGCTTCTAGGTGGTCTGCAATTCATCCACCCTCTTCCATTCTCAAGGAATACAATTTCTTCCTCAAGAAAATCTTGTTCACTAAACATTTGGCTTGATATATCTCACCGTGTTTCTTCCATAGTTTCTTTGCAGAGGACATTGATTAAAAAAGAGTCTGTCAGGTACAATCTGATTAAACCCTTAGATTTATGGTCCATAACATCATATTCAGTAGCCAAAGTAGCATTTGTGGGCCTTGAATCATTCTCATCAATAGCATCCCATAAATCTTGATCAATTAACATATCCTCCATCTTCAACTTCCACATCTCAAAATTGTTACCAAAAAAAATTTCTACCTCTATTCTCCTTGATGTGCTTGCCATCTAAAAATTCCTACAACAAGATCATAAAGTATCTTCTGTGCAATCTTCCACTCACAACTAGAATAGTTGAAAAAAGCCAACAACCCATAACTAAAACCAAAGGTGATCAAGCTCTAATACCACTTGTAAGGAAGCTAAGGTAGCGGAACAACTTCATACACTAATATTGAGGGCAGGAATATGTAGGACTTTTTAGATCTTTACAACAGTTAAAAAAATAAACACAAATAACAATCATATTGTAGACACCTAAACTTGACTATATCTTACGACATTACATTTCGACATATTTTCTTCTAGGTCACCTTCATGACCCCTTCCATCACTCTCATTAGTTAAATAAATTATATTTATTTAACTAATTCCTCTCATCCATTTATACTTCTCTTTCATCAAATTAAATAAATCTTATTTATTTAATTCCATTTGTCCTCCATTTGCATCAAATTAATTAAATCTTATTTATTTAATCTCATTTTCCTCCATCCAATTTAAATAAATTAAATATTTATTTAAATGCCACTTGTCTCTCATGATTTAAATAATTTTATTATTTAAATTATTTATTCACACTCACATCCCTATTTTTATCCTCATTCATTGTGCGTCATAAGCACTTCCTCTCCAAAATAAATAAAAAATCCCATTTATTCCCACTATTCTCCTAATTTTGGTCTGTTGGCATACCCATTTAATGTTCATCATAAGCACTAAATTTTTTTTTTAAATCCTAGCCATCCACATCACACAATGGGCTTTCAATCCTAGCCATTCATTTGATTCCCTTTCCCTCTATAAATCAAACTTCATTTTCCATTCCAAACCCTCACTCACTCACCGACTAACTCACTCTCTCACACAAGTCATTTTCATACAATGCTTGATCTCTGTTATGCTGCAATAGTGAGCAATCAACAATCCTTCGACATCCTGCATTCTTATGCGAGATCGAGAAGAGCCATGGAGATAAATCAAACCTAGCTTGAAGATTGGTTTGCTTTATATTTCTGTTTTCATTTTCATGCTAGTTTGTGCTTTATGGTGCTTGTTAGGGTTAGTTTAGTTTGTTATTTTTGACACTAAATCTGATTTTCCCTATCAACACATACCACAACATAGTAATTACATGGGGAAACCCTTTCGACAGAAAAACACCACACTCAAAAGCTGCCCAATATATTATTCAGGAATCAAGAAGATTACAACTTGTAGAGCAAGCTTTCATAGGAGTATAACCAACTAGAGATATAGAGGCAACTCAATATCTATAAGACTCTAACACACAACCTCCATCTCAAGCTCCTAATATATAGGAGATACAATAAAGTAAACCGTCAATGGTAATTACAAAACCATGAGCCAAAACCACCTCAAAGTAGCACCCAAATTATCTCAAATCAAAGATGCCTTGTGATGTGCCAAATCACACAAAAACACATGTAAGTCTCCCCTTTACAACTCTTTTAAGTGTCCAACATGTTTTCACATTTCCCAAAATGGGAGGCCCAACTTCCAGAGGCCATAGCTTTTGATCCAGGTGTCCGATTGATGAACCATTTGATGCGTCAGAAATCTTGTGAAGAAATCTATCAAGATATGAACCACTTTTCCAATTAAAACAACTTTTAGGGAAAATAAAAGCCTCTAAGTGCCTCAAATATGAGTTCAAAACTTTTTTGAGAGTTTCAAAAATAGAAACTTTAATATCTTGCAATCTAGACATGATCTTGAGTTGAAACTCACCTGGGATGTTTATTTGGTAGTTCTAAACCTTTTGGGAAAATTTAGGTCCATTCGTGCTCAAATGTAGACTTACTAAAAATAATAAGCCCTACCATTTCTAGCCCCTTTTTGAAACTTTGAAAGTTCTAAACCATTCTTCAAGATAAAGGGCATTCAAAAAGACCAAAATTGGGAAGAATAGTAACCTTTTGTAGTTGAAAGGTTAAAGACACCTTTTCTAACAGATTCCAAAGTCTATTTTTGCCCTTTAATTTCCTCCAATTCCTCTTTGAGTCTCTAGTTTTCACTTTCCACCTACCTCAACAAGTATCATCTTATAGTCCATGTTTACAAGCCTTTAAGTATTATAATTTGGGAAACAACAATAGCTTCCTATTTTATTTTCTCCAATTATTCTACTTTTTTCATCTTATTTTCTCCTTCAACTATTTGTTATTGCTCCTCAATTATCTTTTGGTATAAAGTAGTAACAACATCCTAAAAGTTTAATGCTAATGACTCCATTTTATTTTCTTTCTCTTGAAAAATTTTCTCCAAAGATTCTATTTTGGAAACCTTTTTAGTTAGGACCTCATGCCTAGCTTTCCTCTATTCTTCTTCTAATTGATGTACTTTATCATCTTTTGAAAGAATATTTGTTTGTTCATCCTATACGTTTAATTGTAATAAAAGGATAGTGCTATCCTTACCTAATACTACTTGTTTTAAGAATTTAGTTTCTTCTTATTTTTGTTTCAAAGAAAATTTAGTCTTTGATAAGGGCATTACCTAGAGTATTTGTTGTTCTTCTATTGGTCATGGATATTTACCCTTGCCCAAGGCTCTTTGCTTATGGGGAGAAGGTACAGATGGCTTTCCTCCTCATTTCTTTAGAGGAGGAGGTACATATGGCTATTTCTCCTTATTGGGAGGTTGTTTCCTTCTTATTCTTCCTTGAGGAGTGTTTCTCTCTAGAGTTATTTTCCATTTTTTCTTTCTTCTAATATATTTTTCCTAAGAAGGGTTTATTTTGGCTATAGAGGATTTTGAGATTTACATCTTTTTTCTATGTTTGTTCTCAAAAAATTCTTGCCATTTTTATTCTCCTGTAGGATTTTTAAAAAGTTATGTTTATAAATTAATTCAATTAAATGCCATGGTGTTTTAGTGGTATTGTATTTGTCTTCTATTTTTTCCATTGTATAAATGGAGGTATATAGGAAACCCGATAGGTTTACCCTCTATTCTACATTTTCTCCACCATATCTCAAATGTTTGAGCATTTGTATTCTAGGAACCAATACTGTGCTGGATTGGCCATCACAAGTGAAGAATTTCATGGAAGACATGACCAATGTTTTCTAGGACTTAGGTAGGCTATCTCTATTGATTCCCTTACACTCCCACTTTTTTATTATGAAGCAACACTAGAGTTGGATTTTTATTTGATGAAAAATCTTAATTAGTTTTCTATAAGGGGTTTTAGAATGTGAAAATTCCTCACTATCATTAGGAATGCCAAAAATTTTCCTTATCATTATAGAGATTACCTTTATCTTTACTCTATGAACCATTGAATAAGTTTCTTGTAGGTTCTACACAAACTCCTTTATAATGCTATCATTAAAGATGGTGCAGGGGCACCATGATATTATATTTTTTTTTTACAAATAGGGTCTTATTGTAGGTTGTAGGGTTTTTGAGTCTTTTAATCATTCAATAAGGTCATAATAGACCATTTGTTATGTAACTTGAGTCATTTTTGTGTTTATCTTGCAAAAGTGTCAAAATTATCAAAAGTTGTCAAAATTGCAATATTGTAAAATGCAAAAAGTGCTAAATGTGGAAGCCCAATAGTCAAGGCATTCAAAAGCTGGTTGCAACCATTGGTTTCTAGTTGGTTGTGATTTTTGAAGGTTAAATATTCTTGTAAACTTTATGTTCAAGGTTCTAAAGTTGATCTAGTGGGAAAATCAATAAGAAACTTTTCATTTTCTGTGTTTTACTATTTTTTGTTGTTCTAGGACTTCTGTATGGACTGTATAGCTAGATCATGTGCATTTAATGATTAGAGTTGATAGAGGAATGAATCTAATTTAATTTTCAATTGGTTTGGTTTTGTTTCATGAAGTTTTGAGCATTTTATAGCTGATTTACTAAAAATTGCATATTAAACCTCATTAGCTAGGGTTTTGAGAGAAAAAATGGAATTTTGAGCTTTTCCACTACTGAAAATTTTTGAAAATCAGTGGAATGGAAGTTTTTAACATGTTATTTCAGATTTTGAAAGTGGGTATTGCAGAAAATGGAGTTTTGGGTGAATTCCAAGAAACCCTAGCCTGATTTTCTTATGTTTTTAGCTTGTTTGAATAGGTTGAGGTAGGGTTTTGATAAAAGGTGTTATGGGTATTGTCCCAATCAACAAAATTGGTGGAGTTAGACCCCATGAAATGTGTGGAGTACCCTAGAGTTGAGTTTTGTGTTGTGGGTTATGAATCTCATAGACTTTCTTTGCAAAACAAGGCTAATTAGGCCTAGTTTCAGAGGAATAGTCAATTTTAGAGGACCTCATTCCAAAGTAACCCCATCCAAAATCAAAATATGTTGTCAAACATCCAAATGGGTATCTGAAAAGGTAAATGGTTTGTGGGTTTGAGATCTGATCCAAAGGATATGTTGAAAAAACCTTGTTTGGAGGGCTACAAGGCAGTATGAAGGCTTGTGTGGGATACTAACAAGATAAAGTTTTCAAACTTGTAAAGTGAGTGATTTTGAGTTGTGTTGACCTAATACTCCATCCTCTACATCAATTGGTATCAGAGCATAGGTGTTGGATCTTTTGGGGGAGAAAGGTTGCAATTTGAAGGAGAGAAAAGTTAAAAAGTGAAGGACAAAATGCCTCCTAAAGGGAACACCTTTGCTAGAGAATTGATGGAGTTGAAGGGGAGACAAGATAGAGATGAGAGAGAGATGAGAGAGTTGAGGGAGAGGCTTTCTGCCATAGAAACAAGTCAGAAGAGAGGTACAGTCACAGGTGATGTGAGTGACCATGAGGGAGAAGCGGAAGAGGAAAGTTCCCAAGGGTCTGAAGAAGAGATGGACCCTGATGAATTGAGGATGGAAAAACTCTTGAAAGTAGTTAAGGGAGACGGGCACAAGATCAAAATGGATTTACCTATGTATGGAGGTAAGATAGACAATGAAGAACTCCTAGATTGGATAGGAGCCTTGGATAACTACTTTGATTATGAAGATGTGCCAGAGGACAAAAAGGTGAAGTTGGCGAAGACCAAGTTGAAGGGTCATGCTTTGCTTTGGTGGGATTATGTCCAAGGTGAAAGGAGAAAGAAAGGGAAATCTCAAATCACATCTGGGGATAGGATGGTGGCTAAACTCAAAGGTAAGTTTCTTCCTGCTGATTACAATATTCAATTGTTTAAGAGGCTTCATAATCTCAAGCAGAAGGAGATGGATGTGCAAACTTATACTGAGGAAATCTATAAGTTGAGCATAAGAGTAGGTCATACAGAAGATGATGAAGAAACAATGGAAAGGTACATGAATGGTTTGAGATTCAACCTGCAAGATGAGTTAAGCCTCACCACTCCAAGGACGGTTGAGGAGTGCTACCAATTGGCAATCAAAGCTAAAGACAAACTAAGGAGAAGGAAATACAAAAAAGGTAGAGGTAGAGGCAGCAATTCAAGAGGGAGAGGTTCATTTTCCACTCCAAGATAGCCACAAGAGAATCAAGAAGGTACAAGCAAAGGGTAAGAACAAGTTGCATATTTAAGAGGTGGATTTAGAGGAGGAAGATCATGCTTTAGAGGCAGATTTGATGGTCAAGGAAGAGGATCAAGCACATTTTTAGGAAGGTGTTACCATTGCAATTAGTTTGGACATCAAGCATGGCAGTGCAAGGAAGGACAGACTTCTACTTCACGAGGAGAAAGGAGGGCTCAATTGGTTCAAGAAGAAGATAATGAGAGTGTCAACTCCCCATCACAACATGTTGCTCCTGAAGTGGGTGAATCACTTATGGTAAGAAGAACACCCCTCAAAGCATCAAAGGAGAAGGAATCAACACAAAGGAGGACACTATTCACGACAACTTGCAAATGCAATGGAAAGGTATGTAAAGTTGTAGTAGATTCAGGGAGTACTAATAATATGGTGTCAAATGAAATGGTTGCTAAATTGAATATAGAGAAGATACCTCATGAAACACTTTATCAATTGTCTTGGTTCAATGATGATCAATTTGTTTTTGTGACTAAGCAAGCTTGGGTTGAATTTAACATTGGTGGGTATGAGGATAGGATATTATGTGATGCGTTACCCATGAGTGTGTGCCACTTTCTGCTAGGAAGACCATGGCAGTTTGATAGACATGCCATATATGATGGAAGAAGGAACACCTATGATATCAACAAAGATGGAGTTGTGTACACCTTGACACCATTGCAAGAAGATGTGAAGGAGTAGACCAAGGTAGCTAAGGTGATTATGTTTGGCAAGAAGGAATTTGTGAAGTTGGAGGAAGACAAACATGGAGAGTGTGCAGCCATTACAAAAGATGAAGATCATAGGATAGTGAGTTTGGGGAATGATCCAAGTTTGAAAGGGAAAGATGATATGCTGGTGTCAAAGTCTGAGACAGAGAAGGTCAAGGATGAATCAGTTGTGGGAATGCAAGATTGGCATGATAAGATTACGATAGGGACAATATTTTGTCCATTAAGTGGAAAAGAAGTTAGAGAGAAGTCATATTCTGTCAAGATAGTGGTTTCTAAACCTGATAAAGCAATGGTTTATAAGTTTGATAAGACAGTGATACTAGGGGCAAAGAACTTGGGAACAGTGATGAAGGCAAAAGATGGAATGAAACAAGGTGAATGGCAAGGACAAATGGACGAGTTTGAGTATGCTTCAAGAGTAAAGAAGAGGAAAATCCAAGAGAAAGTTGGCAGAGGTAATTTTACGAGTGTTCAAGCAAGATTAACATCAATTTCGATTGAGAGAAAAGTCAGGGAACATCTGTCACGTCAGTTTACAAAAGTGGAGCAATGCATAGGTGGTAAACAATTCAAGGGCACAAAGGATGATTCAAATCTGCAATATCTAATCCAATGGAAAGGATTACTTGATGAAGGAGCATTTGAGGATCAAGGAGATGATGTGAAGAAGCATGTTTTGATGCAACTCAGTCCTCAAAGGGACTTGAGAACTTTTTCAGGCTAGGTGTATGGTGTAAGGACACCATGATAATCTATTTTTTTTGCAAATAGGGTCTTTTGGTAGGTTGTAGGGTCTTTGAGTATTTTAATCATTCAATAAGGTCATAATAGAACATTTGTTATGTAACTTGAGTCATTTTTGGGTTTATCTTGTAAAAGTGTCAAAATTATCAAAAGTTGTCAAAATTGCAATATTGTAAAATGCCAAAAGTGCTAAATGTGGAAGCCCAACGGTCAAGGCATTCAAAAGTTGGTTGCAACCATTGGTTTCTAGTTGGTTGTGATTGTTGAAGGTTAAATATGCTTGTAAAATTCGTGTTCAAGGTTCTGAAGTTGAGATGGTGGGAAAATTAATAAGAAACTTTCTATTTTCTGTGTTTTACTATTTTTCTGTTGTTCCAGTACTTCTATACAAACTATATGACTAGATCACATGCATTTAATGATTGGAATTAATAGAGGAATGATTCTACTTTTATTTGCAACTATTTTGGTTTGATTTCATGAAGTTTTGAGCATTTTATAGCCAATTTACTAAAAACTACCTATTAAACCTCATTAGCTAGAGTTTTGAGAGAAAAATGGAATTTTGAGCTTTTCCACCATTAAAAATTTCTAAAAATCGGTGGAATGGAAGGTTTTAACATGTTCTTTCAGATTTTGAAAGTGGGTATTGCAGAAAATGGAGTTTTGGGTGAATTCCAAGTAGCCCTAGCCTGATTTTCTTATGTTTTTGGCTTGTTTGAATAGGTTGGGGTAGGGTTTTGATAAAAGGTGTTATGGGTATTGTCCCAACCGACAAAATTGGTGGAGTCAGACCTCATGTAATGTGTGAAGCACCCTGGAGTTAAGTTTTGTGTTGTGCATTTTGAATCTCATAGAGATGCTTTGCAAAACAGGGCTAATTAGGCCTAGTTTCAGAGGAACAGTCAATTTTAGAGGACTTCGTTCCAAAGTAACCCTATCCCAAATAAAAATATGTTGTCAAAAATCCAAATGGGTATTTGAAAAGGTAAATGGTTTGTGGTTTTGAGGTCTGATCTAAAAGATATGCTGAAAAAACCTTGTTTGGAGGGCTACAAGGCAATATGAAGGCTTGTGTGGGATACTAACAAGATTAGGTTTTCAAACTTGTAAAGTGAGTTATTTTGAGTTGTGTTGACATAATCCTCCATCCTTTGCATCAAAAGCCCTCAAATTATCCTAGAAACCCTAGTCAATATGCATCCATAAATACCTATGCAACCACTTCATATTCTAGTAACTATTATATGGTATTAGATTTGGATTTCATTTTCTACCCCATTGTTGATAATAAAATCAATGAGTAAAGCTTACAACAATAATGAAATAGAGTCCAATGAGTGAGAGATAACAACTTGCAAACTATACAATATGGAAAGAAATGGTAAGAATATTATAGAGGAAGCTATCTTACATGAGAGAAATGTCTTTAGAGCATGATTCTTTGACCTAATGTGATAGAATTAGTTGTTGACATTATTGTCATACTTATTAGTGAATTATATTTATCTTTCTATCACCTTCCCATGCTTGGTAATAAATTTAGTTTACTTGGAGTTGCCCTTTCCATGTACATGCTTAAATTACTTCCTCTATTATCTTTCTATCTCATATCTTCCCATTCTAAGATCTTTCCAATTTACTTTCATGCTAATAGTTGGATTTTCTATCAAATCAACATATATTTTTCATATAGTTAGCATTATGTGGACAAATGTCTAGTTTTTAGAAGGTTTATTATAAAGTGGATCTTTTTACAATTAAAAGAAAATTATAACTATGTTTAAAGATAAAATAATAGAATAAATACTTGGATTGTATTCTTAGTTGTCCTTTCCTCCTTCATGTTGATTTTTATGTGTTGAAAACTAGAGTCTAAGTCTTAAATGTTCTTAATGGAAATTCTAAAAAAGAGCCACCATTTATTTATTAATTCTTTTTCTATTTTTTAGAAAAAGAGCCACCATTTCTATTTTGCAACTCTTTAACTTTATTCAAAACCTTCAAACACATACTTAGAGGTTTTTTTTGTAGTGAAAGAGAACTTCTCTTTGAAATTTCCCTTTGAAGTCCTTATACTTGGAATCAAACAACAAGGCCCAATCCTTAGCCTTGAACTTCA
The DNA here is from genome assembly GCA_027924645.1 of Cunninghamia lanceolata. Taxonomy (NCBI): domain Eukaryota; kingdom Viridiplantae; phylum Streptophyta; class Pinopsida; order Cupressales; family Cupressaceae; genus Cunninghamia; species Cunninghamia lanceolata. The sequence goes on from BSBN01000108.1 coordinate 12,118,748, forward strand.
TTTTTTATATGACAATCATGTGATAAATTTCATTGCTACTGGATGAGTTCTATTTGTTGAAGTGCTTCAAGTTTCTTTTCATATATGTCATTTAATTATAATACTCGTTGATGTTGTGCTTGTGTTAAATCAATTACTACTTTAATTGTTGTCATCAATGTTTGTAGTGTCCTAATCCTTAGTCTTGAACTTCCTTTTTGCATATGACAATCATGTGATAAATTTCATTTCTACTGGATGAGTTCTATTTGTTGAAGTGCTTCAAATCTCTTTTCATAACTTGCTCATTTAATTATAATACTCGTTGATGATTTTCTTATGTTAGATCAATTACTACTTTAATTCTTGTCATCATTGTTTGTAGTTCAAATTCAATGGGGAATATTAGCCTTTTTCCATATACCAACTCATATAGAGTGAACCCTATAGTTGATTTCCAAGTTGTGTCATAGGCCCAAACTACTTTAGGTAATTTATTTTCCTAGTCTTTCTTGTTAACTACCACTATTTTTGTAAGGATATTTTCCAATTCTTTGTTTGTGACTTCCACTTAACCATTCACCTAAGGATGATAGGGAGAATATTTCATGTGTCTAATCTGATAATGCTTGGTGAATTCTTGTATCACATTAGACATAAACTACAATCCTCAATCTAAAACAATGGATATAGGTAACTTAAATCACTGAAATATTCTAGCATACAAAAAATCAACAACCTTTTCTTCTCAACTAAATTGTAAAGCTCGTGCCTCAACCCACTTGGTAATATAGTTAATGCATATTATAATGTACTACTTCCATTGTTATATTAAATAATTAGTTCAATGAAATCTAATATCCATTTCTCAAAAGGGTAGACAAAACAACTTGAATATGGAGAGGCATTTCATTGGATAGTGTAGGTTTACCCTTCCTTTGGCACTAGTCACATTGCCTCACATCCTTGTGTAGTGAAGGCCAATACTATCCAACAACTAGAACCTTGTAGATGGTTCATTGGGATGAATATCAAACTCTTCTTAGTTCATCATGACAAGTCTTTAGGATGTTATAAACTTCATCTGCATGTACATACCTACATAACACAAGATTAGGTCTACATTTAAATAGAATTCCATTCAACCATCTAAAAGTTGAGCTACTCTTAACAAGAGATTTCTTTTGTTTGTTAGTGAAACCAACTAGAAACTTCCTTGTGACTAAATAGTTATCCAAATCAACAAACCAAGGGGTGTATGTGGATATTTCAAATAGTTGTTCATTTGGAAAGTCATCTTCAACTAACTCATTTTCTCCTAAAATATTCAATCTACATAAGACATATGAAACCACATTAGATTTCCAAGTTTAACAATCATAGTTCACTAAATTCTTACAAAATAAGCAACCATCTAATATTTCACCCCCTCACTATTGGTTTATTCATTAAATACATAATTACTAAATGGTGTGAGGACCGCCCTTTTTACTTCTATTGTTATGACTATTTACATTACTGTTATTGTTACTTTTTATGTTTGTGGGATAGCAGTTCCCGGAATTGTCAAACTATTAAACTTTATTATGATTTCGGAAAAACTAATTGGGTGATGTTTGGATAAGTTTACATTTCAGAAAAAAAATTAATTAGGTGATGATGGAAAATTGTAATATGATTTCATTTATGTTAATTAGTACTATGTCATGATAATGCATGTTTTTAAGTTGCTTCGGCTATGATGATTTTATGTGGTTACTGATCTTGTAATTTAGTGTGCAGGAATTACTAATCGAACCACAGATTTCGGAGATCATTCCGCACCTCGTTATTTGTTATTCCCTGTTAAGCCAATCTGGTTCCATGAGGAACCAAGATCTCTTTGTGTTTGATGTGATGATGTAATGTGGTCTTTTGTATGGTCGGGTGGGTTAGGTTACCCTCATGTAACATTATTTTATAATTTGTGTTGTAAAAAAAAAGATTGAATTTGAATTTCCTTATTTTATTTAAATTTATGAGGCCTTTTCTTGTGCTTTACCTTGACCAGGGGTGTCTTGTATGGGTTAAAGTTGACCCTGGGTTATACCCCATGGGTCCAGGGGCCCATTTGGCATGGGTAACCCTTGAGTAACCTCCATCTAGTCATCTTAACTCCCCCCTGAAGTTAAGTGACGAAAATTGGGGTATGGAGGGGACATGATGGGTTGTACCAACACCCAACCCATCTCTCTACAATCCCCAAGGTAAGAGATGACTACAAGCCCATCCATTATTGAAGGATTGACTTGAAGTCACCTTCTCCATTAGTGAGATTCCCCCATGTGAAGTGGGGCCACCCATGTGAAGGAGGGAAGAAGAGGCATGGGTCACCTGTCTTTTACTCCTTTAACTCCTTTTATTTCTCCCATGCGAAAGAGAAATGACAGGAGGAAAGGGATAAGGAGTACTCTAGGGATGGGTGAGTGACATAAGCCACCAGGACAGAATAGTGGTTTTGGGGAAGGGTGAGGAGGTGACAAGTGTCACCTCCCCATTCCTCGAAACTGAAAAGAAATGGGGTTATTTGTTTCCAATTTTGGAAGGGGAGAGAGTTAGTTGAAATGTGGGGAAACTTTCATTCTGTTTTACCAAAAAAATAGAAAAGTTAGCTTGCAGGAGAGAGAAGGGAGAGGGAGTTGGTGGCTAAGGTTGGAAGAGAACTCTGTGGGCTCTGCAACAGCTTCATTCCAGGAGGGCTTTGTAAGGTTGGTTTGATTTTTACCTTTGCTGAATGTGTATGTAAAGTGTGTGAATTTGTGTTTAGATTTATTTTCTATGGGGGTTGTTGTCGGGTTGTTTGACAGAGCTCCTCCCACTTGGGAGAAATGCTCATCAAGTTTGGGGTAGGGGAGGAGAGATCCTCCTCGGGTGCATACCTGTTTCCATCTTTTGGGATGTTGAAATCCTTGAGGGCATGTATCTGTGACTATATCTTTGACTTGAGAGTCAAATACAAATTTCTTAAAAATTTGTGATCAAACTTGGTTTGAGACCAAGAGAAATTGTATTGGTTAACTTATCTATCAGGTTGACACTCTGGAGTCGAGTGTGTCCACTCTCCTGCCCCTTATGAAACTCACTGTAGTTGAGTTTCCGTGTTGTGTAAATTACCCACGGGTGTTTGTGTGCTTTGGGATTGTTGTTGTTACTGTTGTGAAGTGGAGTGCTTGAGTTACCCAGGTGTGAGTATGGTCTCCCTAGCTTGGGGGTGACCCTCTTGCGGGTCTACGGAAGGGAGGAGAGCTAGATGAGTGGTGCTTTCTTCTTTGTTTGTCTTTGATACGCAGGTTTTCTCTTGGAGCTTTTGGTTGGATATTTATGAAGAAACAGCTTATTCTTCTTTGTCATGAGAATTAGGCCAGGTTCATTTCATAAGAGTTGAAGAGAGAGCACCTCTCTTGTTATTTTTGTAATTTATTGTTACTCTGGGAGTGAAGGAAATCACCTCCCTGATCTTGTTATTGATGGAGTTTTACTTGGTTGTCACAAGCTATCAGTTGTATATTGTTTGGGAGAAGGAAGTTCATATCTGGGAAGTTAGTTGTATGAATCCATGGTTTAAAATGATCTCTTGCTATATGTAGTGGAAGAGTTAACTTTTCTGTAATATGAATGTGGTAAACAAATACCTTAAATTTTCAAGTTTGTTGTTTTGTAAACCTTTTTAAATAGCAATTTTATGGTGTTTAATGTGTTATTGAAAGGAAGAGTTCATTACTTATTTGCAATCTAATCTGAGTTTGTTTATGTAATTATAAGAATAGAACTGCTAAATTAGTTGAAATGGACATGTATTAATTGCCGAAATATACTGATTAAAACTTCATTTTCTTAAGTGTATATATATATATATCATCTTTATTTAATTCTTACTTGATCATTTTAATTGATTAAAAGAAACTGAATAACTTGTTTAATGTGACAAAGTTATGAAACATATATATATATATATATATATATATATATATATATATATATATATATATATATATATATATATATATATATATATATATAACAGTTGATATTTATTTAGAGAAACTGAATCAATTGCTTAACTTGAGAAAAAAATTAAGTGGTACTATGAAAATAAAATATATATATATATATTTATATTTAATAATTGTTAGTAAATTATCATATAACAGAAACTAAATATATATTGCTGTAACTGAGAAAATGAAGTAATATTATGAAACTGAAGTATATATATAAAATAATTGTTAAATATCTTTCATTAAATATTAATGATAAATGAGTTTGAAATTCGAAATAGAAATTCGAAATAGAATGAGGTCGCTGTGTGTTTCAACACAGCCGAGACAAGTTCATGGTGGGCGGTGGGGAGTGAATCCCCACCGCAGTGTTGTTTTTTTTTGTTTGTATTAAGGTGTGGGGAGGGGCAGAGCCCCACCCACATCCCACATCGTGGGATGTGGGTGGGGCTCTGCCCCCCCCCACATCCCCCTGCCGTTACACCCCGCGGAGCTCCGCCGCTACGCTGTCTCCGCCACGTCCCTCACTGCGACCTCCGCAGAACCCCAAGCCCCCGCCACCCTGTGTGCTCCCCGCGGCCATAGACATGGCCCTCCCTGCCCTCAGTCGAGCCTGCCTCCGTCCCTCTGTGCGGCCTGACCCCTGCCGCCATTTCCCTGTCACAGCAGAAACATAAAATGTTAAGCATAAAAAAAAATGTTAGGGCTATTTAGCCCTAACATTTATGCATTGGTTCATTTAAATAACAAAAACAAATATATAATTTGTTTGTGGATATTCCACTAGGTTGGCATAATATATGTCATATATATATCATATATATCTATATATATATACACACATTATGTTTTGAAAGGGAATTGTAAATAAGTATAGATATATTTAGTTATATATATGTATATATATTACATATATATATATTTATATATATATGGTATATATATACATAGACGAGGTGTCTTGGGCCATTTTATGAGGCCCTCTCTATCATTCATAACAAGGAGATGTGTAAAATTAATTCAAAAAAAAAAAAATGAGGTTTCAAGATATGGGAATTATGTTTTCGTCTTAAGTGGAGTACAAACGTAATTAAACAGGGATTTTGTTATATTTCCATGGTAAGGGTTTTATAAAGTGGAGAGCCTCCTACATGTATTAACAACGGTAAATGATTTACAATAAGAGTATTAATAATACTGATTAGTAATAATAACAACAGTAATTATAGATAAGAGAAAATAAAATTATAATTTAATGAGAGCATAAAGGAATATACTGTGTTACCCGGGAAGAGTTTCTCGGAAGTTTCACTATCAACGCGGTTCAATAACCGGGAAAATGAAGAGGAAAAATTACACGTCACCATGCTTAAAAGGTCACTGGAAATAAACTTAAGGAGTCATCACAGAAATTCCATGTGAGGCCATTTTAATCTCAACTGTAGTAAACGTCCATATAAGTAAACCTGTAAGAGAGTTAGAAGAAGAAAAAGTAACATTGGAAAAACACAGAGGAGAAAATGTGCGACAATTCCCACATGGGATAAGAGAACTAAGTCGATGGACCCTCCAGCCAAAGTTTGCTTAGGAACAAGTTTAATTAATATATACAAGAGAAGAAACCTAGATCGGAGAAGACTAGGAGACCGAGTCCAGCGAAGTAGTAAACCAGCCTATGTGACCTGGATCATCCAGAAGTTAGGTTTAATATTAACAATAGAAACAGTGATAACCCTGATTGATGCCCAATATGTAGAAAGGGAAAACGAAAGAGAGAGAGACCGAAATATAAACAAACTAAATTATAATAGAAATAGTTAAGGTGAGCGCGATAAAAATACAATCAAAAATTAAGACCCAGAAAAAAGGGAAGAGAGAGCAAACGAACCACCTTGTTGAGAATGCTAAGTTGAAGGAGGAGTATGTTTCAGAAAGCAAGAGAGGAGACAGACAACCGTGCCTTGTTGAAAAATGATTAAATAGGGAGATCACGAGTAGGTTTAGTCGGAACAAGGCGTCGTGGGAAGTTGTTAATCTATCAGTGAACCACATGCGTAAAATAGTGTTGAGTTATTCCCACTTACGCCGTAAGGCGTTATGCTGTCAGAATTTTGCCGAGATTTAGATTTAGGAACCCTGATATTTTAAACCTTGCAGTGACGATAACGGTGTCGTAGAGACCCCCTTGTTGGTCTACTTGCGTCTGGTTACACGCAATTGTACTTGTACCCCGCCGACAACTGTAGTGTTTTCGCCTTGAGAGAACACAGCCGAGCATGCTTACGCATGCGAGGGGGCTTTTAGGGCAGTGTGAGAAAAGTTTTTCATATCTCGTGTCATAACCACATGACAGATGTGGCTATGACACGTGTGATGTGTGTTGTGACCACAAGGACAATGTGGGCATGACATTTGGTATCAGAGCCAAGTTTAAACACTGGGCGTATTTGGGCACGTTGTTATTCCGCAACTTTGGCTAATTAGTTTCTACCTTGTTTTGTAGGATGCCTCCCCGTGTTCGACGAGCGCGGTCATCCACATAGCGTCTGTCGAGGTGCACACTGATTCCTCAGCTGAGGGACTGGCACCCGTAGTTACAGCAGCACCACCTGTACCACCTGAACCACAAGCACCACTAGTACCACAGGCGACACCAGTATTGGATATAGGTCCATAGATTTTACAGACACTACAGGCTATGTTAGACAGGTTACCGCCAGTGATTCTTGAGCCACGTGTAGAGCCTCGTGTTGATCCGTGAGAGGAGCCACGTGCCGAGTCATGTATTGAGCCACGTGAGGAGCCCCGCGTTGATCCACTAGAGGTGCCACGTGTGGAGCCCTTCGTTGAGATTCCTGACACAACAGTAGAGGAGGTAGGGTCAGCCTCCCGAGCACGGAGCAGGAGTCCTCCGAGACTTTTGAGACGAGATGAGATCCAGAGGGCAGAACAGGTTCAGCATGGATTATATGAGGATGGTGTGGAAGAGCCACTTGTGAGACTTAGAGATAGAGGGGACCCCATCAGAGATCTACTGAGGCTCAACCCACCCACTTTCGCAGGTGCTACAGAGGGAGCTGTGGCCGAGGCTTGGCTGATTAGTTTGGACAGGTGTTTCGCATTGCGACCATATGGAAGCAACATGAAAGCACGAGTGGCAGTCCATCTTCTTAGGGATGCGGCAGCTACATGGTGGCGCACAGAGGAGTGTAAGCGCCGACTTTCCGTGGATACACTCACATGGGACATCTTCATTGAGTGCTTCAATGCGCGATATTTGTCCGAACATTACAGACAGCGCAGGATCGATGAGTTCCATGATTTACAGCAGAGGGGACTCACTGTTACTCAGTATGAGAGCCAATTCATTGAGCTTTCTCATTACGCGGAATACCTCCATGACGAGAAAATCTTAATACACAAATTCATCAGAGGGCTAAATCACGGGATAGCAGGACCAGTTCGTATGGCAAATCCCTAGACCATGAGCGAGGCTGTTGAAAAGGCCCTTATATCAGAGGAAATTCAGGGACGAGGATAGAATTTATGCCCGCAGTACCAAGAACGTAATCCCCAACAACAGCAAAACTTTCGAAGGCCTCAAAACACAACACAGAGAGGAGGATACAACCCTTCATCTTTACCTCCTAGGCCTCCACAGCAGCAGCAACATCAGCAAAGATCCAAATTTCAACAGAGGGGTTAGGGAGGACAGAACCGTGGATTGCAACAGCAGGGTTCACGCAGAGGTCAGAGACAGTAGGGTTCATCGGCAGGACTCGCGAGGTCCCAGCAGTCTTACAGAGGCTCACAGGGATCCACTGGACGGACTGGGCAGTAACAATCAGGTAGAACACAGTCAGGGCAGTTACAGGTTCGAGGACCATGTTATGTGTGTGGTGGGGCAGGGCATCTGGCTAGAGAGTGCTCGCAGGGATTTACTGCAGGGGGACAGCCCCGATCAGGAGGATCTGAGCAAACCGTAGGTGACGTGGGCAGAACCCACCACATGTTTGCAGCGGTTGATAACCGCCAGGCCGATTTCCAGGCTTCTGTCATCGAGGCAGCAGGTACGATTGGAGACTTTTCCATTTCGATCCTTTTTGACTCAGGAGCTACTGACTCTTTTTTGTCTACATCGTTAGTGGAGCATTGCAGGCTGGTGGCTTCTAGGCAAGACATTAGGTGGGAAGTTGAGTTGGCCTCAGGGGCCAGGATGTCAGTAGATACCTTGGTTAAAAACTGTGAGATCACATTGGGATCATTCACCACAACATGTGACCTTAGGATTATGCCATTAGGATCTTACGGAGTAGTTCTGGGTATGGATTTGCTTGCGGCACATAGAGCCAAGCTTGATTGTTGCCAGAGGATGATTAGCTGTTTAAACGATCATGGTTCGTCGGTTGAGATAGTGGGCATGCAAAAGCCCATGGCTGTTCGTATGATATCCGCTCAGCAACTTAAGCGCTGTATGCGGAAAGGATGTCAGATGTTTGCCATCACGGTCAGTGATAGAGCAGAGGATGAACCTGAGGCTACTTTAGATGATCACCCTGTCCTTAGAGAGTTTGCCAATGTATTTCCACCGGAATTACTAGGTATGCCTCCACGCAGAGAAGTGGACTTCCACATCGACTTGGTGCCGGGTGCAGAACCGATATCCCGTGCACCCTATAGGATGACTACACATGAACTCACTGAACTTAAACTGCAGTTAGAGGAATTACTTGAGAAGGGGCACATCTGACCTAGCGTTTCGCCATGGGGCGCACCGGTTATCTTCGTGAAGAAGAAGGATGGGTCTCTTCGTCTATGTATGGACTACAGGCAGTTGAACAAGGTGACGGTGAAGAACCGTTATCCTCTGCCTAGGATTGACGACCTTTTTGATTAGATGCAGGGAGCCAGAGTGTTCTCGAAAATTGATCTAAAATCTGGATATCACCAATTGCGCATCACGGAGGCAGATATTCATAAAACTGCTTTTCGAACCAGATATGGCCATTACGAATTCACAGTGGTACCCTTCGGGTTGACAAACGCTCCTGCAGTATTCATGAGTCTCATGAACGGGGTGTTCCGTACGTACCTAGATCGGTTCGTGATAATATTCCTAGATGACATTTTGATTTATTCACGGACTGAGGAGGAGCATGTGGAGCACTTGCGTCAAGTTTTGCAGCAATTACGAGAGCAGCAGCTTTATGGCAACTTGGCAAAGTGTGCCTTCTTCAGGACAGAGGTGCAGTATTTGGGACACATTTTATCAGGTGATGGCATCTCCATAGATCCATCTAAAATTAGAGCAATCCAGGAATGGCCGGCACCCACTAACATGACAGAGGTCCGAAGCTTTATGGGGTTAGCCGGATATTATCGTCAGTTTGTCGAGGGCTTCTCCAGGATAGCACATCCCATTATTTCCCTTCAGCAAAAAGGGAAGGGTTTCAATTGGACCGAGCAGTGTGAAAATGCCTTTGGAGTCCTCAAGGAGTGTCTTACCAGTGCTCCTATTTTAGCGGTCCCAGATCCTACAGAGGAGTTTGTAGTTTGCACAAATGCATCATTAGAAGGATTGGGAGCCGTGCTTATGCAGGATGGTCGAGCGATCGCATACGAATCGCAGAAACTGAAGACACATGAGTTAAATTACCCTACTCACGACTTAGAGCTCGCAGCAGTCATTCATGCTTTGGTTCGCTGGAGGCACTTTCTCCTAGGTCGACGCTTTGAACTCCATTCGGATCATCATAGTTTGCAGTATATTTTTACACAGCCCAATTTGAACGCCCGCCAACGGCGTTGGATGGAATTCCTATGCGAATACGACTTCGATGTCCACTACATCAAAGGGAAGGAGAACGTGGTCGCTGATGCTTTGAGTCGAAGGCACCACGAGATCCTAACCCTGACCTTGAGGGTGGACTTGAAAGATCACATCTTACAGCATCTGCCGGAAGACGAGTGGTTTCTTGAGGTGCAGCAGGCAATATTAGATCATAAGGCCCTTGAGGGAAAATTTACAGGATATACCCTTGAGTCTGATGGTATGCTTCGACATCGGCAACGCATCTATGTACCCCATGCGGGTAACCTTCGTACAGTAATCCTATCAGAGGCGCATAGAGCACCCTATGCAGCACACCCAGGAGTGAAGAAGATGCATACTGACTTACGACAACTTTATCATTGGGCTGGGATGAGGCGTGACATTGCTGAATTTGTTGCTCGTTGCCTGGAATGTCAGAGGGTCAAGGCCGAACATTAGCATCCAGCAGGACTATTGTACCCTCATGAGATACCTGAATGGAAATGGGACACCATTTCGATGGATTTTATCATTGGTCTACCTATGTCCTCACGTCGCCATGATGCTATTATGGTGACAGTTGACAAACTGACCAAAGTGGCGCATTTTTCACCAATATGCACAACATACAATGCACCATCAGTGGCAAAGGTGTTTCTTGATCAGGGGGACAGCCCCGATCAGGAGGATCTGAGCAGACCGTAGGTGACGTGGGCAGAACCCACCACATGTTTGCAGCGGTTGATAAACGCCAGGCCGATTTCCAGGCTTCTGTCATCGAGGCAGCAGGTACGATTGGAGACTTTTCTATTTCGATCCTTTTTGACTCAGGAGCTACTAACTCTTTTTTGTCTACATCGTTAGTGGAGCGTTGCAGGCTGGTGGCTTCTAGGCAAGACATTAGGTGGGAAGTTGAGTTGGCCTCAGGGGCCAGGATGTCAGTAGATACCTTGGTTAAAAACTGTGAGATCACATTGGGATCATTCACCACAACATGTGACCTTAGGATTATGCCATTAGGATCTTACGGAGTAGTTTTGGGTATGGATTGGCTTGCGGCACATAGAGCCAAGCTTGATTGTCGCCAGAGGATGATTAGCTGTTTAGACGATCATGGTTCGTCAGTTGAGATAGTGGGCATGCAAAAGCCCACGGCTATTCGTATGATATCCGCTCAGCAGCTTAAGCGCTGCGGAAGGGATGTCAGATGTTTGCCATCACGGTCAGTGATAGAGCAGAGGATGAACTTGAGGCTACTTTAGATGATCACCCTGTCCTTAGAGAGTTTGCCGATGTATTTCCGCCAGAATTACCAGGTATGCCTCCATGCAGAGAAGTGGACTTCCACATCGACTTGGTGCCGGGTGCAGAACTGATATCCCGTGCACCCTATAGGATGACTACACATGAACTCACTGAACTTAAACTACAGTTAGAGGAATTACTTGAGAAGGGGCACATCTGACCTAGCGTTTCTCCATGGGGCGCACCGGTTATCTTCGTGAAGAAGAAGGATGGGTCTCTTCGTCTATGTATGGACTACAGGCAGTTGAACAAGGTGACAGTGAAGAACCGTTATCCTCTGCCTAGGATTGATGACCTTTTTAATCAGATGCAGGGAGCCAGAGTGTTCTCGAAAATCGATCTAAAATCTGGATATCACCAATTACGCATCACGGAGGCAGATATTCATAAAACTGCTTTTCGAACCAGATATGGCCATTACGAATTCACAGTGGTACCCTTCGGGTTGACAAACGCTCCTGCAGTATTCATGAGTCTCATGAACGGGGTGTTCCGTACGTACCTAGATCAGTTCGTGATAATATTCCTAGATGACATTTTGATTTATTCACGGACTGAGGAGGAGCATGTGGAGCACTTGCATCAAGTTTTGCAGCAATTACGAGAGCAGCAGCTTTATGGCAACTTGGCGAAGTGTGCCTTCTTCAGGACAGAGGTGCAGTATTTGGGACACATTTTATCAGGCGATGGCGTCTCCGTAGATCCATCTAAAATTAGAGCAATCCAGGAATGGCCGGCACCCACTAACGTGACAGAGGTCTGAAGCTTTATGGGGTTAGCCGGATATTATCGTCGGTTTGTCGAGGGCTTCTCCAGGATAGCACATCCCATTACTTCCCTTCAGCGAAAAGGGAAGGGTTTCAATTGGACCGAGTAGTGTGAAAAGGCCTTTGGAGTCCTCAAGGAGCGTCTTACCAGTGCTCCTATTTTAGCGGTCCCAAATCCTACAGAGGAGTTTGTAGTTTGCACAGATGCATCATTAGAAGGATTGGGAGCCGTGCTTATGCAGGATGGTCGAGCGATCGCATATGAATCGCAGAAACTGAAGACACATGAGTTAAATTACCCTACTCATGACTTAGAGCTCGCAGCAGTCATTCATGCTTTGGTCCGCTGGAGGCACTTTCTCCTAGGTCGACGCTTTGAACTCCATTCAGATCATCATAGTTTACAGTATATTTTTACACAGCCCAATTTGAACGCCCGCCAACGGCGTTGGATGGAATTCCTATGCGAATACGACTTCGATGTCCACTACATCAAAGGGAAGGAGAACATGGTCGCTGATGCTTTGAGTCGAAGGCGCCACGAGATCCTAACCCTGACCTTGAGGGTGGACTTGAAAGATCGCATCTTACAGCATCTGCCGGAAGACGAGTGGTTTCTTGAGGTGCAGCAGGCAATATTAGATCAGAAGGCCCTTGAGGGCAAATTTACAGGATATACCCTTGAGTCTGATGGTATGCTTCGACATCGGCAACGCATCTATGTACCCCATGCGGGTAACCTTCGTACAGTAATCCTATCAGAGGCGCATAGAGCACCCTATGCAGCACACCCAGGAGTGAAGAAGATGCATGCTGACTTACGATAGCTTTATCATTGGGCTGGGATGAGGCGTGACATTGCCAAATTTGTTGCTCGTTGCCTGGAATGTCAGAGGGTCAAGGCTGAACATCAGCATCCAGCGGGACTATTGTACCCTCATGAGATACCTGAATGGAAATGGGACACCATTTCGATGGATTTTATCGTTGGTCTACCTATGTCCTCACGTCGCCATGATGCTATTATGGTGACAGTTGACAAACTGACCAAAGTGGTGCATTTTTCACCAATATGCACAACATACAATGCACCATCAGTGGAAAAGGTGTTTCTTGATCAGATTGTTAGATTTCATGGGGTACCTCACCGCATTATATCTGACAGAGACTCCATATTTACATCTTCGTTCTGGAGAGCCTTACATCAGGCATTGGGCACACAGCTCAACTTCAGTTCAGCCTATCATCCAGAAACCGACGGACAAACAGAGAGGGTCAACCAGGTGTTAGAAGACATGCTTCGCATGTATGTGATGGACCATCAGTCTAGATGGGAGGAGTACCTATATCTAGTTGAGTTTGCTTACAATAATGGGCATCACAGCTCATTGGGTATGCCTCCTTTCCAGGCTTTATATGGCCGACCATGCAGAACACCATTGAGTTGGGATCGGATAGAGGACAGAACGGTCATCGGTCCAGAGATAGTTCAGAATATGGAACAGCAGGTCAAACAGATTAGATAGAGACTTCAAGAAGCTCAGGACAGGCAGAAGAAGTATGCCGATGCTAAGAGGACAGACCGAAGCTTCTCTGTGGGGGAAAGGGCATTTTTGAGAGTGCGACCGCACAAGAGTCCAATTCGTTACGGAAAAGGCTCTAAGCTCGCACCTCGATTTGTAGGACCTTTCAAAATTTTGGAGCGGATAGGACCAGTAGCCTATCATCTAGCCTTGCCACCTAGCCTGTCACGTATCCACGATGTATTTCATGTATCAGTTTTACGTCAATATATTTCTGACTTATCTCACGTGTTGGATTGGAGTGCTCTTCAGGTAGAGGCAGACGGACAGCTGGCGTTGGAGCCAATTCGTATATTGGCTCGTCGGATGCTGGCCCTTCGAGGTCGAGAGCTGGACCAGGTTAGAGTCCAGTGGGACCTATACGACAAAGTCACTGCGACATGGGAAGATGCAGAGAGACTGAAGACCCTTTATCCTCACCTTTTTGACGACTTCCAGGAGGAAGTACCATCTTAGGGGGAGAGGATGTGAGGACCGCCCTTTTTACTTCTGTTGTTATGACTATTTACATTACTGTTATTGTTACTTTTTATGTTTGTGGGATAGCAGTTCCCGGAATTGTCAAACTATTAAACTTTATTATGATTTCGGAAAAACTAATTGGGTGTTGTTTGGATAAGTTTACATTTCAGAAAAAAAATTAATTAGGTGATGATGGAAAATTGTAATATGATTTCATTTATGTTAATTAGTACTATGTCATGATAATGCATGTTTTTAAGTTGCTTCGGCTATGATGATTTTATGTGGTTACTGATCTTGTAATTTAGTGTGCAGGAATTACTAATCGAACCACAGATTTCGGAGATCATTCCACACCTCGTTATTTGTTATTCCCTGTTAAGCCGATCTGGTTCCACGAGGAACCAAGATCTCTTTGTGTTTGATGTGATGATGTAATGTGGTCTTTTGTATGGTTGGGTGGGTTAGGTTACCCTCATGTAACATTATTTTATAATTTGTGTTGTAAAAAAAAAGATTGAATTTGAATTTCCTTATTTTATTTAAATTTATGAGGCCTTTTCTTGTGCTTTACCTTGACCAGGGGTGTCTTGTATGGGTTAAAGTTGACCCTGGTTTATACCCCATGGGTCCAGGGGCCCATTTGGCATGGGTAACCCTTGAGTAACCTCCATCTAGTCATCTTAACTTCCCCCTGAAGTTAAGTGACGAAAATTGGGGTATGGAGGGGACATGATGGGTTGTACCAACACCCAACCCATCCCTCTACAATCCCCAAGGTAAGAGATGACTACAAGCCCATCCATTATTGAAGGATTGACTTGAAGTCACCTTCTCCATTAGTTAGATTCCCCCATGTGAAGTGGGGCCACCCATGTGAAGGAGGGAAGAAGAGGCATGGGTCACTTGTCTTTTACTCCTTTAACTCCTTTTATTTCTCCCATGCGAAAGAGAAATGACAGGAGGAAAGGGATAAGGAGTACTCTAGGGATGGGTGAGTGACATAAGCCACCAGGACATAATAGTGGTTTTCGGGAAGGGTCCCATTCCTCGAAACTGAAAAGAAATGGGGTTATTTGTTTCCAATTTTGGAAGGGGAGAGAGTTAGTTGAATTGTGGGGAAACTTTTATTCTGTTTTACCAAAAAAATAGAAAAGTTAGCTTGCAGGAGAGAGAAGGGAGAGGGAGTTGGTGGCTAAGGTTGGAAGAGAACTCTGTGGGCTCTGCAACAGCTTCATTCCAGGAGGGCTTTGTAAGGTTGGTTTGATTTTTACCTTTGCTGAATGTGTATGTAAAGTGTGTGAATTTGTGTTTAGATTTATTTTCTGTGGGGGTTGTTGTCAGGTTGTTTGACAGAGCTCCTCCCACTTGGGAGAAATGCTCATCAAGTTTGGGGTAGGGGAGGAGAGATCCTCCTCGGGTGCATACCTGTTTCCATCTTTTGGGATGTTGAAAGCCTTGAGGGCATGTATCTGTGACTGTATCTTTGACTTGAGAGTCAAATACAGATTTCTTAAAAATTTGTGATCAAACTTGGTTTGAGACCAAGAGAAATTGTATTGGTTAACTTATCTGTCAGGGTGACACTCTGGAGTCGAGTGTGTCCACTCTCCTGCCCCTTATGAAACTCACTGTAGTTGAGTTTCTGTGTTGTGTAAATTACCCACGGGTGTTTGTGTGCTTTGGGATTGTTGTTGTTACTGTTGTGAAGTGGAGTGCTTGAGTTACCCAGGTGTGAGTATGGTCTCCCTAGCTCGGGGGTGACCCTCTTGCGGGTCTACGGAAGGGAGGAGAGCTAGATGAGTGGTGCTTTCTTCTTTGTTTGTCTTTGATACGCAGGTTTTCTCTTGGAGCTTCTGGTTGGATATTTATGAAGAAACAGCTTATTCTTCTTTGTCATGAGAATTAGGCCAGGTTCATTTCATAAGAGTTGAAGAGAGAGCACCTCTCTTGTTATTTTTGTAATTTATTGTTACCCTAGGAGTGAAGGAAATCACCTCCCTGATCTTGTTATTGATGGAGTTTTACTTGGTTGTCACAAGCTATCAGTTGTATATTGTTTGGGAGAAGGAAGTTCATATCTGGGAAGTTAGTTGTATGAATCCATGGTTTAAAATGATCTCTTGCTATACGTAGTGGAAGAGTTAACTTTTCTGTAATATGAATGTGGTAAACAAATACCTTAAATTTTCAAGTTTGTTGTTTTGTAAACCTTTTTAAATAGCAATTTTATGGTGTTTAATGTGTTATTGAAAGGAAGAGTTCATTACTTATTTGCAATCTAATCTGAGTTTGTTTATGTAATTATAAGAATAGAACTGCTAAATTAGTTGAAATGGACATGTATTAATTGCCGAAATATACTGATTAAAACTTCATTTTCTTAAGTATATATATATATATATATATATCATCTTTATTTAATTCTTACTTGATCATTTTAACTGATTAAAAGAAACTGAATAACTTGTTTAATGTGACAAAGTTATGAAACATATATATATAACAGTTGATATTTATTTAGAGAAACTGAATCAATTGCTTAACTTGAGAAAAAAATTAAGTGGTACTATGAAAATAAAAAAAAAAATATATATATATATATATTTAATAATTGTTAGTAAATTATCATATAACAGAAACTGAATATATATTGCTGTAACTGAGAAAATGAAGTAATATTATGAAACTGAAGTATGTATATATATATATAAAATAATTGTTAAATATCTTTCATTAAATATTAATGATGAATGAGTTTGAAATTCGAAATAGAAATTCGAAATAGAATGAGGTCGCTGTGTGTTTCAACACAGCCGAGACAAGTTCATGGTGGGCGGTGGGGAGTGAATCCCCACCGCAGTGTTGTTTTTTTTTTGTTTGTATTAAGGTGTGGGGAAGGGCGGAGCCCCACCCACACCCCACATCGTGGGATGTGGGTGGGGCTCCGCCCCCCCCACATCCCCCTGCCGTTACACCCCGAGGAGCTCCGCTGCTACGCTGTCTCCACCGCTATGCTGTCTCCGCCGTGTCCCTCACTGCGACCTCCGCAGAACCCCAAGCCCCCGCCACCCTGTGTGCTCCCCGCGGCCATAGACATGGCCCTCCCTGCCCTCGGTTGAGCCTGCCTCCGTCCCTCTGTACGGCCCGACCCCTGCCGCCATTTCCCTGTCATAGCAAAAACATAAAATGTTAAGCATAAAAAAAAAATGTTAGGGCTATTTAGCCCTAACATTTATGCATTGGTTCATTTAAATAACAAAAACAAATATATAATTTGTTTGTGGATATTCCACTAGGTTGGCATAATATATGTCATATATATATATATCATATATATCTATATATATATATACACACACATTATGTTTTGAAAGGGAATTGTAAATAAGTATAGATATATTTAGTTATATATATGTATATATATTACATATATATATATATATTTATATATATATGGTATATATATACATAGACGAGGTGTCTTGGGCCATTTTATGAGGCCCTCTCTATCATTCATAACAAGGAGATGTGTAAAATTAATTCCAAAAAAAAAAAAATGAGGTTTCAAGATATGGGAATTATGTTTTCGTCTTAAGTGGAGTACAAACGTAATTAAACAGGGATTTTGTTATATTTCCATGGTAAGGGTTTTATAAAGTGGAGAGCCTCCTACATGTATTAACAACGGTAAATGATTTACAATAAGAGTATTAATAATACTGATTAGTAATAATAACAACAGTAATTATAGATAAGAGAAAATAAAATTATAATTTAATGAGAGCATAAAGGAATATACTGTGTTACCCGGGAAGAGTTTCTCGGAAGTTTCACTATCAACGCGGTTCAATAACCGGGAAAATGAAGAGGAAAAATTACACGTCACCATGCTTAAAAGGTCACTGGAAATAAACTTAAGGAGTCATCACAGAAATTCCATGTGAGGCCATTTTAATCTCAACTGTAGTAAACGTCCATATAAGTAAACCTGTAAGAGAGTCAGAAGAAGAAAAAGTAACATTGGAAAAACACAGAGGAGAAAATGCGCGACAATTCCCACATGGGATAAGAGAACTAAGTCGATGGACCCTCCAGCCAAAGTTTGCTTAGGAACAAGTTTAATTAATATATACAAGAGAAGAAACCTAGATCAGAGAAGACTAGGAGACCGAGTCCAGCGAAGTAGTAAACCAGCCTATGTGACCTGGATCATCCAGAAGTTAGGTTTAATATTAACAATAGAAACAGTGATAACCCTGATTGATGCCCAATATGTAGAAAGGGAAAACGAAAGAGAGAGAGACCGAAATATAAACAAACTAAATTATCACAGAAATAGTTAAGGTGAGCGCGATAAAAATACAATCAAAAATTAAGACCCAGAAAAAAGGGAAGAGAGAGCAAACGAACCGCCTTGTTGATAATGCTAAGTCGAAGGAGGAGTATGTTTCAGGAAGCAAGAGAGGAGACAGACAACCGTGCCTTGTTGAAAAATGATTAAATAGGGAGATCACGAGTAGGTTTAGTCAGAACAAGGCATCGTGGGAAGTTGTTAATCTATCAGTGAACCACATGCGTAAAATAGTGTTGAGTTATTCCCACTTACGCCGTAAGGCGTTATGCTGTCAGAATTTTGCCGAGATTTAGATTTAGGAACCCTGATATTTTAAACCTTGCAGTGACGATAACGGCGTCGTAGAGACCCCCTTGTTGGTCTACTTGCGTCTGGTTGCACGCAATTGTACTTGTACCCTGCCGACAACTGTAGTGTTTTCACCTTGAGAGAACACCGCCGAGCATGCTTACGCATGCGAGGGGGCTTTTAGGGCAGTGTGAGAAAAGTTTTTCATATCTCGTGTCATAACCACATGACAGATGTGGCTATGACACGTGTGATGTGTGTTGTGACCACAAGGACAATGTGGGCATGACAAATGGTTAGTGTATACTATTACTTTGTAACTAGTAATATAATGGTAAAACATGTTGGTAGCACACATAACAATAAGAAATTTCTTTCTTATATTCGTTTAGTTCCTTTTGTTTGATGGAAAAGGGAGACTTAGCTTAAAAGGTTAAACTAGATCAAACCCTCTTCTATCAACATTGGAACACAAACCAAGTTTGACTTCTACCTTTGAAGGAGGGCCAATCTACAAGAGTTTTGTCCCTTTGTTGTATAAAGGAGTATCAACCAAATTCAACCAACCAAACTAGGGTAAAGCATGAAACCCTAATTGAACAAGATTAACTAATAAATGACAGTTGGAAATAGATAGAGCGATTTTGAAAGGATAGCAAAGATCAAGAGATAGTGTAGAATAGGAACTTGAGTTCAAGAGCAGAGAAGTACTAGGGTGCTGGACCAAAATTAGGGTATTTTAGAATGTCAAGATCTAGATGCCTTCACCTTTGTATCTTCCTCCTTCTTGTAGCTTGTTGTCATATGATTCCTCCATATGCAACTTGCACACAAACAAGAAGGGAAATGGGTTGTGTTGTATTTAGGGGCTTGCCTTAGTAAAACCTCATGTTGTTGATTATAAGGAATACTGAGAGGGGGGTGAATTAGTATTCCGCAAAACCACTTCTTCAACACTTCATTAAACCAATTGCCAAAATTAATAACATGAAAGAAAAATAGACATGAGAACAACAACCATATAAACATAACACATAGACATCAGGATTTTTACGTGGAAAACCCAAAAAGGGAAAAAACCATTGTGAGTGTTACCTCACAATATATTATGATAACAATATCAAATTACATGAAGGCTCACTACCTTAAGGCTCACTACCCAAGGACTCACTGTCCAAGAAGTGCTCACTACAAAAAGGATCACTACCATAAAGATAGAAGAGAAGATAGAAGAAGAATTGGCTCGCTGCCAAGAAATGACTGCTACAAATGCATCTATAGAATGTTGAAGTGCAGTTCCATTAGTAGCTTAGTATACAGACTCAAATGTCTTCATAATGCTTGCCCTTCTTTTATGCTTTGCTACATATACTCTATCTTTTGCCCTTATTAACATTTTCTACTCTGCAAACTACTTAAAATCATTCACACATCAAATTGGCACTACTTCCATACACCCACACCACTTCAACACTGAAATCCATCCAATATATATTTTCGTAATAAGATTTAACTCAAAAGTAGATTGGCAAGCCAGACATGAAATGTGTATACAATTGTTGTACCTAGTCATCTTGATCTTGTGCTTAGACAACAATGTGGACCCAAACAAATATACAATAATCTTCATATAGGTCGACACCAATCATTCAACCACTTAGATTGATTATTCAAACAATATATCTTCTCCACATATGGATCTAACATGCATGTCAGCTTGTCCCTTAAGAACACACTTGACCAATTCAACTATCACATCATAACTTCTACTGTGGACCATATGAGACTCTAAAAATCATATCCAACATTCATCATTGACCTCTTAGCATACCTTCAGGACCACAAACCAAAATATACCATAGCAAAGAAATGCGGATCCTTTTACTTTGGTACTATGTACTATTCATGTCTTAACTCTGTTCACCCAGACTTAGATACTCCACCATATGACTTCTGGAGGAAGTCAAAACTTGAACACTAGAACATGTGATCAATAGATAGCTATGAACAACATACCTAAACCACATACAAGTGTCTTTAACTGAGGAGGCATACCATCTCAAATACTGTCACTTCCTTTGTATACTATATACTACCCATACTTAGTCATTTATTCTTCCAGAGTAAAGTCTCTTTGCCATGTCAGTAGATTCCCTTTTCCTTTTGCCATCAATGACAACATTCATTCTTCAAAGTAGTGTCTCTTGCCAATAATCTCCCCCTTTGGCATTGATGGCAACACTTAGTGAAAAATGCTTGTTTTCTCCCCCTTACTATATGCACTCTATTTTTCTTCTCCCCCTTAGGTGTTTGCCCATTTTTCACTGGTCTTCTTCTCCCCCTTTAACATCAATGGCAAAGGTGTATGTACAAGAGTCAAAATTGTGTCAAAACTGTAAAAACTATCACACTTTCCCACATATGTACAGGTGCAATCTTTAACTTAATTTGATGTAGGCTGTAGGGTGTCATTGAAAGTGTTCTTTATTTGAGCCATCTCACCATCCCAACTCTTATTTGCATTGTCTAAAATTTGAATATGGCCATTTATGAGGAATACTAATTTCTCTACCTTTTGTACATAAGAGGGTGTGTCAATTAGTGCACTTACCTGCAGTGCTTCTGCTACAAGATTTGACATTGAATTAAGCTTATGACTTATTAGTCCTCTCAACTGACACACTCTATTATTTATTTGATCCCTCTTATTCATTAGATTACTTAACTCATTATGAATTTTGATCACTTGTATTTCTTTGTTTCTTATTGACTTAGCTACCAGATCAAATGACTTAGAAATATTTATCAGTTACAGTTTCAGATCCTTGATCTTTTATTCTAACTCCTCTATGGCTTCTGGCCATGATAAACAAAATTTGTATAAATTACAAGCTTCTTTAATAGGACTTTGTATATCTTTTATTCCATTATCTAATAGAGTTTTATCATTGACTAACATCGTCTTCAACTCAACTAATCTCTTCTCATCAAACTCATTTCTTACTTTTATTTCTGCAAACTTTTCAAATGATTCAAAATGCATAATTATTGAGTTTATGAGCCCCTTGTGTTGATTTGATGAAGACATTGAAGTATCCTTTTGGTATGATGGCATCAACTTCTCCAAAATGCTAGATGCCTCACCAATTAGCTCACTGTCCTCTATATGTGACTTCAATATTTCTTTAGGTACCTTTACTTGCACAATTGATACCAACTTAAATTTTTGGATAGGGGACATTGAGTCCAAGTTTATTGGACCTTGTAAGAGCTCAGACTCATTCAGATCTTGTTTTCTCTCCAAAAATTCCCTAATAGAATCATTTTGGGCAGTAGCAGTGTCTCTTGTCATTTCTTCAGATGCTTCTTCTTAATTTTTCTCTGGAGGTTCTATGTCCATATTGTCTTGTTGACCAATATTCTATTCTGGTGTAGGACTCTCCTCAACTTGATCATCAACTTTGTCTTGTTCTATAGGAGGACTTGTTTCATCTTGATCATTAGCAACAGTGTTGATGATGATGTTAGTCATAAACAAACATAGAATAAAAGTTACACAACAACCTTTACTCATCTTGAAAGATACGATGAATTCAGAGAATTCATGATCCCAAGTCTCCGTTGATTAGGTCTCAATCTACTGACGTTACTCAGTGGTTGATGTGTGTTGTTGTTTTCCATTTAGGGGGCCTTACGTATTTCTGCAAAGTTCATCATTATTTCTCCTAATATCCTGCTCTATATGTCTGCTCTGCATAAATCTCCAATAATTCTACCTCTGCACTGTGAATTTAGTCAAATAATGTGCTTACAAGTTGATATTTGTATGATTTCTACCATTATTTGCAATTCTTTGCATGATATTTTCAACACTACATGCACTTTGCTCAAATATGCTAAGGATTTTCAATTATCTACGAGATGTCAGCATATTTCTCTATTCTGCTTGTTATTTGTCATGATTTGTAGTTATGGTGATGAATTTATGAAATTAAAAAAAGGAAAGGGTTAAAGAACGAGATTCCCAAAATTACTTAACTGAGATCATTGATCCACATACAAGCTCCCATACATGCAATGAAAAGAAGGAAACTAGAATCATACTTCACTAGGACATTCCACAAATCTGCATGATCCAGTGCAAATCTTCAAAGGAAAAGTTGATAACAACATGTAATGAAATGAAAGCACTTCTAGTTGAACACAGCATTCACCAGTACATATCTGGAAATCAACATGAAGATTGCGTAAAATTTACAATCAGGATGTAATCTGAAACTTCATATCCATTCAGTATGCTCAAGAACAGGTACATTTACAGTGATATGAAGAAAGAACCTTGACATTTCAACAATTCAATCCTCATTAGTCTCAGTAATCCAATCTCCTATTTGATTTTACAGTAATTGGCCTTCTTGTGCCAGATGTTCCAATGTATCTATCCTTTTGATTCTATTAGTTCTGGCCCATATATAGAGCAAATGCCAAAAAATAGTTACAATGATCCAAGGATCATGATCCTCTCATAACAATCAACGGTCCAGATGAAAAGCACATGCTTTGCCAGTTGGCAAATGTACAGCTGGCACATAATGTTCCAGCATCTTTAACTTGATTTGGTCTCCAGCTGGCAAACAACATATTTGACAATATCCTCCTCATCGCTCAAAGTCATGTTGCCTCCATGTGCAACTCTGCAATTATCAGCTTCAAACAGCTCCGAGGCTTCCTGCAATAAACAGACAAGCATTAAGCCAAGCATCATTATTTTAGAACATAGCAGGAAAATAAACATTTCATTAAACATGCCTCAAAATGTGCAGCTACAGACAATCAGGCCCCAAATCAGTGAAAATCATGCACTAAATGCATAAACAGTGCCAAAAACACTCAGGTCAACCATCGTTGACTAGAAAATGCATTCGGGCCTTCAAATGGATTCAAAAATCCATCGCTTCATTTTCCCGCCCATTTCCTTGTATATCAGGTTCAAATATGATCATGCATCACAAAATATACAAGGAAATAATTACTTTTAACTTTCCTTCGAATCCGCTCCTTGTACATTACCGGCTTGTATATTATGTTTGTATGTTTCGCTTGTATATGAAAATATACAAGCGCCAAATATACAAGGATTTTTCTGCATTTGATAAGTTTTCAGGTCCGCCAATGTATATGTGTGTTGTATATTCCGCGTGTATGTGAAAATATACAAGCCCGAAATATACAACGAATTTGTAGCATTTGATAATCCTTTCGGGTCCAACCATGTACATTTTACATTATATCTCGGGCCAGCATCATATTTGCATCGGTGTGACAAATTTAGACTTGGCCAACGGTAAAACATACACCGATGTCCACCCATCGGGAAGACCACTCATATCAGAGTGAAAATTCAAGACAGGGCCGATAGTGAAAACTACGCTGAAGAACTACCATCAGAGAGACTACTACTATCGGTGAGAGAACACCAAGCTTGGTCGACAGTAAAAACTACGCTGATGGACCTTTCCATTGGGGAGACTACCTCAGTCGGCGAGAAAATTCAAAGCTCGGCCGACGGCAAAAGTCAGGCCGAAGAACCCTTCCTTCGAATGTCCTGATGACGTCACCGTCATATCCCGGGCTTCATTGAAATGCAAAAGATAACGTCATCATCATATTGGTAAAGTCAGGGGATATTTCAATATCGGGTTACATTAGGAAGATGATCCTCCTCATCGAATATCATGATGATGTCACCATCATATTCTGTCTTCGGAGCATGAGGATGAGTTGAGGTCATCATCAGGTTAGCGCTAGGGTGATATTTAAAATATGATCATGCTGAGGAATGGAATATCACCCTCCTAAAATCATGTTTGACCAGACCTTTGACCTGTCACAACTTTCTCATATGGACGAATTTAAGGGTGATGTAAAAGGCAAACCTGCCTAGAATTTCAAGCTCTTTCACATGGTAAGCTTTCTGAGGATAGATTCAGACTTTCAAATTTGGCTCAGACTTCAAGATCACAAATATGCCTGAGATTAGGCATATGCATACTGACTGACACTGTTTTACCATTACCGCCTAGAGCACAAAAGCAAGGGAACAAGCCAGCAAAGTTGGGTCCCTGTTTTGATAATGCAAAATGGGGCGTGTTGTGTAACCACACAACAAACAGGAGCTTGAACATATTCTTCTTTTTTTTAGGTTGCTTCCTCAAGATATTTCTTAGTTTTCTCAAGACTTTTCACTTCTTCTTCCTCTTCCATTGCATTGTCTCTTACTAGAGGATTTGTATCAGTTTGTTCAAGGCCTTGATCCATGCTGACTTTTAGAATAATTGTGTCATCTCTAACCCCTGTTTCTTCATTATCATTTATTGTTGGAAAATGAAATTCTTTCAACACTCTTAGGGTGATCTCTTTAGTTTATTTGACTACTTTTTCAATGTCATCTACTATTGGAGTGTTCATTCTCCTCTTTGTTCTGAATTCCTTATGAAGTGCTTTGGAGATTTTTGCCTTTTCTTCTGTAGTGATTTCAAGACATAGTTTTATTAATGTATGCTCTTTACGCTCAACATCCTTAGCCATAATAGCTTCTTTCCTTGCATACATTATACTTGCCAAGCTTTTTGGGAGATCAGTGATTATTTCAATGAGAAATTTATGGTATATATTCAAATATTGGATGATACCAGCTTCAATGACCTTTTTATTTGCATCGTCAAAGTCATCATACAGTTGGGAAATAGGTTTTAGATTGCCATCGACTGTAATGGCTTTCAGTACTTCCTCCAAACTCATTGTAGTCTGGTCTTCCGTAGATGCTTCATTCTTAGCCTTCTTTCTCCCTATATCTTTACTAGAGGTCTTCATTTTTGTGGCACCAAAAGGTTTGTCTTGCTGAGAACTGGAGGATGGTGCACTATGTGCCTTCATCTTCTTCACCTCTTCATCGGTCTTAGTTTCCTCATCATCAACTGCACCAACACTAACATACACTCACTGACCTTAGGTTTTATTTCTTTTGCTTGTTTGTACTTCTACAATGGTTTGGGAGGAAATACCAGAGGATTTAAATGTTGTTCTAGAGGAGCTTGCACCTCTTGTTCTTCTCTTTGGTGCATCAAGTGCCTCTTGTTGCACCTCTTGAACTTCTGAGGGTTGATTAGCCTCCTTTTCCTACTCCTTTTTATCTTTAGCTACTCTTTCTGCTTCAGCTCTAGCTCTTGTGGCTGATATTTGTTCTTTGGTGAATCCTTTGTTTTGCACATATTCTTCTACCATTTCTTAGCCTTTTTTTGAATTTTAGACTTTCTTAGTTCAACATAAACTTTTATAGATAGCTCTTCATATGCCAAATCTTTCCTCTGAGGTATCCCTAGGTTTACTTAACATGTGCTAGGCATATCCATCTAACACATCAGGTGTTACTTCATACTCCAAAGGCAAAATCCAGACTATTCTAGGTTCAATTGCTTCCATCATGCACTGATCCTTGTTGACACTGAAGCATATATAATTTTTATATTTTTCCACAATTGTCTTAGGGATTATTTCCCTAGATTACATTACCCTTTGGAAGTTCTTGAAATAGCCCCATAGGGCTATAGTCTATGCATCACAACTTCCAATACTGCTTAGATGATCTCTAATTTGTACTGCAACCAGTTGACTATTTAACCATAACAAATTCTTCATACTAGGTAATTCATGCATGAAATAGAAGAATAGGTAGATGACCAACTTACCAAACTTGAAGGGGCATTTGTTATCCTTTGTCTTCTTCAGGTTTTCCATTAATTGTTGTCATAGCAATTCACAGAGATCATAGTCTACATTTTCTTTGATCATCTGATAAGCAGTGTATATAGTAGTACTAGAGACATAATTCTCCCAGTTTGAGAAGTAGATTTTGTAACCTAGTACCATGGATGCAAACCTTACAGAATGGTCTTCAATATCATTGATTGTGAATGCCCTCTTGTCAAATTTGGATTTACTTGCTTTGAAATATTCTAGAAATCACTATAGTCACTCAGAATTTGGCTTCATCTCTCCTTAGTCACTTGATAGCTTGAATGTAAAATGATTAACCCTTCAGATTCAACCCCTTTAACCTTTATTTTCCTTAACCTAATCACCATAAATGTTCTTTCAAAAAGATATCAAACACTTCTCTGTAGAGTACAACAGATTAGGATTGCTTCGCAATGTTTTGTGTTTGATCCTTTTCTTCCAAAATTTCTTTTAAAAGATCTGTCATATGAATCTTCACATCATATCTTCATGTTGGATCCCAACACTAACTATCTGGCTAGGGGATTAGGATTTTCAATGCAGCTCCCCTTGAGCTAGAGCTTCCAATTTACTTCCCAAAGGAAGTATTTGCACCAAAGGCTAGTGCGGATCCATCCTTGACCTCATTAACATCTTTCTTAATCCAGACCTTGCTCATTTCCTTCTTGACTTCCACTGGATCAATCTTATTCTTGCCTTTATCTTCTTTCTTCTGTATTTTCTTCTTCTCTGTAGAATGGTCTCTTTTCTCATTCTTGTATTTGTAGAATCTTGCAACATGTCTGAACTTATTGCAATTGTATCAAACCACCTTCCTCTGTCCCTAATTACTTCTGATGATTGGATTTGTTCTTGTTCTGCATTGGTTAGCCATATGCCCAAATCTATTGCATGTAAAGCACTTTCCATTGAAGGATTGAGTATTCCTTACATAGTTAAAACCATTCCTAACCAGACTTCTGTATTCATTTGATCTATGACCAATTTTCTTGTAATTGAAACATTGACCAGAGAATGATGGAACATTCTGATATATTTTACTTCTACAATGATTAGCCTTATGGCCAAAATTATTGCAAGTAAAATAATAGACATTGAAAGATGGGTACCTTTGAGTATTTGGCTGCCTGACCAGAGGTTTTCTAGGTCTTCTTCTTTGATTTTGGAACTGGTTGCCTTTGTTTTTCTTCATCTCAATTCTTTCTTGACCTGATTTAGAACTTTCTCCTTTTTCAAATCCCAAGACTTTCTTGTCATCTGAACTCTTCTAACTTTCAATTAGTTCCTCAAGCTTTGCAGAGCTTATTTTGAATTTTTCTTTATAGGTATTTGTTGCTTCCAAATCATATTTCAGAAGTAACACAACTTTTCCCAATTTTTCACATTCCTTAGACTTATCTTTTAACATTTGATTCATATGTTTCTTAG
The DNA here is from genome assembly GCA_027924645.1 of Cunninghamia lanceolata. Classification (NCBI taxonomy): domain Eukaryota; kingdom Viridiplantae; phylum Streptophyta; class Pinopsida; order Cupressales; family Cupressaceae; genus Cunninghamia; species Cunninghamia lanceolata. The sequence continues at coordinate 12,146,563 of BSBN01000108.1, forward strand.
CTTTTTCTTTCTCTTCAACCATCCTTGATAAGTTTTTTAAGATTTCATTTTCTTCAAACAATTGTTCATTTAGCTCTCTATTCCTATCCTTTGATTTATTAACTTGCTCTCTTAGCTTCAGGATGCATTCATTAGCTTCTTGAACATTTGCCTTCAGATCCCTAATTTCTACTTTAGATTTTTTAAGATCAGTAAGAGCTGCTTCCAGTTCAACATTGTTCTCATATGAGAAATTTCCAAATCTTCTAGTTGCCATAAGTATACTATCCCAAATCTTCCTCAAGCGGTTAGGCTTCTTCCAAGGAACCTTGCTCTGATACCAATTGTTGATTATAAGGAATACTGAGAGGGGGGGAGGGTGAATCAATATTCCACAAAACCACTTCTTTAACACTTCATTAAACCAATTACCAAAATTAATAACATGAAAGTAGAATAGACACATTGAGAACATCAACCATATAGACATAACACATAGACACCAAGATTTTTACATGGAAAACCCAAAAAGGGAAAAACCACAATGAGTATTAGCTCACAATATATTATGATAACAATACTAAATTACATGAAGGCTCACTACGTTAGGGCTCACTACCCAAGGACTCACTGTCCAAGAAGTGCTCACTGCAAAAAGGCTCACTACCAGAAAGATAGAAGAGAAGATAGAAGAAGGATTGGCTCACTGCCAAGAAATGACTACTAAAAATGCATCTATAGAATGCTAAAGTGTAGTTCCATTAATAGCTTAGTATACAGACTCAAATGTCTTCATAATGTTTTCCCTACTTTTTTGCTCTGCTACATATAATCTATTTTATGCCCTTATTAACCTTTTCTACTCTGCAAACTACTTAAAATCATTCATACATCGAATTCACACTACTTCTGTACACCCACACCACTTCAACACTGAAATCCATCCAATATATATATATATCTGCATTAAGATTTAACTCAAAAGTAGGTTGGCAAGCCAGACATGAAACATGTATACAACTGTTGTACCTAGTTGGCTTGATCTTGTGCACAAACAACAATGTGAGCCCAAAAAAATATACAATAGTCTTCATATAAGTCGGTACCAATCATTCAACTATTTAGATTGATTATTCAAAGAATATATCTTCTCCGCATATGGATCTAACATGCCTTTCGACTTGTCCCTTAAGAACACACTTGACCAATTCAACTGTCACATAATAACTTCTACTGTGGACCATATGAGACTCTAAAAATTATATCCAACATTCATCATTGACCTCTTAGCATACCTTCAGGACTGTAAACCAAAATATGCCATAGAGGAGAAATGTGGACCCTTTTACTCTGGTACTATGTACTGTTCCTATCTTAACTTTGTTCACCCGAACTTAGATACTCCACCATATGACTTCCGGAGGATGTCAGGACTTGAACACTAGATCATGTGATCAATAGATAGCTATGAACACCATACCTAAACTGCATACAAGTTTCTTTAACTGTGGAGGCATACCATCTCAAATACTATCACTTCCTTTGTATACTGTATACTATCCATACTTAGTTATTTATTCTTCCAGAGTAAAGTCTTTTGTTAGGGTTAGCCAGCAGAAGATATCAATTAAATGCAAATAAAGATTAAATAGAGGAATGGAAATACATAGAAATAATAACAGCGAGAGATAAGTTTTAACGTGGTTCACTGAAACTCAGGCTACATCCACCAAACAGAGAGTCCAATATTATTATCTAGTAAATCAAACGGACTACAATCAACAATCCCTGCAACTCAATACTGCTGCAAAATGCTACAATACAATACACAAACCCTAACCCTTGGCCGCCTTTTTATTAAGCTTTTTGTTAGTTACAAAAATAGGGTTTTCTTATGTCGGTCAATGAAAAAATAGGACCTACCAACAATCTCCCACTTGGAGACTGATCAGGCGCCACACCAAACAATCTCCCACTTGAAGACTGAGCCTGGATGACACTAACCCTGTAGCTCCCACTAGAAATAAGCACCCTGGACTCTGTTGTTCTATTTTTGTTGTTTTCAGTCTAGAAGACCAACCGAAGCTGAAGAGGAGCTCAACTTCTCCCTTGTCACTACCTTTGTAAACATATCTGCTGGATTGTTATCTGTATGTATCTTGGCCAGCTGTAACTGTCCATCATCCAACACCGACCGAATGAAGTGATACCTCAATTGTATGTGTTTGGTCTTTGAATGCAATGTAGAATTCTTTGCAAGATGTATGGCACTTTGGCTGTTCGTAAACAAATAACTATTAACCTGTTGTGTGCCCAATTCATTCATGAAAGTTTTCAGCCATATCATCTCCTTGCTTGCCTCTGTTGCAGCTACATATTCTACCTCTGTGGTGAATAAAGCAACCACCTTTTGTAACCTGGAAATCCAATTCACTGCTGTTCCACCTACAGTAAAGACATAACCTATAGTACTCCGCCTGGTATCAATATCCCCTGCCAAATCTGAGTCTACATAACCTGCTAAATCAGTATTAGAGCCCCCAAAACATAAGTGTTTATCAGATGTACCTCTCAAATATCTGAGAATCTATTTTACCACATTCCAATGCTCTAATTCGGGATGACTCATATACCTACTAACGACTCCTACAACATGTGCAATATCTGGTCTCGTCCATACCATGGCATACATTAAACTTTCTACAACTAAAGCATATGGTACCTTGGATAGTTTTTCTTCCTCCTCTTGTGTCTTTGGACACATCTCCTTAGTCAATTTCAAATGACTAGGCAAAGGTGTGCTGACAGCTTTTGCATTCTCCATATGGAATCTCTACAACACCTTTTCAACATAAGCAGCCTGAGATAGAGTCAATTTTCTATTCTTCCTATCTCTACAAATTTTTATACCAAGGATTTGTTTTCCTGCCCCCAAATCCTTCATATCAAATGACTGTGCTAACTGATGTTTTAACTCTCTGATGTGATCCATGTTAGACCCAGCTACAAGCATGTCATCAACATATAAACATAAAATAATGTAGCTATCATTATCCAACCTCTTAAAATAAACACAATGGTCAGAATTACACCTATTGTAGCCTTGCTCAGCCATAAAACTATCAAATTTCAGATACCATTGCCGAGGTGCTTGTTTCAGGCCATACAAACTCTTCTTCAATTTGCAAACTTGTTTCTCCTTACCTTTGATTTCAAATCCTTGGGGCTGTTCCATATATATCTCCTCCAAATCACTATGGAGAAAGGCAGTTTTCACATCTAGCTGTTCCAAATGCAAATCTTCAGCAGCCACAATACTTAAAATAGTATGAATAGAAGTCATCTTGACAACCAGAGAAAATATCTCATCAAAATTAATGCCCTTTTTCTGTGCAAATCCTTTTACAACTAACCTGGCCTTAAATCGTTTCTTACCTCCATCTTCCTCTTTCATCTAGTAAACCCATTTATTTGGTAAAGCCTTTTTACCTGCAGGTAACTTATATAATTCCCAATCTAATTTTTCAGCAAGGAGTCCATTTCTTCTTTCATAGCAAGCTCCCACTGAACTTGTGTATCCACCTGCATAGCTTCGTCATACCCTTTTGGTTCACCAGCATCTATTAACAAAATAAAATACAAAGAGGCAGAAAACCTTTCAGGAGGTCTACTTATCCTTGTTGACTGTCTAACATTCACTGGAGTTTGTAGTATTTCTGGTTGTTGTTGCGGAGCATGAGGAGCCACTAGAACATCACTATTTGGAGTATCATCCAGCACCACATAATCCTTTTCTTTCTTCTCATGCTGGTGCAACTGATCTTTGTACAACACCTTCTCATTGAATATAACATCCCTGCTTCTCACAATTTTTTAATTTTCAAAATCCCAAAGCCTATAACCAAATTCATCAATGCCATATCCAATGAAGGTACATTTTTTTGATTTCGCATCCAGCTTGGTTCTATTTTCAGAATCTATATGTGCAAATGCTTCACAACCGAAGGTTTTCAGAAAAGAATAACTCACCTTCTTGCCGGTCCATGCTTCTTCTGGAATACCACAACCCAAAGGAACTGAAGGACCTCTGTTAATTAAATATATAGCAGTGTTGACAGCCTTTGCCCACATGTTTAAAGGCAGTCCAGCATGTAATCTCATGGTCCTTGCACGCTCCATTATTGTCCTATTCATGCGTTCAGCCACTCTATTTTCCTGTGGAGTCCTTGGAACTATTTTCTGCCTGTGAATTCCATTAAAGGAACAATAATCTTCAAATTCTTTGCTGCAATACTCACCGCCATTATCAGATCTGAGACATTTTAATCTTTTACTTGTCTCATTTTCAACCAAACTTCTCCATTTCTTAAATGTTTCAAATACATCATATTTCTATCTAAGGAAATAAATCTAGACCTTCCTAGTTGCATCATCTATGAATGCAACATAATACCAAGAGCCACCGAGAGAAGATACCTGAGCTGGTCCACATACATCTGTATGCACAAGCTCCAATGTTTCATTTTTCTTTTGCTTCCCATCCTTGAGAAAATTGACTCTCTTTTGCTTGCCATACACACAACTTTCATAGAAATCTATATTAATACATTTCAGACTTGGTAAAACTTTCTTAGAATGAAGTACCTTCATACCTTTTTCACTCATATGCCCAAGTCTGTTATGCCACAGTGTTGTTTCAGAACCTGCAACAACTTTTCCAGTCTCTTCCTTCAAACCTGCAACAACTGTTCCTGAATCTGTTTGTTTTTCCTCTATAACATCTAAAGTAGAAGGAATAGTATGACCTATACAAAGATATAAGGTGCCTACTTTCACACCTTTTGCTACTACTAAGGCACCTTTTGAAACCTTCTAATTTTTATCAGTAAATGTAACAGTGCAACCTTGTTCAGTTAGCTGCCTTGCTAAAATTAAATTCCTACTGAGCCTTGGAACATGCCTTACCTCTTGTAGTAGCCAATGATTCCCATTCTGCAACTTAATCTTGATTCTTTCCTTTCCACCAATCTGACAGGGTTCGTTATCTCCCAAATAAACTAGCCCAAAATCCCCTTAGACATAATCAAGGAAATAACTTCTATGGGGCATAGCATGAAATGAGGCCCCTGAATCTAAAACCCATGAATCATCAGCATTATCTAGGGAAAGAATCAAAGCATCATCTTCAGACTTATTGCTTACCACATTTGCTTCCTTATTGCCTTCTTGTTTGTCTCCTTCTTTGTTCTTCCGAGACCAGCAATCTTTCTTCAGATGACCTAGTTTTCCATAGTACCAGCAATCCTTCTGTCCTCTGGTTTGGGATCTTTTGTCCTTTGATTTCCCTCGTGACTTCCCATGACCTCCATAACCTTTTCCTCTCTCCTTTGATCTACCCCTGCTTTCTGTATTCAAAACACTGCCTGATTTAGATCCACCTGAGCTTTTCTTACGAATTTCCTCACTCAGAATAACACCAACAACATCATCAAATTTCAGGGTATTTGAACTAGAAACAGAGTTACTAACTGCCATTACCAAACTATCCCAGTTTTCAGGCAATGAACATAATATCAAGAGAGCTCTAACTTCTTCATCAAATTTTACATTTATAGAAGTTAATTGACTGACAATCGTATTAAATTCATTTAAATGATCTGTCACAGATCCACCTTCAACCATTTTCAGATTAAACAAACACTTCATAAGAAATACCTTATTTGAGGCTGAGGGTTTTTCATACAATTTAGCCAAAGCTTTCATTAGACCATTTGTTGTCTTTACTTCCGTTATATTGAATGCCACCGACGATGCCAGTCACAACCGAATGGTTCCTAGTGCCTTTCTGTCAAGAAGATTCCAATCCTCATCAGACATTGTTGTCGATTTCTTGGCTACTCCTTCCAACGACATCCATAAATCCTTTTGATAGAGGTAATCCTCCATCTGCATCTTCCATAATTGATAGTTCTGCCCATTGAATTTATCAACCTTCAATCTACCCTCGTCCGCCATTGGTCCCACTCAACCGTGAGACTTTCCTGCAGATGATAATCGAACACAACCTACTCTGATACCACTTGTTAGGGTTAGGCGGTAGAAGATATCAATTAAATGCAAATAAAGATTAAACAGAGGAATGGAACAGAAATAATAACAGCGAGAGACAAGTTTTAACGTGGTTCACCCAAACTCGGTTACAAAAATAGGGTTTTCTTATGTCGGTCAATGAAAAAATAGGATTTTTTTACGTCGGCCCTAAAAAAAAATTCTCAGGGGCTGCCGCCCCCGAACCCCCCCTCAGGGCCCAGCCCAGCCCTGAACCCCGGTGAGGATACATCGCTAGTGTACAGTACTTTCTTGATCAGTCACCACCTACCAACATCTCTTTGCCATGCCAGTAGAATCCCTTTGCCTTGTTGGCATTAATGACAACATTCATTCTTCAGAGTAGTGTCTCTTACCAACACGTGTTGGTGTTTCTAACTCCACTACAACAATGAAAATATATCTAAGAGTGCATGCACTAGGAACACAGAGGCAAGATATATAATAAATGATGAGAGAATGAATGTAAATGATAAATATTACCACAAGATATGAAACTCTAGTTGGAGTAGGTGACTCAAGACCATGCACCAACAAGGAGATAGAAGATGAAGGCTTGAACTTCCTTCAAGACCTGCAAATATGAATCATAACATCCACACAAAGAGATTTTCCAACTATGAAGAACACTTGAGCGTAAGAGATCAATTCATCAAAAAGAAAGGTATGTAAGTATGCAAATGATGAATAAACTAAATCCTAATCAAATCTAGGACAACAAACACATTATATTTAGATGAATAAGGATGCAAGGGTGCAAGATACGTTAGGTTCACCAAAATATTTGATGGAAAATGGAGACTTAGCTTAAAAGGTTAAACTAGATCAAACCCTCTTCTATCAAAATCAGAACACAAACTAAGTTTGGATTCTACCTTTGAAGGAGAGCCAAACTACAAGGCTTTTGTTCCTTTGTTGTATAAAGGAGTTTCAACCATATTCAACCAACCAAACTAGGGTAAAACATGAAACCCTAATTAAGCAAGATTAACCAATAAATGATTATCAGAAATAGATATAGAGATTCTAAAAGGATAGCAGAGATCAAGAGACAATGTAGAATAGGAACTTGAGTTTGAGAACATAGAAGTACCAAGGCATTGGGTGCCCTAGACCCAAATTAGGGTTTTATTAAATATTGGGATTTGGATGCCTTCACCTGTGTATCTTCCTCCTTCATGTATCTTGTTGTCGTCTGATTCCTCTGGATGTGACCTACACACAAACAAGAAGGAAAAAGGGTTGTGCTATGTTTAGGGGTTTGCCTTAGTCAAACCCCATGTTAATTTTTTCACATTCACTATAGCAATGATTAGAGATCCAAGAGTGCATGCCCTAGGAAGGCAAAGGCAAGATATGCAATAAATGATGAAAGAATGAATGTAAATGATAAATATTGCCACAAGATATGAAACCCTAGTTGGAGTAGGTGACTCAAGACCATGCACCAACAAGGAGATAGAAGATGAAGGATGGAACTTCCTTCAAGACATGCAAATAAGAATCATAACATCCATACAAAGAGCTCTTCCAAATATGAGCACTTGAGCATAGGAGCTCAATTCATCAAGCATAAGGTAATTACTTCTAATCTTCTCATAACAAGCTAGGTGTAAAATGAATAACAAAACTCCTTATATGCATTCGTGCTCACTAAAAATGAATAAACCAAATGGGGCTGACAAGAGTAAGCCAAGGAGGTGTTCTAAGCTGACACCACAAAAATAGGGTTGAACCTAACATTTGGGACCAGGGTGCTAGGTTCCCTAGTTCATTAGCCCCACAAACTCTATAGAGTGCCAAATAAGGTGGGCTTAGACCAGTCCTAAGCTTAGTTTTTTGGGTTTATTCCTCGGGATCAAGATTTAATTGTTTGTTGTTCCAAAAGGTGTCAAAATAGGTGTTGATTAGAAAGGGTACACATTTTACTCCATAACATTTAGCCCCCACTTTAGTGTGGTTACAAAATTATGTTCAAACTCACACTAAATTAAGGAGAAGACAAGTTTCTAACATGAAAACATAGAATCCCAAATAATTCCACCAAGTTGTGGACTATAGCATCCCCCAAGCTTAGGATTCTAAGGTTACAAACACACAAGACATTGTAACATAATTCACATGTACATGGAGTACTAGAAGCATATATAAGGAATACACACAAGAGACACACAATACACAAAGGTAATACATGCCATACATAAATGCATACACGCTTGACATGAAGCATACACATAAGGCATAAAGTATACATGGAATACATATGGAAAACATGATGAAGACACACAAAACACATGGAATCATTAAGATAATACAAGTTCAAACAATACATCACATAAGCAACATGACTCCGACACTAGATTTCTTTGTCGCTAGGGGTCATGTGAAGAGAAGTGTATTCATGGATCACAGACTAGTAAGTACTGCAAAATTACTAGGTGATCATGACAAGTCACATGAAACACACAGATTAGAAAACTTCATTATACTAGGTGACTCATGGAACAACAACAAAATAAAAACATCATGGGCTAGTGAGGACAGTCGAATCAATAGGTGAGTTCCATGTCAAACATAATCAACAAGTATATAATCAAAAGAGCATAGCGTGATGTATGCCCCCACCTTAAAGTGATTTCTTACTTCCTTGAAGAGAAATTGATTTAAGGTAGAATGCAATACAAAACAATCATAAGAACTTTTTCGAAGCACATGCCCACATGATATGTGCTCCCAAAATCTACATTGCAACAATGGGTTGCCCTCAAAAAAGGCAAATTGAGATGATGCTACAAGCATGATACATAATGGCTTGTGTAGTCATGGTATGATGCTGAGCATAACAACAAGGTGCCACATAAATCAAATCATACAAGTAATATCATGTTAGAGTGAATAATATAAATTAATTAAACAAATGGATCTACTTGACTAGTGTCAGTATATGAATGGTTGTATAATAGGAGACATCTTGTGATTATAAATATTTGGAATTGTCATCATTCACCAATTGGTATAACTATGGAGACAAAGGAGGAAATATCACATGAAAACAAAAATAAAAACCATGGGTCAACAAGGAAGAATGCTAAATCATCCTACGCCTTGCATTATCTCCTAAGGAAACAACAAAATGCAACTTATAACAAATAGAGGAATGATGATATAAATAGAAAGAATGTCACAATGGATTTTAGTCCCTTTGTATCCTTGTACCAACAAGGATATCAAGGGTCATCCAAAGAGAGATTAACAAAAAAAAATACACATCAAGCAACACAATACAAGGGTAACAATACATGTAATCATAACACACGAGAGAGAGGCCACATTTTCAAGTTGACCTAAAAAAATCATCCTCCTCCCAATCTTACTCATCATAAAGGGATGGAAGGCAAGGTACAAGAGGGACTATAGTAGATATGATGTAAGGTACTAGAACCATACCTATTTCATTATTACCTTTTGATTCGCTATCAGGATATAGCACAATAGGTTTCACTGCAGGCTGTGAAGCACTATCTTTCACTAGAGGAGATGAATCACTAGTAGATTTCTCTTTTGCATTTGTCGATGACTGATGCTTGTGAGGAGGAAGATTCTCCTCTCCTATAGAAAGGTGAGCCATATAATGATGACGCTTCTTTCATTCTCTTACAATTTGATTTTGTTTAGTTTTGTTTGTGATGTTTGTTAGGGGAACCATAGTATAAATTCCAATGTGGGTTCCTTTTCTTCCTTTGCTTCAAGAACATGTATTAGAAGAAACAAGAGGAACCACCAAAGGTTGAGAGACCATGGGGGGAGGGTTCCTCAATGTAATCTGCTCTTACCTCTCAACTTGTGAAATAGGTGGAGGTACTTGAGTATCCTCAAGCGATCAAGAAACCTCAAGAAATAATTTACATGCAACCAATTGCTTTTCACTTGTCTCTGTAGAGGCAGGTGAGATAAAAGTAATATTGTGATTACAGGGAGGTCTATTTTTTTTTCTAGATGGTTGCCTCATTGTCCTTGAAGGGATGGTGGAGGGGGAACCTCAAAATATCTACTAGATGCTCAGGGATAGGGAGGAACCTTCGATTAAGGATTAACTTCATTCGCTGCCTGCGGGATAGGGGGAACTACTATCGTAGCCTCAAAAGATAGAGAGTGTTTGGGGACATCACTAGAATGCATGCTACTAAGAGAAAATTCAACATTTTTTTGTGCCCTATATTTTTGATATGATAAACAGAATAGATCCTATTTAGTTTGAGCAACTCTAATTGGTTTTGGCCAGAAGTAGTCAAGTGTAAAGTGTCCACAACAAGCTATGGGTTGGTACTGATTGTGATGTATAGCATGCACACGTCCCTCAAATGGAAACTTTAAGCACTTATTTTCCATAGAGGGGGTTGCCTTCATGGAGAAGATCCATGGGTGACCAAAATTCACGTGAAATAAGTTTGATGTTGGAATGATAATAAAAGTAGCATCCAAGGTTCTTGGCCCAACCTTGACAACAAGGGTCAAGGCACCAAGAGTTGGAATAATATACCCATCATGTACTCTAATCATGATTTTGATACATCGTAAATATCACAGTGTAAACCATGCATGTAGGGAAACTCTTGAGTTACTACATTTACCATGCAAAAAGGATTGATCATAGCACCTCTTATGGGTTTATCATTGATTCGAATGGTGATGTATAGGGGTCCATTAGGAGCTTCAATAGTAGCATCATGAGGAGTAAAAGATATAGCCGGTTTGGGTTTTTCTCACTCTTGATGAGGGTGAGCATCCACCATGCAAATATCTCCTTTATAATCTTGTTTTTGATGAGTATATTACATTTCTTTAGAAGGATCCATAATGTTGGATTGGTGTTGAGGAATGGATCTATAAATATTTGTAAGTTTTGATTAGGTGGGGCCATTGATTTATTTCCTTTGTCATTTACACCAGTAACCTAGATGACATTGAAACCAATGAGGTCATAAAATTCATGTTTAAGATGCATACACATTTTAGTGTCATGACTAGCGGTGCAGTAAAATTGACAAAAGGCCTTCAAATCAAAAGAAGATGGTTGCATCTTACTAGGATCGAGAGGTCGAATTGGTGCAAGATTGATGAGACTATTGTTTAAAATTTGCATTGTTATGGAATAAAGAGATTCTGATAATGGTGTGAATTTTCTAGTTTTTGGTTTGAGTTTATATGGGGTGGGAGTAGAAGATGTTGTAGCCACTTCATTTTTTTAAATGTGATTTGATGATATTGCATTGATTTTAATGAAATTTTGTTGTGTATTTTGAATGAATGAGTGTGTAAGGCTTCAGATTAACCAATCGAAGTTGATGAGTGATTATTCTCATACTGACTAATTGACAATTAGTAATCACAGAGATCCATGCAAAGGTTGGTGAAATAATCATAACACATCAACAAGATTTTGTCATGGATGTGAGGTTGTAAATTCCCAATAAAAATTCTTTGTATATCAACATCTAGAATAGAATATTGAATTTTTGAAAAGAGGGCTTGATAACACCTCATGAAATTACTTTTTGTTTTATTCCTTGTTTGCAATGGAACAAATTAGTCAAGGAGACTTGAGGTCCAATGTTTGCTTGAAAGTGTTGAAGAAATTTGTTGATTAATTATGAAAAATAAGTGATTGAACTATAAGACAATGAGCAAAACCAATCCAAGGCTGAGTCTTTAAGTGACCTAAGAAAGCATTTAGCCAATATTGCATCTTTGAAGAAGAAATCACTACACATAGTTGTAAAGGCTACCACATGGATGTTAGGGTCTCCCTTCTCATTATACTTCTCAAAGTGAGGGGTTTCAAACTTCTTAGGGATTTGAGCACTTAGGATTGGATAAGATAATGGGTTGCAAATATAATGTGATGTGATAGTAGGTTTCAAGGGACTTTGGTTTATGTTTACTAATAGTTGTTGGATGGAATTCATATTTTGCAAAAGTTGGTTGATGATAGGATCAGAAGGTGAACTAGGTTTAGATTGACCAGTATGAATGAATAGGGCTAACCATAGGTTGCGACATTGTATGATTGGATTTTTTGGAAATTTATATTAGGCTTAGTTTGATTTGATGTAGGCGGGGTGACACTAGGTGCAGTACTTGGATAATTAAAGGGAATGACACTATAATGATGAACATGATTCCTGGTAGATAACCCAACATGTGGTAGCACTATTAATTGGTTGTGTAGTTGTGGAAAGAATGGTGGAAGTGTATGTAGGAATAGGGAGTGTTGGTATGGGTGCCAACACTTGAGTCCCTATTTGATTTGAAGAAGTCACATTAGTGATGATTTTTGTGCAACTAGATGTAGACATAATCTTATTATGCACTATGTGAGATATGCCATCAAGACTTCTAGTCCTTCTTATCCTTCGAGTAATAAACTTATTAGACTCTCAACAATAGGGATGACCTCCTAAGTTATGTGTTCTGAGCTTATAAATTGCTGAAAATTAGCCAAATCAGTGTCTAATATTTAAATTTGAGCTTCAAGAACATGAGCTACGAGGTCCTTTATGTCGATGCTTTCATGAAAAGTTGATCCTTCTAGGATATGTGAAGTAGAGATATCATGAAGAGGTGATGGGCCCTCTTGTGTGATTGAACTCATGAATTGGGGTTTTGATGTGTTGATATCATTGCTATTCAAGGCATTAGAACCCATAATTTGATGACTTCTTTGCACAAAGGTGTTAGAATCAGGGCACTGGGTCACATAACTCATAAAGTGTTTACAATCTTTAGTGACACACAAGATGCACACAAATAAGAAATGAATGATGTTATGAAAGAAGAGGTTGAATTTTTGTTTAAATGAATCATTGTTTTTCTCTTTTGATCAAATGTAAACACATATAATGGAATAATAAGCCTTTGGATTAAAATCACCTCTATTCAAGCTCAATTTGATTTAAACCATGCTCATATTCAAATCAAACCCTAAATCTAACAACTCAAGAATGCTCTGTCTTTCAAATTTCAACACAAGATGATATTTATGATATTCTAATGCAATATAAAATCAGATTTGATAAGCAAATAACATTAGCAAGACACTAATCATAAATCCTAGGCTTCAAAACTAGCTAGGTTTTCTTAAAAATGCAAGATTTTTGAAAACCCTAATAATGAAGAAGTGTAAATGTAAAATATACCACTATGAAATGAGTAATTAATGTAATACCAATTGTATTTGATGCAAAAAAATTAGAAATTTATATCATGCTATGATGATCTCTACTTATGACATATAGACAATGTGACAAATATACTTTTTCTACACCTAAATCAAATGCTTGTTTTTTAAAATTTTGAATGCCAAGAGGCAAAAATGTTTTAAACACAAGGAAAGATAAGGTACAACAAATGAAATAAATTTAATCAACCAATTAATGTCACCAAGATCTGAAACAACACACTAATCTACAAACCCTAGGTTCAAGACTAGCTAGATTTTCAAGGAATGCAAGGTTTTTTGTTACCCTAATAATGGATAAAATGCAAAAAGCAAGGTATGTAAGTATGTAAATGATGAATAAACTAAATCCTAATCAGATCTAGGAAAACCAACATATTATATTTAGATGAAGAAGGATGCAAGGATGTAAGATACGTTGGGTTCACCAAAATGTTCGATGGAAAAGGGAGACTTAGCTTACAAGGTTAAACTAGATCAAACCCTCTTCTATCAACATTGGAACAAAAATCAAGTTTGACTTCTACCTTTGAAGGAGAACCAAACTACAGGGGTTTTGTCCCTTTGTTGTATAAAGGAGTGTTAACCAAATTCAACCAACCAAACTAGGGTAAAACATGAAACCCTAATTGAACAAGATTAACCAATAAATGACTGTTAGAAACAAGTATAGAGATTCAAAAAGGATAGTAGAGATCAAGAGACAATGTAGAATAGGAACCTGAGTTTGAGAGAAAAGAAGTACTAGGGAACTGGATGCCCTAGACCCAAATTAGGGTTTTGTAGAATGTCAAGATTTGGATGCCTTCACCTGTGTATCTTCCTCCTTGTAGTTTGTTGTCGTCTGATTCCTTTGGATGCAACCTAGACACAAACAAGAAGGGAAAAGGGTTGTGTTGTGTTTATGGTCTTTCCTTAGTTAAACCCTGTGTTGGTGTTTCCACCTCCACTAAAACAATTATTAGAGATCCAAGAGTGCATACCCTAGGAAGGCAGAGGCAAGATCTGCAATAAATGATAAAGAATGAATGCAAATGATAAAGATTACCAAAAGATATGAAACCCTAGTTGGAATAGGTGACTCAAGCTGATGCTCCAACAAGGAGATAGAATATGAAGGATTGAACTTCCTTCAAGACCTGCAAATAAGAATCATAACATCCACACAAAGAGCTATTCAAACTATGAAGAACAATTAAGCATGTAGGAGATCAATTCATTAAAGCATAAGGTAAGTACTTCTAATCTTCGCATAACAAGCTAGGTGTAAAATGAATAACAAAACTCCTTATATGCATTCATGATCACTAAAAATGAATAAAACTAATTGGGGCCAACAAGAGTAAGCCAAGGAGGTGTTCTAAGTTAAAACCACAAAAATAAGGTCAGGGCTAACATTTGGGTGCCTTGGTCCTTTAGCCCCACAAACTCTAGCGAGTGCCAAATAAGGTGGGCTTAGACCAATCCTAAGTTTATTTTGTTGGGTTTATTCATAGGGATTGAGATTTAATTGTTTATTGTTCCAAAAGATGTCAAAATAGGTCCTGATTAGAAATGGTACACATTTTACTCCATAACACCTTTTAGTTATGGTCAATTTTTTGATAACATAATAAATGATGTATATTCCAATTCCTTCTTATTTCTATCCAATAGTTTCTCATGTTTCATCATTAGAAGAATTAGTTTGAATATATAGAAAAATTTCTTAGTTAGGACCTCTCAATATTAGGGAAGAGGTCAATTTATCCTTTATTGTA
Source organism: Cunninghamia lanceolata (assembly GCA_027924645.1). NCBI lineage: Eukaryota > Viridiplantae > Streptophyta > Pinopsida > Cupressales > Cupressaceae > Cunninghamia > Cunninghamia lanceolata. The sequence goes on from BSBN01000108.1 coordinate 12,161,647, forward strand.
TCTAATGACTATTGACATTTATCTATCCATACAAACTCACTATCATTTATAGGCAAGGAAAACATTAGGATTACAACCTTTCTAAAATACTAAATGAAATCTCTATATCATCCTTCAAGACCCAAGAAACTTATAATTTCTATCTAATTTAGGTGAAGGAAGTTCTGTAGTAACTTCATTTTTCTTGGGATCTACCTTTATTCCTTCAGATGAAATGTGATTGCCCAAGATAGTGCCTTGGTTAACCATCATCAAACATTTAGCTTGACACAAGGACAATTAATTTTTTCACATCTCATAAGGAATTTGTCTAGATTTTGGAGAGCTTCATCGAATGAGCTTCCATATATAGGTAAATCATCCATGTATACCTCCATACATTCATTGGTTAGTTCATCAAAGATGGAAAACATTCCACTTTGAAAGGTGGTGGGTACATTACATTATCCAAAAGGTAAAACTCTATAGGAAAATGTTCCCCATGGGTAGGTAAACATGGACTTATCTTGGTCTTCTAGTGCTACTTATATTTGGTTACACTTGCTAAATCCATCTAAGAAAGAAAAATATTTCTTTCCAATTATATTGTCCAAAACTTGATCAATGAATGACAAAGGGAAATAGTCTCTCTAGGGTGATTTTTTAATCTCTCTATAATCCACACAAATTATCCATTTACCATGTTTATTTGGTACTATAACTAAGGGGGAAAACCACTAGTTGTTTGAAATTAGGTATATGAATCCTACCTGCAACAATTTTTCAATTTCAATTTTAATTATATTGAAGTGTTGTCTTACTAGCCTTACATCCTCCACATATAAATATGATGAGTGCAAATGTCAGGGTGAATTCCCTTGTGTCATTATAATCCCATGAAAATTATTTTGAATGTGTGCACAAAACATCAATAAATTTTGATTCTTATTCATCTGACAACTAGTTGTTTACCTTAAATTTTTTTCCTAGATAGATCATAATTTTCTTGGTGTTAGGATAGATTGAGGAATGCATTTTATATTCACTCATTAATGTATTAAATAAATAATGATGAGGATGCAACATGTGAAAGGTTGTAATTTTCTTGAAAAATGTCTCACCTATGGGATCCCATTCACCAAAGGACAATAGAATGTTCTTAAAAGTTGTGCTAGTTATTTTGAGCACAATTAACAATACTTTGTTGAATGATTGTTTAAAACTTGTTTACTTCCTTATAAATACTCAAGTTTTCCTCTTGTTGGTGCCTGAATTCACTGTCAATTTTTAAGCATTTTTCATGTAGGCACCTTCCCTAAAATCCAAAAAATTTTCTAGTTTTGGCACCCCTTCAGTGTTTTGTAACATCCACATCATCTTTCTTGAAGAGGGGGTCTTCATGTTTTGTCCATTGGCATGAGTCTGGAAGGTGTCTTGGCGATCATGATTGGTACCAATGGCGTGTTATCTTCTATCGCTGAGACTTTACCTATCGGCGTAGGTGTTTTGTGGCTTGCCGACGGACTAGGTCTCACCGACGAGGGTTTTGGAGTGCTATCGCCAAGACCTTGGCTATCAGAGTGAGCGGGCAAGTATTGGGCCGATGGCGTATGTTTGGCCGATAAGTGGATGTGTGTGTTATCAGCGTGACTTGGTCTATCGGCGAGGGAGTTTCCTGTTGGGCCGATGGCATATGTTTGGCCGATGGATGTCATCGGCGTGAGTGGTAAGGTCGGCGAAGGAGTCTTCAGTTATGCCGACGGTGGGAGGCTTGGCCGATGCGATGTCATCGGCATAGGTCTCACCGATGGAGGGATGCGAAGGTGGTCGTCGGTGAGATTTTGGTTATCGGGTGGACGGAGAAGTGTTGGCCCGACAGTTGGGGTCTCGCCGATGGGGGGTGTGTTTTATTTGTTGGCGTCGGTGTGATATTCTTCATCGGCGGGGAGACTTTTAGGTTGGCCGATGGCGTAGGTCACACCGACGGAGGTGGGATGGCGAAGGTTTGCATCGGTGAGACTAGTGAGGTCGGCAGGAGATCTGCGGGGTTGGCCGATGGTTTGTGTCACGGTGATGGGTTTTGACGAAGGCATGTGTGTCGAGCGCGGCAAAAGCGCTCGACACCCATTATGTGTGCGACCCCATTTTTTAAAACTAATGAAGGAGTCTCCTCACCGTGAATGTGGGATTATTCCCTTGTATATTTTGAACCCGCAGTTGAACGTGTTTTGGCGGGAAGTCTTTTTTGTTTGCAGCGACAGTCTCCAAATGAAGTGCGGGTGGTTGAGACCCTTAATGGCGACTGTGCTGGGGTATGGGTGAGTTGTTGCACAGTCAGGTACCAGATTTTTGACATGAAGACTTCCAGATAGCGGCGCGTGGCTCCAGGGTTCCTTCTGTCTCTGCAGCAATAAATTTTGAGCGCCATTCCTTCTGAGGGCTGTATCTGGTAGATTTTTGATATTTTGTCTTGTAATTAATTGTTGTGGTACACTTTCTGGCTGTTATAAGCAGACTGTGTTACCATTTTTCAGGTTGTTGAAAACTAGACATTTTGGCTCTGTAATAAGATACAACTGGTTTTGGTTGCTCTGTGCAGCTAAACTTGTGAGTTTATGTATCTCCTGTTGTACGATTTGGCATGAATCCACTGATTTCATGGTTAATCTTATATGAATAATGCTATGTTTGCATGTGTTATGCTGATTCTGTCTCCAGTTTTGCATGTATCTTTCTTACTGCAGTAGGGATGCCATAAGTATAGACAGCTTAACACTCTATATTGGGAGATATCTGTAAGGCAGATATCATGTGTATCCCCCTGAAATCCAGTTTTAGCTATTCATGCTGATCATTCACAGGTGTATGTCTACCGACTCCAAGCCTTGGATAGGCACCAATCTAGCTCTGTGTTGAGGTTATACACCAGGTCCAGGTTTGCATCCAAACATCATTTCAAACCATCTCTTCCTTCCATCTATTAGCTGTAGGATTAGGATTAGGATCCCTGCATGCTCTCATACCCAACCAGACATTATGTCCAAGAATGTTGCCAACCTTGTGATTTGTTACACAAATCTTGGTCCATACATGAGAGTATTCTGCCTGTTGCTGTCAAGTTAAATCTTTCTGTCATTGAGCTAGTCAAGGTCATATTTTTATCAAATAGGGAAACCCCCCTTGGTGCGGCAGAACCAGAAGTGAAGGGGAGGAGCTCACGCAGCCTCCTGTATTCAGTTGGTTGAATCTGCCTGTGCATTAGAACTGGCAAATCCTAATGCTGATTCAGAAGATAAACCAACACCTCTAATTCATTTACATGTGTTTTTACTATGATTATTACTATGGAAGACATTATTTATGTGTCATCAACTTCATTAAGGTCATCTATCCACACATTATCAAGAAAATCTAATGTGGTTCTAGTAAGTGGATACAAAGATTTTTTTTAGAATCGAGCCCATTTAAAACTATCATATTTCTTGATCTACAATCAATGAAAGTAGTTGTTATAGAAAACTAGGGTGTTCCCAAGATTAATGGGTACCCATTATTTTAGGATTTAAGGTTGAAGTATCATAAAAACAATAGGGTATTCCCAATATTATGTGGTAACTAGAACATCTTGTATGACATCCTTAGGCTTGGCAATTATTTGGTCAAATATTTGTAACACTATGGAGGTAGGTTGCATGATAGATAAACATAATGTTTTTATTATGTTAGTTGTCATAACATTAATAGTAGCATCCAAATCTACCAAGAAATTTGGTTTTTGTCCTTCTAATTAACACTATTATCATAGGACTTCTTAGATCACCATATTTGCATGGGAGAAGTTTCCTTGCCAAAAGGTTAGGTAACTTTCCTTCTACTTAAATGGTTTTAGGGTACTTCTTATTTTATCCTTGGGTCTTGATATATAATTGTTTAATAATTCAATTGATTTCAAGGACATCCTATAGGGCTTGTAATAATAAGATCTCAATGTTTAAATGTTTAAGCTTTTGCTCTTAGACTTTTGCTTAGGATAAGTTTTTAGGAATGATATTGTCTTAGTCATTTTGGAAATGTTATAGATTAAGAACCACTAAGAATGTTTTCTTGAGGAATTTCATTCCGTTGTGTTGGTTTTACTAGAAATTCCTATTTTTTTTACCTTCATTGAGAATTTCAATTATGGTTGGAGAGGAAGGTTTTAGTAGGGGTTTTCCTAAGTGTAGTTGAATATTGTCATAATTTATGGTATTAAGCCTAGCTATGTTTTCTTCGTTTCTATTGTAGACAAGTATAGTTTGCCTATTATTCCTTGGATTTGTCATAGGTTAGTAATGTTACTAAATTTTGTTCACACCTAATTTAGTTGGACCTAATTTGTAAATTCTTTCAAAAGGAGTAAAAGAAAACTTTTAAGTTGTTGCAATCAGTGAATGTATGATAACTTGACAAGAGGAAAGCAATGATCAGTTGTCATGATAATCCAACAGTCCAATCAGGACTACTAACCATCATGACAAGTGAATGTCCAATGTCAAGAAATCAAACAGTCAATGAGAGATAGTTGATCTAACTATTTTTATCTTTCAAAATTATAAGACAATTTGATTATTCAAGTGATCATATTTCAGTGTAAAAGACAGGTATTCATTTGAACTGTCATTTCATCTCATATTTTGAACATACATTTAATTTCATTTATTTTATCCTATGCATTGATTGAAAAAGAAATATACATAAATCAATTGCATAAGGTAAATTAACTGATCATGTTTAAAAGAAATGTTTAAATGTGTCCCACACAAGCCGTGGGAGTGACTAAATTGAGCAATGCAGACATATACAAGCTATAGATCTGATGATAAAAAGAAATGGAAAAGAAAATATGAGAATATCAAATATCCATCATTGCCTTTTGTTTGAAGGTTGATGCCTTGTTGGTGATTGGTCTTCATATCTTCATCTTCAGCTCCAGTCATGTCAGTCTACCTACAAAATTTGGGGAAAGTCGTGTTAGAAGCTCTGGATATTTAAGATTATCATATGCTTTTATCAAACAGACATATCAACTTGCAAACATCATGCATTTCATATGAAGGAATCAAATTAGACATGTGCAATAAATCAGATCATCATGAGAAATATCAATCAATGTCATAAAGGTATGTTTTATGCTAACGTGTTTGTTCACTGTGTAGGTATAGGAAAAGTAATGTTGCTGATTTGAAGACATTAAAACATGTGGAGAAAATGTGGCTCCCACAAGGGTTGAGCCCAACATGTTTCCCTTTTCTATTCATTTGAAAAGGATATCAGATTGAAAGATAGGATGCACCATTCAAGATAATATTATGCATCATAAAGTCAAATTGTAAAAAAGTGAAGTCATCATGATAAAGGTGAAAAGGAGTAGTTGCTCCTATAAACTATGTTCACTTGGATAACAAATTGATTAGATCATATCAGACATATTCAAAAAGATTCATTATAGATTACAAAGGAAACAGTGGTTTTGAATCAAACAACCAATATGCAAAACACAGAGATACAATTATGATAATGTACTTTTCTTTATTTTTATCATCATTAGAATGCCTTACTGTTGTCATATTTCATGCTATAGTCATCTAGGTAGGTCAAGCATCATGAAATCAAACCTCAGATGTCATAGAAGTACATAAAGTGTAATAGAGAATCAATTGAGAAGTATAAGGACAAGACTATCATAGAAATGATCAAGTAACAATACCATGAAGTGCAGATGAACATTAAGTGAAAGAGCCATTTCAAGATAATGAACTGTCATTATCACATGTTCATGATACTTTTGCTACTATGATAGCTTTTGAAGACATAAAGAAAGAATAAATGCCAAACAGAAGTACCAGAATAGCAATATTCAAAGGAGATATGCATTATAACAATGAATGAAGTAACAACTATGCTACAGGAAATAATTCAAAGGAGCAAGTTACAGCCATTAAATGCTATAGGGTTGAAGTATCTTTCATATCATGACAATGTTCAGGCCCTCAATGACAAGGTCATTTCAATATTAATGAACTGAATGTCACTTTGGACCATAAATGAGAAGAGAAAACTATTTAAAGAACATCTGACAAGTGGAAACTATAAAAGAGAAGAATATACAAGCTATAGGGGCCATCTAATGCAGAAAAAGAGACATGATATCAAATTCATTTCATATGATAAAGTATAGAACAAAAATACTTGACAGGAGCATCTAACAAAATTTATGCTACAGGAGATCAAAGTATTAAGCTATAGGTGGAGGATAAAAGTGTACAAGTTTAAAGAAAGTGTCATAACTGTGCCTAAAAAGGCTTCCTATTCTTAGAATTAAAAAAAAAAACCCTCATTGCATTCTTTCAAGAGCCTTATAAAAAATGATGTTTATAGTCAAGAAGATACAAAAATGCCATGGCCATGACAAAAGAAACATATCTGTGCAAAAGTTTGTAATACCCACATCAAATTTTTGAAACCCTCATTTCAAATTTTGTTTGCAGTCGAAGTAAGTGCTACAGGATGGAGTTAGTAGTATAGCCATTGTAGGAAGGGTCTTTATAATGAAAAATTTTCAAAACCTTGTAAATTTTGAAATCCTTGTTTCATTTTTATCTGCTGGTAAAAAGAAATGTACAGAAGCAAAGAAATGGAGCAGCCATGACCAGAAATATCATTTTCTTTAAAGAAATGTAATACCCTCGTTATAAAAATTTGAAACCCTTAAAATCATTTCTTATCTGCAGGGTCAAGAATGACACAGAAGCAAGGAAAATGCCACGACCATACCATAGAAATGATTTTTTCTCAAAAGAAGAGATACCCACTTCACCATTTCAAAGACCCTTATCATTTTTTTCAGTCACAGTGAAATGAATGAGGATGTAGGAAAGCCGAGAATCAAGAAACTTACCTCATTTTAGAATGCAAAGTTACAAATAGCGGCAGCCTCATTTTTTCTTTTAAGGATCCCAAGTACAAAGTTACAGTTGCAAGTCGAAGACAGAGAAACAAGAAAAGATTTGTCAAGTAAAATATAATGTATACTCAGCATAGAAGCCATGGACAATTGAAGAAGAAGCTACAGAAACTAATAGAAGTACCAGTCACCACTAAAAATAAAGTTTACCTTCTTTCTTGCATTCGAATGCCAAAGATTCGACCGGGAGAAGACTAGATGGAGAGTGAAAGAACTAGAGGAATGTGCTTGTGTCTTTCAAACCCTAGTTGGCCATGACGATTGCAAAGCTAAAACAATAGAATGCAAAATGAAAAATAAGATAACTTTTAGGGTTATCTCTTGTTTTGTTCGATGGCTCTTTGTTTTTCTCATTTTTTGACTTTGTAAACAAAAGATAAATCATTACCTTATCTACCCATGGTCAAGACTTTGTCTTGAGAGATTCCTAGTGATCATGATTTGGAGGGGCTGATAGCATGTTCTTTTGCTTTTGATTTTTGATAAAGTCAAAAGTTGATATCATTATGAGATAAGGTTCATTTCCTTATAAACTTTCAACCTCTTTGTTCCTATGTGGTCGACAAATGCATTGAGGATAATTGTAATCATATGCAACATGGTAAAAGATCCCAAGATCCCTTATTATCATGCATACTGGCCGAATATGGTCAAAGGTTTTTTTTCATACCTTATACATTTCTTAAATGCATCAAGGGTTAAAGGTGGAACAACATATGAAGACAAGATGATACTATGGGTAACAAGGTATATAGGTAATGCATTATGAAATGCAAGGTGACAGATTGTTTGAACAAATGCATGCTAAATAGGAGTCAAAACCATAAACAAGATGATATGACTAAAACATGCAAGTCAAAGATTGAGATGATGGTAGTATGGATAAGGTAAGGGTTTTTTGTAGGGATGATATACCTTATGGAGTAATAAGGAGTATCTTTTATGCCTTAATGCATTGATGGTTGTGCTATGCAATCTTTTTGTCCTTGGCAATGTAATGGAGTGATAAGGGTTAATTTTTGCCTTGATGCATATGAAATGCAACTAGGAGATTATTTCTTGCATGGAGGCATAAGGGGATCTCTTATTTCTCTTAAAGTTCTATTTAAGCATCAAATCATGCAAATTATGCAAAATTAGGCAAGTGTAATTGGAGAGATAAGCTGTTTGTTTTCTTTTCACCTATCATGCAAGACTTGACAACTAAAATCAATGTAAGTAATAATAAAGTAATATTTTACAAATTACTTTATTGTTTTTCACAAAATGTAAAATCATTGAGCTAGTACAAGATGTAACTAATAGTAAAGTAATTAAAACGCCTAATTACTTTATTATTTAATTACATCAATTTTGTAATGCAAAATCATGCAAAATAGATGAGTTGAGTTAGATGGGGCTATTTGGAGACTTTTGCATGATTTGGAGGACAATTTGGAGAGTTTTTGGTCAACTTATTGGTCAAACACATGGAAAGGATCAATTTGGAGCTAGTTTTACTCAATTTGGGGCAGTTTTGACCCTTAGTTTTAGGTTTGCTCGTGGATCGGTTTTGAGGGCTTATTTTTATAGGTAGTTGGTTGCAATTATATTTTTCAAGCCTCTCGGAGAGAGCAAACTATATATTGTAAAGCAAAACTTAGTTTTTGCTAGTTCTTGCCTTTTTGCTCTTTACACTTTGAGGGAGAAAGAGGTTTTGTAACTCATTGATTACAGATTTTATAGAGATCACAGCAGGTTACAGGTTCCATTTTCTTGTCTTTTATGCAATATTTTCCTTTATTTTTCATTGGAATCAAGTGTTTGCCTTTCCATTAATGCTACTTGTATGGGTGATTTGATGAAATTTTATTGTGTTTAAATATCAAAACCTTTAAAATTATTGTCTCATTCTTACTTGCAAGTGTTAAGCATAGTGATATCACAGGTCTTAGGTTGTGCTATTGAAGTCTGTTTTCTTTCATGTTGTGAAAAATCCCGTTTCCTTCATAAAGAAGATAATTTCCAACCTTCCTTAGAAACATTTTTTTGATTATTTTGCCAAAACTAGATTGTGTGGATAAGATTTATGAGATCTATTGTGAGTCAAATTTGTAAGTTCTCCATCATTATTAGGTGCATCACCAACTTTTACAGTTTTTATTACCTTTAGAAAATCCTTTTTACCCTTTTCCAAACCAAAAGTCATAGATTCAAACTGAATATTTTAAGGAAACCAGCCCATAATCTGGAGGTTCAAACTCAATATAGGTCACCCACAACCTGAGTTTGTCCCCATGTTTCGAAGGATTGTAGAGTTTCACAACTTTACATAAGGGTGCAATCCTAATCAACAACAGTTTTTGGCACACCTGGTGGGACTCTAAACTGATTTTCAGTTCAAAAAGAAATTATTTCTGCTATTTTGGTATGAACATTAGAATTTTTAGCCTTTTTAGAGGTGTTATTTCAAAATACTTGGCGACTCTATCTTTCTAGTTTTATAGATCAGATTTTGCAGCCTATGAGAAGAATTTCACAAGGTTAGGTTTCAGTTGTTTTCCAACTTTTTGAATGAATAAACATGTCTATCCTGCATGGAAACATGTTATATCATCCATAATATCATAAAAATGCTCCTAATCCACCATCTTATCAGCCATGCTGCTGTTTTACCCCTATTTCCTTTGATTTACAAAGAAATTAGCATGCTCAATAGGCTTAACTCCCACCCACCCCTGCTCAGCCTTCTTGGCAGCCTACCTATGCTCATAACTAGTCCCAAAATGACAATTCTATTCCCAATCAGCATACCTTTTCTACTGATCAACCTCAGCATGAAACCAACATGAGCATTAGGGAGATTGCTTTGAATTATCAAAGACAAATGTTAGAGATCGAAAGAGAGAATGAATATAACATGCAATAGGAGGAACTAGATTATCACGCCTATCTTCATAAGTAGAAGTTGGAGGCACAAAGAATACAATTTGAGAGGGAGATAGTAGAGAAAGAGGACCAGATGAAGTTTTTGCTTGTACAAGCACAAAGGCATCAAATCCAAACAACTCATTTCATTCCAGATCAGCCCTTTCAGGATGAGGTTAGTATGTATCAAATCCCAAGTTTTAAGCACAGTGAGCTTCCTAAACCTCCTAAGGTCAATATCCTAAATTTTAGAGACCCTTCACCATTGCCAGAGCCTATGTTGACACAATCTAAATCTATTATTCCTCATGACCAGCTACTTCAAGAGCCTTTTATCATCCAGAAAATTCAAGAAAAACTCCAAGTTTCCCTATCAGATGAATTTGATTGTCCTATCACTATTTGCCTTTATAAAGGTGGACATATTATTTTTCAAGAAAACTGACTCACCATGAAGAAAGATGGGAATATAAATCTAATGCATGTAGCTATGGAGCATTACCAATTAGAACAATAAAAGATTGAACAGGACAAGACCATTCAAGAGGAGTCTTTCAATGCTTTAACTGATGATCTTCCCTGTTTTGTTGAAATTGAGGAAAATGTTTCAGCATTTATCTCAGAAGATCAATTAGAGTAGGAAGGGGAAGAGGTAGTAAAATTTGAACCAATCAAGATTCCAAGTTCTAGTCCAGCAGCTGAAGGTGCTACTATTTTTACTGTGTCCCTAGCTGAAAATAAGCATAATTCATATGAAGAGGATGTTGGTTCAAATTTGGCACCCAATCCTTTGCATTTTGATTAATTTGAGAAGTTTTATAATGTTGTTTACAAGATAAATGAAAGTAGGATACATATATTGGAAGGGAAAAATCTTCAATTGCAAAGACAGGTTTCCCACATTCCAATGGAGAAAGCACCGTGTGAGGAGGAAGAGTTGATTTCTTTGTTTGACCTATTACCTAGTTTTGTTGAGCTAGATGAAGAGCTCATGCTACAAGCATAAATAATAGACAATAGAAAGATGCAAGTAATTGTGACGGTTTGCTAGTTTACCAAGAGCAAAATGAGGATAGTCTTGATTTAAAGGATGGAGAAATTGAAATACATGAGAACACTGGGAGTTTGGAGTTTGAATCAACCATTCTACTAGCCGTTCCTAGAAGCCTTCAAGAATTTGATAATTTTGATGAGTTATTAGCTGTCCTAATGGAAGCAGGTGATTCATTAACCATGGAGAAGGAATTGATATGGAAGGACATCATGCAGGGTGAAAGTTCTGAACAACAGAATGAGGAAACTCAAATAGTTTTAATGCAAGAATATCAGTTGGATGAGAGTATGTTTTCAGGTATTATAGAGGATTTTTGTTCTAACATTGGTCATGATTTGATGCCATGTGAATCAATAGTATGTGATCAACAAGATCAGGTCAAAGAGGCAAGTATTCATCCTTTTCATCCATATGAGCTAACTATTTCAAATCAGATTAAAATTACAAGTGATCTTATGACAACATATATGAATTAGGACATCAGGATCATTAGCCAAAAGTTTATCATTGCAAGAGGATGTCCCATCAACGATTTAGCTATCAGAGAGCTAAATAAGGAGGTACAGATTGATGTTGTACCCATAGAGCAGAATTTAGCCTTAGAATAGCAAAATCAGACCATCTTTTTACCCCATAATAGAGGTATACATGATCAGGTTTAGATGCTCAGTGAGTTTTTCTACATTTTTTATGAAGCATTGCATAAATTTATTGAGTACTTTCTTGTACTTCATCTAAATTCAGACATTCATAAGCATGTGAATCAGTGTCCCTTGTTGAGAAAGGGAAGTTATTTTAACCAAAAAGTTAATGGATTTGTTTGACCAGTTTCTATGGTTGGTTAGTGTAGGGTAGAATAGAATTTTAGTTCAGTATTTTCATTTCCAAGAAGTACAGATGCACATTTTGCTAGCCATGTCTTAAACATGACAGAATAGTTTCAGTTTCAATTTTGTTTGCTGCTGTAGTTTTCTATCAGTTTGAGTTGCAGAAAGTTTTTTTCAAAGTTCAAGGCAGAAGAAGACTCATATGCCTAATGAGATTTGCAAGGCTACTGGTTCTAATTTGTTTAGCAGGCAAACACCCCTGAGAGGTTGCCAAAAATGTTACTAAATTTCATTAAAACCTAATTTAGTTGGACCTAATTTGCAGATTGTTTCAAAAGGACTAAAATAAAACTTTTAAGTTATTGTAATCAGTGAATGTATGATGTCTTGACAAGAGGAAAGTAATGATCAGTTGTCATGATAATCCAATAGTCCAATCAGGATTGTTAAACCACCATGACAAGTGAATGTCCAATGTCAAGAAATCAAACAGTCAATGAGAGACAATTGATCTAACTATTTTTATCTTTCAAAATTATAAGACAATTTGATTATTCAAGTGATCATATTTCAGTGTAAAAGAAAGGTATTCATTTTAACTATCATTTCATATCATATTTTGAACATACATTCAGTTTTAGTTATTTTATCCTATGCATTGATTGAAAAAGAAATATACATAAATCAATTGCATAAGGTAAATTAACTGATAGTGTTTAAAAGAAATGTTTAAATGTGTCCCACACAAGCTGTGGGAGTGACTAAACTAAGCAATGCAAACATATGCAAGTTGTAGATCTAATGATAAAAGGAAATGGAAAAGAACATATGAGAATATCAAATATCCATCATTGCCTTTTGTTTGAAGGTTGATGCCTTGTTGGTGACTGGTCTTCATATCTTCATCTTCAGCTCCAGTCATCTTAGTGTACCTACAAAATTTGGGGAAAATCCTGTTAGAAGCTCTAGATATTTAAGATTATCATATGCTTTTATCAAACAGACATATCAACTTGCAAACATCATGCATTTCATATGAAGGAATCAAATCAGACATGTGCAATAAATCAGATCATCATTAGAAAGATCAATCAACTTCATAAAGGTATGTTTTATGCTAACTTGTTTGTTCACTGTGTAGGTATAGGAAAAGTAATGTTGTTGATTTGAAGACATTAAAACATGTGGAGAAAATGTGGCTCCCACAAGGGTTGAGCCTAACATGTTTCCCTTTTCTATTCATTTGAAAAGGATATCAGATTGAAAGATAGGATGCACCATTCAAGATAATATTATGCATCATAAGTCAAATTGCAAAAGAGTGAAGTCATCATGATAAAGATGAAAAGGAGTAGTTGCTCCTATAAACTATGTTCACTTGGATAATAGATTGATTAGATTAGATCAGACATATTCAAAAAGCTTCATTACAGATTACAAAGGAAGCAGTGGTTTTGAATCAAACAACCAATATGTAGAACATAGAGATGTAGTTATGATAAGGTACTTTTCTTTATTTTTATCATCATTGGAATGCCTTACTATTGTCATATTTCATGCCATAGTCATCTAGGTAGGTCAAGCATCATGAAATCAAACCTTAGATGTCATAGAAGTATAGAAAGTGTAATAGAGAATCAATTGAGAAGTATAAGGACAAGACTGTCATAGAAATGATCAAGTGACAACATAATGAAGCACAGATGAACATTAAGTGAAAGAGCCATTTCAAGATAATGAACTGTCATTATCACATGTTCATGATACTTTTGTTTCTATGATACCTTTTGAACACATAAAGAAAGAATAAATGCCAAACAAAAGTACTAGAATAGCAATATTCAAAGGAGATATGCATTATAACAATGAATGAAGTAACGACTATGCTACAGGAAATAAATCAAAGGAGTAAGTTACAACCATTAAATGCTACAGGGTTGATGTATCTTTCATATCATGACAATGTTCAGGCCCTTAATGACAAGGTCATCTCAATATTAAGGAACTGAATGTCACTTTGAACCATAAATGACAAGAGCAAACTATTTAAAGAGCATATGACAAGTGGCAGCTATAAAAGAGAAGAATATACAAGCTATAGGAACCATCTACTGCAGTAACAACTATGCTATAGGAAATAAATCAAAGGAGCAAGTTACAACCATTAAATGCTATAGGGTTGAAGTATCTTTCATATCATGACAATGTTCAGGCCCTCAATGACAAGGTCATCTCAATATTAAGGAACTGAATGTCACTTTGGACCATAAATGACAAGAGCAAATTGTTTAAAGAACATATGACAAGTGGTAGCTATAAAAGAGAAGAATATACAAGCTATAGGAGCCATCTAATGCAGAAAAAGAGACATGATATGAAATTCATTTCATATGATAAAGTATAGAACAACAATACTTGACAAGAGCATCTGACAGAATTTATGCTACAGGAGATCAAAGTATTAAGCTACAGGTGGAGGATAAAAGTGTACAAGTTTAAAGAAAGTGTCATAACTGTGCCTAAAAAGGCTTCTTATTCTTAGAAATTTTTTTAAAAGCCCTCATTGCATTCTTTCAAGAGCCTTATAAAAAATGATGTTTACAGTCAAGAAGATATAGAAATGCCATGGCCATGACAGAAGAAACATATTTGTGCAAAAGTTTGTAATACCCATGTCAAATTTTTGAAACCCTCATTTCAAATTTTTCTTATAGCCAAAGTAAGTGCTATAGGATGGAGTTAGTAGTATAGCCATTGCAGGAAGGGTCTTTATAATGAAAAATTTGCAAACCCTTGTTGTAAATTTTGAAATCCTTGTTTCATTTTTATCTACTGGTAAAAAGAAATGTACAGAAGCAAAGAAATAGAGCAGCCATGACCAGTAGTATCATTTTCTTTAAAGAAATGCAATACCCTCGTTATAAAAATTTGAAACCCTTAAAATCATTTCTTATCTACAAGGTTAAGAATGACATAGAAGAAAGGAAAATGCCATGGCCATACCACAGAAATGATTTTTTCTCAAAAGCAGAGATACCCACTTCACCATTTCAAAGACCCTTATCATTTTTTCTAGTCACAGTGAAATGAATGAAGATGTAGGAAAGCTGAGTATCAAGAAGCTTACCTCATTTTGGAATGCAGAGTTACAACTAGCAGCGGCCTCATTTTTTGTTTTAAGGCTCCCAAGTACAAAGTTACAGTTGCAAGTCGAAGACAGAGAAACAATAAAAGATTTTTTAAGTAAAATATAATGTATACTCAGCATAGAAGCCACGACCAATTGAAGAAGAAGCTAGAGAAACTAATAAAAATACCAGTCACCACTCAAAATAAAGTTTACCTTCTTTCTTGCATTTGAATGCTAAAGATTTGACCAGGAGAAGACCAGATGGAGAGTGAAAGAACCAGAGGAATGTGCTTGTGTCTTTCAAACCCTAGTCAGCCATGAAGGTTACAGAGCTAAAACAATAGAATGCAAAATGAAGAATAAGATAACTTTTAGGGCTATCTCTTGTTTTGTTCGATGGCTCTTTTTTTTCTCATTTTTTGACTTTGTAAACAAAAGATAAATCATTACCTTATCTACCCGTGGTCAAGACTTTGTCTTGAGAGATTCCTAGTGATCATGATTTGGAGGGGCCGACAGCATGTTCTTTTGCTTTTGATTTTTGATAAAGTAAAAAGTTGATATCATTATGAGATAAGGCTCATTGCCTTATAAAATTTCAACCTCTTTGTTCCTATGTGGTCGACAAATGCATTGAGGATAATTGTAATCATATGCAACATGGTAAAAGATCCCAAGATCCCTTATTATCATGCATAATGGCCGAATATGGTCAAAACTTTTTTTTCATACCTTATACATTTCTTAAATGCATCAAGGGTTAAAGGTGGAACAACATATGAAGACAAGATGATACTATGGGTAACAAGGTATATAGGTAATGCATTATGAAATGCAAGATGGCATATTGTTTGAACAAATGCATGCAAAATAAGAGTCAAAACCATAAACAAGATGATATGACTAAAACATACAAGTCAAAGATTGAGATGATGGTAGTATGGATAAGGTAAGGGTTTTTTATAGGGATGATATACCTTATGGAGTAATAAGGAGTATCTTTTATGCCTTAATGCATTGATGGTTGTGATGCAATCTTTTTTTCCTTGGAAATGTAATGGAGTGATAAGGGTTAATTTTTGCCTTGATGCATGTGAAATGCAACTAGGAGATTATTTCTTGCATGGAGGCATAAGGAGATCTTATCTTTCTCTTAAAGTCCTATTTAAGCATCAAATCATGTAAATTATGCAAAATTAGGCAAGTGTAATTGGATAGATAAGGTGTTTATTTTATTTTAACCTATCATACATGAATTTACAACTAAAATCAATGTAAGTAAATAATAAAGTAATATTTTACAAATTACTTTATTATTTTTCATAAGTTGTAAAATCATTGAGCTAGTACAAGATGTAACTAATAGTAAAGTAATTAAAACACCGAATTACTTTATTCTTTACTTACATCAATTTTGCAATGCAAAATCATGCAAAATAGATGAGTTGAGTTAGCTTAGGCTATTTGGAGACTTTTGCATGATTTGGAGGACAATTTGGAGAGTTTTTGGTCAACTTCTTGGTCAAACACATGGAGAGGATCAATTTGGAGCTATTTTTGCTCAATTTGGGGCAGTTTTGACCCTTATTTTTAGGGATTTCTTGTTTTTCTCGTGGATCAGTTTTGAGGGCTTATTTTTAGAGGCAGTTGGCTGCAGTTATATTTTTCATGCCTCTTGGAGAGAGCAAACTATATATTGTAAAGCAAAACTTAGTTTTTGCTAGTTCTTGCCTTTTTGCTCTTTACACTTTGAGGGAGAAAGAGGTTTTGTAACTCATTGATTATAGATTTTATAGAGATCACAATAGGTTATAGGTTCCATTTTCTTGTCTTTTATGCAATATTTTCCTTTTTTTTTCATTGGAATCAAGTGTTTGCCTTTCTATTAATGCTACTTGTATGGGTGATTTGATGAAATTTTATTGTGTTTAAATATCAAAACCTTTAAAATTATTGTCTCATTCTTACTTGCAAGTGTTAAGCATAGTGATATCACAGGTCTTAGGTTGTGCTACTGAAGTCTGTTTTCTTTCATGTTGTGAAAAATCCCATTTCCTTCATAAAGAAGATAATTTCTAGCCTTCCTCAAAAACATTTTTGTGATTATTTTGCCAAAACTGGATTGTGTGTATAAGATTTCTGAGATCTATTGTGAGTCAAATTGCAAGTTTTCCATCATTATTAGGTGCATCACCAACTTTTATAGTTTTTATTACCTTTAGAAAATCCTTTTTACCCTTTTCCAAACCAAAAAGTCATAGATTCAAACTAAATATTTTAAGGGAACTAGCCCATAATCTGGAGGGTCAAACTCAATATAGGTCACCCATTGCCTGAGTTTGTCCCCATGTTTCAAAGGATTGTAGAGTTTCACAACTTTGCATAAGGGTGCAATCCTAATCGACAACAAGTAAAGTAACTGTAGTTAATTTACATGCTCAATTTGAGGTTGTTAATGTATGTTGGGAGGACCAATGGTGCAGGAGCACCTACCTGACAGCTGGCCTCCATGAGGTAGTTAGTTTGTTATAGGTCTGGTTAATGTTTCCAAGAAGGTCTGATAAGACCAATGCATGTAATAAGGTCATGTTGACCATACTTTACTATTTTTAGCTAGGTTGTTAGGACAACTGTTATGCTGTATGTCCGGTTGGATCCTCCCAGCCGCTTGGAAGCTCCCAGCCACTGGGAATCGAGTGGTAGTACTCGTAAGAGATCCTATTTATACATGCGGATCGGTTGGTATTGCATATCATCGATCATCGATCAGACTTTGCAGAGAGTGAGACAGAGAGTGAGACAGAGTACTATATTTGCATCTTTTGAAATCAAATAAAGAGATCCTGTTTGTGTCAATTTTCTGTTTTGAATTCCATTGTGTAATCGAGTTGCTGTTTTGGTGGTTACATGGATTCGCTGATCCATTCCACCGGTTGATTCGTCGAATCGGTGGAATGGCTATGTACAGTAGTTTAGGTTATAGTTTGCATTTTCTGTTTGGTCGCATGTATGTTTGCAGGATCGCAATCAAGAGGTGTTGAGAACCCTAGCATGGGCATGTGCTAGGTCGTGCTGGTTGTTCAAGTCTGGAAAGTTGTCCAGGAAGCAGATCGGGTCACCTCAGGAGGTTCGGCAGATCGAAATTCGCTAAGGTTAGAAATTCGTCACAACGGCATCATCAGGATATTTCTGTGTATATCCTGCAGTTACTTCGGGCATCATCCGAGTAGATGGAGGTGAGCATGATACAGTTGTTTGCATAAGGTGAATGCATTTTGGGGTGATCATCACAAGGTGTTGCCGAGGAAGAGTATATCGGCATAAGTTAGTCGATCGGGTTGATAAAATCATCGCGGGCTGATAATGTTAAGTTTGGCCGACAGCAGGATATTGAAGGAACTGCATATGACGTCATCGTCATCAGGATAATCGTCATCAGGACATTCCGAAATATCACCCGATAAAGGTTTATCCTACTGACCATAAGTGTTTTGGTATCGGCATAAGGCATTGAGAAGTTAAGTGGATCGGGAGGAGGATATTCGGTAGAATATTCGTCATCAGTATAAAGTTGAGTATCATCATCAGGATGTTTCAATATGACCAGATAAGTCATATCCTGATGCTGCTTGTTTAAGTAGGTCGGAGATCAGGGTGACGTAAGCGTCTAAAGGAAAGGTGCATGAGAGTGTCGTCATCAGGATATATGGGAGGAACCGGATATTTTATATCCTGCTGATGAAGATGATGTCGAACATCATGATGCTGCAGATAGAGGTTGGCGGTAAGATGAACAGTGATCGTCAGGAGGATGATTGTGCTTGCCGAATATGATGAAGCTACCGATAGCTGGATATGATGATGCTGCTGACAGGTGAAAGGTCGAAGGTTTGTCTGCAGGAGGATATCAGTCGGCAAGAGAAAATATGATGATGCTGACAATGTTAACAGAAAATATGATGATGATGATGGGTTGTAGACATACATGCTGTATGTCAAGGTTTAGTGTGGATGCCTCTGCATCATAGTGGTATCAGAGCTCAGCAAAAGGTCTGGGTTGTTGTGTGTTGATTCTGTCACTGAAAAGACAGAGGTAGAGGAGTGAGAGGTTGACAAAATGCCTTCGAAATGTAATGGTACTGCAAGGGAATTGCAAGAGATGAAGGAAAAACATGCCAGAGAGATGAGGAAGATGAAGGAGCTTGCTGAAGCACTTCAAGCCAGGCTTGTAGCCTTGGAGAAGAACAAAAAGAGGGAAGTGGACGACAGTGAATCAGAAGAAGATGAAGATATTGTTGAAGAGTATGAAGAGGTAGCTGAAGATCTGGATGCTGAAGACCAAAGATTTGCAAAACTGTTAAAGGCAGTGCAGAGTGATAAACCTAAGGTAAAGGTTGATGTTTCCAAGTATAATGGAAGTTTGAATGAAGATGAGTTACTGGATTGGATTGCTGCACTTGATAATCATTTTGAATGTGAAGATGTTGCTGAGGATCAGAAGGTAAAGATTGCAAAGACCAAGTTAGGAGGTCATGCTTTGGTATGGTGGGATTATGTACAATCCGAGAGAAGGAAACAAGGAAGGTCAAAGATCACTTCATGGGATAAAATGGTAGCAAGGATCAAAGGTAAATTCTTGCCCAAGGATTATGAAATTCAGATGTTTAAGAAGCTGCAATTTTTAAGGCAGAAGGAAATGGATGTGAAGGCATATACTGAGGAGTTTTATAAGTTGAGTATGAGATCTGGTCATCATGAGAATGAGGTAGAAAAGGTGGCTAGGTACTTGGCTAGTTTGAGATTGAACATACAGGATGAGTTAGTTTTAGCTAACACTAAGAGTGTGGAGGATTGTTACCAAATGGCAATCAGGATTGAAGAAAAGATGAATAGGAGACAAGATAAGTCCATGAGAGGAAGAGGCAGTAATATGAGGGGAAGAGGATTAGCCCCTACAACAAGGCAAACCAATGAGGGTCAAGAAGACACTGGTAAAGGACAGGGACAGTCTGATTTCAGAGGTGGATGGAAAGGTAATAGAGGCAGATTTGGAAGTGGTAGAGGTTCTACTACATTTTCAGGAAAGTGTTACACCTGTGGTGAGTTTGGTCATCCATTTTTCAAATGTCCAGAAAACAAGGGTTCATCATCCAGAAATGATAGAATGAATGACAAGAGAGTACAACTTGTGCAAGAAGAGAAAGTAGAGCAAAGTGTGCAAAGTTCAAACACTTATCAAGATAGAGTTCCTGACAATTATGGAGAGGAGGGAGAAGCATTGATGCTAAGGAGAACTAGTTTGCAGACATCAAAGGATATGATGCAAAGAAGAGCTCTTTTCAAGACCACATGCAAGAGCAAAGGTAAAGTATGTAAGGTTGTCATTGATACTGGTTCAACAGACAACATGGTATCTCAGGAAATGGTGGATAAACTGAATTTGGAAAGGATTCCACATCAACACCCTTACAAGGCATCTTGGGTGAGTGATAGTCAATCACTTTTTGTCTATGAACAGGCATATGTGGATTTTCAGATTGGAGCATATCAGGATAGAGTTTTTTGTGACATTTTGCCCATGGAATGTTGTCACCTACTGTTGGGTAGACCATGGCAATTTGATAGGAGGGTACTGTATGATGGGTATGCTAATACCTACACCATCAAGAAAGATGGGAAGACTGTTATGTTGATGCCATTACAGGAAGCAGCTGTAGTACAGCAGGCAGCAAAAATCATTTTAGTGGGAAAGAAGGAATTTGTGCAGAAGCCTATAGGAGCAGGCATAAAGGTAGTTGAGGACATTGCAGGGAAAGAAGTTGTTAAGGACAACAGTTTGAAGATAGTTTCAGTTTTGACTGACAGAGGTCAGCAGCAGGTTCAGAAACAGGTTTGCAAACAGCAACCAGTTGAGAGGAATGACAAGGATGTTGTCATAGTTGGGACTATTGTTTGTCCTATAAAGGTTGAAAGAAAGACAGAGTTGAACATTACAGAAGTTCAAGAGGCAGTTCAGACAAAGGTTCTGGTCAGACAACCTGACAAACACAAGGTATGTGAGAGAAGGGCCTATATTGACAGGCATGAGGATTTACTTGCAAGAAAGCAAGTTACAGTTTAGAAGTCTTGGAGCAGCCAAGAGACAGCAGAGGACAAAGCTGGAACAGGTCAGAATATTGCAAAGGCAAAGTGTAAAGGTGGAGGACTTCCACAACCAAACTCATGGGACATGAGTTCTTTTCTGTTGGGGAGTATGGTGCAGGAGCACCTACCTGACAGCTGGCCTCCATGAGGCAGTTAGTTTGTTATAGGTCTGGTTAATGTTTCCAAGAAGGTCTGATAAGACCAATGCATGTAATAAGGTCATGTTGACCATACTTTACTATTTTTAGCTAGGTTGTTAGGACAGCTGTTATGCTATATGTCCGGTTGGATCCTCCCAGCCGCTTGGAAGCTCCCAGCCACTGGGAATCGAGTGGTAGTACTCACAAGAGATCCTATTTATACATGCGGATCGGTTGGTATTGCATATCATCGATCATCGATCAGACTTTGCAGAGAGTGAGACAGAGAGTGAGACAGAGTACTGTATTTGCATCTTTTGAAATCAAATAAAGAGATCCTGTTTGTGTCAATTTTCTGTTTTGAATTCCATTGTGTAATCGAGTTGCTGTTTTGGTGGTTACATGGATTCACTGATCCATTCCACCGGTTGATTCGTCGAATCGGTGGAATGGCTATGTACAGTAGTTTAGGTTATAGTTTACATTTTCTGTTTGGTCGCATGTATGTTTGTAGGATCACAATCAAGAGGTGTTGAGAACCCTAGCATGGGCATGTGATAGGTCGTACTGGTTGTTCGAGTTTGGAAAGTTGTCCAGGAAGCAGATCGGGTCACCTCAGGAGGTTCGGCGGATCGAAATTCGCTAAGGTTAGAAATTCATCACAACGGCATCATCAGGATATTTCTGTGTATATCCTGCAGTTACTTCGGGCATCATCCGAGTAGATGGAGGTGAGCATGATACAGTTGTTTGCATAAGGTGAATGCATTTCGGGGTGATCATCACAAGGTGTTGCCGAGGAAGAGTATATCGGCATAAGTTAGTCGATCGGGTTGATAAAATCATCGCGGGCCGATAATGTTAAGTTTGGCCGACAGCAGGATATTGAAGGAACTGCATATGACGTCATCGTCATCAGGATAATCGTCATCAAGACATTCTGAAATATCACCCGATAAAGGTTTATCCTACTGACCATAAGTGTTTTGGTATCGGCATAAGGCATTGAGAAGTTAAGTGGATCGGGAGGAGGATATTCGGTAGAATATTCGTCATCAGTATAAAGTTGAGTATCATCATCAGGATGTTTCAATATGACCGGATAAGTCATATCCTGATGCTGCTTGTTTAAGTAGGTCGGAGATCAGGGTGACGTAAGCATCTAAAGGAAAGGTGCATGAGAGTGTCGTCATCAGGATATATGGGAGGAACCGGATATTTTATATCCTGCTGATGAAGATGATGTCGAACATCATGATGCTGCAGATAGAGGTTGGCGGTAAGATGAACAGTGATCATCAGGAGGATGATTGCGCTTGCCGAATATGATGAAGCTGCCGATAGCCGGATATGATGATGCTGCTGACAGGTGAAAGGTCGAAGGTTTGTCTGCAGGAGGATATCGGTCGGCAAGAGAAAATATGATGATGCTGACAATGTTAACAGAAAATATGATGATGATGATGGGTTGTAGACATACATGCTGTATGTCAAGGTTTAGTGTGGATGCCTTTGCATCAACCAACCAACAAATCTTGCTACTAGTTTTAAGATCATATTTTCCCTTGAAATTCTTGGTTAATTTTTTGTTGAGGTACTCATTGCTATTGAGTTTGTTGTTCCATCCATTGGTGTTGGTATTGGTTAGCCCATTGTGGGTTGGACCATTGTTGATTGGTCCATTCCTTTGAAGTCCATGAATATGGTCCCCATTGTTGTGGAGGTTGTGAAATAGATTGTGACATATCCCACTAGTAAGTAGACCAATTCTTATGGGCACACATGGAAAACTAATTTGGATATTGGTCATAAGGAAGTCGTTCCCTTATCTTTTCCCTATTTAATGAAGCTCTTCCTTATATTGGACACTGCTTCATGAAATTTTTAATGACAGTGATTAATTCACATGGGTTGATAGAATGGTTCTTTTCACAAATACAACAAACATCTATTTTGTTAAGAGGAAAGTCACACAGTGCATGTTTGTTTCTACACCTACAATAGTTCACTAGTTTTAATTTTTCTTAGATTCCATCCAAATACATATTTAAATGTACAAAATGTTATTTTTAGATTCACAAATTCCTCCATCAGTTGACTTATTTCACTATGTCCTTTTACTTGTTTGATTTTTCATATTCTAGCTCTAGTTCATGAATAGTTTCAACAGAGCTTGACAATGTCTGATATTTTGAGTTTGGTCACATCTCCTTTTCCAATAAGGTCTAGTACCTCTCAAGATCTATCACATTACCACATCAATAGTAAACAAAGAGAAAGTGATCAAGATACTCTTCCATGCTTTCATCCTCTTTTTATTTCATTCTAAAAAGTTCCTCTTTATGATCTCATACCCTGTAGTAATCTTAATACTTTCCCAATAATTTTATTTCCATTTGTACCATGTGTGGATGGAATTTGGTTGCAATCCCATAAAATAATGAATGGTTGAGTTTTTGAGTGTGGAAGGAAATGATTTTAATTTTTTTGTTAGTCACATAGTCATATGTTTGACAAATCACTTTGAATTCAAACAAGAATTGATCAAGATCCTCTAAATCTATACCCCTAAAAGTAGGTAATATAAATGGGGATATGTTTTTCATAGGAGCCTCTTCATCTAAGCTTAATGATATGGGGTATGTAAAGGTTCATTCTTTGTGATTCTCCATATCTTATATATCATTATCCCTATCACACATGTTTCCCCAATAGAAGGTCTCCTTGGGTCTCTCAAATATTGGAATATCTTGAGAATTGCTTTCTTGAGATTTGACTTCAAGGGCTTATTCTAAATCTTGTTAGACTTGTGAGTTTACCTCTTGTGATGATTCTAAGGATTTAGGTGATGTAAGTAATAGTTCTCCATCTATGGTTTTCTTAGTCTCATTTTCAATGGATGTGGTTTGTAATGGGAGATTTTAGTAGATAAATATCCCTCTAGAATTTTTTTCCTAACGATAGATTTAAAGACTTTTGTACCATTGTAAATTGTGATCACAATTTCACAGTTTATTTGGTATGCACTTTAGTTTCCATTACCCTAGTGTGCTTTCTAAATGCCTCTTTGACTCTTTCTACTTATCCTATCCAAAAAATGTAAAAGTGCCATAACCTTGGCAACACTCCAAGTCATCTAAACCTTTTAAGAATTGAAGTTGCATGGACAAAAATGATAGGAACAAACATCTGTGCGACACACTGACATCATAAAAGGCTCTTTCTATTCATCAACCATTTTTAGAAGGTGCATTTTTACTTGGGTGGCATTCTGAGATTTTCTTGATGTCTATGTTGGAAACAAGGCAAATAACTGAGAGGGGGGGGTGAATCAGTTATCTCAAAACTTTCTTACTTTTACTTCCTTTTCTTATCTTAACATTTAGTGATATATCAAAACATGAAAGCATAAGAAACCATAAGAACTAAAATGAAATAAACACACATAACACAAGGATTTTTATGTGGAAACCCTATTAAGGGAAAAACCACAGGGTGATTAACCCAAGATTGTATTCTCTGTTAAAAGAATAAAGAAGTACAAAATGGCACTTGCCAGTTAGGGCTCACTGCCCAAGCACACTTCTCACAAGAGGCCCACTGCCTACAAGAGACTCACTGTCTATAAGAGATTATATGTGATAACAAAGTGTTTAAACTAATGAATAACATCTGTACATGCAAGGATTCAGTACCGGTTAGGCACAGTATACCGATCTAGAACATTTCATCCTTCCTCTGCTCAGTATCACTCTTCTGTCACATTCCAAGCTTCGATTATTGCCTCCACACTTCTCTCTTCTTTTATTTGCACTTCATTACTTACTCTATCATTGCCACATCCCCACAAGTTTGAATCCATCCGATATATATATCTACATCAAGAATTTCCAACAACTTTCTAGTCGGCAACAAGAATACTTAAGATATTTGCAAGTTACTTTTATGTCGATTGAATCCATACTTGATTGATGATGCACACCAAAAACTTAGGCATAGAAAACATTACCTATGTTGGCAAAAATCATATAACACCCCAAGTTACTTGATCAACACCTTCTGCACATTCGGATTGAGGTCTAATACCCTGTTGGCTAGTTCTTCCTTTGTTTGCGCTGTCTAACTGGAGTCCAATACTCAGATGTTCATATCTTTCACATGCTTTGTCACTAGAGGATAAATCACTGGAATATAGTAGTTCAGCTACTTCGTATTACTCATCCAAATCCGTAACATGCTAGGTTTCACCATGAGAGAGTTCTGGACTCAACTATCGGACCCTATCATAAGCTCTATTCTTGACTACCGGACCAACCTGTCTTCAATCTGACTTCCGGTATGAGTAATTTATGCACTGTAGATGTGTGGGATAAACTTTGTTACCATCAATGACAACACTTATGAATCCTAGCAGTGTCTCTTGCCAACAATCTCCCACTTTGGCATTGATGGCAACACTTAGTGATAAATGACTAAGTGTCGTTGTAACTCCCCCTTTGCTTGTGCTCCATCTCTCCATACTGCTTACCTGTACTTCCTTAATGTTGGATGCTAGATTCCTCATTTTTCACTGCTCTTCACTCCCCCTTTGACATCAATGGCAAAGGGTGGGATCCACAAACCAAAAATGTGCAAAAAATATTATATAAGGCCGCATATGTACATACAATCCATAAGATAAACTAACATATACTTAAGTATATCTGCAAATGTAGTCTTCAACTGTACAAGCTCTGTGGCCCAACTTCTCTTCATCCTATCTAGAATGGAGATGTGTCCACTCAAAAAAACATATATGCTTCTGCCCTCTTCAAATCTGTTGGATCACTGGTTCGGGCTATACTTAGAGCATCTATCAAGGCATCATGCATTGCCTCTAACTTAGGGATGATTATCCCTCTGAGTTCACCCATTCTATCTATTATATTCTTCTTCTCTTTAACAAGTTTCTTTATTTCATTTGTTATAACAATTGCTTGGCATTCTTGACCTACCAGAGAGATAGTAAGAGGATCAAAATTCTGAGATAGATTTGTCAATTTCCCTTCTTGTTCTTTCATTTTCTTCTCAATGTCCTCTACAACTTTAGGCCAGGATAAACAAAATTTATATATGTCTCCACCATCCTTAAGAGTGTTTTCAAAGCTCTTTATGCCAATGTCTAGGGTTTTTCTATCATTATTAATTAGCCCTTGTACCTCACTGAATCTTTTTCCCAAGAACTCTTTCCAGACCTTAGCTTCTGTTGATTGTTCTAAACACTCAAAATGTGTATTGACAGAATTAACTAAGTTCTTCAAATTTTTGGATGGAGAGGCAAATGGATCCTTTTGATATGTGGGCAAGATCTTCTCCAGCACTCCAGATGTAATACTCAGCAGTTCACAGTCCGCCATATGAGATTTCAGGAGTTTTTCTTTGGCTTTGGCCTGAGCAAAAGATGCTATCTTTATTATCTGAACCAGAGAGAGAGAGTCCAGATTCAGTGGCCCTTGAATCAATTCTGTTTCATCTAATTCCACAACTTCCTTGTCCAAGATGTTGGGAATTAAGGTGTCTCAACCTTTGCAAATTCCTAATGTTGTATTTATTTATCCCATGTTGAGTTGGCATAGTCAACACCTTGTGTATATGCAGCAAGGTAAATTTTGGTGACTTTGGCAGCCGCAGTTTCCCCCTTGAATAATTAATGGGGGTTTGGGGGCAACGCCCCCAAGATAGGGTCAAGGGGGCGCTGAGTATCTTTGAGTATCTTTGCATGAGAGAAAGGCATCTTTGGGCGGTCAAGGGAGGTTATGGCATGTAAGAGGAATATGATATTTTTAGTCAGTGTATGACAGATTCTTTGACAGCTGTAAGGTGCATAAGAGCATCTGTCATAACCTATATTGGGACCAGGCGCCCACTTTAGGATGGGATGTTGGACAAGTGTCCTTAGGCGTGGGTTTTGGGGCATGAGTCCAAGATGGACGCCCATCTCTAGAAGGTTCCATATTTGCCTTGTAAACTCTATATAAATAGGTGCTTGGATGGGATATAGATAACTTTGGTACAAGTACTGTTATGCTACTGGAATATCTCTAGATTCGACATTCAAAGACTCCTAAAAGAGCATTGGCTCTGAAACTGTATTGTAATCTGTTATTGTTTACTGTAATACATTTGAGCTGTATTTTGGAGTGTGGGGTTTTTCACCCATAAGGGTTTTCCCCACGTATATCTTGTCTCTCTCTCTCTTCTGTCTACTTTCTGTGTGTATGTGTATTGCTGCAATATCTCATGTTAATGGTTTAAAATTGCTGTAATAGTTAGGATAAAGTTGAATTTGCATAGCCTTCTCCTCATTAGATTAGTGTAGGAAGCATTTTCTGCACACCTAGCTTCCTTTCACAAGAAACTTTGCACTTCTTCTGCAGTGTCTCTTGTAGTCTCATCTTCCTTTCCTTTGGGGGCATACAGACTGATTTGCTTATTGCCATCAACAATATTTGTCTCTTCTTTCTGCACTTCCTCTTTCGAAACAAAGGAGTCTAAGGACTTAGATTGCTCTTCATCAATTTTCTTTATTCCTTCAACATCCATGTCAGAAGGTTATTCATTTGTTTCCTCTACAATGAGAAGATTGAACCTTTTCAAGGCACTCTAGAGAATTTCTTTTGTCTCATCAGCTATTTGGTCAGTTTCTCCAATCATGAGCTTATTCATTTTGGACTTGCTCTAGAATTCTTCTTTGGCATCCTTGAAAACCATGTCCATTTGTTTTTGAGTGATAGTTGGATATAGCTGTATCACTATCTATTCCTGAATCTCCAAGTCTTTTGCTTTTGCATTTTCCTTTCTTAACTCCAAAACTTCTTCTAAGCTTTTAGGAATCAAGGAAATTATTTCAATGAAAGCTTTGTTATAGATGTTCAAGTACCTTATTGTTGCTTCCTCAAGAATTCTCTTGTCTGCATCATTGTACTCATCATAGAATTATGTTACCAGCTACAGGTTTCCATCCACAATGACTGCTTTAATGATGTCTTCAATGGAGAGAGTGGGTCTCTCAACAAACTCCTCTATCTTATGCTCCTCATCATTCCCTTTATTCTTGGTAGGTTTGTTCTTGGCTTTCTTCAATTCTCTGACTTCCACATCTGATTCTATCTCTTCGTCGTCCTTAAGGCTCACATATGTTCTTGTGGCCTTAGATTTCTTTCTCTTTTCTCCTTTGACAAATGGTTTGACTTCCAGTTTAGCAGTTTTTGAGCTTTCAAGAGTGACAGGGGCAGAACTCCTAGTAGATCTTGTCTGGGAAGAGGCTTTCACCAGAATGCTTTCTCTCTTTGCTCCTTCCCTTTCCTTTTCAATTTTCTCTATTCTTTCTCTATTTGCATCAACTGCGTCCTTTCTTATGCCAAACTTCTCAGCAAGTTCTTCAACCTCCCTTCTCACTTTTCTTTTTGTCTTAGGCTTCCTTAATTCAACATGTATTTTTATGTTTAGCTCATCAAAGGTGCCAAACCTCTCTACTTCAGTGTCCTTGGGTTGTCTTAACAAGTGTTGAACATGTACCTCCAATATGTTTTCATCAACTTCATAATCCATGGGAATTACCCATATAGTTCTTGGGTCAACTGCCTCCATTAGGCATTGATCTGTATCAACCATGAAGCAAACTGTGTCTTTGTATTTTTCAACTATTGATTTTGGTATTCTTTCTCTTGCATGCATCATGCTCTGGAAATTCTTGAAGTAACCCCAGAGAGCTGTCTTTCGGGCTTGTGCATCACCAAGTCCATACAAATAATCTTTGATTTGAATTGCAACAGGTCTATCATTTTCCCATATTAGACCATTTGATCCTGGCAACTCATTCATGTAATAGAAGAACAGGCACAACACTAGATTTCCATACTTGAAGGAATTTTTCTTATCTTTCTTAATATTTTGCAGATTCTCCATCAGTTGATTCAATAGAAGCTCACACAAATCATAATCTACATTTTCTTTTAGCATCTGATATGTAGTATAGATTGTTGTACCAGATACAAAATTTTCCCTACTTAAGTGGTAAATCTTGTAACCAATTATAATTGATGCAAACTTGACATCCGAATAAGTAATATCATCTATAGTCATTGCCCTCTTGTCATATTTTGATCCGGTGGCTTTTGTTACCATTTGATTTTTCATAGATTTGAGTGCAGGAAACCCACCAGTTGAGTGCAATCTGGTTACAGCCCTAATGGCATCTTTGGTTATCTTAAATAGACTCATTAACCACATAAAGTTATCATGCATCTTACTCAATACATACTGGACCCATTATTCTTCTACAAAAGATGGGAAATGTATGCAATGTGCAAAGTGCTTGTCTTTTAGGGCCTTGAATTCTGGTTTGAGGTCAAAATTCTCACTTCTTAACTGTTTGTGATATATTTCCATCAATTCTAAGTCTCCAAAGTCTTCAATTTTTGTATGAATGTAAACCCTAACATTCTCTACATGTAGAACACTGTACGGGATATGGGAAAACGAACCCAAGGGATCAACTTCTAGAGATTTGTAAGGATGTTTCTTGAATTTCAGTCTTAGCCTCTCAGTGACATTCACAACCATGGGAGTAGCCATTCTAGCAACAAAATTCAGAGAGATTTTGAAGAAAAGAAATACCTTTTTACGCCTTAGGGTTTGTTGCAACTGCCAGAGTGAATTTCTGCTTGATTTCGATCTTTAGCTTTAACTTGAATATTCTACAGGATCTCTTCTCAGGGCTCTTCTCTCTTTTTCATGAATACAAGGTGTTGTAAATGACCAATGAAGAACCTTTTATCCTTGCACAAAAACCTAATTCCCCATTGCAATAAATGCACACTTTAAGTCATCCGATTACCCTATTTTGAGTGAATTTCTCATGAATCACTGTGTGGATCTTCAAATCATTATCCAAGTGAGTTGACAACATAACTTTAGCCTTTCCAAACATGCCTTTAAATCCACAGACCATAAAATTGCATTTTCAGATCATACTGGATCTATTTGTGTAATTATGTTTTTACCGGATAGCTGCCGAAACTAGATCTACTTATAACTTCTTCAAATCTATATGCATATTTCTCAACTTTTAACTGAATGATTTTAGATGAACCTCCAAAATCTCTTTGATCTGTAACCTCTGATTCTTACTCAATGTGCTGAATTTAGGCACTTACTAGTTGGCTGGGGGAATTTGATCTTCTTTGCAGCTCCCCCCGAGCCAGAGCTCATCTTTTAATTTCTGGAAGGATTATCAACACCAAATTCTAGTGCAGACCCATTACCAATGTTAATCACACTCTTCTTTACCCAAGTCTTGCTCATCTCCTTCTGAATCTCATCTGCATTCACTTTACCTTTGCCTTTGTCTTGTTTCTAATCATGTTTCACCAGACCTTTTCCATCATGATTTCTGCTCCTGCAGAATCTGGCCATATGACTAGATTTATTGCAATTGTAACACACAACATTTCCTTGATTATTTGATTGATATCCTCTTGATTTGCACTGATTAGCCATATGCCCCATTCTATTGCATGAAAAGCATCTACCATTGAAAGATTTGTTCATTTCCATATTTTTACATCCAAGAGATTTGTGACCATACCTTTTGCATTAAAACATTGACCAGAGAAGGATGGATTATTCTAATTCATTCTGCTCTTGCACTGAGTTGCTTTATGACCAAATTTGTTGTAGTTGAAGCAACTTCCATTGAAAGATGGATATCTTTGAGCATTAGGTTGTCTTACCAGAGGTCTTCTAGGCATGTTTCTTTGTCTTCCTAACCCAAAGTTCTTTTGACCAGATCCAAAGCTTTCACCTTTTTCATATCCCAAGCCATGCTTATCATCTACCCTCTTTTGAATTTCAAGTAGTACTTCAAGTTTGGCTAAGCTTATCTTGAATTTTTCTTTGGATTCATTTGCAGTTTCAAGATCTTGTTTAAGAGTGTCAATCTGTCTCTCAAGTTGTTCTTCATTGTATCTAGCTTCTCCAAGATCAGACTCAAGATGTCTAATTATTCTGTCCATTTTGTAGCAATCATCTATTTTCTCCTTGAGGGATTGATTTAAGTTTTCTTCAGTCTTTCTCTTCTCTTCAATTTATTGGGTAAATTTTATAACCCCTGATTCCATTTCATGTCTTAGCATAACAACTTCTTTTGATAGCTTTTCACATAGCTTTGTTTTCTCATTCAAGTCCTCATAAGTATTATTGGCTTCATTCTACTTTGCTAACCTCTGAAGTAGTTCCTTTCTCTTTTTCATAGAATTACTAAGTTTTTCCTTCAGCTCATTAATGAAATCATCAGCTTCCTTAAGTCACTCTCTCAAATTATTAACTTTAGACTGAGATTGATAAAGATCATCTAAGGCAGATCGTAGTTGTTATTTCATACCATATGCATCCATTAAGATTCCTAGATCCTCCTCAAGCTATTAGGCTTATTCTAAGGAACTTGGCTCTGATACCAATTGTTGGAAACAAGGCAGATAACTGAGAGGGGGGGTGAATCAGTTATCTCAAAACTTTCTTACTTTTACTTCCTTTTCTTAACATTTAGTGATATATCAAAACATGAAAGCATAAGCAACCATAAGAACTGAAATGAAATCAACACACATAACACAAGGATTTTTACACGGAAACCCTATTAAGGGAAAAACCACGGGAAGATTAACTCAAGATTGTATTTTTTGTTAAAAGAATAAAGAAGTACAAAATGGCACTTGCCAGTTAGGGTTCACTGCCTAAGCACACTGCTCACGAGAAGCCCATTGCCTACAGGAGACTCATTGTCTACAAGAGCTTATAGATGATAAAAAAGTGTTTGAACTGATGAACAACATCTATACATGCAAGGATTCAGTTCTAGTTAGGCACAGTATACCGATCTAGCACATTTCATCCTTCCTTTGCTCAATATCACTCTTCTGTCACATTCTGATCTTGGATTACTGCCTTTGCACTTCTCTCTACTTTTCTTCACACTTCATTACTTACTCTATCACTACCACACCCCCACAAGTCTGAATCCATTGGATATATATATTTGCATCAAGAATTTCCAACAAATTTCTAGTTGGCAACAAGAATACTTAAGATATTTGCAAGTTACTTTTATGTCGGCTGAATCCATACTTGATTGATGATGTGCACCAAAAACTTAGGCATAGAAATCATTACCTATGTTAGAAAAAATCATATAACACCCCAAGTTACTTGATCAACACCTTTTGCACATTTGGATTGAGGTCTAATACCCTGTTGGCTAGTTCTTCCTCTGTCTGCACTGTCTAACTGGAGTCTGATACTCAGATGCTCATATCTTTCACATGCTTTGTCACCGGAGGCTAAATCTCTGGAATACAATAGTTCAGATACTCCTTATTACTCATCTAGATCCACAACATGTTGGGTTTCACCATTAGAGAGTTCTAGACTCAATTGTCGGACCCTATCATAAGCGTTGTTCTTGACTACCGGACTAACCTATCTTTAATCTGACTTCCGGTATGAGTAATTTATGCACTGCAGATGTGTGGGATAAACTTTGTTGCCATCAATGACAACACTTATGAATCCTAGCAGTGTCTCTTTCCAACAGTCTATCCATGCCCAAACGACTCCTTACCTAGATTTTGCCTCTTGCTTCTTCTATAAAAACCTATCGATTTTCCATTTGAAAGGATCGATCTCACATGTTAGTGAAGCTCTACCAAAATTACTAATCCCTCTCATTTTACTTGTGCTATTATTTTTTTCCTCAATGTTTATTACAGATTGTTGAAAGCATTTGGTTAATGTGATTTACTTTGGTTGATTCACACTCCTTGGAAAGTTCTCATTCAAGATCACTAGCCTTCTGAACAAAGCCTCATTTTATTTTTCAATGCAATAGTCTTCCGGTGAGATCCTCATAACTATTTTCCTTTCCTTTGTTAATACGTTTAGCTTAACATTTATCTTTGTGGATTAAATATCATTTCCTTACTTGTCAATATCTCATTATTATTTTGTCAGTACTCAATACAATTCTAGACACACTATTTTATCAACATATCAATCAATCTAGCTATCATTGAGGTGGAAATACCAAAAATGGGATTTAACTAAGGTAGACTCCTATACATCCCAAGCCTTCTTCTCCATTTGTGATTATAGGTTCCACAAAGAAGTATTTCGAGTGTATGAGTGTTTGCATTTTCCTTTTTCTTTTCTTGTCATTTCACTTATTTCATTCTCATAGTATCATTTTCATCTATTTCCCTCATCACTAGATCTCTATGTAATAATCATTGCGTTTGTTGTCACTAGGAAACTCTTAAAATTTGTGTGAAGCCATACAGATCCAAGATTATGATTTCTAGCACCGTACAGACTATATTGTGGCTCATAGATGTCCACACAATGCTTTGTCATCCTAGAAAGTGAGGTTGTTCACTTGATGCTAGGTTCCTTGTAATTTTCTATTTCTATTTCTGCATTTATTTTTGTAAATCATTTTGTCAATATGTGTATTTTCACTTTTTTCTCCTACCTTTGTTAGTTTTAATCAATAGTATTTAATCATTCCATTTCCAATTGCAACAAAGGGATATAGCCCCGATATTATTTCTCTTCTATAGTGGATAGTAGTAAGATATACATCTTTGTTGGCTAGTATCCTAATGTGTGATGGGAAATTGTTCTAATTAGATATAGTTTAGTTAGAGTTAATTTTCCCATATCACAATTTGGTGAACCTAACATGTCTAAAACACTTGAAAACTACAAAACAAAACATTGCTTCTCTTCTTCTTAACAAAAAATTCTCTCTTTCATCTCTCAAAATAATTCTTTTTCTTCCAACCTTCAAATTTTGGATTAATTATGTGTTAGGGAGCTCCTACTGGTTTATGAACTTCATGACCTAGTGCTCTGACTCAGAATTTACCATTCATAGAATCTTAAGCTTACTCATGGCTTCCTGTGGTTTTGGTAGCTCTAGTTCCATGTAAACTAACATCTTTATCTTCTCAATGGGAATCTCTAGAGTACAACCACCTATATTATCTTTCTCTAACACACCTACAATCCCTGGACCATAATATTTTAGAGATCCTCTCAATATAGACACACCCATGGCTCATGTACCCCAAGCCCAAATCTATATGTTGGAAAATCACTTGGCTGAATTTTAGGATTATTTGGGTATGGAGAACCTAGCTAACGAGGTTTTCCCTCTCATAGAGAACCTTCAAAATTTGTTAACTAGTGATTTACATGGCATCAATATTCTACGTAGTCTAGCTCACATTGTGAATAGAAATGTTCCATTTCTAGATAGCTACATAGGAATAATCGATGAGTCATATTAAAACACATCACGATCTCAACTATCAATGTCTATACTGACTGCTTCTACATCCACATTCACTTCGCAATTTTATACAAGTGCTACTCAATCACTAAATGCTAATACAAATTATATTAGAATAGGTGGGAACCCTATAAATCAATATGGGTTTACTCCCCCTACTTCTTCATTATCATTTACTTTTACTAGATCTAACCCTAGAGTTTCCCAACCACCCAACAACACTATTCCATCTATTACCCAAGCTCAACCCACTCATACCACAGACCCTATCATCACCCAACTCCCTCAAAATGTAAACTCCTTGCAACAACAAATAGTCACTATGTCCACAAGTGCATCCCAAGTTCTTTTTCCTTAGCCATTCTCGCCTCTCCCCTTCCCCAAAACTTTGATGCTCTATGCTTTGAGAAGTAAACTGATAAAGGAGACCCACATAACCATGTGTCAACATTTACAGCCTTGTGCAATGATTTCATCTTCTAGAATTATCTTCTAGCAAAACTTTTCCCACGGTCTCTCAAAGACACTGCATTGAATTGGTTTTTCTCTCTTCCTAATCACTTCAATTATTTTCAACAACTCGTCAATCGTTTTCACAAACACTTCCAAGCAAACATTGGATTACAGGTCACACTCACTTATCTCATCCACTATAGGCAAGAAGCACATGAGAAAGTCACTAATTTCATTTCTACTATTAGGCCCTCTTTTCACAGATCCCATATACACTCCTAGATTCTAATGTGCAAAGGGTTTTAATTGGAAACCTATAACCTCAAATAAGGGATAAGATTTTGTTGATGCATTTTTCTTCATTTACACATGTCTACACAGCACTCTATGACTAGCAATAGTCAATTACTTAGTATGCGGAATCTTCCTCACAAACTCCCACTAGGAAGTCTGATGCCCCTTCATCATTCCAAAATTATAAGAAAAATAAAAATTTCATTAAAATAAATTATTCTAATAATGTTCAAGAAGTAGTGACCATTGTACCAATTCAAAGTGTTATGGCCTTCTCATCACAAAATAAATCAAGGACTCAACAATTCACCATACTTTGCGAATCCCTCTATGCTATAATGTAGAAGCCTTAAACAATAAAATCATCTAGCTACCACCAATCCGTCATGTCGACACCACCAAACCCCTGTTGCCTTCTTATGACCTAAAGGCCTTTTATCAGTTCCATAGAGTGAATGGACATGACACCGAGTGATGCATGCATCTTAAACATAATGTACAAGACCTCATCGAGTAGAATGTCATCCAAGTCTCTGGAGTGAATGAAAAAGGGAATAAATCTATTGCTCTACCTAATTAAAACCTCTAGATTTGCACAAACACATTGCCACATCACTCCACAAATCTAGTTAAACTTCCCTCTAATCTTGTTTTTACTACTGTGTTTGTTGATGAGTTTGCTACCTCCTTAGCCAAGATGATTTCTATGGTGGATGATCAACCTCACCCTAGTCGAGCATGTTTTGTTCCCAAACCAGTCATCTCTTTCACACCCATCAATCCACCCATGCACGTCTATGATGGACCTCTATAGATCACTGCTCTAGTCAACGAAAAGCCCACCAAGGGTGTATTAATTAACCCTGTGTGCATGGTGAATGTAATCATAGAGGAATTTATATATGTACTTGAACTCTATTAGGACAACTATGAGAAATCAGAAGTCTAGATATGAGGGCATGATGGGTCCTTTCATTGTACCTTGGGTTTGCTTACCCTTCCTGTTAGGAAGGACCTAAACTCCTAGATGTTCTCTTCTCCATCATTCCCACCTTAGACCAATTTGGTATGAATTTGGGTCATTTTTACCTCTCTTCCATGAGAGTAGTCCCCTCTATAATCGATAAGTGCCTAAAGTTTCCTTACGATGGTCAGGTGCACACTATTTATCATAGTGGGTTTAAACCTCTTGTGTTAAGAAGAAACTTCTCCTTGGATTACTTTTGACTGATACTGACTGAGCCATTATGACCATGTAATGATTTCTTATTTCTCTCATACCTAAAATTCAAAGCAAAAAACATATCTCATTTATCCATTGGTGCTTCCTCTTTGTTAGAAATGAAGGTGCAAACCACACAATGGAAATTTGATTCAAACCTTATTTATGTGCTTTAAACAATGTAGAATCAATGGAGATTGCAGCAGAAATTAAAACCCATTACACAGAAATAACATGCATCAAGAACCAAACACATAACACAGTATGTAACATGGAGAAAACCCTTTCAGATTAAAAACTCCACCAAGAAAAGAGGCTCCAAGTTGTATTATCTTCAAATATGAAATTACAATACATGCACTTCCTCTCCTCTCTAGTCTTCAATCTAGCGCTTCTTGTTACTTTCAACTCTGATAAAAATGTAGTACAAATATCCTTATAAAAGGGGGTTGCCTTCTAGGGCAAGATAACTGACATAATATCAACCATCGAATTTGTGACCTAATGACGAAAGGTATAGATTTACAATGATAAAATATAAAACAAAATGTGGTTTGTTAGCATTGAGGAACAGATATAAACATCTAGCTGAAACAAGACCGCTGCTGGTGAAACCTTTCATCCCTTATGGATGATTTACAAACAATACTAGGAGTAATTAATTACATAGGATTTACAAGGTTGATGGCACCTTAATCCTAACACTCTTCAATCCAACTGATTGCTATCCCTGAGGTCCCTTGATTTTTGGTAGCTATCTCTATCCCTCCTCCTGCCCCACAAGAAGAGAAGGGAAGACAACATGAATTGATCAACCTTCCCCTTCCCCAAGCACCTATAATTTATGTAGAGGTCCCACCTCCAACATCTTACCCAGGACCTAGAGGCACATGACTCACACAATCTAGACCTTCCCAGCCTTTAGTGGTGGATCCTATTCCTCTCGACTCTTCAAAGACTCAAGGAAAGTAACCCATCGTGCGGGACCCTTCCCCTTTAGTGTTGGCAACTTGGTAAACATCATAAAGAGAGACATGACTAATATGATGAAGAGTGTGTGTGCATGATGTTTAAAGATGTTGTCATTGATGGAAACAAGCTAAGGAACAAGATTGGAACAATGTTTTTGGTTCGAAGAAGAAGACTTAGCTATTTTGGCTAAGTATTGGTAGTATATTGAAGCAACGACAAAGAGACAATGCTTGAGCTGGTATTGGTCTACAGTAAACACTCATATCATGTGGTTTAGGTATGTTGTTCACAGTCCTCAAATAATCATTTGTCCAAGATTTTAGTTATTGATGAGTACCAAAAGTCTATCTTCAAAAGGTCTAAGTCCGGTAATGCAAAGAATAGAGAAATCAAAACAGAATACTCAACTAAATTGGTCCACATTCCTCTGCTGTGGCATATTTTATTAGGTGGTTTTGAGGCATTGTAAACATATGTATGAAGTATCTATATCTAGAGTTGTAAGTTCTGAATTCCACTGGAGAGTCAATTATGAATGTCTAACTATCTCTACTTGATATGGTGTAGTTTGACTATGACAGAGGATGTGTTGTTGTGGTCTGTATTCTACCGTAAAAGAATATCTTGCTTTGTAGTTGTGGAGGTATGATCTATGATGTGTGAAGAGTGTTTGATATGACTTTAGAAGCATCTTGTGGTCCGCAGTGAAAGTTGTTGTCTGACAGAGGAAATGAACCGATAGCAATCTATGTTGGAGGCTGACATGACAAGTTTGATCTATATGCGGTAAGTTCTATTGATTAGAACGTAATCCTAAGTGGTGGAACAATTGAGGCTAACATGGGAGAAGGAATTTCAAATGTTGTTTCGGTCCACTATGAATTTTGGTGAATGAATTTGGCTAACAGAGTACATAAGGCATGAATACATGCTATACCTTATTAGTTCGACCTAATATGAAGTTTTTAAGTGCTTTAGATATATATATAGAGGATTGAATTTGGTATTTGAGAGATGTGATGTGAATGTGAATGTGAAGTACAGTGTAGAGTAGAAGAAGAGAGATCTTGTCTGATGTAGAAGTAGAATAGTAAAATAGGGTAGTCAAAGATGAAGAGTTTTGAGACAGTTTTTCTAAGCTTCATTAGAGCTGCAATCATGCATATGTAGATGCAATCAAAGTAGTTCATTTTGGCAATGAGCCATTTCCTTTCTTTCTTTCTTTCTCTAGGTAGTGAGCCTTCTTGTAGTGAGCACTTCTTTTGGGCTGTGAGCCCTAGGCAGTGAACCCTAAGGTAGTGAGCCTTTATTGTAATTCGGTATTGTTCCTAAATAATATATTGTGAGCTAAAAGTCACTGTGGTTTTCCCAGTTTTGGGTTTTCCACATAAAAAATCTCAGTGTTCATGTGTGATGGATTGCGGTTGTTTCTTCTATGCTTAATTTTCTTTGTAATTGCATGTGGTAAATGGATTACTAGTTTAATAAGTAAAAAGTTTAATAGAGTACTGATTCACCTCCCCTCTTAGTACTTTGGGTGTTCAACAATTGGTATCAGAGCCTAGTTCCTCAGAAGAAGTTTAACAACTTGAGGAAGATCTTGGAGACTAAACACATGGTAGGTAAAAAACATACTACTCTTCCTAAAGAAATTGATGCATCTAAAATTGAAGAAGAATGCACACTTGTCAATGAAGAAGAACTTAAGCTTGCACTTGCAGATCTTGAAAAGGTTGAAATAGAAAACATGGATTTGAAAGATAATGTCACGGAAGCAGATGAGTGTATCAAAAAATTGAGGGAGAAAGTCAAGAAGTTCAAAGAAAAATATGAGGCTAGTAAATAATTGATATCTACAAATGACACCTTGAGAAATTTGAAAGTTGAAGTTGTAAAAAGAGCAAAAGCAGAAGACTTAAATTTGTTGGTAA
Organism: Cunninghamia lanceolata; assembly: GCA_027924645.1. NCBI lineage: Eukaryota > Viridiplantae > Streptophyta > Pinopsida > Cupressales > Cupressaceae > Cunninghamia > Cunninghamia lanceolata. Next base: position 12,201,090 of record BSBN01000108.1, read on the forward strand.
AAAGCAAAACTAAAGACCGCACAAAGCTTGAACAAGAAGTTGTCAATCTGAAAGCTGATCTGAAACATGCATGGACTTAGGAAGAAAAATCCAAAGTGAGTGTTGCCCAACTTGATAGAATACTTACTAGTCAAAAGAGCCCTGATGATAAAGAAGGCCTGGGATTTGAGAAAGGTGAAAGTTCCAAAACCGGTCAAGAAAAGAATGTTGAGATCAAGAAGGACAAAGGAAAAAAGTTTCAAAATCCAAGGAATGGACTTATAAGACCACCAGTTAGGCAACCAAATGCTCAAAGGTACCCTTCTTTCAATGGTTATTATAATGCATTCAATAAATTTGGTCATAAGGCTACTCAATGTAGGAGCAGAGTGAATCAAAATGTTCCACCATTCTCTGGTCAGTGTTTCACTTGCAATAAAGTAGGTCACAAGGCTAATGATTGTAGAAGTCAAATAAGGATTGGTTACAACTATATAAGGAATGCTTAGACCTTCAAAGGTAATTGTTTCATATGTAAGAGGTTTGGTCATAAAGCTAGTGAATGCAGAAATTAGATATGGAACAACTATAACAATGGAAGAAATGCTCAATCTTTCAATGGGAATTGCTTTGCATTTAATAGATTTGGACACAAGGCTAACCAATGTAGATCAAGGATGAATGAAAGAAATAATGGATAGAGAAATGTTGTATGCTTCAATTGCAATAGGCCTGGACATATTGCAAGATTCTGTAGAAGCAAAAATATGAAGGCTAATTAGGTAGAAATGAAGAAACTAGTACAAAAGATAGATCTAGCAAAGATCAAGAAGGAGATGAATCAAATGTGGGTTAAGAAGGAAGTGTAGGAAGTCAAGAGTGAGTCTGCACTAGACTCTAGGGCTGGTACTTCCTCTGGGAAGAAAATTGAGAGCTCTAGCTTTGGGGGAGCTTAATGCAAAATCCTACTCCCCCAGCCAGAAATGTGGTGATGATATCTAACAAAAAGCTATGAGTTATAAGACTGAATGACTAATCTTATGAAGAAGATTTTGGTAGAAAAGAATCTAATGTGGTAAGTTGCAGAGCAATCTTGATTGACTGGGGACAACAGAGAAAGGGTTTGACATCTTTTTGAATGAAGCATTTATTGCAATTAAATCTTGATGAAAAGAGAATATAAGGGATCCATTTGAAAGAAAAATCACTTTGCATTTAGAATTTCAAGTAACTAAAGTGATATGAGAAGCAAGCCAAAGCAAATTAAAGCATCCGACGAAGAAACCCTAATGGAGGCAAAAGGTATTTATCATTATCTCTCACAAAAATTCTCTATGTTGAATCTGTAAAAATGTATACTCCTCAAGTAATTGAGATAACTGAGAGGCCTCGAGCCAAATTCAAGAAGCACCCATTTAAATACTTAGAGACTAATTTGGATGGTGCATTTTCTGAGATTTTGCATGGTGTTATGAATACGGAAGATGTTAGAGCTTACATACATACAAATCTAGATGAATATGATCATGGAAAATTCATGCAGGAGCATCCCTAGTTCAAGAGCAATCTTGTATCAACCAAAAACATTTGCATTTACATTTTAGTTTGTTTGTATTTTAGTTCTTTCATTTTAGTTCAGGCAGTTCAGTCAGTAAGCAGTTTCAACATCTTGATCAATATTCTATCTCAGAAGCATCCCAAGCATTGTGGATCTGGATTTAGCATCTAGACATGTTCATCAACATCACCCTAAATCCATAGAGCATTTGGATCAGTTACTGGAAGGTTATCACTATTAGAAGATCCTCTATTTCTCAGTACAGAGCTTTTTGACAGTCATGAGTAATCAGCTAAAGGAGAATGATTGAAAGCATTGGCTAACTTGTGGATCCATGCGATACATTCTACAATGTTCCTTGGTGCGTGGCTAACCTTCCTCATAGGTTTGCACTTCATTGTAGCATTTGGAAAAGGATTTTTCAAGCTGATAGGTCCAACCTATCCAGGGACACACATTACACATCTTCATTGGGATTCTAGATCTCTTGTGGACGACACGGAGGAATCTATTGGTTCGGAAATAATATATATTTATTTAATAGATCCTTAGGAAGGTATCTATTCACATTAGAAAGATCTGTAGTTTAGTTTTGTTGGAAGGAGATTCAAAGCTTTATCTTGCGCATCAAGCCTGTGACCCTAGTTGTAAGCCCACATGTTGCCGGCTAGACTATATTTGAATTCTTTGATATACTGAGTGACTAAATTTGCATTTGTTCTATATTCTTGTGTTATTTCCGTTGTGTTTGCTCTTGCTGCATGGTTTGGATAGTTCATTCTGTGAACCCTCCTACCATGACTGTACCAAGTGGTATAAGAGCGAAAGTTCAATTCTTTGGAGTGAATTGGTGAAGGGGACTCCATAAGATCTTGTTGTAAGTAGATCACCGATTCGAGGCAGGTTACCTATGCGCAACTGATCATCGATTGAGAGGTAGTTGTCTCTTGTAGCCTAATCACCGACCTGAGGCAGTTTGCACTTGATCCTTGGAAGATGGCACCATGAAGAGTTCCTCCTATTGGTACAATGGCTAATAGAATGGATGAGATGATGGAATTGATGAGAACAATTCAAATTCATTTGGATGTTGTTGAAGAAGATAGGCAAAGAGGATTGACACCTAGACCTAATATTGAAAGTGATGATGCAGAAGAATTTCAATCTGTTGAACAAAGTGGTGAAACCCTAGAAGGTCATGAAGAAGAAGAATCAGATTAAGTAAAGATGTTGCGTTCTATTTCAAAGATCGGGAAAAGACCTAGAGTTGATGTGTCAAACTATACTGGTAATTTGAATCTAGAAGAGCTAATTGACTAGATAAATGACATGGAAGAATACTTTGAATATGAGGAAATTGAAGATCCAAAGAAGGTGAAATTTGCAAAGACAAAGTTGAAAGGACATGATGCTATATGGTGGAAAGAATTTTAGTTGGAAAGAAACAAGAGAGAAAAGGAAAAGATTACAAAGTGGGACCAGATGGTGACAAAGTTGAAGAATCAGTTCATACCTGTTGACTATCAGTTGGAGTTGTTAAAGAGACTGTAAAAATTGAGACAAAAGGAGAAATCTATGAAGGATTACATTGAAGAATTTAATAAAATGATCATAAGAATAGGACACAGTGAAGCAAGCAAGGAGAAAGTGGCTAGATACACCAATGGACTAAGATTGAACATTCAGGAAGAACTAAGCCTGGTAAGGATGACATCTTTGGAAGAAGCATATCAGTTTGCACTGAATGTTGAAGATAAGTTGAATAAGAAACATGATTAGAGATAGAGAACTAGAGGGGGTAAATTTCTGAGAGGTAGGACATTTTTTGGAGGAGACAGATCTTATTCGGAGCTGAACAAGTTTGACAGCCCATTGAGGAAGGATGATAGAGATAACAATGCTTACCGGAGAGATGACATAAATTTTTATAGAAGAGAAGGAAGAGGATTTGATAAGAGAACATTCAAGGGTACTTGTTTCAAGTGTGGAGGTGAAGGACATATAGCATTTGAATGCAATCAGGGTAGTACAAGCAAGAAGACAGAAAATAGTGGAAGAGTAGCCTATGTTGAAGAAGAACCTGTTGAATCACCTTGTTTAGTTGGCAATCTGGAGAAAGGAGAATCATTGGTAATGAGGAGAGTACTATTTCAAACAGAGACAAATGAAGAACCATCACAGAGGAAAACTCTGTTTAGAACCAGAAGCAAATCCGGCGGTAAATGTTGCAAAGTTGTGATTGATAGTGGTAGTTCAGATAATCTAGTTTTAGAGGAGATGGTGACTAAGCTGAAGTTGGAAAGATTGAAACACCCTAAGCCCTATCAGATAGCATGGATTTAGGATGATCATAAGGTACTGGTGAGTGAATAATGTTTGGTGAAATTTCATATTGGATCTTATCATGATGAATTCTTGTGTGATATTATGCCTATGGATATTTATCATATCTTGTTGGGTAGACCTTGGCAATATGATAGAAAAGCAATACATGAAGGAAGAAAGAATACCTACACTATAACAGTAAATGGAAAGAGAATTACCTTGATTCCTTTGGAGGATGATCCTAAGAGTAGAGTATGTGAGAATGCTAGAATCTATTTGGTAGATGGAAGGAAATTTTTAGATGGTTTGAGACATGAGAATATGTGTTATGCAATGATTCCTAAGAAGCCTGAAGCATTGAAGAAAGAGATTGAAGAAGAACGGCTGGAGGAGATAAGAGAGTTGTTGAAACAATATGAAGACATCATATTAGATAATGTACCTAAAGGATTACCACCTATAAGGAGTATCAATCATCACATAGATCTTATACCGGGAGCAAGTTTGCCTAACAAAGCAGCACATCAGATGACACCGACAGAAGAATTGAATAGATAGATACAAGAATTGTTGAGGAAAGGTTTGATCAGAGAAAGTTTGAGTCCTTGTGCAATACCTGTAGTGTTAGCACCAAAGAAAGATGGAGAATGGAGAATGTGTACTAATTCTAGAGCAATAAATAAGATAATAGTTAAGTATAGATTTCCTTTACCTAGGATGGATGATATTATGGATTTTTTGAGTGGAGAAAGATATTTCACAAAGATAGACTTGAAGAGTGGATACCATTAGATCAGAATTAGAGAAGGTGATGAATGGAATTACTTTTAAAACAAATGAAGGATTGTATGAGTGGTTAGTGATGCCTTTTGGATTGACAAATGCACCGAGTACTTTCATGAGGTTGATGAATGAAGTTCTAAAGAAATTCTTGGGTAAGTTTGTGATTGCGTATTTGGATGATATTCTAATTTTTAGTAAGACAAAAGAAGAACATTTGTGGCATATCAGACAAATTTTTCAGAGGTTGAGAGAAGAGAAATTGCTGATAAACATCAAGAAGTGTAGTTTCATGAAAAAAGAGTTGGTATATTTGGGATTTGTGATTTCTACAGAAGGATTGAAGATGGACCCTGAGAAAGTGAAAGCAATTGTTGAATGGCCTACACCGGAGAACATTGGAGAGGTTAGATTATTTCATGGTTTGGATAGTTTCTACTCAAAGTTCATAAAAAATTTTAGTTCAATTTGTAACCCTATGACAGAGACAATGAGAGGTGACAGAAAAGATTTCAAGTGGAAATCTAGAGTAGATAAAAATTTTGAGTTGTTGAAGCAGAAGGTGACAAAGCAACCTATTTTGGCATTACCATATTTCAATAAGGTATTCCAAGTTGATTGTGATGCGAGTGGAAATGCAATTGGAGCAGTGTTAAGTCAAGAAGGTAGACCAATAGCTTATTTCAGTGAAAAGTTGAATGATGCAAGGAGAAGATATTTAGTTTATGATCAAGAATTCTATGCCATAATTCAAGCCTTGAAGAAGTGGAGACATTACTTGTTGCCTAAGGAGTTTGTGTTGTATACATATCATCAAGCTTTGCAATATTTGAATAGTCAAGGTAAGTTAAATCAGAGACATATGAGATGGGTAGAGTTCATGCAGAGTTATACTTTTGTGTTGAAGCAAGGAGTAGAAAATCAAATAAAGTTGTTGATGCCTTGAGTAGAAGAAGAAATTTGTTAATAGAAATGAGAGTTGAAGTGTTGGGTTTTGATGAATTGAAGAACAAGTATGAGGGAGACACTAATTTTGCAGAACCCTGGAAAGCATGTAAAGAACCTGTTGTAGTAGATAGAAGTAAATGGTTGGATTATTTCATTCAAGAAGATATGTTATTCAAAGGAAGTCAGTTGTACATACCCAAAAGTTTGATGAGGGATAATTTGATCAAGGAGAAGCATAGTGGTGGATTGGCAGGACACTTTGGCATTGATAAGACAATGGCTTTGGTGAGTGAAAATTACTTTTGGCCTTAGATACATAAGGATGTTCAGATATTTGTGTGGAGTTGTAGAGTTTGTCAAGTTGCAAAAGGGAGTAACCAGAACACTGGATTGTATAAACCTTTGACAATACTGGAGAGACCTTGGGAAGACATAAGCATGGATTTTGTAATGGGATTACCTAAGACATAGAGAGGACATGATTCAATATTTGTAGTGGTTTATAGATTTTCAAACATGTCTCATTTCATACCTTGCAAAAAGAAAATTGATGTAGTGCATGTAGCTAACCTATTTTTCAAGGAAATTGTGAGATTGCATGGATTACCTAGGAGTATAGTTTTAGACAAAGATACAACGTTTGTTGGATACTTTTGGAAGACACTTTGGAAGAAGATGAAGACAGATTTGAAGTTCAATTCAGCTTTTCATCCACAGACAGATGGACAGACAGAGGTAGTGAATAGAAGTTTGGGAAACTTGTTGAGATGTTTGGTTGGAGAGAAAACCAGAAGTTGGGATTTGATTCTTTCACAAGCAGAGTTTGCATACAATAATTTAGTAAATAGAAGTATCGAAAGAACACCTTTTGAGATTGTTACTAGAGTGAATCTTAGAGGAGTTGCAAAATTGAGAGATATCAGCATGGAAGAAAAGAGAAGTGCAGAAGTAGAAGAGTTTGTAGATCACATGAAGACAATGCATAATTAGGTGAATAAGCATTTGGAAGACATGAACAGTAAGTATAAGACAAAGGTAGATGAGAAGAGAAGACAAAGAATTTGAAGTTGGAGATGAAGTAATGGTATATTTGAGAAAAGAGAGATTTCCAATTGGGAAATATAACAAGTTGAAGATGAAGAAGTTTGGACCTTGTAAGGTACTCAGGAAATTTGATTCAGATAATGCATATGAAGTGGAATTACTAGAGACATTGGGTATTTCACCTATTTTCAACATTGCAGATCTTCATCAATATCATGAAGCAGAGTTCAGTGACAACATGGAAGAAGACTTGAAGAAACAGTTACCACAGTAAGCACTAGAACAAATTAAAGACATTTTGGACAACAGAGTTGCATGCAACACTAGAGGAAGACAATACAAAGAATATCTTGTGAAGTGGAAAGGTAGACTGGAAGAGGATTCATCATGGATTTCTAAGGCTGAGGTGGACCATCTTGGTTCTCCCCTAGCCCCAGCAAAGTGAGGGACTCACTTTTTCAATAACCCTAGATGTCTGATGTAGGAGCATCCCTAGTTCAAGAACAATCTTACATCAACCAAAAACATTTGCATTTATATTTCAGTTTGTTTGTATTTTAGTTCTTTCATTTCAGTTCAAGTAATTCAGTCAGTAAGTAGTTTCATCATCTTGATCAGTATTCCATCTCAGAAGAATCCCAAGCATTATGGATCTGGATTTAGCATCTAGACATGTTCATCAACATCACCCTAAATCTGCAGAGTATTTGGATCAATTACTGGAAGGTTATCGCTATCAGAAGATCCTCTGTTTCTCAGTGCAGAGATTTCTGATAGTCATGAGTAATCAGCTGAAGGAGAAGGATTGAAAGCATTGGCCAACTTGTGGATCCTTGTGATACATTCTACAATGTTCCTTGGTTCATGGCCAACCTTCCTCATAGGTCCGCACTTCATTGTATCCTTTGGAAAAGGATTTTTCAAGCGGATAGGTCTGACCTATCCAGGAACACACATTACACCTCTTCATCAAGATTCTGAATCTCTTCTGGCTGACGCGGAGGAATCTATTGGTCCAAAAATAATATATATTGATGTAATAGATCCTTAGAAAGGTATCTATTCACATTAGAAAGATCTGTAGTTTAGTTTTGTGCGAAGGAGCTTCAAATCTTTATCTTGCACATCAGGCCTGTGAGCCCAGTTGTAAGTTCGCATGTTGCTAGCCAGACTATTTGAATTCTTTGATATACCGATTGACTGAATCTGCATTTGTTCTATATTCTTGGGTTGTTTCCATTGTGTTTACTCTTGCTACACAGTCTTGACAGTTCATTCTGTGAACCCTCCTACCGTGAGTGCACCAAAAATTAGGGGATATTTATCTAAAGGAATTGATTGATGATAAATTTGAGTTGAAAGAAGACTATAGTGCCCTGGTTGAGAAGAAATTCAATACCTGGTTGGATTTTCTTGTGGTCATGGATGATGCCTGGGTTGGATATGTCTTGAGCAGAATTCATGATGAATTCTTTTGGCTTGATGAGCCCTATATGATAACAAAGGATGCGATCAAAGCAATTACAGGCATGTGTTCCACTGGAAAAGTTTCAAAATTGAAGTCCATGAAGAAAAACATAGTAATGCAGTTGACAAGTGCAAAATTTGATAAAAGAGCATTAACAGTAAATGATATAGTGGATCTAGCTATGATATTTGCATCAAAAGTAATTGGTTACAAGATTTATTTCTCCAAAAGGGAGAACTCTGTTTCCGCAACTACCATATATACATCATATGATATGGTCAAGAACAACACTATGACCTATGTGAGTTGCTCTGGAAACAACTGATGGAAAACCTAAAAAAGACAAAGGACAAAAAGTATCCCTTCAAGTATGGAACACTAATCATATGTCTGTTCTTCTACTTTCTAAGAGAGTTACCAGGTATAAGAAATATTAGTTGGCTTGATCATGCACCAGTAGATGCACAAATTAAAAATCACATGAGCAGTCTAAGAAATGCTGATAAGCAAAATGTAGCCTTATGGGGATATTTCAAGAATTTTCAAAAGAAAATGTAGGGTAGGGCCAGGATGTTGGAAAAAGTTGCAAAGAAATATGAAAAAGACATTGTATTCATGGTGGACAAGGATAAATGATTTATGGAGGCTATAGAACCAAGAATTGTATGGGTCCCAACCATGGGATATGAAGTCTCAGTGGAAGTTTTGATTGGACTAGCTTATTTAATGCTAAGCAAACCTAAAGACCCTAAGGAGGGAAGATTTGGAACATTTTAAGAATTATCTCTCAAAGTGTTTATGGAACAAAGGCAACTAGAAATCAAGAAGAATGCAAGAAAGATGGTAGATGAGTTTGTTAAAAGAAAAGGGTTTACAGATGAACAAATTAGTGAAGCAAGAACCAAGCTAGAGGCATCAAAGGCTACAACTGCTCTGATACAAAAGACAACAAGTGCTCTAGAAGGGCAAACATTAGCTTCGTAGAAGAAGAAGAAAGAGGAGAAATTTGAGCAAGAAAATCCTGCACCAAGCTCTAGAAGAAGAACAAGAGCTTCCACCTCTGCAGAAACTATCTCCAAGAGCTATAGACCTAAAAAAAAAAAGATAGAAGAGCAAGAGCCAAAGAAGAAGCCAGAAGAGAAGAAGAAAAGAAAGAAAGCAAAGGCCACAAAAAGAGTGTATGTGAGCCTGGGTGAAGGAGAAGAAGAAGAGGAAATAGAGACTAAGAAGATTGAAGAAAAATGGGCAAGAATAGAGGAAACCACCTCTAGTAAGAAGAAGATGCCCTAAAAAAAGACCAAGAAGAAGAAGGAAGATGAAAAAACTACAAGTGAAGCAATCCTTTCCCTAGAAACCTTAGTCAGTGCATTTTCTCAGCATGGAAATTTGAAACCCATATATGAAATGTATGATGAAAGATTTGATACATAAAAGATAATTATTGAAACAACAGTTGTCAGATACTTGGATATGTTTAGCAGGGATTTAATTGAAATCTTAGATCAATTACCAGATAGCCTAGCCAACATTATAACAACAAGGAAGGAAGAAGCTATGGCCAAAGATGTTGAAATAAGAGAATATGTCTTGTTAAGTATGTCCAAGTATAACAAATGAAGAAAGAGCCAAAGTCACAAAGATACTCAATGACAAATTTAGAACAAAGAGAAGAGTTAATACACTTATGGTCAGTGACACAGAAGCACTGGTAAAAGAAACAAAGGAGATAACCCTAAATGTGTTGCATGAATTACAAATTTTAACTATTGTTGACACCGATGAAGAGGAACAAAATACTGGTGGTAATAACATAGCTCCGGAGATAAATGTGGAACAAAACATGGAGCAAAGTATAGTTAATCCTTTGGTGAGCACAAGAAGTGAAGAAGAAATGAATAAATAACAAAGTGGAATAGCTCCTCCAGTAAATTTTGAAGAAGAAAAGAAGTCTGAAGAAGCAAAGATGACATCTGATGAAAAGGCATCTGAGGAACAAGAAGAGTAGAGAGAAGAGGAAAATGAATAAATGATGGATATTCCTGCTTCAGAGCTAGAAAGAAATGAACAACAACACAACCAAGGACTACCTCTAGAAAGACAAGTAGCTAAAGTGTCTCATGGCTTAGAGAAGAGAGACAATGCTGACTCCTTAAGGGAGTTCTTGGAGAAGTAGAAAGAAGCTCAAATTTTGACTACTCCTAAGCTTCTGTAAGCACCTATTAACCTTGCTTGTACGTCCCCTCTATAAAAGTTAAGACTTGGGATAATTCTCCAAACTAATGCACAAGAGGAAGTACTAAAATCTCATATAGAGGATAGTGAGTTGTTAGAAGATGCATCAACAATTTTTGAAAAGATAATGCCTGGAATAAGAAGAGACACATCCTTGGGTCCTACTGTACAAGTAAAGAAGTTAATGGAATCCATCAATATTCATTTTGAGTCTCTTGAAAAAGTTGTTGATAAAAAGGTAAGAGCTGAAATAGACAATAAGAGATTAGTTGAGCTAAAAGATAAAGCCTCTCAAGATAAAAATTTGTTAGATAAAAGCATAGAATATGCACAATTATCCCTTAAAGAAGTTAGGAAACTATATCAATTTTTTCTTACATGGCCGAACAAAACTAAGGAGATAAAAGTTAAAATAGATAGATGGGAAGCCCAAATAATGAAGATATCCAGAACTTCTGACTCGACAAAAGATACTATTGGCAATTAAAGGGCACAAGTTGAAACCATTCATTCTAATATACATAAGTTGTAGACATAGAGGGATATCATAAAGCATAGAATGAGTCATCTCCAGGAGGTAGCAAGTTTCAAAATTGCTTCCCTAACCAAGTTAATAATAGTGGCATACAAGACAAGATAAATCTCTAAAGCCCCTGATACAGTAAAGAAACTAGAAGATTTGGTGTCCTAGATTAATGGGCACATACTAATTTTGAGCGATGCCAAGACCAGTTGGGATGAAGAAATGGTGCAACTAAAAATAATCTAGAAAGATATTCTCCTAGAACAATAGTAAGAACTTTTGAAATCTCAATTGTATATATGTGAAAAGTAGAAAATTAGTTTTGAAATTTTGGCAAATTGTACATATCTTTGTATCATACACGTTTGCCATTGATGTCAAAGGGGGAGAAGAAATGAAGCATGTGAAATTTTTTTAAAAAATATTAAAGCATGAAGATAGGGGGAGCAGTGTATAAAGAGAAAGGAGGAGTTGTAACAGTTTTTCACATCAAGTGTTGCCATCAATACCAAAGGGGGAGATTGTTGGGAACTTGGCAAACATCATAAAGAGAGAGACACTGCCAATATGATGAAGAGTGTTTGTGCATGATGTTTGAAGATATTTTTATTGATGGAAACAAGCTAAGGAACAAGACTAGAACAATGTTTTTGGTCCAGAGAAGAAGACATAGCCATTTTGGCTAAGTATTGGCAGTATACTGAAGCAACGACAAAGAGATAGTGTTTGAATTGGTATTGGTCCGCAGTAAAAGATCATATCATGCAATTCAGGTATGTTTTTCATAGTCCTCAAATGATCATTTTTCCAAGATTTTAGTTATTGATGAGTATCAGAAGTCTATCTTCAAAAGATGTAAGTTTGACAGTGTAGAGAATAGAGGAAATCTGAACATAACACTCAATTGAATTGGTCTGCATTCCTCCACTATGGTAGATTTTGTTATGTGATTTTGAGGCATTGTAAACACATGTATGAAGTATCTATATCTAGAGTTACAAGTTTTGAATTCCACCAGAGAGTCAATTATGAATGTCTAAGTATCACTACTTGATATGGTGTAGTTTGACTATGACGGAGCATGTGTTCTTGTGGTCTGCATTCTACCACAAAAGAATATCTTTCTTTGTGGTTGTGGAGGTATGATCTATGATGTGTGAAGAGTGTTTGATATGAATTTGGAAGCATCTTGTGGTCTGTAGTGAAAGTTGTTGTCTGATAGAGGAAGTGAACCAGTAGCAATCTATGTTGGAGGCTGACATGACAAGTTTGATCTATATGCGATAATTTTTATTGATTAGAACTTAATCCTAAGTGGTGGAACAATTGAGGCCGACATGGGAGAAAGTATTTCAAATGTTGTTTCAGTCCGCTATGAATTTTAGTGAATGAATTTGGTCGACAGAGTACATAAGGCATGACTACACGCTATACCTTATTAGGCCAACCTATTATGAAGTTTTTAAGTGTTGTAGATATATATAGGGGATCAAATTTGGTGTTTGAGAGATGTGATATGAATGTGAATGTGAAGTAAAGTGTAGAGCATAAGAAGATAGATCTTGTCTAATGTAGAAGCAGAATAGTGAAATAGGGTAGTCAAAGATGAAGAGTTTTGAGATAGTATTTCTAAGCTTCATTGGAGCTACAATCATGCATATGTAGATGCAATCAGAGATGTTCATTTTGGCAATGAACCATTTCCTTTCTTTCTTTCTTTCTCTAGATAGTGAGCCTTCTTGCAATGAGCACTTATTTTGGGCTATGAGCCTTGGGTAGTGAGCCCTAAGGCAGTGAGCCTTTATTGTGATTCTGTATTGTTCCTACATAATATATTGTGAGCTAACACTCACCGTGGTTTTTCCTAGTTTTGGGTTTTCCACATAAAAATATTGGTGTTCATGTGTGATGGATCGTGGTTGTTTATTATATGCTTAATTTCTTTGTAATTGCATGTGGTAAATGGATTACTAGTTTAATAAGTAAAATGTTCAATAGAGTACTAATTCTCCCCCCTCTCAATACTTTAGGTGTTCAACACTTTAGTCCCTCAATCTTTAGTGGTGGCATCTATTCCTCCAACCCCTCCAATGGTTTAAGGAAGGCAACCCACATTGAGAGACCCTCCCTTGGTAGTACCCCGGTCTTCAGTGGCTCCTATTCCTCCCCCCAATCCTAGAATAAAGGAAGAAATGGAGCCTATGTTGGGAGACTCCTCGATTCCTCCTGTGGATGCTTTAAGCTACACTTGACATAGCCAATTTGCAACAGATTGCAAAATCATCAATGTGATGTAGCTCGTGAGAGTACATTAGGAGATGAACCCATTCCTATGCACCCTTCTCCCATGCAACCAACCCTAGACTTGGCTCCACCCTCTTAGCTTTCTACTTCCTCTCTTCTATGTGATTCTCTCCCGTCACCCACTCTTGTCTCTCCACTAATTTAGCATTACAAAAGCAACCCTAACCTAGTTCAAGTAGTCCTCACACCCTCTATGGAGAGCCTTATCATTACATCCATCCTAGACATGCCACCCTTTGATACACCCTTGTACTTGCCTAACATTAGCGTCATATCTAGTACCACCCTATTAGAGCTACTTCTATTCTAGCATGCCTGACATTAGGTTTTCCCTGATGTCTTGTGCCCCGCCACCATTGATATTGACATTCCACACCTACTGCCAAAGTGTAAATGCAAACTATCACGGAGTCCTTCTGCATCATCCATTCTAGTTGTGGAGACCTCTTCTCCACCAATGGTCACCAGTGCTCACGCTCCCACTATTAGCATTGGGAGACCCCCTCTTTTCATCTATTTTGGTAGTGGCTCAGAACATTTTTCCCCCAAAGAAGATGTCTTTGAGTCCTTGGAAGAGATACAATCTTTGTCCTTGATCGTCACAAGATCGATGGACCTCTCCTTTGGTGAGTTGCCCAGGATCCTCCCTTGGCTACTAATCCTCTACGTGATGAATCGAGAATAGTACAAAGTATCACTCTCAACATGGTCCCTCTAGTAGCCTATCCTCCATACCTATACGATGAACAAGATTGGGAGGTAGATGACCTAATAGAGCCTAATCCTTGAGTGTAGTACCTTCATTTCATTTGTAATTGTTTGTAGTGCATGACTATATATTTTGTAATCCCCATACATACATGCATGGCATGTATGTTTGTTTGTTAGCTCTCCCTAGAGGACCCTTGATGCCCTTGTAGGAACATGGATACAAGGGGAAAAAAATGTTATGACATTCCTTTATATGTTTCTACATTCTTCTATATGTTGTACTTGAAATTTCAAGGATGATGTAAAGTGTCAGATGATTTAGCATCCTTCCATGTTGACCCAAAAAATTTATTCATGTGAAATTCTTCCTTTGTATTCATAGTTCTACGTGCCTAGGGGGATGATGATGATTCAAAATTATATTTCCTTGATTATTTCCCTCTTGTATTTTATACTAACTCTAAATCACGTAGATCCCTCTATGTCTTATTGTGATGTTGCTTGTCTTTATGTGAAACCTTGTTGTGTTGATTGGTGTCATGGCATGCTTACACAAGCCATTGTGTATCATGCCTACAACATCACCTTGGTTGTACTTCTTGGGGGAAACCATTTCATGATGTATCCCTCTTGAGCATATCCTCTAAGCATATGCTTCTTGAAAGCTCTCATGGCTTTTCCCCTCTTTTTACCTTAAAATTAATTGCTCCTCTATGATGTAAGGTGGAGGCATATATTTTCCATGTCTCACACTTGATCACACACCAAACCAATGGTATGCTCTCTATAACATTTTTTGTAGTATTTGTGGTCCTAAGCAGATGCACATGCTTAGACTGACCATCTTTATTAGAATTATCTAGCCATGCTAGCCATGTAATCTTTGATATTATTTGACATGTAGCTCACCTAGAAAAGCAATTCTGGTTTATGATGCTTCATTTGCTACCCTATCAACACTTCTTATAATCCACCTAGCAAACAACAAAATTTGCTAGCACTAGTCACTTATACAAGTTTTCTAGTATGGTTCCTAGAAAACAACAAAACTTGCTAGCCCTAGAACCATACCCTTGATTTTACTCTTATGTATGTTTGTATATATTTACTTATTCATTATATTAATGTGTTGTTGGTGTTCCCAACTGATTGTATGATTATCCCTATAAGTTAGCGATCCTTAATGATCGGGGCTCTCAAGTCAAGGGCTAATGAACATGAGATAATTACTTGTTCTCCTCTGCACTTCAGGCTTTATTAGACCTAGGGGGGGTATACCCTTCTACAATATCTTAGAAATCTATCTCTTAAATGTAATGAGATAATGGTTAAGCAGATTGTTCTAACTTATGTATTGAGGGATGAATAGATGTTATCTTGGATTAGCTAGATCCCCAATATCTATCCTAATTAGCACTCTGAGAACAAATGAAACATCTACAAACAACAAAAACAAAAGAAAATTTTATCCTTATGAATTTTGATGATCAAATCTCCTTGGATTTTGACTGAATTTCCACAGATTAGTGCCTACTTAGGGTAATAGAGTCACAACCTTATATATAAGTGTTTTCTTCATAGCAATCAAAATTCACACTCAGAGGGTAACAGTATCACCACTATCTTACAGTGACAAACCCAAGAAAAGGTATTTTTTGTGGCTCTTCTTCAATAATCCCTAATGCAATACATCACTTCCTATGTTTTGTTCAGAGCATTTTTAATCCAATCCTTGATCATAAGAAACAAATAGAACATTCAATACAACAAATGTGCATAGGTGAAATCCACAACCCTTGATTCATTCATCCACAAAAGAAATGCATACATTCAAGGAGACAACCATAACCAACATGTACACATAATGTTTCTCATATAACTTCAATCTAAATAGAATAATTACATGAAAAGAAAAAATATTCTCACATTCAAGCCACGTATCCTACAACCCAGACGAACTCCTTTCTTATTAGAAAATCATCAAAAGTCTCAAGGATTATACAATATGTTCAAAGAGTTCCTTCTCAATTCTCTTCTTACTACTGATGATACTCTTCTAACCACTATATATCTAGATACTACGACAATCCTTTTGCATTGGAAAATACAAAGTATGTCAGCTAAGCTCCCTAGTTAGCTAATTTTAGAAAATATTGACTATTACAATACAAATAGTCTTGAAGCTTGCACTCATTACAAAAATTGATATCAAAATTAGTTACAATCATATATGATCTGACAAAACTCTCCAATGTATACATCTAATTCAGTTATGAAAAGACAAGAAAACATAGTATCATGTAGAAGCTGCCAAAATGAATTGTCATTGGGAATTGATAATTGCTTCAAAGCTCATTCAGCTTCATACTTCTCAACCCATGCTCCAAATTCCTTTTCTTTTGGCCACTAAAATTCCAACACCTTGGCCATCTTATCATTATGAGCTATATATTAGGCATCTAAAATAGCTTTTGACTCCTGGCCAATATGATCACACAATTTTTCTAATAACAAGAATTCATCTAGCACCAAATTGAGAACATCTATTTTTAACTCACCATCAACACAAACTTGATTAATAACCTTGGACCCCACAGTATTGAATTCATTCTTCCACTGGTCAAATGCTTTGGGTTGACCCTGACTATCCTTGAAATGAGGCAATATTTTCATTTTAACTGAATCAACAGATGTTACCTTCTCCTTCAGTTTCTTGTTAAGCTTTATTATGTAAGATGCCACATCATGCAACATGCTCATGATTTATGTTGTTTCTTGTAATCCATTAGGTTTTTCTGGGTCAAACCTTACAGTCTTAATCATCTATTTGACATTTGCATTTCTTGGTATCCATTTACCTATGACTTCCTCTAGACCGAGAGAACTCTTTTCATGGTTAACCAAAGCTTGATTCAAATCTACAATTCCCTTATAAGCATCATCCTCTTTTCCACCAATCTTAATTAACCAGTAGTTAACTATCTTAGAAACAATTTTACTATTTAGTTGTTGTTTGTCTCTTTTCAATGAATCAACAAAACATTTCAACTTTACAATTTTTGCAAGTAGAATATATCCTTGTCTGATGAGGAAGATTCCCCTAAAGAGATTGAAATGATGGGTAGTGGAGTGCTAGAAGATGCCAACTCTTTATCTTCTAAAACTTTCAATCTGGCCAAATTATTAGCATACCTCTGTTGTAATTCATTATAGTCTTTCTGTAACTTCATCATTGTGGCTTGACTAAATAATATTGTATCTACCTCCAAGGTTGCTACATCAGGCGTTGGAGTGTCAGCTACTCTTCTTACAATTAAATTTCCTGATATATGGTCAAGGATTTGCACCACATTAGGTTTATTTGTTCCCAATGCTAGAGTCTAGATAGCCAATGTCTCATGAGCTAAACTAAAACTAGAACCAAAAACCTTTTTTGCATGTTCTTCAATGGAGATAACAATTTCTTCTTGTCTCCTAATAGTCTCAAATGCCAAAGCATCTACCATACTCTAGTTAGGTAATAACAACATACCACTCTCCATAACTATCTGTCTTCCAATCTTTGGGGTAATATCATCAAACCTAAAATCAAACTCAGACTAGATTTGCTTGGCCAAGTCCTCATCATCCAAAGGGTTTATTTTATTCCTCTCCCCTTTGAACCTTTAGTGATATGCAACTTGTTTTCTTCTCAAAACAAAATCCTTGAATTCTTGAGTTTTAATGAATTTTATCATCGAATAAAAACATCTATTAGGCAAGTGCCCTTGCATCTCCTATTTCATCATTGGTAGTTTTTAGAAAATCAAAAATTTCTATTGAAAGGCACATGGGACATAGTCATTCCTGCCAAGGTCTTTGCAACTCCCACATCATCTGAAGTTTCTCCAAGCTCTACAATCCTTACTGGAACTTTACCGTTATCCTTAGGAGCTAGTTCATCTTCAAACTTTTGCCTTTTAGCTTGATGAATATCTATCTCCTCAATAGCCAATGCATTTTCTTCTTGTATATCTTCACTTGTTGTCCTGACATATGGTTGTATTCTCACACCTGGAGGTCTTTCCACATTAGGGGGTCTCTCTTCAATAGGAATCATAAACTTCTCTACATTCTACAAAATATTTTCAATCCTCACAATCAAATTCTTTTCTTCAAAATAAAAACAAGGGAATTTGGAATCCTTCCTCTACTTCTCCCTTTCTACAGAGATGATTCTATTCTAGTTCTCTCTTTTTTCTTCAACCTCAACATATGTTGCAGAATTCCTTATAACATCCTCAGTGAAATCCAATGCATGCAGAAAAGCTGATTTCTTCACACTTAATCTCAATGAACTGATAAAACCTTCTAGATCAAATTGTTCCTTAGCATAAGTAGATTTCAACCTATAACTATTCAACACTAGATAGATCTAGTCCAGACCCTCCATATTCATACTTTCTTCTAACCCCTAAGATGCACTTTGTCTACTTCATTTAGCTGCCATATAATTTCCAAGTATGTTATTCTTTTGGGTACATAGATAGGCAATAGGTGCAACCTCATGATGAAACCATACACCTTGAAGTATGTTGAATATTTACCTAGAAATAAGTCTCCCCAATTATGTTTTATCCCAGTTGCAGGGGATTCCCGTTTAGGCTTGAGGAACTCCCTTATTTCTTAGGGTACCCTATCTAAATGCTCACCCATACACGTCATCAACTTTCGTATGAAAAACTCCTCAAAGATTATAAAATTAACATATCTACAATCCTTATCCAATAAATAAGTCCAACATTGTACTAACAAAGGTTGTTCCTATTCATCTACCTATCACACTATCAATGTCTGATTCCATTGATTTCTACCAAAATATAGAAGCATGTGGCATGGGTGAGAATAACATTTGAATTCACACCCCTAAACATTCTTCAATGCTAGTATTTTCTTATGCATTTCATCTAGAATATAGGAGGCAAAATCAAACTCCACATTGACAATGTCATCCTAGATATCTATATCTATATACATCATGGACACAGGAATGCCTTCACTTGCATCTTCTCCCAAGACTTGACATAATACATAGTAAGTCTTGTTGAAATAATCTTCAAAAAATTTTATACTAACAAGCTCTTTTCCAAATACTTTCATCCCTCTACCGCTAGGAGTCCTGAGTCTGTATTTAGGGATCTTGATAATTCGATACAATACTTATTGTATCTCATATGATTTCCTGAATTTATCAATGTCAACAACTTTGTTTGTGGCTGGGTTAAGGACAAAGACTTAAAAAATATAGGGTTTGGGAAAGGAGACCATAGTACTTCCATTGATAGCCAACACCCTTCTAGTACTAGCATCATATGTACTTGTAATAAGTTGGATCAATTCTACATCAACAAAAATATTCGGGAACACAACCTTGCCCAGGTCCAAATTCCATACATTACACAATGGGGACCTGGCCCTCCTTTTCCTATATCAATGCAGTAGCAGAGACCATCCAGGTACAAGAAGACTTGCATCCCTTATCTCTCCAAAATCATCTACAGGCTTTTCATCCTTACTCTTTCCAAGAAGGGCTCTCTTTGAGGAACCTAGGCACTGGATGAATAAATCCTACTCAAATCTCCTTTTCTCTGAACTACCCACCATTCTTCTCACTAGATTTAACTACATACTAGGGCTTGCTTGGAATTTAGTTAATTGAATAATTTACCCTACTACTTTTACATATTCTATCTCTACAAACAAATTCAAAATGGAATCAAAAAATTTGTAAGCAAATGAGTCAATAGATCAGTTAGTTTAGACTTACTTGTTAGTCACAGATGAAAACTCCCTTCTTAAATTGTCACCTTGATCTACTCAATTCTTGGAAGAATTCTGATTACCAATAACTAAAATGATGGCAATCAGTTGATCTTATGCATTTATTCCATAAATTGGACATGATTCTAGCCAATTCTCCTTCAAATCATCATTAATGTGATCATGCGCTGGCATGCAATCTCAGAGTAGCCATTTTCCATGTTTAAATATGCACCATTGATCTTCAATCAGTCCACAAGAGAATCAACAACTTTGATTAAAAACTTTTATCATTGAATATGACTTCCACATGCCCTTAATGATGCAGACCAATGAGAGTTATCTAACTCAAATAAAACCTTCCACAATAGATCCATATGGCATCACATCACAACACGAGTCCAAGAGGGACCCACACTACTAACTCTGTGCTAGCACACTGAGCACTATCCTGAGTGTACTTGGACTGGATGTGACCCATGTGACATGTGTCACTCCGTTGTAGCATCTCTAAGCATATTCCTTGGTATATTATGGCTACGTGCTCACGCGATCCAAATAGGAGTGAGCACGGCATGGGCTTTAACGAAGTAAGGATTTGAGTCCATCTGTCTAAAATTGACAACCAAGGGCATCAACGTAGCTCTTAATAGATTTGATGGATCCGAAGCCTATGATGCCATGATGACCGCTATCATGACCCAAAGAACACTTTCAACCTAGACTTAAGAAATTGAAATTTTTTAGATTAGTCAGTAACTGAACTCCAAGGGCCTGATTCTATATGAGAAATAAGACATAAGGGTAATGACTTAAACCTTGGGTGATTATTTTTTGTTGGTCAACTTGGAAATAGAACATGATCAGGGAAGGAAATAGACTAAGGGTTCTAGGGTTTAACCAGTTTGACTCAAACTTAGCCAATTTCAAGAGTTTAACATAGTGGGATAGGGGAATCAGATAAGGGTTCGACCAGTGGCTCTAGTTGGGGACAAATGACTGTTGCAAGCATGATGAGAATCATAGAAATTTGGGAGCATACCAAATAAAACACAAAACCCTAGAATGAAGATAGAAGACCAAACTAGAAAACAAGACAGAGACACCCTAACTAACTATGTATAGTGTGCATGGACTAAAATCCTTCTTTTATGAAAAGAAGGGTTTCAGGAATTTTCCATGCACTGGCAATTCCTAAAATTCTCCATCAAGATTATGCAAGAAATATGAGTCTTCCCATGTGTATTATTGATCAAATAGGGACCTTTCCACAAGGGATCAAATTTACCATGTTTGCCCTTATCTTGATACCTAGCATTCCACATGAGAACCATATCATTCACCTAAAATTTCCTCTCAGAGGCTCTCTTGTCATACAAGTACTTCACCTATTGTTGCTTCTTCAAATTGGTCCTCTGTGCCTCCCTTCTGGTTTCATCCAAGTCAATCAACTAATTGATCCTCTTTGCCATCATATCCTACAATTCATCATCATTTTCCTAAACAAACTTATATATTGGCAGGAGGTTGTTTATTGGCATCCTCACTTCTATTCCATACACTAATTCAAAAGGAGACTTGCATGTTGCCTTTCTGATAGATACCCTATTAGTACACACTGCCAACTTGAGCTTGGAATCCCATGCTTTCCTGGTCTTCTCAAGTATTCTTTTAATTATTTTCATCAAACTTTTGTTGCTAGATGTTATGTCGTAAAATGTCCCCCTAGGACTTTTACCTCCTAAGTTTAGCTCCCGGGTCCCTTGTTTTTGATCTTGCATGTTTAATTTAACTCCCAAAGTAAAATCCTCAGAACCCATGTCAAATGGGACTAAGGGGACTCTCTTGAGCTTATCCAAGCCCTAAAATAGGTCCTTGGGTTTAGGTGCTCGTGTCCAAGCCCTGCCCTATTTTGTCATGGCCTAAATTTTAAATGTTAGCAAAGTGACCATTAAAAAGTTTGCCTTGTCAACATCTCAAGTTTCAATTATGAAATTATAGCGAGAATGCATATATAAGCATGTTTAGGGTTTCATTTGTGAACTAGAAGATGATTTTAATTTCAAGGCAAACTTATGATCATAGAGCATTTAAGGCATTCATTGTGTTGCAGAGAAGAATATTGTTGTTGTGTTTGTTATTACAGATTTGGCTTCATCTTCTCATGTTGTGAAAGATCTTCATCTACTTGAGAGATTCACCTCAGAGGTGACATCTATTTGTGCTTCAATCAATTGTTTATCAATTTGTTTTTGCCTCTATCTTGCAAGGATACACACTCTCTATCTAACAACAGTGTTGGAATGCTTGAATGCCATTTTAGGGCTTGACTAAGGCAAGCTCCTAAACACCACAACCCTCCAACCCCTTTCTTGTGATTACAAGTGACTAGTGTTAGATTATGTGGAGTGGAGTTGCAGAGGACTGTTGCAGAACATAAGGATCTTGGACCTCATGAAAAAAGGTAGAGAAAAGTACTACTAGGGCTTGGGTGCTAGTCCCTTTGCCCTCCAAATTTGTAGAGCCAAAAATCTCTAAGACAATGAAAACAGTAGTAGAAAAGGTCTAGAAACCCTCAATAAAAATACTACCTTGGGATTGGGCACTAGTCCCTTTGCCCCAAACTTTTTAGGATTCCAAACTTTGAAATTTGGTGTGTATCTAATCTTGATTTAGTATCTTTGTGTGCGAGCATTTGTCAAAATTCGTTTGTTTATTCACAATTTTGCATAATTAGGGTTTTCAGTGTAATTGGGCTTAAATTAACACATTAATAATCAATTTCTAAATTTCCATATCATTACAAGAGACAACAAACCTATAGCTAAATCCTCTTACAAAATTTGTGATTCTACTCAGTTTAATGTCCTTGAATGTATGTAGTGAAAGGAGGATCTAACTAGACTATACATTGAATACTATTTCAGGTTTAGGAGTCTTTCTTTTCATATAAGGTCTAGGAGGGAACCTAGCATTATTGTTATGATTAGAAGCCATGTATTTATGTTTTCAAATGGATGTGAGATCTGATTTTAAAAGATTTTGATATATATGCAAGAAAATAGATGCAAAACTATGTATGTTTATAACCTAAAATGTTTGATTTTTCACTGTTTCTTAATGCAAATGCCTAAAAGATGTAGTGTTGTGATGAAATTGATGAGGGAAAATGAATTAGAACCTGTAGGAGTCAAGGACAACACTGAGAGGGGGGTGAATCAGTGTTGTGTGAAATTTCTAATCTTTTTACAAACTTTAACTTGCAGAGTACAAGGAGAGAAAGCTATCATTGATTTCTCAAACACATATCACATAACATTGTCAAACACATATGCACATAACTGAGAATGAAAAACAAAAACTCATGAGTAAAACATACAACCACAGAGAGAAGATCAATATGAATCAAGACACAAGAATTGGACGAGTGGAAAACCCTTCAGGGGTAGAAAAACCACTTCAAAACTGCCTCACTGGCTTAATTGAAAAACATGTCTCACTGGCAATACAAATTGTAGCTAGGAGCAGCAACTCCAATACCAAATAGAAGCACCCACTTCCAACACTAATATACCTCACTGGTAAACAAATAGGTCTCACTGACCTTCAAGCCTCACTGGCCAAAATAAGGCCTCACTGGCAAACCAATCCCATCATCAAAACATAAAATAAGATGTGCAAGAAATGATTGTAACACAATCTGATTTGCACCATTTCATAACATTATTCTCTGAATTTGTATATCTTTGTTCAATTACATACAACCTGATCTGCACATTAATCTCATGATCTCTATATACTGATCTAGATTATCTGTGTATAAACAATTGCATATTATCTTCAATCTGTAAGTGCTTTTCATCCTGCATATTCGTTTCTTTTCATTTTCTCATCTCTGTATATCTCAACATATTTTCTTCATCACATCCACAGAATCAAATTCTCATCTTTCTTTTCTCTTCAAGAGGATCTTGTAGAAAATGTCTTCATTTCAGTATCCCATTCTGCACTCACACTCTGTCAATATGAAGCCAATAAATATTAAGAGATACCTCTCAATATTCTGCAAAATCATTTTCATATGACCTTTCATATTCCAAACTAAAAGGCTTCTTCTTCTTCTTCTTTATTTATATTTCACTTTCACCTTCTAATCCTTGACATCTGCATAAACAATTCATCTAAAAACAATAGTAAGGTCATACAAAAAATCTTCAATAAAATCAATCAGAGCCCTATAAGAAAATATCATCTTTTCAAAACTCTTGAACTTCTCTACAAAAAACACATTTCAAAGACTCTTGAACTTCTCTGCAAAAACAATCTTCAATAATAATATCTTCAGATCCTCTTTAAAAATTCTCTGCATAAAAGAACTTTTCAACTTCTATGAAATCTTAATCTACCTCAAAAAAAATAGGAAACTCTCTCATTAAAAATCATCTTCAATAAAGAGCTCTCTTTATGAATTTATGAATAATACTCATCAATCTTCTGTAAGAAAAATTCATTCCAATCTGCTCTCTTCACTTTTCCTTACATACAAATTCCTTAGAAAACCTTCTCAAAAAAAATGCTTTTAAGGAAGCTTTCTTATTTTTTATAAAAAGAAATAAAAGCTCCTATTTCTTTTAACACTTTGGGAGAACTCTTAAAAAATAGAAGAAGATCCCTCAAAAATAGTCACAAAAAAATCTTCCACCAAACATGCTAAAAATAACCTTTTCTCAAACATCTTAACTGCAGATGATGGCCATTCGAGTGTCAAAGTTAACAAGAAGAGAGGAGGTCTCAGTTTGAACACCGACCATGGATCTTTTAATTTGCGCCTTGAATAGTTTTAAAAGGAACCGTTGATTGTTTTGTTTGGCGCTCAAACTTTATAAAGGAACTTTGAAACATAGGTAAACATCATTAGTTGCCCGGTCATATACATGACCCCGAATCCCTCCAAAAGGTCAATATAAGTGATATGACTTGTAATAACAAGTCACCAAAAGAATAGATAAAGGTGTAATATGTTATATGACAAGTAGAAAAATAGATAATGTGTTAGAATTTAGGAAATTCAAAAACACTTTAGAAGCTTACATAGCTTAGCACACTGCCATTAGTCAACTCTATACTACAACCTGTCAACCTTTATGATGACAATGTATATAATTTCTTAAGGAATAAAAACCACCTTATATCCTTATATCCATATAATATCAATCAAATGTACATAGTCATATTTGAAATTAACATAGCCACATAGCCACAGTGACAATGTCAAATTTGTCCTTTGAAGATGAAGCATAACAACTCTTTGCACTTACTTCTCTGAAGCATGACATCTTAAGATTCTGAAAACATGATCATTATGAATGAAGTATAACCAAGGTGACTCTTTCTCAAAGAGTGACCTGAGACTTGATGAACTTCATATCATATTATCTTATCTCAACACAAGAACCTTTTCTTAAAATCTTGAAACATCCTATAACAATAACACCCAAACTTGTGATGCCAAACTCCTGATGATGAAATATCTGAAACAAACTCTTAACAATTATTTCAAATATCAATACCATGAAAATTAGGGAACCAAGTAAGTAACCTTATCACACTTTATCAATCAACAATGTATGTGATGATGATGATCTTATATCTTTGATGATAATGACCCACTTCAAACAAGGATTTGATATGATGTCATAAACTCATGATGACACAACTCCTGCTCCTGTCAACAACTTCACAAAACTCCTGATGAACACACATATGAACACAAAATCTTATCATTTGAAGCATAACCTCAACTTGCATCAAGCTCTTGCATTTTCCTCCTGAATGGTGACTTTCTAATGTTCACTAATATCAACCCAAGATTCTTTCATAAACAAGATCAAATATGAACTAATATACACACTAAACATGAGAATCCATTCTGAGACAACCTTAAAGATATCCTGATCAATTCAAACAATTCCTATCAAAACCAACAGAATGCAAACCTGCAAGACCTTTTTGACATCAATGACAATCACTCTTCATCAGAACCTTATTACCAGTCTAATGATGCAGCAATATCTTTCACAACACACTTATTATGCAAATCTAGATGAGGGATGAGTCAAAATCTAGTGAAAATGCAAGGATTTTAAACCCTAATTGTGAAATTAAAGCATTAAAATATGCAAGGTGATGTATGAATGAAATATAATCAGATTTATGATGTGAAATAGCTCAGCTTAGATCTGAAAATGATGTCAAAATACTACAATGCTCAATGCAAGTGCAATTTTAAGGAAAATTGAGTGAATATGCTAGTTTTTGTTGAAATTGACTGTATGCAAAATTTGAGATGCAAATGCAAAGACACACAATAGTGAGACACTACAATCAAAAATCATATTTGAATGTGTGCCAAAGATGAGTAGTAAAATCTGAAACAAGATTTTAACTACAAACTCTAGGTTTTGAAATTATTAGGTTATGAGAAAAATCCAAAATTTCAAGAAAACCTTAGCAATTTGAGTGTGAAAATGCAATGTGAAGGATTGTAGGATGATGAATTTCTGAGATTTATATCAGATCTGATGTAAAAATTAGAGATTAGATTAAATTCAATGAAATTAATGCAAACTATGCCTTAATGCAAGCCTAGGATGCAATTTTTTTCAAATTTTTGCAAGATTTATGAATGCAAAATGATGTAAATGATATGTATGAATGTAGCTCTGATGTGTAACAGTCAAAAAGATGCAATGTCCCAAAAAATATGGGTTCACCAAAATGTAATGTAGAAAAAGAGGGTTTGTGTATTCAATGTATAGTCTAGTTAGATCTTGCTTTCACTACATACATTTAAGGACATTAAACTGAGTAGAATCACAACTTTTGCAAGAGGATTTAGATACAAGTTTATTGTCTCTTGGAATGATGAGGAAATTTGGAAATTGATTATTAATGTGTTAATTTAAGCCCAATTATGCTTAAAACCCTAATTATGCAAAATCGTGAATAAACAGACGAATTTCAAAAAATGCTTACACACAGAGATACTAAATGAAGATTAAATACATACTAGATTTCAAAGTTTAGAATCCTAAAAAGTTGAGGGCAAAGGGACTAGCACCCAAGCCCAAGGTAGTATTTTTATTGAGAGTTTCCAGACCTTTTCTGCTACTGATTGTCATTGTCTTAGAGATTTCTAGCTTTGCAAATCTGGAGGGCAAAGGGACTAGCACCAAGCCCTAGTAGTGCTTTTCTCTACCTTTTTCCATCAGATCTGGGATCCTTATGATCTACAACACTCCTCTGCAACTCCACCCTACAGAATCTGACACCCGTCACCTGCAATCACAAGAGAGGGGTTGGTGGGTTGTGGTGTTTAGGAGCTTGCCTCAGTCAGGCCTTGGAATGGCATTCAAGCCTTCTGACACCATTGTTAGATAGAGAGTGTGTATCCTTGTAGGACAAGAAAAAAAAAATTGATAAATGATTGATTGAAGCAAAAATAATTATCACCTTGGAGGTGATGCTCTCAAGTTGATGAAGATCTTTCACAACATGAGAAGATGAAGCCAAATATGCAATAACAAACATAACAACAATAATCTACTTTGGAACACAATGAATGCCTTGAATGCTCTATGATCATAATTTTGCCTTGAAATAAAAATCATCTTCTAATTCACAAATGAAACCCTAAACATGCTTATATATGCATTCCCGCTATAATTTCATAATTCAAACTTGAGATGTCGACAAGGAAGACCTTTTAACAGTCACTTTGCCGACATTTAAAATTTAGGCCCCAACAAAATAGGGTAGGGCTTGGGTGTGAGTACCTAAGCCCAGGGACCTATTTTAGGGCTTGGCTAGGCTCAAGAGGGTCCTCTTAGTCCCATTTGACATGGGTTCCGAGTGATTTTGCTTCAGGAATCAAATTAAACATGCAAGATAAAAAATAAGGGACCCAGAAGCCAAACTTAGAAGGTAAAAGACCTAGGGGGACATTTTATGACATAAGACTAGATTCAGCTTGACCATTACCTTGTGGGTGATATGGTGCTGAATATGACAAGATAATACTATAACTATTGCAAAAGTCTACAAATTCATCTAACCTGAAACACATTGCATTATTAGTGATCAGCTTGATAGGTACTCCAAATCTGGTTATTATGTGATCCAACACAAAGTATACAACCACTTTGCTTGTATCCCTCTTAGTTGGGATTGCCTCAATCCATTTTGTAAAATAATCCATGGCAATGAATATCCAACTATGTCCACCACTTGATTTTTTTCATATTTCACCAATGAAGTCAATACCCCATTGCTAAAAAGGTGCTTCAACTTTAATAGTCCTAAGTGGAAGGATACCTGCATACTTCAATTTTCCTGAAAATCATTGACAAACTTCACATCTCTTCACCATCTTGTGAACATCAGAGAATAATGTAGGCCACTAATAACTAGACCTTAAGATATTATGTGTAGTAGTCTTAGCCATATAATGTCCTCCACACACTCCACTAGCATTTCATTTAGAATGTTTGTGGCTTGGTCTTCATTCACACACTTCAACAAGATTCCTTTAGGATTTTTTCAGTATAATTCCCCTTGTAATATGACATATTTCAATGCTTTAAATTTTAAAGTTCTCCTTTGATTATCATTTAAGTGGAGTGGGCATGCCATATCCTATAGATATTGGACAATATCCCTGTACCATTATGAGTCTTGTACACCTTTCATAATGTCTTTGTTTTCATCAACTGCATTGACTTGGAAAGCTTCCAAATTTGATTCAATCATCAATTTTGCTAGACCTTGTCCCCTCACCAATCTGGTAATTTGGATTTCCTGTATTTTGTTTATCCATCTGCAATGCCTACATGTTACTTCCTATTGTGTACACTAGTAGAAAAACAACAATAAATGACTAAAAAAACTACTAAAACTTGCATATAAATGGTCACGTGACCATTAGTAGTTTATTGCCGGTCATTTATAATGCGACCAAATTTATGACTAAACCATTTTTAGTCATTTATTGGCTATTTTGATTGATCAATTTTGTAGTATATTTAGTCATTAACTTAGTCATTGATTGTTGTTAACTGGTCATTTATTTAGTCATTGTAATCATTAATTGTCATCAATTGGTAGTATATTTAGTCATTTTTATTCATTGATTTATGTCCATTGGTAGTATATTTAGCCATTTGTATTAATAGATTTCCGTCCATTGGTAGTATATTTAGTCATTTTAATCATTATTTTGCCATCAACTAGTCATATATTTAGTCATATTCTCATTGTAATTTGGCCTACCACCAAAAAGACACACTAAGTAACTTTGCTAGCGTACAACACAATCAATGAACTTGGAAGCAGTGGAAAATATGTAGTATCAATTTGAAAGTTCATTACCAACACAAGAAGCTACGAACATTCATCTCATTATAGTATAATATATCACAAAATCTCTTCACTCACACCACAATATAGAACTAATACAGTTACAACCCTTGCCTCATAATATCTATGGCCTATATTAATGTATAGAATGAGGACTGTAGATTTAGGTAATGTAAGCCCTACTTAGGTAAATCTACTGAGTAATTGTTATTCCTAATGAACATATACTTTTGCCAATGCAACATTTACTCTGGACATTGTTTATTTGTCTAGATTATAGCCATATATATTCATCATCTCGATCTCTTTGGCACATATGAGCATGACAGTCAAGATGTGTTTTGGTGCTTGCAATTTGAGAGCCTCTAGAAGAGTTGGGATTTTGTTCTACCTTGGCTGCCATCTTAGAATTCATGTTTTCATTATATCAAAGGAATACAATTAGAAAGAAGCAAATAACATGGAACAGAGCTCCCCTTGCATTATGACTATTACAAAACCACAAAGGAAATTTTACCCAAAAGCTATTTTATTACCTTTGATGGTGATCTTTCATGATTACATTTTGTTCCTCCCTGAATGAGTTCTTGAATGACTTTGATCTTTGAGAACCAATATCAGATGCCATGTTTGAATTTTTACTTATGGAAATATTGCAATCTATTGTCTGTTTCATAGCAGAAGTACCATTGGATACCCTTAGTTTTCTAGTCTCTTTTAACTCTTTGGATGGAGTTTTCTGGGTCTCATTCCTAGACTGTTGCTTTTTGAAAGACTTGATCTTTTAGGGGATGCACTTAGCTTGAGCTCCATTATTTTCCTGATCATTTGGTCTTTCAAGTATATTAGACTTGGGGCTTCTGCCAACATAACAAAAACTTGATAATTAGGTATAAAATTTGATCACTTCTACAATAAAAATTTCAGACATGGTAAATTTAGTTAAAAGACATGTATTTTCTCTCAACTAGTGCATTTCTGACATATCATAGGCCTGTTTGTGCTGATGCTAAGGAACATAAACTAGATGACAAAGTTAATACTTGTGATCTCTCCCATGGAAGGTTGGTGAGACTTAAACTGCTAAAAATAATTTTTTTGGCCACAAGTAAAGCAAATGGGTAAACTAGAATCCTCAAATATATTTCAAGAGATTATGTTATTCACTATTCTAATACCAACACAGATTCCTAGTCTTATGTGTCTATCATTATTAAAATTTCTTTGAAAGAATACTATTTACAGTAAATAGGAATTCTACCAGCTATGTTTGTCAAATCTATGGTTTCCAATTTTTTTTCCATTTGACACAACTTTCAACCTCTAAAAATAAGAAAACATTTGTACCTCGTCTTGGCATCTATGTACAAAATCTACCCAAAAGAGCACCCTAAGACAATGAAATCATTTTATTGCTGCTGAAATTTTAAAGATGTATGTAAAGCTAGAGCACCAAATTCTATATGCCCCTTGAGTGTAATAAGACAATCAATGGGAAGGTAAAATACTGTGCTTAATTAAAGAAGTGTGGGAATGAGAAAATTATTGTTCATTGATTCTGTGAATATCTGTAACAGCTACCCACATCAATTATCCATCAACTAAGACATTTTTTTTTCTATAAAAGCACAATCATGACAAATGAATTAAACAAACAGATAATACCTGTCCACATTGTATGAGGCACATCTCTTCAAAGTAGGCTCTTCCCCTTCTATTTCCTTCTTAGTTTTGGCCTCCACAATGCTACCAATGAAATACTCTTTGTCTTCTAGATAAAGATGTACTAGGCATGGGTTCTCAGGCATCCTTAGGAACTCATCTTCTACTGTAACCCTCTTGGATACAGAGGATGTAATAGAAACTACTTTCAACCTAGATGATCTGGATTTGTCACAAGATCCTTGATACTTGGAGAAAGGAATACCAACAAAATTGTGATCCTTGACAACAATTGAACCATAAGAGATCAACTGAATGAGAACGTTAGAACTAAGGAAATCATAACAATGAAAGTGGAACAACCATAACTAAGATAACCCCATGAGCAAGGAATGAGGCTTAAGCCATTTCATAGTGTCAATGCCTTAATAGTAGCTTTGGTTATTGTTTTATGGTTTTAGTAACCTCAATAAGTGAGTGATGTAGAGATAAATACATTGCCAGCTCATGAATATAGGTCCCAGTCTCATCAGTCTCCTGGTGGTGACCAAAAGAGAGAAGGCATATCTTCACAATGACAAAAGCCATCTTGCATAGTATCAAAGGGAGATGGGAATGAAAAAAACTATTTCAATGAACACATGGATCTAAGTGTAGTTTACTCAATCTTAGGAGGCACCTTATTCCTTAAAATAAGTGATGACCATTGTAAACTTTCTCAAGCTGCCACTTTTTTCTAAAAACTATGTATAGTTATCATTCAGGGGTTTTTACGTAGTAGTAGAGGGTTGTGAAGAGAATATAAATCTATGTTTTGTTTCACAATATATATATATATATATATATATATATATATATATATATATATATATATATATATATATATATATATATATAAGAAGGCTCTTTCACAATCATTGAATCATATCTATAGCTCTAAAGCTTTAAAGGATAGCACATACATAGTTTCGTTTGATAGGGATAATAGGATGTAGAAAGAGATCTCAAGATATGCTAATGTTATAAGGAGCTCTATCTAGCTAATAAGGTCCTATAGGGGTATGACTGAAAGGCTTATATGCTTTAGAGACCTCTTCACAATCAAAGCTCTTTAGGGACCATACAAGATTGTGTAGGGAGAAAGAGCCAAGACACTATTAAAGATTTTTGTGACCATAAAAGGGATATATAACAAATCCCATGAAACTTATGATTTTGTGCATAGAGTGAGCAAGGAAGAAAGGATCTCCATTTCTCTACTTTGGCTCAAGCTATAAGTTACAACTAAACATCTTCTGATAGAAGGGTAAAGAATTACGACATAAATTTTGGTAATGAGACTAAAATTGACATGCTAATAGGAATATTTTCATTTCAGCTCTCCACAGATGATATAAAGTAGTGTCAATAAAACTAAAAGAAAAAAGTTAGTTCATACCTTGACCATCGTTGGTAAAAATTCACTTGCAGGCTAGTATAGAATAATTGCTCTGTTAGAAAAAAAAAGTAGCAACATATTGTGAATAACAAATTCCAAAAAGCATTTAAGCCTAATGTTACTTACAATAGAATCTATTGCCTAAGTCATTGCATATAATAAAGCTCCAGCATCAGGTAATATAGCTCTGTTAGTTTGTTATACATTTTGCAATCTATTATCTTCTTTGTGTTTAAAGAAAATCCTTTCATTCCACAAAATGGGAAAGTGTATACCATCAATCTAATGCATTAAATTGATAATTGTACCCCCTTCTCTAAACATCTATAGGGATGCAACCATTTTCAATCCACTCTTACATACCAAAAACTATATTTAACATAAGATATAGCTATCTTTTAAAAAAGTTGCCTCATGCTGCACTCACCATTTTGTTAGATGCCTTGTCATTAGCTTTGGAGCCTCTCAAACTTGGATCTGGTCCCCTAATGTCCATTCCATGGCTACCAACATAGTTAAGTTCTGTCAACTGTACAAATTGAAAGACCTAGAAAAAAATAGTTAAACAAAAGCAACATAACATTAGGAAATCATAGCAATTACATTTGAACATTGCCAAAACTATTTCTACGTCTAGTACTCCATAATAAGTTAGTGACACTTGAGCTATTTGTACATAATCTTTCATAGGAGAGGGAAAGGAAACTCTCTAGATCTAACTAAATGAGCCAACTAAGACCAAGGCAAAACAACACAAGTATCAAAAAATTTCAAGCCATACCTTTTCCAAGCACCTTCCACTAATTATAGTAGTTGGAAAACATTTTGCCACATCTCTAACTACACCATGCATCTAAACATGACAATAAATATTATATCAAAGGAAAGAAGCTAAAAATAGGCCCCTATTTAGTATCAATCTAAAGCATATGCTCAATCAATGAAACCAATAAATCATATTATTACCTCTCTAGACATGTAAGCCTTATCAGGATCATCAATAATAGGTGATAAAGTGCCATCATAGTCTAGAAACACTACAATTTGTTTCCCTATTTGAGGGTTGTCAAGCTTCATAGTCTTGCCAATTGTTTTAAAGAAGAACCAGGGGTACTTATGAACAAAGGCACTTTGACTGTTAACAAAAGAAGCAAAGACAGTTAGCATGTAGAGAGAGGTAAGGTACAATCAAGGCAATCAACATCAAGAATGCTGGTCACACAGATAAGTAACCCTACAATCAACATAAATTCAGTGAAAGCAATGCACAAAGAGTGAAGAAACTGTGTGACAGTCAAAGGCAAGAGTAAAAGTCACCAAATGATTACAACTGTATACAGACCTAAAAGAGAGCAGTCAAGGTCTGTAAGGACTATCAAAACTATAGGAATACATAGACAAAGAGATATGACTGTTTCAAATGAATATCTTTAAATACCATCCACTCCAATAGTCAAAAGCTAACCTGGGAAAATAAAAATAAAACAAATATTTACCACTTTTCTTGTGAATGAAATGTAAAATTGCTAGTGAGTGTTTGACCATTGAAATGGATGATATTCAAGAGGAGTAGTCTCAAATAGCAGATACAGAGCAATCATCATCATGATTGTTACAATAGAGGAGCATGACAATCAACAAGTAATGAAAGAAGGCCTCATTTCCCAGCCATAAAGATCCCTCTACCCTATCATAGTAGATACACACAATGTTGAAAGAAAAAAGAGAAAATGATATGCAGAACTCCACTATTTCAAAAATATGTTCTATAGTTTGCAAAAAGAGAAAGTAAGGGAATCAGAGTTACTATAGGAGCTTTCACCATTAAGAAGGAAATAGAGTATGTATTGTCTCTTCTTAGGTAACAACATATAAAGTGGCAGTAATGCATTTCTTTCACCATGTATAGCAGTAAGATGAAAGATGTACATAGCAATTCAACTTGAATAAGATGTACTAGGTATTTAAAAATTAGGTTTTTGTTTCTTTCTTTTGGGTGGCCAACTGAAGTAGGGCAGACCCACGACAGAGTCTCTAGCAAAGAAATTTAAATAGAAGTCAGAAAAAATAAAAAAATCAAAACACTCATCATAGTGAAACCTTCAGCTATGGCCACATTTTTTTGTCATGGAGTGTCTACCCAACAATTTGTGTACTGAAGTAATTTGGTCATCCTGTAGAGAACCAGATTATGAATTAGCAACTGCAAATATATCCACCTCTTTGGATGGTAATTCATTCACAATCCCTTTGTAAAAAAATATTATGTTGAGAAAATTAAAAGGTAAATTATATGAAACAAGCTATGTCCCTAAAGCAATATTCTAATTATAAATAATACAATGTAAAACCAATAGGCCATGTTACTATAGTATTCCAAATGCAAAAAGTTTAAGACTACAACTTCAGCTTACTTTACTAAACCTGCAAACTTCACCTCCATCCTTGAAAATCATTAGTAAAAACACAAACAAATTTCTAATGCTAGTACATTCTGGTAACTTTGTTGAGTCTCCCTTCAAACAAAGGATATATCATGTGACGTGCCAACAGAGACAAACATGAAGGAAGATACTCCATAAGCACAACACAGATTTTCCAATTCTGTGCATTAGATATCTTTGATGGTTTACACCATATATATAGAAGTCAATTCAGAGTTTCACTCAGCAATTTTTTTCAAGCATTAACCATTTTCTCCACCTTGAGGAGAGTATCCATAGCTCACTACTAAATAGAAAAGGGCACATTTATTTTTGAAGCCTTCTATTTTTATGGAAGTAACATTAATATCTAGATGCAACATTTACTATACCTGTTAAGAATAATAGTCATAAATATATTATGGTATTGTGCAAAAATGAGGTAGAAAGTGCAATGATCAGTTTAAATAGGCTACTAAACAATTCTAACACATCCATATTCAATGCCAAGCTTTGTTTTTCCAGTTGTGTGCCCTATCTTGAATAGAATAACTGAGGCATGATAAATTTCTTTAGACTTAGAATCTAGGCATATGGAAACCCAACCAAAATTCATATTTATGTGTGACCATAGGTGTTACTCCCAAAAACTAACTACTCACAAAACCTCCAAGTAAAATTTTAAACCGGAGGATGACACCCTTCCCAATTACATCATTAAAACTTTGGATCTAACTTCCAACTTGTCTACAGCCAAGTTGCTTACCAAACCTTACTTAGATCCTTCCCTTAACATTGTAACATTTCTAACTATAAGATTCTTAAGCATATGTATTACTATAAGCTAAATATTTATCACCAAAATTAAAGTTAAATAAATAAATAAATATTTCTGACTATAAGATTCTAAAGAAAGTTAAATAAAAGTAAAAAAAAGTCACCAAAATTGTTTTAAAAATTTTAATATTTATCCCTGATAGTTCTTCCCTATCTTTCCAAAATCGTCTATTTACTTCTTGTTCCCTATGCTATACCTTGTATATTTTAGAATAAAGTGCTACACTCTCATCAAAGATGCCTTTTGCACTCTCAATGTCATTGCCGATAGCAAAGTATGTAGAAAGCACTGTTATTGCTTTTCATCTTCAATAGGCATAAATATAGACTTACAATCCAACTATCTTTAATCTATTCCCTAATCAACCGAAAGGCCTATCATTCCACTTGTGAATGGTAGCTGATTCCCACAACAACAATCCACTTTTTTGAGACCTAATGAGTAGTCTATATATAGACCCGACTACACAAAACCCACTTTCAAGTACACAAGAGTAGGATTTTTTGGTTCCTACTATTGGAATAAATAGAGTAATTCTTAGGTCAATAGAATTCCCTGCCCTCTGGTAACTGGTTTGTGCTTCCTGCTAGAAATTTCTCTGCAGCCTAGGTTTGAGCATGAGTGCCCTAGTAATTTTAAGCTAAGGTTCAAAACTTAAAAAATAACCTTTCCTTAGTTGAAAATCAATCATGGTATCAATTTTAGAACCTAGCCTACATGGCAATATATGCCATCTCAAGACATGTTTTTATTTTTCTAAAAGTGTAAAACAAACAAGACCTTAAAAAAATAATGAAAAGAAGTCCTTTACATACAGAATAGAAAGGGTATAAACAAAACCTGCACCATGTATACAAGCAAGAATCTTTCCAAGATCAGTTGTGGGTGTCACCAATACACGAACATTCTTCCTAGCCAAAGTCATTACGCCCATTGTGTTCTCAAGATTTGACTACACAAATAAACCAACATATCCTGGATCCAACTTTTATTTCCCTAAATCAATTTATAATAGAGCCCAAATTATGAACCAAAAATATAAACATATGGGGTAATAAAAATAACCAAACCTAGGTTTTTGCCCCACATATAAGATTGACTGTATCTACCTACACTTGAAATCTAGAGGGGTTGTAATCCCTATTTCTCATCCACTATGAATTGTCTATGCATATCATAGTAGCCTAACAGAACACACATGAGATATATTACTTAATAGATTTGAATTAAACTACCTAGGACAAGGATTGAATGGTTTAATATCAAATTGAAATCATGAGAATGATGTATAGCCACTCTAACCAATAGTAGGGGCCAGATTCTCTATTCTCCATCCCACACCCCTAGAGAGAACTAATAGCCTTCACCCCGGAGCTACAACTTCTACCCTCTCACTAGACAAAAAAGATTTATATTGTTCAACCAACTCAGATAGTTCCTCCTACCAGGGGTGCTTAACTGAACAATCCCCTTCCTTATTATAGTTTTCTAGTTTTCTATCTAGCCATATTGAATTAATGAGGTTGAGTTTCCCACCGGAAAGAAAGGATGGATTACTCACCAATGGTTCTTGCCTTCACTGAACATGGAAAACTCTAGCAGTTACCTGAACTGAACACGGAAAGTTATAGCAGCCTTCCTTCCCACTATTCCTCCTACCGTCTAGCCTGCACTGCTCCATCCTCAAAAACCATGGTGCAAAATGAATTCAATTAGCAATGGAGATGAAAAGAATAAAAAAATTGTGTGAGAAATCTACCTTGGCCTTGCCATATTTTTATGAACTTTTATCTTTTGTCTACAACCCCGCTCTCTTTTTAGCTTTTGATCTATACTTTCCCGCCTCCACAAACTAAACCTATTTTTAAGTAATTATAGGTAGGGCCTAAATTTGATGGCCATATGACAGTATTTAAACATTTTTTCCATAAAATAAAATCAAAATTTTAAAAAGATTGTATCACATGAAAGGGAAGATTTTGGATAGACCATCAAAATTTATATGGAATTATAATGATATATATATTTGGTTTATATATAAATTTTACTTATACTAAACTATATCATAGTATTTTAAGGTCATCTTTGAATAGATAACCATCATTAAAAATTGTCTGACAGGCAAAGTTGATCGTCAAATTTAATCCCTAATTATAGGGTGTTCTTTGAGTCTATAATAAAGTAAAACAAAATTACTGCACTTACCCCTTTTAAGAGTTGCTATATTAAATAATACATGTGATGTAATTATTATGTAATTGTCTAATTTTTATTTGTGTGACTAATTATTTAGTTGCGTTTTTACCTGACGATCAAATTAGTCATTTATAGATGTGTTGCAAAAAATTAGTAGAATGACTAAAAGTTTTAGTCCTGTAATCATTTATTTGCCAAATTCTACTAGTGGTAAAGATATCTTTCACCATAGGATGAGGGACATATGCTACAATATGTGAACCTACCAAATAAGGCCTGAAGTTTTTCACCACTCTAAACAGGGCATATGCTTGCTTCTCCATTATGTCATACTTGAGGTTGACAGCTTGTAATGATCTACTGAAAAATTCTATTGGTTGTTCATACCCTTCATCATTATTTTTTAACAAGACTACTGCAATTGTATGAAAAGATGCAAAAGAGAACAACTGAAAGGGTTTGGAAAAATTAGGAGATTTCAAAACATGGGTAGACTTGATAGCTTCCTTTATATTTTGAAATGCCATGATTGTTTCATCTTCCCATGTTATCACTGCACCTTTCTTCATCATCTTTGATATAGGCTTAGCTATTTCTGCAAAATTAGTAACAAATCTCCTTACAAAATTGATTTGCCTAAAGAATGATTAGATTCCCTTTATTGTCTTGGGCCTTGGGATTCTATCAATGGCCATTACTCTTTTAGGATCAATTCTCATGCCATCCTTGGACACAATGTGCCCAAGCAATTTACCCTTAGTAACTCTAAAAGCACATTTTTTAGGATTTAGTGAAATATTGTATTCCAATGATCTGATAATTTTTTTTCCAAATGCATACAATGATCATCCGCTTTCTTCAAATGTGCCATTAAATCATCATGATATACAACTAATATGGAATCTATTAATCATGCAAATGTAACATCCATTGCGCTCTGAAATGTAGCACATGCATTTGTCAACGCAAATGACATTCGTACATATACATATGTTCCCCAAGGGGTGGTAAAAGAAGTCTTATATTGTTCAGACTCTTTCACCTTCACTTGGTTGTACCCTAAAAATCCATCCATCATAGACAAGAGCTCACATCTTGTCACCCTTTGTAGCATAGCCTCCATATTCGACAGAGGATAATTGTCCTTTAGAGAAGATACATTCAAATTTCTAAAGTCAACACAAAGCCTGATGTCCCCATTATTTTTCGTGACATGGACCAAATTTGAGACCCAAGTAGAATGTCTAATAGGTTTAATGATCCTTCCATCCCTTAATTTTACCAGTTCTTCCTATTGCAAGTATGTGCCTAAACGGTGTTGTCATTAATGTCAACATATCATTGTTGTCATTAGTGTCAACTGTATCTTATTCTATTACTTGTTTAGAAGACTTGTATGTTGAACATATTGAGAAAATTAGCCTCTCCGGAAGAAACAAGTGAGTTACAGAGACGTGCAGTATAGATAGTGAATTGTATGCTGAAGAACAATCCAAAAACCTACTCCGCATTTATTTTTTCTTGAAGATTGTGGTCTGCAGATTGGAAGTAAGTTAGAGGTATGTCTGAGGATTCTACATTCTAGGTTTGAGCCCTCTGCATGAAGATCTAAGTGAATTGTGTTCACCAGAGAGAAACCTATTTTTTCAGTGAGTTCAGTTGGGACAGGAAGAAAATATTCTGCTCCGCATTCCTTCGCAATAAAGTATTTTGCTCTGTGGTTTGAGAGTGAAGTCTGTGATTATCATAAGTGCCTACAATTGTAGTGGTTCATGTTTTGGTGGTTCACGAGCTATCTTCCTTGTATGATAGTTGAAGACACAGAAGTTCATGTGTTCCGGTGAGAAGATTCCTATGGATAAAGTGGCTAAGGGTTGTGTGGTTGCTCTTGATGATTATAACGTGCTTGTGGATACCTCTTGACCATGTTCCTGTCATTTCATTGGTCCACATGGAAGAATTGTGAAGGTGTTTGAAGATTACTTCTGAATAGTGTGTTGTGCAACTAGCTTGGTTGACCTAGTTGATTCCAGTGATTGCGGAGATCTCTTGAAGATTGTGAAGGTGTGTCGAAGCATGGAAGATCGTGTTTAAGTCCCAGCTAAGGTGTGGCATGATCCACATGCATTTTTATTTCATCTCCCTTGCATAATTTTGTAATAGGTCAAGACCTATTTTGTAAATGTTTGTAATGCTAACCTTGGAGATTGTTCCAATGGTTGATGATTGTAATGATGACCTTGATGATCATTGAGTCATGGAAAAGTTTACCTTGAGTGAAAATGAAAAATATTTTAAGAAATGTCCAAAAGGTAGAGCAGAGATGAGACAGAGCAGAGTGGAGAAATTGTTCTAATTCAATGATAAACATAAAAAGGTGTTGATCATGGTAGTGTGCCTGGTAGTGAGCCACCAGAAGGGTTTAACAGCCCTTAGGGTTTAACAACCCTTATTGTAATCTTGCTAGATTTAGGGTTGAGGTAGTGAGCCTGCTAGACCTAGTTGTTCTTCATGACAATGAGTCAGTATGATTAGGCTCGTGGAGCGACCAAACTTGATCATCATTATTTCAAGATTACAATATATATTGAGAGCTAATCCTCTCTGTGGTTTTTCCCCACCTTA
The DNA here is from genome assembly GCA_027924645.1 of Cunninghamia lanceolata. NCBI lineage: Eukaryota > Viridiplantae > Streptophyta > Pinopsida > Cupressales > Cupressaceae > Cunninghamia > Cunninghamia lanceolata. Next base: position 12,241,357 of record BSBN01000108.1, read on the forward strand.
GTTTTTTCCATGTAAATTTGGTGTCTCTTGTGTTTGTTGATGCATATGTGGTTAAGTTTCTAATTTTATGGTTTTATGGTTAAATCTTAACAATTGTAGATAAGTGTTCAATGTTTTAATGCAAAAGTGTTTGAGTTTTTAAGACAACTAATTCACCCCCCCTCTTAGTTGTTTGGCACATACCAACAATTGGTATCAGAGCCAAGTTCCTTTGAAGAAAGTTTAACAGTTTGAGGAAGATCCAAAATGTCTTACAAGAAGGAAGTGCCACATTTTGATGGAATGAATTATGTTCTTTGGAAGGCTCGGATGAAAATCCATCTTCTTAATCTTGGTTAGAAAGTATGGAAAGCTGCAGAAATAGAATACACCATACCTCAAAATGGTTTGATGATTGAAGAAGAAATCAAAGAATACATGAGATAGATCTCAAGGCAAAGGATGCTCTACTAATCTCTTTATCTGACTCAATATTAACAAAAGTTGTGGATCTTGACACTACAAATAATGTATGGGAAAAGTTGAAAAATCTATATGAAGGAGATGATTCTGTGAAGGAAGCCAAGTTACAAATCTTGAAATTGAAATATGAAAGTTTGAAGGTGAATGATGATGAAAACATTTCAGCCTTTATGCAAAGAGTTGATGAACTTGTTACAAGGATAAAATCCATGGGCAGAACTCTCGATGAAAAGGAAGTTGTTATGAAAATTCTCAGATCCCTGGCCAAGTCCTACTATCACAAAGTAGCCTCAATTGTAGAATTCATGCAAGTTAAAAAGGTTGACAGGGATCAGCTTCTTGGTAAGCTTACTGCTTTTGAAATGAGAGAATTTGGCGATGCTCTACCGAAAGTTGAGATGGCCTTCAAAGCCAGCATTTTGGGAAGTACTTCCAGATTAGAAAAATACAAGGTAGCATCCGATGATGAGTTTGATGAAGTTGAAGCCAACTTTGTGGACAGACTGCAAAGAGGATCCGGTAAGTATAAAGGAAAATTACCTTTCAAATGTTTCTCCTATGGTAAAGTAGTTCATTTTGCTTCCAGATGTCTTGAAAGAATTGAAAGAAATAGAAAAAGATATGAGAACAGACCTAGGATCCAAAAGAAGTGTTATTATGTTGAAGATTTTAATGATGATAAAGGAGTATCAGATAATGGAGAACTTGATAATGCTAGTAATTCTAGAAATGAATGCTTGTTTATTGCTATCAAGGAAGATCTTGTGTTTACTAATTCTACTAGCTGTGTGAAGGAAGAAAAACCAGTGGAAAGTGCTTTGGCTGCTCATGTTATTAAGGACAAAGTTGAAAGGGTTATTGATAGTGGATTCTCTAACCACATGACTAGTGAAAAAAGTAAGTTTGTGAGTTTGGAAAGATATGATGATGGACTGGTTAGGTTTGGAGATGATACAATTGGTAAGATCTATGGGAAATGATCTACCTCTTTTGATCCAGCAAGCATAATACTGAAGATGTCTTGTATGTGAAAGGATTAAAGCACAATCTTTTGAGTGTGGGTCAGATGTGTGAAAAAGGTTATGATCTAAGCTTCAAGGACAATGGATGCAAGATTAGGGAAAGCTCTGGAACAGTCATTGCAACTAGTAAGAAGACCAAAGGTAATATCTATCACTTGAAAGGAACTGATAACTATTGCTTGTTGAATCAGACTGATGAGAGTTGGTTATGGCATAGAAGGTTGTGTCACATAAATTTTGACAATATTATGAAGATAAGTACCGCATAGGCTATTAGAGATCTACCTAAGATTATGAAGCCTGCTAATCCTATTTTCAAGGAGTGTCAATTTGGGAAATAGACAAGAACAAGTTTCAAAAGCAAGGACCAATCAGTCAGAGGACTACTTGAGCTAGTGCATACAGATTTGTGTGGACCTACTAGAGTAAGAAGTTTGCAAGGAGACAAGTATTTCATGTTTCTTATTAATAATTATTCTGGAATGACTTAGGTCACCTTCTTGAGAGAAAAAGATGAAGCTCTAGACAAGTTCAAGGCATTTAAGGCAATGGTTGAAAATGAGATGGATTTGAAAATCAAATGCTTGAGGTCTGATAGAGGAGGAGAGTTTAAATCAAATGAATTCAATTTATTTTGTGAAGAACATGGAATAAAGAGACCGCTATCTACACCTAGAACTCCACAGCAAAATGGAGTTGTTGAGAGGAAAAATAGAATAGTTCAAGAAGCTACCAGAACCATGATGAAGGAATCTGATCTACCAAAAGCATATTGGAGAGAGGTAATTCATACAGCTGTGTACATCCTAAATAGAGTCCAAGTAAAGGTAACATCTCTAAGACTCCTTATGAAGTGTGGCATGGCAAAGTTCCTACTGTGAAATATTTCAAAGTTTTTGGTAGCAAATGTTATATCAAAAGAGAAGAAGATCTAGGCAAGTTTGATGATAGATGTGATGAAGGAATCTTCCTTGGTTACTCCACCAAGAGCAAAGCCTACCAGTGCTATAACAAGAGGCTAAATAAGATCATTGAAAGTACAAATATTAAAGTTGATGAATGTAAGGAAAGAACTTCAGAATTAAGTGGATATGAATCAGATGATCATGTTGTTTCAGAAGTGGTGCAGCATGAAGACAACTCAGATGAAGAAGAACAAGCTCCAATAAGTGCTACCAAAACTCCAAGATATGTAAGAATTAGTCATTCTGAAGATCAAATCATAGGAGATAAGAGCAAAGGGGTCTTAACTAGAAGAAAATCTATAGAGGAACAAGTAAATTTCTGTCTGATTTCCAAGATTGAACCTAAAACTATGGATGAGGCTTGCAAAGATGAGAATTGGATAAAGGCTATGGAAGAGGAATTGATGCAGATAGAGAAGAATCAGACTTGGGATCTTGTTCCCAGACTAGCAGAAAAGAATGTAATTGGTACCAAATGGGTCTTTAGAAATAAGATGAATGAGAATGGTGAAGTGGTAAGAAACAAAGCAAGGTTGGTATGCAAAGGATACACTCAAGTTGAGGGAATAGACTTTGAAGAAACTTTTGCTCTAGTGGCAGGATTGAAGCAATAAGGATGTTTTTGTCTTTTGCAGCATACAAAAATTTCAAGGTTTACCAAATGGATGTGAAGTTTGCTTTCTTAAATGGAGAATTGGAAGAAGTCTATATTGAACAAGTGGAAGGATTTCAGTCATCAGATCAGGGTGACATGGTATGCAAATTGAAGAAAGCTTTGTATGGATTAAAACAAGCTCCCAGGGTATGGTATGCATGGTTGGATAGGTATCTGATATAAATAAGGTTCAGTAAAGGTACTACAGACAACAATATCTACTTCAAGATCAATGATGAACAAATCCTAATTGTTGTAGTCTTTGTTGATGATATTATTTTTGGAGGCAATGAAGGTATGTGCTCAATTTTTGCTGGAGAAATGCAAAGTGAATTTGAAATGTCTATGATTGGAGAGATGAACTTCTTTTTAGGTCTGCAAATAAGTCAATCATATAAAGGTATCTTTATTTCTCAGTCTAAGTATGTGAAAGAGTTGTTAAAGAAATTTGGTATGGAGGACTCTAAACTAGTCTACACACCTATGATAACTGGTTGTAAGTTGACTAAAAATGATAACTCACCATTAATAGATTAGAAAAGGTATAGATCTATGATTGGAGGATTACTTTATCTGACTCAAACTAGACCTGACATAATGCATGTAGTATATCTTGTGGCAAGATTTCAGGCAGAACCAAAGGAATCACATGTGATGGTAGTCAAGAGAATTCTGAGATATTTAAAAGGTATAATGGATTATGGTTTGTGGTACCCTAAGGATAGTGACTTTACTCTCAATGCTTATACTGATGCAGATTGGGCCAGAGATGTGGATGACAAAAAATGTACAAGTGGAGGTGCATTCTTCTTGGGAAAAAGATTAGTATCTTGGTCGAGCAAGAAATAGGATTCAATATCCCTATCTATAGCAGAAGCATAATACATTGCAGCAGCATGCAGTTGCACTCAAGTGTTATGGATGAAGCAGACTTTGAAGGACATTAGAATTGTGTATGAAGATCCCATTGCAATCTTTTGTGACAACACAATTGCCATAAACATATCAAAGAATCCAATGATGCATTCAAGGACAAAGCACATATCTATCAGGTATCATTTTCTGAGAGAAAAAGTGACAGAGAATGAAGTCAAGTTGGAGTATATTTCTACCAAGGATTAGATTGCAGATATTTTTACCAAGCCTCTTCCTAAGGATACTTTTGAGTATCTTAGAGAAAAGTTAGGGGTTATCACCCCTCCTGCTCTAAACTAAGATGCACAATAGTGCATCAGTCTGGAGGTGCTTAGAGGTCCAGATTGATGCTTTTTAGGGCTACTTCTAAGGGGGAGTAGTCAAAGAAAGCATAGAAGTGCAGGTAGTAATCAGAGATGGTTGTTGAAGTTGAGAGGATTATGAAGTTACCTCTCAGGGGAAGCAGGTGGATGATGTTGATATGAATTTTTTATAAAGAGCAGTAAAGTATTGTAGTGTTGTTGCAGAGGAAACAGTACAGTAGTAGCAAGACCCTAAGGTGAGAATTGACAAACCAAGAAGGAAAGAACTTCCAATGAAGAATCAATGTTGCAGTCAACGAAAGCATCAAGTAAGGGGGAGCAGTCAGTTGAAGAAAGTTCAGAAGAGAGATTGGATTAGAGCATAAGAGTGCAAGTATGTACCCTTTGCCATTGATGTCAAAGGGGGAGAGAAGTCATGTGAAAAACTCAGAGTGCAGATGTGTAAGACAAAGGGGGAGAATCTTGTCTTGATGGCTATTGCAGTTTTTCACATCATATGTTGCCATCAATGACAAAGGGGGAGATTGTTGCAAGTATGTACCTAAACGGTGTTGTCATTGATGTCAACATATCATTGTTGTCATTGGTGTCAACTGTATCTTATTCTATTACTTGTTTAGAAGACTTGTATGTTGAAGATATTGAGAAAATTAGCCTCTCTGGAAGAAACAAGTGAGTTACAGAGAAGTGTAGTACAGACAGTGAGTTGTATGTTGAAGAGCAGTCCGGCAAACTAATCTACATTTATTTTTGCTTGAAGATTGTAGTCTATGGATTGGAAGTAAGTTAGAGGTATGTCTAAGGATGCTACATTCTGGGTTTGAGCCCTCCGCATGAAGATCTGAGTGAATTGTGTTCACCAGAGAGAAACCTATTTTTTCAGTGAGTTTAGTTGGGACAAGAAGAAAGTATTATGCTCCGCATTCCTCCACAATAAAGTATTTTTCTCTATGGTTCAAGAGTGAAGTCTATGATGATCATAAGTGCCTAAAATTGTAGTGGTTCATTTTTTGGTGGTTCGCAAGCTATCTTCCTTAAATGACAGTTGAAGACAGAGAAGTTCATGTGCTTTGGTGAGAAGATTCCTATGGATAAAGTGGCTAAGGGTTGTGCAGTTTCTCCTGATGATTATAACGTACTTATAGATACCTGATAATCATTTTCCTGTCATTTCATTGGTCTGCATGGAAGAATTGTGAAGGTGTTTGAAGATTACTTCCAGATAGTGTGTTGTGTAACCAGCTTGGTCAACAAGGTTGATTCTAGTGATTGCAGAGATCTCTTGAAGATTGTGAAGGCATGTTGAAGCATGGAAGATCATGTTTAAGTCCCAGCTAAGGCATGGCATTATCCACGTGCATTTTTATTTCATCTCCCTTGCATAATGTTGTAATAGGTCAAGACCTATTTTGTAAATGTTTGTAATGCCGACCTTGATGATCATTACAAGGTTGATGAAGTGTATGAATACTTGTAGTTGAGTCGTGGAAAAGTTATCCTCAGGAAAAAATGAAAAGATTTTAAGAAAGGTCCAAAAAGCAGAGCAGAGAAGAGGAAGAGCAGAGAAGAGGAAGAGCAGAGATGAGGCAGAGCAGAGAAGAGGTAGAGTAGAGTGGAGAAATTTTTGTACTTCAATGATAAACATAAAAAGGTGTTGATTGTGGTAGCATGCCTAGTAGTGAGCCACCAGAAGGGTTTAATAGCCCTTATTATAATCTTTCTAGGTTAGGGTTGAGACAGTGAGCCTACTAGACCTAGTTGTTCTTCATGATAGTGAGTCAGTATGATTAGGCCCATGGAGTGACCAAGCCTAATCATCATTATTTTAAGATTACAATATATATTGAGAGCTAATCCTCTCTGTGGTTTTTCCCCACCTTGGGGTTTTCCACGTAAATCTGGTGTCTCTTGTGTTTGTTGCTACATATGTGGTTAAGTTTCTAATTTTATGGTTTCATGGTTAAATCTTAATAATTGTGGATAAGTTTTCAATGTTTTAATGCAGAAGTGTTTGAGTTTTTAAGACAACTGATTCACCCCCCCTCTCAGTTGTCTAGCACATATCAACACTTCCTATATTTTTGGAGCTAAAGTCAGATTGATAGGCCTATGTTTCTACCTAAAGGGCTTTGCATCTAGTTTTAATGGAAGGACCATGCAAAAACATTCTTATACTTTCTTAGCAAGGAAATAAACATTTTTCTAATGTGATGAGACAATTGCTTACCAATTTACACCTTTTTTTGGAGCACTATCTGTTCTCAAATTCACCTCTTTTAAATATTGCTTGTTAGTTTGAGTAGTCCTGATAACAAACTGATTATTGTTATCAAATTCTCTTTTCAATGCAACCAAGCCTCTTGGGATCTTATTGGTCTTAAGTTGTATCATCTCATTTCCAAATATCATCTCTTTCCCATCAACAACTTCCACAAAATTTTGGAAACCAATCTCTTGATTTTCATACTCATCAATGCAATGCAGAGACCTGATCAAATCTTTATCATCATTGAACACTTGCCAACTAGAGATGTTATCAGGTACAACAGGTCTTATGTTTATCTCCACTTGGGCAATATTAGCCAGGGTGATGTCATCAAGTCTAACTGCAACATTTGCCAGAAAGTCCTCCATGACATTCCCTGATCTCTCAATCTAGTTAATAGAGAATGCATCAAACAATTCTATAGTATCCCATATTACATGTTTGTACTACTTTATCCTTTTGTTTTTTGATGTATATTTATTTCTAATTTGTGAAACAATGAGCTCTAAATCACCCAAAACCTTAAGTCTCTTAATCCCATACTTCACTGCTATATTTAGCCTAAGTAAGAGTGCCTCATATTCTACAATATTATTAGTGCACTCAAACTTCAACATGAATGAGTATTTAAAAATCTTACCATTAGGAGAAATGAAAACCACTCCTACACCTAACCCTTCTTTTGAGCAAGCACCATCAAAATACATGGACCATATTTGGTTACTACCCTGTAACTTTTCTACTTCATAATCAATGGGGTTTTTAGTTTCAACATTAGGGTTAGGTGACACTACCTATAAAGTTTCATGGTCAACATCAACAAAACATACCTAACTAGCCTATTCATCCTCCTCAACCAAGTGTGGTGCTCTTCCTTCCCTTTCCAACTTGACTTCCTTGCCATTGATAGGAATCATGGCATAAGAAAAATCCAACTGCATGCTTCCTCTAATTAGTGTTTCCCATCTCCTGGATAGCAACATGCCATATTGAGGTTCAATATCTACCACTGTGACACTCGTTGTTTACCACTTCTCAAGATAAGCTTCAAGCATAAAATCAACATTTTTGATAATTCTAATGATAGGAACCTCTCAATTATCCATAGAAAAGCATTTACCAAATGTCTTATCTATACTCAATCCTATATGCTTCATGAGGACCAAAGGCATGATATTAGTAGATGCACCTAAGTCAAGCATGCAATTTTTTACCTTCTTACCATTTATAATTAGACACATAGAAAGGTTATATCTAAGAAGGATTTTCTTCTTTTTCCACATCATTCACCTAGCTCATTTCTTGATGTTTGTTGCTCTGATGTGATTGTTTAGTGATGCTAGAGATTAATGCTAATGCCTTACTCCTATGTTCTTCAATCTTCATCATTTCAAGAAAACATACAGAAATCTTCAGCTGAGATAATGCATGTATCATAAAATGACATGAGGCTCTATAAATGAGTTATACCTTGGTTTGTACCTGATATATTCAGCCCCTTACATCTGTCATCAACTTGACCAACTTTAGGAGCTACTATTCTCTTGAGTTCACCAATTTGTGTTTCCCTAAGTTCCTTTTTGTCATTGTTTTGTTGCCTTTTAGGAGTGTCTGAAGTGGAAGCTTTGGTATTGCTCAAGAACTGCTTCATGAACAAGCTTCATGGTTTTCTAGCATCACCAGTCTAGCCCTTACTCCTAAGGTTGTAATTGCTTTTCACTTGGGCCATTGTTGCAGCTTTAAGAGCTTTAATCTCCTCTTTTGAAGGCCTCCTCAAGTGAATGTCATGGATTCAAGAATCAAGTCCATATACATACTATTCTTCACTTTCATCATCCAAAAATACCTATTGACAAACTCGCTCCTTTTGAATCCTTCTTTCAGTCACATCTAGCTCAGCATCTTATTCATCTAAAGAGGAGTAATCTCCACTAGTAAATAACATATTGATGCTATCATTGTCATTATAATGAGTTTCACTACATTCATTACAGTTGTTACCATCACTTTGGAAAGACTTAGCAATTACACACTTTAATGGTGAATAAGGCATATGATAAACTACACAGCAGGGAGCATCTTCTACCATATTGACATTCTTTCTTAATGTATCTGGAGGATCTCTGTTATGTTGATTTCTTTGATTGTTGTTGTTATTCAAAATAGGCTTCCCATTATGCCAGTTAGTATTATATGGCATGTCATGCAATTGTGGTCTTCTTGTTTCTGATATCCTTGTTTGTCAACTCCTAGTCCTTTCTTGGCTCTAGCTACTTTGTAGCAGAGATCTTTTACAACATTCATCAATTGATCCATCTTATCTTTAGATGTGGGAGGTGCACTTTGTTGAATCTTAGTGTTTGGGTTCTATAAGATTTTAACCTCGTCTCTTCTACCCCAATTTTTAGATGTCTTTTATTATTTTCAATATTTATTGCAATTCTAAAAGCATGTCTCAAACTAGCTAGGATTTTATCTCTCAATTCATACCCCATTTTTGTGTCAAAAGCATTTGTATATAAAACTATACACATAGGCTCATTTGGTCTCATGTGAGGTACTAGAACTTGATTCAAAATCTTGGTAAATCTTGCATCGAAATCAATCACAAATTCATTTGATCCTTTGGTTATACTAATGAACTCATTTATAATAAACCTAGGATTAGTTTTATCCCCATATTGTTCTCTAAAAACCCTTCTAAATTCATCCCATGAGGGTATACTCAAATTAGGAAAATTTATATACCATTCCCTAGCTTCATCAGCTAGAGACTGCATGAACAATTTCATGACTACATCCTCATGCTCAATTTCAAAATCATTCATTAAATTTAAAAAGGTTCTCAAATGTTCCTCACTAGAGATTACATTGTTACCTAAAAATTTTGCCAGGGCTTTCCTAACACCATTTTCAATTGGGTTGGGGTAACCCCAAATGCTAGTGAAATCCAACTGCCAATACCTGTCTACGTACATTGGTCTTCTACCAAATGTATTATGATGTAGGTTTCCTTGCACATTAACATTCTAATTCCTAAATGGATTTTGATTTACTCCATGTTGATGCACATTCTATTGCTAGTTGGAAATAATGTTTTGATTCTAATTTACATTTTGATTTGCATTCTGATTAATCCCTTGTTGGCAATTGTCTATCATGTTCTAATTATTTGGATCAACCATATTATGATTATTCTGATGAATGAGATTTTGGTTTATAGGAGGTACATTACGATGAGTTGTCCATAGTGCTTCAACCCTTTGTCTCATTTCATTTCTTTCTTTGAGGTTTTCCAAATACTCCAATTCAACTCTAAGTCTTCTTATATCATCGAGTAATTCATCGTTGTCAGGTCTAGATGAGGATGGATTGTTTGGATTCTAGTCATTTGTACTTATTAGAGATCCACCAACTCTGAGATTACCAAATAAATATGTACTTGGGCTCCTATAAGGCATATCAATCATGGTTCGTTGTCTGTTAGCTTCTTGTTTCTAGTAGACTTGATGAATCTAGGTTTCAACATCAATGAAGTGTTCCCCTTGGTTTCCATCTTGATTATTAGCATCATACTGGGAGGATGGATGATCAACTTGATTAGTTAAGGGATTAGAAGCCTTCTTTCTTGACCACACCCTTGTTGGTAACTCTAGAACTAGCAGGTTTTGTTGAGACCTTCTTCCGTGCATGAAATGTGGATTCACCAGTTAAGAAATGGATTTCAAAGTTGCCACCTAATGAAATGGGATTCAATTTGTTTAACGTTTAGGATAAGGTCTGGATTCTTTTTTTGACAACTCCCCAATAGAGTCAACAATCTTTTGGTGTTCCCAACTGATTGTCTAATTATCCCTATAAGGTAGCTATCCTTAATTATTAGGACTCTCAAGTTAGTGGCCAACGAACAAGAGACAATTACTTGTTTTCCTCTACACTTTAGTCTCTGCTAGACCTATGGGGTATTCCCTTCTACAATATCTTAGAAACCTATCTCTTAAATGTAATGAGATATTGGTTGAGCATATTGTTCTCACTTCTGTATTGAGGGATGAATGGATGTTATCTCTGATTAGCTAGATACCCAATATCTATCTAGGTAATCAACACTTTGAGAACAAATGAAATATATACAAACAACAAAAGCACAATAAAGTTTTATCCTTATGAATTTTGATGATCAAATGTGCTTGGATTTTAACTAAATTTCCATTGATTGGTGCCTATTCAGGGTAACAGAGTCACAACCTTATATGTAAGCATTTTTTTCATAGAAATCAAAATTCACACTCATAAGGTAACAGTATCACCACTGTCTTACAATGACAAACCCAAGAAAAGGTATTATTTATGTCTCTTCTTCAATAATCCCTAATGCCATACATCACTTCCTATGTTTTCTTTAGAGCATTTTTAATCCAATCCTTGATTAGAAGAAACAAAAAAAACATTCAATACAACAAATGTGCATAGGTGAAATCCACAACCCTTGATTCATTCATCCACAAAATAAATGCATACATTTAAGGAGACAACCATAAACATCACACACATAGTGTTTCTCATATAACTTCAATCTAAATAGAATAATGCCTTAAAAGAACAAATAATCTCACATACAAGCTGGTGCAGGAGCACCTACCTGACAGCTGGTCTTGATAAGGCAGTTAGTTGTTTTAGGTCTTGTTTATGTTTCCAAGAAGGTCTGTTAAGACCAAATGCATGTAATAAGGTCATGCTGATCGTGATAAGATCATGCTGACTGGGCTTTTGCTATTTTTAGTTAGTTTGTTAAACAACTGTCATGCTGTAGGGTCCGGTTGGATCTCCCAGCCGCCTGGAGAGTTCCCAGCCGCTTGGAGTCGGGTCAATAGTACTCGTAGGATAATCTATTTAAGCATGAGGATCATTTGATATTGAATAGAGAGATACAGATAGATATCATCGATCGAGCTAGGTTGCAGAGAGTGAGGCAGAGAGAGAGAAACTGATCATTGTATTTACATCTTTTGAAATCAAATAAAGTATTCCTGTTTGTGTTCATCCTCTGTTGCATTACATTGCTTGATCGATTTGCTGGTTTGGTGGCTGTATGGATTCACTGATCCATTCCACCGGTTGATCCGTCTAATCGGTGGAATGGCGATGTACAGTAGGGTAGGTTGTAGTTTGTTTTCTGTTTGCATGCAGGTGTGCAGGATCGCCGTCGAGAGATGTTGAAGACCCTAGCATGGGTATGTGCTAGGTCAAGCTGATAAGATAGAGTGTGGAAGGTCACCCTAAGAGTGGATCGGGTCATCCCTGGAGGATCGGCGAAGTGAAATTTCGCTAAGTGAAGAAGTTCGTTAAAAATGGCATCATCAGGATATTTCTGCAAATATCCTATAGTCAGTTCGGATATCGTCATCCGGATAAGTGGAGGAGAGCATGATGCTTTCGAGTGCATGAAGTGCAAGTGCATCGGGGTGATCATCATCAGGAGGGCCGAGGAGGAGCGTATCGGCATCAGGTTGAAGATCGGGTTGATCAAGTTGATCGCGGGCCGAAAAAGACTAAGTTTGGCCAACAGCAGGATATGACGTCATCATCATCATGATATACGTCACCAGGACATTTCGGAGCGGTAGGATATTGAGAAGCTGCGGGTGACGTCATCGTCATCAGGATCTACGTCATCAGGATATCAGGTGACGCAAGCATCGGGACTACGGTGCGAGGAGTTAAGGTTTTATCATCATCAGGATAAATGGAAGGAACCGGATGTTCTTTATCCTGTTGAACATCATGATGTTGAATATCATGATGCTGAAGGAAGAGAAGACGGAAGTTGTCGCGGAAGTGAATAGTGGACGTCAGGAGGATGTTCGCGCTGGTCGAACATGATGATGCTGTCGATAATCGAGTAAGGTGATGCTGTTGACAGGTGAAAGTGCGAAGGCTTGTCTGCAGGAGGATATCGGTCGGCAGGTGAAATATGATGATGATGTTGACAGTGAAGTCAAATATGATGATGATGAGGATGAATATGATGATGATGATGGGCTGCAGACATCCATGCTGTATGCGAAGGTTATAGTGTGGATGCCTCTGCATCATAGTGGTATCAGAGCTCAGCAAAACATCTGGGCTGTTGTGTGTTGATTCTGTCACCGAAAGGGCAGAGATAGAGTTGAATTGTGTGTTGTGTGTTGATTGAGAGGTTGACAAAATGCCTCCGAAAGGTAGTGGTACTGCAAGGGAATTGCAGGAAATGAAGGAGAAACATGCTAGAGAGATGAGGAAGATGAAGGAGCTTGCTGAAGCACTTCAAGCCAGGCTTACAGCCCTGGAAAAGAACAAAAAGAGGGAAGTGGAAGACAGTGAGTCTGAAGAAGATGAAGATACTGTAGAAGAGTATGAAGAGGTAGCTGAAGATCTGGATGCTGAAGACCAGAGACTAGCAAAACTGTTAAAGGCAGTGCAGAATGATAAACCTAAGGTAAAGGTTGATGTTTCCAAGTATACTGGAAGTTTGAATGAAGATGAGTTGTTGGATTGGATTGCTGCACTTGATAATCACTTTGAATGTGAAGATGTTGCTGAGGATCAGAAGGTAAAGATTGCAAAGACCAAGTTAGGAGGTCATGCTTTGGTATGGTGGGATTATGTACAATCTGAGAGAAGGAAACAAGGGAAGTCAAAGATCACTTCATGGGATAAAATGGTAGCAAGGATCAAGGGTAAATTCTTGCCAAGGGATTATGAAATCCAGATGTTTAAGAAACTACAATTTTTAAAGCAGAAGGAAAGGGATGTGAAGGCATATACAGAGGAGTTTTATAAGTTGAGTATGAGATCTGGTCATCATGAGAATGAGGTAGAAAAGGTGGCTAGGTACTTGGCTGGTTTGAGGTTTAACATACAGGATGAGTTAGTTTTAGCTAACCCTAAGAATGTGGAGGATTGTTATCAAATGGCAATCAGGATTGAAGAAAAGATGAATAGAGGACATGATAAGTCCATGAGAGGAAGAGGAAACCATAGGGGAAGAGGAGCAGCCCCTACACAAAAGCAAACCAATGAGGGTCAAGAAGACACTGGTAAAGGACAGGGACAGTCTGATTTCAGAGGTGGATGGAAAGGTAATAGAGGAAGATTTGGAGGTGGTAGAGGTTCTACTACATTTTCAGGGAAATGTTACACCTGTGGAGAGTTTGGTCATCCATCTTTCAAATGTCCAGAAAACAAAGGTTCATCATCCAGAAATGATAGAACTAATGACAAGAGAGTACAACTTGTACAGGAAGAGAAAGTAGAAGAAAGTGCGCAGAGTTCAAACAGAGATCCTGATAATTATGGATATCCAGAGAGTGGAGAATCATTGATGCTAAGGAGAATTAGTTTGCAGGCATCAAAGGATATGATGCAAAGAAGAGCTCTTTTCAAGACCACATGCAAGAGCAAAGGTAAGGTATGTAAGGTTGTCATTGATACTGGTTCAACAGACAACATGGTATCTCAGGAGATGGTGGATAAACTAAATTTGGAAAGGATTCCACATCCACACCCTTACAAGGCATCTTGGGTGAGTGATAGTCAATCACTTTTTGTCTCTGAACAGGCATATGTGGATTTTCAGATTGGAGCATATCAGGATAGAATTTTGTGTGACATTTTGCCCATGGAATGTTGTCACCTACTGTTGGGTAGACCATGGCAATTTGATAGGAGGGTACTGTATGATGGGTATTCTAATACCTATACCATCAAGAAGGATGGAAAGATTATTAAGTTGATGCCATTGCAGGCAGATGCTGCAGCACAGGGGGCAGCCAAAATCATTTTAATGGGAAAGAAGGAGTATGTGCAGATGCCTAGAGGAGCAGGCATAAAAGCAGTTCAGGACACTGCAGGGAAAGGAGTTGTTACAGACAACAAGCTGAAGAACGTTTCAGTTGTGACTGACAAAGATCAGCAGCAGGTGCAGAAACAGGTTTGCACACAGCAACCAGTTACAAGGAATGACAAGGATGTTGTCATAGTTGGGGCTATTGCTTGTCCTATAAAGGTTGACAGGAAGATAGGATTGAACATTGTAGAAGTTCAAGAGGCAGTTCAGACAGAGGTTCTGGTCAGACAATCTGACAAACCCAGAGACAACCTGAGAAGGGCCTACATTGACAGGCATGAGGATTTACTTGCCAGAAAGCAAGTTACCGTTCAGAAGTCTTGGAGCAGCCAAGAGCCAGCAGAGGATAAAGCTGGAGCAGGTTAGACTATTGCAAAGGCAAAGTGTAAAGGTGGAGGACTTCCACATACTAAACTCATGGGACATGAGTTCTTTTCTGTTGGGGAGTATGGTGCAGGAGCACCTACCTGACAGCTGGTCTTGATAAGGCAGTTAGTTGTTTTAGGTCTTGTTTATGTTTCCAAGAAGGTCTGTTAAGACCAAATGCATGTAATAAGGTCATGCTGATCGTGATAAGATCATGCTGACCGGGCTTTTGCTATTTTTAGTTAGTTTGTTAAACAGCTGTCATGCTGTAGGGTCCGGTTGGATCTCCCAGCCGCCTGGAGAGTTCCCAGCCGCTTGGAGTCGGGTCAGTAGTACTCGTAGGATAATCTATTTAAGCATGAGGATCGTTTGATATTGAATAGAGAGATACAGATAGATATCATCGATCGAGCTAGGTTGCAGAGAGTGAGGCAGAGAGAGAGAAACTGATCATTGTATTTACATCTTTTGAAATCAAATAAAGTATTCCTGTTTGTGTTCATCCTCTGTTGCATTCCATTGCTTGATCGATTTGCTGGTTTGGTGGCTGTATGGATTCACTGATCCATTCCACCGGTTGATCCGTCTGATCGGTGGAATGGCGATGTACAGTAGGGTAGGTTGTAGTTTATTTTCTGTTTGCATGCAGGTGTGCAGGATCGCCGTCGAGAGATGTTGAAGACCCTAGCATGGGTATGTGCTAGGTCAAGCTGATAAGATAGAGTGTGGAAGGTCACCCTAAGAGTGGATCGGGTCATCCCTGGAGGATCGGCGAAGTGAAATTTCGCTAAGTGAAGAAGTTCGTTAAAAACGGCATCATCAGGATATTTCTGCAAATATCCTATAGTCAGTTCGGATATCGTCATCCGGATAAGTGGAGGAGAGCATGATGCTTTCGAGTGCATGAAGTGCAAGTGCGTCGGGGTGATCATCATCAGGAGGGCCGAGGAGGAGCGTATCGGCATCAGGTTGAAGATCGGGTTGATCAAGTTGATCGCGGGCCGAAAAAGACTAAGTTTGGCCAACAGCAGGATATGACGTCATCATCATCATGATATACGTCACCAGGACATTTCGGAGCGGCAGGATATTGAGAAGCTGCGGGTGACGTCATCGTCATCAGGATCTACGTCATCAGGATATCAGGTGACGCAAGCATCGGGACTACGGTGCGAGGAGTTAAGGTTTTATCATCATCAGGATAAATGGAAGGAACCGGATGTTCTTTATCCTGTTGAACATCATGATGTTGAATATCATGATGCTGAAGGAAGAGAAGACGGAAGTTGTCGCGGAAGTGAATAGTGGACGTCAGGAGGATGTTCGCGCTGGTCGAACATGATGATGCTGTCGATAATCAAGTAAGGTGATGCTGTTGACAGGTGAAAGTGCGAAGGCTTGTCTGCAGGAGGATATCGGTCGGCAGGTGAAATATGATGATGATGTTGACAGTGAAGTCAAATATGATGATGATGAGGATGAATATGATGATGATGATGGGCTGCAGACATCCATGCTGTATGCGAAGGTTATAGTGTGGATGCCTCTGCATCACAAGCCATATATCTTGCAACCTAGAAGAACACCTTTCTTATTAGAAAATCATCAAAAGTCTCAAGGCTTATAAAATATGTTCAGAGAGTTCCTTCTCAATTCTCTTCTTACTACTGATAATACTCTTCCAACCACTATATATCTAGATACTACGACAATCCTTTTTCATTGGAAAATGCAAAGTATGCTGGCTAAGCTCCCTAAACAACTATTTTTAGAAAATGTTGACTATTACAATACAAAATAGTCTTGAAGCTTGCACTCATTAAAAAAATTGATATCAAAATTAGTAACAATCATATATGAAATAACAAAACTTCTCCAATGTATACATCTAATTCAGTTATGAAAAGTCAAGAAAACGTAGTATCATGTAGAAGCTGCCAAAATGAATTGTCATTGGGAATTGATAACCGGTTCAAAGCTCATTTAGCTTCATACTTTTCAACCCATGCTCTGAATTCCTTATCTTCTAGCCACTAAAATTCCAACACCTTGACCACCTTATCATTATGAGCTATATATTGGGCGTCTAAAATAGATTTTGACACCCAACCTAATCACACAATTTTTCTAATAACAAGAATTCATCTAGCATTGAATTGAGAGCATATGTTTTTAACTCATCATCAACACAAACTTGATTAATAACCTTGGACCCCTCAGTATTGAATTCATTCTTCCACTGGTTTAATGCTTTGGGTTGACCCTGACTATCCTTGAAATGAGGCAATGTTTTCATTTCACCGAATCAATAGATGTTGCCTCTCCTTTAATTGCTTGTCAAGCTTTATCCTATAAGATGCCACAACATGTAAAATGAAATCATGATTTCTACTATTTCTTGCAATCCATTAGGTTTGTCTAGGTCAAACCTTACATTCTTAATCATCTGTTTGATAATTGCATTTCTTGGTATCTATTTACCTATGACTTCTTGTAGAATGAGAGAACTCTTTTCATGCTTAACCAAAGCCTAATTCAAATCTACAATTCCCTTATAAGCATCATCCACTTTTCCACCAATCTTAGTTAATTGGTAGTTAACTATCTTAGAAACAATTTCACTATTTACCTGTTGTTTGTCTCCTTTCAATGAATCAACAAAACTTTTCAACTCTGCAATTTCTACAAGTAGAATATCCCTGTCTGATGAGGAAGATTCCTTAGAAGGGCTTGAAATGATGGGTACTGGAGCACTAGAAGATGCCAAATCTTTATCTTCTAAATCTCTCAATCTGGCCAAATTATTGGCATACCTTTGTTGTAATTCATTGTAGTCTTTCTGCAACTTCATCAATGTGGCTTGACTAAATATGTTGTATCTACCACCAAGGTTGCTACATCAAGCACTGGAGTGTTAGCTACTCTTCTTACAATTAAATTTCCTGATAGTTGGTCAGGGCTTTGCACCACATTAGGTTTATTTTTTCCCAGTGCTAGAGTCCTGATAGCTAATGTCTCATGAGATAAACTAAAACCAGAACCTAAAACCTTTTTTGCATGTACCTTTTTTGCATGGTCTTTAGTGGAGATAACAACTTCTTCTTGTCTCCTAATAGTCTCAAATGACAAAACATCTACCATACTCTAGTTAGGTAATAACAACATATCACTCTCCATAACTATTTGTCTTCCAATCTCTGGGGTAATGTCATCAAGCCTGAAATCAAACTCAGACAAGATTTTCTTAGCCAAGTCCTCATCATCCAAAGGGTTCATTTTATTCCTTTCCTCCTCAAGCCTTTGGTGATATGCATCTTGTTTTCTTCTCAAAACAAAATCCTTAAATTCTTGAGTTTTAATGAATTTATCATCAGATAAAAAAGTTTGACAGGCAAGTGCCCTTGCATCTCATGTTTCATCATTGGTAGATTTTAGAAAATTAAAACTTCTATTGAAAGGTACATGGGACATAGTCATTCCTGCTAAGGTCTCTGTAGATCCCACATCATTTGAAGTTTCTTCAAGCTCTACAATCCTTACTGGAACTTTACCCTTATCCTTAGGAGCTGGTTCATCTTCAACCTTTTGCCTTTTAGCCTACTAACTATCTATCTCCTCAATATCCAATGCATTTTCTTCTTCTATATCTTCACTAATTAAAAACTTCTATAATTGAATATGACTTCCACATGCCCTTAATGACATAGACCAATGAGATTTAGCCAACTCAAAGAAAACCTTCCACAGTAGATCCATATGGCATCACATCGTAGTAGCGCGAGTTGAAGAGGGGCCCACACTACCACCTCTCTGCTAGCATGCTAAGCGCTATCCTAAGTGTACTTGGACTGGACGTGACCCATGTGACATGTGTCACTCTATTGTAGCATCGCTAAACACATTCCTTGGTATACTATGGCTACATGCTCACACAATCCAAATAGGAGAGAGCATGGCCTGGGCTTCAACTGAGCAAGGATTTGAGCCCATCTATCTAAAATTGACGTTCAGCAGATCAACCTAGCTCTTATTAGATTTGATGGATTTGGAGCTAGCGATGCCGCGATGACAGCTATCACAACCCAAATAACACTTTCAACCCAAACTTAGGAAATATTGAACAATTTTAGATTATTCGGTAACTGAACTCCAAGGGGTTGGTTCTATATGAGAAACAAGACATAAGGGTTAAACCTTGGGTGATTGTTTGTAGCTGGTCAACTCGAAAATAGAACATGATCAAGGAAGGAAATAGACTAAGGGTTCTAGGGTTTAACCAATTTGACTCAGACTTAGCCAATTTCAAGGGTTTAACATAGTGGGATAGGGGAATCACAGAAGGGTTCCACCATGTGTATTAGGCTATATTATTTGCTAATTGCAAGGGTTTCATAAAATCATATTTGGTCTAATCCTCTTTTTATCAGCTCTATATATGTGTGCCTCTAACATTTATTTCATGTGTAGATTTTTGGCCTAACATTGTGATTTTGCAAAATCCTAAGCTAGGGGATTCACATCTCTCACTTAGTGACATTCTGCATCCTCTACAATCCTTGGGTAAAAAGTTTTCTCTTATGATATTTTCTTTATTACTTTAGCTTGCATATGCACGTAGTGTCATATGCCCACTAAAGTGGGGGATAAATGTAGTGTCATAAATTGTGCTCACACATAGTTTAATGATTTATTTGGTACTCAATTTTGTGTCCACTCCCCTAGTCTACTTTATAAATGTTGCTTTGACTCTTTCTACTTATCCTATCCAAAAACTATAAAAGTGTCATAACCTTAGCAATGCTCCAAGTCTTCTAAACCTTATAAAAATTGAAGTTGCATGGACAAAAGTGCTAGGCATGGATGTCTATGTAGCGTGCTGACATCTTAAAAGCCTCTTTCTATTCATCAACCATTTTTAGAAGGTATGTTTTTACTTGCATAGCAATATGAGATTTTCTTGATGTTTATCTGCACCCAAATGGATCCATTCCTAGATTTTTGCCTCTTTCCTTTTCTATAAAAACCTATCAATTTTCCATTTGAAAGGGTTGATCTCACATGCTAGTGAAGCTTTGCAAAAATTACTACTCACTCTCCTTTTACTTGTGCTATTGTTATTCTTTTCTCACTATTTATTACAAATTGTTGAAAGCATTCAGTTAATGTGATTTACTTTGGTTGATTTGCACTCCTCGAAAGGTTTTCATTCGAGATCGCTATCCTTCCAAACAAAGCCTCATTTTATTCTTCAATGTGATTATAGTCTTCCAGCAAGATGCATGTAACTGCTTTCCTTACCTTTTTCAATACATTTAGATTAACATTTATCTTTATGGATTAAATAGCATTTCCTTACTTGGCAATAGCCCATTACTATTTTGTCACTACTCATTACAATTCTATACGCACTTAAATTTAAGAGCACACACTATTTTATCAACATATCAATCAATCTAGTTGTCGTTGAGGTGGAAACACTAAAAAAGAGGTTTGACTAAGAAAAACTCCTATACAACCCAACCATCCTTCTCTGTTTGTGATTGCAGGTTGTACGAAGAAGGATTTTGAGCACATGAGCATTTGCATTTTTCTTTTCCCTTTCTTGTCATTTCTCTTGTTTCATTCTCATAGTACCATTTTCCTCTATTTCCCTCGTCAATAGATCTCTGTGTAATAATCATCGTGTTTTCTATCAACAAGAAACTCTTTAAATCTGTGTGAAGCTATATAGATCTAGGATTTTAATTTCCAATGTCATATAGACTATAGTACAACGCGCATACATCTACACCAAGTGTTATCATCCTAGATAGTGAGGCTATCTTCCTGGTGCCAAGTTCCTTGTGATATGATATTTCTATTTTTGCATTTCTTTCTATAAATAATTTTGTCAATCTGTGTATTTTCCTTGTTTTCTTCTATCTTTGTTAGTTTTAATCAATAGTATTTAATCATTCCATTTCTAATTGCAACAAAGGGATATAGACTAGATATTCTTGCTCAGATTCCAAATTGGATAGTAGCAAGATATACATCTCAGTTTGTTAGTATCCTAATGTGTGACACTAAATTGTTCTGATTAGATATAATTTAGTTAGAGTTAATTTGCCCATATCACAATTCTATTTTTTTGTTTTGACATAGAAACATTTCATCTTCTTCCATTGTCTATTTTATAATGGGGGGATTCTACTTTTCTACAATAGTTCTTTGTCCAACTTCCTTTTCAAACTGTTACAATGGGGGGGGATAAGATGATGACTAAGCCCATTTCTTGTGAGGAATTCAAAAGAAATGATACTATTTGGCATATCTGTTGTGAGGGGGTGGCTTCTTTCCTAGAATATCTTAATGGACACGATGAGAACTTATATGTCTAGTGTGCTGCTTCTTGGGATAATAGGAAGGTGCAAATTGGTGGGGTGGGCTTTGAAATTTTTTAAGAAGTGATCAGGCTTGCTATGGGCATGTCTATCAAAGGCAAAAAATAGAAGAGACAGAGTAAATTCCTGGACCCAGAAAACTTAGCTATTTTCTTGAAGGAGGGGTAAGAGATATTTAATCTCCAAGGTGGGTTTGACAAAGAGAAGTTGTTGAAGCCTTGGGATGAGGTATGTTATATGATAATGAAATATTTCACCCTAGAAGGTCACTTTAAAATGTTCTATTATTATCATTTTGTTCTTCTCAACCATTTTCATCATAATCTATTGATCAATTAGTCTTCCTTTTTACCTCCTCTCCTCCTTTGAAGCCTCTATGAAGTATGTCAAGGAGATTATGTCAAGGAGAATCATGCCCAAAATCCTAATAAACCTCTAATTCCTTTACATCAAGGGTTAATTTTCTGGCTTTATAAATTTGACCTAGCACTTTTCCCCCCTAAACCCATTCAAGCTAGCCTTGTTGATAGTCTTTTTGTTGGCACCACTTCATCTGCTAAAAGCAAGCTTAAGCATGGAGCTGTGATTTGTGAAGTCTCTCCTGAACAACCTTTGGAGAATGTGGTTGATCCCAAGAATTTGATGACTACGAAAAAACCTAGCATCAAGTAGAGCCCGTTTAAAACCCCTAAATATACTGGTAATAAAGCTCTCCCTAGTTAAGATGTGGCTGATAGCTTGGTTTCCCTCAAAGAAGGATCTGTGCAAGGTGTCGCTCCTAAGTCACCCCCTGAGAGGAGATTGAAGGATACTATATGTTCAGGGGAAAAAAAGAAGAAAGGGATTTCCCTGTATAGGGAGGAGGAATTTAGGTTTATTTATGTTGAAAAGCTTCATAACAAAGGAAAAGATAAAATGGAGATGGGTTAGGATGAAGCAAAATCTAATGAGGTTGACAAGGTTACTAATATACCTAAGAAAGGGGAGATTTTTAGTCCTCATGGGTAGAATATTTGAAATTTGAGCACTAGAAGTTCTAGCAAATTGACAGGGAAACCCACTTCTAGTCTTAAGGAGATGGTGGTTTCTAGTGATTCTGAACAGAAGGATGATATAGAGGAAAGTCAAGGGGATATTGAGAAAATGGAAGGGGTTGATGCTCCTGATGATAAAGGTCCTAGTCTGTTTTCCAAGATGAATCTCCCTCTCTCTAACTCAAAGATGATTGACCATCCTATGGAGGAGAAAATTGGTGCTAATAAGGATTGTGCTACTTATTCTTAATATGTTTTTCATATTGCAGGTATTAAAGCCAAGCTGCTGGAGCTGGAAGGAAATTTCAAGATCCTTGCTTGATTCACTACCAAGATCATGCACTATTTAGCCACCACCTTGGCTATCTTACAGGATTTGGAAATGAAAAAGCATGGAGTTGAGAAAGATAAAATGAAAAACTATGAGGATATGTATGCTTTCCTCACTGAGGACTGGGAACAACTTTTTAACTAGTTCCTTTTGGTTGGGTTTTGTTCTGCTGTTGTTTTTGTTTTAGTAGTTTTTTCTTGTCTGTTGTCTATCTACTATCCATTTGTTGTTGGTGCTATGGTTTTGTTGTTTGAGCCTATTTTGTGTGCCCTGAGGGTTATTTTGTAACATGGATTGACACCCTTGTTTTCCTACTTATCTTTATCAAAAAAAAAATTATGTTTTAGTACAGTAAGGAGATATAATCTCTAATGAAGACTTATTATATATTATATCATAAAGATCAATTTCAAACAAAAACCTCTAATAACACCTAAGTTACCTAACAATGACACCAAAAAGTGATAAGGATCATTGATCCTTCACTTTAATTCAAATAATATCAACTAATGTCAATCTAAGGTAGTGTCCAAATCTATTTGTAATGGGGAGAAAAAGACTCTTGAATTAAGAGTTCTTCTACCTAGAATTGGAAGAAACTAACTCTATGTAAACTCAAATTAAATAGATTTATTCGAGCTATTAAAAGTAAAATAAACTTATTTTAGAATGCTCACATTATATCAAATCTTAACTACGAAAATAATTTTTAAATGGTATTATTTTTAACAAATAGAAATATATAAAAGAAGATAAAATGACATGGAACCAATATGAAATAACTATCACAATACATACAAGCACTTTACAAGTCACATGATGAAATTACTTAACATAAATGAAAGATATGTTCAAAAGTAAAGACCAATTTATTCTAGAAAATACCAATAAATTGTCCTTCCTCCTTAGGTAGAGTGGGCCCTTGATCCTCCCTTAGAATGGAACTAAGATTAGTCAAGAAGATGCTATCAAAATATTCAAGAACTCTAAGTGTTTATTGATTAAAATCTTATTAAAATAACAAACTTAAGTATGCTCTAGTTTTCTCTATTATATAATATCTCTTTATTCAATCAGCTATCGAACTTCTCTTCCCCTTGGAGTTGGTTGGTTACAGTTATAATACAAAGCCTTGTCAACATCCAAGAATCTAACTTCTAATAAGACTCCTAAAAAAATAAACTTGTTAATAACTTCTTCCTATGATCTTGGTAATCCCTCAAGGAATTAGGTGAACATGCCTATTCCTATGCTACAAAAATGATGACCTTTATTTCTACTAAGACTCTTATCAAAACACAACTATTAATCGAAAGATGGCCTTTATTTTTACTAAGACTCTTGTCAAAACACAAGTATTCATCATAATTGTCTAAGAGATAAATATGGGATGACATTCATATTTAAAACTTCTTCCCCTCTTTAATGATAGATGTAGTTTTCATATTTATAATTAATCTTATCATTTCCAAGACCTTCAATATCTCACATGTGTTGAATATATTCCAAAATGGGTTATTATGACCATCCTATATCTTTGGAGTCATATCATGCCATAAAAGTATAAAAAACTAGCTTGCCACATTCTCTAGAGTTGCTTGTGTGATATTCAAGAGCCACCCAAAATACTCTAGATATAACTTTGAATGGTAGCTTTGGAGCTAAAATGATTCAAAGCTTGTTATGCATCATCATAAATAATCCTAAAAAATTATCTATATTTGGTCTCACAAAAGTATCCTCTTGTTCAAAATCTACCATCTGATGTATTTGGTGATTAATTGACCTATATATGAAAAAATTTATATCTATTCAACAAAAGAAGTGTTAGAACATACCAATGCTCTAGATCACAATAAATTCCAAACCCACTTTTGAAACTAATCTATGGAAGAGAACTAATAGTAGGTTCTTGAACTACATCTAAATCCACTTTTGATCTAATCCATGGAAGAGAAAAGGATGTTACTTTTTTATTTAGATGGAATAATTTATGGTCCCATCACTAAACACTCTGGAAGGGTCCAAAATTGAAGTTAGATATATTCAATTGAATAATATAAAGCGTCTAGAGATTTAGATCTCAAAATGATCTTTGAATCTCAAAAGATTCTCCAAAAACAAATACAAACTTGAAATTAGATTGAATCCATTTGAAATTGTCTCACATTTGGTGATTCTTATACCAAATCCAATATTTACATCCTATGTATATAGCTACTTTAGGGATGACACATTATATGATAAAGTTAAGTCTGAGGGGGACATATGGAAGGCACCACAAACCTTTGGGGAATGACACATATCAAAAGTGAGGAACATTAGGAGAATCCGTGTTTTATAATGTTTAATGGGGAGATATTATATGTGAAAAGCATTAACACTTGAATGCCTCAAGGGAGAGAATTAAAATTTGAACACCTCTAAAATTTAGAGCTATCAACTAGATTAAAACCTTTTTAGGTCTAGAAAGCAAAAACAAGGCCAAGACCTAGGGAACTAGACTTAAAAGAACATCCAAATAAGTTTACCCAATTTTAAATCCATATAGAAATACATTAACAATTAAATGTCTCCAATAAATTAGATACATTAAAAAAATTCTAACAAATTCAAATCCAATTTTGGGTCTCTAAAGAAAAATATAGAAGGATACCTATATGTGAGAACTTATAAGATATAGTAAAATTTAGGGCTTGGTTCTAAAAAGGATTTATAGGTCAAAACATAGAAAGATATTAGGTTCAAGGATTTATAGGTCAAAACTTTGATCAATTGGGAAACCAAGAAAATGAGCAATAAAACTAGGTAAACTAAACTTAGGGAAAGATTAATCAGACAAACAAAACCTAGAGGATTAAACATAAACCTAACAAAGGCAAACAAAAACCAAAGAAGGTAAAAACTAGATTGATGACAGTTAGGGCTTAACAATAAAGTGTACATCAAGAAATAATGCTCCTAGGAGTGTAGACAAAGAAATAAAAAAATAAAAAATTGGGAGAAAATCAAGGAATACTATGGAAGAATCAATTTAAATCAAGATTTCTATTTAAAAAGGGTGTCCCTAGTTCAAAAATAACTCAAGCATGTTATGGTAAAAAAACACCAAAAAAAATTGGGGCATGATGCACAATATGCCACAACAAATGGTAAGTTTGTGGGGGAATATTTTTAGAATGTTTAGAAACCAAAATAGAAAAATATAAAAATCACATACAAGCAAAAAATCATTTTAGAATTTCACTTTTTTAGAAAAAAAGTGAAAATTCGAAAAAAGCAGAGTGCTAACAACAAAGCTGCATTAACAATTCTGTCTAGAATGAAACTAGGGCAAAATACCCTCGATGCGAATCGCACTGGAAAGAGAAGGCTTCTTAGGGGGCTGGGCTCCCCCTTAGCAACAATATGAGGAACATGGCTGATAGATTGTTAGGAGTAGGAAATCACAGAGGGGAGTTAGGGCAAATACTGGTGGAGAAAATGCCCAAGCCAGGGCTTCCAAAATCTGGGCTATCCCAATTACCTCGGCAACCCCAGCATTCGCAACTGGAGCTAACAACACTTCTCTGGGTAGGGAAAGAAGCCACATTGCTCAACTACCCCCTGTGGTCCCCCACCCTTCCCTTCCTAGGCAAAGAGTTGCAGACGGTTTTTCAAAACTGGCCCCCAGGATCATTCATTCGTAGGAAAAGCCCTTGATAAGCAATATGGTAAATCCCAGAGCACCCCACCATTGGCTAGTCTCTCAAAACCCTAAATTCAAATACGCAGCGTCTAACATGCATGGGAGGGGCAACAATCAGGTAGTAATTCAAGGACAGGCAAACCCCAGACCCCCATGGTCAAACCAACAAGAGAGATCAAGACATTATCAAAAAATGGAGGCCGTGGGGAAGAAAGCGCCAATAAACTTTAGAAACATTTACTCAGATGGTCTGGGGAATCATTGCATAACCCACAGTTTTTTTATCCGATGGTGTGGGATAGGGCAACCTGCGAAGGTAATCGCAGATTGGGTTCAAGTTCTCAAAAATTAGGTAAGTATCACTATCACCTCTGAAGATTTCATATATGTTGATTGCAAAAGTTTAGATCTCAAAAAAGAAATTTTAAATAGTAGAAGTCTGGTCTACAAAGGGCATAATTTTGAATATATAGACTGGCAACCGAATTTTGACCCCAGTAAAATAAAACTCAAATCAACCAAATGGGTCAAACTGCCAAACCTCCCGGTTAAGCTCATCCATAGCAAAATCTTAGAATTCATAGCAATAGAAAAGAATTTCTTATCTAACTCTGATGTTCTCTTGTTAGTAAAATTGGATATAAGTATGGTAACTCTTGAACCTCTTGAAATTAAAACTAACTGGGCCAATTATTGTATTAAGCCATTATTTCAAAAGGGCCCTCCCCACAGTAATTTTATCAACAGAACACCAAAAACACATACTAATAAGAATCCCAAACCCTAGTCAGAGGAGGTAAACATCAAATTCAATGATAACAAAGGTGGATTTATAGTGGATTACCAAAGGAATAGCCTTTTTTCCCTTAAATGGCACCATTGTGGTAGAAGAGAGTTAACTGGACAAGATCAGAACCTGAGTATGGTAACAGCTCAGCCCAGAAAATGCCTTAAACCATCTCAGAATTCCAAAAGGAATACACAGAGGTAGAGTCATGAACTTACTATACAGAATATGAACCCCACATAGGAAATATCAGATAAAGGAACACTGGTAGCGGATGAGACTACAAAGAAGAGTTATGAACTTCAGATAGGCAAGGTTAGGATGGAGCTTGAGGAGGGGGAAGTTCCTGTATAAGAAACTAGTAATATTAACCCCCAAATAGGGGGAGGAAGGTCAGATCCAGAGGTTTTAGAAACACCAGAATGGGTCCCAAACACTTATGAAACAGAGGAAAAACATAAGGAGAATGTGAATCATAAGAAACCCACATATAAGGTCAGCCATAGGGAATTAGAGGAGATCTGTAATGAGATCCTCGACAAGGCAATAGAGGAAGTAGTAATCGAAGAAGCAAACAAAGAGAAGGAAAAACTTATCACCAAGATCTTGGAACTGGAAGAACTGGAGAAAAGGCAGGAGAATGGTAAAGAGGACCTAAAAGAGCAGGGAGATAGAGAGCTAGAGGAAGCAAACCCACGGTTGGGAATCACCATAACCGATTTTAGTAAAGTGACCCCAGACTGTGCCAAAAGTAATAAAAAAAGGGGTAGGAAATCATTACTAGTACTAAGAGAAAAAGTAGGCGAGGCAATAGATCAGACTAAGATTACCACACTGTTTAATGCAGGGAAGGGGAAGGACCTTCCCACGGCGCCATGAGAGTACACACTTGGAATGTTAGGGGTATCAACACCCCTAACAAATAGCGAATCATAAAACGTTGTATAACCAACACAAAACCAGACATACTAATGCTCCAAGAAACCAAACTAAATAAAGATGAGATAGACACTATAAATAAGAAGCTAGGAATATGGGAACTAGTAGGAGTCCCAACAGAGGGTGTCTCAGGGGGCCTTGGGGTAATTTGGGATCCTAGAATGGTTTCATTTTTAGTAACAAGTTGTAAAAAGAACTGGATTGTGGGGAACGTTAGAAGCATCAGAAGCAATCTAAACTTCCTTCTTATTAACATCTATGGTCCTTCCTAGAACTAGGACAAGAGATTAGTCTGGACAGAACTAGAACAATTCTTGGGAACCTTACAAGATTAGGTTTGTATTATGAGTGGAGATTTCAATGCGATCTTAGACCCTAAAGAAAAGCTGGGAGGATCTATGAGGTTATCCACAACAACAATTGACTTTAAGGACTGGGTTCATAAGAACAATTTAATGGAAATCAAAACTACACAAGAAGGTTTTACATGGAACAACAGAAGGAAGGGCTTTAGCAATATTGCAGAAAAATTGGATAGATTCATGGTTAGGGGCAACTGGGCACAACTCTCTTCTATTCTGAACGCTGAGATCCTACCATACTCAGGCTCTGATCATTACCCAGTCCAGCTATGTATATCAGAAGACTGTCAACCCAAATGGTGCCCCTTCAAATTTGAACAAATGTGGGTCAAAGATAATAACCTTTTAATCTTAATTGAGCAATGGTGGAAAGAAACTAGAGTTTCTGGATCTAAGCTTTTATGTTTAGTATCCAAATTAAAAACTATCAAATGTAAGCTTCTTAGTTGGAATAAGACTAAATTTGGTAATATCTTTGAAATCAAAACTAAGTTAGAAGAGGAACTTGAAAACCTCAATAGAAGTGTGATAACTAAAGGCATGGATGTAGAATCATATGCAAAAGAAAAATAGTTGAAAACAGAATATGAAGATATCCTAGCCAAAGAGGAAATCTTTTGGTGACAAAAGTCCAGAGAGACATGGCTGGAAGCAGGTGATAAGAATACTAAGTTCTTCCACAACAACATGAGAGCATGTAGAAATGTAAACAGGATCTTTAAAATTAAAGATGCGAATAATGTCTGGATCAAAGATCCTCAACAAATTGCATATGAAATGGTTAGGTACTTTGAGGATATTCTTAACAATCAGGAAGGATCTAATTGGTTGCACCAACAAACCATACTGAAAGATATTCTAAGGATTATCTTAGAGGATCAAAACAAAGACCTCAATGGTAAATTTACTAAAACTGAGGTTGAACTGGCGATCTCTCTAATGCAACCGAACAAAGCTCCGGGACCAGATGGCTTCCCAGCATTTTTCTTTCAGAAATGCTGGCACTTCATAGGAGATGAAATAGTCGATGCTTTAGAAGGGGTAAGAAATTCAGGCAGCCTTCTAAAAGAAGTAAATAATACTTTTCTCTCTCTCATACCAAAAAAAGAGAAGCCAAAAAATTTGGGGGATCTACGGCCTATTTCTCTTTGTAATACTATATATAAGATCCTCACTAAAACTTTAGCGAACAGAATTCAGACAGTTCTACAAGACATCATAAGTGATGAGCAAATAGGGTTTGTCCTAGGAAGATTCATATTTGACGGAATTATTATAGCCCAAGAAGCCATTCACTCCATACAGCAAAATAAAAAGCCTAGTATGTTAATTAAATTAGATATCAGTAAAGCCTACAACAAGGTTGACTGGCATTTCCTTTGCAAAACTTTAGAAGCCTTTGGATTTTCTAAACAATGGATAAACCTCATTTATGCATGCATTTCTAACCCCAAGTTTTTAGTTTTAGTCAATGGGACCCCTGAAGGGTTTTTTAGCATATCAAGAGGATTGAGACAAGGGGACCCTATCTCCCCTTTTCTCTTTATTATAATGGCAGAAGTTCTAGGGAGAATGATCACCAAGGCAAGGGTAGAAGGAAAGGTTCAAGGAATCAAAATCACTTCGGGTGTAGATCC
Source organism: Cunninghamia lanceolata (assembly GCA_027924645.1). Taxonomy (NCBI): domain Eukaryota; kingdom Viridiplantae; phylum Streptophyta; class Pinopsida; order Cupressales; family Cupressaceae; genus Cunninghamia; species Cunninghamia lanceolata. Next base: position 12,271,380 of record BSBN01000108.1, read on the forward strand.
TACAACTCATCAACGGTTTGTTGATGATACTATGCTCTTTGGTATGGAATGCATCGAAGAAGCTAAGGTGTTCAAAAAAATCTTGGACTCATACTGTAGGGCCTCTGGACAAGAGGTTAATGCTGATAAATCAGCAATTTATTTTTTCAATACAAAACCGAAACTGAAAGGGAAATCTGCAGAATTTTATCCTTTAAAAGAGGAGAGATGCCTTGTAAATATTTATGTATACCTTTGGGTAAAAGCAACAAGACTAATGCTCTTTGGGACCATATCACCTCTAAGATCAGGAAAAAATCAAAATCATGGAAAGGCAAGTGGCTATCATCAGTAGGCAAAGTTACAATGCTAAATTTGGTTCTCTCAGCTATCCCAGTATACCAATTATCCTGTATGCATTTGCCGGCAGAAAAACATGAAGAAATCAACAAAACTCTAAGAACTTTCCTATGGCAGGGCTCGGAGGATAAAAAGAAAATGACACTTGTTACCTGGGATAAAATCTGTAGACCAAAAGAGGAAGGTGGCTTGGGTTTGAAAAACTTCAAGGAACAGAGTAGGGCATTAGGTGCTAAACTCATATGGAAAATGTATTAGCAGCCTAATTTAAAGTGGGTTAAAATCCTTAGATACAAATATCTTAGAGGTGAGGAATCGGCCTTCCTATTCAGAATGGCCAATCCCCCTAAAGGCTCTCACCTTTGGAATTTCATGATGGATTACAGAAGGCTCATTATGGACAAACTGACTTGGAGTCTTGGTGATGGAAATCAAGCACTTTTTTGGGATGACTCTTGGGGGGGTTCGAGACGTTAAGTAGCTTAGCAACTTAGAAAATGCCAAAAGAATCCTAGAATCTCGATGGGGAAAGCAAGTAAAAGATTACATAGATTTCCCCAATAATGGGGAGAGTCAGGGTTGGAATTGGAAATCCCTGGAAAATATGAACCTCCTGAATAATGAAAAAAATAAATTGATTGACATCCTTAATAATAGGAAGGTATCCCTCAAAGGAGGCTCAGATAGATTAGTTTGGGACGAGGCCAAATCAGGAAACTATAAAACTAAGGATGGTTATAAAATTTTAATCAAACAATAGCTCAGACCAAAATCAGAGATCCCACTAAGACTCTATTGGGATAAGAACTGTCTTCCAAAAGCTGGGATGTTTTCATGGTTGGCCCTACAGAAGAAAATATTAATAGCGGATAGGTTGACGAAGATGGGTTATGAAGGGCCTAGCAGATGCCCCCTATGTGAAAATGACCAAGAAACAGCAGATCATATTCTTCTCGATTGTCAATTTTCTAATAAATGTTGGAACTGGCTAAGCAATAAGATGGGATGGATTATAGCCCTTCCTAATAACATACTAAACCTATTCCAGTGTTGGCCTGATACATACAAACAAAGCATTTACCATATGTTATGGACAATTACCCCTTTGATTATGATATGGGAAATTTGAAAAGAAAGGAATAAAAGAATATTTAAAGATAGAAAATTGACTTTCGAATAGCTAATCAATAAGATTGAATCCGTTATCATAGAAATTGTCAATAGTAGGGTAATTAGTAACCCTAAAAAAGATACCTCAATGTCTCACTGGGATGATAAGATGCGCAGGAAATGGGTAGGATTAAAATTGCCCTCCTTTGTGGGACCAGGCAGCCATAACAACACCAATAAGAGATAGGAATGTAAGTGGCAACCTCCTAAAGAAGGTTGGTTCAAGCTTAATTTCGACGGGGCAGCTAGGGGCAACCCGGAAGCAGCAGGTATAGGCTATACAATTCATGATTCTGAAGAGAGAGTAATCGCAACCTTAGCCAAACCACTAGGAGAAGAAACAAACAATATAGCAGAACTAACTGCTCTGATTGAAGGTTTGAAAATCTGCAAAGACTTGAAAATTGAAAAAGTTGAGGTCGAAGGAGACTCCGCAATCATCATTAACACCTTACGTAAAGGGAGTATGCCTAATTGGAGACTAAACTCCCTTCTGACTATTACCCTAGACTTCACTGCTTCTTTTAGAAGGTGCACATTTAACCATATCTACAGGGAAGGTAATAGTAAAGCTAACTCCTTGGCTAATAAAGGAGCTGATGGCATATGCCTTTCTACTAAAGGTCAACCCTAAAGAAGGAATTTTAAACTCCTAAAAATTTGAAGGAGGGATACTCACTTTTCTATTTAGAACTACTTACAGTCTCATAAGTCGCGTCTACCTTTATGTAGCCAATAAGATCTCCACTAGTTCAATCACATATTTGAACTAATACTGAGTCTCCATAGAGTCCTAGTTTTAGGACAAGCATTGGAGAAGGTAAGAACAACTGAGATGATATCAGATTCTTATTTATCAGTTGCAGATCACTTCATATTAAAGATTTGAAGTTTGGTAATGATTTGTAGTCCTTCATACAAAATTAACTAAAAATTATAATCAGAAGTCATGATGCATCATTTTAACCAAATTTCAGCCTTTCTTGAGTTCCCCATTGTATGTACCTGAAACATACATACAATGCACGAAACATACAACAATAAAACCTCATTTCATAATCTTTTCGGTTCTGTGACATGCATATAGCTTTGTATATCATCTTGTATGGTTCCCTTTGCCAAACATACAAACTCAAAATACACACAAAGAATCTTATACAAACCCTCTCTTTATACATTTTCATCGGCTTGTATATTGAAATATACAAAGCATATTGTATATCGAAGATATACATTGTTATTTATACAAGCATCTTATGTTATTTTGGCTTGTATACTGAAGGTATACATTGATTATCTTTACAAGCATCTTATGTTATATCGGCTTGTATATCAAAGATATACATTGTTATTTATACAGGCATCTTGTCTATCGGTATGTATATCGAAGATATGCATTGTTATGCTATACATTTCAATATACAAAGCATCTTGTATACCGGCTTGTATATCGAAGATATACATTGTTATTTATACAAGCCTGATATATCGGCTTGTATATTGAAATACACAAAGCATCTTGTATATCGGCTTGTATATCAAAGATATACATTGTTATTTATACAAGCATCTTATGTTATATCAGCTTGTATATCAAAGATATACATTGTTATTATACAAGCTTCTTGTATATCGGCATGTATATTGAAGATTTACATTGTTATGTTATACATTTCAATATACAAAGCTTCTTGTATATCGGCTTGTATATCGAAGATGTTATTTATACAAGCCCAATATGCATTGTATGTATATTGAAATGTATAACCTGAAACATACATACAATGCACGAAACATACAACAATAAAACCTCTTTTCATAATCTTTTCAGTTCCGTGACATGCATATAGGCTTGTAGATCGTCTTGTATGTCTCCCTTGGCCAAACATACAAACTCAAAATACATATAAAGCATCTTATGCAAACCCTCTCTTTATACATGTATTTCGGCTTGTATTTTGAAATATACAAAGCATCTTGTATATTGGCTTGTATATCGAAGATATACATTGTTATTTATACATATGTTATATGTATATTGGCTTGTATATCAAGATATACATTGTTTTTATACAAGCTTCATGTATATCAGCTGGTATATCGAAGACGTACATTGTCATGTTATACATTTCAATATAGAAAGCATCTTGTATATCGGCTTGTATATCAAAAATGTACATTATTATGTTATACATTTCAATAGACATTGTTATGTTATACATTTCAATATACATAGCATCTTGCTATATCCACGATGTATAAAAAGTGCAATGCATCTTTTGAAATACTTTAAGTCATGATGCATCATTTTAACCAAATTTCAACCTTTATTGAGTTCCGCATTGTATGTATATTGAAATGTATAAAACATACATACAATGCTCGAAACAAACAACAATAAAACCTCATTTCATAATCTTTTCGGTTCCACTGGATGCTCGGTGAGAGTTCTACTGACTTCACCTTCAGCATGTCTTTCTTCATTGCTATGTGATTAATATTCTTCCCTGATCTCTCAAGTGTCACCGATATGGCTATTAGTGAGAGTCTCGTTGATGAATGTGACTATCATTGTCATCGGGGTAATCTATGTCATCGGGATAACATATTTAGGGTTACCCGATCGTAGCCATCTCCCCGATAGCCTTTTATATCTTGGATCGGAAAGACTTTCATAACATGTCACTGATATCTTCGTCAGTCAGACTTGTAAGCCTTGTTTTGATTCACTTGTTCTGGCTGATGGTTCTTATTCTTCACACTTATCGGTGTAAGTTACACTGAAGCACTTTTCTTCAATCAGTGAGACATTAGAGTATCGGAGAGTCTTTAATCTTTCTTTCCGATGCTTGTCTCCTGCCAATGACTGCTAGTCTCCTCCGTTCTATTGGATGATCGGTGAGAGTCTTACCAAAATTTCTTATCAATATGATCTACATCATCAGGAGGTCTTGTTGAGTATTCGTCGATAGTCTTTAGTTATACCGATCGACATGACTGGTAGCTTTCTCTCCGATGAAAGGTCATCAGTCTCATTTTCTCCATCGGTGATTTTTGAAATCTTCTCCTCGACTCTTTTTCTCATGCTGATAGCCTTTTTAGCAAGTTTCCCATGGATCGGTATAACTAACATGAGGTCTTGCCGATGTAAGAAATTGAGGTCCTTTACATTATTCGTGATAAAAGCCATAGGATTTTATGGATTATATCAGTTGTTTTATTCTGATTCTAGGCAAAATATTTTTGTCTTGGTCAGGTATGGATGAGCAAGAATACAAGAAAATTTAAAATTTTCCTGTCCCAACACTTTGATTGAAACTTGAATCACTATTGGCATGTTTCGAGTCGAGCTTTGGCAGGAAATTAGACTAGCGATAATGAGGTTTCGAGTTGAGCTTGGCTGCCATTCTAGCTCATTTGAGAGATATTACAGATTTGACAGGTAATAACATTTTCTTTGATGGGTTAAAGTTTAGATGGTTCACCAACATTATCTGGGACTAGATCGATCACTTATGCCCACACTTAGGTATATATATTTGCATTTTTACAAGTATATACATTTAGATGTTGGCATTTATAAGAGATTAGTCAACTAGTATGGAATTTAAGTTAACTTCGAAGCAAGTGTGTTTGAATATTTTTGATAAGATTGGCAAGAGCAAGTATTTTAATTTTTCCTCTTAGGAAAAGGATTTAGAGAACTAACAGGTGTTTGCAGGAAGAGAAGTTTATGTTTATCCTTGTTTTGTTTAGCTAACATGCAAAAAGAGTTGGAAGTTTTCCTTGTGGTTTCAAGTAAGACAGGTAATCTGGTAGGAGCTAGACAGAAGAAGCCCCTCACTTGATAATAGACAGCTAATCCAATACTAAATGTCATCAAGGACATCCCAGGAGTTGGAGAACCAATTAGCCATACAGTAAGAGAATATCAAAAGAAAGGCCCTGGTATAGGGCAATGTTTGTACTTGTACCCTAGAAATTGTATAAGAAAGGAGGAGTCCTTGATGGGCTTGACCCCATATAAGATCTTTAAATAAACAGTATGTACTGGACTGCAAAAGTCCCAGGCTAGACCGGAGGTTTTCTTTGCTCTGTTCTTTCCTACCGGTGCCTGCACTGAACATAGTTGTATTTTATTACTGACTTAATATATTAAATGGCCTCGGCCTTTTACCAATAAAAAAAATCACTTTAGAATAAACACTAATTAAATCTAAAGAAATTTAGCATTACCTAAGGATGTACTAGATATCAAACTTTCTGTGCACATGTATTCATTTGCCCTTTAAAATTTGGTATAGATCAACACTAATGGAAGAAAAGAAACAAGATTATATGATTTTTACCCCTATGTAAACATTGGTCTATAAATGATATACAATATGCGTAGTAGACATGTTACCAAATGCCAAAAAATTATAGCCTCAACAAAGTTATCTTTGGTATTGACTATGAATAGACTTATGGCACTAGATCATCCTTCTCCCACTATGCTCTTGAAACCCTAGTTTCCTTTGGAACAACTAGATGAAATGATTACACATCTAATGGTAGTAATTCTATTGTTATTGGTCTCTCCTCTACATGGGACATACTAATTTTGTAATGAACCAACTGGTCCACTAAATAATGTTGGAGTACGCAACACACTGAGAGGGGGGGTTCAATCAGTGTCTTATAAAAAAAACACATTTTTGGCAACACCTAATTAACTTTTACCAACTGTGAACTTCAACTTTGAATGGTAAAAGAACAAAATTCATTTAAGAACCAGGATGAACTATCAAACCAACTTGTGAGCATGAAAAGGTAGAACAACTGTTTGTGAACTATGAGGAATCATTTGAACAATTCATCAAGACAAATAATAGAGGAAGATTGTTACTTCATTGGACTAAGATAAGCATCAAAGTATTATACAATTGTACTAATTTACTATGAGCATCATATAACAATTAAATTATGAAATAATGAACAAAAACTCATGAGCAGAACAAGTAACCATAACACATAGATTGTCTTGAGTGGAAAACCCTCCGGGGCATAAAAACCACTCGAAAAAATGCCTTACTAGCTTATTTAATGAATCTCAGTAATTACAGGCCTCACTGGGTAAAGAATGCCTCATTGGCAAAGCCTCACTGGCTACACAAAATGCCTCATCGGTAAAGGTCATTTCTTGTCTCACTGACTTGACCTTTCAATACATGTTTCAATCATGAATAAAAACAAATACAGAGGGATACTCTGTTTCTCTTAGTTCTAGACTGACATAACCTCAAAAATGCATGTACATATACTTGAACATACATCACTCATATTATATCAGATTTAATACACAACATATACATTATGTCCAAGTCATTCTTTCTCTCTATAGACAGTTAGAGAATCATAACTGAAATAATGAAACTGATTGTGGTAGTTTACAACTGATTGAGAGGTTATATCAAACAACTATTTAACTACTTCCTTAAACATAATATAATATTCAAAAACCTTTCCTTATTAAACAATACCTGAATAGATCTGAATAGATAATCATAGACGATAGATGTCTCAACTATTTACAATTGTTTGCACTAGAATAACTGTTATAACTATTTGCACCAAAATTTCAAATGCCCGAGAAAAGAATATATCTTTTGCCTTCATCATTGCACATGTTATAAAGAAAATGATCTCTTTATCAGGGTTCCATCAAATCTTACAGACCCACAAGAGAGCCTGAAAAACTCTTTGCCATTTCATCTTTTCAAGCAACAAGTCCTTGAAAAACTAACAAAAACGTTTCAAAGAAATAGTTCCTAGTAATATTTGTGAAACCCTTAGCTAAAAAAAAATTCCACTTGAAACCCTAGTCACCATTTGGAGACAAACATTAAACTTCAAAAACAAGGTAATCTCTACTTATGTTGCAAACCCCAGGTAGCCAGAAACCATTTTATGTCCACAGAAAATAAAAAAACCTTTAAATAGTTTCAATGCCGAAACCAACCAAAGCACCTTTAAAAATTTTATGCACTCGAAACCTCATAAAAAAAATAGAAAGGAAGGATTTAGAATAGCTACTGCCAAATTATACTTTATCCCAAGATTTAAAAACTGAGTGCAGAGTTGAAAACAATATCACCTCATGGGTCGGCTAGAAGACTATAACAGTTGAAAATGAAGTCAACATCTTTTACTAGAAATGACTGCAACATCCAACATTGTCTCATTAATAGGATTCCACTCATTTTGCCATTGATACCATGTAATTTCATGATGAACTCAGAAATAGAATACCCTGGTTGGAAACATAGCTTATACTTTACAAAATGAAATCAAAAGACTATCATGTATGTAATGTGACTGATGCTCCCAGCGTGCCCTAAACGGGCCAGTGAAAGATCAAGTAAAACCATTTTTCTTTTTCCTATTTGAAAGGGTTAAAACCTGACCACCAGGTAAGATCCTTACGTCAACTTTATCATGTGTTAAAAAAAATTGATCGCTAGGAAATATAAGGTGATCTCATATGAGGTTTAAACCATGGCAAACAAATGTACCCTTGTAGCATTGAAAAACTCAAATAAAAGTGTTCCTCTATGACCATGTATAGTCAACATGATGATATCAATGTGTAGCTTTAATGTAAATGAAAACAAGACTCATATTAACCTTACGTCCATGTGATCAAAAAAATCATGCCTTATATCAACTGCCATGACAATGTTATAATCCAACCATATGCCAAACATGTGCCTTGTCCAAAGCAAATGCCATTGTCCAATACACATGCCACTACCTCTGAAAGACATCATATATGATATACATGCCATGAGGACATTCACCACAATCATGCATGCCAACATGTCAACAAAATATGCCAAACCTTGTCATCAAATGGTCCTATCACATGTCAAGTCTCACACTGGCAACTGAATCATAATGTTTCCAAAAGTTATATGCCAAGATTTGGAAAACAACTTAGTCAACTTTAAGCCAAATACCAAATACCTGTAAAGCTCAAAGATAATATGATTCAACTGTGTCAAGTGGATCCTATAGATACCATATCAAATATATGTCAAACATACCATATCAAAATCAAGCAATATGATCAAAGAACTGTATCATGATGAACATGATCATTGAAGATGCCAAACTATAAATATGCCAAACTACTTGAAGATGTGACAAACTGATGAGTGACAAACTGTATCATACTATCCAACTAACAAACTGCAAGCAACATGATCAAGGAAATGTAAATGTCTCAACTAATCATGGAAGATGCCAAACTGTAAAACTGATATCATAGACACCAAACAAATGTCATCATGTTTTCCATGAATATGTAAACATGCTATGAGTATGCCAATATGAAACATGAGCATGATTACCACAGGTACCAAACTGAATATGAACCTACATGATATAAAGACCTGTTATTTGTTAACATAATGTCATAGTACCTCATAGTACCATGCCAAGGACCAAGCTTCCTGTTAGGAAACCATCTCAAGGAAACCATATCAACCATCAAGGAAACCACATGATATCAAGTTGTGGTTTGGACATCAGGGACAACAACTGAGGGTAAGTCAACAAACTCCCCCTTTGTCCATGATGGGAAAAACACAATTTCCTCTCCCCCTTTTTGACATCAGGGCAAAGGGAGTGAAAGTATGCAAATATCGGCAACATACATAAAGCCTGAAATGTGGAATATACCAAAAATGAAAAACATACCAATCAAATCAAGACTTTCTCATGATTGAGAAGTATCCAGAACATCTGAAACAAAAAGAAGATGTCAGCAACATAATGAAATAACAGCAACATGATAAGCTGAAAGAGCAAGTAGCAAAGATAGACAACAACTGAAGAGACTGTCACAAATAATGCCAATCATCAAGTAGAAGTCATGCCAACTGTCATAAGATACTAAAAACCATCAAGAATCAGAAATATGTAAGAGACTCCCCATGAGTCTAACAACTAAAAAAGTTAGAATTATTCACATGAACTGCCATGCCACTGAAAACAACCCTATCACGTCATTTACCAAAACAGTACTTGGATCATAGTTTATGCACTACCTTCAACTCCATTGAACAAACTTAGTCAACAATGTCACACTATCATCACTGTGCATGAATGTAGATATACACTGTTAACATTGCCAATCAAAGCATATACCATTAGTTATTGGGCATTGTCTCAACCACTGTGAAACTGGATAAACCCAAAAAATCATTGTCAAGGTAACACAAGAAATAGATTATCACTGCACTGTGCATTGGTATGACTGCCATCATCAACTCATTGTTACTATATCTCCAAATATTGGCATCCAGAGCCAACAAAGAGCAGAGTATAGAGTATGGATCATCATAGATCACATAGTATGGATCAGTACTGTCAAACTGCAATCATTATCCTATCCAAGAACACATCATTGAGGACAATTGTCTTCATGTTTCCAAAGTACTTTCAAAGCAAAGTAAATCACCATGCTAACAATCACTATAGCAATGATCAAACACCAAAAGAATAGCTGAGAACACCACTGGAGCAAATACCAAACAACATAATATACCACTTGTTTAATCAACATTATGGTTGATGTTTATTACTGTTATAATGGTCATGATTGTCATCATATAGGATCATCCAAGAATACATCAAAAATCAATTTCCAAACTACTGCTCCATCAGTACTATTCATGCAATATTTTATTAGACAATCCTTATACTTTGTAACAATGAAATTTTCAAGACAAGTATAAAAGGATCACTATATGTTGTCTTAGAGGTTCAAGAATCTTTGAAAAAAATTTCACATAGTATACTCTTACCATTTATTTAGTGTTCTTCTTTGAAGTAATTGCTTAAATACAACCTTGGCATCAGTATGTTCCTTAAGCATAAAGAACATCACAAACACTGAAATCTACCTCTGAAACCATGGCATCTAAAATTCCACCTTTGAAAATTCATGTACCAAACCAATCAAGAATGAAATCATTATGACAAATATCCATCAACAAACCTGCTGAATCTCCTAGGGGATAAGAGATAAGATATTTTACAGCTCCCCCTAACTTCATGTCACTTCTCAAGTGACTGGTGAAGTAGCTTGTGTAACATGCACAAGTTTAGGATCCTTCATGTCCTGATTTTGCTTCCTTCTCCAAACCTTCCTAGGTTTTTTCATAGTGCTTACCTTTTTGTTATATCTAACTGACCTTACAGGATTATTCCAGCAATATTGTGATTTATGTCCAATCCTGTTGCACCTATAACATATGATATTGCTAACGGAATAATGATGTTTGTTTCTTGAGTTTCTATAATCATATCTTGTATGCATCCAGCAGTCTCTTCTCATATGTCCAACCTTATTGCAGCTATAGCAAACAACATTGTAGTTTTGATTTGACAAACCATAACTACAATTCCTAGCTCTTTGACCGTGCTTATGATAGATATAACAATAACCATGGAATTGAGAATAGTTATACCTGACCGAATGATACTGTCTGGTAGATACAGGTCTTGAAAAATTGTTAGTTCTTCTTCTCCCAACCTTTGCTTTCTTCTTGTCATCATCAGAAATAGTAGAATGATAGTCTATATCTATCTTCTGCCTAGGAGTCTACCTAACCTTGAAACTCTTCTGATTTGTTGTTACAAAAACTATTTCCCTTTTAACTTTATCTTTAACACCAGAGCTTTCCCCTTTTTCATAGCCTAAACCAAAATGATCCTTGTAGTTTTTCTGACTACTCAATATTTCATTCAAACATTCAATACTCTTGTCAAATTGAATATTCTTGTGAAGTTTAGAAGAAGCCTTTTCCAAATTTTTTCTTAAAGAGACTATTTCTACCTCTAATTTCTAACATTCTATTCTTTTTACTTCACAATTAGATTTAGTCATATCTATTATTCTTTTGGCTTCCTCAATCTCAGTTTTTAAACTAACAATCAATTTATCATATTCATTAACATGACTTTTTAATTCTACAATCTGATTTCTAGCATTTTCAAACTCTAAAGAAGCTTTTCCAAAATCTGAACATACCTTGTCCTTGGATTCTTTTTCTTGTTGAAGATGGTCTTTTAGTCTTATATTTTCTTCATTAAGTTGTTTGATTGTATCTAGGGCACACAGAAGTTCTCCTTCAATATCAACTCCACAATCTTCTTCATCCTCAAAGAAATCTCTTTCTTCATCATTAAATTCTTGTTCTCCTTCAAAAATGACAACTCCTTCAGGGTTACTAACACACTCTTCTTCTACAAAAGTGTTCTTATTATCACTTATTGACTCAACTGACAAGAACTTTTCCTGAGACAAGACTACATTTCACTTGACACTTGTGTTTTTCTTTTGAATTCTATTTATTTTACACTTACCCATCACAGTACTCCACTACTAGGAAATCCTAAGGGTTTTTAGACCTACTTGACAAGGGCCTAGCTCTGATACCACTTGTTGGAGTATGCAAGACACTGAGAGGGGGGGTGAATCAGTGTCTTATAAAATAGACACGTTTTTGGCAACACCTAATTAACTTTTACCAATTGTGAACTTCAACTTTGAATGGTAAAAGAAAGACATTCATTTAAGAACCAGGATGAACTATCAAACCAACTTGTGAGCATGAAAAGCCAGAACAACTGTTTGTGAACTATGAGGAATCATTTGAACAATTCATTAAGACAAACAATAGAGGCAGATTGTTACTTCATTAGACTGAGATAACCATCAAAGTATTTTGCAGTTGTACTAATTTACTATGAGCATCATATAACAATTAAATTATGAAATAATGAACAAAAATCATGAGCAGAACAAGTAACCATAACACAGAGATTGTCCTAAGTGGAAAATCGTCTGGGGCATAAAAACCACCCAAAAAAATGCCTTACTGGCTTATTTAATGAATTTCACTGATTACAGGCCTCACTGGTTACAAAATGCCTCACTGGCTACACAAAATGCCTCATTGGCAAAGGTCATTTCTTGTCTCACTAACTTGACCTTTGAATACATGTTTCAATCATGGAGAAAAACAAATACAGAGGACACTCTGTTTCTCTTAGTTCTAGACTAACATAACCTCAACAATGCATGTACATATACTTGCACATACATCATTCATATTATATCAGATGTTATACACAACATATTACATTCTTTCCAAGTCATTCTTTCTCTCTATAGACAATTAGAGAATCATAACTAAAATAATGAAACTAATTTTGGTAGTTTACAATTGACTGAGAGGTTTATATCAAACAATTGTTTAACTACTTCTTTAAACATAATATAATATTCAAAAACTTTTCCTTATTAAACAATATCCAAACAGATCTGACTAGATAATCATAGATGACAGATGTCTCAACTGTTTGCACCAGAATTACTGTTATAACTATTTGCACCAGAATTTCAAATGCCCGAGAAAAGAATATATCTTGTGCCTTCATCATTGCACATATTATAAAGAAAATGATCTCTTTATTAGGGTTCCATCAAATCTTACAGACCCACAAGAGAGTCTGGAAAACTCTTTTCCATTTCATTTTTTCAGGCAATAAGTCCTCAAAAAACTAACAAAAATGTTTCAAACAAATAGTTCATAGTAATATTTGTGAAACCCTTAGCTGAAAAAGAAATTTCCACTTGAAACACTAGCCTCCATTTGGAAATAAAAAATAAACTTCAAAAACAAAGGTAATCTCTACTTATGTTGCAAACCCCAGGCAGCCGGAAACCATTTTATGTCCACAAAAAATTAAAAAAACCTTTAAATAGTTTCAATGTTGAAATCAACCAAAGCACCTTTAAAAATGTTTATGCATTCGAAGCCTCATAAAAAAAATGGAAAGGAAGGATTTAGAACAGCTACTACCAAATCATACTTTATCCCAATATTTAAAAACTGAGTGGAGAGTTGAAAACAATATCACCTTGTGGGTCAGTCATAAGACTATAACAGTTGAAAATGAAGTTAACATCTTTTACCAGAAACAACTGCAATGTCCAACATTGCCTCATCAATAGGATTCCACTCATTTTGCCATTGATACCATGTATTTTCATGATGAACTCAGAAATAGAAAACCTTGGCTCGAAAAATAGCTTATACTTTACAAAATGAAATCAAAAGACTATCATGTATGTAATTTGACCGATGCTCCTAGTGTGCCCTAAACGGGCCGGTGAAAGCTCAAGTAAAACTATTTTCCTTTTTCCTATTTGAAAGGGTTATAACCTGCCCAGCAGGTAAGATCCATACGTCAACTTTATCATGTGTTAAAAAAAATTGATCGCTAGGAAATATAAGGTGATCTCATATGAGGTTTAAACCATGACAAACAAATGTACCCTTGTAGCCTTGAACAACTCAAATAAAAAGTATGCCTTTATGACCATGTGTAGTCACCATGACGATATCAATGTGTAACTTTAATGCAAATGAAAACAAGACTTATATTAACCTTATGTCAATGTGATCAAAAAAATCATGCCTTATATCAATTACCATGACAATGTTATAATCCAACCATATGCCAAACATGTGCCCTGTCCAAAACAAATGCCACTATCCAATACACATACCACTGCCTCTGAAAAACATCATATATGATAAACATACCATGAGGACATTCACCACAATCATGTATGCCAACATGTCAACAAAATATGCCAAACCTTGTCATCAAATTGTCCTGTCACATGTCAAGACTCACACTGGTAACTGAATCATAATGTCTCCAAAAGTTATATGTCAAGATTTGCAAAACAACTTAGTCAACTTTAAGCCAAATACCAAATGCCTGTAAAGCTCAAAGACAACACGATTAAACTGTGTCAAGTGGATGCTAAAGATACCATATCAAATGTATGTCAAAGATACCATATCAAAATCAAGCAATATGATCAAAGCACTGTATCGTGATGAACATGATCATTGAAGATACCATAAAGATGCCAAACTACCAGAAGATGTGACAAACTCATGAGTGACAAACTATATCATACTATCCAACTGACAAACTGCAAGCAACATGATCAAGGAAATGTAAATGCCTCAACTGATCATGGAAGATGCCAAACTGTAAAACTAATATCATAGACACCAAACAAATGTCATCATGTTTGCCAAGAATATGCAAACATGCTATGAGTATGCCAACATCAAACATGGGGATGATTACCACAAGTGCCAAATTGAATATGAACCCACATGATATAAACACCTATTATCTGTTAACATAATGTCATAGTACCTCATAGTACCGTGCCAAGGACCAAGCTACGTGTTAGGAAACCATCTCAACCATCAAGGAAACCACATGATATCAAGTTGTGGTTTGGACATTAGGGACAACAACTGAGGGTAAGTCAATAAACTCCCCCTTTGTCCATGATGGGCAAAACACAATTTCCTCTCCTCCTTTTTGACATCAAGGCAAAGGGAGTGAAAGTATGCAAATATTGACAACATACATAAAGCATGAAATGTGGAATATACCAAAAATGAAAAACATACCAATAAAATCAAGACTTTCTCATGATTGAGAAGTATCCAGAACATCTAAAACAAAAAGATGTTAGCACCATAATGAAATTACAGCAACATGATAAGCAGAAAGAGCATGTAGCAAAGATAGACAACAACTGAGGAGACTGTCACAAATAATTCCAATCATCAACTAGAAGTCATGCCAACTGTCATAAGATACTAAAAACCATCAGGAATCATAAATATGCAAGAGACTCCCCCTGAGTCCAACAACTAAAAAAGTTAGAATTATTCACATGAACTGCCATGCCACTAAAAACAACCATGTCACTTCATTTACCAAAACAGTACTTGGATCATAGTTTATGCACTGCCTTCAACTCCATTGAATAAACTTAGTCAAAAATGTCACACTATCATCACTGTGCATGAATGTAGATATACACTATTAACATTGCCAATCAAAGCATATACCATTAGTTATTGTGCATTGTCTCAACCACTGTGAAAATGGATAAACCCAAAAAATCACTGTCAAGGTACCACAAGAAATAGATTACCACTGCACTGTGCATTGGTATGACTGCCATCATCAACTCATTGTTACTGTATCTCTAAATACTATCATCCAGAGCCAACAAAGAGTAGAGTATAGAGTATGGATCATCATAGAGCACAGAGTATGGATTAGTACTATCAAACTGCAATCATTATCTTGTCCAAGAACACACCATTGAGGACAAATGTCTTGATGTTTCGAAAGCATTATCAAAGCAAAGGCAATCACCATGCTAACAATCACTATAGCAATGATCAAACACCAAAAGAATAGCTGAGAACACCACTAAAGTAAATACCAAACAACAGAATATACCACTTGTCTAAACAACATTATAGTTGATGTTTATTACTGTTATAATGGTCATGATTGTCATCATATAGGATCATCCAATAATACATCAAAAATCAATTTCCAAACTACTGCTCCATCAGTACTATTCATGCAATATTTTATTAGACAATCCTTATACTCTGTAACAATGAAATTTTCAAGACAAGTATAAAAGGATCACTATATGCTACCTCAGAGGCTCAAGAATCTTTGAAAACAATTTCACATAGTATACTCTTAACATTTATTTAGTGTTCTTCTTTGAAGTAATTGCTTAAATACAACATTGGCATCACTATGTTCCTTAAGCATAAAGAACATCACAAACACTGAAATCTACCTCTGAAACCATGGCATCTAAAACTCCAGCTTTGAAAATTCATGTACCAAACCAATCAAGAATGAACTCATTATGACAAATATCCATCAACAAACCTATTAAATCTCCTAGGGGATAAGAGATAAGATATTTGACAGCTCCCCCTAACTTCATGTCACTTCTCAAGCGACTGGTGAAGTAGCTTGTGTAACATGCACAAGTTTAGGATCCTTCTTGTCCTGATTTTGCTTCCTTCTCCAAACCTTCCTAGGTTCTTTCATAGTGCTTACCTTTTCGTTATATCTAACTGACCTTACAAGATTATTCCAGCAATATTGTGACTTATGTCCAATCATGTTGCACGTATAACATATGATATTCCTAGAGGAATAATGATGTTTGTTTCTTGATTTTCTATAATCATATCTTGTATGCATCCAGCAGTCTCTTCTCATATGTCCAACCTTATTACAGCTATAGCAAACAACATTGTAGTTTTGATTTGACAAACCATAACTACAATTCCTATCTATATGACCATGCTTATGACAAATATAACAATAACCATGGAATTGAGAATAGTTATACCTGACCGAATGATATTGTCTGGTAGATACAGGTCTTGAAAAACTATTAGTTCTTCTTCTCCCAACCTTTGCTTTCTTCTTGTCGTCATCAGAAATAGCAGAATGATAATCCAGATCTATCTTCTGCCTAGGAGTTTGCCTAACCTTGAAACTCTTCCTATCTGTTGTTGCAAAAACTATTTCCCTTTTAACTTCATCTTTAACACTAGAGCTTTCCCCTTTTTCATATCCTAAACCAAAATGATCCTTGTAGTTTTTCTAACTACTCAATATTTCATTCAAACATTTAGTAGTCTTGTCAAATGGAATATTCTTGTGAAGTTTAGAAGAAGCCTTTTCCAAATTCTTTCTTAAAGAGACTATTTCTGCCTCTAACTTTTGACATTCTATTCTTTTTACTTCACAATCAGATTTAGTCATATCTATTATTCTTTTGGCTTCCTCAATCTTAGTTTTTAAACTAACAATCAATTTATATCAGATTAATTAACATGACTTTTTAATTCTGCAATCTGATTTCTAGCATTTTCAAACTCTAAAGAAGCTTTTTCAAAATCTAAACATACCTTGTCCTTGGATTCTTTTTCTTGTTGAAGCTCATCTTTTAGTCTCCTATTTTATTCATTAAGTTATTTGATTGTATCTAGGGCACACAGAAGTTCTGCTTCAATATCAACTCCACAAGCTTCTTCATCCTCAAAGAAATCTCTTTTTTTATCATTAAATTCTTGTTCTCCTTCAAAAACAATAACTCCTTCAAGGTTACTGACACACTCTTCTTCTACAAAATTATTCTTATTATCACTTATTGACTCAATTAACAAGAACTTTTCTTGAGACAAGACTACATTTGACTTGACACTTGTGTTTTTCTTTTGAATTCTGTTTCTTTTACGCTTACCCATCATAGTACTCCACTACCAAGAAACCCTAAGGTTGGTTAGACCTACTAGACAAGGGTCTAGCTCTAATACCACTTGTTGGAGTATGCAAGACACTAAGAGTGGGGGGGTGAATCAGTGTCTTATAAAATAGACACATTTTTGGCAACACCTAATTAACTTTTACCAACTGTGAACTTCAACTTTGAATGGTACAAGCAAGACATTCATTTAAGAACCAGGATGAACTATCAAACCAACTTGTGAGCATGAAAAGGAAGAAAAACTGCTTGTGAACTATGAGGAATCATTTGAACAATTCATCAAGACAAACAATAGAGGTAGATTATTACCTCATTGGACTGAGATAAGCATCAAAGTATTATGTAGTTGTACTGATTTACCATGAGCATCATATAACAATTAAATTATGAAATAATGAACAAAAACTCATGAGCAGAACAAGTAACCATAACACATAGATTGTCCTAAGTGGAAAACCCTCTGGGGCATAAAAACCACTCGAAAAAATGCCTTACCAGATTATTTAATGAATCTCACTAATTACAGACCTCACTGGCTACAAAATGCCTCACTGGCAAAGCCTCACTGGCTACACAAAATGCCTCACTGACAAAGGTCATTTCTTGTCTCACTGACTTGACCTTTCAATACATGTTTCAATCATGAAGAAAAACAAATACAGAGGAACACTCTATTTCTCTTAGTTCAAGACTGACATAACCTCAACAATGTAGGTACATATACTTGCACATACATCATTCATATTATATCAAATTTTATAAACAACATATTACATTATGTCCAAGTCATTCTTTCTCTCTATAGACAGTTAGAGAATCATAACTGAAATAATGAAACTGATTTTGGTAGTTTACAACTGACTGAGAGGTTATATCAAACAACTATTTAAATACTTCCTTAAACATAATATAATATTCAAAAACCTTTCCTTATTAAACAATACCTGAATAGATCTGAACAGATAATCAGAGATGACAGATGTCTCAACTGTTTACAACTGTTTGCACCAAAATAACTGTTATAACTGTTTGCACCAAAATTTCAAATCCCTGAGAAAAGAATATATCTTGTGCCTTCACCATTGCACATGTTATAAATAAAA
Source organism: Cunninghamia lanceolata (assembly GCA_027924645.1). NCBI lineage: Eukaryota > Viridiplantae > Streptophyta > Pinopsida > Cupressales > Cupressaceae > Cunninghamia > Cunninghamia lanceolata. The sequence goes on from BSBN01000108.1 coordinate 12,290,247, forward strand.
TGATCTCTTTATCAAGGTTCCATCAAATATTACAGACCCACAAGAGAGCCTAAAAAACTCTTTGCCATTTCATGTTTTCAAGCAATAATTCCTTGAAAAACTAACAAAAATGTTTCAAAGAAACAGTTCACAGTAATATTCATGAAACCCTTAGTTGAAAAATAAATTTCCACTTGAAACCCTAGTCACCATTTGGAGACAAACATTAAACTTCAAAAACAAAGGTAATCTTTGCTTATGTTGCAAACCCCAGGCAACCGGAAACCATTTTATGTCCACAGAAAATTAAAAAACCTTTAAACAGTTTCAATGCTGAAATCAACCAAAGCACCTTTAAAAACTTTTATGCATTTGAAACCTCATAAAAAAAAAATTGGAAAGGAAGGATTTAGAACAGCTACTGCCAAATCATACTTTAACCCAAGATTTAAAAATTGAGTGCAGAGTTGAAAACAATACCACCTCGTGGGTTGGCCAGAAGACTATAACAGCTAAAAATGAAGTCAACATCTTTTACCAGAAATGACTGCAACGTCCAACATTGTCTCATCAATAGGATTCCACTCATTTTGTTGTTGATACCATATATTTTCATGATGAAATCAGAAATAGAAAACCTTGGCTCGAAACATAGCTTATACTTTACAAAATGAAATCAAAAAACTCATGTATGTAATGTGATTGATGCTCCTGGTGTGCCCTAAACAAGCCAGTGAAACCTCAAGTAAAACCATTTTCCTTTTTCCTATTTGAAAGGGTTATAACCTACCCAGCAGGTAAGATCCTTACGTCAACTTTATCATGTGTTAAAAAAAATTGATCGCTAGGAAATATAAGGTGATCTCATATGAGGTTTAAACCATGGCAAACAAATGTACCCTATTAGCCTTGAACAACTCAAATAAAAAGCATGCCTTTATGACCATGTATAGTCAACATGACTATATCAATGTGTAACTTTAATGCAAATGAAAACAAGACTCATATTAACCTTATGTCAATGTGATCAAAAAAATCATGCCTTATATCAACTGCCATGACAATGTTATAATCCAACCATATGCCAAACATGTGCCCTGTCCAAAACAAATACCACTAACCAATACACATGCCACTGCCTCTGAAAAACATGATATATGATAAACATGCCATGAGGACATTCACCACAATCATGTATGCCAACATGTCAACAAAATATGTCAAACCTTGTCATCAAATTGTCCTGTCACATGTCAAGACTCACACTGGCAACTGAATCATAATGTTTCCAAAAGTTATATCCCAAGATTTGCAAAATAACTAAGTCAACTTTAAGGCAAATACCAAATGCCTGTAAAGCTCAAAGATAACATGATTCAACTATGTCAAGTGGATGCTAAAGATACCATATCAAATGTATGTCAAAGATACCATATCAAAATCAAGCAATATGATCAAAGCATTGTATCATGATGAACATGATCATTGAAGATACCAAACTATAAAGATGCCAAACTGTGAGAAGATGTGACAAACTGATGAGTGACAAATTGTATCATACCATCCAACTGACAAACTATAAGCAACATGATCAAGGAAATGTAAATGTCTCAACTAATCATGGAAGATGCCAAACTGTAAAACTAATATCATAGACACCAAACAAATGTCATCATGTTTGCTAGGAATATGCAAACATGCTATGAGTATGCCAACATCAAACATGAGCATGATTACCACAGGTGCCAAACTTAATATGAACCCACATGATATAAACACCTATTTTCAGTTAACATAATGTCATAGTACCTCATAGTACCATGCCAAGGACCAAGCTTCCTATTAGGAAACCATCTCAAGGAAACCATAAAAACCATCAAGGAACCCACATGATATCAAGTTGTGGTTTGGACATCAGGGACAACAACTGAGGGTAAGTCAACAAACTCCCCCTTTGTCCATGATGGGCAAAACACAACTTCCTCTCCCCCTTTTTGACATCAGGGCAAAGGGAGTGAAAGTATGCAAATATCGGGAACATACATAAAGCTTGAAATGTGGATTATAGCAAAAATGAAAAACATACCAATCAAATCAAGACTATCTCATGATTGAGAAGTATCCAGAACATCTAAAACAAAAAGAAGATGTTAGCACCATAATGAAATAACAGCAACATGATAAGAAGAAAGAGCATGTAGCAAAGATAGACAACAACTGAGGAGACTATCACAAATAATTCCAATCATCAACTAGAAGTCATGCCAACTATCATAAGACACCAAAAACCATCAAGAATCAGAAGTATGCAAGAGACTCCCCCTAAGTCCAACAACTGAAAAAGTTAGAATTATTCACATGAACTACCATGCCACTAAAAACAACCCTGTTACTTCATTTACCAAAATAGTACTTGGATCATAGTTTATGCACTACCTTCAACTCCATTGAACAAACTTAGTCAACAATGTCACACTATCATCACTGTGCATGAATGTAGATATACGCTGTTAACATTGCCAATCAAAGCATATACCATTAGTTCTTGTGCATTGTCTCAACCACTGTGAAGATGGATAAACCCAAAAATCCACTATCAAGGTAACACAAGAAATAGATTATCACTGGATTGTGCATTGGTATGACTGCCATCATCAACTCATTGTTACTGTATCTCTAAATACTGTCATCTAGAGCCAACAAAGAGCAAAGTATAGCATATGGATCATCATAGAGCACAGAGTATGGATTAGTATTGTCAAACTACAATCATTATCTTGTCCAAGAACACATCATTGAGGACAATTGTCTTCATGTTTCCAAAGAACTATCAAAGAAAAGGCAATAACCATGCTATCAATCACTATAGCAATGATCAAACACCAAAAGAATAGCTGAGAACACCACTCAAGCAAATACCAAACAGCAAAATATACCACTTGTTTCTGTAGACACCCAAATTTGTCCTAACTTTGTCCATGTCTTGCAACACCTTGATAAAAACATCACTTAGACATCATGTAGCATTTTGTCCTAAATCCCACTCTCAATCCCATTTATCCATTAGCTAATTAATTAAATAAATTTTATTTATTTAATTAATTTCCACATCATATCTTAATCCCACTATCCAATTAATTAAATAAATTTTATTTATTTAATTAATATCCAACTCATATCCCAACTAATTCAAATATTTTATTTGAATTAAGTTCTCATCATAAGCCGACTTTCCAATTAATTAAATAAATTTTATTTATTTAATTAATTTATCTTATCATTTAGCCGACATGTGTGCCTCTTTCATTTAAAAAGATAAGTGGTACTATAGCCTTTTATTTAATATCTTTCATAGGTAGTACTTTTTATGTACACAAGCACACATGAGCCTTATCCTCCCTCCACTTGTCAAATGACTACAACTCCCTTGAAGAGTGGGATAACCTAATCAATCCTAGCCGTCCACATCAATCAATTAGCTTTTTAATCTCGACCGTCCATTGGAACCAAGCCTTTCCTATAAATCAAACCCCTCACAAGCCATTAGCATGCATTGAGCTTCAAGTACCATTATTCTGTCAAAATATCATTAGAGCCTTTGCATCCTTCAACTATCATCCTCATATCATCTTCATCTTAATGTTATGCTGCAGAATCGAGCAACCAACACAACAAATTGATCAATCAAGCTCATCTTGCATCTTCGAGGTATTGAATTATTTGGGTTTAGGTATTGAATTTTTTGATATACAGTTTCAACAACATTATGGTTGATGTTTATTACTATTATAATGGTCATGATTGTCATCATATAGGATCATCCAAGAATACATCAAAAATCAATTTCCAAACTACTACTCCATCAGTACTATTCATGCCCTATTTCATTAGACAATCCTTATACTCTGTAACAATGAAATTTTCAAGACAAGTTTAAAAGGATCACTATATGCTGTCTCAAAGGTTCAAGAATCTTTGAAAACAATTTCACATAGTATACTCTTACCATTTATTTTGTGTTCTACTTTGAAGTAATTGCTTAAATACAACCTTGGCATCACTATGTTCATTAAGCATAAAGAATATCACAAACACTAAAATCTACCTCTGAAACCATGGCATCTAAAACTCCAGCTTTGAAAATTCATGTACCAAACCAATCAAGAATGAACTCATTATGACAAATATTCATCAACAAACCTATTGAATCTCCTAGGGGATAAGAGATAAGATATTTGATAGCTCCCCCTAACTTCATGTCACTTCTCAAGCGACTGGTGAAGCAGCTTGTGTAACATGCACAAGTTTAGGATCCTTCTTGTCCTAATTTTGCTTCCTTCTCCAAACCTTCCTAGGTTCTTTCATAGTGCTTACCTTATCGTTATATCTAATTGACCTTACAAGATTATTCCAGGAATATTGTGATTTATGTCCAATCCTATTGCACGTATAACATATGATATTGCTAGAGGAATAATGATGTCTATTTCTTGAGTTTTAATCATATCTTGTATGCATCCAACATTCTCTTCTCATATGTCCAACCTTATTGTAGCTATAGAAAACAACATTGTAGTTTTGATTTGAAAAACCATAACTACAATTCCTAGCTCTATGACTGTGCTTATGACAGATATAACAATAACCATGGAATTGAGAATAGTTATACCTGACCGAATGATATTGACTGGTAGATGTAGGTCTTGAAAAACTGTTAGTTCTTCTTCTCCCAACCTTTGCTTTCTTCTTGTCATCATCAAAAATAGCAGAATGATAATCTAGATCTATCTTCTGCCTAGGAGTCTACCTAACCTTGAAACTCTTCCTATCTGTTGTTCCAAAAACTATTTCCCTTTTAACTTCATCTTTAACACTAGAGCTTTCCCCTTTTTCATATCCTAAACCAAAATGATCCTTGTAGTTTTTTTTACTACTCAATATTTCATTCAAACATTTAGTACTCTTGTCAAATGGAATATTCTTGTGAAGTTTAGAAGAAGCCTTTTCCAAATTCTTTCTTAAAGAGACTATTTCTGGCTCTAACTTCTACCATTCTATTCTTTTTACTTCACAATCAAATTTAGTCATATCTCCTATTCTTTTGGCTTCCTCAACCTCAGTTTTTAAACTAACAATCAATTTATCAGATTCTTTAACATGACTTTTTAATTCTGCAATCTGATTTCTGGCATTTTCAAACTCTAAAGAAGCTTTTTCAAAATCTGAACATACCTTTCCCTTGGATTCTTTATCTTGTTGAAGATTGTCCTTTAGTCTCTTATTTTCTTCATTAAGATGTTTAATTGTATCTAGGGCACACATAAGTTCTCCTTCAATATCAACTCCATAATCTTCTTCATCATTAAATTCTTGTTCTCCTTCAAAAACAACAACTCCTTCAGGGATACTAACACTCTTCTTTTACAGAATTGTTCTTATTATCACTTATTGACTCAACTAATAAGAACTTTTCCTAAGACAAGACTACATTTGACTTGACACTTGTGTTTTTCTTTTGAATTCTGTTTCTTTTACACTTACCCATCACAGTACTCCACTACAAGGAAACCCTAAGGTTGGTTAGACCTAATGGACAAGGGTCTAGCTCTGATACCACTTGTTGGAGTATGCAAGACACTGAGAGGGGGGCTGAATCAGTTTCTTATAAAATAGACACATTTTTGGCAACACCTAATTAACTTTTACCAAATGTGAACTTCAACTTTGAATGGTAAAAGAAAGACATTAATTTAAGAACCAGGATGAACTATCAAACCAACTTGCGAGCATGAAAAGATAGAACAACTATTTGTGAACTATGAGGAATCATTTGAACAATTCATCAAGACAAACAATAGAGGTAGATTGTCACTTCATTAGACTAAGATAAGCATCAAAGTATTATGCAGTTGTACTGATTTACTATGAGCATCATATAACAATTAAATTATGAAATAATGAACAAAAACACATGAGCAGAACAAGTAACCATAACACAGAGATTGTCCTAAGTGGAAAACCCTCCAGGGCATAAAAACCACTCGAAAAAATGCCTTACTAGCTTATTTAATGAATCTCACTAATTACAAGCCTCACTGGCTACAAAATGCCTCACTGGCAAAGCCTCACTGGAAAAGGTAATTTCTTGTCTCACTGACTTGACCTTTCAATACATGTTTCAATCATGAAGAAAAACAAATACAGAGGGACACTTTGTTTCTCTTAGTTCTAGACTAACATAACCTCAACAATGCATGTACATATACTTGCACATACATCATTCATATTATATTAGATTATATACACAACATATTACATTCTATCCAAGTCATTCTTTCTCTCTATAGATAGTTAGAGAATCATAACTAAAATAATGAAACTGATTTTGAACAATACCCAAATAGATTTGAACAACTAATCATAGACGACATATGTCTCAACTGTTTACACCAGAATAACTATTATAACTGTTTGCACCAGAATTTCAAATGCCCGAGAAAAGAATATATCTTGTTCCTTCACAATTGCACATGTTATAAAGAAAATGATCTCTTTATCAAGGTTCCATCAAATGTTACAGACCCACAAGAGAGCCTAAAAAACTCTTTTCCATTTCATCTTTTCAAGAAATAAGTCCTTGAAAAACTAACAAAAATGTTTCAAAGAAACAGTTCACAGTAATATTCATGAAACCCTTAGATGAAAAAGAAATTTCCACTTGAAACCCTAGTCACCATTTGGAGACAAACATTAAACTTCAAAAATAAAGGTAATCTCTGCTTATGTTGAAAACCCCAGGCAACCGGAAACCATTTTATGTCCATAGAAAATAAAAAAAACCTTTAAACAGTTTCAATGTCAAAATCAACCAAAGCACCTTTGAAAACTTTTATGCATTCAAAACCTCATAAAAAAAATAGAAAGGAAGGATTTAGAACAACTATTGCCAAATCATACTTTATCCCAACATTTAAAAACTGAGTGCAGAGAAAAATAATATCACCTCGTGGGTCGGCCAGAAGACTATAACAGCTAAAAATGAAGTCAACATCTTTTACCAGAAATGACTGCAACATCCAACATTGTCTCATCAACAGGATTCCACTCATTTTGCCATTGATACCATGTATTTTATGATGAACTCAGAAATAGAAAACCCTGGCTCGAAACATAGCTTATACTTTACAAAATGAAATCAAAAGACTATCATGTATGTAATGTGACTAATGCTCCCGGTGTGCCCTAAACGGGCCAATGAAAGCTCAAGTAAAACCATTTTCCTTTTTCTTGTTTGAAAGGGTTATAACCTGCCCAGCAGGTAAGATCCTTACGTCAACTTTATCATGTGTTAAAAAAATTGATCACTAGGAAATATAAGGTGATCTCATATGAGGTTTAAACCATGACAAACAAATGTACCCTTGTAGCCTTGAACAACCCAAATAAAAAGTGTGCCTTTATGACCATGTATAGTCAACATGACGATATCAATGTGTAACTTTAATGCAAATGAAAACAAGACTCATATTAACCTTATGTCAATGTGATCAAAAAAATCATACCTTATATCAACTACCATGACAATGTTATAATCCAACCATATGCCAAACATGTGTCCTGTCTAAAAAAAATGCCACTATCCAATACACATGCCACTGTCTCTAAAAAACATCATATATGATAAACATGCCATGAGGACATTCACCACAATCATGTATGCCAACATGTCAACAAAATATACCAAACCTTGTCATCAAATTGTCCTGTCACATGTCAAGACTCACACTGGCAACTGAATCATAATGTTTCCAAAAGTTATATGCCAAAATTTGTAAAACAACTTAGTCAACTTTAAACCAAATACCAAATGCCTGTAAAGCTCAAAGATAACACAATTCAACTGTGTCGAGTGGATGCTAAAGATACCATATCAGATGTATGTAAAAGATACCATATCAAAATCAAGCAATATGATCAAAGCATTGTATCATGATGAACATGATCATTGAAGATACCAAACTGTAAAGATGCCAAACTACCAGAAGATGTGACAAACTGATGAGTGACAAACTGTATCATACTGTCCAATTGACAAACTGTAAGCAACACGATCAAAGAAGTGTAAATGCCTCAACTGATCATGGAACATGCCAAACTATAAAACTGATATCATAGACACCAAACAAATGTCATCATGTCTGCCAAGAATATGCAAACATGCTATGAGTATGCCAACATCAAACATGAGCATGATTACCACAGGTGCCAAACTAAATATGAACCCACATGATATAAACACCTGTTATCTGTTAGCATAATGTCATAGTACCTCATAGTACCGTTCCAAGGACCAAGCTGCCTATTAGGAAACCATATGAACCATCAATGAAACCACATGATATCAAGTTGTGGTTTGGACATCAGGGACAACAACTGAGGGTAAGTCAACAAAACAACTAGATGAAATGATTACACATCTAATGGTAGTAATTCTAGTGTTATTGGTCTCTCCTCTACATGGGACATACTAATTTTGTAATGAACCAACTGGTCCACTAAATAACTCTCTTATCTAAATTCAACTAGCACTTATTCATAATTTTATATTAAAATTTAATATTGATATTGAAAAACATAGTCATACATATAGTGTAATCATGTAATATATTTAATATCATTGACCAAAACGTTTTCCATAAAAGATGCATCACATAATTTCATGAATTATACATTTCCTTAATGAATAAAAGCTCCTATCTTTCAGATAGAATATCATAGTATTTCAAGTTTACAAATGAATATCATCATTATTTCTATTAGACAACCATTTGATTACAATAGAATATCAATCAATCATGTCTAACTCTATCGACTCAAGACTTTGGCAATTAATTTGCTATGAGGGAGAGCATCACCAGAGTGATTTTCCACCCAACCACAAAGCTTTCACTTCCCCAGTATTCTTCAAACTAGAAGAACCTGACTCGTCACAAGAAAAGAAAATAAGGACGTTCCTTCTAGAACCACGCCATCTGAGAACTAGTGATATGATTTTACATGCAATCAATTATACAACTAAAGAATACTTCCAATTAAGTATAACATTCTGACTAAAATGTAATCCAAGAGATAGTGATTCAACAATTCATGCACAAGAAGTATCACTAATTCCATAAGAAGAAGTACAAATTCAAGGGGAGCTAATCATTGCATTATCTTTCAGCTCTATGGAGAAGACAACTCAAAAGATGGAGTCTCATAGAATATTAGAGAAAGAAAAGATATGATTGGAGAGAAGAATGAGAATGCTATTGTAGCAACAGTGGAAGAATTTTGTTTAATTATGCCATAAAGATAAGAAAAGAGAATGATATGGTAGTAGCATACTACATATTAGAAAGTTACCATATAATGAAGTGAATGCGAATTAATGTCAAAATGATAAAGAGCCTAGAAGACTTGAGACAATGAGGAAAGGAGAAATCATGATAAAGACATTTGTAAGACTAAACTTGATGAGAGAGATTTCCAACATCCTAACAGGAGGATGAGAATAATCCAAAGAAATCTTTGCCTAAAGAGTATGCTCGTATATTTGCATTTGACAATTTTGCTAGAACATGTGTTGGCAAAAGAAAAAGAAATTGATAGTGGAAAGCTAGACGGTTGTGTTGATGCTTATGTTTGAATTCACATTAAAAGAGTTTCTATTGAGTAATGAGTATCTCTTTACCATTAATGTCAAAGGGAGAGTTTCAGAAAGGGAGAGTTATAGAAAGGAAGAATGATGCCATTGATGTAAAGAGGAAGTATTTCAGAAAGAGGGAGCTTTATAGACAGAGGGAGCATCACTAGAAATAAGAAGAATCACATCATGAAGGAGAGAAGTATATTACATCCCCTTGCCATTGATGTCAAAGGGGAGAGATAGAGAAAGAGGGAGAATTATGTTGCCATCAATGACAAAGGGGGAGATTGTTGGATTAGTTGTCATTAATGTCAAAGTCATGTCAAGAAGGAATTAGTTGTCCAAGATTGATGACAAGATACATGAATGAGATTGTTGGAATTTGTTGTCATTGATGTCAAAGGAATGATATTGTGCAAGAAGAAAATCGATAAATAGGCCAAAGGCCATAAATTGTTTTATCAAAAATTGTTATAGCCAGACTTCATGGTAGAGAGGAAAAGAGGAAATTCTTATAACATATTTGAAGAAAAGGAAGAAAAATGTACAAAAAACTTAATATATATGAGTGCAAGTCGACCTATAGTTGTGGTGCCTTCATTCAAGTAAATAAACACTTAAACAAAATCACTATACTGGATGAACCTCCTCTACATTGTGGTACAACTGGATGAACCTCCTCTACATTGTGGTACTTTCATTTGAAATTAAATAAAAGTTGATGAGGTTGACTCATGCTAGTTGACTTGTTTTTTAGCGCCAAAATAAAGAATTTTAATTTAAATATAAACTAGTTTGTTTAAGGGGTCGACCAATATGGCAGCACTCCCTATAAGATAAAATGCCTCATTCTAAGGGTGTGATTGAAGTGGTGTGTTGATAAGTAGTTGCCTCCCTTTGTAAAAGATACATCTATTCAAGAAGTCGACTCCCCTCATGAAGGTATAAAAGGAAGAGATAGGTGTGATTTGAAAAGAAAGAAATAACGTGAAATAATTAGAATTCAAGCAGATTTAGAGCAGCAAATATGAAGAGTAATTTAGATCTATATTAAATATATGAAGAGAGTGTTAATATTGTGAAGAGAGAAATATATGATGCATAATTTGGGGGCAGATTTGTAAGTGAAATTAGAGCAGACCTTAAGGCAGAAATATAAATGAAAGCATTGCATTATTTGAGATAAAATTTGTGAAGGAAAGTTGTTGCATCATCATCAAGTATACTTGTGAAGGAAAGCAAGTGCATCGTCTACAAATCAAGTCATGAAGGAAAGCACTTGTCTGATAACGATTAGATCATCTACAAGCAGAGTTGTGAAAGAAAGCACATCTATAATCAAATCTTTGTGAAGATAATATCATCCATTGAAGAATTTGGCGGTTGGTGCCTATCAAAAGAAGATATTGGTGTCTCTTGCTGAGTTGGTGTTTAGTTGTGGGGATTGGTGTCTCTAGTGGGTTGGTGCCTACAAATTCTACAAGCGAAGATTGGTGTCTCTAGTGGATTGGTGCTCACAAAATCTGCAAGTGGGGATTGGTGTCTCCAGTAGGTTGGTGCCCACAAAAGAAGATTTGTTTAAGAGGAGTAGGTTAGTACCTACAAAAGAAGGTTTATAAGAAAAGCAATATTTTGTTGTGGTTTTCTCCTGAAAGGGTTTCCACGTAAATCTTGTGTTCTTCCTGTGTTGCATAATTGTTAGATCTTGTGTGGTTGTTATTATTGTGGTTGTTAAGTTTGAAAAAGTAAAAGATTGCCTTATGCTGATTCACCCCCTCTTAGTATAAGCATGTGCTCATCAGAACTACATGGCTTTCAAGAGGACAAGTTATCGAAAGGCTTGTTGTATTGATGCCTCCCATATTGACTTTATCAAAAAATGAAAAGAGAAAGTCATGGTATGATAAGGAAAGAATATTTTTAGTTCTATTTTGTTTACACAAGCTTGCAGACATCTACTTATGTTAAACAAGTTGAATACGAAATTTCATGAAGAGTATGTCAATGTTACATCTTTAGGGGCATCTATTGATATTACTACAAACACATTAAGTAGGTGGTTTATGAGAAGTGATATATTTGTCGATGACAGATGTTACTTATCTAAATTCTTGGATGTCTCTAAATATAGTTATTTAGAGTTTATTGATAAAGAGTGCATTGTTCATAGGCATGAATTATGGTTTGTGGCGATTTCACATGCACATGGTTATTATGTTGATTCACAAAGTCTTGCATTGGTGGTTCATTAGAGAGTTGTAAACAACTTGCAAGAGAATTTGTTCAAGCATTTATAGATTGTTTGAATGGAAGATTTTCCAATCTTGTGTTTTTCAACTCTGTAAAGTTATTTAGTCCTTTTCATTATTTAAAGAATGCTCATGCTAGAGAAGATAGTTCAAAGCATTGGCTTGATAATCTTTTTTCAACACATGCAACATACTTTACGTGAGGGATAAGAAAATGAAGCATTATTTAATGTTGAAGCTTGTAAACAAGAGTTGCATAGGTTTGTTGATACTCTTTATCTTATTTGCGAGGGATTATCAATGAAGGAAGCTTGGAGGGTTTTTTGTGTCACAGACTCACATACAAGTTTTTCAAACATGACAAAGCTATGACAAACAATCCTTACTATTCCAACAAGTATAATGACATGTGAAAGAGAATTTTCAAAGAAAACCCCAATAAAAGATACAAGACGAACAACTCTAACATTAGATATATTGGATGCTTTGATGAGAGTGTCTCTAACAACACATGATGTATCAATGGTGGAATGGAGCAAATAGTATGAAATTTGAAAAGATGCAAAGCAAAGAAGAATTTAAAATGTTTTAGAAGTCATTGTTTTTGTTCACATTTGTAATGGTGATGTATCCCATATGAGGCAAAACACACCAATACATCATGATTCATTAGTTTCATTTTAATGTCAACATGTTACAAGTTCCATGCTACTATTATCATAAATCAAAAATTATAATAGACTTTAAGGTTTTTTAAATTATAACTTATTTTAGATTAATTTGTTATATAGAGAATTTGAAAATATTTATTTTCATAGAGATATTTTGTATTATAAGTTGTTAATTTTGAAAAAAATAGTAATTTGAATTATATTTCAAGGTGTAAATTCACATAAATTAATTTACAATATTTCTAAAAACACACTCAATATCAAAATTTGAAAAATATTATATTGACAAATTATGTATTGTAAAGTGTAAATTTAGTTGGAATAACATGGATATGAATATACTAAAATCATTTGTAAATATTTTTTTATATATTTATTAAATAAAATTTGACTTGCATTAAAACAATTAATTGTCATACAAAAAGCAATTTGCTGCTAAGGCTCTTGATCTTTTCAGGGAAGGTATTGAAAATGTGATTTGGCTGCTTTTGTCAATTACATAAGTGTGTTTGGGGATTCATTTTCTTCCCAACAAAAGTAATTTTCTTTTGGTTTTTAATATAGAGAGCTACCCCTCTGGTAGTACTTACCAAGGCTTAAATTTGATAGTTGTATAGTTGTATTTAGACATATTTGCTGTAAATTACAATCGAAATTTTAAAAAAATTGTATCATATGAAAAGAGAGATTTTAAACAAACTGTCAAAATTTATATAGGATTATGCTTTTATATATATATATATATATATATATAATTTACTTGTACTAATATATATCATAATATTTTATTGGCAACATTGAATAGAAAACTGTAAAAAAAAAAATAAAAAATGCTTTGATAGGCAAGGTCGATAAAAATAAAAATAATAGTTTAAACCACAGGGAAAAGTTTTCTTGATGGGCAAGGTAGACCGTTTATGAGCATTGAGAATATTCAAAAGTTTTCAACTCATGATTTAATTTGATCACGTGAGTCATTAAAAAATTGTTGAAACATGAAAAGTTATCCATCTAATTAATAATAAAAGCAATTACGCTACCAAAAAAAAGAAAGAAAAGAGGACAGTGTCAGAACCCACCATTTTACCGGCAACTGACGATAAAGTACCGCTATTTTAACGCTAATAGACGGTAAAGTACCGCCATTTTAAGGCATAACAGATGATAAAAGCCTTGCTATTTTAGTACATTGACAAAAACCACAAAGTGGTTTGTCTGAAATCAAAATTGGGATTCTCTCCCGACAACTACAAGTACAGGGATTTTGGAGGAGGTTACTAAAACGAAATTTCACGCCCGCTCATTTGTTTCAGTCATTACCAAATTGAGAAGAAAGCGAATTGAGTGAAGATGCCTCTAAATTATCTGGCAATCTCTATTTGGAACGGAATCGGACAAAATGAACAGAATTTCAAATGAAAAGTACGGAATCGATTGCAATTTGCAGTTATTTTAGAGGTCTACCAAACATGGCGGCAATTGGCCCTAACAGAACGGTTGTGGTAAATATTCCTCTGTTAGAAATGTTTGGGCAGCTTTAAACGAATAAAGGTATAGTGTACTTTCGCTATTATTTTGACACAGCTTTTTTCTTTAAGCTTGCCGATCGTTTTCTTACAGGTGCGAGTTCAATTCTCAGCTAAGGGATGTAGGTACCTCTGTTTTTTCCATTCACACATCCTCTCTGCACAAAACGATCGGCAGGCTTCTTTAAATTTGATACTTAACAGGTAATTTTATTCAATCTGTCTTAAGCGTTCATTTTCTGTGATCTTTGAAACAAAAATTTTACATATTTTGAAGTAGAACATTCCAGATTAAAGGTTACCACAATACTACTACACAATTATTTGCAGAAAAAGATTTGTGGAAAAACTGTGACGAATATTTGTATTCTAATTAGATTTGTGGAAATTCGGTGACAAATATGTACCTGCATCGAAGTTTCAGATCACATTATCAGGATTTGCAAATAAATTTAGTGATCAGAGTTTTTTTCGACAAAGCTGTTTTTCGAAGAATTATTAATTTCCGATTTTCTTCCCTGGCAATTCTGTGAAAATTGAACTTTAGGCAAATTTGAAGCTCGCGAACTTTAAATTTTAAGAGGATAAAGGCATAGGTGAGAAATTTATCCGAGTTAACATTTTTTCAGAATTTTCTTTTCTAAAGAATTAGAAATTTAGACGTCTGTTTGTGAATTTATTTATGCTGATTTTCTTCTGTGAAAATTGAAATGCAAAATTGAAGCTCTCGAGCTCTAAATTTTTAGACATACTGACAAATTTATTGAAGCTAAATTTTTGCTTTGAAAAATTTCTCGCATTTCAGGGATCGGTCGTGCTTTTGAGGTTTTTCATAGGTAAAGGACCTACAGGCAATTTAAGCGGCAGAGCGTATCAGATGTCAAAGCAGCAGCGGTCACCGCTCGTTCCGATTTCAGCAAATGCTTATCTCGGCCCTGCATTTAATGCCTGCATTGAGTCACTCGATCTTCAGCTCCAGGAGCTTGATCCGGGGCTTTTGCGCTATACAAGAACGGGAAACGAGAATATTTTACCTCATTCAAAATATCACAGCTCTCTGCAGAATCAATTGACAAAAGCAACGTCGCCGCTAGCTTGCACAGCTCTCAGCCCGATGATCGTTAGCCCCTGGTCACCTGAGCCTCCAGCAGCAATCCGATCGAATTTGTCAAGTCCTGAAAATTTCGACAAATTATTAAGCTTATCGCCGCCTTCGTGTTTTTCGCCTTCGCGTTTTAGAACGCCATTGCAGAAACCGGTGCCGCGCTTTAAGCTGCAGACATTCACCCCCGCACAACTGGAAGAAGATGTTCTTGTAATCGATGGAATTGCGATTGGCAATTCATCAACAATTTCTTTCTCTACTCCAGAAGCTTATCGGAAGCAAAAGTCTAGCAGCTCCGACTCCTCAGCAAGCGGAAGCAACAGCAGCTCCTCTGGAAAGAGCCTCTACAAGACCGAGATTTGCCGCTCCTGGGAAGAGTACAGAACCTGCCGCTACGGCTTAAAATGTCAGGTTAGACAACAATTTTTTCAACATTTCCTTAACAATTTATGTAAACTTCTCCGTTATTATTTCTGATTGATCTAAATTTTGGCTACATAACAATTTTTTCAACATTTCATTGACAATTTATGTATTCTTTTATGTTATTGTTTCCGATTGATCTAAAATTTGTCTCCACAGCAAAATTCCAGCATTTCATTAACGATTTAGATTATTTTTCGGTAATTATTTCCGATCAGTCTAAAATTTGGCGTGCTTTACTGTTATCATTACAGTTTGCGCACGGCAAAGGCGAGCTGCGGACAGCCATTCGCCATCCGAAGTATAAAACCGAGGTAATAATTCCCAAGGGTTTATACTTATTGTAGTTAAAGACGACTGAGATTTTCTTAAAGTTAAGCTTTGAACTGAATTATTCAGATCTGCCGAGCATTCATGGCGACGGGAACATGCCCGTATGGTGCGAGGTGCCGTTTTATTCATCGCCTCAGTCTAATGAACAATTACGGCGGGGATTCCAATTTTCTGACAGATCTAGAGGAGATTCTTAACGTTTCACAGGCTGATTTTGAAGAGATTCTGAGCGCTGCAAGCTTTAGTCCGTGCTCGCCCGGGAATCGAACCCTGAGCAGACGCTTGCCGATTTTTCAACAGATCTGTCCAATTTCTCCCGATTCAGCCGATTAACTTTCTTCTGCCTCTAAATCAGATTATTATTTTCGTCAAATTAATGATCGACTCTGCTGGATTGTATATTTTTGGCATAGCAAAATGGCCTGTTCTGTTCTGTTCAGGGTGTTTTTTTTCCCACATTCAATACGATATCGTGCATGAACAGCTCCCTATGAAAATCATAACCTTCAATCATCAATAGTATTGAGGTTTATGACGAGATCAAGCATAACGACAGGGTTTTTGGGTTGCCTTTTCATAAAATAACACTTTTTTTTGGAACTCATGCTTTTGTACATACCTGAAAAGTATCATCACTGAACGAGGAATTTCAAATAAATTCTATTTTATAGCCACTCCATAATCATATGTACAAACAAAATATATATATTAAGACAATTTTTTGAGATTTTTTTTCTATTGCTTGATGTGTGGAGTGTAGGGCCACTACATGGTATAGGTTATTATTTATTTTTTAAAAATTTTAATTTTATTGTAAAAAAATAATTTTTGAAATGATGAAAATTTATATTTGTCTTTTTATGTTTTGGGTTTGTTATTATTAGATTGTCTTAAATGTAATAATAAGTTAAGTGGTGTATTCTTGTATGAAATTCAGCGCATAATATTTATACATTTTGATATCATTATCACTTATCCTTAGACATGCATTCAATCTTGATCCTAGATTCCTCATTTGTTACTTTGGATAAGATTTGCAAGTGGAGACTTGACCCAGGGCACTTCCGCTATCACATGTCTAAATCTTTTTTTTTACAATTCAAATTCGAATTTTATCTCACCAATTCCCTCCTACTAATTGTTGTGAGCCAACCTAAAACATATTTGTGTGATCGATTGTTGTATTTAAAGACATTCATTCACTCATTTGAAAATATCTAGGAGTTATGCAAGGACTTGTCATAGAACATTTATGAGAGCATCGTATAGCATTTTATCTAAGAATTACATTAGCACACATCATCCTAGGTTTGTTGAATGATTTCTTGTTATCTTTGAACCTTTCACTTAGAGCCAAAAAATCATCCAACTAAGGGTTTGACTTAGGACAATATGACCCTCACAAGTTAGCAAATTCCCAAAGTTGTTCCTAAACACCATCAATCATTATATTGATTTAGATATCAAAAGATTAAGGTGAACAACTTCAAATAGTCAACAATGTGCTAGATCAATCTCACAAATTACAGTTCAAATTTGCACATCAGGTTGAGGCCTTCACTCATGGAGATTAGGACCACATGTGCATAGGAACCAAGGAAAAACACAACCAATTTATTGAAATATTAGATAGTCATCCATACAAACATAAAATTCTTGTTGTGTGGCAAATCAATTCTAAACATATCAAACCTACTTTCCCACTTTTGGAATCTAGTTAAATACTGTAATTTAATTTATTTAATTCTTGTGATTATTTTTTTATCCCAACTCATTACCCTAGCGTTGTATTTAAGGGTAAGTGCAAGAAGATGTGGGGCCAAAAAGGGGTCTTAAGTGGCCACTTTTTTTTTTTTTTTTTTCTGAAATAAGGAAATGATGGCCCTAGATGAGAAATTGAGCATAGTTACACTCAAAATTTGGAGATGCAACCAAAACAATGTTCATAGTGCTTCAAGTCTACTTTCTAAACTACTAATTTTTTTAAAAAATGGTATAGATTAAGGGGTTCAAAAGAGGGAGCCACAGAAATTGGTGTTGTTTCTGTCAAAAAAACATAACATGGCATATTTTGTGGCTCCCTCAAAAGGTTAACTTTTTTTTGGTATTTTTAAAATCGCTTCGATGAGAAATTAACTAACAGCATTTCGTTTATGCCCGATTTTTCTGATAATTTTTTGATGAATATTTATTTTTTACTAATTTTCAAAGTAGACACATCCTAAAAAATAGAATTTTGGTCATGCTACCCCTATAAATTTTGAAAACTAATTGAAAATTATTTTTTATTTTTATTAATATATGTAGAATGAAGTCTAGTTTCTAAATATGTAATTTTTTTGAAATTTCAATGAATGGTTAATTTACAATGAAAAAAAGACCAAACAGTGGTTTTTGCCCAAAAACAGACATACAAACAAAAGAAATTAAAGATGAAAGGCTTAACATTGTCAAAATATGAAAAAAATTACATCGTTAAATAGCTAAGAGAAAGCCTAACATTACCCAGGTGTTCGATTTGTTTGACCTTGAAACACGTGCAAATTTGAGGGTTAGCATGAACAAAATTATGTGAAATCTTGTAGAATTTGCAAAAAACACGTCTGTGGATGTTGAAAAGGCACTCTAAGCCTTTGGGTTGGAAATCCAAAGCAAATCCCAAGCCCAAGGCTTGGGATTCCCAAAGCACAATATAACATGAGCGCATTATAACACGCTCACGTTATGTTGTGTTTTTTTTACTTTTTTGCATGTTTGCCGGCGTTTTCCCAGTTAGACAAAATGCGAGCACGTTATAACGTGCTCACATTATGTCTTCCTTTGAATGAGATATGTTCAACTTTCATAAGTATGTTTCATAGATGTCTATATCTATTCTTGTAGGTATGTATGCATGCTTGTATGTATGCATCTTTGCATGTATGTATGTATGTATGTTTGTATGTATGCATGTATGTATGTATGTATGTAAGTGTTTTGGGTTTAGTCTATATAAGGACCTGAACCTATATAGTTTTGAGGGTTGAGGGTTGAGGGATTAGGGCTTAAGTAATAGGTAGAGGGTAGAGGGTAGAGATTAGAGGGTTGAGGGTTACAGTTGAGGGTTAATATTCAGGTTGTTGAGTGTATAAGATTAAGTGTGTAAGGCGCGGGGATTAGGGTTTAGGGTTTACGATATGGATTGAGGGTATATAAGGCATAGGGTGACTTGGGTTGAGAGCACGTATGGTTTAGGTTTAATTTAAGTATAGCGTTGAGGCACAATATTCAAGGTTTAGGATATAAGGGTGAGGTTAAATATGGTCTAGGGATGTGGGTTAAAGGGTGTAGGCTTCAGGGTTTAAGGTATAGGGTTGATGATTGAGGGATTAGGGCTTAAGTATATTGTTGAGGGTATAGGGTTGAGGGTTTAGGGATAGGTTTTAGGGTTTAAGGGTTAAGGGTTGAGGGATAGGGTTTAAGGTTTAGGGGTAAGGGATTAGGGTTTAAGGCATAGTGTCTTGGGTTGAGGGTTTAGGAATATGGATAGCATTTAGGGTTTAGGGATGAGGTATTAGGGTCGAGGGTTGAGGGATTAAGGTTTAAGGTATAACTTGCTGAGGGTTGAGTGTTTAGGGATAGGGTTTAGGGTTGAGGGATTAGGGTGTAAGGAATAGTGTTGAGGGTTGAGGGTTTAGGGATAGGGTTTAGGGTTAAGGGATTAGGGTTTAGGGTTGATGGATTAGGGTTTAAGGAATAGTGTTGAGGGTTGAGGGTTTAGGAATAGAGTTTAGGGTTGAGGGATTAGGGTTTAGGGTTGACGGATTAGGGTTTAATGTTGAGAGTTGAGGGTTGAGGGTTTAGGGATAGGTTTATGGTCAAGAGATTAGGGTTAAAGTAAAGTGTTGAGGGTAGAGGGATTAAGGATAGGGTTTAGGGTGGAAGTTTAATGATTGAGGGTTGAGGCTTAGGGCTGAGGGTTAATGTTGGCAAGAAACACTCTATGGATTCATGGTTGTTGTCATTGATGGCAACAAAGGTCATCCCACATATCCGCAAGTCATGGTGTGTCTCTACCGGAAGTCAGAATGAAGATTATTGTGGTCCGATGAACAAGAACAGAGCATGTGGCAAGGTTCGACAGACAGGTCCGGATCTCTCAGAGGAAGTATCTTGGTGCAGTGCAGATCTGGGGAAGTCAAGAGGACTACCTTGAGTGGTATATTCCAAGGAGTTAGCCTCCGGTGATGGACAAGGAAAAAGATATGAATAGTTCAGTACCGAATTCCTGAGTGATAGTGTGAACAGAGGAAGAACTGACTAACAGAACATCAGACTATTTTCTAGATGTGTTACTGATGATGGTAAAGGTTGTGAAGGCATGAATCATGTTTGGCCGACATGATTAATGATATCTACAAGTATATGCTTGATCCGCATTACTTGATGTGCAAGGATTCAGCTGACAGAACAGAGTTTGTGAGAAGATAGACTGTTCTGGGTGCCGACTAGAAAGATAATGAAATCACTTGTGCGGATATATATATAGGATGGATTTAGTTATGAGATGTGTAGTTATGTGATGTAATATGCGAATAAGAGTAGAGCAGAACAGAAGCAGTAAGAAAGATTCGGTATGTGAAAGAAAAGCAGAATAAAGAGAAGAGGAAAGATGAAGTGCAGCAGATCAGTGTACTGAGCCTAACCAGAACTGAACTCCAGCATATGTGGATGCTTCCAATCAGTTCAAGTATTGTATAACATTCTTTTGTAGACAGTGTGTCTCCTTGTAGGCAGTGTGCCTCCTTTGTGAGCAGTGTGCTCGAGCAGTGAGCCCTAATTGGCAAGTGCCATTTTGTAATTCCTTATTCTTCTAACAGAGAATAATCTTTGGGTTAATCACCCCGTGGTTTTCTCCCTTAATAAGGTTTCCACGTCAAAAATACTGTATCATGTGTTTTTCATTTCATGGAAATGTTTGCTTGTTTGAATTAATGCTGCATTGATTAATAAGAAAGTTCAGAAGAAAGAAATTATTTTGATAACTGATTCACCCCCCCTCTCAGTTATCAACAATTGGTATCAGAGCTAAGTTCCTCCTAATAGAGCCTAACAGCTTGAGGAAGATCTAGGAGTTCAAATGGATGCATATGGTTTAAGGGAGCAACTCAAGACTACCCTTGAGGATCTTGAACAGTCAAACTCTAAAGTCAATGAATTAAAGGAAAGACTCAAACAGGCTGATGAATTCATGAGAGAACTAAAAGACAAATTAAGTCTCTCTATGAAAAAGAGAAAGGAGTTGCTCCAGCAATTGGCAAGACAAAGTGAATAAAGTAATACAAATGAAGAGTTGACTGAGAAAACCAAGTTATGTGAAAAGTTATCAAAAGAAGTCATTATGGTAAGACATGAAATGGAATCAGGAGTTATAAAGTTTACCCAAGAGATTGAAGAGAAAAGAAAAACTGAAGACAATCTAAGACAATCTCTCAAAGAGAAATCAGAAGATTGCCACCAGATGGATAGGATTATTAGACATCTTGAATCTGATCTTGAAGATGCTAAAAATAATGAAGAAAAACTTGAGGATCAAATTATCTCTCTCAAAAGGGATCTTCAAACAGCAAATGAATATAAAGAGAAATTCAAGATAAGTTCTGCTCAACTTGAAGTTCTTCTTGGAAGTCAAAAAAGGGCAGATGACAAGTGTGGTTTGGGATATGAGAAAGGAGAAAGCTCCAGATCTGGTCAGAAGAATTTTGGATCAGAAAATCCAAGGAACAGGCCTAGAAGACCTCTGGTAAGACAGCCCAATGCTCAAAGATATCCATCCTTCAATGGATACTGCCACAGCTACAATCACTTTGGTCACAAAGCTAATTAGTGCAGAAAGAGAATGAATCAGACTAATCCATCCTTCTCCAGACAGTGCTTTAACTGCAAAAGGTATGGACACAAGTCTCATGAATGCAGAAATATGCAAATAAACAAATCATTCAATGGTAGATGCTTTGCATGCAATAGAGTAGGTCATATGGCTAATCAATGCAGATCAAGAGGTCATCAGTCAAATATGCAAAGAAATGTTGTTTGCCAAATCTGTAATAGGTCCGGTCATAATGCAAAAGTCTGCAGAAGTAAGAATCAGGACAAAAGAGGTCTGGTATATAACCAAAATCAAGACAAGGGTAAACAAAAAATGAATGCGGATGAAGTTAGGAATGAGATGAACAAGATTTGGGTAAAGAAAAGTTCAGAGAATGTAGAGGTTAGATCCGCACCAGACTCTGGTGCTGATATTCCTTCCAGAAATTAAAAGGTGAGCACTGGCTCAGGGGGAGACACAAAGAAAACCCTGTTCCCCCAGCCAATCAAGTGGTGCCGGATCTGGGACAAGATGCCGAGTAAAGGGTTTGTAGATATGAGTCTTGAGATGATCTAGCTAAGATTTCAGAGGTTCGCATGAAGATATGAAGAAGTTGTGATCGATCAAGTAGAACCTGTTCCGGAGATGCTCCGGAATGACAGAGGATTACAAAAAGGTCTAGAGAGATCCGGAAGTGCATTATCTTATTCTACGGATTGGACAGAGTGTTCAGGATGTCCTTGTGATGTGTCATCTTGATTTGTTCATGGTCGAAAGATCCGCATGATGTTCATAGATCAGGACTGATCTGGTTCTTCAAGTCATTCGAATAAGGCAAACCAGAATAATGTAGGTCGAGCATTTATTGCAATCAGATATTAGGGTTTATGGAGCAATATAAGGGATTTCTCATAAATCATTTGTTCATTCTGCACTCAAGAAGAAGTGAAAAGTGGAGCTCTGCAACAAAATTCATCAAGTTCACCGAAGATCACTCACATAAGTTATTACATCTAGAAATCAATCAAACCAACTCCATGTAACCAAAGGCGCATAAGGTATTTTCCGTCTTCAATATCTCACTGCAAATCTTTTGAAAAATGGCTACTCCGAATATAGTTAAGATCTTTGATAGACCTCGCCCCACATTCAAGAAACATCCATACAAATCTTTGGAGGTAGATCCCCTAGGAGCCTTCTCTAGTGTTCCGCATGGTGTATTGCATACAGAGGACATTAGGGTTTACATACATGCAAGTATTGAGGAATTTGGGGAATTCAAATTGAGAGATTTCTATCACAAACAACTGATAGACAATGCTTTTGAGCTTAAACCAGAGTATAAGGGTATCCAAAAGAAACATTTTGATCAATTCATTCATTTCCCCTGCTTTGAAGAAGATGAATGGGTTCGGTACTATTGAGCAGAATGCATGACAACTTCCTATGGCCGGATAGACCCTGCAAGATCACAAAAGAGGCAATTAGGGCAATAACTGGTCTATACTCTTCCAGAGGGATACCTATCCTCAAATCCATCAAAAATAACATTGTAACTGAGGCCAACAGATCAAAATTTGATAAGAGGGCAATGACCATTGAAGATATTTTTGATCTGGATATCAAGTTTGCATCTATGATAATAGGATACAAGATTTATCACTCCAGTAGGGAGAATTCTGTATCTGAAATTGTAGTATATACTGCCTATGAGATGCTAAGGAAGAATGCAGATTATGATCTCTGTGAACTTCTTTTAAGCCAATTAATGGAAAATATACAAAAGATCAAAAAGGACAAAAAGAATTCTTTCAAGTATGGTACACTTATATTATGTCTATTTTTCTACTTCATGAATGAGCTACCCGGATCAAGTGGATGGGTATGGCAGAATGACAAACCTGTAGCAGTCGAGATCAGAGATTATTTACATGGACTTGGGGATGCCAAAGCAAGAAATACAGCCCTGTGGGGATACTTCAAAAACTTCCAAAGCATGATGCAAGCAAGAGAAAGAATTCCCCAGTCTATTGTTGAAAATTACAAAGACTCAGTCTGCTTTATGGTTGATACTGATCAGTGCCTAATGGAGGCAGTAGAGCCAAGGACAGTCTGGATCATGCCCATGGGGTATGAGGTTGATGAACAGATTGTGGAACTGCATGTTCAACACATGCTTAGTCAGCCCAAAGATCCAAAGGCAGAAAGGTTTGGAACCTTTGAGGAGCCGAGTGTGAAGATCCATGTGGAACTCAAAGAACCTCAGATAAAAAGAAAGGTGAGAAAAGAAGTAGAACATATTGCTCAAGGCCTAGGCATCCCAAAGGGGGCACTTGATGCCAACCGGGAAAAGAGGCGAAAGGCTGAGGAAGAGCAGAAAGAGGCAGAAAAGAAAAGCAAGAAAAGTACTCCGGTGGAAACCTCAAACCGGACCAGATTATCAAAAGGATCTACACCTGTCACAACCAAAAGCTCAAAAACATCAAAATCGAAAGGTTAGACATCCGGTAAAGGAGAGAAAAGGTCTTAAAAAAAAGCCACAAGGGCTTATACAAGTCAGAAAGATGAAGAGGAAACTGAATCAGATGAGGGGGTAAAGGAAATAAAGAAGCAGAAGAAGAAAGGATCCGAAAAACCCTCCACAAGCCAAGATAAGGAAGAAAAGGTAGAGGAATTTGTTGAAAAGCCCACCCTGTCTCTAGAGAGTGTAATCAAATTAGTCACTGTGGATGGAAACCTTCAACCAATGGCCAAATTCTATGATGACTACAATGAGGCTGACCAAAAGATCCTGCAAGAAGCCACAATCATGTATCTGAACATATACAATAAGGCTTTCATTGAGATTATATCTCTAATTCCTAAAAGCCTAGAAAAGGAGTTAGAAATAAAAAAGAACAATGCCTTGGCAAAAGATCTTGAGATCTGGGAACAGATAGCTATTCAGCAATATCCTCAAATGGATCCCAAGACAATGAACATAATATTCAAAGACTGCAAAGATGAGTTCAGGAGTAAAGCAAGGATGAATCAACTCATGCTTGGTGAGACTGACAAAGTGGCCATGGATACAGAAGAGATCCTCTAGAAGGCCTTCAAAAGGTTTAATCTTCCTGTTGTAGAGGACTTGGGTACTAATCCCTCATCCACAAGTGTTGCAAAAGAAACTTCTAAGAAAGCAACAGAAGAGATGCCCTGAACAAACCAACATTTCTCCTTCGGTTTCCCCTACAGTCTCCGGATCCAAAAGAGAAGACACTATACAGGAGAAAGAAGCAGGAGTGAAAGAAAAAGAAGTTGACAGTACCAAGGTTGCAGAGAAAGAGAAGACTCCAACAGAGAAAACCACAACTGATAGTGGTAAGAATGTAGAAGGAGAGAAAACTCCAAAGGATAGCTCCAAGACTGCAGAAGAGAAGAAACATCTGTCTCTAGCAAGAGACACTGCACAAACTGTCCAAAAATTTCTGAGCAAAGAAACAATAGAGATTGATGAACCGGAGCTTCTACAAGGTCCATTCAATTTTGATTCCCTCTCTTCGGTACAGACAATGAAGATAGCTTCATTTGCAAATGCTAAGGCAAATGAAAAACTCCTAAAGTCTCATATGGAAGACTGTGAGTTGATAGAAGCTTCTTCCGGAGTGCTCGAAAAGATTATGCCATCGGTCTAGAAAGATCCCACAGCCTCCTCTTCCGGTAATCTCAAAACCTTAGTCAGCAGTGTTGGTACACATTTTGATTCTCTAGAAAAATCAGCTGAAGAAAAGGTCCGGAAGGAGTTTTTGGCCAAGAAATTCTCAGAGGTACTAGGATTAATCTCTAATGATAGGAGAAATATGAGTATTGGAATAAAGAGCTTAGAAAATGCTCTTAAGGATGGTGGTGACATTTACAAATTTTGTATCTCCTGGTCAAAAGCAATAGTAGAAATTGAGAAGAAAATAAAAGAGGAACAGGACAAACTACTGAGTTTGTCTCAAAGTTTTGATCCTCTCTCTTCCTCCATAGTAAATCAAGAATGTCAAACTATTGCAATCACAAATACAATAAAGAACTTTGAAAAGGAAAGGAAGAATATAATTAACCAGATGGGAGAACTTAGAAGGATGATTATCCCTAAGTTAGAGACCATGCATGAGGCCATAAGTGATGCTAAGACTACCGCCCAAACCAATAATCCGACAGATCTAAAGAGGGCAGAAGCTTTTGCATTTTTGTTGAGTGGTCACATTTTAATTTTGGATAGAATGAAGCAAAGTTGGGCTACAGAACTCATCCAATTGAAGACATCCTTTGCAGACATTCTTCAATTTTTGTGAATATGTAATATACAGCCAAGTATAGTAAAATTCTTGAAAATTTTGGTGTGCGGACCCTACCCTTTGCCATTGATGTCAAAGGGGGAGTGAGGAGTAGTGAAAAATGAGGAATCCAACTAAGGGGGAGCTCTGGAAAATGTATATAAAGATAGAGCATCAACCAAGGGGGAGCATAGTGTAAACACTTAGTCATTTTTCACTAAGTGTTGCCATCAATGCCAAAGGGGGAGATTGTTGGCAAGAGACACTATATGGATTCATGGTTGTTATCATTGATGGCAACAAAGGTCATCCCACATATCCGCAAGTCATGGTGTATCTCTACCAGAAGTCAGAATGAAGATTATTGTGGTCCGGTGAACAAGAACAGAGCATGTGGCAAGGTCCGACAAACAGGTTCGGATCTCTCAAAGGAAGTATCTTGGTGCAGTACGGATCTAGGGAAGTCAAGAGGACTACCTTGAGTGGTATATTCCAAGGATTTAGCCTCCGGTGATGGACAAGGAAAAAGATATGAATAGTTGAGTACCGGATTCCTGAGTGACAATGTGAATAGAGGAAGAACTGACTGACAGAACATCAGACAATTTTTTGGATGTGTTAATGATGATGGTAAAGGTTGTGAAGGCATGAATCATGTTTGGCCAACATGATTAATGATATCTACAAGTATATGCTTGATCCGCATTACTTGATGTGCAAGGATTCAACTGACAGAAAAAAGTTTGTGAGAAGATAGACTGTTCCGGGTGCCAACTAGAAAGATAATGAAATCACTTGTGTGGATATATATATAGGATGGATTTAGTTATGAGATGTGTAGTTATGTGATGTAATATGTGAATAAGAGCAGAGTAGAACAGAAGCAGTAAGAAAGATCCTGTATGTGAAAGAAAAGCAGAATAAAGAGAAGAGGAAAGATGAAGTGCAGCAGATCAGTGTACTGAGCCTAACTGGAACTGAACTCTAGCATATGTGGATGCTTCCAATCAGTTCAAGTATTGTATAACATTCTTTTGTAGACAGTGTGTCTCCTTGTAGGCAGTGTGCCTCCTTTGTGAGCAGTGTGCTCGGGCAGTGAGCCCTAATTGGCAAGTGCCATTTTGTAATTCCTTATTCTTCTAACAGAGAGTAATCTTTGGGTTAATCACCCCATGGTTTTCTCCCTTAACAGGGCTTCCACGTCAAAAATACTGTGTCATGTGTTTTTCATTTCATGGAAATGTTTGCTTGTTTGAATTAATGCTACATTGATTAATAAGAAAGTTCAGAAGAAAGAAATTATTTTGATAACTAATTCACCCCCCTCTCAGTTATCAACAGTTAAGGGATTGGGGTTTAAGATATAGTGTTGAGCGTCGAGGGTTTAGGGATAGGTTTTATGGTTTAAGTTTCAAGGGTTAAGGGTTGAGGGATATGGTATAGGCTTTAGGGATAAGGGATTAGGGTTTAAGGTATAGTGTCGAGGGTTAAGGGTTTAGGAATAGGGATAGCGTTTAGGGTTTAGGGATGAGGGATTAGGGTTGAGGGTTAAGGGATTAGGGTTTAAGGTATAGTGTCAGGGGTTGAGGGTTTAGTGATAGGGTTTAGGGTTGAGGGTTGAGGGATTAGGTTTTAGGGTTGATGGATTAGAGTTTAAGGTATAGTGTTGAGGGTTGAGGGTTTAGGGATAGGGTTTAGGGTTGACGGATTAGGGTTTAGGGTTGACAGATTAGCAT
The DNA here is from genome assembly GCA_027924645.1 of Cunninghamia lanceolata. Classification (NCBI taxonomy): domain Eukaryota; kingdom Viridiplantae; phylum Streptophyta; class Pinopsida; order Cupressales; family Cupressaceae; genus Cunninghamia; species Cunninghamia lanceolata. Next base: position 12,318,109 of record BSBN01000108.1, read on the forward strand.
TTAATGTCAAGGTTAGGGTTAGAGTGTCAAGGGTAGAGGGATTAGGGATAGGGTTTAGGGTTGAAGGTTTAAGGATTGAGGGTTGAGGCTTTAGGGATGAGGGTTTAAGGCTTAAGATATAGTGTCGAGTGTTGAGGGTGTAGAGATAGGGTTTAAGTTTTAAGGGTTAAGGGTTGAGGGATAGGGATTAGGGTTTAAGGTGTTAAGGGTTGATGGTTTAGGGATAGGGTTTAGGTTTGAGGAATTAGGGTTTAGGGTTGATGAATTAGGGTTATGTTGAGAGTTGAGGGTTGAGGGTTGAGAGATAGGGTTGATGATCAAGGGATTAGGATTAAAGTAGAGTGTCAAGGGTAGAGGGATTAGGGATAGGGTTTAGGGTTGAAGGTTTAAGGATTTAGGGTTGAGGCTTTAGGGATGAGGGTTAAGGGATTAGGGTTTAAGATATAGTGCCGAGTGTCTAGGGTATAGGGATAGGTTTTAGGGTTCAAGTTTTAAGGATTAAGGGTTGAGGGATAGTATCGAGCCCATTAAGGATTTAGGAATAGGGATAGTGTTTAGGGTTTAGGGATGAGGGATTAGGGTTGAGGGTTGATGGATTAGGGTTGAGGGTTGACGGATTAGGGCTTAGGGATAGGGTTTAGGGTTTAGGGTTGAGGGATTAGGGTTTAAGGTATAGTGTTGAGGGTTTAGGGTTGAGGGATTAGAGTTAAGGGTTGAGGGATTAGAGTTTGTCATTGAGGGTTGAGGGTTGAGGTTTTAGGGTTGAGGGTTTAGGGTTGAGGGATTAGGGTTTGACGTTGAGGGTTGAGGGTTGAGATTCGAGGGTCGAGAGTTTAGGGATAGGGTTGACGGTCGAGGGATTAGGGTTAAAGTAGAGTGTTGAGGGTATAAGGATTAGGGATAGGGTTGGAGGCTTTAGGGATAAGGGATTAGGGTTTAAGGTATAATATTGAGCCCATTGAGGATTTAGGAATAGGGATAGTGTTTAGGGTTTAAGGATGAGGGATTAGGGTTGAGAGTTGATGGATTAGGGTTGAGGGTTGACGGATTAGGGCTTAGGGATGGGGTTCAGGGTTTAGGGTTGAGGGATTAGGGTTTAAGGTATAGTGTTGAGGGTTTAGGGATAGGGTTTAGGGTTGAGGGATTAGGGTTTGACGTTGAGGGTTGAGGGTTGAGGTTTTAGGGCTGAGGGTTTAGGGATAGGGTTGAGGGTTGAGGGATTAGAGTTAAGGGTTGATGGATTAGGGTTTGACATTGAAGGTTGAGCGTTGAGGTTCAAGGGTTGAGGGTTTAGGGATAGGGTTGAGGGTCGAGGGATTAGGGTTAAAGTAGAGTGTCGAGGGTATAAGGATTAGGGATAGGGTTGGAGGGTTTAGGGATAGGGTTGAGGGTCAAGCGATTAGAGTTAAGGGTTGAGGGATTAGGGTTTGACGTTGAGGGTTGAGTGTTGAGGTTCGAGGGTTGATGGTTTAGGGATAGGGTTGAGAGTCAAGAGATTAGGGTTAAAGTAGAGTGTCAAGGGTATAAGGATTAGGGATAGGGTTGGAGGGTTTAGGGATAAGGGATTAGGGTTTAAGGTATAATATTGAGCCCGTTGAGGGTTTAGGAATAGGGATAGCATTTAGGGTTTAGGGATGAGGGATTAGAGTTGAGGGTTGAGGGATTAGGATTGAGGGTTGAGGGATTAGGGTTTAAGGTATAGTGTTGAGGGTTTAGGGATAGGGTTTAGGGTTAAGGGATTAGAGTGAAGGGTTGAGGGATTGGATTTGACATTGAGGGTTGAGGTTTTAGGGTTTAGGGTTTAGGGATAGGGTTGAGGGTTAAGGGATTAGAGTTAAGGGTTGAGGGATTAGGGTTTGACATTGAGGGTTGAAGTTCAAGGGTTGAGGGTTTAGGGATAGGGTTGAGGGTCGAGGGATTAGGGTTAAAGTAAAGTGTCGAGGGTATAACGATTAGGGATAGGGTTGGAGGGTTTAGGGATAAGGGATTAGGGTTTAAGGCATAGTATGAAGTTCATTGAGGGTTTAGGAATAGGGATAACTAGCTTTAGGGTTTAGGATTAAGTGAGACCTAGATGGCTAAGGATGGATGGAGAGGTAGACAAGGAATGACTGAGAGACATAGAGAGGGGAGAGGTAGAGAGGTGAGGGGGAGAGATAAGTGAGATATAGAACATGAGCTAATGGAACTAGAGGTGAGATATTGTGAAGGTGCTATCGAAGGTGAGATAGGCACAAATATTTATGGATCAATCTATAGCAGGACAAAATGCAAGCGCGTTATAACACGCTTGCATTTTATTCTGCTATAGAAATAGTAAAAAAGTGTTGACCCCCATGATCCAGGCCCACATGCTCTATTTTCATGCTAATAATGCTCGTGTTTTGACAAAAAAGAAGTGCTTTCATGTTGTTGGGAAGTTCACATGCACATTTTACACATTCTACCACCTTTGCATGATCTTTCCACCACCTTTTCTTCTTTGCCAACTTGAGAAGGAGGAAATAACATAGTTTTCACACCAAATTTGATATATATCTATTCAAGTTTCAATTTTTGTAGTGTTGCAATGTTAATTGTGATACAATTTTAGGAATTTAACATTATAGATAGGTTAATAGTATTGTTGTTACTAATTATATTTGAGTGTTATTCAATTTAACATTGAAAAGGAAGCAAGTGGTGAAAAACTCAAATTGTTGAGGAGTTTGATGCAAGAAGAAAAAACACTACATAATTGGGTACTCTCTCCATTCGAATCTCCATTTTTTAGGTATGTCAAGTCTTTACATGCATGTTCTTTACATTTTCCTTAATTCTATTTGAATTACTTTATCATGCTTTATCATACATGTTTAAAATAGACACATTCCCAATCAAGAAAGCAACCTACAATCTCACATGATGCCATGTATATTTTCTACACTTGGGCTCTTTAATAATTATGTGTAATAAACAAACCTTAACATACCATGATGTCAAACTATACAAGAATAAATCCTTACAATATAATAAAAATACAATCCCACTATTATCTTGTCATATTAACAAGTTAAAATACAAATGCATAGGTGCCAAGATCATACAAGTATGCACATGACATGATGATTTGTATGCACATATCTTGGGCTAGGACATTACTTATGCACCTATTCATGATGATTTGTACATGCACATGACACAACAATATTTTAAAATTTTGTAATTGTCCTTTGTTATCACATGATGGTGGTTACCTTGATCGACTATATACCATTCAATACCCTAAATTACAGAGATTAGTCTAATGATTTTTATGACAATCCTAGGTATGTGATGCAGAGGTAGGGTTCACCTCAATCCAAAGGGATCATACTAGTAGTTTCTTCAAATTTTATAAGCTTTCCTCTCAAGCAATCTCCCTATACAAAGGCACAAAGAGGGTCTTCAATACTTCAAAACCTAACAAGGCTACTAGAGGTCTTCTTACCCCTCAAGAACTTAGACACAACCATTCTAAACCCTTACTCAAGTCTACACTCTTCAATTGTTGTCTATTGCTTCACAAGCCACCAAATCCTAGTATCCCTAGTACCAACAAAACACCTTCTCAATTCCAAATCCTAGTAGCCCTAGTAACAACAAACATGTCAAATTGGGTTTGCCTCAACCTTTTCAAGCATGAAGTCCCATGTACTCTTCACTTGTAGCCTCAATAGGCGACTCTCCTTTGACCTTATCCTCATCTAGGACTAAAGTGAACTTTTTACCATAATGCTTTGTATGGCTGCAATAACATTGTGCAATAATGCTTTGTATGGCTGCAATAATTTGCTTTGTATGCTTTGTACCTATTTTGGTTGAGTGACATTTAATCTTTTACATGATGATTGTATGTACATTTACTATGAAGGTTTGAATGACATATATTTTAGTTATTTGTATGGATTCATTTCTTAGGAACTAATATTGGTTTCTTTATCATGCTACAAACAAATTCTCCATCATGCCGAGGAAACGATCAAGAATTAAACCAACACAGGAAGAGATAGAAGGTAAGAATGCAAAGAAAGCAGTGGCTATGAGGGAACTTCGTGAGAAGAGAAAATTGGACCCGATAAATGAAGACATGCCAATTGAAGAGGAACCACAACCATCACAAAGAGATATGGTATTAGCGGCACAAAGAGAATGAATGCAAAAATTTCGTGCTATGAGAGATTTGAATACCATAGTTGGAGACACATCCTCTACCACAAGTTAACATGTAGGGACACCATCTACCACATTTCAAGTTGAGAGTACATCATCACTCACATGTGATGAAGGAGGTACGCCATCATTCCCACCTCAACCTCAAGGTATGTCATCTATTCCATCTTCGATCAAAGGTATGCCATCTAGCCCATCTCATTTAACTATTGATGAAATTCCTAATGTTGAGATGAATTTACCTAACTTAACCCCAATAAGTATTCATTCCCCTCTGTTCCATGAAGGGAATAGATCACGAGAAGCCTTTGATCTTCGGGAGGATGGAGATGTGTATGAGGGCAGTCTACTACGAACTCGAGGGATGCTCCTCCTATTTAGTTCTTCATGGACCTGGAGCTTTTATAATAAAAAGTATAGACATTAATATATAGAAATTACATGTTATAAAAAATGAAACATTTAACAAAATAATCACTTACCGCTACCATATAATCTGCCTCCTCATTTGTCTTAGTAGCAGGATTAGGCTGTGGTGATGTCATGTCCTATAGAAACCATCCAGATAGAAATTAAACTTAAAATCAATAATCATTTGATTTTTCAAAAATAAACAACTATAACAATGAATGTAAATTGAAATTTACTAATCTACCTCATATCCCCGTCAATGGCATGGAGCTATGAATCGCAGTGGACACACCATGCTCCATTGCCCTATGAACTTCAGGAGGTGTCTCCGCAGCCTACATCATCTGAAAATAAAACAACATTATTCAATTATGAAACTAGAATAGTGACGCAAGTCATGGTTCCTAACATACACAGACGTTCACCTAAACATGGAAGTACACACAATAAAGCACACTATGATATTCATTATAACCAATGCATCACTATGATACAACTAGACACATAATACACATAATCACAGTCAAGATTTTGCTCTCTTGGTGATATACTATAGCTCTTTCTTATAGGCGTAGGGATGGAAGAAATTGAGCCAATAGGATTGACATAAGTTTGTAGGGGAAAGGGTTAGTGTAGATTTGAAGATTTTAGTTAGGGGTGACTTGTTGCCCCCATAATTAATACCTAAAACCTAGATGATGTTCGAGTCAATCATATGCTATATAAGATGTCATAGGGTGATGCCCCTCTCTGGTGTCATGTCCTAGGGTCTAATTGGTGGTAATTGGATGAGATTATTAGAGAGATTTTGTCAAAGAATAGTGTGGAGGGGATCAACAAGATTTGGTAGACATGTATGGAAAATGTGGTAGCATAGACAAGGCAGTGAGCTATTTGAAAAGATGAATCAAAGAAAAGTGGTCTCATGGTGATGTCCTTGTCTATGCATCTTCTTCTCATGGCATTTCATGAGAGCACATTTCTTTGAGCCATTTTTTCAAATTTAACTATATTATAATTGAAATTTTGTCATCTATCAACATCTAGCTATTAGTTATGCAATGTTTAATAATGCTTTGAGTTTGAAAGATGTGCAATGCAATGTAATCAATGATATGAATATAAAATACAAAAATCTAATAAGTACAATTCATTAGTTAAACTGTTTATTTTATTGCCTCAGTGAAGCTTTGAACTACACCACCACTTGCAGGTGTTGCCGTGAAATCTCTAAGATTAACCTATTCAACATCCAAAATCAGATATTAGAATACCATTCATATAACAATGCTATTCACATGTAATATTTATAATTGTTTACTAGTTACATACCCCGGTAGTAGATGTCGAGTGTAAAATGCAGGTGGAGTATTGCTGAGAACTGCATCGATGCTATGACCCTGAAATTTCATCAAAATCATCAAACTAAATTAGGTAATCTTGCATTTCAAAAATAAAATTTAATAAATTAAATTCAATGAACTTGCTAATATTTACCTGAGTATTAAGACTGAAAGTCTCACTCAGGAGGGTATTTGTCATCACCACCTGCTTAGCTGCAGTTGTAGCCTGTGCACCTGCATCCTGACTATCCATGGGCTCATAACCATAGGATGACCCACAAGTCTGACAAGTATGGGGTGGGACCCTACTCCACGCACTATCTCCCAACCCACGCTGTGCTGCAGGACTGGCATGCTCTATGATGCTTTGGGTCAAGGCACTAATGGACTGAAGTGTATCGACCTCAACACTCTCCTTCAAAATGGAAGGGATAGACACATGCTCATGGGCTGGTCTGCTGATTACTCATCTCACTGGCCGCTATGCGTCAACACGTGCCCCTGGTCTATCTTGTATTGACCCCCCCACCTCTACCTTGGAAGTCCCGCATATCAAAATAGTTTGGCACTTTATTGAGGACAAACTTGCAGTAGAGTTTCCTCAAAAAATATTGCGGGACCTCATTATTATTGCATGGAGGATGGTCAAAAACCATCCACCACCTCTACCCAAAATTGTCCCTTATTGCTTGGTTGTTGGACCAATGGATAGGGAACCTCTTGCATGTAATGGGTGGAGGTTGATTTGTTTGTGGGTTTGTGAAAATGGAACACAAGTCCAATTTTGTAATTTGTAACTTTTTCACATCTTCATATGATAGCTTTTCTGCATAATACTCTCTAAACTCTCTCCTCTTATCCGACCAACTAGATATTTGCTTGTTAATTGAATCTACATTTGATAACATATATTTAAGAGATTGAGCAAGCATGGACCTATGCAAGGTTGAAGTTGAAGAATCTTTCAACCTTGCAATTATGTCTTCAATTTCTTTTTTATTGTTTTCAATTTGCCCCATTAGATTTTCTTGTGTTCTAGGGCATGTCGAGGAATGGATGGAGGAGTTTGTTGTTTGGGTTGTTCTTCGGCAGGTATTTCCTCTTCAGGATTTTGTGGATTTTGAGGAGGAGGAGGTGCATTAACATTTCCTGACAATTAAGGAAATTTACATAAAAAATCAACTCAAACCTACCTATTTAGAAACAAATTCAAACAAAAAAATAATAAAACTCACTCCTTTGGCCTGCTCGATGTCGTGGCGGCATTTTGGAGATGAATCAGTGAGATTTTGGTGTCTAATTGGGTTTGTTGAATGATTTCTTGTTGTCTTTGAACCTTTCACTTAGAGCCAAAAAATCATCCAACTAAGGGTTTGACTTAGGACAATATGACCCTCACAAGTTAGCAAATTCCCAAAGTTGTTCCTAAACACCATCAATCATTATATTGATTTAGATATCAAAAGATTAAGGTGAACAACTTCAAATAGTCAACAATGTGCTAGATCAATCTCACAAATTACAGTTCAAATTTGCACATCAGGTTGAGGCCTACACTCATGGAGATTAGGTCCACATGTGCATAGGAAACCGAGGAAAAACACAACCAATTTATTGAAATATTAGATAGTCATCCATACAAACATAAAATTCTTGTTGTGTGGAAAATCAATTCTAAACATATCAAACTTACTTTCCCACTTTTGGAATCTAGTTAAATACTATAATTTAATTTATTTAATTCTTGTAATTATTGTTTTTTATCCCAACTCATTACCCTAGGGTGATTTATGTAAAGGTTATTTTTTCCCTTACATTTTTTGTGAACCTGACTTTGCTACACTCCCTAGGGCTTTGCCTTAGGATTTGATCTTATTTAATTTAAGGTAGATGTATATATTTGATTGTTTCATCTTTCTTTTATCTCTTATTAGGTTTGGATCCACCCTCGTTTGTTTAACCTTAATTAATCTAATTGGGCTTTGGTATGTTATTGAATGCTCTTAAATCCCTATGCACCCTCTCTTATTTGTACATCATTGATATACCTTATATCATGGAATCTCATCACCCATTGTCTTTGGCCTCCATTCATGCCCCCATTATAGATTTTGATATATTTGTACAATTTGTGACAAGTGATCCCTCTATACATGATACACCCATGTCCTTATATATTCAAGTGAGGTTATATTATTATTGAGGTGTTGTTTCATCATGCATGTACATTTTCCTCCTTCATTGACTTAGATATTGCATTCCCATCTATTTTAGATACTCTAACTTTACTTATCCATGCAACTTATTTTTCTTCCATTTATCTTGTGGATAGTGTTAGTGATGTTCTTGAGCATATTGTAATAACAAAAATTGCATACACTGTAACTTCCTTATTGCATTTTTGAATTCATTTTAGAGTCCACTTTGTTAGTGTGTTTTTAGGCCACTTTACACCTATTTCTAGATCTTCCTAATGACTATATAGTTACAATTCAAGCCTCTCAAACCAAAAAGATCTCTAAAAAAAACTTTGTATCTTGAGAAGCGATGTATGTCCCCTAATGTCCATGATCCTCTAGAATCTTAATGGAAAACTTCTCCCACACATTATTGCCCTAATCCTAACTACATTTTTATGCATTCAAACCCTTAAAACATAGTACAAGTCCATACTTAAGTCCCCTCTCTCTCTCTAAGGCAAGTTACATGAATATTATGAAGGTTGAAGTCAAACAATATCATATTTGAAACAATGGAATCCCTCATTTTCCCTAGAATCAAGTTTCTCTTATATTTTCCTCTCCATCTCTATTATCACACCTTGTTTCATCTTTTTTCCACCATCCTTAACCATAGAGACCCTTGTCTATTCCGCCTTCAAACCTTAAACTTACATTCCTTGGAACACTTGTAAAGTTTGCATTCTTTCATCCTCTTGTGTTTTCTCTTTGTGATCATCATATCACCTTCCTTGCCATTCACCACTTGCACACACCACCTTTGTTTTACACAAGCTCCCTAGGGCTTATTGTCTACACATTTACACATACTACAATCATTATCACCTAGATCTAATTACACACACTTACAATCTTCTACAACACTTTTTGTAGAATAAGTTGGAATATACCCATAAAGGTATTGACCAAGGTCGTATCCCAAGTTTTCCTATTCCTATCTTAGATCTAATATATTTCACACTCAAGAGTGAACAAAGACTACTTGCAAGCAAAAATAGGCATTATGAGTTCAAAGACAAAACTTTGTTGAAAGTTTCAAGAGCTTCAAATAAAAAATGACACACGCCCTCTTTGCATGGTTGAACCTAGTACTTTTTATAATATTGATCTTAGAGGTCCCAAATTTTTATCATAGATAGCCACAATCTCCTATAACCCATATCCAATCCCAAATCTGACACTTTCTAGGTGCATTCATTCTATTTTTGTGTTTTCAATTCCAATTTCTAGAGTATTTCCAATTTTTTTAGGCATTCTCCATTTCCCAACTCTTATGTTTAATTAGTATATGTCATAATAGGCTTGTCTTTTGCAAATCTATAGTTTATTTGTAGTTTATAGCTTAATTAAACACTTAGATATGAATATATTTTTCTCTTTGTTTAGCATAATACCCTTACACCCTATTTTATAATCTTTCATTTGGTGAACCTGGACACTCTTACATTCCCACTTTTTTGTGGGTGTAAACTAGTCCTATAGCATTTTCCCTTTCTTTTTCCTTATCATCACTTCCTATTACTTGTCTTGTATCTTGTTTATTCTCCAACTCTAGGTTTTGTTCCTCATCACTATCCAAGCTACCTTTCATAATTTGAATTGTGTTGTGTTTTTTTCATTCTTTCCCATGTATACTTTTCTAGTCTATTTCATTGTGTTGACCATACTTTAGTATTTTGTCCTCAGCCTATTCTCATTTTTCTCCCTCATGTCATTCCCCATCCCACATTATCTAGCTTTAATTTACATATCCTTTTATATCCCTTACTCCATCTTTTTCCCCTGCACTTTTAATAGAATTCATATTTTCCCCTTTTCCTTAGTCACTCCATCCTACCTTCCATAGTTAATGATCCCTACCTGTCATAGACCTGAGATCCTTACCCTTCTAGAAATCTTCCTTATTGTAGTCCTCATCTCAATCTAAACATGACTAGTATTTCTCCCCTTTCTACCTCTTCTAAGGAGACTATTGCCTTCTTTCTTGTTAATAAGAGCTTCGACCAAGAATCCCTTGACTTCTGACAACATATGAAAATTGTTACCCAACTTCAAGAAGTCAAGAATATAGTTAATCTATCAAAGCCAGGTTTAAACACTGGGTACTCTGGGTGTGCATAGTCCCATTATGTTGTCCTAGTTGCTTAAACTCTGTAGATTTTCTTCTTCCTTTGTCATCCTTGCCTAACAGCGTGAGGGTGTCCCTTGGCAGTGTGTACATAGGTAGATGCCTAGAGGTTAAGGTAGAGGTAGTTGGCATGTAGAGATCCATTCCCCTGCATATGATATCTGCCATACGGTGGAAGAAATGCATGTGTCAAGGTTGTTAGTTGTTTGCCACGATGGTGAACAATTTGGAATTAGGGGAGAGTCGAGAGGTGTCTCTCGATGATCATCCTATCCTTAAGGAGCTTTGGTTGTAGTTAGAGGAGTTGTCAGGTAGAGGACTAGATGCTTGTACATCCTCTTGTGAAGTATGTATTCTTGGATTTTCGTGGTGCTTATGTAGAGTCCTTATTGTGTGAAATAAAAGTTGAGGATAACCTGACGTTGTTCCCTCCTTCCTCGTTTGGTGGCTAGTACCTAGTCACGCAGTGTTGTACAGTGCAATTTCGAAGATTGTGTATTTTCCTTATAATTATTGATGATTTTCTATTAATTGAAAAGGCCGACATTTCATTTATATTTGATTGTGATGGTTTAGCCACACCTTGTGATCTTCATTTGTGCATAACCCTTGTGGTTATATTTGGTTTAGTGATTGAAATGTGCGCATTTCTTGTTTTGTTGATGAAATCTAATCTTTATTTTATATTTGTATCTGACTTTGGTGGCTAAGCTAGTTTTTCCTTATTGTTTTCGACGTCGGCTGTGTGTCGTATTGTGATTTCTCTCCAAGGATGTATGAGGCAGACTTGGTGAGCGTATACGAGGAAGTAGATACAGGGAACCTTGAGGATGGGGATATCTGAGGCTAGGACTATTTCTTGGAGGCTAATTAAATTTTGCTGTAGGAGTTAGGTCATTGTTGTCTTGTTTGGATGGTCTAACCATGTGTGTGTGCCCTAGCACCATCAAGTCTCAGAGTGTGTGGTATGGATTGTGCGGGATAGATGTTGGCTCTTGGCTCATAGATTTTGTGTTATGCCTTAGTAGGTCAGTTACCAGTGTCCAGATGGATCCTTGTGCAGCCTTGAGATGTGATTCATGGTAATTTGAATTCGTGTAGGTGTGTTAAATCATGTATATAGTGCTTATAAAATGATAAATTTTGGGTACCATGCTGCTAAAGGTGTAAAGTCAGTATATCAAGATTTTTCTGTTAATAGATCTTATGCACAGTGTGTGCTTCCATGTTTGCATAGTGTTGTGAAAACTGCCCAAACTCAATACATTTCACCCATATTTGTTCGCAGGCTTCCAGGAGTAAGCCTGATCCTAGGGGGGGAGGATGTAGTGCCCCTCGTCTCATCGTCCATCAGATTGATGTTTGCTTAAACTTTATAGTGTCCTAGACCGTAGAAGATGGATTTCTTGTTATCTTGTTACTTCATTGTGAACTTAATTGTTATGATAACAGATGTTGATGTTGGATTATGTCATTTTATGCTTTACAATTTAATAAATGAACTGATGTTTTAGATGCTTTGATGTTATTCATTATATGGGATTGGAAGTTAGTTGATCATTTTATGTTGTAGACTAGTAATCTGTTACATTGTTCAATATAGTTGATTGTTATTCATAAACGTGAATGGAACAGTGTCGTATTACTCGCTCTCGAGTACCCTACCTCACTGCGATTTCCATTCACGATAGGACTGCTTGTGATGTATATGTATATCTTGTTATGGTTAACGTGCGTTGCTGCAGGATGCAGGTACTAGGCATCGACTCCACCTAATTATAGGTTTGAGCATGCCTTCGCCAATGGATTAGTTGTTGGAGTTAACGTGAGGTCCCTAGTCAGTGTTCCTTCGTCGTCAGTTTACCCTTGTGGTTATTGTTTGTCATTCGCCCATGTCTTACTGTCAGGTAATATTGTATCTTGGAGTCAAATCAAGTTCGAAGGTGTCTAAGTATGTGTGGTAATGTTGTGCTTTAATTAGAATTATTCTACGGAAGAGTATAAATGTTGTTAATTGGGCATAAAGTCGTTAGTTGTCGATTGTCGTTATAAATAAATTATTATTTTATGAGAAGTGTTGTTGTTAAATAAAGTTGTAAGAAGTTTGTATTATTCGATATAATATTATTTATAATAAATATTTAAATAAATAAATAGATGTAATCATGTTGTAAATTGTGATTTACAACTTGATTAATAAAATAAATTAAAGTATAGTACAAAATTATAGATTGTCGAAAAAGTACTATTCTATTAATAATAATATTTTGGGTCGGCTATAAAGAAAAATAATAATAAAATAAAATATCTAATAATTGGGATCTTTAAATTAAATAAAAATACATATTCTTTAAAGGAGAGAAGCACAGGATCGCGTGCCAAGCCCTTGGTAGAGGGGAGAAGCTGAGTTATAAAAGGACTGTAGGTGCATCAAGGAGATCATGACAGGTGAAAGGAAAGAAGCAGCTTGGAACTGCAACGATTGGAGTAGGTTCGTCGAGTTGATTGCGAAACCAGGTTCCTTGGAATACTTGCCTTCTTTCGCTGTTTATTTTCTTTGAATCTGAGCATGTTGATCGTTTGCGTCTTTGTCTGATTATGAAATGGTTTTGGTTCAATGGTTGCTGCCAGAACTTTCTGTCATTTCTGCAAATATTCTCTGTAGACGGGTTTTAGATGAAAACTTTGGGTCTGTAATAAACGGAATTGTTTTATCATTCTCCCACCGTCCTCCAACAGATTAGAACTATTTTTCTAGGTTACATTTAAGGGAGATCGTCCGTGTGAGGGTTTCAATTCGTAGATGCCATGTTGTGTTTTCTGTAGCTCACCTTCTCTCTCAGACCGGCGTAATCTTGGTAGGGTTTGTAGATGTAAAGGATACATCGCCATGAATCGCTGCTGGCTACAGCTAGTCGTCCCTGTAGGATCAGATCAATGTTTTAATGTTTCTTTCTCTGGAAACTTGCTGTATGTCTTTTGTATCCAATGATCTTCATGGGCTGCGTGCCTGCCCCCACATCCGTCGATGGAAATTCTATTTGTCTAGAGACCTGATATCGACTTTTACTTGAGGTTTAGTATATTCTGTTTGTAACCCTTAGTACTATTTACAACTGGATTGATGATATAGGAAACACTGCATATTGCAATGCTAGGGCGTAATTGGCAGTTCGCTGCTATTGTATTATCATTATTTGACTTGGTTGAAAACCTCGGAAGCCTCATTGTCTCGCCATTCCATGTTACTATTTTGTTGTGTTGGTTTTAGTTCTTGTATGGGCCGATAATGCTGGATAGCCCGCTGACTGGGTTCCATTCATTTTGAATAGAGGATTCCAAATCCTTTTGCTTAAGCCAGTTACCTAGTATTCTCCGGTGTGTCCGTTGCCTTGCCATCATTCGTGGTGAATAAGAGACTCGGAGCCTCTTCTTTCGCCATTTACAAGTTGAATGGGTTGTGCGCCTACCTGCCAGAGGGAGGACGGCCTACAGATGGATGGTATACCGTTTTTGTGTATTAGGCATTATTCCTTTTGTGGGCCGATAATATAGGGTAGCCGCTGCCTGGTTACCATTCGTCAAATGAAAGTTCTGAAGCCCTTGCTTAAGCCATTTACCCAGTATTATACTTTACTTTCGTTGGTTAGTCTATTCCATAATTCAAGTGATCAAAATTCTTTCTTTACTGATTATTTAAGGTTCTGCTTGTTAGATACCAATTCTGCTTTCGTCCTTTGTATTTACTAGCCGTCTGGGCTTGGTGCATAGTTGCCAGGGGTAGAGAGGTCTGCAAGCTGTTAGTTGTCATTTTTAAGTCGTGAGAATGGAGTATTAACCGCTTGGTCAACATAAACCCTAAGCTGTTCCCCTTTACAGAAGAATATATTAGAAGTATATTTGGCGCTTGTCTATATCTTTTTCCACTGCCCATCGATGGTCGTCATGCCCAGGGAAGCCGCAGACTTGACTATCAGTTGGAGTTCTTTCAAAAAGGATTGCAGGAGTTGTGTCTCAGGGAGTGGATGCTTATTCAATGTGGAGGCCTATAGTTCTTGTGGGCTGCAACAAACTGCGGCACTGCAATCTGATCTTCATATAGGTGGATAATTCTTATAATTGCAGTTTAACCCAATTCTGTAATTTGGTTATCAGAAGCACACAGACAATTGTTATGACTGTAGTACAGCAGAATTTCACCGGGTTTTCCTCAAAGAACGCCTTTGTCTTTTATGACTAATACTGTTCAAAAGTTATATTAATAGAGAGAAGTCGTTAGACTAACTTAATATCATCCATTTCATTGATTAAGCGGTCATTAACAATTTCACACCATCTCTACGATCAGTGCTTACAATTCAATAGGTTGTTACACCTGAAACAGATATAGTAGAAGCTTTTACCAGAAAACTGTAATGCCTTGGGAACGAACATAGTTAATACATCTATCAAGTTTCGACGGCGTAAGAATGTCTAGTCCCGATCTTCTTCTTAGACAGATTTAAATCATCTTTGATTAAAACATTTCAGAGTCATCATTATGATGAAGAAATCCAAGCATAGTAAACTGTTATCTGATTGAGGTCAAGAATATCTGAAGGACCGTATTAGGGTAGAACTTGGAAGAAAACGAAAACATTGAGGTTCATTGTTGATGGTTGGATCTTTGTTCTCGTTGTATTGCCGTATAGTTATAAGGTATTATCTTTGTACTTAATCCAACGTTGGAAGGGTAAGTTAATCAATGTAAAATTTGTTATACTTGTGTTTTATAATCTACCTTTAGAAACAAATGTAGAATATTTAAATAATTTAATTGTAATGTATTAGTATAATTGTTGTATTTATTGTGAAATCGATTAGTTTGATTTAAAGAGATAATGTAATCAATTGTTGATTTCATTACAAAGTTATTTATGAGCCAAGAAGGAATTTTAGTGTTTAATTTCTAGAATCTGGATTGTACTGTGTAAGTTAAGTATTTCTATTGTCTTAAAGAGTTGAATTGAGAGTGGTCATACTCGAAATTCCAGAGGCTTAGTTTGTCGTAGTGTGGATGGATGTTTTTGTATTGTAATGTTATAACGATTATGTGATTCAAATTTAGTAGGAAGTATAATGGAGTATCGACTAAGTTGATTATGTGTTTTGTGATATAAAATTCTCTGGATGAGATATTTGACCAGTTGTGACATCTTGTATCCGTTTTGTCGTAATTGTTGTTTGGAGAGACCTGGTATCTATGAAAGTGTAAAATGTTGTAATGCTATAGGCGATGGATAACAATTGGTGTTATGATTCTGTTTGTAATGCAAGAGGGTTTATGCCTTGCAATGAACATGTATGTGTATTGCTATAATGCCTTGTATGATGGTTAAGGTTTACTAGGTGTTAGGAAGGAGAGTGGCTTTCAACGTGGGGCCGGCACCCAAAGTGGCAGTCAGGATAACCCGTTGAAAGTAGATTAATCAAGTGATAACCTAAAATGAACTAGGGGGTTAAGGGTAGATTTCACACTAAACAAGATTAATGGATTCCTCTCCCATGGCCTGTAGTGCTTGTATAGACTAAGGATGGGTAGAGAAGGCCTGGTTGGCATGATTGACTTCCTTGTCCTCATGAAAGGAAGGTCGATTCCGCATGTGTCACCCTATGGGGCCGGCGCCTAGTGAGAGGCTGTCAGGATAACCCATGTTAGGACCATGCGATGACACTCTCCCTACTACAACCTAGCATTCCTGGTTTGGTCTCTCCACTTATGTTATGTTTCACCTCTGGAAGTAAAGTGAAAGTTAAGTTAAGTTATGTTGTGTTGTATTGATATTGCCATGTGTTGTATTGGCGTTGGTCGTCCTTTGTTCTTGTTTGTCCTTCGTCTACCTAATTGTCAGTGTTTGGTCCTAGCTCGGGGGGTGGACCTTTGGGTTCCACATGGTCGGGTGGAAGAGCTATTTTATCCATTGGTTCTCTTGTCAGGATCTTATGCAGAAAGGATTTGTTTCAGTTGTACTTGTTCCAATGGTGATGATGAAAGTGCATAACCTTGTACCAGATTTGTGTAACAGAACATTCTTATGTATGTAACTTTTGATGTAGACTAAAAGTAGCAATGTAATGATGTTATGATGTACTTATATGAAAGCATTTCAGTTATGTATTTAATCATGCAGATTCTGGTATTTGATGATTGCAATGAATGTGAATGAGTTATTTATTTGAGCATGAATTTGGATCAGTTACTGATGTATGTTAATTGGTGTTAGACGATTTGTTAAGTGATGCAACCTTGGACCCTTAGAGAATATGTTGTAAGTAGTTGTGTTAACGTTGCTTAATCATTAAAAAAAAAAAAAATTTCCTGTTTCATATTGCAAAAGTGTGTATTCTTTAAGGCGTTCAAGGCGGGCATTACATAATCCCAATGTATCTCATGTTCCTTCTGATCTTATTAATTCCTTAGAAAATCTTATCTTACCTAATCCTTATGGCCTCAAGATGATTCAAAACATAGGTCACATTGTACATTTTCATCCACCCTCCTCTAGTATCTTTCATCCTTTTGAGGATCAATTTAGCATGTCATCTTATGTTATATCTTCGATGCCTACATAGACTAATACATTTCTCCATCCACCAACACATCCACAAAATATTGTAACTTCAATTATTCCTACCTACACCAACATCCCCACACTTTCCAACTATATATTTCTACCCCTCAATCTTATTATCCTAATATCTATATTTCTCCACCTTTGACACAAATGCAGATCTCTTCCATCCATTTCCCATCATTTTCCTCTCACTCCATAGTGCCTCCCTCTCTTCCTTTGACACTTCTACTCAACCTGCATCTAACTTTGGATACATTTCTTCTTACACTACTGTATTCATGAACATCTCATACACTCATCCTATTAGTGTTATGTGTCACTCCACTTCTAATCCACCTAGTTCCTATTCTACACATACTTTCTACTAACCACCACTTACTTTCTCTAGACCCCCTCCACTTACTCCTTTTACTTATTTTCCTTTATCTGCCCCACCTCCCTATGCCTCTTACTACCCACAACTACCACCCCCTCTTACTTCCCACCTAAAAGGAATCCAAATAGAAAAAATGCTTCCTACACTAATCTAAGAGAAGAGAATTGCAAAGAAACTATGATCAAAACAATTTTAGACAAGAAATAATACTTGATGAAGTATAATCACATAACATAGAATTTGTCCTATGGAAACCCTTTAAAAAAACCTAGTAGCAAAGGTGTCAACCTATCTTTTTTATAAATTATTCATTAACAATACAATTACAACGCAGTCTAAAAGAATATCCACCCTCATGCATAAGCACCAATTGTGTCTAGAGAGATTTTGCTAGCATAACCTTCTTCTAAATCCAAGTGATACAACCTCCATCCCAAGTTCTAAATAAATAGAGTAGTCTCAAACCACAAACTATAAGTGGTTGTACAAAACCATGAGCCAAGATTCAATGGGCTCAACATGGTTCCCAAATCTAAGGCACAAAATCAAATGCCCCCTCCATGATGATCAACATGCTAGAAATAGTATGTAACTCCCATGTAATAAAATCCATCATAATCCACCACTAAATTGGGTGCTCCACTTTGGGGTCATTATCTCCATTCAAAGATGTTCTATGATGTGCCATTCTTACATGCTGAAATTTGGTCAAAAAGTTGTCGTCCACTATGTAAACTCCCTCTTACATGTTTGGATAGTGTGATATTAAATTGAAATCCTAATGTATAATTCTAGGTCTCCAAATTTCTTAGAATGGGTGACATGGATGCCCATGAAGAGTTGAGGGATATTATTTTATTATTATTTTTTGGGTTGTGTGATATATTGTTGTAATGGCATTGAATAAGGGAGGTTAGAAAAGGGGTTATTGGTGGTTATGGAGTATCTTTTTAAAAATGGGCAACATTTGATAATGTAATTATTACACTCATAGAGCACCTAAAAATGGGAAAGTGGATTAATAGAATCTATGATAGATTGTATGATGTGTTAGTGTGTAAGAGGAGTTAATTTCTATTTTCGAGACCATTCTCATGTAATGGGTCATGAGAATTTCTACCATGGTATTTTGAGACCATATTTGGGCCCACGGTATTGTTTTATGTTGGTTTTCTAAGCATCCTTAAGTCTATGTATTAAGGACTCAGTATGAAGGACCTATATGGTTATTGTGCAAGTATTCTCACACTAGCAAAATGCTACTAGACTAAAGAAGATTGTATGGGTTGTATCGATGTACTTGTTTCTACTTGATTAATGCAAGCTTGATATCTCTTTGGTGGTGGAGTTTTTCTTGAAAAGGTTTCTTCATGTATATCTAGTGTCATATGTGTATTCAAATTTCTTATTGTTTTTATAAATGCTTATCCATGTTTTATTCCAATTTTAATAATTAATCACATGCATCTCTAATCGAGTTAATCAAATTTGTAAACTTTAATTTTATACTTTCATTAAATTATTTTTCACAAATTTTCTCAACATTACATACTCTTACACACATCATAAAACCTCTTACATCTTATGCATTTTACAATGTCATAAATTATCTTACATATTTACATGATGTAGATTATCTTACACACAAGTTATATTACAATTACACATGGTATAAATGTCATCTCAAATGGGACACCCTTTTCTATGTGGGCACAAAAAACAAATTAAATAAATAACTAAGCATTAGGATTGTAAGGTGTATGACACCTATCCCAACATTCTTCCACTTGTTGTATTCCTTGCAAGAGAAAAAGAGAAACATCAACAATTTGTGAACTATCTACTAAGGGCCATGAGGCCCATAGACTTGCTACACCATCTAAACTTCTTTCCTCCGCATGCTTGTCAATGCATTTATAACATTCACCAACTTATCAACACATCTACAACATTCACCAAATTGTCAACCCTCTCCAATACATGTTGGTGTAATTATTTATTTAATTACACTTCATTAAGTTTACCTTATGGATTTTTAAATCTCACTTAGGGTTTTCAACCTTGTAATATAAAAGCAAGGTCTCTCATGTAATTATTCAATCCAATATCATTATTGCATCCATATTCAAGAAAAATTATCCTCGTCTCTCTCTTATAGAAGGTAATCTCTAGTTTTATAGGTGATCTTGGGAGTTTGAGTCCATTAGCATCTCTTACATGGTATCAGAGTTTTAGTTTTGCAAGCCCCTTCTTGGTTCCAAGACAAAATTAAGATATATTTTTTGGCTAGGTGTATTCTGTACAAAATAGACCTCTTCATTGGATTTAGAGTAGTCAAGAAATTTAGATTATCCTTTTATTTGGCTTGATTTGAGCAATGTAAGCTAGATATGTAAGGGTTTGAATTGGATGCTTTTTTTTCTAGATCCATAGGGTAGCCATAATTTTAGAGTGTTTTAGGTCAAATATGACCCTAGCATCACACTTAGAAGGCCCAAAAACCCTAAGATCAATTGTCAAATCATTAAAATTAGGCTCACAAGCATCTGGGGTAAAAAATTTCTATCAAAGTCATATGGCTCCTATACAACCTTGTCATATGTTTTTTATCAAAAATGTTTAGAAAAAATATAGGCACTGCATGCCCAAAATTAGGACATGTAGGCCCCTTTTTAAGTTGATTTGACCATAAAGCTATCCTATCAGGCCCCATTATGGGCCTATATACTACTAAAAATGAGCTACAACAAACCCTATAGGTTGTCACTAGCCTCCTAAACCCTTCGTCGAATGCCCACTGATTTGCCATTGATGTGCCACCGTGTGCTCCATTTGACCTCCAACACACTATCCTCAGCCTGATTAGCACTCCATGACCACTCATCTACCATCACACCACATAAGCACCACTCAACTATCACCCAAGCACCACCAGGGGGCCTATTTGGCCCTAAATTTATGCTTCAGGGGGGCTTTTTTTGGGTATAACTTGGGTATAAAGAGTCACATTTTTACAAACAAATAGGCATTGGAAATCTAGTTCTGAGCAATTTTTAGTGGTCCTAGCATTTTTTAGATTTCTTTTCTAGTACAATTTATTGATGTTTGAAGTCTAAATCACCCATTTTCTCCTCGGATCTCATAACTTTCACCCAAAATCTTTGTTTAAAAAATGAATAGCCATTGGAAAGGTATTAACGAGATCTCTAAGCATTAATCCATGTAATTTTGTAGATTTAGCACTAGGTTTTATTATTTAGTTTTTTAGTTATTTTCATTCTAATTAATATCCTAGATATCCTAGCACTTGGAAAGGTTTTGTTTTGTTGGGAAAGCTTTATTTGTTAGTATTAATATATATTGTATGTTTTGATCTTTGATCTAATTTATTTGAGGAGATATCATGGGGTTTTCTATTCATCCTTATGTGCTCACTCTGACTAAAGATAATTAGAGTCTTGGCAAAAAGGCATCCTGACACATCTCAAGTGGCTTAATATTTTACCTTATCTTTATGGACTCATACTTGAACCAAATATGTACATGGGAGGAAATCTGCATGGGGAAACAAGATTGATTGGTTCAAATGTTGATTTTGACAGTACATGTTCCATCTCACATATTGAGTGCCCACACATTCTTTGGACCAAAATTTGGGAGATCTATGGAGACACACATCTCTCTCCATTCTCAGATGATCCTGCTATAGATTGCTTCATACCCCTTAATGATATAGATCATATACCCTTTGATGATGATACAGTACAGGAGCTTGCTTGTTTGGCAAGTCTTTCTAGTTCAGATGACATAAAGATTTCGCCTGTTGCTCCTTATCCTCCTACCTAGATCACATCTTAATTACTTGTTTCTAATTTAGAGTTCAAAGTTGCTTCCTTGAGAGTTTCTAGTGATTCTTTGTAGTAGGACCATTTTAGTCTTTCAGATCCACTTCATTGTGACTCATATTTATCAGATATTGCATCCTTGTTTGTGGAGTTCCACATTTTAAATTTGGAGGACATATTTAAGGGATTATCACTCCCATTTTATGGTGGTGATGCCATCACAACTTTAGTGTTTGTAGATGTAGTTCAATATCTTTCCTTTCCTGGTTCTACTTCTTTGATTGGGCATTTCGTTCTTGATTTGGGGGAGACATCTTTTGCTAGCATGAGGTTACTAGAGTTGTATTCTGAGACACACATTTGGATTTGGATTCCCTATTCATCTAGATTGTGGGAGTTACTTCTACATACACCAATGGATATGTTTCTTCCAAAAGGGAGAAATGTTATTTGTAGGCAATGGATTATGTTTTTTCTTCAGGTATTTATCATTGGCACAAAAGCTACTTCTTTTGTGGGGGATCTATCATTTCATTCATTCACTCTCTCCTATGGGGTGGTATTCATTGTGTATTTGTGATGGACTTGGATGTTTGTGATCCATCACTTGTATATATTCCATCTTTTCTATCTTTTTGGAAGAAGTTTTAACCAATGTAGTTTTCTCCTTTTCTCTATTTGTGAGAGATATTTTGTACATGGGTACCTCATCAAGCCTTGTAGTTGGGACCCATCTTTGCATCATTTACATTTTCCCATTCTCTCTAAGTTGCACTTAAGGGGGTGTTGGTGTAGTTATTTATTCAATTACACTTTATTAAGTTTACCTTAGGGATATTTTAATCTCACATAGGGTTTTCACCCTTGCAATATAAAATAAAGGTCTCTCATGTAATTATTGAATCCAATATCATTATTTCATCCATATTCAAGAAAAAATATCCTCTTGTCTCTCTTGTAGAAGGTAATCTCTAGTTTTTTAGTTACTCTTAGGATCTTGAGTCCATTGGCGGCTCTTACAACATAACCCTTCCATCCTTTATCATGTCATGGAAAAAATTATATTAAACATCAATATGCATCATCCGCATGTGAAAATTTGGGTTCTTTGCCAAATTGATGGCACTTTGACCATCACAACCAATCCATGCTACTCCCTAACTCAATCCGACATTTGAACACAACCTCTATAGCTATAATATCTTTTATAGGCATGATTAACTACCATGTACTTTACCTCTCACTTGCTCACCCAACTTATTGCATTACCAAATAGGCTTAAAACATAGCCATTGATAGACCTCCTATTGCAAGATCTCCTAACCCAATTTAAGTCCACAAACCCCTAAATCTACAAGTCTCCCAAGGCACTATCAAAAGTATCACAAATACTACTAAAAACATTCTCCAAGTGTCCTAAAGGGTGATATTTAAAAGTTATGTCACATTTTAGGCTAACTTATCAACATAAATGAATTTAAGCATTTCCAACTAAAAGTCAATTTTGGTGAAACATATGTTCTAGTTGGATTCATTCTAGCTAAATTAGATTTGGGCCACAACTTTTCCAGTTGGAAGGTGTCCACTAAATACATATGTAGCATCATATTGGATATTATTTATAAAAAAAAATAATTATTTGAGAAACTTGATGTTCTAACAACTCCTTCTCATAAGTATAAACTCTAAAAACACCTCTAAACCCATAACTGGAAGTACCAAATATGAAAACCTGCTATACCATGATGATGGTCTCATAACAACATGCACTCTCATAAGTTTGTGCCCAAAAATCTATTTGAATGCTCTCATAATAACACCCTAAATCTCAGGCCCCTACAAGTGCTCAAACAAGTACAAATCTCTCTTTACACACCAAAATGAAAATCTACATGATCTAAACTATAGTACACGATAGGAGTTCTCCAACACCTATCCAAAATTGAAAATTTGATTATGTATGCAAATTTTATGAGCATAAAATTGTCCTAGAGCAATACTTGGCTTTAGGCACTAAATTTTGACAAAAACAACATAATCTAATGACCTTTCCAATGCCTATAAGAAGTTGAAGATCTAATATCGTGGGTGAAAGTTATGCCCCTAGAAAAAAAGACCCTCTTAGGGCTAAAAGGGGCCCTAGGGGACCTTGTCCATATGATGATGTCATCGTTGATGCAAATAGATGACTGGGCATTGACTAGGTCACTGATGTGGTAGGGCACCTGGGTGGTGCTGACGTGGCATGTTAGGGAGGTGGACTCTAGGGAAAATTAAATATATTTAAGGTTAAATACAAATTTTAAAAATCCCTGTACAAGGGGCCTAGAATTGTTTTCATTCTAGTTTGTAATTTTTGAAGTCTGGTTTAAAAGGTTGTCTACGCGATGGAGATAGGTACACAGGTTGTCTTCTGGTTTGAGGACATGGTTGATACACGTGTGAGACTAGGAGTCTCATTTCAATGGGAGTTGAGTACAGTTACAGTGATGATGATGATTATTGTGTCATGGATATGCAGGGACATTTGAGCATTGACACGACATGATCATGTATGCGATTGACAGGTATGGGTTATGATGTTTTATTCATGATTACAGGTGGTGGTGTGGTGTAGATTTAGGAGGTTGTTCTTATCTCCTAGATGCTTATTTAGTTATTTGACTATGGTTACTCATTTGTGGACTTGTTGGAAAGTCAAATCTAGTGTTAATTTGGTGTTTGAGTCTTGAGTCTATAGAGTATCTGATATCTCAGGTTGCAAGTTATTAATGTGATAATGAGTTTGCATGTTGCATTTGTTTTGGATCTACGAGTTATGCAATTATTTGGGTATGTACAACTCATTGATTGTAGTGGGATAACTCAGATGTGGAATCTCTATATCCATGAGATTGATTCAATGTTTATGCAGACTTTGTCACTTGGCCTTGTCTGTGGTCATTTGTGCATTGGTATGTTGCATTGGGATGAGAGGATGGATGATTAGAGTGTTTGCATAATCATCTATTGGGACTTGTAGCATGTTTATCACGATGCCATGGATAGCTTGGCTACATGATTTTGTGTGAGCTTTTGACAATGATGATTTTATCTTCTTGGCTTGGAGATATTGGTTCTACTTTGGTTTCATTGGTATTATAGGTGTGTATGGACCATGGATGATCTTAATTTAGGAGATGTTATCATGATAGCATGGATAGCTCATATCATGATTCAGTGGGAGCTTTGGTAGTGATGTAGATTCATCACTTAGTGATGGATGATCTTTTACATTGGTTAGGTGTCATGGACTAACTCTTGGATTATGATACTATGTGTTTAAGGTGAAATTTTGATGAAGAGGATTTTTATTTAGTTTAAGGTTGATTTTTCTAGTTTGTATGAATCCTCCTTTTACCTCTAAACATTCAAGGACTTCTGCCGAGTAGGAAGTCTACCACAGGCCTTCAGTCACTCAGAATATAGGGGAACATAGGAAATGTGTGATTTTGATATTCAATTAAGTCCACTTATGCTCAAAACCCTAATTATGCAAATTTAGAAGCAAATGGACAAATCACGAAAAATGATCACACACAGAGATATCAAATGACAATCAAATGCATACTAGATTTTAAAGTTTGGAAAATGGAAAAGTCAGGGACTAGTGAGCAGGTGCCCTAGTCTAGTGCCACCATTTCTGTCAAGATCTGGGAACCTTATCTGCAACCTATTCCTATTGTTCCAAATATTTTCCTATTGCGGGATCTAGAGGACTAATTAGCAGGCACCCAAGTCCAAGTGCCTATTTTCTTCTCTGATCTACAATTCTGACAGTCTACACTACTCTCCTACAACTCCACTTTTTCTGCTCCTGCAACCTGTAATGTGCAATCATGGACAAATGGGTTGGGGGTTGTGGTGTTTAGAGGCTTGCCTTAGTCAAGCCTTGGAGAGACATTCAAGCCTTCTGAACAATGTTGTCAGATAAAGAGTGCATTTCCCTACAGGATATAGGCAAAATCCAAATGATAAATTATTGAAAATACAATTGATATCACCTTGTAGTGAAGCTCTCATGGAAGGAAGAAGCTCTTCATGCCATGAGGAGATGGATGCCAAATATGCAAATACAAACACAATAAACATCCTCCACTCTACAACACAATGAATATTTTGAATGCTCTAATCACAAGAATGCATAAAGATCACAATTTCCATCTAGTTTACAAATGAATCAGTAGTCATGCTTATATATGCAACTACAAACATTCCCGCTAATAACTTCGTAATTGAAACTTACCATGTTGGTATAGGACCTAAATAACAGTCATAAACTGAAACTCTAAAATTGGTCCTGACCTAAAATAGGGTAGGACTAGGGCGCAAGGGCGCCGGTCCTCCCCCTATTTTAGGCAGGGCTTATGTCAAGTGCACTCCCTAGGCCCCATTTACCATGAAACTTCAGGGTTTTCTCATCGAGATGTCAAATTATCATGCAAGATGCTCTAAATGCATAAATAGGACCTGAGAACTAAACCTTAAGAGGGAAAAGCCCCCAAGGGGACATTTTCTGACATAACATTTAGCCCGCACTTTAATGTATGTATAAACACAAGGCCAATACATGCATTAAAGTACAGTCAACAAACACAACAAACACGCCAAGCACGAAGAAGACACACCAAGCACAATGAAGACAGTAATAGGCACACAAAACATGAAGAAGACAGTTACAGTCACGTAAAACATAGAGAATACAACACTGAAGACATGTAAAACATAGTGAAGACAGTGAATACAATGAAGAAGGTGAATGATTTTCTTTTTCTTTTTCTTTTTATGTATATGAAATGCAGATGCAAGTACAAGGTAAGTAAACACACCACCCATAATGCAGGAGGGACTCATCACCACTGGTCTTTAAGACTGCGTATGGGGCAACAAACATGCCAAAAAAATCAAGCATGCCATACAAATCAAGTATGCCATATAAATCCCAAAGCATAGGAGGGACTCATCACCACTGGTCTTTAAGACTATGCTTGGGAACGAACATGCAATACACACACACTTGGAAGACACGGAGAAAACACAACAGACAAGCGATGGAGTGTTCCTATTTCTAGGTTCATCACCATCTCAGGCACATTACAGGCACACACTGACGATTTGGCTTCACCACAAAAATCATGAAAGACACACTTAAGGGTTGAGTTAGTCACAGAACCTCTCCCCGCCTCGCAATGAGACTTTTTGAAAATGACAAGATGTGCACTCTCCACAAGAAATACACCATCCCCAGCTCGAGATGAGGGCTTAAATGATTGCAAGTTGATTTCAAACAAAACTCAGAGTGTAGGAGGGACTCATCACCACCAGTCTTTAAGATGAAACCTAAGAACAAACACACTGCTAACATATAGAACAAACAACTTACCTTATATATGCCCCCACCTTAAGGTGGCTGATATCAGGTATCGATATCAAGCACATTAAGGTAGGAAGAAAACACACAAGGGAACATGAGCTTTCACAAAGCCCATGCCCTCGGAGGTGACATGTACTTTACGGTTGCCAAATGTTCCCACAAACACATCCCTACAAGAAAAGTGTTAGTGTCCATATAATCATGATAAATAACAATGCATATCTTCAACCACATAAAGAACTGAGGAATGCAAGAGTCAAGATAGACAAAGTGTACGGAGTGGCATAATTGTTATGTTTTATAAGTGTGATAAGACACCATCAAAATCACATGACAAAGTGCATAGAGTGATTCTACTAGCCAAGCGTCAAATAATATATATCAACCCCATCATCATATAAGAACTAGGTCCAATTTTTGATTGCTCGCTAAAGGGACACTAGGTCCGCATCAGTAAAATATGTTTTTGTCATCTGCCTGCTAGATGGAATCACTAGAGGAAGGGAAACACTAAATTGAGAGAGGAGAAACAAGTGCCTTAGGGACAATCATTTAGGAGGGTGCCCCCAAGTCACCAACCGCAACGTTGTCCGTAAGACACAACACACAATAGTGAAAATAGAGGAGAAGCAATATAGAAGAATGATGATACAAATAGAAGAAGGGTCACAACAAAGGCAGTCTCCTAGTATCTTGGACCTTACAAGAGAATCAAGGGTCATCCTAGGAGGCCTGAACAACACATAACACACCACGAGGGAAACACATCATGAGAGATGAAGGGTAAGAAATACTTACCTATTGGGACAACCAAACTAAGGGTTGTCATTGAGAAAATCATCACCATATTCCCACTCCTGAATGTTAGAGGAAAGTGGGACATAAGGTACCAGAGCCTAACTCTTATTCTTTTCTTCAAGTTGTCCATTCTTAAGATCTTTGTTTGAGTCAATGTTTGGTGAGATGTTTTCTTGATGAGTTGCAAGTTGTTGGACATAAGCTTGTCATCTCCTCCTTTCATTTGATTGTCTATTTCTTTTTGTCCTACCACTTATCTCTTGTAAGATAGTGTTTTTCTCTTCCATAGGTTTTTGTGTTTAAGAGGAGGAAGAACCAAGATCAAATCTCATTGGTCTAGGTGGAATATTTTGTTGTCGAAGAGTACCTCCCGATCCTTGTAAGGATGGCAGGGGAGGAACCTCAGCATAGGGTCCATTTCCTTTCGGTCTAGGATTCTCTTAAAATGTGGGTTGTTCCTCTCTTGTTGTTTCTTACATAGAAGGACCTGCCACTTGATGTAATAGTTTTATTTTGTAGTTTCTATAGCTCAAGAAGTTAAAGTTTGTTCGTGGCTCTGGTTCCACCTCAGATCTTTCCCAAAAGTAATCCAATGTAAAATATTGCCTTGCAATCAAAGGTTTATACCTATTGTGATGAATAGTATGCACTTGTCCATTCAAGGGAAATTTTACACAGTTATAAATTGTTGAAGGGACTGCTTTCATAGTCTTTAACCATGGATATCCTAGTTTTATATGGAAAAGGTCAGAAATGGGGACAACATCAAACCATTGTTCTACAATTTTTTCAAATATAGTGACCAATAAAGAAATCTTCCGAAAAGTGTTTCAAATGTTCCCTTATGTGTCTTACTCATCATATCCGAAGGGTCATAAGAGCCTTGTATTAATTGATGTGAATAGAGGAACTCTTCCATTGCCATATTAGTCATAAAATTAGGATCAATAAGGGTTCCATCCACAAGATTTCCCATTATTTTCATAGTGATATAGAGAGGTCCTTCAATTTCTCCAATTGTTCTATCATGAGGTGTAAACACAAGTTCAGGTTCGGGGACCTTTCTTTTCATGTAATGCCTAGGAGGGAACCTATTGTTATTGTTGCGATTAGAATCCATGAGTTCAAGTTTTCAATTCAATTCAAGATCAAATTTTAAAATCTTTTCAAAAGTTATGCAAAAGACAAGTGCAAAACTATGTATGAAAATGACCTAAAATGCTTGATATTTTTAACTTTTTAAATGCAAATAAGTGAAAGAAAGGGAGTTGTAAGAAAATTGATCAGGGGAAGAAAATAATATGTCTAATATCAGTCCAAAAAGGAAATAATATCCTTCACAACACACTTTTGATGCAAATCTAAGATGATGACAAGTCAAATCCTAGTGAAAATACACTAAACAATGCAATTTTTCACAAATGTTCAATGCAAAGACCCAACAAAAGGGGTGTTGTAAAGAAATTTAGGATGTACAAAAGATTATATCAATAATATCAGCCACCAAAATCCATAAAATCATTCACAACACGCTTGGAGTGCAAATCTAGGTCAAACCCTAGGGCAAATATAGCTAAAATATGCAAATTTTTACCAAATTTCGACTGTAAGAGCCCAATAAGGAGGTGTTGTAAATATTTTTAGGAGGGAAAGAAGATAATAACCCTGATAATAGATAATTAGTGCAAAAAAATCCTTTACATCACACCTAGGATGCAAATCTAGAGAGACAATAAGGCCAAATCTAGTGAAAAATTGAGGCAAGCAAACCACTATGATGCAACACTACTGTTAGAAATCAATCCTAATTAGTGTTTTAAAAGGGTAGTAAAATCTGAAACAAGATTTTGACTACAACCCTAGCTAATGCAAAACTAGGTTATATGAAAAAAATGCACAATTTCAAGCAATTTTCAACAATTTAAGCACGAAAATGCAATCTAAATGAATTTTGAATGAAAAATTTCTGTATTTTAAATCAGATTTGATGATAATGACAGAAATTTATTGAAATTAAATGAAAATTAATTCAAATTATTTGAAAATGCAAGCTAAAAATGCTAATTTTTTGAAATTTTCAATTTTTTTGTAATTTTTCGAATGCAATAAGATGAACAATGATATGAGTGAATGTAAATCTAAATCACAACACTCAACAAGGTGCCAAATTCATTGAAAACATGGGTTCACCAAAAATTTTAAGGTGAAATTTTGATGAAGAGGATTTTTGTTTAGTTTAAGGTTGATTTTTCTAGTTTGTATGAATCCTCCTTTCACCTCTAAACATTCAAGGACTTCAGCCGAATAGGAAGTCTACTATAGGCCTTCAGTCACTCAAAATATAGGGGAAAATTGGAATTATGTGTTTTTTTTATTCAATTAAGTCCACTTATGCTCAAAACCCTAATTATGCAAATTCAGAAGCAAACGGACAAATCACGAAAAATGCTCGCGCACGGAGATATCAAATGACAATCAAATGCGTACCAGATTTTGAAGTTTAGAAAATGGAAAAGTTGAGGGATAGTGAGCGAGCACCCTAGTCCAGTGCCACCATTTCTATTGGGATCTGGGAACCTTGTCTGCAACGTGTTCTTGTTGTTCCAGAGATTTTCTTGTTGCAGGGTCCGGATGACTAATGAGCGGGTGCCTGAGTCCAGGTCCCTATTTTCTTCTCTGATCTACAATTCCAACAGTCTACACTACTCTCCTTCAACTCCACTTTTTCTTCTCCTGCAACCTATAACCTGCAATCACGAAAAAATGGGTTGGGGGTTGTGGTGTTTAGAAGCTTGCCTCAGTCAAGCCCTAGAGAGACATTCAAGCCTTCTGAACACCGTTGTCAGATAAAGAGTGCATATCCCTGCAGGATAGAGGCAAAATCCAAATGATAAATGATTAAAAACACAATTGATATCACCTTGTAGTGAAGCTCTCATGGAAGGAAGAAGCTCTTCATGCCATGAGGAGATGGATGCCAAATCTGCAAATACAAACACAATAACCATGCTCTGCTCTGCAACACATTAAATATTTTGAATGCTCTAATCAAAAGAATGCATAAAGATCACAATTGCCATCTAGTTTACAAATGAATCACTAATCATGCTTATGTATGCAACTACAAACAATCCCACTAAGAATTTTGTAATTAAAACTTACCATGTCGACATAGGACCTAAATAACATTCGTAAACCAACACTCCAAAATTAATCCTGACATAAAATAGGGCAGGAGTAGGGCACGGGCACCCCAATCCTCCCCCCTATTTTAGGTAGGACTTATGTCAAGTGCACCCCCTAGGTCCCATTTGCCATGAAACTTCATGGTTTTCTCATTGGGATGCCAAATTATCATGCAAGATGCTCTAAATGCATAGACATGACTTGAGAGCTAAACCTTAAGAGGGAAAAGCCCCCAAGGGGACATTTTCCAACATAATACTATGAAGTATGAACATTTTGACATCTTGGATTCGATTGTCAAAAGGTGTTTATATCCATGTGATTGGAGATATTGATCCTTGGTTTAGAGTTGTTTGATATTATGTTTTGATGGACTCTAGATACTAGTTTGAGTGTTGACATGATACAGGTTCTCTTGAGACTAGGATGTGTGCATTGGTGCATGTGCTCTCCTAGGAGGAGATGTTAGATCATGATGTCATGATGGGTTCCTTGATTATGTAGATATGCAGTGGGAGCATTCATGGTGATCTTGTTTGTTCTTTTGGTACTGATTACATTGGTCATTTACTTGAGATATTCATGGTAATGCGGTGTTACATTTGATGTTAGAATAGATTGATCAATTGGAGGTGCTCATGTATACTTGGAGACTTGGATGCGATTGGAGTTCTGTTGGGATTAGAGACATTTGTTGAGATGGTTACTCATTGGAGGTTTCAACAAGAAGACCAAGGATATTTTCACCTGGATATGGACATGATTTCATGGACCTTAGAGGAGATTGTTCTTGGAGAGAGTCATTATGGCTTGGTGTATCCTGCAGGAGCATTTTCATTCCCTGCTTTTGGTCTACTCAGTGCATTATCATCTATAAGGTATTTACCATCCTTTAGATGCATTTATTTTATGCTTTATCTTCTCATGTTTATGGATCTTGAGCTATGGTTATTAGTTCTTGAGGGTTCATTTGAGGGATATTGTCATGGTTATCTCCTTATTCATTTGGCTTTGATTTATGATGTCATTTATGAGGATTTGGGAGATGTGATTGGGCTTGTTCCTAGTTTGTTGGGAATGGATATTTAGTTTGATATTCCTTGGTTATGAGAGGCTTACATCCATTTTGTTATTACATGATATATATGTTTCATTTGACCTATGAGATTGAGTGGTTGGGTGTTGTTGAGGCTTTTCAATTGGGGTTCTGAAGAAGATCATACTTGACACAACTTAGCACTTTGAGGTGTTGGTATCTAGGACATGTTATGATATGGCTTACAGGTTTTCTCTCTTTGTATTATGACTTCTTCTTGGAGGTTCATGTGCATATGATTTGGGAGAGTTATCGCGACATGTTATGAGGGAGTATATACAATTTTATGTTGCATGTATGGATCATTGTGATTGTTCTTGGTACTACATTAGCCACACCTTTATTTGAGTGTTGATTGGTAGACTTGATATGCCTTGAGCTATATTTCATATTTGACATTACATGTGCAGTACATGAGTTGGATACATAATGTTGGCATGAGTTTATTGATGTTTTTCATACCTAGGAGGTATGGATGGTTGGATGTATTAGCATATGTTGTGATTGCTATGTCTAGTCATGTGGGTTTTTTACCTTTGATAGTAGCTTGGAACCTTTGTTATCACTTGGATTTGATGCTTGTGTTCATTGGATTGGTGCATCTTCACCTTGGCATGTTCCTTTTCTTCCATAGGTAGCATGTTGGAGGATGAGAGGAGTTCTTGCTTGAGATGGTGTTCACTTTGGTTTTATTGTAGGTATCTTGATGGAGCACGAGAGCATGTTGGGGATTCATGTGGTTTCATGTATGGCTATGATGATGTATTTCATTGATTGACCCTTATGCAATGTATATAATAAGTGGGAGAATATTAGGAAAAGGTGTGTTGTACACCTTGCATAATATAGATATATCTTATTTATGTAAAATAAATATTTATTTGTGGTACATCTTAATTGATGTGTTTAGCCACATTAGATATTTTGTTTTAGGTGCAACTTGTAAGAGTTGTATGTAACATTGGGTTAGTTATTTTATGTGTGGGAGATAGAATAATTAATTAGGAAATTATTTAATATTGGGCATAAAGGGAAAAATTAGTTGCAAATATTAAATGAGGGGTCAATGGTTTTGTGTATCCATGGTTTTTGGAACACATGGTTTTCTCTATACTACATCTTGTATTTGTGTGAGCTTGATTCTATAAAAGCAAGCACATGGTTAGTAGTTGGAGTTGGCTGGTTGAGTTGGGTTGTCATCTTGTAAGTGCATATGTGAAGCATGGCATGGGATGTGTGGTTACGTGATTGGACACATGGAGGATGCATTGGAGGAGCTTGATGTTTTAGGAGTGTCCATGAGACTTTGTAAGTGTATTGTAATGTTTCATTGTTGAATAATACATTGAGTGTGGATGCTTTTGGAGGTTGGGCTTTTCCTTCTTAAGGGTTTTCCCAGGATATATCTTGTGTTATATCTTGTGGTTTGTCTATTTGATCTTTGCATTATGGAATTGGTGTAAGCTTGTATGCATCATATTCTCTCATAGGGTTATGTAGGAATTGGCTTGATCAACCTGTAAGTTCCTAACAATCCAATCCCCATAAATAATGTCTCAATAAATCAATTTGATTTGGCTTTTACATGATATCAAATTTTCCAATACTTGGTAAAATCATTGATTAAACTAAACAATAGTCTCATAAAGTTGTCCACTTACTACTATAATTTTCAAGAAGGCTTCTCATGGATCCATATTTTGCCCAAACTACATAAAAAATACATTCTCTAATTCTACCCATGAATACTTGGAATTTTGCAGAAGGAAAGCATACGATTGACACATAGAATCATGAAACATGTTAGCAAATAATTGACAAGAAAATCCTTCATGATTAACCTAATTTTTAATTATCAAATCTTTACAAACCTTGATGTTCTCAAATGTATTTTTCCCAACATTGGAATG
This sequence comes from Cunninghamia lanceolata, assembly GCA_027924645.1. Taxonomy (NCBI): domain Eukaryota; kingdom Viridiplantae; phylum Streptophyta; class Pinopsida; order Cupressales; family Cupressaceae; genus Cunninghamia; species Cunninghamia lanceolata. Next base: position 12,351,660 of record BSBN01000108.1, read on the forward strand.
AAAAGATAGGTAGCCAATTACATGCACTTATGGGGGTTTGGAGGAAACCTCTAGGCATACACATCCATCAAGATAAACTAACCCCTAATTCTATTAAACAATATAATGGAAAAAATTCATCAAATTTTGGCACATGTCTTCTTGATTATCATTTTTTTGTTTTGAATTTTTTATATTTTTATATTTTTTAAATTTTGCAATTTTTTGTTTTTGAAAATGATAATTTTAGTAATGAAAGAAATAAAATTAAACATTGAAATAAAAAATTGAATTATCCTAACATTTCATCACAACCCTCCTTCTAGCACCATTTTGGTTGATGCAATTTTTGACACACCAAATTTTCCCTACTTACAATGTGGCTAGCCTAAAGAGTCTTCATCAATTGTTGTACAAGGTTTACCAGAATCCCTTAATTAAAGAGCACTTTGACTAGTCTTTTTAAGGGGTTATAGTGAACATTAAGAGTCATCCATATGAAAAAAAGACTTACTTAATGGACAAAAACATTATTGTCTAGTTAAATTATTCTTAATTTTACTTTCAAATGCATCAAAATATGATAAGATTTCTTAAAACCATCATATGTCCTTCAAAATCAAAATTTTGCAAACTAGAACCTAAAAAGTCAACAATGGCGAATGAAGTTGTGTTGGGGCAAAAAATGCCTCCGAAAAGCAAGGGCATTTTCTTGGTTGGAAATAAAGAAAAAGATCCTAAAAAGTGACAGGTTGGTCAAAATAGGCATCTCTTAACCATTTAATTGTATCCTATGTGGAAATGAGCAAGAGAGTATGACACATTTGCTCCTAATGTGTTGGTTTGCCTACAAATTTTGGTCTTAGCTGTTGAATAATCTTAACTGGAATATCCCTTTACCTAATTCTTTATTAACTCTCTTTCAAAGTTGGCCTTATCTTATAAGTATTCTATGTTCTCCTCTATTTGGGAGATTAGACCATCCATACTAATTTGGAACATTTGGCTGGAGCGTAATCAAATAATTTTTAGGAAATAACAATTGAAGATAGAGGATATGTTGTATAGGATTGAAAATTCTATTTCAAAAATAGTAATGGTACAAAAACTCAAACCTTTACCTTCATGCTCAAGCACCCAAAAACTAGTTGTTGATCGCAAACAAATTCATTAGAAAACTCCACCAACTGACTGGGCAAAACTCAATTTTGATGGAGTGTCTAAAGGGAATCCAAGAATATCAAGTATATGATGTGTAAGCAGAGATCACATAGGTCAACTTCTTTATGCTAAGGCTTCTAAAATAGTATATGAAACAAATAATGAAGCAAAAGCTCAAGCAATGCTAATGGGGATAAGGATGGCCAAACAGATTGGTATTAAGAAATTTGTTATAGAAGGGGACTCTTTGATTATTATCAATTCTTTCCAATGTAGAAACAGTTGTAACTAGACAATTGAGAACATTTTAAAGGAAGCCTAGGAAATTATAGAAGAGTTCAAAGATTATAGCTACCAACACACTTCAGGAAATGAATAAAGTTGCAGACCTTCTGGCAAATCTTGCTTGTCAAATGACTCTTCATATAGTTTTGGAAATTGATCAACATACTTTGTACCATCATAAATCGATCCTAGAGCTCCTAAGGAAAGATATTACATGAAATAATTTCTCTTTGGAGAGAAATTATTGTTTTAACTAACATGATTGTTTTTTTCTTTTTGACAAGTCCTTGAATAGTGTGTTGATAGTTTTAACACATTATTTCTTGCCTCTAACATGTGTGAGTTTATTGCGAGCCAAGAATAACAATTGATTAACTCATGCTACCAACATGTGTGAGTTTAAGGGGAATGACAATTTGCATTATGCATCTCAGGCTATAATCTTGGTGAAGGATTACATTATGTGCAAGGTAGGACAAAGGAGTAATATCATTCGTGTGGAGCACTTATAAACCACCACCTTCTAGAGTTTTCTCCTCACTTCTGCAGAGTGCAATTATCACAAAAGATTAGAGGGTAGAGTAGCTATGGATAATTCACTTAATAAGAGGCTCTTCTTTGCAGTGTAAAAATGGGAAATGTTGATTCATGGCTCAGTCAACTCCAACTTGTTGACCAAGGCATTCAAAATACTAGCAGATGTTGTCAAAGAAGCTATTATGGAGGTATGCGGTAAATTTTTTTTTGCAAGAAACTCATTTTATCTACTCTTCTCAATTGGTTTCACACTTCTTATCAAATGCTATGGACTTAATTCAACACACTGACTTCGTGAGAGCCCTAGCTAAAAATTTCATTCATGATTACTTATTCTTAGAGGAGAAATTCCATGAATCCCTAGCTAATTATGAGTTGAATACTAGGGATGCTCTTATTGGGGGTGGTTTTTCTCTAAGGGAGATTTAGAGGAATCCAGTGATAAATTGCATTTATAATGCAATGGTACATGGCTTGCAAAACAACTATTCTACCTCTCTAGAGAGATCACTCCGCTCCCATAACAAATAGATTGGAGTGGAAAAGAGTGAAAAAATTAAAGATAAATTTCATGGGTGGACCTATATGTTGCACTACTAGAATCTGGATTTAGTTGCAAGTGATGACGGTGGCAATGAAGACCAGTAGGGTTTCCTCATAGTGGATCTCAACGAATAAAACCCAATGGCATAATAGTAATACTTGGTTCTACCTTTTGGTGTTTATCCTAGTTTTTTTGGTTTTTGGTTGATATAGCAGCTTCTAATAATTTATAGTCTATAGTTTGTTTCTCGCATACTCTAAGGGAGTATTACTTGAATATGTATGTAATTTATTAGTGTATCATTTGTTGAAATGTTGGTTGTTTAGATCCCTCTATTTTGGCATCTATTAGGGGTTGATTCTATACTTTTTCTATGACCCTTGTGGGGATTTTTGTGAAACTTTTTAATTAATATAAATTATGGTGGTATACACTTTTACCGATTAAAAAAAAGAATTTGATTATGATCTTCAAGACACAAAAAATCCTTTAAATTGTATGTCTTTTATGATTGAAATTTATCATCAAATCCTGAACTAATCCTAATCTAAAATGATATGAAGAAAAGGAAAAGGGAAGGGGAGAAGGAAAGGGTTAGATAGAAAATAAAATGGTTTCGAACTCATCTTCAATCCTTCTACACATTATTTTGTAAATGGACAAATTCAACTTGAAACCAATCTCCATTAGACCCTTTATCCATAATCCCAATGTGAGATGATGCGATCTTCAAAGGAAAAGTAATGTGTGTGATTGTTATCAAATTCCTACATGCATGAATTGTGTTTATTCAACCACACAAAATACCTCACCATCAGCAAGACATCAATAGTTTAAACACATGTTGAATCCATCAAAATTTAATGAATTATATGCATATAATTGTTGGAAATAAATCAAATTCACATTTCAAAAATCAAAACATAAAAAACCAAAAATATTCAAATAAAATTTGATATCTTGTATTTATACTTCTATTTTCATGGGTTTCCACCAAAAGACCCCAAAAAAGAAGACCAAAAAAATTGAGAACCCCTTACAATGAGCTTTAGAGAAATATACATAAGCACATTTGGGATAGGAAAGAGGAAAGGTCATTCCCTCCAAAAGTGACAAAAGGACAAAATACATTAGAATGTGAAAAGTTATTTTGACTATTCTTTCACATTCTATTTTTACATTATATTACAAGGAAAATTTGCACTTACATGTTTCTAATTTGCTCCATCTTTTTCTTAAGATTACTTTTGTTTGTATAGATGAAACTTATTCATTGTCCCTTTCACAAGGCTATGATTAGGACCATCAGAGTGAATGAAATCAACATTATCTTGGATGAAGTTCTCTAATATCTCCTCATGCACTTGTTTAAATTATACCATTTTTTGTTTGAAAGCCTCACATGCCATCCATATTCTCATTAATCTAATTATAGAGGAAGAATTAGAATTTCCTCAATTTGTGACTCTGCTTGGAACATGCCATCAAATTGAGACTTCAAAATTTGTGCAAAGTTGAACATATATTTTTCATTATACAAGTTTCATCCAATCCTCTTAAAAAAATCACTAATTTCCTTTAATGTATCCTACATAGTAGTATGTGACACCTGAAACTTATTTTTACAACCTTGTAATATATTCCTTCTAAATATGTATGCCTCCACCCCATTCTTATGAATATATTTCTTGCAACCATTCAAAATACCCTCATTAACCAAAATTTAGAAATCCACCCTGGTAAGCTCTACTATGCAAGGGTAGTTGGTTTCAATATCATTTATTTCCTATTCTATATTATTTTCTATCATTTTAATTACCTATTGCATAACAGTAGTTGGATGTGCAAGGATGCAAAGATAAGTATGACAAATGTTTTGGTTTCATAAATTTTTTATTGTTTTTGGTTTTTGTGGTTTAAGAATGTTTACTAACTACTATGTAGTAAAGGAACATTTTCCTAAATGGAATGCAACTCCGTGAATGCAATTTTTGAGTGCAAGTTTCCTATGTTTTCATTTTGTAAATGATTTTCACTAATGGAATTGTTTGTTTTATGCAAGAAATATAGAAAATGATATTCTAATTATTTAAATGATATGTTGATTATATGAGATGCAAGATAAAGCACAAACCAATATGTAGATTACATTAATATGTGAGCAAAAATGTAAATTTCCAATGAGCAATTAATGTTTGCAATGCTTGAATGATTCAAAGGAAATTAATTACAACATCTATATTTACTATTGATTTGATTAAATGTAATAAATAACCAGAAATAAGTTCTATTTACATCCCATTCAAAGTGTATATTTGATTGTTTAATTTTTAGCAATAAATGGACAAGATTTTATTAGTCTAGTGGTTGTCGTAAAGCATACATCAACATAAAAAATGATAGAAATAGATTGGTACAACAAAGAATATGGGCTTAGAAGGATAGAAACAATAGATATAACTATGTACAATGAATACCAGACCCATACAATATTCCAATAGTAAAATTTGATCATAAATGGGCTAGTACAAACATAAGATAACATACAAACAAGCCTTAGAAGTCTATAGAAAAATATGTAAAGTGATGTTTAGCAGTGACAATGATCTAATAGATCAATACAATAGTTTGAAAATAATTCTTGACAAATGGAAAAACCAATAAAGTTGTCAAGAAAGCACACAAATAAGAAAAATAAGGTTTGAGGGGTTTAGAGGGATGCTAAGGATGACTAAGGGAATTGTTAGGATTAAGGTGCCATCAACCTCATAAATCCTATGTATTTATTTATTATTGATATTATTTGTAAATGCATTCATAAGGGATGAAGGTTCCATCAATAGAAGTAAATATTTATGGTGATAGTAAAATGTAAGTTTTATCTTAGGAGTTACTATAGGTGAAAGGTGGGCATAATGATTTATGATAGGTGTAAGAGCATCTTCTATTATTAGTGCCTTACATGTTGTAAGAAATCAACTATTATTGGATCATCTTTGCATAGCATCTTATGATAATCTATAAGACAGTGTAAGAGGCTAGTTATAGCCTATTGTTGACTATTCCCAAGGTGGAAATTGGGATTTGCATATCTTGGGTGCCATATGTTTGTAAGAGGGTTATGACAACTGAAAGAGTCTAATAATAGCATGTTGACTAGATTCCCCAAATATGGCATTAGATTTTTCCCATGTTGAGCACCACATTCAATGGGCTCTTTTGTAGCATGTATTTTCTATTTAACAAAATCTTGAGGAGTCTAGAGTATGAGTTGAATGTTCATAGGTACACAAGCGTATTCAAATTGGATGTAGGATTCAAGGAAGTGAATGCATTGTAATTTTTTTTAAAGATAATACAACTTGGCCTCTTTCTTGGTGGATTTTTTACTTGAAAGAGTTTTCTCCATGTAAACATTATGTTGTGATATTCTCTTGTGTTTGTTGATTTCCTTGTTGTTGATTTTACATGCTTTAATCTCCAATTGGCATTTTATGGATTAGATTTCAGATTGCAATATAATTTTAGATTTTTATATTGTAGTGGTTTGCCTTCATTTTAACAAGAATAACCTAAATGCATGACAAGCTATGGGAGAGAGAAGCAACCAATTTAAACTAAATGCACTACACAACACCTTTTTTAGAATATGCAACATTAATTTACAAAATGCTGACTCGATGATGCAAAAATAGGTACCTATAAAACTACAAGAATAAATGTCCACACAGTGATTTGTTCTTGCTTCTTCAGTTTTTCATGGGCTACTCTCAAATTGAGAAGCTTATTCCTTAGCCTCTTATTTTTCTCTTCTCTTCTAGATTTTTATTGTCAATAGCTAGTTTTTTCATTGTTGCTTCACTAAATTGGGAATTATGAATTACTATCTCAAGCATCATCAATTCCTAACACATTCCAAACTCTTTTGACCATGTGTTCCTTAATAATTTCTTAAGGAATGTAGTCTATAAAAGGTTTTCATAAGAAGGGACCATTATCTATATAAACAAGGTTTGTAAATCTAGCTTGGAAGTAGTTCTAGAGAAGAATTTAGCTACTTTCATTTAATCCTTGAAAAGGTCCTCAATGCCTTCCTTTCTCATCATGGTGTCTAATACCATGGCTTTGGCAATATCTCATCTTGAAAGTAACAAGCACTAGCTAGCCTATATCATAGTGTTACCCTCCTTTGGATTTATACTATCTATTAAGAAAGGTGTCTCAACCTTGCTCCTAATTTTAAGATTTCCAAAAATGTAATTTTTAGATTATAGAATAGAAAAAATCAATTTTTGGGATATAGAGGTATTTTTTGGCCAAAATAAATATTCTCAATTGTATAGAGGTAATTTTAGGCCTCAAAACTAATTCTAGATTCATCATCGCTTCCAAGGTTGCTCAGTATGTAGATCTCATCAAGCTCTAATATTGAAAAAAGGGGCCTTATCAACCTTCCAAATCAAAAGTTGTGGCCTCCAGAAGTTAGGCCTCCCACATTGAAAATGTAAAAATATCTGACACATAAAAAAGATGTAAGAGGGAGTTATAATTGTTGACCAAATTATGATGCATGTTATGGCATGTCATAAGGCATTTTGAATGGAGATAATGGAGCCAAATTTGAGCACCCAAGTTGGTGAGTGGATTATGATGAGCTTATGACAAGTGGAAGGAATATGTCATTTTAACCAATAGACTCATCTAGAGATTTGGGCACCACATTTTGGGTGGTTTTAACTCATGGTTTCCTAATTACCATTTGATGGTTTCATGTATTGTGTCTTCTATTTATTGGGTGCTTGAGATGGAGGTTTAGATAGTGAGTTTTGTAGGTATTGTTATGCTATCAGACCTACTCCAAATCTCTAGTTGGTGATACTTGATGCAAAGACACTTGGGATGCAAGAAGAGGAATAGATTCAACAAGACTCAACCACACCTATAGGTCCAAAAAAACCAAGTCCTTCATGAAAAAGTGGGAACAGCAAAAGGGAATCTTTGTTTGTTCATGGAAAGGTTGGATTGGGGTGCCAAAGGACTCATTCCACCCATTGGTTAAGGAAGATTACTCTCAGAACACACACTTGCTTCATAAACCCTCAAAATGGCTTGTAGCCCTAGAAACAAAGAACAGTCCTCTTATCTCTTTACACAGGCCTTCAAATGTAAGTCTAAAACATTCAAAAGATACCCATTATGCCTCCCTATAGCATACTCCAAGATGGGTATAGGTTGGTTTAGAAAGTTTGCCCTAACCAATAACCCTCCGAGTGTCTTTTAGCCCTAAATAGGCCTATTTTGTGAAGCAAGTGCCCTCAGATGTTGGTTTGAAACCCTCTTGACCATTTGAACATGTCAATGGTACCCTAAAACCATGAAATTCACCTTCCCTTTATGGTTTTGACTGACTGTTCCAAAAAGACCCACTATGGTAACCTCTGACAGTCACTTAGCACATGGTTTTGCTAAGTGCCATTAGTGAAATTCCAATAATGACAGTCCCCTGTTCAAAATAATCCTACAAGACATGAAAATAGACTTAACAAGATTCATTTCACTGATCACAAGGCCTATTAGTTCAGTGGAATGAAGGAGACATCACAAACTGGCTGTCAGAACCCTAGTTCAGGGTTTCCACACCACTTACAGAAGAAAGGGAAATGCAACAGTGTAAATGAGTGTCAAGAGTTCTAATCACTTGCAAAAGGAAGGGGCTTTACCATATCAACTTTCCATCACACCCTTCAATCACCACTTGACTGTATAGGTACGGAATCCTCCCAGCAACAACAAATTTTCTTTAGGAGACAGCAAGTTCAAATGAGTGTTTAATAACAGATAAGTGTAGTAGGTCTTATACTTGTTGTCATGGGCTCTGGTTAGACTTGTTTGGAAATCATCTCATCATACTACACTTTCATGTATCCTAGCCTTCTTGACAGTGTCGTACCAAAGGATAGTACGGACTGTTTACATAGCAAATTCAGAAAAAAAACACAGAAAGAACAGGAAACTGTATTATATTATTTGGAACTCCTCCATGCCCTCATCATACTCATGTCCAAGGCATTAAGAAGCCTCCACCAATCTCCTCAAGGTAGTTAACAAGTAGTTTGGTCGATGGGCTGGACATAACCATCAAATACCTTCTGCAACTACCCTGTGTTATGACAGCAAATACCTTATTTGGTTATGTTTAACCACTTACAACTTCATCATCAATGGTTTCATGATTTATTTATGATTTGTTTGAGACATAACAATGTCCCCAAGGCTTTCACATGCCTTAAACTTCATAACCATGCCTTGACAAGGTTTACAAAACAAGAAACTTATATGACTGTCCCCTAGATGCAAGACTTACAACATGATAGTAGTTTTTAGTTATTTGGACATAGTCCTTTACATATATGGCATCCAAGCCTTATTACAACATGGAGATGGTCTCAAGGACCTTATTGAACCAAAACAAAACAAATTGAAAATCAAACAAGTCATAGATATCTTGGTGCTCCTGCACCAATACTCCTATAAAGGATTAGAATTTTTAAGTGTATTTTAACCTTTGATTACTGAATAATACATTGAGTTGTTTTGGAGGGTAGGGTTTTTCTCTTGAAAGGGTTTTTCCCACATAAGTCATTATTTTATGGTATATTGGTTTTCTTTTCATTTCCTTGTAATTGTGTATTAGATTAATTTTTGTACATATCTCCTCTCATAGATTAGTGTAAGAAGTGTCATGCCCACATTTCCCATGTGGTCATGACACACAACACATGTGTCATGTGGTCATGACATGAAATATCAAAATACTCTTCCACTCGACTCTAAAACCCCCTCACATGCAACATGCGCGCTTGGTAGCATACGCACAAGGGCGCAAAATGTCAATCAAACGTCAGAGTAATGCGAACACCTTTTGCAACCCTTGCAAAATGTAAGCCTACTAAGGGGGTTGTGCGACGCGAGGAGCATCGCTAAGAGGGTAGATTCCAAAATAGGAACTAACCCTAGGTTTCCTAGATGAGGTGAAGTGATTTTGATAAGTATCGAAATCTAACCCTAGGAAAACTACAAACATAATTGACATCAAAATAATTCCATCTAAGACTTAATTAAATTACTTGATCATAATAAATGTGATAAAGTAAACACATGAAATAATCACTTAATTATCCCTTTTCCTAATCTTGGGAAAATACGGCAGCATAACGTCGCCTCATTAATAATGGAAAAATAAATTTAAAACAACAATCTCCACAAAAATCCTTTTTCAAAAAGAATTGTAATTAAATCTAATTACTCCTATTAAATAATTTATTTCTATATTGCATCGTCCACTCAAGGCAATAAAAATAAAATACCTTCACATTAACTAATTAAATCGATTAATTAAAATTACATAAGGTCTTGCACAAATAGAAGGGTTGAAGGGATAAATAAATTACTATCAATAAAACAATAGTAATCCCCACCCCAAAACCCCATTAAAATAATAACCCCTCCCACTCACTAAGTGGGTTCAAAAGATAAAATAGATTGGGTTAAAAATTAGACATCAATTCCTACTTTCACTCCCACTAACCCTAATAATTTAAAAAGGCAATTAAAAGGTTTAAGTGCTCAAATGTCATTTAGCTCATTTCATTTGTTTTCGCTAGATTTCAAAATGAAGGGGAGAGAGAGAAAGAAGGTACGTGCATTAATATTTTGTTTAATTCTTTATGTTTTGTCTTCTACAATTTCATTCTTTTTCTCTAACCTTATTTCATTCTATTCTTTTGCTCATCTATTTTATTTCTTCGTCTTCAAACCCTAACTCTCTTTTTTTTTTTCAAACTCTCTCTCTCTCTTTGCAGGGTTTTCTTAAGCTTTCATGGAGCCCTCTGGTCTTTTGTGGAAATGATTCATACATAGGGATGTTTTATTTATTTATTTTTGCTCACAGCAATATATATATATATATATATATATATATATATATATATATATATATATATATATATATATATATATATGTATGTATATATATATTTCTATCTGCAGGTACAAAATTTTCCTCAGTAATCTATATTTTTCAAAAAAATAGTGAACCAAAAAAAGATTAAAATAGTAAATGACTATATATATATCAAGATATATAAAAATATAGTGAGCTTTCTGCATTATTTTCTTTTCAAAATAGAAACAGTGAATAAATAATTAACACAACAAATCTATCAGATATATATATATATATATATATATATATATCTTCCAATTGATTTAATAATAAAAATACCTTTCTCCTTCAATGAACCTAGCTATATTTTTCTTTTGTTAAAGGCTAAATTGAAACATATATTTTCTTTTATGTTTCATCAAACAAATACATTCATTCAAGATAAATAGAGAGGATAGGAAGAGAAGTAAGGAGAAACTCAGTTTTATGCATACACAATAGATCCCTTTTTTTTTGGTCAAAATCATTATAGGAACAAAACAACCAAGCTTATATTATGAACTAAATGGAATACATATATCTTTTATTTTTTCTTTACAAGAGATACACAAAAGAGATTTACTCTCACAAAACCCACAATCACTTTTACAAGGCCACAAAGGCCATGGCTACCAAAATGCCATACAATACAAAATACACCAAAACTAATTTTCTTCTAAGTTCACCAAAACTCTAATAATCACCCAAAACCTACAAAACCACAAGGAAGATTTCCAAATGCCCATGGGAGCTCACCTCCCAACCATAGACTTGAAGCAAGTCACCCCCGAGCTTGGAGGTCACCCATGTAACCAGGTTCAAACCACAACAAGGATTTAACAATAAAATCACTTACACAAAACATAGATACACCCTCCCAAAGATTGCACATAACTAATCCATATAACTTAGATTTTGGGGGTAGGAGAGTGAACTACTCTCAACTCAAGGAGGAAAACCCAAATCACCAAAACACAATAATGCTCAAGAATCACAAGGCCTCTTTCCTTAATATCACAAAATGTCAAAAATCTCAAGGCACTCTTGCCTTCACCAAATATCTCAAATGTCACAAAAAAATCCCAACGCACTCTTGCCTTCACCAAAATCTCAAATACTTCACAATGCACTCCCATATCCAACCACACCTCCAAAATATAGTGAGGTTGCCCCCGAGGAGGTTCACTCTTCTCCCACCCCAAAACATGATGAGCTCTTCTCAATAGTGAACATCATCAAACACCCCAAATTGAAAACCCACACAACACATACACCAAAACTCAAAAATACACAAAGCAATCATCACATAAATGAAAGTAAATACATAAGGAAGGCATATAGCCTTGGGTGCTTACCTTATAAGCCTAAATTTGGTAAGAGTTTGATGGAGAGCTCCCAAGTCTCCTTCCAATCTCCTTGCATCCAAAATCCTCTAACTCTAGCTATCTCCCCCCTTTTTCTTCAAAAAATGTGTCCATGCCCCTTCATTATTTTTCTTTCATTATTTGTTGGTTTTTCTCTTTGTTGATCTTTGGGCCTAATTTTTACTTAGTCATTTTCATAGTTGCCGACAATCCTTCAGATCTTTGAACTAAAGTTGGTGGGTTCACAAGCTCTTGAACCCCCTGACTTACTGACTTGCCTTAAGGACCCGTGCTTCAAGTTTTCCCTTATGTCTTGATGGTAAAGTTTTTCTTTGTTGTCGGGAGTTCTTTGAAGTTCTGAACCTCTGACTCATAGTTCAAAAGTTCAATTTCCACCTGACCTGCTGACTTTGAATAGTACACTCTTCCAAATGGTGTTTCTTGCTACACTTGCGTATAGTACGAAAGAATGACAATTGGCACTTTGCATTTAATTAGAAATATGTGAAGACACAGTGGTACAATTTTTGGAGGGAAACTCAAGGCATGCATTTATGAGTTATATAGATAAATTTGCCGCCAACATTTAATATCTTCCCTTAGCGAATTTATGAGAAATGACTTGATAAGTTCTTAAGCTCACCTAAGGTGATATTGTTTTGCTAGGGAATGTGTTGCAGAAAGTTAAATGACTACTTTGCTACATGTGAGGTATCAACACAGTTCCATTTTTAGAGGTCAACATAATTAGCAGTTCTCTCTCTTTATAAGGGCATAATATTTTCTCTAGGGAGTTAGAAATTTTCATTCACATGTATCTATGCAAGGAGATTCTTGTTGGTGTCTTGTCTCATCCTGTGTTTTCTACATACATTTCTGAGTCTCTAGCTTTCTGGTTTCTTGAGTACATGAAGATGAAGTTCAAATTCTAAGGAACTCCTGTGTAGTGGAGAACGGTCTTTCTGAAGTAAGAGATACTAATTTAGGCCACGTTGATTTGAATGCCTTTTGGAGGAGAATGTAATCTAAAAATCAAACTCCCTTGGCAAAGAAGATTACCAGTAGCGGTTTGGATAAAGATGGTGGTTTTCCACTAGCTGGCCATTGTCCCAAGTTGATGGTTGTGTGCACCAATGGGTATTATCTAGATTCCCAAGAGATAAGAACCTCCAGTGGTGTTGTTGTGGTTAAAATTAACTCTAAATTTATTGCTTTGGCCCTGAGTTTAGAAGAATATGAAGACAATGCTGATGTTTCTGTATCTTTAGCCTGGAATTATTACAATGAAAGAAAAGATTAGTGCCACTCTTGTGTTGCTAAGCATTGGTTAGAAATTGAGAAGACTGGTAAGTCTCAGCTTCCCGCCAATCTGAAAAGGAGCCATTTCAAAGAAGAGATTTTAGATATGATAATGTTGTTGAACAAAGTGGTTAAGAGTTCCGAGTCGAATGCTTTTGAATTTTGGATGTGCAGATTTATTCTATTGATTTGTGGAGACCACCGCATCGACTGGTCGAAGATTATCAGTGAGTGCTTGCATGAACAGCTAATGAATTTTGCAAGAAATGTGAGCTTCCATGTTGTGTTCCCAGCTAGTCTATATATTGGCTCGAAGAGAGGCTGCTTGGCCTGGTTTGAGGATTCAAGGGAGTCCTATGGCAAGTATGCATGTGTATCAGGTTTTCCTCCAATTGTAGAAAAATGAAGGTATGAAAGACTTTAGGCGTGTTAATGATGTTTTTTCTATGATGTTAGCTAAGAAAATTGATGGCTTAATGGAGAAAAGGTTTTCAATTGAAGCATCTACCCTAGTTATGAAATTTAGAAGCTTTTATATACAATTTGACCGCTTCTCCTATTTGAGAGTCGAGGGTTTTGAAAATGCCCCATTAAAATTGCCACGGTACCCTTCTGATTAATTGGTGTTGCTGGAGTTATGCCGCTAAATGGCAGCTATGAATGTTAAATACCAAGCTATGAAAAAGAAAGGTTACTCTTTCCCTGTGTCTTTGTCTTTTTATTCATGTAAATGTAATGATGGCACCCAAAATGTTGACAAGTTATTATCAGAGTTCAGTCTTCATAGTTTGTCCCCTCGTGTGTCCTTTGACAGTAAGAATTTTATAAAGGAAAACATGCATGGAGGTGGTTCTTATTCACACCATCCTCAACTCAAGGATTTTTGGGAGGATTGTGTTGATGAGAGGGAAGTTCAGAGAAGAAAGTGGATGAGACTGACTATAGATCAAGTTCGTGCCTTCAAGATGAACATCCAAGTCCCTGATATGACTGATGATTTTTTAGATATGTTAGATGAGGGCTATGATGTAGTGTCAAGGGAACCCATGCCTCATGTAATATGGTCTAAAAAAGAAGTCACTGATATTATGTTTCTTCCTTTGCATGTGTTGAGAAGAATAGAAAAGTGGTTAAAAGGAAAGGTCAAGGAGTGTGTTGGCTTCATGACACCGAGGGAGTCAACTTCTCAGAATCAAGTCAGATCTCAAACTGCCCATTCATATAGAAAATCATCTAGTTTGGACCTGACTCGCCAGATAGTCGGCTCACAATCGAATGGTGATGATGAAAGGCTACCTGAAGAAACTAGGAGGATGAAAACCACTTGTGAGCAAGATGTCCAAATAGTGAAAAGAAATACCAGATTGGCTGCTTTGTCATCCAAAGCAGACCATGTGCCCCCACCTAACAATCATGTAAGTGATTCTGATTCTTTTATATTCTTTCAAATTGGAGAGGATAATTTGTTGCATTCCTTACTTAGCCCACCGAACTCCCCACAACAAAGAGAAATAACTGAACAAAATTCCCACCTTGTGCATGTAGTAGCTACTTCCAATGCTGCCAATGTGTCAGCCCCATCTCCAAATTGGTTGAAAAAGGTAGTTCAAAAGAAGAAGAAATACACTCTTCCTACTGATGAGGGTGTCGATACTATGGCCAATTTATTACAAATGGTTCCTAAACCCAAGTGTGTAAAGAGAAAGTCAAGAATAGTAACTGATGCCACCTTAGAAAACTAGTTTCTAGAGATTGCAGGCCCATTGGTAGATAAGAATGAAGATGAAGTGACAAAAGCTAACTTTATTGTAAGTCAAGTGGATTTGTGACTGTTAACGACTGAGGGTGATTTGTATCATGTCCAATATTCGATTAATAATATCTCTAAAAGGGTAAAGGGATTGCAACAAGAAAATTCAAAACTATTGGCATGTGTAAGTTCCTTGTCCTCTTTTGCTAATTCAATTGCTAAAATAATAACACCCTCAACTGAGGCCTCCTCAGATGTCAAGCTTTGTACCCTTGATTCAAATTTGCTTCAACAAGTTAAAACTTCTCTATCTCTAAGGAAGGCTATGGATCAATGGGTTGAAAAGATTGTTTTTGATGGTCTCATTTTTACTGAGGAGGAAGTGAAATTGTTTGATTTGATACATGCTAAGAGGGAGGTCTTGATATTAGGGTTTGATAAAGCCTGAAGCGATCACCACAGTCTAAATATGGCCTCTAAGGAAATACAAGAGATAACCAACATGGATCCTGGTATCTTGATGGATGAAGAAGTTATAGCTAATCCTAGAGAGCTAGATACCATTGTGTGGTCTGATGCGATAGAATGGAAAGTCTATCATAACTACAGCAGAAGAAGAGATGAAGAAAGTCATTGCAGTCTATTACAAGGAGATGATGAGAATAAAAAAGGATTTTGCTGCTATGGGGGTATAGGCTAATGGGTCTAACGATGAGAAACTTTTGGATGTCAAGGTAATTAAACAAAATTTCAAGAGGGTGGTAACAGAGGAAGTAGTTAAATATGATACAATCATAGGGGACTCATTAGGTAATCTCTCTAAATTGGCGGCCTATACTAATAGCTGCAAAAGTGGTATTGATGAAATGCATCGTAAGGTGACAGACTCTGACAGGGCAATCATGAAGAAGAAGTGTCGCATTAGTATGATAGGATCTCCACCAGGCATGTCATTAACACCTATCATCAACAAGTATAGAGCGTATAAAGCCAGGTTGTGAGCATAGGTACCTCAAGCGGTGCAAAGTGTCACTAGAGAAGGTGAGCAGTCGAAGGAAGATGAAGAGATGGGCAAGGTGGATGATGGCGATGGTATTTACAAATCCTCATTTGATTCCAAATTCATGTTTTTAGTCATTTCATATTTGCTCTAAAACTATTGACTCTGGAGGGCCCTTTTATTATAATTATTGTTTAAACATCTTTTAATCGGCTATTTCAAGAAGCTATTATTTTTTTAAAGATAGTTATGACTTGGCTTAGCTATAAATTTTGAATATCTAGTTGAATTCTACATCTTTTGACAAACTTTATTTTGCAAGGGTGATAGTCAATTTTGTTCTTAGCTACTTTGATATATGTAATATAAGTTAATATAGTGGAGATTTGGGTGATCATAGACTGGGTGTTATGGTTATTTGAATTCATATTCTTCTTAAGTTGAATGTGTTGTTGTTGATGTTAATGTTATTCATGTGTCTTGGTGGTTGGATATTTATAAATCTTGCTCACTGCTAAGAATAGTCTATTTGTTGATATATAATTTGAAGTGGTGAATATATATATTTAAGTGGTCTATTATTGATTCATGTTATGTGGCTGGAAGTCTTTGAACTTTGGGTGATTGGGTTGTGAATTTACCTTTACTGCTTTCTAGTCAAAATCTCTGCCTTTGTTTTTTGCTTTCTGGTTAAAAGCAATCTTGAGTCTTTCTTATTCATTAGAATATCTGTTGAAGGTAGCTGCACCTTGTTAAATAAGAAGAGAGCCTGTGTAAAATACCAATATATTAGGCTCAACTATTGATTACATTTGTCACTTGTCTGGGCATGAGTATATAGAGTTAGGTGACAAATCTGTTAACCAACACTCCCCAAATTAATAATTACAAAGAAAACCAAAAATGAAGAACCCTCTCCATCTCTCAAAGATGGAGTTTAATAGGCTACACCAAAGAGCCTTAAGGAATGAGAATATGACACATGCCACTGATGTAGAGGATAAGGATAAAAATCAACTTCATACTAGCATATTGCTCAACAATGGGTTTCAATCCATTTGATACAAGTTCACAAGAGGACTTCACCATACAATGGCCTCTACTCAAGCATTTTTTTGGATTTCCAATTACTTTGACCCAAACAAGATCTTAGCTATCTTTCTAAACCTCTAGGAACCTTAACTCAATCAAAGAAACAATCACCAAGGACTATCCCATCATGCATTTGCCATTCCTTCATTGACTGTCTCAAACCCTTGTATCCTTCTCAAAAGGACTGTCAGAACTTCCTCCTTAGCACAGACATTGAAACTCAAAAACAAACTCATATTTGAATACCCATTAAAGATCTTTAAAACATATCTAAAACTCAATATCTATTACTTTGTAAAGAATTGCTCCAAAACAGGACTGTCACCGTGCCAATTAGGCCTATTAGGCTTTACCCTACCAAGGGCTTATTGAAAATAGATATTCCATGACTCCCCACACCTTGCCAATACTTGGAACACTTCATAAAAGGTCTACTAATGCCCATTGAATCATCAAAAGTACCTTTCCATCAGTATTTTAACAAACCCTATGCCTATATCTCTTGACTGTCCCTAAACACTATTTTCTGGACTGTATACAGAAATGCAGTCATAAAAATTTGATTTTCCCCACATCAACCTTAGTCATTTGGTCAAAGACCTCAAGAATATGAAGGCAAATACTACCACAATCATTTTCCACCAAGGATTAATAACATGCAATGGATAAACCGAGAGAAACACAAGATTTACATGCCATTGTTTACCCTAATCAGGGTTTTTGACAGTTTTCAGAAAACTAACAATATCTAACTCAAAACAATACCAAAATGCATGAAACAAAATGGAAATGGAGGGTGATTTCTCCTGCACTCACTTAAAATCAATTTGGTATGGATCCTTGCCTGTAAAGAGCCATACACAGCAAGAATACAGTGATTTTCAAAGAGAATATACAGAAAACAATGTCTTTATTCATTCAGAACCAGATATACAATCACCCACACGTATAGAATGGTTACAAGGCCTTAATAAAGGCATTCCAACTTGTCTCAACAAATTCTAACGACCTTTCAACTGCCCAAAACTATCTTTTGAATAACTTGACTATTGGCATTCCACCAATCTGCCTAATAACTTTACTATTTTTTCCAATTTTACATTGGCAACATTTACATGGTTTGCAATATTTTGCATATTTGAAACTCCTAATCTCTTAGACACATAACAATGACATGATAAACCTCAGTTCAATGTTGAATCCCTAAAAATTTAATCAAACTCCAAAGATTTGTCTAGGGCAACATTAATTTGCCAAGGTGCTCCTGCACCATACAACCAACCAACAAAATTTTCAAGTGCCTTGGAAATGTACCTACAACAAAAATCTTTTTCTGCATTTCCTCTGTCTATCTCTTCATCTTTAGCTTCAATCTTTTCAGCTTCAGGCTTCCAATCTTCACATCCATAGCTAGTGACCAACCAATCAACAAAATCAAACAACTATCAACTTTAGAGCTTCTTCAGGCTCCTTCTACTCCCATCAGTGGAGTACTCTTCAGGCTACAACATCAAGTGCTTCTTTAGTCAGGTATCCATCTCTTTACTACTTCACAACACCAACTCACCAAACCATTCATCTCACCCAATAGCAGATCCTGGTGATGCACCTACCACTCTCTCCTCAGTGGTTTCTCTCTGCACCCTTATCCAGCCTAATCTCCATTGGAGAATGGTCATGACAAACCTCATCTTGTCTGTCCACACACACAACCTGAGACAACATCCTTCTGCAACTAGATGGAACAAGCACCTGCAACCAAACAACTTAGTAAAACCAAATAATGGTCACCAACCAAACATATTGTTTCAACTCTTCATCTCAGAAATCAAATACATAACATCTCCTCCCAGAGCTTTTGCTAGCTCTGATACCAATCTAATGTAGAGAATAAGGATAAAACTCAACTTCATACTAGCATATTGCTCAACAATGGGTTTCAATCCATTTGATACTTACAAGTTCACAAGAGGACTTCACCATACAATGGCCTCTACTCAAGCATTTTTTTGAATTTCCAATTACTTTGACCCAAACAAGATCTTAGTTGTCTTTCTAAACCTCTAGGAACCTTAACTCAAGCAAACAAACAATCACCAAGGACTATCCCATCATGCATTTGCCATTCCTTCATTGACTGTCTCAAATCCTTGTAGCCTTCCCAAAAGGACTGTCAGAACTTCCTCCTTAGCATAGGCATTGAAACTCAAAAACAAACTCATATTTGAATACCCATTAAAGATCTTTAAAACATATGTAAAACTCAATATCTATTACTTTGTAAAGAATTGCTCAAAATAGGACTGTCACCGTGCCAATTAGGCATATTAGGCTTTACCCTACCAAGGGCTTATTGAAAATGGATATTCCATGACTCCCCACACCTTGCCAATGCTTGGAACACTTCATAAAAGGTCTGATAATGCTCATTGAATCATCAAAAGTACCTTTCCATTAGTCTTTTAACAAACCCTACACCTATATCTCTTGACTATACCTAAACTCTGTTTTCTAGACTATATACAGAAATGCAGTCATAAAACTTTGATTTTCCCCACATCAACCTTAGTCATTTGGTCAGAGACCTCAAGAATATGAAGGAAAATACTACCACAATCATTTTTCACCAAGGATTAATAACATGCAATGGATAAACCGGGAGAAACACAAGATTTACATGCCATTGTTTACCCTAATCAGGGTTTTTGACAGTTTTCAGAAAACTAACAATATCTAACTCAAAACAATACCAAAATGCATGAAACAAAATGGAAATGGAGGGTGATTGCTCCTGCACTCACTTAAAATCAATTTGGTATGGATCCTTGCCTGTAAAGAGCCATACACAACAGGAATACAATGATTTTCAAATAGAATATACACAAAACAATGTCTTTATTCATTCAGAACCAGATATACAATCACCCACACGTATAGAATGGTTACAAGGCCTTAATAAATGCATTCTAAATTGTCTCAACAAATTCTAATGACCTTTCAATTGCCCAAAACTGTCTTTTGAATAACTTGACTATTGGCATTCCACCAATCTGCCTAATAACTTGACTATTTTTTCCAATTTTACATTGGCAACCTTTATATGGTTTGTAATATTTTGCATTTTTGAAACTCCTAATCTCCTAGACACATAACAATGACTTGATAAACCTCAGTTCAATGTTGAATCACTAAAAATTTAATCAAACTCCAAAGATTTGTCTAGGGCAACATTAATTTGCCAAGGTGCTCCTGCACCAGCCACCTTCTCCTTGCTCCTCACAACCCACTCACAAACCCTAAGGGATGAGGTGACACATGTCACCTTACCATCCCACAAAGCCTCACACTCTCCCACAAATGCTCTCACACATGTGTGAGAGCATAGTGGAGAGGGGAATCCCATAGGGAGGACTCCATAAGGATAAGGATAAGACACATGTCATTCTCCTATCCAACAAGGCAAACCCATTCCCTCAAGGATACTCTCACACATGTGTGAGAGCATAGGAATGAGGTCTCTCACACTTGAGGACCTTGGAAGCTTCCCAATTCTTCAAGATAAGGGAGACCTTATCCTAGGGATGTGGAGTTGGTCATGGTGGACTCTTGACTTGTCCACCACCTTACTCAACTTCAAATTTCGTCACTTAACTTTAGGGTAAAGTTAAGGTGACTAAAAGAAGATTAAACTAAGGTTTCAAAAGTTTAAATTGGTCCTAGACCCTAGGGATATGACCTAGGGTCATTATTTGACCAAAATAAACACTAAGGGGTCCATAAATTCACATGAAAAGGCCCAATACATAAAAAGCACCAAAATAGTGCAACTTAACATTACAATTCACAACACATCAATAAATTAATTAAAAAGTGTAAACCCTAATCAAAATAAACATCAATTAAAGACATTACAAATCATCATGCTCCATCACAATTGACCTTGGTCCCTCTTGGGACTAGGTCGACTAAACATGGCTATCACATAGGGTTACTGGAATGACCTCTGAATTTTCCATGGGCATGGAAAATTTACCTGCACACTTCCACAAATGGATCAATAGCACATGTTCATCATAGCCAAAGTGAAATGAATGCACACACACATCCAGTCACATAATCAAATATATTTTCAATTATAACACATGTTATCATTTATATGATTCATAATTCACTTGCATTTCTAAACATCAATCAGGATCAAAACTGCATAATATTTCAATTTGCATCAAAGTAAATATCACATAACTATTGGCAAGAGACACTGTGTGGCTTCTTGATTATTGTCATTGATGGCGACAAAGTCCATCCCACACATCCGTAGCACATGGTATGTCTATACTGGAAGTCAAATTGAAGAGTATTTTGGTCCGGTGAGCAAGAATAGAGCATGCAGCAAGGTCTGACAATCAAGTCCAGATTTCCTAGAGGATGTATCTTAGCAAAGTGCGGACTTGGGGAAGTCAAGAGGAGTATCATTACTACTACATTCCAGAGATTGAGCCTCTGATGTTGAAAGAATGAAAAGATATGAGCATCTGAGTGTTGGGTTCCTGACAGGCAGTGTAGACTAAGGAAGAACTAACTGGCAGAGCATCAAACCTTAACTCGGATGAGAAATTGATGGTGATCAAGCTACTTAAGTGATCATTCATGGTTGGCTGACATGATTGATGACTTCTATAACTATCTCTTTGATACACATCACTTAGTAAGCATGGATTCAGCCGACAGACCAGAGTTTGGGAAAATCTTGAGTATTCCGGATGCCGACTAGAATGATGTTGAAATCCTTGGTGTGGATATATATACCAGATGGATTTTGATGTGAAGGGGTGTGGATTGTGATACAGTGTGCGAGAAAAGGAAGAGATAAGTGTGGAAGCGGAAATACAGGTCCGATATGTGATAGAATAGCAACACTAAAATAGAGGAAGAATGAAGTGCAATAGATCAGTTTATTGAGCCTAACCAGAACTGAACCTCAGCATTGTGGATGCCTCTGATCAGTTCAAACACCTGGTTACTTTCTATATACCTTGTAGATAGTGAGTCTCTTGTAGGTAGTGAGTCCTAATTGGCAAGTGCCATTTTGTACTTCTATTCTTTTAACAGAGAATACAATCTTTGGTTAGTCACCCTGTGGTTTTTCCCTTAACAGGATATTCCACATAAAAATCCGTGTTATATGTGTTGATTTCTTTTCTGCTCTCATGCTCATGTATGCTTATATGATTTGATACTGCACTAATTGTTAAAGAAGAAAAGAAAGTTAAATAATTAAGATAACTGATTCACCCCCCTCTTAGTTATCCACCTTATTTCTAACAATTGGTATCAAAGCTAAGTTCCTCCTAACAGAGCCTAACAGCTTGAGGAAGATCTAGGAATCTCAATGGATATGTATGGTATGAGGGAACAACTTCAGTCTGCCCTAGATGATCTTGAGCAATCTCACTCTGAAGTCAATAACTTGAGGGAAAGACTCAAACAAGCTGATGATTTCATAAATGAACTAAAAGAGAAACTGAGTATCTCTGTGAGAAAGAGAAAGGAACTACTTCAACAATTAGCAAGTCAAAGTGAAGCCAATGATACTAATGAAGATCTGAATGAGAAGAACAAGTTATGTGAGAAGCTATCAAAAGAGGTCATTATGATAAGACATGAAATAGAATCAGGGGTTATGAAATTCACCCAAGAAATTGAAGAGAAGAAAAAAATTGAAGATAATCTAAAATAATCTCTCAAGGAGAAGTCAGAAGACTGCCACAAAATGGATAGAATAATCATGCATCTGGAATCAGATCTTGAAGAAGCTAGAGATAATGAAGAACAACTTGAGAATCAGATAAACACTCTTAAAAGGAATCTTCAAACAACAAATGAATACAAAGAGAAATTCAAGATAAGTTCTGCTCAACTTGAAATTCTTCTTGAAAGCCAAAAGTGGGTAGATGACAAGCAAGGCTTGGGGTATGAGAAAGGTGAAAGCTCCAGATCCGGTCAAAAGAACTCTGGACTAGGAAATCTAAGGAACAGGCCTAGAAGACCTCCGGTAAGGCAACCAAATGCTCAAAGTTATCCATCCTTCAATGGATACTGCTACAACTGCATTAACTTTGGTCATAAAGCAAATCAGTACAAAAGAAGAATGAATCAAACTAATTCATCCTTCTCTGGACAATGTTTTAACTGCAAAAGGTATGGTCACAATTCTCATGAATGTAGAAATATGCAAATAAACAATTCCTTCAATGGTAGATGCTTTGCATGCAATAGAATGGGACATATGGCTAATCAATGCAGATCAAGAAGATATCAGTTAAATTTGCAAAGAAATGTTGTTTTCTACAATTGCAATAGATCCGATCATATTGCCAAATTCTGCAGAAGTAAGAATCATGATAAAAAGGGTCCGGTGCATCATAATCAAAATCAAGACAAAGGAAAAGGAAAAGTGAGTACGGATGAAGTTCAAAGGGAGATGAACAAGATTTGGGTGAAGAGAAATATAGAAAATATTGGGGATGGATCCGCACCAGTATCTAGTGCTGATATTCCTTCCAGAAACTAAATTAGATGAGCTCTGGCTCAGGGGGAGTCACAAAGGAAAATAAATTCCCCTAGCCAGTCAATCGGTGCTTGAAATTGGCACATGGAAAGTTGCGGATTAAAGGGTTCTCAGAGAAACATCTAAATAACCCTTGGTAAAAATATGAAAGATCCGCAAGGAGTTTGAAGAGGTTAATCATCCAAGAGTAATCCAGTTTGACAGTCATCTGGCAAAAGCAGGATTCTCACAGTTAGATCTGGTATGATTCAAAATTGAAATATTTGGATCTGTGGATAAATGGAATGATTGGAGAAAGGGAGATACATTATCAATTATCACCAAGAATAACTCTAAGTGCATCTCAGTGATTAAGAAGGATCTCTCTTAGAACAAAGGAACCGAAATGACTTAAGGTGTGCATTTATTGCAATAAGAAATTAGGGTTTGCGCAGAGATATAAGGATTCTTTTATCCATCATTTGCACATTTGCACTCGAGAAGAAGAAAGAAAAGGCTCTGCAAATAAGATTGCTTCAACCCTCTCAAAGATCAACCATAGAATCCAATTCAACCAGCGATCTTTTCTAGCTCATATTGTGAACCCTAGAAGCATAAAAAGGTATTTCCATTCTTGAATATCTCTCTCTGAATCTTTTCCAAGATGGCTACTCAAAATTTTGTTAAGATCACTGATAGGCCGCGCCCTAAGTTCAAGAAACATCCTTAGAAATCCCTAGAAGTTGATCCCTTAGGCACCTTCTCTAGCATTCTACATGGGGTTCTACATGTAGAAGATGTTAGGGTATACATACACGCCAATATTGAGGAATTTAGGGAATCCAAATTGATGGATATCTATCACAAGAAACTAATAGATGAAACATTTGAACTTAAACCTCAATACAAGGCCATCTGGGATAAGCATTTTGGACATTGCATCCACTTCCCCTATTTTATAGAAGATGAATGGGTCCAGTATGTTCTTAGTAGAATACATGATAACTTCATATGGTTGTTGAAGCCCTTCAAGATAACCAAGGATGCAATTAGGGCAGTAACTGGTTTGCACTCATCCAGTGGGTTGCCTGTTCTCAAATCAGTCAAGAACCAAACTGTAAGTGAGGCTACCAGATCAAAATTTGATAAAAGAGCAATGCCAATAGAGGAAATCATAGATCCGGATATCAAATTTGCTTCTATGATAATTGGTTATAAAATATATCACTCCAGCAGGGAGAATACTGTGTCCAGAACAGCAATATACACTGCCTATCAGATGCTAAGAGAAAATGCTGATATTGATCTTTGTGAGCTTCTCCTGAACCAACTGTTAGAAAATTTGCAGAAAATAAAGAAGGATAAGAAGAACTCATTTAAGTACGGTGGCTTAATACTATGTCTCTTCTTTTACTATATGAATGAGCTACCTGGATCTAGTGGTTGGGTATGGCAAAATGACAGACCGGTTGCCATACAAATCAGAGATTATATGTATGGGCTTGGTGATGCCAAGGATCAAAGTACAACACTTTGGGGTTACTTCAAAAACTTCCAAAGTATGATGCAAGCTAGAGAAAGAATTCCACAAACAATAGTTGAAAAATACAAAGATACAGTGTGCTTCATGGTAGACATTGATCAATACCTAATGGAGGTAGTAGAACCCAGAACAGTCTGGATTATGCCAATGGGTTATGAGGTAGATGAGAAAATCCTTGAACTGCATATCCAACACCTGCTGAGTCAGCCTAAGGAACCTGAGGCAGAAAGGTTTGGAACCTTTCAAGAACTGAGTGTAAAAATTCATGTTGAGCTAAGGCAACCGGAGATGAAAAGAAAAGTGAGAAGAGAAGTAGAGGAAGTTGCCAAAAGGTATGGCATTTCAAAAGAGGCAGTTGATGCAAATAGAGAGAAAGTAGAAAGAGTAGAGAAAGAGAGATAAAAAGCAGAAAAAGAAAGTCATCCGGTGCAAGCCCCCTCCCGGACTAGATCCTCCAAGAGCTCTGCACCTGCTACTTCTAAAATCTCAAAACTGGAAGCCAAGTCATCCGATAAGGGAGAGAAGAGAACAAAGACATGTTGTGATGTACACAACACGCCCCATTTTACTCCTTAGCAAAATGAGGACCCTTGCTGTGGCTTTGCTTTTTTGCTTTTGTGTGTTTTGTTTTGCTTGGTGGTAAAGGGAAAAGAGGGTTAAAATTGCAAACTTTGGTAAAAATAGAGAAAAAATGCATTTTCAGTACCAGTGCATGATATGGTTGGATTCCTTGTGAAAAATGAGCTAGGGTTGCTTTTTGAACCATCTTAAAATTTGCCATATTTTGCAAGTTATGATCATTTTGGTAAAATGTACATTCAGATTTGTATATCGCTTTGCAGATACAGGGTCGTTTGCATATGCAAAGGGTCTTGTATTTGTACTAAGTCGCATGGGCTTTCAGGTTCATGTACATTGTTATTTGCATATTGGGTCATTTGTATGTTGCATATACAGTCCCTTTTGTATATCACTTTCATATACAATGTTAATTGCATGTCCTTTATCTTGTATGCATTTGGTAAAAGTTTTGAAGTATGTACATACAAGATGGACCCGAAGTGGTTTTAGAGTTAGAATGAATGAGGGTTTGAATTTCGTTGTATGTATCTCACGTTGTTTATTTTGGCAGGTCGAAACATACAAGGCAAATGTACCATACACTTTATACGTGGCGTGGAATTCAAATATTATGAAAAGAGGTTTTATGGTTGTATTTCCGCTGGCTTGTATGTTTAAGTAGCATTCAAATATACAATGCACTTATGCATTTCGCGGATGCGAAAAGGAAGTTAAGAGGAGTTAAATCGTTGCATATCCAGGTTGTATATTCAAATATACATTGCAAGATGCATTGCTTTACATACAAGTCAGATTCAAAAGAAAGGTCCAAAATAGAAAATTCATTGTATATCAGAAGATACAAGGCAATATATACAATGGCGGACCCAAAAAAGTTATTAAACAATGTTTAAACATTGTATATTTGGCGTGATGTATATTTCACACATACATTATAACATACAACGAAAATATACATCGTGCGGAATCCAAAGGGTTGCGAATTAAAAGTGGTTAAACATACAAGCCGGAATTGAAAAGATTGAAATCAGGTTAAACCAATGTATAACATCCAAAATGTATATTCCGATATACATTGCTCAACATACATCGTAATATACATTGCAGAACTCAAAGGCAAATTAAAAGTGGTTAATTCGTTGTATATGTCCGATTGTATATTGGAAGGTACAAACGCAATATACAATGGAATGTACAAGCGCGGACTCGAAGGGAGTATTGAAATTGGTGAAATCGTTGTATATATGCGCGCTTGTCTATTTGAGAGGCATACAATGTGGAATCCAAAAGGATTAAAATCGAGTTGAGCCCTTGTATGTATATCTAAAATATACAAGGCACCACATGCAATGCGAAATCAAAAGGAAAGTAAAATGCAATTAAATGCTTGTATCACGTCCGAATTGACTAAGGGATGCAACACATTTATACATTGAGCGGAATTGAAAAATCATAAATTGAAATTAGGGGCTTGTATATTTTGATGTTTGTATATTTTGATATACAACCCGATATACATTGCAGACATACAACATGGACTTCAAGGAGTTATCAAACAATATTAATTCGTTGTATAAGTTCCAGCTTGTATATTTCGAAACATACATTTCACCTTATACATACAAGCCGAATTCGAAATAAAAGTCCAAAAAAAAAAAAAATCGTTGTATGTATCAGACTTATATTTTATCGAACATACTTTGCACTTATACAAGTATCGGAACCAAAAGTTTATCAAACGGGGTTAAATCCATGTATGTTTTAAACAATGCATATCAGAGGATACAATATAATATACATACAACATGGAGCCCAAAAGAGATTAGAATCCGATTAAAACGTTGTATCACGTCCGGCTTGTATAGCGGATTATACATGGATTTAAACGAGGAAATGAGTGAGAAAAGACGGAGCGATAGGAATTTTGAGGCCGATTTTGGGGCTCGAATGCATTTTTTTGGTCAACGATAGTTGACCTAACTTTTCTAAGCATTGTATATGCATTTTTGACCCGCGTTTTTTCATAGTTTTAGGGCCCGATTGATGCGTTCACACAGTCACGGCTTGATTTAACAAGTGTTTTCCTTCCTGCTGTTTATTGAATGAAATGATACTTATTGCTTATCTATTTTTGCAGGTTTGCAGTTGAGGAGGGAGCTGAAACTTAATGGCGGTGACATCACAGAGGAGGAAATCAAATCTCAGGAGCAGAGGAAGATAAGGATGAAGTGTGAAGAAGTCAAGGGTCTTCATTGATGAAGACAAAATGCAGCTGAGGACATTATTGCAGCAGACCACATAAGTTATTATTGAGCTGCTAGGGTTTCCAGAATGGCATATTTCACCCAGATTGGATGTAGGCTCAGAGATATTTTGAGAGATTTGATCTCCAGTATTTATATTGTAACCAAAGGTTTGAACTAGGGTTTAGACTAGAGGTTTTGACCTGTATTGAGGACAATCAGAAAGTCTATATATTGTGCCTTGATACACTATAAAACTTTACACAGGGGCTACATAGAGATTTGTAGTAGCAAGAATTTGTAAAAATAGCATTTTAGTTTAGTTTAGAAGTAAAAGAAGGAGGTCGCCTATGTCTGCAATAAGGAATGCATGGAACATCTAGCTTCCTTGTTGTATCTGTAAAGCTGGTAAGTTTTCTATAGTTTGGTCAATGAAGCTAAGAGTCATTTAGACATTGTAAATCTTATATGACCATCTGTTTCTAATACAATTGAATCTGGAATTCTGCATCTATCTTCTGAGTGTTTTCCTGCTCTTCTTTGTGTTTAAAACATTTTCTCTTAGAGCTTGCGATCTTAGGTGTATGTTTGTGAAAATGCTCAGAACTTACACTTAAGGTTTTGTCTGTGGATTTGATCAAATTGCTACAATACTTATACAGTGGATAATAGAACAACTAGATCCTTTGGTAGATTTGAATGAAGTTTAGATTAGATCTCTCTAACTTTTCCCAACCCATCTGAAAATACTTAGCTTAAAACGCAGAAACTTAAAGGAAATTTGTCTCATATTTAAAAAAGCATGCATAACAGAGTTGAAAGTAGACAGTTTTCATAATATTGAAGAGAAGAAAGCTGCAATAATTCAAGAAAACCATTTAAAGCTTTGCAACACAGTAACATTTTTTATGCAAAAGAAATGAACAACATGCTGATATTGATGATCTTTTGCATAGTTTGGATCCAGTAAACCAATAAGAAACCCTAAACTACGTAAGGCCCCTCGAACATTACAGCTTCACATTGACCAACTGAATTTGCCCAATAGGTCAAGACCTGACCATATTAAACTTGGGATTAATTGAATCTTAACCAATTCCTTCATATCTTTCAAGTCAGTTTTGGTTCATATTATGTGAATTTTAACTAATTATTATGATTGCATCAAAACAATCACCAATAGTTTTTCTGGTGCTAGAAGGAGGGCCTGACTTGAGTTAGGGTTTGTTTCAAGAAAAACTAGCTAACAACTGTAATAGAGTGACTAGATCTAGATCTAGTTTAGGGGATATTTTTGTACAACTACCTGATACAAGGTGAAGTAAGAACCCTTTGATTTGGAATCCTAAAATATCGCAAGCAGGAAGTTCATTTGGAACACCTCCTGGGTCACCTTTTAACATACGTAATATTGTGAGTCCTGACAGATCACTATTCAGATCTTTAAATCTTGGTTCAGGTACTCCTAGGGATACTAATCCCCCAGGAAATCTAGGTATTCCTACAGGTTTAGGTCAAGCTCAAGCACCCACAATGGCTTATTTCAATGTCCAGTCTCCCATACACTTCAATGATTACAATGAGATGCCCAAAAATCTGGAAAAGATATGTCCTAAATACCAATTACACCAAGACCCAGAAGACCACATTAGAATATTTAAGGAGGCATGTTTTAGGGCTAGATTAGAGCACGAGGACATTGTGTGTAGATTGTTTCCCTACACCTTTAATGAACAAGCCTCTAACTGGTATGTAAACCTACACAATGGCTATATTTCTTCCTGGTCACTTATGGAGGAAGCATTTATGTCTAGATTTAGAGGACCCATTGATCCTTGCATCTTGTATCATAAATTGACTACTATAAAACGAGGCAAGGGAGAGCTAATTGATAATTTCAATGACAGATTTCAAAAGGCCTACTCTAGGCTAGTAGACCCTTACACAGTAGATGATGATACCTTGTTAGCCATGTACTATGCAGCCTTGGATCCTTTAACTGCCATGTTTGTCAAAAGAAAACCTGACATAGGTTCAATATCCAAAGCCTATAAAGAGGCAGCCTTAGTAAATCAAGAGATGAGGCATACAACTTGTAGCCCATTTGTTAATGGAGGAAATGTTGGGATGCAGAATCAGGCACAACCATGGAATGGAGTCCCTATGCATCACACTCCATTATTAAATCTAGTTCCTTCTTACACACCTGTGTACAGTCCTACCCCAATCCAAGCCATAGCTCCTTACATGAGTAACACTTCTAATAACAGTCAAAATAATGGTCAGCCTTTCTTCCAACCTCCTAGGGATACAACTGTGGCAAAAGCACAGGAGGAAAGGGAAGAAATCAAAGAGATCACTGCACATTTGAAAAGATTGACCACTGAAGTAACACAACTAAGAAATGTGAACCTCTATAGGAGAGGTAACCAGGGATACAATCAAAATCAGAATTATAACCAAGGCCAAAATCAAAACTATAGTTCAAATCAAAATCAGCATTACAATTAGAACTATAATTAGAGCCATGCCCAAAATAATAGCCAAGGCCAATGTTCAAATCAAAGTCAAAACTATAATCAACATTAAGGTCATAACCAAGGGCAACCAATGCAAAATAGAAGGCCAGTGATAGATAATAGGGCCTAGGGTCACAATAACATAAATTAGAATCAGCCTAGGCCACCCAAAACATGGAACACAGGACCAAACAATGGTACCCTAGCTTCTCCTTTTGAGAATATAGATAATCATGATGCAAAACAAGCGGCTGGCATCCAAATGGCTAATACATCACTGAAAAACTAGTGCAGATTTCACAATACCAATGCCCCTGCTGAGCTTGACTGTCCACAGTTTCATTTAGTAGCAAGCATATTTAATATAGATGTGCAACCTCCTACTTCTGAATTTCTCATCCCTAAGGGTAATGAGGTAGTACCCTCAGGGTATGATATAGATTTAGTTTTAGAAACCTTTACCTTTGCAACTATAGAAGAGAAGGAAGATAAATTGTTAGAGGATGAACCATACTTTTGTGAAAATCTTTATCCTGAATCAGCCTTTGTGTTAAATGCTTTTCAGTTTCCCTTTGAAACTGAAAATGAGGTATTAACTGAAACAGAAGAGGTGTAGGCCTTTCAACAAACAAATAAAAACCACACCTACAATTTAAGGAACAACACTAGGCCGGGAGGACCTTTCACCACTTCCATCCCTCCGAACAACTTCAATACACCCCCAGATCAGAACGCTAGCAACAATCTTGCCATACTTAAAGCTAATGCAAATAGTGGAACAGCGTTAGAAAAGACCCAAACAAGTAAAACTGAAACAGTAAAAACAACAAGATTAATGAGTTACTTGTCAGAAGAAATAAAGAAAATAAAGGTCAGTATACCTCTGAATGAATTATTGAAAACTCCAGGGATCAGGAATGCTTTTATAAAATCTCTAGATGCCTCCATAACAGATGGGGTTGTTGCTGATATAACTATTCCTAATAGAGATTCACCACCTAAAGAGAAAAGTAAGAAAGTTGAGCAGCCTTCCAATACAAATGTAGTAATGTATGCTGATAAAAAGGATGTTCCCCCTTTCTTGTTAACTGTTAGATTGTGTGGAAAGAACATACACAACTGCATGGTAGACTCTGGTGCCTCAGCCAATGTAATGCGCTTAGGAATATGTAAAACTCTCGGGCTGACTCCCACTAGATCTGCTAAGGTTGTCACACAGTTAGATAAGACTGAGGTTAGTGTGATAGGAGAACTCATGAACGTTCAAATGCAATTAGCTTCAGACCCTAGGGTAAGCCAATTTATTGACATTCAAATAGTGGACATACCCGTGAATTATGGAATGTTGTTAAGTAGGGATTGGTCCAGGACATTAAACAGATATATGGCCATAGACTTTTCACATATGTGTCTACCTTGGAGAGGTGTCCCAAACCAGATTAGAATAGAGGCAGAACCCAGGATGAAACATATGATAACAGAGTATAATTGAACGAATGAAATATTGTATGTTGCTGTTGAACCTGGTGTCTATAGAATTACTAACAATGGGGTGCAAATTGAAGAGATCATGATGTTAAACATTAGAGAAAAATGTGTCAGCAAGGAGACAACATTATTCATTGAGTCTGATGGAAATTCTTCGGATGAAGAAAACAGTGCAATAGACAAATTTGGCCATGCCATCAAACAAGAGGTGGAAGAATGTATTAAAAAGAATTTGACCACCTAATGTAAATTGTATAAAAATAAATGTAGGGTCCATGATAGGCCACACTCTGAGGAGAGTTGTGGAATGTGCAAAGACATCATTGAATATGAATACAAAAAATGCATAAAGAGAGTAGAGTCACAAGAGGAAAATGAGAATCTTGATCAAACACAGAAATACGTTCAGAGTAATGTAGATGCTCTGATTTCAAATTTAGAAGAGGGAATAAAGGACAAGGGTAGTTGTCCTTCTGATTTGCAAGCTAAAAATACACATATGCAAGTTAACCAAACAGAAATACCCATGAATAAATATACCAGCACCTCACAAGTAATAGAGAAGACGAAGCATGCCAAGGGAAAAGGTCAGAAAAGTCAAGATGGCATGTGGACATTAAAATGTGACAGGTCCAAGTCAAAGCAGGGTGCCGGTGCAGGTGTTGAACTCATAGATCCTCAGGGTAAGTCATACCTAGCAGCATATAGACTGTAGTTTTCCTGTACTATCAATATTGCTGAATATGAAGCCTTAATTTTGGGACTTGTCATGGCCGTTAAGAAAAAGGTGAAAACGATTAAGGTATTTTCAGACTCTGAACTAGTAGTCAGACAAGTAAGAAAGCTATATGCTTGCAATTACAAGAAAATGATTTGTTACAGACATAGAGTATGGGGTCTAATAGATTTATTGATGCTTTCAACATAGAGCACATCCCTAGAGAGCTGAACCACAGGCCGGATGCACTAGTAGTTGTTGCTAGCACACTAGAACCCTTGGCACTATCAGGATTGAGATGATTTGTTGTTGAGCTAGTTAATGTTCCCAGTATCCCAGACAATGTTACACACTTTCAGGTATTTAGAGGGGATCAGCAAATTATTGACTTCCTAACCTGCAATGAGGTATTTGAGGCTCAAATCATTGATGAGCAGGAAAGGCCTGAGATAACATGGGACGAAGAGGATATAATCAACTTGAAGAGCAACTTTTTACCCAAAAGGGTAATTGAACTAGAACATATTTTTAACTTCGATGGAATAATAAGACAGAAGGATTTACCCAAAATAGAAGGGGGTAAGTGTGATTTACACAACTTAGGGACAGAGCAAAATCCACAAAATGTGCCAATCGGAAAAGCTTGCTCTGAGAAAATTAGAAAAGAAATTTTAGATGCTCTGAAAGATTACAAACATGTAATAGCATGGACATATGAAGACCTGAAAACCTATGATATGTCTATCATAACTCACGTAATACCTTTGAGATCAGAGATTAAACCATTTAGGTAGAAACAAAGGCATGTAAACACCATTCTAGAGCCTTTAATCTTCAAGGAAGTTAAAAAATTGCTGTCTGCTGGAATAATTTTCCCAGTCAGACATTTAGTCTGGGTAGCTAACCTAGTCCCAATAAGGAAGAAAAATAGAGACATCAGATTATGTGTAGATTTTAGAAATTTGAATAAAGCATCTGAAAAGGACAATTATTATCTGCCTCCTATAGACGAAGTGCTGCAAGCAGTAAACGGGGCAAAGATGATGTCTTTTCTAGATGGTTTCTCGGGTTATAACCAGATTTTAAATTATAGAGATGACAGATTAAAAACCACCTTCACTTGTAAATGGGGAAATTATGCATATAGGAGAATGCTTTTTGGTCTGATCAATGCAAGTGCCACTTTTCAGAGAGCCATGGACATTGCGTTCTGTGGGTTATCAGGTAAGTGCATTGTTGTGTATATGGATGATTTGACTGTGTATTCCAAGGATGCATCCACTCACGCTAAAGATCTCAGGAAAATACTCAAGCGGTGTGAAAGGTATGGAATTTCCCTCAATCCTAAGAAATGTTCATTTGGAGTTACTGAAGGTAAATTACTAGGGCATGTCATCTCTGAAGATGGAATATCGATTGACCCAGATAGAATAGAATCAATAAAAACTTTGCAAATACCAAACAATAGGAAAGAGTTAAAATAATTTTTTGGTAAGATTAACTTTGTTCGGAAGTTTATTACGGGTTTTGCAGAGATCGTGCAGTCGTTAAATGCCATGTTGAAGAAAGATGCGCAGATGGAGTGGACGCATGTGGCTAGGGCTGCATTTGAGGATATCAAGGAGGCAATTTCTGATGCTCCTGTATTGGCAAGCCCGGACTACACCAAAACATTTTATATCTATTCCTTTACATCCTCCCATTCAGTCGCAACTGCGTTAATGCAAAAGGGTGAGGACAATAAAGAAAGGCCCATCACATTCATGAGCGTGCCTCTGAAGGATGCACAATTAAGATATCTGGACATTGAGAGACAAGCATTTTCATTAATGAGAGCCGTGAAAAAATTTAGACATTACATTCTGTGCAGCCAAATCAAAGCCATAGTGCCAGACGCAGTAGTAAAGATGTTGCTGATGCAGAATGAACCTGGAGAAAAGAGAGCCAAGTGGATCACCATGCTGCAAGAGTTTGACATGGAAATTATTCCCATGAAGTTGGTCAGAGGGCAGGCGTTAGTACAAACAATAGCAAACACAGATCCAGATTTCATAAAACAGTAGTATGTATTGAATTCCCAAAACGCATCAGATTGGTATGATGATTTAAATGCTTTTCTAATAGCTGGAAAGTACCCAAATAAGATGAAAGATTCTCAGAGGAGAGCTTTGAAGATTAAAGCACAGAAATATATGGTACAAGGAGGTCTTCTATTCAGGAAGAACCATGATGGAATTTATTTAAGATGTCTATATAGAGCCGAGGCGGATAAAGTGTTGATAGAGCTGCATGATAAACACGGAATAGGTCATGGTTCCCATCTAGCTACAACACATAAAATATTGAGGGCAGGCTATTATTGGCCCACGATGTTTAGAGATACAGAGAGTCACATTAAGAGTTGCCACACCTGTTAGACTGCAGTAGATAAGTGAAGAAATCAGGCCAACCCATTACAGCCTATGATTGAATCAAGACCATTTGCACAGTGGGGCCTGGATTTTATTGGAGTCATCAATCCTCCATCTTCTGTAGGAGACAAGTTCATACTGATGGTGACAGACTATTGTACAAGGTGGACTGACGCCACATGCTGCAAATTCTCCACAACTGAGGTAGTTATCAAGTTCCTTGAAGAAAACATCATCACTAGGTTTGGAACTCCCTATTCATTAGTATGTGATAATGGCCCTACTTTCTCTTCTTTAAAGTTTTCTAAATGGGCATTTGAATACGGGATTGTTTTAAAATTTTCTTCAAATTATTACCCTCAAGGTAACGGATTAGCTGAGTCTACGAACAAAATTTTATTAGATATAATCAAAAAGCTAATTGCAAAGAGTCCTAGAGAGTGGAATACCCTGTTAAAATATGCACTGTGGGTAGATAGGACCAAGTTCAAAACAGCTTTAGGTAGTGCACCTTATCATTTGGTTTATGGGACTGATCTCATACTTCCAGTAAATCTTAGAATACCAATCTGGAAGTTTGCCAATGAGTATTTAGGCTTTGATAATCATAGGGAGGCTAGAATAGTACAAATGTTACAATTATATGAGAAAAGAGGTCATTCCATCGAGAAATTTGCAAAACACCAGGTAGTAGTTAAGAGGTGGCTTGATAAGAGGGCAAGGGTCAAGACATTTAGGATATCAGACTTAGTGCTGTGCTGGGACAAAGCACATGAAAAGAAAGGGAGCCATGAAAAATTAGATAAACTATGGTTAGGTCCATTACAAGTCTCAGAAATAATAGGAGACAACACATTTAGGCTCAGGACCTTGACAGGGGAAGATGTGCCATTACCAGTTAATGGCCAACATTGGAAACACTACTTCCAGGCCTGAGGTAAAGGGCAGTCCATTTTGTGTAATATAGTAGGTACTTTATAGTTTTCTTTGCTTTGTTTTCTATTTTCTTTTTTAGGTTAGTTGTTTGTACAGTTGTCCTTTTGCTTTGTTTTCTTTTTCTTTTTGTCTTTCTGTACAATCTGTTGTTGGTTTGTTGTTTTCTCCTTAGCAAGGATCTTTGTTTTCTTTAGAGTATTAAGGAGCAAACTAACAACCATTGAAAACAGTATAAAATTTAGAATATTCAGGTTAACCATTTGCAATTTATACATAACTTTTTGTGACTGTCATGAATGTAGAGAGTTGTTTAGCTTCTAAAATTTTGTATTTAATAAATGTGATTGAGAATTCAAGGGAGGTTTCTCATGATGACACACCTAAAATCCTTGGGTTTGTTGAACCTACCAATGTAGATATTAGGTGAAAAATACGAGGTCACCCTTGCTACCATTACAATTCTCAGCTTAATTTCAGTAAGTGCTCATACCTTGCATCATAAAGTTACAAATTGCTATATCTTGTGAGAGTTCTATCAAGCATAAAAAATTAGAAAATATAAAATATAAAATGGATTATACTAAAAATTTAGATTAAGCCATCTAAATAACTCTACCGGGGCTATAGACACTCGCTGGCAGTGGGGCTCTACTTAGGAGAATTGTAACGATAACCTTGCTGAGGCTATAGACGCTCGCTGGCAGCAAGGCTCTATCTGGTTGGCTATGAGGGAATATCCTCAACTACGTAGGCTAATGTCAGTCACTAGTTTGTTCAACTGATCTCCAAGATGAGGATAATTAATCATGTGCACATACTTAAACTGAAAATAAAAATTCATGCATCCTTATTGAATACCTTAGGTCTCAAGTTGGATAATAATTTACAGAAAAGATAGTTGGGAGTTATGAATTCATTTCATCTAGTTTTCTTGAACACTTTGTGTAAATGGGAAAATGGATTCGTCAATGAAGAATAATAAACCCAATACAACAATGAAATATGAAGGAAAAAGGATAAATAATCACAAAGAGATACTTACAACCTTTACCTTTCGACTTCCATTGCTTGCCTATTCTTTCTTGATCTTGAATGATGAAGATTGGCCCTCAGGGAGCTTGTTTCCTTGCTTCGATTCCTCAAGATGACAAGGAGAAATGGCTATGATACTTTGTGTGATTGAAGATGAGCTTCAACACACTAATGATGGAGGATATGGGATGACTAGAATGAGGAGAAGAAATTGGGCATTATGAGGATGCCAAAAGAAGATTTCCTAGAGGAAATTGGGCATGATAAGGATGCCAGAATGAAGTCCCCTAATTGCTTAGAGAAGGGTTTTATTTATAGATTTTCTAAAAAGGCAATGGAGGGTGAGGATTAAAAGATGAGATCAATGGCTCTTATTTTTTGTGAATCTTTAATTCATAATGGATGAATTAAAAATTCTTTTTTGAGAAGAGTGGGTTATGACAATTGAATTTTAAATTCAATTGGTGGAGGATAGTGGGGGATAATTGAATTAAGAATTCAATTAGTGGAGGATAGTGGGGAATAATTGAATTAAAGTGGAGGATAGTGGGGGATAATTGAATTAAGAATTCAATTAGTGGAGGATAGTGGGGAACAATTGAATTAATATTCAATTGGTGGAGGATAGTGGGGGACAATTGAATTAAATATTCAATTGGTGGAGGATAGTGGGGGACAAATTCAATTGGTGGAGGATAATTGAATTAAAGATTTATTTTGGATAATAGAGGATATTAGCTAATTAAATATTAAAAATATTAAAAATTATATGTGCAACATGGTGAGGTGGAAGAGATGAGGTGGAAAGATGAGGTGGATTTAAGACTTGAGACATTAGAAGAATTTAAGGAATTTAATTAAATAAAATGATTTATTTAATTGTAGGATAATGAACCAATCAAATAAACTTATAATATTTATTTAATTGACAGAAGAAAATAAGAATTAAGATAAATATCAAAATATTTACTTAATTCAACCTGAGCCAATTTTAGGTGTATACATTTTTCCCCTCTTTGAAGCAATGTGTTTTATCACGTTGTTTCAAAGAATAAATAGTCTGATAATGATACATGCCCCAGTTTGCCCCTGGTACAGGTTATGATGATAGGATGCCCCCTCGGGAGATTAGACGGGGAGAAGGCGGAAGGCGTGAGGTGGACAATCTCACGATGAAATAGGTTGATAGGAGATGAAATGGTTGGATGCAGAAGAAATGGATGAATGATATGGAATGCAAGATAAAAAGATGGCACACATAAGAAAGAAGAAAGTATGCACAAATGATACAAGCACAAACAAGGTATTGCCCCTGTCAAGCGGTAAACCCAGGATATAGATTGATGATGTCTGGTTTCAAGAATGAAGTATGTCGTATAAGACTCCGGGTCTAGATTCGACAATACAACATCATGTCTAAGACATTTGATATGATAACGATATACGACAGTGTTGTCATGGTGGGGAGTGATGTATCCCTAGAGCAACATGAAGGATAGTTATGACTGATTGATATGGTTTACGACCGGACAAGGATCAAGACCACGGATTGTGATCGGATCATTTGACAAGATTGACTTGACTTGATTGACATGGATTAAGGATAGACTTGAAATTGGATACGGTATGAATATGGAAATGGATATGGTATGGATATGGACATTTGTCACCTTGATATAGCAAGTATTTTGAAGTGCTTTCATCATTGGGCTTTATTATGTTGTAAGAAAATACAAGCATCTAGGTATAATTGAACTAAGATGACCTGAGTATCACTTACATGGATTTTGATTTAGCAAGTTAATACAAGCATCTAGTCAAAGTTGAATCTAGATGACCTGAGTATTTCTTGCATTTTTCAATAGACAAGGATTGCCCCTTTTCATGTTTAGACCTCGGAGTCCTTGATGATCTTTTGTTGATCATGTCGTTAGACAAAAGTCGTCACATTACTAAAGTTTAATCCACAAGCAGTAGACAAAGAAAAAAGATTATACCCCCATCATAGCATCTCTAGCTTTAGGCATCCTTGAGTAGCATAGGAAGACATAATGACAAAAATCTAAGACTTTGTAAGTTAACCTATTCACAAAACATTCTTACATTAGATGTGTCTTTTTTCCATAAGTGATATAGAATTAGCTTGAAGTGTTTTGGTATCGTGTTCTGCTTTGCCTTGGACAAGTTGATGTTTTTGCGTCAAGACTTTTGCTCTTTTGGGAATCGTGCTTTGCTACGTGTGCTTGTCTAGAGAAAGGTGCAGACACAGACGGGTAGCAGGATGGACGAGAAGACATGGGATGGATGGGAAAGTGGAGTGGACTCAGATAGATAGAAGGACTAGACATGGGACGAATAGGGAAAGTGGAGCCTCGGGGGTGCATTGATAATGGCCTTGCCTATGTGACAATGCAGAGGCAGCGTAGTTCAGGGCTTGGACCATGGATGGACTAGAGGATAGATGACAAGATATGAGATGGACAAGGAAGCAAATCCTTGGGGGCACATTGAAAATGGCCTTGCCTATGTGACGACGCAGAGGCAACATAGTTCGACAAGAACCCTAATGGACCTAAGATATGGATCGGATGAGACACGGTATGGAACAAACATGGATCAGATATGGAATAAATAAGACATGACATGGAATAGATATGGATTAGATAAGACACAATATGGAATCGATATGGATCAGATAAGACACGATATGGATCAGATATGGAACAAATAATACTAATGACAAGGAAACCCCATAGATATGTAGCTGTATGGGTGATAGTAGATACGGATGGTCAGGTAGAAGAAATCAAGGATGTGATCTCCAAGGGCTATGTCGCATAAGTATAACATGCCCCATTGTAGGTAGAATGCGTAGGATTGTTCATGACAATGCTAATGATGATAGGAGGATGAGAGGATAATAAATGATCTGCATGGTATGGAGGGATAAGGTATGTCAAGAGACATCTAGAACATTTATCAACATTGTGCCCCCAATCTTTATCAAGACCAAAAAATAGAGGAAAGGAAGTTTGGATGGATGGACGGGACAGGATAGGTATGCAATGGATAGAGGATAGGATAGGAAATGTAATGGAAGAGTGATATGCTGATGAGACAAGGTGCCCCCAAGTGTGAGTGACATAGAAGATCAACTTACACATGACGCCTGTTTGCCAGGTTTTCATCACGGTACTTATCCAAGGCACCTGTTTGCCTGGTTTTCACCATTGGATGAAGGGATTTTTCTTTACTTTTTTCATTTTTTTGGTTGAATATTCAGATAGGAGAAGGTGGATATGGAAAGACTCAAGTATAGAGTTCCTTAAAAGGTGATAGTCCCGCTAGGTAGATATTGTCAAATGGACCATGTCAAGTGTTCTCACAGATGTTGGTAGGGGATCGTATGAAAGTGATATGGCATAGGTAGATAGTGGATTATGATGCAAAATATGGAGGGAAGTCTTATGCAAAAGCATGGACCATAGGATGAGGAAGATATGTAGGATAATAGTGGAAGGGAGGGGAGATGGAGTTATATGGAAGTGTTGTGGAATGGAAGGGAATCATGACCAACGGTCGCACATACCATGGTAAACATTGAAGCTAGTGATGGGAAAGTAGTGTAGGAAGCAACGGAGACTTTTTCTTGTGGATAAATGATGTAGGCATGCAGGGATCCACATAGACTGAGTATTGTCCTGATTTTTGTTCATCATGTGAGATGGAAGAATTTGAGACTTATGGATGGAATGGGAGAAAGTAGATGGTTGAGATTCTTGAGAGGTGGATGCCTCATGTATCTTGAGGGATTTTTTCTTAGGTACCCAAACCATTGTTCTTTTAGCTAGTACCTGTGGAGGTATGGGTTTGGGTGTATGCAACTTTTGTGTAGCTTTTGGAATAATCATTTGTTGCTTGGGGATCCACACCTTGTTTAGTTTGGCATTGAGGTGTATGGGTGTATGTAGCTTTTGATATGGATACTTCTTTGATTCTTGGCTTTTATATCCTAGGTCATGAGGACTCTTAGGATTTTTGACTTTATAGGTAGAGGCATCCACATATTTGTCATTGAATCCCCGTGGGATGGTAGAAGTGAGGTGGTGAAAGCTCCTTGTTTAGACAATATGTGCATTTGTCGGCCATGATTGGGATATTGAGAGGATTTATAGATGGATGGATAAGGTGTTGGAAGAAGTGGTGGTAAAAAGCATGGAGGGGTGTTAGGAGTTGGAAGTAGCGGAGGTAGATTGGATGGTGGGATATTAGGAGTTGGAAGTAGCAGAGGGAGATTGGATGGTGGAAGGCGTATGGTCACATGCTTTTGACAATTATAGGATGATGGAGGTGGAATGGCACATATGTTTTGGGGATATGATAGGGTTTGCGATGGAAAGTGGTAGACTTAGGAGGAGTGGAGGAAGTTCCAACATCTTGAGTTTGTTCACCTTGGGATATGTATCCAAGGCCGTATGAAGGTGCAGGGACATTGACATGGATGGGCTCCAAAATACCTTGTTCATGAAGGCCTAAGCCTTTACCTTGATAGTTCATATTCTGGAGTATGCGGTGGATAGCAGGATTATGTATAGGTGCACTAGCAGCAAGTTCTTTATTGGATGAGGAAGGTGAGATAGCGAATAATGGTTGTTGGTGTTCTAAGAGAGAGCATTCATGCATGAAGGTAGTAAGACCAAGGATATATGGTGGAGGCTTTGTAGCATGGTCAATAACAGATGGCAGGGGAGTATTACTCGTTTGATCTTCTGCGCTTGCTTGGGAGGCAAGTGTCTCATCAAGGGAAGTGGAAGTTGTTGGATTTTGGGTAGGACTAGATGGGGTGATAGGCTCAGGACCATGGGACACATAAAGTGGGCTTAGAGGATCATCATGGTCTGCTTGATCGTAGATAGGCGTGTCATCATAGATGGGATCTTGATCATAGATAGGATTTAACGTGATGGGATTAATGTTCTCTTGTATAGGTTCTTCATCAGCGATAATGTCT
Source organism: Cunninghamia lanceolata (assembly GCA_027924645.1). NCBI lineage: Eukaryota > Viridiplantae > Streptophyta > Pinopsida > Cupressales > Cupressaceae > Cunninghamia > Cunninghamia lanceolata. The sequence goes on from BSBN01000108.1 coordinate 12,393,688, forward strand.
TGATCATAGAGAAGACATAGGTTGTGGATAGGTTGCATGAAAGTGATTTGAGCTTGACTTAGACTAGGGGTTAGTGTTTCCACTTGCTTTAAGGTGTGCTCTTGACATATCTCTTGGGTTTTTTGAATTGAAGTGGAGCTAGAAGACTCGTGGATAAGCTTTTGGTCAACAACATGAAGGTGTGATAGACCTTGCCTTTGGTGCATGGTAGAAGGCTCTTTCATAAGCTCAAGTGGTTGCGGATGACATGAAGGGGTTGTAGGACTTGACATGGCACTGGAAGACTCTTTGGTAAGGTCAAGGACCAGAATTTGGGGACATGGTTGACTCTCTGCTAGTAGCCCTTGGATCACATCCATCGCAGGCGTATGGGTAGATGGATGAGTGGATTTGGAGTTCTCCCTAGCTTTGCGTTTGTTGTATAAATGTGGAAGACATTTTTCCCACCACTCATCTGACTCTTTTTTGGTGTGCCATTTAAAGTTTGAGGAACTAGATGGTGGTGTTGTTGTAGAACTGGTATGCTTTGGGATAGGTGTCTTAGAATATGGTGAAGGAGGATTAGGAGCCAAAGTGGTATATGATTTCCCTCTTGAGGTGGCAGTTGCCTTGTCATGAGTATGGGAAAAAGACATAGGAGTTTGGGGTGAGGCATAGCTAGTGCTGGCACATTCAACTTGCAAGATTGTCAATTCTTATTTTAAGACTTAGATATGTTGACAAATTGCTATACAGTCTTGGGGCGAGGGATCTAAGTTTATTTGTAATTGTAGATATTGGATTTCTTGATCAATATATTCTAGGTGGTTTGCCATGGACACAAGACTGGAAAAGCTTACTAGTTTGGAATGCGTAGCAGTAAATATGCCGTAACAGAGTGTAGATGTGTCACAAGTCGAGACAAGTGTGCCAATTCTAGTTTTGATTGGTTTAGCAATGTTCAATGATCACACATGTACAAACATGATTCACTCATGCAAGACACAAGCAATTGTAAATTTGACTTTGAAAAATATGATGGTGATTAGACAAGCATACGTGGAAGACACATCAGCATGCCCTAATGTCTAGTTTGATGTAGGGTATGGCCAATTAGGTTTGTGGGCAATGTTTACACGAGGTTGACTAGGGATTGAAAGTAAAATCTTGTCACACAACCGGGAGAAGGTGGTAACCCACCCTTCACCTTCACTTCCCAAAGGTAGAAAGTTTTTTGGGGCTTAGCCAAGAGTGACAGGATTCTAACTCTCAATGAGGGTGTCTTTCGATTCAGCCTCGGATGAGGTCATCCCTAGGGGTGATGAAATCCCCTAGCAGGCCTCCTAGGAAAATGGTAAACAAAAGCGAAGCAAGTGAGGTGTTTTTGATCTCCAAGGTCACCTTGCGGTGCGAGGAGAGAGCATACACACGCACACTTGATTCACACTTGCAGTTGTTAATTGCCCTTAGAAATTGAAATGTGAGGAAAGCACTTCAAACACTTGTTCTATTTTAAATCCCAAATTCCAAATGTGATACAAGACACTGGTTTATTTTAAGCTCAATTTTCAATGATGTGTGATCAATCAATGTTCATTTTATGAGCCCAAATTGAAGTGTGTGATGAAAACAAGATTGAAGATGAAAGATTAGAATGAATGTACCTAAGTTGTTTTCGCTATCCAAATTGTCGTATTTGATGTTCCTAATATTCTTTTAGCCTTGTATGATCACCTGTAAGTCACAGAATCAAAAATGAAGCAAGTAGCTTAGCCAAGATGATCGTTATGTAAAAATTGAGAATCTGATAAAATCCAATGAAAAATGAACTGTTATAGAAAAAGTAAGTTCATAAATAGATTCTACACAAAATTCTATCAATTTGAATTTTTTTTTGGCTAAAAACTGATCAAAATTGCTCAAGTTATGATGATTTGAAGTTTGAAAAGAGCTTTGACTTTGACTGCGAAAAAAGGTTGGAAAAATGGTACTGTCACCTGAAAATTTCTTAACAATGGCAAAGGTCATCTCGTTAACTTTCTGGAAAGTCCAAATTTGTAAATTTTTGGTGCCGTATGCAAAAGTTGTGAAAATTTGAAAAAAAAAAGCCTCCTTTAGCGTTTCTAGGAAGCAAGAGGTAACCTTGACTATTTGAATAAGCCGCTAATTGTTATGGAAATTCTAATCACATGAAACTTTTTGTTTGCTAGCGGTTAAGGGTTTGTTTGGCAGTTAAATGGCAATGGAGCCCTTGGTCACCAATATGACCAAGGGCTAGGAGCAAACAAAAAATAAAAAATGAAAGGGGGGCATTGGATCTTAGCCCCCTTGCTCCCTGTGCGACTGACGGTTAGGGCAAAGATTGTTAAGGCAAGGACAGGGGATGAGGTGACTGCGGGAGGAGGTAGGCATTAAGCTTCCACCGCAGGCGGTTAGGATTAGGTTTTGCGGGAGGGGAGTCGGTGGCGTGGGAGGGGGCGCGGGTGGCGTGGGAGGTGACGTGGGAGGCGGCGTGGGCGGCTGTGGAGGAGGCTGGGTGGAGGAATGCGCAGCGAGTGGCGGCAGTCGGGGGGGGAGAAGCAGGGTAGGGGTGCGAGGGGTTGGGTGCTGCGGATTGGCAGAGCAGGGATCGGGCGGCGGGGAGAAGGGGGCTTGCAGGGAGGGCTCGAGGGAGGGTGCAGGCAGAGCCTGTGGGTAGGGGGAAGAGGGGAGTCAGGGGTTTTGGGGGAGCTGGGTTCTGTGGGGTGGCGCGAGGGCGTGGGGGGGTCATAGGCCACGGGGAGAGGAGGGAGGGAGGTGTCGGGGGGAGGGGAGGGTACGTAGGGGCTGCGGGGGAGCTGCGGGGGAGTGGCGGTAATGGGAGGAAGCAGAGGGTGCTACGCAGGGGGTAAGGGAGGTGGCGCGTGGGTGGTGGGTTGGTGCAGGGGCTTCAACCCTTGCAAGTTGTTTTTTTTTTTTTGGTTAATTTTTTTTAATTTTTTTTCTTTTTTTTTGAAAAGTAAAAAAAATTTCAAAAGATTTCAAGTAGCAAAACTAGAGAAATTATAGGTGATTTTTTTTACTCTGAGGCCTCCCGGACTCAACGGTGAGCTCGGTTTGTGTGTAGGAGGCCATTTGTGAGAGTTGATGTCTGAATATTCTTTGAAACACCTGAGTCCTGCAATGAAACTTTTAAGACAAACACTCACAAACAATGTGGATTAGACCATGGTGGGCGCAAAAATGTAAATGGGAAAATGGATTCATCAATGAAGAATAATAAACCCAATACAACAATGAAATATGAAGGAAAAAGGATAAATAATCACAAAGAGATACTTACAACCTTTACCTTTTGACTTCCATTGCTCGCATATTCTTTCTTGATCTTGAATGATGAAGATTGGCCCTCAGGGAGCTTGCTTCCTTGCTTCGATTCCTCAAGATGACAAGGAGAAATGGCTATGATACTTTGTGTGATTGAAGATGAGCTTCGACACACTAATGATGGAGGATATGGGATGACTAGAATGAGGAGAAGAAATTTGGCATTACGAGGATGCCAGAAGAAGATTTCCTAGAGGAAATTGGGCATGATAAGGATGCCAGAATGAAGTCCCCTAATTGCTTAGAGAAGGGTTTTATTTATAGATTTTCTAAAAAGGAAATGGAGGGTGAGGATCAAAAGATGAGATCAATGGCTCTCATTTTTTGTGAATCTTTAATTCATAATGGATGAATTAAAAATTCTTTTTTGAGAAGAGTGGGTTATAACAATTAAATTTTAAATTCAATTGGTGGAGAATAGTGGGGGACAATTGAATTAAGAATTCAATTAATGGAGGATAGTGGGGAACAATTGAATTAAAAATTTAATTAGTGGAGGATAGTGGGGAACAATTGAATTAATATTTAATTGGTGGAGGATAGTGGGGGACAATTGAATTAAATATTCAATTGGTGGAGGATAGTGGGGGACAATTGAATTAAAAATTCAATTGGTGGAGGATAGTGGGGGACAATTGAATTAAATATTCAATTGGTGGAGCATAGTGGGGGACAAATTCAATTGGTGGAGGATAATTGAATTAAAGATTTATTTTGGATAATAGAGGATATTAGCTAATTAAATATTAAAAATATTTAATTATATGTGCAACATGGTGAGGTGGAAGAGATGAGGTGGATTGATAAGGTGGATTTTGTGAAGTGGATTTAGGACTTGAGACATTAGAAGAATTTAAGGAATTTAATTAAATAAAATAATTTTATTTAATTGTAGGATAATGAACCAATCAAATAAACTTATAATATTTATTTAATTGACAGAAGAAAATAAGATTTAGATAAATATCAAAATATTTACTTAATTCAACCTGAGCCAATTTTAGGTGTATACAGTTTGAATTTAATTGTTTTGTTTGGTTGCTAGTTGTTGTGATGTTCACAACACGCCCCATTTTACTCCTTAGCAAAATGAGGACCCCTGCTGTGGCTTTGTTTTTTTGCTTTTGTGTGTTTTGTTTTGCTTGGTGGTAAAGTGAAAAGAGGGTTAAAATTGCAAACTTTGGTAAAAAAATAGAGAAAAAAAAACATTTTCAGTACTAGTGCATGATATGGTTGGATTCCTTGTGAAAAATGAGCTAGGGTTGCTTTTTGAACCATCTTAAAATTTGCCATATTTTGCAAGTTATGATCATTTTGGTAAAATGTACATTCAGGTTTGTATATCGCTTTGCAGATATAGGGTCGTTTGTATATGCAAAGGGTTTTGTTTTTGCACTTAGTCGCATGGGCTTTCAGGTTCATGTACATTGTTATTTGCATATTAGGTTGTTTGTATGTTGCATATACAGTCCCTTTTGTATATCGCTTTCATATACAATGTTAATTGCATGTCCTTTATCTTGTATGCATTTGGTAAAAGTTTTGAAGTATGTACATACAAGATGGACCCAAAGTGGTTTTAGAGTTAGAATGAATGAGGGTTTGAATTCCGTTGTATGTAGCTCACGTTGTATATTTTGGCAGGTCGAAACATACAAGGCAAATGTACCATACACTTTACACCTGGCGGCGCGGAATTCAAATATTATGAAAAGAGGTTTTATGGTTGTATTTCCGCCGGCTTGTATGTTTAAGTAGCATTCAAATATACAATGCACTTATGCATTTTGCGGATGCGAAAAGGAAGTTAAGAGGATTTAAATCGTTGCATATCCAGGTTGTATATTCAAATATACATTGCAAGATGCATTGCTTTACATACAAGTCGGATTCAAAACAAAGGTCCAAAATAGAAATTTCATTGTATATCAGAAGATACAAGGCAATATATACAATGGCGGACCCGAAAAAGTTATTAAACAATGTTTAAACATTGTATATTTGGCGCGATGTATATTTCACACATACATTATAACATACAATGAAAATATGCATCGTGCGGAATCCAAAGGGTTGCGAATTAAAAGTGGTTAAACATACAAGCCGGAATTGAAAAGATTGAAATCAGGTTAAACTAATGTATCACATCCAAAATGTATATTCTGATATACATTGCTCAACATACATCGTAATATACATTGCAGAACTCAGAGGCAAATTAGAAGTGGTTAATTTGTTGTATATGTCCGATTGTATATTGGAAGGTACAAACGCAATATACAATGGAATGTACAAGCGCGGACCCGAAGGGAGTATTGAAATTGGTGAAATCGTTGTATATATGCGCGCTTGTCTGTTTGAGGGGCATACAATGTGGAATCCAAAAGGATTAAAATCGAGTTGAGCCCTTGTATGTATATCCGAATGTATATCTAAAACATACAAGGCACCACATGCAATGCGGAATCAAAAGGAAAGTAAAATGCGGTAAATGCTTGTATCACGTCTGAATTGACTATCTAAGGGATGCAACACATTTATACATTGAGCGGAATTGAAAAATCATAAATTGAAATTAGGGGCTTGTATATTTTGATATACAGCCTGATATACATTGCAGACATACAACGCGGACTTCAAGGAGTTATCAAACAATATTAATTCGTTGTATAAGTTCTGGCTTGTATATTTCGAAACATACATTTCACCTTATACATACAAGCCGGATTCGAAATAAAAGTCCAAAAAAAAAAAATCGTTGTATGTATCGGACTTATATTTTATCGACCATACTTTGCACTTATACAAGTACCGGAACCAAAAGTTTATCAAACAGGGTTAAATCCATGTATGTTTTAAACAGTGCATATCGGAGGATACAATATAATATACATACAACACGGAGCCCAAAAGAGATTAGAATCTGATTAAAACGTTGTATCACGTCCGGCTTGTATAGCGGATTATTCATGGATTTAAACGAGGAAATGAGCGGGAAAAGACGGAGTGATAGGAATTTTGAGGCCAATTTTGGGGCCCGAATGCATTTTTTGGTCAACGATAGTTGACCCAACTTTTCTAAGCACTGTATATGCATTTTTGACCCGCGTTTTTTCACAGTTTTAGGGCCCGATTGATGCATTCACACAGTCACAGCTTTATTTAACAAGTGTTTTCCTTCCTGGTGTTTATTGAATGAAATGATACTTATTGCTTATCTATTTTTGCAGGTTTGCAGTTAAGGAGGGAGCTAAAACTTAATGGCGGTGACATCACGGAGGAGGAAATCAGATCTCAAGAGCAGAGGAAGATAAGGATGAAGTGCGAAGAAGTCAAGGGTCTTCATTGATGAAGACAAAATGCAGCTGAGGACATTATTGCAGCAGACCACAGAAGTTATTATTGAGCTGCTAGGGTTTCCAAAATGGCATATTTCACCCAGATTGGATGTATGCTTAGAGATATTTTGGGAGATTTGATCTCCAGCATTTATATTGTAACCAGAGGTTTGAACTAGGGTTTAGACTAGAGGTTTTGACCTGTATTGAGGGCAATCAGAAAGTCTATATATTGTGCCTTGATACACTATAAAACTGTACACAGGGGCTACATAGAGATTTGTACCAGCAAGAATTTGTAAAAATAGAATTTTAGTTTAGTTTAGAAGTAGAAGAAGGAGGTCACCTGTGTCTGCAATAAGGAATGCGTGGAACATCTAGCTTCCTTGTTGTATATGTAAAGCTTGTAAGTTTTCTGTAGTTTGGTCAATGAAGCTAAGAGTCATTTAGACATTGTAAATCTTATATGACTATATGTTTCTAATACAATTGAATCTGAAATTCTACATCTATCTTCTGAGTGTTTTCCTACTCTTTTTTGTGTTTCAAACATTTTCTCTTAGAGCTTGTGATCTTAGGTGTATGGTTGTGAAAATGCTCAGAACTTACACTTAAGGTTTTGTCTGAGGATTTGATCAAATTGCTGCAATACTTATATAGTGGATAACAGAACAACTAGATCCTTTGGTAGATTTGAATGAAGTTTAGATTAGATCTCTCTAACTTTTCCCAACCCATCTAAAAATACTTAGCTTAAAACGCAGAAACTTAAAGGAAATTTGTCTCATATTTAAAAAAGCATGCATAACAGAGTTGAAAGTAGACAGTTTTCATAATATTGAAGAGGAGAAAGCTGCAATAATTCAAGAAAACCATTTAAAGCTTTGCAACACAGTAACATTTTTTATGCAAAAGGAATGAACAACATGCTGATATTGATGATCTTTTGCATAGTTTGGATCCAGTAAACCAATAAGAAACCCTAAACTACGTAAGGCCCCTTGAACATTATAGCTTCACATTGACCAACTGAATTTGCCCAACAGGTCAAGACCTGACCATATTAAACTTGGGAGTAAGTGAATCTTAATCGATTCCTTCATATCTTTCAAGTCAGTTTTGGTTCATATTATGTGAATTTTAACTAATTGTTATGATTGCATCAAAACAATCACCAACAAGACAAAGGCCACAAGGTCGTACATAAGTCAAAAGGATGATAAAGAGACAAAGACTGATGAGGAGGTCAAGAAAATGAAGAAGAAAAAAAAACATCCATTGAATCCTCTGCCGGTAAACATACAGAAGAAAAGACAGAAGAATTTGTTGAAAGGCCTACTCTTTTTGTTGATGATGTCTTCAAGGCAGTCACTGTAGATGGGAATCTGCAGCCCATGACAGAATTTTATGATGAGTATAATGACATTGAAAAAAGAATTTTGGAGGAAGCCACAATCAATTATTTGAATATCTATAATAAGGCATTCATTGAAATCATCTCACTAATTCCCAAAAGCCTAGAGCAAGTATTTGTAATGAGAAAAGAAAATGCTAAGGCAAAGGACCTTGAGATTCAGGAACAGATTATTATTCAGCTCTATCCATCCATTACTCCAAAACAAATGAATATGATCTTCAAGGACTGCAAGGATGAGTTTCGAAGCAAAGCTAGAATGAACAAACTTATGCTTGGAGAGACAGATCAGATAGCAAAAGAGACAGAAGACATCCTCTAGAATGCATTTAAAAGATTCAATCTTCTTGTTATAGATGTCATAGATGATGAACCTACTGAGAAAAATGTAGAAGAGCCAAAGGACATAGGTGAGGAGAGGACTGAGGACTTGGATTCCTCTGTTCTGGAAGAGGAGGTCCCTAAAGAAGTAAACATCTCTCTTCCAGATCCCCCTGCTGACTCTGAAACTGAAGGAGAAGAAAGAAAAGAAGAGAAAATTAGTCAAGAAGAAGAGGTAAAGGGAAGAGAAAAAGATCAAACAGAGAAGACCCCAGGTGACGGTTCTAAGGCTGTAGAAGGAAAGAAGACTCTGTCTCCAACAAGAGACACTGTAGAAGTAGTTAAAGACTTCTTGTCCAAAGAAATGATGGAATTAGATGAACCGGAGCTATTTCAAGGACCACTCAATTTTGACTCTCTCTCTCTCTCCAGTCTAGACAATGAAGGTAGCATCTTTTGCTCAAGCCAAAGCAAAAGAAAAGCTTCTAAAGTCTCACATGGAAGACTGTGAGTTGATAGAGATTGCATCTGGTGTGTTGGAAAAGATCATGCCATCCTTCCAGAAGGATCCTTCGGCCTCTTCATCCGGTAACTTGAAATCTCTTGTTAATTCTATTAGCACACATTTTGATTCTTTGGAGAAATCAGTAGAAGAGAAAGTCCAGAAAGAGTTTTTGGGAAAGAAATTCTCCGAAGTATAGGGACTTATAGCAAATGATAGGAGAAATCTGGATATTGGGATAAAGAGCCTAGAAAATGCTCTTAAAGAAGGCAAAGATTTATACAAATTTTATCTATCTTGATCCATAGTGACAATAGACATTGCCAAAAAGGTGGAAGAACAAGAGAGTAAACTGTCAAGTTTATCTCAAAATTTTGATCCTCTCACCTCATCCATAATAAATCAATAGAGTCAGACTATTGCCACTATTAATGAAATCAAGAGGCTTGAAAAGGAGAAGAAGAATAGAATAAGCAGGGTAAGTGAACTAAGAGGGATAATTATCCCTAAGTTAGAGGCAATGCATGAGGCCCTAATTGATGCTCAGACCACATCCCGGACCAATGATCCGGTAGACTTAAAAAGGGTAGAAGCTTTTGCATTTTTGATAAGTGGTCACATCTCAATTTTGGACAGGATGAAGCAGAGTTGGGCAACAAAATTTGTCTAGTTGAAAACCACTTTTGCGGATATACTTAAGTATATGTAAGTATAACATGTATATATACTTATGCGGCTATGTACAGGTTGATTTCTTTTACAAATTTTGGTGTACGGATTTCACCCTTTGCCATTGATGTCAAAGGGGGAGTGAGGAGTAGTGAAAAATGTGTAATCTAGCTAAGGGGGAGCTCTGATAAAAGTGTACATAAGATAGAGCATCAGCAAAGGGGGAGTTTGCTACAACACAGTCATTTTTCACTAAGTGTTGCCATCAATACCAAAGGGGGAGATTGTCGGCAAGAGACACTATGTGGCGTGTTGATTGTTATCATTGATGGAAACAAAGTCCATCCCACACATCCGCAGCACATGGTATGTCTATACCAAAAGTCAGATTGAAGAGTATTTTGGTTCGGTGAGCAAGAACAGAGCATGCAAGGTCCAACAATCAAGTCCAAATTTCCCAGAGGATGTATCTCAGCAAAGTGCGGACTTGGGGAAGTAAAGAGAAGTACCATTATTGCTACATTCCAGAGATTGAGCATCTGGTGTTGAAAGAATGAAAAGATATGAGCATCTAAGTGTTGGGTTCCTAATAGGCAGTGTAGACTAAGGAAGAACTAACCGACAGAGCATCAGACCTTAACTCGGATGAGAAATTGATGGTGATCAAGCTACTTAAGGGTCATTCATGGTTGGCTAACATGATTGATGACTTCTATAACTATCTCTTTGATACGCATCACTTAGTAAGCATGGATTCAACTGACAGACCAAAGTTTGGGAAAATCTTAAGTATTTCGGATGCCAAGTAGAATGATGTTGAAATACTTGGTACGGATATATATACCAGATGGATTTCGATGTGAAGGGGTGTGGATTGTGATACAATGTGCAAGAAAAGGAAGAGATAAGTGTGGAAGCGGCAATACAGGTCCTATATGTGACAGAACAACAACACTAAAACAGAGGAAGAATGAAGTGCAGTAGATCAGTTTATTGAGCCTAACTGGAACTGAACCTTAGCATATGTGGATGCCTCTAATTAGTTCAAACACCTGGTTACTTTCTATATACCTTGTAGATAGTGAGTCTCTTATATGCAGTGAGCCTCTTGTGAGTAGTGTGCTCGGGCAGTGAGCCCTAATTGGCAAGTGCCATTTTGTATTTCTATTCTTTTAATAGAGATTACAATCTTGGGTTAGTCACCTTGTGGTTTTTCCCTTAATAGGGTTTTCCAAGTAAAAATCCCTATGTTATGTGTGTTGATTTCTTTTCTGCTCTCATGCTCATGTATGCTTATATGTTTTGATACTGCACTAATTGTTAAAGAAGAAAAGAAAGTTAAATAATTAAGATAACTGATTCACCCCCCCTCTCAGTTATCCACCTTGTTTCCAACAATAACATTATAACATCAAGTGAGATCTAATCATGTGAGCTATAACAACATCACATCATGCTATATCTAACAAATCAAAGCATACGAACTAGTCATGAAATTCATAATAATAGGATCAACAGTCCCAATCTCCACATGTCTATCAAAATGTCTATACAATGTAAGCAAAAATAGAAGGTGAGATAAGTAGGCCTCACAGCCTCCCCCCTAAGACTAAACTTCCTCCTAGAAGTCAGCAAAGAGGTGAGGATAAAGTGTCTTTGAGCTAGTAGCATCCTCCCAAGTGGTCGAGACCTCATCATAGCGGTCCCACTGAACCCTGATCTGGTCCATCTCTCATCCTTGAAGGCCCAGTGTCTGATGAGCCAATATGCAAATTGGCTCCAAAGCCAGTTGCCCATCTGACTCAACCTGTAAGGCATCCCAATCTAAGACATGAGCCACATCAGATATATAATGCCTCAAAACAGATATATGAAAGACAACGTGGATGCGCAACAGGCTAGGTGGCAAGACTAGATGATAAGCTACAGTTCATATCCACTCCAATATCTCAAATGGCCCAACAAATCTTGGTGCAATATTAGAGCCCTTTCCATAACTGATTGGACTCTTATGCGGCTGCACTCTTAAGAATACCTTGTCAACAACTAAGAAGCTCTGATCCAATATCTTGGCATCAACATACTTCTTCTGATGATCATGTGCCTCCTACAACCATTGTCTAATCAATGTAACTTGTTGATCCATGTCTTGTACCAACTCTGGTCAAATAGCAACTCTATCCTCGATGCAATCCCAAATCAGAGGAGCCTTGCAAGGTCTACCATACAAGACCTGATAGGGAGGCATACCTAACGAGCTATGATGCCCATTATTGTAGGCAAACTCAACTAGATACAAGTAGTCTTCCCATCTAGACCGGTGATCCATCACATACATATGAAGCATGTCTTCTAAAACCTGATTCACCCTCTCAGTCTACCCATTTGTCTTAGGGTGATAAGATGAACTAAAGTTGAGCTAAGTACCCAACACCTACTGTAATGCTCTCCAAAAAGTAGATGTAAACACTAAATCTCTGTCAGATATGATGTGATGAGGAACCCCATGAAGTCTCACAATGTCATCCAAGAAGACCCTTGCCACTTCAAGTACATTGTATGTCATGCATACTGGTGAAAAGTGTGTTACCTTGGTCAACTTGTCAACTGTCACCATGATGGCATCATGGCGACGAGATGACAAAGGTAGACCAACTATGAAGTCTATGGAAATGGTGTCCCATTTCCACTCCGATATCTCATGTGGGTAAAGTAGTCCTGCTGGATGTTGATGCTCGGCCTTGACCCTCTGACACTCAAGGCAACAAGCTACAAAGTCTGTAATATCATGTCTCATACTTGCCCAATGATATAGCTGTCTCAAATTGGCATGCATCTTCTTCACCCCAGGATGTGTTGCATAAGGGGCTCTGTGAGCCTCTGATAGAATCCTCGCATGAAGTTCACCTCCAAGGGGAACATAGATGTGTTGTCAATGATGAAGAAGTCCATCTGCCTCAAGAGAATATCCTGTAAACTTGTCCTTAAGGGCCCTCTATGACTGAATCTCCTATTGTACCTCTAGGAACCACTTGTCCTCAGGTAGATGCTACAATATACACCCTCTCAAGTCTACACCCAAAGTCAAGGTCAAGATCTCGTGGTACCTCCAACTTAATACATTAGCATCCACGTTCTCCTTCCCTTTGATGTAATGCACATCAAAGTCGTACTCACACAAGAACTCCATCCAACGCCATTGGCGAGTGTTCAGATTCGACCATGTGAAGATATACTGTAGACTATGATGGTCAGAGTGTAACTTGAAATGGTGTCCAAGAAGGAAGTGCCTCCATCTAACAAGAGTGTGAACTACTTCTACGAGCTCCAAATCATGCATAGGGTAGTTCAGCTCATGGGTCTTGAGCTTTCATGACTCATACGCGATTGCTTGACCATCCTGCATAAATACTGCACCCAATCCCTCTAAAGATGCATCAGTGCATACCATGAAGTCTACTGCTGGATTAGGTACTGCTAAGATAGGAGCACTAGTGAGACACTCCTTGAGGACCCCAAAGGCCCTCTCACACTACTCTGTCCATATGAAGCTCTTCCCTTTCCGCTGAAGGGAAGTGATAGGGTGTGTTATCCTGGAAAAGCCCTCAATAAATATGTGATAATACCCTGCTAGCCCCATGAATCTCTAACCTCTGTGACATTGGTAGGTGCTGGCCAAACTCTGATAGCTCGAATCTTTGATGGATCTACTGAGATGCCATTGCCAGATAGAATGTGGCCCAAGTACTAAACCTTCGATCGAAAGAAGGCACACTTCACCAAGTTGCCATAAAGTTGTTGGTCTCTCAAACATTGTAGAACCTAGTACAAGTGCTCCTCATGCTCCTCCTCATTCCGTGAGTATATCAATATGTCATCCAGAAAAATGATCACAAATTGATCTAGATATGTGCAGAACACCCCATTCATGAGGCTCATGAACACTGTAGGAGCATTCGTCAAACCGAAGGGCACCACGGTGAACTCATAGTGACTATAGTGAGTCTGAAAGGTGGTGTTATGAATATCTACCTCTGTAATGAACAACTGATGGTATTTGGACTTCAAATCAATCTTAGATAACACCCTAGCTCCCTGCGTCTAATCAAACAAGTCATCGATCCTAGGCAAAGGATAATGGTTCTTTACCATCACCTTATTCAGCTGCCTATAGTCCATACACAGATGAAGAGACCCATCCTTCTTCATGAAGATGATCGATGCACCCCAAGGTGAGACTCTAGGTTGGATGTGCCCCTTATCAAGAAACTCCTCCAACTGAAGCTTGAGCTCTGTAAGCTCATGTATAGTCATTATGTAAGGTGCACAAGACACTGGCTCAGCACCTGGTACAAGATCAATATGAAAATCAACCTCTTTATGAGGTGGCATCCTTGGAAGCTTAGGTGGAAAGACATCTACTAACTCTCTGAGGATGAGATGATCATCAAGTGAAGCCTCTTGGTCATCCTCAGATCTATCACTGACTATGATCACAAACATCTAGCAACCCTTCCGCATATAGTGCTTAAGTTGTTTAACAAAAATCATACGTACTAATGTGGGCTTCTGAATGCCCACAATCTTTGTTGTTGTGCCATGGTCATCTAGGCAACCTATCGCCTTCCGACGACAATCAAGCTTGGATCTATAAGCCACAAGCTAATCCATGCCTAACACCACTCCATAAGACCCTAAGGGAATGACCTTGAGGTCTACTACTGTAGTGAAGGCTCCAAGTGCTAGCTCATAGTCACAAAACACTAAATCTACTACCATCTTGGCCCCTATGGCCAACTCTACCTCCTACCTATCATCCTGCCTAAAGGCCACCAGCTTGCAATGCTCCACTAACGATGGAGAAAAAAAGGAGTATGTAGCTCTAGAATCAAACAAGACGGTAATGGAAGCATCCCCAATAGTACCTAGAGTCTCGATAACGGAGGCCTGAAGGTCAGCCTGGCAGTTATCAACTGTTGCAAACATATGGTGGGATCTACCCACATCTCCAACTATCTGCTCATTACCTCTGGTGTGTGACTATCCTCCTATTGTATATCCCTATGGACACTCCCTAGCCAAGTGCCCTAAGCCACCATAAACATAGCAAGGTCCCCGAGTCTGGATATGCACTGACTGAGTCCTGCTAGACTGCTGCACTCCAGATCATCCTATACTACTCTGTGACCCTCTAAAGGACTGTTGTGACCTAGTTGATCCTGTAGCTGGTGTCTGGTGATGCTGGTGTCTCCACAGACCCTACGAGTGCAATCCTCAACTGTGGCCACCCTATGATCTCTATGGTGGTCTAGATCTCTGCTGCTGTTAATGATGTTGTTGTTGCTGCTGTGGAGTTCTAGGAGGTAAAGGTGCAGAACTAAAACTGCCCCTATGAGGTGGTTGGGGCCTATGGAACCCCTAGTCATGATGCTGACTACGGTCCTGAAACTCTGGTCGTGACCCGTGGCTCTGCCCATAAACCTCCTCTGTAATGAGCACCTTCTTGGCAGCCTCGCTTATAGTCTGTGGATCAACCATGCGAACATGTCCTGTTATACTAGGATTCAAGCCTCTGATAAAATGACTAACAAGAAGCTTCTCATCCTATAGGTACTCAGCATAATGTGGCAACTCCACAAACTTGCACTCATACTGTACAACTATTGAACCCCATTGTTGTAGATCATGGAACTCATCTATACAGCACTACCTAAAGTGCTCTGAGAGGTATCATGTCCTATATCACTCAAGGAATGTGTCCCATGAAAGCATGTCCAAAGAGAGATGGTGTTTACACTCCTCAGTGTGCCACCATGTCACCGCAGTGTCGTACAGTAAGTGGACTGCGACACGTGCTTTTGTGTTGCCCCCATAGGGACGCAATGCAAAGCACCGATCTAGAATAATGAGCCAAGCCTCATCCTCATCTCCCTCTACAGTCCCCACAAATGTAGGTGGATTCAATCTAAGTAAATCTCTGATGGGGTCTCCATGATCACGTCGTCCTCGAATGGGAGCATCTACCTCATCCTGTCGCCCATAAGCATAAGGGTCATAGTGCACAGAATCAACTATAACCTCTGACTCATGATCTACATGACATGGGGGAGGACTCCTACTGTTCTCCCTATGAGCAGATGCATGACCCTCAGAAGTCACTGGTACCTCAATATGTGGTCCCTTCGTTACTGGCGGTAATCTCGCTAGAGTGACCCTCGGAAGTCACTGGTCGTATGTTAGGTGCTAGCGGAATCTGGCCCTTAGCTGATGAAGCACCCTATATACCAGCTCCTCTGGACTCACTGGTGCGTGGTCTCGATCTAGGTGGCATCCTACATGAATAGGGTGTCTAAAAGTTTAAAAAAATTGTAGAAAAATAATGTGTCCTAAATGCCCAGTGTTTAAACTTGGGCTTTGATACCAAATGTCATGCCCACATTTCCCATGTGGTCATGACACACAACACATGTGTCATGTCCACATTTGTCATGTGGTCATGACACAAAATATCAAAAAACTTTTCCACTTGACTCTAAAACCCCCTTGCACGCAACATGCGCACTTGGTGGCATATGCACAAGTGTGCAAAACGTCAATCAAACATCGGTGTAATGCAAACACCTTTCGCAACCCCTATGAAATGTAATCCTACTAAGGGGGTTGTGCGATGCGAGGAGCGTTGCTAAGAGGGTAGATTCCAAAATAGGAACTAACCGTAGGTTTCCTAGATGAGGTGAAGTGATTTTGATAAGTATCGAAATCTAACCCTAGGAAAACTACTAACATAATTGACATCAAAATAATTCCATATAAGACTTAATTAAATTACTTGATCATAATAAATGCAATAAAGTAAACGTGAAATAATCACTTAATTATCCCTTTTCCTAATCTAGGGAAAATCTGGCAACATAACGCCACCTCATTAATAATGGAAAAAATAATAACAATCTCCACTAAAAGCCTTTTTCAAAAAAAATTATAATTAAATCTAATTACTCCTATTAAATAAGTTATTTCCACATTGCATTGTCCACTCAAGGCAATGAAAATAAAATACCTTCACATTAACTAATTAAATCAATTAATTAAAATTACATAAGGTCTTGCACAAATAGAAGGGTTGAAGGGATAAACAAATTATTATCAATAAAACAATAATAATCCCCACCCCAAAACCCCATTAAAATAATAACCCCTTCCACTCACTAAGTGGGTTCAAAAGATAAAATAGATTAAGTTAAAAATTAGACCACAATTCCTACTTTAACTCCCACTAATCCTAATAATTTAAAAAGGCAATAAAAAAGGTTTAAGTGCTCAAATGTCATTTAGCTCATTTCATTTGTTTTCCCCAGATTTCAAAATGAAGGGGAGAGAGAGAAAGAAGGTACATGCATTAATATTTTGTTTAACTCTTTTTGTTGTGTCTTGTACAATTTCATTCTTTTTCTCTAACCCTATTTCATTCTATTCTTTTGCTCATCTATTTTATTTCTTCCTCTTCAAACCCTAACTCTTTCTTCTTTTTAAAACTCTCTCTCTCTCTTTACAAGGTTTTCTTAAGCTTTCATGGAGCCCTCTTGTCTTTTGTGGAAATGATTCATACACAGGGATGTTTTTTAATTTATTTTTGCTCATAGATATATATATATAATACCACACACAAAGCAGGGGAGAATAGATGCTAGTGTCAAACAAAGTGCATAGAGGACCAAAAATTATAGAGGTGGGTAAAGGTAGGGCACTGACATTCATGGAGGAAATGCATCGGCAGTTTTGAACACCGGTGGTGCCATCCATCAGAGGATGTTTGGGAGGGAGGGGCAGCCTCCTTGGCCACCACCGTTCACAAAGACAAAGGCAGTGGTGGCCATGGCCACCGCCCTCTCTTTCAGCAGTTCATTTTTTTGTTAAATATAATCTTCAATACAAAAACAATCGTGCCCTAGATCTTTTCGATCCATTTTTTTCTGTTCAAATACTTTTTATTGTTTAAAAAAATGCCTCTTTTATTATATATATATTTCTATTTGCGGTTACAAAATTTTCCTCAGTAATCTATATTTTTCAAAAAAATAGTGAACCAAAAAATGAATAAAATAGTATATGACTATATATATATCAAGATATATAAAAATATAGTGAGCTTTCTGCATTATTTTCTTTTCAAAACAAAAACAATGAATAAATAATTAACACAACAAGTCTATCATTTGTATATGTATATGTGTATGTGTATGTGTATGTATATGTATATGTATATGTATATGTATATGTATAGTTATATACATTTCTTCCAATTGATTTAATAATAAAAATATCTTTCTCCTTCAATGAACCTAGCTATATTTTTCTTTTGTTAAAGGCTGAATTGAAACATATATTTTCTTTTTTGTTTCATCAAACAAATACATTCATTCAAGATAAATAGAGAGGATAGGAAGAGAAGTAAGGAGAAACTCATTTTTATGCATACACAATAGATCCCTTTTTTTTGTCATAATCATTATAGGAACAAAACAACCAAAATTATATTATGAACTAAATGGAATACATATATCTTTTCTTTTTTCTTTACAAGAGATACACAAAAGAGATTTACTCTCAAAAAACCCACAATCACTTTTACAAGGCCACAAAGGCCATGGCTACCAAAATGCCATACAATACAAAATACACCAAAACTAATTTTCTTCCAAGTTCACCAAAACTCCAATAATCACCTAAAACCTAAAAAACCATGAAGAAAATTTCCAAATGCCCATGGGAGCTCACCTCCCAACCATAGACTTGAAACAAGTCACCCTCGAGCTTGGAGGTCACCCATGTAACCGGGTTCAAACCACAACAAGGATTTAACAACAAATCACTCACACAAAACATAGATACACCCTCCCAAAGATTGCACATAACTAATACATATAAGTTAGATTTTGGGGGTAGGAGAGTGGACTACTCTCAACTCAAGGGGGCAAACCCAAATCACCAAAACACAATAATTCTCAAGAATTACAAGGCCTCTTGCCTTAATATCACAAAATGTCAAAAATCTCAAGGCCCTCTTGCCTTCACCAAATATCTCAAATGTCACAAAAAAAATCCCAAGGCACTCTTGCCTTCACCAAAATCTCAAATACTTCACAATGCATTCCCATGGCCAACCACACCTCCAAAATATAGTAAGGTTACCCCCGAGGAGGTTCACTCCACTCCCACCCCAAAACATGATGAGCTCTTCTCAATGGAGAGCATCATCAAACACCCCAAAATGAAAACCCACACAACACATACACCAAAACTCAAAAATACATAAAGCAATCATCACATAAATGAAAGTAAATACATAAGGAAGGCATATAGCCTTGGGTACTTACCTTATAAGCCCAAATTTAGTAAGATTTTGATGGAGAGCTCCCAAGTCTCCTTGCATCAAAAATCCTCTAACTCTAGCTATCTTCCCAAATCAATAATTACAAAGAAAACCAAAAATGAAGAACCCTCTCCATCTCTGAAAGATGGAGCTTAATAGGCTATGCCAAAGAGCCTTGAGGAATGAGAAGGTGACACATGTCACCTTCTCCTTCCTCCTCACAACCCACTCACAAACCCTAAGGGATGAGGAGGTGACACATGTCACACTCCCATCCCCCAAAGCCTCACACTCTCCCAAAAATGTTCTCACACATGTGACAGAATAGTGGAGAGGGGAATCCCACATGGAGGACTCCATAAGGATAAGGATAAGACACATGTCATTCTCCTATCCAAAAAGGCAAACCCATTCCCTCAAGGATGCTCTCACACATGTGTGAGAGCATAGGAATGAGGTCTCTCACACTTGAGGACCTTGGAAGCTTCCCAAGACTTCAAGATAAAGGAGACCTTATTCTCGGGATGTGGAGTTAGTCATGGTGAACTCTTGACTTATCCACCACCTTACCCAACTTCAAATTTCGTAACTTAACTTCAAGGCAGAGTTAAGGTGACTAAAAGAAGGTTAAACTAAGGTTTTACATGTTCAAATTGGTCCTAGATCCTAGGGGTATGACCTAGGGTCATTATTTGACCAAAATAAACACCAAGGGGTCCATAAATTTACATGAAAAGGCCTAATAGATAAAAAGCACCAAAATAGTGCAACTCAACATTACAATTCACAACACATCAATAAATTAATTAAAAAGGGTAAACCATAATCAAAATAAATATCAATTAAAGATATTACAAATCATCATGCTCCATCACAATTGACCTTGGTCCCTCTTAGGACTAGGTCGGCTAAACATGGATATCACATAGGGTTACTAGAATGACCTCTGAATTTTCCATGGGTATAGAAAATTTACCTGCACACTTCCACAAATGGATCAATAGCACATGGTCATCATAACCTAAGAAAAAGGAATGCACACACACACATCTAGTCACATAATCTCAGATATTTTCAATTATAACACATGCTATCATTTATATGATTCATAATTCACTTACATTTCTAAACATCAATCAGCATCAAAACTACATAATATTACAATTTACATCAAAGTAAATATCACATAACATCATAACATCAAGGGAGATCTAATCATGTGATCTATAACAACATCACATCATGCTCTATCTAACAAATCAATACGAACTTGTCATGAAAGTCAGAATAATGGGATCAGCAATCCCAATGTCGAAATGTCTATCAAAATGTCTCTATGATGTAAGAAAAAATAGGTGAGATAAGTAGGCCTCACAAGAGGCATATTATACACCTCTACTTACTTTCATATGGTATTAGATCCTGATCACCTTGATTCTAGGTGTTTGGGAAAAGGGGTTTTTGTACTAATCTTGGGTTAAGTGGGAGCTTGTGCAAAAAATCTTGTTGTAGGAAAAATGGCAAGCACATTAAGCATAGAGATGGAAAAGTTCTCAAGGATAAACTTTGAGCTTTAGAAACTCAAGATGGAGGATGTCCTCATGGATAGAGATCTATAGCTTGTGGTATCTAGATCAAAACCCACCATAATAAAATAAGAAGACTAGGACATATTGGATTGAAAAGCTAAGGGTCTTGTTAGACTCTATTTGGTTGACTCAATATTGTTGAATATGCATGAAGAGACTACTACAGTGAACCTTTGGAAGAATCTATGTGAGATTTATCAAGTTAAATCCTTAGTAAACAATATTTTCCTAAGAAATAAGTTGTATACCCTTAGGATGGAAGATGGTGGTAGTGTGGTGAAACATATAAATAATTTCAATATGATCATGACCTAGTTGCACTCCATTGGATTGATGATGGAGGAGGAGGAACATCAGTGAAATAATTTTCTATGTTCTTTTCCAGATTCATGGGATCACCTTGTTATGGCTATTGGGAGCACTACCACCAAGTTAAAAATAGATGAAGTGGTGGCTTGCTGCTTTTTGAAGAGATGTAGAAAATGACTTTTATATCTACTAAGGAAGCCCTATCTATTCGTGGAAGAAAAAAGAGAAAGGAAAGAAGGAGAAAGAGTGAGATAAGTTTAGATCCAAATCCCCTAGGAGATCCAAATCTCCTAGTAAGACCAAGGCAAAATGTTGGAATAATAAAAATCCTATCCATTTCAAAAGAGACTACAAGGAGGAGAAAACGAAGAAGAAGAGTGATTCTAATGACAATTTTGAAATGTCCACCTAAGATGATGGTGATGCCTTTGTCATGGCCATGGCTACACATGCATTATATGGTGCATGGTTGATAAACCATAGTTCCTCTTTCCACATGACCTCACATTAGGGTTGGTTCTTGAAATATGAATATTATGATTGTGGGAAGGTGTACCTTGGAGACGATTCTCATCTAAAGATTGTTGGTCATGGAAGAGTCCTAAATTGATTCCTTAATGGATGAGTGAAGGGGATCAAGTGTACTGCATATCCCTGATTTGGCATAGACTATAATTTCTATAAGTAAACTTAATGATTAAGGTGTGCAAACTAGTTTCTCAAATGGAGGCTGTAATATAGTGAGAGGGGCTATGGTGCTTGCTAAGGGTGTCTATGTAGGCACTCTATTTTAGTTGGATGCATGTACAATATAGTGCAATAGATCTTCTTCTCCTATAGTGAAGAGCTCTACATAATCAACACCTTCACCATTGGAACCAACAACATAGAAGAGTGTTGCATCCACTTCTAATGGTTATGCTTTCTGGGTACCTAAGGGTGATCATGCTTTGGAGACTAAGCTACCAGTTAAGAAGATGATGTTATGGCACTAGAGGATGGGCCACATAGGAGACAAGGGTCTTTTTGATGGGTGTTTTTAAACACAACTTAGATAAAATATCAAGTATCTTATCTCTCCTAAGAGGAATCAAATCCTAAAAAATCAGAAAATCACTACCCAAGGTCTATACTATCAGGTCTTGATTCCTGAGAAAATTTAGTTGTATGATGTCTTTTGCTATTCCAATAAAGGGGCCTACATGAATCTAGACAAACTTCAACGAACAAGGTTAAATTACACATAAACCAATTACTTTTCAGATTTAACAATACATAAACAAATTGATAACAAACATATATTGCCATGAAATGTATCATTTCAGCTCATAACCAAAAATACATCAACTTGCATTCATAAAATATCAACTCCAGAACAACACCATGCAAGTTTGACAATCCTGTTCTAACTCTAAACTAACCAATTTTGATTAAAAAAATGCAAAAGAAGGCAAGATAGAGAAAGGTTACTAAGAAATCTAACTAAAATCTAAACCCATTTAATCATTTCAGATTCAATAATGGATAGACAAGTTTTCAAACATATTTAACCATCCTTGATTTGATCATGAAAATCCATCAATCAAGATTGAAGGAGGTGTAATCATCAATAGTGAAATTAGGTGTTCAGGCTAACCACACAAAGCAATTTACAATTAGCAAACACCAGTGGTATGAACACTTAGAAAACTCATCAAATATCCATGTATCTTTAGCTGAAAATGAAAGAATAAACCCAACTTGGTGTTTAGAAATCATGAAACAAACTTTGTATGATGACAAGTTTAACTAAGATCACTAATTTCTATTCACGATTATTGACTAGAAACCATGAATTAAACTTGTAGTAAGCTCAAAAGGTTGATAAACATTACCAATTTCCAAACTTGGTGTAGAGAAAACCATGAGAATAACATGAAAAATCATAAAATATTATGTATTTTCTCTCAAATCGCAATAGTACATATGTTTTCAATGTGTTTCCAATGAGTTTTTCCAAAAACACCAACAACAACCCACTAGTTCTTCACCAATTCTAACTTCTTCTAACCTCTTACAATGAGTTTTAGCTATCTACTTATGCAAATCAGCTTTACAATACTAAGTTTTCTCCTCAAGATCCAATGGCTATGATCAATTTGATCCAATGGCTCACATTTGTTGCTCAAACACAAAGTCAACTTTGGTGGCAAGGAATATTCCACTTCATCCCATGTAGCTTCCTCAACAAGCTTCCCTTAGTATGAAAAAGTAATTTTTTAATTTATTTTTTGTTACTAAGTTTTCTAATTTTCTCAAAAGGTAACTTTTTGGAAGCTAAAAATATTAAGTATTTGATACTACATCTCCAAGCATTTATTTGTTGCAACTACAACACCAACAAGTTGTTGTAGCATAACAAATATCCATAAGAAATACATAAGAAGCTATAGAAAGTCATTTTATCTATGATAGGTGGTTGTAGGCATCCATTTTTGATGTGTAAATATGAATATGCAGCTATAGGTAACCAAATCTATCATGAAAAATGCATTTCTAGCCTTCATACTTCATAATTTCACCATTTTTCCACCTCAAACCTCCATATTAGAATGGAACAACAAGTTCGGCACTTGTAGAAAGTTGTATCGGTCATGAATAAGGCTACAAATCAGGTACAAGGTAGTGCAATTCATCTTCCATCAGCTACACAGCTTCATTCCCTTCATTTTCCATCATTTTATGCTCCAAATGTGCATGTACAGTAGTGTCTTAGGTCTCATTTTTGTGTTGTTATAGCTCCTAGGGTTTTTCTTCATCATCCTTGACATCATATTGGATTTGTTTTGTAGGTGCAATAGTGGTTAGGGCATGAAAATCACATTTCTCCATAGCTGGGACAATAGGGCACGTCTCTAGGTTTTCATATTTCCATGATAGCTCTAGTTGGTCTCCTCATGTTTCAGCCTCTTGGACCTGTAGCCAACAATTCCAAGCATCAAATTCCTCATTAAAAAATCAATTTCATTCATTACAAATCAAATCATATCCATTTTTCATCATGGATCAGTCATAGATCAATGTATTGTCATAGGCAACTTCACAAATTTTGTTGGTTGATCTTGTTTTCCTTGGTTTATGTTGTCCTATTTTACTTCCCAACCAAGTAGCCCAAATTCCTAAAAATCTCTAAGTGTTTTCCCCTTTAGAAATGCAAAGAAAAACATTCCAAAATTGACTAAGTCCCCAAAACCTTGAGTTTTCCTTGTGTTTTTAACATTTTCAGAGTTTCAGAGTTTGGAGTTCCTCCCTTTGCCATGTCATCCTAGTCGCCTCCAAACTCCGCCTTGTTCCCTTTGAAAATTTCTAAGTATGGCGAGCATCGAAGGTCAAAGGTTTTGTCTTCCTCCTTCCCTTCTTTGGAAGGCTGAACACAAAAAGTCTGAAGTCCAAGCTCCGATCCTTTCCCTTTGTATAATTCTCTAAGTGTTGTAGAGGTTGAAGGTTGGGGGTTTGTCTTTCCTCCTCCTTTTGGGCAGCCAAAAGATGAAAGGCTTGATGACTGACCCACAATGAGTATTAATTTTTCTAAGGCATTTTGTCATTCTGCAAAGATTATTTTATTAAGACAAAAGTTGATTGCAGAACCGCGGAAAGCTACCATGTGGACAAGGACAAGGAGAAAAGCAGAAGGCCTAAAGGTTGATTTCCACTAAAAACTTGTGAAAATAACACTAAGTGTTTTGGACTTCAGGGATCGGATCTTCCTTCCTCTTCCTTTTCGTAGAATGAAGAAGACAGAAGGCACATTCAAAAAACGGCTAAGTCCTTAGACTTTCGGGGCTCAAAATTTCTTTCTTCCTCCTTCTCTGGGAAGGTGAAGGATGGAAGGCTCGAGTATAACATCAACGTTCTAAAAACATAGTAAAAACCTTAAATTTACCATAAAGTAATTCAACAAGATAAAAATGAGAGAAAATATTTCTTTTTATTCAACAAATAATCAAGTAGCTATATTACAAGATTTCTTTTACATTATACCATAAACCATAATGTCTTTCTCATTTATAATGTTTTACAATTGTAAATCAATTACATATACAAATTTTGGAATAAATACTGCTTCTGAATATCTGACATCTTTATCACAAGTCCTGGTATGTTTTCTGCTTGGAGAGAGAGCATCTTTCCAGTGATTTACCTCCAACCATAGACCAACGGTCTCCCACACATCTTCCACATAGGAAGTGGCCCTACCCTTCTCGAGAGATATAGACCAAAGGTGACCAATGGCAATTTGCCATTCCTGAGTACTTAGTGTTGTATTCTACTCAACTCTATCAACCATACAACCCTAGATACCCTCTAGCTAAGTATGATTTTCGATAGGATGAGCAATCCGAATGCAGTGAACCAACAAAGCATGCAGAAAACAAATGCATTACTTTGGCCAAAGTTTTTAATTTCACTAATGTTCATAAGAACATAGTCATTGTGTTCACCCACCCCTACTCGACTTGGATATTGTCTTATTCCTGCAGTTTATAACTCTTATCAACCTTATTCATGCCTTAGTTTAAACTAAAAGTCACAATAATAATACCTTATGACTTGAGTAAGTCTATATGACTTAACCATTCAATTGATTGATAGTTGATTCTAGGGTTACCCCAATAATCCTTGTTAATATGATATAACCATATCCTATATCTAGGAGTTTTAGAATCGATAATAACCCTTGATTAACTTAATCAAAGTTAACAATACTATAATTTTTAAATAATAATGTCTCCTATACAAAGGAATCATTAAATAACCTTGATAACAAACATAACCCAGTATAAATATCCCTACTAGGTCTTTCTCTAGTATAATTATCCTACTCCATTTTATTGGATCTATTTATGTATAATATAGACAATTAGTCTTAAATGGAAATCCGATAAAACCCTATTCCATTTTCCCTAATGACTCTAAGTTACTACCATTTGACATGATACAAAAGTTTACTAATAAATTGAATAACATTACCTGACATGCCTATATAAATAACCTTTACAAGACAAATGTTAAATCATTCTAACCTTATTACTATATGGTTCAAAATGAAAACATGGTTTATCCATTCGAGAGCATATGATTAAATCTCAATCTCTTAATAGACTGACTTCAAACCTAAATCAATAAGAAGACTATCTACTCAAGCTCACAACTATACACTTATCTTTCATTCAATGGTGTGGTATATTCGATGATTTATAATCACTAAGAAGGTAGTCGACCCTGTCTACCTATAACAGTTTATTTACTGGTATGACAAGTTTTTAACCAATAACATTCGATGTCTCCATCGACTATAGGAAAACAATTCAAAGAAGGTTTACATAAATGTTAACTAAACTATCTTAAGTTGATACTTAATAGTCTTCAACTGTCTCAACACAAAATGCAGAAAGTTAATCCCTATCAGCGAACTCATATAGTCACCTTCATCACTAAGTTAAACAGTCTTAAATTTTCTATTTGTTTACCTCATGGATTTCTAATACAAGCATTGAGGAATACCTGGAATATACAGACTTGAACTGGCTAAGATGGCGAATGATTACAGAGTCGACACCTCTAGACTATGAATGTGCCTAAGTCACAGCTTCTGTATTCTAATCCAACACCTTCTGTTCTCCTTCAGTATCCGCTACAAGTTCTAAAACCATTTCTTAAAATGAAAACAACCACGACTCATTTAAGTCGTTGGTCATAAAGACAGAGGCACGACTCCTACTGAGTCGCCTCAGCTCCCTCCTCCTCTACGTTCGATTACAACTTCCTAACAGTCTATACCTTAAAACAAAATTGAAGTCTATTTTATATGCATACATCCCACATGTCAATGGGAAGTACTGCTCCACGACTTGATGGTTGTGGCAGTTTAAAGACCATAGTTCACCTTCTAAGATGTGACTGACACCTCTCTAAAACACAACTAATCATTAAATGATTCTCAATGAGTGGTGCGTTCTACCACCAACACTATTGAGGACTCTTCTACAATTAAGCCTTCAGCTTACTCAATATTAAACCATCGACTCAATGGAAAGTATTCTCCTCATTCGATGCTAAGGCATCAATATATAATAAATATTGATTACATCAATTATAATTATCATAACATCACCTATGGCATTGGATAGATATAGTTTATTCAATAATAAGATATTATTAAACCAAGGTTTACGGATATTATGATCAGGTTGAGCTTGTCTCTCCATCATAATCTATTGACGATAATCGTATATCAATGACTTTGACGAAAATGTCTTATCGTTTACGAATCGTTTATAACATGTCAAATATCGTAATAGTTGTAATAAGACTATCATTTGACGACAAAAATGTTGTGATATTTACGTTAAACATAAATAGTTATAAATCAATCTGAAATGACGTTGTTACCATTATTAACGACTAAGATGGCTTAGAAAGATTTGAAACAATATCGACTACCTGTTGATTAAGTTCAGAAGTAAACTGATAAGATAAAGCTTACCTCTCATGACACCTCAGTTCACATTTTTGTTAAACACTTTATACTCAGTTTGGAAAATAAATCACTCGTAACCTGAGGTCTATCTCTCTCTCTTGGAAAGATACTCTCTCTCTCTTTTCCCTGAGAGTCATCTGATAACCTGTATCCTGTTTCACTTGTCATCAAACAATATATGATCAGTGCATCATATTCAATTAATTTCAACTAATAAATCAAACATTAAATCAATAATAACATAATCATTTCTATGATTCCAATAAATGACATTCAATAAAATCCATGTTTTTCCTTGTCATCAATCTAAACATCATAATCAATTTACTTATATCCATGTAAAAAGTAAAAGTATAGCAAGATAAAAATTGGGGATGTGACATATCCTTGCCCTAAAGATTCATCGTCCTCAATGATATAAGTTAACAAAAGTAGCTAAAAAAAGTTCATTGTTTTCCACTAGAAACATTATTAAATAAATGAGGAAACTTTTGATATAATTCATGGTAATCCTCCCATGTAGCATTTTCCTCAATATATTGGTCCCATTGGACCTTGCATTGCAAGACCTCTCTGTTACGCAAGCGGAGCTTGCACAATTCTAACACCTTGAGTGGATCGATCGTGACCACCCCTGGGTCTTGCATCTGTAAGGAATTCCAAGTCAAAATATGATTATTACCTGCAACATATTTCTTCAAATAAGACACATGAAAAACATTGTGCATTCTAGATAAGACTGGTGGTAGAGCAATTCTGTAGGCAACCTGATTGACTACTTCAAGCACTTCAAAGGGTCCCACATATTGAGGGGCCAAATTAGAAGATTTCCCAAACTTAATAGAACTCTTCTGAGGTTTAACTCTCAAAAGAACTTTTTCTCCAACAGAAAATACCCTTGGAACACGCTTTGCATCCGTGTAGCTCTTTTGCCTATCATTGGCTTCTGCCAATCTTTTTCTGATTAGCTTAACTTTCTCTTCCATTTCAGCTAGCATCTCTAGCCAGATGCTAATCCTATCCTCTAGCTTATGCCATCTTATAGGAGTTCGACATCTTCTTCCATACAATGCTTCAAATGGCGCCATCTTAATAGCAGAATTATGGGAATTATTATAAGCAAATTCCACAAGTGGTAAGTATTCTTCCCACTTATATTTCTGATCCATGCAATACATTCACAAAAAATCTTCCAAGACTTGGTTGACTCTCTTACTTTGCCCATCAGTTTCAAGATGGTAAGCTGTACTCAAATTAAGTTTAGTCCCTACCGTAGAAAACAAAGTTTGCCAAAACCTTGATGTTATACATGCATCTCTATCTGAGATAATCTTTTCAGGGAAACCATGCAATCTAAACACCTCTTGCACAAATTTATGAGCTAACACAGGTGCTCCATCAGTCAAATTCCCTATTATGAAATGTGCTACCTTTGTGAGCTTATCAACCACCACTTGAATGGCATCATGTCTATTTCTTGACATAGGAAGACCTTGAACAAAATCCATACTTATAACTTGCCATTTCCACTCTGGTACATCATGTGGATATAACAATCATACAGGGTGATGATGCTCTACTTTTAGCCTTTGACATTCTAAACAACTTGCTACAAATCTTGTAGCATCATTCTTCATTCCTCTCCAGAAATAAAGAGGTTTAACATCTGCTAGAAGTTTGGTCACTCCTGGATGTCCTGAATACGGTGCAGTATGAACTTCTTTCCATACTAAATCCCTCAATCCAGCTAAATCAAGTACATAAATTCTATCTTTACACCTCAATAGTCCATCTGACTCAAATAGAAAACCATCATACCTTGGATCTTTAGGATTATCTTTCAGAGCCTACTTAACTTTCTCATAAAACTCGTCACCAGACAAATTTTGCAACACCAAATCCTTGAAATTTCCACGAATAGAAATAATAGAAGCTATATGTCTTCTACGACTCAAGGCATTAGCTACTCTATTCTCTTTTCCTTTGATGTAGTTTATCTCAAAGTCATAGTCAGATATCAATTCTAACCATCTCCTTTGTCATGCATTCAAATGTGGCTATGAGAAAATATAGTTAAGACTTTGATGATCTGATTTAAGTACAAAAGTCTTTCCCAACAGATAATGTCTCCACATCTATAAGGCATGAGTTACTGCTGCCAATTCTAGATCATGTGGTACATAATTTTTCTCATAGGATTTCAATTTCCTAGATTCATATGCTATAACTCTTCCATCTTTCATAAGCACTCCTCCTAATCCTTCTCTTGAGGCATCTGTAATTACCTCAAATTGTCCTTTGGGGTCAAGAACTTTCAAGATTGGAGTTGTAGTTAACTTTTCCTTTAAGAGATCAAATGCTTCCTGAGACATTTGTCTGTCCATTCAAATCTCTTTCCTTTCCTCTGTAGGGAAGTGATTGGACTAGCAATACTGGAAAATTTTAGAACAAACTTTCTATAATAGCCTGCCAGGCCCATGAAACTATGCACCTCATGTACGTTTGTTGGTATAGGCCAATCTAGAATAACTAAGATTTTTGCAGGATCAACAGATATTCCATTAGCTGATATGATATGACCTAAGTATTGAATCTCCTTCTGAAAGAATGTGCACTTAGATAGCTTCCCAAATAACTTATGTTCTCTTAACCTTTGTAGAACTATTTGCAAGTGTCGATGATGTTCTTCCTCATTCTTAGAATAAATGAGTATATCATCCAAAAATACTAAAACAAACTTATCCAAACAATCTTTGAATATACTATTCATGAGATTCATGAATGCAGCAGGAGCATTTGTCAAACCAAATGGTAACACTGTGAACTCATAGTGTCCATATCTGGTTCTAAAAGTTGTCTTATGAATATCTTGATCCTTCAGTCTTAACTGATGATATCTTGATCACAAATCAATCTTTGAAAACACAGCAGCTTCACGCATCTGATCAAAAAGATCATCAATACGCGGTAAAAGATATTTGTTCTTTACTGTTGCTTTATTAAGCATACGATAATCTATACACAAACAAAGGGTTCCATCCTTCTTCTTAACAAAAATAACTGGTGCACCCCAGGGTGAAACACTTAGTCTGATTAAACCTTTTGCCAACAATTCTTGTAATTGTGCTTTCAATTCCATTAACTCAGTTGTCATCATACGATAGGCTGTTTTTGATATAGGCTCAGATCCTGGTTTAATATCAATAGACAAATCAAACACCCTCTTGGGAGGTAATCCCGGAAGTTCTTCTGAAAACACATCTTGAAATTCCCAAAGAAAAGGATACTTTTCCCCAAAAAATAAACTAGGGTTTTCTACCCCTTCCTCCACTTGTTCCATTTTGACTGCGAACAACTGAGAACCTTTCCTTCTAGCCCTTTTTAATTGCTTAGCAGAGATAGTCTTGATTTTAACTTCTCTTTGAATCCTTTGGAATTGGGTCAGATTTCCCAAATCATCTAAGCATTCAACTATTTTTGAAAAATAGTCAACCTTACCTCTATGTTTCCATAACCAATTCATTCCTAGGATCACATCATAGGAACCTAAGGGGGCTACATACAGATTTACTTTAGTTGAGAAACTAGGAAGGTCAACTTTGGCTTCAAACAAACATTGCTCTACCCGAGCCTTAGATTAGTTAGAATATTCTACTAACCACAGTTTAGACATGTAACTAGCTTTTCTAAAAAATTTACTTAAAATTCTAGGAGAAACAAAAATTTTAGTGGCTCCTGTATCAATCAAAATAGATATGGGGACTCCAAACAAAGTACCTGTCATCTCAATGGGTGTGATTTGATACTCTACTTGATGATTGTCGACAGATGCATAAATCCTTTACTGGAATACTTCTTGCTGAGTAAGTAGTGCAGAACCTCGTTGTTGACCATTTTGATTCTTAATATGGCAACGATTTGCATAGTGGTCACTCCCACAAGTAAAGCATCCTCCAATGGGTCCTTTCTTATCTGAAGTCTTCCCATTGTTATCCTCATTTATTTTATAGTTGTCATTCTTTTTCTCATTTCTAGATCCACCTTTGTTCTTCTGAGGTCCTTTATCTTTTTTCTTGTTATCATAACTCTTTTCATATCTTTTCTTATAGGGTTGATTGTTAAGAGTTCCATTAAACCTCTTACAGCTTCTATCATGATAAGCCGAGATGGATTTCAGCTTTTGCTTTTGCTTGATTGCCTTCTCATACACTTGATCGATTGTAGTGGGACCATGTACATCCACTTCACCACCAATTTGAGCATTTAAGCCCATGATGAATTTTTTGATCCTAAATCTCTCATCCTTTTGATACTGTGGAACATACTTCAGGAGTCGAGTGAATTTTTCCCCATATTCTACCACTGTTATATCTCCTTGTCGAAGATTCTAAAAATCAGTAAGTTTCTGATCAAAATAGAGTTGCAGTAACCACCTCTTACGAAAGAGTTCCACGAACTCATCCCAATTTACCCTTAGAGAGCTTAAATTCAATTCCATCTTTTTATTCATCCACCAAGTGGACGCTTCTCCTACCAGTTGGAATGCTCCCCATACTGCCTTGGTCACCTCTGAGTAATTTCTTATCTCGAAGTACTTTTCCATCTTTATTAACCAAGCTTCTGCAGCATCTCTGGTTTCTGTCCCATCAAATTTTGGTAGAACAACCTTCTTCATATCCTTTGAAAGCTCCAAGTTCAATCTATCCCTTGCCTCTTTATGAGGTTCGGTACTCTTACTTTTATCTTCATGATTTTCTCCGCTTTCACCATGAGAGTTTTCACCTCCTCCCTCAGTGTTTCCTTTGTCATCCACTTTCTTCTCCAAATCACCCAATCTTTTCTTGGTTTCCTCAAGCATGGTTATGATTTGGTCTAGCTTATTATTTGGTGGGTGGTTATCCTCTTCACTTTCTCCTTGGTTAGTTCTTGTCCACACCATGTTTATCGATTTATCACACCTGAGATTATTGAGTTATCCATTAGTTCTAGATTATAATGTAACCCATTAAATCTAAACATAATACTCAATTTAAACATTAGTTTGGTACAAAAACAACTCTCTTTATTTATTTCATTTCAAAAGTAAAGAGTTTTCTTCTTTAATACAAGTATGACTTCAAAAGTCATGCTCAAGAGGAGTATATCCATCAAACTCATTTTCAGATACATATTCTCGAGGTATATAACCCTCTGACTCACTATCGGACCTAACTTCTATGATCTCAACAGTTGTGGGTATGCGGGCATCTTGCCTAACCAAAGTTATTTCCTCATCTTTAACCCTTACCAAGTACTCCTTTCTCACTCGCTTGATTTGAGTTAAGGCAGTCACTAGAGTTTCGGTATCACTCAACCAAATATCACTCTCTTCATTGGTTCCCCCAAAGGTTTTGATAATGGCCTCATGTTCTCTTTTAGCTTTAAGGAAACGTTGGCTCAAATTAACAGACTTTCTTGCTGTCTTCTTAAAATGTACCATCCTGGCACAAAAATTTTCAAACATTAGCTAACTGCATAATGTTGACTACAAGCAAGCATAGTGGTCTCATAAGCCCTAGTGATGAACCTGGTAGCTTTGATACCATATGTAACATCCACATTCTAAAAACATAGTAAAAACCTTAAATTTACCATAAAGTAACTCAACAAGGTAAAACTGAGATAGAGAAAATATTTCTTTTTATTCAACAAATAATCAAGTAACTATATTACAAGATTTCTTTTACATTATACCATAAACCATACTGTCTTTCTCATTTATAATGTTTTACAATTGTAAATCAATTACATATAAAAATTTTGGAATAAATACTACTTCTGAATATCTAACATCTTTATCACAAGTCCTGGCATGTTTCCTGCTTGGAGAGAGAGCATCTTTCTAGTGATTTAGCTCCAATCACAGACCGGCGGTCTCCCACACATCTTCTACATAGGAAGTGGCCCTACCCTTCTCAAGAGATATAGACCAAAGGTGACCAATGGTAATTTGACATTCATGAGTACTTAGTGTTGTATTCTACTCAACTCTATCAACCATACAACCCTAGATACCATCTAGCTAAGTATCAATTCAGATAGGATGAGCAATTTGAATATAGTGAACCGACAATGCATGCAAAAAACAAATGCATTACTTTGGCCAAACTTTTTAATTTCAATAATGTTAATAAGAACATATTCGTTGGGTTCACCCACCCCTA
The DNA here is from genome assembly GCA_027924645.1 of Cunninghamia lanceolata. Classification (NCBI taxonomy): domain Eukaryota; kingdom Viridiplantae; phylum Streptophyta; class Pinopsida; order Cupressales; family Cupressaceae; genus Cunninghamia; species Cunninghamia lanceolata. The sequence goes on from BSBN01000108.1 coordinate 12,427,271, forward strand.
ATCGACTTGGATACTGTCTTATTCCTACAGTTTATAACTATTATCAACCTTATTCATGCCTTAGTTTAAACTAAAAGTCACAATAATAATGCCTTACGACTTGAGTAAGTTTATATGATTTAACCATTCAATTGATTGATAGTTGATTCTAGGGCTACCCCAATAATCCTTGTTAATATGATATAACCATATCCTATATGATCTAGAAGTTCTAGAATTTATAATAACCCTTGATTAACTTAATCAAAGTTACCAATACTATATTTTCAATAATGTCTTCTATACAAAAGAATCATTAAATAACCTTGATAACAAACATAACCTAGTATAAATATCCCTACTAGGTCTTTCTCTAGTATACTTATCATGCTCCATTTATTGGATCTCTTTATGTATAATAAGGACAATTAGTCTTAAATGGAAATCTCATAAAACCCTATTCCATTTTTCCTAATGACTCTAAGTTACTACCATTTGACATGATACAAAAGTTTACTAACAAATTGAATAAGTCTGAAACTCTTGGTTAAATAACATTATCTGACATGCCTATATAAATAACCTTTACAAGACAAATGTTAAATCATTCTAACCTTATTACTATATGGTTCAAAATGAAAACATGGTTTATCCATTCGAGAGCATATGATTAAATCTCAATCTTTTAATAGACTGACTTCAAACCTAAATCAATAAGAAGACTATCTACTCAAGCTCACAACTATACGCTTATCTTTCATTCAATGGTGTGGTATATTTCACGATTTATAATCACTAAGAAGGTAGTCAACCCCGTCTACCTATAACAGTTTATTTATTGGTATGACAAGTTTTTAACCAATAACATTCGATGTCTCCATCAACTACAGGAAAATAGTTCAAAGAAGGATTACATAAATGTTAACTGAACTATCTTAAGTTGATACTTAATAGTCTTTGACTATCTCAACACAAAATGCAGAAAGTTAATCCCTATCGGCGGAATCATATAGTCGCCTTCATCACTAAGTTAAACAGTCTTAAATTTGCTATTCATTTACCTCATGGATTTCTATTACAAGCACTAAGGAATACCTGGAATATACAGACTTGAACTAGCTAAGATGGTGAATGATGATAGAGTCAACACCTCTGGACTATGAATGCACCTAAGTCACAGCTTCTGTATTCTAATCCGACACCTTCTGTTCTCCTTCTGTATCCTCTACAAGTTCTAAAACCCTATCTTAAAATGAAAACAACCACAACTGATTTAAGTCATTGGTCATAAAGATAGAGGCATGACTCCTACTGAGTCGCCTCACCTCCCTCCTCCTCTACATTCTGGGTTGAGTTTGTCTCCCCATCATAATCCATTGACAATAATCATATATCAATGACTTCGACAACAACGTCTTATCATTTACGAATCATTTATAACACGTCAAATATCTTAATAGTTGTAATAAGACTATCATTTGATGACAAAAACTTCATGATATTTACGTTAAAAGTAAATACTTATAAATCAATCTCAAATGACGTCATTAATGTTATTAACGATTAATACGGCTTAGAAAGATTTGAAACAATATCGACTACCTATTGATTAAGTTCAAAAATAAACTAATAAGACAAATCTTACCTCTCATGACACCTCAGTTCACATTTTCATTAAACACTTTATACTCAGTTTGGCAAATAAATCACTCATAACCCAAGGTCTATCTCTCTCTCCTAGAAAGATACTCTCTCTCTTTTCCCCGAGAGTCATCTGATAACCTGTATCATGTTTCACTTGTCATCAAACAATATATGATTAGTGCATCATTATTCAATTAATTTCAACTAATAAATCAAACATTAAATCAATAATAACATATTCATTTCTATGATTCCAATAAATGGCATTCAATAAAATCCATGTTTTTCCTTGTCATCAATCTACACATCATAATCAATTTACTTATATCCAAGTAAAAAGTAAAACTATAGCAAGACAAAAATTGGGGATGTGAAACTGAGGCTTGAAGTCTGCCGATAATGTATTCTCCTTTGTAAAGCAGAGCTCGGGGGGCAAACTTTCCTCCTTTGTCTTTGGAGGGTGAAACGCTAAAGGCCCGAGGCCCAATCTCTGTGACTTCCACAATCTTCAAAAATGAAGGGAAAAGAAGCATAATTTACTATCTTCCATGGTTAGCCTTGACAAAATCTTGTTGATAAGGTAGAATCCAAGACAAAGTGAAAGCTGAGCATCTAGCTCTAGCTAGAATTTATTTATGGGCATTTATTTTTGCAAGTGGAGTTTCAAGCACAAAGTTTCAATGCAGATATTTGTTCAGCTACTTCTGAGAAGATATTTTTCTCCATTCATGTCAAAGACAAATAGATGTTTCCAGATATTCCTTTGTAAAATATCTTTTGACAGGCCCATAGGGCGATGATATTATAGTAGGTGATGGCGCCTCATTGTAAAAAATGCCATAAAAGCATGAAATCAAATGTATTATGTTGGCTTTTGGTCTAAAAAACCATATCTTGTATCAACTATAATTGTGCCTCTTTGAGAATAAACAAGAGATTTTGCATTTTCATGAATTCTTCTTGCTCTATGTATTACTTTTGTTTGAGTATCCATTTGTGAATCTTTCTTTCCTTATGGATCTCAATTAGTTTCCTTTACCTCTGCAATTCATTTATGATTTGTGTATGCTTGTCTATTGTTTATTGTTATTTTGTGCATACATGGTTGATTTGAGGACCGATCATTCAAACCTAGTGTATCACCTTTTCCCTTTTAGTTAATCCTTCTTCCCCTTTTCCCCAATAGTGAATAGATCAGGTTTAGTCTTAGCACACTCTAAATCTTATATTCGAAAAAGAAACAAGCCTTTCTCTGGAGGTTTGATTTCCTTACAGGATCCCACACCTGGAAATCATCCCAATGTTTCACTGGATTGTTGCAGCACTAAACCGCTCCAACTCAGGGTGCAAATCCAAGTGACAATAGTTTCTGGCATGCCCGGTGGGACTATTTTATTCTGAATTAAAAGGAATTTGGTTGATAATTTGGTGTTGTTCTCAGTGCTCTGCAGTTTGACAGACATTTTCATGCACCTGGTGACTTTATAGGCTCTTGTTTCAAACCAGTCCAACATTATATATTTGTGTATACAAGAGCTTCTACAAGGGGTAATTATAAGTTTGTTTAATTGCATGTTGCTGCTTCAAGAAGAAGAACTAGGTTATCTAGGTCTCGTAAAAGAAGAAATTACAGTTCTACTCCATCTCACCCAAGAGCTCAGTCCACACCTCCTCCTGTTAGGTTTCAATATACAAGAAGGGGCTTGCACATACCTAGGATAAAATTGAATATTCCCAGTATAGCAAGAAATCTACCCTTTGTGACCTTTAATGGAGGTAGCCCTTTAGAGTTGGTTGCACATAATGATATACCCACAAATCATCCCTAAAGAGTATTTCATCCTTTATGTGTGATGGTTCTACTACACTTGCTAAAAATATCAAAGACATATCAAACATATGTTCAGTCCACTATATTCAGCATGAAGATGTGGTTGTTAGGATCATGGTGTCATCCTTCAAGGGGAGAGCTCTGTAATGGTTCAGGAGTTTAAACTCTACTTCAATACATGATTGGGATGAGCTAGGAGATAAACAGTTTGGAGAGAGGGCGGATAATGTTTCTCTTCTTGAATAGTTGACAATAATAAAGAGAGCTCACAGTGTGATGATGGCAGACTTCAACTTTAGATTTCAGAGGACATGGGAGAGAATCCCAACTCTCCTCATACCGTCTCCACAAGGTTCCTTTTTATATTTCTTAAGAGCTTTAAATTTTTGTATAGTTGTTATGATTCAATCTATGGGTGTTGATACCCTACCAGATGCATATGAGGTAGCCTTGAAGGCAAAAAATTGTTTAATACATGATGGGAAAATTGCTCCCAGACCCCTTGTACCTATTTTCCCAGAACTACCTTCCTAGGTTCAACAACCTATTATTGCTCCTATCTCAGAGCCTGAAGCCTCCATATCTTCTCTTTCTCAAGAAGAGAATGACCTTAAAACCCTCATGGCCAATCTGACCAACAAAGTTAATAGCATAGTTATTTAAACTGCCCCCAAATCCCATCAAAATTATAACCAAGGGCAGTCTTCAAATCAAAATTGGAATCAGAGTTATAATTCCAATAGAAACTAAAAATGGAATCAGGGTTACCAGCCGAATAGATATCAGAACCCTAACCCTGGTTAGCCTTTGCAAATAGTTAGACCTATCCAATAGATACTGGTTGTTAATCTAGTTAGGGCCTTGGTCCCTACTCAAAACAATCTAGCCCAAGAGGCAAATTGGTGTTACCCATGCAACTAACCTCACAATCATTCCACTTGCACTTTTGGAGCACAAGAAAGAGCCCTAATGGTGCAAAACTTTCACACTCAGCAAGCATCATTGGTGGAAACATCCAACAATAACCCTGAGGTACAAAATGAGGCTTCTTCTGGGTCTAATTTGATGTTGTGGACTTGTTGGTCATGATGTTGATCATTCACAAACATAGAATAAAAGTTACACAACAACCTTTACTCATCTTGAAAGATACGATGAATTCAGAGAATTCATGATCCCAAGTCTCCATTGATTAGCTCTTAATCTACTGACGTTACTCAGTGGTTGATGTGTGCTGCTGTTTTCCATTCAGGGGCCTTACGTGTTTCTGCAAAGTTCATCATCATCATCCAAATATCCTGATCTGTATGTCTGCTTTGCATAAATCTCCAATAATTCTACCTCTGCACTGTGAAGTTAGTCAAATAATGTGCCTACAGGCTGATATTTGCATGATTTCTACCATTATTTATGATTCTTTGCATGATATTTTCAATACTACATGCATTTAACTCAAATATGCTAATGATCTTCAGTTACCTACGGGATTTCAGCATATTTCTCTGTTCTGCTTGTTATTTATCATGATTTGCAGTTATGATGATGAATTTATGAAATTAAAAAAAAGGAAAAGGGTTAAAGAATGAGATTCCCAAAACTACCTGACTTAGATCACTGATTCACATACAAGCTCCCATACATGCAATGAAAAGAAGGAAACTAAAATCATACTTCACCAAGACATTCCACAAATCCGCATGATCTAGTGCAAATCTTCAAAGGAAAAGTTGACAACAACATGTAATGAAATGAAAGCGCTTCCAGTTGAACACAGCATTCACCAGTACATATCCAGAAATCAACAAGAAGATTACGTAAAATTTACAATCAGGATGTAATCTGAAACTTCATATCCATTCAGTATGCTCAAGAATAGGTACATTTACAGTGATCTGAAGAAAGAACCTTGACATTTCAACAATTCTATCCTCATCAGTCTCAGTAATCCGATCTCCTAATTGATTCTACAGTAATTAGCCTTAATGCGCCAGATGCATCTGTGTATTCTAATGTATCTCTCTTTTTTGACAAGCTCTGGCATTTATATAGATCAAATGCCAGAAAACGGTTACAGTGATCCAAGGATCAGGATCCTCTCACAACAATCAACGGTCCAGATGAAAAGCACATGCTTCGTCAGTTGGCAAATGTACAGCTGGCACAGAATATTCCAGCATCTTTAACTTGATTCTGTCTCCAGCTGGCGAACAGCATATTTGACAATATCCTCCTTATTTCTGGTTCATGTTGCCTCCATGTGCAACTTTGTAATTATCAACTTCAGCAGCAGCTCTAACAGCATCATGACTTCAATGCTCAGCTTCAGCAGCATCATCATGACTTCCTGCAAGTAAACAGACAAACATTAAGTTCATCATCATGCAGATAAACAACAGGAAGTAAAACGTTTTATTAAACAAGCCCCCAAAAATGTGCAGCTACAGGCAATCAGGCTCCAAATCAGTGGAAAATTATGCACTAAATGCATAAACATCTTCAAAACACCCGGGTCAACCATCGTTGACTGGGAAATCAGCAATCGGGTCTTCAAATTTCCATCGCTTCATGTTCCCGCCCATTTTCTTGTATATCGGGTTCAAAATATGATCATGATGATCTCAAAATATACAAGGAAATAACCGCCCTTTAACCATCCTTCGAATCCGGCTTTGCATGCTCTGTTTGTATGTTTCGGGTCATCATCATCATATTCGCATCGGTGTGACCACATATGATCAGGGTGACAATATTAGACTTGGCCAATGGCAACAGTTATACCGACGCCAAAATCATGATGATGCCCAACTCTATGTCTTCTATCTAGCCGCAGGATATCATGAAATATGATGCTCCTCCCCTCCGAATGCTCTGATGAAAAGCACATCAGGATGTTTCGTTTCTGCATATTGGGGAAAGAAAGACATCATCATCATCATCATGTTGAAGGAGAATAGGAGGATTTGGAATATGATCCTGCTGCTGAGGAAAGGAATATCATGGTGACGTCATCGTCATATTCGGGCTTCATTAAAATGCAAAAGATGACGTCACCATCATGTTTCGTTAAGATCAGGAGATAAATGTAATATCGGGTCACCTAAGGAAGATGATCGGGATGATGAATGCAGTATGACCCCTTTTTGCGGCCAAGGTAACCCTCTCGAAAGATCAGGATGATGATCATCATCATCATCATATCCGCACTAGGTGATTAAAAAAATGATCCTGCTGAACGTCCAGATGACGTCATCAGGATATCCGGGGCCTTCATTAAACTTAGAACATGACGTCATCATCATATTCACGAACCGGATCATGCCTTGGAAAATATCCTACCGAAGGAGAAATGTGATGGTGACGTCATCCTGATATTTGCTTCTTCGTTTATCAGGTCGGGATGATGTCATCAGGATATTTGCAAAAGGTTATATTTCTCGGCAGGAGGATATTACGAAATGTCAGGTAGAGAAACAAGATCATGATGATCTTGTCAACATGACTTAGGAATGAAATATCACCCTCCCTTTGAAAGATAAGGTGATCATCATGATCACGCAAAAGGAGATCAGGAGGATATTACGAAATATGATCCTGCCTTGAAAGATCATGATGATGATGATCACCAGGACTTTGTCGTGCGCATGCAAATTTTGCAGATGGTGGGTTTCTTAAGTAGGGTGATATTATAATATCAGCATGATATTATAATATCGGGTGATGTTAGAATATCATGATGCTCGCGATGTTTCCAAGGTCGCTTGACGGGTAAAACACACTATCACTTAAGATTGACGTCCGGATATTGGGACTGCATGATTTTTATCGGGTGATAGACCAAGATCATGATGATGACCTTTCGCGATACAAAAGACCACTCGACGGGGACAACTTACTATGACTTAAAGTTGACGTCCGGATATTTCAACCTCAGGATATTATCGAGGGGCGTTTCAAATATGATGATGATGATCTTCATACAGCAATTATCAGGTTTGACCAAAACTTTGACTGTGCATAACTCCCTCATATGGACGAATTTTCGGGTGATGTAAAAGGCAAACCTGCATGGAATTTCAAGCTCTTTCTAACTATGAGGTCATAGATACAAAATATGAACTTTGACAAACTGACCTCATGATGATGACCAACCTCATCCTGCCCTTCATGATGATGATGCACCTGACTTATTTTTACCAAACCGCCAGAAAGCAGACAACACAAGCCAAGCCAAAAGTTGGGTCCCTGTTTTGATAAGTTAAAATGGGGCGTGTTGTGTAACCACACAACAACTTGCCACCAAAGAAAACAAACAAATTCCAATTATTCAAGTGATGTGATCACATTTATCTATAGTGTTCTAATTCTGTCTAAGTAAAATCATCATGATCTTTGAATGATAAAATTTCATTATGGTGATAAAGCTAACAAAGGATCAGGTGTGTGCATATGATTAATTATCCTCATCTTGAAAGTAAGTTGAAAACATAAGTAACTGGTGTTAAACTACATAGTTGGAGATCATCCCTCATAGCCAACTTGGATAGAGCCTTGCTGCCAGCAGGCGTCCATAGCCCCGGCAAGGTTATCTATACAATCTCCCTAAGTAGAGCCCCACTGCCAGCAGGCATCCATAGCCCCGGTAGAGTTACTTAGATGGCCTAAGTTTATTCCTTTTCTAATTTTCCTTTAAAAATTTATATTTGATATCATCATGTCAGCTCATTTGTACAAGGTGTAGTCACTTGTAGCTTTAGGTTGGAGATTGTATTGGTAGCAAGGGAGTCCCTTTAGATTTTTCACTTAACACCTATACTCATATCTTCAACAAGCCCAAGGCTGTTAGGTGTTTCATTGTGTTTGATTCACTTTGGACAAGAAAAGGCACCTGATGAAAAGATATTATAAAACCTGATCATGAGTATTTATCAGAATGAATTACAATCTATATCTAAATCTGATCTCATCACTTGAATCCTAACAATTTAGTTATTTTCTTAGGTGATGAAGTGCATCATCTTGACTTACCAAAACAAAACTCAACCAAAACAACACAAAACAGAAGAAACACTATACAAACAACTAACCTACAAAAAGGAAACAACAGGAACAGAACAAGAAAGCAAAACAAGTAGACTGTACAAACAACTAACCTACAAAATTATATACAAACCACTACTAGGCAAACAAAAACCAGAAAAAGACCTAAGGACACCTGTATTTGCATACTTCTTTTGATTGTGCAGGAGCATCAGGGTATTAGTTATGGTTCTGAACCTAGCAAATTTATCTTTATATTCTGAAGAATATTCTGATATTCTGAATTCACTGTATTCAACAGAACAACTCTTGATGATCAGCAACTGAGGAAGCTCATCATGTTCATGATTAATCCATATGCATGTCTTATCTTCTGAATTTCCATAATTAAAATAGTATTCAACATCATTTACTGTGGAAAGGAGAAATACAACCTGGTGTATTTCTGGCTTTGCTGGACATGCTTCTTCATTGGCAATTGGTCTTCCATTTGTCATTATATTTTCACTGCTTGGCTCAGTGCCTGGTCCCTCTTCAAATTGAAGGATGTATGACCTTTGATGTATTAATTCTTCATCTTTATCCAGCCTTATCCCTTCATTCTGGATGTTCAGTTTATCCTCCAGTTCAGGAAACTTCTCAATATTTTCTTCAATTTCCTGCACATGAGCATCTAAATAAGTATCTTTATTATCACAACCTGATATACAGAAATTTATCATTTCTAAATCATTTGACTGTAAAGGAGAAACAACTTTCACTTGATGAGGACACTCCCCTGTTTCATTTTCAAAATATTTCTGGAGTGACATCCGATTATGCACAACAACTCCAAAGTCTTCTACATCTTCATCTTTTAGGAATTGTTCATTAAATAATTCACATTTTCTATCTATTAGAGGATCTGGTTCCTTTAACCTGCAACATTCTTGCATTTGATCATTTAATTCAAAGAAGTCAGGTAATAAATCAGCATTTATTTTCTTCTCTATGACTCCCTGAGTTACCATCATAGGAACTTCATCATCAGGAGTGCATTTAAATTGCTCTACTATCTGTTTACACTTCTCTTTACCATAGAATGACTCTAGGAAAGATGTTTCATCTTCTTTATCAAAAGTATTAGGATCAGAATCAAAAATATTATCCTGATGAGTGATTTCTTCTCTAAAATTTTCACAAGATTCATACCTGCATACTGACTGGTCCTTACTTGTCATTGTATTTTCTAGAATCTTTTTCAACATGACCAAGCAAGGGTAACAATCTCTCTCTGAATGCTCTTCATCATGTAATCTGCACCAGCTTTCAATCAAGACATCATCAATGGGCAAACCTAATATTTGACTACACTGTATATTTCTAGACAAGTATAATTCAAAATCTTCAGAATGATCTACTTCAGTGTCTGGACAATTAATAACTTCTGGTGCTGCATCTGCTTGTTGCTCCAGAATTTCTTCATTTTCCTAGCAGACTTCTTCATTTTCTTGGCAAATTTCAACCCTGAACACATCCAGAAAGAATATTAGTCCTTTCAAATATAAATCCAACCTTGTAAGGAAAGTTAAGCAATTTATTTCACTGTGTTCTGCAGTCTGGTGTATCCTGCAACAGGTACATAAACCAAAGTTAGACAAACTGTGAGGGTAAAGCTGCCTATTTAAAGTTTCCTAAAATAAAGGAATGTTAATTTGGCAATTATTTTCATATACATCCATCAAAATGAGACTCTATTCTTCAATTTTTTAGTATTTTGCAATTTTAAGGAGATCTATCATATCTCAAACTAAAACTTGAAAGTCCAGAAAATCAAACAAATATTTGATGCTTTGGGCTAGATCTTTGCAAAGGTGCAACCAAAACATCTCAGGTAAGAGATATTTGCAGACATTTAACTGAAATGCTGAAATATTTATGCAATATTTGCAGAAATCAAAAATTCTTTGTTCAGGAACAGGATCTATTTGCTGAGAAACAGCTCAGGCCCTCCTTCTAGCGCCAATTTATGTTGGTCATGATGTTGATCATTCACAAACATAGAATAAAAGTTACACAACAACCTTTACTCATCTTGAAAGATACGATGAATTCAGAGAATTCATGATCCCAAGTCTCCGTTGATTAGGTCTTAATCTACTGACGTTACTCAGTAGTTGATGTGTGCTGCTGTTTTCCATTCAGGGGCCTTACGTGTTTCTGCAAAGTTCATCATCATCATCCAAATATCCTGATCTGTATGTCTGCTCTGCATAAATCTCCAATAATTCTACCTCTGCACTATGAAGTTAGTCAAATAATGTGCCTACAAGCTGATATTTGCATGATTTCTACCATTATTTATGATTCTTTGCATGATATTTTCAATACTACATGCATTTAACTCAAATATGCTAATGATCTTCAGTTACCTACGGGATTTCAGCATATTTCTCTGTTCTGCTTGTTATTTATCATGATTTGCAGTTATGATGATGAATTTATGAAATTAAAAAAAAGGAAAAGGGTTAAAGAATGAGATTCCCAAAACTACCTGACTTAGATCACTGATTCACATACAAGCTCCCATACATGCAATGAAAAGAAGGAAACTAAAATCATACTTCACCAGGACATTCCACAAATCCGCATGATCTAGTGCAAATCTTCAAAGGAAAAGTTGACAACAACATGTAATGAAATGAAAGCGCTTCCAGTTGAACACAGCATTCACCAGTACATATCTAGAAATCAACAAGAAGATTACGTAAAATTTACAATCAGGATGTAATCTGAAACTTCATATCCATTCAGTATGCTCAAGAACAGGTACATTTACAGTGATCTGAAGAAAGAACCTTGACATTTCAACAATTCTATCCTCATCAGTCTCAGTAATCCGATCTCCTAATTGATTCTACAGTAATTAGCCTTAATGCGCCAGATGCGTCTGTGTATTCTAATGTATCTCTCTTTTTTGACAAGCTCTGGCCTTTATATAGATCAAATGCCAGAAAACGGTTACAGTGATCCAAGGATCAGGATCCTCTCACAACAATCAACAGTCCAGATGAAAAGCACATGCTTCGTCAGTTGGCAAATGTACAGCTGGCACAGAATATTCCAGCATCTTTAACTTGATTCCGTCTCCAGCTGGCGAACAGCATATTTGACAATATCCTCCTTATTTCTGGTTCATGTTGCCTCCATGTGCAACTTTGTAATTATCAGCTTCAGCAGCAGCTCTAACAGCATCATGACTTCTATGCTCAGCTTTAGCAGCATCATCATGACTTCCTGCAAGTAAACAGACAAACATTAAGTTCATCATCATGCGGATAAACAACAGGAAGTAAAACATTTTATTAAACAAGCCCCCAAAAATGTGCAGCTACAGGCAATCGGGCTCCAAATCAATGGAAAATTATGCACTAAATGCATAAACATCTTCAAAACACCCAGGTCAACCATCGTTGACTGGGAAATCAGCAATCGGGTCTTCAAATTTCCATCGCTTCATGTTCCCGCCCATTTTCTTGTATATCGGGTTCAAAATATGATCATGATGATCTCAAAATATACAAGGAAATAACCGCCCTTTAACCATCCTTCGAATCCGGCTTTGCATGCTCTGTTTGTATGTTTCAGGTCATCATCATCATATTCGCATCGGTGTGACCACATATGATCAGGGTGACAATATTAGACTTGGCCGATGGCAACAGTTATACCGACGCCAAAATCATGATGATGCCCAACTCTATGTCTTCTATCTAGCTGCAGGATATCATGAAATATGATGCTCCTCCCCTCCGAATGCTCTGATGAAAAGCACATCAGGATGTTTCATTTCTGCATATTGGGGAAAGAAAGACATCATCATCATCATCATGTCGAAGGAGAATAGGAGGATTTGGAATATGATCCTACTGCTGAGGAAAGGAATATCATGGTGACGTCATCGTCATATTCGGGCTTCATTAAAATGCAAAAGATGACGTCACCGTCATGTTTCGTTAAGATCAGGAGATAAATGTAATATCGGGTCACCTAAGGAAGATGATCGGGATGATGAATGCAGTATGACCCCTTTTTGCGGCCAAGGTAACCCTCTCGAAAGATCAGGATGATGATCATCATCATCATCATATCCGCACTAGGTGATTAAAAAAAATGATCCTGCTGAACATCCAGATGACGTCATCAGGATATCCGGGGCCTTCGTTAAACTTAGAACATGACGTCATCGTCATATTCGCGAACCGGATCATGCCTTGGAAAATATCCTGCCGAAGGAGAAATGTGATGGTGACGTCATCCTGATATTTGCTTCTTCGTTTATCAGGTCGGGATGACGTCATCAGGATATTTGCAAAAGGTTATATTTCTCGGCAGGAGGATATTACGAAATGTCGGGTAGAGAAACAAGATCATGATGATCTTCTCAACATGACTTAGGAATGAAATATCACCCTCCCTTTGAAAGATAAGGTGATCATCATGATCACGCAAAAGGAGATCAGGAGGATATTACGAAATATGATCCTGCCTTGAAAGATCATGATGATGATGATCACCAGGACTTTGTCGTGCGCATGCAAATTTTGCAGATGGTGGGTTTCTTAAGTAGGGTGCTATTATAATATCAGCATGATATTATAATATTGGGTGATGTTAGAATATCATGATGCTCGCGATGTTTCCAAGGTCGCTTGACGGGTAAAACACACTATCACTTAAGATTGACGTCCGGATATTGGGACTGCATGATTTTTATCGGGTGATAGACCAAGATCATGATGATGACCTTTCGCGATACAAAAGACCGCTCGACGGGGACAACTTACTACAACTTAAAGTTGACGTCCAGATATTTCGACCTCAGGATATTATCGGGGGGCGTTTCAAATATGATGATGATGATCTTCATACAGCAATTATCAGGTTTGACCAAAACTTTGACTGTGCATAACTCCCTCATATGGACGAATTTTCGGGTGATGTAAAAGGCAAACCTGCATGGAATTTCAAGCTCTTTCTAACTATGAGGTCATAGAAACAAAATATGAACTTTGACAAACTGACCTCATGATGATGACCAACCTCATCCTGCCCTTCATGATGATGATGCACCTGACTTATTTTTACCAAACCGCCAGAAAGCAGACAACACAAGCCAAGCCAAAAGTTGGGTCCCTGTTTTGATAAGTTAAAATGGGGTGTGTTGTGTAACCACACAACAGGACTCCTAAGGATTTATGTGTTATCAACTAGCCTACAAACAGTGTGATCATGCCTGTAAGTAGTATTGCAGACAACACAAGGTCCAAAAAGAGGTAGTTAGAGGATACCCCTACACCTACTGTATTATAGATAGAACCTATATCAAAAACAAAAGGGGTCAATGCTGCAAATCCAACTCAGAGAAATAGGCCTACTACTACAAAAGAGGTTCTACCAAGTTCAAAAGTGCTTAAACAAGCTGCAGGGTAGTTAAAAAGGGGAACAGGAATCCCTTCAATGCATAAAACAACAACTGTTCCCTTGAACATTGTGGAACAAATGAAAAAGACAAACATAAATGTGTCAATGTGGGAGGTGATGTCAATCCCCTCTCAAAGGGATTTGTTGCAAGATGCCTTAAGGCAATTCTTAGCAGTTGAATCAGCAGTACAAAAAGAAAAGAGCCCAGTTAGTCTTGTGCAACAAGGTGAAGAGCAGGGGAGTCCAACAAAGAAGCCATCCCTTTTTTACTTGTCCCTAATCATTGGAAAATTCCTAGTGCACAATTGCATGATAGATTCAGGGGCTAGTGTTTCAATTATGCCAAAGAAGATAGTAGATGCATTAGGCATCAAATATACCCTTGTTTCATCAGGTGTATTATAGTTGGATGGCACTTCTGTCAACACTGTTGGAGTGATCAAAGTACTGGATTTGACCTTACATGCTTGTCCAAACTAGATTATTAGTCAAGATATTTCAGTCATTGATCTTCCTCCTTTCTTTGCTATTTGTTTGTCAAGAGACTTCACAGCTAAGGTAGGTGGCTACCTTTCTTCTTACTGGTATTACATGCTATTGAGAACAAGATATGGCACAAGGTTCACCATCAAGGTTGAACAAATTTCAAATTATCATGTGGAGAACTATGACCATAGCCTGGTGAACCCTCATTGTATGATTCAGGGTGATGAAGTACATGAGTTAGGGTCCCTTGAGACCATATCTTCACCTCTTCCAACCCTAGATCTTTTCCTTGATCAGTGGGCAAAGGAAAAGTTTGATTTTGATCCTTATGACACCACTGAGACAACTAGGTTGGGCACCTACATGATTCATGAGGGGAATTCTTCTGTCCCCTCTATACTTAAACTAGATGATGATTCTGATGGCCCATGGAAAATGTTCTTTGATGGTGCAAAGAGAAGAAATGGAGCAGGTGCAGGAGTCTTACTCATCTCTCTGATGGGTAAAAAACTACATTTTAATCATAGACTCCACTTTTCTTGCACAAACAATGTTGTAGAATATGAGGCATTGGTCCATGGCTTGTTGTTAATAGAGAAGAAGAAAATCAAACATCTAGAAATCTTTGGAGATACTAAGTTGGAGGTTAACCAAGTCAGAGAAAGGTGTGCAACAAAGAATTGGCTCCTAAGAGCTTATAGGCACCAAGTTTGGGACTTGTTTGAGAGTTTTGATGCTCTCAACCTATAGGTAATCCCAAGAAAGTTAAATTATGAGGCTGACCAATTGGCAACTATTGGTGCTTAGTTTTCTCCTCCTACAGATTTCTTCCAAGGCCTTGAACAACATGTTAAAATAATGGTTAGGCCCTTAGTTCCTGATAATGATGCAAACTAGCAACTTTTTGATAGCAACGAACAAATCATGAGCTTCATTCAAAATGAAGCTGAGTTCTCATCAACTGCACAGTCTAGACTACAAGAAAGGTATGGTGATCAGATTATTCAACTGAAAACAAACAAGTTACACAAGGGTTTGTTCATGTTGGAGGTTATTTTCAGCCATGACGATGAATTCAAGGATGAGAAGAAGAACATCACATTCAAAAAGGAGGACTACCAAAAGGTTGTTATTGCCCAAGACAAAGATGTATTACTGGTAAAGGTATGTGGTGATGTTGAACAACAAAATTTTATCATCTTTTCTCAAAATTATAGTGATGTTTTATGTGGAATTATGAGGACCTAAAGGGTTTTGACTCATTGTCGCCCAACATGCCATCGATTTGGATCCAAACGCCAAACCTATTCACTAGAAGCAATGACCCATAAATCCCAAAGATGAGCCTCTGATGAGGAAGGATCTTACAAAGCTCATTCATGCCAGAATTATTTTCCCCATCAAGTATTCCACCTAGGTAGCTAATTTAGTACCAGTGAGAAAAAAAATGGTGAGATAAGGTTGTGCGTGGATTTTAGGAATCTAAATCACCCATCTTTGAAGGACCACTATCCTCTACCGTCCATGGACCAAATCTTGCAAACTATTACAGGGGCATAGAGGTTTTCATTGCTTGACGGTTTTTCTGGTTATAACTAGATATTTGTCAAAGAGGAGGACAGATTCAAGACAACATTTACAACTAAGTGGGAACCATGGCATATGCAAAAATGCCATTTGGGCTCTCCAATGCTAGTGCAACTTTTCAGAGGGCAATGGACATTGCTTTCAAAGGTAAATTATCAACTAGTTCATCCTAATCTATTTGGATAATATCACAGTCTTCTCCAAGAGAGGAGAAAATCACATGGAGCATCTGCAAAAAGTTTTCCAAAGATGCAAAGAGTTTGGGGTATCTCTGACCCTAAAAAGTGTATTTTTGTTGTTGCTCTGGGCAAGCTTCTGGGCCATTTAGTGTCAAAAGATGGGATCTCCATAGATCTAGAAAGAAATTTGTCTATTAACTCTCTTCCTTTGCCTTCTCATAGGAAGGCTCTATAGTCATTTTTGGGGTAGATTAATTCTGTTAGGAAGTTCATTCCTAACTGTACTAGCTTGGTCAAACCTCTTACCCTAATGCTTAAGAAAGATGTTTTTAGGTGGACCAAGGAGGGGAAAGATAGCTTTGAGAAGATAAAAGAAGAGATTGCCCAAGCTTCTACTCTCATGAACCCAAATTATGAGAACTTTGTCCTTTATGCCCATGGAGGAGAGAGCAGCATTGTCGTTGTCCTGATGCAATAAAATAACCAAGGTATGGAACAGCCCCTGACCTTTTTTAGTCAAACATTGAAGGATTATAAGGTCAGGTATAGTCCCATGGACAAACATGTATTTTCCATTGTAAGAGCTTTGAAAAAGTTTAGATATATGATGGAAAATATTCATATCAAAGTATTAGTTCTCACCCTAGTGTGAGGGACTATATAATGGGAATTGAGATTAGTTAAAAGAGAGCAAGCTGGGTCACAAAGATCCTAGAGTATGATATTACTATCAAAGCCACTAAGATGATTAGAGGCAGAGGATTGTGTGAGCAGTTAGCTCAGAACAGTGGATGAAGTAGAAATATCATATCAGTTGAATGAGGTGGAAACTATAACTGACTCAACAGCTATGAGTTCTTGGACAACAGATATGGCTAGGTTCCTGTCCACTAGTGAGTATCCTTATGGATTGGACAGGACTAAAAGAATACATTTCAATTTGCAGTCCATTCCTTATGTCTTGGTGGATGGTGTTCTCTTTAGGAGAAATCTGGATGGAGTTTTGTTGAGATGCATAAAAGAAGACCAAGTGGACAGACTGCTCAGTGAATTCCATGTTGGTCCAGTTGGAGGCCACTTCTCTGCAAGAGCTACAACAATGAAAGTAATGAGGGCAAGTTACTTTTGGCCCACATTATTCAATGATGCCCATGTATGGGTAAGAAGGTACAAAGAGTGTGCTCTCTTCGCTGAGAAGAAAAGATCAGCAACCCTCCCACTTCATTCTATTCAGGCATATCAGTCTTTCTCACAGTGGGGACTAGATTTTCTTGGCATGATAAACCTGTTGTGCCTTGCACACACGCCCTGTTTTGCCAAATAGAGACCCCCTCTTTTGCTTTGGCTTGGAGTCTCAACGTTTGCCACTTATGATAATGAGAAGGTGGATTTGTGCTTAGAGTACATGATTTGCTTCAAATTTTAGTATTTTTGCATGTTTGGAGTCATTTGATGTTTTTCATGATTGATTTGGAAGTGTCTTGAGTGGTCTTGTGCTTAAAAAATAGCCATTTGTTGCCTTTTGCATTGGAATTAGGTGTTACTTCACTTTGCTCAAAAAATCCTATGTCACTGGATGTTATCCTTGAAAGTGCTTCTGCAGGATGTTTCATGTTGAAATTCCTAGTTTCCAAGTCTTAGAGTTGCAAAATCATGTCAAATTCCACTAGATTTCACTAAGGGGTCCATATGCTTTCACCATGATACACGGTCTTGAAACCCTGAAAAATGGCTAAATTTGAAATCTGGGAGAACCTCAAAATTCTAGAATCTGCATATGAAATCCTATGGATCTGGAACCTATCTCAAACATCCTGAAAGTATATTTAAAAATATTTAAAGTATAAGAAATTCCATATCTAGCACTAAAAATGACCCCAACTTATACTTAAATATATTTTTAAATATACTTTCACCCTGGCCAATTCAAAATCTAGCGCTAAAAATGACCCCAACTGCAAAAAGTGCTAAAAACAGCCTCTACCGACCTTAGCGCTAAATATTGAATCAACTGACTTTGCGCTAAAAATAGTCGCTACTAACTTTAAGTGCTAAAAACCTTACTCGCAGACTTCTACGCGAAAATCATCACCCTCCGACCTTAACACTAAAATGACCTCTGACTGACTTCCTTCAAACCACTATTAAGTCTATCGGGACCAAAATCCCCGCCGACAGCATCTATCAAAGCTAGCACTAAAATCATGGTCAACCGACTTGTGCTAAAATGACCTCTGACCGACTTGCAAGCCATCAAAGGTTGGATGAACCCAAAATCTGTGCTGAGGTCGGACAAACCCAAAATCTGCGCAAAGGTCAAACAGACTCAAAATCTGCGCTGAGGTCAGACGGACCCAAAATCCGCACTGAGGTCGGACAAACCCAAAATCTGTGCTGAGGTCGGACAACCCCAAAATCCGCTCAAAGGTCGAACTGACTCAAAATCTGTGCTGAGGTCAGACAACCCCAAAATCCGCTGAGGCCGGACAACCCCAAAATCCCCGCTAAGTTAGTGACCCCCCAAATTAGTGTTTTTTGGTATTTTGGGCCAAAAATTAGGTTTTTTAAGGTGCAAATGGGATTTTCTTGATGGGTTTGAATTGTATATCTATTTGTCATATCATGATGAACATTTTATCAAGTTTGTGTAGATTTTTGGCACGTTTTACGATAATTAATGCTACTGCACATGAAAGGTCGAACAACCCCAAAAATCTCGCATTTTACAGAAAATGCTAGAAAAATATGAAATTAAAGTTTGCAAATGGATCCCAATTACTGCAAAAACTTCCTAGATCAATATATTGGCCAAATGGGTACTCAAAAATGATGAAAAATGCATAAAATCATGCAAAAATCACTAGATTTAAGAGGTTGTTTATAAGGTGACATTGACAATGAGTTGTTTTTTACTGATTCATGACTGCAAATGGACATGTTTTGATCCAAATTGATGAAAAATGACTTGTTAAGATAAAATTGATGCTTTGCATTGTGAATTGTAGGTCTTGGAGAGCACAAAGGAGCCAACTGGAGCCGTCTTGGAAGGATGTACACACAGATATGCAGTACTGATCCAGAGATGCAGAATCGACATTCTATCAACCAAATTGCTACTGCACATGCAAAAAGAAGTTAGTATAATGTCCAAGATGATAAAGATGAGTCTCAGGAGCTAAAAGACATAGAAGATCATGCCAAATCACTATTATTCCTGCAGATCCAGTCCAATGTCCTAGTGATCCAGTCTGGGGGTCATAACTCCTAGCTATTTTATCAGAATTTAAACTTCTCGGATTCATTGGAAAGATAAACTGGTTGTCTAGTTTGAGCTACCCGGCTGCTTAGGCTTAACGCCAGGCTGTCAACAGGTTTTGAGCCCCTATTCCACTCCGAAGGCCTCCAAAAATATAATTTATTACAATGTAGAAAATACCAAAAATTATATTTTTGATATTTTCCCCAAAATGCCACTCAAATGACCTTGGATCAGATCACCAAGATATGCATACAGCTATCCCAGCAGGCCAGTCATCAAGAATCAGTCCAACAAGCATCTAATTGGATATATCTTCACTAATAAAGTGCCAAATACTTCTTTTTGATCCAGTCAACACTTGGAATCCCGTGGATCCACATCAGCTCAAGTTTCAAGTGTCATGTGACTCTATTTTGGCTTTATTAGGCCTTGAAAATTGATTTTTCATCATGTATAACCAAATGGGTATCCATTTTGTCCAGATTCAATGTATTTGCAACCTGTATTTTGTCATTTTCCTACAAGACAAAGGCAAATCTGAAAATGTAACAAACAGATATATCTCATTAAATGCCATGTAATCTGGACCGTCGGTGTTGAGTTAATCTCCACCGTTCATTTGAAGGCTAGGGTATGCTGCTTTCTATATAAAGGGCTGCCATTTCCACTTTTTGTAAGAGATTTTTGATGCCAAATTGTTGACTCTATGCCATTTGAAGTAATACAAAATAAGTTTCTGCAGTGATTCTAAGAATTTGTACCTTGTATTGATTCATTGTGGTTTTCATGGTTTGCTTCTTGCTCTACCATAGTTAGATTAGTCGTGCTTTCATAATGTTAATGGTTTACTGAAGTATTTGATGAACATTCTAAGTCCATACTTTTAGTTGTTTGCTGATGGTAAATAGCTTTGTAAAGTTAGTCTGGGCTGAATATTTGTGCTAATGTTCAATTGCATTTCACAAGTTAAATTGCGCTGATCATTGGGTATTTAACGAATGTATGCAGTCTGAAAATCTATTGACCCCCATTGAAGATAGCACCGTTTTCTGCAACACTGTAACACCCATTTCAGTTTGATAACTCAGGAAGTTGGTTCAAAGTTTTGGAATGTTTGTCTACTAAAATATAACCTTAACATTGTGAATGACACTTAGGATCCTTCTAAACCTTATACCCTTTTGCATTTTCTTTTAAAAATCACTGTCAGTTGTTAGGTTAAGAGTTTCAGCAGCATCTTATCTTGTTTATCAGTTGAAGATCATTATAGGGTTTATGTGTATATGCTGCCCCAAACCTGAAGATTTGCAGATAGCATGTAAGACCCCTTGTAGGCACAGCTAGAACATAACCATTGAGAGATTCCAAGCAAGCAAAGACCTAGCTATATTATCCTTGGAGTAGTCTTACCTAGGGTAAGATACTTTTCAAGAGAGGCGTGAAACCAACAATCACACATGCGTTGCTGTGTGCTAAAACCACCATCAACAGAATTGGCGCTAGAAGGAGGGCGGACAAAGATTTTTATGCACGCTTTCATCTTTTTTGGTTCATTGCACATGCTAAAATGAAATGAATGTATAGAAAATTTTGATCTAATGGGTACACATAAGGGTTTCAGTCATGAAATCCCTTCATTCTTTAGAGGACCATCTCAGCTATCATATCATAAAGAGAACTTCCAAGTAGATATCCCACTTTTCAAAGAAGTGTTAGATGGGCAGATAAGAGTGAAGTATCCTCCACTAACACTGCTCGATTTTAGTTCACCTCAGGTCTGCACTGTACGTCCTAGAGAACTACATGACAAAATTGACTGTTTGACTTTTCTCCAAAGATTGGATCTGCATTTAAAGGGATTACTTCCTATTTTTGAAGTTTATAAGCCTGAAGTAGGATATGGATACAACAGACATATACAAAGCAAGACCTTGCAAGGAGCTGCAAATATTCCATTCATAAATGATCGCAGTCAACAAGGAAATCCGCACGTTGGAGAAATTCAAGTCCCTCAAGTTGTTAATCAAAATACATGTCGAGATGATGAGAACGGGCAATGCATGTGGTCTGCAGGTCACCCAACCAATGAAGATGAGGTCCCTACCTGGATAAAGCTTGGTTTTCAACCACTGGATCCAGACTATTCGGTCAAAGAATATGCTGTCTCAGCATGGCAAAAATCTGATTTTCAGTCACAGGACAATGAATAGAGCAATACACAAGATCAGATTTCTGCTACTAAGAATATGGACAAGATAAATGATAAATCAGACTTGATGAGCAGTCATGTTGAGGATGCAGATCAGCAATCACATGCTTCAAAAATATCAAGTTCTAAGACTAAATTTGCTACTGCAGAGGTGGAGAACAATAGTCCATTTCAGACTGCTGATAGTTCAGAGTTAGAACAGTAGGTTGTTCAAATTAGAAACATGCAAGAACAAGAAGAAATCAGTCCTCTAGATAAAGCACAGTCACGAACAGCAACGCAGGAAGTCATTCCAGTCGACATATTTGAGCCACGATCATATTATCCACAGAACAATGATCAAGTTCTTGACTGTATCAACCTGGTAAATCATCATGATCAGCCATATCAAGTTGATATAATGGCTGTAAAAGGGTCTCAAGCTGAGTCAAATGAAGAAAAGCAGGAAAATACACCACTCCAAGATAACATTGACATCATAAATCCAGCTATGCAAGAAGAAAGGGGCCTTGTTGCTGCTGCAGAAAATGAATGTGTAGTCCAAATAGGAAGGTTGCTGATTAATACAAAAGAAGTTTTCTCAGAACATGTGACTGATTTTGATGAGGACAATTCAAGTATATCATATGTTCATCAAACTGATTCTACTCATACTTGTATAAAAGAACATCTTCACATGGTTGATGTTGGCCTAGTAATGATAGATGAGAGCAATAGTATGCAATCCAAGAATGAAAATCAAACTATCCTGCAAAGTGAAGGCTTGGAAGCTTTTTCATGTCAATCACTTGATCACATCATTGAGTTGGTGTCAACAATGAGCAAGGATATGCTGTTGCATGGAGATTCACCACACATGCTAGACTTTGCTTCGACTAATTCATGCAGATTTCATCCAGATGATCCACATTCTGAAGAAGGTTGTCCAGACTTCCTATTTTCTTGGGAGATTGTTGTAGCATTTAGTGATCCGGAGGTACCTAATGCACAAGACATGATCCACCACAAGTTGAGTCCCCCTGAAGACGAAAGGGTATTGGGTGCAATGCAAGAAGGTGTTGAACTCACATCTCCGATCATCAGTACTGCAAATCAGGTTGTATCTTCCCTTTCTCCACTCAGTTCCAATTATCAATTTGATTATGGTGATTTAGGTAAGACAACTTGCATTTGGATTGATCATGGCCCTAATGAATTGCCCCAATTGCTGATTTTATGCGACTGGCACCTTGAAGATGAGCCTAGCTTGCCCATACCCTACTATTCAAAGTACAAAGATGAATTTGCCAAACTTAGGACACTGACCCGCACCTTGTTACTCTTGCATGTCCTAAGAAATAAGTCACAAGGGAGTGTTAATACTTGTTGTCCAAAGATTTTGTGCATAGTCTTGCTTGTTTTTAATTAGGGTTTGGTAGTTTCTTATTGTTCTAGTTTAGGTCATGCTTTCTACTTTTGCTTTTCCTTGGCTGTAGGTAGTTAGTTGTTAGTTATTGCTTTCTGCATGTTTTGCTTGGGTTAGAGTAGTTTGCTTTGCTTGGTTTCTCCATTTATCGAATGTGGTGGCAGTTGTGCAGACCTGCAAATGCTTCCTTATTGGGCAAATAATCTGCAGTCTTTCTTTGAGAAGCCAAAGTTTCACTTAGGCCTTGCTGTGGGTTCCGCTATTATACCAGGGAATATGATGTTTGTGCATTGGAAACAAGTCGTTAGTTGGTGTACCTAAATTATTTTCTAACCATATATCTCTCACACTTTAAATAACCCTGAAGTAGCTAAGTGAGTCTGGGTGATCTTGTGTAAGTGAAGAGTTTGGGTCCCTAATTTTACCACCAACACCAATTCTACAGATCCAGATGAGAGTGGCAGGCGGTACTAAGTACTGCTAGCCTACTGGGTAAAAATAAAAGGTGTTTTTCAACACCAGACCCACTACAAAGTGTCAATATAAAGATTATCATTTGAGTACTCTCACATGAAGACTGTTATCTAAAGATTATTAGCATCAGAAATCATCAAAGGCATTATCAAGAAAGAATATCATTGCAGAAGAATTATTACTGGAAGAATCATCATTCGCTTCTATCAAGACTCATCATGTCTCAACATCAGAAGCATTCTCTTGGTGGTAAAATAATCCCAACTTCATAGCTTAGCACGAAGGATCTTGGATGAACTTAGTTGCCAAGGGATGGGAATGAATACAATTGCACACACTCAGGTTTTCAGGATATGGATGGTTGCACTGGTTAGTGGTCTTTGATTCTTTGATAGGGTATCATGCTTTCTCATCTAATGTGTGGGAAACACAGATATTCTGGGTTCGAACTAACGTTTATCTTAGAAATGCTCTGGAGCATTTCTCAGCAGAGTCGCTATTTGTTGTGCCTTGCACACACGCCCCATTTTGTCAAATGGAGACCCCCTCTTTTGCTTTGGCTTGGAGTCTCAACATTTGCCACTTATGATAATGAGAAGGTGGATTTGTGCTTAGAGTGCATGATTTGCTTCAAATTTTAGTATTTTTGCATGTTTGGAGTCATTTGATGTTTTTCATGATTGATTTGGAAGTGTCTTGAGTGGTCTTGTGCTTAAAAAATAGCCATTTGTTGCCTTCTGCATTGGAATTGGGTGTTACTGCACTTTGCTCAAAAAATCCTATGTCACTGGATGTTATCCTTGAAAGTGCTTCTGCAGGATGTTTCATGTTGAAATCCCTAGTTTCTAAGTCTTAGAGTTGAAAATCATGTCAAATTCCACTAGATTTCACTAAGGGGTCCATATGCTTTCACCATGATACATGGTCCTGAAACCCTGAAAAATGGCTAAGTCTGAAATCTGGTAGAACCTCAAAATTCTAGAATCTACATATGAAATCCTATGGATCTAGAACCTATCTCAAACATCTTGAAAGTATATTTAAAAATATTTAAAGTATAAGATCTAAACTTATACTTAAATATATTTTTAAATATACTTTCACCTTGGCCAATTCAAAATCTAGCGCTAAAAATGACCCCAACTACAAAAAGCGCTAAAAATAGCCTCTACCGACCTTAGCACTAAATATTGAATCAACTAACTTTGTGCTAAAAATAGTCGCTACCGACTTTTGGCGCTAAAAACTTCGTTTGCGGACTTCTGTGCAAAAATCATCGCCCTCTGACCCTAGCGCTAAAATGACCTCCGACTGACTTCCTTCAAACCACTATCTATCAAAGCTAGCACTAAAATCATGGTCAACCGACTTGCGCTAAAATGACCTCTGACCGACTTGCAAGCCATCAAAGGTCAGATGAACCCAAAATCCGCGCTGAGGTCAGATAAACCCAAAATCCGCGCAAAGGTCGGACGGACCCAAAATCCGTGCTGAGGTCGGACGGACCCAAAATCCGCACTGAGGTCAGACAAACCCAAAATCTGCACTGAGGTCGGACAACCCCAAAATCTGCTCAAAGGTCAGATGAACCTAAAATCCCTGCTGAGGTCGGACAACCCCAAAATCCCCGCTAAGTCAGTGACCCCCCAAATCAGCGCTTTTTGGTATTTTGGGCCAAAGATTGGGTTTTTTAAGGTGCAAATGGGATTTTCTTGATGGGTTTGAATTGCATATCTATTTGTCATATCATGATGAACATTCTATCAAGTTTGTGTAGATTTTTGGCACATTTTACGACAATTAATGCTACTGCACATGAAAGGTCAGACAACCCCAAAAATCCCGCTTTTTACAGAAAATGCTAGAAAAACATGAAATTAAAGTCTGCAAATGGATCCCAATGACTGCAAAAACTTCCTAGATCAATATATTGGCCAAATGGGTACTCAAAAATGATGAAAAATACAGAAAATCATGCAAAAATCACTAGATTTAAGAGGTTGTTTATAAGAAGATGACATTGACAATGAGTTGTTTTTGACTGATTCGTGACTGCAAATGGACATTTTTTGATCCAAATTGATGAAAAATGACTTGTTAAGATGAAATTGATACTTTGCATTGTGAATTGTAGGTCTTGGAGAGCACAAAGGAGCCAACTAGAGCCATCTTGGAAGGATGTACACGCATATATGCAGTACTGATCCAGAGATGCAGAATCAACATTTTATCAACCAAATTGCTGCTGCACATGCAAAAAGAAGTTAGTATAATGTCCAAGATGATAAAGATGAGTCTTAGGAGCTAAAAGACATAGAAGATCATGCCAAATCACTGTTGTTCCTACAGATCCAATCCAATGTCTTAGTGATCCAGTCTGGGGGTCATAACTCCTAGCTATTTTATCAAAATTTAAACTTCTTGGACTCGTTGGAAAGATAAACCGGTTGTCTAGTTTGAGCTGCCTGGTTGCTTAGGCTTAACGCCAGGCTGCCGACAGGCTTCGAGCCCCCATTCCACTCCAAAGGCCTCCGAAAATGTAATTTACTATGATGTCGAAAATACCAAAAATTATATTTTTGATATTTTCCCCAAAATGCCACTCAAATGACCTTGGATCAGATCACCAAGACATGCATACAGCTGTCCCAATAGGCCAGTCATCAAGAATCAGTCCAGCAAGCATCCAATTGGATATATCTTCACTAATAAAGTGCCAAATACTCCTTTTTGATCTAGTCAGCACTTGGAATCTTGTGGATCCACATTAGCTCAAGTTTTCAAGTGTCATGTGACTCTATTTTAGCTTTATTAGGCCTTGAAAATTGACTTTTCATCATGTATAACCAAATGGGTATCCATTTTGTCCAGATTCAATGTATTTGCAACCTATATTTTGTCATTTTCCTACAAGACAAAGGCAAATCTGAAAATGTAACAAACTGATGTATCTCATTAAATGCCATGTAATTTGGACCGTCAGTATTGAGTTCATCTCCACTGTTCATTTGAAGGCTAGGGTATGCTACTTTCTATATAAAGGGCTGCCATTTCCACTTTTTGTAAGAGAGATTTTTTATGCCAAATTGTTGACTCTATGCCATTTGAAGTAATACAAAGCAAGTTTCTGCAGTAATTCTAAGAATTTGTACCTTGTGTTGATTCATTGTGGTTTTCATGGTTTGCTTCTTGCTCTCCCATAGTTAGATTAGCCATGCTTTCATAATGTTAATGGTTTGCTGAAGTATTTGATGAACATTCTAAGTCCATACTTTTAGTTGTTTGCTGATGGTAAATAGCTGTGTAAAGTTAGTCTGGGCTGAATATTTGTGCTAAAGTTCAATTGCATTTCACAAGTTAAATTGTGCCGATCATTGGGTATTTAACAAATGTATGCAGTCTGAAAATCTATTGACCCCCATTGAAGATAGCACCATTTTCTGCAGCACTGTAACACCCATTTTAGTTTGGTAACTCAAGAAGCTGGTTCAAAGTTTTGGAATGTTTGTCTACTAAAATATAACCTTAACATTGTGAATGTCACTTAGGATCCTTCTAAACCTTATACCCTTTTGTATTTTCTTTTAAAAAGCACTGTCAGTTATCAGGTTAAGAGTTTCAGCAACATCTTATCTTGTTTATCAGCTGAAGATCATTATAGGGTTTATGTGTATACGCTGCCCCAAACCTGAAGATTTGCAGATAGCATGTAAGACCCCTTGTAGGCATAGTTAGAACATAACCATTCAGAGATTCCAAGCAAGCTAAGACCTAGCTGTATTATCCTTGGAGTAGTCTTACCTCGAGTAAGATACTTTTCAAGAGAGGTGTGAAACCAACAATCACACCTGCGTTGCTATGTGCTAAAACCACCATCAACAAAACCCTACATTCAGTGTTGGTCAAAAGTGGGTTTTGACTACAATAGACTACTTCACCAGATGGGTAGAAGAAGTCCCACTCAAAGAGGCTACTGAGTCAGCAATCATGGATTTCTTGGAAGAAATCATGACAAGTTTTGGAGCTCCTCACACTATCATTTCTGATAATGCCAGAGCTTTCACTAGTTTCAGGATAGCTAATTGGACCCTAAAGTATAATGTGTTCTTGAAGATTTCATCTAATTATTACCCCCAAGGTAATGGTTTAGCTGAATCTACCAACAAGAACCTAATTAGAATCCTAAAGAGGACTATGGAAACAAACTAGAGACAATGGCATGATGAGATCAGATTGGCTCTCTGGGCTAATAAGATCACCTATAAAAGAGCCAATGGTAATTCTCCTTTTGTTCTTGTTTATGGAAGAGAGGCTAGATTGTCCATATCTTTGGAGCTTCCTTCATTGGAATTGGCTCAAAAACTGGAATTGCTAAGTGTTTCAAACTTTGGGGATCAGATCTTCCTTCTTACTTTTCGTAGAACGAAGAAGATGGAAGGCCCAAGGCCCGAACTCTGCCGAAACTTTCAAAAAAAGGCTAAGTCCTTAGAATTTTAGGGCTCAGACTTTCTTTCTTCCTCCTTCTCTGGGAAGGTGAAGGATGGAATGCCCGAGGTCTGATCTCTGACGACTTCCGCAATCTTTAGAAACGAAGGGAAAAGAAGCAAAATTTAGTATCTGCCATGGTTAACCTTGACAAAATCTTGCTGATAAGGTAGAATCTAGGCTAGAGTGACAGTCACGTGTCTAGATCCAACTGGAATTTGTTGTTGGGCATTTATTGTTGCAAGTGAAGTTTCAAGTGCAAATATTTGTTCAGCTACTTCTAAGAAGATATTGTTCTACATTCATGTCAAAGAAAAACAGATGTTTCCAGACATTCCTTTGTAGAATATCTTCTGACAAGCCTATAGGGCAAAGTTATTGCAGTAGGTGATGGCGCCTCATTGTAAAAAATGCTATAAAAAGCATGAAATCAAATGTATTATGTTGGCTTTTGGTCCAAAAAACCATATCTTGTATCAACTATAACCGTGTCTCTTTGACAATAAACAAGAGATTTTACCTTTTCATGAATTCGTTTGCTTTGTGTAATACTTTTGTTTGAGTATCCCTTTTTGAATCTTTCCTTCCTTCTAGATCTCAACTAGTTTCTTTTACCTCTACAATTCCTTTATGATTTGTATATGTGGTCTATTGTTTATTGTTATTTTGTGCATACATGTTTGATTTGAGGGTCGATCATTCAAAATTGGTGTATCACCTTTTCCCTTTCAGTTTCTCTTTCTTCCCCTTTTCCATAATAGTGAATAGCTTAGGTTTAGTCTTAGTACACTCTAAATCTTGTATTCAGAAAAGGAACCAGCCTTTCTCTGGAGGTTTGATTTCCTTGCAAGGTCCCACACCTGGAAATCATCTCAATGTTTCATTGGATTGTTGCAGCACTAAACCACTCCAACTCAAGGTGCAAATCCAAGTGACAACAGTTTCTTCATGTATCCTCTTGGGTTTTCCATCCTTACTACCTACTCAACCCTCCTATCACCTTAGAAATGCTCTTTGAATCAATTATATAGGCCAAATGAAAATCAGAAATAAAATTTACCATAGTAGTCCCAGGGTTTCTGAGTTGTTAAAATTTAGTTTTGGGCTTGTTTAAGCAAATTCCAAGATAGTTTTAGGGGTAAGGACAGTCTTCTCCTTCATTATTTTCACTATACCTTCACTCTATATATCATAAGTGTTACAACATCCCATATTGATCCAATCATAAGGACCCTAGAAGGTTGTCCTAAAAACTGCCCTTGTCCTTGTCCATAGCATGCATCATCATTCTCAATATTCTCATCATTGTATGAAGCAAGTACAATTAGGGATGTATGAAAAGAGGATTGTTCTTTATTCATCATCTTGCATTATCTTCATAGTAATCTCCTCATGATCCTACTTTGCTCTTCCAAAAACTCTCGCTCTCCTAGTAAAACAAGTCTCCTATAGGTTGTTCATTACATCCATTTATCCCAGCCATAAGGCTTTGTAAGCATTGGGACTATCTTCTTCATTTTGAGATGTTTAGAGCCCTTGGTAGATTTGCAATAGATGTGAGTCCTCAGTTGCTTTGGGACTGTGACAGTGAAAAATAGGTCTTGAAACTTTTGTGTGCAACCTTCTTTCAAATAGTGACAGCCACCTTTAATCCCAGTCCATGAGCAGTCCATATAGTGATCTTAAGGCCTTTATCCAATGTGACTGCCCACAATATTTGCTTACTATCCTTAGTAATAGCATGTGAGTGAATGAGTGAGGGTAACATGACGATAGTCAGTTTTGTGTCACCAATTATGGCTATCCTTAGGTACTTTCATTACTGCTACAACAGTTATGTTGGTGCCTGCATGAGCAGTCAGTTTTCAAGCATTCAAACATGCAGGCACCTTCCCAAAAAAAAATCCAAAGAAGTCCTAAGTCTTCAGCCTCCTCAGCAATTTTCAACTTCAACATCATATTTTCTTTAGAGGAGGTCATCATCATCATGTTTCCAATCATCACCCTATTGTTTCTCGTGGGGGTCATCATCATATTTTCTGCCAACCTGATCTTCTGCCTGCGGGGTGATATTTTAACATCGGGTGATCTTAGTTAAGATCATCCTAATGTTATTTTATCACTTCATGTTTGTTGTTTTATCACCCTAATGATGCTGACGTCATTCTTATGTCAGGGTGATATCCGCTTTTCTGCCTGTCTGCATCATGATATTTCTGAAGGGAGATATCCGCCTGTCGGCTTCATGCATTGTCTAGTGGGGGGTGATCATTTCAAATATCTGTCATATTCATGTATCACCCCAATCTTATAGTGGAGCTACAGTGCAGCATGATTTTTGTGCATGAGGGTGATATTTCCAAATATCTGGTTATCTTCCGAATATCATCCTGATGCCGACATGATGGTGATGTCATCAAGGTCTGGGGGTCATATTATGGACATCCCCTGATGTTGTGAATATGACAATGATGTCATCCAGATATGAGGAGGTGCGCGATAGGCAGATATGCTGATGACGTTAGTAGGATATGACGGTGACATCATCAAGATGTTCATTGGCCAGACATTTGGTATCAGCTAAGCAGGAGGATCTTCCTCCGATGCATCAGGTTGTGCCGATGAAGGCGATTATCATGCGGGTGATTTTTCACATGAAGGCAAGGTTGGTCATCAGGCTGATATTCAAACATCAGGGTGATATTTTATATCAGGTGATGTGGACGGCATGATACTTTCCCGCAGGGTGATATTTTCTGCGGGGTGATATTTCACATCAGGGTGATGTGAATTATCAGGGTGAGCTCATGCAGATGATGATGCTGACGTCAGGGTGATATTAAGTATTCATATATCATGATGGAGGATGATGATGATGAAGTCTTATACTAGGTGCCAACGGGAGCAAAATCACCGACATTATATATGTAACCGGCCTAGCATATAAAGTGTTAAAAAGAGTAATGCAGGGTGAATGTGGGATAATGCATCCTCATGATATTTAAAAGGAAAGTCAACATGATGTACCTGCGAGGCACGGATATCTTTGCTCACTGACTTTGCAGCATGATCTACACCACAAATCTTGACAAGAAGCAAGGTGATCGATGGCGACGTTTGAAAGAAAGGTTTTCTCGATGCATGAACGTGCATTTTGGCGGGAGAAGGTTTGCAGGGCATGCAACTGTTGTATCCCAAGGCTGTGAGTTGGTATGCCATTAATGGTGAGATTGCACAGAGGTATGGGTTGGAAGGACACACCAGCTACTTGATTCAGACAGAAAATCATGACAGGGTGTTGTAGGTCAAGATCTCACCTACCCCTTCCCTCCTAACGGTGCAGCTGCATTAAATGTTTTTGGCACCCCTGGTGATGCACTGTATCTGGTGATGTCTTGGGGACTGCCCTATGATTAATGAGGGAGTACATCCCCTTGCTTTATAAGCAGATGATGCTACTCAATTCAAGGTTGTTGAAAACTGGACATATCTGGCTCTATAATAAGATACAACTAGTTCTGGTTGCTCTGTGCAGATGACCTTGTGAGTTTATGTATCTCTTGTTGTATGTCTCATGCATGAATCTACTGATTTCATGATTGGTTTTATATGAGTAATGTTGTATTTGCATATGTTTTGTTATTCTATCTCTAGTATTGCATGTATCCTTCTTCTAATTCTAGATATCTAAGGGATGTCTGGGATTCTAGAATATAGAATTCCTATATTGAATGCTTGATCTTTCAACTTCTGCTCAAAGGGTGGATTAAAGTGTTTTTAGATTAAGTGTTGGAAAAGATATACTGCAATAGGGATGCCATAAGTAGAGATGACTTAACACTCTGTTCTAGGAGGTATCTGTAAGGCAAATATCACACAACACCCCCTTGAAATCTAGTTTTAGTGTGTTCATGTTGATCATTCATAGGTGTATGTCTACTGACTCCAAGCCCCAGATAGGCACCAATCTAGCTCTACATTGAGATTACACACCAGGTCCTAGTTTTGCATCCAAACATATAAATCAAACTCATACTTCCAAAATAATCATTAGGACTATAGAAGTAGTTTAAGACCAAAATCCTCTGATTCACAACTGAACATAAGCCCAAAGCTAGCCCCTTTGCACTTATCTCACAGTTTTGGTCTTCATACAGGAGGATTTATCTACTTTGTATTAACATCCCAAGCCAACCCACAAGCATATTCTCATGGGTGTTGAATAGGGAATACCCCCCTAGGTTTTGTAGAGCCTAAAGAAGAAGAGGAGAAAAAAATAGAGTCTATCTCTTATACTGTTGGCCCCTGGCCCAGAGATCATGTTGATCACTGATGGTTACCTTGTAGGGAAATCTGGGAGAAAGTATCCATTCAGGGAAAAAACCAACAGAAATTGGCAACTCTGCTGGGGAGGATTGATGAAAAAAGAATATATTTGTGGCCCATCTGAGTCACCAACAAAAATTGGCGACTCTACTGGGGAGGATTGATGAAAAAAGAATATATTTGTGGCCCATCCTAGTCACCAATAGAAATTGGTGACTCTACTGGGAACAATGTCATATCCACGAAGGTGTGAGTCTAAAAGATTGAAGAATTAGGCTTGGAAGTGCCTTGTTGCAACAGATTTGAAGTTTTATATGTGGCTCTGCTGGTGGATGACCCAGAAAGAAAGAAATCAATTTTCAACTTCAACCTGTTTGAAGCTCATTCCTCTGCCAAGGAGGTGGCGACTCTATTGAATGAACCTATCAGCAGTTGCAACATATCCAGGTATTTGTACAAGTTTTTGAAAAATTCCCTATTTGGTGAAATAGCACTGGTTAAAAGGGAAACATTGGTGAAAGCAGAGCTTGCATGCTTTTGTTAGAACCTACTCTGTATTTCAAAAGGGCATGCAATGTTGTTCAAAAGACTCATATAGAGGACTTTAGGCAGGTTGAAATACCAGTTTGTATTTTAAGGGCCTAAGGTCATATTGTGATTGAAAATCTGAGTAGAGAGGAGGGTTGCAAAAGCATAAAAAGATGTATTGTCAGCCCATGCACCCTTGTGAAGTGTCAAGTGCAAAAATGTATAGTAGTCAGTCCCAACCATGTAATAAAAGAGGCTTCAACATAGACAGATATAAGCCCATAGATTTCAGTGGCATTTGTGGCTATCTGAATGCTCTTCCACCTAAAATCAAAAGGTATTTGCCTAAATTCAGTAGTATAAAGGATGAATCAGCTGAGAGACACTTGCAGCAGTTTATAAATGTTATAGATGATTTTGAGATTGACCATGAAGATGTAGTTATGAGATTATTTGTTCAATCTCTAGATGAAGATGCAAGGGATTGGTTCTCCTACCTTCCAGCTCACTCTATCAGCTCTTGGCATGGTTTTAAATCTGCATTTCTAGAGCAATATGGTGAAAAAAAATTTGAATATGCAGTCATTAGTGACTTTATGTACATCCATATTGAAGAGGATGAGTTGATCCCAGCCTTTAACCTCAGATTTATGAAGGCATTGAATAGAATACCAGAATGTATGAGACCTAATGATGCATTGTGCCTAGTTGTCTATTTGGGAGCATTAGATAAGAAAATGAGTTATAGATTGAGAGATAAGGAGCCCACCACATTGCATCAAGCACATCAATTTGCAGTGGACATTGAAAACAATTGGAGGTATGGAATACAAAAGGGTTATTTTTCTAAAAAAATTTGTTGTCCTGCAGCCCCCAATGTTGATGAAAGATTTAATTTAGGAATTGACAATGAATGTTAAAGCACTCACACCCCTGTTGTCCCAGTTTTTGTATCATTCCAAGTGGATGATGTTTCTATTATAGAGGAGGATGTCCTATTTTGCCCAGCAAATGAAGTTGAAAATAATGATTTTTCAAGTGATATTTACATGCCAGTCCTAAACAAGGAACCTTCATGTTTAAATGATCCAGTTGTGCAAAGTTGTGATCATATGGATCAAGAATCAATATCAGTTTCATCAAGAAGTATCAGAGGGCTGGAAAGTGATGTAGATAGTTCAACTTCAGAGTGCATTGAAATAGCAGCAATCTTGTATGTGGGGCAATTAGATGATAAAAATGATATCCATGACTAGTGCATGGATCAGGTTTGTTTTTCTTATGACTCTGGATCTGATAGTAATGAAGAAGAATTGGATTGTCATGAAGAAGAAGCAGAGACCTTTGCAATGAGCATGAATCCCCTTTATGATGAGCCTACAAATGCATATGATGTTGTGAGTCATGACCTTCATTGGTGCAGGATTAACCCTTTGTTTGAAGATGATGATACTAATTTGCAAACTGTGAATAATGAATCTTCATCATCACCTGATTCAGACATGTACAACATTGGGTGTGTGGGTCAGGATTTGTTTTCAATATCATAGATATTAGGGGTCTCATATTTTCTAAGTATTTTGAGTTTTTGGATCAGCTGGATGAGTGCCTAACAATGTGCAACAATCAGGTAGATGATGAGTATTACCAAATGCAATATGAGGATGTACTGATTAAGGAGTATAACATGCATATGTCACCCAGTGCTGAAGGATTTTATAGTATGCATGGCTGCATGTTTGACTTTGAAATGCAGAGTGACAGAGGCAATGTTGCAAATGGCAAATTTTTAGAGATGGTGAGCTATTTAATGAACAGGATCAACATATGGGCAGGTTGTGTTGATGTTTTCAGTTATGGTTGGGGTTATTCAGATTAGAATTTGGCATTTGACAGGATAAAGTTATGGTTCTTCCTTTTTGGTTGCCCGGGGCTGCCAAAATAATATTTGAAAATAATGTGTTTGATGATGCAGATCAATATATCTTCATGACTCTGTGCCCAATGGATAGGGGACTGGTCTGCATCCCAGAGTTCTATGGTTCTTGCCATGCCTACAAGAGGCATGCATCCCCAGACAGAGCCACTGTTGGTGTCTACATGAGCAATCAGTTTTCAAGCATTCAAACATGCAGGCACCTTCCCAAAAAAAAATCCAAAGAATTCCTAAGTCTTCATCCTCCTCAGCAACTTTCAACTTCAGCATCATATTTTCTTTAGAGGAGGTCATCATCATCATGTTTCCAATCATCACCCTATTGTTTCTCACGAGGGTCATCATCATATTTTCTGTTGACCTGATCTTCTGCCCACGGGGTGATATTTTAACATCGGGTGATCTTAGTTAAGATCATCCTGATGTTATTTTATCACCCTGATGATGCTGACGTCATTCTTATGTCAGGGTGATATCCACTTTTCTACCTATCTGCATCATGATATTTCTGAAGGGAGATATCCACTTGTCAGCTTCATGCATTGTCTAGTGGGGGGTGATCATTTCAAATATCCGTCATATTCATATATCACCCCGATCTTATAGTGGAGCTACAGTGCAGCATGATTTTTGTGCATGAGGGTGATATTTCCAAATATCCAGTTATCTTCCGAATATCATCCTGATGCCGACATGATGGTGATGTCATCAAGGTCCGGGAGTCATATTTTAACATCAGTCATTTTATGGAGATCCCCCGATATTGCAAATATGATGATGACATCATTCGAATATGAGGAGGTGCGCGATAGGCAGATATGCTGATGACGTCAGTAGAATATGATGGTGATGTCATCAAGATGTTCATCGGCCAGACATTTGGTATCGGCTAAGCAAGAGGATCTTCCTCTGATGCATCAGGTTGTGCCGATGAAGGCGATTATCATGCGGGCGATTTTTCACATGAAGGTAAGGTTGGTCATCAGGCTGATATTCAAACATTAGGGTGATATTTTATATCAGGTGATGCAGACGGCATGATACTTTCCCGCAGGGTAATATTTTCTGCAGGGTGATATTTCACATCAGGGTGATGTGAATTATCAAGGTGAGCTCATGCAGATGATGATGCTGACGTCAGGGTAATACTAAGTATCTAGATATCATGCTAGAGGATGATGATGATGAAATCTTATACTAGGTGCCGACAGGAGCAAAATCACTGACATTATATATGTAACCGGCCTAGCATATAAAGTGTTAAAAAGAGTGCTGCAGGGTGAATGTGGGATAATGCATCCTCATGATATTTAAAAGGAAAGTAACATGATGTACCTGCGAGGCATGGATATCTTTCCTTGCTGACTTTGCAGCATGATCTACACCGCAAATCTTGGCAAGAACCAAGGTGATCGATGGCGATGTTTGAAAGAAAGGTTTTCTTGATGCATGAAAGTGCATTTTGGCAGGAGAAGGTTTGCAAGGCACACAACTACTGTATCCCAAGGCTATGAGTTGGTATGCCATTAATGGCGAGATTGCATAGAGGTATGGGTCAGAAGGACACACCAGCTACTCAATTCAGACAGAAAATCATCATAGGGTGTTGCAGGTCAAGATCTCACCTACCCCTTCCCTCCTGATGGTGCGGCTACATTAAATGTTTTTGGCACCCCCTGGCGATGCACTGTATCTGGTGATGTCTTGGGGACTGCCCTGTGATTAATGAGGGAGTACATCCCCTTGCTTTATAAGCAGATGATGCTACTCAATTCAAGGTTGTTGAAAATTGGACATATCTAGCTCTGTAATAAGATACAAATGGTTTTGGTTGCTCTGTGCAGGTGACCTTGTGAGTTTATGTATCTCTTGTTGTATGTCTCACACATGAATCTACTGATTTCATGATTAGTTTTATATGAGTAATGTTGTATTTGCATGTGCTTTGTTATCCTGTCTCCAGTATTACATGTATCCTTCTTCTGAATCTAGATATCTAAGGGATGTCTGGGATTCTAGAATATAGAATTCCTATATTGAATGCTTGATCTTTCAACTTCTGTTCAAAGGGTAGATTAAAGTGTTTTTAGATTAAGTGTTGGGAAAGATATACTACAATAGGGATGCCATAAGTAGAGATGACTTAACACTCTGTTTTGGGAGGTATCTGGAAGGCAGAGATCACACAACACACCCTTGAAATCCAATTTTAGTGTGTTCATGCTGATCATTCACAGGTGTATGTCTACTGACTCCAAGCCCTGGATAGGCACCAATCTAGCTCTGCATTGGGATTACACACCAGGTCCTAGTTTTGCATCCAAACATATAAATCAAACTCATACTTCCAAAACAACCATTAGGACTGTAGAAGTAGTTTAGGACCAAGATCCTCTGATTCACAACTGAACATAAGCCCAGAGCTAGCCCCTTTGCACTTATCTCATAGTTTTGGTCTTCATACAGGAGGATTTATCTGCTTTATATCAACATCCCAAGCCAACCCACAAGCATATTCTCATGGGTGTTGAATAGGGAATACCCCCTAGGTTTTGCAGAGCCTGAGGAAGAAGATATAAAAATAGAGTCTATCTCCTATACTATTGGCCCCTGGCCCAGAGATCCTGTTGATCACTGATGGCTACCTTGTAGGGAAATCTGGGAGAAAGTATCTAGTCAAGGAAAAAACCAACAAGTTCTACCATTATAGTCACATATCCGTCTATCCATCCCACATACATCATAGTAGAATATGTTGGAAACAAGGTAGATAACTAAGAGTGGGGGTGAATCAGTTATCTCAAAAAATTTCTTACTTTTCTTTTCTTATCTCAATATTCAGTGATATATCAAAACATGAAAGCATAAGAAACCATAAGAACTGAAATGAAATTAACACACATAACACAAGGATTTTTACGTGGAAACCCTGTTAAGGGAAAAACCACAGGGTGACTAACCCAAGATTGTATTCTCTGTTAAAAGAATAAAGGAGTACAAAATGGCACTTGTCAATTAGGGCTCACTGCCCGAGCACATTGCTCACAAGAGGCTCACTGCCTACAAGAGACTCACTGTCTACAGAACTTACAGAACATAACCAAGTGTTTGAACTGATGCACAACATCTACATATGCAAGAATTTAGTTCTGGTTAGGCACAGTATACCGATCTAGCACATTTCATCCTTCCTTTGCTTAGTATTGTTATTTTGTCACATTCTGGACTTTGATTGAAGCTTTTACCTTTATCTCTGCTATTTTTCGCACTTCATTCCACACACACATATCCCACAAGCTTGAATCTATAGAGTATATATATCTGCATCAAGGATTTCCAACAACTTTCTAGCCAGCAACAAGAACACTTAGGATATTTGCAAGTTATTATTCTGTCAGCTGAATCCATAATTGTTTGATGATTGGCACCAAAAACTTAGGCATAGAAATCATTATCTATGTTGGTCAAAATTATATAACACCTCAAGTTACTTGATCAACACCTTTTGCACATCCAGATTGAGGTCTAATACCCTGTTGGCTAGTTCTTCCTCTGTCTGCACTGTCTAACTAGAGTCCGATACTCAGATGCTCATATCTTTCACATGCTTTGTCACCGGAGGTTAAATCTCTAGAATACAATAGTTCAGATACTCCTTATTACTCAACCAAATCTACAACATGCTAGGTTTCACCATCAGAGAGTTCCGGACCCAACTGTCAAACCCTATCATATGCTCTGTTCTTGACTACCGAACCAACCTATCTTCAATCTGACTTCTAGTATGAGTAATTTATGTACTGTGGATGAGTGGGATATACTTTATTGTCATCAATGACAACACTTATGAATCCTAGCAGTGTCTCTTGCCAACAATCTCCCCCTTTGGCATTGATGGCAACACTTAGTGAAAAATGACTAAGTGTCATTGTAACTCCCCCTTTGCTTGTGCTCCATCTCTCCATACTGCTTACTGGTGCTCCCTTGATGTTGGATTCCTCATTTTCACTGCTCTTCACTCCCCCTTTGACATCAATGGCAAAGGGTGGGATCCGCAAACCAAAAATGTGCAAAAATTATTATATAAGGCTACATATGTATATACAGTTCATAAGAAAAACTTACATATACTTAAGTAAATCTACAAATGTAGTCTTCAACTGTACAAGCTCTGTGGCCCAACTTCTCTTCATCCTATCCAAAATGGAGATGTGTCCACTTAATAAAAATGCATATGCTTCTGCCCTCTTTAAATCTATTGGATCATTGGTCCGGGCTGTAGTCTGTGCATCTGCCAAGGCATCATGCATTACCTCTAACTTGGGGATGATTATCCTCCTGAATTCACCCATTCTATCCATTATGTTCTTCTTCTCTTTAGCCAGTTTCTTTATTTCATTTATTATAACAACAGCTTGGCATTCTTGATTCACCAGAGAGGTAGTAAGGGGGTCAAAATTCTGAGATAGACTTGATAGTTTTCCTTCTTGTTCTTTCATTTTCTTCCCAATGTCCTCTGTCACTTTAGGCCAAGTTAAACAAAATTTGAATATATCCCCACCATCCTTAAGAGCATTTTCAATGCTCTTTATGCCAATGTCTAGAGTCTTTCTGTCATTAGCAATTAGTCCTTGTACCTCAGTGAATCTTTTTCCCAAGAACTCCTTCCAGACCTTAGTTTCTACTAATTTTTCTAAATATTCAAAATGAGTATTAACAGAATTGACTAGGTTCTTCAGATTACCAGATGGAGAGGCAGATGGATCCTTCTAAAAAGTGGGTATGATCTTCTCCAGTACTCTAGAAGCAATACTTTGTAGTTCACTGTCCTCCATATGATATTTTAGAAGTTTCTCTTTGGCTTTGGCCTGAGCAAAAGATGTTATCTTCATTATCTAAACCAGGGAGAGTATCCAGATTTAGTGGCCCTTGGATCAATTCAGCTTCATCCAACTCTACAACTTCATTGTCCAAGAAACTTTGTACTACTTCTGCAATGTCTCTTGTGATCTCAACTACCTTTTCTTTGGGGGCATCCGGACTACTTTGGTTATTGTCATTAGTGGTGTTTGTCTCTTCTTATTGTCCTTTCGCTTCTAGAACAGAGGAGTCTAATGCCTCAGATGGCTCTTCATCAATTCTCTTTAATCCTTTGACATCCTTGTCAGAGAATTCTTCATTGATTTCTTTTAATCTTTCAACATCCATGGTAGAAGGTTCTTCATCTGCTTCCTCTACAATGGGAAGATTAAACCTTTCCAAGGCTTTTCAGAGAATTTCTTTTGTTTCATCAGCTATTTGGTCAGTTTCTCCAAGCATGAGTTTATTCATTTTGGACTTGCTCTGGAAATCATCTTTACTATCCTTGAAAACCATGTTCATTTGTTTTGGAGTGATAGAAGGACATAGCTGTATCACTATCTACTCCCGGATCTCCAAGTATTTTTCCTTTGTATTTTCTTTTCTCAACTCCAGTACTTCTTCTAGGCTCTTAGGCATTAATGAGATTATTTCAATGAAGACTTTGTTATAGATGTTCAAATACTTGACAGTTGCCTCCTCAAGTATTCTCTTGTCTGCATCATTGTATTCATCATAAAATTATGTCATCGTCTGCAGGTTTCCATCCATAGTGATTGATTTGATGATGTCTTCAATTGAGAGAGTGGGTTTCTCAACAAACTCCTTTGTCTTCTACTCTTTATCACTCTTTTCATCATTGGATGGATTGTTCTTGGCTCTCTTTAATTTTCTGACTTCCATGTCTAATTCTGTTTCTTTATCATCTTTGAGCCTCACATATGTTCTTGTGGCCTTAGTCTTCTTTCTCTTTTCACCTCTATTAGATGGTTTGGTTACCGGTTTTGCAGTCTTTGAACTTTTACGAGAAACAGGGGAAGAACTCCTAGTAGATCTTTTCCAGGTAGAGGCTTCCACCGAGATGCTTTCTTTCTTTTCTTCTTCCCTTTCCCTTTCAATTTTCTCTATTCTTTATCTATTAGCATCTACTTCCTCCTTTGTTAAGACAAACCTCTTAGCAATTTCTTCAACCTCCTTCCTCACTTTTCTCTTAGACTCAAGCTTCCTTAATTCAACATGTAATTTTATGTTTATCTCATCAAAGGTGCCAAACCTCTCTACCTTAGTGTCCTTGGGTTGGCTAAGCAAGTGTTGAACATGTACCTCCAATATGTTTTCATCAACTTCATAGCCCATGG
Organism: Cunninghamia lanceolata; assembly: GCA_027924645.1. NCBI lineage: Eukaryota > Viridiplantae > Streptophyta > Pinopsida > Cupressales > Cupressaceae > Cunninghamia > Cunninghamia lanceolata. Next base: position 12,468,317 of record BSBN01000108.1, read on the forward strand.
GCATTATCCATACAGTTCTTGGCTTGACTGCCTCCATTAGGCATTGATCTGTGTCAACCATGAAGCAAATTGTGTCCTTGTATTTATCCACAATTGATTTTGGTATTCTTTCTCTTGCATGCATCATGCTCTAGAAATTCTTGAAGTAACCCCAGAGAGTTATCTTTTGGGCTTGTGCATCACCAAGTCCATACAAATAATCTCTGATTTGAATTGCAACAGGTCTATCATTTGCCCAGATTAGACATTTTGATCCCGATAACTCATTCATGTAATATAAGAACAGACACAACACTAGATTGCCATACTTGAAGGAATTTTTCTTATCTTTCTTAATCTTCTATAGATTCTCCATCAGTTGATTCAACAGAAGCCCACAAACATCATAATTTGCATTTTCCTTCACCATCTGATATGCAGTATAGATTGCAGTACCGGACACAGAATTTTCCCTACTTGAGTGGTAAATTTTGTAACTAATTACAATTGATGCAAACTTGACATCCAGATTAGTAATATCATCTATAGTCATTTCCCTCTTGTCATATTTTGATCCAGTGGCATCTATTATGGTTTGATTTTTCACAGATTTGAGTGCAGGCAACCCACCATTTGAGTGCAATCTGGTTACAGTCCTGGTGGCATCTTTGGTTATCTTGAATGGACTCATTAGCCACATAAAGTTATCATGCATCCTACTTAACACATCTCGGACGCATTCATCCTCTAAAAAAGATAGGAAATGTATGCAATGTGCAAAGTGCTTGTCTTTTAGGGCTGGGCTTATCTTGAATTTTTCTTTGTATTCATTTGCAGTTTGAAGATCTTATTTAAGAGTGTCAATCTGGCTCTCAATTTGTTTTTCATTATATCTATCTTTTACAAGATTAGATTCAAGATGTCTAATTATTCTATCCATTTTGTGGTAGTCCTTTGATTTCTCCTTGAGGGATTGTTTTAAGTTATCTTCAATCTTTCTCTTCTCCTTAATTTCTTGGGTGAATTTCATAACCCCTGATTCCATTTCATGTCTTATCATAATAACTTCTTTTGACAGCTTCTCACATAGCTTAGTTTTCTCATTCAGATCCTCATTAGTATTATTGGCTTCATTCTGATTTGCTAACTTCTGAAGTAGTTCCTTTGTCTTTTTCACGAAATTACTAAGTTTTTCTTTCAATTCATTTATGAAATCATTAGCTTCCTTGAGTCACTCTCTCAAATTATTGACCTCAGACTGGGATTGTTCAAGATCATCTAGGGTAGTCTAAAGTTGTTCTTTCATACCATATGCATCCATTGAGATTCCCAAATCTTCCTCAAGTTGTTAGGCTTTTTCTAAGGAACTTAGCTCTGATACCAATTGTTGGAAACAAGGCAGATAACTGAGAGGGGGTGAATCAGTTAACTCAAAAATTTTCTTACTTTTCTTTTCTTATCTCAATATTCAGTGATATATCAAAACATGAAAGCATAAGCAACCATAAGAGCTGAAATGAAATTAACACACATAACACAGATTTTTACGTGGAAACCCTGTTAAGGGAAAAATAATGGGATGACTAACTAAAGATTGTATTCTCTATTAAAAGAATAAAGGAGTACAAAATGGCACTTGCCAGTTAGGGTTCACTGCCTAGACACACTGCTCACAAGAGGCTCACTACCTACAAGAGACTCACTGTCTACAAAACTTACAGAACATAACCAAGTTTGAACTAATGAACAGCATTTGTATATGCAAGAATTTAGTTCTGGTTAGGCACAGTATACCGATCTAGCACATTTCATCCTTCCTTTTCTTAGTATTGTTATTTTGTCACATTCTAGACTTTGATTGAAGCTTTTACCTTTATCTCTACTATTCTTCACACTTCATTCCACACACATATCCCACAAGCTTGAATCTATCGAGTATATATATTCGCATCAAGGATTTCCAACAACTTTCTAGTCGGCAACAAGAACACTTAGGATATTTGCAAGTTACTATTCTGTTAGTTGAATCCATACTTGTTTGATGATGAGAATCAAAAACTTAGGCATAGAAATCATTACCTATGTCAACCAAAATCATATAACACCTCAAGTTACTTGATCAACACCTTCTGCACATCCAGATTGAGGTCTGATACCCTGTTGGCTAGTTCTTCCTTTGTTTGCACTGTCTAACTGGAGTCTGATACTCAGATGCTCATATCTTTCACATGCTTTGTCACCAGAGGCTAAATATCTGGAATACAATAGTTCAGATACTCCTTATTACTCAATCAAATCCGCAACATGCTGGGTTTCACCATCAGAGAGTTCTAGACCCAACTGTTGGACCCTATCATATGCTCTGTTCTTGACTACCAGACCAACCTATCTTCAATCTAACTTCTGGTATGAGTAATTTATGTATTGTGGATGAGTGGGATATACTTTGTTGCGATCAATGACAACGCTTATGAATCCTAGCAGTGTCTCTTGCCAACAATCTCTTCCTTTGGCATTGGTGGCAACACCTAGTGAAAAATGACTAAGTGTCGTTGTAACTCCCCCTTTTCTTGTGCTCCATCTCTCCATACTGCTTATTGGTGCTCCCTTGATGCTGGATTCCTCAGTTTTCACTGCTCTTCACTCCCCCTTTGACATCAATGGCAAAGGGTGGGATCCACAAACCAAAAAGGTGCAAAAATTATTATATAAGGCTGCATATGTATATACAGTTCATAAGAAAAACTTATGTATACTTAAGTAAATCTGCAAATGTAGTCTTCAATTGTACAAGATTTGTGGCCCATCTTCTCTTCATCCTATCCAAAATGGAGATGTGTCCACTCAACAAAAATGCATATGCTTCTGCCCTCTTTAAATCTATTGGATCACTGGTCTGGGCTGTACTTTGTACATCTGCCAAGGCATCTTGCATTGCCTCTAACTTAGGGATTATTATCCTCCTGAGTTCATCCATTATATCCATTATGTTCTTCTTCTCTTTAGATAGTTTCTTTATTTCATTTATTATAACAACAGCTTGGCATTCTTGATTCACCAGAGAGGTAGTAAGGGGGTCAAAATTCTGAGATAGACTTGACAATTTTCCTGTTGCAAGTATGAGGTTAACCAGTGTTGTCATTGATGTCAACATACTCATATTGCATTGATAAGAAGGATTGGATGAGTTGTGTGCTGAGGTTATTGAGGAAACTAGTCTCCATCAGGAATAGTGAAGAACAGTGATGAGAAGAAGGCAAAAGTACTCAATAGGTTGAGGATCAAAGGATGCGGTTTAAAGGGTTTGTAGATATGAGTCTTGAGATGTTCTAGTTAAGATTTCAAAGGTCCACATAAAGATCTAAAGAAGTTATGGCTGCTTGTGTAGAACCGGTTCCGGCAGGTGTTCAGTGGAGACAGAGTGTCACAGATTGGTCCGGTGAGATCCGGAATTACATTATCTCATTCTGCGGATTGGAAGGAGTGTTGAAGAAGTCAGTGTGAAGTGACAACTAGATTTGTGAATGATTTGGAGATCCAGAAGAACCTTTTGCATTATGACAGTGATGACAGATTGTGTTCTTGAAGTTTCAGATGAAGAACAGAAGAATTCGAGTAAGCTGATAAAGTGCAGATATTCTTGATGACTCAGGAAAGGTTTTGGTGATCTTTGGATCATGTTCTATTCTTATCGGCGGTCCACATTGAAGTTAGAGTTTGCATTCGAAGAATAACCACGGATTTTGGTGTTCTTCTTAAGACTAGCCGACCGGATGTATTACACGTCTTGCAAATGATCTTGTAGGTGTTTGCCGACTTATATGATTGTTCCTAAGTTGATGCCTTGTATAAATAAGGGTTTGTGAATTCATTTTGAAGTGTGTCTTGCAGTGATGAGAGTGATATAGCGAAGAGAAGTGCGAAAGGCAGAGCAGGAGTTTTTGGGCTTAAATGGAACTGATCCAGGCATGGTAAAGATGTCAATCTCCAATTCAAGTTTGTAATACTTGTTATCTTTGTAGACAGTGTGTCTCTTGTAGGCAGTGCGCCTCTTGTGAGTAGTGTGCTTGGGTAGTGAGCCCTAATTGGCATGTGCCATCCATTTTTTCTTATTCTTCTAACAGAGAATAATCCTTGGGTTAATCACCCCATGGTTTTTCCCTTGAGCAGGTTTTCCACGTCAAAATCTTTGTGTCTAATGTGTTGATGTTTATCCACTCTGGTGTTTATGCTTTATGTTTTCATGAATGGTTAATTGATATGCTATTAAATAACAAAGAAGAATCAAGTGTTTGAAGTAAAAGCAAGTTTTTGTACAACTGATTCACCCCCCTCTCAATTGTGTGCTCTAGATCTAACAATTGGTATCAAAGCTAGGTTCCTCTAAAAGGAGCTTAACTGCTTGAGGAGATCCAGGATGTTGTCATACAAGGATAGTCCAAAGTTTGATGGAACCAACTTCATTCTTTGGAAAGGCCACATGAAATGTCACTTGGAGTGTATGGGAAAGGCGTACTTGTCCATGGTCACAAAAGCATATACACCTCCACAGGGTGGACCGACAACTCTAAATGAAATCACAGATGCTGAAAATAATCTACAGACTAAAGAGGCTCTTCTAAGTGCATTAACTGACTCAGAGCTCTCAAATGTTATTGACCTACCAACTGCCTATGAGATCTGGATTAAACTGGAACTTCTGCATGAAGGAGATGAGTATGTTAAGAGTGCAAGGTTGCAGAGTCTCAAAGGGAAATTTGAAAGATTGAAGATGAGAGATGATGAAAATATCACTACCTTTATGCCAGGAGTAAATGAGCTGGTGTGTGGAATTAGGAATGCTGGTGGAGTTTTGGATGAAAATGAGATTGTTTGCAAAATTCTCAGATCCCTTCCTGCCACCTACAAAATCAAGGTTGTTGCCATTGATGAATTCAAAGCCCATACAACTGTCACAAGAGACCAATTGGCTAGTAAATTGGCTACATTTGAAATGACTGAGTTTGGAGATGATCCCCCCAAGACTGAATCTGCATTCAAAGCCAGTGCCTATGTGAAAGGCAAACAAAGATTTGATCTGGGAGAAAACTCTTCAAGGAAGCTGTCATGGTATGATCAAGCAAGAAAATACATGGAAGAGGAAGAAGCAGAAACAGCTCAACTTGAAGCCCTCATTGTAAAAAGACTACCAAGGGGATCCGGTAAGTATGAAGGAAAATTACCCTTTAAGTGCTTCAACTGCAATAAGATTGGTCACTTTGCCTCAAGATGTCCGGAAAGATCCACAAGATCAAATTCTAATAGACAAAGGTTCCAAAAGAATTGTTATTATGTTCATGAAGACGCTGATAATCAAGGAGTAACAGATGATGAATCAGAGATAGGAGACAAATCCAGAAATGAATGGGTGTTCATTGCCATCAAGGAAGAAGATCCAATATCCCCTGAATCTATCAATCATAAGGTTATAGAAAGAGCTTTGGCTGCCCAAGTTGAAGAAAAGGATGATTGGGTTATTGACAGTGGATGCTCTCACCATATGACAGGTGACAAGAATAAGTTCTTAGATTTGGAAAGGTATGAAGGAGGAATGGTAAAGTTTGGTGACAATTCTGCTGGTAGAATCAGAGGTAGGGGAACTATCTCTTTTGATGGAAAGAACAAAATTGGTAATGTACTGTATGTTGAAGGATTGAAGCACAATCTTCTCAGTGTTGGTCAGTTGGTGGACAAAGGATATGATCTCTGGTTCAAGAATGGAAGATGCAGGATCTTTGAAAGCTTCGGAACTGAGATTGCATCTGGTACTCAAACAACAGGTAATATCTTCCATCTAGTTGGTACTAATAAAAGTTGTCTGTTTGTTCAAGTTGATCAGAGTTGGTTATGGCATATAAGGATGTGTCATGTAAATTTTGATAACATCATCAAGATAAGCAATGCTCAGGCTATAAGAGATCTTCCAAAGTTGGTAAAACCTACAAATAGTTTGTGCAAAGAATGTCAGCTAGGTAAACAGAGCAGAGTCTCATTCAAAAGCAAGGATCAGTCCTCTACCGGATTATTGGAGTTAGTTCATACTGATCTATGTGGTCCGACAAGAATCAAGAGTATACAAGATGATAGATACTTCATGCTATTGATTGATGACCATTCCCGGATGATGTGGGTCACCTTTCTGAAAGAGAAATCAGAAGCATTTGAGAAGTTCAAAATCTTCAAGGCTATGGTAGAGAATCAAATCAGATTAAAACTGAAATGTCTGAGGTCTGATAGAGGTGGTGAATTCACATCCGGTGAATTCATAGATTTTTGTGAGAAGCATGGTATAAAGAGATAGTTATCCGCTCCTAGGACTCCACAGCAGAATGGAGTAGTTGAGAGAAAGAACTAGACCATCCAGGAAGCATCCAAGACAATGATGATGGAAGCAAATGTTCCCCAAATGTTTTGGAAAGAAGTTGTCAGCACTGCAGTCTACACTCTCAATCGAGTTTAAATCAGAAGCAATACCGGTAAGACTCCTTATGAACTTTGGTTTGGCATCACTCCTATTGTGAGATATTTCAGAGTATTTGGTAGCAAGTGTTACATTAAAAGAGATGAAGATCTAGGAAAGTTTGATGCTAGAAGTGATGAAGGAATTTTCTTGGGTTACTCCACTCAAACCAAAGCATACCGGTGTTACAATAAGAGACTGAGAAAGATGATAGAAAGTACAAATGTGAAGGTTGATGAAGGTATTGAGAAGCCCTCAAGATTTTATGAGTATGATGAAGATGATCAGAATGATGTTCTAATTCAAGGAGCTCCATTCTCTCCTGAAAGTTAGATTTAGACTGATCCGGTAAATTAGGAAGAAGAGACAGGTCTGAATGAGCATGATCAAGAAGCAGAAGTGCAATAAACTCCCAAAGTTCCAAGGTATGTTAGACTGAACCACTCTAAAGATTAGATCATAGGTGACAAAAGCAAAGGTGTGCAAACTAGAAGGAATGTTGCTCAAAATTCAGATGAATGTTGTCTGATTTCAAAGATTGAACCTAAGACAATAAATGAAGCATGCAATGATGAAAATTGGACAAAAGCAATGGAAGAAGAATTACTGCAAATTGAGAAAAATCACACTTGGGATCTTGTTTCTAGACCTAGAAACAAGAATGTGATTGGAACCAAATGGGTCTTCCGAAACAAACTAAATGAAGTTGGTAAAGTAATCAGAAATAAGGCCAGATTAGTCTGCAAAGGCTACTCTCAAATAGAAGGGATCGATTTTGAGGAAACCTTTGCTCCGGTGGCAAGAATTGAAGTAGTCTAACTATTTCTTGCATTTGTTGCCTTCAAATATTTCAAAGTGTATCAGATGGATGTCAAATCTGCTTTCCTGAATGGTGACCTAGAAGAAGAGGTGTACATTGAACAACCGAATGGATTTCAATTATCTGAGCATGGTGATATGGTCTGCAAATTAAAGAAGGCACTGTATGGTCTAAAGCAAGCCCCAAGAGCATGGTATGAGAGGCTGGACAAACATCTTTTGAAGATTGGTTTCAACAAAGGTACTGCTAATAGTAACCTATATTTCAAAATTGATCATGAAAACATCTTGATTGTTGAAGTATTTGTTGATGATATCATCTTTGGAAGAAGAGACAATATGTGTAAAACCTTTGCAAACCAAATGAAAAGTGAGTTTGAAATGTCAATGCTCGGTGAAATGAATTTCTTCTTGGGTCTGCAAATTACTCAGACAAAGAAAGTAATCTTTATCACTCAGACCAAATATGTGAAAGAACTATTGAAGAAATTTGGAATGGAAGATTCAAAGCCCATGAACACTCCTATGGCTACTGGATGTAAGTTGAGAAAAGATGATGACTCTCCTAAGACAGATTAGACAAAGTACAGATCAATAATTGGAGGATTACTGTATCTCACTCAGACTAGACTAGATATAATGCAGGCTGTTGGTCTTGTGGAGAGATTCCAGGCTGATCCTAGAGAATCTCATGTCGTGGAAATCAAAAGAATTTTTAGGTACTTGAAAGGAACAGTTGAGTATGGTCTATGGTATCCCAGAGATCATGACTTTTCTCTTCATGCATATACAGATGCAGATTGGGCAGGAGATGTGGATGATAGGAAGAGTACAAGTGGAGGAGCATTCTTTTTGGTGAAAAGGTTGGTTTCTTGGCTAAGCAAGAAATAAGAAGCAATTTCCCTGTCTACAATAGAAGCAGAATACATTGCAGCAGCAGGTAGTTGCACTCAACTTTTGTGGATGAAGCAAATGCTAAGAGATATTCAAGTAGAATATGAGGAGCCTATCACAATTTTCTGTGATAATTCAAGTGCAATAAATATTTCTAAGAATCCGGTATTGCATTCTAAGACCAAGCATATATCTATCAAATTTCACTTTTTGAGAGAATAAGTGAACAAGGGTGAAGTTAGATTGGAGTATGTGCCCTCCAAGGATCAGCTTGCAGATATTTTTACTAAACCTCTTCCCAAGGACTCTTTTGAGTATCTCAGGGAGAAGTTAGGGGTCATGGCCCCTCTGGTGATGAACTAGGATGCACTGATGTGCATCAGTCCGGTGGATATCACAGTCATATCTTGTGATCTAGATTGATGATGGGGAGCTGCTACTAAGGGGGAGCAACTGGTATGATTCTGATGTGTTAGAATTGCAAGTATGAGCCCTTTTCCATTGATGTCAAAGGGGGAGAGAAGACATATGAAAAACAAGTGGTTGATGATCAAAGGGGGAGTAGTAAAGGAAGAGAAGACATGTGAAGAGTTGTTGCTAAGGGGGAGCTGTGACAGAAAAGAGAAGTTCTTGTCTTGATGGTTTTTCACATCATATGTTGCCATCAATGACAAAGGGGGAGATTATTGCAAGTATGAGGTTAACTAGTGTTGTCATTGATGTCAACATACTCATATTGCATTGATAAGAAGGATTGGATGAGCTGTGTGCTGAGGTTATTGAGGAAACTAGTCTCCATCAGGAACAGTGAAGAACAGTGATGAGAAGAAGGCAAAAGTACTCAATAGGTTGAGAATCAGAGGATACAGTTTAAAGGGTTTGTAGATATGAGTCTTGAGATGTTCCAATTAAGATTTCAGAGGTCCACATAAAGATCTGAAGAAGTTATGGCTACTTGTGTAGAATCGGTTCCGGCAAGTGTTCAGTGGAGACAGAGTGTCACAGATTGGTCCAGTGAGATCCAGAATTACATTATCTCATTATGTGGATTGGAAGGAGTGTTGAAGAAGTCAGTGTAAAGTGACAACTAGATTTGTGAATGATTTGGAGGTCTGGAAGAACCTTTTGCATTATGAAAGTGATGACAGACTGTGTTCTTGAAGTTCCAGATGAAGAATAGAAGAATTCGAGTAAGCTGATAAAGTGCAGATATTCTTGATGACTCATGAAAGGTTTTGGTGATCTTTGGATCATGTTCTATTCTTATTGGTAGTCCACATTGAAGTTAGAGTTTGCATTCGAAGAATAACCATGGATTTTGGTGTTCTTCTTAAGACTGGCCAACCGGATGTGTTACACGTCTTGCGAATGATCTTGTAGGTGTTTGCCGACTTAGATGATTGTTCCTAAGTTGATGCCTTGTATAAATAAGGGTTTGTGAATTCATTTTTAAGTGTGTCTTGCAGTGATGAGAGTGATATAGCGAAAAGAAGTGCGAAAGGCAGAGCATGAGTTTTTGGGCTTAAATGGAACTGATCTAGGCATGGTAAAGATGTCAATCTCCAATTCAAGTTTGTAATACTTGTTATCTTTGTAGACAGTGTGTCTCTTGTAGGCAGTGTGCCTCTTGTGAGTAGTGTGCTCGGGTAGTGAGCCCTAATTGGCATGTGCCATCCATTTTTTCTTATTCTTCTAATAGAGAATAATCCTTGGGTTAATCACCCTATGGTTTTTCCCTTGAGCGGGTTTTCCACATCAAAATCTTGGTGTCTAATGTGTTGATGTTTATTCGCTCTGGTGTTTATGCTTTATGCTTTCATGAATGGTTAATTGATATGCTATTAAATAACAAAGAAGAATCAAGTGTTTGAAGTAAAAGCAAGTTTTTGTACAACTGATTCACCGCCCCCTCTCAGTTGTGTGCCCTAGATCTAACATTTCCTTCTTGTTCTTTCATTTTCTTCTCAATGTCCTTTGTCACTTTAGGCCAAGTTAAATAAAATTTGTATATGTCCCCACCATCCTTAAGAGCATTTTCAATGCTCTTTATGCCAATGTCTAGAGTCTTTCTATCATTAGCAATTAGTCCTTGTACCTCAGTGAATCTTTTTCCCAAGAAATCCTTCCAGACCTTAGTTTCTGCTGGTTTTTCTAAAGATTCAAAATGAGTATTAACAAAATTGACTAGGTTCTTCAGATTATCGAATGGAGAGGCAGATGGATCCTTCTGAAAAGTGGGCATGATCTTCTCTAGTACTCTGGAAGCAATACTTAGTAGCTCACTGTCCTCCATATGAGATTTTAGAAGTTTCTCTTTGGCTTTGGCCTAAGAAAAAGATGCTATCTTCATTATCTGAACTGGGGAGAAAGTATCCAGATTTAGTGGCCCTTGGATCAATTCAGGTTCATTCAACTCTGCAACTTCCTTGTCCAAGAGACTTTGTACTACTTCTGCAGTGTCTCTTGTGATCTCAACTACCTTTTCTTTGGGGGCATCCGAAGTACTTTGCTTATTGTTATTAGTGGTGTTTATCTCTTCTTGCTATCCTTCCTCTTTCGGAATAGAGGAGTCTAATGCCTCAGATGGCTTTTCATCAATTTTCTTTAATCCTTCGACATCCTTGTCAGAGAATTATTCATTAATTTTTTTTAATCTTTCAACATCCATGGTAGAAGGTTCTTCATCTACTTCCTCTACAATGGGAAGATTAAACCTTTTCAAGGCTTTCTAGAGAATTTCTTTTGTTTCATCAGCTATTTGATCAGTTTCTCCAAGCATGAGTTTATTCATTCTAGACTTGCTCTAGAAATCATCTTTACTATCCTTGAAAACCATGTTCATTTGTTTTGGAGTGATAGAAGGACATATCTGTATCACTGTCTGCTCCTGGATCTCCAAGTCTTTTTCCTTTGCATTTTCTTTTCTCAGCCCCAGTACTTCTTCTAGGCTCTTAGGAATTAATGAGATTATTTCAATGAAGGCTTTGTTATAGATGTTCAAATACCCAACAGTTGCCTCCTCAAGTATTCTCTTATCTGCATCATTGTATTCATCATAAAATTCTTTCACTGGCTGCGTGTTTCCATCCATAGTGATTGCTTTGATGATGTCTTCAATTGAGAGAGTGGGTTTCTCAACAAACTCCTCTGTCTTCTGCTCTTTATCACTCTTTTCATCATTGGATGGATTGTTCTTGGCTCTCTTTAATTTTTTGACTTCCGTGTCTGATTATATTTCTTTATCATCTTTGAGGCTCACATATGTTCTTGTGGCCTTAGTCTTCTTTCTCTTTTCACCTCTGTTAGATGGTTTGGTTACCGGTTTTGCAGTCTTTGAGCTTTTAGGAGAAACAGGGGCAGAACTCCTGGTAGATCTTGTCCAGGTAGAGGCTTCCACCAGGATCCTTTCTTTCTTTGCTTATTCCCTTTCCCTTTCAATTTTCTCTATTATTTCTCTATTAGCATCTACTACCTCCTTTGTTAAGCCAAACCTCTTAGCAATTTCTTCAACCTCCTTCCTCACTTTTCTCTTAAACTCAGGCTTCCTTAATTCAACATGTAATTTTATGTTTATCTCATCAAAGGTGCCAAACCTCTCTGCCTTAGTGTCCTTGGGTTGGCTAAGCAAGTGTTGAACATGTACTTCCAATATGTTTTCTTCAACTTCATAGCCCATGGGCATTATCCATATAGTTCTTGGCTCGACTACCTCCATTAGCCATTGATCTGTGTCAACCATGAAGCAAATTGTGTCCTTGTATTTCTGCACAATTGATTTTGGTATTATTTCTCTTGCATGCATCATGCTCTGGAAATCCTTGAAGTAACCCCAGAGAGTTATCTTTTGGGCTTGTGCATCACCAAGTCCATACAAATAATCTCTGATTTGAATTGCAACAAGTCTATCATTTGCCCAGATTAAACCTTTTGATCCCAGTAACTCATTCATGTAATAAAAGAATAGACACAACACCAGACTACCATACTTGAAGGAATTTTTCTTATCTTTCTTAATCTTCTGTAGATTCTCCATTGGTTGATTCAACAAAAGCCCACACAAATCATAATCTGCATTTTCCTTCACCATCTGATATGCAGTATAGATTGCAGTATTGGACACAAAATTTTCCCTAATTGAGTGGTAAATTTTGTAACCAATTACAATTGATGCAAACTTGACATCCGGGTTAGTAATATCATCTATAGTCATTTCCCTCTTGTCATATTTTGATCCGGTGGCATTTGTTACGGTTTGATTTTTCACAGATTTGAGTGCAGGCAACCCACCAGTTGATTGCAATCTGGTTACAGCCCTGATGGAATCTTTGGCTATCTTGAATGAACTCATTAACCACATAAAGTTATCATGCATCCTACTTAACATATACCAGACCCATTCATTCTCTAGGAAAGACAGGAAATGTATGCAATGTGTAAATTGCTTGTCTTTTAGGGCTAAGCTTATCTTGAATTTTTCTTTGTATTCATTTGCAGTTTGAAGATCTTGTTTAAGAGTGTCAATCTGGCTCTCAAGTTGTTTTTCATTATATCTGGCTTCTTCAAGATCAGATTCAAGATGTTTGATTATTCTGTCCATTTTGTGGCAGTCCTTTGTTTTCTCCTTGAGGGATTGTTTTAAGTTATCTTTAGTCTTTCTCTTCTCCTCAATTTCTTGGGTGAATTTCATAACCCCTGATTCCATTTCATGTCTTATCATAATAACTTCTTTTGACAGCTTCTCACATAGCTTAGTTTTCTCATTCAGATCCTCATCAATATTATTGGCTTCATTCTAATTTGCTAACTTCTGAAGTAGTTCCTTTCTCTTTTCAACGGAATTACCGAGTTTTTCTTTTAATTCATTTATGAAATCATCATCTTCCTTGAGTCTCTCTCTCAAATTATTCACCTCAGATTGGGATCGTTCAAGATCATCTAGGGCAGACTAAAGTTGTTCTTTCATACCATATGCATCCATTGAGATTCCTAGATCTTCCTCAAGCTGTTAGGCCTTTTTTGAGGAACTTAGCTCTGATACCAATTGTTGGAAACAAGGCAGATAACTGAGAGAGGGGGTGAATCATTTATCTCAAAAAATTTCTTACTTTTCTTTTCTTATCTCAATATTCAGTGATATGCCAAAACATGAAAGCATAAGCAACCATAAGAACTGAAATGAAATTAACACACATAACACAAGGATTGTTACATGGAAACCTTGTTAAGGGAAAAACCACGAGGTGACTAACCCAAGATTGTATTCTATATTAAAAGAATAAAGGAGTACAAAATGGTACTTGCCAGTTAGGGCTCACTACCTGAGCACACTGCTCACAAGAGGCTCACTACCTACAAGAGACTCACTATCTACAGAACTTATAGAACATAACTAAGTGTTTGAACTAATGAACAACATCTGCATATGCAAGAATTCAGTTCTAGTTAGGCAGAGTATACTGATCTAGCACATTTCATCCTTCCTTTGCTTAGTATTGTTATTTTGTCACATTTTGGACTTTGGTTGAAGCTTTTACCTTTATCTCTGCTATTCTTCGCACTTCATTCCACACACACATAGCCCACAATCTTGAATCTATCAAGTATATATATCCGCATCAAGTATTTCCAACAACTTTCTAGTCGGCAACAAGAACACGTAGGATATTTGCAAGTTACTATTCTGTCAGCTGAATCCATACTTGTTTGATGATGTGCACCAAAAACTTTGGCATAGAAATCATTACCTATGTTGGCCAAAATCATATAACACCTCAAGTTACTTGATCAACACCTTTTGCACATCCAGATTGAGGTCTGATACCCTGTTGGCCAGTTCTTCCTTTGTCTGCATTGTCTAACTTGAGTCTGATACTCAGATGCTCATATCTTTCATATGTTTTGTCACCGGAGGCTAAATCTCTGGAATACAATAGTTTAGATACTCCTTATTACTCAACCATATCCGCAACATGCTGGGTTTCACCATTAGAGAGTTTCGAACCCAACTATTGGACCCTATCATATGCTTTGTTCTTGACTACCAGACCAACCTATCTTCAATCTGACTTCTGGTATGAGTAATTTATGTACTGCGGATGAGTGGGATATACTTTGTTGCCATCAATGACAACACTTATGAATCCTAGCAGTGTCTCTTGCCAATAGAATCATCATCTGTCTGGTGTAAATATAGCTCTTAGACTCCACACATGCCTTTTGGCATCATAACATTGTTAAAGGTCAATATCCCTATCTGTAGCTTCTTCATTTCAGACTTGCTTGGTAATCTATGGGTGATCCTCATCCATATGATATGTTCTTATGCACAACAATTGACAATGAAGGCTATCTATTTTATGCATGATTACCCTACACCATTACCAGGACTACAAATAGTAGGGTGGTTAAGACCTTCAACAAAAACCCCACACATTCCTTAACAAGGACAAGAAGCTAGTAATATCATTTTTTAAAGATCATAGAGCAACTTCAAAGGTCCCATGTAGCACCTTAGGGAATTTAGGACTGTATTGACACTTCATGACAGTCACTACAGTTTTAGTAATTCATATGTTGTTCGGATAGTCTATTAATGACTAAAAGCATCATCTCATAACTCATGACTGTGATAACCCTTTTTTTGAAGAAAACTCTTTTTATGTGGCATTTAATCCTCTATCTAAACTTGTAGCATTCATGAACTAGTTTTCAATAGTTATCCTCCTACCATTTTATCCAACAACCTCTAACAGTACTAATGCCAAATCATTTCAATGATGAGATAGAGGTCTATACTATATTAAGGTTGCTTGTTTGTAAAGCATGGATTATCATGATTGTCTCCACTTGGAAGATCTTGCATATGATGGAAAATCCCTTTGCCATATGTTTGGCTCTCTCTAAGCTCCTCAGTTGCTTTCCTATGGCTATTCAACTCAGTAGTGTTCCTTACATATAATGGCATCACAACAATGGAATTACACATATGGTCTGAATGGGTGGTCTCCTGAATGTACACAGTAGGTTAATAATAAATGGTATCAACTCATGATCAAGATTTGAGCCTCAGGGTTGCAACTTCACTTCAAATACTACCCATTGTTGATTTGAGATGACAATGCTTGGTTGGTGGCACTTCTCAAGTGATTAGATATTAAACACTTCATGGCAATCCTCCATAATATGGTACTATATACAAATGATCCCAATGACCCTTGGACTATCCTAGAATGGTATTGACACCAAATAACAAGACTATGCATTATGAAAGTATGGTATCCATTTCCCAAACATGACTATAGCAATCTTTTAAGACAAAATGTATGATATTTTCTTTCTATCAAAGGCTTTCTCAAACATTCATGAACCCTCTTTCTCCAATCTTCTTGAGACTATAAGATACAATAGCTATCTATCAAATCATGGCATTCTACTAAGAGAAATTTTTACAATAGCCATATCCCTGGACTTTATAGAAATGCACAGTGAATTTCATGTTTCTTTATGGCATCTACTTGATGAGAGTGTTTGGGCATCATTAAGACTACAACCTTGAGATCAAAAGAGTGGACAGTAGGCTACCTTAAATCTTGTATGCTAAGATCTGACAAGTGACATATATACGAGGTGTCCCCTGGAAATCACAAAGGCAATCCTTAAATCTCAATCATAATGGCTTCATCATGCTTGACTGACCTGTAACAGTCTTGTTTATCTCCTAGGCCCTGGGTAAGTAACCCTACTTTCAAAACATCTCACCATTATGGGTTGGGAACTCATTTTAAAATGGAGAGATAGTCATCTTCCAACAAAGCCCTTGATGCTTTACCACTAAGATCCAATAAATTGACCTTTAATAATGATATCTTAGTGAATGACAAGACCCTTAGTTGATTTGATAAATAGCCATTGGCCATCAAATCATAAAGAACCCTTTTGAACTCTCAATGATCACTTTATAGGCTCAATCTCACACCAAATCCATTATAATGATAGCCTGCAAATGCCAACAAAAAGATTATTTTGTTAAAAGGTTACAAACAAGTCATGGAAGCTTAAAACAATTAAATCCTAAAACAAACCTTTTGATCTTTCACCGTTGTTATGATTGTATGGAGCATAATTAGGAGCATTAAATTTTATTTGTGACTTTTACCAATTGTGAAACAAACAATTCTCATAAAGAACCTTACAAAAACTAAAACTTGAGAGGTAAAACCCTTATGTGCATGGAAACTACCCTTTTACAAAATAGATATCTTTTTACCCTTTCAATTTGCAAGCTTCATTTTATTTTAACCCTACTGACATATAAATCCACATCATTTTTAACTATTAAGAACAAGAGACTTGAAAATATGAGGCCATATGAAGCCAAAATTGAATACAACAGTCTCAAAATGAGTAACTTCTTCTCTAAAGGCCCAAAATTAGACTTTAGCAATGGAATGAATGCAGGAAATCATGAATGAAATTCAGGGTTTAATCAATGGAATAAAGGGTAAAAGGGATTTTACCAATGTGTTAAAACATGTGGGGACTCCTTTATGAGGTGCTGGGTGTTTCAAGATGGCTCCTCTAAGCTATTTATGGTGACAAAATGCCTAATTACATCTGGTAGTAATAGGGATAACTCATTGAGAGTTTATCTTAAATAAGAACCCATCCCATTTATCATCAAAAGGAATGAAAAAAAATAGGTTCAAATCAAAAGGCTATTCAAATATTGGTGCCAAGTGAGATTTCAAGGGTTGTTTAGAGAGAAGAGCCTAAAAGGAGTTTTAAGACATTATGCAGGGGCTCTCTAGCTTATGAAGACCTTGGAAAGGAAATGCAAGTTTAGGGTAGGACTTATAACAAATCAATGACATCCCCCAAGGCCTCACAAACCTCATAATTACATCCATGATCCTACAAGTGGAGGTGAGGCAAAAATGGGTTTGAGAGATGTCAAAACAAAGGGAAAGGATTTTGACCCAACCTAAAAATCATCATGAATGACACAAAGAACATTGATCCTTGTTAATAAAATCACCATTAATGGCACAAAGTAGTGGAAACATGATAATCACCTTTTGTAATACTCCTATGATCTCTTCTCTATCTCTCAAAACCAACACCTAACACCTCATGAACATTGTTTCTACCTCCATCATACTCACATCCTTCATGTCAACACAATGGTACCAAAAGATCCTAACAGTCAAAATTCCACCCACAAAGGTTTTCTAAGATAAGCATGTGAACTTGATAAACTAAGACCATCAAAATCCCTCCACACAAGCCAAGAAACATAATGACAACATGAAATACTACCTCAAGAGACAAAAGGTAGTCATAGCATACTCAAGGTCAAAACCTCCTAAAACTCAAATGATGTCGTATGAAAATGAGACATAACAAGATGCAATAAACATCACCCATATGCATACAGTCAAGATCTTAAGGACACTCATATCCACAAAAACTATGTAAGACTACCAAGACATAAGAAACCATTAAAGTATACCAAACTAATATGAATGGATCATGAACATATGCAACCAAACCAAGTTGCTCATGTTGGAATTAGGGAAGACAACTGAGAGGGGGGGTGAATCAGTTGTCCCACAATTTAAACTTTTCTGAATTTAATCTTCTTTCATAACTTATAAATAGATTAATGATGTAAACATTAAAGCATGAATCAATAACACATGAGTAGAAACAAAATGAACACACTTGACACCAAGATTTTTAACATGGAAACCCAGTTAAGGGAAAACCACGGTGGGGGTTAACCCACAAGATTCATACCGTGTTAAAAGTACTTGAAAGAAATGGGAAGGCACTTGCCTTCAGGCGCACTACCCAGAGCTCATTGCTCAAAGAGGCTCACTCCCTATAGGAATTTATGTTTAGTACAGAAAGATTTAACTGAGAAATAGCATCTTCATCATGCCTGGTTCAGTCTCATTGAAGGCTCATAAAAACTTCTGCTCTTGAAAAACTTATTCACTATCTCTTCATCCTTCACTGCTCTTGTTCTTCTACTCCTCTTCTCTTCTCTACCACTGATCCTTTCCTAGAATTTTATCAATTTTGCACAAGGATGATTTTCAACAACTCAACTACATTCCTTTATATGCTTCATCAACCTTGGAATAAACATCAAGGTCAACACTACAAGCATCTGACTTAATGTGAATCACTAAGTTGTCAGCCAAACATAACTGGTACTCAAATCTTCCTTGATCAACATGCCACACTCCATAGAATTGCTCTTAGATCATCTGCAACATGCTTGAATCATCCGGTTAGCCAAGACTGGGAAGAATAGCAACACTAAGGAAGAAATCTTCAACAACAAGCTCAATCTTCAATGTAGACCTCCAACACAGTAGGCACATGATCCAGAGACCTCCACAAGCACATTGAATTCAGCAATAACATCTGCACTACTCCAAATCAACAGAATCACTTGCATCTTCATCTGGTACCTTAAGAACATTATCTGCCATGACTGTCACACTAGAAAGATTGCTTGCAGACCTCCAAACCACTAACCACTTGAGTTGATGACACACACTGACTTCCCAAACATGTCTCTAGATCTGTAGATCATAGTGTTTCATTTGTGGAGCAATCCAGACCAATTTCCTGTCACTTTGTCTCTTCTGAATGCTGCAAAACCTGGTTCTACTCAGATGACCATAACTTCTTCAAATCTTTATGCAGACCTCTCAAATCTTAATTGGAGCCAGCTCAGACAATCCTCTACATAGCCATATGGTCTACATACATTGATCTTCATTATTTTTCTCAATATCCTCAACATTTTAGTCTTCTAAACAAGCAACAAAATAGGATACAGTTGACATCAATGACAAGGATATGTTGACATCAATGACAACACTGATTAGGCACATATTTGTAACAATCTCCCCCTTTGTCATTGATGGCAACATATGATGTGAAAAACTGATTCAACCATCAAGACAAGAACTTCTCCCCCTTTCTCCTATCACTCCTGTAACTACTTTCTCCATTGTTCCCCCTTTCATCAACAACTATTTTTTCACATGACTTCTCTCTCCCTTTGACATCAATGGCAAAGGGCACATATTTGCAATCTTTTCTCTACCTTTTTGTTTTAGATTGATCTCTAAAATTTACATACTGACTACTCCCCTTGAGTAGTATCTCCTTTACATCAATATGAATCACAAGATATGACTGTGAATTCCACCAGATTGATGCACCCTAGTGCATCTTAGTTCTGATTAGGATGGCTAATGACCCCTACTTCTCTCTTAGATACTCAAAAGTATCATTAGGTAGAGGCTTAGTGAAAATATCCACAATTTGATCCTTTGAAGAAATAAACTCCAATCTGACTTCATTCTCATTAACCTTCTCTCTCAAGAAGTGAAACTTGATTGATATATGCTTTGTCTTTGAATGCAACACTGAATTCTTTGAGATGCTTATTACACTTGAATTATCACAGAAGATTGTAACAGGCTCCTCAAACACAATTTTGATGTCTTTCAACATTTGCTTTATCTGCAGAACTTGAGTACAATTGTTTGCTGCTACTATATACTTTGCCTCTGCAATAGATAGAGATATTGCCTCTTGCTTTTTGCTCATCCAAGAAACCAATCTCCTTCCCAAGAAGAATGCACCACCACTAGCACTTTTCATGTCATCCACATCTCCTACCCAATCAGCATCTGTGTATGCATGAAGAGTGAATTTATTATCCTTTGGATACCATAAACCATAATCAAGTGTCCCTTTGGGGCATCTAAAAATTATTTTGACTGCTACAACATGGGATTCTCTAGGATCAACTTGAAATCTAGCAACAAGTCCAACTACATTCATGATATCAGGTCTGGTCTGAGTCAAATAGAGCAGTCCTCCAATCATTGATCTATACCTTTTCTGATTTGCCTTAGGGGAGTCATCATCTTTACTCAACTTGCATCCAGTTACCATAGTTGTACTCATTGGTTTTGAATCTTCCATTCCAAACTTTTTCAACAATTCTCTCACAGCCTGATTAGAACTTATCTTGACAATGTTATCAAAATTCACATGACACATTCTCCTATGCCATAACCAACTTTGATCAATTTGAGAAATAAAAAAACTTTTGCCAGAACTACTTAAATGAAAGATGTTACCTCTAGTCTGAGTACCAGATGCAATTTCAATTCTGGAGCTTTCTAAGATTCTGCATTTTCCATCCTTGAATCGAATATCATAACCCTTGTCAACCAACTATCCAAAACTAAGAAGATTATGCTTCAATCCTTCCGCATACAAAACATCATTAGTGTTATTCTTACCATCAAAAGAGATGGATCCTCTACCATGAATTCTACCAGTTGAGTTGTCACCAAACTTCACAATTCCACCTTCATATTTTTCAAAGCTTACAAACTTACTTTTATCACCAGTCATATAATGAGAACATCCATTGTCAATTACCCATTCATCCTTTTCTACAACCTGAGTAGCCAAGGTACTTTCCACATTTGCATAGCTAGAAGATTCAGTAGGCACCGGATCTTCTTCTTTGATAGCAATGAACACCCAATCACTTTCTGTGGAACCTCCATGATCAAATTCATCATCTGTGACTCCTTCACCAGCTTCTTGGAAATAGTAGCATTTCTTCTGAACTCTAGGTTTGTTAAGGTTTGGCTTTGAACCCCTCTCCAGACACCTTGAGGTAAAATGACCAATCTTATTACAAGCAAAACATTTGAATGGCAACTTTCCTTCATACTTACCAGATCCTCTTGGCAATCTTTTGGCAAAAAGGGCTTCAATTTCATCAAACTCAGTTTCATCATCTTCAAGATCCTTTCTTGTCTTGTCAAATCTATTTGATCTTCTTGAAGAGCTTTCACATGTATCATATCTTTGTTTTCCATGAATACTAGCTTTAAATGCATATTTAGACTTAGGAAGAGATCACCAAACTCACTCATTTCAAATGATGAAAGCTTACCAACCAACTGATCCCTTGTAACAGTTGTCACAGTCATGATCTCTTCAATGGCAACAACTTTATGCTTGTATGCCAGAGGTAAGGATCTGAGCACTTTGGCAACAATCTCTTATTCATCCAATACTCCACCAGCACTCCTAATACTGGTCACAAGTTCATTTACCTTCTACATGTAGGAAGTAATGTTTTCATCTTCACTCATCATCAACCTTTCGTATTTACCCTTCAGGCTCTGTAGCTTGGCACATTTGACATGTTTATCACCTTCATACAAAGTTTCCAACTTATTCTAGATTCATGAGCAGTTTTGAATTCTAGGACATTTATCATTTCTGTATCATTCAGAACACTCAACAATGCTTCTTTAGCTTGAATATTATATTCAACTTCCTTGAGTTTGTCTAGAATTGTAGGACCATTCTTCAAAATCTTATACTCATTCTTAGTTATCAACCAAAAGGCATCACCCATACATTCTAAATGACACTGCATGTGCACCTTCCAAAGAGAGTAATTTGTTCCATCAAATCTTAGACTTTCCTTCTTGTAAGTCGACATCTTGGATCTCCTCAAGCGGTCAAGCTTCTTTTAGAGGAACCAGCTCTGATACCAATTGTTAGAATTAGGGTAGACAATTGAGAGGGGGGGTCAATCAGTTGTCCCACAATTTAAACTTTTCTAAATTTAATCTTATTTCATAACTTATAAACAGATTAATGATGTAAACATTAAAGCATGAATCAATAACACATGAGCAGAAACAAAATGAACACACTTGACACCAAGATTTTTAATGTGGAAACTAGGTTAAGGGAAAACCATGGTGGGGGTTAACCCACAAGATTGGTACCCTATTAAAAGTACTTGAAAGAAATGGGAAGGCACTTGCCTTCGAGTGCACTGCCCAGAGCTCACTGCTCAAAGAGGCTCACTGCCTACAGGAATTTATGTTTAGTACAGAAAGATTTAACTGAGAAATAGCATCTTCATCATGCCTGGTTCAGTCTCATTAAAGGCTCATAAAAACTTCTGCTCTACCCTAAAACACTTCTTCACTATCTCTTCATCCTTCACTACGCTTGTTCTTCTACTCCTCTTCTTTGCTCTGCCACTGATCCTTTCGTAGAATTTTATCAATTTCGCACAAGGATGATTTTCAACAACTCAACTACATGCCTTTATATGCTTCATCAACCTTGGAATAAACATCAAGGTCGGCACTACAAGCATCTGACTTAATGTGAATCACTAAGTTGTCATCCAAACATAACTGGGACTTAAATCTTCCTTGATAACACACCACACTCCATAGAATTGCTCTTAGATCATTTGCAACATGCTTGAATCATCTAGTTGGCCAAGACTGGAAAGAACAACAACACCAAGCAATAAATCTTCAACAACGAGCTTAATCTTCAATGTGGACCTCCAACACAGTAGGCACACGATCCAAAGACCTCCACAAGACCATTGAATTCAGCAATAACATCTGCACTACTCCAAATCAATAGAATCACTTGCATCTCCATCTGGTACCTTAAGAACACTGTCTGCCATGATTGTCACACTAAAAAGATTGCTTGCAGACCTCCAAACCATGAACCACTTGAGTTGATGACACACACTGACTTCCCAAACATGTCTCTAGATCCACAGATCATAGAGATTCATTTGTGGAGCAATCCAGACCAATTTCCTATCACTTTGTCTCTTCTGAACACTGTAAAACCCAGTTCTACTTAGATGGCCATAAATTCTTCAAATCTTTATGCAGACCTCTCAAATCTTAATTGGAGCTACCTCAGACAATCCTCTACACAACCATATGGTCTGCAACATTGATCTTCATTAATTTTCTCAATATCATGGTCTGCATACATTGATCTTCATTAATTTTCTCAATATCAATAATTCAATCTTCTAAACAGGCAACAAAATAGGATACAATTGACACCAATGACAACAAGGATATGTTGACATCAATGACAACACTGATTAGGCACATATTTGTAACAGCTCAATCAAGACCTAGTAGACCCAAAATGAGCTGAAAAACATCAAAAGATGGAGAAAACTCACTTAAAACTCATGTCAAAAAGGGGTCCCCATTTTGCTCATGCAAAATATGGGGCATGTGTGCAGGGAACAATAGGTCTAAGGGCCCTAGACAATTAAAACCTTGTTGAAGGGTTAATGATTGTAATCTTGAAATTTATTTCTATAAACGTTGTGTATATGGAAAATAGAACTACGTTCAATTTTACTCTAGTTCTCATAAATCTTCTAGGGTGTTGGACATAATCCATTATGATGCATTTGGTCTTATTAATGTTCCTTTGATTGCTAAATCTATAATTTATGTATCTTTTATTAATGACTATAGTAGAAGGACATGTGTATATTCCCTTAGAAGTAAATTTGACATATTCAATTGTTTTAAAGAGTTCAAGTCTTTTAAAGTTGAGAATCAGACTGACAGGAAGATAAGATTTTGAGGACTGATAATTGTGGTGAGTTTTGTTCAATAAATTTTGATAGATTCTATAAGGATCATGGGATAGAGAGACATAAGACAACTTCATACACCCCTCAGCAAAATGGAGTTGCCAAAATAATGAATATGACATTGATGGAGAGGGATAGGAGTATGCTCAATGGATTTGGCTTATAACAAAAAAATTAGATAGAAACAATTGCCTCAGCTTGTTACTTAGTTAACAAGTTTCCTACATCAACTCTTGTTGAGAAGAAACCTATGGAGGTGTGATTAGGAAAAAACCCTTCATTGCAACATTTTGAGTCTCTGGTTGTGAGGAATATGCACATGTTCCTAGGGAGAAGCAGTCTAATTTGGAGAACAAGGCTATAAAATGTATCTTCACTAGCTATGGAGTTAGTGTGAAAGGGTACAAACTTTGGGATCTTATGGCTGAAAAAGTTATGTATAGCAAAAGTGTTATCTTTAGAGAAGTCAAAACTTCTTCCACAATATTGTAGCTAGAGAAGGGTGAAAAGAAGATGTGGTTTAACTACCCACAAAGACTAAGAAGGTTGAACCAGAAGCCCATGAAGGACCTAAAGAAAAGGAGAGCTTAGATCATTCAAAGAGTTTTGAAGAAGAGACATAACCTCCACCTCAGTCATTGAGGGATTCTACTCAATAAAGATAGAAACCATATAAGTATACTCTTGATTGGAAATGTATTTTTGCTTTGATTACTAATCATGATGAGCCTAGGACTATGAAGGAGGCTATGGGTATGGGTGATGCAGAGTCCTAGAAATTGGCCATGGATGAGGAGATGGTTGCATTGAATAAAAATACACATGGGACATCCACCACTAGATATGTTTTCACTATGCATGGTGGTGTAATTAGTTGGATGAGTAAATAGCAAATTGTAGTCTCTTTGTCTACTATAGAAGCAAATTACATGGTATTTATTCATACTTTTAAGGAAGACATCTAGCTTAAATGTTTATGTTTAGGTGTGGGGTCAACTCTGGGAGTTATTACAATTCTATGTGACAGTTAGAGTGCCATATGTCTAGAAAATAACCTAACCTTTCATGTGAGGATGAAGCATATTGATGTTCACTACCATTTTCTTTGTGACAGTATAGATGATGGGAGGTTGATGCTAGATAAAGTTGACACTTTGAAAAATTTTGTAGATGTATTAATGAAGCAAGTGAGCACAAAAACGTCTAGGTGGTGCTATGAGTCCATGGGCCTCTTAGCCCCTAGCAATTAGTTGATAGTGTTGATGCTCCCTTTTCTCTTGTAAGGTAGTCTACAAGTGGGAGAATGTCAGGAAAGGTGTCTCAACCTTTCTCCTAATGTTAAGATTACAAAAATGTAATTTTTAAACTACAGAATAGAAAAACTCAATTTTGGGGATATAGAGGTCACTTTTGTCCAAAATATATATTCCACGTTGTTTAACATCGGTTCCTTGATGTCTAACATGCATGTATATCACTTTGAGATCTACAATTTAAAAAATATATCTTAATTATCCTCTCAGATCAAAAGTTATGGCCTTCAAAAGTTGAGCCTCCCACATTGGAAATGTAAAAACATCTATGACACCTAAAAGAGATATAAAAGGGAGTTAAAAATGTTGACCAACTTATGATGAGTGGTATGACATGTCATAAAGAATCTTTGAATGAAGATAATGGAGCAAAAATGGTGTGCCTAAGTTGGTGAGTGGATTATGACAAGCTTATGGCAGGTGGAAGGAATATGCTATTTTTATCCTATAGACTCATCTTGGGATTTAGGTGTTGGTTTTCTAACTAGGGATTTGGGTGCTCTATTTTGGATGGTTTTAGCTCATGGTTTCTTAATTACCATTTGATGGATTCATCTATTGTGTCTCCTATTTATTGGGTGCTTGAGATGGAGGTTTGGATAGTGAGTTTTGTAGGTATTGTTATGCTAATATAATTACTCCAAATATCTAGATAGTGATATTGATATAAAAGCTTAGATTATGCAAGTGTATTGAACCTTTAATTATTAAATAATACATTGAGTTGGTTTAGAGTGTGGGATTTTATCTTGAAAGGGTTTTCCCCACGTAAGTAATTGTGTTATGGTGTATTGATTTTGTGTTTATTTCCTTGTAACTATGTATTGGTTTAATTTTTACACATATCTCCTCTCATAGATTAGTGTAGGAAGCATATTTTGCACCTCTGCTTCCTTTCATTATCAACATCAATTTCTAATAGGAGGGGAGCCTAACTACTTTTTTCAATGTATTTCTCATAAAATGGCTTTTCTCTTTGCTTCTAATTGGTCTTTTATTTGTTTATATTTTTTACCCCAGCAACCTTCTTAAACTCGTGAGTTTCTACAAACTAATCATCTTCCAAGAACTATTGTCAGGCTCTTTCCTTGATGTCACCATTTCTTCTATACTGGGGATTCATCAATGCCACTTTAGTTTCTTGAATAATCATCTCATGTCCCTTTGAGTGTTGAGAGGATCTAATATAATCATAATCATATTCATGTTCATGTGGTAGCACATTCTCCCCATTCACTCACTCATCAAATAGTCTACCAAGGGAACAAGATCTCTTGGCATCAATTGAGGTGTCCTCCTCTAGGATATTTCATGATTCATTGATTCAATAGGGGCACTAGGCATTGAGGGTTAAGAATTTCCTATTATTTGAATGGTCTCATCATTTGGGTCATTGGCTCATTACAACCTTGGCCCCCTTTGTGTATCAGTTCTAGCCTTGGATATTCAAGCATGAAAACATAAATATGTGTATTGTCTAAGAGTTTTTGTATTCTTTTGAGTTTGTCCTAGTTTTTGGAAAATGCCCTTGGATACTTAGGATTTATCTTTTTCCATTTAAACTCCACCAACTTAATTTACTACCATGTTTCTCTTCTCTTAGCCTTTTCCCTCTCATCCCTATAGCTCCTAATGAGATCTTCAACCTCATTATATTTGAATTGAATCCCCAAACTACCATAAGATTTTCTTATTCCATCAATAAATCCTTCAGGGTCAAAGACTCTCCATGGTACAATCTACATAGATAATTCATCAATGTATTTGATTTCATCATTGAACACATATTTTCCAAGGAGATTGAAATCCTCAATCTTAATTGTAGAGGGTAGGATTTGAACTTTTCCAGTATCTTTGAAGGTTGTTTTATTTATAGAGAATAATTGTCTAATTGACTCTAAGAGAGAAATTAGAAGGGGCACAATCCAAGGCATTTCGCAAATGAAAACAAGAGTTCCATAAATTCTAATCATAGTCTGATCCTTGTGGAGGAACTAGTAGCCCTAGTGGTGATTCCATGAACCTAGATGCCTAATGAACCTCAATAGCTCATTAATTATTCTTGGCATTTCTATGTACATCAATTTCCTCAATACGGGTATCACAAAATGATCTTTGAATTTGTTATACAGGGATAATTCATGGGGTGTGTCCATGTGTATTTCCCATAATTGTAGTAGCTTGATTTCTCCATTAGGGTTGTTAGGAAATATCAACTTAATCCCTAATTGCTTAAGCTACTCATCCATCAAGGAATGTAGATATAACACAAAATTGAATACATCCTAAACTTCATTGTATGATTCATTTTCTTGAATTCAACTAATTCATTGTAAATATCGTTAGAAATATAATCCCCAATCATACAAAGTGGTATACCAATGGTGTCGATTATCAGAAAGATAGGCTAGCAATGCCTCAGAGAATTTCAAACTAGCATCCTATCTTATGACCTAACCAAAATACTAATGGGACTCCCATATGTAATGATAGAACTTATCTACATCAAGTAGTTCAATCTTCTGGTGCATGCACCTAGGGTTAGGGTTTCGAGCTTGAAAACCTATTGGTCTTTTTATAAAAACCCAAAAATTTCTAAGTTTCTCAGCCTTCTGGGTTGTTGCTTGTATCTTTGTATGTGCATTGTTGTTTGTATGTACATTTGAATGTGCAAGCGCGAATGTACATTAGCGGGCCCAAAAGAGTTAAATCAGCTTCAAAAATGGAAAATTGATTGTATGCATATCGGGCTTGTATGTGCATTTTTAGGCGTGCAAAAGTCAAAGATTCCATCACAGATTCTAGGGAATATTCCATGCTTGTATGTAGGGGTTTGCATGTATATTTTTGATATACAACAGGTACATACAATGGAAGTATGCAAAGCAAGTGAAGGCAAGATACAAAGACTGGGGCCCACCAATTGTATATATGTGCAATTGTATGTTTGCACATGCAATCAAACATACAAGGGAATATGCATTCCTAGTATGCAAGGCCTGGACCTGAAGGATATTGCATTTTGGTTTATAAAAGGTAGAGGTTCGATTGTATGTAGGTTTTGCTTGTATGTTCGCATTGTATATGCGATATACAAGGCCGATATACAAAGGGAAAACATACAAGTCGGACCTAAATGGGAAGTCAAATTTGGCAAATTCAGCGGTGGGGTCCGTGGCTTGTATGTTAAGTGCTTGTATATGCCGATATACAAAGGGAAGTGATGCAAGCCAGATTTCAAGGGTTTTTCCAATCCGATTGACAACTATGCTAGAATCCGTGTTGTATGTATGTATATGCAATGTACAAGGTAAGATGCAAAGAATGAAGATGCAAGTCAGACCCGATGGTTATTTCAAATTTGTTTTACAAAAGGTTTGGGGTCTGCCTTGTATGCGGATGATTGTATGTATATACAATCTCAAGTATGCAGCCACATATGCATGTTGATACATTGGCTTGTCGGCGAGAGAATATATATCGGTGGCTTTGTCCATGCTCATTCTAACAGCCGATGGAGAAGTAAATGCATAGCGCTGGTGATCCAATAGCAGTCTGCCACATGTCCAAAAGCAATTGTATGTATATGGATTTGCATATACATAGGCAAAATTGGCAAAATGGTGAAAAAGGCAAAATGGAGGAGGGAAAAGTCAGCGATGGAAAAAGGGCGCCTACGTGGCGCGATCTCATTGGTTGTGGACTTTTCAAGGCAATTTGGAGCTGCAGATCTCAGTGGGAGGAGGGAAATTGACAGCCATGGCTCAAATTTTCAAATGAGGGAATTTCTTTGTATCTGCTGCATCATTTCAAGCAGGAAGGAACTTCAAGAACATGCGAACTGCTGCACTTCCAGAAAATGGGTAGGTTGGCTTTAATGATGGAGTTACAGAGGTATGGTCGAAATGATAGACCAACTACCATGTTCGATAAAAAAATCTCCAGGTGGCGGTGCATATCCCGATTTCAACCACTCTTTCCTTTGTTTCTCTTGGTTGCATTCAATGTTTTAGGCACTATTCAGAAGGTGCAATGTATCTGGTGAAAATTTTGAAAAGACCATGTACCTTAATGTTGAGTACACGTTCTTGCTATATAAGAAGAAATGTGTCACTCATTTTTCTGTTTTGTTGAAGACTTGGGCAATTTTTGGAGAAAATAGCAAAGAACAGAGCATTTCTTAGCTATTCTGTCTCTGTTGGAGTTTATGAGTTGCATTTTGAATGTAGGTTGCACATATGTTCAGTTTCATGTCATTTTTATATGAAAAATGTTCCTTTGCATGTGTTTAGCTGTTTGTCTCCATTTGTTGTATGCATCCCTTCTTTTGAATCTAGTTGCTAAGGGTTTCTTAGATTCTAGGATATAGATTTGCTATATCACATGCTTGATCTGTGACTTCCATTCAAGGAGTGGATCAAACTGTTTTAGGTTAAGTATGAAGAAGAATGTATGTCAGCTAGGATATGTGTAAGTAGAGACAGCTAAATACTCACTCTTGGGTGGTGTTTGTAAGGCAAATGTCAGTCCTAACCCCTTGAAACTTGAATGCCAATGCAAATCATTCTCTTGTATACGTCTAGTTGACTCCTTGCCCTGAGATAGGCACTGGTCTGCCCTTATGTAGTAGTTATGATCCAAAACCCCCTGTCTTGCATCTAAAACATAAATACAAATCCTTTCAAAGCCTCAACCTGTTAGTTTGTAGGAGTAGAAACAAGACCCCTGCATACTATCATCCTCGAATAGTTAGGTATGTCCAAGAACATTGCCAAACTTGTGACTTATCACACAAATCTTGGTCCAAACATGAGAGTATTCTGCCTATTGTTGTAAAGCTAAATCTTTCTGTCATTGGGTGAGTCAAGGTTAAATCATTAGCATTAGGGATACCCCCCTTGGTGCGGCAGAACCAGAAGTAAAGGGGAGGCAGCTCACGCAACCTCCTGTGTTTGTTGGCCGAATTTGCCTGTGCATTGGAACTAGCAAACCCTCTACCGATTCGGAGAGAGAACCAACAAAAATGGCGACGCTGCTGGGGAGTTGATTTGAAGTTGTTTGAAAATTTTATCCTCTTTGGAGAGGTGGCAACTCTGCAAAAAATTCCAATGCACATGAAAGGTTGATGTATGTTGTTGTGACCTAAAAATATTCTATTCAAGACTTCAGCATCTGGATGAGAAAAGGTACCCAGTTTCTTCCCACTTGTATTTGTTGTTTTATTGCATAAGTCAAATGCCCAAGGGAAGCCTTAGGTCTTAGGCAGACATAGGATGTCTGAGATTGAAATTTTCATGAATCCAAATATGTATACACCCATCCTCAGCCAAGAGGGGGATGAGGTGTTGTGTAAAAAAATTGAAGAGATAAAGAAGAGGTTGATATCCTTAGAGGTTCGGTAGGCTCAGTTAAATAGTAACACTGTTGTGTCTACCAGCCAAAATGCTAAACCTCTTGTCATCTCTTTTGATCATTTGTATGACCAACTAGATTTGTCATGGGTTGACTATGAAGTCGAAAGTATGCCTGCTCAGATTTACAATCAAATGCCTAGATTTAGTGGACACAGTGTGTGTGATGGGGGTGCACATATCCAAAACTTTCACAACTTTATGGAGAAACACTCATTTAGAGATGAGGATATGTGGATGAGATTTTTTGTTAGATCCTTTGGTGCTAGAGCTAGAGATTGGTATTTGAGTTTTCTAGATAGATCCTTTGCCTGTTGGGATGAACTTGTTGACTGTTTTAGAAAGGAATTTGCAAGAGAACCTGCTGATCTTGTTGTAAAGTTAATGGAAATTAGAAGACAAGATGAAGAGTCCAGTATTGATTTCAATCATAGATTTGTAGTTGCCCTTTCACAAATCCTTGAAGAATTTAGACCTGATACTCCAACCTGCATTGGCATATACTTTGAAGCTTTTGAAAAGGGCTCTAGTGCAATCTTAAGGGAATTAGAGATAACAAGTATATAGATGGCATACAAGTTTGTAGAAAGGATAGAAAAAATGAAGGATGTGCACATGTAGAATTCCCTGTCCAAAGGCTTGGGTGTGAATAACAGTTGTGTGGATGCAAATGACCAAATGATCATGGCATCATGTGAAGATAAATGTGAAAATGAAAATATAAAAGTTGAGAATGTTATGTTAGAACATAGTGATGGTAACAATGCTCAACTAGGTTGTTCACCAATGGAGGATGCCAATGAGAGGATCAATAATGACTCCCATTTCAAGGTTGAGGTATCTGGTTATGAAAACAATGATGAGGTTATGGACAGTAATGAATACTTGTTTGAATGGGTTTGTGGAGATGATTGTGAGTATTGTGAGCAAGATAGAGAAGAAATAAGCAAACAAAGGAGCAATTCCATGTTTGAATCATTGCCTTTTATTCAGACACATGGAGATGATGAAGAGCAATCAGAGATTGAAACAAGCAATAGTGCTGAGCATGATTGTTCTTTGTTTGATTATAGTTTTGTTTATGACACACAGACTGATACTCCTCCACACAAAGAATTCATTGGTAATGAAAATGCATGTTTGGCTGCCCATGAACCAGTGGCATACTATAATGAAGTTGAAACATTTGGGTCAACTCTTTTCCATGCAAATGATACATATACTGAGGAGGATCTGTTTGAGTATGGTGAAAATCAAAGCACTGTTATTGATAAGGATTCTGAATTTCATCCTAATAAAAGAGAGACCAACATATATCATGAAGGTTATTGCAAAGAGGTGCCTGAGTCTGAACCTTTCTTGTTTGGTGCAGCTGAAGGTTGTTTGCATGAAGTGCACAAATATGAATGTGAAAGCTTCTTCTTTGATATGCCAGCTTATGATAAAATGAGGCCTGATGATCCTAGCTATATGGTGGACTATGAGTGCTTTCTATTTTCAGTCCAGCTGGGAGATCATTTTACAATGCATATTGCTGATACAGATGATAATAAGTGTTATATGTCATATGAGAATGCACTGTTTGATGAATATGACATTCACATGTTGCTTGATACTAAAGGTCACTTGTATAAGGCTGATAGAGGCAAGCTCAATGAGATGTTTGAATATGCAAATGACAAGGGTTGTTTGTGGGTAGATCATGGTAGTCAGGCATGATCCAGTGAAGTCAAATGAAAGCAAGGTATTTGACAAAGGGAAATTCCAGTTTTTCCTTTTGGTGGCACTGGGCCACCAAGTAAAATTTAAAAAATGTGTAATTTGTGATGCAGGCTGGTGCAGTGTTTGACTCTATGTGTCCAATAGATAAGGGACTGGTCTGCATCCCAGAGATCTATGGTTCTCGCCATGCCTACCAAAGGCATGCATCCCCAGACAAAGCCAATGTTGGTGCATGCACCTAGGGTTAGGGTTTCGAGCTTGAAAACCTATCGGTCTTTTTATAAAAACCCAAAAATTTCTAAGTTTCTCGGCCTTCTGGGTTGTTGCTTGTATCTTTGTATGTGCATTGTTGTTTGTATGTACATTTGAATGTGCAAGCACAAATGTACATTGGCGGGCCCAAAAGAGTTAAATCGGCTTCAAAAATGGAAAATTGATTATATGCATCTTTATATGCATATCGGGCTTGTATGTGCATTTTCGAGCATGCAAAAGTTGAAGATTCCATCACAGATTCTAGGGAATATTCCATGCTTGTATGTAGGGGTTTGCATGTATATTTTGCATGTATGTTTGATATACAACGGGTACATACAAAGGAAGTATGCAAAGCAAGTGAAGGCAAGATACAAAGACTGGGGCCCACCAATTGTATATATGTGTGATTGTATATTTGCACATGCAATCAAACATACAAGGGAATATGCATTTCTAGTATGCAAGGCCCGGACCCGAAGGATATTGCATTCTGGTTCATAAAAGGCAGAGGTCCGATTGTATGTAGGTTTTTCTTGTATGTTCGCATTGTATATGCGATATACAAGGCCGATATACAAAGGGAAAACATACAAGCCGGACCCGAATGGGAAGTCAAATTTGGCAAATTTAGCGGTGGGGTCTGCGGCTTGTATGTTAAGTGCTTGTATATGCTGATATACAAAGGGAAGTGATGCAAGCCAGATTTCAAGTGTTTTTCCAATCTGATTAACAACTATGCTGGAATCCGTGTGGTATGTATGTATATGCAATGTACAAGGTAAGATGCAAAGAATGAAGATGCAAGCCAAACCCGATAGTTATTTCAAATTTGTTTTACGAAAGGTTTGGGGTTCGCCTTGTATGCGGATGATTGTATGTATATACAGTCTCAAGTATGCAGCCACAGATGCATGTTGATACATTGGCTCATCGGCGAGAGAATATATATCGGCGGCTTTGTCCATGCTCATTCCGATAGCCAATGGAGAGGTAAATGCATAGTGCTGGTGATCCAATAGCAGGTTGACACATGTCCAAAAGCAATTGCATATACATAGGTGAAATTGGCAAAATGGCGAAAAAGGCAAAATGGAGGAGGGAAAAGTTAGCGATGGAAAAAGGGCACCTATGTGGCGCGATCTCATTGGTTGTGGACTTTTCAAGGCAATTTGGAGCTGCAGATCTCAACGAGAGAAGGGAAATCGACGGCCATGGTTCAAATTTTCAAAGGAGGGAATTTCTTTGTATCTGTTGCATCATTTCAAGCGAGAAGGAACTTCAAGAACATGCGAACCACTGCACTTCCAGAAAATGGGCAAGTTGGCTTTAATGACAGAGTTATAGAGGTATGGTCGAAATGATAGACCAACTACCATGTTTGATAAAAAAAATCTCCAGGTGGTGGTGCATATCCTGATTTCAACCACTCTTTCCTCTGTTTCTCTTGGCTGCATTCAATGT
This sequence comes from Cunninghamia lanceolata, assembly GCA_027924645.1. NCBI lineage: Eukaryota > Viridiplantae > Streptophyta > Pinopsida > Cupressales > Cupressaceae > Cunninghamia > Cunninghamia lanceolata. The sequence continues at coordinate 12,502,181 of BSBN01000108.1, forward strand.
TTTAGGCGCTATTCAAAAGGTGCAATGTATCTGGTGAAAATTTTGAAAAGACCATGTACCTTAATGTTGAGTACACGTTCTTGCTGTATAAGAAGAAATGTGTCACTCATTTTTCTGTTTTGTTGAAGACTTGGGCAATTTTTGGAGAAAATAGCGAAGAACAGAGCATTTCTTGGTTGTTTTGTCTCTGTTGGAGTTTATGAGTTGCATTTTGAATGCAGGTTGCACATATGTTCAGTTTCATGTCATTTTTATATGAAAAATGCTCCTTTGCATGTGTTTAGCTGTGTGTCTCCATTTGTTGTATGCATCCCTTCTTTTGAATCTGGTTGCTAAGGGTTTCTTAGATTCTAGGATATAGATTTGCTGTATCACATGCTTGATCTGTGACTTCCATTCAAGGAGTGGATCAAACTGTTTTAGGTTAAGTATGAAGAAGAATGTATGTCAGCTGGGATATGTGTAAGTAGAGGCAGCTAAATACTCACTCTTGGGTGGTGTTTGTAAGGCAAATACCAGTCCTGACCCCTTGAAACTTGAATGCCAGTGCAAATCATTCTCTTGTATACGTCTAGTTGACTCCTTGGCCTGAGATAGGCACCGGTCTGGCACCGGTCTGCCCTTGTGTAGTAGTTATGATCTAAAACCCCCTGTCTTGCATCCAAAACATAAATACAAATCCTTTCAAAGCCTCAACCTTTTAGTTTGTAGGAGTAGAAATAGGACCCCTGCATACTCTCATCCTCGACTAGTTAGGTATGTCCAAGAACATTGCCAAACTTGTGACTTATCACACAAATCTTGGTCCAAACATGAGAATATTCTGCCTATTGTTGTAAAGCTAAATCTTTCTGTCATTGGGTGAGTCAAGGTTAAATCATTATCTATAGGGATACCCCCCTTGGTGTGGCAGAACTAGAAGTGAAGGGGAGGTAGCTCACGCAACCTCCTGTATTTGTTGGCCAAATCTGCCTGTGCATTGGAACTGGCAAACCCTCTGCCAATTCAGAGAGAGAACCAACACAATCTTAGAAGTGAGAATAGATCTATCACAAGGTTTCTAGCTTCCAATAGGATCCTATGATTCAATAATGTTATACCTTGAAGATATTCCTATTTTTCTTATAGTCAAAGGCCAAATTCTTCAATTTTATCTACATATTAGCTTCCATCCTCAATCCAAATACCTTCTTGATGGTATTCCTATTTAATATAAAATATCTTTCCCATGGCCATCCCTCATCTCTCTTGTTATTTCATTGAAACACTTTGATGCCCATTCTATGACTTCAAAAGGATAAGAAAGGAATTGGGTACAACCACTTTGGCCAAGTCCAAGGTCCATGATTTGCATACTAGGACATGTTCATCTCTCTTGTGCCATGATCACAAAAACAATATTCTTTTGGAGTTTATGACTATAGTGTCTCTAATGTTAGTTTGGACATCTTTAATTTTTTTTATGTTTCTCCCTTTCTTATAGGTTTCTTGTATTTATTGGCCACCTAAGGGATGGAAGATGTTGTATTGTGACTTGTGGTGAGCTCTTATATGGAACCATTAGTATTGTACAAATAAACAAGGGTTTTCCTAGGGTTTGCAATTGATAACTCAAATGCTACCTAACTAATTAAAAATACATAAATACAATTGAATTGAAAGCACAATTACACCTACATATTAATAATTTACCCTAGTTCTTTCTCTTGAACATAAATACTTTCTAGGGTAATTAGAAAAACAATCAAAAACTATAAGGTCATAGAGAAGATTTCAAACTCACCTTGGAAAACAATTTGAATACCATCAAATGAGCCACAAACTTCTAGTGGCAGAAACTTTGGTTCTATTCAATCTTGTATAGCTCATAAAACTTATGCAGTGAAGAGAAGTGGATTTCATTTTAGATTTATTGTTTTGGAGCTAACACCATAACATATTTTCATACCAATGGCACTCTATGCTAATGTCTTGCTACTCATTATTTCCCTTTTGAAAATTAAACACTAATCATGTCACTTAATAGGTTTGAACTTTTCTTACTATAAATAGCTTAGATCCCTTGATCCCTACAATCAATGGCTTTAGAAGATCTACAAAATGTAAAGTGCTTACCATCTCAATCTATAGATCCATAGAAGTTCATCAATGATCACCACATGGTGCAATATGTTGTATCTGACAAGGTAATCAATGGCCTAAGAAAATTTGGAATATTACTAAAGGGGCCAATATATTCATCTATAGGTTTGTAGAAACCCATTAGATCATCTCACATGGCAAAAATAGGATAGGCTCTGCAAAGAGATCAACAGTCTTTGGAAGATTTAAAGACCTTCCCTAAGCTTACACAATGCATCCATAGGTCTATAGAAGCCAACTAGAATACAACACACCACCTCTAGTTCTTCAATTGATAGGGGCCCACCATATATTATTGAGAACACTTCTTCATGTCAAATCAACCTTACCATAATCCATCTAGAGTAACACATATCAACAAAAGTATTGTTAAAAGTTTCTGAGTTGGGTGTACCTACACAAATAACATGCACCACTTTGGGGGATCAAAATATGATACATGACCTCCCAAGCTCATTTATAGAAGTACATAAGCTAGTTGTCAGTCAATACAAAGTGAAAAAACAAACACAGACACATGGGAAACCTTTCCAACAAGTAAATAAATCCATGCCATCAAAGAAGCATAGCTAGTGGAAAAGTGCAAGCATGGCCTTCAAACCTATATTGAAGGACCATGATGAATGTTTACAAGATCCTTAATAGAGACAATAATGATGAAGGGGAACACATAACAAAATACAGATTTGTAGGCTTAGACTTGGATGGTCAACATAAACAACACCATGAGCCAAATTTAGAATTTTCTCATATCGATGAACAACAAGACCCTTGAATGTTGTGATGTTTAAGAGTAACCCAATACATTTCCTCAAAATATATTGAAATGTATCTAGAATTACTAGTACAAGAAGTAAAAAAATTGTTGATGTGGGCTAGGGTTTAGATTTTCAAACATGCAAAAATGAAACTACTTGAAAACCCTAACTACAATGAAGTACAATTTAGCCTAGAAAATCATCAAACAAGCAAAAAATAAAAGACAAATCTAAGATAACATTGATTAACCTCCATTTTCCTCCTCATCTTACATTCTATGTTCTCAGATTTACATATTTTATGCAACAATCATGAGAAGCTTATGTGTGTTAAGCAAGATTTCAGAGATTGTGGGCTAAGAGAGGAAAAATGGAACTAAGAGCCCCAGAATGAGCTCGAGAAAGGTGTTTTATAGAAGAGGGATTTTGAATGGACAATCAAGATTGAAAGTTGACTTGGGAGCCAAATCGAGGGCTAAGATTAGTTACGGTTTTCCTCCACAAGAGGACAAAAGTGAATTTAAAATTCACAAATATGGTGAGGTGGGAAATGTTTAAATTAAATAAACTTGATTAGTTTATTTAATTCATTTGAGGAAGGGGACATGTGAAAGGGGTATTTTTGATGGGATTGATTTATTTATTTGAATAAATCAAGTGAAGGGGACATTAGGGTATGAGCGAATAATTAAATAATCAATTGAAATTAATTATTTAATTATAGAAGAAATATGGACAAATGACTAGAATGGACGAGATTGAACTAGTTGAATAATGGGATTTGGAAGGGAAATTTGTCCTCACATTTGCGACATGAGGACACTTTTTAGTGTCTACATTTTTCCCCTCTTTGAGATGATGCTGCGACCAAGTAACATCATTCAAAAAAGTCGAGGAAATGGATAGAGGAAAAGGATGATGGAAAGATAGGATGATGATGCCCCCTCGAGAGGATAGGCGGGTTGGACAAACACGAGTAGGATCTCGAAATGAAAGGGATTGGTCAAGGAAGAAAGATTGGAGAATGGATAGAAGAAATGAATGATAAGTTAAGCTGCAATGAAGGTGGAGGAATGAAGAGGCGAAAGAGAGATGGTGGAGGTAATGAAAGATTGGCTAGAAGAATGGGAATGATATCTTGCTTTGATAGATTTTTGAGCTTCTCACTTGCAATTTTTCTACTTATCATCATAGAACTTATTATGTCAAAGGACGACAATCACCGTGGCATGGCAAAGGCCAAAGTGGAAAGTGTAGTCCCTTGTGAAACAGGCACATGACAGACAAGGAATGCCCTAACTCAGACTAGTGATAGTGATACCTTGTTGGAACATGTGATGAGATAATTGTGAGGTGTGCAAGTCCTTATGCAAGGAAGCAATTATTCTTTCCAATACATAGGATGTCTTTGATTCACACCCAATGGAATCTTGATCACACACAAGGCACCAAGTTGCCCCAGTCATTTTGCCAAAACAAACCACAAGCAGCAATCAAAGAAAAAAGTCTTGGTCTATCCTCACTTCTCTTTATCACTTAGGGACTGCATCGAGAAGCATAAGAATGAGACTGCAAAACAATCCAATAAAAGATAAGACAAAGTAGACAAACAACCAGTTGGAACGTTTGCCAAGTGATATGTGCTTGATTGATTGTGATATGTTGAATGATGGAGGAGAAGCCTGGTTTTAGGAAAGAAGCATGTCGTATAAGATGCCTGGTCTAGTTTCGACAATGCCCCTACCTGACTAAGGCAAGTGATATGAATGATTGAGACTAGTGTTGTTGGTCATGCGACAACACTAGGGTTTGATTGGTGATTGATTTGATGATTGGATGATTTTAGAAATGATGCATGTCGTATAAAGAGCAGAATCATGGTTTTGACGATGCTTCATTCTGTATGTCAATTGATACTGATAGTGACATATGATTATCACGAGGCGATTGATTGATTTGACTGATTGAATAGCTTGTCTTTGTTGATGTTTGGGATTGGTTTTGAAGTGCGTGTTGCTGTGAAAGATTGATTGTCTGATCAAAGTGTTCATTTCACGAAAGGATGAATTATTATGATGGTGGACAGGACGGTCCTAAGAGACTGACCTAATGCCTCGAGGGTGCATCGAAGATGGCCTTGCCTACGTGAAAGCTCAGAGGCGATGTAGTTCGACCATGCAAACGGTGGATGATTTGAAGAACTGATTTGAATGATATGATGATGTGATGGATTAGGATGTTTGAATGGATCAATCGAGAGATTTGATTGAGGAATTGAATGATTTGAAGAATTGATTAAAGAATTGATTTGGTTGGAATGATGTGAGGAGTTGAAGTGGTAATGAGTTGATCAAGTGATTTAATTTTTTTTTGCTTGGATTTTTATAAGATATTTGATTTTTTTTGTTGTTTTTGAAAATATTTGATGTTTTGGGGATTTTTGATAATATTTGATTTTTTTTTGGATTTTTGACAATATTTGATTTTTTTTGTATTTTTGATAATATTTGATTTTTTTGGTTTTTGGAAATATTGTGATTTTTTATGGAAATTTGAAAGATATTTTGATTTTTTTGGAGATTTTGGGAATATTTTATTTTTTGTGATATTGACATGTTTCAATTTTTTGGTACTTTTGAATGTTTTAATTTTTTTTGGATTGTGGGAATATTTGATTTTTTTGTATTTTTGACACGTTTGCATTGGATGAACATGTTGGGTAGCCTTTTCGCTAGATACCAATAACAAGGGGGGGAACCAAGTCTAGGTGTAATGATAACGGATGGGATTGGGTGAATGAATAAATGGATAAGCAATAGCGAATGGATGAATGTATGTGTAAGAGGGCAAGGATGTGATCTCCAAAGGCTATGTCGCATTAGAATAATGTGCCCCATTGTATGTAGTATGCTTAGGAGTGGACATGGCAAAGATTATAGAAATAGGATAATTGGATGGATCGGAAAGGATTAGGTATGTCAAGAGATACACAAAGCATTTTTCAACAGTTTGCCCCCAATCTTTATCAAGATCAAAAGAGAGGAAGGGTGGATGAATGGATGCGATACAATAGGTATGTGTATGGATAAGGATGGTAAGATGGAAAATGATAGGAGGGTGAGACAACATGACCCCAAGTGTAAGTGCCATAGAAGATCGATCTATACATGATGCCTGTTTGCCATGTTTTCATCATGGTACTTATCCAAGGCACCACCAAGGGTGGTTTTCACTGTTAGACGAAGGGATTTATCTTTACTTTTTTTTTTTTTTTTGACTTTTTTGACTTTTGAATCGGAGAGAGCTGAATATGGATGAGAGGGACTCAAGTGTCTAGTTCCATGAAGATGATAGTCCCATTGGAGGTGAATGTCGTTGCATGGACCATGTCAAGTGTGCTCATCAATATTGGTAAAGGGTTGTATGAAATGAGATGAATTAGGTGGATAGCGGATTATGGAGGGAATGATAGTGGATTATGATGTGGATTATGTAGGGAAGATAGTGGATTATGATGTGGATTATGATAGTGGATTGTGATGTGGATTATGTAGGGGACAAAAGTGGATTATGATGTGTATTATGTGGGATTTATGCAAGGAGGATGGTTGAAATATTTATGCAAAAGCATGGACCATAGGGATAGGATTAGTGAAGTGTGTAGGATAATCAATGAATGATGGAGTGATGGAGGTGTGGAAAGGAACCATGACCAACGGTTGCACACACTGTGTTAAAAATTGAAGCTTGTGATTGGGTGGTAGTGTAGGGAGCAATGGCAGTGTTTGCTTAGGAGATGGTTGATCTAAGCATTTGGGGACCCAGATAGACTTGGTATTTTTATGATTTTTACTTGACTTCTGGGTTTGAGGAATTTGAGTCTTGGAATGGAATAGCATTTATGAATGGATGAGGATGGTTGGGATTTTTGAGGGGTGGATGCCTCTTTTGATTTGCATTTTTGTTTAGGGACCCATACCATTTTGGTTTTGGACTTCAAGATTTTGGAGGTATGGGCTTTGATGGATTTTTGAATGTCCCTTGCTTTGAATTTTTGGATTGATGTCCTAAGGTGTTATGAGCCTTAGGATGTTTGGCTTTTTAAAGGAGGCATCCAAATGTCTATTTTTGAATCCCATGTGGCGGGTGGAATGAGAGGAAGCTTTATGTTTACAAGATGTGTGCATTTGTTGGCCATGGTTAGGAATGTAAGGGTATTAATGCATGATTGGGATGTTAGGTGTTAGTAGCAACGGTGGCAAAGTGTATGGATGGATACTAGGAGTTGGAAGAAGTGGAGGCAAATTGGATGGTAGCAAGTGTATGGTCACATGCTTTTGACATTTGTAAGATAATGGGGGTGGAATAGTGACATATGTCTCAGGAATATGATGGGATGTGCAATGGAAAGTGGACTTAGGAGAAATGGAGGAAGTACCAACATCGTTAGATGGTTGACCTTGGGGTGTGTATCCAAGGCCACATGAGCATGGAGGGATATTGACATGGATTGGCTCCAAAATTCCTTGTTCTTGAAGGCCTAAGTCTTTGCCTTGGTAATTCATGTTTTGGAGCATGCAATGAATAATGGGATTATGTGCATTTGGGAACTAGACACAAGTTCCTTCTTGGATGGATAAGGTGAAGTGGAAGACAATGGTTGTTGTGTTCCTAAGGAAGAACACTCATGAATGTGGATGTGGATGTGGAAAGATCATTAGGATCTTTATTATATTCATGTAGATCCAAGTTATTGGTTTAATCTTCTATGTGTATTTGGGAGGCACTTGTCTCATCATGGAGTGTGGATGTGGTTGGATCATGAATGGGTGAGGTGGCAAGCTCTTGACCATGGAATGCACAAAGTGGACCAAGAGGGTCATCATGGTCCTCTTGATCATAAGTGGGATCGTGATCATAAATGGGAGCTTGATCATTGAAAGGAGTAAGTGTGTTGTGGATGGGTGGAATGGAAGGGGTTTGATCTTGATTTAGATAAAGGGGGGTAATGGTTTTGCATGCTTAGGATTATTCTCTTGACATAGCTTTTGACTTTGAGTGGAAGTGGATGGGGAAGTTTTATGAATGGGCTTGACATGTTGTAGACCGCATGATGGGGTTGAAGGAATGGACATGGTATTTGAGGATTATTTTGGTAGGTTCATGAATGGGTGTTAGACATGGGGATGGTCTATTCCGTTCTAGTAACCCTTGGATCACATCCTTGGTAAGGGTATGTGCATAAGGACAAAATAGTGGATGGATGATGAGGGTAGATGATGTGGACTTGTGATTAGGATTAGGAGTGCGGTGATAGAATGTACCTATAGGACAAATGAGGTAGATTTATGTTCCCCTTGTCAAAGATAGCATGAGAATTTAAAGGCACTTTGTCTTGTTGCCAAGGTGGGCTTGGATAATCTTGCAAATGGGCTTGGGGTATTGGAACCTTGTTTTCGAGGATTGTCATGGAATGACACATGTCTTCACACTATTGTATGTCTTCTTGTGTGATTAGGACCATGTTGTGTTTGACTAGGATGAATGATGATGTGGAGTAACTAGGTATGTGGTAGAGTGTGGGATTGATTGGATGATTAGATGGGTGATTAAGGATGATTAGGTTAGGGTTAGGGTTGTGATTGGGATGACTTGGAAATGATTAGGATATGATTAGGGGTAAGATGATTAGGATGAATTTGATTGAAGGATGTGATTAGAAAGGGTGATTAGGGTGTGAAGGTTGAATGATGAGGATATGATTATGGTATGATGTTGGTTGGATGATGTGTTGAAAGGAATGTTTAGAATGTTTGGAATGAGGGATGACTAAAAGGATTTACTCCCTTTCTCTTTGTTTTTTCAATTGTGTCTCTACCACATGAGGCTTGTGAATTTTGGGATGGTATGCAAATGTCGATGCAAGGTGATGAGGCTCAGACTATTAGAGGCTAATGATAAGAGTCTTCGAAAAGTCTAGCTCCAAGAGGGTACTCTCATCTACTAATGATCTTTCAAAGCACAAATTGGTTTTATCAAGACCTTGAGGTATGGAAGAGATGATTGATTGGAGTGAACCCATGAGTTTCAGAATTCACTTGGAAGGATGGACTTAAACTAGCCATGGAGTATTAAGCCCAATTTTTTATTGATGTGAAAAGATGTCAAGGTCTCTTGGTCCAAATTTGTACTTATGATACAGTCAAGCTTCAACAGTTTCTCCCTATGTTTCAACCTTAGGAAGACTAATGTTTAGGGTCCTCTATAGATGTCAAGGGCTAAATGGTAATGAAATGTTGCAATGAAATTTGATCATAAAGGAATGGAATGGAATATGTAGTAAGTGAATGAAATTGAATATGCAGGTCTATAAGGTTTTGACACAGTTGCAATTGGATTTGATAGGGAGAGTAGATGCTCAAAGGTTTCTGGTTATGGTGAATGATTAGGATGAAATGGATGAATTTGATTGGATTATGAATGAAGATGATTAAGGTTTTGATGACTTGGATGGTTAATATGATGGTACTTATATGAAGGAGGTGATTAGGATGAGTTGGAAATGGTTAGGGTATGATTAGGAGAATGACTAGGATGTTGTTGGTTGGATGAAGGTGTCGATGTGAAATGATTAGGATTGATGGATAGGATGTGATTAGGATATGGTGAGTTGATGAAGACATGATGAATAGGATGTGGTGCGATTGGATGAGGATAACGATGTCTAATGATTAGGGATGATGACTTGGATGGATAGAATATGATGATTAGGAATGATAATATGTGATTAGAATATGATAAGGATGCGCTTAGGATGTAGTTAAATGATTAGAAATGGTGAAGAGGATATGATCATGATGAGGTGTAATGATGATTAGGAAATGTGATTAGATTAGGTGATTAGGATATGATGAAGAATGTTTAGGATGAAATGGGTTGGATTAGGACAACGATGTGTAAAGGGTTATGTATGATGAATTGGATATGATTATGATGCTTAGGATATAATTGGGATGAGGTGGAATGATTAGGAAATGATAAGAATTTTATTAGGATATGATATGATGTGGCTAAGGACATGAAGGTGGAATGACGAGGATACAAGTAGGAATGTGATTAGGATATAATGAGTTGGAATGATGAATATAATGTGATGTAGAATGGATGTAATGATTATTGAATGGTTAGGGTATAATTATGAGGAGGTGGAATGAAGAAGATACGATAAGAATGTGACTAGGATATGACAAGTAGAATGATCAAGGTGTGGATGGTTGGATAGTGTGATTAGGAATGATTGGGGTATGATTGGATATGATTAGTGGAATGAGAATGTGAAATTGATTGGATTCGAATGGCGAGGATGATGAAATGTAATGAATAGGCATGATGACTAGGTGGATGATGGTAATATGTAATGATTAGGAATTATGATATGATGAGGATGCAATTAGAATGTGGTAGAATGATTAGGATATGATGTATAGGAGGGATTAAGATGATGTGATTAGATGAAAGCAGTGATTAGGGTTTGATAAGGGTGACATGGATATTAGGATGGATTTGATTGGATGAAATGGGTGATTTAGGGTATGATAAGGATGATTTGGATATTATGACTAGGATATGGCAAGGATGAGGTGTAATGACTAGGAATGATATGCATGTGCTTAGGGATCTTTTGGATATGATGAGGTTGCATGAAGAAGATATGACAAGAATGTGATTAGGAATTATTAGGATTGATGTTGTTTGGCTATGATAGGATAATGTTGTAAGGATATGATTATGATGTAGTTGAATGATGAGGACATGATTAGGCTTAGATAATGATGATGATATGATAACGATGTGATGTGGAATGATGAGGGTTTGATTAGGAAGAAGGTGAAAAGGGATGATTAAGGTTTGAATTATGATGACTTGGGTATGATTATGGTATGATATGGTATGATTAGGGATGATTAGGATATGATGAATAGGATAAGGCTAAGATGAAGTGTGATGATGAGGACATGATGACTAGGGTATGATAAGGATGAGGTGTAATGATTAGGCATGATGAATAGGATATGATTAGGAAGAGTTGGATGATGTGAAATGATGAATGAGATAATGTGATTAGGATAGTTTGAGTTGGAAGGATGAATATGATATGATGCGATTAGGATAGGACAAGTGGGATGATTAAGATGGTTGGTCGGTAGGAATGATTAGGGTATGGTAGGACATGATTAGGATATGATGTGGAATGATGAAGATATGAGTAGGAATGTGATTAGGATGAGGCAAGGATGATGTGGATCATGTGAATGATAAGGGTGATTAGATGACAAAGAGGATGTGGTTAGGAAGAATGATTAGGATATGTGGTCGAATAGTGAGGGTATGATAAGAATGTGATTAGGATAGGGTCATGATGACTTGGATGTGACTAGGATGTGACATGGCTAAGGACAGTGATTAGGACGTGAAGGTTGAATGAAGAAGATATGATGATGACATGGACTGAATGTGTGGAAAGAATGTCAGAGGGTGATGATTAGGCAAGCACACACATCAAACATTGAAGACACTTGGCATTTTTTTGTGGCTATTTTTGATGACTCATGATGTTTTGCAAACACTTGTAGACATGCACAATCCTAGGCTAGGCAAGGACTATATTTGTTGAATCCCCTAGCTGCGCTTATTCAAAGTGGATAGCTCCAGAATCGTGGTAGCACCAGCTCCCCCTTATAGTGCACTCACTTCTCATGCATACCAAGATCTAGGTTTTCCAAGGCTCGTCCCCCCACCAAACCTTAGGATTGTCCTTGCTACCTCAACTAAGAACCGCATGAATTAGGGCAGCTTCAAAGGTTACCCTTCTGCGTCAATAAATAGAGGGTTTTTGGCCACTATACAAAAGGTTTCTAGTGAATATCCTGGGGACTGGCACCCCACGAGCATCCAGCAAGCCACTTAAGGGTCTAACTAACCCTACTAGGAGTTTAATATACACAAAGGTACGCCTCCTTTCGAGCTAGCACTGTATGGTGAGCGCTCATACCGGTTAGACTTGGCTTTCGCCTTATCCTCAATTTATATAGCGGGCTGGATGAAAGTCCCGCTTGGGGTCGCAAATGAGTTCTCCTTTTAGATGTGTCTCAAGAGCAGGCCCACTATAAGGCTTAAAAAAAGCAACACAAATTAACATGTTTTTGATCCCCATGCTCGCACTAAGTCGCAAGGGGAGAGCATACAAATGTGAACTTGCTCACACTCGCATGGGGTTCATTGACCTTAGAAATTTAATGTGTGGTGTGACAAATGCAAGTGTTTAAGAAGTGTTTTTGATTCCCAAGATCGCTTAGAGCGCGAGGGAAGAGCATACACACTTAAAAAATACAAGCAAAGTCACCAAACAACGCAGACAGTTATTCATTTTAAACCCAAATCAAGTGTGAAAACAACAAGATTAAGTTCATTTTAGTGCACCAAAACTAAGTGTTCCTATGATAAGAAAACACATGCATATGAAAGAATGAAACCCTGCACCAAATCCGTTAATAGTTTCAATGTGATTTCTTTTCCCAGTGATTACCACATGTTGCAAATCACACATTAGTAACACAAAATCCCCATGATAATGCAAAACAAATGACATAATGGATAGATTCATCGTTTTGCGAGCTACAAGTCAAAATGGGTCAAAAAAGAGAATCTGCAAAATATCTAAAAATTTTGATTAGTCACAGCAAAATAAATTGCAGATTCAGAAAATTTAGGAAATTTTGAGTAGTTTGAAAAAAAAGTTCGCTGAAATCCGATAAAAAATGCCAAAGATATGAGCAGTCAAAGTTTGAAATGAAGGTTGACTTTGACCAAAAAATTACTAATAAAATTGACCTTACCATTGTGAAGTTGGTTGAGTCTGCTCTGCAACGCAACTCGTTTCGCAAAAATCCGACTTGTTACGCAAAATTTATGAAAATTTGAAAAAAAATGCCTATTATGGCATGTGGAGGCAAATAGAGGTCAGTCTAACTATTTGCAGCAGACCGCTAGTGTTTTGCGAGTGATTGCTCATATGGGCGGTTAGTTTGACTATTTGTAGTTAAGGTTTCATCGGGGCCCTCGATTCCCCATATGACCGAGGACCGAGGAAGTTAAAAAATAAAAACGAGGCCTTTGGTCAACGAAGTGACCAAAGCTTATGGCAAGGATCGCGTGAAGACACCCAACAGTTAGGGTTAAGATGAAGACAGTCAACTAAAGACACCTGACGGTCAAGGTTGGCAGTTATCTGGGTAGTTGAATGGTTCACAGTTAACCCTAAACAATAAACCCTCTGCTCTGCCTGATAAACTATGACTATAAGCTTTAAATACATCCCCATGAGCTTCCCGCTTTAAGCTTGAGCTTGGCAATAAAGTTTCCAAAGGTGATATTAAATGTTACTTATAGAGATAACACTACCAGTGGCACAAATTTCATGTTCAATGCAGACAGTTAATGGCAAATTAAAGAGCTTTAGCCCGCAACAGTGAGAAAATGTCCACAGGATGTTTTAGCACATAGGTGACTTAACGTGTTGGATCTAGCATCTAACCATAATAAACATCAGAGTTAAAATAAATGTTAAATTGTAATGATAAAGTTAGCATTAAACATGCTTTTTGGTGATCAATGTAAACAAGGGGTCGCAGTTGAAAGAAACTGTCCAGGCTAAAAAATTTCCAACGACAAACTTGAAACCATAAACATGAAACTATGCTCGGGATAATAGTTTGTGTTTAACAGGTTGGTGCCGGCGGGTAAATATAGCATTGATTGTCTGGTGGTAAGGGGTTTCCAAGGATGTGGTTTATGTAAACCTATGACACATAATTTTGCAAATGTTAGCAGACATTTCCATCCCCGTAGAGACTGCAAGTGTCGGGGTAAAACTGTGGATCACCAGGGCAAGTTGCGATTGAAACTATTGAAGCTGATCAACATTATTGAAGACTATTGTTAATCCAAAATCTTTTAAAACCCATATCAACTGTGAAGCCCTCAAGCTGCGTAATAACTATCACTACGCACCATGGTTAAATCACATCAAACCAATATTAAAATATCTTCATGAAATAATGAACAATGTTAGCTGCTATTCAACTATGTAAAACCACTATGAAATATTTGGTTGGGCACAAGGCACCTTAATTATTATCACTCTGACAAATGAAAATATCATGGAAAAGGCAAACAACGTTCACCACTTCCCAACAGAATGCACAGGACTCAGCTTATAGAGTTGTAAACTGACAGATTTATGCCCCCCCTATTTACAACAGTTACAAAGAAATAAAAGGAAAAGATCTATAAATGCCATTCATGCTCATAACCACAAAGGTAGGTGAGGAAATGCTAAATGCGGGTGGCAACAAGGAAAGGTTGGAGGCGACGGTTTTGTGAATATTATAGTCGAACGGCAGAAACGGGCATCGATGGTCGAGAGCCACAAGGTTTAGTCCTTGAAGCCAAGGAAGTCAACAAACTAATGGTGGTCGATGGGAGTTTTCGCGGCCACAAGGGAAGCAAGAGCAATTAATGGCAAAAGGAGAAGATCACATAGCCGGCTATGAGGATCAAAGGACAAGGTATGGATCTAGCAGCCTGTGCCAAGCCCAATACCCAATGGCATACAATAGTAGATGCTCGCAGGCTCAGTATCGTAAGCCATGCATGTTCTTCTATCAAAAGTGTTGTAGAAAGTGTCTGTGTGTTCCTCTTGGTTACTATGAAAATAAGCAGGTTTGCTTTTGCTATAACAACTGGAAGACCCAACGATATTAGGGTTTTGTAATGCCAGATGTGAGAATGGGCTATGGCCTTTCGGGTGGTCGACAACAGATCAGGCGGAGGTCTGCTTAGGACTTAGCTAAGGCCGAGCTTCGATTAGACGGCGGTGATGGAAAATTGAAGGACGGCGGAAGTGTTCGTTGTAGAGACTGAAGATAGTGAGAGCCAAGGGGCCCATAGGGGAATGTGGTCAACTTGCATTTGCTACAAGGAAGCGTATGTCTGTAGATTGTTTGACCGCATAAACGGGTGAGACAACATCTCATTGAGAATGATTATCGGTCCACATGATGGCTGTAGGACATGGGCGTTGTTGTTTTAGCATAGAGTGAAAGCTAGAAAGCTTTGGAACAGATTATGGATAGCTATCAAAGCATAATGGAAGGCAGCAGATAGCTTAGGGCGGAGTTAGGGTTATGCGGTGACTGGTTTGCAAATGAGTGGCAACAGAGAATGCGAAAAGGCGACAGAGGTGGTTTCAAAGGCGGCCAACACAGTTGAAGACTTGGACGCAGAAGCGGATGAAAGATTTAAGCACAGAGGTGGTGAATGGGGTTTTAAAGGCAACGAAGAAGGTATAGGCGGCGGTCGACAGAGGAGGCTAGGGTTTGTGACCCTATGAAAAAATTTAAAACCTGCAACATATAAAGTCTCTTTTGCAACCAAAATAGATTAAGCCCTGCTATCAAAATCAATTAACCTCCGATCAAGAGATGAAACCAGAAACGATGACCCACGGCCTCTGCACAGGTTTTGTATGGTACGGCGTACGGCCCTGTGATAGGGGCCAAAACTTAAAAAAAATTCAAATTTTTTTTGGTAGAAAAATATGGAGTATTTTATGTTGTTTTTTTGTTTCTTGGATCTCCTGGACTCAACGGTGAGGTCCGTTTGAGCTCCGGAGGCCACCTACAGAAACAAATCTTTAGAAATCACCAAAAATGTCAGATTTTCACGTATTCACGTCAGGTTCACCAATGTGGGCTAGGGTTTAGATTTTCAAACATGCAGAAATAAAACTACTTGAAAACCCTAACTGCAATGAAGTACAATCTAGCCTAGAAAATTATCAAACAAGCAGAAAATAAAAGACAAATCTAAGATAACAGTGATTAACCTCCATTGTCCTCCTCATCTTGCATTCTATGTTCCCAGATTTGTAGATTTTATGCAACAATCATGAGAAGCTTATGTGTGTTAAGCAAGATTTCAGAGATTGCATGCTAAGAGATAAAAAATGGAACTAAGAGCCCCAAAATGAGTTGGAGAAAGGTGTTTTGTAGAAGAGGGATTTTGAATGGAAGGTCAAGATTGAAAGTTGGCTTGGGAGCCAAATCAAGGGCTAAGATTGGTTAGGGTTTTCCTCCACAAGAGGACAAAAGTGAATTTAAAATTCACAAATATGGTGAGGTGGGAAATGTTTAAATTAAATAAACTTGATTAGTTTATTTAATTCATTTGAGGAAGGGGACATGTGAAAGGGGTATTTTTGATGGGATTGATTTATTTATTTGAATAAATCAAGTGAAGGGGACATTAGGGTATGAGCGAATAATTAAATAATCAATTGAAATTAATTATTACTCAAAAATAAAATTTGACTTTATCTTTGACATGGTGTGTGAAAGTTTATTGAAAATGTAGTCATTTTTTTTGTATTGAATAAAGCAAGTTACAAATAGAAGTAAGCAGTCTAACAGACTATTAAAAATACAAAGCCACCAGAAAAAACCAAACCAACAAGAACAAAATATGACCACCATAAAAGATCAAAAATACAAAGACAAAACCATCATAGGAAACATAAGCAATAAATAAGCTCTACTATCTAAACAGAACTGAACATAAAAGAAGCACTAACACATCTCAGCCTATAGAAGAAGCCTTGAACTGACTAGCTTCAAATCCTCCTAAAATAGCCATAAATGTTAAGTTGTTTAACATGATGAGCTCAAACATACTCCTAATAGCGTATCTCCATACTACTATAATAGCTTCCTTTGCCAAAGTTGATGGATCACAAACTAGACAAAGCAAAATATACAAGTAGCTGAGTAAACCTATGACCTGTAAATTCTTGAATCAGTCTTAGTGAAGCAATATGAAGTTTAGCTCGCTTGGGCCTATGAGAAAATCACCCACTTGATGAATTATGAGATATCTCAATCTCTTCTACTACATTAGATTGGGATGTAACCTGCTCATCACTTGAGAGCCTACAATGAGGACTAAGCCTCCATGTGCAAATGGCATAAGAGCATACAAAGCAAGCCAAAAAGTATTGTTTGTCAAAAACTAGAAGAACTCAGAGACTCAAACCATCTGACCACAATAGAAATGAATAAAGATAACAAGATGTGCATAGAAGATAAAGGAACAAGTCAAGATAAAGAGTCCAACACCAAAAGAGACCTCAAAATAACCCAAAACTGTTATCTCTCCATATAAGAATGCTCATTTCTAGCCCAATTCCTTGCTCTAGAAAATGAACATAGAATTTAATTGCTAATCTAAAATGAATTTTCTTCCTTTGGGCAAGGAGGTTGTTGAGTTGAGCTTTGATCTGATCAAACTCGAATTCAACACTAGAATTGTTGTTAAATGAACTCTATAGCTGAGAATAAAAGGCAACAATTTGCAAATAAATGTTAGAGTAAAGTTTCATAATTTCAATCATCCTATGAGTACTAAACTTAGAAAAAAAGTTGTGCATCTTATTTTCCATATGTGTGAAAGGATGACATGTCTCATAGAGTCTTTCACAAGACTAAATCGAAGAAGATCTTCTTTCCAATTCAATTGACCTGATCAAAGATAGTTGGGACATTGATGAACACAACACTCCAAATTTTTTTAGAAATAGTACGGTCCCAAAAATGTGTTTAATAGTTTCAGTAGCTTGACAAGTGAGGCATTTGATAGGCTATATGGGTAAAAATCTAATTCTCTCTCCAACTGGCAGCTTATAATGCAATAATTTCCATGCAAACATTTGATCATTAGCATAAGCTTTAGATTTCCATATTTGAGCACTGAGTTTAGTCCAGAATTTGTTAGTAAATTTGCATTTCTATTTTATATTAAGATGGGATGATAGATTAAGAGTAGGAAGGATATGCAAGTACACTTGCTTTAAGGGGAAAAAAAGAGAAGTGATGAGTCGATAACCAATGCTAATCTTTATAAAGTTGCAAGATAGAGGAGTACACAATTTGATGGCAAGATTAGGAGGCACAAGAAATTCCACAAAGGCCAAGAATTGTTGATATTTGTCACTCAGACTAAACCAGTCTTTGATAGGAGTCCATGGATGCCACTGCATCAAAGAAAAATCCCATAAATCCCTGAATTGCTTAATGTATTTCCTAAATATATAGATGGCAGGTTTAGGAAATGAGATAGCTAGAGGCTTCCCATGATACTACACATGTCTATTCCACCAAATGGAGGAAGAAGAAAAGATAAATCCATGTTGCAAAGAATCTCTCCCAGAGAGAAGGTGACACACCCTTTGTCAAGCCTTCCAAACTGATCGCATTGGAAAAGAAGCTTTGATATGAAAATATGGGGCACAAAGTATTGTTTCAAGCCAGTGAACCTTCTGTCATTTCCATTTCACATCCGCAGTTACAAATCTATTCCTTAACAATATTTTCCAAGCTTTATCACCTTGAGTAGCTCTAATAATCCATTTAGCAACTAGGCATGGACCTTGAGTTTCTAGATCTATGAGACCAAGACCACCCTTGTATTTAGGTTGAATACAGTGAAGTCAAGAACTAGATCTTAACCAGTCGTTCCTTCCTAGTTGGACCATAAAAATTGTAGGATGACCATACGAAGGTCTTTATATCCTATTTTTATGGCATCCAACACGATGAAATATAAACATGAGTAGCTATGAAAATTTTATTAGCAACTTAAAATTTTCCAGCCAAGGACAAAATTTTGTTGCTCTAGTTAGACAATTTGATTTTTAGTCTATTGAGATACCAAGCCCACATTTCATTAAGAGACAATCCTATCCCAAATTGAATACCTAGATAGCGGGTAATTTCACCGTGTTTAATTTATTTCCAATTCTTCGGAATCTAATGTGGAACAGAGTTGATTTGAGTCATTAAAAACTCTATTTTATGATGAGCAAGTTGAGATCCCAAAACAGAGCAATAAAGGTTAAGAATATACACAGTATTGCTAGTTCATTTTCAGATTTTGTAGAAAAAGAAGGTTGTCACCAAAAAATGAGATTTAATAACCACCCCATTTTGAGGAATAGAGATACCTCAAATAAGACCAAGCTAGTTAGCCTTATGTAGCATGTAACCCAAGCCATCAATAGTAAGAACATATAGGAAGGGAGATAAAGGTCAACCTTGCCTAATAGAACGCTACAAGAGAAAAGAGTTTGATAAAACTTTGTTAAATACAACCTAAATATTTGCATCTTTGAAGAGCATCTAAATATGGGCACATATTTTGGGCCCAAATCCAAGCCATTGAAGCATCTTGATAATAAAGCGCCACCTTATTCTATCAAATGCCTTATCAAAGTCCAGTTTAACCAACAAAGAATTTTGACCTGATTGTTGTGACCAATCACAAGCTTCCCATGCAAGGATTAGATTATCGAGGATATCCCTACCTCTAAGAAAGCCAGTTTGTTTAGGTCTAATGATTCCTTGAACAATAGATTTAATTCTCATAGCCAAAGCTTTGACAATAATCTTATATGAAGTATTCAGTAAAGTAATGGGGTGCCAACCAAAAATAGTATTTTCATCTCGACCTTTAGGAAGAAGCTTAATAAGACCCTTGTTGATATTAGGACCTAAAGAGCCTCTTTCAAGAGCATCTAGATATTTAGAAGGTAAAAATCATCTTTGTAGTGTGGCCACATTGTTTGGATAAACTCCACCAAAAGTGTAAAGTATGCAACCCAAATACTCTAATCATGGATGTAAATAACCATCTTATTCTCATTAACATAAAATGGAAAAGATAAATCTTCAATACATATGTAAAAATATCAACTTACATCTTACAAATACACGTGTTATATCCAGGGGTTAGCACAATAAAATAATATACAATGTTACATCTCTTGCTCTCATGTCATTTAGTCATCTCAGTACAATAATAAAGTAAATATCCAAGAGTTATACAAGTATGATAAATGAATAAAGTCACTGGTCACTAACCCACATGATCTTCTGCAAGCCGAGAGACAAAAACATGGTTCATGCACTTTTCTGCCCAACCACGAAGCTTTACGCTTCCCCGGAATCCTTCCTAATATGAAGGATACCCGACCTTGCACGAAGTGCCTAACAACCTAGAAACAATAGGCAGGAGGGAACACCCACTGCAACCTAATGTCTACATGCATTGCTAACTAGAATGTGCAATATCTAACAATCAGGATGTGGCAGAGAAACATATCGATATAACTAGGCAATTTCGTTCAAGTTGATATTTTTACATATGTATTGAAGATTTATCTTTTCCATTTTATGTTAATGAGAATGAGATAGTTATTTACTTCTGTGATTATAGTATTTGGGTTGTGTACTTTACAAAAAGACCATCAAACCCAAGGCTTTTGTTGTGACACATGGAAAAAAGAGCCCTCTCCAATTCTTCAAGACATCGAGTCTGGTCTAAGTATTTACTATAGCCAGGATCAACTTTATTAGGAATGCAACTATTAATAATATCTTCAATTACTATCATCTTTAGAAAAAAATTTCATAAAACATCCTAAAGAGTGAAGTTGTTTTAAAAGGGTCTGTATCAAGAATGCCTTAATCATCAACCAAAGTAGATATTTTCTCCTTTTTATGTTTGTAATTCAAGTAATTAAAGAAGAATTTTGATCCTTTGTTCCCCTCTTTAATCCATTGAATTCTAGAATAATAAGACCCTTGTTGATATTAGGACCTAAAGAGCCTCTTTCAAGAGCATCTAGATAAAGAAGGTAAAAATCATCTTTGTAGTGAGGTCACATTGTTTGGATAAACTCCACCAAAAGACCATCAAACCCAAGGCTTTTGTTGTGACGCATGGAAAAAAGAACCCTCTCCTATTCTTCAAGAGATAGAGTTTGGTCCAAGTATTTACTATAGCTAGGATTAATTTTAATAGGAATGCAGTCGTTAACAATATCTTCAATTATTGTTTTTTTTTTAAATATTTTCGTAAAACATCTTGTAGAGTGAAGTTATTTCTGAAGAGAACTTGTGTCTCAAATTACTGCTTGAACCTCTTCGTCGAACCTTTATTACTGTTTGAACCTCTTTGTTGAACCGTTCTGGAGTTCATTCGGCAGGATCAACTGTTCCTTGGTTCGTTGGTTCGAGGACATGCGATGTTGGCATCGTTGTGACGAAGTGCTATCGGCAGGACCATGTGTAAGACCACCGATGACTTAGTACGTGGTGACCATCGGCGAGACAAGGCCTATCGGCCAAACTCTGTAGAGTTACTCCGACAGGAGTAGTCACTCCGATGGCGTATGTCTATCGGCAAGAGAATACCCGTCGGCATAGCCTAAAGGTGTTGGGCCGATGTACTGCAGACATCCTGATGGAAGTCTTATTGGTATCGGTGAGACAAACCATTGTCGGAGCGAGGGCTAGATCTTTTGCCGATGGAGAGTGTCATACCGATGGTAACCTTGGTGATCGGGGAGACAATGCTCATCAGTGGGAGGTGAAGTCTGAGGGCCGATGGGAGTTGTTATGCTGATGGACTTGGAGGCTTGGTATTGTCGGCAACAAAATTGCTGACAATACTCTTTTTGTCTGTTGGCGGTTATAAACTGCAAAGTCCTTTGCGACTTGGTACATGTGGGACTAAACGCCTCACTGAAATGTGAACCGTTGCGACGGTTAGATGGCAGCGACGTATGAGGAATTTGTTCTATCAGTTAGAGTAGAAGTGTGTAATGACTCTTGTTCTTGCAGACTGGAAATAGAATGATATGTCTACAGGTGTCGTTGGTATTATGATGATGAGACTTGAAGAAAGGTTCGTTCTGTAAATATACAGTGAGCGAACTGTTGGCTAGGGAGTCGAGAATCAAAACCAGAGCAAGAAGCTGAGTTCTTTATTGTAACTGTATATCTTACTGTAATAAAGATTGTTTTCTTGTGGTGGTGGGTTTTTTACCCGCAAGGGTTTTCCCACGTAATACTGTGTGTCTGTGTTCTGAATATTGTCTATTTGGTTTCTCTCATGTACTTATCTGTGTTATTTAGTTTTTAAAAGTGACTTGTCTGCATCGTCCCCTTGGAATTAACATTAGGGAAGCTGTCTTCCGCACCTGTGCTTTCCTTACAAGTGGTATCAGAGCCTGGCCCGTTGTGTTATCCTTGTCGGTAGTTTGGGTTTTTTGTGTTAATTCTGTTGTGTGGGAGTTCTGTAGAGTGTTATTTTTAAATTAAATAAAGATGGCTAGTACATCAGACAAAATAGACATTGAGAAATTCAATGGCACAAACTTTGAGTTGTGGAAACTTAAAGTTGAAGACATGTTAGTCTATAGAGATCTTTGGGTTGCTGTGTCTGGAGTTCAACCTACAGGCATGAAGTAAGAAGATTGGGATCTGATATGCAGAAAAGCCAAAGGACTGATAAGACTGAGTTTATCTGACTCTGTTCTATTGAACATCCATGAGGAGAAGTCTGCAAGTGATTTGTGGAAGAAGTTGAATAATATTTATCAGGGCAAGTCCTTGGTAAATAAACTTTTTCTCAGAAAGAAATTGTATTCTCTGAAGATGGATGAAGGTGCATCTGTAGCAGAACATCTGAGTGCATTCAATACGATTGTTACTCAGTTGACTTCTATAGGTGTAAAAATAGAAGAGGAGGATCGCTGTATGCTTCTGTTATGTTCCTTACCTAACTCGTGGGATCATCTGGTAATGGCTATTGGAAGTACAACAACTACGTTTTCACAGGAAACTGTTGTTGCCTCTTTGTTGTCTGAAGAGATGCGGAGGAAGTCTTCTGGAATGGCCAAAGAGGCCCTGTCAGTTCGTGGTAGATCAAAGGAAAGAGGCAAGAAGAAGGATAAGAAGTCTAAGTCCAAATCAGAGGGGAAATCAAAATCTCCTGGCAAGAAGTCCAAGGTGAAGTGCTGGAATTGTGGGCAGAAAGGTCATGTCAAGAAAGACTGCAAAGAGGAGAAAAAGAAGAAGAAGAACTTCACTGACTCTGAGTCTTCACACAGTGATGCTGATGCTTTCATTGCTGCTCTGGCAACACCTACTTTTGAAGATGTTTGGCTGATTGATTCAGGAGCATCTTTTCATATGACATCTCATAGAGAGTGGTTCACTAAGTATGAACCCTATGCTGGTGGCAAGGTGTTCCTGGCTAGTGATTCAACACTGGAAATTGTTGGCCGAGGTCGAGTCAGAATCTAGTTCCCAGATGGCAGAATAAAGGGAATGAATGGAGTTCTTCATATACCAGGTCTGGCTCAAAATTTACTTTCTGTTAGTAAGCTTAATGATGTTGGAGTGCAAGTTACTTTTGTGAATGGTGGCTGTAAGATGACTAGAGGTTCTATTGTTCTGGCAAAAGGTGAACGCATTGGAACTCTGTATAGGTTAGATGCTAAACCAGTGTGCTGTAATAATGTCTCTGCAAAATCTAAAAAAGCCACTATTGTAACACATGATGTAAATTTTATGGAAGTTAAACTTCCTGCAGAGAAAACAATGCTCTGGCATCATAGACTTGGTCACATAGGTGAGAAAGGTTTAAAAACCTTGAAAAATAAAAACCTGGTAGATGGGCTGATTGATTGTAATCTGGAGTTCGATTTCTGTGAACATTGTATATATGGAAAGCAAAACCGTGTTTCATTTTACTCTAGTTCTCATAAATCTTCTAGTGTTCTGGACTATGTGCATTCTGATGTTTTTGGCCCAGTTGATGTTCCTTCTTTATCTAAGTCAAGATACTACGTATCGTTCATTGATGATTATTCGAGAAGGGCATTTGTATATTTTTTAAAAAATAAATCAGAAGTGTTCAGTCGATTTAAAGAATTTAAAACTCTTGTGGAAAATCAAACTGGTAGAAAACTAAAATGCTTGAGAACAGATAATGGTGGTGAATATTGCAATGCAGATTTTGATAAGTATTGTGTAGACCATGGAATTAAAAGGCATAAAACTATACCTTATACTCCACAACAGAATGGAGTTGCTGAAAGGTTAAATCGATCGTTGATGGAGAAAGCAAGAAGTATGTTGAGTTATGCTGGTCTTGAACAGAAGTTCTGGGCTGAGGCAGTTGCTACAGCTTGTTACTTGTTGAATCGTTCTCCCACTTCAGCATTGGTTGATAAGACACCTATGGAAGCATGTGTTGTGATGTTCACAACACGCCCCATTATGCTCCTTAGCAAAATGGGGACCCCTGCTGATGTCTTGTTTTTTGCTTCTGCTTGTGTTTTTTCTGCTTCCTGGCGGTCTGGTAAAAATGAAGGTCAAGTGCATCATCATCATGATATATGATGAGGTAGGTCATCATCATGAGGTCTGTTTGTCAAAGTTCATATTTTGTTGCTGTGACCTCATATTTTGAAAGAGCTTGAAATTTCATGCAAGTTTGCCTTTTACTTCACTTGAAAATTCCTCCATATGTGGAAGTTATGCACGGTCAAAGTCTTGGTCAAACCTGATATTCGCAGGAGGATCATCATATTTTTATATCCTAAGTCATGTTGACAGGATCATCATGATCTTGGTCTATCACCTGCTAAAAATCATGCAGTCGCAATATCCGAACGTCAATTTTAGGTGGTAGTACCCTTTACCCTTCAAAAGGCCTTGTGCGCATTATGCAGCATCATGATTTTCTTAGGAGCGTCATATGTTATAAACTCGGTTTTGGTTGCATGATGATCATCATCATCATCATATTTGAACACCCCCCCTGATAATATCCTGAGGTTTGAATATCATGATGACATCGGCTTTAAGTCAAGGTAAGTTCCCCGTCGAAGTGGTCTTTTGTATCGCAAGCATCATCATGATATTTCAACATCGCCTGATCTTAAAATATCATGCTGATGGTATAAGATCACCCTGACTTAACAAATTCATCATCGGCATATTTGCATGCGCATGCTATAAACCTATCGCAAGGTCATCATCATGATATTTGCTGAACTTCACGAAGATGATGATGACGACTTCATATCATCCTGGTCTTTCAAGAGGGCCATTCGCTGAAATTCGCTAAGTGCTGGAATCATCATCATGATAATTCGGGATAGAGGATCATCATCTTCATATCCTCCTGATCTCCGGTTAGCAAATATCATGATGATCACCCTATTTATTAAGAAGTAGTCGATATTGCATTCCTCAACCGCATGATCATATTTTGCAATATCACCCTGGCCCGAATATCATGATGACCAACTCATCCTTGTGCTCCGAAAGCGAAATATGATGATGACGTCATCATCATATTTTTATCCTGTCATATTGTCAAGATCATCATGATCTTGTTTGTACGCCCGATATTTCGCCAAGTCCTCCTGCCGATGAAATACAACCTTTTGCAAATATCCTGATGATCATCATCATCACATTTTCCCTTCGGCAGGATTTTTTCCCAAACACGATCCGGTTGGCGAAATATCATGATGACGTCATGTTCAAGTTTAACGAAGGCTCCGAATATCATGATGATGTCATCCCGATCTGATAAACGAAGAGGCAAATATCCTGATGATCAGCATCATCATTTTTTCTTTCAACAGGATATTTTCCAAAACCTGATCTGGTTCGCGAAATATGATGATGATGTCTTATTCTATGTTCGACAGAAGCTAATATCCTGATGATTATCATCATCATCTTTTTTCCTTCAAACAGGATATTTTTTCAAGCACGATCCGTTTGCCGAAATATGATGATGACGTCTTATTCCAAGTTCGACAAAAGCAATTATGATGATGATCTTCATCATGCTGATTTCTTTCGAGAGGGTTACCTTGGCCGCGAAAGGGTCATATTCACTTCATCATCCTGATCATGCTCCTTAGGTGACCCGATATCACAAATATCCCCCTGATCTTAGCCGAACATGATGATGACGTCATCCTTAGCATTTCAATGAAGCCCGAATATCATGATGACGTCACCATCATCTTCCTTTCCTCGGCAGCATGATTATATTCGTATCCTCCTATTCTTCTTCAGCATGATGATGATGATGATGTTGTTCGTTTCTCCATATGCAGAAGTCAAATATCATGATGACATTCATCTGAACCTTCAGGAGGGAGAGCATCATATTTTCTGAATATTATCATGATGATGAGGTATATCGACTAACCTGTTTTTTGACGCACCGACAGGGATGATCATGCCGATAGGCGGGAAATGAGGCGGTGGACATTTTAAAGTGTTTTTTTTGGCGCCTCTGGCATTTTTCGGTCAGCGATGGTTGACCCGATCAATTTTGAGCAGCTTGGGCGCATTTTGGACGCGTTTTTTGGAGTTTTCTGGATCCGATCTCCTCATCTTGCGCAGTCACCTGGATTTGAACGCTTATTTTAATTTCATGCTGTTTTTTATGATAAATGTGAAACTTATTGCTTGTCTTGTCTTGCAGGCTTGCAGTTGAGGAAGCAGCTGGAAAGTCAATACAGTGACCTCATGGAGGCAGAAGATCAGATCTCAGGAGCAAGAAGATAGAGATGAAATGCAAAGGGTCAAGGCCATTCAAGTAAAGAAGAAGGTCGCAGCTGAAGGTATTATCACAAAAGACAAACAGAAGTTATTGCCCAGCTGCCGGAACTTCTCAGAAGGGGCAATATTTCGCCCAGATTTGACCACTGCTCAGAGATATTTTTGAGAATTGGTTCACCTGCATTTATTGCTGTAACTAGGGGTTTGAACCAGGGGTTCAGTTAGGTTTTTGCTGTAGTGAGGACAATCAAAATATCTTTATATTGTGCCTCTCTACACTGTAATACTTTACAACAGGGGCTACACAACAGAGATTCTAGGAAAACACAGCAAGATAGCTTAGCATAGTTTAGAGTAGAAGAAGGAGGTCGCCTGTTTGTCTGCAGTAAGGTGCGCGTGGAATGTCTGGCTGCCTTACTGTATCTGTAAAGCTTGTAAGTTCTCTGTGGTATGATCAATGAAACTAAGAGTCATTCTTACATTGTAAATCATGTATGGCTACTCGTTTCTAATACAATAGAATCTGGAGTTCTGCATCTATCTTCTGAGTGTTCTCCTGCTCTTCTTTGTGTTTTGAAATATCTTCTTTGAGAGCTTGCAATTTTAAATGTATGTTTGTGAAAATGCTCAGAACTTACATTTAGGGTTTTTACTGTGGATTTGATCAAACTACTGTGGTATTTACATAGTGCATAACAGAAACACTTAGATCCTTCGGTAGATTAAGTGAGGTATAGAGTAGATCTTTCTAACTTTTCCCAACCCATCTGAAATATTAGCTGAAAACGTAGAAATCCAAAGGAAATTGTCTCAAATTTGAAGAAGCATGCATAACAGAGCTATAAGTAGACAGTTTTCATAAACAGATAAAGAAGAAAGCTGCAAAAATCCAAGAAAACCATCTAAAACTTGCAGCCCAGTATCACTTGTATGCAAATGAACAGAATACTTGTTGAAATCTATGACCTCTTTGCATATTCTTAGTCCAGTAAACCACAAAATAAACCTAAACTACGTAAGGCCCCTTGAACATTACAGCTTCACATTGACCAACTGAACTTGACCAACCGAACCATTGTAGACTTGGGATTAGTTGAATCACCAAATGATTCCTTCTTGTCTTTCAAGTATAGTTTCAGTTCATTTTATGTGAATTTTAACTTATTGTTATGATTGCATCAAAACAGTCATCAACAGTTTTCTGGCGCTAGAAGGAGGGCTAGAAGGCTGTATATCGCAATCATCAACAGTTTTCTGGCGCTAGAAAGAGGGCCTGATTTGGTTTAGGGTTAAAATTTTGAGTTTAAATGTTATATTCTGAGATATGTTAGATCTCATAAAATTTCAAAGGCCTAAAAAGTTGAAAGAGGGTCCTATTTTTTAATGGACTCATATAGGGGCAGTTTTCAAGTTGACATTCCTTCATTTCAGAAAGCTTTGAATAACCAGCTTTATCCCAAAAATTTATATAGCTATGGTTTATTTGGAAGGTGTAGGATACATAAGTCCGCAAAGCATGGTGAGCTTAATTGTCTAGCTTTCCTTACGAGATTAGATTTACATTTGAAAGGACTAATCTCTCTCTCAGATGTGTATAAGGCTGAAAGTTGGCAGGGAAATGAGGAGATTGAGCGACAGAAGGATGCAGCATCAACGGTCATTAGGTGTGCAGAGAATACAAAGATGGAACCAATGCTAAGAATAAAGGGTAATAAGATCTCTTGGCAGGAATCATGTGATGGTAAGAAAAAAAATCTGTCTTTTCGTCAGGATCCGGCTGTGATTAAAGTTACTGAAAAGTATAAATATCCTAAAAAATGCAGAGAAGAAATCACAGCTCCTGTCTCTTTTCTAGATAATAAGCAAAAAGGATTTAATGAAAAAGAAAAGGAAAGTGAGGTTCATCTTGATACATTTGATAAATATATGGAACTACTAAGGAATATTTGTCAAGAAGAAGCCTCTGGGTCTGACCTTAAAAGTTTTAACGAACATGATTTGGCAAAGAAATGTAAACAAGCATTGGCAGAATTAAAATGCACTAAAATTGATAAGATCCCTACTGTAGAAACTAATGAAGTCATAGAAAAGAAAGTAAATCCTAGTGTTACAACTGACTTCTTTCAATTAAATGATCAAAATCAAGATTGTTGCAGGTCAATAAGATTAGACTCTTCACTAAATGACAAATATGAGTCATCTGATGAACAATTCTTGAAAGAAGAGGATACAGAGGATCATGTAGCTGCTGTACACAGTCAGACATCACCCCCATGCCAGGTTGAAAATAAAACAGGGGAGTATTCCTATCAATCAAAAGATGTCGTCCCACCTTTACTCTCAAGTGATTTAGAAATGATTAATTTCTGTATGTCAGATTATGATGATGAAGATACTTACTTAAGTGCTGATGTGCAGGAAACTAATGAGAACATTGAGAGGTTTGTTAAATTTGAGGATAAACTGAACATCCAGAATGAAGGAACAAAGCTGGATGAAGATGAAGAAATGATACATCTAGAGTCATTCTTCTTTCAACTTGAAGAAGGACTAGACATAGAGCTGGGCAATGAAAATGCAGAGCTAAATGAAGAGCCAGCTATCAATGAACAAGTGTGTTCCACAGAGCTAAAGGCACATCAGGTTGTCTCTTTCCTTTCCTTAGTAAACAATGATAAATGCTATTTTGATTATGGAAATTCAAGAGATAGGACATGCTTATGGATTAATCATAACCCTGATGAGCAGCCTCAGTTACTAGTTAAGAGCTATTCTGATAAACACAATGAATCTAGAATATCAGAATTTTTTTTAGAATTCAAAGATAAATCTGCTATGATGAGGACCATAACTAGTACCCTGTTACTCCTGCACAACCTAAAGAAATATGCAAGTAGGGGTGTTCTTGGGTCTATTTCTTGGGTTTCTAAATTGCCTCGTAGAGGCTTGTATATAGTCTGGTAGGGTAGTTGTTTTTGTTTTTGTGTTCTTCTTTTGCTGTTTTCTTTTTAGGTTAGTTGTTTGTATAGTTCCTTTTTGTTTGTTTTTTGCTTTTTGTTTCTGTCTGTTTGTACAGTTTTTTCTGTTGTTGTGTTGTTTGTACAGCCTGTTTGTTTGGTTTGTTTGTTGTCTCCTCAGCAGGGATCTTTATTTTACTGTAGAGTATTAAGGAGCAGAACTAGCAACCATTCAAAACAGTATATAATTTAGGATATTCAGGTTAACCATTTGCAATTTACACATAACTTGTCACTGTCATGAATGTAGAGAGTTGTTCATCTTCTGAAGTTTCGTATTCAATAAATGTGATTGAGAATTCGAAGCAGGTTTCTCACGATGACACACCTAAAATCCTTGGGTTTGTTGAACCTACCAGTGTAGATATTAGGTGAAAAATCAGAGGTCACCCTTGCTACCATTACAATTCTCAGCTTAATTTCAGCAAGTGTCCACTCCTTGCATCATCATGAAGTTACAAATTGCTATACCTTGTGAAATCTTTTCAAAATTAGAAAACAAATAAATAAATAAATAAATGAATAAAGCGGATTATACTGAAAATCCAGATTAAGCCATCTAAGTAACTCTACCGGGGCTATGGACGCTCGCTGGCAGTGGGGCTCTACTTAGGAGAATTGTAACGATAACCTTGCTGGGGCTATAGACGCTCGCTGGCAGCAAGACTCTATCCGGTCGGCTATGAGGGAATATCCTCACCTACGTAGGCTAATGTCAGTCACTGGTTTGTTCAACCGATCTTCAAGATGAGGATAATTAATCACATGCACACAACTAAACTGAAAATGGAAATTCATGCATCTTTATTGAATACTTTGAGTCTCAAGCTGAATAGTAATTTGCAGGAAAGATAGTTGGAAGTTATGAGTTCATTTCACCTAGTTTCCTTGAACACTCTGAATTTAATTGTTTTGTTTTGGTTGCTAGTTGTTGTGATGTTCACAACACGCCCCATTATGCTCCTTAGCAAAATGGGGACCCCTGCTGATGTCTTGTTTTTTGCTTCTGCTTGTGTTTTTTCTGCTTCCTAGCGGTCTGGTAAAAATGAAGGTTAGGTGCATCATCATCATGATATATGATGAGGTAGGTCATCATCATGAGGTCTGTTTGTCAAAGTTCATATTTTGTTGCTGTGACCTCATATTTTGAAAGAGCTTGAAATTTCATGCAGGTTTGCCTTTTACTTCACTAGAAAATTCCTCCATATGTGGAAGTTATGCACGGTCAAAGTCTTGGTCAAACCTGATATTCGCAGGAGGATCATCATATTTTTATATCCTAAGTCATGTTGACAGGATCATCATGATCTTGGTCTATCACCCGCTAAAAATCATGCAGTCGCAATATCCGGACGTCAATTTTAGGTGGTAGTACCCTTTACCCTTCAAAAGGCCTTGTGCGTATTATGCAGCATCATGATTTTCTTAGGAGCGTCATATGTTATAAACTCGGTTTTGGTTGCATGATGATCATCATCATCATCATATTTGAACGCCCCCCCTGATAATATCCTGAGGTTCGAATATCATGATGACATCGGCTTTAAGTCAAGGTAAGTTCCCCGTCGAAGTGGTCTTTTGTATCGCAAGCATCATCATGATATTTCAACATCGCCTGATCTTAAAATATCATGCTGATGGTATAAGATCACCCTGACTTAACAAATTCATCATCGGCATATTTGCATGCGCATGCTATAAACCTATCGCAAGGTCATCATCATGATATTTGCTGAACTTCACGAAGATGATGATGACGACTTCATATCATCCTGGTCTTTCAAGAGGGCCATTCGCTGAAATTCGCTAAGTGCTGGAATCATCATCATGATAATTCGGGATAGAGGATCATCATCTTCATATCCTCCTGATCTCCGGTTAGCGAATATCATGATGATCACCCTATTTATTAAGAAGTAGTCGATATTGCATTCCTCAACCGCATGATCATATTTTGCAATATCACCCTAGCCCGAATATCATGATGACCAACTCATCCTTGTGCTCCGAAAGCGAAATATGATGATGACGTCATCATCATATTTTTATCCTGTCATATTGTCAAGATCATCATGATCTTGTTTGTACGCCCGATATTTCGCCAAGTCCTCCTGCCGATGAAATACAACCTTTTGCAAATATCCTGATGATCATCATCATCACATTTTCCCTTCGGCAGGATTTTTTCCCAAACACGATCCGGTTGGCGAAATATCATGATGACGTCATGTTCAAGTTTAACGAAGGCTCCGAATATCATGATGACGTCATCCCGATCTGATAAACGAAGAGGCAAATATCCTGATGATCAGCATCATCATTTTTTCTTTCAACAGGATATTTTCCAAAACCCGATCTGGTTCGCGAAATATGATGATGATGTCTTATTCTATGTTCGACAGAAGCTAATATCCTGATGATCATCATCATCATCTTTTTTCCTTCAAACAGGATATTTTTTCAAGCACGATCCGTTTGCTGAAATATGATGATGACGTCTTATTCCAAGTTCGACAAAAGCAATTATGATGATGATCTTCATCATGCTGATTTCTTTCGAGAGGGTTACCTTGGTCGCGAAAGGGTCATATTCACTTCATCATCCTGATCATGCTCCTTAGGTGACCCGATATCACAAATATCCCCCTGATCTTAGCCGAACATGATGATGACGTCATCCTTAGCATTTCAATGAAGCCCGAATATCATGATGACGTCACCATCATCTTCCTTTCCTCGGCAGCATGATTATATTCGTATCCTCCTATTCTTCTTCAGCATGATGATGATGATGATGTTGTTCGTTTCTCCATATGCAGAAGTCAAATATCATGATGACATTCATCTGAACCTTCAGGAGGGAGAGCATCATATTTTCTGAATATTATCATGATGATGAGGTATATCGACTAACCTGTTTTTTGACGCACCGACAGGGATGATCATGCCGATAGGCGGGAAATGAGGCGGTGGACATTTTAAAGTGTTTTTTTTGGCGCCTCTGGCATTTTTCGGTCAGCGATGGTTGACCCGATCAATTTTGAGCAGCTTGGGCGCATTTTGGACGCGTGTTTTGGAGTTTTCTGGATCCGATCTCCTCATCTTGCGCAGTCACCTGGATTTGAACGCTTATTTTAATTTCATGCTGTTTTTTATGATAAATGTGAAACTTATTGCTTGTCTTGTCTTGCAGGCTTGCAGTTGAGGAAGCAGCTGGAAAGTCAATACAGTGACCTCATGGAGGCAGAAGATCAGATCTCAGGAGCAAGAAGATAGAGATGAAATGCAAAGGGTCAAGGCCATTCAAGTAAAGAAGAAGGTCGCAGCTGAAGGTATTATCACAAAAGACAAACAGAAGTTATTGCCCAGCTGCCGGAACTTCTCAGAAGGGGCAATATTTCGCCCAGATTTGACCACTGCTCAGAGATATTTTTGAGAACTGGTTCACCTGCATTTATTGCTGTAACTAGGGGTTTGAACCAGGGGTTCAGTTAGGTTTTTGCTGTAGTGAGGACAATCAAAATGTCTTTATATTGTGCCTCTCTACACTGTAATACTTTACAACAGGGGCTACACAACAGAGATTCTAGGAAAACACAGTAAGATAGCTTAGCATAGTTTAGAGTAGAAGAAGGAGGTCGCCTGTTTGTCTGCAGTAAGGTGCGCGTGGAATGTCTGGCTGCCTTACTGTATCTGTAAAGCTTGTAAGTTCTCTGTAGTATGATCAATAAAACTAAGAGTCATTCTTACATTGTAAATCATGTATGGCTACTCGTTTCTAATACAATAGAATCTGGAGTTCTGCATCTATCTTCTGAGTGTTCTCTTGCTCTTCTTTGTGTTTTGAAATATCTTCTTTGAGAGCTTGCAATTTTAAATGTATGTTTGTGAAAATGCTCAGAACTTACATTTAGGGTTTTTACTGTGGATTTGATCAAACTACTGTGGTATTTACATAGTGCATAACAGAAACACTTAGATCCTTCGGTAGATTAAGTGAGGTATAGAGTAGATCTTTCTAACTTTTCCCAACCCATCTGAAATATTAGCTGAAAACGTAGAAATCCAAAGGAAATTGTCTCAAATTTGAAGAAGCATGCATAACAGAGCTATAAGTAGACAGTTTTCATAAACAGATAAAGAAGAAAGCTGCAAAAATCCAAGAAAACCATCTAAAACTTGCAGCCCAGTATCACTTGTATGCAAATGAACAGAATACTTGTTGAAATCTATGACCTCTTTGCATATTCTTAGTCCAGTAAACCACAAAATAAACCTAAACTACGTAAGGCCCCTTGAACATTACAGCTTCACATTGACCAACTGAACTTGACCAACCGAACCATTGTAGACTTGGGATTAGTTGAATCACCAAATGATTCCTTCTTGTCTTTCAAGTATAGTTTCAGTTCATTTTATGTGAATTTTAACTTATTGTTATGATTGCATCAAAACAGTCATCAACAGTTTTCTGGCGCTAGAAGGAGGGCTAGAAGGCTGTATATCGCAATCATCAATAGCATGGTCTGGTAAGAAGCCCTCTCTAAGGCATATTCGAGTCTTTGGCTGTGAGGCATATGCTCATATTCCTGAAGTTAAAAGATCTAAGTTGGATAACAAGGCAGTTAAATGTATCTTTGTTGGCTATGGAGTCGGTATTAAAGGGTACAAGCTTTGGAATCCTGAAACTGAAAAGGTAATCTACAGCAGGAATGTAATTTTCAGAGAGCTGAAACCATTGGTTGTTGACCCTCAGCTGGAAAAGACAGAAGAAAAGAAAGAAAAAAGTGTTGTGAATGTTCCTCTGACCCCTGTAAAAGAGGAACAACAAGCACCAAGTGTAGATGGTTCAGATGAGAGTTCAAGTAGCTTCGAAGATTCTGATCCAGAGCAAGAACCTGAACCTGCACCTCAACCTTTGAGGAGATCTACACGTGAAAGAAGACAACCAGATAGGTATGGATTTTCAGTACTTGATTCAACTTGTACCTATGCTTTACTTACTGATACTGATGAGCCTAGGACCGTGAAAGAAGCTATTAGTATACCTGATTCAGATTCTTGGTTGGAAGCCATGCATAGTGAAATGACATCATTGGAGAAGAATGGAACCTGGGATCTGGTGCCCTTGCCTGAAGGAAGAAAACCTGTAGGCTGTAAGTGGGTATTTAAGAAGAAATATGGTCCAGATGGTAGTATTGAGAAGTACAAGGCAAGACTGGTTGCTAAGGGGTATTCCCAAAAGGAAGGTATTGATTATGGAGAAATCTTTTCTCCTGTAGCTAAGTTGACATCCATTAGATTTCTGTTGTCACTTGCAGCAGCATATGATTTTGAAATTGAGCAGATGGATGTGACAATAGCGTTTCTTCATGGAGACCTTGAAGAAGAAATTTATATGTCTTAGCCAGAGCATTTTGTGGAAAAAGGTAAAGAACATCTGGTATGCAAACTTAAAAAGTCTCTTTATGGTTTGAAACAGTCTCCCAGAATGTGGTATCAAAAGTTTGATACGTATGTTTTATCCTTGGGGTATGTGAGATCTAAATTTGATCATTGTGTCTATTATAAAACTGAAGGTGATCGGATTCTTATAATCGCACTATATGTGGATGACATGTTGTTCATTGGCAACGGTAAGGGGATGATCTTAGAATTAAAATCTCAGTTGTCCTTGAAATTTGAAATGAAAAATCTGGGGGCAGCAAAGTACATTCTGGGAATGGAGATCATAAGGGACAGATTTAAGAGAAAAATTTGGCTCAGCCAGAGGAAGTATATTACCAATGTTCTTGATAAGTTTCATATGTCTGATTCTAAACAGTTAGTTGTTCCAGTTTTGCAGGGAACGAAATTATCTGTTGAAGATTGTCCAGAATCTTCAAATGACATTGATGACATGAAGAGAGTACCTTATGCAAGTGCTGTTGGTAGTTTAATGTATGCAATGGTCTGTACCAGACCAGACATTGCCCAAGCAGTGGGAGTTTTGAGCCGGTTTATGGCGAATCCAGGCAGGTCACATTGGGATGCTGTGAAAAGAGTTATGAGGTATTTGAAGGGAACTTCTGACTATGCTATTTGCTATCATGGAAACTCAGAAGGGTCCAAGAGATCTATCAGCATTCAGGGATATGTTGATTCTGATTGGGCAGGGGACATTGACAGTAGGAGATCCACCAGTGGATACGTGTTCATGTTACATGGTGGTGCTATCAGTTGGATGAGCAAGCGACAGGCTGTAGTCGCTTTGTCCACAACAGAGGCAGAGTACATGACAGCTACTCGTGCATGCCAAGAAGCCGTTTGGTTGAAAAGGTTGTGTTCTGATGTTGGTTTTAATGCAGGGCAAATACAAATTCACTGTGACAGTCAAAGTGCCATATGTTTGGCAAAGAATCCTACATTTCATGCTAGGACAAAACACATTGATGTCCAATATCACTTTGTTCGTGATATGGTGGAAGATAGGAAGGTGAAGCTGGTAAAGGTTGACACTTTGGAAAATGTCGTTGATGTCTTAACTAAACCAGTGAGCACGACCAAGTTCAAATGGTGTTCAGATGAAATGGGTCTTCGGGTCCATAGTTCTCAATAATCGAATAAGGACTAAGAGGTAGCCATAATCTCTTCGACAAGTGGGAGATTGAAGAGAACTTGTGTCTCAAATTATTGCTTGAACCTCTTCGTCGAACCTTTATTACTGTTTGAACCTCTTTGTTGAACCGTTCTGGAGTTCATTCGGCAGGATCAACTGTTCCTTGGTTCGTTGGTTCAAGGACATGCGATGTTGGCATCGCTGTGACGAAGTGCTATCGGCAGGACCATGTGTAAGACCACCGATGACTTAGTACGTGGTGACCATCGGCGAGACAAGGCCTATCGGCCAAACTCTGTAGAGTTACTCCGATGGCGTATGTCTATCGGCAAGAGAATACCCATCGGCATAGCCTAAAGGTGTTGGGCCGATGTACTGCGGACATCCTGATGGAAGTCTTATTGGTATCGGTGAGACAAACCACTGTCGGAGCGAGGGCTAGATCTTTTTCCGATGGAGAGTGTCATACCGATGGTAACCTTGGTGATCGGGGAGACAATGCTCATCAGTGGGAGGTGAAGTCTGAGGGCCGATGGGAGTTGTTATGCCGATGGACTTGGAGGCTTGGTATTGTCGGCAACAAAATTGCTGACAATACTCTTTCGTCTGTTGGCGGTTATAAACTACAAAGTCCTTTGCGACTTGGTACATGTGGGACTAAACGCCTCACTGAAATGTGAACCGTTGCGACGGTTAGATGGCAGCGACGTATGAGGAATTTATTCTATCAGTTAGAGCAGAAGTGTGTAACGACTCTTGTTCTTGCAGACTGGAAATAGAATGATATGTCTACAGGTGTCGTTGGTATTATGATGATGAGACTTGAAGAAAGGTTCGTTCTGTAAATATACAGTGAGCGAACTGTTGGCTAGGGAGTCGAGAATCAAAACCAGAGCAAGAAGCTGAGTTCTTTATTGTAACTGTATATCTTACTGTAATAAAGATTATTTTCTTGTGGTGGTGGGTTTTTTACCCGTAAGGGTTTTCCCACGTAATACTGTGTGTCTGTGTTCTGAATATTGTCTATTTGGTTTCTCTCATGTACTTATCTGTGTTATTTAGTTTTTAAAAGTGACTTGTCTGCATCGTCCCCTTGGAATTAACATTAGGGAAGCTGTCTTCCGCACCTGTGCTTTCCTTACAATTTCAAAAGGGTTAGTATCAAGAATGCCTTGATCATCAACCTAAGCAACTATTTTCTCCTTTTTATGTTTGTAATTCAAGTAATTAAAGAAGAATTTCGATACTTTGTTCCCCTCTTTAATCCATTGAATTCTAGCTATTGCCCCCTGTAGATGTCTAGTTTATGTAACTGCATTTCAATTGAAGCAATAGAAGTTTGAATCACAATATTAGATGGATCAAGTGCAAGTTTTTTGCTAACATGTTTTAGCTATATTAGATGGATCAAGTGCAAGTTTTTTACTAGTTTTTTGCTAGCATCTTTTACCTTCCTTGGAGAGACTTCTCCTTTCTTCAACGTTGCCAAGCTTTGTGTTTTCCAAAGAAACAAAGAAAGTAGGACATTGAAATAAGGCATTGCACCACCAATCAGTCTTCTTCAACGTTGCCAAGCTTTGTGTTTTCCAAAGAAACAAAGAAAGTAGGACATTGAAATAAGGCATTGCACCACCAATCAGTGTAGATTCATTGTTTTGAGGTTTAAGAATGGAATTCCAAATACCCAAAAGAGCGGCCACACAATCATGTTGATTACTACTACTCTTTCGGACTTTCCTATCTTATGTTCAATCTCCATTTCGCCATCCTCTCAACTTTCTTTCAAGCTGAAAATGTAGTCATTTACCTAGATTGGATATCACATCCTCTCCCCTATAAAATAGATTCACATCTCAAATGAAATTTAAATGTGA
This sequence comes from Cunninghamia lanceolata, assembly GCA_027924645.1. NCBI lineage: Eukaryota > Viridiplantae > Streptophyta > Pinopsida > Cupressales > Cupressaceae > Cunninghamia > Cunninghamia lanceolata. Next base: position 12,540,122 of record BSBN01000108.1, read on the forward strand.
AGTAAAACTGAATGTCCACCTGCAATTAATTGCAAAACCCTGCACCAGCCGGGAATCGAACCCGGGTCTGTACCGTGGCAGGGTACTATTCTACCACTAGACCACTGGTGCTTGTATACGTTAATTTTCCTTAACCTCGAAATTGTCATTTTGTTGTAAAAGGGCAAAAAAAGACAAGCGAAATAATTGATCGCAAGAAAAGACGATATTGGAAATGCGGGGTATCGAACCCCGTACCTCTCGCATGCAAAGCGAGCGCTCTACCGTTTGAGCTACATCCCCATACTGGGTAAATTTATCGTCGCCTCTTATTATATTGTTATTGTAAAAACACCCCAGCGTGCCTCCAAGCCATTCTATTCGGCAGGCCTTCTCTACAAATCACTTTACTCCGACAAGCCGTATTTAAAAAACCTGGAACAATATAGAGAAGATTTCCCTGGCCCCTGCACGTTAATCCACAAATTGTCCAATTTTTTTAAATATCGTTTACATTTCATACTTATAAACACATCATTACATTAAGAGGTGAAGTGGGTTTGCCAAAAGAAAATATGGACGTATGCTGAAAAAAATTACAATAATTTTATGGATTGTAATATTTTTATGATACAACAATTTTAAGACTTTTAGGTATAAAAGTTTAGAAAAAAATCTTATCAACTATTTAAATCACAATAAATGTATATGTACATTTATTCAAGTAAAATTTATTTATTATTAAGGAAAAATAATTTTATATATCAAAGGGTTGTATTTTAATTGGTTGGGTGCAATAAGTGAAGATGATAGTATGTTCTTTGATTAATGCATCTACCAAAGTTTAATTCTTGAGAGGTGCAAAAAAACCAGATTCAACCCCTAGGCAATTTTGATGAACTAGATCCCCCTACTCAAATCAACTATAGTGACAGACTAGATCCCCCAACTCAAATCCACAAGTCCACTCTAGTGACTTTAACATATTGAATTACTCTAATATGTAATGTGATAAATTCTTTTAATACTAAGTACTCATTTTAAGCCAAACACCTTACACAATCTAATTATTGAAATAATCTTTAAAACATTAAATTTGAAACTAGCTCTTTCACCTACTCCATAGTATGAAACCAACACGACCACCACACACTTCCCCAATCTATTAAGCCTTTGCATCATTACTTAAAATTGCCTTAGATTTGTATTTTTTCTTTTCTTTTCATCGAAATATAAAACGAGAAATGTATGAATATTATCCAAACCTGTAAGGTACAAATTCAATCTAGAGAACTTGGAGTGTGTTCCATAGTGCATGCATGCCATCCTATACAATTTTTTGTTAAGAAATCTGTGCAACTTTAAGCAATTCTTATATTATCTCATATATTCACCAAAGGAGCTCACATTCCTAGACCAATCTACTTAAACATCATTTGGTTCAATGGTTAAACAATCAAATATTAAATGTACATGTCATCCATACCAAAAAGTGGTAATATTTCTTGTACTTTTATTGGCCAAAATTGAACTTTGACTATTGAACTAGATTATGTTTAAGAATAGCTTTCCTAGACATGTAAGATGCATATTAATCCCAACACATAGATTGTTAGTATGCACATTGCACGAAATCAATTGGCCCTTTGGTCGATGATCCGTTGCTTTGTAATGCCCCAAGCTTACACTCAAGACATGAGTTGAACAAACACCAGATGAACATATTTTTCGTGATGCAATTGTAACACTTACATGTCACAATTGCACACTCAAGCACAAAAACCCCATACAACACCACACAATGACACTCAAGGCACAAGAGAGAAGGTGTAAACAAGGACACTCACTTCTCTACATGACAAGAACAACCAACATCGACAAATGGCCAACAAGCCAAGCAACATCAACAAATGACCAACAAACCAAAGGGAGGATAGATCATGAGACTTTGCAAGGACAAAGCATCCAAAATGAATCCAACCACATTGCATCAATTTACTAGCCATCTCAAAAGCAAGACAACATAGAACTATTCATAAATAGATAAGATACATTTCCAAAGCATGCTAACATACAAGAAAAACATGAGAAATGCCATACAGAATGCCATGGTAATTCGACACCAACGTTGAGATGGGCCAAATACAAAGATGGATCTCTCATCCATAATGTGGACATAATACAACCCGACTCATAAATATAGCATAGATGATATTACAACATGCAAAATAGGACTCGAACATCCTAATTTAATCAATTCCATCAAATAAGATAATGCCACAACATGATAAATTACTTTCAAAGCAAGGATCAATTTCCAACCATATGATAATATAAATTAATAACATGATAGAGGCTACTTCCTAAACATGGAAGGATCACACTCCAATATAAAAATGATACAAAGAATAATTATACAACAATGATAAGCCACCTCCAAGGTGCTCTAATAATCATGAAATATATCAAGAGAATAGATAAAATAATACACAAGGAACTCTTCTAGCTCCCAAGAGATCTTCTTGAAGGACCAATGGAGAATGTTATCCACCTCCCTAACATATTACCATCTTTGAGTGTAATAGATGTTTATGCCACTCTAGGCAACCCTTGAGCTACAAAGAAGAAAATCATGGTAACACCACTATCATGGCAAAATCTCACACACATGAATACATGGCAACACTCACACCAATCAATGCACACAACACACATGTGACAACTCACACTACAACAAGCATATATTACAACATATGGCCCACACGCAATCAATTCAAAGCTATAACATAAAACACACATACACAAGCCTCAAGAAGGACGCCAATCACTCTCATATGAGCCTCAAGATAAACTCCAACACTCCCACACGAGAGCCTCAAGATGGACACCAATCACTCGCACATAAGAGCCTCAAGATGGATGTCAATCACTCTTAATTACTTGATTTAAATAATAAATCTCAAGAGGCACTTTTCCAATGTGCTCCTTGCCTCCAACCTCATCCAACGAGTTGGGACACTTGACACCACAAGCCTCCTACATATATCTTTCTATCCCACATAATTCATGGGTCAACCTTATTCAAGAAACTTGAGAATAGGAAAGGAGCAATTTTTCCTAAAAAAATGCTTCCCAATGCACATATAAAATTAAATCTATAGGATAATCCACTATTCTACTTAACATGCACTTTTTCAAAAAAAAAAAAAAAATTCAACAAAATAAAATAAAATAATTTCCAAATTATCCAAGGTTCGCCATTGATGGATCTTGAAGCATCCTTCCCAAATTCTTCCCCAATTTTTCCCAGTTTTTGAAAATGAAAAAATTCAAATTTCTAAAATTACCCTCTTGCTCCCAATTTGCCCAACAACACACTTTTCAAAAAACATAATTTTTTTGAAAAGATTAAAGTGGTTTAGAATGTAAATACACATCATTTTTATGAAAATAATAAAATATAAAATTGAATTTGTAAGGATACCCTCTTATTCTATTCCTACCCAACAATACACTTTCCATATCAATTTGCAGTTTTGGAAAATTTTGTCATAACTTTGGTAGGAAAATTTAGTTTTTTAAAATAAAAATTCATACAACAAAATTGAAACAAAATTTTAAATTTTAAAAGAAAACAAGGTAAGGATTGCCTCAAGGAATCCAGTAGCAATCCCAAACTAGTCATTTTCCCTTCCAACAGAAATCCAATCCATTTCAAGCACAAATCAAACATACCAGATTTTCATTTTCTCAAAGGAAGTTTTGAGAAGTATTTTCTCTTCTATTTTTCTCTCCAATTTCCCCACAATACATAATGAAATGAAAAGAAAGCACTTTTCCAATGTGTACCACTAATTACAAATTATCTTAAACCTTTTCTTTCTTTTTCCCAAAGCAAACTCACTTAAGACCATAATCCTAAAATAAATATTCTAGAAAATAGAAATTAAATCTATTTCCCAACACATAACAATAAAACACAATGCCCTTTTCACAATTAGATAATTCTACAACCCAAATAAACTAAATAATTTGTTTTCCTCTACACTGGGAATAAATACCATAAAAATTTATTTCAAAGGAACTATTAAATCTTTTTTACATAATTTGTAATAGTCTTATCTAAATGAAATAATTCTAACTTCCCAATACTTGAATAATTAAATTAAAAATGCATTTCACACAATGCACTATTTCCAAATACATTGACTAATCTAACTTTTTCCTCTTCCCAATTAACCTACTAATATAATTTGTAAAGAAAATACTTTTCTTGTTTCCAAAAATTAATAACGTGATTAATTATTTTGAAAGGGCTAATAAACCTTAATGCATATCAAATAGTCATAAAATACAAGAGTAAAAATCACCCAAGAAGACACATTCGTGGGTCTAACACAAGGGGATCTAGAATCACAATTGACTTGGATATGGTTTTCACGGGTTTTGATAACACAAGGACAAAGGTAAGATGACTAAGTGTCCCATGTCAACATTATCCACATTCCACTCATTGTTCAAACACCTATAATTTTTTTGCACACTCAATCAAACGTTACATTCATCTACCCAATATGTAACCATAGTTGAAGCTAATGATAAAATTACACAATTAAATCATAAATATCTAATAGGCACATTTCAATTTACTCATCCATTCTAGCAATATGACCAAAGTGCAATTACTCATATAAAAGGATAACACTAAAGGAACTAGGTGTACGTACCCAACATATCATTTAAATAAAAATAGTGAAGCTAAAACACTAATGTATATCAATCCAATAAAGATCCAATAATATTATCACCACACAATTGATCATTTATTAAACAGTATGACAAGGTTTAACATAGGTAGGGGACCACCGAAAAAGGCCACTGTGGAGATCACTAACTCGGGGAGGGATATGGGGGCCCATAAGAATCAAAAAAGGGACAGTGAGGGACCACCAAAAAAGGCCAAAACTAAAACGACTAAAGCTAAGACTGAGGACAACACTTCGAGTGTTAGAAGATCTGGAAGAATTGCAGGCAAACTAGCCCCTCAAGCTAAATTGATAGAATACTCTGAAAGTGACTCAGATACGTCTACTCAGGAGGGAGAGATGTCTAAAGGTGAAGACATCGAAGTGTAGGAGATCTCGGAGGAGACTGAAGGGGTGGAGGAAAAGGATATGCAAGTTGAGGACACTGATGGTGGGGATGTTGTGCCTGGAGATCATACTCAAGATGGGGAGGGGATAACTGTTGAGAAGGTTGAGGAAGATGCTAAGGAGGAAGGTGCCAATCAGGAGGTTGAAATGTCTGCTCTGAGAAATCATGTGGAATCCCTTGAGCAGAAGCTTCTCTCCCTCGGACACTTCATAAACAGAATGCTTTGCCAGTTGGCTATAGTTAATTTGACTTTTTTGTAGGAGCATGATACCCTTGCACATGCCGCGGACGAAGAGAAGACTAAAGAGTTTGATAGAATTTATGAATTCTTGTCCAAAGGCTGGGAGGATGTTTTTTCCTAGCTTTGTCTCTTTGCTTTATGTTTCTTTTTGCTATCAAACTACTACTATTTACTATCTGTTGTTAATCAGTTGTCAATGTTGTAGTTGATGTTAGTGGTTCCTTTTGTTCGTGAGCCTTTGTTGTTCCTTTTTTGGGTTGTTTTATAAGGGTTCGGCCCCTTGTTTTTTCCGCCTTATTATATCAAAAACATAGGTAGGCATTACATCCTCCTCCCCTTAGAATCACCACACTGCTAGCACACCCACACTAGAGAAAACAACATATCCTTCAACCACTCAAAGGTTGGCCACCTTAATCTCACATAAAAAATAGAGAAAGACAAGGGATAAATAACATATTTCCAACATTATCACAGAGTATCACTCCAATACAACATAATTATAAGGATTAAAAATTCTAATCGCACAAGATTTACTCAAACAATAATCACCTCCATACATGGATACAAACATTTACACATCTAGAGCATATCTATACATGATCAACACTCATATAAAGATGCAACCAATGCATATCTTACACCACAACACACACACATGGAGAAATAAATGGATATTGATCATCACATAACAATCCACATCTAGGTCATGTCATAAAGTCCCTATTCCCTCATAACATTCTACCCAAAATTTGACACTAGATAGGGTAGAGAAGAACATTGTACAATACAAGAGTTCAATGAGTCCAAACATTAAGAAAATAGAATAGCCACCACAATTTCCAAAAATACCAAAGCGAAAGAAATTTCAATTCCAATCACTATACACAAAGGTACTCGTGCCAAAAAAACCATATAATAGATTGTTTTCCCAAGAGATGATCTACACCTCCCTCAACCCCAATACATGGGTGGATCTTAACCTAAGTGGGAAGATCAACACCCAACACAACCATACCCAAGTAATTAATACACAAAGTAGAAATACACAAAGGGGTTTTCAACATACAAAAATAAGAGGATCCGTAGAAAAATCAACAACTATATATTTTCATAATATTCACAAATAACGCTATCACAATAAAAAATGGCTTATTAAAAGTCTACATCAATGCTTCAACCAAGTTAGGTGAATCCTTGATGCAATTTCTTCCTCTTCTCCATGCTCCCAAGCTTTTTCTCCCACCTTTCTTCTTCCAAAACCCTTACTCTTCAAAATAGAAAAATTTTCAATGCTTCAACCAAGTGGGTGAAACCTTGATCCAAATTCCTCATCCTCTCCAAGCTTCCAAGCTTTTCATTTCATCTCTTCTCCTCCAAAACCCTTGTTCTTCCAAATAAATTAAAATTAAAATTAAAATAGAAAGGCTAACCCCAAAACAAATTTCAAGAAGGTATTAAATAAAAAATAAATGTCTAGATACAATAAACCTAAGGTTGAGTTTGACTTTGTAATTCAAATCAGATTTTACCTCCAACAACCTATCCCTTACTTTCCAAGGCACTTTTCTAGGCTCTAAACACTTGCAAAACACTTTTTAAATATTCAAATATGGGTCCCACTCATAGGTTATCACTAGATAGAGGTTTAATTTTACATAAATAATTAAAAATATATATATTTCATAACCCCAAAATCTCCCTATTAAGTCCAAGTTCAAAATTTGACACTTAAAGGAAATGGGAATTCAACCACACCCCACATTAGATAATTAAATAAAATTAGAAAATATATTTACACAATCACACTCACAAGACTTTTATATAAAAAGACCTTAATTCTCTTTTAAGATAAGGCATAGGTACACGAGAGAAACACAACATTGGTTTCTTGGGGAACCTCCACAATTTTTCAATTGGTCATAGAATTAAACCTGCACACTTACTCACAAACGTCAATATATCTGAGATAATAACCAAAACAATATTCACAATTAAAATTAATATATGCATCATAAATATTTCATAATTAACAATATTATCATAATTAAATAAAAAAATCAAATAACAAATTTAATTCATTATATATTAATATAAAATATCTTGAATAAATAGCATAGATTTATCATTCACAATTATGCTCATTCTAAAATCAATCCATAGAGATAGCTAATTATAATTTGTAACTCTAATCTAACAAATACAATTAAGTCCATAATTAATCAACCAATTCATGTTCGCAACCAATAATCAACAACTATTCTAAATATAATATCAGTGTCTAAACTATCTATGATCAAAATAAGGTAAAATTGCATATCCACAAGCGTTTTATATAAACAAGTCCATTAAAGTAAGATGAGAACAAGAAAGAAAAGAGTGGGCCTCATAGTGCATGCCTTCACTTAGATACTTCTAGTTTGGCACCATACATGTCTAACACCTAGTCATACCTATGTCACATGTTTTACCAACTATATAGGTTTGACACTTGGCACCATACAAGTTCAACACCTATCACGCTTCTACCCACACAAAAAGCATACCACACACTTTTAACACCAATCAACATATTATTAAAGGCCTAGTGGATGGCCCTTTTGTATAAATTGTTGTCCTCTACAAGGTATAGATAGAGAAGATCATACATATATAGATAGAGCAAGTTATTGCATATATAATATTGTACATATCTTCTTTCATGCAATACATTTACATTGCAAATTCTTCCACTCTTCTTGAATGCGAATATACATACTAATCTAAAGTTTCTTATGCATGCTCCACAAATTCTATAGGTTACTGCTTTGATTTGTAGATTTGTCCTCCAATCCTCTTGGGGTTTGGATCAAGGTAAGTGAAAGGGTGTGTGCAACTAAGAAAAGTATAGTTATGGAGTTTTTGCAAGTGATAATGATTGTCTACTATGTTGCAAGTGTGTTTCTTAAGTATTTCTAAGTGTCGCTGCTTATTATCATCTACTATTGTGCATTCATTCAATTAATTCTTTATAAAATAAGCATAATATGATTGCTTTTGGTCATATAGACACTATTGGTTGTTTTAAATTCCCAACCACATCTCAAGGAAAAACACACAGGTCTATAGGATAGCCATTCTCTAATAACTGACCTGCCTTGAGGGATTAGCCAACGAACAGGAAATAGGGGTGTTCAGTCCCTCTTTCCTCTGCACTTTAGGCTCTGTGAGACCAAGGAGGGTGTTCCTTATTCTTTTGAATATCCTTCCCCTTTTGGGAAAGACAGTGTTCTACTCAAATGGGTGGGGTTCATGAAATATTTGTTCAATAACACTGTTCCAATGACAAATATGTTCGTATAAGATTGCTTAAAGAACGTCTGATAAAGTGAAAAGATGGGCTAGTTTCTTAAGCATTTATTCTATTCTTTGCAGAGGAACATGTAAAATTATATTAACTTCTAACACCTATTGTTGAAAGGAAAAATGCATTGATTTCTTTTTAATAATGATGAGGGTGATTCGAAGGATGTAAGCTTAGTATAATATCATAGAACAAATCAGTGCCAATCCAAGGGCCATAGAGTCAAGAAACTTATAGAAACATCCAAATAATTGTGATATAATAAAACTTAGTTTACTATAAAGATGTAGTAATGCCTTACATTAAAATACTCTACTAGTCTTGAAGTCTTCCATACTTAGTTATCCCTGTAAACCCGAAATACATTCTATATCCTTTGGCAACCAATTATTTCACTATTTGAGTGAATGCTGCAAGAAAAATATACAACATAGGAAAAACTATGGCGATGAATAAATCTGATCCTTAATCAAATATATTCATAAATACAAAACTATATACATGAAGTAGGAGACAGTATACTCCGAAGAATCAATAGAAACTGTAAAGTAAACCATTCAGCAAATTATAACATAGTCTTTGCAGGTCTATAAAGACATCTTAAAACTCAGAACGAAAACTTAGAAATGTATGACTGATTTATTGCAAAAAACAAACTATTTACAATTCCTCCCTAATATAATTGATCCCACATTTCAGACTAAGTCTGAAGATATGACCTCAAACCAATGCTTTTTTCACAAGCCCTGAATTCCCTTTTATAAAGATAAGGGAGCAGACAAGCTTCCGGCTTAAGTTAAAAGAAATTACAACTTCTCAGTAACCAAAAGATGTAGTTCCGAGAAGAGGTGATGTAACTGTGTTGCAACTATATGCTCAACTTCCTTTGTATAAGCTGAAGTACCCGTAAGATTGTATGTTCTCTCAATTTTGGTGGGGAAAATAAGCAGTGATGCTGATGGGGGACTGTTTGATAGATGATGTTAGAGCTCACACACCCATCATATGCCACTTATTAGTTTGATAAGAGCACTCACCGCCCAGGTTACCCACCTCAATTCCGAACGACTGCAGGTGACAATATCAGAAGAAAATCCCATTAACTAGACTTCTTCGCTTTATGCCCGTTGTCGTTTGCAAAGATGCGATTCCTCTTTCATAATTGAGTGGTCACCAACTGACTCAACCGGACAAAAACTAGATGAAATCACATCAAGTTAGATATGGCAGCGCCATTCATCTAGCAAAGGGGGAAACAACAGCAACAAAATGGAAGCACCCTGTCTTCATATGCTACATCAAGAGATGAAACATCCCTACAACTAGAGCTGATGCTTTGTTAGGAAAAGTAGAAGAGGGATGAAGATAAAGAGAGAAATGATTTCCCTATGCACCTGATACTAATCTGCCTAATCACAGACATAGGGAATGACTGGAATCAGGAGAACAGAATCAAAAGTCACAATCCAAATGAAACAACAACAAGAAGAAATGCTCATAAGGGCATGCAGAATGTTTCCATTGCTCCCAAATTTTCCCTACACCACCCATTCCAAAGGAGATAATTCCAGGTTTTTCTAATTCTATAAGGACAAATTGATAGCCATGAGAACAAGGAAGAAAACCCAATAGAACAAGGGAGCACACAGATCACATAGGAACATGGGAAAGCCATACTATCAGAACATGTTTCAAACAGTATACGGGGTAACATCAACACTTGTCTATTTAAAGAAATTTCAGGATGCAACATACATCCGCACATCTTTGGTCCAATTAATTCTAGTCACTTCAAGGCACTTCAGTCACAAATGGAAATCTTGTGGAGATTACCACAAATGAATTGAAAGATTGGATTTCATAATTCCGCATAACTGGGAACATCACTTCTTGCGCTGAATCATGTCAGGTCAGCTGTCTTGGTTTCCTCATTTTAGCACTATCATTATGTCAAATTTCATCACACAGTAGATGAAATGTCAATCCAGGTAGAAGCGTGGATTTCTAAAGGTTGAGCCTGCATAAGCCAAATCTTTTTGTTAATAAATTCATATATGGTGGCTGCGATGTAGACTCAACACACCCCTGAGAAGTTAATGCTTGTAATGAAACACTATCAAATCAGTGCCAACATATCTCCCTGTCACACTTTTAAATTCTAGCCGTTGATCCTGATCTTAGCTGGCTTAATTTGAACAGTGTTGATTTGGTCCTTGATGAGGTAAGAGAAGGATGCTTTTCTTTCCCAATGACAACTTGCCACCTGGGTAGTCCTCCTAACCGTGATTCTGAGAAAATATCTCCCCTTAAGTGTAATTAAGACCATATTTTGCAGTTCCGCAGGCGAGAGGTACGACCAGAGATACGATCCTGGCAGAATGGCGAACAACCGTGGGATCAACTGCACAAAATTTAGGACAACTCTCCAATAGGTGGCCATGTCCATAAGATAATGACACGCCATATTCTTGCTACTTAATGCACTAGTCCCAGCCCTTTAGAATGCTATATGTCAAGATTTCCACCATTCCGCAAATACTAGTTGGGACTATGCAATAAAGTTTGACGGAATGGCAGAAACAATTAAGATTGCCCCTACTCCGGACAGGGCCCACCATTATTGCTTTTGCAGCAACCAGAAACGGTTTTTATGAGTTGGCACCTTATTCCGCAATTCTACAGTCACCCAAAAGGTCCTCTTGGTGAAGCATGGCAGAACGACAGAAATATAAAGAAAACCTCTTGCATTTGTTCTATTCCCACCGCTTGTCGTCCTCGAGAGTCATCAATCAGCTGTCACTCCTTCCGCAATTGCATAGGTGCCAAGTTTGTCAATATTTTATTGATGGCGAAAAAGCGGAAATGAGACCATCCATCGTCACCTGTCAACAAAGATTTAGTAGGATATGACCTTAGCAACTAAAATAAAGATTTTCATGGCACGAACTAAAAAAGGTAATTACTTGGCGAGGGGCCGGTCAGACAACGTATTAAGGGGGACATAAGAGGGCAACTTAAACCATAGGTAACAGGGACAAGTGGTCACTGAAGAAATATAACGATTTTGGCCTTCATACTTCACTTTGGCATGGGGGTTTAGGGTTTTAGTGTTTCCTAGAATTTGCAAAGAACCCTAAACCTAGAAATCTATCAACCTAATGACATAAGTTTGAGGAAAAAACACTAGAACCTGTGAAAAAAAATTAATAAGGCTCCAACAGACACAAGAAAGGATGAACATGCAAAATGAAGTGGAAAAGTTAAGGTAAGAACAAGAGAAAACATCTTTTTATCATCATGGATACTACCACACACAGTCCCATTCAAAACACAGGAACATGGGGTATGGTAACATCCAAGATGATGGAATCACAAGGACACAAGGACTGAAGTGAAACTCGATATCCAAATCTAACTAGAGTTAACTATGACATGGAATGCAAATTTAAGAAGAATTTATATGCCAAACGGTTAAAAAAACATCAGTATTTCATCTCTACACTTTCCATTCTTGTGATGATATGTATATATGAGTCCAGATATTCTCTTAAACATAAATTTTGTGGTATTCTAATTAAAACTTGTGTATAAGTGTCATTTATCCATGACATTTTTGGATGGCCGAGCTTATCTGTTCTTGTGGAGAAGTGTGCCAGATTTATTAATTAAAGTCAACTCTGCTCCTGGTCGGTCTTTCTTGTCTACATTGTTCAAAGTTTGAATTAGTCTGCTCATTAAAGTTCTAGTTTAATTGGCAGGAACCGCAAGAGATGGGCTGATTTCGTAACTAAGAAGGAAAGAGTCAAATGTAATTTTGGGTTGACAATATTGACAATCGATAGCGTATTAGCTAAGCAGAAACCTTCAACAAAGTGAAATTGACTGAGGGCTGGTCTTCATCATTGAGGCCCACCACACACACATTGGCCCACCACACACATTCAAAGATACGCTATTTGTTTTCCTTACTGGAAATTGTTGCAATGGCATATTTTCAAAATTATCCAAATTTTATGATGTTATAACTGCAGTTGCATCTGTTTGATTTTGTTTTTGTTCTTATTTAAGTTTGGCCTTAGTTTGTAAGACATTGAAATAGGTTGTAAATTATTTTTAATATAATCTAATATATAGGCCTAATTTTATTAAAAAAAATATTTTCAATCCAATTAAACAAACTTTCTTTTTGGTTTCAATCTTCAATCCAAATTTTGTTATGGCAGCAGGAGTCTCCACCTTCAGTTGTTCATTTCGATCCCATCCTATTTTATAACCTCCTTTTGCCATTTCCAAAATTTCCTCTTCCATACCCATGATCTCCTCTCTTGACCCTCGAGTTCCCATTTCAGGGCTATTCTTAAATATCATCCACTTCAACAGTCAAGGGTCAATTTTGGCCAATAAAAATAGAACAAATATTTACCACTTTTTGTTGTGAATGAGGTGTAAAATCGCTATTGGTTGTTTGACCATTGAAGTGGATGATATTTAGCCAATAGACTTTTATATGTGAGCATTATAGTGCTTGGAATTTTCTCACGCCGAAAAATTTTCTAAACTGGTCGGTTGTTCCTATCTGCATATTCCTTAAACCTCCTATAAGTGCTAGTTAAATAGAGTGCCATTTCAGTTCGCATTGTAATGTTTCTATTCAAATATCAGTCCAGCATTGTTGGGTATTGCAAAACCAAAACCCCTTTTTTCAATTCAACGTTTCCCTTTCCTCCATTACTGCCTACGAGGGAACTTCCCATCCATCAATCTTGGCTGGGATGACTTGACTTTAGTTACATGTTTCATAGTGGGTATATTTAATGTAATTGGTGTTAAAATATCCATATACATATTTGAAAATTGTAAGGGCCTAGTCCAAGTAAGATACGGTCAAATGTCAATGTTACTCTAGCCCTTCATAGTCAGTGAGTCGGTCAAGGTCAGTTGTAATATATGACACGGCTTTAGAGTTTAATTGATCGACCTCAACCACAAATACGGTATGCCATGTCGACAGTTGACGAACGTTATGAGGTGCTCAGATGTTTCCTCTCATACCAACTCGGACAGACTTTTTCAATCCTTACACGTACCTTTAATTTCCTTGTACCTTCCCTGTACATTTTACCGAAACTAAAAGGCTGTCAAACTTGAATGAATGATGCCGACTTACAGAAATATTGAGTAGTTGTTGCAATCACAGAACAAATATATAGAAAAAGAAAGCAAATGAAGGGTCCACTAATTGCTGGCGCTAAATTAAAGAATAATATATTATGCTATATGACCCCTAAAGCAGACCATGAGACATTTCAAGAATGGCATAATTTGACCAAACTTATTCAAAGAGTTATACTTTCTTTTTTTTTTTTTTTGAGGGTTTTATATAGCTCGCAAGATTGTTTTGTTATTTGATAGGGAGCACTTCGGCTGGGACTTAAGGATTAAGGGGTATCCAATCTGCTAATCGTTTTGTTACTTGATAGGGAGCACTTCGGTTGGGACTTAAGGACTAAGGGGTATCCAATCTGCTAATTACTTTGCTACTTGATAGGGAACACTTCGGCTGGGACTTAAGGACTAAGGGTATCCAATCTGTTAAGTCACCCAGGGTGATCAGACTTCATCTCTTATAATGGAATAATTAAGGAACATACCATCATCCTCACAATTATGCTTACCCAATTAAATTACCATCTTTTGGTCAAAAACTATACTATGAAAATTCCTCTGAAAAACATAATTTATATTTTATCTGTCTTATCTGCCTGTGGAAATCCCTCTCTTGCAAGGTGACAGCTGTAGCATCTTTCTATGTAAAAAACTACAAATCTCACTGCACGTGATAATTTTAATCAAAAATGGTTTTTATTTAATATTATCGATTGAACAAACACCTACCTTTTAGAGATATATCCACTTAAAGTAAGGCTTCGATTGCACTCTAAATCCTCGTCTAGCTGAATGCAGAATATTCTGAAATGACCAAATTCTGCATTTTGAGTTACAATCTTAATTTAGATTGCAAACAATCAAATCCCTTACATGATAATCTATACTGAAAGTACTAAAACAGTAAAGCATATATAATTCAGGGACTAAATAGTCAATTCTCATTTAGTAATAAATACTTAGTTACAAACTTACAACCCCTAACCTTAAGTGTCGCCCAAAATAATTTTCAAGAAAGTCATGTTAGGGTAAAATATGTGCCTTAAATAGAAATTGTGCTAAAAAAGCTTGGTCTCTACTAATCAGCCTCTTCTCTTCTGCCATGATCCTATACTGATGTATAAGTGGACTTTCTATTTAGTTTTGAACAGTATGGATGATCCCATACAAATTTTAAATTATGTATAAATAATAATTTAGAATCTTTCTTTATATAGTGGAGCAACTACATTTTAGGGATTGAAAATATGCTGTGGAAAACCACACTGAAAAATATGCCACCTGGCTGCATATATTTCCTTCCCTCTTTTTTTCATTTTCCTCCAAATCTTATCTCTTATATTTTTATATATTAATAAATAGTTCTTTATTAATAATTTATTTTTTAAATTTATATAGTAAAAAAACTACAATTTAAGATTATTGTTTAAGATAAGCATAAAAATAAAATATTCATGGGACCACTAGCTCCACAAATAGCTCCTTAAAAAACTGAGTAGTGGTTGCTATACAAAATAGGTTTCAGATTTGTTTCATCCAAAAAAAAAATAGCCGCAGTCTGAGATTTATACCCCCACATTCATAAGAGGGTTGTCATTTCACAAAGATTACAATTTCGTATTGTAGCTTTGACATGATGTTCTCATATTTAGTCAACATCAAATGGAACAATAATTCTTATGCCCGGTTCGTTAATCCCCTTCAAATGGATTTGATACTTTATTATCATTCTCCAGGGTCTGATAACATGACCAAAGTTCTAGCACCATGGCCTCATTCCATATCTCTTGCAGAATGCTATCTATTTAAAAATTCAAATGCATTCCAATGACCATGTTTCGACCCCATGAACATTCCATTTGTAATGGTGTACTTGGCGTTGCATCTCTCAGCTTAAATCCACTGCTGCCATTTTGCAACACCTCTGTATATTTTCTAAATTTAATACTGCTTTGTAGAAACAAAATTTTAACCTCAAATATATATTGCATCTCTGGCACGCTGACAGCTCTATTTAAAGCTTTTAGCAATTCCACCTGTGAATATTTATGAAGAGCCAAACAGCAAGAAAAATGTCCTCTCCAATAGAGATGTTTTCTAAGCTGCAGACTCCTTCTGAGAGCCATGACCATACATAGTTTCAGAAGAAATCAAACAATTATTTGTACTGAATCATTCAATTCTAAGTTCACATTGCACAGGTATAGAATATTTGATCATATTTACTAATTTCCAGTATCTGGACACTAAATAAGTTTTGTGGGGATACACAATTAAGTTATTAACAGAAATTCTGGCATGCCAGCATATGTGTTCATACATTCCAAACATGATCATTGATCAAAAATGAGAATTTTCTAATCGCACAAATCATTTATACATTATACAAAGCTTTCAAGCACAAGTTGTTCCAAATATGGTTGCCGTAGATAATGAGGCAGCACGGATGATCCCAATGTTGTGTGGTACTGTTAGGCCTCAAATACATACCAAGTGAAGCTGCATTCACCATTATTGATACAATAGGTTTCCACTGGAAAAAAATCGTACTCATTAACCAAGATGAATAATGAAAAAGATTTGATTAAGATTATAAATAAATAATCAGAATGATTTTCAGTGTTATACATATGCTTTAGCAAAAGCTCAGGACAGTGACCAGAAAAAATTAACTAATCACACACTATTAGTGCTCAAAGAGTAAATACAGCATGGTTAAAAACTCAAACCATGCTTCTCATCAAAATCAGTGTTTGGACTGATACATGGCTCAGATAAATGGCTTTAAGACACATTATGACACCTGCACAAATTACACATCTTGAGATTATACAGCTTGCTCAGAGTTGGACACATGCCAGAGACCTGGGCATTCACTGTTTCCACAAACAAAACAGTAGCGCCAGACCTTGCCAAGGCAATATTGTCAACGTCAAAATTAGAAGATAAGGACACTTGACAAATGATCAGATTCCTCACTTTTATTGATCAGGTCACCTTACCCTTGGTGAACGTTGGTATGAATTAAGTGGTGAAGCAGCTGGCCTTGGATAACCTGGAGAGGGGTGATTCACATTTTTTGGACTTAAGTGGAAATGCCCATTAGCATTGCCACCAGAACCAGATTGTCTTGGTCCTGGTCTTTCAGTTTGAGAATACTTTGCCATTTCCTTTACATTTTGCAACTGTTCTAGTGTCTCAACCACTTCTGTCATAAGGGGCCTATGCTTTGCTTCAGAGCTAAGGCAGTGCAGTGCAAGGGTGGCTGCTTTAGTAGCTCCCTTCATAGCATACTGACCCTCCAATCTAGTGTCCATAACGCGGAACAATTTGCGTTTATCATTCAAATAAGGCCTAGCCCATTCCACCAAGTTTTGTTCAATGCCAGGCTTGTTCTTCTCCACTGCACGGCGACCAGACAATAACTCCAGCAGAACCACTCCAAAACTGTATACATCACTCTTGGCTGTCAAACGACCTGTTCAAAATAGAAACCCCATTTGTCTAAATGTGTAGAAACAAACACTACTACATGTTATGAAAGCAAACATCAAAGTAAATTCATTGTATAACATAGATCTAGCAAATACCCAGAAGAAAATAAGAAATCAGTTACCTGTTGCCACGTATTCAGGAGCAGCATAACCATAAGTCCCCATAACCCTTGTCGAGACATGGGTATTATCACCGGTTGGACCGTCCTTTGCTAGCCCAAAGTCTGAGAGTTTGGCATTATAATTCTGCAATAGGAGCAAGTGGTTACCAAAAATAAAAACATCAACAACAGAGTAACATAGTCTAGACCAAAGATCTGATTATTCACATACCGAATCTAGAAGGATGTTTGATGCTTTGAAGTCTCGATATATAACCTGCCTTTCTGCATTGTGAAGAAATGCAAGCCCCTTAGCAGCCCCGACAGCTACTTTTATTCTTATAGCCCAGGAGAGAGGCTGAGCACCTCCTGCAATATTAAATTGCATATAATTCATTAGAGTCTAACCACCTGAAAGGCTGAAACAATTTTGAAAACAAAAAACAAATCCTAGACATCGAATCAGAGCTTAAGTTTGTATAGCTTGTAGCATTTGACAACCAATGAACACAGCACCAACCCTGATAAGAGTCATCAGTTGCATATTCTAGACAGAAATGCAGGGCAGGGACCTTGATCAACTAGGGAGCTCAGCTTACCATCCTTTTCAAACTAAAGGCCCAGGGACAATGCACAGAACACTTGGGCGATCCCATGAAACTCTAATCACTTCAACAAAAAAGAATCTGTGTAAGCATTTGACAACCACTGAACAGAGCACCGACCCTGATAAGAGTCATCAGTTGCATATTCTAGACAGAAATGCAAGGCAGGGGCCTTGATCAACTAGGGAGATCAGCTTACCATCCTTTTCATACTAAAGGCCCAGGAACAATGCAAAGAATACTTGGCCGATCCCATGAAACTCTAATCATTTCAACAGAAAAGAATCTCTGTAAGTTTCACAAGAACAAGGGGCTTGTAACACTGCACACTGGACTGTTGTGCAACATCCTTTCCCATTGTTAAAAAGCAAAGCTCTCTCTCAAGGCCTCTCAGACACTTCTGTATATCTGCTGCAAACTCAATCCTTGCAGAAGAAGGCAGAAATATATTTACAAATATCCTCATAATGGCAACCCACCTAGGCTCCCAGTTAAAGGTTATTTCCATATAATGACCAAACAAGTTGAACTTGAAGGGCATAAGTTCAATTTCTGCACAGATCCCAATTGTATGAGGGAGAAGTCTATATCAACCGAAAACCCCAAAGAACCAATTTTTAGAATAGGATAAGAATTACTCACTTCTGAACAGATGATTTTCCAAACTCCCCTTCTGCATAAACTCATAAACCAAGAGGCGGTGATCATCCTCTGCACAGTACCCTATAAGCTTCACCAGATTGGGGTGATGGAGTTGGCCCAGATAATTCACCTCAGCCTACAATCACACCATGACCGGTCCAAAATCACATCCCACTCACCAAATAAAAACTTGTATCACGTTACTTTAATGTAAATCCGCACCACAAGACCAAACCAGGGTGTTCAAAACAGAAAATTTGCCATTTAAGTTATTACTTGTAAATTTTCCCATTAGAGATACTACTTGTAAACGTAAATCCAAACCATAAGACCAAACTGGGGTCTTTGAAAAGAAAAAATTGCTATTGCAGTCGTCCATATCGGACACTAATTGAAAAGAATCTGAACATGTGAAACCTAAATTACAGCGATAACCAGAATAAGTTGAGTTCTTAGGTTCTAAAAGCTAGTCAGATGGCCTTGTAGTGTTGTACTTACCAGCCACTCTTTGTGACCTTGTAAGCCTTCCTGGTTAAGCTTCTTGACTGCAACAACAATGCCAGATCCAGGCTTGGTTGCTATCATTCCTTGCTCATCAATCCATCCCTTGAATACACACCCAAATCCTCCTTCGCCCAAAAGGCTGTCAGGGCGAAAGTTCCTGGTTGCATTTTTTAGGTCATTGAAAGTGAAAATCTTCAAGTTTGGAGAAGACAGAATCTCCCCTTCGGACCGTGGAGTAGATGGGTAGCTCTCGTTTGTCTTCACACTGAAAGAAGACATACTTTGGGCAGATGGAGCTTCTTTGCTAGTAAACTTGGAGGTCGTCCCTGTAAAACCAGCATAAATTCATACACCATATAAAAACTAAAACCAATAAAAAATCTACCAATCAATTTTCAATCAAATCAAATTAAGCAAAAACAGAATACCCATGAAAGAAATCAATGAACCCATCAAGAGAAACCCCATGAATAATCTATGCAATAATGCAATGGTTAGCTTGCATACCAGAGGAGGGTACACTTATGGGATGCTCAAGATTTCTTGGGGCATCCCAACAGTTGCCCATGGCTTTGTTGTTGATGGTGGTTTTCTTCTTCTTCTCCTCTGGAATTACACAGATTCCAAGATGGCATTTAATGCTGCCACACCGGCCTTTGATTTCAGTAAAAACAAGATCTGGGTCCAAGGAATTCCGAGCAAAATTTGGCTTGGAAATAGAATCCAGGAGAATAAATGAGGCGGTGGTGTCTTAGGACAAGAAGCCTACAAATCAGGTAAGCCTTAATAAATTGTTGTGATCACCATGATATCAATTAAGAGTCTGAAACCAGTGGGGAAGTTCCTCCTCTCAAATCAACCGCCCTTATAATAGTTTATGAATATGGTTATGATGATTTTAGCTTCCAAGTCCAAAAGTTGGGCTGAATCAAAACATTTATGTGGTGTGAAAGAGGCGAGGCTCACTATTCAATCCAAGACTTTGACGACTCCATTTTTTCTTTCCACGCGCTTTCCTACTCGTGCAAAGATCTTTCTAGGATTCCTCCCATTCTTGAAGTTGGTCTTCTTTTACTTGCTAATGGCGTCCATGTTCCCCCACCCTCACGTGGTCTTTTAAAATCGTGTGACTTGAGACGCTGTCATGCAAGATGCACAACACGGTGGATCTGCTTCTACTATTTTGGTGTATGTAGTCCAGCATTTTAAGGTAGCGGTCTTATGGATGGGGCTTCTTGAGACATTTTAAGAGTTGCTGAGAATTTTTAGGAATACTTTAGCATTAGCTGTTTCATTGATGTGATAGTAGTGAATAAATTTTAAACTCGGAAATTTTACAAAGTTGGTAATTCTATGTAGTAGTAAGTATGAGTTTTCCACAATCTATGATACAAAGTGAAAGTGTTTTGGGTTTAACTTTGTATGTTTTTGTTTCAACATTTTGAATCATACTCAATATCCATCATCACGAAGAGTAGAGTTCATTTATAAGTGAAGGGATGAAAAAAAGTCAATAAAAAAAAAAATCTTCTATAATTTATTGGCACAAATTAAAAAAATACATTTAACATATAAAAATGTCTTTGAAGTTGGTGGAATATATTTCTACCCTATCAAAAAAGAAGAATTAATAAGTATTCTAATTTATCTTGAGCAGATTTTCCCTCAATTCATGGGATCTCCTCTCCATTAAAATAAAACCCCAAGCCCCTTCTATAAAACTGCTTCCTAATTGTTTATATAATTCTAAAATTTGCTCTTATAAAAAATATATATACACTAAATTAAATATGTATTTATGTCTATTTTACAAGCTATCTAACATTTATAATGATAATTTGTGTCTATTTTCTTAACAAGACTTGAACTTTAAGAGAATGCCATGTAAAATTTAAGAATTGAGGAAACATTAGTAGTGAACAAATATCTAATAATATGTATTGTTATTGTCTTTTATTATTTTATTATTTAGGTTAGTTAAATATAATAAGTTAAGTAATAATTGAACTTTGAGAGAATGCTAATGTAAATTTTAAGAATTGAGGGATATCTAATAATATGTATTGTTATTGTCTTTTATTAGTTTATTATTTAGGTTAGTTAAATATAATAAGTTAAGTAATAATTAAACTTTGAGAGAATGCCAATGTAAAATTTAAGAATTGAGGGAAACATTAGTTGTGAACAAATATGTAATAATATGTATTGTTATTGTCTT
The DNA here is from genome assembly GCA_027924645.1 of Cunninghamia lanceolata. Lineage (NCBI taxonomy): Eukaryota > Viridiplantae > Streptophyta > Pinopsida > Cupressales > Cupressaceae > Cunninghamia > Cunninghamia lanceolata. Next base: position 12,561,569 of record BSBN01000108.1, read on the forward strand.
TTACTATTTAGGTTACTTAAATATAATAAGTTAAGTAATAATTAAATTAATTTAGTGTTAAAAGAGAAATTTGTATATTGGTCTTCTTTCTTATATTGTGGATCTATTTTGATTAGAATATTTAAATGTAACAAAATTACATGATTCAAATTAAGTTGGAAATTTGAAGGACAATACCTAATGAGAGATTGGTTGTATTGTAACCATTAATTGACACAACAAACAAATGTGAATTAACAACTACTAAAGAAACATAGAATAGCTTTTCATTCAAAATTGAAAGCTCATACAATATGGCAAACTTGTGGAAGAGATGCATGCCCTCTACTCTACTCCATTTATACTGGATTGAGGGAGTTTATATATTTTGCAATTAAAATTAGAAAACTTAGTAAAAAGTGGTAACTATGGTTCCCATTGGAAATCAAAAAGTCACAACACTTGTATCTTCCTTGGAAGTTGAAATAGAAAGACAAATGAGGATAGATTAGCTACACAATTAAATGAAAAATAGTAAATTATTTAATTTTGGTACCCCAACTTCGTGGGCTCATAACTTCTAGCCTATTCAATGAAAGTTGTACTAGTTGGATGCATTGGAATGATCTCCAAGAGATATAGTTTATTTTATGCTAAAGGATAGCCCAAGCTCTCCTCTTAAGCAATCAAAAAAAATCTCAAGAGCCAACTCTTCTTTAAAGGCCTCTGAATATGTAGATTACAAACATGTAGAAAATATTCAAAAAATAAATAATTGATAATCCTAGATTCAACCATGCAAATGTCATTCAAATTCTCTTGGATCTCAGTTAGATCACTCATCCCCCCTTAAGAAGTAATGGGCCCCATTGCTTTTGTTATCTCGTTTGGCATTTTGGCAGTGATGTGGCAAATTGGCAATGATGTCAAACGGTAAAAGGTCAATGCATATTTGTGATTTGGCATAGCATTGGTTTCATTTTGATGTCAAATGGTAAAGGGTCAATGCATATTTGTGATTTGGCATAGCATTGGTTTCATTTGTGCCTAAGGATATTGTATAAAGTGTTAAGTCATATGCTTTGATAAAGGTTGTGACCTTCAGAGCAATTACCTAGCACCATATGATGTCAAAGTGGCAATTCTTAATGTGGCCCCAGAATAAGCATTTTGATAAAGGCAAAGGCAAGATTAATGTTTTTACTTTGCAAAAGGGATGAAGGATGAAATTTTATTACATAGAAGCTTCGAGTTTCCTGTGTAACCTGCCAAAAAGGTTTTTGACAGTAGTAAGAGGTAAAAGTAGTGTTTTGTTTTTGAGCTCTTTTTAGGGCATACCGGCACATCCAGTTAATCAGCTCAAAAGGCACGAATATTGCAATAAGCATTTTATTTTCATCATTCTGCTGTCTCTTCTCCACAAGGGTTTGGTTATCATCATGGAAGTTAATGGAGAATCTATTGCATAACCAATTTCAGAATTCGAATGTTGACTTGGGCAAAATAGCAGAGTTGAAAAATGTCAATATGAGTTGAGGCTGTTGAAAATCAGTTGTAAAATGATGACTCCAGGTGCAGTCGTTCCTCCCTTTCTCCTTGTTTATTTTTTATGGCTATTTACATGTCTTATTTTCTTTGCTTAGTTTGATATATTCTCTTAAGGGTTTGAGTTAAAGTTCTCAAACTAGTTATAAATCACAGATTTTGTTTAAGATCTTAGTCTGGGGTTTAATGGCTTTGCTTTCTACCCTATTGTGTTATCAAAGGTTGTGGTTGTTCTTATCGTAGTCTTAACAGTGATACACCTGTGTCAAGAGGGTTTTAGTTATGAAGAAAGGCACTAAACAGTTCATGGTAACACGGTAACTATGATTTGTTAAGCGTATGATGGCTTTTTTATTACAGTTGTAAAGAATCCTTAACTGTCAAATTATGTGAATGATGATTCTGGTCAGAACAGTGATTTGATGACATAATGATGGTTTGGTTTATGATTTTATGTGGACAGTCTTATGATTTAATTGTAGTGATCTCCTAATCACGGTTCTGTGTTACAACTTACAATGAACACCTAACTTTGGTTATGAGATTCACAACATCATCTTGAGGTAGTAGTGACACTTTAATTACTTCTTGTCTTACACACATGGTAGTTATGGATTACATGTCAGTTATAACTAGAAGGGTTAGTTTTACCCTAAACTGTGGTTTAATATTCAGTTATTACCTGAAACAGTTTTATGGAATCAGTTATCTCTTCAAACTATTTTATTAGAAGAGGAAGATATTATGAAATATATAAAAAGGGCATTGAGCAGAAATTGTATATGGTTGTGTATACACCTAATGCAATATTGAGGATAGATGACTGAATGCATTATCATTGATATTAGATCAGAGTCTGAGGATCAGTGAAATAGAGTGTCCCTCTGTATTTGTTTTTTTCCATGATTGCAACATGTATTGAAAGGTCAAGTTAGTGAGACAAGAAATGACCTTAGCTAGTGAGGCATTTTGTGTAGCCAATGATGCTCTGCCAGTGAGGCATTTTGTGTAGCCAATGATGCTCTGCCAGTGAGGCATTTTGTGTAGCCAGTGAGGGTTAAATTAATAGCCAGTGAAGCCTGTAATTAGTGAGATTCTTTTATTAAGCTAGTGAGGCACTTTTTCAAGTGTTTTTTATGCCCTGGAGGGCTTTCCACTCAGGACAATATTTGTGTTATGTATTGTCATTGATGAGTTTGATTCTCATGTTGATTTGCTTATCATGTGTCATTTGTTTTAAAGTCATTTAATTTACTTTGGTCTATATGAACACATACTTCTCTTATATCACTGTCTGAATGTCCACTTTATGAACAATCATATTTCACAGTTAGTCTCTGTGTTAAGATTTATGATAATGAGTCATTATTTTCAGTCCCTATGTTGAGTTGATGCATTCTTGACTTTGATCAATATGTTTTAGTTGTCCAAATCTTTCATGATGTCATCTACAGTCAATGGAAATTGTTTTTGTATCAAAGTTTTGAAATACAGATTTTAAGGTCACTAAGTCTTGTTAAAATTTGTATACCACTGATTCACCCCCCCTCTTAGTGGTATTGTACTCCAGCAAGTGGTATCAGAGCTAGACCCTTGTCCAATAGGTCTAACCAACCTTAGGGTTTCCTGGTCGTGGAGTACTATTATGGGTAAGTGTAAAAGAAACAGAATTCAAAAGAAAAACACCAGTGTCAAGTCAAATGTAGTCTTGTCTCGGGAAAAGTTCTTATCAGTTGAGTCAATAAGTGATAATAAGAACAATTCTGTAGAAGAAGAGTGTGTTAGTAACCCTGAAGGAGTTATTGTTTTTGAAGGAGAAGAAGGATTTAATGATGAAGAAAGAGATTTCTTTGAGGATGAAGAAGATTATGGAGTTGATATTGAAGGAGAACTTCTGTGTGCCCTAGATACAATCAAACAACTTAATGAAGAAAATAGAAGACTAAAAGACCAGCTTCAACAAGAAAAAGAATCCAAGGACAAGGTATGTTCATATTTTGAAAAATTGTCTTTAGAATTTGAAAATGCTAGAAATTAGATTGCAAAATTAAAGAGACATGTTAATGAATCTGATAAATTTATTATTAGTCTACAAACTGAAATTGAGGAAGCAAAAAGAATAATAGATGTAACAAATTCTAATCTTGAGGTGAAAAGAATTGAATGTCTGAGACTTGAAAGTGAAGTTGTCAATCTAAAGAATAGTCTGGATGTTGTCAAAATACAGAAGTTTGTGAAAGGCACAAATGCTTTAGATGAAATATTGAGTAGTCAAAAAAACTACAAGGATCATTTTGGCTTAGGATATGAAAAAGGGGAAATCTCTGGTGTTAAAGATGAAGTTAAAGGGGAAATAGTTTTTGCAATAGCAGATAGGAAGAGTTTCAAGGTTTGGTAGACTCCTAGGCAGAAGATAGATCTGAATTATCATTCTACTATTTCTGATGATGACAAGAAGAGAGCAAAGGGTAAAACTGTTGATATTGGGAGAAGAAGAACTAACAGTTTTTCAAGACCTTCATCTATTAGGCAATATCATTCGGTCAGGTATAACTATTCTCAGTTTCATGGTTATTGCTATGTCTGTCATAAGTACGGTCATAGAGCTAGGAATTGTAGTTATTATGGTTTATCAAATCAAAACTACAATGTTGTTTGCTATAACTGCAATAAGGTTGGACATATGAGAAGATATTGCTGGATGCATGAAAGATATGATTATAGAAATTCAAGGAACATATATCATTATTTCTCTAACAATATGATATGCTATAGATGTCATAAGTTAGGACATAAGGCCCAGCATTGCAGAAGTAAGTTGAAGAAATCATCTGGTAACAATAAGGAAATAGTTGACCTAATTAAACAAAAGAAAGAACCTAGGAAGGTGTGGAAAAGGAAATCTGAACAAAAATAGAAAGAACCTAATCTTGTGCATGATGCACAAGAAACATGCATAATAGCTTAACAAGAGAAGCATAAAGATAGGGGGAGTGTTTATGGTTTTATCTTTCAAACCCCATAGAAATCAACCAAGAAGGTTGTAAAGGTTATGGTTGTATCAGTTGTTCTATCTTCCATGGTTTGCTCTTAGTGAAATTTACAGCTTAATTCATTAGACTGTCATCTTCAGGAGGCTCTTGAATCTCAGATTGTTTTCAATGTTCATCTTGTCAATCAAAGATTACTTGTTGCTATGTTAGGATAATTGGTAGTGATTTCACAAACAAGTGCAGGTGTTTCCAATGTGCAAGGAGTTGCTAGTGGATTTGGTATGATAATGTCTGTGATCCAAAATGTGTGATTTTTTTTAAAGTGACAGTGTTTATGATAGAGGTGTCTTGGAAGAGGTATATAAAATGATGTGTTTTGTTGATATCCATCATAGCATTCAACAAATTCTATTAAGTAGTGAATGCCATGAGATATAAAGTTTCTTCATATGTTGTTGTATGGAGTTAGCATGATTGATCATGATGGAGTAGCATGTTTGAGTAGCATATTTGGAGACTTTTAGTGATTTGGAGTCTTTGATATGATTTGCTGTAATAGAGCATACTGATCTACTTTGACAGTGAAAAGATGAAAGTATTGTGACAGTGTAGTCATGTTTTTTGATGGTTTCATGGAATATCTCATGTGTATGTCAGTATAGTAAAAGGTTATATGATAAATGTGGTGTCATATATCAATGTTTCACTCATCATGATAGTGCTCACTAGGGACAGTGTATCTATTTTTTTTGCCTTGATTATTTTAGTGGGTTCATGAACTCTATATGCCAGTGCTTTGGTTTGCTCTGACAACGACCTTGGGAGATAAGTGACAGACAGGGTTGATTGCCCAAGGTCAGTTTCTTGTTCATTTCTCCATGTTGTTTTGATTGATTTGGTTATTCATTCATGCTTTGATATGGAGCTCATGCCTCTTGAAAATGTTCTTTCTGATGGTGGTAATAGTAGTGGAATTTGCAGTTTGTAATTACTTTAATAGTGTGGACATTGAATGACAATAGTTTGACAGTAGTTGGTGACAGTACTACTCATGCTCTAATGCTCATGCTATGAAAAGTGCTCTTAAAAGTGGAGTTGCTTATGCTCTTGAAAATGTTTCTAATCTACAAGGTTCATGCTCTGCATGTTATGATAGGTTTTTCTTTTGGAGGTGGCAGTGATTTTTTTTTTGGTACTACATATTATTTGTTGTCAATAATTAAGGGTTCTGACAGTAATTTCAGTTGTTGCCCTTATGCACTCAGTTAGGGGGAGTTCATTCATTCTTTTCAGTCCTTGGTTAAGGTGACTTTGTTCTGATGCAGTTGAGTGGTACTCTTGATATTGTTGACAATGGTTTCAAATTGTTTTTGTCTCAGTGGACTCTAGATATTCTTGGTATTGGTAATCATGATGCTAATATTGCTTGTTCAATTTTCTGATATATGATCAAGTTAATTTGTTGATGGTATGATTGCTTAACACAATGCTATTTTGTCATTTGTTGATGGTTACTCCTTTGACATTACTATCAAAAAGGGGAGAAAATTATATCTCTTGTGGTTTTTGGCAGTGGCAATGGTGATGGTTGTTTGTAATTGGCCTACATAACCTACAGTTAGTGGTTCCTACTTGATTATGCAAATGCAAATCTAGCATAATGATTACATCTTTGTTGCTTTGTGAAAATGTGTTGAGTCAATGAAGAGTGGAGTATGAGGTGTTTAGGATGATTCAATGCTATAATGTTTCCTTCTTGATACTCATGTCACATGTTTTTCATGATTATCAATGGTAGACTATTTGGTAATAGCAAATTGGTTATTACTTGTTCAATTCTTGGTGTTGTCAGGTGTCATGGACAGATGATCTAAAGTTGGTTATGGTAATGCACTGTTTGTAAGTACTGATACTTGACAGTAGTATGGAAACATTACTTGACAGTATAGTGGTGTTCTGCTCTATATGTAAGGAAAGCAGAGGTGCGGAATAACACTTCCCTAATGATAATTCTAAGGGGATTATGCAGCCAGGTAACTTTCAATTCCAAAAACACAGATGAATACACCAGAAATACAAAATAAACAATTTAAGACAACACAAAATGATACCAGATTACGTGGGAAAACCCTTTCGGGTAAAAAACCCACCACCACAAGAGAGAATATCTTTATTACAGTAAACTAAATAGTTACAATAAAGATCCCAGCTCTTTTGCTCAGGTATCGATTCTTTACAATTATACAAAGTTGTCTATTCAATATGTATATCTATAGAATAGATTGTATAATTAAATCGTTTCATCAAACTGCAACGATGCCAGAAGATCATATTATAACACCAATCTCAAAGAGCACAAAACAGTTACACCACATTTGCCCTAACTGATCGATCTTACTTCTCCAGTGTCGCTGCCTTCCAACCGTCGCAATGGTTCACATTCCAACAAGACCTTTAGTCCCACATGCATCAGGTCACAAAAGACATTCTGGTGTATAAACCTGCATGCTCAGTAATACCATTGTCGGCAATGTTGTTTCCGACAATGCCAAGCTATGCCTTATTGGGCTAACCCGCTCCATTAGTGAGCACTTCTCTTCTCGTACTGACAGTCCATTGTCTCCACGATACCCAAGTCCTCTAATCGTCATCGGTCTGACCTTTACCATCGGTTCAACCAATTTACATTTGTCCCGATGAACAACCTTTCACCGATGCTAAACACCATTGCCAACTCCTGTCGGAGTAACACATAACTGTCAGAGCCACTTATGCATCCTTTGCCGATCTCCAAACTTAGGCCAATAACTTACACCCTTTAGTGAGACCCTGGAGATCGATGTGAAGCTTTCAACTTCTACCGATACAATAAGTCATCCTGATAGTCACTAGCATCGGTGAAATACCAATCATCGGTAGAGACATTCCGAGGTATGCCGATAGTGTTAGTCAGTCCGATACAATGTACATTCGCAATGTATGTTCACAACATACAATTGCAATATGCAACAACAATATACACACAAATTGTTCTCACATGCATTTGTGGTATACATACGAAATGTTCACAACATACATTTGCGATATACACACAAATTGTATGTTCAGTAAAATAACTCGAAATAAATGAAGTTCCAAACAACAATTTGAGACACAAAGTCTCTTCAATCTCCCACTTGTCGAAGAGATTGTTGTTACCTCTTAATCCGCATACAACTACTGAGAACTATGGGCCCGAAGACCCATTGCATCTGAATACCATTTGAACTTGGCCGTGCTCACATGTTTAGTTAAGGCATCAGTGACATTTTCCAAAGTGTCAACCTTTTCCATTTTCACCTTCCTGTCTTCCACCATATCACAAACAAAGTGATATTGGACATCAATATGTTTTGTCCTAGCATGAAATGTAGGATTCTTCACCAAACATATAGCACTTTGACTGTCACAGTTAATTTGTATCTACCCTGCATTAAAACCAACATCAGAACACAACCTCTTCAACCAAACGGCTTCTTGGCATGCATGAGTAGCTGTCATGTACTCTGCCTCTGTTGTGGACAGAGTGACTACAGCCTGTCGCTTGCTCATCCAATTGATAGCACCACCATTTAACATGAATACATATCCACTGGTGGATCTTCTACTGTCAATGTCCCCTACCCAATCAGAATCTACATATCCCTAAATGCTGATAGATTTCTGAGATCCAACTGAGTTTCCATGATAGCAAATAGCATAATCAGAAGTTCCCTTCAAATATCTCATAACTCTCTTCACAACATCCCAATTTGATCTGCCTAGATTCGCTATAAACTGACTCAAAACTCCCACTGATTGGGCAATGTCTGGCCTGGTACAGACCATTGCGTACATCAAACTACCAACAACACTTGCATAAGGCACTTTTTTCATATCGTCAATTTCATTCAAAGATTCTAGACAATCTTCAACAGATAATTTCGTTCCATGCAAAACTGGAACAACTAACTGTTTAGAATTAGACATATGAAACTTATCAAGAACATTGGTAATATAATTGCTCTGGCTAAGCCAAATCTTTCTCTTAGATCTGTCCCTTTTGATTTCCATTCCTAGAATGTACTTCGCTACCCCCAGATTCTTCATTTCAAATTTCAAGGACAACTGAGATTTTAATTATGAGATCATCCCCTTACCATTGCCAATGAATAACATGTCATCCACATACAGTGCAATTATAAGAATCTGATCACCTTCAGTTTTATAATAGACACAATGATCAGATTTAGATCTCCATACCCCAAGGATAAAACATACGTATCAAATTTTTCATACCACATTCTGGGAGATTGCTTCAAACCATAAAGAGACTTTTTAAGTTTACATACCAGATGTTCTTTACCTTTTACCACAAAATGCTCTGGCTGGGACATATAAATTTCTTCTTCAAGGTCCCCATGAAGAAATGTTGTTGTCACATCCATCTGCTCAATTTCAAATTCATATGCTGCTGCAAGTGACAAAATAAATCTAATGGATGTCAGCTTAGCTACAGGAGAAAAAATTTCTCCATAATCTATACCTTCCTTTTGAGAATACCCCTTAGCAACCAGTCTTGCCTTGTACTTGTTAATACTACAATCTGGACCATATTTCTTTTTAAATACCCACTTACAACCCACAGGTTTTCTACCTTCAGGCAAGGGCACCAGATCCCAGGTTCCATTTTTCTCTAACGATGACATTTCATTATTCATGGCTTCCAACCAAGAATCTGAATCAGATAAACTAATAGCTTCTTTCACAGTCCTAGGTTCATCAGTATCAGTAAGCAAAGCATATGCACAACTTGAATCAAGTACTGAAAATTCATACCTATCTGGTTGTCTCCTTTCACGTGTAGACCGCCTCAATGGTTGAGGTGCAGGTTCAGGTTCTTCCTCTGGATCTGAATCTTCAGAGCTACTTGAACTCACATCTGAATCATCTACACTTGGTGTTTGTTGTTCCTCTTTTACAGGGGTCAAAGGAATATTAACAACACTCTTTTCTTTCTTCTTTTCTGTCTTCTCCAGCTGAGGATCAATAACTAAAGGTTTCAGCTCTCTAAAAATTACATTCCTGCTATAAATTACTTTTTTAGTTTCAGGATTCCAAAGCTTGTACCCTTTAACACTGACTCCATAGCCAATAAAGATACATTTGACTGCCTTGTAATCCATCTTAGACCTTTTTACCTCAGGAATATGAGCATATGTCTCACAGCCAAAGACACGAAGATGTCTTAGAGAGGGCTTCTTTCTAGACCATGCTTCCATAGACGTCTTATCAACCAATGCTGAAGTAGGAGAATGATTCAGCAAGTAACAACCTGTAGCAACTGCCTCAGCCCAGAACTTTTGTTCAAGCCCAGCATAACTCAACATACTTCTTGCTTTCTCCATCAACGATCGATTTAACCTTTTAGCAACTCCATTTTGTTGTGGAGTATAAGGTGTAGTCTTATGCCTTTTAATTCCATGGTCTACACAATACTTATCAAAATCCGCATTGCAATATTCACCACCATTATCCGTTCTCAAACATTTTATTTTTCTACCAGTCTAATTTTCTACAAGAGTTTTAAATTCTTTAAACCGACTGAACACTTCTGATTTATTTTTCATAAAATATATAAATGCCCTCCTTGAATAATTATCAATAAACGATACGTAGTATCTTGATTTAGACATAGAAGGAACATCAAATGGACCAAAAACATCAGAATGTACATAGTCCAGAACACTAGAAGATTTATGAGAACTAGAGTAAAAAGAAACATGGTTCTGTTTTCCATATATACAATGTTCACAGAAATTGAACTCCAGATTACAATCAATTAGCCCATCTACCAGGGTTTTGTTTTTCAATGTTTTAAAACCTTTTTCACCTATGTGACCAAGTCTATGATGCCAGAGCATTGTTTTCTCTGTAGGAAGTTTAACTTCCATAGAGTTTGCTTCATGTGTTACAATAGTAGCTTTTTTAGATTTTACAGCGACACTATTACAACACACTATTTTAGCATCTAACCTATACAGAGTTCCAATGCGTTCACCCTTTGCCAGTACAATAGAACCTATAGTCATTTCACAGCCACCATTCACAAAAATAACTTGCACTCCAACATCATTAAGCTTACTAATAGAAAGTAAATTTCGAGCCAGACCTGGTATGTGTAGCACTCCATTCATTCCCTTTATTCTGCCATCCGGGAACTAGATTCTGACTCTTCCTCAGTCAACAATTTCTAGTGTTGAATCACTTGCCAGGAACACCTTCCCACCAGCATACGGTTCATACTTTGTGAACCACTCTCTATGAGATGTCATATGAAAAGATGCCCCTGAATCCACCAGCCAAACATCTTCAGATGCAGGCGTTGCCAAAGCAGCAATGAAGGCATCAGCATCACTCTGAGAAGACTCTGAGTCAGAGAAGTTCTTCTTCTTCTTCTTTTCCTCCTCTTTACAGTCTCTTCTGATGTGACCTTCCTGCCCACAATTCCAGTACTTCACCTTGGACTTAGTGCCAGGAGATTTCGATCTCCCCTTTGATTTGGACTTAGACTTCTTGTCCTTTTTCTTACCTTTTTCCTTTGGTCTACCTTGAACAGACAAGGCCTCTTTGGCTATCTTAGAAGATTTCCTCCACATCTCTTCAGATAACGAGTTAACAACCGCTTCAGTTGTAAACATGGTTTTTGTACTTCCAATAGCCACCACAAGATGATCCCACGAGTCAAGTAAGGAACACAAAAGAAGCATATAGCGGTCTTCCTCTTCTATTTTTACACCTATAGACGTCAACTGTGCAACAATCATATTAAAAGAGTTCAGATGTTCTGCTACAGATGCTCCTTCATCCATCTTCAGAGAGTACAACTTCTTTCTAAGGAAAAGTTTATTCACTAAGGAATTGCCCTGGTAAATATCTCCCAACTTCTTCCACAAATCTTTGGCTGACTTCTCCTCATGAACATTCAATAGAACAAAATCCGCTAGACTTAATCTTATCAGTCCTCTGGCTTTCTTGTCAGCTAGGTCCCAATCTTCTTGCTTCATGCTTGCAGGTTTAACCCCAGACACAGCAACCCAAAGATCTCTATTGACCAGCATATCTTCAACCTTAAGTTTCCACAACTCAAAGCTTGTGCCATTGAATTTTTCAATGTATATTTTTCCTGATGTACTTGCCATCCTATTTAACAAAATAGACCTCTACAGAACTCCCACTCCCAGAATTAACACAAAAAACCCAACCTACCAACAAGGATAACACAACTGGCCAGGCTCTGATACCACTTGTAAGGAAAGTAGAGGTGCGGAATAACGCTTCCCTGATGATAATTCTAAGGGGATTATGTAGCTAGGTAACTTTCAATTCCAAAAACACAGATGAATACACCAGAAATACAAAATAAACAATTTAAGACAACACAAAATGACACCAGATTACGTGGGAAAACCCTTTCGGGTAAAAAACCTACCACCACAAGAGATAATATCTTTATTATAGTAAACTGAATAGTTACAATAAAGATCCCAGCTCTTTTGCTTAGGTATCGATTCTTTACAATTATACAAAGTCATTTATTCAATTTGTATATCTACAGAATAAACTATATAATTAAATCATTTCATCAAACTGCAACGATGCCAGAAGATCAGATTATAACACCAGTCTCAAAGAGCACAAAACAATTACACCACATTTGCCCTAACTGATCGAACTTACTTCTCCGGTGTCGTTGCCTTCCAACTGTCGCAACGGTTCACATTCCAGCGAGACCTTTAGTCCCACATGCATTAGGTCACAAAAGACATTCTGGTGTATAAGCCTGCATGCTCAGTAATACCATCATCAACAATGTTGTTGCCGATGATGCCAAGCTATGCCTTATCAAGCTAACCCGCTCCATCGGTGAGCACTTCTCTTCTCGTATTAACAGTCCACTGTCTCCGCGATACCCAAGTCCTCTAATCGTCATCAGTCTGACCTTCACCATCGGTTCAACTAGTTTACATTTGTCCTGATGAACAACCTTTCACTGATGCTAAACTCCATTGCCAACTCCTGTCGGAGTAACACATAACTGTCGGAGCCACTTCTGCATCCTTTGCCGATCTCCAAACTTAGGCCGATAACTTACACCCTTCGGTGAGACCCTGGAGATCGATGTGAAGCTTTCAACTTCTGCCGATACAATAAGTCATCCTGATAGTCACTAGCATCAGTGAAATACCAATCATCAGTAGAGACATTCTGAGGTATGCCGATAGTGTTAGTCAGTTCGATACAATGTACATTCACAATGTATGTTCACAACATACAATCGCAATATGCAACAGCAATATACACACAAATTGTTCTCACATGCATTTGCGGTATACACATGAAATGTTCACAACATACATTTGCATATACACACAAATTGTATGTTCAGTAAAACAACTCGAAAAAAATGAAGTTCCAAACAACAATTTGAGACACAAAGTCTCTTCACTATACAGCTACTCTTTGTTGATTTTCATATTTGATATCTTCTTCTCTGCAATAATATTCTTACATTTGTTGGTTTCAGGGGGAGCTTTGACAACTTTCATGCTTTCTGTTTCATATATGACAGCAGCTGTGATCATTTTCTTATTCATTATTCTAGTTCTGACAGCTTATTGGTTTGATCATTAGTTTCTGAACAGGTACTTCTTCATGCCTTTGGCATTGTTGTCAAAAGGGGGAGAAGTTGTGTCATCACTATTGTGCTTCAGTGGTAATTGTGGTAATTCATTTTGGTGCTTCAAGTATTTGGTAATTAGATTCAGTGGTAATTCATTTTGGTGTTTCAAAGTAATTCATTATCAGATTCAGATTAAATTTGATTTCTTTCAGTTTCAGTAATGCATGTGAATGTGGATCTTTTATAGTTTGACATCAATGCCAAAGGGGGAGTTTGTTATCCCGTTTGGCATTTTGACAGTGATGTGGCAAATTGGCAATGATGTCAAACGATAAAAGGTCAATGCATATTTGTGATTTGGCATAGCATTGGTTTCATTTGTGCCTAAGGATATTGTATAAAGTGTTAAGTCATATGCTTTGATAAAGGTTGTGACCTCGAGAGCAATTACCTAGCACCATATGATGTTAAAGTGGCAATTCTTAATGTGGCCCCAGAATAAGCATTTTGATAAAGGCAAAGGCAAGATTAATGTTTTTACTTTGCAAAAGGGATGAAGGATGAAATGTTATTACATAGAAGCTTTGAGTTTCCTGTGTAACATGCCAAAAAGGTTTTTGACAGCAGTAAGAGGTAAAAGTAGTATTTTGTTTTTGAGCTTTATTTAGGGCATACCAGCACATCAGGTTAATCAGCTCAAAAGGCACGAATATTGCAGTAAGTATTTTATTTTCATCATTCTGTTGTCTCTTCTCTGTGAGGGTTTGGTTATCATCATGGAAGTTAATGGAGAATCTATTGCATAACCAATTTTGGAATTCGAATGTTGACTTGGGCAAAATAGTAGAGTTGAAAAATGTCAATATGAGTTGAGGCCATTGAAAATTAGTTGTAAAATGATCACTCCAGGTGCAGCCGTTCCTCTCTTTCTCCTTGTTTATTTTTTATGGTTGTTTACATGTCTTATTTTCTTTGCTTAGTTTGATATATTCTCTTAAGGGTTTGAGTTAAAGTTCTCAGACTAGTTATAAATCACAGATTTTGTTTAAGATCTTAGTCTGGGGTTTAATGGCTTTGTTTTCTACCCTATTGTGTTATCAAAGGTTGTGGTTGTTCTTATCGTAGTCTTAACAGTGATACACCTGTGTCAAGAGGGTTTTAGTTATGAAGAAAGACACTAAACAGTTCATGGTAACATGGTAACTATGATTTGTTAAGCGTATGATGGCTTTTTTATTACAGTTGTAAAGAATCCTTAACTATCAGATTATGTGAATGATGATTCTGGTCAAAATAGTGATTCGATGACATAATGATGGTTTGGTTTATGATTTTATGTGGACTATCTTATGATTTAATTGTAGTGATCTCCTAATCACGGTTATGTGTTACAACTTACAATGAACACCTAACTTTGGTTATGAGATGCACAACATCATCTTGAGGCAATAGTGACACTTTAATTACTTCTTGTCTTACACACATGGTAGTTATGGATTACATGTCAGTTATAACTGGAAGGGTTAGTTTGACCCTAAACCGTGGTTTAATATTCAGTTATTACCTGAAACAATTTTATAAAATCTATTATCTCTTCAAATTGTTTTATGAGAAGAGGAAGATATTATGAAATATATAAAAAGGGCATTGAGTAGAAATTGTATATGGTTGTGTATACACCTGATGTAATATTGAGGATAGATGATTGAATGCATTATCATTGATACTAGATCAGAGTCTGAGGATCAGTGGAACAGAGTGTCCCTTTGTATTTGTTTTTTTCCATGATTGCAACATGTATTGAAAGGTCAAGTTAGTGAGACAAGAAATGACCTTAGCCAATGAGGCATTTTGTGTAGCCAGTGAGGCTCTGCTAGTGAGGCATTTTGTGTAGCTAGTGAGGCTTAAATTAATAGCCAGTGAGGCCTGTAATTAGTGAGATTCTTTTATTAAACTAGTGAGGCACTTTTTCTAGTGGTTTTTATGCCCCGGAGGGTTTTCCACTTAGGACAATATCTGTGTTATGTATTATCATTGATGAGTTTGATTCTCATGTTGATTTGCTTATCATGTGTCATTTGTTTTAAAGTCATTTAATTTACTTTGGTCTATATGAACACATACTTGTCTTATATCACTATCTAAATGTCCACTTTATGAACAATCATATTTCACAGTTAGTCTCTATGTGTTAAGATTTATGATAATGAGTCATTATTTTCAGTCCCTACATTGAGTTGATGCATTCTTGACTTTGATCAATCTATTTTAGTTGTCCAAATCTTTCATGATGTCATCTACAGTCAATGGAAATTGTTTCTATATCAATGTTTTGAAATACAGATTTTAAGGTCACTAAGTCTTGTTAAAATTTGTATACCATTGATTCACCCCCCCTCTTAGTGGTATTGTACTCCAACAGCTTCAATATTTTGCAAATGAGGAAACATTTTTCCTATGTGATCCCTAGTGAACCACTTACCCTAATGAGAAAATTGCCTTGCTTGTACCACATGGTAGAGAGGAATCTATTGGTTTTTTAGTGTCTTGACAAAAACCTTAATGCCTTGATCTAAGTTTAGTGGGAGGGTGGTGTCTGGATTTAGTTCTATAATTTGAAGATGTTCAACAACATTGACAATGTCTAGCAATGGTGGAAAATATGGACACAACAACTCTACATTGAATACTAGATGTAGTCCAAGAAAAGGGAAAAATTGAGCACAAAGGAATTCTCACTTATCTGCTTGAGAATGGTGTAGGGGCCATATCAAAGGGGTTGAAGTTTTTTTGTGGCCCTTGAAGTCACTCTTTCTGTAGATTAAGCCAAACTTTGTCACCAACCTAAAACTAATGAGTACAATGTTGATCATGTCACTCATTATACTTCTGATTGATAAATTGTAGCATCTCATGAACCTATTGCTAGATATGGCTAAACTTCTTAGCAAAATTGAATGCCTTATCCACTTCTTTCTAGACATGTGGTGATATCTCCTTCAACATGGCAGGCAAGGCTACATCAACAAGTGCCAATGGTTGGTACCCAAAGCAAACTTCAAATGGACTATGTCATGTGGAGCTATATAGTGCATAATTGTAACTATATGGGTCATAGGGTAGACTTCCATCCTGGATGTGCATGGATACTTTGAATAATACATCCATAGAATGTGAGTAATCATAAAATTCAACACATAAATTTGCCCATTTGTTTAGCAGTGCAAGTGGACTTTATCAACGTAGTTTCCATCATGGCCTATAGTGCTAACTAGAATTTATTGAGAAAACTACTATCCATGTTAAAAATGATACTCCATTGAAAACTGAAATGGACCCAAACATTCTTAAAGAAAATCTTAGTAGAGTCTTCTACAAAAACCCCTTTCTTACAAGCTACCATGATGGCCATATTTGAGAATCTATCTACCACAACATACACATAGACATGGCCATATTTGGTCAGAGGAAATCCTGACATAAAATCCATGGAGACAAAGTGTGAAGGCTTGTCAAGAACTAGAAGAGGTGTATAAAATCCTTATTTTTGATTTGCAAGTTTCACAATGGGATGGGTTGTGCAAATATCAAATGTATATGATGCACCATGAGGAAGTTTTGGAAAATAGAAGTACCTATATAGTATAAAAATTGGCTTCTTTATCCCAAAGTGTCCTACAACACAACTATGTGCTTCCCAAATCTTTTTTGTCATTCCTTAATAGGGACACAATGTGCCCCATGTGATAGAGAATTCCATCCTCCAAGTAGTAACTAGTGATTTATTTTCCATCTATAAGTCTTTGGTAGATGTCAACAAAATTAGGATTAATGTCATATAATTGAGGCCACTTTGTTGTATATTGTCCACAAGATTCCAACACTATTGCTAGGGATATGATTAGAGGTCAACTCAAATAATCTACAACTTTACTAGTGCTCCTTTTGTGGCGAATGTTGAGATGAAACTGTTGGAGTTAGATGGATTGCATTTGATGTCAATCATTCTACAATTTTCCATTTTTTACATAAATTGGAGGGTCTTAAGGATGGTGTGAATGATATTGTTTCCTCAAGGTATAGTGCTTTCACTATTTATAGGCCTAAACAATGGCATCAACTCTTTGTCATGTGTAGGGAACTTGTGTATTATATAGAGAAGGTCTCATTGTGGTAGACAAATGCACATGCCTATGTTACATGACAATGACCCCAGGTGCATATTTGGAGACATCTATCTCAATTTCTAAAGATTGTTGTCGATCTACAAAAACCAATATTGGTGTAAAATAGTCTCTACTCCAATTATGTGAATGCTTGTAGTTGTGTCTCTATCTACATGGATTTTTTTACTCCTCCCCTATGTGCTTGATTCTAATGCCATACTATGTTTGTAATGAAACAACTTGCACAATAGAAGAATATAATATAAAATATGTTGCAAATACTTGATAATAATATGCCACTTCGAGGGGGCAACCTCCAAAAGTCTCCAATGAGAAACATAATTTGTAATATGATGATAATAAACTTACCACTAGTTCCTATATATACCTAATTATGTCATGGCTAGCACCCAGGTTGATTTAGATACCTAAATATAACACCTAGGATGACCTAACTACCTATATATGACTATAATAATACTTATATAACTTAATTAAGAGTTAAGGTAGCTTCAAGCTGACTAATCATAACCCTATACAAACTAAAGGATTAACGGTGTAGCATGTCCCCTCTTCACAAAAGCATTGTCCTTAGTATTGATCAATTGTGAATGCTTTTACACAAAATCCTCATTTTCCCATGTAGCATCTTTGACTATAGAGTTCTTCCATTTTATTAAATACTCTATGATTGCCCTTGTTCACAACCTCTTGGTGCATGTTTGAATAATTTCCTTAGGATCCAAAAATATTCTTCCCTCTGCATCAAGCTTTGGTAACTCTGTCTATGCTACAACTTTTTTCCCAATAACCTTCTTCTGAGCATGAAACAAGGAAAACTAGATGTATTTTTGTTGACATAGGCCAATGAAATCAATGACTTTATCTTGTGCTCCCTACTGATAGTGGACAAGATCAATGAGTGTGACATGCAATCCAATGTTCACCTAGAAGTGTTGGAGAAACTGATTAACAAGTTGTTGAAAAGAATTGGAGTGATCAGGAAGATAGCAAAACCAATCCAATGTGGTGCCTTTTAGAGACTGTGGGAAAAGTTTTGCTAACTGATAATCTTGGAAGATGAAATCATTACACAAAGCTATGAATGTTGACACATGGTTCTATAGATCTCTTTTACCACTGTACTTCTCAAAGCATGGAACCTTGAAGTTTTGGGGAAGGGGAGAAGAGAGAATGGCTAAGGAAATGGACTTCTAGTGTAGTATGATGGGATTGTTGGCTAGGATGCACCTGTGGACATAGTGGGTATTTGTTGTTGGAAGGAGTTTATATGTTGAAAAAGTTGGATGATAACTGCTAGAAATTAGGTCTTAGGCTACTAATCATTATAAATAAAATATAAAATAAATAGAATGAGCATTATACAAGCATAGGTTTAACACATTACACAATATGTATATGGAGAAAACCCTTTCGAGTAAAAAACCCCATAAAGCATCATTTTATTGAAACATTTAAAATATATAGTCTATTAAAGAATAGACTGAACTTGGAGATATACTCCTCTACATACTTCCACATGGCCAATAATACCTCATGTGCATAGTGACATAACTCTCTATAAAACTCCAAATTCACACCCTCTCAAATGAGAGAGAACCTCCTTAAATAAAAGAGAAGGGGTGGCATAATACCTAAAGGGGTATTAGTACACCCATTCAAAGAAACCATTTGTAAATAATTAATAATCTAATAGTTATTAGATTATTATTTATTAAATGGTATATGCTTTATAACATAAGGTTTTATAACATAAGGTTTTATAACCTTATATTAGAACATTATATAAATGTTATAAGGGTATGACCCCTAATAACATTATGTTCTAACACTCTCCCTTAATGTTAATAGGGGCATCACGTGTCAATTTCTATAAAAGAAAAAATGAAGCACCTCAGTAACGTAGGTCTTCTTTGACAGTGATAAACATGGACACAAACATATGCCAAAATGAAGAGCGTGTATTCCAGACTACATGAAAGTCATCTTGTCACAATTTATAATCCCATGTTTTAAAAAATGACATGAGGTCTTACAATATTTCTGTTGGAGCCTGGAACTCCCCAAACTAGTCCCCCTCCAAGTTCATTACATATTGCTAGTAGGTCTTACATAGTACAATGCTTTTACAAATGGAAGATTTACAGAGAAGATTTTTTTAATATGCCCATAGGGCTTACATATAATGCAAGGAGTTAACCATATATAATTCCTAGAGGTCTCATGTTATGCCTGTTAGGTCTTACATAGAGTTGTCATTGTTAGGCACACTCTCTCCCCCTTAATGGAAACTCCTTACATCCCGAGGCACTAAATGCCTAAGGTCTTATTTTATGCTTTAGGTCTTACATCTAGAGGTGCTATTGGCATGCACTCCCCCTCGATGGCAAGAATTGATTTGAATTTAGAGAATTTGGTATTGCACAGAGGTTTGATGCAATAATACACACATAATTTTTCTGATTACTCAGAGCCTAGCCCAGATCTTCTTGACATAGTATATCTATCATGTTATAATCAGTCTTACAAAACTAAAGAATAATATTAGGATGGAAGGACTTTCCTTTGAAGGAAGTGCCCATGAACATCAAATGTGCTTTATTTCTTGAAATAGGACTCTTGAGTAATAGAAAATAGCTTTATTATATAATAAAGTGGGACCTGTAGTAGCACCCAAATGAAAAAATATTTCCAGTAATCTCCTAAGCACATTGATTCTTTTGTAGTGACTTTTGTAGTCAACTTTTGATTATGGAGCTATAGAAGATAGTTGTTTAAATATTAATCCATCCATGTGATAGCAGCTGCGCCATATTTTGAAGACATAGATAAGGTATATGTCCTATCAATAAGGTTACCAACATAGTTTATTTTTGGTGCAAAAATAATAAAATCTCATAACTAAATGAGTAAGCCGACATATAATATGCTATGACAATACTTAAAAATGATCTAATGATCTTATTAAGGAGTTCATATAGAATTTTCACAAGTATAAGTATGTATAGTTTGTCATGTTTATACAAGGAAAATAAATAGTCATTAAACATATAGTAATGATCCACAAAAAATTAAAGCAATGGGTGAGCTATCCTTTCAAGGCTTGCTCCCTAGACAATTTGTAAGGGAGAAAACCACAGGCATTACATGTAGGTGCTTTTAAAACCAATAAGATTAAAGGATATAAAGTTAATAAAAGTGTTAGATGCATGCAAAAATAACCCTTTTTGGTGGATATGAAGAATATGTAAATAATTTTACACTAAACAAATGTTGCAACCAATAATTTTGGCATTACCAAATGTTATTACAATGTCCTTTTGTCTAGACATTAATATATCAAAATCATTATTCCAAATAAATGTAATAGAAAAAGTAAAATACCTTTTATGAACTCTTATCCATACATCCATACCTTTTCAAGACAAAATTAAATGTGGACTATTTGTCAATTTTAATATAATGAGAATGAGAAGTCTTGGAGAGTAATACTAACCTCTGTAGATGGTTGTGAAAATTGCCTATGTACTTTATCAATATGCCGTCCTGTTGGATCTCTTTATCCATTTGGACATACCTTTTTAACTTCCAATATTTATGTTTCTTGATTATGTTAGTTGTAATATAAGTTATCAATCAACTTATTTTAGATACAAGGTAGTTATCTAGACATGTGATAAGGTTTTAGAATGCAAATTATATGTTATCTCTTACTTTAGAGGTGATGATTTTATTAATATCCAAGACATAAGCATTCTCTAAGGTTACAAAAGAAACATTATAGAAGTTGTGATTTAAGGCCCAAGTTGTTCCAAGGTAGTATATCAATTTTTTTATATATCAATTTATAACTACTAGACTATTGAAGCTTTCTTATTCTTATCGAACATGGTTGCCAACCCACAATAATTATCTACCAATGGACAAGGTTGTCATGTAGTGCTCCACAATTGAAAGTAATATCAAAAGATTTCCTACCATTTAAGATGATAGGTTATGACAATGATGGATATGATGAAGTAAAAAAGTGATAAATTAGTGAGCCCATAGTCCAAATAGGTGGAATGATAATATGTGGCACATTCCAAATATTTCCAGCATAAATTTAGTGATAGATGTACCTTAATACTTTGCCCAAGGATTGAAGGGATCGTTTATGTATATGTTTCCTCTTTAAAACAAGTAGGTTAAATTACTATATATTTTACCAAATAGGATATATTACACACTAACTATCGATATCGATTAGGTCTGAATGTGTTCTTTACCAACAAAACTTATAATGAATGAACATGTGATGTTGACTTTAGGCAGTTATGGTTGGTATTCTTGTATTAAGGATGATACAATACTTAAAACTATTGGTAGTTTTATTAAATAGGTCAACAGTCCGATTAGTAGGAATTGTCAATAAAATCCATCAACTATGATTATAATATCTTACTTATATTGAAATTTCAAGTAGATCATGAAACAAAGACAAGTGAGAAGGTTTAGATGAGGATATTATCTGAAGCCAAAAGACACACAATTCATCACAACATCCTATAATGTTGACAATATTTATACCAGATGGTGTATTTCACTCCAAGCTCTAGGAATGTTGCTTTGATGTTGAGAAATTCAAATAATTATGAAACTAAATAACCTAGGAAAGTTGGAAAATTGATCATAAGAATGGACTATTTGCCCAATTTATATGGACTATCAACTATGTGCTTCGTGTCTTTTCTTGAACATATCTTTGCAGAATTAGCGATCAATATTTTCAAAAGTACCTTATGTTTTTTTTTTGTAATAAAAATTGACCTCCTTTAATGGAGTATCTAATTCCATTTACAAATGACAATTTAACTTCTCTAAGAATTGACTTTCATTTAGAAGAAAATTTAGAAAGAATACATCTTATATTAAAGAGAATGCGAGTACATGAATGTTTCGACTTTAAAGGGTACTAATATTAATGTCTAATGACTTTACTTCAGAATGCGAGACTTCCATAAAACTTGCGAGTTTTATAAACACTTAAAATAAATTAATTTTATTAAGGACAAGTCTTGCATAAGGATGCGAATCTATTTATAAAAAAGCATGACTCCGCTTTTATAAAATAACTATGACATCCTATAGTATGGTGGACCTTAATATCGTATAGGTGGTTTTAACAACATATAACTGATTAGTGTAGTAAATTTTCTAGTCCACACAATAAATCTAATATTTTGAGCCTTGTTCCATATACTACATGGTCAAGAGATAATGAAGTAAAAATGTGGATGTGGTGTGCAAGTTTTCTTGAAACTATATGTATGATAAAAGTTTTTATCATATGTGGTAGCCATAGAAAAATCAAACTAAATACAATTGTATGGATTGCTACTATATGCAGTATATAGCTCATCCTAAAATTGAAACATGTCGACTCTTAACATAATATATAAAGAGATTGAAAATCATATAGAATTAAATGTACATAATACAGGGTTAGGTATATAAGTTTAAACATGATTTATTGAATGTTTAATAAATAAACTTACATAATATATAAATAAGATTTCATTTATATAGTGGTCACGACCCATACTATGGGTGTAATGGTCGTAGACTACTTATACACACTAGTTTGAAATGTTTAAAACTAGTAAAAGCACCAAAGGTGCTATCAAATGGCCGATAGGCACAAATATTTATAGCCTATCACTAAATAGTTTATATTTTTATTTTTATGGAAAGTCATTACATGTAGTTGTTGGTATCTACAAGGCTATAAATACAAAAAGAAATTCAATAATATTTATGCAAATAAAAATAATTGAGTGGTATTAAATGAATAAGCACATGAAGTAAATCATAAATCATGAATGAACTAAATAAATTCTAAGCAATTAAGAGATTAGGTGAACCATGCAGTACCTAAATAATGTAGGATAATAAAAATCCATGTTACTAATTTCCTATCGACCAAGCATTGCATAGAATAACTTTTAAAAACATATATGTATGAAGTGTGTGTTTGAATCAACTATGTGTGAAGTGATTGAACTAACATTGTGTGAAGAGTGTGCTTTAACTTTGGCATTCACTTTGTGTGTGTTTGTTCTTTGGCATATTTAAACTCGAGTGTTTATTTGTGTGTGATTGAACTAACTTTGTGCATGAAGCATGTTTAAATTTGGCACATGTTCACTTTCTATGTGTGAAGTGTGTGTTTTAACTTTGACATTCATTTTGTGTGAATTGTGTGTGTGAAATTTAATTTGTGCATTCACTTTGTCTAGTGTGTGTATTTGAACTTTACCATGTTTTAAAAATTTGGCACCCACTTTACGAGTGTGTTCAGAGTTTGGAATGTTTAAACTTAAGTGTTAATGCATGTTTGTACTAAATTTGTGTGAATGAATTATGTTTGAACATTGACATATTCACTTTTTGTTTATGTAAATTGTATGTGTGGGAAAGTTAATTTAGGCATTCACTTTGTGGTGTGTATTTTTAAAAAATAATTTTGGTATTCACTTTGTGTGGTATATGTGTTTGAACCAACTTTGGAATTTGTTGTGTATCTATGTGAGCTTAAAAGATCTTTTACATTTAGTTTTTCTTTATTTATGAATGAACTTAAGCTAACACATTTTGTGGAGTGAATGAACTTCAACTATCACATTTTGTGGAGTGTATGAACAAACTTTGATGTTCACCTTGTGTAGAATGCAATTTAAAGATTTGAAATTCTTTATATTGTGTGTGTACAAATGAGCCTTGGATATCATTTTGTGTAGAGTATATGAATAAACTTTGATGTTCACTTTATGTGGAATGTGCTTGAAAGAACTGACATTCATTTTTTGTGTGTGTGCACGAATGAACTTTGGATATCATTTTGTGTGATGTATGAATAAACTTGAATTTTCACTTTTTGTGAAATGTGTCTACAAACAAACTTCAATGATGTTCATTGTGAGTCTTTGTGTGTTTGAATAAATTTTGACTTTCATTGTGTGTGTGTCTGTGTGTGTAAGTTATTTAATTTTGTCATTCAGTTTGTGTGAAGTGCGTGCCTATGTATTTGAATGAAATTTGTCACACTCTGTGTGTGCATGCATGTGTCTGTGAATGAGCTTTGACACTCACTCTATGTGTGTACAAAAACACTAATGTTCACTTTGTGCCAAGTGTATGTGTGTGTGAATTAACTATGGTTTTCATTGTGTGTGGGTGGGTAGGTTTGAAAGTTAGCTGGTATTCACTGTGTGTGCACATGTTTATGTGAATGAACTTTGGCATTCATTATATGTGTGTAAGATGTGTATGAACTAAATTTATTACATCAACCAATACTCATTTCATTTGTTCTCAATGGTGACTTACCCATAATAGTGTTTTCATTAAATAAAAATAATTTAAAATTATTTTAAAAAGCACATCATAATAATTCATCTTCTAATTAAGGAATCCATAAACAAAAATTTAGAGATATGATTGCATATTGAAGTTTTTTTTTTAAAAAAAAATTAAATATAAATTTAAATGTTATCACTCACTCTTAAATTAATTTAAAAAGGCATGTTATAATAACTAAAATTTAGGGATATGATTGCATATTGAGATTTAAAAAAAAATCATTTTAAAATATAAATTTAAATGTTATCACTTACTTTAAAATTAATTTAAAAAGGAATGTTATAATAAATCAATCCACCAAATGGGAAATTGTTAGCTACTTTTAAGGAGCGGATTTATGCATTAGAAAAAAATAATTCTAAAACTTACTAAAATAAATTTATTCCTTAAATTGTATCATTTTTTTTTCCTTTTCTTTTGCAGGTTTGAGGGGAGAAGCTCTCAAGAGATTGATAAGTAGAGGTATTTTTCACAGTGTCTCAAATTATGATATTTTATTTCAAGGTTTTAACTGCGTAGTTTTTGAGTCAAACACATGACCCATATTTCATGAGTAGTGAATCCAATTTTTAAAGAAGATCTGAATATATCATTCTCTTCCATCTTCTAAGTATTATCTTAAAATATACTTATTTATTTAACTTAAAATATATTTATTTATTTATTTTTATGTTGAAGATGAGTTCTATAATAATTTAAGGATTTTTCAAGCATTATGCATGCAAGATTTCTAGAGCTAGAAGGATCAAAGGATTGGAAGAGCGAGGGTTTCTTTCAGAAAAAAAAGGAAAGATCATTAATTCTCTACAATTATTTTTAGATTCTAAATAAATAAAAATAAATAAATTTTCCAGAGATTTCCCTTAAAATAAACCCTACTTTTGGTCCCTCATAATTTCTTTTAACCAAAAACATGGAGAGAAAATCAAATTTAGTGAAAAGTCTATCAATATTGCAAAATACATGCCCCAAGATTAATTTCCTAAACCCTGCAACTGTAGATTTTTCATTCTTGATTTTTCATATTTACATTTTCAACTATTTCATTTTGTTTTCTTTTTGGGCACCCACTACACTACTAGCCATTTAATTATGCCCATTCATTCTCTCATTCCACTGCCCCCATGCATTGAATTTTATTTTATTTTATTTTTTAAAAATTTTATGATTTTTGGTTGTTTATATAAGAATAAAAGTTAAACCATTAAAAATCCAAACTAACCATTATAAAGGTTAATTTTAAAAGAAATAAGAATAATATATTTTAATAGTTAACTAGTATAATTATATTTAAAAATATATATCTAAAATAGGCCAAGGTATATCTTTTTTCCATAGTTTCTTTGATTTTATCTTACAATTTCTTTTTTGGTTTTTATTTTTTAATTTTTCCAATTTATTTTTTTTGGTGATTTTCTCTAGCTTTTTCTCCTTCCAATAGTTTCCAATTTCTTTTTTGGTTTTAATTTTTAATTTTTTATATTTTTTCCAATTTCTTTTTTGGTTCCATAGTTTTTGTGATTTAGCTTTTTCTCCTTCAACGGTTTTTAATTTCTTTTTTAGTTTTTTTTCTTTGATTTTCTTAAGTTTTATTTTTTATTTCCTTTTTGGTATTTGATTTTTTTTTTCTTATAAGTTTAGGCAAAAAAAAGAGTGCTCTCATCCCCACCCCAATGTGACTGTATAATGCCTCTCGGCGTAATTAATTTTATTTCCACTAAAATCAAATTATGCTTTACTATTAGAATCCAAGTTAAAATAAAAATAAAAATTGTGCATATTCTATTTAACTTTGTTAGTTTATGTAAGAACAATAGTTAGATTTTAGTAGTACAAAAAAAATAAGTTTCACATTTATTTGGAATGAATTAGATTTTTTATTTTAATAGTTAAATAGTTTTATTTCCACTAAAATCAAATTATGCTTCACCATTAGAATCCAAGTTAAAATAAAAATAAAAATTGTGCATGTTATATTTAACTTTGTCACTTTAGCTAAGAACAATAGCTACATTTTAGCAATGCAAAAAAAAAAGTTTCACATTTATTTGGAATGAAATATATATTTTTTTTATCATTTGATACTCTAATAGATTTAACTCAAGATGGAAAATGTCCCTAAAAATTTATATTAGGCAGGAAACACTACACATATAACAAATATAAATCTTACTCAAGATTAAAGAAATAAGTGCATGCACCATGAGGCCATCAATTTAACCTATTCTATAAAGCTAAGCTTTAAAATGTTAGTAAAAAATCATATAAATGTGAGAAATGCTATCCATAACCCAAGGCTTGGAATTATTTAACAAAATTAAATCTCATTCAAGATCAAATATAAACAATTTATCTTAATTAGGCAAAACATTAATTAGGCAAACCATTAAATATTCTTTCTATAAAATCATTCTATATAAAATATATTCCATTTCTTTATTTTTAAGACTTATTAGATATTTCCTTTAATTAAGTAGATAGAATTCTTATTAAATAAAATTCTAAAAAAGAAAGATACCATTTTAAAGGGAAATGGATTTAGTTTCTATTATAATGAATCTCTAAGTTTTTAATTTCTAAGTTGGAAGTTTAAAACAATAAAATCAAATCTCATTTCATCCATGCAAAAAAAATCAAAAAAATCATTACATAATACTTAGTATTTCATATTAAAGAATTTAAAACTTTAAAACTCATAAATAATATTATTTCATCCATGGAGAATGACCCTCATGCTAGTCTTGAGCAAAACCCCAACTTATTACATTCACATCTTCCACTGAAATAAAGAATGAATCAAGGATACCAGTGTTTGTTTGCCTATATTTCCATCTCTTGAATTCGATGCATGGAGAAAACAAATGTGGTGTTGAAGGAGGAAATGGTGCTGTTGTTTGTGTGTGGTTTCATCTGCATAGACACCGAATAGAATGTGCTCATGTCCCTTCGAAAATATGGAGTGAAAGCCATACTTATAATCTACAAAACTAAGTGTTATACCAAAAAATATTTTTTATTAGGACTACCAATTTTTTTTTACAGTTACAAAATGTGTGCACATATAGAATGACGTATTGGCCAAATTAATAACCACTAACAATAAATTTGAGATCAACAACAAATGTTTGGTGAGTCGTGACCTAGCAAAAAACAAGAATTTACAAGTGTGATGACTAACTTTAACCTCGGTGCACAAAGACTGCAATTTTGAGGATGTGAAATGAAGCTGACCTGAAGTCTTTAACCGTAAGTAGGAATGGTGAATAAACTCGACCGTTCCAATCGACCATGCTAAGGAATAAAAAACTAATAGCAATTTTGAAATCTCCAAAGGCTACGAGAGGATATCAAACAAAATGATGGCCAAGCTTCAAAGACTAGTGGTTGTTTGAAAAACATCGCCGCCTTAACAATTTTAAAGCTTCCAAACAAACAAAGTCAAAAAACTAGTGGTGCCTGGAGATTAGAGTGGCAATGGTGGGGGCCAAAGATGATTCCTATGGAAGAAGTGCCTGTCGATCCATCCTTGGAGGCTGAATAGGGTTTTTCTTGAATGGATGTGAGACCTCTACACCAAAGAGAGGCTTATGTAGAGAAGACTGCACCAAAAACGTTGAATGGCATCAACTTTGGATGCCGGTTCTGGAATGAAAAATGTTGAAATCCTATCTCTTCCTACAACTCAAGGAGATTGCCAATCAAAAGTTTGAAGGAGAGCTCGTGACTATGGAAACCCTCAATGGTGAACCCTTGACAACAACTTGGTAGCGTTTCAATGATTTGTTGACGATCGGATCTGTGACTTTAAATCCGTAGAGGCTTTGACCTCGTATGTGAACTAGGGTTTTAGAGGGTCATGTAAATACACAGGCACTAAATAGAATTCAAATGCATAGGCACCAAATAGAATGCGCTCATGCCCCTTTCGAAATATGGAGTGAAAGCCATACTTATAATCTGCAAAACTAAGTGTTATAGCGATGCATTTAACTCTCCACACAAATTGTGGCTATTTGAAATAGCCATGCATTTAATTCTCCACACAAATTGTGGCTACTCAAAATAGCCATGCATTTAACTCTCCACACAAATTTTTGACCATGAAAAAAGGAAGGACTACCAAAACAATTATTTTTTATTAGGACTACCAAATTTTTTTGGTAGTTACAAAATGTGTGCACATATAGAATGGCCTATCGGCCAAAAAATATGTCCGTTCCTTAAAATATGACCTTGAGCCTTTTTGGATAGTATCACTTATAAAAAAGGAAGTCATATTTAGTAAGATACGTATCATTTTAAAAAAGAAACTTATAAGATAGGGTTAATAAAAAAATATGTGGTTCATATAATATATAAAAGTAAGTTATCCTTTTAATAAAGGATATTAAGGTAAACTTAAAAAAATTAATATTTTTTTGGCTTAATTTAAAGGAGGATCACCACTAATGCTAGAGTTTTTGTTGGTGTCAACCATCGAGCCCATGATCACAACTACAAATAGATCTTCACAGACGAGAAAAGCAACACAAGGCTATTTCACTAGAGATGAAAATATATTTAGATGAGATAATTTACATAATATACAATAGTGGCTTATAAAGGTAAGAAATATGTGATGGGTGAGAAAACTACCCGATATGGGAAAAAAACCACCCTAAGGTAAAAACTAATTATCCCTATGTTAAACTTAACACACTAACACCCCCCCTTAAGTGCAAACTTAGGGAGAATTATTATGAAAAATCAAGATGCAATATAGGTCCCGGCTACGCAACCATGTTAGGTACCCATTTACAATGCAAAAAAGAAATCTACAAATGGAGAAAAAGGAGAAAAACCCTGTGGGAAAAAACCCCTCCCCAAAAGAGAAAAGAAAAATAAGATGATGCATGGATGGAGGACTCAATTACACCCCCCAAGGACTACATACATCATGTATATACAATCAATGACCCCCCCATAAGAGGGAAAGAGAGAGACTAGGTAGCCCCCCCACAATGTGTAATCACCTAAAAAAAGGTAAGTGTCTGAAGACAAAACATGATCCAATGTCGACAAACAATTTGTTTCCTGTTTGGAAGAAACAAAACCAGGTACAAATGCAGGTATGCTTCCCATTCTAGATAGGAATTAGCAAGTGAAATCAAATGTAGGATGAAAATATCTCTAAAATCTACTCATGTGTCACCAAGACCTTGGAAAATGATGTCACAAACCAACCAGGAACATGCCTAATCACAATAGAAGGTGACAAACAAGGTACCACTGGAAACTAATTTTGAACATTCTCCAAAGACAGAGATGGAGTGACAATAGTTGTACCACAACTATCATCAAATAGGAAAATTAATCCCTCAAATGTGTCTTCCAAGTCTGAAATGTGAGATTCAATGAACAAGGAACCAATGTCTGCAAGATAAGAATCCCAATGAGGTGGATCTGGAAAACAATATGCATCTTGCTGATCAGGACCATGGAAAGTAGCAACCAATGAATGTGAAGGCTCAATAGGTATCTCTGTAGGAGGAGTGGAAACCTCATCATCCTCATCATCAATATGTGCTAGGTGTTCCAAAGAAGCAAACTCCTGTAGTGTATCAAAGTCATATGGTATATTATCTAAATCATCAAGAGATACAAGACAATCCGAAGCAAGATCATCTAGGAATGGTGCAGTATTAGGATCTCCATATAACTCCCAAAGTTTGGTCCATAGAGCATGGGGACACTCAATGTCAACAATGAAACACAATGTGTTATCATCAACATGAAGAGCAATCACTCTAAAAACATGATCTCTTTTGGAATGCTAAACAAACTTTTTGCTCCAAGAAGTACTGATTTGAGGAACAAGACCATATAGATATGGAAAAAGATGAAGCCATCTCAAGTGCTTCAATATACCATCTCTCCATTGTTTATAGTTCCCTCTTTTCAAGATGATTAGAGAAGGGTGAAATGAAAAACCCATAATGACAAGATAATTCTCTGAGTTTACAAAGACATGAGACCTTCAAATCAGCAAAATTAGGTGAATTTACCTGCATAATTAGGAAAACCACCATTTGGAAAGGCAAAATAGCCCACGAGCAAGTGAAACCACCAAAATATGGTCTTCGACTACTCGACAAATCTCCTCAATCACACCAATCACCAACCTCAATAATTTAGGTCTCAATTATACTAGGCATGGATACTGCAAATCCACAAGACACAAAGCACTCTAACACACGAGCAAGATAACCTCTTGTGAGACTTGCTCACACCAAGAGAAGGGATGCTTGGCTATTTGAGGGTGAAAAACAGTCTGCACACTCCCAATGTGGGACTAGAGTCCCAAATCACATTCACAGCTAGCACCGGTTGGGCCCACCTCCTCACACAACACATCAACTTGAAACCCTAGGAAATAATTTTTGGTAGACTTTATAAAGTACTAAAGTCTGATTACCAAATAATGTATATCTTCCAAGAAAAAAATGTTGTATGACTACTGGGAATGCAGTCTTGTATTATCAAACTCTCTGAGCACTCACACCCTTAATAACAATCAACATATATGAGATGCCAACATTTGAATGAGAACACAGGAACCTCCTTCCATTGCTCCAACAAATCAGACAAAATGCCCTCTAGAAATTGACTCCTCTATACTTTGCCATGCCCTCTCTCACCCAATAGCCAACAGAAAGAGAGGATTCCCATGCGCTGCCTGGGAGACTAGTCTGATCAGGCCTTCAAAATGGTCATTCTAGTGTGGTTGGAGACAAGTGTCTAGCCGCTACTAAGGTCGTCTCATGAGGGGATGAGAGGGTTGAAATCCTCGCCAAAAAAACTCACATCTGGCAAAAAACTCATCTTCTCCCAAGTGATCAACCAACCAACAAAGAAATGACGCCAACGCAATGCCAAATAGGAATGGGTGATCTCAGACTCTGATGAAACAAAGAACCTAAGACATTTAGATATGTTGCACTGCCATTGCCAAAGATTGGAGCAATAACATCCTCCAGATATCTCTTGGCCTAGGAGCCTTGTGAGAAAACCAATGATCTCAAAATCCTAAAGAAAACTCTTAATGGCGGAAGAAATCACAGGTTGAAGGCTCTGATACCATGTTGGTGTCAACCACCGAGCCCACAATCACAACCTACAAATAGATCTTCACAGATGAGAGAAGCAACACAAGGCTATTTCACTAGAGATGAAAATATATTCAGATGAGATAATTTACATAATGTACAATAGTGCCTTATAAAGGTAAGAAATATGTGATGGGTGAGAAAACTACCCGATACGGGAAAAAAACCACCCTAAAGGAAAAACTAATTATCCCTATGTTAAACTTAACACACTAACAATTTTAATTAGTTTTTGACAATTAAATTTTTATTTATACTATATTATGTTGTTTGATTAAATTTTATGACTTGATTAAAGTGGTGTAGTAGAACTTATTGGTGCTAAAATAGACTTTGTCCATATGTTTGGTTAGGAGTATATAATTGGATTATGCTCTTGTTAAGCCTTGCTATGTTATTTTAGACTCAAAGTGAATTAAACCATTATTGAACTAGATGAGGTTATATATGGTTAATATGATTGATTGATATGATTCATGATTTTTAATTGGTAATTTTAAATCATTTGATGATATAAATCTTTAGTTGTTGAATGAAGAGTCATAATTTATAGGAAGTCTAATAAAAAAGATAATGATAGATGTAGTCAAAGATAAGGGGAAAATTGAATGACAACCTTACCTTGCAACTTAACACGACACAAAGAGAAGAAGCCATTAGTGGAAATTTTTCCATGAGTATGTTAGAAAAAATATTATTATGAAAATTCTCTTTGATATCACCTATAAAAATGATTAGCATTTCCTAACCTATTTTTAATGAATTGATTTTAAAAACAATAGAAAAAGAAAACTAGATATCTTGCACAAATGGCCTTGCATAGGTGTTGATTGAACATAAAAAGGTTTCCCATCAAGTTCTACATGCCTTCTAGTATAACCTATAAAAATGATTAGTATTGCCTAACTTGCTCTGATACCATGTTAGAAATTAGGATCTTAGGATACTAATCATTATAAACTAAATATAAAATAAATAGAATGAGCATTAGACACGCATAGATTTAACACATTACATAAGATATACATGGGGAAAACCCTTTCAAGTAAAAACCCCATAAAGCATCATTTTATTAAAATACTTGCAAAATATAGTCTATTAAAGAATAGACTTAACCTGTGGATATACTCCTCTACATACTTTCACATGGCCAATAATACCTCATGTGCATAGTGACATAATTCACTATAAAACTCCAAATTCAAACCCTCTCAAATGAGAGAGAACCTCCTTAAATAAAGGAGAAGGGGTGGTCTAATACCTAAAAGGGTATTAGTCACACCCATTTAAAGCAACCATTTGTAAATAATTAATAATTAAATAGTTATTAGATTATGAATTAGTAAATGGTATAAGCCTTATAACATAAGGTTTTATAACCTTATATTAGAACATTATATAAATATTATAAGGGTATGACCCCTAATAACATTATGTTCTAACAATAACAGGTTCTGTGGTATGAGTGGATTGAGTTTGAGTAACAAGTGGAATAGTGTTGTTGGGTGGCTAGGAAACTCTAGGGTTAGCTCCAGGAAAAGTAAATGATAATGAAGTAGGGGGAATAAACCCATATTGATTTATAGGGTTCCTGCCCATTTTGATAGAACTTGTGTTGCTATTTACTGATTGAGCAACACTTTTAGAAATTTGGGAAGAAGTGAATGTGGATGTAGAAGCATTCGATATAGGAATTGATAGATGAGCTTGTGGTGTGTTTGAATGTGACTCACTGATGATTTTTGTGCAACTAGCTAGTGATGGAATATTGCTATTCATAATGTGAGCTACACTACATAGAATATCCACACCATGTGGATCATTGGTTAACAACTTTTAGAGGTTCTCTATGAGAGGGACAACCTCACCAACTAGGTGCTCCATACCCAAATAATCCTGAAAGTTAGCAAAGTGATTGTCCAATGTCAAGATTTGGGCTTGGTGTACATGAGCTACGGGTGTCTCTATATTGATAGGATCTCTAAAATATTATGGTCCAAGGATTGCGGTCGTGGTAGAGAAAGAGAAGACAGATGGTTGCACTCTAGAGCTTCCCATCGAGAAGTTAAAGATGTCAGTTGTTGGCTATGTGGAGATGGAGCTACCAAGAGCACGGGAATCCATGAGTAATCTTAAACTTCTATGAATGGTAAATTTTGATTCGGAGCACTGGGTTATGAAGCTCATAAACCAGAAGGAGCTCTGCAACACACAAGTAATCTAAGATTTGAAGATTAGAAGAAAGAGAATTGTTTTGAGAGATGAAAGAGTGAAGTTTTTGTTAAGAAGAGAAGCAATTTTTTGTTTTGTAGTTTTCAAGTGTTTTAAACATGTTAGGTTCACCAAAATGTGATATGAGAAAATTAACTCTAACTAAATTACATTTAATGAGAACAACTTCCCATTACACATTAGGATACTAACCACCAAAGATGTATATCTTACTGCTATCTAATATAGAAGAGAGAATATTTGGGCTATATCCCTTTGTTGCAATTGGAAATGAAATGATTAAATACTATCAACTAAAAATAACCAAGACAGGAGAAAATAGGTAAAATATAGAGATTGATAAATCAATTCACAAAATGAAATGCAGAAATGGAAATAATAGATCACAAGGAACTTGGCACTAGATAGATAGCCTCACTATCCAAGATGACACCATGTGGTGCAAACATCTGTGTGCCATGTTGTAGTCTATATGGCACAGAAAACTAAAAACCTTGGATCTGTACGACTTCACATGGATTTTAGTGATTTCTTGTTGACAACAAACACAATGATTATTACACAAAAATCAACAGATAAAAGAAATAGATAGAAATGATATGATTAGAATGAAATAAGTTAATTGACAAGGAGGAAAGGAAATGCAAATGCTTGTGTGCTCGAAACCTTTTCTCAAGCAACCTGCAATCACAAACAAAGAAGAAGGGTTGGGTCATATAAGATTTTTCCTCAGTCAAACCCCATTTTGGTGTTTCCACCTCAATGACAACTAAAGATTGATATATTGATAAAATAGTGTGTGCACTTAATTCTAAGTGCATTTAGAATTGTAATGAGAAGTGACAAAATGACAATGTGATATTGACAAGTAAGGAAATGATAATCCACAAAGATAAATGCTAATCTAAATGTATTGATAAAGGTAAGGAGAGCAGTTATGAGGATCTCACTGGAAGACTTGCATCGAAGAAAAAAATAAATCTTTGTTTGGGAGGATAGCAATATCGAACAAGAGCATTTCGAAGAGTGCGAAGAAACCAAAGCATATCACATTAATTGAATATTCTCAATAATCTGCAATAAACAATAAACATAGAATAACAATGGCATAAGTAAAATGAGAGTGAGCAATACTTTTGGTAGAGCTTCGCTAGTGTGTGAGGTGGATCCTTTCAAATGGAAAATTGATAGGGTTAAATATAGAAGAGGTAATGGGCAAAAGTTTGGGAAATGAGTTGTTTGGGCATAGATAGACATCAAGAAAAGCTCAGAATGCTATGTAAGTAAAAACACACCTTCTACAAATGGTTGATGAATAGAAAGATGCTTTTGGGATGTCAGTGTGTCATGCAAACATCTATGCCTAGCACTTTTGTCCATGCAACTTCAGTTCTTAAAAGGTTTAGATGACTTGGGGCATTGCCAAGGTTATGGAACTTTTACGGTTTTTGGATAGGATAAGTAGAAAGGGTCCAAGTAGAATTTAGAAAGCACACTAGGGGAGTGGACACTAAAACTTGAGTACCAAATAAAGCGTGAAATTGTGAGCGAGCATAGTTTATGATGCTACAATTATTAGCTCTATGTGCAATGAGAAATATTCTATTGAAATGTACATTCTAAGATTAGACTCTATATTATGCTATCATATTTGCAATAGTGAGGCTCTAATAGATTAGGAAATGAATTGTGCTTCAATAGGAGTCAAAACCACAATAGCTCTACTTATGACATTCATAGTCTTGAACCATTGTGCAAACTAGATTTTGAAATGATGGCTCTAGACTCTCTCTTTATCCTTTCTAGAAACTTGTTTGAATTTGTAAATATGGACTGAGTGGTGATTAAAATCCCAAGTAAGACCTACTATAAAGTGGGGGAATCCATGAATTCTCTTAATTGTAGTTGAACCTTGTGTAGTGATTCAATGGTGTTTGAACAAGATTAAAGACACACCAAGAAGAATACAAAATGCATATGTGTCTATGCTTATGCATACATATGTTGATGCAATGAGTATTCTAGTGCTTGAGAGATATGTAAATGATATTTTCTTTTTGTATGTCTAAATGGTCTAGGGATTTTGTCCTTTTATACAACACCATAGCATTCAAAGTTGAATATTTCATGTATGAGTTAGTGTGTAATAAATAGTTGGGTTCAAGTTAGCTTGGTCCCATGATTAAATTTAAATTTTGAAAAATGAGGGTCAAGGTTGCCCTTGTGGATTGGATCTAAGATCAAGGTTACTCAAGCAGTATTGATCTAGGAATGGAAACAATGAGATTAAGGACTAGGTTCAGACTACTAGGGATTAATGACTCAAGTTCAATTCAGGTTCAAAATCAATGCCAACATTTAAATAGAATTATATAAATTGAACAATGAACTATTGCATTAAGAATAAGAAGTTTAAAGAAAATATGAAACAAGTGGAGAAACATACTATGTATGCACTTTTTACCTCTACAATTAAGGATAAAGTTTTCATAATCTATAAAATAAAATTAGATTTCAAAAAAAAGTTTATTTTGAAAATTAAAATAAAAAATATATTTATTTTCTTAATTTTTTTAGTTTATTTTGTTGAAAGAAAAAAAGATGAACTTTAAGAAGCTTAACAAATAAGATAAATTTGTCTATTGATGATTCCTTGGAGGACTAGGTTAAGGAGACTAATAAAAAGAGGGATGCCAATGGTAGTGAGGGGCCTATGAATGACTAGTCTGAGCATACCATGATTGAGAAGACTAATACCAAGTTGACTGGTGCTAGCTACTTTGAGGAGATGAATGCCCCCTATTATAATTCAAAGTCCTTTGAGAACTTTCAGGTTGCCTCCAACAATAAATAAAATCCTAAGGGTTGTTCCCTATGTGAAGAAAATACTAAAAATGATGACTTCTCTATAGGACATAATTGATTCTATGGAAGAGAAAGTGAAAAAGATTCTCAATTTCAATACTAAAGTCATGCAAAGATCTATTGCCACTCTCACGTTTCTCCAATCTATTGAGAAGAAGAGGCCCTCAGAAACAAGCCTCAAGTAGGAGAAGACTAAGAAGAACAAGTGATTTGAGGACTTGTATAAGTTCCTGCTAGATGATTTGGGGAATGTATCTATTTAGTAAAAAAGACTGATCTAGCCTTAGGAGTTAAAATAGGTCCAAACCCTCTTCTACAAACATTGAGACATGAGCTGAGCTTGGATTCTACCTTTGAAGGAGAGCCAAACTACAAGGGTTTTGCCTGTTTGTTGTATAGACGAGTGTTAAACCAAATTCAACCAATCTAGCTAGGGCACAAGATTGAACCCTAAATGAGAAGAATTAAGTTACAGATAACTGTCAGAAGTGAGATCTGAGAAACTAATTGAACAACAGAGGTAAATAAATAGTTTAAAACCTAGATCAGGGGACCAGAATGCACAAGACTAGGGTGCTTGGGCACCCTAGACCTCTTTTGGGGTTTACAAAAACTTTCACTTTTGTCAGGTCTGCACTTGTAACATCTTCCATCTCTCAGACTAAAATCTCGTGAAACCTGTTCATCTACTATGCACACAAGAAAGAAGAGAAAAATGTTTGTGGCTATATAGGAGCTTGCCTCAGTCAAGCGCCTGTTTCGGTATTCCTACCTCACGAATAGCCAAGATTAAATTCAAATGTTGTGTGTGCTCATAAATCCTAAGTGTGAGCAGTAACATGCAAGATCTAATCAAATAATAATAAACCCTAATCCTATATGACTCAAGCAAATAGGATAGGATGCCTCATCGAAGGAACCTCACAACTTTCCCTCAAGGATGAAGATTCATGAAAGGTTTGTAGAATAAGAAGGAGATGCAAGCATATCCTTGGTAGGTACTCAAGCCAAACACAAGTTGGTGATTCCAATCCTTTTCCCAAACATGCAAAGTACTTCAACCTAGGAGCCAATGAGATAGACTCAAGACCTCATCTCCTAGCCTTCATACAAATATCTCTAAGAGCAAAGTAGAACTCCACTTGAACAAAAACCTACAATAAAACAATAGCATAGAGGGAAATAGTGATAGAGAGATTTTCCACACTTGAGATCAAATTTCTTATCTAGTTTAAATGAGATAGGTTACTTTTATACAAGGCTCACAGAAAAAGATTAATTAGAATTAAAATGGTAACATAATGCGACAAACAGTAAATTTGAATTTAGGGTCGGCCCAAGCAACATCAAAGCTAACTTGTCACCTTAAATTGCATCCTGAAACACACGAGGGACCAGCATGCTTGAGTGCCCTGGGCCCAAAGCAATTTCAAGGATTAAGCCCGCTCTTAATGCGGGGATAACTCCAAATCTTGATTTATTTCTCGGGGTCATGATGAAACTTTAATTAGAATCATGACATTCTATATAAATAGGGCCAAAAGAGGGTTGTAGGGTGGACCTAAAAATGGACTAGGCTTGGGATCACTAAAGGGAGGATCTAAACATGGTGAAATTGTGCCTACACACAAGTGTACAAAATTTACAACACAACGGTCTCTACCCCTAGTGTTGGTCCTTTGTTGGTTCTATTCTTTTTTTTCTCTATTGTTCTTAGTGTTGTTGGTTAGTTGTTTGTGCCATGTAAGGGATATAGACTATTTTGCCTTTGGGTTAGCTTTGTAAAGGGTTGGGACCCTTGTTTTTCCCATTTTATCTTATCAAAAACAAATGAATTTTATAGGAGGAAGTAGAATTGACAATTCGTATAGTATAAGTTTATCATATTTCTTGAAGGTGGGAGATTTGAGCTTGGGTTTTAATACTTTTATAGTTCATTAGTTTGGGCTTAAAATAATAAAATTTGAGATCACTAATCCACTCTAAAAGTGTCTTCTAAGCCTACGTTTTTAATAAAAAGTGAATATTTATTAATAATTGAAATGAAATATTTTAATTATGATGGCATTTAATGGTTTTAGATTAAATCAATTTCAAAAAAGTTATTGGAGTTTATCTTAAAGGGAAATACATAGATTTCCGACATTAAGAGGGATTTAATTCCAATTCTTATTAAATTAAGTTTAGCTATAATGAGTTAAAATTGAAATAAAATACTAAGATTTAAGTGACTGAGATTGATAAAATGAAACAACTAAGATGTAATATAGAGTTTATTTGGTTTTCAATGTGATGCTAGTTTTGATTGTGTTTATAGATTGATGCATTGCGATAGAAGATGGGAAATTGCAATCTAGTGTCAAAATAGAGATTAGGAGATTGTGGTAGAGATGTTCATGAGGCTTTTGTTGTCTTGGATA
Source organism: Cunninghamia lanceolata (assembly GCA_027924645.1). Taxonomy (NCBI): domain Eukaryota; kingdom Viridiplantae; phylum Streptophyta; class Pinopsida; order Cupressales; family Cupressaceae; genus Cunninghamia; species Cunninghamia lanceolata. The sequence goes on from BSBN01000108.1 coordinate 12,601,037, forward strand.
GAATCACACCCACAACCTTGTACTAGGACTAGATCATTCATGTAGCCTAGTATATTTTTTATAATCTTATCCAGGGGTATGTCCTAAAACAAACCCACCTCTTATATACATGATTTCTAAGTAAGTGGTGTTATTGAAATAATTGTGGGTCCTAATTTAAGCAAAGAGAAGACCATCAACTTCCTTGATAGAAATCAAGTCACATTGTCAATGTACAAAGATTGAAAAATGTCAAGTAGAGATGTAAAATGTGGATGCAACTAAGATTGATATTAATGAGATTATGGTTGGGTACTCTCGTGAATGATTTTTCCTAACAAGTGATGATCCTAAATGACCTAGGGAATTTCATTAAAAACATGTTCCTAGACACATAACTTGAGAATTTTGGAGCATAGGCTAAAGTGATAATAGTCATATTCTAGGAAATTCAGCTTGGGAGCAAGAAAAAATAAATTTTAAATTAGGACTAGGTCATAGTCCATCCTAATCCAAGGGATAAGGCCTTGGGTGTGACCTAGACCTAGATGAAATAACTCCTATAGGATTAGATTGGTCCTAACTAAGGCAATGGATAAGGTAGATATAGGTGATAGTTTTAGGGTTAGGGTCAATAAATCATTCAAATTGAGTACTAAGACCATGCATTTACAAAATTTATGCAAAGTGGCATAAAATAAAAGGGGTAAAGGTGTAGGGTATATATTTTTTATGTATTACATTTCCCCCATTTTGGTGTGTGTGCAAATCTACATGATCAAGCATGCCAAAGTAAAGAATGAAAGAAATCAAAAATTAATGAATGGATATAATTTAATAGGATTCTAGATTTTTAAAAATATAGATCAAGCATGTACTCCCTTTGTCCACAATCCAACAAAAATCCAGCAATCCTATCATATTGTTGAAGAAAAAGCACCAACCCATGAATTACTATGACCTAAATGAGACTATAATAATTATTAATATGCCCCTCAAATTTTGTGTTCTACAATGGAGTTGTCATAAATAAAGTAGGAAATATAAACAAAGATAAAATTAAATTTGAAAACTATGAATGATAGTTGAGAATAATTAGTTTTTAAACTAAATAGAGATATAAAATGAAATCTAGAAATTGTGATTGACAACTAATTATAATTGATAAGGGAAATTGAGTAAAGATATGTAAAAAGTGTGTACTTACATGCGTATGAAGTTAATGTGTTGGAAAGTGTATGAAAGATGTTAGTGTAAATAAGGTCATATTGTATCTAGTTAGGATATCACCTTTACTATAATTGACCTATTCACACTTAGCTTAAGTTTACTTAGCTATTTTAGAGTTAGTCTCACTTCATGTGGTGGAGACATGTGTCCTCATCATTTGAGAACACATCTTGCATGTTTGATTTCCACTTGGATGAGCACTTGTCACTTGAGCTCACAAGTGTCACATCTTTGGAGGGGTAGTCAGTCATCGACTCCTACCTTCCTACCTCCTCTCTCATGCCTATTTATACAAGGCATATTTGTATATTTTACATAGATTTTGAATTCATTATTTGGATTTTATGTGCAATTATCTTTTGTGGAAGTAATTTTGGTTTTTGCTTGCTGATCTTGGATGCTCCAAAAATAGATGCCCCAAAATTTGCCCCAATGAGTGCAAGCATGATCACATAGAACTTGAAAAAGAAAAGATACATTGGTCCCCAAGTAGCAAGATCAAGTAAAAATAATTGAAATAAAACATTAACATATGTAATTACAATATTGTAATATGTATCAAAATTTAAATAATAGAATTAGAGAAGAGACCAACTAATGATATTAGTAAAGTTAGGTAGTAATGGGTCAACTTTAATAGGGCCCAAAGGTGTGTCATAAAGACACTTTCCCTCCATGTGTTTTAACATTGAACTATCTTTATGATATTTGATGTCATAATACACATGTTGTGATAGTGATAATGGATATACATGAAGTGTTTCACAATGAACAAAAGTGTGGTGTAAAGGCATGGAAAATTTGTTGTTATATTTTGAGAATCAAGCTTAGGTTTTTTCCCTTATATATGAACTTGATTTTTATATTTTCAATAGTTGTTTCTTTGTTATAACTTTGAGCATTGCAACCTGAGGGTGCCTAACTAGTGATATATCCTTTACAATTTTTGGGTCACATTAACTCTTTTGAGGCATTTTTATTTTATTATATGAATTACTAGAGATTTAAGATTAATCATGACACCACCACATTGTGCGTCATTGATGCTCACTTGTAAATATAATTATCCTTGTTATCCATCATGTTTTATATCTTCATTAGTAACATTGATATTAGGTAATGCTACATGTAGTCTTAGATTTTTCATTAAAACCAATATAGTCATCATAACTTGGATTGGGAGGATTCTTCTCATCTACTGCCACTTTATTATCTTAATCAACTTGATGTGTAGGGAAGGGATTGGTATATATAGAGGTGATATAGTTTTATTTGCATTGTCATTAATAACCTCTACTTTAATCACATTGTTATCAATAAGATCTTGGATGTTATGCTTTAAAATTATGCACCTACTTGTAGTGTGGTCAATAGTTTGATGGTAGTTGAAAAATTCATTAGAATTAAAATATTGTGGGATGCCTCTAGATGTATCAACTAGAATCATGATATGTAAGGTGATAAATCAATGTTCCAAGAGCTCTTTAATACTACATGTGGGGGATATGCCAATCTAGTGAACTTCCCATGCTCTTTTGGTTTTAGGTTAATGATCATGTTAGCATGAGATTCATTGACGGTAGCATTATTTATAGGCCCATGCTTTTTGTGAATCCAAACTCATTTCTCCTATGTTTTAAATTTGAATTCAATGGAAACTTATGAGGTTGAGGAGGAATGATAGAGATGCCCTTCTCATATTCATGTAAACTAGCACATAATTATGAAATGAATTGTAATATTGAAATCCACTTTTTATTTGATTATGGGAAGGATACCATCAATAAATAGACCTTGAATCTCATTTCCTAGTAGTTGATATGTCATGTTAGCTATCATAGTTTGGAATCTAATAACATAATCATTGGTCTTATTTGGTCCTTAAATTTAGTAAATTTAACTTTAATTCTAATAATGTTTTGGAAATGGTCAATGAAAACATTGGATATCCCCAAAAGAGTGAATACATGCATGAGGTAGAGTAAAACCATTTAAGTGAATAATCTCTCAATATTATTGAAAATAATTTAGAAATAAATTTATCATAATAAGTGTATTCTAAGCATGTTGCATTGAAATAACATATGTGATTCAAGGGGTCACATTTATCATCATACATTTCAAACTAAGGTGATACAATTCCCATTAGTAATGGACAAGAAAGTATGTAAGATCAATGGATTATGTAGTAACTCACTTGATAGATCCTTCTTGGGAGTATTTTATAAGTCATTGGTCCATGTTTTCATATACTATAACTAACTTATGATAGTGGTTTATTGGTGGGAAATTTTGGGGGGTTGGAAGGAACAATGGGAATATGACTAGAAATTGAAGGGGGAGTGGAAGAATTAAAAGGCATGTATGAGTTTTCAAAGGGGGAATATATACAATTTGATAAATAAGGTTGGTATGGATAGATGAATTATATGAATGGAAGGTGTGCTATGTATGTGGTATGAAAGATTAAACAATATGAGGGATGTGATAGGAATGAACATGAACTATAAAAACAAGATGATTGGAAGCTCATATGGAAAGGTGAGTCAAGTATACAATATAGGTTTTGGGAGAGGGTTGGAGGGTGGGTAGGATGGATATAACCTAGGGTTTGGGAAAGAGATACAAGGAAACATGGTCAACCATATGAGGAGACTGTGTATCTTCAATGACTTTCCAAATAGTGCATCCATGCCATGTTGTTTAGTAATAAGAGTAATAGCATTAGCAACAAATGAAGTGGATATATCATCATCTATGGTAGTTAATTGATTGCACAAATATTTTAGTTTGTCCATCAACTCATGTTTCTTTTGATTTCCAACACTTTGAATGAAGACATCGTGATCACAATACCAATATTCCTCATTACAATGCAAGATGTTATCCTCATAATAGTTAGAAGGAAGATAGGTACATACATGGTGGCAAGGTGATGGTTTAATCTAGTACTTCAATGAAAGGGACCCAAGGGTTTAGGGGTTTTGTAGGCATGGAAAACTAAAACTGATGTCTTAGATACAAGATAAATGAAGACTATACCGAACTAAAAATAGAAATATAAAAAAAAATTACACCCTAAGTAGATAGATGTGGAAGTCAAAGGTTCATCAAAATGAAAAGGAAATAAGTAATTGCTTTTCTACACTAAGGTATCTAAGTCTAATACATCAAATTAAACCTAGATCTATTGCAAAGTGGAATAGAAATGAAGAGGTAAAAGTGCAAGGTATTCCCTTTTGTCCCTTATAATATATTTTAAATATACATTATGTGTATCTTTAATTTTAGTGCATTGCACATTATTGGAATTATTATTTTAATTGTCCTTGCCTTCCTTGTCTTCCATGTTATCAATTCATTTACCACATCTCCTTATGAAATGTCATTTTTGAAATACATTTACACATAAAATTAAGAGTGAGACTAAATATGATGCAAGAACTTTTGGAGGTCATAACTTTTGACCTGGAGGTCCATTGGAGCTCAAATTTGGTGGGCAAATGCATCTTGAAGAGTTTAATAAAAAACCCACCGAATTGGTAAATTCGGTAGGTCACCATTTTGATACTTTTTTGGGACCTTATTCGATCATCTAGGGCCTCAAAATGAGGTTTTAATGTTTTTTCGAGATTTTCCTAGTTTTTTTCTAAATATTTTCCTAAATTTGCTTGCAATTAGATTAGAAAGTTGATGATTAGTCATTTTTTAGTAAGTTTCAAATATTTGGAAACTTTCATGGCCATACGGATAAGGATGCGAAGTTACCAAAAATGTCAATTTTGGAAAGTTGTGAAAATCTGCCAAAATGGTAATTTTTTTTGTATAAATTGGATATTTATCTTTAGTTGTAGTAGGATGGGATGGAATGAGAAGAAATTTGAAAATAGTTCTAAGTTTTATGGATATTCTTTTGTAATAATAGAGTTGAATTTTATGTTGTGAAGTTCGGCTACATCATCTGGTATCAGAGCGAGAAGATGGCTAGGAAAGGAAGAGGAAGAGAAGGTAATGCCTAGATGCATAGCGATATACATGATCTACAAAGACAAATGCAAGAACTTGTAGGTATGATGGCCATTCAAGGATTGAGACCACAAAGAGATGATTCTAATGAAGAAATAGGCTAGGGAGATGAAGATCGACATGTAGGAGCTGAAGAGGAAGCACAATTAGAGCACCTAACTTTTGAAGAAAGGATGATCAGAGCATTAGAGGGAAAAAATGATGGGATTAAAATTGAAGTTTCTAAGTATGCAGACAATCTCAAACTAGAGGAGTTGATAGATTGGTTGAATGAAATGGGGAAATTCTTTGAATGGAAGACTATGATAGAGGAAAAGAAGGTGAAGTTCGCATGCACTAAGTTAAAGTGTCATGCAATGATCTGGTGGGATCATCTGCAAAAGGAAAGAACTACAAAGGGAAAGGATAAAATCAAGACTTGGAGCAAAATGGAGAAGGCACTGAAAGAGAAATTTTTGCCTGTAGACTATGTGCAAACTCTTTTTCATAGATTTCAAAATTTGAAACAAAACTTATCTACTATGCAAGACTATACAAATGAATTTTACAAGTTGTCAATTCATGTGGAGCATCAAGAAACTGATGAATAGATGGCTGCAAGGTATGTAAATGGTCTAAAATTCACTATTCAAGATGAATTGAACATGCATAGGGTTAACAATATGGAAGATGCATACCAATTAGCTTTAAAGGCAGAAGAAAAGTAAAGTAAACAATATTTTCAAAGGAATAGAGGAGAAAGGAGAGGGACATCATCTCCCTTGAGAGGTAGTCTAAATTTTAGTCGAGGAGAATCATCCCAAGGAATAGAGAAATCAAAAGATATCCGACAAGATCCTCAAAGTCAAAAAAGAGGAAGAGGATTTTAGAGGGGTAGAGGTTACGGTGGTGGTAGAGGATGGGAAGGCCCACAAAAACCTTTCATTTGTTATAGGTGTGGTGAAAAGGGTCATAGGGCATTTGACTATCCAAACTATCACATGCAAGAAAGGAAACAAGGAGAACAACCTAGGTTGAACTTGGATCAAGTTGAGGATGAAGGAGAAGGGGTAGAATTAGAGGTTCCACCATATGTGGGTGAGAGTCTCATGATGAGAAGAGCAATGGTGATTCCAAAAAAGGAGCAAATACAAGGTTGTGATGATTCTTGGCTTTGAACCAATATTTTTTGAACCAGGTGCACCTCAAGAGGAAAGGTATGCCTAGTTATTATTGATAGTGGTAGTTGTGAAAATATGGTTTCTAGAGAAATGGTAGATAAACTGAATCTACACTGTGAAAAACATCCCCATCCTTATCATATTGCATGGTTCAAAAAGGGAAATGAAGTCACTATTTTTGATAAAATAAGGCGGCAAAAACAAGGGCCAAACCCTTACAAGACAACCTAAAAAAGAGGCAACAAAGGCTCACGAACAAAAGGAGCCACTAACAACAAATACATCATTGACAACCGATTAACAACAAATAGTAAAAAGAAGCAGTCTGATAGCAGAGAGAAACATAAAGCAAAGAAACAGAGCTAGGAAAAAACATCCTCCCAGCCTTTGGACAGGAAGTCATAAATTTTATCAAACTCTTTAGTCTTCTCTTTGTCTGCGCCATGTGCAAGGGTGTCCTGCTCCTCCAAAAAAGTCAAATTAACCATGGCTGAGTGGCAAAGCATCTTGTTTATGAGGCTTCTGAGGGAGAAAAGCTTTTGTTCAAGGGAATCCACACAGTTTCTTAGAGTAGACATTTCATCCTCCTGATTGGCACCTTCCTCCTTAGCACCTTCCTCAACCTTTTCAATAGTCATCCCCTCCCCATCTTGAGTATGATCTCCAAGCATAGAATCACCACCATCAGTGTCCTCAGCTTGCATATCCTTTTCCTCCACCCCTTCAGTCTCCTCTGAGTCTATTTCTTGCACTTCGATGTCTTCACCTTTAGACAACTCTCCCTCCTGAGTAAACGTATCTGAGTCACTTTTAGAGTATTCTGTAGACACCTAAAAATGTCTTTTACCATCAAACCGACTCCCGACATCCCTAAACATACCAATTTCCCTCCTAACCAATTAATTAAATTTTTATTTAATTAATTATCCCTTCATCACCTAATGTTACAACATTTTATCCCCAAAATTGAATTAATTTCATTAATTCAATAGTCCAAACCTTAGCCAATTGATTAAATAAATATGCAATATTTATTTAATCAATTTCCCCCTTTTCATTAAATCTAATTAATTAGCTAAACCATGTTTAACTAATTAATTCAGCCTATTAATTGACCTATCCCTACCCTAGACAATTAAATAACTATTATTTAATTGCCTACCCTAGCCTATCTTATCCTAGCCCTAGGATTAATTAAATAAAACCTATGTTTAATTAATCCTAACCTCTCATTTGGGTGGTCAAACCTAGTTTAACACCCTTCCCCACATCCTCCAAAATAAAAAATTGAAATAAATCCACATAAGTGAATTTTTTATTTAAAAATATCCCACATCACAATTAATTCTTCTTACAACCCCTTACCTCACCCATACTCATTTATTTCCACTTATCCCCAAATGAATTTTATATTCCCCCTATGAATCTTTAATTAAAAAATAATCCTTTTCACCCATGCTCATTTAATCACCCCTTTTCCCAAAATGAATAAAAGATTTACTTTTATTCCTAGCCCTCCATTCCTCCAAGATCTAATCTAGGCCCTCCACATCACTTTTATCCTCTACCATTGATCTTCCAAATCAATCTCCACCCTTGGATCAAAATCCCTCCAAAATCTCTATAAATACAACATCTCTCAACCCATTTTAGGATCCAAGTTTTATGCCATGTTACCATGCCCAAATGTCAATTGAGCTAGTCTTTGCAAATTGAATTAGCATTTCACATTTGAATCATTATCTAGGGATTATCATGTCTTAGGAGCTCTTGGGTGCAAGTTTCCTCTTCCCTTGATGAGATTGGGTTTTCATGTTTGAGGTATAACTATTTCTTGTGTTTATGCATTTTAGTTTGTGTTTTCACCTTGACTTGATCACCTAATCTACATTGGCACACCCGGTGGGACCCACAAGGTCTGAATCTAATCATTTTTTGTGAGTTTTTGTGCTCTAGACATGTTTTTGCAGGTGCAGCGTCATCTACCCTGTGCAGTGGCGCTATCTCTGTCTGATTTTTGTGCTATTTACTATTTTGGCGCTATCTTGCAAAGCAATTCCCATTTTACAAACTCACTCACATATCTCTTTTTAATGATCTTCCTGCTATTTTTTTGTGTCTAGCTGTTCTCTATTTTTGTAGGAATATTGATTGAACAAGGGGAGGTTATGCCAAAATTTCCCTAGAAGGACAAACATACTTTTCGATTATCATTTTGACTTGTTTTTCTCATCTGTTGTACTAATAAGGCTAATAAGATCTTAGTTTGTAGTCTAATGCTTTTGTGTTATTCAGGAAAAACCTCTATTTTGCAAGATGTATGCACTCAGACCTGTATCGACACTATCCGTGCCCAGATTGGTGCTATCCACAACTGTGACCAAATTGCTTGACAACTTACGCAGTGGTGCCTTCTTAGACCCATTTTAGTGTTATTACCTGTTTTAGCGCTTTCTGTATATTGTATTAGTGCCTTCTGTATAATCCTGTAGTGCAAACTTTTATTTTGGCACCTTTTGGGTCTGATATTAGCGCATATTTGTGGATCAGTGCTTTTTTGTCTAGAGGGTCGGGTGTTCTGTCAATTTTTAATAGTAGCACCATTTTTTGTCTGTAGTGGTGCCATTAGGTCTCTGTATTAGCGTCATTTCTAGAAACTGACTTTGCGGCCTGTGCAGGGACTAACAGTTTGTTTGCAGGTCACCAACATCATCTCGAGGATACTAACAAGTTTTTGCAGGGTTCTTTCATCTTTGTTTAAAACACTTCAATTGGAAACTTAAAATGAACCCTTGCATGCTAGTTTACCCAACATTTCAATTTGGTGTTATAAAAATTGATCAACAAACAAACAAATCTTTGTGTGTGTGTGTGTCAAACATTTGAATTTGGTGTTATAAAATTCACAAATTGTGTGCCAACAAGTATCAATTTTTTTTGAATTTGGGCTTTAAAAAGAACCACAAATTGCATCAATGAAATCACTCGATTAAAAAGAACAACAATCTGCATTCTTCACTCACATAATCAAGAAAACTAATCTAATTTGTGTGAAGTGTTTTTGTGGTTCGTGTTTGTGGTGTGAAAAGTGTATGCTCTTCCCTCACACCATTTGGTGACCTTGGGAATCAAAAGCTTCTCACAACACTTGCATAGATCACCCCCAACATAATCCAAAGAACTAAAATGAACCATGTTTAGTGTGATGCAATCATAAAGAATACGTATGCTCTCCCCTTGCATCTTTGTATGAACTTGGGGATCAAAAGTATTTTTGTGATTGTGTCACTTTTGTTAATCCTTAGAGGGCCTGCCACCCCGCTTCGAAAGGTGGGAACAACCCAAGCGGCATAAAGCTAAAGCCAAGCTCTTTCAAGCCGCTATATAAAATAAGGTATTTGTGATGAAAGTCATAGACAACAGGTGTTGTTGTGTAATACTGATAGCCAACCTCCCCCAAAACCCTCCAAGGCATAACCCTCCAAGGCATAACCCTTGGAGGCTGGGAGACTCCATAATGAAGAGTAGAGCTGCCACATGTATAACCACCTGAATGAAAGCACATACTACGAACCTTTGTTTAGCAAGCCAAAATCCTTTTATTTGTTGGTGCAGAAGGGAAACCTTTGAAGCGGCCCCGATTTATGTGGTTCTTAGCCAAGGTAGTAGGGACAATCCAAAAGTTTAGTGAGGGACAAGCCTTATAGGAAACCTGGATCTTGGTATGCGTGAGAAGTGTGTGCAATTGTAAGGAGGTGCCAGTGCTACCAAGATCCTGGAGCTACCCGCTTTGAATAGGTGCAGCTAGGGGATTCAACAAATACTGTCATATCTTCGCCTTAGGTTGTGCAAAGTGCTTGTTTAACAAAATCACATGTCTTTCCACAAAAAAAAATCTTGGTTATTGTGTGTTAATGTGCTTAATTGTGTGTTAATGTGCTTAATTGTGTGTTAATGTGCTTAAAATTGATTTCAAACAAACTTGCCAAGAGACATTGAAAACCATTTGATCAAAACTCAATCAAAACAAATCCAAATTTGGCATCAAGAGCTATCTTTTTTAGAGCCTCGACCAACACTACCCTGTTTTAGTGCCATCTCTGTCTGCTTTTGGTGCCATTTCACCTGTGGATTGGCGCTATTTGCAGATTGACTTGCCTAAAACTAAGACCCATTCAGTTGTGATTTTTAGGACCTGCTCTGCCATAATCCATAGTCACATTCTAAAAAAATGTCAGTAACCCATCCATTTCCTCCTCAAATTTTCCACATCATACCTTCATTTTGACCTTAGAGAAACAATCATTATCATTATTGGACCTTTTGTTATGCCATAATCCACTCAATATCATATCCATTTATCTTCATTAATCTTTGCATTACCTTTTTGGATCAAACCAACATCCTTGTTTCAAGAAATCATTCCCAAAATCCAAAAACATATCCAAAATCTCCCAAATCAAAACATCATCAATCCAAAACTCATCATCCTTTTTGAGCTAAAGCTAGATATAGATTTCATCATCCACATATCTTGCTTGGAGAGTCAATAGTCAACCTTTCAAGTGAAATAGTCATCTTTCTTTGTGTAAGGTCATTAGTCTACCCCAAACAAATAAAAACATCCATTTGTGCGATCAAAAATCTAGATCTTACCTAAGCTCAATTTGTTGACCATCACAATCCTTTTCAAAAAATGTCATCCTAATCTCTTATACCGAACATCAAATCAAAACATCAAAATCTCTCCTTTCAAACCATCCTCAAGCAAACATCATCCATCATCACCCCTTTGGTCCAAATTTTTGTGCAAAAGTCAATACCATACATCCTTATCATCCCTAGACTAACACCTTATCGATCTTTCATCACACTACAATCATCCCTTCATCTTCTTCTCTACTCCACCTCACTACCACATCATATTTTGATTTTAACAAATCAATTCAGATTCTCTAAAGGTCTCCATATCCATCTCACTCCACCTCAAAATCAAATCCATACACGTGCATGCCCATAACTCGATCACAACACAAGAAAAACCAAGCAATGGCAGAGCAATATAAAGGCATAGGAATGCCTAATACCAACGACAACAACATACCAATCAACCAAAACATACCTACAGTCTTTCAAATCCCAACATACAATCCAAATGAAAATCCCTTCCATTTCTTACACCAACCGCTACCACCACCACCAAGCATCCCCACCATGTCCCAAGATGATCTAGATGTCTTGAGCTTTACACAAGATGCCGATAGCATGGACCTACTTGACAAAATCCTAAGGTCAAATCCAAATAGATTTCTTGATTATCTCCTCAAAATTGGTGCTCAACCACCCACAACGTAACATCATCCCAACCATCCACATCTACCATCAATCCCACCTCAAACACCTAAACATCCACAACAAACACCCAACCTATCATCTCACAAACATCAACTCCCACCGCATCTACCACAAACACAACCTCTAATATCACCACATCTACAATCCCCACAAGTGTCTCCATTCCTACCACTTCCCAACCCATCACCACATCCACTATCACAATTAACGTGACCTCTTCCATTCCATAAATCACCTTGGGCATACAAGGAAATATCACGCATGCAAGTACCTCCATGAGTGTGCCTCCACCCAACCCTCAAACCATAGCATACATAAGACAATTATTCTCATAACCACCTTACAATGTGTCCAACCCATCCAACATCCACCTATCCAACATCAATCCATCCAATGTCACGTATCCACATAACCCCATAACTTCATCAACATAACATCAAACCAATCCCCAAATACCCCCACACATTCTCCAACAAATCTACACTCATCAACAACATCTTGCACAAATCAATCAAAACACCACCCCACAATATCAAAACACAACCTCCCAAACTCTTCAACATCAAATACCACCTAATCTCCAACATCTCATCAACTTGCAAACCTACACACCTCAACCACAACCAACACAGGATCTCACAACCATTATACAGGCCTTGATCCAAAAGGTAGATGACATGCAAACTGGGGGTAAGCGCAAGCACTATTCCTTTGAGGACATTTGCCCCTATCCATTTGATCGCACATTGTACATGCCCCCTTTCCCCAAGAACTTTGAGACACCTAAATTTGACAAATACAAGGGAAATGGAGACCCTAGAGATCATCTTAGGGACTTTTATCTTGCTTGCTTAGAAGTCTCAAACAACGATACATATCTAATGAGACTATTTCCAAGAAGCCTCGGTGGTCAAGCCGCTGAGTGGTTCGCACATCTTCCCCCAGGCATTAGGTCATTCCTTGAGCTTGCGAAAAAATTTGTAAACCATTTCTCCTATAACTTTGAGCATGAAATATCTATGACTGACCTTTGCAACACAAAACCAAAAAGTGGAGAATCCTTTGCTTCCTTCTTATGGAGGTGGAGAAGCTTAGCAAGCAAACTCCCTTGGCCCATTCCTTGAAAACAACTCGTCACCATATTTGTGACCAACCTCAATCAAGAAATAGGGTTCCATCTACAAATCCTTTTTGCATCTACCTTTGAAGAAGTCATCGACAAAGGTACAACCATCGAACGGGCCCTCATCGCCAAGGGCATGATCAAGTTATATGACTACAATTCTAACAACAACAACAACAACAAACTCCATATCAACACCCCCAACACAAAGAACAATGCCAACACACAATCAAACGACAAGTCACGCTATTGGGTGAAGAACAAGAACACTTTGAATGACGGCATCACAGATGTGAAAGCCATCCAACATGTATAGAATCAAACACTTGCACATACCTATACCACTAATATAAATAACCAAAGGGGACAAACTAAACCACGCAAACCTCGAAGACAATTTACACCCTTAGGGGAACCCATCGAGGACATCCTTGACAGATGTCTCAAGAAAGGTTTGATCACACTCCCACCTGTTAGATCCCGTCAAGAGAATGAAATCAAAGCAGTATGGTACAATGAAAATGATTATTATGAATACTAACGCATTGTGGGTCATAAAATCGCTGACTGCATGCAACTAAAGCATTGCATCCAAGACCTTCTAGATCAAAATCAAGTCAGCCTTGATCAAAGGACCCAACCATCTCCAAACGCCAACCTCAGAGCTTACAAGGATCCACTACCCAACCATAATAAAGCCTCCTCATCCAATCAAGCATACAACGTCACCCCACTACCCGCATCCTATGACTCTATCGTAGGATGGATAGAACCATCATCTCACCATGTCAACACAATCACCATTCAGGCACAAGCACCCAATTGCGCTATCACAACCCGTCGTGGCCATGTATCTATCTGCATAGCCCCTACCACTGAACAAAAGCCTACACCCACATCTGATCCCCTACCCCCTCGTCCAACCACACGTCCATCACCTACCAACCAGTATAACCTCCTAGAGCATCTAGGAAAGACGCCCACACAAATCTCCATCCTTGAGCTGCTTCGCACATCACTCCTTCACAAAGACATCCTTGACAAAGCACTCCTAGAGACTCAAGTTCCCGCCAACTTGAATGTGACCCAATTCCAAGCCATGGTAGGACATATCGCCGTACCTCACCATCTTACATTTTTAGAAAAGAATCTTCCCACTTCTGAACACCTACACAACGATGCTCTACACATCGAAGTCCGTATCCACAAGCACATCATCAAAAGAGTCTTAATAGATGGTGGCTCTGGCCTAAACATATGCACTCTTAAACTGTTAAAACACTTAGGATACTCCGAGGTGGTTGTAGACACCAATGAGTGCATCACAATCAAAGGCTATGATGACACCGAACGGCTATCTGAAGGCACCATCAAGCTTCCTATTCAAGTAGGATAGAAAATACTGGAAAAAAAATGTCAGGTCCTTGATCTTGACCTCCCCTACAACATTCTTCTTAGCCGACCATGGATCCATGCCATACAAGCCATCCCATCCACATTCCATCAATGCCTCAAGTTCCCTCACAACGGTACAAAGGTAACTATCTACACTGAGCCCTGCCCCTTCCAATACTGCAGTTTCTTGGAAGGCCATGACCACACCTTTTGTCCATACAACAAAGCCACCACCAAAATCAATCCAACAAATTCTACCTCATACATCGACCCCGCTAACATCATCACCACTTCATCCCAAACACCACCACCGCCTGAGGTCAAGATCAAGCTCACCGACATGGGATGTGGGGAATACAACATACATGGTACCTTTTGTGTGGGCACATTACCCAATCCTAAAACATTTGGCATCCCAAAGACAGAAGCAGCCAACACAGTCATCATCAAGTGTAAACCATCTCCCATATTTGAGAAGAAACATCTCCTAGATCAGGATGTACTCGAAGATATCTCATCCTAGCTATATAAGGATGAAGAGACTGAGCAGGAAGCTCCCACCATACCAACAGAAATCTATGGTAAAGGTTCAGAAATTGTCAAAAACATGGGCTACAAAGGACAAGGTGGTATCAGCCTTCATGAGTAGGGGATCGTGGAACCAGTCCAAGCAACAAGAAACCCCTATACCCAAGGGTTAGGATATGGTCAAAGACAATGTATCCTCACTACCGGCGAATGTATCTTAGCCAAGGTGGCTATAGTCTCCCCTACAGTCAACAACATCATTGAAATGGACCATCAAGACTCCTTTAGTAACTTTGCTGATTTCTTTGACTCATCCATATGCACCATCTACACAATCACTACCTTAGCTTCGTCATCCAATGACTTACCACTTGTATACCTGGACCTCATAGATTGGGACTAATAGGGACCTCCTGTCTTTGACGTAGCACCAAATGATGAGGCCATCGCTGAAATGATGGGGGTTAGAGATCACTTCCCCCTGGGAGATCACAGAGTAGGATACATCATGGAACTTGATACACATGCATATTTTAGGGAGACAACCCCTACTTCCAGTCATAAAAACACAAAAATCAAACATGGATCTGATGGTGAAAACCATTCTGCGGTAGTGTCAGATCCCAAAAAAGTAAAAATAAAAGACATATCTCCTAGTGAAAACCTCCATGAGGCACCAAGAGATGGAAGCATGGGCCTTCCCGAGGTAGACAAAGTATATCCAGACAAATCACCCATCTTGGTAGAGCCAGCTCAGGAAATGACTCTTGGGATAGAAAAAGAGCCAAAAATCACCTATAGGGCAGAATCTCTCAGCACACAAGAGCAGGAAAAATTATTGACCTTCTTCACACACAGAAATCACAATTTTGCCTGGACCTATGCAGACATGCCAGGGCTAGATCTCACTTTGGTTGTCCATCACCTTGCAGTACGGCCTGATTCAAAACCAATAAAACAAAAGCTCAGGAAAATGAACCCTCAGGTGGCTCTCTTGGTCAAAGCAGAACTAAAGAAACTATTGGATGTTGGATTCATTAGACCAATTCATTACCCTGAATGGGTCTCCAACCTAGTACTAGTAGCCAAACTAGATGGCCACATCCACTGCTGTACCGACTTCCGTGACCTCAACAAAGCCTGCCCCAAGGATGACTTCCCACTACCCAACATTGACATGATAGTGGATCTTATGGCAGGACATGAGATGTTATCCCTCATGGATGGTTTCTCAAGGTATAACCAAATTAAAATCACCGAAGAGGATCAGCATAAGACATCTTTCATATGTCCATGGGGGACGTACTGCTAGGTGTTAATGCCATTTGGCCTAAAGAATGTAGGAGCTACATATCAAAGGGCAATGACTGTCATCTTCCATGACCTTTTTCACCACATCATGGAAGACTATGTGGACGACTTACTAGTGAAATCAAAGACAAGAGAAGAACACTTGGATGTATTGGCTAAGATCTTTGACCGATTAGAGCAATACAATGTTCGTTTGAATCCAAAGAAATGTGTCTTCGGGGTGACCTCTGGCAAACTCTTGGGATACATAGTCTCCAAAAGAGGAATCGAGGTACATCCTGCAAAGGTCAAGGCCATCACTGAAATGCCTCCTCTGAAAACATTGAAATAGATGAGACGTCTGCAAGGAAAACTACAGTCTATCCATTGGTTCATTGCCCAACTTGCCGATAAATGCCAACCATTCCAGCACCTACTCAGAAAAGATATAGCTTTTGTATGGAATACTCAGTGTCTGGCCACCTTTGACTAGCTAAAAGATTATCTGGCTAATCCCCCTGTTCTAACTCCACCAAGGCAAGGAGAACCCCTCCTATTGTATATTTCAGCAATAGAGACAACTATCGGAGCCTTGCTAGTACAACACGATGAACAAGGGAAAGAAAGAGCCATCTATTACATCAGTCGCACCTTGATCTCATATGAGCTAAACTATACACAAATTGAACGAGCATGTCTGGCCCTAGTCTTTACTTCACAAAAACTATGACACTACATGCTCAATCACAAAACCAAGCTCATCACCAAGATCGATCCATTGAAGTATCTGCTAAATAGAGCTGCTCTTACTGGGAGAATGGCAAAATGGGTTATGATCCTCACTAAATTTGACATCGAATATACTGAGAGAAAAGCCATCAAAGGACAGGTTATCGCTAAGCAGCTGGCCGAAGCACCCATTCCTACAGAGTACCCTACACTGGCAGAATTCCTTGATGAAGCCATCCTGACAATAGCACCAGCCAAAGAAACATGGAAAATGTACTTTGACGGATCATATACACATAGAGGCTTGGGGGTAGGCATCCTATTTATTACCCTTAAGGTGACACAATCCCTAAATCCTTCAAAATCACATTCCCATGCACCAACAACGTGGCAAAGTATGAGGCCCTTATCACAGGTCTTCGAATGGCCATCAAATGGAAAATTGAAAAGCTAACTATGTATGGAGACTCTCAACTGGTCATCAGGTAGGTAAATAATGAATACAAAACCAAGGATGATAATCTTTTACCTTATAAGAAGATGGTCGATGACTTCAAAGACTACTTCGATGATATCCACTTTGAGGAAATCCCAAGGCTCAACAACAAAGCTGCAGATGCCATGGCCACCATCAGATCCCTGGTCGACATGAAGAAAGACAATAAGAAATGTGAGTTCTTGATCGAAGAACTCCCCATCCCCACATATGATGTTCCTCAATCAGAACTAGTGTGTGAAGTCATTGGTCCCCTATCCCCGTGGTATCAAGAAACCTACCTGTACCTCCACGATAATATCTTCCCCCTAACCTATCCACTTCACAATGAAAATCGTTCATCCATCGAGCCTCCTGCTTCATCCTTGTAGGTGACACCCTATACAAAAGGAGTCTTGATGGCACGCTTCTCTGATGTTTAGACTCTAGGGAAGTTGAGGTAGCCTTGGAAGAGGTACATGCAGGCATCTGTGGGGCACATTCAAGTGGACCCACTCTTTCTAAAAAGATCCTGAGGATCGGATATTATTGGCCAACCATGGACCGAGACGCCTACCGGTTTATCAAAAATTGCCTACCATGTCAACAGCATGGTGATCTCATCCATACACCAGTACAGGAGTTGCAACCAATCATGACGTTGTGGCCTTTCTCACAATGGAGACTCAACCTCGTAGGAAAAATACATCCCCCATCCTCCAATGACCATAAGTTCATAATCACTGCTACCGATTACTTCACCAAGTGGGTGGAAGCAATACCACTCACCTTCACCACTGGAACCTAGATAGCCAAATTCATACTCCACTATATCATCTGCCATTATGGTATCCCTCATTCCATCGTCACCGACAATGGAAAGCCATTCAAAAACCAAGAAGTTCACACTTTGTGCAAAAAATTCAACATCAAACACCATTTCTCCACCTCATATTACCCTCAAGGAAATGGTCAAGTAGAGGCTTCAAATAAAACCATTCTACACATCCTAAAGAAGAAAGTCAATGAAGCTGGCCATGACTGGCACCTCCAACTCAACCCTACCCTATGGGCCTATTGCACAAGCATCCGTACCCCCACAGGAGCCACCCCATTTTCCCTAGTATTCGGATCTGAAGCCATTTTACCTATTGAGGTCGAGCTCCCATCTCTACGAGTATCCTTGCAAAACATAATCACTGATGAGGAATACCGAGTCGTAAGGTTGCACCAGCTAGAACTACTGGATGAGAAATGCCTGAATGCATTGAACCACCTGCAGGCATATCAAAAATCACCTCAGAAGAAGCTACAACAAGAGGATCAAAAACCAAAAATTTGAAGTAGGTGACCTTGTCCTTATGGAAAATCAGAAGAACCTGCAAGAGTGTCCTAAGCAAGGAAAGTTTGAACCCAATTGGCTAGGACCTTATGTCGTCACAACTGACTATGGACCAGGAGCCTATCAACTTGCAACACCTAAGGGGCAGCCTCTGGATGAGCTCATGAATATCCTACATCTAAAGAAATTCTACGCATAACCCATCCAGTACCCCAAGTCAAAATAAAAAATAAAAAATAAATAGAAAAATCAAAAAATCAAGAAAAACCCGAGTGTAATAAAAAACTTCTAAATGGTGAAAATCACTTCGGTGATACCTTGGATAAGTACCATGGTGAAAATCTATTTCAGGTGCCATGCGTAGTGGCCAATTCTACCATCTAAATAAGTCCTCTTTCCATCACAACACTCCATATCCTACACATCCCATGGCTTGGAATTGTGAAACATCAAATACTATTGCCCACCCTGCACTATCCCACCCAAGGCTAACCCATGGAACGAGGATCCTTGTAAGCTTTCTTTTGTACAGCTGAAAACCAAAAAAACCAAAAACAATACAAAATCAAGAAATCCAAAAACAAGAGAAAACACCAAAAAATACAAAAATAATAGAAAAAACAGAAAATCCAAAAACAGCACAATACACTTGCAATCATCAAAACAGAGATCAATCCCCACCATCACACCCATCCTAAACCATTCCCACATCATCAAGTCTTACTAGAACTACATAGTCATCTCACTTGCATCTTGAAAGTACCTTGATCCTATGGATACAGGGTATGTAGGCAGTCTGGAATATGAAGGATGTTTCTAGTACTTAGGTAGATAAGATGCACCCATCCACCCCATTTGGATGGTCCCCATACACTGAGCTTTTCTGGACCTAATAAATGATACACACGCTACGTATACATTTGAAGCATGTCCCCTAACAAAAAAATCATCAATCAACATACCAACCATAATCCTACACATGGCTAGATTGTCCTTTTGCCCACCTCTCAAAAATTCTCCAATCAAATCCAATTGATTTGCATCCTAGGATATATCGTTCCTACGATGGACGAAAATTAGTCATCCTATCAATATGTCTCTTGGAAAGAGTACACAAAGGCTATTTGTATCTTTTCGTTGGTCTTTTTTATTATTGATTCTTTATCTTTATGTCTCACTCCAAGTCATCTCCAAAAGCTACCTTGATCTCATTATATCATGGCAAGTGGCGGACAGCACCTGGAGTAGACATGGTCATTGTTTCTGTATGCTATGCTTGCGGGTTGGTTTCATTACTCCAGGAATAGTATTCATATCTTGAAGCCTGGGTCGGTTCTAGCATGATGTATCCCATTTGCATATACAGGCATCAAAACCTTATATGTACTATTCACACTCATCGCTATGAGTCCCCTTCCTAGGCTAGGCAAAATTATACTACCTTGGGCACGCATGAAATCAACCTATTGATTGTGGGTCTAGTCCATGCAATTGTGGGATATATATCATCACCTAGGTCATTTCATACCTTGGTGAATTGTATCCTACATTGCTATAGTAAACTAAGAAATGCTCTCAATTAATCTTATGCAACTACTATTACTAGCTCAGAATTATCATCCTAATCACTCATTCAACAATACCATCTGTGCCTAGATTTCATAATCACCTACCCTATCTCCGCCCCCATCTAAAATCCCCTCACTAATCCAACTCCCCCATCTTACTCCCACTTAACACATCCTGAACCAAAGTAAATCCCCCCTCAATGACGTGGTGTCTTATGACCTAACAATCCTCTCGTCTCCCCACCCCCATCCTCTAAGATGCTCCCAATACTATCCACACCCCATCCATACACCCCTATCCTCTCCCCACCTAGTCCCCCTTCCCACAGCCCCACCACTCAGGGTCAAACAAAGAACGTCATGTGTATCAGGACTTGATGATCTCACTTATCACCTAGTTTGCATCACACCCATCACATAGCTTGCATCTCACATATCATCTAACTGCATATCATAATCATTTAATCTCATATCATTTAGGTTCATTTTAGAATCTTTTAAAATGCATATCACATCATTTAGGTTCATTTTAGAATCTTTTAAGTTAATCTCATATCATTTAGGTTCATTTTAGAATCTTTTAAGTTAATCTCATATCATTTAGGTTCATTTTAGAATCTTTTAAATATATATCATATCATTTAGGTTCATTTTAGAAACCTTTTAAGTTGCATATCTTTCATTTAGGTTCATTTTAGAAACCTTTAAGTTGCATATCATATCATTTAGGTTCATTTTAGAATATTTTAACTGCATATCCTTCATTTAGGTTCATTTTAGAAACTTTTAAAATGCATATCATTTCATTTAGGTTCATTTTAAAATCATTTAGTTACACATTTTACATCATTTAACATTGCAAATCATATCATACTCATTTAAGTTTGTCATCACATAGGTGCATTATAAAATTAGTATCATCACATTGCATTTCATATATCATCTCATAAAAATTTAGTTACATTACATCATCACAATCATAATCATTTAACTACATTCAATAAACATTTAGCTGCATATCCACATTTCCATACATAACATGTGTTTAATTAGATAAACATACATTTCCATTGCATCACATTTTTGCATCCATAATAAATGTTTATTAATCTAAACATTTATTTGCATTATACATCATATAGTCCATAGATCACAAACTATGCATATATAAAAATAAGTAAACTATCATTACATCCATCACAGGTGCGTCCATAACATCAAAAACATAATTGCATAAACATAACACATTCATAGCATATAAATATATAAAGCATATTGCATCCATCAACATAGGCATCATCATAATCATAGTGGAGCATCATAAACAAACACATAGACCATCAAAAAGCATCATATCATATATAATCTGTTAGACTTAGGGCACACAACTGAGAGGGGGGGTGAATCAGTTGTGCAAAACTTTCTCCAATTTACACACTTAAATCTTCTTAGTAATTAGCAGTATATTAAACATGAAACATAATGCATTCAAATCAAAAGTAGAAACTCATCAACACATAAGACACCAAGATTTTGACATGGAAAACCTGGTTAAGGGAAAAACCACGGGGTTATTAACCCAAGAATGTATTCTCTGTTAGAAGAATAGAAAGAACAAAATGACACATGCCAATTAGGGCTCACTACCCGAGCACACTGCTCACAAGAGGCTCACTGCCTACAAGAGATACACTGTCTACAAAGAAATAAGTATCACATACATGAACTGGAGACTAGCATCTTCACCATGCTTGAATCAGTTCCATTAAGCTCAATACTTCTGCTCTACCTTTCGCTCTCCTCTTCGCTACCACACTCTCATCTCCACACCAAAAGGCAATTTCAAACTGATTTCCCAATCCCTTATTTATACAAGGCATCAACTTAGGAATGATCATCTAAGTTAGAAAACATTCATAAGATCATCCGACAGATGCATAACTCATCTGGTCAACCTGTCTCAAGAAGAACACCATCATACAAAAGTTACTCTTCAATTGCGAGTTCCAACTTCAATGCGGACCACCAACATGAACTGGACACAATCCAAAGACCTCCACAAGCTTGCCTGAATCACCAAGAACATCTACACTTCTTCTGCTTACTGAAATCCTTCTCTCCTTCATTCGGAACCTTAAGAACACAATCTGTCATAATTGTCACAAAGGAATAGATGCTTGCGGACCTTTAAACCACACACTAATAGAGTTGATACACCACAAAGACTTCCTCAGCACTCCCTTAAATCTGTAGAACATGAAACTTCATTTCCAGATCTCACTGGACCTTTCTTATTACACACTATCACCTCTGAACACCTACCAGAACCAATTTTACTTGAGCGGCCACAACTTCTTCATATCTTCATGCGGACCTCTGAAATCTCTATTAGATCACCTACAGACACATATCTACAAACCCTTTAATTCGCATCCTATGATCATCATCCTATCTTGGACTTTTGTCTTACAGTCATCACTGTTCTTCACTGTTCTTGATTGAGACTAATTTTCTCAATATCCTCAACTCACGGCTCATCCAAACCTTATCATTAATGCAACAGGAGTATGTTGACATCAATGACAACACCAGTTAGGCCCATACTTGCAACAATCTCCCCCTTTGTCATTGATGGCAACATATGATGTGAAAAAACCATCAAGACAAGAACTTCTCCTTACTGTCACAATTCCCTCTATCAACAGAAACCATTCACATGTCTTCTCTCCCTTTACTGCTCCCCCTTTGATCAGCAACCACTTGTTTTTCACATGTCTTCTCTCCCCCTTTGACATCAATGGCAAAGGGCACATACTTGCAATTTCACCACTTTAGAATCATACCTGCTGCTCCCCCTGAGTAGCAACTCCCATCAATCTGGATCACAAGATATGACTGTGATATCCACTGGACTGATGCACCTCAGTGCACCTTAGTTCATCACCAGAGGGGCAATAACCCCTAACTTCTCCTTGAGATACTCAAAAGAGTCCTTAGGTAGAGGTTTAGTAAAGATATCTGCAATATGATCCTTGGAGGGCACAAACTCCAATCTGACTTCATTCTTGTTCACTTGCTCTCTCAAAAAGTGAAACTTGATAGATATATGCTTAGTCTTAGAATGCAACACTGGATTCTTAGATATATTTATTGCACTTGAATTATCACAGAAGATTGTGATAGGCTCCTCATACTCTACTTTAATATCTCTTAGCATCTGCTTCATCCACAAAACTTGAGTGCAACTACCTGCTACTGCTATGTATTATACTTCAGTTGTAGACAGGGATATTGCCTCTTGTTTCTTGCTTAGCCAAGAAACCAATCTCTTTCCCAAAAAGAATGCTCCACCACTGGTACTCTTCCGATCATCCACATCTCTTGCCCAATCAACATCTATATATGCATGAAGAGAAAAATCATGATCTCTAGGATACCACAGACCATACTCAACCGTCCCTTTTAGATATCTAAAAATCTTCTTGATTGCCATGACATGGGATTCTCTAGGATCAGCTTGGAATCTAGCAACAAGACCAACAACTTGCGTAAAATCTGGTCTAGTTTGAGTGAGATACAACAATCCTCCAATCATTGATCTGTACTTTGTCTAGTCTACCTTAGGAGAGTCATCATCTTTGCTCAACTTACGTCCGGTTGCCATGGGAGTATTCATTGGCTTTGAATCTTCCATCCCAAATTTTTTCAACAGTTCTTCAACATATTTGGTTTGAGAAATGAAGATTCATTTCTTTATTTGAGTAATTTGCAGACCCAAGAAGAAATTCATTTCACTAAGCATAAACATCTCAAACTCACTTTTCATTTGATTTGCAAAAGTTTTACACATACTATCTCTTCCTTCAAAGATGATATCATTAACAAATACTTCAACAATCAAGATGTTTTCATGATCAATTTTGAAATATAAGTTACTGTCAGCAGTACCTTTGTTGAAACAAATCTTCAAAAGATGCTTGTCCAATCTTTCATACCAGGCTCTTGGGGCTTGCTTTAATCCATACATTACCTTCTTCAACTTGCAGACCATATCACCATGATCAGACAACTGAAATCCATCCGGTTGCTCTATATACACTTCTTCTTCCAAGTCACCATTTAGAAAGGCAGACTTGACATCCATCTGATATACCTTGAAATCCTTGAAGGTAGGAAAGGCAAGGAATATTCTGACTGCTTCAATTCTTGCCACCGGAGCAAAATTTTCTTCAAAATCAATTCCTTCTATTTGAGAGTAGCCCTTGTAGACCAGTTTGGCTTTATTTCTGATTATTTCACCAACTTCATTTAGTTTGTTTTGGAAGACCCATTTGGTTCCAATCACATTCTTGTTTCTAGGTCTGGGAACAAGATCCCAAGTGAGATTTTTCTCAATTTGCATCAACTCTTCCTCCATTGCTTTGGTTTAGTTTTCATCATTGCAGGCTTCATTTATTGTCTTAGGTTCAATCTTTGAAATCAGATAATATTCATCTGAATTTTGAGCAATTTTCCTTCTAGTTTGCACACCTTTGCTTTTGTCACCTATGATCTAATCTTCAGAGTGGTTCAGTCTTACATACCTTGGAACTTTGGGAGTTTCTTGCACTTCTGCTTCTTGATCAGGCTCATTCAGACCTATCTCTTCTTTCTGATTTACCGGATCAGTTTGAATCTGACTTTCAGAAGAGGATTGAACTCGTTGAACTAGAACACCATTCTAATCATCTTCATAATATTCATAAAACCTTGAGGGTTTCTCTATTCCCTCATCAACCTTCACATTTGTACTTTCTATCATCTTTCTTAGTCTCTTGTTATAACATCGGTATGCTTTGCTTTGTGTAGAGTAACCCAAGAATATTCCTTCATCACTTCTAGCATCAAACTTACCTAAATCTTCATCTCTTTTGATGTAACATTTGCTACCAAAGACTCTGAAATAGCTTACAGTAGGAGTAATGCCAAACCAAAGTTCATAAGGGGTCTTACTGGTATTGCTTCTAATTTGAACTTGATTGAGAGTATAGACTGCAGTGCTGACAACTTCTCTCCAATAGATCTGAGGAACATTTGCTTCCATCATCATGGTCCTAGATGCTTCCTGGATGGTCTGGTTCTTTCTCTCCACTACTTCATTCTACTGTGGAGTCCTAGGAGCAGACAACTGTCTCTTAATTCCATGTTTCTCATAGAACTCTATGAAATCGCCGGATGTGAATTCTCCACCTCTATCAAACCTCAGACATTTCAACTTTAATCCTATTTCATTCTCTACCATAGCCTTGAATATTTGGAATTTCTCAAGAGCTTCTGATTTCTCCTTTAGAAAGGTTACCCACATCATCCGGGAATAGTCATCAATTAGCAGCATGAAGTATCTATCACCTTGAATACTCCTGGTTCTTGCCGGACCACAAAGATCAGTGTGAACTAAGTCTAATAATCCGGTAGAAGACAATTCCTTGCTTTTGAATGTGACTCTACTCAACTTACCCAACTGACATTCCTTGCACAAGCTGTTAGTAGGTTTCACCAATTTTGGAAGATCTCTTACAGCCTGAGTATTGCTTATCTTGATGATATTATCAAAATTCACATGACATGTCCTTCTATGCCATAACCAACTCTGATCAACTTGAACAAATAAGCAGTTTTTACCAGTACCAACCAAGTGGAAGATATTACCTTTAATTTGAGTACCGGATGCAATCTTTGTTTCAAAACTTTCAAAGATTTTGCATTTTCCATCCTTGAATTGGAGATCATAGCCTTTGTCCACCAACTATCCAACACTGAGAAGATTGTGCTTCAAACCATCAACATACAGTACATTACTAGTTTTGTTTCTTCCATCAAAATAAATAGTTCCTCTTCCTCTGATTCTATTAGCAGAATTGTCACCAAACTTTACCATTCCTCCTTCATACCTTTCCAAATCTACAAACTTATTTTTGTCAGCTGTCATATGGTGAGAGCATCCACTGTCAATGACCCAATCATCCTTCTCTTCAATTTGGGTAGCCAGAGCTCTTTCCACAGTCTTAAGATTGATAGATACAGAGGACATTGGATCTTCTTCCTTGACGGCAATGAACACCCATTCATTTCTAGATTTGTTTCCTATCTCTGATTCATCATCTGTTACTCCTTCATTATCATCATCTTCATGTACATAGTAACAGTTCTTTTGGAACCATTCCCATACACTGCAAGTGACATTTCATGCGACCTTTCCAAAGAGCAAAGTTGGTTCCATCAAACTTTGGACTATCCTTCTTGTAAGACGACATCCTCTATCTCCTCAAGCAGTTAAGCTCCTTTTAGAAGAACTTGGCTTTGATACCAATTGTTAGACTTAGGGCACACAACTAAGAGGGGGGGGGGGTGAATCAATTGTGCAAAACTTTCTCCAATTTACACACTTAAATCTTCTTAGTAATTAGCAATATATTAAACATGAAACATAATGCATTCAAATCAAAAGCAGAAACTCATCAACACATAAGACACCAAGATTTTGATGTGGAAAACCAGGTTAAGGGAAAAACCACGGGGTGATTAACCCAAGAATATATTCTCTATTAGAAGAATAGAAATAAAAAAATGGCACATGCCAATTAGGGCTCACTGCCCGAGCACACTGCTCACAAGAGGCTCACTGTCTACAAAGAAATAAGTATCACATACATGAACTAGAGAATAGCATCTTCACCATGCTTGAATCGGTTCCATTAAGCTCAATACTTCTACTTTGCCTTGCGCTCTCCTCTTCACTACCACACTCTCATCTCCACACCAAAAGGTGAGTTCAAACTGACTTTGCAATCCCTTATTTATACAAGGCATCAACTTAGGAATGATCATCTAAGTTGAAAACATTCATAAGATCATCCGACAGATGCATAATTCATCCGGTCGGCCTGTCTCAAGAAGAACACCATCATACAGAAGTTACTCTTCAATTGTGAGCTCCAACTTCAATGTGGACCACCAACATGAACTGGACATGATCCAAAGACCTCCACAAGCTTGCTTGAATCACCAAGAACATCCACACTTCTTCTGCTTACTGAAATCCTTCTCTCCTTCATCCGGAACCTTAAGAACACAGTCTGTCATAACTGTCACAAAGGAATAGATGCTTGCGGACCTTCAAACCACACACCAATAGAGTTGATACACCACAAAGACTTCCTCAGCACTCCCTTAAATCTACAGAATAGGAAACTTCATTTCCGGATCTCACAGGACCTTTCTTGTTACACACTGTCACCTCTGAACACCTACCGGAACTGGTTTTACTTGAGTGGCCACAACTTCTTCATATCTTCATGCGGACCTCTAAAATCTCTACTAGATCACCTACAGACACATATCTACAAACCCTTTAATCCGCATCCTCTGATCATCATCCTATCTTGGACTTTTGTCTTACAGTCATCACTGTTCTTCACTGTTCCTAATTGAGACTAATTTTCTCAATATCCTCAGCTCATGGCTCATCCAAACCTTATCATTAATGCAATAGGAGTATGTTGACATCAATGAAAACACCAGTTAGGCCCATACTTGCAACATAATCACCATAAAAATGTACATCGCTCATATATACATCAAAAAATATAGTGTCTTGATATAATGCCTCTAAGGGGTAAAATGATAAGATCCTCTATCTGAGCGAGTAGGGGATCCTGACCTAGGTGGTGACTATGGTCTTGCCTGTGGCTGTGGTTGTGGCCCTATCTGTGGCAGTGGCTGTGGCTGTGACTGTACCTGCACATGTGCAGCCTGCTGGGGCACATATGATGGGGGAACCATCGCCTGCTAAACGCTTTGAACTGATCTAGATCTGTGTGACCTAGATGCTCTCGATCCACTGGTTTGACTAAAGCTCGGTGCATGCTGCTCTACTGGTATTGCTGCATAATAAAGGCCCCGATAATACTCCACTCATGCTCTGGCCTTTGTCAGCTCCCCCTGTACCTAGGTCAGCTGTCCCTGCAACTGATATGACTATGTCTATGCTTGAGACAACTGTGTCTTCATCACTGTCAAAACAGGGGCCAGACTAGAACCTGACGCCTGTAGCGTACCCACCATAGTCTCTGCCTGCTGTGCCCTGGCAAGCGCTGCATCTCGCTCCCCTGTCAAAGTGACTATGTCACCCTGAGCCTGGGTAAGCTATGCCTGCAACACAGCCACCTGTCCATCTGACCCATCCAATAAGGCCAATGCTCCCTGCAACTAAACCAACTCTACCTCTCAGCTCTCCAATGCCTCCTACAGGTTGGCCACCTATGCTCGCAGGGTCTCAATCTCCTCCTCCTCACCCCGGCCCCGCCGACGGGATGTCGCCCTCTCAACCTCTTCCTCTCCAGCTATCCCTGAGGGGCCTGCCTCTTCCTATTGCCTTACTGTCTGCTGCCCTACCTATGGTGGGGGTAGACCCCCCTATCCACCCTCAGCTATCCCCCACACTGTCGAGGCCCTCTATGTTGTCGTCCTGCTCCAATCTGCACCTACTCAACAGGAACCTACTAAATAGGTGCATACTGTCTCACCTGCTGCTGGGGCACCTGTCCAACTGTTACCACCACCAACACATCCATCAGCTACCCCTCCTCTCCAACCACCCTCTCCTCTCCATCTACCCCTACCTCCACTAGGTAGTCTGCAATGATCTCCTCCCCCTCCTCCAGGAAATCATCTTCATTAGAGTCATCATCCCCATCATCTGACTCACCATCACCTGACCCCGTTGCCTCTTCCGCCGGAACTGCCTCCTTTGCTGGGTCTGTAAACTGAGTCAGCTGCTGCATCTGCCACCATATGTCATATGTAGGAGTAGTACCTACATCTCTGACTGTACTCCACCAATCCCACCACACTGGCCGTAGAGCTACAAAGTCATCTAGAGCAACCTGCGGATGTATGGCTGCAAGCCAGAAGGGCACATCTCGAGGGGTCTGAGCAAAGATGGCCATCTGCTGTGGAGTGTCCAGCCTCAACCCAAACTACTGCATGACCCGCAAGGGTAGATACATCTCTATGGTGTGGTCTCCTTGACCCATCAGATATCGTTGTTGAAACGTAAAAGGCATGTGAATATCATCATTAGGCCATGCCTCCACGCCGATGTATGGTCACTAGGTCACCTAAATAACATCATCCAGAATCTACCTCCAATATCGCACCTGTCCAGTGTAAGTGTACTCTGCATCCCGATATAAAAACACAAACACCTCAAAAGGCCGGCGATAGTACCCACATGTCAGCTGGGTAACTATGATGTGCTCCCAAATCCACATGTGTAACAGAGTGACCCCATCTGACAAAGTTGAATCATGCAGATAGACGACTGTATGCATCTCATGGTACAGCTGCCCCAACATCGCTGGCCCCTAGGCATACACGGTCTCAACCCTGACCATCCCCTCGATCATCTCCCCCCAGCCAACTAGAAAACTGCTGCCTCTCATATCAGGCATAACCACACCACCAATCAAAGCACACATGAATAAGGCAAAGGGATCTGCACCCATCGCTAGTGTCCCCTTGTAGCTCATCTCCCGCCCATCTGCTGATAACACAATGTGGGCCTTGCCAAATACTCTGATCAAGGCCCTCCGTCCCCTTCTCGTGTCATATCTAACTCGCCGACCGTGAATAGGTAGCTTGAGGATGAGATAAACATCCTCAAGTGTGATCATGATCTCACCAGTCAGCAACAAAAAGCTGCCTGTCTCTGAACGGTATTGCTCCGCCACTTCTGTCATCAAAGCTCTATGGGCTCGTAGCACCGGCATTGACACCATAGTCAAGAGTCCTAATCTAGCCAGTCGGGCCCGAGAAGCATCATCAAACTGATCAAATAAAGCCATCGCCGATGGCACGCGTCACTCTCGTGAATACACTATAAATGAACATGTATCCTACATCTAGAACTTTATGGTCAGAAATCTACCTGTCTTCTTCTAAATCACCCCCTTTCTTCTAATGTTGAACGCCCAAATCATTTGGTGCCAAAATAAACTGTATTTCATGCCATTTCACAAATAATGCTACTAATTCTTCTAAATGGTGCTATTATAGATAATAGCGCCATTGCACAAGACACTTTGCACTACTCCCACACATTGTGCTACTGCGCAACATACTTAGTGCCATTTTACCAAATGGTGTCAACTTGTCACTTGGCGCTAATCCAGTAAATAGCACCAATTCTACCAAAAGTGCATATATCATATATTGCGCTAATCCCCTTTATAGCGCTAAAATGAAAAATAGCGCTACTACCCAAAATGGCACTAGTTCACAACATAGCGCTATCCTAAGATGCATTTGGCGCTAAAATGCCAAACACTAACCATTTTCCAATATTGCGCTATTTTAAAAAATTGTGCTAAAAGACTATGAAAATGGCGACAAACCGCTCTAATGCTACCCAGGCGAATAGCGCCAATCCAGAGGATGGCGCTAATCCGCTTAACCTTTGGCACTACACGATCTAATCCTAATTCCTGAACCCCAAAAATGTACGTAAACTAAAAAAATCACAAAGTCAGGGTTAGACCCTACCTGGGGTCTAGCCTTTGGTGCTCGGCCAAACGATCGGAACCGCTCAGAAATGTGTCGAAGTCGCGGGAATTGGGGATTGTGATCTGCCATCTCTCCTTCACTCCTTCTCAAAAGTCAAAAGTGTGCAAATGTGGCACCCTTAGGGCCCACTTCACCTAATATAGCATGCCATGTCATCCCCCCATCCACTCTTTTTCCCCTCCAGGGTGCAGATCTCGACCTTTTTCCTCTGTTTTCCTTCTTGTCATCCTCTTTTTCTGTCCCCTATCCAACTTTCACTCCCAACTCGCCTGGAAAATTTTTATTTTTCCCACCAACCTCTCGAGGGGGCATCCCTTATCCATCTTACTCCTTCCCGGCAGCTGGGGCATATTTTTCTTCGACCTGATGCCACGTCAAAGAGGGGTAAATGTAGACACCTAAAAATGTCTTTTACTATCAAACTGACTCCTGACATCCCTAAACATACCAATTTCCCTCCTAACCAATTAATTAAATTTTTATTTAATTAATTATCCCTTCATCACCTAATGTTACAACATTTTATCCCCAAAATTAAATTAATTTCATTAATTCAATAGTCCAAACCTTAGCCAATTGATTTAATAAATATGCAATATTTATTTAATCAATTTCCCCCTTTTCATTAAATCTAATTAATTAGCTAAACCATGTTTAACTAATTAATTCAGCATATTAATTGACCTATCCCTACCCTAGACAATTAAATAGCTATTATTTAATTGCCTACCCTAGCCTACCTCATCCTAGCCCTAGGATTAATTAAATAAAACCTATGTTTAATTATTCCTAACCTCTCATTTGGGTGGTCAAACCTAGTTTAACACCCTTCCCCACATCCTCCAAAATAAAAAATTGAAATAAATCCACATAAGTCAATTTTTTATTTAAAAACATCCCACATCACAATTAATTCTTCTTACAACCCTTTACCTCACCCATACTCATTTATTTCCAATTATCCCCAAATGAATTTTTAATTCATTTTATATTCCCCCTATGAATCTTTAATTCAAAAATAATCCTTCACACCCATGCTCATTTAATCACCCCTTTTCCCAAAATGAATAAAAGATTTACTTTTATTCCTAGCCCTCCATTCCTCCAAGATTTAATCTAGGCCCTCCACATCACTTTTATCCTCCACCATTGATCTTCCAAATCAATCTCCACCCTTCGATCAAAATCCCTCCAAAATCTTTATAAATACAACATCTCTCAACCCATTTTAGGATCTAAGTTTTATGCAATGTTACCATGCCCAAATGTCAATTGAGCTAGTCTTTAATGAGTTGCAAATTGAGTTAGCATTTCACATTTGAATCATTATTTAGGGATTATCATGTCTTAGGAGCTCTTGGGTGCAAGTTTCCTCTTCCCTTGATGAGATTGGGTTTTCATGTTTGAGGTATAACTATTTGTTGTGTTTATGCATTTTAGTTTGTGTTTTCACCTTGATTTGATCACCTAATCTACATATTCTATCAATCTTGCCTCAGGGGCTGGTTTGCTTGCAATTCTGCCAGATCTCTAACACTTGAAGTGTTACCCTCAGTCTTAGCTTTAGTTATTTTAGTTTTGGCCTTTTTCAGTGGTCCCTCATTGTCACTTTTATGATTCTTATGGGCCCCCATGTTCCCCCCTGAGTCAGTGATCTTCACAGTAGCCTCCACATCCTTAAGTTGCTATTTCTTCAATTTCACACTACCTTTGGAAGGAGGAGTATGAAGGTCCTTCACAATAGTTTCTACCAGGGATTCAGAATCAATGGGTTTCTCAAAAGTGGTAACAACAATGGAGGGGTTATCCACAGGGATTTCAACAATGGTGGGATGAATGGGTTTCAGCGGACTCAAGGGGAGATGGAATTTATAAAGGCAGTGGATGAGGCCTTGGTGAAGGGGGATAGGCTGCTTTGAGGGATTCATAGCATGCTTAGCTTTCACATGGTGAACAGAGTGTTCCAGTGAAGACAACAGATAGAAAGGAAAGCTAATAAGAGCATTTCTCCTAAAGTAGTTAAGAAGTGGAAGGTGGTAGTTATAAAACCTGGTACAGTGACCCTCCAAGGTGAAATACTTCATCAACAGGTAGCACATAACATCCCATGGCTCTGATAACTTGGCACGGTCAAACCTTCCTTGATAAGGAACCATCTCCTCCCCATCGCCCAAAAATAAATTCTAATTTTGGGGGTCCACAACCCTAGCCTTTCTCTTCAATTTTGTGCCTTTAGTAGAAAGGCCAGTAGCCATTGCAATGACCTCCTTAGAAACCTCGAACCCAACTCTACCAATTTGGACTCTGCGGTTGTCCCATGAAAGGGCACACTATGCAGAAAGGTTTTTGTCATGGCCATTAAGGCATTCTAGGAAAGGGATAATGCCTCCTTCCTTATAGTAATGCCACACTAAGGCATTATCCCTAAATTCACTGCAAGTGATGGGTTCATTTTGGATTCTTCCCCCCCATGATCAAAGTTCCTTCAAAGCCATGCAGCAGAAGAGAACTGAACTTCCCAATTTGACAGTCACCGCAACTTTCTCCAATGTGCTGCTTTCGAGAATTATCTTCGTCGACCTTAGGAATAATAATAGTGAAATAAATGATGAAATTGAATGGCATCCTTAAGTTATCATTACTCGGATACACCACCGCATTTCCCACTCTCTGCATATCCTTCCCATGCTTCAAAATCATCCAATTTAAGCTCCTATCAACATCAATCGGCCACCTCAACTTGCCACGAGAGATTAGCAGTGCCAAAATGGCATCTGTAAGAAGGGTACATTGTACCATCATTTAGATGTCCTTAATCGGCCACCTCAAACTGCCATGGGAGATCAGCAGTGCCAAGTTGGCATCCACAATAAGAGTGTAATGTGTCATCATTAAGCGGTCCTATCTTTTTGAATTAACTCCTTGATAGCCCGGGGGATATTATGTCATTGGTGCCAACACAGCCAATTTTCAAACTACTGACCATGATTGGCAAGGGTATCAGCAACTCCATTCCCCTCCCTATAAATGTGGGAGAAATCAACCATAGGAATACCTGAATAAGGGTTTGGATATCAGGATAATATCCTTAAGATGCCACCCACACATAGACACCTTGGTAACAACATCAATTATCAGTTTCGAATCTCCCTCTAGATGCAAATTATGAAAACCCAAGGTGACCGCTAGTTTAATACCCCATAAAAGAGTTGAGGCCTCAGCAAAATTATTAGTTTTGAGTCCTAATCCCCCTACATAGGCAGAAACAAGCTCCCCTCTATCATTCCTGATAACCCCACCTCCACTAGCCTTACTATTATATTCTAAAGCCCCATCAAAATTTAATTTGAGCCAACTAGACTTTGAGGGGGTCCACCTGATATTTAACCGTTGAAGTTGCTTTGAGTTATCAAAGGTAGGGATTTGATTAAGTATCCCCCAATCAGTAGCCATACTTTCCTCATGCTGGATGAGAAGTTTGTCAGCGGTCTTAACATGAGAATTGGTCACACTTTCAAAGGATCTTAGAGAGAGAATAGTAGACCTGAGAATGATTTTTGGCAGCCTCCCTAAAAATTCTGTTATTTCTTTCCTTCCACAGAGTCCAACCAATTAAGGGAAGAGTTTGGTTCCAAAGCTCCACTAACCAAGGTTGAGAGAATGGAGGGATCTAGTTAGCAATGACTTCCCTAATATCTTTATTACAAACCCATTGCAGCCCAAAATTCTGAAGCACTCTACTCCAAATTTCTATGGCAAAGTTAGAATGCAGAATCAGATGAGGAATAGTAGAATCAGATGAGGAATAGTTTCCTCTTCCTTAAGGCACATGAAACATCTATTGACCAAATAAAAACCCCTTCTTTGAAGATTGTCTTGAGTTAAAATTCTATTATGGACCACTGCCCACCAGAAAAAATTAACTTTTGGGAGAAGCTTATGGTTCCAAACTTTCCTCAAAAGCTTGTCTCTGTGGTCTTCCTTAATCAGAAGATGGTGACAGATTTGACTGAGAAGAGGCCTTTTTTATCAACAATCCAACGTAACTCATCTGGTCTTGGAAAAAGGGGGATCCAAGTTCCCAAAATCATCTATTGTATAACATTCATTTGAAGGAGAAGATCAGGTCGATTGTTACAACACTCAAGCAAATATTTCTATTGTTTGATTCCATATCCTTGTTGGATATAATGACAAACTTTAGTACCAAAAAACTGTTTAGCAATACCCGCAACTGCCTCATTGCCCTCTTGATTGGAAAGAGCATTGTCAGCCAACCAAGGATCCTCCCAAAAGTTTATGAGGGTTCCACCCCCAAGTTTTCACTTTAACCCCTTTTTGATTAAGCTCCTGGATTTGATCATTTTGTTCCAAATTACTGACCCTTGTGGGAGACCCTCTTAATAAAGAAAGTTATACTTATAAGATCCCTATAAATATTTAGCTTTCATAATTTCCCCCCAGTCTTTATTGTTGCTGATAAGATTCCAATTGACTTTGGATAAAAGGGCTTTGTTCATATTTTGGATAGTTCTAATATTCAGACCACCATGAGTTCTAGGGAGGTAGACCTTCTCCCATTTGACCAAGGACATTCTCTTCT
Organism: Cunninghamia lanceolata; assembly: GCA_027924645.1. Classification (NCBI taxonomy): domain Eukaryota; kingdom Viridiplantae; phylum Streptophyta; class Pinopsida; order Cupressales; family Cupressaceae; genus Cunninghamia; species Cunninghamia lanceolata. The sequence continues at coordinate 12,636,442 of BSBN01000108.1, forward strand.
TTTCTTCCAATCCTGTCCACAAGAAAGTTCTTTGGATCTGCTCTAGTTTGTTAGCTAGATACTTGGGCATTTTGAAAAGAGGGAGAAAGTAAGTCGGAATACCTTGAAGGGAGGCCTAAAGAAGTTACAATTTTCCAGCGCTGTTCAGGAGCTTTCCTTTACAGCCCACCAATTTCTTTTGGGTTCTTTCCAAGATACTATTCCAAAAGCCTTGAGTTACTTCCTTGACAGTTAAAGGGAGACCAAGGTAGACTGAAGGTAAATCCACAGCAGCACATCCAATGATGTTAATAATTTTCCTCTGAAGGTCCCCCGGAGTGTTGAAGAAAAAGACATTTCTCTTTTGGAAGTTGATGTGTTGACCAGAAGCCTTGGCATAGTCAGAGAGGAGTTTTTTCCATCTTTGGGCTTCCAATATTGAGGAGATGCCAAAGAGGATGGTGTCATCCACAAATTGCTGTATAGACATTGGAGGGAGAGTAGAGGCTTGGTTTATCCCAACTATTTCCCTGGAATTGATCTTTGAATGAATAGACCTCCCAAGATCTTCAGCTAGCATGATAAAGAGGTAGGGGGATAGAGGATCCCCCTACCTAATGCCTCTTGTGGGAGAGAAAAAACCTCTTGGAACCCCATTGACAATAACCGAGAACTTAGCAGTGGTGATAGCTTCTTGGATAAGGAGGGTCACTCTTTCATTGAAGCCAAACTTCTGAATAACTTTAAATAAGAACTGCCAAGAGACTCTATCATAAGCTTTGGATATATCAAGCTTAAAAACCATACTTGGGATCCGACTTTTCTCCATAGAGTGGATAGTTTCATGGGTGGCAATAACAACATCCAATATCTATCTTCTAGGAACAAAGCCTTTTTCAGAAGAGGAAATGATTTTATCTAGCAGGGGTTGGAATCTACAGACAAGTAACTTGGTGCATATATTGTAAATCAACAAGCAACTCAGGGTTGGGCTTCTTAGGGACTAGAACAATAAAAGTGTTGTTAAACTATTTTAGGAGTTTCCCCATTTTGAAGAAGTCTCTAATAGTAGTTGTAACATCATATCCCACGATGTCCCAAAACTCTTGGAAGAATATTGGAGGGAAACCATCATGGCCTGGGGCTTTAAAGGGTCCCATAGAGAATAAAACTCCCTAAACCTCTTCCTCAGAAATAGGTTTTAAAATGTTAGCATTATCTTCCTCAGAAATTAGAGTAGAAATATTATCGAGGAGCTGATCCATTACTGGCCTATTATCAGCATTGACAGCTTATTCTGACAACAAGTCCTAAAAGAAACTAATCGCCTGATTACCAATCTCCTTATCATCAGTGATTTCACTACCATCTTCCATACATAGTTTAGATATAGTATTGGACTTTCTGTGTTTCATAGCTGAAAGGTGGAAAAAAATAGTATTATGATCTCCTTCCTTGAGCCACTGGACTCTGGACTTCTGTTTCCAAAAGACCTCCTCCCTGTTCATAAGATTCTTCCAATCCATGATTAATTTGTTTTCTATTTGAGTAGTGTCCTCAGAAGAATCCCCTTACGCCATTCTAGTTTGAATATCAACCAATTTTCCAGAAATGATCTTCTTCTGGGAAAACACATTCCCAAAATTATACTTATTCCATCCTCGTACCTCTCTCTTAATGTGCAAGAGTTTCTGAGTCAGTCTAAACATAGGGGTGCCCTAGACCTGGAGCTACCACCATTTGGAGAGAAGACTTCTAAAATCCTAGTGTTTGATCCAGACCACTTCAAATCTGAAAGGGAAGGGTCCCTTCTTTTGTTGTTCAACCCAATTTAGAAGAGTGGGATTATGATCAGAGACGGTCCTCAGGAGGGCAGAAAGTTTAAGGATGAGAGTGTTATCCCAATTGTTGGAGATGAGGAATCTATCCAGCTTAACTTGGATCATTTGATCTCCCCTTCTTCTGTTGGTCTAGGTATAATTCTGATTCAGTAACTCTATATCCAAGAGCCCAAAAGTATTGGTAAATTTAGCTAAGTCAAGCATACTATCTGAGTAGTCAAGAATGCCCCCAGTCTTCTCAGATGGGTATAAAGGGGTGTTGAAATCTCCCACTAGCATCCAATGGGAGTCAGGAGTAGAGGAGAGGTGAGTAGACAAATCCTTCCACAGATTTTTCCTCAACACCCTAGTGTTTGGGGCATATATATTGACCAAGGTCCAATTAAAGGAAGGCAAAGAAAAGTTAATCATAAGACAATGTTTATTAAGGAAGGTCAGCATAACTCCAACCCTGGCTTTATTCCACATCATGACAATCCCCCCTGAGGCACCAACATCAGGGCTAATACAATAGCGGCATTGGCCCAAATCCTAGCGGCAATCATTTCGAAGCTTTCCTCTAACATTTTAACTTCTTGGAGTAAGAGAATATCTACTTTGTGATCTAAAATACAGTTATTAACTTCATACTGCTTTGAAGGGCTATTAAGACCCTTCATATTCCATGACAAAATCCTCATTTGAATAATTTTTTAGAGTGAATCTCCAGTGTCTTCTGTTTGCCACTGGTTATCTCCCTAGATGCCTCCCTTTGCCTTGTTTCCCTTAATGATGGCCTTCCTGATTTGGGGTCTAATCCCACATCAATAGACTTCTTCGGCTTACAACCCCTCTTCTTTGGAGTAATCCACCCTTCTAGGTCATTATGAGTTTCACTGGGCCCTACTCCAGGGGAAGTGGATTTGGGCTTGAGTTCTATCTTAGAGATATATGAGAGTTCACCCCTTCCTTAAAAGATCCTTCATTGTGAATTCCATTAGACCTTGCTCCAGGGGAGAGAGGAGCTGAACTCTATCTTGGAGATGGTTGAGAGATCATCCCTCCTTTAACAAGAATAGACTTTCAAGCTTGAAAGTTGTCCTGAGGGGGTAGAGCATCCAAAACATTACCTTGTGCCTGAAGGTTTCCACAAGTAGCTTGCAATTGCTCCTCCAAATGCATCTCATTAGATCTGTTGTGAATCTCCCCATCTTCCAAAATTGGCAGGAGACTCTCTTTTGAAAAGTGTTAGAGATCTTGTTCCCCATTGCCCTCCGTCACCTAGAGTTCTACATTATCTTCCAACTTCTTATCCATGGATTGCTCTGAGGAACTAGAATCACTTTTCTCTTTTTCCTGGTTTGTGGGTTCCTTGTCTTTCTTGTGCTCGCAGTGGGAAATCAGATGACCCTTCTTTTTGCAAAGTTGACAAAAGGTGGTAGCATTTTCATATAGTATTAGCTACGTCTAGACCCCATACTTAGAGTTCATCTCAATGGACATAGGTAGATCTTTGTGGACTTCCACATTAACACAAAATCTAGCATAGATAAATCAGGATTTGGCCCAAGTGGTATTATCCAAGGTAACAAACTAGCCAAGGAGTTAGCAATAGAAGTAAAAACTATTTCATCCCAGTATTCTAATGGAAAGCCTGGAAGTCTAACCCAGACCGGGGCAGATCAGTTCAAATTAGTACTGGGATCAAACCCTGGCCGCCAACTACACAGTGAGAGTGAGTGTGTGCCATAGAGCCACAAGCCACCTGCTAAAATTGCTATCATGTCCTCTTTGTTGGTAAACTGAAATAAAGAAAGACCTTGCGCCATAGCGCTAACAGTCACACTACCCTTAATATGCCAATGGTTGGAAACCCATTTCTGAACCATTTCAATATTAGGTCAAAGAGAGAAGAACTTACCCACAAGAGTGAGATCCATGGAGGCAACGATTTTCTCCACTAGGTCATTTGGTACCACAAAGGCTGCCCCTTCAGAAGTTTCCTTTTGCACTGGGACAATGGATTGACCATTAAGAAAAAGGTCCTCCTACCCCACCAGAACATTTTTCCAGTTCTTGGGGCTGTTAACACCCGACATGGGCAGGGGCCCAGAGGTACTGCCTGAGGCAGTATCCTCCATCCCCATGTGACATAGAGATGCTGATTCAAATCAAAACCCTAGGAGTACATGTAGAGCAAAGGGAAAGTGCGTGACCTAGAGCCAGTTGTTCATAGATACTTAATGAAGTCACTGTTGATAAGATGTGTTTTATTAAGTTTTCCATAAGAAAGACTTATAAGGATGAAATATGGTGCGATGTCATTCCAATGGATGCATGCCATGTGTTGTTGGGAAGGCCGTGGCAATATGACAGGAAGGTAATGCATGATGGAGAAAAAAATACATACACTTTATGGAAAGAAGGTTCCAAAGTGATTTTATTGCCTCTTAAGGATGAAAGGAAGGTTGAGAGTATGTTGTCCACAAGAGAACTTACGAAGGAAATGAAGATGACGAGGTTCTGTTATGCACTAGTAGTGAAAAAAGAAGATGATGAGGAAGTACCAATACCAGAAGAAGTAGTAAAAATACTAGAAGAATATGCTAATGTTCTACCAGATGAGGTACCTGATGGTCTACTACCAAAGAGAGATATCTAACACCACATTGATTTGATCCCAGGAGCATCCCTACCTAATCAAGTAACTTACAGAATGAGCCCTACCCACCATTTTGAACTCAATAGACAAGTGACAGACCTCATAAGCAAAGGTGTGGTGGGGAGAGTATAAGCCCATGTGTTGTACCCGCACTATTAACTCCAAAGAAGGATGGCACGCAGAGGATGTGCACAAATAATAAGGCAATCAATAAAATCACCACCAAATATCAGTTCCCCATCCCTCGTATGGATAACATGATGGATGTGCTTGCAGGGGCTAAATACTTCAGCAAAATTGATCTACGTAGCGGTTATCACCAGATCTAGATTTGAGAGGGGGATGAATGGAAAACAACATTCAAGACTAGGTATGGATTATATGAGTGGATGGTTATGCCATTCAGGTTATCTAATGCACCCATCACCTTCATGAGGATAATGAATACTATACTACGTCCTTATATTGGTAAGTTTGTGGTGGTTTACTTTCACGATATTTTGGTTTTTAGCAAGAGAAAAGAGGAGCACCTGCAACACTTGAGGATCGTATTAGATGTGTTGAGAAAAGAGAAAATCTATGCAAACTTAAAGAAATGCATATTCATGCAAGAAAGTTTGGTCTTCCTAGGCTTTGTCATCTCCGCAGATGGTATTAAAATGGATATAGAAAAGGTCAGGGCAATTCTAGAGTGGCCTAGTCCAAGGAGCATAACAGAGGTATGAAGTTTTCATGGGTTATCCACATTCTATCAAAAATTCATTCAAAATTTTAGCAGTATTGTCGCACCCATAACATAATGCACCAAAGGAAGGGATTTTGTGTGGACCAAGGGAGCTAAAGAAGCTTTTAAGTTTTTGAAGAAGAAGGTGACAGAAGGTCCTATTTTAGCATTACCAGATTTTGATAAGGTATTTGAAGTGGATTGTGATGCCTTACATGTGGGCATTGGAGCTGTACTTAGCCAAGAAGGTAAACCCATAGCCTTATTTAGTGAAAATTTGAATGAGGTAAGGAAGAACTATTCAACTTATGATTTAGAATTTTATGGAATTGTACAAGCATTGAGACATTGGAGGCACTACCTAGTGCCAAAGGAGTTTGTGCTATTTACATACCATATTTCCTTGAAATACTTGAACACACAAAAAAAATTGAATAATAGGCATGTAAAATGGGTTTCTTTCTTACCAGGATACAACTTTGTTCTCAAGCACAAGTCAGGAAAACAAAACCAAGTTGTAGATGCTTTAAGTAGGTGTGTTACACTATTGACAACAATGGAAAATGAGGTGATTGGTTTTGATGTCATCAAAGATCTATATGAATCTGACAATGATTTTTGGGAGATTGTGGAATGGTTGAAAACCCTGGTAGTGAGCAACATGGGCTACATTCAAGGTGAATATCTTATGCAAGATGGATATCTCTTTAAAGGAAAGCAATTATGTATTCCAGTTGGGTCCATGAGAGAGAATATTATAAGAGAGCTTCATAGCAGTGGGTTGGCTAGACATTTTGGCAAGGATAAGACCATAGCTCTGGTAGAAGATAAGTACTACTAGCCAAAGATGAAAAGAGACATAACAAGATATGTGACAAGGTGTAGAATTTTTCAGATGGCTAAAGGACATTCACAAAATATGGGGTTGTATATGCCATTACCAGTACCTACTAAACCATGGACTAATTTAAGTATGGGATTTGTGTTAGGGTTGCCAAACACACGAGGTAATGATTCCATCTTTGTTGTTGTTGATAGGTTCTCTAAGATGGCTCATTTTATTGCCTGCAAGAAAACTAGTAATGCAACTAGGGTGGTAGAATTATTTTTAAAGAAATTGTTTGATTGCATGGTGTTCCACAAACTATCACATTTGATAGGGACACCAAGTTTCTTAGTCATTTTTGGAGAACCCTATGGAAAAAGATGGGAACCAAGCTCCAGTTCAGTAGTGCTTATCACCCCCAAATAGATGGGCAGACAGAGGTTGTAAATCAAAGTTTGGGAAACCTACTAAGATGCATCATTGGAGAGAAACCCAGACAGTGGGACTTGGCCTTACTACAAGCTGAATTTGCCTATAAAAATTCAGTCAATTGATCTATAGGTAAATCACCATTTCACATTGTTTATGGTAGGAATCCTATGGGTGTTTTAGATTTGCTACAACTACCAATTGGAGACAGGATTAGTGATGATGGAGAAGCGTATGCAAAACATATTCAACAATTATAGAAAGAGGTGAGGCAGAAGCTCCAAGAAAGTAATGAAAAGTATAAAACTACAGTAAATGCTGGTAGAAGACATCTAGTATTCAATGAAGGTGACTTAGTCATGGTTTATCTAAGAAGAGAGAGGTTTCCCACCGGAACTTACAACAAGTTGAAATACAAGAAAATTGGCCCTTGCAGAATTACAAAAAAAATCAATGACAATGCTTATGAGGTAGATTTACCAGAGCAGATAGACATTTCTCATGTGTTTAATGTTTGTGATTTATATGCTTTTCATGGTTACATTCCTGATGAAGGTGAGGCTGAAGTAGATTGGAAACAACAAGTTTCAAGAAAGAAAAGGGAAAAGATTACATAGATTCTGGACAAGAAGATAATAGACACTTGACAAGGTACAACAAGTTTCTAGTACAGTGGGAAGGTCTAACACAAGCAGATAATACATGGATTCTAGAATGGGAAGTGAAGAAGCTAGATCTAGACAAGTGGCACAAGTTCCAGGAAAACAACTTGCAGGAGCTGCATTTTTTTCAACCAGAGGAGAATAATGTAAGAACTTCTGGAGGTCATAACTTTTGACCTAAAGGTCCGGAGCTAAAATTTGGTGGGTAGATGTGTCTTGAAGAGTCTAATAAAAAACCCACTGAATTGGTAAATTTGGTAGGTCACCATTTTGACACTTTTTCGGGACCTTATTCGATCATCTAGGGCCTCAAAATGAGGTTCTAATGTTTTTTCGAGATTTTCCTAGTTTTTTCTAAATATTTTCCTAGATTTACTTGCAATTAGATTAGAAAGTTGATGATTAATCATTTTTTAGTAAGTTTCAAATATTTGGAAACTTTCATGGTCATACGAATAAGGATGTGAAGTTACCAAAAATGATAATTTTAGAAAGTTGTGAAAATCTGCCAAAAATGGTAATTTGTGTTTCTGTATAAATTGGATATTTATCTTTAGTTGTAGCAAGATAGGATGGAAAGAGAAGAAATTTGAAAATAGTTCTGAGTTTTATGGGTATTCTTTTGTAATAATAGAGTTGAATTTTATGTTGTGAAGTTCGGTTACATCAAAATATTATTTACAATACTGCATTTATATTTGGGCTTGGTGGAAATAAAAGTGCCCAAATCATTTTAGTTCTTGGAAGATAAGAACTTGTAGAAAGAAGTTATATACTCGGTAAAGTTAGTTAATAAAAAAGGACAAGTAAAAGGGATCCGATGTTCATCCTTTATTTTACTCATGTCACATATTTTATAAATTCTCCATTCCAATATGTTTTTGGGATAGTCTAACAGTTAGTTTCATAATGGAAATTATAAAGAATTAGTGCATATTTTAAAAATATTCATTTTTTTAAAGATAATAATATTGAAAAATAATCTTTATAATATTTCATCTTCTGTTTATGAATGATTTATTGTCACTCTAATTTTTCCTTAAACTTCATAAAAATATAAGATTTAATATTATGTACAATTAAAAGAAATAATAGGAATTTATTATTATGTAAATTAAACAATATATATTTATATTCTAGATATATATTCATTATTTTAACTTTATAAATGAACAACCAACTTCAATGATATAAGATATAAATTATATTTTATTTTAAAATGGTAGTTTTTAAACATTTTTTATTTACTTATTTCTATTTTATCTCATTGAATTTTTTGCATATCACAACCCACTTTCTAGGGCTTCAAAAATTGGATAAAAACTCATATAATTTAATTTATTTCTTTTTTAGTAAATCATGAATTGCATTTTAGGTTTAGGTTTTGTTTATGCAAGTCGATCTTACATGTGCTATTTTTAATGAACCTTAGGGTAGTTGTTTATGTTTAAGTGTTAACATGCATGAATCACATCAACACATAATAATAATAGAAAAATTGCATATTTTGTTTCTAAATTCACTTGACATATACAATCAATAGCTAGTAAGTTCCTACATTTTAGTACTTTCACCAAGGTATAGATTAATTTTTCATAGATCAAAAAAGTTTTCACCCATGAAGATTTGAACAATTACAAACAATAGTACATGTACCAATGGTATTATAATAGAATAAATGAACAACATCATAGATGATATCAATACCTTTTTCATAGTCAAAGTAAGAGAGTATATAAACTTGAAGGAATCATCAAACATAAGTACAATGAGTAACTTGTAAGTAAATCTAGTATCAATTTTTAATCATAGAATTCTTAAAATATCATTGTCCTCATTACCAATGATACTTTTTATTATTTTACCAATAGTCTATAAGCTAAAATGATCATATGAATTATCAAAGAGAGGAGAGTGAATATCATGAGGGCAATTTTCCACAAACCATAGATCCAATACAACTCTCTCATACATCGCTAAAACTAGGTGGGACTTATCCTCCATGGGTGAGGCTATGAATAACAACCACATAGGGAGAAAGTAGAGGAAACCAATGCAGGTGAATCCATAATCAACATACATGTCATCAAATACATGATGCATTGGGAAATGATTCCAAATAAAGGTACAAATCTACCACTCATCTCCAATGGTCAAATACATACCCCTAAATAGAGGCACTTTATAAAGTGTAAGACCACTACACAATTGTACAAAACTAAAATCATACTTATATGGGATAGAGACACATTATCATCTATTATTTGGAATTGGAAAAATAGTCCATGAAAAGGAACTAGAACTACAAACTCATCTTTGGTTCAAGTATAGAAAACCACTTAGTTGTGTAGGAGTGAGTTGGCAATAGGTGAAGAGGGGTGGATCTTGTAGAACATATTATTACTCACTATTAACAACTCAACCATGTACAAACTAAACATATTATTACTCACTATTAACAACTCAACCATGTACAAACTAAGTGCATGAGAAAAAATACAATAGTTCTCTCTCAAAATCCAAGGTCATATAATGACTACCCTCTCATATCCAAGTATAACAAATATACTATACATATATATAAGTTTAAAATTTTATGCTTTAGCTTATTCAAATCAATTCACATTAGGTGTGTATGCAAATCTTTCCATGTTTATATCCTTTGATATTTAACACTCTATTTCTACCCACTTATCATGATAGAAGTGCACACAATAGTAGTGTATAAACATCTCAATACCTTTGCATAGTCCTCTAGCAATAGTAGAACAATTATCACTATATTAGTGTAACAATATAATTTTAAGAGTGGAACAATCCTTTATGAAGTACTCCTATCTCATATTTGAAAATCAAGAAAAAGTAGCTCCATGTTTTAGTTTTAGGATATAAACCATAAAATCAAGTACACACACTATGATTTAAGTGTGGACCTTAGAGATAAGTACTATCTCCTTTAGTGAAGTTCTAATATCATTACAACAATTGATAAACTTCAAGTGCATTTATTCACTTAATCACAATGAAATTAAATTTAAGGATAAGATAAAACCTCCTAAGTTACTTATATGACAAAGTGCAATCATCATAAGATAAGGTATAATCTATTGATAATATAATACACTAAGTTTATGATAATGTATATACAATGTGTGATAACTTTAGTTAAATGATGATATAGTATAGTTAATATGTGGCAATATGGATTCAATGCATGTTAAGGTACATCCCTATATAATGTTTTTCAAACTATATACCAACCATTTTTATAATATATTAGACCATAAGGATGGCAATATTCCTCTAAGATCTGGTAAATATCTCATGTGTTATGGAATGGACCTCATGCTATAAGTTAAAGCCTTCCAAATAGGTTCAATCTCATACAGAGTGATATTAGTTCATGTAGAGCAATAAGCACATTATTTTCTAAAGTAAAAGTTTAATCAATATGTATAGGCATTCACATAACATAGAAATAATCATGATGTGAGGTACAAATTTGTCACATGGTTAGTAATCCTATGATGTAAATCTTCTTTCATTCACAATTTTGGGTTAAGAAGAGCAACAATTCTATATGAACCTTGACAAAGAAAACAAGAACTCAAGATATCCCAAAGAAGAATCTTATACCATCTTGGAATATGATATAATCCTAGCTTAGGTATAGTGTTCCATGAATGTTCATACAAGAAAACAAGGTACTATCCATTTTGTGTTCATGTACCTTTCTAAAAAGATATCAAACCATAAGTGCCACATCCATAACATTGTTCATGACCTCAAACCATAATGGTAAAAACATATATACAAGAGGTTTAGTGTTGATTTAAACTCACATCAAATACATTATAAAGTATCATGCACAACATTGTGAGGTGCATTCATTCTTTTTCATCAAAGCAAACCTAGTTGTAATCATAGAAAACATAAATAGTTCATACTAGATTCCATGTACTTGATATTTTATAACTAGAAGAGTATAATATATTTTTCTTAAACTCCACATTTCACTTAGGTATTAATAAACCTCATTCATAACTAAGCCTAGATTTCCTTCTTAATAACAAAAATAGAGATAAAACTTGAATAAATAGAATACCAAACAAAACAAAATATCATGCACAACACCACGAGGTGCACTTATGCCATTTTATCAAAGAAAACCTAGTTGTAATCATAGAAAATAAAAATAGTTTATGCTATCTTTTACATACCTAAGATTTTGTAACTAGAATTGTATAATCTCTTTTCCCTACACCTTCAAATTTCACTCAAGAGTTAATCAACCTTGTTTAGAACCATGCTTAGATTTCCTTCTTCATCCAAAATAGAGCTAAAACTAAATAAATAGATATTTCAAGTTACATAAAACTGACTCCCTCTCTTAGTTCTAAATCGCCCCCATATACTATCCATTCCTTTGAGCTCTCTTAATGGAACCACCACTTGAATGCCATGGGAAATAATAAATTGTTGGAGTAGCCAAGATCAACTAGCAATAACTAGAATCACTTTCACAAAAGACAATTGCACATAATAATCCAAAACAATATATTTAACAGATAAGTAAAATGTACATAGATGCCTTGTATAAATAGGCATGAAAGAGGAGATAGGATGGTTGAACGCAACGACTGACTAACCTTCCAAAGATGCAACACTTATGAGCTTAAATGACATGTGGCAAGTAAACATGCAAGAGGTGTCTCAAAAGCATGAGGACACATGTCTCCACCACATGAGGTGAGACAAAGTCTAAAAAAGCCTAAGTGAACTTAAGCTAAGTGTGAATATGTCATTCCTTAGAAAGGTGATATCCTAACTAGATATAATATGACCTTATTTACACTAACACCCCTCTTAAATTCAACTTAGGGAGAAATGATACAAAGATGATGGGTCCCAGCTACTAGGTCATGTTAGGTACCCATGTACAAATAAATTTCTCAAAACTAGAGAAAAGGTGAAAACCCAATGGTAAACAAAACTCCTCTCCAAAAGAGAAATGATACATGAAAAAATGTGAAATTGAAGAAGAAGAAGATAGAAGGAGGACTCATGATTGTTACAAGTATGAGCAGTAAGTGTTTTCATTGATGTCAACACCTAAGAAAGTCATTTGAATAAGTCTGAACAAGTATTTGAGGAATTAGAACAAAGTGTAGAAGTGCTTTATCTACCAAAGCGGTACAATTTTTTGTTCCGCATATCTTGTAGATTGAATATCTTTTCCTGCAGATTGGAAGTAATGTTAAGGGATGTTTGTAGATGCTATGTTTCAAGTTTGAGCCTCCAGTGTGAAGATTTGAGTGAGTTCCAGTCACCAGAGTAAAAATAGTTTTTCTATGTATTTAATGGTGATAGGGAGAATGTATTCTACTTCACATTTAAGTTTCATAGTCTATGGTTTTGGAATTAAGTCTTTGATGATGTTATGTGCCTTCAGTTCAAATGGTTCATGAATTTGTGCTCCACAAGTGATCTTTCCTTTATGATAGTGGCCGACAGTAATGTTCAAGTGCTCTAGTTTGAAGAATCTTATGGATAAAGTGGTTAGAGGTTGTGCAGATGCTCTTGGTGATTGTAACGTGCTTGTGGGAGTCTCTAGATTGCGTTCCTACCTTTTGATTGGTCTGTAAAGTGTAATCTGGATCGTGCATGAAGCGTCTTCTTGAAAGTTTTAGTGTTAACTCCAATCTTAGCCGACTTGGTTGTTTTCACTACTTATGGTTGTTCTTCGAAGTCTGTAAGGCATGTTGATTTGTGGAAGAATGTAATTGAGTCCCAGCTAAGGCTTGGAGTGATCCACATTCATTATTTTATCTCTCAAATCTATTTAGGTCCAGACCTATCTTGATGTATGTATGTTTTCTGACCTTAGATATTATTCCAATGGTTGATGATTATAATGCCAACCTTGATGCAAATTCCAAGGTTGATTAATTGTATAAAAACATGTAATGAAGTCATGAATTAGTGTAGGATGCGAAAATGTTAAGATAATTGTGAAGTAAAAAGGCAGAGCAGAGTAGTGGATACCTATTTTTCTTCAATGGAACTAAACCTTGGCATAGTGTAGATGCTACTATCTCAGTTCACCAATTTTGGCAGCGAGCCACCCATTGGTAGTGAGCCACCCATCGGCAGTGAGCCACCTCATTGGTAGTGAGCCTCTTCATTTGTAGTGAGAATTTTGGGCAGTGAGCCCTAAGGAAGTGAGCCTCTAATTTTTTGTATTGTTATAACACATTATATTGTGAGCTAACACTCACTGTGGTTTTCCCCTATGGGTTTTCCACATAAAAACCTAGTGTCTCTTGTGTTGAATATGTGAATGTGTTTAAGTTTCTATTTTCATGCTTTCATGGTTAAGATACAAATTCAGTATTAATTGGTTGATGTGTTAATGGTTTTGAAATATTGGTTACAACTGATTCACCCCCCCCTCTCAGTTGTATTGCACTTTTCAACAATGATGACCCCCCAAGGACTACTTCTAACACTAATGTACAATAAATGTTCCCCCCATAGGAGAGAAAATATGATAAGGTCTATGTGACCCCCCTAGAAAATGTGAAGTAATGAACTCCATGTAAGGAATTTCTTCCTCCCAAAACTGAGATGAAAAGAGAAACCATGCAACCTCTCCTCAAAACACCTATTGTAGTACTAATAGAAGCTTGACATTGGCTGTTGAAGATGATCCACGAAATTTGAACCAAATTTCTCCCCTTGGTAAGAAATAAAACCATAGAATTGTGCAAATGATCTTCCCATTCCAAATAGGAACATGCAGGAAGAAGAATGAAAGTCTCTGAATTATGTACATGGTCCAAAGATGCAGATGATTCCCATGATGTCTTTGTAGGATTCTCAAGTATCTCCAAGCCAATGTTAACATGTGACAAAGGCACCATAAAAGATTTAGGAACAAGGACCACAGGGACCATAGATGTATGGTGATAACTGGACCAATGAGAATATGACACTTCTATAAAGGATGTCAAAATACATGATGACAAAGTCAAATATGTGGACTCATAAATATTTTGTAGAATCTATCACTATAGAAGATGATGTAGGCAAAGCAAGAGCAATCATATCTGAAGAAGACAATGGTGATGCTCAAAGCTGTATTTAAATAGAAGACAAATGTCTTCAATGGTGTCTTCCAAATCTGTAATGAGGCACTCTACAAATAGACACGATATGTCTGGTAGATATGCATCCCAATGTGGTGGATCTGGAATGACAATAATAATGTCCTTATTCAATGACTCACTGAAAGTCAATCTGAATGTAATAAGCCAAAATAATATATTTCAGAGATAAGTAAAATGTACATAGATGCCTTATATAAATAGGCATGAGAGAGGAGGTAGGATGGTCAAACACAACGACTAGCTAACCTTCCTAAGATGCAATACTTGTGAGCTCAAATGACAAGTGCTCATGCAAGTGGCAACTAAACATGCAAGAGGTGTCTCAAATGCATGAGGACACATGTCTCCACCACATGAGGTGAGAAAAAGTATAAAAAGGCCTAAGTAAAATTAAGTTAAGTGTGGATAGGTCAATCCTTAGAAAGGTGATATCCTAACTAGATATAATATGACCTTATTTACACTAACACCCCCCTTTAAGTGTAACTTAGGGAGAAGCGATACAAATATGATGGGTCCTAACTACTAGGTTGTGTTAGGTACCCATGTACAAATAAATTTCTCAAAACTAGAGAAAAGGAGAAAACCCAACGGGAAACAAAACTCCTCTCCAAAAGAGAATGATACATGAAAAAATGTACAAGTGAAGAAGAAGAAGATAGAAGGAGAACTCATGATGACCCCCCAAGATTAGCCAACAATAACTAGAATCACTTTGACAAAAGATAATTGTACATAACAAGCCAAAACAATATATTCAAGAGATAAGTAAAATGTACATAGATGCCTTGTATTAATAGGCATGAGAGGGAGGTAGGATGGTTGAACACAACAACTGACTAACCTTCCTAATATGTGACACTTGTGAGCTCAAATGACAAGTACTCATGCAAGTGACAAGTAAACATGCAAGAGGTGTCTCAAAAGCATGAGGACACATGTCTCCACCACATGAGTTGAGATAAAGTCTAAAAAAGGCCTAAGTAAACTTAAGCTAAGTGTGAATAGGTCAATCCTTAGAAAGGTGATTTCCTAACTAGATATAATATGACCTTATTTACACTAACATAAATAAAATCCAAGTTCTAGATTCTTTGTACCATAGTGGCATTATGAAATGAAGGAAATAGTGTGCTTTGAGGGTTGGGATGGAATGGTGTGGCTGCCACCACAACATACCAACCTTGGTATGGTGGGATGGAGGCTACACCTCCATCCTTAAAAATGAATCCCAAAACTAAATACTCTAGTATTTAAGCTTCTTTATTAAAATAACAAGTCATATATTGAATACGTCAAATTATAAACACTTGTTCCATCCACACCTTGACAAAGCCAAACTTAATGTGGATTTGGTGATAATGAGTGTAGTTTGGGGATTAAGATAGGCTAGGATAAATATTAGACACCTTAAAACATGCAAGTATACCAACTATTATAGAATGATTTATATGTATAGCCTGATTAATATCTTGAATACATATCATGTATTGACTCACTAAACACCCTATGGTCTAAGCAAGGTATCAATAAATTGATAATTGGCCAACAACACTATCTAGGGAAGATGATTCAATGATCATCTGAGTGACCAATGACCATGATGAGTAATATTAAGATTATAATGACTTACTAATGTATTAGTTACCATGCCATCTACCCATGATGTTACTTATTCATGACATCATCCTCCCTCATGATATTCTTCCTCTAATTACAAATAAGCTACCTTACAACCATTCCTAAAAAAATAAGCAAGGCAATAATCCATCATATAACAAATATTCAAAATTGATAATGAATCATTTATAAATAAGTATAAGTCAAAACTAAGTTAGCTTAATCATAAGTAGGTTCTAACCATCATTTCTTAATGTCCATCACCATATCCAAATACATATAAATGTCATGATCAAATCATAATTATGAAGTTTATCAAGCTACTAAATTGTAACTCCAAATTTTCCAATCATATATAGAATAATATTTATGAAACCAAATAGTTTTATGGAGAAAAAAATTTCATACTTCACTTTTTTCCTCTAGTTTGGGTCCCACTTCAACCATGTCCTAAGATATTGATGTAGTCATGGATGGAGGATCTAATTAATGATTATCCAACCATGCAACCAAAACATTAAACAACACAAATAATAAAGAATTTCCCAAAAATAATAATAACATCCTCATTGATCTCATACTTGCACAATTACAGCCATGATTACAAACTCACCCCTATGTGCTTCTCACATGCTAGGCCACAACCACTCGATTACTCCTATGCAATTATAGTTATACTACGTAATTACAACTTTTAGATCTTGTTGCACAGGTTACTCACATTACTACTATGCAAGTATAAGTACATTAATAACACTAATTTATTGAAAATACATCCACTATCTACCTACATTCCGCACTATTAGACTCCTACTTCAATATTAGATCCCTCTCGAATCCTCATCCTCTTGCTTAGGATCTCTAACTCTAAACCACACTCTCCATTTTCTCTATTCTTCCTTATTTCTTTGCTTACTTTCAAAAAAATATCAACCATGTATATAAATAGCACTGCCTATCTTCCTCAATGATCTATGTTGGCCCTACAAGGTGGCACAAAGCCTGATAGCACATGAAACATGTCATTAGCCAAGATTTTAAACAAACTTATAAATTCAAATGGTAAAATAGTGGAGAACCTCCATGTGGTACTCAACATACATTTGAAATGGTTTAATAAATATTCACAAATATTTCCTCATTGGTGAAAACTCCAAATAACCTGTCACAAATGGAAAAAGATATAACTACACAAAATTGTCAACCCAATAGGTGTTCATGAACCAAACAATGATCTTCCTTTCATCCTATTCTCTTCAAACACTAATATGAAATCTATTCCTTACTTGAAAACTACTACTAAAACCATGAAATCCAATCTCAAACTATATTAAAATGTGTTAATTTCTTCTATCATAGACTAGTAACTAGAAATGAATAAACAAATAAACAATTGAAATAAACCACAAAAGCCACTATCTCCAAATGATGCAAGATTGCCACGATTCCCAGAGATTCTCCTACATCAAATATTCTCATTTAGTACTTTATTCAAGTCATTTAAGCATAATAAATTACTAAAACCATTAATTTATCCACTCATCCATCATTTGTTATCATAGTTCATCCATACACCTCACCCTCCACCTCCTTATGCTTCTTGGACTATATTACTAGTGTAATTTTTCCTTAGACAAAAATACAAATGTAGATGTATCTAGTGAATTCAAATCCATCTCCCACAAGTTCTATGTTGATCTAATTCAAATTTAGGATGATTATTAATCATCTTGTACTCTAATTTTCTCAAATTAAGGTCTAGTTCGACATATTTAAAGACATGCACTAGGTCATTTAAGCACACATTGAGAGGGAATATAATGAAGGAAAGAACTCAATGCATCATCATTTAAACATTTAATTTTCATGTAACAAAGGTAAATGATAGTTATAATAGCCTACAACATTCTACATCCTTCAATCATCATGAAGAGCAAAGATAAGGGACTCAACCAAGACCTATGAAGGAAGTTAGCATAGTTCCACACCCTAGCACAACAAGCTCCTAAAGGTGTTACTCAACACTACATTGTCTAGGGTAAGATAATGAGGAGAGGAATGAATTGCATCAAATCAATAGGTATAAAAATCAAAACCAAGGAAATAAAATAGAATCATAGAAATTGGATGGAATCAGAGTTTGATGAAGATAGATTAGCAATAGTGATTATGTCTAGTTGATTTGTAAAGTTCAAAAACACATCAATTTGATAATATTTGAAGATTACAGATGGATTCTAATTACATAAGTGTGTTCATTGATAAATTACAACCATTTCACACATGAAATCTTTGGAGGTTACAAATACCCTAACCATCTTATTTCTTAAATATTTTATTTTTTATGTATTAGGTTCAAATGTTTTTAATGTTAGTCTAGATTTAATTTAAGTGATTATTTGTTTATCTAGATTAACATAAATTTAGAAAAGTGGGATTTAAATTTATGGTGTTTCACTTTTCCTTTTATTCAAGTTTATAAGACTATTAAATAATTATAATATTTAAATTGCTAAACTCACTTCAAATAAAACAAATAAATAGTCAATCTTCAAGTTACCAATAATTGATTCAAACAACACTATAATTATGGAATTCAATCTAATGTTGCTTTATATCCACCATTTCAAGCTTCAAAAGAAGCATATTCTTTATATAAGTGTGAAATTAACTCACAACTAAAGATGGTAAACTTTCTTGATATGCATGAAGATTAAGAGTGTTCAATATATGTGAAGATAAAGAGTTTTTGAGCTTTAGAGTCTAACTTTGAAATTTTTTAAGGTTAAAGTATTTTAAAGATTTGTGTTGTGGTTTTCTTGGTCAACCTATGTATGTTACCCTAACCCTAACCCTAACCCTAATTTTTACAATAAATGTTCCACCATTTCTTGTCTAAGCTATCAAAAAATGACTCACTCCCCATCATGAGGTTTTTGCTAGGTTATTGTACTCTACCACCACTATGAACTTGAGGAGAAAGGTATGGGATAAACCCTAGGATAGACCGCAAAGATCTTTACTTGAGCCTTTTCAAAACTTTCCCTACACAAAGTTGCATCACATGGGTTCTCTACTTGTTAAATATGGCCATGTCATGTACATACCTCCTTCTAACATGGAAATGACAACCTACATGGAAACTACATTCCCTAGACATGAGTCACCCTTCCCTAATGTTGAGGTCATGTTACTCTTATTGATGCAAATTCCCAATAATTGTGAGCTTTCCCACCTTTGTCATGGTCCATAGTGTTTAACATACTCATATAGTTCCTTAGATTGAGCAGTCTAACCCTAATCTAAATTCTTTAGCTTTAGATATCCCTATCCTCCTTAGCTCTATAACTACCCTTTTACAAATCATCAATTCTAGCTTTTAGGATTAGAGTGACAATAGATCCAAACACATCTTCAGTGAATTCTCAGATGAGTCAAGGATGGTTGCTAACCATAATCATAATTTAGGAGGTAACATTAAATTTAAGGTCCTTAAATTCCAACTTATTGATGATGTTGTAAGATGATAAATTAATGATTGCAAACAAATAATGGTAATCTCACTTTTAAAAGACATCTGAACTAAGAAATAACTTTACCATTAGATTAAGTATTATTGGGAAAACAAGGGTTGGATTATTAATCCCATCAGAGACTTGGGATAGGATTACTTTCCATGTACATGTTTGGATCAAAAGAATGCACATAGGTGGTTCTCTAGCATGGGTCATGGAAAATTTATGGTCAAATTTTCTACCTCCAAGTGTGGTTTTTTATCATCACTTTAGAGGATCACCCAAATCCTAATATTCCATGTAGGTTGAGTTTCTATATCTCAACATTGTATGTAGGCATTTTCTCAAGGATATTTCTTCTCAATTAAGATAGGTAATCTAGTGCAAAAATAATTCTAACAAGTTTGTCCTCTTATGCATCCACCAAGAGAATGTGTTAAACTTGATCTTTCACACACCACAAGAGATATACATATGTGCCTTAGGTTTGAAATTGAGCAACTAGTTACACATTTGAACAAGCCAAATGCATGCTTTTAATATAGAAAATAAAGTTATCCCATTAGAGAATACCTATTCTAGAAACCCCATGGCCCTACTTAGAATCCTAACCCCTAGAATGACCCTATTTATGTAACTCCCCCACAACATCCCATAAAAATAATACATAATCTCAACCATATCCCTCCTCCCCACATCAAATAATTCAAGCAATTCCATTCTCATCCACCCCTCATCATCCTACCATCTCCAAAAACTCATCCCCTCTCAATCCCACACCAAAAACCTTAGGTCTCCCTAGCTTATCCTTCCTCCAAACCTACTATTTATAAAGACACCATCTTGAAAAATAGTTAGAGATTGATTAAATGAAGAAAAGAGATCCCAAACCTTCAATTGGAGGGACCTGTGCCTCAATATACTTCTCTCTTTCCTCCTCTAGGAATAGGCCCTCATCTCGAGAGCATTCAATATGTTTTTCAAGGTCACCTTTACAGGATATTTCTTATGCTTTGGTTATCCATGATTCACAATCGGTGTCTCTAGGGAACCCATTTCAAGTGTTGTAGTTTGAGGTGGTGGACAACATTCCCAAAACCCTTTCTTGGAATGTAAAGGTTTTATGAATCCCTTTAAAAAATAATCATATGTTGGAGCATGGTTCAATCTCATAAATCTATTATATTGTTCCTTTAATAAGTCAAAATTTGTGGAATTCATTTCCAACCTAGTCTTTAATTCATATGGAAAGAAGTGTGCACTTTGTTCATTCTAACTAACTTTAGTGGAGGTATCATGTTGGGGCTTAACCCCTAGCTAACAAAGTTTATTATTTCCTCTAGTACAAACCCATCCAACTATTGTGTTTGGTGCTTACTCCTTATCCATGGTCATTCATTGGGGTTTTTGTCTATGTATGATCCAAATGAGTCTAGATATAATGAACTTCCATGTAGTCCTTAGATGTAAAATAATCTCCCTATAGCTAAATTGGTGGTAGGAGGATTTTTTAATATGGTTGAGCATAAACTAAAAATAAGTTGTCTTGATCCTTTTAAACTCTCATAGTTTAAATTGATACATTTTTTGTTGCAAGGTGTGACCCTTGGTCTTCTTGTTCATCGCTGCACTACGGTGGTTTGTGACAAGGGCTTAACCACCTCCCATGCTTGTTAAGTCAAGTGGTTGTATCGAGCATTTAAAAGGTTGATCTTTTGGTGCAACGGAAACTAACAGTTGGTATCAGAGTTGAGGTCACGGGTTCAAACCCCGTGCTTGCGCTGGGGGGGATTGTTGCAAGGTGTGACCCTTGGTCTTCTTGTTCATCACTGCACTGCGGTGGTTTGTGACAAGGGATTAACTGCCTCCTGTGCTTGTTAAGTCAAGTGGTTGTATCGGGCATTAAAAGGTTGATCTTTTGGTGCAATGGAAACTAACATTTTTATCCCTTACATGGTTTGAAATCCACTCACCTTCCCTACTAGTTTATTTGAACTAACTATAGAGTTGGTCATCTTCACAAACTAAGGTACTTGGATAGATTCTACCTCTCCCACCTTATCACTATGATCCATTACCTCAAATGATTCTTTTTTCTAATTTATGCCTCCACAATCTTTTTACCACACCTTCCAATCCTTCTTACCTACCAACTTAGCCCTCAACCCACCCCTTCTAGTTCCTCCCCTTCAAAAATAAGACTTCTCATCTTAGAAATTTAGATTGTATGGCTTCTTTGGTAGCTATCTAGAATGAGGTCCCATGCCCTATACAAGGATAATTTTGGATCACATGGTGGTGTCAAGCTATGTTTATATGTACTTCATTCCTTTTGTCTTATGTGAGAAGAATGGCTTGGAAGAGGAAGAGATTGGAATAGATACTCAAAGGTCAACTTGAGAAAATCATTTCTCCTTGCTACCTCCCCATTGAAATCTCTCTTGAATAATATATGGCTTCTTTTCAAGCCAATATAAGAAATGTTGACATGTACAGAGAGAGGAGCTCAAGTTAGAGCATGAGTGGATTAGATAAAACAAGGAGACAAGGGAACTGATATTTTTCCAATTCTTTAAACACAAGCATAAACAAGAGAGGGTATTGTCCATCCTTAACCAAGACAATCAGCTCTACCACAATTTTGAAATAATCAAAGGAGTCTTTCTTCAAAATTACTTAGAGTTGTTCTTAGAATCCTTATAGAGTGATCCACTTCAATGTATAATTGAATATTCTATTTAGATTGTCAAGCTTGAACAAACAAAGTTTTTTGGTGGTAGGTTCATACTTGGTAGTGTGTGATTTATTGGGAAGCTACTTATTAGGTCCTTCATACAATAGGTCTATTAATCAAACTAGATTTTGACAAAGCATGTGATAGGATCAAGTGGTAGTTTATTTGTAAGATGTTTAAGTGGTTGGAGTTTGGTCCTATACACATTTCATATGTCTAAATCCTATTTATAGAGGACATTACTTATGTTTCAATTGATTCCTATGTCTCCCCTTCTCTCTTTGTAAAGATCCATAGGCAAGGCTTCCCTATTTCCTCCTTCTCCTATGTACTTATTATTGGTACCCTTGGCTATTTTGTACAACACACCCACACTAACAACTTGATCTAGGGTATCTCTCTTCTCTATAATACCATTATTCTTAATTTCCACTTTGTTGATGACAACTTATGCTCTTTGTCCAAAATATTGTTGAAGAAGTAGACAACAAACTTGATGTGCCAAACCTGTTCTATGCAACCTCTGGTTCTTAATTATCTATGCATAAAAATAAGTTTACTATGACTTCCCTTGGTCCTCCACCTACTTGGATAGCTACTAAATCAAAACTTTTTAAACCTAGGGAGATCTCAAGATACCTTGGAATTATTTTAGGATTTGGGGTATCCTTGTCAGATATGTGGAAATGGTGTCTTTCCATGTTTTCTCTCTTGATCCCATAGGTTCCTATCCATGGTTGGTTTCATTCAAAGGGTTAATAAGATTGTGTTGGCTAGTCAAGTTTACATTTCATTAAATTGGCTTCCTTTCAAATCTAGTTATAAACATCTTATTAATCTTATTTGTAGCTTTCTATGAGAAAAATGGGGAATAAGAAAATCATGTGTATGTCCTCTCAATTGCAATGCATGCAACCTAAAGTCAAGGGTGGTCTTGGGACTATAGATCCACACACCTAAGGTATCTACCTTATGGCCAACTAGATTGAGAGAGCCCTTCAAGATAATTCTCCTTATAAAACCATGATTAAACACCACATTTAAATTGCTTTAGGCAAAGGGACTTGGAACATAGATGGCTGGAAGGAAAAAATCCTTCTAGCTCATTTTTAAAAGTGAAGACCTTGATTAAGCTTAAAGTGTTTAGAAGGCATGGAAATTAATGTCTCCATTTTAGAGAAAAAAGAGAAATCCCTTAGGAATGGTCTTAGCTTAAATCTATTTCATCTATATAGCGGACCAAACACATCTAATGAGATGAAGCACCATTGGATTTATGGAAAACAATCAATGCCAAGGCCCTCTTTCATTAATGGATTCACACATTCAAAGACATTTGAGATTTCTCAATCCTTTCATGAAAGAGTGAGATTCATCAAAAGCAACAATTCCACCTCTTAGCTTCTTATCTCAAGTTCATTTTCTTGATCCAATCCTTAGTGCCTTTAGCTTTAAAAATCAAACTTTCCACAAATAGAGAATGCAATTTCATCAAGGATTGGAGGTAGATAACTAGGCACAAAATTTCCTTTTTCTACTTAAAGCTATCTACATAAGACTACTTCCTGAACTCCAAGTTTATTTGAGGCTCTTTATAAAATGGAAGCACTCCTTTGATTCTAAATGGAATTCACTCAATCTTTCAATTTGGAATTCCAAGGTTGATGCTCAAGCTTAATTGCTTATATTTAAATCTCCTTCACTATCACCTTCCTATTGGTGGAAAACTTTAATTCCTCCAGTCCTAGTCCCTTAAATTCCCTTATTGAAATCATAAATAGGTCATTAAAAACACATTTATGGTTCTATAAATTCCCCCACTTGATTTGGAAATCAATTTTCGTCCCATCTCTTTTCAATAGAACCCTCTCATGAAAGTCTACTATTTTGGGGTGCAATGTTTCTTCAAATTTGATTTCGAAATCATGTAGAGATATTATTCTTAAATTCATTTGGAATATTTGTTGTTTGGATATTTTATTTAATAACACACAACCTTTAGAAATTGTCAATCATGGGATTTACTCTAACATACTAGATTGTAGTTGACAAATTTAACTTGTATATTGTAGGATTCTCAATAGGTGAATGCCAAACTTAAAAATCAAATGGATTCTATCCAAGCACAATTGACCAACCTAAGTAAGAATCAAGAAAAGATGGAAAAAAAGGTGGATGAGCTTCTTGTGGACTCTAAATATATTTGGGAGATACTCTATTTTACAAAGAATTGAGATCAATATTTCCACCTTCTTGCATCTAAAGAATGTCTCTATTATGACCAATCAGATTGTTGACAAGAAAAATATTAAACCAAAATGGGCCTATGTACCTAATTTTAAAATATAAGTATTTTTATGTTTCTTGAACAAATACTATTATAAGCTAGTGATACTTTCATTTTGATAGTTTATGTATTGTATTCATTCTGATGGTAGCAGCTATAGTACCTTGATTTAATTAACTATTTTAGTATTGCATAATTAAGAAATTATAGATCTATATTTTTGTTATTTTAAAGGACTTTGGAATTTATGTATTTTGCTTTTGCCATCACTATGAGAAAAATTTGATGTATATTTCATGGATTTCTCCTATAAGTCATTAAGTGTGGAATATGATATTATGAGAAAATTAACTAATATGAGGTGATTTATATGTTGATCAATTTTATTTAAGTTTGTAATTAGTATTGATTTGTTTATTTAATTATGATTGTTAAAAGACAAGATATGATACACTGATCATGTTTGTATGTTTGATTTTAGATGCAAGATACTCATTCCTAGTTGGATAGAGAATATCATGAGGGAGGATGTTGTCATACTAGAGTAGTGCATGGGAAAAAAAGAGGTAAAAAGTTGTCAATTGTCTTAGTGGTTGTTGCTTCATTTAGTCAACATGTGTAGTTGTCATTTTCCTCTTAGTCATCCTATTTTTCAAGTAGCATGAGCTGCATGGTGACATGTTCTTGATGTCAAGTTTGACCAATGTCATAATTGATTTGGTTGATGTGTTTTCATGTCAAAAATAGTCTTTACTCTTTCAAAAGGTCCTAGTTGTTGTCATCATTGGTTTGAGTTCAATTCTTGTGGATTTTACTATGTTGATTTTATATGAAAACACATGTTAAGAGGATATTTGTTGATCTCTCTTATGTGGTATTATGTAGAATGTGTTTATAGAGGATGTTGATCAAGATTTATAATGTGTGGCTATTATAGGCAAGGCGATGAGTGGTCAAAACCAAAATCTACCAAAGCCTTATTTATTTTATATCAATATATCTACAAGAGAAGACATAGTACCCAATCATAACTATATATAATTTTAATTCATATTTTACCCTACTAAAAACATTTGAGCTCCCAAAACCTTATGGGATAAGCTTGTTATAACAAGAAAGTTTTGCAATCATGATTAAAGTTTGTTTTGAATTGTTAAACATTGATATCTAGGGTTGAGGGGTATATGATAGGGAAAAACTAGGAGGTGTGGCCACCATCCCACCATATCAAAGTTGGTATAGTGTGGCGTCAATGACACCACTCCAATTTAATCCCTTTTGGTCTCCATGATACTTTGCCTTATCATTTGAGAGCATAGCCCAAGAATATTAATTTATTGCACCACTTGAAGTCTCAGGTAATGGGGGAAATTTGTTGGTTGTTGGATGTCAATGTAATGGTGGTATAATTTTGGGAAATAATGCATTCAAAGAAATGTATTTGGAAGGGTCTTTTAACAAGGGCATAGTGAGAATAAGGGACTATGTGTTCTTGACACTACATTGATGGTAATACTGGGCTATTGGCATATTGTTCTCATATGAGTTGTGACTTGTTAAAAAGGAATGTTTTAGTTTATACTTGTTATTAATATTTCCTTCATAGCAATGTTTAAAATAAATTCTATTTGTTATGTTGTAGTAGCTATGTATGTTTTATTATTATGTATACATGTTAGAATGAAATATTATTAATATTTTCAAACACTAATTTATATAGGGTAGACCCCTAGTGTTGAACACACCAAGATACTGAGAGGGGGGTGAATCAGTATCTAAATAATTTTCAATTTTAACAACTTCAACTTATCTAGAGAAGATTAAAACTTAATCATCACAACATTAACATGAACATGAAAGATTAACACAATACACATCAACACATGACACTGGATATACATGGAAAACCATAGAAGGGAAAAACCACGGTGAGGATTAACTCACAATATATGAAGCTCAAATAACAACTTTGTTTTAGGGCTACAACCCAAGGAAGCTTCTACTCCCTAAAGAACTTCGATTTAGGGTCACTCCCAAGGAAGATACTACTTCCTGAAGACTTTGTTTTAGGGTTACTCCCAAGGAAGCTACTACTCCCTAAATTGAGAACACACTTACAAAAGATTACAGTATGACAGTCTCTCTACTGTTTGAAAACTGACATTGAAACTCACACCTTTGATGATTACACTTCTATCTCTTCACACTTTCTTCTGATGATCTGATCAGTTAAGCCCACTCTACACTTGATCACTATCACATATAAGTCTTCAAGATGAATCAGGATAGATCAACAACTTCTACTCTTTCTCCTTCAGTCACACATCAACTATGCATTCATTCTACCTTTTATCTGTTTGTGAGCTTTTCAATCAACTTTCAATCATACCTCACCTCAATCAATTTGAATCACTATTTATACATGATATTACATTGATTACATTACTTGCCAGATAGATACAACATGAAAAATACATTTACAGGTCGGCTAGACAACACACAATATGAAACGTGTAGAAGATAGGTCCTAAGTGAAACCACACGTTACACCAATAGAAGATCCATGCCTTGAGGACACAAAAACTTGCTTAACCAAGTCCAAAACATCATTCATAGATTCAAACACCAAAGAATTACATCCACACACTCCGCTCATTTGGAAATAGGATAGCTTTAGGAAAGACACATGAAGACTTGAAGTATAACAGCCACATCAACTTGAAAACTTTGTGCGGTACTTGAAACGAGAAAGATCTTCATGACAATTTTCCAGATGAGTCCACATGACTCATACAACATCCCCAAACACCCCTTTTCCACTGCACATCAAATAATTGTGCTGCACATCTTCAATCATGAACTATGGGAACAATCTGTCATCTGAAACACACTGCAACATGTCATTTGAAAAACTGAGTTGTGGATCACCAAGAAACTTGAAACTACAAGGAAACATGTAATGCACATCCACAAAAATGTCCTCAAAACTTCAAGGGCAATCATTCATTTCTGGAGGGATGCAAAGCATTCCAATAGACATTCAACACTAGCTTATTCTGCTAGAACACGCGTCGGTAATCTATCATGCATAACTTTCACAGTGGAAGGACAAATGATATGAAAACTTAGATTTATCACCTTCACTACATCCTAAACACAATTCCAGACCCACATGGCCATATCTACACATGCAGGGGAATGTGGAGCATTCCATTGTCCTACAGAGAACATCTTCATAGAGACAACACTGTCTTCAATCAATCAACAATAAAACACTCTTCCTGTAATGCAATCATCATGGAACTTGGAACATACATGCTTTAGGTCATCAGCAACATCAAAAATACATCTAATTATCTTCGTGCTTCTAATTCCCATATTATTATGAACTATCTCTTCTTCCTTCCCTCGTTGGATGTGACGTGACATTCAACCAAACTGTATCATCTTCTCTTGTTGGATGGGACATGACATCCAACCATGAACTGTATCTTCTTCTCTTGTTGGATGGGACATGACATCTAAACTCGAACACCATCACACCACCATGATAGTGTTGACATCAATGACAACCTAGTGACAATGTTGACATCAATGACAACCCTAAGAACCATATGTGTAACAATCTCCCCCTTTGGCATTGATGACAAAACATCTTTGCTTCTCTCCCCCTATGACATCAAGGACAAAGGGAAACCACTATCTTCTCATTAGAGATCACATACCTGCATATTCTTTCTTAGGGCATGACTTCTTGTAGCAAACAAACTCCATGTAACATCAGCAACCACTACCTTCTCCCCCTGAGAGGTAGCCACTATCAGTCCAGGAACAAGATATAGCATGAACTCCCCCTTGACAGATGCACCACTGTGCATCTAGCAAGAAGAAGGAGGGGCAATTACCCCTAACCTCTACTGGAGATCCTCAAAAGTATCCTTTGGAAGTTCCTTTGTGAAAATATATGCTATTTGATCCTTTTTTGGAACATATTCCAACTTCACTTCCTTATCTGCAACCTTCTCTCTCAAAAAGTGATACCTGATTGCTATATGCTTGGTTCTAGAATGCATCACTTGATTCTTGCAAATATTGATAGCACTTGTATTATCACACAAGATAGGAATGGGGTCATCATACAATACCTTGATATCCTTCAAGGTTTGCTTCATCCACAACACTTGTGTACAATAAGATGCTACTGCAATGTACTCTACCTCTACAGTAGATAAGGACATTGAATCTTGCTCCTTACTCTGCTATGAAACTAATTTGCTTCCTAGAAAGAAAGCCACCACTTGTACTTCTATCATCAACACAACCATCCCGGTCAACATCAGTGTAAGCACTCAAATCAAATTCATTACCTTTTGGATACCATAGGACATAGTCCAAAGTTCCTTTCAAGCATCTGAATATCATTTTCACTGCCTTCTCATGTGTTTGCTTTGGATTGGCTTGATATCTAGCAACCACACATACTGCATGCACGATATCAAGTCCAGAAGTAGTCAAGTACAATAGTGCTCCAATCATAGACCTATATAAAGTCTGGTCCACCTCCAAAGACTCATCATCTTTTCTCAAGTGACATCCAATGACCATGGGAGTACTCACTAGTTTTGAATCCTCCATACCAAACTTCTTCAACAACTCTTTAACATACTTAGCTTGAGAAATAAAGATACCACCATCTAGCTGAGTAATTTGAAGTCCAAGGAAGAAAGACATTTCACCAATCATAGACATCTCAAACTCTTTTTGCATCTCCTCTGCAAACCTCTTACACATATCATCATCTCCACTAAAGATGATGTCATCAACATATACTACAACTATCAATATCATGTCTCCTTCTTCCTTGATGTAAAGATTGCTATATGTAGTACCTTTCTTGCAGAAGCCCTACTGAAGTAAGTACTTGTCCAACATAGCATACCAAGCTCTAGGTGCTTTCTTAAGATCATACAAAGCCTTCTTGAGTCTGCACACCATGTTCAGATCTTCCAATATCTGGAAACCATCTGGTTGTTCAATATAAACCTCTTCCTCTAGGTCACCATTTAGAAATGCTAACTTAACATCCATCTGATATACCTTGAAGTTCTTATGAGTAGCAAGAGCAAGGAACATCCTAATTGCCTCCATCCTTGCTACCAGAGCAAAAGTCTCCTCAAAATCAATACCTTCAACTTGTGTGTATCCTTTGCATACCAGTCTTGCCTTGTTCCTTACAACTTCACCTTCTTCATTTAGTTTGTTTCAGAAAACCCATTTTGTTCCTATAACATTCTTATTTGTTGGTCTGGCAACCAATTCCCATGTCTAATTCTTTTCAATTTGATCCAATTCTTCTTCCATGGCTTTTATCCATCCATCATCTTTTCTAGCATCAACAAAGTTTTTGGGTTCCATCTTTGACAACAAACACAAGTTTACTTCCTCATGTGTCTTAGAAAGCCTTCTCCTTGTCTACACACCTTCATCATTATCTCCAATGATCTAATCTATTGAGTGGTTCTTTTGAACATACTTTGCTGGAGTCTTAGGCATCTATTCTAGTTCTTGTTCCTTTTCTTCTTTCACTTCTTCATCTTTAAATGCATGGAAAGATATCAAATTCAGAGTCCTCTAATTCATGTGAGATCTGATATAGGTCTTCATCTACCTTGACATTTGTGCTTTCAATCATCTTTCCCAACCTTTTGTTGTAACATCTATAGGCCTTGCTTCTGGTTGAGTAGCCAAGAAAGATTCCTTCATCACTTCTTGAATCAAACTTTATTAGGTCTTCTTCATCTCTTTTGATATAGCATTTGCTGCCAAAGATCTTGAAGTATTTGATAGTGGAAGGTCTTACATACCATTGCTCATAAGGGGTCTTAGTACTATTGACCCTCAGTTGCACTCTGTTAATTAGATAGACAACAATATGAATTGCATCATTCCAGTACATATCAGGCAGGTCTGCATCTTTCAAGATTGCCCTAGACATCTCTTGCATAGTCCTATTCTTTCTTTCCACTACCCCATTTTTCTGAGGGGTCCTAGGAGCTGACAGATGTCTCCTAATACCATTATCTTCACAAAACTTTTCAAATTCATTTGAAGTAAACTTGCCTCCTCTAGCAGACCTCAAACATTTAATCTTGGCATCAACTTCATTCTCAACCATAGATTTGAACACTTTAAATTTATCAAGGGCATCTGATTTTTCTCTTAAGAAAGTAACCCAAGTCATTCTAGAATAATCATCAATAAGCAACATGAAATACCTCTCATCTTGTTGACTCTTTACTCTTATAGGGCCACATAGATTAGTATGTATCAACTCCAATGGTTCTGAAGACGAATACTCCTTGCTTTTGAAGTTTGTCTTTGTTTTATTTCCCATTTGACATTCCTTGCATACTGCATTTGTAGGCTTGATCATCTTGGGCATATCTCTCACTGCATGAGTAGAATTGATCTTTACCATATTGTCAAAATTGTTGTGCCCCATTCTCTTGTGCCACAACCAACACTCACTGGATTGAGCCAACAAACATGTTCTTCCATTTACCTCCTTCAGATGATAGATGTCACCATATGTCTTGATACCTTCAACAACTAGTTTTTTGGACCCTACCTTTCTGATTTCACAGCCATTAGCATGAAAAGTGAGATTACACCCCTTGCTGCACATCTGACTAACACTAAGAAGATTGTGTTTTAGCCCTTTTACATAGAGGACATCCTTAGTCCTATTCTTCCCATCAATAGTTATAGCACCTTTTCCACAAATCTATGATGACTCATCACCACCAAACTTGACAGCACTACCATCCCACTTTTCAAGGCTGATAAACTTCTCCTTGTCACCAGTCATATGATTTGAGCATCCACTGTCAATTATCCAAGCATTGGCTTCTTCTCTTACATGAAAGGTAGTCCATACAACCATTGATCTTTCATTATTTTGTTATGTTTGCAAGGCATCCATCTTTTCACATTTCCCAACATCATCCTTTTTGTCACCAACACTCAAGGCCATGGAAAGTGTTTCATCATTTGAATCATCATGATCCTCATCTTCTAAAGAATAATTGCTTTCTATGGAATACAAACTTCTCTTGAACTTGTTTCTTCTGTTACTACCCCTTGATTCCTTGAAAGGACATTTAGAAGCAAAATGACCAACCTTTCCACAATTGAAACATTTGAAGGGTAACTTACCTTTGTATTTGTTGGTGCCTTTCTTCAGTCTTCTCACAAAATTTGCTTCAACTTCATCAGAGATTTCATCTTCAACAATAACTTCTTCCTTTGTCTTCAAATTGGCTTTGAAAGAAACTTCTTTCTTTGGAGCATCACTGCCAAACTCTCTCATTTCAAAAGCAGTAAGGGAACCAAATAATTTGTCTATAGTGTATGTAATAAAGTTTGCATTCTCCTCAATGGAAGATACCTTATGACTGTAAGATTTGGGAAGAGATCTCATAACCTTTTTCACAACCTCATCTTCTTTCACTTCTCCACCAAGACCCTTAATTCCATTGACCACTTCATTCACCCAGAGCATATATCCATCAATGTCTTCATCCTCTGACATTTTTAGATTCTCAAATTTGCTCTTGAAGATATGCATCTTGGCTTGCTTTACTTTCTTATCTCCTTCATAAATGGTTTTAAGTTTATCCCAAACTTCTTGAGCTAAACTGCAACTCATTACCTTTGAAAGCTCTGAATTAGCTAACCCACTCATGATAGAAAACTTTGCCTTGGCATTGTTATCATACTTCTTAACTTCATCTGCATCTATAGGAATAGTAGTAGGAACTGTGTAATGAATCTTGATAGAGTCCCAAACACAGCACCCTAGAGAATTGATATAAGTTTCCATCCTTAGCTTCCAAAAATAATAATTTCTCCCATCAAACCTAGGTATCTTGCTGGATCCATTTTGTGTCATCTTGGACCTTCCTCAAGTGGTTAAACTTCCATCAGAGGAACTTGGCTCTGATACCAATTGTTGAACACACCAAGATACTGAGAGGGGGGTGAATCAATATCTAAATAATTTTCAATTTTAACAACTTCAACTTATCCGAAGCACATTAAAACTTAATCATCACAGTATTAACATGAACATGAAAGATTAACACAATGCACATCAACACATGACACCAAATATATGTGGAAAACCCTAGAAGGGAAAAACCATGGCGAGGATTAACTCACAATATATAAGCTCAAATAACAACTTTGTTTTAGGGCTACAACCCAAGGAATCTTCTACTCCCTAAAGAACTTTGATTTACGATTACTCCCAAGGAAGCTACTACTCCCTAAAGACTTTCTTTTAGGGTCACTCCCAAGGAAGCTACTACTCCCTGAATTGAGAACACACTTACAAAAGATTACATTATGACAGTCTTTCTACTATCTAAAAACTGACATTGAAACTCACACCTTTGATGATTGCTTTTCTATCTCTTCATACTTTCTTCTAATGATCTAATCAGTTAGGAACACTCTACACTTGATCACTGTAACATATAAGTCTTCAAGATGAATTAGGACAACATCAACAACTTCTGCTCTTTTTCCTTCAGTCACACATCAACTATACATTCATTCTGTCTTTTATCTGCTTGCGAGCTTTTCAATCAACTTGCAATCATACCTCACCTCACTTAATTGGATTCACTATTTATACATGATAATGAATTGATTATGTTTCTTGTTATCCATATACAACATGAAAAATAAATTTACAAGTCAGCCAGACAACACACATTATGAAACGTGTAGAAGATAAGTCCTAAGTGAAACCACACCTTACACTAGCAGAAGATTCATGCCTTGTGGACACCAACACTTGGTTAACCAGGTCCAAAACATCCTTCATAGCTTCAAAACCAAGGAATTACATCCGCATACTCCGCTCATTTGGAGATAGGACAACTTTAGGCAAAACACATGAAGACTTGAAGTATAATAGCCACATCAACTTGAAAACTTTGTGCGGTGCTGGAAACAAGAAAGATCTTCATGAAACTTTTCCAGATGAGTCCACATGACTCATACAACATCCCCAAACACTCCTTTACCACCACACATCAAAGAATTATGCCGCACATCCTCAATCATGAACTCTGGGAACAATCTGTCATTCAGAACACACTGTAACATGCTGTCATTTGAAAAATTGAGTTGCGGACCACCAAGAACCTTGAAACTGCAAGGAAGCATGTAATACACATCCATAAACATGTCCTCAAAAACACAAGTGCAATAATTTATTTTTAGAGGGATGCAGAGCATTCCAACATGCCTTCAACACTAGCTTATTCTACTAGAACACATACCGATACTCTATCATGCATAACTTTCACAGCGGAAGGACAAATGATCTAAAAACTTGGATTTATCACCTTCACTACATCCTAAACACAATTCTAGAACCACATGGCCATATCTGCAAATGCAGAGGAATGTGGAACATTCCATTGTCCTACACAAAACATCTTCACAAAGACAACACTGTCTTCAATCAGTCAACAACAAAACACTCTTTCGGTAATGCAATCATCAGGGAACTTGGAACATACATGCTTTAAGTCATCAGTGACATCAACAATACATATGATCATCTTCGTGCTTCTAATTCCCATATTAATATGAACTATTTCTTCTTCATTCTCTTGTTGGATGTGACATGACATTCAACCATGAAATGCATCATCTTCTCTTGTTGGATGGGACATGACATCCAACCATGAACTGTATCTTCTTCTCTTGTTGGATGGGACATGACATCCAACCATGAACTGTATCTTCTTCTCTTGTTGGATGGGATATGACATCCAACCATGAACTGTATCTTCTTCTCTTGTTGGATGGGACATGACATCTAACCATGAACACCATCACACCACCATGATAGTGTTGACATCAATAACAACCTAGTGATAGTGTTGAGATCAATGACAACCCTAGGAACTATATGTGTAACACCTAGGATTCTCATTACCAACTACATGACTAAGCATGAGTATTATCATTAATTTTAACTTAGGTTAATAAAGCCATAGGAATTTTACTATCTCAATCTTGGAAAATACTACTCATATGGAATTATATGGGAGAACAAACTTGTCATTTGAACACAATAAAACCAAAAACATTAGTAAAAGATCTAATAATAGATTTTATTGTGAGATGCATTGGTTAAACTCGTTTCTATATAAGCTCACTATATCATGTACCTATCAAGTATAGATATAAATAGGAACTTTAGTCAACTTAGGAATGATAAATGTCCTTTGTTGAAGTCTAATGTATTAATGTGGTTTTTATGGTTTGATAGAATTGAATATCATGATTTCATCCTTCTATAGTTCAATATTTATCTAACTTAGATGTATATTCAATTTACACTAGTGACCTGTGTTTTCATTTCAATTTTAATTCCATATATATTCGAGATCGAGTGTATAGAAATTCTATACAAGTACCTTGTGATTTTAATATTTTGGAACC
This sequence comes from Cunninghamia lanceolata, assembly GCA_027924645.1. Classification (NCBI taxonomy): domain Eukaryota; kingdom Viridiplantae; phylum Streptophyta; class Pinopsida; order Cupressales; family Cupressaceae; genus Cunninghamia; species Cunninghamia lanceolata. The sequence continues at coordinate 12,671,393 of BSBN01000108.1, forward strand.
TAGAGAACATTTACTTATGGTTTTATTGTTAAAACTATATCATTTAAATCCATTTATTGAACCCATAAAGCATCTATGTGTGTGTGTGCATATATATATACTATGATTTTTATGATTTCAATTTATATTATGATTATATTATATGTATATTTTGATTATTATTTACATGAAAATTTGAGCATACAAATATAATCATACATATATAATCACAATATAAATTGAAAGCATAAAAATCACAATATATATTAGGGTATACATTTGAATTGTTATCTAGGGTATATATACATACATGCATATATATTTGTGATTTTTATATGCTCAAATTTGTATAACATGAATTTTGAGCTGATGGAATGAGCTAACATGATCTTGTGATTACAAGTATCCTCTCTTGTTGTGATTGATTTCTTTAGACAATGGCATTGCTTACATATGTTGTATTATCTCTTTACCATGATGATTACCTTTCTTATGTGAAGAGTATTGATGTATTTCATTGATGACATATTGTTCTCCTAAGATCGTATTCTTGTTGACACTTGTATTACATGTTGACATATGTATGGATTGTATGAGAAAGTCTATTATATTAGTAGAACCTCTGATGTGTAAGTAATTATATTGAATGTGGAAATATGATGTCTTAGGACACATAATTTAAGTTCATGTAGCCATGGTGAAAGATGATTCCTATGATTAACCTTGTCTTGTGCATGAGAACTTATTATATGGCTTACTACAAAACTCAAAAATCTTGATCATGGTCAAATCCAAAAGCACTTGTTATATCAAACTATGTGTTAAGCATACAAATGAGATTAATGAACAATAACAAGGACAATTGTAAAACTTATAAGACTAACACATGACCTAGGTTTGAAATATTAACCTTGAGATCACATAGTGAACTTTAGTTCAACCAATGGCTATATGAACTTATTTATCTCAAACAAAAAGGTGAAAATCTTTGATAAAATTATGTTATTCATGACTGGATAATTGGGTTGTGACAGTGATTATTGTTTTTGTTGTTTACTTCTATCTAATATATTTATTAGTCTTTATTCCAAAAAAGGTTAAGCATTTTACTTTAAAATTAAATATAACATTATTATAAGGGATAAATGTGCATACCTTTTATTTTGATTCCTTTGACTTATACTTACTTATGGTACTATTGCAAATACAATGTTAATGTTTATTTATTTTTATTTATGCATAGATCAGTATTAACGTTGCATCCATCATTCTAATTAGTTTTATTCTCACCACATACAAGATTGATTTGAGTCCCTTATGATCTCTACCCTCTTGGACTAGGCAACAAGTATAGTTATGTATCTTAGACTAAACCATGTCATGACATTTTCCCCTATTTCAAATGCCAACTATCCCTCTTGAGGCCAACCCTTTGGAATTTAACTATTACCCCATTAGATTGTGTTCCAAAACACCTTAATTAAGCACCTAGAATATTATATTTATAGATCATCCTAGATCATTGGTACTCATCAAATAATCATAAAGTTTCATTGGATGATCATATTATAAATTATTATTTGCATTTTTGCACAAACATTACATAATCACATCAACATCATAAGCACTTGCATTGATTGCTTGGCATGTTTTCAATCTTTGTACATTGATATAGAGGTTTGATAGATTATCAAGGAAATTTTAAACCTTTCCTTTGCACATTGTAGACCCCATAATACTTTTTAACACCACTCATCTTTTAGACATAGGTACAAGTGAAGGAAATCAAATCTCACAAGTACCAAAGATCATATTAATAGAGGATAGATCCACATGGAGACAAATGTCTAGGTACTAAACTAAGGGTGTGACCTAGTCTAAAGCATGCCTAAATTCACAATGTACATTTATCACAGTTTGTTCAATGTATATCCAACTTTAGAATATTGATTTGAATTATCATGTGTAGTGTACAACAAAATATTCCTTATCAACCCCAAAAAATTGACAAAAATTATAAGCCCTTCTAACTTCCTTCAATTTATTGTTTACATTTACTATTTCAACTCTTATTAATTTATGACAAAAATTATAACCCTTTCTAACTTCCTTCAATTTATTGTTTACATTTACTATTTCAACTCTTATTAATTTATATCTAATGATTTTAATTATTACTTTACAAATTGATTAGATCTTGTTGTGTGGTTACACAACACGCCCCATTTTGCATCAGCAAATCAGCAAAATAGGGACCCAACTTTTTGCTTCTGCTTGTTTTTGCTTTCCTGCTTTGGGTAGTTTGGTAAAATGTCACCCTTACTTATACATGTGCATCACAAAGAGGGTCAGTTGCCAAAGCTATAATTTTCTATCACAAACCTCATAATTGGAAAGAGTACAAAGTTCTAAGCAGGTTTGCCTTTTGAATCACCCTGATATTGTTTAAGGATAGAAAGTTATGCCAAGTCAATGTTTGGTCAACCTAGATATTTCCCATAGGGTCATATTTCTAAATATTAGTCATATTTGTTAAGATGACCTTGACTTAAGAAGATCCCCCGATGTCCGTTTGTTCCCCAATACATGAACGTCAAACTTAAATAAGGAGGAATATCTACCCGTTAAGAACTTGCGCGCATTCAAGGGTAATATTTCTAAATATCTGTCATCTTACAAAATATCACCCTTTGCGAATGTCACCCTTCACAAACATGACCATGACGTCATTTAGTTCCAACTCATAGAAGAGATCTCCATGATGATGATGTCATCAATACCCCTGACTCTCAGAGGGTCACATTTCCAAACTTCCGTCATATTTTTTTAATATGACGATGACATCACCTTTGCATTTTTGAATGAGGAGGATATTCCTAAGTCTTAAAGATCTAGATATTGTCGATATCTATCATTTTGAATTTTATGACTCGATATGCCTAGTTTCGCAACAACTAATCCAATTATGCCACGTGGAAAAATCCTCGGGGTCATATGAATGCAATATTATCATGATTTATTAACAAAGATAAGGTGACCCGATCTTGCTTATTAGTCAAAAGGTTAACCATGTGAATGACCAAATCACCCTGATCATTAGTAAATGAATTTATCAGAGGGTAATATTTTCAAATATCCCTGATCTTCCAAGAGATCACCCTCTAGCATTAAATGTGGGCCTAACGGTAGGTCGTGCCCTCTCAATTTAAAATGCGGACCCGACACTTGGCAACATTTCCAAATGTCATGTGAATGATCAATGGATTTAAGCAAGCATGATACACGTACCCTAATTTGTCATATTGATTGGTTTAAAAGTGAATTTTAGGGATTATTTACATTCACCCTGTGATAATTGAAATTTACAGAGCTCTGGAAGTCAACGCATCACAGTCACCTACGAATGGAACAGGACCCTCAACTTAACGGAACAGAACAAACAATATAGTGTATTCACATTTACCCCATTATCAGTCATATAATTAAAGAAGAGGGCGATTATTAGGTAAGTACAGTAAAAACCCTCTCTTTTGTTGTTTACTGCAAATCTCAAGGTAAAATGGTTTTATTAGGATAGTCAATATAATGATGCATGAAATGAATTAGAAATTTTGAATTATTTCTATGAAATGCATGACATCCTCAAATTCCGCTCCATACAAATGTGTTAGGGTAAGAAATGCATGTCTTTATTGCATGACTTAATGGATATCAGAAGGAACATATCTGACCTAGAGTTCCTAAAACCCATGTTCTTACAACCTAAGGGTGTAGGATTTAGATTTGGGATGATGGATGACACACATCAAGGGAAGACAAATTTGGATGCCTGGACAAGAAGATTAGACAATGGGAATAGAAACCCTATATTGCAAAGAGTATATTCCATAGGAATGTGGCACGCCGAGGGGTTTCCCTATGCTATGGAAGCTACTAAATTGGTGGTAGAATGTGCAAGGAATTACAACCCTGAGACCAGAAGAGTAGAGAAGCATGGTAGAGTGTATGACGACTTCTCAATTAAGGGCATCACATCTACATTCAATTTGCTTGTAGAGAATAATGTGGTGAGATTGAGCCTAAGTAGGCTGGAAAAGGAGTACCATGGTAATGAGAGAGAGGTGAGGAAAGTCATGTATCAGTGGAGGTCTAAGAGTAGCACTTACAAAGATTTTGCTAAGCTCCTCAAGTACTTGTTTAAATTTGATTTTTCTGAAGAATATCAATATATGATGGCCATGTTATGTAGGATGACTGGGAGACAACATGCCGGGAACTTTGAGAATTAGATGTATGGGATTATCAAGATGGTAGAGTACTCAAATAACAAACCTCTCTGGGCCAAGATCATCAGTGATAGTTTAGACCAAGGAATGAGAAGGCTAGGTGGTGAAATGTGTATATTCCATATGACTTCTTATGTCGTATATACATGTGCTTGTAGAGACACATTTAATGCTTTACAAATAGTGGACAGGGTTGGAAACAATCCTGGTGATGTAAACATATGGGACCATTACCCACAACTCAATAGGAGGAAATACCTAGAAAATTACAAGTTAGTGAATGACTCCTTTTCTATACATTTAGTCAGGACCATGGAGGAAGACAGAACCAAGAGATTAAGCATGGAGGCTCAAGCCGTTATCTATAAACATGGGGCTTGGTTTATCCAATTCCCCACCTTTTCATACATGAGAATAGAAGGATTTGAGGGGCAACCTCTCATGTTACCCAGGTACCCCACTGATAGGGTCATTCTAATGGAGTTTGTTAGACAAGTATCAACCTCAGTTGAAGCTCACTTGGAGAAGAAGAAGATCCCACCTATGTTATTTCCAGTATTCATTGGCTGGTATTTATGTCCTGATAGACAAATTATTAAAAATGCCATTGGAGGATTAAAACTAATGCACCTGCAGCCATTCTCTATAGCTAGGTCATATGACCCATATGGCAGAATGCAGAAGTTATTGGGGAAACAAATACATCACAAACACCTTGAAGACTATTGGACTAGTTGTGATGATGAAGCAAAGGTCAGGAGAAGAACTTATCAAGGGATAACTCTCAATCAGATCCAGACTTTTGACTACATTCCAGTGCCTACATAGTTGCATGATGATGATGGAAAGATTATGTCTAGTAAATATGAGGATAAAAAGGTGTCCAATGACACCATCTCGGCTCTTGATCTGACTTAGCCTGAGGAGACCTCGTTTGATCAAATAATGCAAAAGGTCATTAACTAACCCATAATTAGGTAAATGCTGAGGTCAATAAGTTGAAGAAGAAGGGTATGGCCCTTACTGTTGATAATAAAAAAGAAAAGACAAGAGTTATCTGAAGAGGAATATGATGACTTCCTCCTTGAAAAAAGAAAATCTAATGGAGAAAGGTTACCTGCTGAAGAACCAACACCACCTCAAGAGTAGCAAGGTAAAAATAAGAAGACAATTCCTGCATAGCGTGGGGTAATTGTTAAAAGGCTTCAAGCAAAGGATGATGTGGCATCAACATCTACATCTGCAGCTGCATCACAACAACCCCCTGCCAAACAAAAGGGCAAAAAGGTTATAAAGCCTATTCCTGTGATTGAGGAGGAGCTAATGGACGATGAACCATTGGAAGAAGATCCATTAGATGAAGAACATCTGGATGAAGAACCCAGACATGATGACCTATTAATAACAAAGAAGAAAAGAAAGAAAGTACAACAAACACGACCTCAGAAGAAGCAGAAGACAACAATGAGGGGAAATGTTAACATTGAACCTATCATGTTAAGAGGTGCAGGTAGTTTAACTTTTATGAAAGAACTACAACATGAAGTTCCAATTCTAGACATTATTCAATTTAAAACTGAAAAGATGGAAGGGCAAATAGAAGAAAGACAGAAGGCTAGAAAAGAGCCACCCCTTCCATTGGATGACACAGTGTACTTATCAGATGATGAGGTAGTCACTGATGTTACTGCACAAAAGATGGATGCTCTAGTAGCCAATAACAAGATGACTCCTCATGGGATCCCCATGGCCCAGAAGGTGACTCACTAGGAGGAGGTTGAAATAGTTAAAATGGAATAGGATAACCCTGAAGAGGTAGCCCAACAGATAGGGTTGACTAATCTGGTAGAGTAGGTTACTAGTCCTGTAGCAATAGACTTGGCCTACCTGGATGATATGAGACAAAACAGAGATCATGATCCACTTCTGGAGTCTAAAAAGGTAGAAATTAATGTGCATAAAGACGCTAATGAGAAGATACTTGATCAAGGTAGAGAGCAAGGTAACGCACCTCCAGAGCAAAGATAGATAGAAACTTAGCTTCAAAGGGAGGGTGATCAAGAAATACCTGACAAGAGAAATAATTAGGATGAAGGTATGCATGATAACAAAGAAATCCCTGATAGGTTGGAGGATCAAAATGTTTCATCACTGCATACAAAAGGAAGTAATCAAGGCAATAACCCAGGATCAGAAAAGAAATCAGATGAGAAAGAATTGAGCATTGGAGCAATAAGCACATCTAAGGATGAGGAACAAAGTCTGGCACAAGGTGAAGGTCCAGAGAAGGAGACAGAAAAGGTGACCAAGGGTAATCAAGGTGATACCCAAGGTCAAAATATACAATCTTCTCAAGAAGACCAAGTGCCACATAATGGACAAAGTCAAAATGTTCAAGCAACCCCTGAGGAAATTTTGCAAAAGGAGGTACATAGTCAGAATGTAAATACTTCACAAGAGACTCCACCTTAGAAAGAAATCCCTCGACAAGGGGTACCTCAATCAAACCCCCCTCATGAGAATGTGCATGAGGAAGAACCAAGGAAGGAGAACTCACCACCAAGGACAAGGCATAATACAAAATCTCATGACACTCAAAATGAGCAAGGTGATCAGTAAGAGCCTACGGGTGATGTTCTGTATTGGTTGCAACAAGAAATAAATTTGCAACAAGTAGATGAGGTCCCTGATTTTGATGTTTCCACATTGTTTACTGCTAATATGCTGAAACCTAAAAGGAAGGCAAGGCCTACATCCTCCATAAAAAGAGATCCTACTACTGGTAGGAGGACTGCACAAGTAGCATTGCCATTGGCAGACAAAGAAAAGGTGAAAATAAGTCTTGAGGAATTCCAAATCACCAATATTGATTTAGGGTTTGCCACAGAGGAACAAGAAGGCCAAGAGGCCAAAGACAATATTGATTCTTTATTAAAGAGAATAAAGAAAGAGAAGGAGAAGAACAAACAACATAAAGAGCATATTGCTCAGTTGCATACATTCATTAAAGGGTTAATTAACCTTGATCATGTACCAGCTAACCCAGCTACCCCACTAACCATTATATCTCAAGATGAAATAACCAGGTTAGACCTCATGAAACACAAAGCTCAGTTAGTGGATAATTGGTTTATCTCTTTTGTAGTTGAAGCAGAGGAGGTGGTTAGGCTCTCCTTATCCAATTGGAATTCGTTGGGTGCTCTTAGCAAAGTAGACAAATTGCAGAATGAGGTAGGGACAAGATCCTTCAAACTGGAGAAACACTTGGATGCCCTGGATGAGATGAAAATGATTGATATGAAAATACTCATAGATAACAAAGTACTAGACAATAAAACTATACAATTGATGGATATCTAACATGAGGACACTAGATTTGAGTGTGATGTATTGAAAAGATGCAGCAGCAAACTCACGGACATAAGTGTCAAGTTGCATAGGCTCATGGCAGAAGAAATAGATACCTTGGAATCCTTGGAGGATAAAGTAGAAGGGAAAGTAGAGAATCAAGATGGTGATTATGCTACTCAAGCCTTCCATGACAATTTCAAGTAGGCAGCAGAAGATCCCCTTCATCATTTGACTGAGGAGATAATAAATAAAGCCATGCAGATGAAGGCCAACATAGAGGCATATAATGAAAAGATGAATAACAGAAGGAATAAATGGAATAGGCTTCAGGCACAATTTCATTCCCATAGACATGCTGCAACAAGGGCCAGAATCCAGGATGGAGGGGAGGTTGAAAGAGTAGTGCAACTGTATGAGTCCATCAGGGCAGCGGTCAAGGTACACATGAAAGATTATCATGCAACTGATAGTGACAGTGATAATGAAGATGAAAATGAGGGAGATGATGATGAAGAAGAAGAAATTGAAGAAAATGAGGAAGAAGAGAATGAAGAGTAAAGAGAGATGCATGATGAATGGGTCATATGCATAATCAACATGAAAGATGTTCGAATCTGATAGAGGGTTTCCAATTGGCAACTCGTGTTCTTGTTTACAAGTGTTGACTTGGTAAAATGATGATATTGACCGTTGATCTAAATAGACAAATCTTGATCGTTGGTCAGTTGTAACCACCTCCTCTCCTTATTCTATAAAAGGGGATGGAGTGCACTTTCTTAAACATTGGTAACTTAATTGAAGTTAGATTGCTGAAGTGTTCAAGACTAATTTCAAGGTTTTTGTGAATATACATGTCTTTTGAGTACTTAAAATGAAAAAGAAGCTATTTTGATTACAAATACTAAGTAATCAGTGGATAAAATCTGTATATATGAATTGATTAGTTGCGTCCCTTGGAGTGCTTGTCAGTCTGCATGTGTTGTTTTCATTCCTTGTTCCTTTGAAGTTAGCATCAACCATACCTAGCTGTGGAACAACCTGGTGAAATTATGGTTTGATCCCTTCTCTTCATGAATGTATCTAGAATGTATGTGACTCAATAAGCTAAAGGTTCATCAAATTTTGAAGTTTTTCTTTAAATTTTCTTGAATTTCATTACAAATCACCTTCACAATTGCAAATAACATACAATATAAAGCAAATGAACATGAAATATGCCTATAACTCATAAATAATTGAACACATAGAGCATATTTTGTGTAAAAACATGTTGAAATGGAAGATATCACGTAAATACATATGAATATCAATGATAAACATGCAAATATCTGTTTATAGGCACATCATTTGATTAAATACATAGTGCAGAGGCATTAGACTAGTTTATGACAATGAATGCTCAGAAGAATTGATCAAACTTACAAATATAATCATTATCTATGGAGCATAGTGGAAATAACCTTGTTTATGAAGTGAATTTACAGTAAACAGGTGCAGAATCAAAGCAAACAGACAACAATTCATCATACAGACAACATAAGACCCCTTGAAATGGAAAACAACATGTCACATCAACCTCTGAGTAACGTCAAAAGATCATGACTTGATCAATGGAGACTTGGAGTCATCAGTTTGTTCCCAAATTGATCATACTTTTCAAGATAATAAAGGTTTGTTGTGCAAATTTTTATGAGTGTTGTTATGACTAACAATCATCATCAATAGATCTCCTAAATTATTTATGGGGCATGTTTTACTTCTTTATAGATATGTAAATCTTTTAATGAGGAATTTTTGAACCAATTAAAATTCAATGTAAGTATTTTAAAAAATATTGTCAATATTTGATTCTTTAACCATATTTGTGAAAGTTAAAATTTTGGTTTAATTTAAAAAAAATTAAAAAAATTATTTTTGAAATTGGATTAATTTTTTTACCAAAAATTTCATCAAACATTATGCACATTTATTTCTAAGGCATTAATTAGAAAAGTTTACATTTCTCATATTTAGTATTCTTAAAATAAATTTTAAGATTCTATAAAAGATAAAAGTTCATACTTTGCACTTTTACATTTTTTTAATGTTACTTTGCACATATTTTGTAAATGTATAGTTCTAGTATTCAATTTGATTTATTTAGCACACAAACTAATTCTTACCATAAAATCCATCAATTAATTATCACTATGGATCACTTTGTCAATGAACAATATATTCCAAATCATTTGGCATGATGGAATTAGTTGTAGTATAGTGTAGTCTACCTCCAAGTTTCAAATCTCACATTCCAAAGACAACCCTTTTGAAAATTAGTCTTTATCTTGCCGGCTCACATGCCAAAGACATTAAATTGACTGACAGTGGCTATGTATTTGAGAACATCCCTTAAGTGATCATCCCACATTGGGAAAATATGTAAATTGAAAGATCATTTGATTCAAGAACACTCTAAAGCCAAAACTTGCACTTAGGAACTTCACTAGTTCACTAGGACATTAGAATTTGCATTTGCATCACTTGTTTGACATGATTGCAACATGTTCTTATCTAGGTGCTTGACTACTATCCATACAAGTTGAGGGACTCCCCTTGTCTTAAAGCAAGATCATTGTTCTTCTCAACACAAGCGCATTCAAAAATAGGCTCAAAAGATAAAGGCACATAGATTTTTGAAGGTTGCATTAGTAGAGGATGAGTTCTCACCCCTAAACCAATCCCCATGACATGACCTAGTCTAGGATCAGGGTGCACGACGCATCCTAATCTATGGTACTAGATCTCTACTCATAAACTTCTCTACTACCTGATCAATATTCATATCATAATTTTGATTTCAAATCATCTATCACAATGTATCCGCTAGTCAACTACAAAATCAACCATCTATCAAAATGAAAAAAATCTAAATCCATTTCCAACTACATCAACTACTCAATCATTCATCTCTAATATTGTTTAATCATTTAATTATTCTTTCATATTTAAAACTTTCTTAATTAAAAATATAATCTATTAAAAATATCTAAATAAATTAGTAGTTGACTTAATAAATCTTAGTATTTGAAGCTCCCCACCTAAATTTAGATCCCTTAAACTTAAAAAACACATCCACACCTTTTACTAATAATAAAATAAGTTACAAATTAATAAATGCAATCTATTCATATTCATTTTGATATTTATATTCAAATATTCATTAGAAGAACCAACAAATGTTTCTTCTATTTTTTGTGGAGCACTCTATCTAAAGAACATTTGTTCAATCATTAAATAATCAATAGTTACAGCTTATATATATCAAAATATGATAAATAATTATCTTATTTTTATTAACTAAAATTTAACTTTAACTATTAAATGAGATAATATTTAAAATTAACCTTTATAGAAAAATATGCTTTACTTATATATAGACATACATTTTTAACTTTTTCTCTACCAAACTAAACTTTCTCACATGTTTTTTGTTTCTCACCTTTGTTAGTCCTATTCACATTTTTTCTTATCCATGTTCTCGCTTTGTCATTCACTATCCAAATGTGAATGGGCCAAACCAAACCAACCCCACATACTTGGAGTGTACACCACACAATACATTGTTAATTGCACACCCACATCAGCACATTCGTTTAACATATAAACTTTCAAACTATTTAATTATAGGAGAATATAAGATTTAAAGGCATCCTTCGAGATATTATATCATTTTTGTCGTGGTCAAATGCTTAATTTAAAAGAAATAGAGAATGAAAGGTATTAGAATCAATTATTTAAAACAAATAAATTGTATAACCTAATTAGTTTATTTAGATCAATTTTGATCACTAAAATGTTAAATATGTTTTTTATTCCATTTTGTAGTTGTTTATTTTTTATTAATTAATATATTTATAGAATATAAATAAATTGGTATTTTTATTTATAACTGAAAACTATAAATTTAATGTAATGGCTAAAGGTTTTTTTGAGTTATTATAAATTTAATGTAATGGCTAAAAGTTTTTTTGAGTTAAAAATGGGTCTTTAATGTTTAAGTGATTTATAAAAAACTTATTATATAAACTTAAAGTTTACACATGATTGTGTTTAGAATAATTAATTATACTTCATAATTTTAATAGTTATATAATGTTTTTAAGTATCATTTAATAACATGTTGATTAACATTAATTGTTGGGTGGTATTTTGATATTTACTAAATGTTATATTATAAGTTATCTATATAAAGAATTCTTATATGCAATCTTATCATGCATGCTAATGATATATTACAAAGTATGATTTTAAATAATGATCTTCCGAATGTTTCATATAATTTTAATTTTTTTGTTAAATATTTGTGAGACACTTTGTAACATATATTTATGAAGAGTTAAGAATTTGGTATTTGTCATGTGTAAGTTGAAGGAGATTCAAAGGTGATAATCAATGCATTCCGTAAAAGAGGTTCTCCAAACTAGAAGATTAATAATATTTTGTAAAAGGTGTGACCTATAATGGATTCATTGGTGGCTTTCACAATACAACACATAAACATGGAGATTAATAGAGAGGTGGATTTTCTGACAAAACATGTAAATGATAAAGATGAATTATATATAATGGATAACAAGCTTGAGTCTTGGAATTCTTTTGAGACAATGTTCAAACTATAATTTCTTTATTGAATCGTCCATTGGGGATGGCTAATGACCCCAAATGATTGTCAAGTATGGTTTCCCACATAGAATGCTTTGAAGAACATAACATTTAATGATAACCCACAATGGATTTTAGCTCAAGAATGCGATGCTATAGCAACAAGGATTGGACATCATCCTCAAATGAGCCAAATAAATATTGAGAGACATCATCATAAAATTCTTCTTCATATATTTATAAGCTATTGTTTACTCATGTTGGTCAAGGGGATATGTACATAAGACAACATGATAATCGTGTTCATCATAGTTCTCAAAATATGCATCATGAAAAGGTATACAATGGTCCATAGGAAATTCATTGTAGGTATCTAAAAATATTATATCAACATGAAACATAGATAAATCTAGACTTTCTCTCCTAAGGAATGGCTGCTAGAGGTTAGAAGATTATAATTGCTATATGCACACACTCTAGGGAAAACATCAATAATAACATCTTGTGAGGGAGTATGTTCATTGATTAATCATGTATCACTAAGATACTTACTAGATAAACCATCTAAAGACCATGGATTTAAGGATATAGAGGCAAGACTATCATGAGTTACATAAAGGATATCATTATTGTTAGGTGTAACAAAATCAAATAATACAAGAGGATACTAAGAATGGACATCTTTAGGAGATGTATTATGAACAAGCCTGAGAATGTCCATTGTGGGTTCTAGGGAATAGTATAAGAGGATGAAAGATAAAACATCAAATAAAGACATTGTAGATCAAGTCATGAATTCATGTACATGAGAATCTTTCAAACAATGATACAAGGAAAAATAAGCATCAACAAACATATCATACCATTATATAATTAAGTATATATGTAATTAAGATAAATCTATTAAAAAGTGTGCACATGCAAACACTATCAAACATAGCTAAGTTAGGGTTTTACATTAGAAAGTGCATATAACTAACAAGAGGAGGGAGGAGATTCATTAAGAAGCAAATTGTCATACACACGTAGTCATTACCAAGAAAATCATTAGAGATATCATTATGAGAGTATGATTTGTTGGAAATGCTAAAGGCTATCATGGTGGATGGTATACAAAGAAGGGGTATCTTCATGAATACAAATGTGTTCATACACCATGAATGAAAATGTTAAAAGAATCCATATGAATTTTCATATATGAATAGAGATGGACAAATTCAAGAAAGATAGAACTAAGAATCTAGAAAATTCTACCCTGATGGATAGGAGTGTAAGTTATATGTTCACTAAAATATAGGGATACATTAAATTTAGATGGTCTAATCTAATAATTAAACCTTCAATTCAAATTGATGAGTTGAAGTTGAGATTGATTAAATAAGACTAATTTATTTGAGTAAGATCGTGACAAATATAATTGAAATAATTGAGGTGGATGAGGACTTACCTTGAATTTGATGTGATGTTGACTTTGATTGTTGAGACGTTGTGACAGAGAGCTAAGAATCAAAATTTGGAACTAGATCAATGATCAAAGACTAGAGAAGAATACATCCTAATCTTTCTGGAACTTGGGACTTGATTGTGCCCACAATCTAGTCCAATTAATGTGATTCTGTCTTGGATGGTGCAATTTTGTTTAATGCTAGATTTTAGCTACAAAACTCATTCACCTTGAGTTTATTTACATTTGAGAAAAGTGTGGTGCTAAGAAGCACCTTTGGGAGTCTTCTATGTACAAAGGGAATAGCGCCCGACTTCTTTGTTGATAGTTAGCCACCTCTGTTAATTTAACAAGAACAAAAATGAGAAACAAATTTTTTGGATGACAAGTAATTGTGCTTGATGCAAATTGATTATGTAATGTGTTAGATCAATGAATGATTTTTTTTCAAAATGACATTCGATGATGAATGTGTCCTAAGATGATGTCCTTAAATACACAAATGTACACATAATTTAAAACTTTTGGTGCCCACATTAACAAAATGGCCATATCTTGAGATCGTTAACTTTGAGACAAAGAAATTTTCAATTTAAATCTAAAAAATTTGATCATATTTATAATCCGTGCAAGAAACAAAATCACAAATATAATCTAATTTAAAATGCAAAGATCTTGAGATAGATATTTTAACAAAGAAATCTAGGGTTTTCTAAGGGCTAAAAACAATCTAATTTAAAAGGTCGTAAAAGTCATCATTATCACAAGTACACCCCTCATGACTTCCATTACAACCAATAGAAATATTTCTCAAATTTGAGGGCCTAGAAAACTCCAATGGACTCTTCCCCTTCTTTCCAATATTTTAAGCTATATAAAAAGATATGATCTCTCTTTCTCTTTCCTTTGGCCACATCTTTTTATTCTAGAACAAATCCATATATACGAAGAAGCTTCCTTCCTCTCGTTTTGACCATATAAATTAAACGCTGCCTCTCACTTTTGATCTCCTCATTTTACTCGCTTCTGTCTAATAATAGTTACGAGTTTATTCGTACACTCCAAAAGATTACGTGTTTTTCTCGAGGGAAACAAAGTCAAATATGTATGTTAAAGACCAATCCCCTAGAGAAACGTTTGGAAGTTCTAGTTGTAATCAAAGACCTCATTTGATGAGGAGATCATGACGCACACCAAAAGGTAAAAATGTAATTGAAAAGACAAATCTACGTGACATTAATTTCCACGAAATGGATATAGGAATCACCCCCAACAAGTTTTTTCTTTTGGGGGATATTGTTGTAAAGGAAAACAAACTTAGGCTAATCCAATAATCCAATAAAATGCATGCAAATAGGTAAGCAACTTAGACTAATAAATTATGGAGTTGAGATTTGAATATTGAGCTTTGTGATTGAAATATGTTGGAAATAAAAATAAGTGGACATTTAGTTTGATGATTGTTGAATGTATAAATATTGATGAAGATTTGCATTTGACAAGTTTGGGGATTAAGAATAGTAGATGATAGATTGATAATCATCTTGGGACTAGAAGTTCTTGTTGACTTTGTGTAGGGATAAGTCCGATGATTTGAGACTAATCCATGATTGTGAACTTGTCCTGCATTTGCAAACTTGTCTTGTTTGATCTGCAGACTTCTTTTCTATGATTTGAACTTGATCACCTTTGATTTCTTCTTTATGTTTTTTGAAATGTTTGGGGACTTGGCGATACTTGGAAATACCTTAAGGGTTGTTGATTAGTTATAGGGAGTCATGTTCTCTCATATCAACCCCCCAAACTTTAACAATGATTGAAAACAACAATCTTCTATCATGCACATTCTTTTAGAATGATTATGCAGGACTAGATTCTTTTTAGAGCACTAATTGAAGTGTGTAATGTGAATCATTTCTCCTTGTGATCCTATTATTAGAATGAATTCATTGAATGCCTTTAAACACAAGGGTATAACAACATATCACACAAGCTTCTATTTAGTCAACCCTAAGCAGGAAAGGTAAAAGTGGGAAGTTGGTCACATTTGAATTTAAAAATTTAAAATAGGGTGCGACAAGTCTGCAATCGTGAGGAGGACTTAGGACCTCATGATTGCAAACTAGTCTCGAGATAGAAAAGGGGCTAAACCAAAGTAGATAACATGTGCATGGAAATGAGTGTGAGCATAAGTGTGATAATCAAGTAGATAGGGTGAATGTATAAGGATATGTGAATATGTAAAAGGGGGTAAGTGGTAGGTGCATATAAACATCTATAATGAGGTTTGTGGATAACATAGGAAAAGGGACTTGACTTTGCACAAAATTATGGCATTTGTCAATATGCCTAGATATCAAAGCACTCCCTTGAAAATAGGCATAAAACTAAATGGGAAATGACAAGAAAATGCAAATTTCACTAGTATAACTATAAAGAGACAATTACATTATTTTAATAAAAAAATGAATTATATGTTGAAAGACCATTATCAATAGTTTATAAGAGGTAGGAATTCATAATGGTAAAAATTGCATTTCTTGTTGCACTTTTCCACTCTATTTTGAACTCACTTTGACCCATTATTCCTAATGTAATGACTAGTGTGCAAAATAACATAGTTTGCATGGAAGTTGATAAATAAATTAATCCTATCTTATCATTATATACATTCATTCTGAGGGTCTCCTTAGTTTATTCATTCATCACCTTGGTTTGGAATTGTAGATTGTGGAATTGACCTAGGTTAGTTTCGTGATTTATAAAAATGAGCCCAAATTTCCAAATTCAAATTTCAAAAATTAGGCACAGATGTTTCCCTCCATTTAGTCATTATGAGCCAATTTGAAGTGTGAAACATTTAAATTGTACACTAGGGTGTTGTATAAAAGGAAGAAACCTAATTCATTTGGAACATCTACCGAAGAATTTAGCACACATCTAGCACCTAGCAAGAGAGCTCCATTATAAATTATACTACGCCCTTAATCCTATAGTGTGCATAGGGTTATGAGTAGTTGGATTGTGGCTACCTTAACTCTTAAATAAGTTATATGATCATTAATGTACTCTTATATAGGTAGTTAAGTCAGTTTGGGTGGAATCTAAGGCATAAGTATGGTATAGAAGAGCTACTAGTTAGTTTATGATCATATTATGAATTGTGTTCTTATTGAAGACTTTTGGAGGTTTGCCCCCTCGAAGAGGCTTATTATTCTCAAGAATTATCAAGTATTTGCAACATATTTCCTATTATATTCTTCTCTTGTGCAAGTTATTTCATTTCAAGTGTTATTAGAGCATGATCTTGGCATCTAGAAGGCAAGAAACAAGGCATTTTTTTGGTTCAAGAGGTCAAATTGTGAAGTGTATCTCTCTCAATTTAGCAATTTTTTCTAATTTTTGGAGGGTTGATCAAGGACATATGAAACTACTACATTCTAAATTTGAGGTCATTTGGAGTAGATTTGAGGGAGTTATTACAAAATTAGGGTTTCCACCAAATTTTTTCTTAGAGCTACAAAATAGTGATTTTCCCCCCTAAATTCTAGAGAGTTGAACAAGGGAACATTGATCCACCTATAGTTGTGATTTGAAGTCATTTGGATTCATTTTGAGTAATTTATTGTAATTTTAGGTTTTTTCACAAATTCATTCTATAGGTTACAATTTTTGGAAATTTTCATATTTGTTTACATTTTTGGAAAGAATAGAAAAAATCATTAAGGGTTTACTCTTTCAAATTTTAATTTGGTGGCCAATTTGTTTTGAAATCATTTGATAAAAGGTTTGGTCAATAATTTTTTTTTTGCATTGTCAAGCCTCAACATTGTAGGACCATAGACTAGAGGTAGGGGTGAGAATTCCTACACACCAAGAAAGATTCCTAACAGAGATGATACATACTTGGAGTTTGGATTAGGTGGGGCCTCTGTTATAACTCCCTCCCCATTAGATGACAAAATGGGCAAGATGGAGGATTATATGCAAGACTTACAAGGAAAATTGGCTATCATGCAAGGAGATATATCTATAATTAATAACACATTGTTAATTATCAATGATTATATCAAGAATCAATTAGGATCACAACTAGATCTTTCAATCACTCAAGGTGGATCATCCAGGCTAGCCAATCGAAATCCAAATGCTAACACTCATATGGGATCTTAGAACTTAGTAACAAAGGTGGATATGTGCAAGTTTGATGGTAAGAATCCACTGACTTGGATAAATCAAATGGAGATTTTTATGTACATCAAATTCCAAATTGGGAAAAAGTGACAATGGCTTTGTTATATCTAGAACCATTGAGCTAAGAAGAAGAAGAATCGTCTCACTATCAATTGGTTAGTTTTTACTAATGAATTATAGTCACACTATTGTGACAACATGGTAGAGAATTACTTTATCCAATTAGTAAAATTGTGCCAAACATGATCTATCAATGATTATATCTAGCAATTCTAGAATTTATCATTGTGAGTGGAAACAATCATAGATGAAAATTTGAATGATTTGTTTCTTGGTGGGAAGGATCACATCCAACATGAGGTGCATATGTTTAAACCAAGTCATATATTTGAGTCTTTTATCATGGCACATAGGGTAAAAGAAAATTTTTAGCTCCTAGAAGGGAGGAATTCACTAGAAACAAAGATGAGAAGACTCCTACACTATCGTTCCTTCAACCTACAAGATTGAATCCTCAAAAAATTGAAGAAAAAAGGGCCAAAGGGTTGTGTTTCAACTATGATAGTAAATATAGTAGAGGACATGAGTGTGTTGAGAAGAAGTTGTTATTGAAGGTACCAATGATGGAAAAAAGGATGAAGAAGAGGTAGTAGTGGTCATGGAAGAATGAGAAGATGTCCAACCAACTATCTCATGTCATGCACTATTAGGTATTAGCACCTCGTAAATGCTCAAGGTAAGGGGTTTCCTTAAACAACATAAGTTAACAATATTGATTGACTTAGGGAGTACTCATAACTTCATCAACAATAAGTTGGTAACATAATTGAATTTTTTCATTTACCCAACCCAAGAATTTTAGGTTATTATTGTAGATGGAGGTACAATTAGTTGTTTAGGGAAATGCCACAATATTAAACTCACCATGGGAGACTACATGCTTGATTGTCCTATGTTTTATATCATCATGGCTAGAGCAGCCATTATTTTTGGAGTCCAATGGATCACTACCTTAGGAACAATTAAGATGAACTTCAAGGAGTTGTTTATGTAGTTTCACTTATAGGGTAAAACATTTGAACTAAGGGGGTTGCATGCAACGTCTCCACAAATCATAATCTCACACCAAATGTAAAAGATGCTTAACAAGGGGGTAGATAGGAGTATGGATCAATTATTATCATTAGAAGTGCAATGGTCAAAGATTCCTACATAGCTAAATTTATAATCTATTTTGAGGGATAGGCTAAAATTACCTCCCAAAACATATCCTAAGAAGACCATTCAATTAGTGTTAGAGTACCATCTACCATCCTTCACCTCTTTTTCAAAGGTACACCAAAAGATTATAATAGTGGAGGAACACATTGAACACCAACTAGAGGTGCTCTCTAGTCACAATGAGAATAAGACAAAGGCATAGAGCAAAATGAAGAAGCAAGCTAATCAATGAAGAATTTTAACACAAAGAGGGATACCTAAGCTAGATGTAGAGGGAAGACCCATCTTGGAGCCTAGTTAATTTCCCAAACACACAAAGGAGATAAGGACTAGTACAATCACATAATGATAGAATTTTCTAGTAAAATATTCCACATAGGATGGTGAAGATTTTATGCAGAAGCATCCACAATTGATCAGTGTTAAGGACAATGCTTGTGTGAAGGGGGCATGCCACATCCTTAATCCTATAGTGTCATAGGGTTATGAGTAGTTAGATTGTGGCTACATTAACTCTTAATTAAGTTATATAATCATTAATGTGGTCATATATAGGTAGTTAAGTTAGCTTGGGTGGCATCCAAGGCATGAGTATGGTATATATAAGAGCTAGTGGTTAGATTATGATCATCATATTGCAAATTGTGTTCTTCTTGGAGACTTTTAGAGGTTTACCCCCTTCAAGTGGCTTATTATTCTCAAGTATTATCAAGTATTTATAGCATATTTTCTATTATATTATTCTCTTGTGCAAGTTATTTCATTACAAATTGTAGTTTATAAGAGCATTGATATCTACATTGTACCCTAGGCATACTACATGACTACCTACTATCTTTGATCATTTAACAAAGCCATTAAATTAGTATCTAGGGTATTGACCAAATGAGAAAAATACCTTCCTACCAAACTTCCCTATCCAAGATACTATTTATATGTAGGTCATGGATATTGAGGTAAATAAATTTCCCAACAACAAATTTTACTTATATAGTTCCATGTGCATAGTTTAGGTTCAAGAACAAGGCCTAAATTTTTACTGACAAATATAATCCTATTCACTTTCATAGTCACAAATCTAACCCTAATTGTAAGAAAGACCTAGTTTAAATTTTGTCACTCTACCTCAAACACATCCAAAAATAAGTAATTTTGTGTTAAAGTTCAAAAGTTATGATCAACATAATGAACAACTATCTAGTAATTATCAAAATTAGCTAAGATTTTTGCTCCTATTAATTTATAGTCTTCCAATTTCAATCACATATCTAAATTATATTAACAAGATTGAATTGTTTCACATATTTATAAAACCGAATTTTAACAAAAGAATTCATTTTATTTCCTTACATATTTATGTTAATTCACTAACTTCTTATTTGACATGGTTCCATGTGCTTACAAGCTCCATTTATATAGATTATGTGCTCATATGCCCTCACTATTATGGACAATAGTAGGGGCATGTTCTATCCCTTTTCCATATATGCTTACATAACAATATGATTTCAATTACATGATATTTTCTTATGATGATTATAAGCTCTTCTATGAGTGCCAAGATTATACCTTATGACTCTCACATGTTTATGCTAACAATGATTATATCTTATGCCAACATGATCATGATGATTACACTTTACCAATTATTATTTTAAGTTAACATCCTATACTTGTTGATGCTTACATAGTTCTTTATGTAGCATTCATGGCTACTCACTAGTTTTATGGCCCTAATTGGGGGCAACATTGGGGACATCTTGCTTCCTATCATTATTTATAGTTGTCACATGATGATATATTTATATTCCTCAATATTTCACTTTTAAGGATGACATCATTTTTATAGATCTTTTCTTCTTTCCTCCAAATCAATTGCATTCTATGCATACAAGTAATTGGAGGGGACATACATTATCATTGATGCTCTCTACTGACTATTTTATAATGATTAGCTCATGACCATGATGATTAAAACTACTCCAAGCATTACCTTATGACTGCCCCATAGTAGTAACTCACTTCCATCAAGGTGGAATTTTATAGTTGCCTCGTGGAATTACCTTATTTGTTGCCCCTTGACAATATCTAATCTCCATCTCCATCCTAGGAATAATTTACTTTTATTTTTTCTTTGTAGATAGTTTAGTAGGTATGATTGTGCTTATTTTAGATGCTTTGACATATGATACTCATAATATCTTTTTCTTTTGTGCTTGTAAGTTTCTAGGTGGAGTGCTCATTGAGAAGAATTGTGTCAAAATCAACATCCTTATTTGCATCTTTTATATGAGTGCTTGCTATTTACTATTAATTTGGCTTCTTATTTGACTTCGGCATGCATCTTCATGGTAGTTCATATGCAATTCAAAGGTGGGGTAAAATATAATTGTAAAAATTTTATACCTTCCACTTTCCCCCTTCATTTTGAACTTACTTTCACCCATTCATCCCTAATGCAATGAATAGTGTGCAAAATAATATATTTCACATGGAAGTTGTCAAATAATGTGATCCTACCTTGTCTTCATTTACACTTATTCTTACAATCTAGACCCAATCCTTATTTTATCCATTCACCACTCTACTTTAGATTCATAAATTACTATTGGTAGGATAGAGATAGCTTTACAACAAGATAAATCCATTGCAAAGGACATGTAACATGCTCAGCTGACTACTAGATCATCCAAAAGGCATACCAAATATAAGAGACACAATCCTTTGTACAATTATACTTAGATATAAGTAGGAATAGAAGATATAAGATTGTAGGAGATTATTGAGAATAGAGAGAAGAATGTAAAATAGAATATCTAAGAATATAATTGTAAGAGCATGAAAAGAATGTAAGAAATGACTAATGTATAAGTAAAGGTTGTATCTGAGATATGTACCTTATGAGACATAAATATAATATACTACCTATTGATATAATGGAAGTCTAATATGTTATGATGTATGATGTGTATGTATATGTGTGGAATTATTTAATTTTAAGTGTTCTATCTCGCTGTAACCTTCTACAACTTATCACATAAACCCTTGATCTTTCTATTATGATTCATATTGGGTTATAAATACAACTCTCAATAAAATCAATCTCAGATCCTTGATATATGCCCCATTCTTGCTAACATTTTGGTTTTATTGTTGGGACCCTAGTAAAATAGTAACTTAGGAAAGATGAGATCAACAAATATCTTATTTGCAGCAATACATGAGTTAATAAGGAAGGGTTATAGATAAGAAGGAATTTCTTTATGGTGTGCTATAGGATCCTTTAGGTTCTAGCCTTGTGAGAGGGGGTTAGGCACCTAGGCGATGACGAATGGAAAGGGGAAGATCCTAAATGGATCTCCAAAGAGATGCAACCAATAGAAGTAGAACAAGAATGAGCCATAAGGATGAATAAAAGGATTAATGAAACACAAAATCAATAACACCCATGGAGAAAGGAGACAACAAGAAGCTAAGAGAGATTAGGGAAGAAATTAAATTAGCTATGGAATTGAACATGGAGGAAATGAGATTAAATTTTTTTTAAGAAAGATAGGAGAGATACCGCAAAATAATAGAAAAGCCTAGGGAAGCCAAGTTAGAGCACACTAGAGGGGTTGCTACTAAGAATATTAAGGAAAAGGAGAAGAATGGAAACCCACTATCACTAGAGGAATTGATTACAAATGAGTGTGCCATAGCTGCTGCAGTTGAACATAGGAATTCCATGGAGGACACTAAGACTCTGTAACTATAGGGATAGCTAACAATTGTGACTCTATGTAACAAAGAGACATTTGAGCAAGTAAATATACATCTTGAAAAGACAACTAAATTTTTTTTGGCTTGGAAAAATAGATCAACTTGAATATGTCATGTTTAGAGAATCATTAAAAGGAGAGCTTGGAAGCAATAGTGCTTAGCCAGGGTGTAGAAGTATAGGGGCTCTTCCATTTGAATTTTTTACTTAGACACCATGTTTTGACCCTAATTTTTCAAATCTAAGGGTTACAGTTAATGACGTATTTGTGGGTTTACTAACCCCTCTTACAAAATTAAAACCTCTAGATCTCAATGCAGAGTATTTAGACAAAGTGGTGAGTGGAAGTGTGGGATTATAAAAGGAAAAATGATGGAGATTGGGAATTGAAAGAGAAAGTAAAGAATATAGAATAAGAAATAGAAAACATGTAAACAATGACTTAGACATAGATATAACTGAAATAATCAAAGAAGGATGGGAAGATTTGATATTATTTAATGAAATATTGTTAGCTAACAAAAAGTTATCTCCCAAATTGAAATGTTCTCATGAAGAGGTTAATCACCTTAACCAAGAGTCATCTCCCATGCTAGTTAAGACAAGAAGAGTTCTTTTAAAAGGTATATTTACTGATTCAAGTTGAAAAAGAGAAAGACAACAACAAGAATTTTTAAGTGATTGAAGAAATATTGGGAAGAAATTTCTTTGAGATAGAATTAGCAAGAGATAAAGGAAGGAAAAATAGATTATTAAGACATCAAGAGTGCAACAAGAAACATAGATTGTTTAAGGAAAAGAAACATACAAAGTTAAAAATAGAAGACCAAATTTTATAGAGAAATAAGGGAGAACCCTCACCTAATATTGATAAATTAGAGGAACCTATTACTTGTATGGAAAACACAATGAAGTTACCAATATTTGGTAAAGATACTACAAAGGCATCTGAACATATATTCATCTTGGAGTTTGTATGGAGAAGGAATAGGACCCAAAGAAACTAGGCCAAACTATATGATTTTGTTGGAACACTAAGATAGGAGGAACTTAAATGGTACATGAAAAATTGCCCGCAACATGATAAAGATTGGTAGGACATCAAGGATGAATTCCTTTCCAATTTGGAATCTTTAAAATATCCATCTAAAAGTGTCAGTAAGATGAGAGAGATAATGCAAGAAGAAGGATAAATATTTAACAATATGATCATAGATTTAAGGAGGTAGTAAGAAAGATGGAGGAACCACTTACCAAGAAATAAAGAATTGAATGGTTCATATTTGGATTGTTACTAGAGTTTAGAATTGCATTAGATGGTAGAATCTTTGAAACTTATTCAAGTGTGGTAGAATTGACCTATAGAGTAGAGGGATAGTCTTAGAGAATAAAGAACAAAGAAGTAGAAAACAAGGAAATGGAGAAAATGACATTGGAGCTAGATTCATTGAAGATAAAACAAGAAATACTGGCAAATGGTGAAAATAAATTGGTATTCTCACCAACTCAAAGAAAGAAAATCTAGTGCACCTACTACTCTAATGAAGGTCATTTAAGAAATGAATGCTCAGTAATGAAGGGTGATAAAAGAGATGATGTGCTCAGAGTATACCTACAAACAACTCCACATAGATTGAAAAGTATGTACTATGGAATATGTGGAAAATGGGATGAACATGAGACTAGTGGTTACCCATCCCTACTTAGGGTAAGAAATGAAGAAGGAGAAAAATAACCCTAGTATAGTGATCATAATCAAAACAACAAGGGCAATCAAACATATTTTTAGCAAAATCGTGAGTTATCATAATCACTTCTAACTAATCCATCTTCATCATAGTTGAACAACATATAATTTTATCAAATCAAGATGTGTATCTTGCATACACAATTTAGGAATAAAAAACTATCATCTACTAGGGTTTGCATCTGCATAAGAAATAAAATAACTATTTAAATTCAACCTTAATTCTAATATCGTCTACATAATAGGATCTTAAGTCTATAAGTTGCATTCCAATTCCAAGTGTAACAAACACAATCAGGTCTAATAGGGCAACTAAACCCGTCACACAAGGATGGGCCTCACATTTCATTAGATATGATAAGAATGTTAAAGGCTACAAAATTTGGAATCCAAAAACATTGAAGGTTCTCTATTCAAAGGGGTGTTACATTTGGGGAACTTAGAGTCTTGTCCAAGGAAGAATGATCAAAGGATATGAGAGGGAGAAGGTGCATTTTGAATCAAAGATAGAGAAACATAATGCATCTAAAATTGAACAACAAAGTGGGCATGATAGTTTGGAATAAGAAGATGCAAGCACATCTCATGAAAACTTAGAAGAAGATCAAGGTGTATATGTGACAAGAGTTTCTTTATTGGTAATAGTGATAAGGTATACAAGGCAATGAAGATCACTTGACAAGTATATTCCACTAGATTTTTGTTATATGCTTTTGCGAGCTAACTTGTACTAATGGTGAACCAAGTTCTATGAAATAATCTTCCACTTATAAAGAAAAGAAGTCTTGGAAGAATTCCATGGATGAGGATATGTTAGCA
The DNA here is from genome assembly GCA_027924645.1 of Cunninghamia lanceolata. Taxonomy (NCBI): domain Eukaryota; kingdom Viridiplantae; phylum Streptophyta; class Pinopsida; order Cupressales; family Cupressaceae; genus Cunninghamia; species Cunninghamia lanceolata. The sequence continues at coordinate 12,696,835 of BSBN01000108.1, forward strand.
TTGAAGTAGTGCAAGAATTGGGATTTGGTAGATATGCTTGAGGATAGGAAACCTATTGGTTACAAGTGGGTATTCAAGAAAAAAATTAGATTAGATAGATCATTTGAGTGGTACAAGGTGTAGTTGGTAGCAAAAGGATATTCCTAGGTAGATGGAATAGACTTGGGTGAGATCTTCTCTCCTATAGCTAAGTTGAGTTATTTTATGGTGTTGTTATCCATAGTTATGACATATGATCTTGAGATAGAGTAGATGGATGTTAAGAAAACATCCTTGCAAGGAGACTTAAATGAGGAAATATACATGGAACAACCTAAAGGACTCAAGGTGAAAGGTAAAGAGAATATATTTTGTAATCCAAAAAGGTCAATGTATGGATTAAGGTAATCCCCATGTATGTGGAACCAAAAGTTTGACTGATTTGTGCTAGAATTTGTTTCTTCTAGAAGTGATGCTAATCATTGTGTGTATTACAAGTAGGTAAATGATAATATTTGATTATTATTTTATATATTGATGATATCATTAGAGACAATAAGACATTAATTCAAGAGCTTAAAGCTCAATTGTCTAGTAAGTTTGACATGAAAGACTTGTTGAATGCACAAGACAATTGAGAGGGGCAGGGTGAATCAGTTGTATCAAAAACTTTAAACCTTCACAAGCATAATCACATTCACTTCAATTCACTTAAGCCCTAATTCTGTTATGAAGATTAAACTTGAAAATAGATAACAAAAATTTAATCACATCAACACCATGCACAAGAGAACACCAGATGTTTACATGGAAAACCCTAAAAGGGAAAAACCACAGTGAGGATTAGCTCACAATATATAGTAGTATCAATACTGAATTACAAGAGGCTCACTGCTAAAGGGCTCACTACCCAAGGACTCACTGTCCAAAGAAATACTCACTACAAATAGGGCTCACTTCCAATAGGTGGCTCACTGCCATGAACTAATATGATAGCATCTACAACATGCCTGAGTTTAGTTCCACTGAAGCACAATACATATCACCTTCACTACCTCACAACACATACATCTTCATCTTTGCATCCTCACACACACACACACCTTACACATGGATTCATTACATTTATTTATACCAATCATCAACCTTGGAACATTCATCAAGGTCAGCAAGCTACATTACAATTCTTGAAACAATCTCCAAAGTTGGCAAACATACATAATTTAAATTAGGTTTGGACCAAAACATCCTGCATCACAAAGGAATGAAGGTGAGCCACTTTACGACTTATCTCGGACCTAAATCTCTTCATGCACATGATGCAACACTTACAAGATCATCAAAACATCTCCTTAATCACCGCAATCATCCAAGGTTGGCCAAACAACACAAACACAAAAACTTCTTGATCACACGCTTTCACAGTCACATCCATAACTTGCAGACCATATAAAATGCTTTAACACAGTCTCAAAACATCCATGAACAATATAAATTCACTTGAGAGCCAACACATCTAGCTACAACAAGTTTCACTTGAAGACAACAAATCTCACTTGAAGACAGTTCACAGACTGCTCACAAACAATATTGTCAATCTCTGCTACTTAGGAAAACAAATTTTCGGAGCACCAAATCATAAATCCTTTAGATAGAAGATAGATGTGGACCTTATAAACACTCAACCAAAACTGCAAGACCTAAAACCAAACTGCAGAGAAATGTGGAGTAAACTACTTTCTCTCGGTCACAATGCAAACATTGTCAGACATAGTCTTCAAACTAGTGATCATAACTTTCACACTAAAGTGTTTTAGAGTACCAAACTCTGGATTTAACATCTAAAACTAGTTCTATAAAACATATCCAAATCTCATCCTCCGGTCTTCAGTATAGAAGAAATACGGAGCAAATTTAACTCAGACAGTATCCTGTAAGCCAGAATACATCTTCACAACTCTGTCTTCAATATGAACCAAATTTTCTCAAAAGCACTTGGAAACTCAATATCAGGAACATATTCTTATCATCTTTAGCACTTATACAATGCAATACAGAGCAACTAACTCATCACAATCAAGTAACAAAACAAGAGCACAATTGACATTGATGACAACATGAACATGTTGACATCAATGACAACACCGATCAGCAAATACTTGCAGAAATCTCCCCCTTTGTCATTGATGGCAACATATGATGTGAAAAACCATCATGACACAATTCTGCACTAATCTCATTCCCCTCCTTTCTTTTATGCATCTTACTCTCTCTTTTTTTTCACATGAACTCTCTCCCCCTTTGACATCAATGGCAAAGGGTGACACACCTTCAAACTTTCTCCCCCTAAATCTGATACTGCACATACTTGCACTTGTTCTTAATTTCTTTGAATACTTCCTTCTGACTGCAATACTCTCCAATGTCACTACTTGCCCCCCCTAAGAGGTAGCCTTCAACTCAGTTCCTGGAGGAAACATTTGTACTAGAGGTTGACATAGGCTCATTCTTGACTTCATTGATATCCTTGTTGATCCATGTCTTGTTCATCTCCTTCTTAGTTTCTGCCAGATCATCCTTTTGCATTGTTTTCTTCTTTTCTACTGGGTTATCCTTCTTCGTGTTCTTTCTTCTACAGAACTTTGCAATATGTCCAGGCCTATTACAATCATAGCACACAACATTTCTTTGACCATTGTTCCTTCCATTCATTCTGGACCTGCATTGGTTAGCCTTGTGTCCAAATCTATTGCATGTAAAGCAACTGCCACTAAAGGATTGAACATTCCTTTTATCACTATAGCTCTTCCTTATTTGACTTCCACATTCACTGGCTTTATGACCAACTCTCTTGCAAGTAAAGCATTGACCAGAGAAAGATGGAACATTTTGATTCATTATGCTCCTACATCGAGTAGCCTTGTGACCAAATTTTTTGCATGAATGACAATAACCATTGAAAGATGGATACCTTTGAGCATTTGGTTTCCTGACCAGTGGTCTTCTTGGTCCACTCCTTTGATTCTAGATCCACTTGCCTTTGTCCTCCTTGTTCTCAACATTCACTATTTGACCTGATTTGGAGCATTCACCTTTCCCAAATCCCAAGCCTTCTTTGTCATCAAGTTTTCCTGAACTTATCTTGAACTTTTCTTCATAGTTCTTTTCCTTCTCCAAGTCTGACTTTAGGTTCACAACTTCTTGCTCAAGCTTTGTACAGTCTTTAGTTTTGTCTTTCAAACATTCCTCACTTCTTTCTTTTTCTTCAACTTTAACCTTTAGATCAATCATGGATTCATTTGCTAACCTCAATTTTCATTGTCCTTTTTATGTCTTTGTTTAAGCTTCTTGACTTGCTCTCTTAATTTTCTAATGCATTCATTTTCTTCTTTGATAGTCTCCTTTAATTCCATGTTTTCTTCCTTAGATTTTTCTAGGTCTTCAAGAGCAATTTTGAGTTCTTCAATGTTATCGGACATGTATTCATCTTCTAAAGATTTGGTATCATTGCAAGCCTCAATCACTATTTTAGGTTCAACTTTGGAAATCAAACACAAATTTATTTGTTCTTCAACAGATTTGCATTTTGTCAATACGCCTTTGTTTTTATCACTAATGCCATGTTCCTCAGTGATGCCTTTACATGTACTTGGGCATTTCAGAGATTCTTTGAGGAGCTTCTTATTCTTCATCTTGAATTTCTTTTTCTTTAGTTTCTTCTTCTTCTCTAGTCTGTACTTCCCTTTTTGTAGCATTTTCTTTTTCTGTGCAAGGGAACCCTTATGAATCTGATACATATTCATTAAATTCTAAATACTTCTGTATGTCTTCATCAACCTTGACATTGGTACTTTCAACAATCTTCCCTAGTCTCTTGTTATAGCGTTGTTAAGATTTACTCCAAGTTGAATACCTAAGAAAAATACCTTCATCATATTTTGTATCATCCTTTCCTATTTCTTCCTTTCTTCTGATAAAACATTTTCTTCCAAAAATTTTGAAATATTCAGTAGTGGGAGTCCTTCCATACCATAGCTCATAGGGAGTCCTTGCATCATTTGCTTTCACCTGTACTCTATTTTGTATGTAGACAACAATATGAATTGCTTCTCTCCAAAATACTTCCGATAGATTTGCCTCCTTTATCATTGTCCTTGCAGCTTCTTGAATAGTCCTGTTCTTTATTTCCATCACTCCATTCTGCTGTGGAATTCTAGGATCAGATAGCTGCCTCTTTATCCCATGATTCTTACAGAAGACATTAAACTTATTAGAAGTAAACTCTTCTCCTCTGTCAGACCTCAAACATTTGTTCTTCATATCCAACTCATTTTCAACCATTGTTTTAAATGCTTTAAACCCATCTAGGGCTTCTAATTTTTCTTTAAGAAAAGTAATCCAAGTCATTCTAGAATAATCATCAATGAATAACATAAAATACCTGTCATCATGGAAACTTCTTACTCTTGTAGGACCAAAAATGTTTGTATGAACCAACTTCAGCAGTCTGGTAGAGGATTTTTCTTCATCTTGTAAGCTTCCTCTTGCTTTCTTTCCATCATGACACTCCTTATAGATGATACTGATAGGTTTTGTAATCTCTGGTCGATCTTTCACAATTTGAGTTGAACTTATTCTTACTAGATCATCAAGATTGATATGACACAATCTCCTATGCCAAAGCCAAATCTCACTGATCTAAGTCATAGAGCAATAATTATCACCTTATCTAAGATGATAAGGGTTTCCTTCTATCCTCTTTCCAGTAGCTATCACAATTTTGGATTTCTCTATGATCTCAAAAACATCATCCTAAAATACAAGACTATATCCTTTTCTACACAACTGTCCAACACTCAAGAGATTTTGCCTTAAAATTTTAACATAAATAACATCATTAGTATGATGTTTTCCATCTAGATTAATTGATCCTCTTCCACATATCTTAGTAGTACAGTTATCTCCAAATCTAACTGATCCTTCATCCTATTTCTCAAAATTAATAAACTTACTTCTATCACCGGTCATATGATTTGAGAAACTACTATCAATAACCCAATAATTCTTTTCGTGAAAAGTATCTTTGCTATCAGGACTTACCTCTTGATAATTTTCTTCCAAACATCCTTCAGGGTCAGCACCACAAATGACATCCTTTAAATTAGTGAGCAAGCAGTCATTATCTTTATTGTTTTTAGCATCATAGTAGATTTTCTCAGGCACTCTGCTTTCATTTTCCTTTTTCTTACTTCACAGGAATCTCTTTGGACATCTTGATACATAATGACCAATCTTGCCACATCTGAAACACTTGAGAGACAACTTATCCCTGTGCATATTAGTATCTAATTTTATTCTTCTCCCAAAGTCAGCGTCCATATTATCAACAATCTTCTGATCTATGTCCACAATCTTCTTAGATTTGTCAATCCTAAGTGTAGTTACAGTTGAGTTCTAGACAACATATACAAGAAAGATCATATAGCTTACTATTCTCATTTTTCAAAAAACAAGCAGAGAAACATCCTTCCTATGCATCATCCCAGATCTACCTTAAGTTGTTAGGCTTTCTTCCAAGGAACCCTCACTTTGATACCAATTGTTGAATGCACAAGAAAACTGAGAGGGGGGGGGTGAATCAGTTGTATCGAAAACTTTAAACCTTCACAAGCATAATCACATTCAATTTAATTCACTTAAGCCCTTATTCTGTTATGAAGATTAAACATGAAAACATATAACATAAATTTAATCACATCAACACCATGCACAAGAGAACACCTATATTTTACATGGAAAACCCTAAAAGGGAAAAACCACGGTGAGGATTAGCTCACAATATATAGTAGTATTAATACCGAATTACAAAAGGCTCACTACCAAAGGGATCACTAGCCAAAGAATCATTGTCCAAAGAAATGCTCACTGTAAATAGGGCTCACTACCAATAGGTGGCTCACTGCCAAGAGGTGGCTCACTACCAAGAGGGGTGACTCACTGCCATGAACTGATATGATAGTATCTACAACATGCCTGAGTTCAGTTCCATTAAAGCACAATACATATCACCTTCACTATCTCACAACACTTACATCTTCATCTTTGCATCCTCACACACACACACACCTTACACATAGATTCATTACATTTATTTATACCAATCATCAACCTTGGAACATTCATCAAGGTTGGCAAGCTACATTACAATTCTTGAAACAATCTCCAAAGTCGGCAAACATACATAATTTGAATAGGTCTGGACCTAAACATCTTGCGGCACAAAGGAATGAAGGTGAACAACTTTACACCTTAGCTTAGACCTAAATTTGTTCATGCACACTATGCAACACTTACAAGATCATCAAAACATCTCCTTAATCACCGCAATCATCCAAGGTCAGCCAAACAACACAAACACAGAAACTTCTTGATCACACACTTTCATGTTCACATCCATAACTTGACAACCTTATACAATGCTTTAACATAGTTTCAAAACATCCATGAACATCATAAATTCACTTGAGAGCTAACACATCTAGCTACAACAAGTTTCACTTGAAGACAACAAATCTCACTTGAAGATAGTTCACAGACTGCTCACAAACAATACTGTCAAGCTCTGCTACTTAGGAAAATAGATTTCTGGAGAACTAGATCACAAATCCTTTGGATAGAAGATAGATGTGGACCTTATGAACACTGACAGAACTACAAGACCTAAAACCAAACTATAGAGAAATGCAGAGAAAAATACTTTCTCCTAGTCACACTGCAAACACTGTCAAACATAGTCTTCAAACTGGTGATCATAACTTTTACACTAATTAATTCCAGAGCACCAAACTCTAGATTTAACATCTACAATTGGTTCTCTAAACATATCCAAATCTCATCCTCCAATCTTTAGTACAGAAGAAATGTGGAGCAAAAACTCAGACAGTATCCTATTACAAGCTAGAATACATCTTCACAACTTTGTCTTCAATATGAACCAAATTTCCTCAAAAGCACTTGGAAACTCAATTTCAAGAACATATTCTTATCATCTTCAGCACTTATACAATGCAATACAAAGCAACTAACTCATCACAATCAAGTAACAAAACAAGAGCACAACTGACACTAATGACAACACAAACATGTTGACATCAATGACAACACCGATTAGCACATACTTGCAACAAGACTTAGGTGCTTATAGGTACATACTTGGTATGGAAATATATAGAGATAAGACCAAAATGAAATTATGGCTAAACTAGAGGAGGTATCTTGTAACTATTTTTCAAAGGTTTGAAATGTGGGACACTGAAATGGTAATTACACCCCTACTAGTTGGAACTTAATTGAGTTTGAAACAATGTCCTAAATCTACAGAGGATTTAGAGGACACAAGGAATGTTACATATGCTAGTGTAGTAGGAAGTCTCATATATGCCCTGATTTTCATAAGAACATACATTTCCTAAGTAGTGGGAGTTCTAAGTAGGTTCATGAAAAAGCTAGGTAAGTACATTTTGACATAAGTGAAGAGAGTGTTCATGTATTTGAAAGGAACTTTGGATTGTTTCTTAATTTATCATGGTACTAACAATGTGGGTAAAGTGTTGAGCATATAGGAATTTGCAGATTTTGATTGCACTGGAGATCTTAATAATGGGAGGTCAACAAGCAGTTAAAGATTTTATTCTATTTGGTGGAGTAGTGAGTTGGACAAGCAAGCATCAATAGATAGTTGTGCTATCCACAATTAAAGTGGAATATATGGTTGCAACACATGCTTCTAAAGAAGTAGTGTGGTTGTAGAGGTTAGGTCATAGTGTTGGTTTCAAGAGTCATATAGTGATGAAATGTGATTCATAAAGTGCAATTGTCTAGCTAGAATCCTATATATCACACTAGAACCAAGCAGAGTGATGTTTAGTATCATTTTGTGAGGGAGATGATTGAGAGAAGAAAGTTTAAATGAAAAATATTGACACTCAAGTAAACACTATTATTTTTTTGATAAAACTTGAAAGTACTACTGTTACCTAATTTTACTACTAGCTCAATCAGGTAGACCTTTTGAAATTTTAGAGGTGCATTTTATTCTGCTTTATTACATACATGTGCATAAATAGAGCAATTTAAAATTACAGTGCATATCATATTTGAAAGATTGTAAAAATATTTTAGAAGAAAAGTAATCTTTATTGACAAAATAAATGTATAAGGTCTCACACAAGCCGTGAGACTAACTAATTTATTGCAATAGAAAAAGGAGATTGTATATTTATAGAAAATTAAAGAAATAAATGTACATATGGTATAGGGTGACTCGTCATTGCCTAAATGACGAGTCTTGGTCCTGTTTGTTTTGTCTTGCATCATCCCATGTTGTCCGTGTATCCTGCACCTAGCTGTTATCTCCTTGTTGCCCCTAGTTATCTGCATTGAGGAGAGAAAAATGATGTAAGAGCAATGACGAGTCATCATACAACATATGCCATGTATCTACAAACATACAATCTGATTTTTAGATGCAATAAAGTAGTCAGTATCACATAGACTTTCAAGAAAGAAACATAATAATCAAGAACATCAATCACATGCACATATTTTCCTAACATGTTTGTTTTCTGTGTAGGTATAGAGAAAGTTATGTTACTAACTTGTTTATCTGATTTCAACATGTGGGTTAAAATGTGGCTCCCACAAGGGTTGAGCCCAACATGCTGCCTTTTTTGCTTTAAAAAGGCATAGAAAGAGTAAATCAAGGCAACGATATTTATGCAATTCAAAAACATGAGTTTCACTATATATATTGCATTGTCAAGATTCAGAAAAATAGTGATAACCTTTATCATAGTCCAACAATCTCATACATGATACAGTGACCATATCAAATGTAAAAGAACTTAGATAATCATATGCAATGTAGTAGAGAGCATGATGTTAAACATTGTCAAGTAACAAGGAGTGACAAGAGGCAGTCATCTCCACAAGGACATAGCAGTGATAAGCAACTTGAAATGAAAGCAATACAAGATGATAGATAGCCTTGGCTATCATGATGCATGGAGAGTTCATTACATATCATATTATAGGAGCCTCTAACATATGCCTTAGAAGCCTGCATGGCTGGAGACCATCAAAACATCCAAGGAGATCCTCATAAATAGTAAAGTAGCAGTCACCAGTAGGCAACAAAAGTGACTGTCATGAAGAGATCAGGAATCATGAAAGATATGAGAAAAGATACAGTGACATTTTGCAGTCATGTCATGTCAGCAGGATATCCACATAAGACTTGAAGAGGTGAAATACATTGTGAAGCTATGGAAAGATGATACCAATGATAGGATGGTCAGTACATGATGACAGTGAGAAGAGCAAGTCTCAATAATAGGCATGGAGCTACAGGTAGTTCATCAAATGTAGAGCATTAAGAAAAATGTCATGATAGGAAAGAAGATTTGCAAATCTAGTCTAGAGAAACACTTTTACAGATGTTCATATGTTTTATAAGTAAACAATGCTAAACCAAATGTATCCCTAGTCAGGTAACTTGTATATGTTGTTACAGAAGAGAGCTCGGGTTTTATAGACCAAACCCTAATGATAAATCAAAGAAGAACAACAGGGTATCTTCATCATTAGTGACAGGATATGCTCAAACTCTATAGAGAAAGGTTTGGTTTACAAAACCCTAGTCTATTTCAACATTTATACATTGTATGCATATGATGCTAAAAAGAAGTGTATTCACAATTATGAGAAGGCTGCCAGTGTATACCAGAGATGTCCAAGCTTCACAGTCAGGGTTTTATTTTATAAAACCTAATATTTTTTACATTTCATAATGTATACTGAACATACTAAATAGAGAAAGTATATATACAGTCAAGGGTTTGTATCATGAAAACCTTAGAAGATTTAACATGTTATGACTTCTCTTGAGATACATATATGAATCAGAATGTGTGTTTTGTCAACAACTTGCTGCTACATGAGAGTAGAGTTTTCTCTTAGAACTCATTCAAATACACAGTGAAGGGTTTGTCTCTTCAAAACCCTAATATTTCAGTCTTCTTCAACAGTAAAAAAAGCTGACAGTATGAGCAAAGCATGATAATATTATATACACAGAAGCAAAGCAGAAGACATAGTCATTTTTCTATTTTTCTGTAGTTGAATATGATAAAATGCAGTTTGTAAAACACATGTATGGCCATGGTCATTATAGAAAATGATGCATTTGTCATGTTCTCAGAGAAAAGTAGCAGAAATGACATAGATTTACAGTTTTGGCTTTAGAAAAGTTGATTTTTTTTACTCACCTAGGGCTGTTTGAAGCCATTCACCAAGATCTGTAGCTAAAAACCTTTCAAAATAGAAAATAAGCCTGGAGAGTTCATTACATATCATATTATAGGAGCCTCTAACATATGTCTTAGAATCCTGCATGGTTGTAGACCATCAAAACATCCAAGGAGATCCTCATAAATATTAAAGTAGTAGTCACCAGTAGACAACAAAAGTGAATGTCATGAAGAGATCAGGAATCATGAAAGATATGAGAAAAGATACAATGACATTTTGCAGTCATGTCATGTCAGTAGGATATCCACATAAGACTTGAAGAGGTGAAATGCATTGTGAAGCTATGGTAAGATAATACCAATGATAGGGCAGTCAGTACATGATGACAATGAGAAGAGCAAGTTTTAGCAATAGGCATGGAGCTACATGTAGTTCAGCAAAATGCAGAGCATTAAGCAAAATGTCATGATAGGAAAGAAGATTTGCAAATCCAGTCTAGAGAAACACTTTTACAAATGTTCATATGCTTTATAAGCAAACAATGCTAAACCAAGTGTATCTCTAGTCAGATAACTTGCATATGTTGTTACAGAAGAGAGCTAGGGTTTTATAGACCAAAACCTAATGATAAATCAAAGAAGAACAATAGGGTATCTTCATCATTAGTGACATGATATGCTCAAACTCTACAGGGAAAGGTTTGGTTTACAAAACCCTAGTCTATTTCAATATTTATACATTGTATGCATATGATGCTAAAAGGAAGTGTATTCACAGTTATGAGAAGGCTGCTAGTATATACCAGAGATGTCCAAGCTTCATAGTCAGGGTTTTATTTTATAAAACCTAATATTTTTTACATTTCATAATGTATACTGAACATACTAAATAGAGAAAGTATATATACAGTCAAGGGTCTGTATCATGAAAACCTTAGAAGATTTAACATGTTATGACTGCTTAGAGATACAAATATGAATCAGAATGAGTGTTTTGTCAATAAATTGCTAGTACAGGGCAGTAGAGTTTGCTCTTAGAACTCATTCAAATACACAGTGAAGGGTTTGTCTCTTCAATACCCTAATATTTCAATCTTCTTTAACAACAAAAAAAGCCGACAGTATGAGCAAAGCATGATAATATCAGATACACAGAAGCAAAGCAGAAGACAGAGTCATTTTTCTATTTTTCTATAGTTGAATATGACAAAATGCAGTTTGTAAAACACATGTATGGCCGCGGCCATTATAGAAAATGATGCATTTGTCATGTTCTCAGAGCAAAGTAGCAGAAATGACATAGATTTATAGTTTTTACTTCATAAAAGTGGATTTTTTTACTCACCTAGGGTTGTTTGAAGCCATTCACCAAGATCTGTAGCTAAAAACCTTTCAAAACAACAAATAAGCCTCTACAAAAAGCTCTATAGAAGACCATCATGGCGGTGCACACAACAACATGAAAATGCAAAATGAAAAGTTGTAAAGTCATCTTTTTGTCTTTTAGGGTTTGAGCCCTAAAAGCCCGATGGCTTTTTGTCACCTTTTTTATTTTTTTGCATCTTTTCATTAATAGACTTGTGGGCTAAGACTTATGCCTAGCATTTGTTCATGCTTTATGATATATGACACGATGCAACATGCAAGTCTTTTAAGATTTTTTGTAATGCTTTACTCCTTATTTGCTAGGATCAACACTTAGGTGTTTTTTTCTATTTTCTTTGCATTAACATCAAAATGTAAAAACAATTAAACTTGTAATGATGCCATTATAAATCATTTAAGTTTATTTTTATTTTTTAGATGCAAAGCTCATTGAGTGACCTTGTTATGCCTTGGCATATGCCAAGCATATAGGAGAGTGGAGGAGATTGGCAAGCACATGCCAAGTATATAGTTGTTTGTTTTCCCTTGAGCTGAGTGGTTTGACTGAGTCATGGAGGTAGTTGGCATTTGGTTTGAGTGCTTTTGAGAGCATCTAGAAGATGTTTTATTGCTTTTAGAGCCTTTTTGGGGTTGGTTTTATGTGTCATCATGTTAGACCAAGTCATGGTTGACTTTTTCTCTCATTGTGAGCTCTTTTGGAGGAGATTTAGGTGCTATATTCTAGGCTTTTTGAGGGCATCTGACCCAAGGTGGTTTGAGGAACCTTTTTTGGTGGAACCATTTGGAGTTGTGGATATAGTCACTTATGTGACTCATTTTGTGGTCAGTTCGGATTATGCAATTTTTGGAGACTTGTGATTTTTACAATCCTTGCTTAGATTTTGACAGTTTGTAACTCATTCATCTTTGGACATGGAATACAGTGGATACATTAGTTATTTCTGGTGATGAAATTCTTGCCTTTCTATTGTTCTTGCAGTCTTGTGTATGTTGAATGATTGATCAAGTTATTTGTGAAATTATCCTAATCTCCTTGTAACTTTGTCTCATATGTTATACCTTTGCTGCAAATAGTAAGCTAATGCAGGTTGCTGATTGTGTTGATAGAGTGCATATAACTTGTTAATTGTGAAGTTCTTTTCCTTTTGCAAGTTATTGTATTGTTGACCTTTTAGTGAAATATTTATGCAGAAGCATACTATAACAGATTGTGAAAAAATTAGTTTCTGTCAGTTTGAACCAAGCGTATGAGAATTTGGATTTCATTGTCTTTGTCGGTTTGGTGTATCACCCTTTTATTTCCATTTTTAGTTTAGTTTTTCTGAGTTTCCTCCTTCCTTTTTCTCTACAAAATTCATTAGTTTAGGTGATAACCAGTTAGGAAGCTAGCCTTCTCTGGAGATTCACTCCAATTTCCTGGTGACCCACAGTCATAGGAGTGTTTCCATGTTCCTCTAAAGTACCAAGTTCTGCAACTTGGTTAGGGTGCAACTTTAAGAGACAACAACTACCAAGTTCATGTGGTGTAGAGTTGGACTTGTTCAATTCCCAATCATGAGGTTAAATTCTAGGTTTGAATACCACACTCTCTTTTGTAGTAAATATCAAGTCAAAGAATGTTGGGACTTGGGTAATATTAAGCTATAGAGAGTTTATGCAGGGAAAGCTTATCTATAGAATGCAATGTAGTAAGATGTGGTGAGTTTTAGGTGTTGTAGTATAACATACATGTTAGTAGTCATTTGGAGAAGACTTCACAATCACATATGGAAAATAATGTCATTCGAAGCATGAATGACAATGCAAGAGAACCTGTGATAGAGTTGGAGTTCATTTGGTACAATTTGAGAGCATGATAATGTTCTATAAGATGGAACAAGGTACTACAAGTAGTCAGAAGTGATGTTATGTTTGTGTGTACTATTGCAAGCATGGATTTGGTAGTGGTGGCTATACAAGAAAATGTGAACTCACTGACAATGTTAATTGTGTAATTATTGATTCATAGTGTGAGACAATAACTACTTGTACAAGGTGATTATCCACATGGAGACATCATGTTTGGTGATATGTGCAGTATGTTGACATCATAATATGGTCATAATATAGTTGCATGAATCTTGGTATTCCACATGTTGTTTGGATAGTTAGACTTCTAGAATTCTCACGTGAACCTCTATATGTATCATTTCATGTGAAGGTGCTAAGGTTGTATGGTTGTATAGACTGAAAGGTTAGTATTGGATTGAACATTATTGATGTGAAACATTAGAGTTCTTGTAGAAGAGTATGCTATAGATTGAGACTCTATAAAAAGTCCTTGTATTGAATCCTTGATTCTAAATAATATAACTGTGAATGTCTTTTGGTGTTGGGTTTTCTCCCACAAGGGTTCCCAAGTAAATCTTTGAGTATTGTGTAATTTTGTGTATTCATACTATTCCATTTACTTCTATGAATACTATTATATAAATTTTGCAAATATTATTGATTGTTTTTGGTTCACATAATCTTAAGTTTCTTTAACCCTCATCTATTGGTCATCTACAATAGCAATGCAAATCCCCAACAAAAGTTTCATAGTCTGACTACATCATATATCCACAATTGTTTACATTGTTGCAGGTATGGGCCTAACCAGTGTTGTCATTGATGTCAACATATTCCTGTTGCATTGATGATAAGGATTGGATGAGCTGTATGCTGAGGATATTGAGAAAATTAGTCCTATCAGAAATAGAGAAAAATAGTGAAGTTAGTGAGGTAAAGATCCTAGCTAAGATGAATATAAGAGGATAAGCTTCAAAAGGTTTGTAGATATGTGTCTTAAGATGATCCAGTAAAGATTTTAGAGGTCCGCATGAAGATCTGAAGAAGTTATGGCCACTCAAGTAAAACCGGTTTCGACAGATGTTCAGAGGTGACATAGTAGGTCTGGTGAGCTTCGGAAATGTAATATCTTGTTCTGCAGATTTGGTGAAGTGTTTAGGAAGTTAATGTGAATTGACAACTCAATTGGTTCATGGTCTAGAGGTCCGCAAGCATCTATTCCAATATGACAGTGATGACAGATTGTGTTCTTGAGGTTCTGGATGGAGGGAATGATTTCAATAAGCAGAAGTAGTGTGGATGTTCTTGGTGATTCAGGAAAGCTTGTGGAGGTCTTTGGATTGTGTCTAGTTCATGTTGGTGGTCCACATTGAAGATTGAGCTCATAATTGAAGAATTACTTCCGGATGATGATGTTCTTCCCAAGTCAGGCCAACCCGATGAGTTACACATTTTGCGGATGATATTGAAGCCGTTCTATGAAGAATGGCATGTTCCTGAAGAAAGATTGAAGTCTCAGATCTGTGTGGTTGATAGTGTGTTGATCTGTGTGAAGTCCTTTTGTAATTAATCATGTTGTATTTATGTGTTTTCTCTATAATGTAATGCCGACTTGGATGATTATCCCTAAGTCGATGTCTTGTATAAATAAGGAATTGTAAAGTCATTTCAAAGGTATGGTGTTGTGATGAGAGTGTGGTAGAGAGTAGAGGAGCGAAAGGCAAAGCAAAAATATTGTGCTTAAATGGAACTGACTCAAGCATGGTGAAGATGCTATTCTTTAGTTCAAGTATGTAATACTTATTATTATGTAGACAGTGTGTCTCTCGTAGGAAGTGGGCCTCTTGTGAGCAGTGTGCTTGGGTAATGAGCCCTAATTGGCATGTACCATTTTGTTCCTTTTATTCTTCTAATAGAGAATACAATCTTAGGTTAGTCACCCTGTGGTTTTTCCCTTAACCGGGTTTTCCACGTCAAAAAATCTTGGTGTCATATGTGTTAATGTGTTTTTGCTCTTGAATTGCTGCATTATATTTCAATGTTTGATTTATTATTATGCTGCTAAATTAAGGAAGGATTTAATTGATTAATTGGAAGAAATCTTTGAACAACTGATTCACCCCCCCTCTTAGTTGTCTGTCCTATTTCTAACAGTTGGTATCAGAGCTAAGTTCCTCTAAAAGAGTTTAACAGCTTGAGGAGATCAAGGATGTCATCCTACAAGAAGGATAGTTTGAGGTTTGATGGAACCAATTTCACTCTTTGGAAAAGTCGCATGGAATGTCACTTGTAATGTATGGGAATGTAGTATTGGATCATGGCTTCAAAGATGTATACTCCTCCACAGAATGGTCTGAGTACCGTAGATGAAATCAGAGATGCTGAAAACAATCTATAGACTAAAGAAGCTCTTCTAAGTGCCTTATCTGATTCAGAGCTGACAAATGTTGTTGACCTAAAAACTGCCCATGAGATTTGGGAAAAATTGGAACTTTTGCATGAAGGAGATAAGTATGTTAAATGCGCCAAGCTACAGAGTCTAAAAGGAAAATTTGAAAACCTAAAGATGAGAGAAGATGAAAATATCACTACATTTATGCCCAGAGTAAATGAGCTTGTTTGTGGCATTAGATGTGCTAGTGGAATCTTGGATGAAGATGAGATTGTTGGCAAAGTTCTTAGATCCCTTCCTGATTCTTACAAATACAAGGTTGTTGCCATTGAAGAATTTAGATCCTATTCAGGTATCACAAGAGATCAATTGGTTGGCAAATTGGCTGCATTTGAATTGACCGAGTTTGGAGATGCCCCCCCAAGACTGAATCTACATTCAAAGCTAGTGCCTCTGTAAAAGGAAAACAAAGGTTTGATCCAGGAGAGAACTCTTCAAGGAAACTATCATGGTATGAAAAGGCAAGAAAAGACCTGGAAGAAGATGAAGCAGAAGATGCTCAACTTGAAGCCCTTATTGCAAAAAGACTGCCAAGAGGATCCAGTAAGTATGAAGGGAAATTGCCTTTTAAATGTTTTAACTACAATAAGATTGGTCATTTTGCCTCAAGGTGTCCGAAAAGATTTTCAAGGCCAAATCCTAACAGATCAAGGTTCCAGAAGAAATATTACTATGTCCATGAAGATGATGATGAAGGAGTAATAGATGATGAATCAGAAATAGGAAATAAATCCGGAAGTGACTGGGTGTTTATTGCCATCAAAGAAGAAGATCCAATGCCCTATGAATCTGTCAATCATAAAATTGTAGAAAGAGCTCTGGCTGCCCAAGTTGAAGAAAATGATGATTGGGTCATTGACACTAGATGCTCCCACCATATGACAGGTGACAAAAATAAGTTCATAGATTTGGAAAGGAATGAAGGAGGAGTGGTAAAATTTGGTGATAATTCTGCTGGTAGAATTAGAGGTAGAGGAACTATTTCTTTTGATGGAAAGAACAAAACCAGTAATGTACTGTATGTTGAAGGCCTAAAGCACAATCTTCTCAGTGTTGGACAGTTAGTGGACAAAGGCTATGATCTCCAATTCAAAAATGGAAAATGCAAGATCTTTGAAAGTTCTAGAATAGAGATTGCATCCGGTACTCAAACTAAAGGTAATATCTTCCACTTGGTTGGTACTGGTAAAAGTTGCTTATTTGTTCAAATTGATCAGAGTTGGTTGTGGCATAGGAGAATGTGTCATGTGAATTTTGATAATATCATCAAGATAAGCAACACTTAGGCTGTAAGAGATCTTCCAAGACTTGTGAAACCTACTAATAGCTTGTGCAAAGAATGTCAGTTGGGTAAGCAGAGTAGAGTCACATTCAAAAGTAAGGAACAGTCTTCTACCAGATTATTGGACTTAGTTCATACTGATTTATGTGGTCTGGCAACAATCAGAAGTGTGCAAGGTGATAGATACTTCATGCTATTAATTGATGACTACTCTTGGATGATGTGAGTGACTTTTCTAAAAGAGAAATCAGAAGCTCTTGAGAAATTCAAAATATTCAAGGCTATGGTAGAGAATGAAACCAGATTAAAATTAAAATGTCTGAGGTCTGACAGAGGTGGAGAATTCACATCCGATGAGTTCATAGAATTCTGTGAGAAACATGGAATAAAAAGATAGTTGTCTGCTCCTAGGACTCCACAGCAGAATGGAGTAGTGGAAAGAAAGAACCGGACCATCCAGGAAGCATCTAGAACCATGATGATGGAAGCAAATGTTCCTCAGATCTATTGGAGAGAAGTTGTAAGCACTGCAGTCTACACTCTCAATCGAGTACAAATTAGAAGCAATACCGGTAAGACTCCTTATGAAATTTGGTTTGGCATCACTCCCACTATGAGGTATTTCAGAGTCTTTGGTAGCAAATGTTACATTAAAAGAGATGAAGATCTAGGAAAATTTGATGCTAGAAGTGATGAAGGAATATTCTTGGGTTATTCTACTCAAAGCAAAGCATACCGGTATTATAACAAGAGATTAAGGAAGATTGTGGAAAGTACAAATGTGAAGGTTGATGAAGGTATTGAAAAACCCTCAAGGTTTTGTGAATATGATGAAGATGATCAAAATGATGTTTTTGTTCAAGAAGTCCAAGCTCCCTCTAAAATTTAGATTCAAACTGATCCGGTAAATCAGGAAGAAGAGATAAGTTTGAATGAACCTGTTCAAGAATCAGAAGTGCAAGAAACTCCCAAAGTTCCTAGGTATGTAAGACTGAATCACTTTGAAGATCAAATCATAGGTGATAAAAGCAAAGGTGTACAAATAAGAAGGATTGCTCAAGATTCAGAAGAGTATTGTCTGATTTCAAAGATTGAACCTAAGACAGTGAATGAAGCTTGCAATGATGAAAACTAGACTAAAGCAATGGAGGAAGAGCTGATGCAAATTGAGAAAAATCACACTTGGGATCTTGTTCCCAGACCTAAAAATAAGAATGTGATTGGAACCAAATGGGTCTTCCAGAATAAACTAAATGAAGATGGTGAAGTAGTCAGAAACAAAGCCAGATTGGTTTGCAAGGGTTACTCCCAAGTGTTGAGTACATATGTCTCAGATTTACAGGCATCGGCATGAGTTGACCTTTGTCTCAGCGATCGGGTAGAGTGTTGCCATCGGCTTTGCTTTAGTTTGTTACTCTGATCTCTTTAGTCTCACCGATGGTAGTGAGCTATCGGGTTGAATTTCTCTATTAGTGGGAGTGAGGAGTCTTTGGCTGATTTGTAAGGTTACATCGACGAAGGACGAGCTATCGGCATAAGGTTGACCATCGGCAAAGCTTCTGGTAGTCACTCTGACAGTTACTGTCACTTCGATGAAGGGTTGGTGAAGAGTTGGCGTTGG
This sequence comes from Cunninghamia lanceolata, assembly GCA_027924645.1. NCBI lineage: Eukaryota > Viridiplantae > Streptophyta > Pinopsida > Cupressales > Cupressaceae > Cunninghamia > Cunninghamia lanceolata. The sequence goes on from BSBN01000108.1 coordinate 12,715,692, forward strand.
CGTGAGAACCACTATCAACCCAGCCTTGAGTCATCATTCTGATAGTCTGGTGTCTTTTTGATGAAGGCTTGGATCGGCGTGAGAATAACTATCGGTGCAGTGTTGAGATATTACTCTGACGGTCATCTGTTACTCCGATGAGGTCTTGGTATCGGTAGGACATAGGTCTTCTCTATGAATGTCTCTGATGGACCTCGTTACTCTGATGGAGGATGTTTGGCAGGAGTCTCCATGATAGGGTGGACAAATGGTTATGTTGGCAATAAAATTGCATGACATTTGTATATCCTGTGGTTTTGTATATAAAGCAATCAAAGTTTCACTGACTAATGAATGTGGGCTAATTAGATCTCACAAATTTGAACAGTCATGGAAATTGTTATGAGCCAGTGGTGACGCGGCTCCTTGATGTGGTAGAAGAATAGAAAAGCAAACATTGTATTGGACAAGCATACGGAATACATTTGTCTTTTGTAACTATTCAGTTCGTTATGGCAGTCAAACTGAATGTCCTCCTCTGTAATGTGACATGTAAGAAGCATTGAAACAGAGGAGTGCGAACAGAGAGAGGAGAAATAAAGAGTTCAGGTGTAGGGTGATGTCCTGTAGTGTGTGCTACCTATGGCATGATAACAGTATGAAGGATTAACCTGAGTGTTGGAGAACTTTGTGCAGGGTTATGCTGTCAGTTATTCTTCCAGAGGAGCAAGATGTAAATTTCCATGAGAGGCTTAGTGCCTGAATTGTATTGTAACTGCATTTTTCTATTGCTGAATAATACAATGGTGATCTAGGCTTTTGGAGTGTGGGGTTTTTTACCCATAAGGGTTTTCCCCACGTAAATCTATGTCTTCTGTTCTGTCTTTCATGTTTAATATTTCTTCTATTGAAATTAGATCTTGTTGCTTGTATTTCCTCTAAGGGTCAATGTTGGAAATGTACTATGTCTATTTCTGCTTTGTGGCATAGTTGTGAGTGTTTTTGAAGCAATTGAAAAGAATTTAAGTCTGTTGAAGACACCACTATTCTTAGAAATACATTATGAGATGCTTTCATTTCCTTACACCAAGTAGAAGGAGTTGATTTTGAAGAAACTTTTGCTCCGGTGGCAAGAATTGAAGCAGTCAGATTATTTCTTGCTTTTTCTGCCTTCAAGGATTTCAAAGTATATCAAATGGATGTCAAATCTGCCTTTGTGAATGGTGACTTGGAAGAAGAAGTATACATTGAGCAACCGGATGGATTTCAATTATCTGATCATGGTGATATGGTTTGCAAGTTGAAGAAAGCACTGTATGGACTAAAGCAAGCCCCAAGAGCCTGGTATGAAAGATTGGATAAGCATCTTTTGAAGATTGGTTTCAACAAAGGTACTACTGACAGTAATTTGTACTTCAAAATTGATCATGAAAATATCTTGATTATTGAAGTGTTTGTTGATGATATCATTTTTGGAGGAAGTGATAGTATGTGCAAGACTTTTGCAAATCAAATGAAAAGTGAATTTGAGATGTCCATGTTTGGGGAAATGAATTTCTTCTTGGGTCTACAAATCACTCAAACAAAGAAAGGAATCTTCATTTCTCAGACCAAATATGTGAAAGAATTGTTGAAGAAATTTGGGATGGAAGACTCAAAACCAATGAAAACTCCCATGGCAACTAGATGTAAGTTGAGCAAAGATGATGACTCTCCTAAGGCTGATCAGAGAAAGTACAGGTCAATGATTGGAGGACTATTGTGTCTCACTCAAACTAGACCTGGCATTATGAATGTTGTTGGTCTTGTTACTAGATTCCAAGCTGATCCGAGAAAATCTCATGTCATGGCAATCAAGAGGATTCTTAGATATCTAAAAGAGATAGTTGAGTATGGTTTGTGGCATCCTAGAGATCATAATTTCTCTCTTCATGCATATACAGATGTGGATTAGGCAAGAGATGTGGATGACTGGAAGAGTAACAGTGGTGGAGCATTCTTTTTGGGGAAGAGATTGGTCTCTTGGCTAAGCAAGAAACAAGAGGCAATATCTCTGTCCACAGCTAAAGTAGAATATATTGCAGCAGCAGGTAGTTGCACTCAAGTTTTGTGGATGAAGCAAATGCTAAGAGACATTAGAGTGGAGTATGAGGAACCTATCACAATCTTTTGTGATAATTCAAGTGCAATAAATATATCTAAGAATCTGGTGTTGCAATCAAAGACTAAACATATATCCATCAAGTTTCACTTTTTGAGAGAACAAGTGAATAAGAATGAAGTTAGATTGGAGTTTGTGCCTTCCAAGGATCAGATTGTAGATATTTTTACTAAACCTCTTCCTAAGGACTCTTTTGAGTATCTCAAGGAGAAGTTAGGGGTTATTACCCCTCTGGTTATGAACTAAGGCGCACTGATGTGCATCAGTTCAGTGAATTTCATAGTCATATCTTGTGATCCGAATTGATGTTTGGGAAGCTGCCACTTAGGGGGAGTAGCTGGTATGATTATGAAGTGATGCAAGTATGTGCCCTTTGCCATTGATGTCAAAGGGGAGAGAAGACATGTGAAAGACAAGTGGTTGCTAATCAAAGGGGGAGCAGTAAAAGAAGAGAAGACATGTGAATGATTGTTGTTGATAGGGGGAGTTGTGTTAGTAAGAAGAAGTTCTTGTCTTGATGGTTAAAACAATTTTTCACATCATATGTTGCCATCAATGACAAAGGGGGAGATTGTTGCAAGTATGGGCCTAACCAGTGTTGTCATTGAGGTCAACATACTCCTATTGCATTGATGATAAGGATTGGATAAGTTGTATGTTGAGGATATTGAGAAAATTAGTCCTATAAAAAATACAGAAGAACATTGAAGTCAATGAGGTAAAGATCCCAGCTAAGATGAATATAAGAGGATGTGCTTCAAAGGGTTTGTAGATATGTGTCTTAAGATGATCCAGTAAAGATTTCAGAGGTCGGCATGAAGATCTAAAGAAGTTATGGCCACTCAAGTAAAACTGGTTCTGATAGATGTTCAGAGGTGATAGAGTGATACAGATAGGTCCGGTGAGCTCCAAAAATGCACTATCTTGTTCTACAGATTTGGTGAAGTGTTTAGGAAGTTAATGTGAATTGACAACTCAATTGGTTCATGGTCTGGAGGTCTGCAAGCATCTATTCCAATATAACAGTGATGACAGACTATGTTCTTGAGGTTCTGGATGAAGGAGAGAATGATTTCAATAAGCAGAAGTAATGTGGATGTTCTTGGTGATTCAGGCAAGCTTATGGAGGTCTTTGGATTGTGTCCAATTCATGTTGGTGGTCCGCATTGAAGAATTACTTCTAGATGATGATGTTCGTCCCAAGTCAGGCCGACTGGATGAGTTACACATTGTGCGGATGATCTTGAAGGTGTTCTATGAAGAATGGTGTGTTCCTGAAGAAAGATTGAAGTCTTAGATCTGTGTGGCCGATAGTGTGTTGATCCGCGTGAAGTCCTTTTGTAATTAATCATGTTGTATTTATATGTTTTCTCTGTAATGTAATGCCGATTTGGATGATTATCCCTAAGTTGATGTCTTGTATAAATAAGGAATTATAAAGTCATTTCAAAGGTATGGTGTTGTGATGAGAGTGTGGTAGAGAGCAGAGGAGCGAAAGGTAGAGCAAAAATATTGTGCTTAAATGGAACTGACTCAAGCATGGTGAAGATGCTATTCTTTAGTTCAAGTATTTAATACTTATTATTTTGTAGACAGTGTGTCTCTTGTAGGTAGTGGGCCTCTTGTGAGCAGTGTGCTCGGGTAGTGAGCCCTAATTGGCATGTGCAATTTTGTTCCTTTTATTCTTCTAACAGAGAATACAATCTTGGGTTAGTCACCCCGTGGTTTTTCCCTTAACCGGGTTTTCCACGTCAAAAAATCTTGGTGTCATATGTGTTAATGGGTTTTTGCTCTTGAATTGCTGCATTATATTTCCATGTTTGATTTATTATTATGCTACTAAATTAAGGAAGGATTTAAGTGATTAATTGGAAGAAAGTTTTGAAAAATTGATTCACCCCCCTCTCAGTTGTCTGTCCTATTTCTAACATACATTCCCAAAAAGCTACATTATTACATTATCTATTTGCTTATGTTGTCACAATACACATAGGTATGATTCATTCTGGAGAACTTAGAGAACCAACAATAGTGATGCTTATTTGACTAAAAATAAGAAAACATAAAACTAGGTTTGCCGCAAACTAGACCACAATCTTCAAATGCTTTAGGAAAATATTAAACATAACATGCTTCATCATAAACTCATGTTGAATAACTTGTTTCCAAAAGGTTTCTCTAAAATAACCATGGTTTTCCTAAAACCATTGCCAACTTTAGAAATGTAAGTCTGTAGCAATTAACCAAAATAGAAGCCTACTAAAAGGTCATCATATTGAACATATCAAGTGAAAAGTCTACCTAAAGAAACTATAAAAATAATTTAATAAAGTATTATAAAATATATAATTTTATAGAAAAATATTATTTTTCATATTTGTTGCTCTTTTAGAATCACATTTTCTCGATAATAAATACATTGAACTTAAATGATGGAAATTCAAAACAAGCTCTAGACACTCAAAACTTTAATCACCTAGTTTAAAATGACTATGAAATTAATTGTAATAATTTTTTTTTGGTGAATAAGTCCAGTATGACAAAAGATATATTAAAATAAGATAACAAACCAAGTACATAAATAAAAAATGGTTGAGGACAACTAATTACAGAGCGTCGAGATAATCCTAAACTATTTGACATAGTGTCAGAGGAATCTAAGTCCCTTAGCCAGTTCATTGGCTCTTTCCACTTGGGATGGGGATAGGAGATCCCCGTACTGACTAACAAAATAGGCAAAAGTTTCCATGTTGTTCCTCTATATGTCTTTCCTGTAGACCACCAAAGCTTGACCTGCCACCTGATTTTTGTTTACTATTGTTGCATCGAGGACATCGACCATCGAGCCATAACTTGGTCGTTTGTTGAAATTGGAAATAGCGGTCTTTGTTGCGTTCACCATGTTGGCTTTGACAAAACTGGTTTCCAGAAGTTTCCCGCTACTTTTCCTCCCCAAGATTAGTACATAATTCATTAGGAACTCTTCATATATGAACCCATCATAAATATGATCATTGTTGAAGACATGTGCCCTGATTACTTTGTAGATTGCATCTATCACTACCTTAGAGATCACGTTAAAGAGCCTCCTAATCTGTGTTTTCAGGTCTTCTAAAGCATTTTCCCACTACAACAAAATGGACAATTAGCACCTAAAATAGCACCGGATTTTAGTGCATTTGAGTTCATGAATTGGACACTTCTGTCGGAGCAAAATTCAGCGCTAAATTGCATTTCACTTTGGCACCAGATTTAGCACTAGTTTTAGTGCTGAATTTAGAGCCAGATTTTGTTTCTTCTAGTTTGGCTTCTGCTTTTTCTTCTTGTGTTGCTTACAGGTTTGCTTCTGGTTTTGCTTCCAGGTTTGCTTCCAGTTTTGCTTCTAGTTTTGCTTCCAATTTTGCTTCCAATTTTGCTTCTAGTTTTACTTCCAATTTTTCTTTTGATATAACGTCGCTTGTTGCATCTAGCTTTGCTTCCATTTTTGCATCTTTTGTTGCTTCTAATATGGCTTCTATTATTCCATCTTTTGTTGCTTCTGAAATTGCTTCCATTATTACTTCTTTGTTTGCTACTTGAATTGCTTCTGTTTTTGCTTCCTAGATAACGCCAAGTTTTGCTTCCAAGATTGCTTCTAGTTTGGCTGCCATTGTTGCTTCCTTTTTTTCTTCTAAAAATGCTTCTTGTTTTGCTTACATTTATTAATTTAATATGTTTTATTTCAATTTAGTTAGTTAAATATATCGTGCCTGTTAAATAACTCATATGATTATAGAGTAAGTAATTTAATTATTTAACTCATATGATTAAATAACAAGATAATTATTATAACATGATCATCATCTATAATTAAAACAAGTGAGTCAAATATCTATAATTTAATTGAATTTGACAACATCCATCCTGAGCAGTAAATTAAAATCATCATACATAATAAATATCCATCCAAAAATCATTGACCACTTTCAATATATATAAATTGACAAGTCAATACTAATAAGATCATCATCATATATAACTAAAACAAGTGGAAGTCAAATATGCCAGTAGATCAATAACATGTCAAAATGATACATGTCCAATAGTCAACATAAGTCAAAATAATACATGTACAAATGATATAATTAAAAATGATAAATTACGTAACTCAAAATGATACAAATCAAGATGATACATGTCTAAATGATATAAGTCAAAATGATACATGTCAAAATGATACAACTCAATAATATGGTACTGCAGGCGGTGAAAATGATACATATGATAGTAACCATGAAAAGAGGCATCATAATGATATATTAGCAATGATCCATGATGTAGTCTAGATATGATCATGAATGTCACTGGCTACTACCAGCAACTACCTCATCATCATCATCATCACCATCATGATCATCATTGTCATCGTCGGCGTCATCATCATCATCACCATTGGCCTCGGTGTCTTCTGTATCTACATCAACATCATCCTCTGCTATGTGATTTGTACCAGAATCAACAGAATCTGGATCTATATCATGAGGATCATCTTGATTTTCTGGAAGACCCGTGTTCTGTAAAAAAAACATTTAAAATAAAAAGTTATTATTTATTTCATGCAATAATTTATTTTTCTGTTATATATCTAATATTACCACATATGAAATGAAACCATAATCATATTACATCATATCAAAGTGCACATACCATAATAAAATTTCAAAAAAGTTTCATCTAATATGTCATTCCAATGATGTAAAACATGCAACAATTCTAATAAATGTTAGTTAAGATAATAAAAAAATTTGTTATACAATTTAACTATCAATTGTAAATTCTATTACACAACCTTAAGTGCCACAATTGTTTGGTCCATGTATGTTCTTTTTCACTATTAATGTAATAACCTACATTAGACAGAACATTAAAGAGTTTTTAAGTAGTAGTTGATTAAATTCTCTTACATGTCATTAAGGAATGCATAGTTTTTTTTCAATAATTATTTATCTTCAGGTTCATAAGTAACCTTAAGATAAAGGTCTATTTTGTTTGAAAAAAAAAATGAAGTTAGCAATATGGCTTTATTCGACCAATTTTAGAAAGAAAAATGTTAGCCCTATTCCTGCTCACAGGTTTTCAATGTGAGCGGGAATAGAGCAAATTTGGGGATTTAGAAAGAAAGATAAAGTTTAGGGTGTCTTCAAGATGGCCAGCACAGGCAAGGAGGTCAACCATGCACACATAATGATCAACTGTAGGTGTAATGCAATAAGGGTTACAAATGTGACTGAAGTATGTACAACTCTCATCCACTAAAGCTACATGGCTGCATGCACCTAGAATACAAGCAAAGCTTACAATGTCAGGATATGTTCTAGAGTGCTTAATTAATTCAAAGATTTTGAGAGTGTCCTTACAAAATCTATTTTGTGCATATCATGCAATCATTACATTCCATGAGATGACATCTCTTTGAGGAATTCTGTCAAACAGTTTACGTTTTTTGTCTATGATTCCATATTTTGTATACATGTCTATGACAACATTTCAAACTATAATATCTCACAAGAATCCCCCTACCATTATGCTTTGAAGGATGTCCATACCCTGTTCCAAAGCTTCCATTTGGGCACAAGCAGGGAGGATGCTGGCAAAGGTTGCAGAATTTGGATTTATAGCTGACAATTGCATTTGCTTGAAAGTTTCTAAAGCCTATTCAACAAATCCATTTGTACAATCCTGCAATCATTGCATTCCATGAGATGACATCACTTTGAGGCATTCTGTCAAACAGTTTGTGTGCCTTGTTTGTGCTTCTACATTTTTCATATATGTCTATCAGAGCATTTCCAACTATAATATCTGACAAAAATTTGCCTTCTATTATGCCTTGATGGATGTCCATACCCTATTCCAAAGCTTACCATTTTGGCAGAGAGGATGCTAGAAAAGGTTGTGGAATGTGGCTTTACACCTGCCAATTTCATTTGCATGAAACTTTCTAAGCCTTTTCAACAAATCCATTTTGTGCATATCATGCAATCATTGCAGTCTATTAGACCACATTTCTTTCAAGGATTTTGTCAAACAGTTCACATGCCTTGTCTATGCTTCCACATACATCTCTCTCTATATATGTATATTCAATTGTTTTCTTGAAAGTTTTTAATGCCTTATCAACAAATCCATTTTGTGAATATCATGCAATCGTTGCAGTCCATGAGACCACATTTCTTTGAGGGATGTAATCTATTTTATGCACACAACTCAGCATAAATTAATCTAGATTGGTGGTATTTAAGAATCTCTTGAGAGGATTGCTGTTATGTTGCTAAGAGACATGTTATCATAGGTTAACCCATGGAAAACTTTGTGTAAAGGATTTAAAACAATAGGCTTCAACTATGCAAATGCATCTAAGATGAATGTGTAGATCTAGATTCCTTTTAATTAATGGCATAGGAAACCACAAGGAACGTCAATTCTTATCCACACATTATAAGCTACAAAGAAATTGATTACAATTTGAAATCATTCATGAGAGAATTTGTGCATAAATTCTATTCTTCTTTATTGAATTTTGTGCATAAGTCTTTGTGAAGGCTTTCATGATCAGAAGTGGCACTTGCAACTAAACATCTGACAAAAATCCACTTGCAATTATGCTTTGATGGATGTCCACATCCTCATCCAAAGATTTAATTTGTGCACATGCAAGGATGATGTTGGAAAAGGTTGAGGAGTTGGGCTTTACACCCACCAATAGGAAATCTGACACGGTGCACATTATTATAGTGTAAGCCTATTTTTCAGATTGCTTTATTTAGCATCATCAATAATCTCCACAAGAACATTATCCCTGTTTAAAAATGATGGAAAGGGTTCACATCTCACATCAATTTCTCTTGTGACAATCTTGGAGATAAATTTTGTTGTAGTGTGGCAATTAGCACATACTCGAAGGTTCTTAACAACTCTAATAGTTGTTCCATGGGGCATGTTTAACAAACCAAATGCAATTGCCAAATTTTCACCATGGTGGAAGAGAAATAATTCTTTTTCCCATCCTTCCACAACATTAAGTAAATTCTTGAATCTAGAAAATACCTTGCCGCCTTCATCTTCCAAGCCAATTTCTCCAACTTTGCATAGGTCTCCTTTGTCTATGGAGGTGATCTGTCTCCTACACAAAAAACCATGTACCATTTTATGCCTTTCAATCCAACTGCATCCGGGGATTTTTTTTAATTCCTCTATCTTTCATCAATCTCCTTACCTCACCACACCTACCCACTTGTGGATATATGTTTGAGAGAAGAACATAAGTTGTGTAACATTTTTAGGATCTAAATCAAAAAGCAGTGTTGCTGTAAATACTCCTAAGCCTATATTCATATGTGATCTACAGGCACCAAGAAAACACATCCATACAACCAACACAGAGTTAATAGGTATCTCAATGATACAATTTAGGGTGTCTTCAAGATAGCCAGCACGGGAAAGGAGGTCAACCATGCACACATAATGATCAACTGTAGGTGTAATGCAATAAGGGTTACAAATATGATTGAAGTATGTACAACTCTCATCCACTAAACTTGCATGGCTGCATGCACCTAGAATACAAGCAAAGCTTACAATGTTAGGATATGTTCTAGAGTTCTTAATTAATTCAAAGATTTTGAGAGCATCCTTGCAAAATCCATTTTGTGCATATCCTGCAATCATTGCATTCCATGAGATGACATCTCTTTGAGGAATTTTGTCAAACAGTTCACATTTTTTGTCTATGATTCCATATTTTGCATACATGTCTATGAGAGCATTTCAAACTATAATATCTCACAAGAATCCCCCTACCATGATGCCACCAGTTAAAATAGGAAAGACTTTGTATTTATTTTCTTTCATGTTTCTAGCTTTACACCAACCAATGGCATTTGCTTTAAAATTTCTAAAGCCTTTTCAACAAATCCATTTTGTGCATATCCTACAATTATTGCAGTCCATGAGACCACATTTCTTTGAGGCATTCTGTCAAACAGTTCACATTCCTTGTCTATGCTTCCACATTTTGCATACATGTCTAACAGGGCTGTTGCAACTACAACATCTGACAAAATTCCTCTATCCTTTATGTTTTGATGGATGTCCATACCCTATTCCAAAGCTCCCATTTGACATAGACAGGGAGGATGCTGGAAAAGGTTGTGGAATTTGGATTTACACTAGCCAATTGCATTTGCTTTAAAATTTCTAAAGCCTTTTCAACAAATCCATATTGTGCATATCCTGCAATCATTGCAGTCCATGAGACCACATTTCTTTGAGGCATTCTGTCAAACAGTTCACGTGCCTTGTCTATGCTTCCACATTTTGCATACATGTCTAATAGGGCAGTTGCAACTACAACACCTAACAAAATTCCTCTATCCTTTATGTATTGATGGATGTCCATACCCTATTCCAAAGCTCGCATTTTGACACAAGCAGGGAGGATGCTGGCAAAGGTTGTGGAATTTGGCTTTACACCAGCCAATTGCATTTGCTTTAAAATTTATAAAGCCTTTTCAACAAATCCATTTTGTGCATATCCTGCAGTCATTGCAGTCCATGAGACCACATTTCTTTGAGGCATTATGTCAAACGGTTCATGTGCCTTGTCTGTGCTTCCACATTTTACATACATGTCTAATAGGGCAGTTGCAACTACAATATCTGACAAAATTCCTCTATTCTTTATGTTTTGATGGATGTCCATACCCTATTCCAAAGCTCCCATTTTGACACAGGTAGGGAGGATGCTGGCAAAGGTTGTGGAATTTGGCTTTACACCAGCTAATTGCATTTGCTTTAAAATTTCTAAATCCTTTTCAACAAATCCATTTTGTGCATATCATGCAATCATTGTAGTCTATTAGACCACATTTCTTTCAGGGATTTTGTCAAATAGTTCACATGTCTTTTCAACAGATTTAACATGTATCTCAATGATAAAGTTTAGGGTGTCTTCAATATAGCTAGCACGAGCATGGAGGTTAACCATGCACACATAATGATCAATTGTAGGTGTAATGCAATAAGGGTTACAAATGTGATTGAAGTATGTACAACTCTCATCCACTAAACTTGCATGGCTGCATGCACCTAGAATACAAGCAAAGCTTACAATGTTAGGATATGTTCTAGAGTGCTTAATTAATTCAAAGATTTTGAGAGGGTCCTTGCAGTGCCTTTTTAAAAAATCCATTTTGTGCATATCATGCAATCATTGCAGTTTATTAGACCACATTTCTTTCAGGGATTTTGTCAAACCATTCACATGCCTTTTCAATAGATTTAACAGGTATCTCAATGATAAAGTTTTGAAGTATGGTGAATGTCTTTGCAAATATTACCTTTGGTTGTGCTACGGGGACAACTTGACTTCATTCATTTGAGAAAGAGATACTAGGGTGTTAATGTGACTAGATGCCTATATTACCTGGATTACTTCAAGGCTATACCTTGTGGGTCATTATTTTTTATTATATAGGATGGTAGTTGTGACAGAGGAAGAATATTGAGTAGAGATATTACGTGCTTAAGGGGCAAGGAAGGCTAGTAAATATTGTGACAGTCTGCAACGAGTGGATTCTCATGATGTAGATTAAGCAAAGTGAGTACAGAAGAAGGCTGCACTACTTTAATGCCTCATACCCCATCACAATCCATAGTTGTCATCTATATATAGCTTGTAAGGAAAGGCGAGACCTGATTAAAGGAAAGCAATTTAAGAAGTGATGAATCCCTCAAATTCTTAATCTACCCAAGACAGACGATTGTCTAGGAGTTGTTATGGTTGTAAATTTCTCAATGGTGTCATATACACAGTGATCGTTCTTATCATTTTGCTACAATGGCATCATGTTTAAAATGTAGTGGAAATTATATACGAAATAGTGTGTACTGTGCGAGTAGTAAGATACATGATTGGTGGGGACTGAGATGCAAGACAACATCCACTCAATATGCATTGCAGAGGACAAGAGACGCCACATTTGAAAAATTAATGGACAAACACAAAAAACTACTCACAGTGGTCTTAGTGCAGACAATTGTATTAGGTAGCTAGGAAAAGGCTCTTCCCTTTCAATAACTCGCTAGACTACAGGACAAACTCTGCTTAAAGAGAGGCACAGGATCATTCCTGGAGAAGTACCCTCACATTTTTGAGGTCTACAAGCACCACACGAAGGGGAATCTATGATTTAGGCTTACCCACAAATCCATGGACCTTGTTAATGCTCTCCTTCCCACTGGCACATTGGGTTGAGGGATCATTAGCCCTTATTCCTTGATCGGCATCCCAGCTCCTCACCTCCCTCCATTGGCTTGGTTACCTTGGTTGTCGATCCCATGTGTTCACTCGATCCCTGGGTTGCATCTCCATCCTCCCATGATATTCTTATCTGTTCGCACCCAATGCAATGCTTTCCCCCCGTTCCCCATCTCCCATCTCTCAGTCCCAACTTCTGGAGGGATGCATACAAATGAGGACCTATTTTTTATTCACCCAACCCTATAAGTTGGCTAATGATTGATTACCGGATCGATCCCATGGCTAACGATCAACCCACTGTGGAAGGGTGGGCTACAGAGGTAGGCAAGCCTCACTTCTCTAATCCCTAACCCAAGACATAGAATTTTGATGCGAAGGGGAAAGATGCCTTCAGGCCTACATCTAATGGCCTTTTCAATGTTCCGCTACAGATCTAGTGAGAAACTCAGCTCCGTCTCTATCAGTCAATAGTGTCTCCTCCATCTCCTATAATCAGAAAGTATCAGCGGGATGATTATCAACTACTAATCCCATGAAAGGGAATACTCAGATCGACTAACTCATCTTCCATATTTGGCGAGGAGGATACTTCTCCATCATGAGATAAGCCATTATCTTTCCCGATCGAACAACAAATCTTCACCTTGTGCTTGGCGGGAATTTTTGTTTTTTTGTTTTTGATTCATTAGTTGGTGCTATAGTTGGTGTAACTATGCTGACTTTAACACCAACTTTAAACCTATAATGTAATCTTTTTGAGGCATCAAAGGCAGCACAAACTGCACCTAATTTAGTGCCTAGCTGTGCCTAATTTAGTGCCTAGTTGTGCCTAATTTAACACCTATTGTTTAAACATTGTTAAGGTCTTCTAATTGTACTTACAACACCTTGAGTTTTGTGTAGATATAATTATAATTGGGAATATGTGTTAGATAAATGTCACATGGTGGAGGATTGTGTTGGGATGAGTGATGATTGTTGTGGCAATGTTATGGTCAAATGTTTTATGAAAATGAGGTGGCATGGGTAGTGGGCTATCAATGTTGGGAAAGGGTTAGGGAGCATGTAATGGAGGAAGGGATGTGTGTCATGGTATGATGTCTTAAGGAATGGGAAGAAAGGATGGTGATTCATAAGATAATATGAAGAATGATGGTAGAGTGAATCGACATTGTGGTGACTATAGCATGTCATGGGGTGAATCATGCGTTAATACAGGTTGTGGAGTGAGAAAGAGGTGGTATGGGTATGGTTGAATAGAGTAATGAGGTGATTTAATTGGTGATGAACTAGGTGAAGTGATGGGTAAGGTGTGTTATGTGGGATTGCTAGAAAGTGGGATTGGTAATGGTGGGGATAGCTAAATGTCATCTTCTAAGGGTTCAAAGGTGAGGAAAGTGTAAGATGGGGATATGGGATAATCCATGGTTTAATAATTATTCAAGGGAGACTCCTTAAAATGATTATCAATGATGGTGTCGATAGGGGGGAATGGACTCTATGATTGTACGCGTGGGAATGTGAGCTATGACATTAGGATTGTATTGGATGAATAATGGAAAGTAGGGGCACCTATCTAGTAATGGAAGGAGACACATGATCAAATGATGTTTGGGGAAGGGCTTTTCTTAGGAAAGTAAGGATTTGGGTGAGGGTCTAGGGTTTGGTGGAGAAGAATTTATAGAAAATTTGGCTCGATCATTAAAATTGACATGAATAGAAGAAGTACAAGACAAGATAAATGGTAGGCTCAAAATAGGATAACTAGGACTATGATGATGAAGATGGAAAGAAAAGTCAACAACAATAGTATGATATAGGGATAGGATTAGAAAATAAGAGTACTACAACTAGCAAGAGGAAAGTGAGGACATAATGCAAAGTTAACATGGCATGAACTCTCTTAGAAGGCTAAGCATGGAGTATAAGAAGATTGAACTAGTTGGATCTGTTAGGCTCACCAAATGAAAGAACCTTAAAGGTTAACCTTAATTAGTTAAGGTTATTTTTTAGTATGGTTATTTGTGCAACAATGTGTAAATTAATGTTACCTAAAGATAAATCTAACTATACTAGCATTTTAATAACCATGAGAGCTAGGACTAACAATTAGACTAAAAACTTGACAAACAATG